>CM036254.1:25696525-28600374 GCA_020698575.1 Bostrychus sinensis | reverse complement strand
TAAGATAAAAGGTATATTAACAGTCATATGTAAATTTTCTGAAGTGTGTTTAAAAACATAACTCTTTTTTAATGTTGCTTTGAATATAGCTATTTCATTAAAAAATAGTTAGTGATAGTTAATAACATGTCCCAGGCCATTTCCACTGCAATGAATGGCCCATTTATTCTGGCATGTTATACTCAGTCAGATAATGAACAATACTGAATAGTTTCCTAAAATTATCACTTTCTTTCTTAACCTATTTGGTTAATGGGACAACGTCTAGTGATTCTAAAACCTTTTATATTAAATTCCACCTCAGGGTCTCCTAATACCATCTTTAGCAGACTAAAATTAAAATAAAAAAGAACCTAAATCAGGACTAACGGGTCTAAACTAAATAATAAAGTAAGGCCCGTGTACCAACAGTGGCACCCAAACCACAGCTTGAGAAACACTTTATTATTTTATTATTATTTTATGATGATGTGTTGCTAAGGGAAGTATTAAGCAAACAAAAGGAGGTGGGTTGATTCCTTCTGTACAAGTTCCTGTTGTTATTATTATAGACTTTATTCAGTTGGCTCCACTTGAGTAAACGTAGGGGGAGGGAAAGAACAACAATTTTTTTTTTTTTTTGTTCTGGAGAGTCTCTAATCAAAAGCAATAGAAAATAACAAGACTAGGATTAATTTTTGATGAGGCTGTGTTTGCCGAATTAAAGGGTGAAGACTATTAAAGCAGACGTGGAGTGCTTTTTGTTAAAAATGCAAATTAATTTCTGAGGATTTTCTTGGTTTTATTTTGGTTTTAAGATTTGCTTGTTTCTCCCTCGGGACATTAAAGAGCTTGAATAAAACAAAGTACAAGTGCATCTCAAGTCCCTCAGTTTGTATACACATACTAAGCCTAACAGTATGACCACCTGCCTATCAAACTGTGATACACTATAGATTCTGCCAGCTTTCTGTTCAAACTAGCATTAGCAAGCAACATTTTTTACCTTTATTGATCAGTTTGAGGGTCAGTGTGATGACAAAACGAGTTGTTGTGAGGAGAATAAAGCCCCCTGCACGTCCCTCTGGTGTATCTTGGCAAAAAAAAATTAGCCTTGCAAGAATGGGAGATCTGATTCGGTGTCCCTGTAGTCTTGGGCCACATAAGAAAACAGCTCATTCTGGTTAACCAAACAAGCTAGTGCAATATTTGATAACTATGGTGAACTTTGCGATGAATTGAATTGAAATAGGGCCTACTATTCTGAGTAAGTTAACATAGTAAGTTAAATTCACTTAAAACAAAAATGTAGGCCCCTGTATTCACAAGCGAAAATTAATCCAAAACGTAGCACAGACTAAATCAGGAATAAAACAAGGCTAAATTGTGACTAAATTACGGAAATTAACACTAAAACTGGACTTTATAAACATTTTTATTTATTTTGTTTAAATCTCTGTCAGCTGTCAGACCATAGCGTTATTGTGATATATTTAGATTCTTGTGATACAGTATTGAGTTTGCTGATAATGCAATAATGATAACTTTGCAATATATTGTGCAGCCCTATTTTAGATGAGATTAGATAATTTATTGATCCCAAAGGAAATTTACATAGATTTTCATTTTGGCAGCGCAGCCAAAAGGCAGGAAAAAACCTTTCTACAGATACAAGAAGGAGAAAATGAGAGTGGAACTGAGCGAGGGGTCATACAGAAGTCAACCAGAGCTCCGTAAAGAAAAAAATGAGACCAAAACAGTGAAAAAATGAGCAAAGTTACATGGTTCAGCTTTGATTTCGTCAACATTTTGAGCTACAGTAGATCCATCATGACAATTTGGCCCTTGTTAAACTCACTCAGATCATTACCCTTGCCCATTTTCCTGCTTCTAACGCATCAACATTGAGGACAAAATGTCGACTTTCTGCCTAATACATCCCATTCACTAACAGGAGCCAAGGTAAAGAGATAATCTGTGTTATTCACTTCACCTGTCAGTGGTCATAATATTATGCCTCATCAGTGTATAATAAACACGCACTCTGTATAGGACGGCTTGGCCCTGTTACCATAGCGACTGGGGTATTATGGTTTCAGAGTCCCGGCTAATAAACAAGAGCTGTCAGCTGTCATGTGTTTGGTGACTGACTTTGATCCAAGCTAATGACGGCTATGTTCCTGCCGAAGCCCGGGGACTGGCTTCATTATGTTTTGGATTTGTGTTATCTCAAATCCTCACACGCTGGAGAAAAAGCAGTCTCAGAGAATTTACAGTAGCCTAGTATTTCTCTTGATGTACATAAGTATCATTACCAGTGTCAACTTATACATGATACATCCAAAGTATAGAACCGTGGAGAACGTTTATGACATACCACATTCATTTTTTATTTATTTTTTTGTCATTTGGTAGTGCTTTATTGAGCTATTTCTCCGTAGTCGATGAACATGGGCTGTTAAAAGACTGTGTTTCATGTATCAAGAGACACTGTATGCTGTTACTATTATATTAGAATTTTGAAATATACTGGATTCTCTTCACTGGTCCCAGATCTGACTTCCTGTCTGCCTTGATCTGGTCTGTTCAGCTTTATACATAAGGGCTGCAGCATCCGTCAAAAAAAAGGCTCCTTGCGTATTTCTGATGGAGAGCTGGATGTTCATATTTATTTAAAATTGTAATAAAAACTTCTGGATTTATTAGTACAAAGACATTTTATAACTCAAATTCTAAATTAAATGAGTAATAATTTGTCTGGCTTTAAAATTTAATTTTAAATAAACATAAGTATAGAAACCTCTATTTCATTTATTGTACTATATATTTTAATGCTCAAAATTAACTTAAATAAAAATAAATCTTAAACTCATAACAAATTTACAACAAAGAACAATTAAAATAATTTGAATAACTCCCCTTTAAAACAGGCTATTAAACCTAAAAAACATGTAACAAAATATAATATTCTAATAATCTTAACAGTTTCATTCTCTTTTTATCAATGAGATACTTGAGCTTGTCTTTCATAGCTTTCATTAGTTCAATATAAATAAATTGCAAATATGTTTCATCTTGGAAATAAATTATGAAACAACACCAAGTACGCCCTGCAAAGTGCTCGCGTACCCCTAGGAGTCCCCCTACCCCTGGTTAGGAAACACTGACTTAGATCACTTTTTTCACCCAGCCAGCCAAAATAATCCATATCACTACAGTGCATCTGAATCATGTTCCTTGCTTGGCAGCCAATGTCCAATAGAAATCCAGTCTGAACAACTGTAACCATTTTTTTAAATGCAATTCCTTATCTCTATGATTTATATTAATCCATTGGATCTTCGATGGTTGGCTACAGCTTAACTGCTCACGCTGAGAGTAAAATTAAATAGAGCTGACCTCCAGACCTATATGTTGTACTGTAATTACTGCTATTTTGTCTCACTAGCGCCTTCTCAAACTCACACAACTTTAGTAAACAGTTGGCGAGGTTATCTTTAGCAATATACAAAAATGACCTTAGCGGTTAGCTGCAACTCTGTGCCTATACCTTCTAAACTTTTCTGTTGTGCGTGTCTGTCATGATGTGTTGAGGAAGACATGTTGCCAAAGCTCTACCAATTTTGCCTCCATGCTTGATTTAAGTACATGTTGCCAACGTAGTGATGTCAGAAGGGGACAGATGAGGAGAATCGGTTCCGTAGGGCTGCTTCAACACTGCAATGCCCCCACGAGTGGTGTCAAAATTTTGGAAATTCATCTGACCATCCAGTTGCCGGTTGGTGCAATTGGTGCTTCTTGTAAAAAAAACATGTACACATAAAGACAAGGAGAATTCGACTAAGCAGAAATTTGGTCCAACATAAAAAATGTTGTATGGCTGCATCCTTTGATTTATTTTTGTATCTTTTAATTTTCTTCGTTTAGGTAAGTGTGTGATGGGCATGTACTGTGGGTTTTAGGGTCTTGTTACACATCCGCTCTCTGTTGTATTGTCTAAATTCATGGTTTATCTGTAATATCCATAAATGAAGTTGTCAGAGTATATTCCTGCCTTTTAATGGGACATAAACATAAAAATTGTAACTAAAAGTTTGAAGAACATGTATGTTCTTGGCAGGATTCAGAGGCAACATTACAGATAGCAGTTAGCAATACTCCTCTCCTTTTTTTCATTACATGAGGCCCTATGCTTTCTGCAGGAACACACTTTTCCACGCATAAACTAGCTATGGGTCAGATGATAAGTTTACAAAAGAATCAGAGAGGTCGGTGAGGCCGTAGGTACAGAATGGCAGCCACATCTCCGTCAGTCTGCCCTTGGTTCATCTGCTCTAGGGTCAGTTTGTCCAATGAAGGCAGCTATTGCAATACTTTATTAAGTAATTACTGCTATGGACCTTCCACACAGGCAGGCATTATGTAAAAGGTGTACATTTGTGATGCTGCTAAGCGCTACTAGCATGACAGCTCCACATACCCGTATTTATTGAATTATCATGTACAAATGAATAGAAAATTGAATTGCTGTTTGACCTCCAAATTGGATTCTTGCAGTTTGTTTGTATATTTACACTGCTGTGACTGGGTCAGCTCCGAACAATCCCTCGTCCTACATTGTGATGTTAATGCTTTAGCAGTGTTTGGATTTGAGACTTTTGGCTGGATCCCCGTGCGCGCCTCCCCTGTGGACTGATTACTGATCGCGCTGGTGTTTCGTTTCAGCCTTGTGGGGGGAAATTAGAGGATTAGCAACAACTTCATGCTTATTCCCCTCGTATCTCGCGGCGCTTTCTAAATCCTGCCGAAGCCATTGTTATTTTAAGGAGCTTGGCAATTGAGTGTGGAGGCAAACTCTATTCTCCAAAGACTCGAGATGTGGAGCGTTCTGAGGCTTCCTCTCAGTGTTGTTTCCTATGTGCACATTCAGTCATGATGAGGAACAGTTTTGCTCTGTCTTGTCCTCTGCTGCCCCAGTGAAGATGCCATTGACCCACCATATCAATACTGGATCAAGTAAGACCAAGTAAGGTCAAGAAAAGTCATACCCAAGTCTAAACACACACACTTTTCTTATGAATTGATATTTTCCCCATGTATTTGTGAGGAATACAACTGTACACAAGCATTTGACAATAGGTTAACACATAACCAGGGCTTGACATTAATGTTTTTGCTCACTGTCCTTTTCAAACGTTACTAGCCAAGTTTTCACTTGCCAAAATTTAATTAGTTCAAATGTTTATTTTATTATTTCATTAATTTTATAGCATATGATCAGCTTAATGGAATGCAGAGCTTGGTTTTATGTGTAGACAAGGAATTATCCAATATGTGGAAAACAGGTTTACCTAGGCATAATAAATGTGAGCTTTTTGAATGTGGCCTATCATTAGTACTTTATACTCAATTAGGTTGTCACTCAAACTTAGCAAAAGGAATCAAGGACCTCTAATTATTTTATATTGTCCACTTTTTAGAGGTCCTATGTTAGGCTTTTTTCAGGCTTTTTGAAATAGATTTGGACACCTTTGATTTAGTATTTCAATAACTTGTATATGTATAGAAAAAATGTCTTCTTTTAGGGAGCTGTTACATTGACCTTGCAGACAATGCTTGGATTAGGTGTCTAATGTCCTCTGCTGGCAATGTTGGGGCCAGTGCATAAAATGCCCATTTAGCATGGCTGTTAGCAACATGACTCTAACAAATAGATAAATGAGGTGACTGATTGGTAGTGACAGCACTTTAAGCGCTGTGATGTAAGCACAATGTCTAAGATTGCGTTAGCGCCATGTCCAGCAACAACAACAAACCGAAGAAGAGTAAAGGCAGCCATTATGCACTGTTCATTGTAAGAACTATAACAGAGTGGCAAATGTGCTGTATAAAGAACAGGCTTGATGAGTTTACCGAGAAAGTGAGAAGACGAGGGATCCAGTGTTAGTCGCACTACATTTTATGACTGAAAAGAGGAATGCTTAGCGCCACAGACAAATGATGTCTGGCTGGCTTTAAAATTAGCAGCTTGTGTGTTGCAAGTAAATGTTTCAAGCTAATTTCAAATGATAGTGGTGAAAATGTGCATACAATACCTACAGTATGTCTCTAACTATGTCATTGAAAAGTCCCTGGTCTGAAGTAGGAGCTAAAAAGGTTCTATGAACTATGGTCCCAGTTCCTATCATGTGTGAACGCAGGATAAAACAGGATAGTTCTTCACAAAGTTATAGGAACTGCAAAAACTTCTTATGAAAGAGCCTATAGAGGGTATGCAGATGACGTCACTGCATGCAGAAGTAACTGCCTGTGAGTGGCAAAGCAACATTAAAACTTAAATACTCAAAAAGTCAACCAAATGAGAGTTGCAGTGAAATTGACTGATACAAACATATTCAACAGCAAATCAAATCTGAGATATGATAGACAACTGAAATCTTAAAAAAAAAAGGATTTCCACAGACGTTTTAGGTGAATCACCTCACCTTAATCTGTATGGGAGTGCGTGTGATGGTTAAATGAGTTGCTGTGGGGTGAATAAAGTGTCCTGCGTCTCCCCTGCTGTCTTTTCCAAAAACCACAACTGCAGTAGTGAGCGCTGCCGACCTGGATTTACTGAGGTCTGGAGTCGGTTACAAAGCGGCGCATCCCAGCTAGCATACCAACAAGCTAGCAATGGATTTATTTCTCAGTTTTTATCGTGACAGAGTGGCCAAATGACAGAAAAAACTTTGCATGAATATGAGGAGCGGAAAATGAAAGTAAAGCCATGTGAGGGACCATACAGGAGTCACATGGACGAGCTGTGAGTAACATTACAACAGTGCTTTATTCCCAAATGTAGGGGGAGCTCTGTAGAGGAAAAGGAAGCAAAAACAGCGAAGAAATGAGAAGTAACTGAGTTCCGCTTTTAAACATTTTCTATTAAATATATTGACAGCTACACAACAGTCTGTCAATGAGCTTTGTGTCTCTGTGTTGGCTATTGTTAGTGAAAGAATAAATAAACCCCATTAATGTCTATATCTTCTTAGAAATTATGTCCATCAAAATTGGGATTGTCCTGAAACCTATATACTTAGTTACTATTCAATCTGCCTGTACTTACGTGTCCTCTAGTACTGCCATCCAATTTTTTACTCCCTCTTTTCCCCCTTTTCCCCACAGGGCATTTTTGGCATAAGATTAACTGTAGACGAAAATGATAAAAGCACAGGAAATTTCCAGTCTCAAGCACTAGCCATTAATCGGACTCCTTTAGAACAAGTCACCGACAAAACACCCTGCATGAGAAGAAATGCTCTGAAATCTGTGTATAGTGGTTCATACATATTAAGCACTTGCATCTGCATTCAGTATCAGGGGTTCTCCATTTAAAATACTCCAAGCAATTCAGGAAAAGCAGTATTGGGACATCCCTAGTCAAAATCTGGCTTCAAAGAGAACACGATTGACCAAATGCAGCCTAATGATGCTTGGGGATTTCAAACTATTCATACTCTTTCATGATTAGCGTAAAATAGTCTACGGCAATAAATTTGGCTGCAAGGACCTCTTCACTACTATCCTTGTGTTCATACATAATAGATAAGCCACAGCACAAGTTACTGTACTGGGGGAAGAAGTAGGCTAATACCCGCATTTGCATATTGGTGCCAAATTCCATAATTCATGAAGGTGCAGAAGGCAGCCATCCATGATGCAAGAAGCCACCTTGGCCCATATGGCACTTCTCGGGGGCCGATACCTACCATGTGCGCCGACCACCGAGTGCATTAAAACACAGCATTCAGCAGCCACACAAGCTGTCCTTCACAATACGCACCGGAGCTACGTCTTCATCATCAAAGCCTGGAGCAAAGCCTTTAGGGAAGCCTTATTACAGCGTCGAAGTAGCTGATGACACTATCAGACAACTGGCTTTTTCCTGCTTTATGTGCTCGACATTTGGCACTATTTCGCACATGCAGTATTTAACAAGATGTCCAGATTTAGCTTTACCAATACAAAATAAGTGGTAATAATATTTTAAAGGGGATATATTACACTTTTATTCATATTTTAAACCAATCTTGGTTGCCTCTAGAACAGCAACTTGTTTTACAACCTTTAGAAACCTTGTCTGACTAAAAGAGAATGTTTTTTTTAATATGTACTTTACAGGTGCCATAAATTACAAAAAAAAAAAAAAAAAAACAGGTGAAGAAACCAAGAGAGGGCAGTAGAGAGCTGGAAAGTGCATACTATTGCCGTCTTTGAACATGAACAGAGGAAAAAGAGCTTTTTATTTCCTTAAACTTTTTGTATGCTGTCATTTTACTACAAAATGAAAAATGTCAGTGAGGAATCAGTAGAAACAGAGCTGTACACCATTTTTTTGGGATAAATGAATGAGAGCAGACTGGATGTAGAGGGCTTGTTGATTGGTCAGTGCTTCCTGGAGTGGGCGGGGTTCGTGGGAGGCCTCAGAACAGCCGTGCCAGAGTACAGAGGATTACTTAAATAGGCATGAATGAAGCGAAACACAACTCCAGGTATGTTTCTGATGAGAGAAGAAAGGTATTAGGTTGTAGTCAATTTAACAAAATAGGGAACATTTGATGAAAAACAGTGAGTGTTTTCTTCTGTGGTAGCACTGATTGTGAAAATTGTAAAACATTTCATCTCACAATAATCTCGATACTAAAATTTGACATTGTTACATTCCTTCATGCTCAGATCTGTCTCAAATGATCTTTTTTTCATACACAAAAGCCTGCTCAGAAATGAAATCAATGACTTTCTTGCTGTCAGACCAGATTTATATACATTTTAAGAAAATTTAAATTAAAGGGACTGTATTCTGCAAAATCAACTTTTCTGAGCTTTCTCCCATGTTGTAATTTTGTTCACTCATCAAAATTATACCTGGAGTTGTGTTATGCTTCATTCACATGTGTTTAAGTAATCCATGTATTCTCTGGCACGACCGTTCTGAACCTGGAAAGTGCTTAGTTGCACGAACCTCCGCCTCTCCCACAAACCCCCGCCCACTCCAGGAAGCACTGACCAATCAACAAGCCCTCTACTTCCTACATCCTCTTCTTTTTCATTACATTACAATTTATTATGAATCTATTTTTCATTCAATTTCCCGTTTGCTCTAATGCAACAATGCTAACCGTTTAGACACTGTGCTTCCTGCTGCTTTTTCCTCAGTGTACTCAGGTTTAAATTGAGCATAAACAATTTTATAATGCATATGACTAAACGTTTATTTCCCCACTATAATTTATTACTGATATTATTTTTTTGCTAATGTACATTTTGTCATAAGTCACATAGATGCATACAGTACATTTTGAATAGGGTTTAATTTACCATCAGTTTGAAATATGTCCCAGTGGAGAAGCGGGTGACAGAGAAGACAGTGTAGGACATTGGGACCACCTTCAACAGGCATCACTTTCATCATGGTTTTTGGACCAAAGCCTGACGTCTAAAGTGCCACGAGGAGGATTTATCTGTCCTCTAAGTTTTATTTATCCATTCCTTGTGTTCAGCGGCCGCCTCAGATGAGTAGGCGCGCGCCTGCCTCATAACTCATTACTGCTGATTGTGTGTCATGCATTGTCTGCCTGTGTGATGGCGCAGTCTCTGTCATTTTTCATGTCAGATTAATGGTGTGTGTGTCTGTGTATGTGTGTGTGTTCACCAGGATCGCGACCTCGTCATGTGGACCCAGATTAGCTTTGATTCAGATGTCTTCACTCTGTCATACGTTTCCACTCACTGTGTGTGTGTGGGCGGCTTTGCACCTCTCAGGGAAAAGGAAAAGAAGTGATTTCCACAGATGTCATTCAGCCAAAGACAAGATGTTTCTCGTCTGTTGGAGGGTCTAGGTGTAAATTAGTTAGAATGGCCATGGAATGTTGATAGCCTATCAACAATAATGATAACAACAATCAATGATAGGATTTATTGGACACATCCACATGCAGTACATGGGTGTAAAAACAACCATGGAGGTAAAAGTGTAGAGGACCAAACATAAGGACAAGAACAAAGGTGAAAAATAATTTAAAAAGAAGTTCTATTTCACAAAGTTCAGAAACGGTTAACAAACATACAAAATAAAAAAATACTCAAATGACAATTTACAAATTTGGGGCCCAACTGAGGTTAATTAAACCATAATTAAACAGAACAAAACTGACCTACCGAGAACAAAAAAGGACTTAAATAGAAAAATGTCAACCCAAAAACAACACAAGGGAGGGCATTACATATGAAAATTAACCAAAAAGAGCAACTAAAACAAAATAAGATGCTAAACAGATTATAACTAAATACAAAATAATAAGAATGAAATATTAAGTTATTTAAACAAGGTAAGCAACTGAAATTAACATTAATTAATTTATAATGTTCTACCCTTCAGTCCTTCAGCCCATTACTCTTGTCCTTTTGTCTGGAAGTCTTAAAAGAAACAAGTAAATGTTCTGACAAATAAAAGCCAAAATGTGTGCGCTATGTGTCTAAATAAAATGAATGAACTGAACTGCGCATTGTAATTTGTGCATGTAACTGAGGAAAATACTGTAATTTGTGAATGTAAAAGAAAAATACTAACACAAGGTGATGGCTGAGGTGCCCACCACACTCAGAAATGAGATGTCTATGCAGGTGATCGTCATGCAACAACACACTTAATATACAGATATATTTATATCTCTATAACCCTGGGACAGTCTTCACCAACAACACCTTATTTCTCTATTCCCAGAATTGAGGAAGCTTCTGTAATGAGGTCAAAAGAGGAGTTCAACCAAAATATAGAAATGAAATTGCAAGCTCTGTGGAGATCAGCAAAGTGCCATCACTTTGAAGAACTCTGATTATTTATCTGTTAGCTTTGTGTTGCTAACAGCCATGCTAGTTAAGCGTCAAACCCAACTCTGCAGATAAACGACTGTGATAGGTCAGCTTCAAATCAAGTGAGCTGAAATGGGCTCACTGTGGCCGAGGTACCAGAATCTTCTACTTTCGAAAAGAAAATAGGAGGGGCTGGTCAGCCAGGCTAGGATTGGCCATAGAAAAAAAAAAAAAAGGTTTAAAGCTGAAAGGATGTGTCTTATCTCAATGACTTTTAGTGAAGGACTAGACACTGGTCAGGACTGGGCCGTTGTTGCAAAAAGGTGGGTTATAGTATCCTAAACTTTGAAAGTCAAAGACATTTCCCTGGCTCTAGAAGCAATGACCTAAAGTTCTCCCTAATGCATACTCTTTTTATTATTTTACGGTTCTCATACACATGGCTACTTCGTAAAGTAAAGTCCAACTATATCTCAGTAACATGCCTTCAGGGCTAAGTCTATGTTAATCATTAGAGACTTAATACAGGAAAACTGAATTATTTTTTTTCCACTTCTTGACTTTACACATGGATGGTAGTAATTTGACCAGAGCAGATGAATACTCAGGAGACCGAAAATGTCAGGCCATTGCTCCTCTCGGCTTATTCCTCGCCGCCACAAGCACCACAAGCAACATTTGACATTTGTTTCAAAGGCAAAGAGGTGGGTTTGTCAAGATATGAAACATGATATTTCCAGACATTGATTCAGTTTTATTGTGGGAAGGTCGTTTAGCAAAAAAAAAAAAAAAAAAAAATCAGAGAAGTAAAAACAACCTTGTAGTGACCTTATTAAGCCGTAGGCCAGAAGTTCAAAATGTCCTCTAGGGTTTTTAGGGCAGCTAACAGTGGGTGATTAACTTTGGACCCCCATGTGGTTCAAAGGCTGGAGACTGAGCGATCTCTAGAGAAATCTTTGTGGCCCATGTTAATGGTGTGTTAGTCAGGCCTCTGTCAGTGTATGGTCTCTGTGGAACTGTCCGCGGTGCTACAGGCTCAAATTCTGGTACTAGCTGGAGGTTTTGGAGAGAAACGGCACTCAGATTCTCGTCTACACACCCCCAGAGAGGAATACCACTCATCTGAAACTCCAAATTGTACTTTGAAATGCCCCTCACCTCACATATTCATTATTTTTATTTAGTTTATGTTGTTCTGATTGGATAAAACATGTTGGCTATTTCACATTCTGTTAAACCTGTAACAACAACAACGATAATAATAATAATAATAATAATAATAATAATACAGATGTGTCACTATTACGCGTGTTCCTAGACAGTTAAATTCACTTCAATTTTTTGCATTATCCACTTACGCCTCAGTCACATTCAGCATTCAGGGGTGGTAAGCTGTGTACCTCTGTGCTCATAACTGCCCTGGAGCAGACTGATGGACACGTGGCAGCCATTCTGTACCTAAGGCCTCTCAGACCACAACCGAACACACAATCACATTAACACATTCATACTGGCAAGGTGGGTGAACTGTCTTGCCCAAGGAGACAACAACAGTTCAAACTGGGGAGAGGAGTATTTCGTTATTGGATGACCTGCTCTATCCTGATAGCATAGCAACCCATAATAGCAGTTCAAAATGCCTGCTTGGGTTTTTAGGGCAGGTAACAGTCGGTGCTTAACTTTGGACCCCAATGTGGTTCAAAGGCAAGACACAGAGTGCTCTGTATAGAAAGGTTTGTGAGCCATGTTAATGACTTCTCAGTCAGGCCCCTGTCAGTGTATTTGTCACTGTGACTCTGTCCGTGGTACTAGTTGGATGTTTGAGAGAGAAACGGTAGATTCGCATCGACACACGTCAAATGGGAATAAATGAAAATATGCTCTTCCCCCTTACCTCAGATATTCATCATTCTAATTTAGTTTGTATTGTTGTATGAGACAATTTTCCAGTGTGTGCACAAAGACTTGGATCATGTTGCCAAAGAACAGACCTTTCCACAAGTGACGAAGATAAGTAGAGCATGCATTGCTTACATGAGTAGTGTTCTTTCTTATTCATTTTTATGTTACTGGGTTTGACCCCAGTACCTGTGATCCCTAATGGTAATAAGCATAAGAAGATGAATGAATAAATCTTCGTAGCCTTTAGCTTATATGCTAATTAAAAATGATAATTGATATTTTAAATAAAACAGCCAAACACTGATACACTTGACACACCAGCTTTGATATTTCTTACATGTAGGTGATTGGTTGTCAGTTGCTAAAATCATCTTGGTTAATCATAATTTTTCATTATTTTGTGGCTATTGCTAAATCCCCCATAGAAAAATCATTGTGGTCTGTTTAGTTTATGGCACCATTCTGAGGAACACAGACTATTTTACATTCTATCAAACCTGTAACCATAGCAACCCTAAATAGCAGTCCAAAATGTCCGCTCGGGTTTTTAGGGCAGGTAACAGTTGGTACTTAACTTCAGACCCCCATGTGGTCCAAAGGCGAGACACAGAGCGCTCTCTGGAGAAATCTTCGTGACCCGTGTTAATGGCGTCTCAGTCAGGCATCTGTCAGTGCAGTTGGTCTCTGTGGATCTATCCGTGGTGCTGAACTTCAATATCAGGAGCTGTCCGCGGTGCCATAGGCTTAAATACTACAGTAGCTGGAGGTTTGGGAGAGAAACGGCAGTCAGATTCTCGTCTCCACACCTCAGAGGGGTGTACCGCTCATCTGAAACTCCAAATTGAACTTTGAAATATGTTTTTTTTTTTTTTTTCCCTTACCTCAGATATCCCTTTTTTGCTCTAAGGCATAAAGCAGGCATGCAGAGCTGTCACTGAACCATCTGAAATAGTCAAACTGCTCACAGACTGGGAATTTAACACCGTTAAGCAAATGCACCATTTAGTAAGAGCTCCCTAAGTAGAAGAAATGTTGTTTGCTGTTTAAAACCTGGCACACACAATGTTTCAATTTGGAAGAAATAGTTTAGTATTTTGTAAACATGGTTCTTTTAGGGCTAATTTATTCTGTATAGTAGACATTTCTATTTTGGAAAAGCAAACTGGAGCAACACCATAGAGCAGGGGTATCCAAACTTTTTTCATTGAGGGCCACATAATGTAAATATATAAGGAAGAGGGCTACTTACAAGAGGTGATGAACTTTGCCAATCACATTTGGCTGCTCCATTTCTTTAGTGGTCTCAACTCTGAATCATTCACATGGGTTCTTTAACATAGGTTTTACCCTGGATGCCCTTCCACTACTACACATTTAGCCAGGCTTGAGACCAGCACATAGCATGGCTGACTTTTTTTGGGCACCATCAGCCACTAATATTTATTAAAGTTTACCTTTTTTTCTTCCCTAATGCCAGGTCCATCTCACACAAAAATTGTGTTTAGAAATAACCCCATACATAACTGCTGTGTGAATGAAAACTGGGCTACAGGGCTGAGAACGTCTGCCACTGTGGTGCCACTAGGAGGCAGCAGCTGGAGAAATCACGCTGAAAGGAGAAAAAGTGACAAACCACTATGCACATAATGACTGCTTCTTATAAACTTAGATTACAGAGTCACCTTTTACTGCTTAGAGACTCTAGAAACTAAAGCAGGGGTGTCCAAACTTTTTTCCATTTAGGGCCACATACTGAAAATATATGAGAAGGGCCAGTCACAAGAGAATAGTGATGTATCACACAGGAGTACCATAAAGGAAATGGGCCTCCACAGTAAATCATTTAGTACACTGGCATAGGTTTTACTCCAGATGCCCATCTTCAAGCCTACAATTATTTAGGCTAGGTGCTGGTACAATGTATGGCTTAAATTTGTTGGGCATCACCAACCACTAGTTTCCATTAGTTTATTTTTTTGGTGCCAGGTCTCACACAGAAATGCTTGTTATAGAGCAACAGAGTTCTAAACATAACTCCAAACATGACTGCTGTGTGAATATATGATAACTGAGACAATCTGGGACAACTGAGAATGAAGCCATAGAAAACATTCTGAGGGCCGAATTTGGCCCCTGGCCATAGTTTTGGGCACCCTTGGACTAAGCCATGTACTGGACTAAACTATGGACTAAACTATGAATGGGGCCAGTGAAATATAATATGCCATTTTAATGTGTGTCCATAATGGACATTTGCAGTTGCTGAGAAATGGTCCAAAGTTGGGTTCAGCCACACACAATGAGGTGTACAAATGAATAAGTTCTGGTATTAAATAAGTAACACCATAACAGAGCAGCCATGGGGTCCAAAAAATGCACTTAAATTTATTTTAAAAGGACCTATATTATGCTTTTTTTAATTTTTTATTATTATTATTTTTATTAATTTAGGACACATCTAGATCAGCATCTTACATTTTGTAGGTCAAAAAATGCAATAATTATTGAAAAAAAAAAACGTATTTGAAGAAACTCATCATTTGACTTTGAGAAACACCTGCATTAGGTCCCTTTCACTTTAAGAGCCCTCCCTCCCCGCTGTCATGCCCCTTCAGTACGTCCACATGATTTGTTCGGTTGCTGTGGGGGAGGCATGAGCTGTAGCAGTGCTTCCTGAACAGGACTTGGCCATGAGGGGGAAGGGGCATGGTCAGGTGGAAAAGTCAGACACCAGTGAAATGAGGCGTTTTGTCCTCTCACAAACTCAATGTGAGAGAAGAGAGGATTACACAAACATGCACAAATGAAACAAAACACAACTTTAGGTATGTTTTTGATGAGAAAACTACATTATAACATGGTAGAGAGCTCAGAAAAGTCGATTTTGCTTAATATAGCCCCTTTGAGTGTGTGTCCATGGCCCGATTAGCAGTCATACATTACAATAAACTTGTGTCATTATTCATGTCTGTTTTTCCAGACTGCAGTAATAGAATATGTAGTGTAACAATGTGTGTGAGTGAGCAAGGCCCACCCACACATACTTATATTCTTGTTGAAACTGTATACAATTTAGAGTAAATAAACATAGCAGATGACAAAAATGTGGCAGTCTTTACTGGAGAGAGAAGAAAATGCTTTTGTTTGTCCTTTGCCATTACCGTACAAGGTCTAAAAGCACCTTTCACTCTAAAAGCAAACAGAGTGCCACTGATTTGTATACAATGTTATGTACTGCCTAACAGCCCTAAGTGACATTGCCTTGACATCAACATGTTGTACTCAGGCAAAAAAGAACATGACGTGTAACTATACATGTGTATATATTGTGGAGGCAGTAGCTCAGTATGTAGAGATGTTCGCCCACTAACCAGAACGTTGACGCTATTGACCAATGTATTATTATTATTATTATTATTATTATTATTATTATTATTAAATTTGATGTATTATTTTTAAATTTTGCTATTATTTCATCATAATCCAGCCACAGGTGATCACAAGGCTGTGTACTCTTTGTGCCACTCCCAAGCCTGGATAAATAGAAAAATGTTGCATCAGGAAGGGCATCTGGCATTAAATCTACATGCCAAATCAATATGTATATCACTGCACTCTGGCAAGCAGATGGTTGCTACTCCAAAAAGGTGGAAAGAGAGACAAACCCGCACATCACAGTTAATAATAAAATAATAATAATAAATAAATAGTAAATAATAAATAAATAAATAATGCATTGGTGTTAATATATAAGGTTGCACATTGTATTTTATTGTAGCATTGCTGTTAGGGCATTAACAAGTGTTACTAACTCATTCCTTGTGCACCAACAATAGCCTGTATTTGTGTAGCCCTCAGTCCATTGTCCCCTGTGTAAGTGTCCACGTTGCCTGTGTAGCATTATTTAAAAGCACACTCACTCCTCCGGCCTCCATCGCTGCCAGAAACTTTGAACTGTGAAGAAAGCTGACCCTGTATTCTGTTTTTAGCCCTTTTCTTTTGATGCAGTGATTCAGCAGAGTCACTCCAGAGCGGAAAATACACTCAAACTCTTTTTATGGAAGCATAGACACTTTGCTGTTCCTGACACTTAGTTGTGTCAGGAAGGTGCAAATGTGATTCATTATTCTCATTTATGCTCCTCGTTTGTGTTGTTGTATGACACACATTTGCACTACTGTTGAACTTCTGTGTGAGCAAAAAGGCTGTGCTTATGCAGCGTTCATGTGGGCTTCAGAAACTCTGGAAAATATATTTATGTCTGCGCAAGTTGCTAAAAGGATTCTGGTCAAAACCCTCTGCCCCACTTCCTGACTTGTGTTCATCTGCTTCATGGACATAGCAGAAAAGTAGCTGTTTAATTAATTCATCAGCTTTTTGGCTAAATGTTGCTAATAATATGAGTTTACTAAGTACAAGCTGCGGCTCACATAAGAGTAAAGGAACTGTGATAGAAATACTAATTATACAGTTAATTTGGTTAAAAAAAAATTAAAAAATACGTTTTTTGTTGTCCAATAGCCATAATACATTATATGTCTTAATCCAGCCTTTCCCAAAGTCAAGAGTGTCGCAGCCCCCTTAAAAATCCCACGCCAATGGCTTTTTATTTTATTACCTGTACATTTTATTTTTCAGTCAAATTTAGTGCAGTTTTTTCTACTGAGCTCTATTGTGTAATCATATATAATCAAATACATGGATTGTGGATTATTGTGAAGTAATCAAATGTTCTGATGCTTTGAAACTACTTAATAAACTGACTTGAAAGTAGTACACATAGCATATAAAAATACCCTTAATTAAGCATAAAAATAAAGAAGACAGATTTTGACTTTTTTTTATTT
Organism: Bostrychus sinensis; assembly: GCA_020698575.1. Classification (NCBI taxonomy): domain Eukaryota; kingdom Metazoa; phylum Chordata; class Actinopteri; order Gobiiformes; family Eleotridae; genus Bostrychus; species Bostrychus sinensis. The sequence goes on along the minus strand of CM036254.1, from coordinate 28,582,792 downwards.
ATAGACAGACACATCCCTAACAAAAAAGGCAAGGCGTTATTTAGTATTAAAAAGTAAAAACAACAACAGCTGAACTCAAAATTAAAAATAACCTCATCACAAATATATACTCTAATAAAAATTGTGCATTTTGCAAAACAGCAGTACCAAACAGCTTCAGGTGTCTCTCTCCAAACTAACCACCATCAACTATTTAACTGTAACTCTTAACTTTTATTGTTCAGGGCAAATGGGAGGAAGACCTCAGCTTAGAGGGGGTGATCTAGTTTCTTTTCTTTGTTACTATCTGCCCTGTTTTATAAAAGATATGGCTTGTGGATGGGAGCCAGCTCTCATCGTTCACTTGAAAGAGACGGCTCTTTGTACCGACACATTCACAACCGACCCATCACTCGTCATCACAGACTGAACATTCTCAATCACTGAAAGTGACAACAATAAAGCCAGTAGATGACTTATTAAGCGCACAATTAAATACACGGCTCTACCTACTGAGCCACTGCCAGCCCATTATGGTTTGTTCATTTGCTTGGATTATTATTGTATACACAGATCCCATCAAACCTCCCCAATCTAATAGGCTTTTAAATACTGTGTATTTTTCCCATACTTACTCAGTTTTGTCTTTCTAATCTCATTATGGCATCATTTTTGGATGCGCACAGATTTACAGAGCAGCAGCAGATGTTTGGGCATGTTTATCATTAAATGTGTATTGTTTGAACACTTGAGCTGCGATAATTCGGCTGTAAGACGATAATGATAATTATTTATCCATTTAGCCTGTATCATTTAGACAAACATGGGAAAATGCCCCATTATCTAACAGGATTTAAGGGAATATGAAATTGATTTGGAAATTAGTGGTTAGCACAGAGATCCTCGGTTTGGCTTCATTAGCTTCAATTGTGATTTAATCAGTGGCACAGTCAATATTATGTGTGGTTTGTTTATGACTAGCATTGTCATTTGTATGAATGTAAAACTGCAGTGCTGTACATAAGTCCATTCATCTTCATGTGCTTATTCCCATTAGAGCAGTGGTTCTCAACTGGTGGGTCAGGACCCATAAGTGGGTTGCAGAACTGTTTTAAAAGGGTTGTGGGCTTTTGCCAGGGAAAACAAAAAACAAAAAAAGTTTAATTTTTAAAAATATATTTACACTCCTTAACAGTAGGTGGCAGTATGGGACATTAGATGTATAGCTGTTACTGTTGAAGTTCGGTGGCCCTAAAGTGCAATATCAAAATTGTTTTTGTCCATTACAAAAATAAAAGCAGAGCTAGATTCTTTTTTAAATCTAGCCTTAAAAAGAAAAATCCATCCCTTAAATTTTAAAAAAGGAGCATCATCAAATTTGTGTTTGTCCACTGGAAAAATAAAAGCATTGCCCTAAAAAAAAAAAAAAAAAAAAGCTCCTCAATAATAAACACTAACATTTAAAATCTTCCTCTGCTTATTATTATTTTTTTTACAAACAAAAACACTTTTGATGTTGCGCCTCAGCCATCATAGTAAAAGTGAATGCTGCTTAATTTTCCTTAATCTTGCTTTAATTTGGGTCTTGGCTTTTCATTGTGGGTGATAGTGGGTCCCGAAGCCAGACCAGTTAACAACCACTGCATTAGAGATCATGGTTAATAAAGCCTGTAACTCAGTAACTATGGGCCTTAGACATACACAGACAGTCACATTCTTTCAGTATGGGGTAAATTTAGAGTCGCCTGTTCTCCTAACACATGCATGTCTTTGGACCGGGAGAAAATCCACAGTGACATGGGGAGGACATGCAGACAGAGAGGTCATATGATGGCTGACCCAAGGATCAATCTAAAGACCTCCTTGCTGGGCGGCAAGAGCACTAATTTCTCTGCCACCGTGACAAAATAGACATTAAAAGCCCCAGTGAAAGAAGCCATTAGTTACATTACTCTGTTTCTGATAATACAGCTCAGACAGAACCAGGTGAGCACGGGTAGAGGAGATGCACACTATGATGCATGGATGCCTACGATTTTTATGAATTGAACTGTTACTACTTAAAATGAATATATCCTCTGACCTATTTGCAGCTGTTTTTAGGCTAAACATGTCCCTGTAGGGATACTGTAGTTGCTCAAAAGCTCTAGAAAAAAAGAAGTTTAAGGAGTGGAAGATACTACTTAGGAAAACTAAAGACATTCCACTTTCGTTCGCTTGAGGCAACAGTAAAATGTATGTATTAGTAATAATAGCACCAGAGATTGAAGTATTTGAATTTTGCCTATTCCCTGTTCTCTCAGAGCCGGGCCGTGACTGGGGGACCTAGAAATTTTTGAGTCCATAGATGTGATCTACACTTGTCAAGCTTTAAATCATTTTCCGTTTGATGACAATCGACCCCTTACTCCTGGAGATACGATCATAAACAGCCAACAAAATAATACGTGAAGGGGTGGAAGATGCAATCTGAAGTGCATGTTACTGCAGCGGTGCGTGACACATTCCTCTTAATATTTTAGCTGTGTTATTATAAAAGCTACATAAAACATAATTCCAGACGTCCTGGCAGAAGCTTTTGTAGCCTGTAGTGTTCTCTGGAGCCTCTGTCCACAGCTCAGTGATGAGACTGAAGGCTCTGTGACTCTGTGCTGCTGGGGCGGAACGGAACTGGGGGCCCCACTGTGGAACCACTAACAGGATTTCACACAAGTAATAGCACGTGTAAAACATAAAAAAACTAAAGCTAAATCACACTATGCTCTGGTCTGTGTAGAGAAGCAGCTCATGTTTAAAATGTGAAATGTTTTGTCTTGGTAAAATACCCAAACCTGGAGTTGGCTGCATCAGGAAGGGAATCCGGCGTAAGGTTAGGTATACTTTATTGTCTCCATAGGAAAATTTATTCTATGCACTTGACCCATCCTTCAGTACCGCTGGGGCAACCTGTCAGACATTGTAAATACATATTCACACATTCAAGATAAAAATAAAAAATAATCAGCATGTCTTTAAATGAAAAATATAAATATAACAATATAAATTCACATAAGATTTATTTATTTTATAACATATGCTATTAAAAAAAAACACTTTAAATAATACATAATAGTTTTGAACTGATAACTAATAACTCCCCTTTGAAAAAAGCTAATAAACTTAAAAAAGTGACAAAATGTAATATTCATTAAATACTGTTCACATTCTTTTCATTAGTCAAAGAGACACTTAAGCTTGTCTTCCATAGGTTTTAATAGTCTAATGTGAAAATATTGCAATTTTTGTCATGTAAATAATTGCAATATACACTGGAAAAGCTTAAAGGAAAGAACTCTTTCTTAATCTATGTTCTTTTAGATTTTGGTCCTATATTTAACAAGTAATTCCATCTGATTGTCCCATTTAGTACGATAACTCAGGATAACTCAGTTTGAGCCCGTGCCAGTAACAATCTTCCCAAACCTACTACCCCTGTTCTGTCAGATCCAGTTTTCATCCCAGCGTTTCGTCTTTACATCAGAGGGATTTAATAAAGTGCAATAGGATTACAAGGTGCGCTCTGTGATCTGCTGAGGTCCGGACCACAGCGGGGATTAGACGTGCCATTTGATGTTAGCGAACAAGGGTTTAAGCAATAATAAAAGCAGCCAGTTTCATCACTATTTGTACAGCGACATGGTTTGAAGTCATGGTCATTTTACTCTGTAGTTCAGGTCGTTTGATGTGGTGCACAGTTTGTGAAGTGAGATACTGGAGGATACTATTTGAATAACTTGAGATTTGGAAATGATTTAGGAAATGATTGCAATTAACTTAACAAGACGTACATGTCAGTCTTTTGCACTACCTGAGGTGTTTGTCATGATGATTCTTCAAAAAGTAATGCTTATTAGTCCAAAGACACTGTAAATACATATTTTACGGCAATTTTAAAAACATTTAAATTCAAAATAAAAATGAAAAAAATATATAATAATCTTCCTGTCTAATCTGTCTTTCAATAAAAAAAATAGAAATACAATATAAATCAATTAATATAAATTTATATTAGATTTATTTTACTACGTATGCTATTTAAAAAAAAAAAAATAATAATTATTAAATTCATAATAACTCTCCTTAAATAAACATTCATCAAATTCTGTTCAGATCCTTTTCATTAGTCAAAGAGAGACATGAGCTTTCTTGTCTTCAATAGTTTTCAATAGTGCAATGTGAAATTATTGCAATCATTTTCTTGAAAATAATTTATGAAATAATTCCCAGTACCCCCTGCAAAGTGCTTGCGTACCCCTAGGGGTCCCCGTACCCCTGTTTGAGAAACACTTTAGTAAAGGGTCAGTTTGGGGGGTTCTAGGCCTTAAAAAAAAAAAAAGAAAAAAAATTGTATTATGTCATCAAGTAAAAAAATCTTACTAGACCTTTACCGAATTACTTTGCAGACAAATGATTGCTTACCTTTTAATGGACTGATAAAGACCCAACTGAGCATGTTTTCTGTTTTTCTTTTCTTTTTCTTTTTTTCTTTTTTTTTTTTTGTTTTGTTTTGTTTTGTGACCTGCAAAATCATAGACAGATGGACGTATCTTCACAAAACATACTACACACAAGACTGGACTGAGTGGTAAGTCCAGTTACTTGCAGTGGTTCCAACCCTTTTTGGTTTTGTTTACTCCCAGGCCTTGATTTAATCCTGTTTTGGACCTGGCTTAGTCCTGTTGTAGTCCTGGTTTAGTCTTAGCCCGGTTTAAAACTTGGATTAGACTTGGTTTATTCCCGGTTTAGTTGTGGTTTCAGACCTGTTTTTTTCCTGGTTAAGTCCTGGTTTAGACCTGATGTAGACCTGGTTTAGTTATGGTTTAGTCCCTGGTTTGTCCTTCCTTAGCATCCCATCCCTCTCTATAGTCCTGGCTTTGTCCTGATTTAGGTTTATTTTAGTTTTTGAAAGTCAAATACTGTATATAAATGTACTCGAAAGGATCACATAACTCCATGTATCCCCTGCAACATGCTCGGGTACCCCTAGGGGTCCCTGTACCCCTGGTTGGGAAGCAATTGCATTATTCATTCACTCCAGTCACACTCTGCGGTGGTAAACTACATTTGTAACCAGAGTAACAGATATGTGTCAGCCATTCTGCATCTACTCTTTGACCACCACCAAGCACACAATCACAGTAACACATTCATAAGATAGGTGGGTGAAGTGTCTTGCCCAAGGACACAGCGACAGGATAAACTGGCGAGAGCGGGATTCAAACCTTCCGGGCATAGGACAACCAGTCTGTCCAGTTCAGAGTTGGGTCACAGTGGACTATCATCAGTCAGTCACAGGGCTGAAATGTAGGGTAGACAACAATTCACTCACTCACATTCATTCACTATGTGGGGGATTTAGAGTTGCATTTGACAAAGTTTATAGTGATTGATCCCCGGCCTTCCTGCCACCTTTATCCTCTTAAATTGAGGCCACACAGCTTTGTTCTGTTAGAAACATAATTATCCCTCATAACTTGTCCTTTGATTCATTATTTTGCTGTAGGCCCAGATTTCCTCTCCAAATGTTTAAAGTCATCAGAGCTGTGTTTTAAATAATGTTTTTTTTTTTTTTTTTTCTTTGCAGTTCTGCTTAAGTTATATCTGTTAAATCCCAATTTCCAGAGCAACAGATGCAGCAGTCTTGGCGTGTGGTTTAATGCAAGCAACAATCCGCAGGGGATAACTCATTGCCCAGCAAATTAAACCATTAGCTCCCCGGTTGGAGTTAAATATGGAGAAATGACTCATTTAATGTCTGATTACCCCCTAATACAGCCATCTAAACAATGGCAGCTACTCGTTCCCCCGAGTGCGTCCTGCTTCCTCCAAGATAAGGGCGCCAATTGCTTGTCAGGGTCACAGTAAAGTTTTATTAAAAGATGCACAAAGAATTTTCATCTGTTCGTATTCATTATGAGATGCTCTCTCGTTGAAAGGATTGGTCTTCATTATCCTGCCCGGCACTGAGCAGATAACACAGCCTCATTTGCTTTCCGAAGCTCAATTTTCCCCCGAACGATAATGCCGCTTCCTGCTTTGTGTGGATGTGGTAAAGACAAGCGAGCCATTTTCAATATGCGCACAGGATTACAAAGGTTAATCATCAATTTAAAGCTAATCTTTGTTAAATACCAATAGAAGCGTGGCGTGTACTCAAGACAGATATAATCAAGCAAGTTCAAAACAAACCTCGGTCTGAACGGAGTGAATGTAGCCCCAAGCTGCAGGGGTTAGTGAGCGGCACACGGGGCTGGATGCATCACACTTCCTCGCTAATGTGTTATTGTTTGAGTTTGCTAAATTTAGTCGTCCCTTCGACTGGGATAACCTTAGAAACAGCAGTGCATCTCGGCTCTAACAAAGAACTTGTGAATCATGGCATATTTGGTGAACTTACCTTGGCCTTAGAAGCAAATTGGCTTCAACAATTCAGACATGCTCACAAAGTTCCAAACTATGGTCTTTGGAAATAATGCTGTGACTAATCATCATTTCATCATTTCACTCTTGCAGCTGTAGTTAGCTTTAGCATGACTCCGTTGCAAAATACATGACTTTAAAGGTTATTTATTAAGATTTTACAACCTTTATAAACATTGACTAAAAGAAAACACTGACTAAATTAAACAGTTGAAGAGATCAGCAGAGACCAGAAACGCGCAGCTTAGTGGTGCTTTTCTGAACAGAAACAAAAAAAAAAAGCTTTTTACTTACTTAAACGTTGTGTATGATGCTATTTTACTACAAAATGAAAAATGTCTGAGGAATCAGTGGAAACAGAGCTGCACACCATTTTTTTTTAATAAATAAATAAGGACAGACTGAATGTAGAGGGCTTATTGATTGGTCAGTGCTTCCTTGGAGGGGACGGGGGTTTGTGCAACCAAGAGATTTGAAGGCTCAGAATGGCCGTGCCAGAGAATAGGATTACTCATCAGGTGTGAATGATACAAAACACAACCCCAGGTACGTTTTTGATGAAGAAACTATAACAAAAAAGTCAATTTTGCACAATATAGCCCCTTTAAACAGGTGACCAAAATTCCGCATTAATAATAAACTGCTACAACCACTAAAGGAGATAGGAATGACTTTTGTGGTAAGCACTAACTGTCCATAGATGCAGTGGTGGAAGTAAGATACTTGTTTAAGTGTTCTAAGTAAATATTTTACTTTTACTTGAGGACTTTTTCTAGTTCTGCAGAAATAGCTGTTAGAGGATAGTTTGAAGGGAAGGGGTTCAGACTTAGTTTATTTCACTAAGAAAGTGAATGGATCCTGGTGGCCAGGCTTTCAAACATGACCCATGACCTGCTTTTGTGCTAAATCTTACTGTCAGATATTTTGTTTTCTTTCCGGTGTTCCCTTTGGAGTTGCCATGGTTTTTACCCTTCCTGTCATAACTAGTCATGTACTGTGACTGAACTAGGCAATGTGGCTGAATTCTCTTTCTTAAGGACACAACAAATGTATGTGGGAAGCAGGGATCTCAGTTTAGTGGGCTTACACCCTGCAGTCCGATGCTTCATCCTTTTACAAGTAAATGAAGTAGTCTAGATACAGAGCATGTGAATTTAATAAAATGTAAAAAACTCATGACACAAACTCTGTGAAAAATATCGACTTTAATGCAACTCCAGTGCTCAGAAGGATGGCGAGTGTTAGCTTATTGATAAATCATGTACATTAACTATAACTTTATACATGTAACTGTCAGCATGTTTGGACACTGCAACTAATTGGTCATAATCCAAGGTGTAGCCCTGGGCCAAAGCTGCAGAGATTGTCAGAATGCTTCCATACAGAATTAGCGGTAGAAAATGCACAAATGAAAAAGTGTACTTATCATAATTTATGTTGACAGCTGTGTGCATTAATGTAGATGGTTTGCATGCAAAGTGTTGTTGTTGTTTTTTTTGCATTTTCTAGTTTCATTGCACCGGTCTCTTTCTCCAAACTGGAAAGTTGCTCCCAGCCATCTACTGCAGCACAAATACCACATTTACAAAATAATGGAATATCTATGTAAGAGAGCCTTCAACAAAACATTACAATATTATTACTAAGCGAATTAACCTTGGATTAAAGTGGTCTGCACTATATACATTATTGCCATGCACTGTATTCAGACCTCAATCATTTCCGCCATTGTTGCTATGGATTTGAGATAATTATGGACTTAAAATTATGCAATCATGAATAAAATCCTGCTCCCTCCGACTGGGAAAACGAGTAATTAATTTTGGTCTTTTTTTCTCAGACGAGTGACTGGAAACACAGGGTCCTAGTCATTATCTGCTCTGGTCTGGTCTAACATGGCTGCCAACTTGGCTAATTAAAATTTGAGCTCATTTGTCTCAAGCTTCTTCATATTTGTCAAAGGTGACCATCCATAACACCAGAAGAAGAAGAAGGGGAAAAAATAGGATATTAGAGACACTTTTAAACATCACGGTGTTACTCTCTAATACAATGTAATTAGCCAAAAATTCTTATGTAAACATGACAGAGAGCGTCTCATGTATAAATGTAAAGAGGAAAGACTGAACATACAGGTGAAACTGCATCTCAAATAAGTGCATAAGCAGGAGATACTTGACATTTACATTTAATTTGGAAACTACAGTGGTTGACTTCATATGCAAGGTCAGCCAATGAGTCCCTCCACAAAGCAAACCAAGGAGACCTATTGTGCTTTTTTCAGGCTTTTTGAAATCATTCTGGACACAATTAGTATTTCACATTTTATAGCTAAAAGAAGTAATATTTAATGGAAATGTCTTGGTTTTTCTCAGCTAACAACTTATAACACTTATATATCAAGTGCCTGTTGCAAGGCAAATAAAGCCCATTGTGCACCCTGGCTTATCTTGGCAAAAAAACAGCCCTACAAGAATGGGAGAACCAACCTAGTATCCTTGAAGACAAAATCAACACATCCCAGTTAGCCATGATAAGAACCTAGCGATGGCTTTATTTTTTTAGACTTGCGTCATGGCTGAGCGGCAAAATGCAGAGGAAAACTTTGTATACATATAAGAGGAGGAGAAAACGAGAGTCAGGCTGAGCAAGAGGTCACACAGGAGTCAACCGGACTCATGTGTTTCATTCCGAAATGTAGGAGGAGCTCTGTGAAGAAAAATGTGACCAAAACAGTGAAGAAACAAATTAATATGATTCCCTTTTAACATTACAACACTACTATCTTCATAAGAATGTCTCGTCTTGTTCCAGGCCAGACTACTCAGCAACACTCATTGCTCATGTTAATCCCTTATCGACCAGTCTTTTCTAATAATCTGAGTTGATATCTTTGGGGTTTATAGACTATTTCATCCTTCTGATGTGTTTTATATTATATTGTGGGCAATGAAAGGTTTTGCATTATTTCCTCAGACCCTGATACGATTAGCCCCGGACAAAACATTGCATTTCCCATTAACCTAAGCCATTTGAGTCTCTAAGGCAGGAATTTACAATAATGGGAAATAGAATCAGCTCACCTTAATGGCTAAAGTCAGTAATTCCACCGACAAGGTAGACTCCTTTAATAAAGATAAGCCTCCAAGAAAATCAATAAGCCAAACTCATTTCCAAATGCCCTAGACCTGCTTTCAACAAACAGAACCTCTAACCAAACAAGTCATCTTTTAAAAGTCATTAATATTGCTTTGAGAACTCACAAGACATTTTATTATTACCTATTTTGTGAGATATAGTACTAACGACTTGCAAAAAAAAAAAAAAAAAAAAAAAACTCTGCAGATGTCCTTTCGACGCTCCTTTTATACCCTCCCATTAGGCCCGTGCTGCTCGGTCCACAAACTTCTCTAATTAAAAATTCGTCTTCTGCAAATTCACCCATAAAACGACCCCTTCACTGCGCAAACGTGGGGCGATAAAAGGAGTTATTGGGCCTGCGACCTGCTCCGGCTCTTATCTCTCATAAACACTTGAGTTGGTTTTACACGACCGTGGAGAGGCCGGGAGCGGCAATAAGCCAACAGGGAGTGAAGCAGGTGATGACTTATTCATGCATAGTGGCACGACAAGGGGACAGAGAGGAGTGCTTGTAGTGCAGCTTCTTGTAGAGAGTTTGAAAAAGAGGGGGGTGAAAAGATTTTGATAAGAGGTTGTGTATTTGGAGTATTATACATATTTGTGTCCGGCTGTGTAATCCAGCTACACTGGGTCTATTCAGCCACAAGGGGTCACAACCGAGTGTCCTCTTTGTGCCAGCCCAGGTAAATGGAGAGGGTTTTGCCAGGAAATACATCCAGCCTAAAATCCATGGCAAATCTATAAACTAATAACTGCAGAAATCTATTGGTCATAATCAAACATATGAAAAAACTGCACCACAAATAGTTTGGGTGCAACATCATTTACATAAATGTCAGTTGGAAAAACACTCAATATGTACTTCTGCAAATTTGCCCAGAATCCGGAGGGTAGCCCATTTGAATCCCACCTGAACACATACTGTCACCCACATTGCCTACTCCAGTTAACTGTATGTGGCTGCTTGCAACAGGAAGGGCATCTGGTGTAAAAAAAACCCCTGCCAAATCACTGTGCGAATAAGAAAGGAAGAAGCCAAAAGAAAAAAAAAATCCATTATTTGCCATTATTATATTATTGGTTGTATTATGCAAATGTAGACATAGCCCATACATGGACAGAATGAGTATTCAATTGTCTCTGTACATGTAAAAAAATATACTTTTATTGGGACACTAACCAGATGCTAAAAATAAACAATGACAATGGGTTCTCTCAGTCTCTCTTCCACCTTCCAAAGGCCTTGTGAATTGGTGAATTTAAAAGTGGTCTGCTATTAAATGAATATGAGGGTGAATTCTTCTGTAAAACATCATACTGTCTTTTTGATTTTATACTGTTTCTTATTGTCAAACAGGAGTGTTTGCTTACCTTGCTTGACACATTGTGACTACTTTCTGTAATCTTTGGAAGCATGACATGACATTGTAGGCTGTTTGTGTTGTTTTGTCAGACAGCAGGGGTTTATATTGCCCCCTACTGTCTGGTGCCCTCTTTAGTACCATGTCCCAGCTGTGGGACAAGATATTGAAATATGTCAAGCAAGGTAAACAATCAATCACTCCTGTCTAACTAAAAAAACTCCTTAAGGGAAACAGTCTAACTTTTTTCAGTCTCAGAGTCAGTGTCATGGCTGAATGAGTTGTTGAAGGGTGAATAAAGGCCCCTGCAGCATCCCCTGGTGTATCTTAGTGGAAAAACCAGCCTAGTCATAATGGCAACACCGTCCTGGTGTCCCTGAAGTCTCTGGTCTTGCAAGAAAGTGACACATTCTGGTTAGCCATAACAACGAGCTAGCAATGGCTATAGGCCCTGTGGCAATACTTGCACTTGCGCACTTTTGCCCTTCAAATATGGTTAGGGTTAGGGTTTTCGAACAATGCTGCGTTTGTTTCTTAGCAACTTAGCAGTGAGTGCTAACTGAAAAAAATGAAAAGCAATGCAATAGCAGCTCAACTGATGGAAATTTTAAATGAAAGTGCCTATTATCTAGGTAACAACACTGTTAAAATGTTAGACACGTCTGAGCTTTCTGTGACAAAATGATCCTCTTATCAACTGTTATTAACTTTGACATAAATCCAGCAGCAGTTTAGCAAACACACTGCTAAAAGACAGTGCTGTTTATTCTGTTAAATATTTTTACCTGGTGACTTTCATAGCATGAGTGTCCAAGAAGTGTGGACTGTCCCAATTCTCCTTTTTAACCCCCCTGCATTTTCAGAAAATGTGCACTTCAACAAAGTGTGTAGTGCGGGAATTGGGACAGGGCCTTAGTTTTTAGATTTTCATAATGGTAGAGGGGCTACAGGAGGAGGATGAGGAACTAAGTGACGGGTCACAGGAGTCAACTGGACTCCTCAGTTTTTACAAGAGTGTCTTTCTCTGAAATGCAGGGGGAACTCCGCAAAGAAAAATGCAACCAAAACAGCAAAAAAATTTGCAAAGTTACATGGTTCCCAAGGCAAGGGTGTATATCCTGTGAGTCCCCTAGTTTCTGGGCTATACTCCAGCCACCCATGACCCCTCATCAGGACTCCTGTTTTCTCCTTGTGAGATGCACTACAGCTGCACTGCACAATGGACACGAGATTTAAAATAGCTCAGACGTGACGCTTAGTCTATATACTTGCAGATGATTAGTCATAGGTCAGGGCAGTTGAATGCTGACACAAATTAATTGCATCCTAATGAGTTTTATAAATGCTCCAGATTTTTCTTGGGCTCAACAAAGCCACGCTTTACAAAGAAATGTGCTGAAATGACACCGTGTTTTATTCCCTCTGTCTTTTTAACCTGATTCTGTCACAGCCCCACAGCAGTGCGTTTGCAGACACTTCCATTAGAGCCACACACCAATCTCCGCAGCTATTAAAATGTCTGATACCTTCACCTGCATCTCACCTAATAATTTTGTTTCCCTGCTCTAAATTCAGTTAAAAGCGGGAGGCATTTTTCTCACCACAGTTCATTTCAGATTGTTCATGGACGTGTGGTTTGTACTGATCACACAGGCCGCCTCAGGAAGAGAGAAAGACGCTTTTTGCATAGCATTTGCCGGAAAAACAGGAGTATAAAGTGACACACGAGAGAAGGCTGATATGTGTGGTTAGCTTTCTTTGAAAAAGTAATTGAGGTATGCCTTAGCTGGCTTGTACATGATTGGAAATAGGAAACCCTTGCTGTATTTAATTGCAAGTCACGCAACAACATCTAAAAACAACCAAACAAAAAGTGAACCACACACACAAATTTGGAAATACAAACACGAATTGGGAAACATGCACACAAATCCTGAAACATGCACACAAATTCAGAAATGCACACACAAAATTGAAAAAGCATAAAATTTGAAATACGCACACATTATGAAATGCACACAAATTTGGAAGCATATACACAAATTTGGAAACACACACATTATGAAATGCACACAAATTGGGAAATGTGAACACAAATTTGGAAACATGCACATACATTTAAAAACAAAACACACAAAATTGGACACGCACACTAATTCAGACACATACACACAAATTTGAAAACCTGCACTCATTTAAAAACAATCAGGAAACCAAAATCGGGTAAAGAAAAAAACAAGAACAAACAAACAAAAAAACAAAACAAAAACACACAAACAAACAAAACAAAACAGCTCTCTTCTTTCCAATCACAGTCAAGCACTATGGTCAAACCCTTTTCGTAATCTCTTGCTGTAGTGCCTTTAAATTTGTGTATGTGTTTTTAAATTTGTGTGAAACCAATGGTTTGGCTTTGACACCTGTGCTGTGATTGGAGAAATATATATGCTGTGATTGCTTTTGTCTGACACGCCCCTTTCATTTGCATTTTGGAGACAGAATTCAATAAATAAATAAATGTTGGAATAAATTAAAAAAATAATAATAAAGGTAAAATAAAGTACAAATGAATACATGTAGAAATAAATACAGAAAGAGAATAATAATCATAGACCTTTATTTAGTTTAACCAAAACATCTTCTTTTAAAAATCTATAAATTTTTATTTCAGCATTTCTTGTCCTGTTAAAATAATTATTTGTCAATTTCATTTATTTATTCATTTTTTGATTGATTTGGCAGTTTTGGTCCTCCATACTGCTTACACCACTAAACAGAAAAAAGCTGAGACTGAAAAAAACAGAAGCAAATTACAAATCTGACAGTAAACTAAATTAAACATTAATATGTATTGGAGGAGGAGGAGCGCTTATATTAAACTTGCCCTTTTTTTATATTCTCAAAAACTAGTAGTGAGCCTTTAAACAAGCACATCTACTTGTATGTTCTTTTAATTACAATTATAGTCAGCATTACTTCACTATGCTCAAGTCTTTTTAAAACATTTATCACATCAAATGCCTCTCAATAGAGTCTGTCTATAAAAGCACAGCTAGCCTCCCCTTTTTCAACCCGAGTGACTGATTTTAAGTGACTAGTTGCCAGGTGCTCCATCGGTAAAAGGGCAAAGAACAGCATGTGTTATAAACAGAGTAATGATAGGGCTTGGGACAGCTCTGATGGTTCACGTCCTCCCACTTTCTGCCTCTTCGCCCTCCGTGTCGGACCTGAACGAGCTGCCTGCCACAGGGCTGGCGCGAAATGGAGCCACTAGATTGTTATTATAGATAAACACTTAGCTACCATCTACTTGTGCCCTGCAAGTAGGAAATTACAAAGATGTTGAGCAAAGATGGGCTGCTGGTGGGAAATGCTTTTTGTATAACTTCCAGGTATGACTGTTTCTGCATACAACTTAGAATAAACATTTACAACAGTGGTGCTTGATCAGAATTTTATGACTTTGACATTAATTAATTTACGTCTGGTTCTCTGATGCAATTTTACAAGGTAATATGGACACTGTTTAAATCCATATTTATGGTGAGCTTTAATGGCTCTCTATGGGACAGCATAGAGTTTTTTTTTTGTTTGTTTTTTTTTGTTTAAATAGTATTAAAAATGTCCAATGTGGTACATTAGAAACATCATTTTGCTGCAGCTTTATTTCTTAAATTTGGAAATTAGTCAGTTGAAAAACAAAACAAAACTGTACACCAGTGATTAAAAGATAACTATTCTATATTAGATATAAATCATCATATAAATCACTTATACTGTTTTAAAGCATTACCAAAACCAAAAGAGCCACAGACCAGCAAAAAATGATTTAACTTCAAATATTCTGACAAAAATAGATATTGGATTGCAATGAGAACATTTACTGCATTCTAGTTGGTGCAGGTTTAACAAGTAGTGACCCAATGTTACTGAGATTGTTTACTAGATTAGATTAAATTTTAGATTAAATTTCCAAAACGTTTCCAAAACTTGACACCAAAATATAAAATTCCAAAACTTTTCCAGGACCTGGAAAATGCATTTTAAAATTCCATGATTTTTCCAGGTTTTCCATGACTGCACAAACCTTGGTAAAGGTGCCAAAATTGTCACTTTTTAGGACGCTGAGCTTTAATGGGAGTCAATGGAGCAGATGATGGATGATGATTGGGGGAACTGGCTTAACCCATTTTGACTGACAGTGAAACATAGTCTGACATTAGAGCGTTTTTTTTTTTTTTTTTTTGTATGCAAGGGATCATAGCGTTCTTGAGTTTGCATCCTGTTTTAGTTTTGTTACTTTGTTTATTCAATATCATGTAAGTGTTGTAGGGAAACTAGCCTGCTAATTAGCCCAGCCGGTCAAGGACGATGGCAGGCAGTCGTGCTAACGTTGTCAACATAATTTTGGCAAAGCCTGTTGATATTCTTCCTTATGAGGGGACTAAGAATTAAACAGCAGGGCAGACCAGGAGAAATGAGCTTCACCTTCACAACTACAACTGGAGTTACTGTGATCGAAATCTTGCAATGAATTGAATATGCAGCATGAAAACACAATTTATTTATGCAAATTTTCTCTTAGCCACATTTATAGACACTTTGCTTGTGGCTTTTTCTGTCAGTACACAAGTTTACCGGTTAATTATGTTTTTCTAACTGTGCAATTTCAAGTTAAATCTTAGACTTCTGATAAAACTTAATCTGTGATAATGGGTTAATGAGTTTTAATGGGTTGGTAAATTGAGAAAGTGAGCCAATGTTTTGAAGCTGACTTCATTGGCCTTTTTTGTGTGACTCCAATTATGTTTTGTATGGAGAAGCTAACAGTGGTAAGTGCTAGTGCAAGTACTACAGTATTATAGAAAATACGGAGGTGTGTGTGTGTGTGTGGGGGGCTGTTGTCCTGAGCATCAGGGACATGGCCCATGTGAAGCCTTCTTGCGCCCAGCCCCAGCAAGCCTGTTGACAGCCCTGATTATTATTATTATTATTATTATTATTATTATTATTAGTAGTAGTAGTAGTAGTAGTAGTAGTAGTAGTAGTAGTAGTAGTAGTAGTAAGAATAAGAATAATGCATCAGTGTACAGCAAATCGCTTTACAATTAAGTGCATTATTCCTTCACTCCTCAGTCCCAGTCTGTGGTGGTGAGCTACTTCCCTGGGGCAGACTGAGATGGAAAGATGTGGCTGCCATTCTGCACCTATGGCCTCTCCAACATCCACCAAGCACAAAATCACACTAACACATTCATACAAGCAAGGTGGGTGAAGTGCCTTGCTCAAGGACAAAACAGTTATGCACAAACCACTCTACCTACTGAGCTAGTGTCCCATCAGTGGATATACATGTACATTATATGGCATTCCCTTTTTATTGTGCTCTTTTCAGGTAGTTGGCTCTTCTGCTATTGTTTGTTTGTTAGACGGTTTGGCCTTTAGTTTACACAAAGATGGGGTTTCCACTTTCCAAATCCACAAAGCTTTGAAAATGCTGGAAGAGGTGTTTTGGTCTCACAACAGGGAGCCACTCCGCTCTTGTGTAAATTGTGAAAACAGGGTACTCATCAGAAACTATGACGTAACAACCGCAATCTGAAGAGTTTGGCTGTCTCCTAGGTGCAGGTCAGCTGACCCGCAACCGCAAAATACAAGGCTTTTATGTCTCATATGTTCATATTTAGTCCAGTAACTGTCAGTGTTATCTGTACAAGTACTTACTTTTAGGACAGACTTTGTGAGAATAATTTCAGAAAACCACAAGATCCTAAAGTACCTGAAAGTTGCAGACCAGAGCTATCACTTCCTCTGCTGTTGGTTCACTGTGTGGTGAAGAGCATTTGTTGGGCCCACAGCGCCGTGTGCTGGCCTAAATGCAAATCATGAGTGGCATGATTGTTGAGTAGAATGTCTGAACTCATGTTTTATGTTATTGTTATGATAATCCAGCTCAGATATTGTGAGAAATGCCTCACGCGTGTCTGTGTTAGGCAGCGTGCTTCAGATCGCGTCGCATATAATTGGACCATTATATTTCAATGAGATGTTTATGATCATATCTCCGCCAAACTGGGGCCGATTTTCATCAAACAAACACTGATTTGAAGCTCAAGAAGAGCGTAGTCCGCCTTTTGGACTGTAAACAGTCTCCAGTGTCCTGCATTATTGCATGGGGCAGCGGCGTGTGCCATTCATTCAGTGCTCAGCATCTATTACCTATTCCACGGGGCTTTGAGGACCAGCCCCAAGTGTGTGCAGCATGTGGCGAGAGAGAGAGAAATGAGAGACGAGCAGGGGCGCGGTGACATGAGGCAAGGTAGGATGTTCCTCTACAATATGAGTTACATGAAGTAGGGAGAGCTTACAGGGCACCAAACACTTCGAGAAGCCCCGGTACACTAACGGAGAAAAAGTGCCGACAGCACTGGATGTAATAAAATGCATTTACAACACGCGTTATTGGGATAGAATTGTATTTTCCCCAATTTTTTATTAATAGCCTAATGCTCTTTTGTTCGGTTGGTTGGGCCCTGGACAGGAAGCAAGGGCCCCTGGGCCAGTACCCGGTAGGCCCATTGGATAACCCAGCCTTGTGTCTGCACGTTAAGAATTTGAAACTGGCCTTCTCAGGCTGCTGTAGTGAAAACTGAAAATAGTCAAAATTGAATTATATTGCTATTGGAGAGAAACAAATTTCTTGAATTCTCAACAAAAGCCCACTCATTATTAACTCATTATTACTAACCAACCTGCACTTCCACATGGATATCAAACTAACCCCGTAATTAGTACAATAACTTTTAGTCTCTGTGGCAGTAGAAATTTTTGTTATTTTTGAAAACAGTGTCTTGTCTTTGTTGCCTCAATTATTTGTTCTAAAGGATATTTTTTATGAGGTTGTGAAGACAGAATCCTGACATTGTGGCATTAAAAATAATTGCTTTTCCACCAAGTCTGGAAAAACTGGTGATCATTTTTATGGTTTGGCACTGACTACCTTTAATTAGACTGGCAGAATCTGGTTGGACTCCTCAGGTGGCTGGATTTTACTGTACGTTTCTCACTAACCCTGCTCATTAATACGAAGCGTTACGAAGTACAAATGCACTGAACGTACCAGGATAAGATAATCAGATATTCAAGATTCCTACGCACTATGAAAATGAATCAGTTTCTATTTAGTAACATCCAGGTCTGCCTCCATTAAATTAACACATCCGCTGTATTTATTTTGCATTATTATTCGCATTGTTATTTTTAATCTATTAAGTTTGGTAACACTTCACCGAAAGAAAAACACTGAACTGAAAGTAAAATCTACTGTAAAAAAAACTGGCAGCTGTGGTTGCAAGAAGAGTTCAGTACAATACTGTAAAAAAACAAACAAAAAAAAAACATCAGACATCTCAGTCCAGAAGAGCGCAGTCCTAGGAACAAAGATACTGCGCAGAACCTTCAATTATAATATAATCAATTAATTAATCATAACCAAAGTATAGTTTATTACATATGTATTAATGCTTTACTACTACCAAATAATGGTGAGTTATTTAAAAGCATGATAAATAATATTCATAAGGGTTATATTTAACTTATCACATAAATGACTCCAACAGACTGGATTATTGCAGCTATTTTTACCTTACATGGGGAAGCTATCATTTATTCATCTGTACACAGTAAAGTAAGCTTACATTAGCACTTTTCCTCCATAACAACTTGTTTAAGCACAATTTATTGGTGCTTATGACGTGACAGAAAGTAAAAATTGCGGTTTCAATCAAGCATGTTGTGGCGAGGTCCCGCTGCTCTCCGACAAAACTCGCAAAGCATTCTGGTCTATATTGACCACCAAGTGACCATCGCTGTACACTACTTTTGGATGCATTGTGGGAAAGTGGACTACTTTTTATTCAGTAGACATTTGGACACAGCGGAAATGTTGACCTCAGTGGCAAAGTGGGTGGTAAAAGTTATTATATTAGTACTTTGTAGACTGTTTACTTGAGTACATAGATTTACCATTGTGTTCAACTGTCAACTACAAAATTTTGCAGATTCACTTCCTATGCCCTATGATGCCCTTACAGTACATAATAATGTTAACCAATCAAAAAGCTCAGAATTTGTGAAGACGTTATGATGTAGACTGAGTAGGAGCCCTGCATACTCAATAAAAGTGTGACTTAGCAGGTCGGTATCTTGCTCTGTGATAAATGACTTGGAAGCCATCACAGCCACGCGGCCCGATCCCTGTGATAAAGTTACAATCGATGGCCGGCATGTGAAGCGACAACTTGAATTACTTATGCAGATGAGGTAGTCTGATACTATGAAAATTTCGGCTCAAGGACACGGGCTGAACGACATCCCAGAATTGTGTTGCTGTCACTGTCCGGCAGTAACTATCGCCCCAATGGTACCTGTTTTTGATTGTTATGCTTGGATGATCCATATGGACTAAATTAACTTAATTTTAGCAATAAACAATATGACAGTCATGCAAAATTCTATATACTGGTCATTGTACTGGTCAAACCCGGTTGGCTAGTGGGCCTTGGGGATGACCGGAAATCTGAGAACTGGCATCAAGAAGCCTTGCTCCTATATAGACCAATGGTTCCTAACCTTTTGGATCTTGTGTACTCTAAGCCTCCTGATTTAGAGGTTTAGCCTGGTTTAGACCTTAATTCATCATGGGATAGTCCTGGTTTAGTCTGGTTTAGTCCTTAATTTATCATAGGTTCTGGTTTAGTCCCTGCTTTAGATTTGGTTTTGTCCTGGTTTATTCCTGGTTTAGATCTGGTTTAGTCCTTGTTTTGTCCTGGTTTAGACCTGATTTAATCCTTGATTTGTTACTTTTGGTGATTCCTGCTTTAGACTGGATTTAGTAATTGATTTGTCTCGGTTTAGGCCTAGTTTAGTCCTGGTTTAGACCTGATTTAGTCCTTGATTTTTCCTGGTTCAAACCTGGTTTAGTTTTTAATTTGTCATGGTTTAGTCCTGGTTTAACCTGGTTTAGACCTAGTTCAGTCCTTGATTTTCTGGGTTGATTCTGGTTTAGTGCTGTTTTGTCCTTCATTAGTAACCTTTTTTTTTTGTTTTGTTTTTTTTGTTTTGTTTTGTTTTGTTAAGTCATATTTTACTACTTGATTTTGACCTAGATTTAGTCTAGATGACACTTGGAAAGTCAAACATTTCTGAGATGGTCCTTGGTGTAAAAAGTTTGAGCATCACTGGCCTGGTATATAGTAGGCCACAGTAAACCACTTTTGTCCCACAATAAATTGCAGTATAATTCTTTATTTTTGACATTTTTCTTCAGTTGGCACTAAGCAGAAAGAGAACTTGTAAACAACAGCCAAGGAGTTCTAGAACCATACTAATGTATTGTGACTATCTTTTCTGAGCCATGTATTAATCAGCCGTACAACGTTCTCCTGGGAAAATATAAAAATATCACCTAGTGCAAACATACACTGGTATTTGCATATTTTCTTTCCGAGGTCAAGTTTGTTATAGGTTTACTCTGCTCAAAGTACAGCTGGCGTGTGCTGCTCCATACACAACTTGGACAACCTCTTTCTCTCTGGCACCACGCTTCTCTGTTGGAATTCACTCGCAGCAGATCTGCCAGTGTTTCTCTGCCATCAAAAATATGTATTCAGCGCTGCAGAACTTGAGGTTTTTTAGTTTTTGGACCCCTGCGTGATGTGCTGTTGGCTGCCAAGTGCTGAAATGATTCAACGACGCAGCGCAGTTAGTGAGCTGATCATAATGCATTCAGTACAGACCCGGCGCAGCGCAGCCTCCTGTATTTGCTGGTGTCAGTAGGTCGGAAGAATCACAATCTAGATGTGTCAGCGTTTGGTTGTTGGTGGTGTTCTTGTGCAGCTGCTGGAGGATATAGTATAGCAGGCTTGAGGCTTATAGTATATATTATAGAAACAGGAGCTCACACAATAATGCCATAGTAGTGTAACAGAGTATATACAGGTGGAAACTTGGTACAAATTGTATACTGGCATTTTGTATTTTGGAAAAGTCACAGAAATAGACAGAGGCATAGTGAGCAGTAAGTTGGTCCTGGAGTAGCTTTCTCAGTCATCAGATTTAAATCCAATAGAAAAAAAAGGGAATAAGGCAGCGGTAGCATGGAGGCCATCAAACATCACTGAGCTTAGAGGCTTTTGCATGTGAAGAATGGGCTAATGTTCCAGTCAAGAGCTGTAAAAAGCTTGTTAGAAATTAATCAAAACTATTTGTTTGAAGTTATA
This sequence comes from Bostrychus sinensis, assembly GCA_020698575.1. Taxonomy (NCBI): domain Eukaryota; kingdom Metazoa; phylum Chordata; class Actinopteri; order Gobiiformes; family Eleotridae; genus Bostrychus; species Bostrychus sinensis. The sequence goes on along the minus strand of CM036254.1, from coordinate 28,561,572 downwards.
GAAGTTAAAGGATGCTCCACAAAGTACTGAAGCTAAGGACTGATCAACACTGCCAATGGGCATGTGTTACAAGAGTCATATTTTTAATTTGAACTCATTAAGCATTTTTTCAGACTTTTTAATGCCTCTGAGAATAAAATTTAATGCCAAGATCGCCAGGCAAAAAATAATCATCTGTATGCATTTTACACTAATGAAAGGGTTCTATTTTAAAAGCCTTATACAGATGAAATAATATATAAAAAATCAGCGTTAAAAGTTCTTCAATAAGTGTTATGTTTTTTTTTTTTGCAACATAATGTGGCCCCTAGAAAACGGTAGACCTGTGACAAAAATCAAGTCAAGTCAAAGTTTGCTAATATGTATTCAATGTATTCATAATTTTTTACATTACCTACAATACTTGGCTTAGATGTCACAATTTGATAATTTAAAGGTGCTATGAGCAGTATGTATATTTTATATTTCATAAAACTTGCCCACATGTGTTTCAAGATATGAAATAAACATGTTTAAATGTTTACTGATAACAATGTTACATCTGATTTATTCACAATAAAATAATAATAATAAAATAAATAATGGCATTTTTTTGTTTTGGGTCTAAAACTGCATTTCTGATCGTCCAATCAGAAAAGCGAAAAGACTGGCAACCCACAGACCATTATTTTGATTTAGACTGCAGTATCATTTTCAAACCAGTAGAGTGCATGCTGCTTACAGTACCTTTAAGACCCAAATGAACATAATTCAATACCTGCCCATTGAATTGAATACTTTTAGGGCCATCAAATTGAATACCTTTTTAATACTATCAAGACCTTAGAGCTAAAATAGTTTTTGTTGTTTAATTAGTTTTTTGTCATTTATTCTCATATCGTTGCATTCACATCATTATAATACATTCTGAGGCAAAGTGCTTGAACATTTCTGGTTGCAACTGTTTACAAAGTAAGAACGCTGCTTGATGAATATAGATATATATTTTCTCTTTCCAAATTTGTCTTTTGGCCTATTGTCCTCTTGGATGGGGTTTTAGTTTATAAAAGGGGATTTTTTCTTTTTGAAAATGACTGAAAAAATCTGTATTGTGTAACAAACCAAACACAGGTTTTTATATCCTTGTTAGCAGTTCTTGGATGTATATAACCAATGCTAACACAATAAGCATGGCAGACCCAGTTCAAGGTTGTCCTTCCTTCTACAAGTCTGACGTCTTTGAGTCTATGTAGTGGTGCCTTGTGGATAGAGTTGACCTTGGCATGTTTATATGAATTGCTAAAGTTTGAAAGATGGTATTTTTTTTTTTTATTATTATTTGGTGGTTTGATCCTGGCGTTCATCATGTAGAACTGCACATCACATCATAAAACTGCACTGTAAATAAGAAATTGTTGTTAATGTTCTGCCTGGTAAAATAAAGGTTAAATTAAAAATAAATGAATAAATAAATAGAAATCACACAGTTTTATGCAGTGGTGGAACGGTGACAAAGTGGTTTGCACTGTTGCCTCACAGAGAGAAGGTCCAGAGTTTAATTAGCGGACTGACCAGATTAGCCCTTTTTATGTGGAGTTTGCATGGTCTCCCTGTGTCTAGGTGTTTTTTTTCCCTGGATCCTTCGGTTTTCCCCATCGACTTTAATAGCTTAATTACCTAGAGTGCTTCATCAAGAGCTACATTTTAGTTCTGATTAGCACAATTATGAGACTAGGCATGCTACAGAAGGCAGATTTATACTGCCCAAAGTGAAAACTAATAATCTGAAAAGAACTGTAACATGTAGATCCATGTTAGCATGGAATACATTGCCTACTTTTATTAATAAATGTAAACATCAGTTGAGAGTCCCTTTGTGGGGACAGAACAGATCTTTGTGGCTGCTGATCATTAACTAAGGCAGTATTGTTTTAATCCTTCCATAATGATCTGATTGAGTGTGTATTATTATATTTATCATGGTAACAATTAACCACAATGAGTTACGCCATTTCTCTATTCCTCTATTTTTTACTACTTATAGGTCCTGTGTGTCTTGTTTTAGTTTTTTTAATGTATTGTTTATTATTATTTATTTTGTGTCTTGTGATCATTGAGTGAGTTTAGTGTGAATATGTATTGTGTGAGTAGCATGTTGGGATTGACTCCAGGAAGAGTAGCTGTGCTTTGGTACAGCTAATGGAGATCTAAATAAATCTAAATCTAAAATCTAAACATCAAAACATGCACAATAGGCTGACCTCCAGATAGGTACTCCTGACCAGGATCCTGGCTAAAGCTCTGGAGAAGGGTCCCCTGGGTGCTGCGCTGCAGTTGCCCACAGTTCCTGACAGGTTGTCCCAGCAGCACTGAAGGATGGGTCAACAAACGGGAAAACGAATGTACTTGTGGTGACAATAAAGTCTAATTTAACTTAACACATTCCACATTGTACAACAGTAAAGTACATAATCCTTGTTGGTGCACTCACTGGTTAAGAAAGTCAACAATAACCTCTGCTTTTTGCTGACATAGGGTTAGTTATAAATAAAATGCCACATTATGCAGACTCCAACTGCGTACCTGCATTATCAGCCTTACCTTTCTACCATACAGTTTTATCTAGTGTGCCAGTCTGAGGACATCCTACCTTTGGATACTGTGAGCAAATTCTAAATCTCTTGAAATCCACCCAAACTGATAGAAAACATGTTTCTTGCAAAATACAGTTCATCGTAGTATTTTGCCTCACGTTGCTTTGGGACTCATTGCAGCTGATTACCCAATGCCGTTCTCCAGATATGAGATGCTAACTCTTTTTAATAAACAAAACTCCCGACTAAAATCTCTCAAAGCGCAGCATGTTCCCAACCCAGATCTGTGATAACTTTGTTAGCATCCCCCCCTAATAGTTCTTTCTCTTTTAACTATTCATCAGCTCGAGCTCATCAAACATTAACACTAGCCACACAGTTCATTACTACACGCTCTGCTTTTCATTTGACGTAATTCATCTATTATGCATGTGTATATCCCAGTTTGGAAGACGGCCGTGAGAGACGAGAGACGAGACTTTCAAAAGGCGAAGTGAGAAGCAAAGTTGGCGCATTTGTTTTGATTAAAGCCTGTTTCGAAGTGTTCCCTCCGAGATGAACCGTAAGGCAATTACTTTACACAGAGCAGATCAAACTCATTGTGGGAACTGTGATGTGATGGGGAAGGGGTGGGGGGGGTGGAAAAGCAAGATAAAAATTACAGTATCATTAAATCGCTGGAGCCGAATTAGGTTTGTCTGCACAGCCGGTGATGAGGAGGCTGTTACTGGGTGAGGAGTGGAGGCAGAGGTGCTTCATCAGGAGTGGCAGCCTGAATGGGGATCATCAGGACACTGTCTGATTGAATTCCTGCTCACGGTGTTGTGTTGTATAGCTTCTGCTCAGGCTGCAAGGCTGCCTTTGTTTTTTTTTTGTTTTTTTTGTTTTGTTTTTTTTTTGTTTTTTTTTATTTGTAGAATTCCCTCTGAACAGAGTTAAGTTAAGAAACAATACTGTAGACTTTAGTAGAATTTAGATACAGTGCACTTCAAAATTATTAGCAGACAACTCATAGCAACATTTTCTCATTAACATTAGACATCAACTGTTTTACCAAGATCATTTGCCTCTATTTAGGCAAGTTAGGTCAAAAGATGTAATACCAGTACATACATACTACAGTGAAATATGTAGGATGTAAAGTGCCAACAAAATTAAAAGAATAAAAAAAATCAATAAATAAAAGAAAAAAATCAATAATAATTACTTAATTAAATGTGTTATTAATTCATTAAAATTGGAAAAAAATATACATATCTAAACAATTCATTTTATGTAAATATATCAGAGCGAAGTGTTTTTCTGGTTTGATTTGGAACTGGCCTATCACAGCTGTTTATCTGCAGCACATCTTACAAAAGCTAGATAACCAAGGAAGCACTGGCTACAGAGCTAATTTAATAACATCTCTGACCTGATTAACGACGTTCAGCTCTTTTCTTTGTTTCCTGTTGGTTCTGCTAAAGTCTGCGTTATTATCCAGTCCTGCATAATATATTTTCTTCGTCTTGTTGCCATTTTAACAACAGTTAAGTCCTGTTGACATCCGATGTAATGAATGTATAAAAAAAACGAATTTTTCTAACTGGCTTCTGCTGCTGTCCCCATTCAGAAATAAGTACAGAGCTGCTCATAATGTGGCATGTTCTTGTGTTTTATGAAATAAACAGCAAGACTCCATGTTTGTTAGCGTGTGCGGTGTGCTGCTTATGTCCCGCCCTTCGTTTCTCTGATTGGTTATTCCGCCTGTCATCGTTCTGCAACGGAAACCATATGTTACTGAAGAAGTACCAGACTAACTTCTTTGTATACAATAGGGAAAGGCAGGTCAGGCTAATGATCCTGTGCTACAGGACCTGCTTTATCTGCCAACCTCACTCAAAGCCAGTAGGTGGGGCTAACGCTGATCTAGTCTGATCCAGGATCAGTCTGTGTTGCCTTGCTGTGTCGGGGAACCAATGAAGTGTTAGAGCCTGCCTACTGGCTTTGATGGGTGAGGCTGACAGATAAAATTAATTTAAATTGTGAAATAAATGTATATGCTTTTCATATAAATTAGTTTTTCAAATTAATTAATGATATGTTTAATTAACTATCCATGTATTTATTTCCATTTACTTAATGTTTCATAAAGATGCTTGAGTAGTTTTTTTTTTTTTTTTTACAGATCAGAGCTGTGTTTTTGTACCTTGACATGTTTCGATCACTTCCTGTTGTCTTCCTCAGAAAACAGAGTTAGAATAATGGGGACAGAGGACAAAAAACACAGTTGAGGGATTTAACGAGGCAGGACAGTACAGGACAGTAAACCAGGACAAAGGGGCCTTTCTGCTATGTCATACTTGAGATACTCTTCTGAAGAAGTTGGACTGGAAATGGTGCTATCATCCTACCTCTCAAAGTAGGAAGACAGTGTCAAAAAAAAAAAAGGAAATCAGCTGACAAGACACAACATGACTCCTCTATGGAATACTGCAGGTATGTGTTGAAACATAGTGGTTGAAACATGTCAAGGTTCAAAATCACATCTCTGGTCTGTTAAAAGCTCTTAACAGGAAAATACTTTTGGAACTTTTGGACCAAATTAATCTTTTTAGATTAAATTTGGGATGTTTTACAAAATATGCATGCATACATTACATAGAGGTTTGCATTATTTCAGCACATATATAACTTTCCTTAAGTGAGTCAGCAACCTGCATACACAGCCCACTAAGTCCTGCCTATTTCAGGAGTTCGAATGCCTGGTGGGAATCCAGACATTGTCATCTGAAAAAATGAATAATTTTGAAAAACACGAATAAAGCTATGTGCTTGTTTACAGACTGCATTTGTGCAAAACTAGATTCTTACAGCATCACAACTTTTATAGGTCAAGGAAAAGTAGTATACAAAAAGTCTGAACTCTCTGAAGGTGCTGTGTTGTTGGTGGTGATCTCATACGGATTTGTGCCAATTTAGCATCAACATTTATCCGTTAATGATGTGCTGGCATGCTCCGAGTTGGATGGCACATGTCGTACTTTGTTCACAGATGGCAGTGGGCAGAGACTCAGCCATAACTGGAACACTGTGAAAAAAAACAACAAGAGAGAGAGAGAGCGAGGGAGACAGAAGAAAAGTGCTGATCGCTGGGGCTCTGTGAAGTTTTAACTCAATATATAGATATTTACAGCTAAAACACAGTAATTAGCGCTTGCGGCCACGTGTGGAGATGCGCCGGCAAATGACAGATTAGCACTATCTGCCGGTTCATAATGAATGCCTATGCTGACATGTGGGAGTGGATTAGGTCATTGTCTTACTCATTCGCTCCCAGAAATAGCTCCGTGTGGCTTGCCATGAGAGCTGCAGAGTAATTTATGCTCAAAACAAGGAAATAATACAAAGTGTTGGCCATGATGAGCTGTCTGATTTAACTGGCTGTGTATGACAATACCTATATATGAGCTATATATTGAATAAGACATTTTCAAGTGAATGTCAAATGTAATCCAATGTTACCCACGCATACAGTGAAAGAATGGTATAAAAGCAGACAGGCTACTACTTTCATGCTTTATTTGTGTTTTACCTGTTTCACCTGTAGATAACAGATTTTCAGATACTGTAAATGTATGATGAAATGCTGAAAAACAGCAATTTGTGTGTTAATGCAGCTATGCAAATTAGGCTTTTTAGGTTTTGATTTGACAAAAACTGCATGCTTCAACACAATAAAGTGGGAGGAGGAGGAAGGAGAAAGAAATGTGTGCTTCTTACAGAGAAATAAAATACTATTTCAGTATGTGTGAGTGAATAAATGAAGGTTGATATTTAGGAGTTTGTCAAGGCCAGACGGACTTCTCTAAACAGTGAACTGCATCAGTGGACACAGCCTGTGAAGGACTGGACTCTATCCAGAGATGTTGAAACTTTTTTCATTGAGAGCCACATACTGAAAAAAATATGCAGAGAAGGGCTGCTCACTAGAGGTGACAGCAATAACAAGTCCCTTTAAGCTTCTCATTTCTTTCAAGGGTCTTCACACTGAAACATTTGGGTAATTTAGAGTTTTACTTTATTTTAGAGTTTTGTAGATGCCCATTTGGTAAATTTTCTTTAATTGATTAATTGGTAGTCATTGCATTATTCATTCACTCAAAGTGGTGTTGAGCTATTTCTGTAGCCACAGCTGCCCTGAGGCAGACTGACAGAAGTGTGGCAGCCAATGTGCACCTATGGCCCCTCTTACCACCACCAAACGCAGTCACACTTACACATTCATACAGGCAAGGTGGATGAAGTGTCCTGCAAAAGTACACAACGACAGTTTGCAATGCCGGTAGCGCAGCTCGAGTAAAAGTAGGTTGGCTGGAACCGCCAACCTTCAGGTTAGTGAGCGAACGTCTCTACCAACTGAGCTACTTAACAAATGATTATCGATTAACTGTTAACCATCGGCTTGACATCACCTATCATTATGTTTTATAAAAAATGGCTCTTTATTAAAAGTCATGAACCATAATAAAAAAGTGTCTTTTTTTAAAACTAAAGACAAGTTATAGGCTGTATAGTTTAGGAAACAAACAGCTTAATGTTATGTTCAATTTGCTCAAACTCTCCAGTGGTCCTGTACCTTTATTCTACTGTACAGCATAACCAGTAATTGTTAATATTTCTTTCAATCGATTATGGCCATAACGATGATTAATCCATTACCCAATTTACCGATTAACCATGAACACCCATACCTTTCACTGATTTTCTTTCTTTTTTTTCTTTTGTTGGTGCCACCAACCACTAGTTTTATTTATTTTATTTTTTTTCTTAATGCCACTTCCATCTCAAGTTGTATTACCTGTGGCGATTTGAGCCAAGTGAGAAGGAAATAAAATTAAAAAAAAAAAGGTCTGTAAGCTGGATTTGGCTCCCAGGTCATAGTTTGGACACCCCTGGTCTATGCAAAGCAGCAAGACCTTAATTCATAAACGCATTCCAAACACACCTGAGGAAATCTAAATGTCTGATTGAAACAGCTCAACAGGTGCTATAACCCAAAAGTGTTAAGAAGGGAGACTACATTTTGACGCTTTAGCGGGAGATACCATGTGCTTAGGCAGGCCTCCTATAACCTATGCTTTGGCTACTTTGGAAGTTATTAATCTTTAAAGGCACATTAAACATACACATTGCAGAAAATTGTTTTTGCACAGTCGTTACAAATCCCCACTAAAGTAATGTTTACATCAAATAGCCTTGTGATTATTTTCATTGTCAAATTAATCTGACATGGGACTTTAACGCATTAATTAATTAATTACAGAGAATTAACACGTAAAAAAATTAACGCAATTAATCGCACTTGTTTTTGACAACACGGAACTTTTCTCAGTGACCTAGTTTCTGGTGCACAGTAACCAGGGCTGGACATCCACATGACCAAAACAAATCTGTGTGGATTTCAGCTGTGAACAGTTGGGTAATGTGCCTACAGACTGCACTACAGGTAACTGCGGGGCAGAGGTCGGCCGCATCCACACAACCAGCGTCATTTTTCTTTCACTTTCAAATGCTGAGCTTCAAGTCGCCCCTCATCGCCTCTCCGATCATTCTTACAGCTGACTGCTGCATGGACGCACACAGGGGACAGCAGTCCCTTTGGTTCAGATGCGAAGGACAGAGGACAGGTCCACGCAGAGGTCACAGGAGGAGCACAGAAGAGGAGAGAGGTGTGCCGCGTGTTACTACTGCACGGGAGGTGGAGATCCATGCACAAATGCTGATTACTGCCCTGTTTGAACGTGGTGTTTGTTTGAAATCAAGTTAAAATATGCCAGAACATACAGTACAAATAAGCTCCTATATTTTATTTCTGACATATAAATATTGCTATTTGATAAAAATGTGATTAATCGCGATTAATTAATTACAAAGCCTGTAATTAATTAGATTTATTTTTATCGAGTCCCACCGCTAATTTTATTAGAACAGCTACATGTGGGTTTGCAGCAAGGCACTCCCCCTTGAAACAAGCTATTACCTTACAATAATATTTAAACCTAAAAAAAAAGGAACAAATTTTAATATTCAAGGAATATTGTTTTTGCAGTTTCACCTCCTTTTCATCTGTGAGTGAGACATTTTTCTTTTCTAACTTTAATAGTTCATTATAAAAAGATAGTAAATATTTTCTTATGTTGGAAATAAAATAATTCCAAGTACCCCCTACAAACTGCTTGTGTACCCCGAGAGGCCCTCATACCCCCAGTTGGAAAACACTGGTTTGGACCTGTATTCACATGTGATAACTTGTAGTTTAAACAGTGTTCTTTTGTGTGTTAATGCTCCATAACGTGTGTAAAAGATATAATGCCAACTGAATCATGACTTAAAAATACTGTATATTGCAAATCAACTCCCAACATCTGTCAGAAAAAAAATTGTTATTGTTGAAGCCTAGCCTTTGGTTCCTTCATTGGAATAAAAGACCCTTTCTCCTTATACTACTCCAGCATTCACTTTGTCTTCCTCCACAGACAAACAGCAAAGACAAAGTTAAAGGCCAAATTAATATTCATCAAATCATGTTTAATAGTGTTTCAATACTGACAACCATTATTTCAATGTTGTCAAATGGTTTAGATCAATCAATAACAGCTTAAAAATAAAGTCTAGATGGCATGTTATGGTGTTATTTTGTATACTAATATATTATGTTTAAACAGTTATCTTCAAATCAAAAAAATATTGTATGCTTGCTCTTATAATGTCAGCACAGTAACAGAAAAGCAAATTGCAATATTCACTGTAGCAATCTTGGTATATATAGTCGACAGGATCGTACAACCCATATAGAAATATTGAGGGACTGGAGGGTTTGCTGGAGTGTTTCCGGATATGACTGACTGCGTTCATATAACAATTCATCCTCTCTTGTATCCCGTATGGATCTTTTCTCAAGGTTGAATGCATGAACACAATCATTAGAGGGATTAATGCAATAAATTTGTCAGACAAATGCGATGGGTGGCTCCTGTGACTTTATCAGAGAGTGACAGTGGCGCGGATTAGAATGAGACATGATTTGAAGCATGATAGAACAATACCAGAGTGAAATCAGGATCGATAATGGGATGGGCTGAGATTTGGGGAGGGCTTCGCAGCTTCGGCTCCCCCTGTGGTTCCTCTAATGAGCGACAGGGATCAGAGCGGAGCTGGGAAATCAGCGAGGAGTGGCGTGTGAGCACAGTGGTGACTGGTGCAGAGGAGAAAAGGCTTTGATGCCACTGTTAAGAACTGTGCAGAATTGAATCAAGATAATAGTGTGTTGACTCTCTTAGGAAGCCATAGCTTAAAGGAACTCTATTATGCTTTAATTTCAGAGAAAGTTTTTAAAAAGTACTCTAGTGAAGTGCATAAAGTAGTGCCGTAAAGAAACAGGTGAGGAGACCAGCAGATTGGCAGCAGAGTGCAGCTCTGTTACTCTCTTATGAACTGAAATAGAAAAAAAAAGCTTTTTACTTCCTCAAACCTTTTTTAACTACAAAATGAAAAGTAGCTGTGTGGAATACGTACACCATTTTTGAATGAGAGCACACTGGCTGTAGAGGGCTTGTTGATTGGTCAGTGCTTACTGGAGTGGGCGGGGGTTTGTGGGAAAGGCGGACGGTCACATTCTGAAGCCTTAGAAAGTCAGCGTCAGAGAATATAAGATTACTCAAACAGGCGTTAACGAAACAAAACATCAGTCCAGCTATGTTTCTGATGACATTATAACATGGTAGAAAGTTTACAACCACGGGTACGGGAACCCCTAGGGATACGTGAGAACATTGCAGGGAATACGTCATAATTTATTTCAGAGCTGACAGAAAGTTTGCTATCTTTTCATATTGGAGTATTTAAACTTGTGCTCAATATTACAATATATTTTTAATTTTTAAAAGTTTGTTATAACCATAAAATATGTAAAATAAGGACATGTAATAGATTACTTTTATTTTTTATGTCAAATTTGTGTTTAAAAAAAAATGCATGCAAGTATAGGGGCCACTCATGGTATGACAAAAAGTTTAGGGGTTACACTGACGAAAAAGGTTGGGAACCACTGCTTTACATAATATAGTCCTTTTAAGGTCAGATTTGTGCTTTTCTTCAATTTTTTTCTGTAACAGTTTTTCACCATTACTCCAGTGTATGAGGACGTGCATGAGCTTGGACCAATGCAAGTGTCCTTTATCCAAATGGGACTACCCCCCTTTGTTCTGAGCGTGTTTGGTAAAAAAAACAACAAAAAAAACAAAAAAAAAAAACACAAAAAACAAACAAAAACAATTAGTCACAAAGCCACCGTAACGTCAGTAAAAAGGGTGAGAACAAGTAATAATGCGATTAAGATCAGAATACTCCAGGTGTCTTATTTCAATTAAGGCTTATTCTGAATATGACCTTAATCTAGTTAAGTTAATTCTAAAACAGTGTTTACATGACAGTATCTTATCCGGAGTATGCTCATATTCTGATTATGATAGGAGTATTCTAACCCATGTAAATGCAGTCATTCTTTATGTTCAGGTTCCCCTTGTCTAACCCTTGTGTTCAGCCCTACTAACTGCAAACCACTTGTACATTGATTTGTTGAAACATTGCATGCACTAAAGATGGCTGGTAAATGTATCCAGTTGGGTATAAGTTCTTTTAAAATAGGCCATATGAGGAAATAGTGACCTTACTTATTCCCTAGGTATATTTTTGGCAAACTGCCAACTCTCGACTTAATATCGGAGTCTGCAGGCCCGGAGCTCACCTGTGAGAGGCTGTAATAGACTACCAATCTGAGCCACTGACTCATTACTTCTGCAAACTGTGGTTGACATCGTGGTCAAAGTAGTCGAGTGGATGGATGTGAAAACACAAGTATTCCTCAAGGTATCCCTTAGAAAACTTTAAATACTGATGTGTTTTGAGCTGGTGTTATAGAAGCTTAACTCAAGGTGTGCTGAAAAAGTAAAAACTTTTGAAATGAAATATGTACTGGGCTGAGTAATACTGCCTATTGCTATTCAGACACTTTTACTATTTCCATTTTTTCAGTCTGGAGCTTCAAATCAAAAAGCAGTATTGGCCCATTGCACCAATGTAACAAAAATCTTTTCCCAAGTGTGTCAAAATGTACACAGAAATATTTTTTCAGTTTTGGTTTTAACACTTCAGGTGAAAAAAGGGACCTAGGGTTTACGGCGCATGCAAACTACATGTTTGTTGCTGCAGGATAAAATAATTCTTTTTTTCCAGCCCTCATACGATCTTCCTACAGTCCAAAAAAACATGCATCTATCAGGGCTGTTTCTAGCTTTGTGGGGGCCCTATACAAGATGCTAATTGGGGGCCTCTAGTTTGCCAAATACCAAACAATGATGGAGAGATTACTACTCCCTGATTCCTGACTCGAAATTGCTTAAATGAATGTGAGAGTGAATTGTTGTCTGCCTATGTCTTATTGTTATAGCCATTAAACTAACCTACGGTACTGGCCATTTTCAGTGTATCCCACCTCAAGCTCAAAGTAGCTGGGACAGACTCTTTTAACTTCTAACATGAATAAAAACCTACAAAGGAAACAACTAAACACTGTTGCATGCTTCCTAGGCTTTTTTCCTCATCTCTACCAATTGCTTAACTTCAGTGTCTACTGTTCCCTACTGTTTTTTTCACTCTTACTCCATCTCACTCCAGGTAGAATGACCAAATCTGTATGTATCCACTCCGCTGCCAAGAATCATTACATCACATAACTTTAGTCACTGCATAAAGTTGCCCGTCAAATAATGCCACTTTTCTTTAGTAAACAAAATCAACTGAGTAAGGCTGAATGAATTGCTTTGGAGAATTTCTTTAAAGCATTTTTTAAGTATCTGAAGAGCTGATCCCTCACCGCCATCAAAAGCAAGTGGGCCTCTTGCTGCTGCAAAAGAAATTAATAAAACTCAAGGAGTCAAGGATTCTTCTCTGAACCAAAACGCATTCATAATTTAGGAGTTGTATGTGGGAGTAGGGTTTCAGCGAGTTACAGTGGAGATATGTGTGGGTGGGAGAGATTGAAGATTGTACTTTTTGAGAGCTTTTTAGGAGAGCAACACTGAGACAGTGAAGAAGAAAAAAATGGGCCAAAAGGGGAGAAGACAGTGAAGGTGAAAATAGAAAAAAAGAAAGGAAAAAAAAAAGGCACTACATGTATCTGTCTGTCCCATGTGGTGTTGCATTGTGGGAAGGGTCATTGGATCGTACAAGAGATCAGCTAACAGTGCAGAGAACAGAACAAGATGGGGAAAGACACTGCAGAAAATACCGATACACAACGGAGATTCAACTTAGGATCAAAATATACAAAAAGTAATGCTTCCAAGTAAGAATCCTGCAAGATGATTTATGGACATGTTCTTCTTAGACAGCAAGTTGGTTGGGGTGGTGCATCGATACACAAAGGAATGGATTTTCCCATGTGGGATCCATATAGCACAGCCAAAAGTTGACTTCAGAGTGTGTTATCGCTGAAATAGGTGAGTTTATACAAAGCTGTCAACAAAAATGAATGTGTGGAGTTGCTTGATCAGAGCCAAAAACAGCCAGCAATCCTCCTCCTTTTCTCCTCCACAAATCCGGCAAGGCATCCCGAAGAAGCTTACTTTCTCAAGATCTGGTAAAACTTTTTTGGGATCTTGCAAAACTTTCATAGGATCTTCAGTATTTCTCTAGATGTTGCAATTTTTTTTTTCTATTTTATTTATATATAGCGCTTTACCTATGACACAAGTCACTCAAAGTGCTTTACACAGAAGGGAAGGGGTATTTCATTCACTCCATAGTCGGGGTGGTAAGCTATATTTTGTAGTCATAGTTTCCCCTGGGGTAGATTGACAGAAGCAGGGCTGCACACATCTGTACCAAACCTGGACCCTCTGACCACCACCAACCACAGTCACACTGACACATTCATAAAGGAAAGGTGGGTTAAGTGTCTTGCCCAATACAGTGCCGGTTGTGGGGCTTGAACCAGCATCTCTACCAACTAAGCTATTTATTTTTTGCGGTGTCCCATGAAGGAAGCAGAGTGCTTTTCTACTTCACATCTACCTTGTTCTTGCGAGCAACTGTGAGCTTTTGCACAGAATACTGTTTGTATATCCTTAGCTTTTATAGTAGTTTGTTTGTTCATAAGGATGTGCTTTCCTCCTTTCCTGGCTTCTTCAACACATTTAAATCAATGTGCTATAGAAATCAGAGTTTTATGGTTCATATAATTGTATTTTATATTGCATAACCAAAGTTATTTTCTTACAACTGTGCACAACCAGAGGTACTGTATATACTTTTGACGGATGTGTTCCATTTTGTTCCATTGCATATTGCTAAATGTTACTCTTTCAAAAATCACCTCCTAAACTGCATGTCCCATATGCTCACACGCACTTCCTCAAATCTATTAACCTCCGTTCTCAATTCAGTTTTACTGCTGTAATAATTATTTTGTCCTGACTCTTCTAATGAGCACCTATTAAAACTATAAAGCTGCAGTGTACAATACCTGCCCACTGCTGAAGTGAAATCTAACGGGGGTGGACTGAATATGGATGAGGTTCGGCTATACATAGTGGGCAACTCTGTGGGTTAATTAGTGAGAACCTGGCTTCCTGTGGTGCTGCGAACCAATCCGGCTCCACTCCTAACACGCTGGGATGTAATGAAAAAGGTCTGTAAGTCACATGGTCTGATCAAACTGTGCTGGCAAGTCAGACCGCTTCAGCTAATGGTTGGACAATTGCAGCTTTTAAACTCTGGGTGTTAAGTGCTATATGTTTGATTTGTACATATTAGTAATCAGGACCAGTCATCGTACAGGGGGCTCTGTCCATGCATTTTCATATAGGACTTATCATCAATCATATAGATCGTCTAAGGAGAGACTGATAGACCAGAATGCAAAGCAGAAAGTCAAAGTTAAAGGCATTTTTAATCAATCATGTTTGGGTGTAAACTCATATCCATGCCCAACCCAGGGGCATCATTTATAAAACTTGTGTATGCCCAAAACAAGGGCTCAAACTTGCATATGCCACTCTCTGTGCCAATGTTGGTGTTTATAAAAATCAAACTAAACGTTGCGTAGTTCCATGCAACCTTTCAAACTGGCATATGCTGCACGCACCTTTCAGAGACACAGCACAATGACAGGAGAGGAATGAAGTGAAGGAAGTTTTGTGTTTGGTGCCTTTGATATCTGTATGCGACAGAGCTGTATGTGTGTACAGCGTGTACAATAAGCAATACTTCAGTATGTGTCCTATGGGATTCCACTGACAGTTTTATATATGAGGCCCCAGGTTAGTAAAAAACTCTTAGGTAGTCTGGAAACACATTGTTGATCTAACTAAGTGCATAGCTTGAGTGTTTTGGTCGCTACTGTGCAACAAAACGCTGGCGCATTTGCTGCCGCTGGCCTTCCTCTTCACCTCACACACTTTCTCAGACAGATAAAGGCTTTGACGCATGCCCTCGCTCTGCACTATGATCTGTGGCCTGCAGCTGAGTCCTGGGACACTCGACCTGCCCTTCGGAGCCGCACGAAGCCACTTATGCGCTATGACAGCCGAGCCAGGTCTGTCAGCGCCTCACTGGGACAGAGCTGCCAAGTCCAATGCTAACAGCCCGAGCAGCCAGACGAGCTTCATGTCTCATCCAATTCCCCCACTCCGCTCACCGCCACCTGGATCAGCCATTGTTTCACATACCACCAGGTGCTAGAGCTGGATGGTTTTCTTTTTTTTTTTTTTTTTTTTTTAGTTTTCCTTGCATATGAGTCCAGGCTGGCACAAGACCACTAAACCAGGACGATCTCCACTGAGCTCAATAGACCAATGAGAGGTTACACAACACAAAACTGGCACAGAGCGAAAGATCTATGGCCGAATGGAGATTTGGGAATAGGACAAAGCATCTGTGTTTGATGGCTCACTGGACCTGTCACAAACTGTAGCAGCCTGGTTTCAAATTGACTTTTCCACATGGAGTTTTCAGAGTTTGCTCATATTTTTCAGCCATTCTGTAAAATCATATGAAACTGACTGACATGTGCCCAAAGGTGCTGTCAGAACCAAAGTGATTCTACTTTAATTAACTACATATAAATGGTTCATGAAAGATTTTTAATTGGTTTCCATTGTGGCAGTGCAGGTCACCCAATGCTCCTGACAAGTGGCCCCAGTGGCACTGAAGGATGGGTCAAATGCAGAGAACAAATTTCCCTACGGTGACAACAAAAGTATACCTTACGTAGTAGTACTAGTGGTACTACTAACTAGTACCACCTTCTTAACATGGTACTCAGGAGTCTTTTGCAGTGCAAGTCCTTATTCAGAGCCTTTTTTTGTTTGTTTGTTGCTGTTTTAGTCTTACTTCAGTCGTGTCTAGCCCTGGTTTAGACCTCGTTAAGACCTGGATTTGTTCTGTTCTGTCCTAGTCCTGATTTAGTTTTGGTTTAGACCTGGTTTAGCCACAATTTTATCTAATTTTTACTTGAGAAGGCCTGGTTTAGTCCTGATTTAGGTCCATTTGAACCTATTAAAACTGGTGCTTGGGTGGTGAGAATCCCTGCCTTATGGTAATAACAGTTTTTTTTGGGTTTTTTTTAGTAAGAGGACCTAACAAGCATTTTATCATTTTGCCAATGGAATACCATAGTATTGTCATGGTTTTGCATTGGCAATAATAAGCACAAAAAAAAAGAAGCTGGAACTCAACTGTCTAACCAAGTTCAAAGTAAAAAAAAAAAAAAAAAAAAAATACAAGGTAACAAAGGGGAAATTAATAGAATTCCATAAACTGAATGGAATTTCATAAAGTGAAATTATCCATAATAAAAATATGTGATACATAATTTCTAAAACCAAATATACTTTCATTGCCTAAAGGTAAAGATGCACACTGTCAAAAATTGCTGAAGGGCCACAGCTGTTTACATACTCATATATGTCTATTTACATTTATTTTATTTTTTTTAAATACTCTACAAGGAAAAAGTGTATTGCATTTTGGTGCAGTCTGTGTTTTGCTCCTTTATGCCGCCAAAAAAGACTAAAACTACACATTTTACCTTTAAGACCTTTAAGACCTTTAGACCTTTAAGAAGTAAAATCCTGACTTTCAAAGAAATATTACTGCAGTGAGATCAGTTGATAGGCCGCAACTCATAAATGGCTCTTGAATAGTTCAAATATAAAACTAAATTAAGATAGTTTAATAATCAGACAAAAGACTTTCTGTGCTGTAGACTGCAGAAAAGGCTTATAACCTCTGCATTGATATAGTTGTTTGTGTGTCAGCGTGCTCTGTACTGGGAACATCTCCACTTGTTTAGCTTACCTTTCCCTGACCTTTGCAGCAGCTCTATGTTTGCACACCCTCTCAGCGCTGTTTTGACTAGCTCAGTGCACTCGTAGCATATTCTCATCATCACATTTCAAAACTTTGCCTCTAATTACTGCTGTGACATTTAGAAGTCTATTTCAACTCCTCAATGCTTGCTACATTATAAAAGTACATTTTTAGCATATGTTATTTCTTGGATAGATAGAGAAATGGCTTTTGACAAGATGTGAAAACAAGCCAAGAACCATATTGCTTAACAAGCTGTATGCAGAAGTTAAAAATATGACACATGGTTCTTAGTGTTATTATTAAGTCACTTCATTTCTTTCTTACCAATTAAGGGCAACATCTTCTTATGAATGTATTTTAGACCCAACTGAAGTGTTCATGTTAAAACTCTTCTCTACATACCACAGTCTTTCAAAACTTTCTACATTGGCAGCATATGATTCAACGCCCAAACTATAGCTGCTTCAATTGGTATATTTGACTACAGTAGCCTCAGAGGGTCAAAACCCAATCTACAGTAGCCTTCTTCCCATACTCCATAAACTACAGTGGCCACAGAAGGTCAAAACCACAACTACAACAGCATCATGGGGTCAAAATCCTCTATAAGCTTTTACATAGGAGGCATATGGTGTGACACCCAAACTATACACACTTAAGTTTGCAAATGCCATTTTAAATAACATGTATTTTGCCAGGATATACATATTTTTTACATTTTCAAGCTTGTTTCTGGGTTATTATGCTCTCTTTAAATGTTTTCCAGACTTATGAACAGCAAAGACAGAGTTCTCATACATTTAAAAGTCTCCTCTGCAATATTACCAATCTTATTTAATACCCCAAAATCCTTCTTATTGCATTTGTGAGGATTCATTCTCCCTCAGTATTGATCTTTCTCGTCTCATATTGAAAATCAAAGTCACCTGGAAGTGGGAACTCATTCAGCTTCCTGCTATAAACGCATCTATCGCCAAGTCTGAAAGCCTTAAATTCAATGCTCCTGAGGCCAATGTAAGTTTTATCGATTTCAGCCTGAATTTTGACCCCAAAGACAAAGCACTCTGGCCTTGTCCGCAGGCCTGCTGCCATATCTTGCAATTTTCAGACACCAACGGGCTGTCCGGTCTAATGTTTCTCATACAAAGACATTACAGTATCAATTGAAAGTGACTTTATATAGAGTGCAAGGTGCGGGCAGATGAGAGGAGGCTGAATGAAAAGCGGCGCACGGAAAGATGAATAGAGATGATCCTTTTGTGATAATGCACTTATGGACTGTGCAGCCTGATAGTTTCTTTAGCTCCTTGGTATAAAAGTTTTTTTTTTTTTTTTACTTCATATACCTGAATTCAGATTTTTTTTCTTCTCTTTGTCTTCCTTACAGATGTGTTTTGGACTGCAGAGGCTTTCAACTCCTATTCAATTCCAATGGCATACAAAGACTGCAATTTCTACTGCTCCTGATACCACTCATCTCAGATAGACCCTCAACTTCTTCACCAATCTTTTCACTGTCCCAAGTCAATCCTTAAAATGTCTTACTTACTGCCATTTGCCTTGGTGTTGGTCGTCCAAATTTATGGTGCACCACCTGAGTTCCTCCAAGAAGAATTTGGTGTAGACCCTATCGAACTCGACCCTGTCCAAGCTACCAATATCTCCGAAGATGCACCTACTTCTCCACCTCCAGGAACAAGCAAAAGACCACCTCAAAGTATCATTATCGGTGTGCGCAAAGGTGGTACCAGAGCTCTGCTAGAAATGTTGGACATCCATCCAGAAGTTGCAGCAGCTGCCACTGAGGTCCACTTTTTCGACTGGGACGAAAATTACGCCAAGGGTTTCGAGTGGTATCGCGACTTGATGCCGTACTCCTATCCAAACCAGATCACAATAGAGAAAACACCTGGCTATTTCACCTCATCGCTCGCCCCTGAACGCATATGTGCCATGAACTCATCCATAAAACTACTACTAATTTTACGGGATCCTACTGAAAGGGTAATCTCCGACTATACCCAGGTGTACTTCAATCGTCTTGAGAACCACAAGCCCGTACAAGCTATTGAGAACCTCCTTGTCCGAAACGGCGCTTTGAACATGAGATACAAGGCCATTCAGAGAAGCCTCTACGACGTCCACATCCGGAATTGGCTAAGGCACTTCCCTTTGGAGCAGATCCACATTGTCGACGGCGACGCTCTCATTCGGGATCCTCTGCCAGAGCTGCAGAAGGTGGAACACTTCTTAAACCTGCCTCCCAGGATAGTATCGTCCAACTTTTACTTCAACCAGACAAAAGGGTTCTACTGCATTCGGAGCGATGGACGGGAACGGTGTCTTCATGAGTCAAAGGGGCGTCCACACCCGGCGGTCAACAACACTGTCCTTCAGCAACTGCGCTCTTTCCTAAGGGAACATAACAGGACCTTTTTCAGGCTGGTGAGGCGCACTTTCAACTGGCAATAAGGAAACTGTATACAGTGAGACTCTTATGGTCCTATACTCTGTAAAATACATTGGCACTTGTTTAATTTGATTAAAATGGTCAGTTTGCAAGAATTTTGTATTTTTAAATTCCCATGTAAAATACTAGGGTTGGTCATCTTAGATCCACTTTGTTAAATTCAGGTAGGGTATTAAATTGCTCCTTTAGTTAGAAGGGCAATCTACACTCACTACTCATTCAACATTACTGGCAAATTCTACAATCAATACCAGTCTAACAAAGTTAAAGGTGAGTCTATAGTATCCCAAGTCTATAGACGTGTATGGAACAAGTTAAGCACAAGACAAGTTGAAGAAGAGTCAAAAGCCAATTAGTGCATCTAATAAATTGTATAAAATGTAGTTGTGAAATTCAAAACTTTATTCTCACACTAATTACTGTAGATGTATTTTTTTGCTGGTGATGAAAAAAGGAGTAGAGGCAGATAAAAACATGTAATTTTCTTGGTTGCATCATTGAAAGGCAAGCAAGAAAATTATATATATATATATTTTTATCTGCCTCAACTAAGGGTGTATTCACACCTGCTTTGTTTGGTCCAGATAAAGTGGACCACAGTTCGTTTTCCCTATTAGCCTAGGATTTTTGTGCAGGTGTAAATACACTCTTGTAAACTGTTTTGGACCAAAAGAGCAGACTGAGACCCCTATCTAAAGAGGTGGTTTCTGTCCACTTAGAAAAAGACTCTGCTTTGGTTCGCTAATGGTCTGAATATGAACCAGCTTCAGTCTGGCCGGGCTCTAAACAACACCTACCTTTTTGGAGTTAAGAAGCTATCATAGCCGAGAAACAAACACTAGTAGTAGCAATGAGCTGTGGACAAACGCAGCTGCGAAAAAACAAAAAGAGAAAACACAAAAGAGTTGGCAATATTTACCATGTTTAGTGAGAAGATGAAGGAAAGGGGGTTTGAACGGTCTCCTTTACAGTCTCTCTAGCAGCCAGCTTGCAGCACGGCATTGCAAAATAACATAAACATTACAACAGGCAAGACTTTCATGATTGTTTCCTTCCTTCCTACCTGCATCTTTCCTTTACCCCACCTTCATCATTTCTGTCAGTTTATTGCAGTGATCATCATGTGTGGTTTTGTTTACACGTTTTAGTCCACTTGCAAAAGGTGCAATGAGAAAGTGATCCAAACCAAATGAAACTATTTAGTCCACATTTGGTCTGGACCAAAGCAACAAAATGTGAATTACGTGAATTACTAACAAGTACATGGCCTCATATTTTTTTTAATTCAAAATCATGATTTGCCTACTTCTGAATCGGGGATACACTGTAATTAATATCCAAAGCTACTATAGATTTAAGAGTATCTAGGTATATCTAAGACTGGGAATATGCTTACAAGGCTGGTTTTGATTTCCATAATCATTATACTGAATAATTAATGTATCCTTTTCAACTGCTTTTACATTACCAGAAGTAGAATGAAATAAGACACTTCCAAACTGACCATTTTTACTCACCAACTTTTAAGCATGTGCCAATGAATTTTACTTCATGTATGGACTCTCTACGGAGCCGCTGCTTTACCTGGCACAAGGACCTAAAGGGGCATCCAGCACTTTAGTGAACTAACATTTGAAAACCCCTTTGAAATGCCTCTTCATATCTCTGCTGTGATCTCTGGTTTCTGCACCAACCAACAGTGCTATATTTACACAAGGAACTATGAAAAATTGTAACTAGGGGCGTAAGATTAAATGAAAGAAACTCCGAGCTTAATAAATCATCCTGTGTGAGCCGGAGGCATCGAAATGATCAAATTCCTGCAAAAACAAGTTTATGAAACACATGGACATTTTTTTTCTCTCCTTCTTGTTTGATATTGTTTCTTGATAATAAATTGTTCTGCTTTGAAATGTACCAGATGTTTATCTCCTAGTTTCATTCTGACCGACAAAAGCCCCGTGGCCCTCTCTAACCTGGCTTATTTGTGTGTTGGAAGCCAGGCAGGCACATTAAAATATGCCTTTGATTTTCTACGTTGGAAACTAGACATTAATGCAAGGAAATGGGTACCCTGGAGCGGTGCTTTAGCACTACAGGAATCACTAATGGTTTCAGACATTGAAGGTAGCCTGTGCCCGCAGCTAAATCAGTCAAAACCTCTATAGTCAGCAAGCGGCAACTGCACACACAGCCCCCTCTGCATTTTCTCTTCTGCTTTGTTCAACAATTTGCACAGGTGTGAAGGTAGTCATTAAATCATGGGCCAGAAGAGTCATTTCCACCAAAAATGTATATGCTTCAGTTCAGTTTAATGTATTGCAGTTTTATCTGGCTTGAATTTCTATTGCAATATTTACATTACTTTACAACCACCTACCTATTATTGGTGGTCATAATGTTATGCCTTATGACCACCTGCCTAATATGCAGCATACGCAACAACAGTGATGTACACTGTATTCTGACAACTTTTGACAAAACCAGCATAACTTTTTCAGCAATTTAGGTTCAGTAGCTCATCTGTTGGATCGGGCCCGTCATTGGTTCACCACTATTCCTTATTGGCCCTGGCTCAGATCCTTACAACCTGTGCTTTATTGAAGACTCCAGTTTAGGGGGCAGTAGTGTTTACAATGCCACTCTATCTGTAATTTAAAATCACCACTGCCTAGGAGGAAGAAGAAAAATGTGGGGTCAATGGAACGTCCAAGAATAAGACCTTCACATTGGAGTGCATTTTCATGGTAAGGAAAAAAAAAAGTGAGTTATGCACTCATTAACAGCACTAGATCTGTAATAAATAATGCTATAGTTAGATAGAGGTAAAAGATTACGGCTCGGCCCGCAGCGGCACTCCGATTCGACTCAGCTTGGGGATTCAGATCGACCTGGCTCGGGACTGTGCCTCGGAACTGCTGCTCAGGACTGCGGCTTGGGACTTCGGCTTCCAACTCCAGCTCGGCTTGCCACGGCACTCCGGCTCAGCCTGCCTCACATCGGGGCTCCAGCTCGGCCTGCTGGCTTGGGGTCTGCCAACCACAGAGGTTCAACTTCGCCTCAGCCTGCTGTGGACATGGGCTTCTCCCTCTGCAGACTTTGCATCTTTCTATTTACACTGTAAATTATTAGTGCAACTTGCAAAAAACTGATCTAATGTGAGGATGTAAAAATGCTCTCTATTGCTTGTTCAGCATGTATCTGTAGTATTTGTCTAAATTCAGTCTTTTTAAATATTTTTATTTGTGGTAAAATTACCTTATATAATAGCCTATTGTGTATTTTTAAAGGAATATCATATAATAATATAGAGTAAATATGTAAATATGGAGTAAGAACAAATGGAATCTTTTGTATTATGCTAATTTTTCAGTGCTTAGGCAGAGACTGGCAGATCCCCTTCCTAGATGAGCTCAACATCATCACCATAGAAGAGACCATTATTGAGGTAATGACAGTTTTCTGATGAATAATGAATCCTTGTATGATGTCACTATTAAAATATTTAGTGGGGTGTACACTAATTTGTCAATGGATTTGCACTGTGCCTTCATCTTATGTTGTATTTTTTTGTATTTTTTCCCAGAACACCAGGGAAGGTGAAACACTGGTTGCTCGTCATTAGTGTGGAGAGAAGAGACTGTGACATGGATGATGGATCTTTGAGAACCTGTGGTCCAGCAACATTTAGCAGGTATATTGTCTTGTTTTGTAATTTCCTGTGAAATTGTGACCCACTGCTGAAGGTATCTGAACAAAGATATTCTGTCTCTCATCCACTTGACCTTAGCAGTGTTAAAATGACTTCTTTTATTAACTTTAATTAGATTATGACCATCAAATTTTTGTCATTTATGTTTAGAACTGCATTATACTGTGTATACAGTTGATGTAGTAAGTTTTTCTGCTATCTATAGAGACTTCTTCATCCCCCAACCCCCCTTTTGCAGGATCTACAGGAACAGGGGGACAGGGGAACACTCAGGAATGGTGCCTACAAGTTCACCTCCTGTCCAGGATTTTAAAGTGAACTTGAAGGACAAGAGGAGCCAAATGGACTCCTTTTGTTTACAGCAGAATTTGAACTTCTGGAGCTCAATTGTAAAAACAGATGAGACTTAGCACATAGCTGCACAACATAACAGTAGGATCACAGACATGTTCACCATTTCTTCTTGCTCTTGGTTTTATGCCACAATATCAGGCATGTAGACAAGTATTTCAAAAAATGGGATGTGTGTGATTAGTCCTAAAATCTGCTGAGGTCTGTTCCAGGAAATAGTAGCAAAACTAGTGTTTGAATGTGGATAAGAGACATAATGAACCTGCCGAGATGTGGCGCATTAGTTTTAGTTTAGTCTGCGTTCTAAGCACTTTGTATACCATTCACTGCTGTCCACTAATGACTAACTACTCTTCTGACAATTTTGATTTGACTAACTGATATTGTATTTTTGAAAAAACAAAAGAAAAACATTGTATACATCACATAGAGTTATGATCATGTTTTTATTTGCACATTTTTTACCTGACACAGTTGATACAGTAAACCTTGTAAGATGGCATAGTGAGTGTGACTATGACAAATATTTATTGTGAATGATTACAGCACTATTTATAAGTCCTACATGTTATGCCTAAATAAAAAGTGTTTTCAAGTAATGCTTTGAGAGCTTCCTGATCAATATGCATTTAAAACATTCCAATGTAGGTAATTGTGAGGGTGGGTATTTTTTATATGAGACAATTTAAAACATTTTAGATTATGTTAAATAAGTTATTTGGTTTATGTCAGAAAAGCTTTTTTTTTTTTTTTTGTAATTTAGCGCAATCTAAAAAAAAAATGGATTGGTCTACTTTGATAAAATTGAATGCATCAAAATTAAAAATGTAGTTTAAACAATATTAAGTTTGGCTTTAAACAGAGGCAAGTCCCTGATGGAACGTAACTCAATGGACAGAGAGTTCCAGAGTTTTGGACCGGCCACTGCAAAAGAACGATCACCCCACTGTTTGCACCGGGACGAGGGGACCTCCAGCAGATGTTTCCAGCAGATCGTAGAGCTCTGCTGGGTTGGTGAGGGGTCAAAATCTCACACAAATAGGAAGGTGCAAGACCATTGACTGCATTAAAAACAAATATCAAATTTTTAAAATGAATCCTGAACTGGACAGGGAGCCAGTGCAGGGAGTACAGGACAGGTGTGATGAGCTCATGTTTCCGACTGTTAGTGAGCAGGCGGGCCGCAACATTATGCACAAGCTGCATAATGTAGAATTGTAGAACACCAGACTCTAGTTAGGAGCTTTTGGACTCTGTTAACAAATGTCACTTGAAGGATCATTACAGCAGAGTGCAGACCCAAAGTTATAAACTCCTGTATTGTTTAAATGGTGATGTTTTTAGATTAAACAATATAAATAGACGAAAACACCAGGAGGCTAACAGATTATCACTAACCAGAGCTAATCTTCATCTTCTTCTTTTGTTTTTAATGGCAGTTGGCAACCAGCTGAGAGATGCATTTACCGCCCCCTACTGGACTGAAGTGTGGACAGGAAATAAGCAACAAATAAATAAAAGATCATTTCAAAATTGGTGTAGTAAGCCCACGAGTGTATAAAAAGTTCTATAATACACCCATGAGTAAACCCAAAGCTAATAAGCCGCTCTTTCTTTTCAATTTATGACCTGTATAAAATCCTGCTAATTCCATTTGCTGCAATGGCCAACTTCTGGTCACAACGAAACTCTCCACACACACACACACTTTCTGAGAACACGCACTGCGCTCTGTCTGTGTATGAAATTAAACACGGCACAGTGAAGAACTATTTTAACAACGCGTATTTGTGCACGTGTTGTTTCAGTATGTAAACACTGGCAAAGTGCATTTGTGAAGTGGTGAGGGTAGGTGTACTGTGACTTTTAATTGTGCATGTGCCTGATGTATATGTATGTAGGTATGTATGTATGTTTCCAGAATGCTACTTATGTGTGCTTTTTTTTATCCATTGAGTAAGTGTGTGGTTTTGATTGCATATTTTTACATTTTCCTTTTGTTTTTGCAGGTTTTATTGTGTTACACCCTATTCGGCCTCTCATACTGAAGGGCAGTTCACACCATGGAAATAAAAAAAAACGCACACAAATTCAAATACATGCCCCAAAATTTGGAAACGTGCACACAAATTCAAAAACATGAACACAAATTTGCATATAAGTTCTGATGGTAATAATGAGAAGAGAGCAGAGGGGCAGACAACAGCAGCAGCCGGACAGCAGGACAGACACTGACAATAGAGAAAGTTAATCAAAGGTTTGCGTGCACACTAAATGAATAAGATGTGCTAAAAGTGGAGCAAACCCAGGCGCATCTGAGGTTAGTGTCTCACAGGAGTATGGGAGATAAATTTGTGTGAAAGGCGGAAGGAAACAAAGAGACAAACTTTACCTGCTTCTCTGAACTTCAGCCTTTCACAGCTCCTGTCTCTGGACTTTCAGTCTGTTTCACGTTGGCTATTTTTAAATCTTTACAGTGAAAATTAAGCAATTTTTAAATGCTTCGTACAGGCCATGTGATGGCAGTGTCGGTCCCATTGTGTTTATTCCATTGCCTCCCAATGCTTGACAATTGATTGACAGCTGCCCACAGTGGATAGAGGCTGTGCTGCTGTTTAATGTATAACTAGAGGATATCGAAAATATTTAGATTTTCTATATTTATTTGATCACCATCAGCACAGCATATAGGCAGAATGTTTGAAGGGTTCCTGGTTCTGAGTGAATAGGACTTTACCTTTCCAGGATGTTAAGAGACAAGGATTTAACAAGGACACTCTGTGCAAAATTAACAGCAGAAAGTGAAATGCATTGCTATGAAATGATTATTCCTCAGTCCTGTTATGAGGCTGGACTCTCATATTGACTTTTGCGATGCATAGCTGTAGGGAAAGATGCAGTCAGCGTTGTTCCCTTTTATGGTGTGTCTTTGGGCGACAGTAGCTCAATTGATACAGACACTTGCCCACTAACCCAAAGGTTGGCGGTTCAAGCCTCGACACTGGCATACTGTTGTTGTGTCCTTGGGCAAGACACTTCACCCACCTTCCCTGTATGTATGAATGTGTCAGTGTGGCTGTGTTTGGTGGTGGTCAGAGGGGCCGTTGGGGCAGAATGGCAGCCACACTTCCGTCAGTCTGCCCCAGGGCAACAGAAGAGGCCATCACTACCGAGTGTGACTGAGGAGTGAATGAATAATGGACCAAAGTGTAAGGTGCTTTGGGAACCTTGTAAAGTGCGATATAAATCCAATCCATTATTATTATTCTCACGCAAAATTCTCATTTACATATCAGATTTGTGGCATGCACAGTTTCTCTTTGTGTATCACACACAACACGCCCACAAAGAGCAAATGATTTCAGTCAGCACTCGCAATTTAGTACCCGTTTTAATAAACATGAGCAAAACAGCACAAAACTGAGCTGACGTGTTATTTATTTATTTATTTATTTACTGGGGGTGGGGGGTTATGAGGCTGCAGTTGCTTGTTTTGGGCTTGTTTTCATTGGCCTGGTTGCTTGTTTCTCTCGCAAGATCTGGCTACCCTGCCCACATGTTATATGTACAAAAATCATGATATTTGACATGCCTTATATGCATTTTTAGTGCTAAACTAAGACCGATGTAAAACTAAATATATCCTTTTTTATTACATTTACCTAATTATATGAAAAATTAACAACACAAACACATTGTTTAGATCAATTATAACTGATAGACTAAAAAAAATAATTTTCAGAGTAATTGATTAATCTAAAAAAATTGACAGATCAATTGAAAAGTAATCATTAGTTGCAGCTCTAATGTGCATAGTCAACTTATAAGCATATGCTAAGTGTAGTAAAGCGAGTTAATAAAAAAAAAAACATATGGGTCACGCTGTCATGACAACGGTAAAGAGCATCACATATCACATGATTCCATCTTAAAGTCCATGACAACTTTGTGATGTCATGAATGGACCTTGTGATGTCACGGAACAACAGATGAGAAGAGACAGATGGTGGAAGTACTCAGACTTTTTCACCAGACAGAGAGAGTAGGCTTCACACAGGCAAAACATAATCCAAACAATCACATTTCTTAAAACTCTATTCTTAAAATGGATCGAAAAGAAAGGGAAGAATTACTAGAGCTGCGTGACGTAGCGTTCAAATTGCGAAATGAGGTCATAAACAAAGATGGCCAAATTAGGCATCTAAAAACTACAGTACATGACCTTCGGAAACTAGAGAAAGCGAACGTAACCTTAGAAATAACTATAAGGACACTTGGCGCTCAGCTTCAGGAAAAAAGAGGATGTGTTGAAGAACTATCCAAACTGCGGTTGTATTTGACTGAACTTGAGGAAAAACTGGACACTTCACAAACCAAATACAAGAAGGTATGCAAGAGATATGAGACACAGAAGAGCAGAAACAAACAGGTTTGTAAAGACAAAGAACAAATGAAGGACTCCTACGAGAGTGAAATCATACTGCTCAACCAAAAAATCCACTCTGCGGAGCTTGAGATACAGGACCTCCAAAAACAAAATGATAATTTGCAGAAAAATGTTATTGAAATTACTAACCTTAAACAACAATTGGCTGAAAGAGACAAGGCTTTGAAGGAAGCGAGGGACAGGTCTACGAATCTTGAAGACCAATTACAAAATGCAATGAAAACGATTCAGTCCCAAATGCTGTTGCCTAGAAGCGTTACACACCAGGAGCTGAGTGACCGCTATTTAAAATTACATACAAAATATAAAGCAGTGGTCCGTCAACATACAGAAAGTATGAGAAAAATGGAGGAATGTTTGGCAGAAAAAAAAAAGGAGTCTGTGCCTCAGAAGGACAAAATGGAAGATGGCCTAAAGATTGCAGATTACAAGAGGGTTATCAGAGAGCAGAAGGATAAAATTAAAAGATTACAAGCAGAGAGCAGCATGTATAGCTCAAGAATGAACAACTTGCAATGTGAGAATGCAAGATTAGAGGAACAAATACAACGTTTTAAAAAGGCATTCTTCAACGCAAAATCTCAGAATTCGAAGATGCAGGAATTAATTAAAATGAAACAGAAAAAGACTCTTTTACAGCAAGAGAGCGGAGCCATCAACAGATCCATAATTCCACGTACTCCTAAACTTCCACCTATCATGCAGCAAAGCACATATAGAATGCAATCAAGGCTTAAGCATTGAAGGGCTAGTTTGGTCCAAATCTCCCTCACGCCTATGTTCCCTCAGCTTCCATGGACTTGTCATGGTCCTGTCTGTGTCCTTGTCTTGTTTCCCCTGTGTTTTATTTTGTAGCTTGTGTTTTAGTTTGATGTCTAGTCAGTTCTTGTGTTTTTCTGCCCTCCTGTGAGTTCTACCTTTGTGATTGCCCCACCCCTGTTCCCCATGTGTATTTAGTTTCTCTGTTCTCCCCAGTTTTTGTTGCCCCATTGGCTGAGTCTCTCTGTCTTATGGTATGTTCACAGCACATGTAAATCCTTTACATAAGTCTATGTAAAAGTGCATTCAGATGCGAACAAAAGTCCTACAGTGTGAATGACACGACTAGAGCGTGAATCGTGTTATTGACACACGACTACTAGACGCAAATTTGGTGCCAGATTTGCGTGTGATGTGAATGTACCATTAGTCTGTGTCTCCTGAGTTCCTGGAAAGTTTGAATTTGTATTTGTGTTTTATATTTTCTGCTTTTGTGTTGTTTTTGTGTGTTTTTTTTTTTTTTTTACTTTTGTGTTTTTCCCTTGGTTTGGTCTTTTTTGTACTGTTTTGTACTGGCTTTTTGTTTGTTTCATTTTTGGACTTTTTCCTTTGTTGGCTTTATTTTAATACATTTTACCAGAGTAGTCCTGCATTTTGAGTAATTTTTTCCCCCTTTTTCCCCCTGGTCTTGACAGAACTGAAAAAAAATGACTTTTGGAGGTAGTAATTTAGTAAAATTACCTAATTTCTACATGCTAATATGAAGTTAAAATGCATACAAACCTTTTTCATTTAAAAATAGCGGCTATAAATGATATAATCATGTGGCATATCAAACTGTAATTCGTCTTGTAACATTTATTATAAAATTGCATTTAATTTTTAAATGTTGTTCATGCAAACAACAGTAAAAACAACAAGCTCTGACCAATATGGGTCAGAGCCGACCACGCGGTGCGCAAAACAAGACCACTCTTGCTCGAGGACTGCAGTGTGCCTGCTCTATGGGCCGCAAAATGCAGGAGTACCGCAAAAGTAAAATACTTTTTTTGGCATCACGCGTCAATGAGCACAGCCATTGAAAACAACGGAGCTGTGTTTTTATATTGATCTAAAGATTTAATATTGTGTAATTTTGTTTTATGTGTTCAAGCAAACAGCAGTAGAAATGTGTCTCAGCCAGTCCAAGTCCTGGTGGTTCACACTCCTCTTGGATCCAGTGGATGTGTCCAGATGTGACCACATGTGGATGTGCCCGTCCTCCTACACTTCATAGCTGTTTTGAAATACTTCAGAAACACGCAACCCTTATTTATAATGGTACTATACTTTCAGTGACTTTTATTGTTTTCACAAAATGTTAATACAATTATTTTATTATATCAATAATAATTATCATATTAATAATTATATTATAAAAAATTGCATTTCAGATTTTCATTTTTTATTATTTAATAGGAATAAGTTATATCAGTTATACTGAGTAATGATTAGATCATTATCAGATTATTATAAATAACATTTATATGATACACACATAAGAACTATACAGTGTTTCTGTCATATTATTTGTCTTCATGAAAATATCAAATAGACCTTACTAGAATTTTGGATTTAATATTGACTTTTATTGCATAGTAAATATCTTATTGATATTGGGAAAATACACTATATTTTCAAAGGTATAAGCTCATCTGAACTAGTGTATGTATATACTAGTGTATGTGTATCTTTATAGTGTATGTTTCCTGGGGAGCATACTGTTGGCAATATAGTATTGTAGCGTACATATATAAAAATATATACACTGAACTAAGACAAAGATTAAGAGTAATAACTCCGCATTGGTACCAGTTAGCCTTGCGCTAACGTGCAGATTAAAACACCTAAACTAATGTCTTAAGAGGGAAGGACTGACCAGGAGGGACTCAGTTTAATAGATAAAGATCACCAAACTCAACTTAATTTAGATTAAGTATAACGTTTATTTACACAATAAGGTGGAATAGTGTACTGATACACAGGTAAATATTGAAAGGAATGTAATTATGAACAGAACCGTTATGCAGAATTATTGATTGATTACTGATAAATTGCAGTGGAGCAAGTTATAAATTGACTTATTAAATTATTGGAAACTTAGGAATAAGGGAGTAGACTCTGAGACTATAAGCGCCAACTCTGTAACATACATAACACTGGTCTACCGTCGGAGCAGGAGGGGAAGGCGGTGACGACAGCCAGCCTCCGGGTTCAGCCAGGGGCTCGGATGTTGTTCTTTGTCCTTTAGAGCCGCGGGGTGTAGCAGGGCTGGTGTTCCCGGCTCCAAACAGCGGTTCGTGGTGTGTCCTCCAAGCTCAACAACCAGTCGCCAGGTGTCCCGTTATGTTGAACAGGAGCGTGATGCCGCTCAGGGAGAGTTTAGCTGTTGTCAGCGTAAGGCAGCGTCAAAGTCTCAGAGTATGGCAAATGTCCCTTTTAATGCCTAATGAAAAATTCAATAAAAATCCTTTCACAGCAATTCAAAACTTTAGAAGTATAACTTCTTAAATTAGCTGCTTTGGTCAAGGCAGCGATTGTTAAAGATGGCGGATGTTGCGCGGCGCAAGGCTTTTCAAAATAAACTACAAAAATGATACTCGAACAAAAGTTTGGGCGACTTATTGTGAAAAGATGTTATCACCGGCAAAGTAAACTTAACGCAACAAAAATGACGAGAAGAAAAGAAAAATTAGACTTAAAAGACGAAGGAGAGACGGAGACGAGACAAGACAAAGACAAAGAGTAAGACAAGACTAAACTGAGGAATGTGGGCCGCACCCCAAGATAAGACTGGAAGGGTGTCTCTGATATGCCCCCCCCCCCGTACTGATAGTGGAGAGGATTCGAATTACCTAAGTAAATGTCATAAAAAGAAATGTGTCTTACTCCACTTTAATTTACGTACCTTTAAAAACATGTTACATTCAACAGTTTGCACAAAACATAGCTATGACATTTTCCTGTAAAGTAACATGTTAATGCATATAATGTTCATTTAGAAGATCATGTTTTAACCAGAAATGTTTTAACTAAACAGCAGCGTGTTGAACAAACTCAGAGTTATAAAGTAAAGTAAAGAGGTTAAGATTCTAAACAGATCCAAACAGAGTAACTTTGGGTTCACTCTGCTCAGGAACAGGAAATTACATGATCACAGCAACAAATCAAAAGAAAAAATTACCAGAATAACTTTGGATCGCAGTGAGAAAAGGATTGACTTAAATTCTCATACCCTCTACATCTACTTTTACACTAATTATCTGAACAAAAGTAAATAGTTTTAATGTGAGTGTGTATGACGTACTAAAGAATAAAACACTATGCCTAGTGATAATCAAAATATTTAAGACATTTTCTTATAAAAAATAAAATAAAATAAAATGTAACTGTGCCTGTTACCATGGTGATAAAACCTGATGCAAACTAAACATCCCGGAGACAGTAAACTCAGTTTGCTCAAACTAAACCTGAACTTACCTGGGTTTAAACCTAATCCAGCTTCCAGAAATGGGCCTTTGAGACGCTTCCAATGTTTTTGTTTCACTGCGGTAGTTCATAGCTTTTGTAACTATGTGACTGTTTAAGGTGAACTACAATTTCACTACATGGTACTATGTAATGTCACTTATAGAGTCAAACAAAAGTTACATGATAAAGGCCAGGTATGCATTACTAGGTATTTTGAAATACAATTACACAAAAAGTACACAGTACAGTTACTTCATACTCTCGGTGGTAGTATTCCTGGATGTACTTAATAGGTATAAGCAGGTTTCATTGTGTACTTTTTTTTATTTTTATATATATATATATATATATATTCAGTCTCAAATACAGTATGATACAGTACATAATGAGTTTAATTTTAGTCATTATTAACCTCATGAAAAGAGTATTTCCTGGTGTGAAAGTAGTACCAGAGGTAATGGTAGAAGTACATAGCACAGTCAGTCATTTCTTAGAGAATAGATGCGATATAATTCTACCTTATACACTCACCAGATTTAGTTAGGTAATAATTCATACAAAATATCAATTTCATAATAAATGGATATTTTGTTAAATTAGGGAAAAAGCTGTGTAAATGTGCTTCTAAACTCTCTGTGGTTACTCTCGTGTGTGTCGCTCCCCCCTGGCAGAGGCACGACAACTGCCGTAAAGAATGCTATATTAGCGCACTCAAATTTTAGGAGTGGCTCACTTGACCACGGAAAAACAAACGCCGGCTGGCTGTCCATCTCCTATATTTACAAACTGCATCATAACAGAACTCTCTTTAATATAAAGAGACAAGTTTAATTCATCATATTTAGTGTAAACTAAAATGTGCTTCTGTAAATGTGTTAAGGATTGGTTGACTCGTGGCTCATCATAACAGGCTGCAGACTGACACACGGCGTTAGCATGGCTTGTTCAGTGGCGCTAGCATTAGCATTAGCTCAGCAGCTGTATGAGCTCTGTGCCATAAAAGAAAAGCATGGCTTATGGACTGACTTCTACCTGGAGTTAGTGTAAATATAGGAGATGGGGCTTAGCTGCTTCATAGACGAGTCTGGTCAGAGCTCAAAAACCTGCCGAGCTAGTGCTAATGCTAACGCTAATGCTAGCGCCATTGAATGAGCCGCGCTAACGCCGTGCGTCAGTCTGCAGCCTGTTATGATGAGCCATGAGTCAACTAAGCCTTAACACATTTATAGAAGCACATTTTAGTTTACATTAAATATGATGAATTAAACTCATGTCTTTATATTAGAGAGAGTTCTGTTATGATGCAACTTGACGTTGATTAGATTAGCATGTTGTAGGCAGCTAATGTCAGACAGTGATGGTATTTTATGGACAAATGTGGACTGCTGGACCACTGTGTCCTCCTTTATGTGTCCATGTCTTTTTAATGTAAAATATAAAATGTATATCCAGCTCTTGTTTGTATTTTTGTAGAAAAGAAGATGACAGAGTAACTCTTGTGCATTGTTGAGAGTGGTCTGTTTCTCCCACGGGGGATAGGAGTGACGTTTTGTGGGCGTTCCCACCGTTGCTGTATTTGATATAAATGATTGGATATAAGACAGCCAATCAGAAACATTTGTGAATCCCAGTCTGTGATTGGCTGTGCTGCTCGCAACAATCGTAGTTTGCCCTGTGCCACCTCGAGCGAGCGCAGAGCCAGAGTCGCGAGCAGAAATGAGGTGTCGTGCGAGCAAAGATGTTGTGCGAGCGGGCATCCACGTACTCGCGCACCTAGGTAGACTTTGACCGAGTGTGTAGGCAGAGTTGAGCGCGCACGGAACAAAGATTTGTGTGCTCAAATTATTATTCTCTTTTCAAATGGTAAAGTATGCGCTCGCGACACTCACACTACGTGCGCTCAACACTCACTCTTCACGCGCACGAAGGTGGAACAAATATCGCTCCATAGACGTCTCCCATGGCCTGACCACCCCAGGGATGCTCATGGGTCCCGATGGGTCCCGAGAAATTTTAATCAGATGGGGTTCTCCATGGGGGTACTGACACATGCCATAGTCACACAGCATTCAGGAGAAAAGCAGAAAGCTAACTTGTGTTTAATGGACTGTTAAAGTTCTTGGTTCATGTGCTGGGTTTGTTATTGAGCTGCTGATCCTGTGTTTCAGTGGAGGATAAAAAGAGCGGCTGGCAGTTTCACTCTCCATGCTCTGCTCTGGCTGTTTAATCTTCTCTGCTGCTCTTCATAGCAGTATGTTACTGTAATACCTTGTGTAACCTGCACACTTGCCCACATTTAGATGTGACCACTACCGTAAAGACTATGCTTCAATTAAGTCCACGATGTCTGAGCATGTATTGAGTCACTTCAGTGTTCTCCATACCTCCATCACATCTGACTCTTGAAGATAATCCAAAGTTTTGGACTCCCTCCTGAAATAGAGTCAGTACACTTGAAGCTTTGTTGTTGGTGAGGCGTTGTAAATGAATAATTTTCTGACTGTATCTGTCCACACAGCCATGGTACACCATTCTCCGTCAATATGCCTGCAAAAACAGCAAAACTGAATAATATTGAATTTAGAGTAGTCTATAGACCTCTAATGCTTAATTAGATTAAATTACATTACATGTTTTGTAATTTGTGTTACCTCTGCCAGAGTGTGTTGATTTGTTAGTGAGTGCAATAACTCAAAATGTAAAGCACAGATTTGGATAAAATTTGGGGTGATCTGAAACAGTGAAAGGTCAAGTAGCATGTAAAGCTGGGGACACACTACACAATTTTTTTGCCCGATTTTATAATGATTCACAGTTGCAGCGAGTCTTTACCAGTCAACACTAGTTGCAGGGAATCGTAATCACCAGTCGGCCCTGAAATCCGTTAGTGTGTGATGTTCAAAAACTCGAGTCGGCGCAAAAACCCGGCCTGACGTCAGTCGCAAGCAATCAAACATGTTTGAATTTTAAAGCTGACTCTGGACGCACACTCCTGTAGTGTGGGCTGTTTACAGATCCATCTGGGAATTCATGGTGTCCAGCGGCCAATGAAAAACAGTTGATAGGACACAGGAAATAGCGTCAGGACGCAGACGAATCAACAGGAAGCGGCGGAAAAATATAAGCGTAAATTTGAAGAAGAAGAAGAAAACAAACAACCATGGTAAACACCGAAAAAAGTTGAGTGCTACCCAAGCAAAACTGGATACATAGACGTTTTTTCTCTTTCCCTTTTTCCAAACAGATAGCTACGCACACAATGGCAACAGCAACCCAGGTATCGTCCATGTTTGTTTACCATTTAGTTCTCGCAAGTTCTCTGGCAGAGTTTGCTGCGTTTGGTTGGCGTCAGTTGCAGATCTTGTAGTGTGTGAGGCGCAGTCTTTCAGTCGTCAGAAGTAAATCTGCTGAAACCAGTCGTTAGTGTGTGCTCCTAGTCTTTTCAGAATCTGTAACGACTGAAAAAATTGTGTAGTGTGTCCCCACCTTTACATAACATAACAACTAATGCACTGATTTGGATAAAATTAGGAGGAACAGAGTACAATGAGAAGAATTGATTAAATTTGGATGGTCATCTGAAAAAGTTAAAAGTGTATAACTTTGGGAAGGTAGCTCTCTGTGAGCTTCTAGTTTATTTATTAGTCTACGTCTACAACAATTAAAAAAATAATCAATTTAAGCTTAAACTCTTAACATAAATCATTAAAATCATTTACATGGTAGATTCTGCTTCGGACGCTTTGGATATGCAAAAGTATTGCCTGACTGGAGACATTTCTTGGAAAACTTGATGGACCCTACATTGCTGGATATGTGCTCCTCTGGAGCTGCCTCGGACATATGTTTCCCCAGCAGTTGGGAAAACATATGTTTATGGGGACAGCTAGTGTTGGCGAAAATCTGGCCAACAATACATACCAAAGTCTCCTTTGATAATGCTGTGTAATTCAGTGCTGGAATGTTCAGATGTTGTCTGAGGCCATATAACGTCTGCTGATCAATCCCAAACATAGAGGAAATTGCTTGCCATTTAAATCCCAGATCCACAAAATAGTTGATCTGATTTGCAGTCAAGTGGTACCACAGGCATCCAAGTGTGCCAATTAGAGATGTTGGCACAACTACGCATGCTAGGCTTTGCCTTTGTTGTTATTGTTGTTGTTGCAAGATTTGAGTTAATTGCTGGTGTAATGAGTACAAAAAAGCCAAGCACTCTATTGATTCAGGACTATCCTGTCGTCAAACTGTACAAATCATTGAATTAATAGTACTCATATGACGCCTTAGCTCAGACAAGTATCTGACAGTGAGGTTCTATTCAATTCATCAGATGTAGTCCATGACAATGATAAAAACATTTTCAGCTGTCTCTGTGTTAGCAGTCAGCTGACAGGTTGATAGTCCAGCTACAAAAAGTATCAACAGCATTATAAATATTATAGATGATAGTAGATTAAACAATATAAATAGACAAAAACACCAGGAGGCTAACAGATTATCACTAACCAGAGCTAATCTTCATCTTCTTCTTTTGTTTTTAATGGCAGTTGGCAACCAGCTGAGAGATGCATTTACCGCCCCCTACTGGACTGAAGTGTGGACAGGAAATAAGCAACAAATAAATAAAAGATCATTTCAAAATTGGTGTAGTAAGCCCACGAGTGTATAAAAAGTTCTATAATACACCCATGAGTAAACCCAGAGCTAATAAGCCGCTCTTTCTTTTCAATTTATGACCTGTATAAAATCCTGCTAATTCCATTTGCTGCAATGGCCAACTTCTGGTCACAACGAAACTCTCCACACACACACACACTTTCTGAGAACACGCACTGCGCTCTGTCTGTGTATGAAATTAAACACGGCACGGTGAAGAACTATTTTAACATCGCGTATTTGTGCACGTGTTGTTTCAGTATGTAAACACTGGCTAAGTGCATTTGTGAAGTGGTGAGGGTAGGTGTACTGTGACTTTTAATTGTGCATGTGCCTGATGTATATGTATGTAGGTATGTATGTATGTTTCCAGAATGCTACTTATGTGTGCTTTTTTTTATCCATTGAGTAAGTGTGTGGTTTTGATTGCATATTTTTACATTTTCCTTTTGTTTTTGCAGGTTTTATTGTGTTACACCCTATTCGGCCTCTCATACTGAAGGGCAGTTCACACCATGGAAATAAAAAAAAATGCACACAAATTCAAATACATGCCCCAAAATTTGGAAACGTGCACACAAATTCAAAAACATGAACACAAATTTGCATATAAGTTCTGATGGTAATAATGAGAAGAGAGCAGAGGGGCAGACAACAGCAGCAGCCGGACAGCAGGACAGACACTGACAATAGAGAAAGTTAATCAAAGGTTTGCGTGCACACTAAATGAATAAGATGTGCTAAAAGTGGAGCAAACCCAGGCGCATCTGAGGTTAGTGTCTCACAGGAGTATGGGAGATAAATCTGTGTGAAAGGCGGAAGGAAACAAAGAGACACACTTTACCTGCTTCTCTGAACTTCAGCCTTTCACAGCTCCTGTCTCTGGACTTTCAGTCTGTTTCACGTTGGCTATTTTTAAATCTTTACAGTGAAAATTAAGCAATTTTTAAATGCTTCGTACAGGCCATGTGATAGCAGTGTCGGTCCCATTGTGTTTATTCCATTGCCTCCCAATGCTTGACAATTGATTGACAGCTGCCCACAGTGGATAGAGGCTGTGCTGCTGTTTAATGTATGACTAGAGGATATCGAAAATATTTAGAATTTCTATATTTATTTGATCACCATCAGCACAGCATATAGGCAGAATGTTTGAAGGGTTCCTGGTTCTGAGTGAATAGGACTTTACCTTTCCAGGATGTTAAGAGACAAGGATTTAACAAGGACAGTCTGTGCAAAATTAACAGCAGAAAGTGAAATGCATTGCTATGAAATGATTATTCCTCAGTCCTGTTATGAGGCTGGACTCTCATATTGACTTTTGCGATGCATAGCTGTAGGGAAAGATGCAGTCAGCGTTGTTCCCTTTTATGGTGTGTCTTTGGGCGACAGTAGCTCAATTGATACAGACACTTGCCCACTAACCCAAAGGTTGGCGGTTCAAGCCTCGCCACTGGCATACTGTCGTTGTGTCCTTGGGCAAGACACTTCACCCACCTTCCCTGTATGTATGAATGTGTCAGTGTGGCTGTGTTTGGTGGTGGTCAGAGGGGCCGTTGGGGCAGAATGGCAGCCACACTTCCGTCAGTCTGCCCCAGGGCAACAGAAGAGGCCATCACTACCGAGTGTGACTGAGGAGTGAATGAATAATGGACCAAAGTGTAAGGTGCTTTGGGAACCTTGTAAAGTGCGATATAAATCCAATCCATTATTATTATTCTCACGCAAAATTCTCATTTACATATCAGATTTGTGGCATGCACAGTTTCTCTTTGTGTATCACACACAACACGCCCACAAAGAGCAAATGATTTCAGTCAGCACTCGCAATTTAGTACCCGTTTTAATAAACATGAGCAAAACAGCACAAAACTGAGCTGACGTGTTTTTTATTTATTTATTTATTTACTGGGGGTGGGGGGTTATGAGGCTGCAGTTGCTTGTTTTGGGCTTGTTTTCATTGGCCTGGTTGCTTGTTTCTCTCGCAAGATCTGGCTACCCTGCCCACATGTTATATGTACAAAAATCATGATATTTGACATGCCTTATATGCATTTTTAGTGCTAAACTAAGACCGATGTAAAGCTAAATATATCCTTTTTTATTACATTTACCTAATTATATGAAAAATTAACAACACAAACACATTGTTTAGATCAATTATAACTGATAGACTAAAAAAAAATTTTTTCAGAGTAATTGATTAATCTAAAAAAATTGACAGATCAATTGAAAAGTAATCATTAGTTGCAGCTCTAATGTGCATAGTCAACTTATAAGCATATGCTAAGTGTAGTAAAGCGAGTTAATAAAAAAAAAAACATATGGGTCACGTTGTCATGACAACGGTAAAGAGCATCACATATCACATGATTCCATCTTAAAGTCCATGACAACTTTGTGATGTCATGAATGGACCTTGTGATGTCACGGAACAACAGATGAGAAGAGACAGATGGTGGAAGTACTCAGACTTTTTCACCAGACAGAGAGAGTAGGCTTCACACAGGCAAAACATAATCCAAACAATCACATTTCTTAAAACTCTATTCTTAAAATGGATCGAAAAGAAAGGGAAGAATTACTAGAGCTGCGTGACGTAGCGTTCAAATTGCGAAATGAGGTCATAAACAAAGATGGCCAAATTAGGCATCTAAAAACTACAGTACATGACCTTCGGAAACTAGAGAAAGCGAACGTAACCTTAGAAATAACTATAAGGACACTTGGCGCTCAGCTTCAGGAAAAAAGAGGATGTGTTGAAGAACTATCCAAACTGCGGTTGTATTTGACTGAACTTGAGGAAAAACTGGACACTTCACAAACCAAATACAAGAAGGTATGCAAGAGGTATGAGACACAGAAGAGCAGAAACAAACAGGTTTGTAAAGACAAAGAACAAATGAAGGACTCCTACGAGAGTGAAATCATACTGCTCAACCAAAAAATCCACTCTGCTGAGCTTGAGATACAGGACCTCCAAAAACAAAATGATAATTTGCAGAAAAATGTTATTGAAATTACTAACCTTAAACAACAATTGGCTGAAAGAGACAAGGCTTTGAAGGAAGCGAGGGACAGGTCTACGAATCTTGAAGACCAATTACAAAATGCAATGAAAACGATTCAGTCCCAAATGCTGTTGCCTAGAAGCGTTACACACCAGGAGCTGAGTGACCGCTATTTAAAATTACATACAAAATATAAAGCAGTGGTCCGTCAACATACAGAAAGTATGAGAAAAATGGAGGAATGTTTGGCAGAAAAAAAAAAGGAGTCTGTGCCTCAGAAGGACAAAATGGAAGATGGCCTAAAGATTGCAGATTACAAGAGGGTTATCAGAGAGCAGAAGGATAAAATTAAAAGATTACAAGCAGAGAGCAGCATGTATAGCTCAAGAATGAACAACTTGCAATGTGAGAATGCAAGATTAGAGGAACAAATACAACGTTTTAAAAAGGCATTCTTCAACGCAAAATCTCAGAATTCGAAGATGCAGGAATTAATTAAAATGAAACAGAAAAAGACTCTTTTACAGCAAGAGAGCGGAGCCATCAACAGATCCATAATTCCACGTACTCCCAAACTTCCACCTATCATGCAGCAAAGCACATATAGAATGCAATCAAGGCTTAAGCATTGAAGGGCTAGTTTGGTCCAAATCTCCCTCACGCCTATGTTCCCTCAGCTTCCATGGACTTGTCATGGTCCTGTCTGTGTCCTTGTCTTGTTTCCCCTGTGTTTTATTTTGTAGCTTGTGTTTTAGTTTGATGTCTAGTCAGTTCTTGTGTTTTTCTGCCCTTCTGTGAGTTCTACCTTTGTGATTGCCCCACCCCTGTTCCCCATGTGTATTTAGTTTCTCTGTTCTCCCCAGTTTTTGTTGCCCCATTGGCTGAGTCTCTCTGTCTTATGGTATGTTCACAGCACATGTAAATCCTTTACATAAGTCTATGTAAAGGTGCATTCAGATGTGAACAAAAGTCCTACAGTGTGAATGACACGACTAGAGCGTGAATCGTGTTATTGACACACGACTACTAGACGCAAATTTGGTGCCAGATTTGCGTGTGATGTGAATGTACCATTAGTCTGTGTCTCCTGAGTTCCTGGAAAGTTTGAATTTGTATTTGTGTTTTGTATTTTCTGCTTTTGTGTTTTTTGTTTTTTTTTACTTTTGTGTTTTTCCCTTGGTTTGGTCTTTTTTGTACTGTTTTGTACTGGCTTTTTGTTTGTTTCATTTTTGGACTTTTTCCTTTGTTGGCTTTATTTTAATACATTTTACCAGAGTAGTCCTGCATTTTGAGTAATTTTTTCCCCCTTTTTCCCCCTGGTCTTGACAGAACTGAAAAAAAATGACTTTTGGAGGTAGTAATTTAGTAAAATTACCTAATTTCTACATGCTAATATGAAGTTAAAATGCATACAAACCTTTTTCATTTAAAAATAGCGGCTATAAATGATATAATCATGTGGCATATCAAACTGTAATTCGTCTTGTAACATTTATTATAAAATTGCATTTAATTTTTAAATGTTGTTCATGCAAACAACAGTAAAAACAACAAGCTCTGACCAATATTGGTCAGAGCCGACCACGCGGTGCGCAAAACAAGACCACTCTTGCTCGAGGACTGCAGTGTGCCTGCTCTATGGGCCGCAAAATGCAGGAGTACCGCAAAAGTAAAATACTTTTTTTGGCATCACGCGTCAATGAGCACAGCCATTGAAAACAACGGAGCTGTGTTTTTATATTTATCTAAAGATTTAATATTGTGTAATTTTGTTTTATGTGTTCAAGCAAACAGCAGTAGAAATGTGTCTCAGCCAGTCCAAGTCCTGGTGGTTCACACTCCTCTTGGATCCAGTGGATGTGTCCAGATGTGACCACATGTGGATGTGCCCGTCCTCCTACACTTCATAGCTGTTTTGAAATACTTCAGAAACACGCAATCCTTATTTATAATGGTACTATACTTTCAGTGACTTTTATTGTTTTCACAAAATGTTAATACAATTATTTTATTATATTAATAATAATTATCATATTAATAATTATATTATAAAAAATTGCATTTCAGATTTTCATTTTTTATTATTTAATAGGAATAAGTTATATCAGTTATACTGAGTAATGATTAGATCATTATCAGATTATTATAAA
Organism: Bostrychus sinensis; assembly: GCA_020698575.1. Classification (NCBI taxonomy): domain Eukaryota; kingdom Metazoa; phylum Chordata; class Actinopteri; order Gobiiformes; family Eleotridae; genus Bostrychus; species Bostrychus sinensis. Next base: position 28,519,515 of record CM036254.1, on the reverse strand, counting down.
TAACATTTATATGATACACACATAAGAACTATACAGTGTTTCTGTCATATTATTTGTCTTCATGAAAATATCAAATAGACCTTACTAGAATTTTGGATTTAATATTAACTTACTTTTATTGCATAGTAAATATCTTACTGATATTGGGAAAATACACTATATTTTCAAAGGTATAAGCTCATCTGAGCTAAATATAGTGTATGTTTCCTGGGGAGCATACTGTTGGCAATATAGTATACATATACCAGGGACGTGCAGTCCGGGGAGGCAGGGGAACAACTTTAAATAGCATGCACTGGGAGCACTTTGTGGGAGGGGGTCTGGGGGCTCTAACCCCAGAAACTTTAAACAAAACATTTTGTTTTCTCTATTCTGGAGCATTTTAGAATAACTTGGCTATGATTTTGGAGTAGAAATGTGGGCACAATTTATGGTTTTACCGCAACCAAGATTCAGGACATAAAGTTGTTACTGAATAAACCCTGGCTTATTTAACGAGCTATATATCCAATATAAGCTTTACATAAGCTTCTCTATATGGCCATTATAATTTTCTAGTTGTCTGAATGTCTGATCACATATTTATTTGTGGTGTCCACATTGTGCCCTGAGGCCCTCTGCTGCTCAGCTCCGCCCCTGCTCCAGGACAGATATCTTGTCACAGACTATGAGCCACGGCTCCAGTGAAGACTTTTTTTTTTAACAAAATGTCTGAATTTATGTTATTATTGTGATAATCCACCTCAGATATTGTGAGAAATGCCTTGCACGTGTCTGCAGTATAGCCATTCCTCCTGGTTCTCATACATTTTGAGGACCAAATGCTCACTTGCTGCCTATATTCCACCCACTAACAGGTACCATGATGGAGAGATAAAATGTATAGCTCACTTCACCTGTCAGTGGTCATAATGTTATGCTTGATTGGTGTATAGACCAGACAGAGTTGCAATCCAGTGGTTCCTAAATGGTTGGTCAGGGAAGTTGAATACAGGTTCAGCTTATTTGAAGTATAATGTAGGTTTGCTTTCAGATACTACATTCATGAAGTAAATAACAACACTTAGTAATGCATGCAACTAGACAGAAATGGAATATGCAGAAAAAACAAAAGATTCAGATTTTGTGAACTCCAAACAGCTACAAGTTTCATTAATTTTCGGCAACTCTCACTCCTTTATATTGCTATGTTATCCATGCTTAATTCAGTACAACCATGACTTATCCAGGTAGGCCATTATACAGTAAAAATTTCAAAGTGTAAACAGCTTTCAAAACAAACCATTCACTGCCATATTCAAACGCAAGCAACCTTTTAAAGTTCTTTCTTCTCAGCATGAAGCTGCTTATCACAAAAATACAATGTGTGTTTGAGAAATGTTGCTTGGTGCCTTGTTTAACAATTAAATGCACTGTGGTGTTGTGACTTTGCACCGTGTTAGAAACTACAGATCCCAGGTCTCCAAAGTAAAAGTACAGTAGGTCTCATGGATTCAAATGAATTAAATAAAACTAAATAAATAAATAAATAAATAAGGTATGTCACAAAACAACATCAGTTTAAATTTTTATTTTTTATTTTTTATTTTTTTATGCCAGATGTCTACGGTGATGCAGCCTTCTCCATTTATCCAGGCTTAGGACTGGAGCAAAGAGTACACTGGCTTTTGACCCCCTGTGGCTGAATTATGTAGCCATAAAGAAACAGGTGAAGCGGGGCCAGCAGAGGGCAGCAGAGTGCATAGTGTTGCGGTCTTTTGAACGCAATTCAAGAAAAACTTCCTTAAACCTTTTTGTATAATCCCATTTTACTACAAAATGAAAAGAATTGTGACACAGCAAATTTTCAACTTTGGAGTAAAGTCTGTGGGAGTTAAGACGATCCTTTGTAAGAGTACATATAGGACCATCCAGAACTGGATATAAAGTTACCCTTTTCATGGGTTAGAATTAACCTCCTTTAGGGCGGAGCATTTCTCAGGTTCAATTTGTTACTGGCCAATCACAGTCATTTATCTGCAGTGTGTCTTACGAAAGCAGGAAAAGCTAACTAAGGTAGCACTAGCTACAGAGCTAATTTAACAACTTCTCTGACCTTATTAACGGCGTTTAGTTCTTTTCTGTCACCTGTTGGTTCTGCTGAAGTCCATGTTTTTGTTCCTCTGTGGGCTTTTTTTTTCTTTTTCTTTGTCTTTTTGCCATTATAACAACAGTTAAGTCTTGTTGACATCCAACATAACAAATGCATAAAAAATAAAAGACTTTTTCAACAAATCTTTGTACAACTGGATTCTGCTGCTGTCCCCGTTCAGAAATAAGTACAGAGCTACTCATAATATGCTGTATTCTGGTGTTTTATGAAAAAAAAAAAAAACAACTGCAGAAATCCATGTTTGTTTGGGTCAGCAGTGCACAGCTTATGTCGTTTCTCTGATTGGTTACTCCACCTGTCATTGTTCTGAAATGAAATGTTATTGAAGAGGTACCAGAGTAACTTCTTTGTATAGAATAGGAAAAGGTTTGTCTGGCAGACCAGGCTAGAACAAACACTACTCAAAATGTTTTATTTTCTTATTTGTACACTTTTTCAGTGTTATCATTTAACACTTTAACGGTGTTTATTTTATTATTATGTAAATCTCCATATATATTTAAAAAAAACTACAAAGAGACAAATAATTTATTTTATTAATCACATTTCTTTTGTAAAACCATTTCCTTAAAGCGTAAATCAAAAAAACAAAAAACAAAAACACTTTTATAATACATCTAAATGCCATACCATAATTTGTTCATTTGATGAAACCATATCTTTTCATAGCACTGTCTTTGTCAAACCTCCACCACTGCTCATCTGGGCTCTCAAGAATCTGGACATCTCATGAACTAATGAAAAATAAACATATTTATTAATCTTATTCAAAAACCCAATATAAAATAAATTGTGAACAGACTATACACATACACTTATCAGCACAAACAGAATGCGAAAATGTATGTCTTCTTCTCTCCACATTGAACTTTTATCAACAGTGACATTGTCTACAACAAACAAAAGAAAGTGAAACGTAAAATTATTTTTAATATAATTTTAAATATGTAAACACACACAGCTTTCAGGACTATTCACAGACTAGCTTAGCCTGCCTAAGTACTGAAGTAATCACATGTACTGTACACTGTGTTCACTATCAAGTTTGGAACAATTTACCAGTTATCCTAAAGTTATATGATAAGACAGAGCAGTAAAAAATATTGTAATTATTCAGAAATATGTAGTTTTACTTACCAAAAAGCAAAGTATATTTTCAGTTGCCTGGGAGAAGTAAAATAAAAAAGGAAAATGGAAAAGCTCTTTAACCCCCAAACAGGTTAGAGGGGCACTCTTGAACACCCACTCAAGTAATTCCCAAAATGACCCCACTCAAGAGTACTCTGCCACAGAATGCTCTGCCAAACATATGAAATAAACTCCCAAAATGTTACATCTTTATATTTTTTTATCTTAACTCCTGTTTTTTCTACCCCTCAAATGTTCTGTGGAGGAATCAGTGGAGACAGAGTTGTACACTGTTGTGTGGATGAATGAATGAGAGCAGATTGGATGTAGAGGGTTTGTTGTGCTTCCTGGAGTTGGGAGGGGTTTGTGGGAGGCAAGGGCTTGTGGAACTAGGCGTTTTGTGACCTCAAAATGGCAATGCCAGAGAATAGAGGATGGTGTATTTGTATTTCTATTTGAATTAGCGATTGGCAAATTTGTAAAGATATTTGTATTATTTTTTCTTACCTTAACAAGTCAAGTTTATCTACATAAGCTAAGGATACTTTGCCTGGAAATTCCAGACTCACCGCTGTACCAGCGGATGAGTCTGGTCGCCTTAGAATCATTTCGATTTCTAGGGCAGAGCAAACGGAGTTTGCGGACAGCGGAGTTAGCCAATCAGAAAATGGCGGACGTGACGTTAACAAAGCGACAAGAAAGTGAGAAAGTAAACAAACGGAGTAGTGAAGCCACGAGGGAGGAACGAAGGAGTTATTTCAACATTACCGTACCATACCGCTGAATGAAACAAACTCTCGGCTCCTCGGTGCGCCATCTTGATTGTTGTCGGTGAGGAGACGCGTACGAGTGACGCTGCTCGCGAAGAACACGTGACGAGCTGGCCATCATAACACATATCATTATGACAAACTATAACAGATAGGTGGTCATAATGTTTTGCCTGATCGGTGTACAGTAACACAGTGTTAATAATTATCTTAAATTGTAATAAAAACCTCAAAATTAAAAAAGTAATAAATTTGCCTGCCTTTAAAATCATATATATATATATATATATATATATATATATATATATATATATTTTTTTTTTTTTTTTTTTTTTTTTTGAGAGAGAGAGAGAGAGAGAGAGAGAGAGAGAGCTAACAATAGAAACATTTATTTTATACGTCAGTGTATTACTTCCAACTGAGTGTGAATTAATTTCATCTGTATCACATTTTAACAACAAAACTATCATGTTTTTACATGATACTATTATGTTTAACAAGATAACGTCACGTTTTAACAAGATACAAAATCATCACATTTTTGCAGTGATACTAATTTATCATGAAATTGCAAGATACTTAATTATCACCTTTTTACAAGACACTATCACGTTTGTACAAGATAAGTATCACATTATAACAAGATATGAAATGATCACGTTTTTACATGATAAATAATTTTCTTGTTTTAACAACATCTTTTCACATTTTTACAAGATATGTATCATGTTTTTACAAGATAAATACTTTCTTGTGATCACATGATGTTTAAGGAAGCAACAAGTATGATACCGCTGACGCTGGTGCCGGTCCTCATGCACCTGTGCTATGCAATCTTCTGACAAACCTGTTCTCAAAGAAACGTGCAGAGTGAACAGTCTGCCATCCTGCAAGCTCATCTCAATCTCTATGTGTGGAAACATTCATGTAAACATCACCAGATAACAGGAAAATCATTTAGTATCATGTAAAAACGTGATAGTATCTTGTACAAACATGATTGTTTTCTTGTTAAAATTAGGCTTTTCTTTCATTTTCAGGTTTCATTAGTTCAGTATTAAGAGATTGCAATTTTTTTTTAATCTTGGAAAGTAAACTGAAATAATTCCATGTACCCCCTTGCAAAGTGCTTGCGTTCCCCTGGTTGGGAAACACTAACTGCTGTATTGTTTGGTAGAGATAAGGCCCTGGTAGCATTGTAAAACATTTATACTGATACCACATGAACCAAAGCACGCGGCACACCTTTCCCCATAGCCTGCAGTCCTCCCAGAAACATCGTGTTGTCCTTTTTTTTGCACAACAGATGGACACGGGTCATGTTTCTTTCATTGATCGGGCTTTAAACAGCAGCCAAAGCTACAGCTCCGGTGGGATTGTATATGCATGTAATCTCCCTGTCCGCTGTGTCTGCTGGAATAAGCACCATAATTCTCCCGAGGCAGCGCAGTCATTGAGGCTACAACACGGGATCCGTATCCAGAACACAGAGAGCGACAGAGAGAGGTGCGCTTTTGCTCTGGGCTACTCTGAAATACGCTGAATATTAATATGAATAGTGTAGTGCCCAGGGGTTCAAAATGAGAATGAAACTGGAAAATGAAAGCAGTGTGTACACAGGGTTAGTGGGACGACAGGAGGATCAGCGTGAAGGAAATCCCCCCGAAACCATTTTAGACTCAGAGAATTTCATTACAGCAAAGAGTCAAGAGGAACCTCATACGACGGAGAGCTATTTGGTAAAGTCTTTTAAAGGGGAAGGACAAGCAATCCAATTATTCTCTGTTTTTTGATAAACACAGTTCTGAATATATTGGGAAACTGTGTAAAATGTAAATAAATACATAATGCAGTGTTTCCCAACCTGGGGTATGGGGACATCTAAGGGTACGAGAGCACACTGCAGGGGATACGTGGAGTTATGTGTTCATTTATAGAACCTTTATATATTTGGCTTTCAAAGACTAAAATAAACCTAAATCAGGACTAATCCAGGACTATACAGAGGGACGCTAAAGAAGGACAAAACACGGTAAAGCAGGACTAAACCAGGACTAAAACCAGAACTAAACCAGGTCTAAACCAGAACTAAACCAGGTCTAAACAAGGACAAAAACCAGAACTAAACTAGGTCTAAACCAGAACTAAACCAGGTCTAAACAAGGACAAAAACCAGAACTAAACTAGGTCTAAACAAGGACAAAAAACAGAACTAAACTAGGTCTAAACAAGGACTAAACCTGGTCTAAAACCAGAACTGAACCAGGAACATACAAGGTCTAAACCATAACTAAAGTACTGTAGGTCTAAACCAAGTCTAAACCAGTTAAAAGCAGGACTAAACTAAGATTAAACCAAGACTAAACCATGCGTAAAACCAGACCTAAACTAAGCCTAAATCAGAACTAAACCAGCAACAGACCAGGTTTAATCCAGAACTAAACTAGGTCTAAACCAAGTCTAAACCAAGTCTAAACTAAGACAAAACTTAGACTAAACTAGGAATAAGCTAAGTCCAAACCAAGATTACATGAAGTCCTGGGGCTATACAAAACCAAGACCATCTCAAACTGTATAATGCTTTTTTATTTGGGTCGCAGCTTGTCAATATAGAGTGATGGTGGGTCCCAAAGCCAGTAATTGAGAACCACTAATTTAGGGGACCAGGTCTCTCTATTGTTTTGTACAACCAAGTAAAAATGAACACTTACCTTTATTTTTATAAACGCAAACATTACTAACTCAACCAGAGGAGCCCCAAGTAAATAGAGCGTAAAAAGCCTTAATGGCATTGGTCTCCCATTTCATATTAACTTAATCAAAAGTAACAGGAAGTAGAAAACTGAAAATTACATAAAAAGGCAAAAAAATAAATAAATAAAAAAAGTTGCTGAGGCAGTCAGTCAATTATGTAAACAATGCTGAAGTATGGGGCCCTCTAATGCTTGTGGAGCTCTATGCAGTTGCTTACTGGGTACAGAAGTTGCTTATCACTACAAAGTGACTGAGGAGTGAAGGAATAATGCAATGTAAAGCACTTCAGTATTCAGGAAGGCACTATATAAAGCCAATGCATTATTAGTATTAATATAAACAACTTGTCAGGTGTTGAAACTGAGATATTTCATCATTTCATGAAAAATAAAAGGCAGCAATATGGAGGCAACACATTGAAAAGAAGTTGAGGCAGGGGCAGTAAAAAGGCTGGAACAGTGACGTTTACAAATAAAATACACTTCAGTAGATCATTGGGTAGGTACATTTGAGAAAGCGGAGTAAGTAGTAGTACTCAAGTAATTCTTTGCATTCAGTGGAAAAGATATCAGGACAAATTCAGAACTTAAACAAGAACTAAAACGAGGATTAAACCAGGTCTAAAATGGGACTAAATCAAGTCTAAACCAGGACAATCCAAGACTAAACAAAGACTAAAACAAAAAAATTGCCAGATTTTCAACTTGGATTGTAAAAGATTCTTGAGTACCCCTAGAAGAAGCTTGGATACCACAAGTGGTCATTTAAAAGTGGAAATAGATTGTTGGTGTGCCAATCTCAAAATGATCACATTTTTCTCACAAGAGGACTGTGTCAGTGTGTGTGAGTTCATGGTTCAATTTTCTTTTTAATGAAGTGTGGTGAGGTTCAGGTTTGAAAATTACCATGGCTTTAACCTTAACAGGAAGTTACTGTGATGTTGTTCTGCTGCAATAATTTTCAGTTTGGAGTTCAATTTAGATGTGTCAGGACTGAGTCATTTTCAAACTACTCTTTATCAGCTTCATTTTAGTCCAGTGCAAATGTAGATTCCACATTTGATTCATGTAATAGCATAATACAGAGATCATGCTCTGCTATTAAATATGGCTGTTTCTGGAATCTACAATATGATTTTATTAAAAAGCTTAATTAAATTCAACCAGCAGACACTGTGGCCTATTTTAGCCCTTTCTACATCGATCACCTATCAGGCGCTCTCAGCCAATCACAGTCACCTTTTGCTCTCAACCAATCACCTCTCAAGCCATTTATATATATACGCTCTCTCTGTGTCATCCAGCTGTTTAAGCTAAGTGCCAAAAACCCACTTTCACCCCCATCTCCACCACAGCAGCAGAACCATCAGCCTCCTCATCCTCTATGTCTCCTCCTCTTCATCACCACCATTATTTAGGCCCTGTCCCTTCGTGACATCGCTGACATCTCTACCTGCTGGGGTCCAAGCACCAAAGCCTTTTCTTTCAGGAAATTTTAAGTTGCAACCCACTCATTTGTCAGTTTGTTAACATCTCTCCTGGATGAAATGGTTTTAATTTAAAAAATGAGACAAAGACAGAAGTACTGTCAGACGTTTTGAAGCTGTGAGCACAGTTTATAGTTATTGTGTTTATTTACTAACTTAGTAAAAAATTTACAATTTCAGCCAGTCTGGCAATGTATCATGGAGTTCATGGTTCTGTAAAACAACAACAAAAACATGAAAACCTTAAAAAAAGAACAGAAAGCCAGTCTTGCAGTGTATCATTGTGTATATCGTTCTGTAAAAAAAAAAAAAAAAAAAAAAAAAAAAGAAGGAAGCCAGATTGGCAATGTCCCATTGTGTTCATGCTTCATTAAAAAACAAACAAAAACATGAAAACATAAAAAAAAGTAAAAAAATAAAAAATAGAAAAACACTTGCAGTAATAAAGTGTTAATAAATATGTTATTAAAATATTTTAATGAATAAATGGTTTATAGATAGTTGGTTACTACTGATATTTATAATTTTGCTTTGATTTACTTGAGCTCATAACTCAGGAATTAAACAATTACTAACACTGTTTATAATCCAGTGGTGTTTATAAATTTTGAAGTAATGATTTGTAAATACTTAACTGGTTACTAACCCTTAACTAATACTTAAACAGTGCTTGATAGTGTGATTTATTCTAAAGTTTTATCAAATAACACTAGTAAACCTGGTACTACTTTAAAATACCTAACACTATTAAGCATTAATTAAGTATTAGTTAAGGCATAGTAACCAGTTAAGTGATTATTTTCAGTGCATTAATGTAACATTTATAAACACCAGTGAGTTATAAACATTGTTACTAATGTTTAATACTTTAGTTATATAGCTCATGTAAATCAGTGCAAATTTATAAACATCAGTGGTAATTTAGGATCTATAAAGTGTTTATTTATTATTGTTAACTACATATTTATTAAATCGTTATTACTTCTTGATAGTTGTGAGTTATTCTAAAGTGTGACCGAGCACTTTTGAGTGTGTGTCCTCGCTGCTCTCCCACACAGACCTCTTCTTACCTTTGCTCACCAGGGGGCACTTGTATCTCACAGACTGTCTCAGGGGAGTGGTGTGAGGGGATGTGTCTAGACATGCTCTTTGTAGGATCCCTGTCCCGGGCTGGAGGTGCTCACAGGTGAAGGTCTCAGGACAGTGACGTCGCGACCCGGGGCACTGTCTGTCTGTCCGCTCCGGTACATCTCACATGCTCGCTCATCCGGAAGAGCACGGCCTGTCCCGTTGCTTTCACACAAACACCCACTAAAAACACATTTTACACATTGTCAGTAAGTTACCACAAACACATTCCTAGCAACAGTAAAGATTGTTGCTTTTCACACATTCTCAAGTGTTTATGCATTTAGCCAAACTACTTATATTACTATGCTATCCACGTTTAGTTCATTATAAACACAACAAACTGAGTTACACCATTGTGCAGTAACGAGCTAAAAGTTTAAAAAGCTTTCCAAACAAGCCAGTCACTGCAATATTCAAAAGCATGAGACCTTTAGAGTTCTTTCTTCTCAGCATGGGACTGTTTATCACAAAAACACAATGTTTGGTCGAGAGAATGTGGCTTGGTGACTTTAGTTCAAACATTAATGCACTGTGGTGGTGTGGCTTAGCATGGATTCCACTGTGTTGGAAAGCACACATACTGTAGGTACCCCCAAGGAAAAGTAACTTTAAAAGAGGCATATTGTGCTTTTTTTTAAAGCTTTTTGAAATAATTTTGAACACCTGTAGATTAGTAGTTTACATTTTTAATGGATAAACAGTTGAAAATGTTAGTAACACTTTAGAATAAATCAGAATTACTGAGCAGTAATAAAGCATTAATACATATGTAATTAACAATATTTTAATAAATAAACAGTTTATAGATCTTTATTTACATGAGCTTATAACAAAAAAGTATTAATAATCATGTTTAATACTCAATGGTGTTTATAAATGTTGAAGTAAAGCTTTGTGAATTAACTAACTGGTTATTAATCTAATACTTCATTAAAGGTACTGTAAGCAGCATGCACTCTTCCTGGTTTAAAAATGGTACTGCAGTCTAAATCAAAACTGTTTTTTTTTTTTTTTTTTTTGTTTTTTTGTTTCTTTGTTTCTTTGTTTTTGTTTTTTTTTTTCTAATTGGACGACTGGCAAAGGAGTTTTCAAACCAAAACAAAAAATGCAAACAAAAACCACTTAGGAATAATGTAAAATATATTTTTAATTGTTAATAAATCAGCTGCACCATTGTCATCAGTAAAACTAGTATTTTAAAGAAACACGTTTACGTTATACTGAATTTTGGGACAAGCGTAGGTTATTTTTATAAAATATGAAAATTATGTACTGCTCATAGCACCTTTAAAGTTTAATAGTATAAGCTATTCTAATTCTTTTTTGGGAACTGTTGCTTTCTTTGTGCTGGGAAAAAAAAAAAAAAAAAAAAAAAAAATTGGACTAGGTGCCTGTCCCTTAAAGGCTCTGTTGGCCTTGCTCACTTCACTCTGGGTGATCCAAAACCAGGAAGCAGGGTGTTGTGGTATAACACAACCAAAACAAAGGCACATGTACCTACAGTGAGAATGGGAGACATGGCTTGTCGTAGAGCCATGAGGAAGTATAAGCTCTGACAGAAATGTGTGACCACTCACAAAGGTTTTTAGCTTATTAGTGGAAAAATTGAGGGCATTGGGATTCACCTTCAGCCTTGCCCGGGGTAAAAAATAACATTCTCTGTGGTCCGCTGGCTCGTCTGCCGCTCATGCCGAGACCATTGTTGATATTTCTAACACATTTGTAAAAGCCCAAACACACCACTTTTTTGTTTACATCATGTGACAGAACAGGTAGCTGCTCTTCACTGACCAATACATGAATGTGGTTTCCTGTTCACTGTCTCACCTGTCTTCTCCTTCAGAAATTCTCGCCCCCACAGGTGAGGAGGGAAATACCTTGTTCAAAAGGTTTGGTTTGTTTGACAGAGTACAGTGTGAAAGTGAACCGCACCAGCTGAAAAATGCAACAATGTTGTAACTTTAGTCTCCAATCAAACCAAGTCTACCAGACTATTAGATGTGAAAACGACCTTAGAAACATGCAGGCGGATTTTCACGTGTTTATGTAGAGCTGTGAAACAGAGTGTGTGCAGCTCCTGAGAAACTTAGCACCCTGCATACAGGAATACTCAAACAAAATACTCTGTTTTGGAGGAGAAAACAACATTATACCATAGTAAAAGCTCAGAAAAATTAAGTTAGCACAATAGGTCTTCTTTAAGGGCCCTACAACAATGTTATGTAAGTTAAATTAGCATAATCACAGTCAGCTTTAGCAGCATCATTGCATTCTTAATAGTGATTTACAAAACACTATTGTTAACTAATTGTACCAAGTGGAAAAAGCATTTACCCCTTAATTAGAAAATCTTTGTGTTTAGAAGATCTATGTATTTAAATGGAGGCCACACTATTTTTTTGTCTTGTTTTTTTTTTTTTTCTTTTCTTGTTTTTGTATATCTTACCAATTTCTAATATTCCTTTGTTCATTTAAAGAATAGAATGGATTTATGGAAGTGTATTTACAGTCAAAGTCAAGACAAAATTATTTGGATAAAGTATGTTTATTCAAAGTACCGGTAATATCCCTGCTTTTATTCACACACCACCACATTAGGTCTTTATCTGGGAACATGCCAAATCAAATATTCCTGGAAACTTCTGGCTCAGTTTTTTACATGATCCTGTTCTGGCAAAATGCTGGAAAATTGCTGGATAGGTTTGTATTTGTAAAAGCAACTCACATTAGCAGTGCTTTCCGAGGTGCTACATCGACACAGCATAGTTTGCCATTAAGCAGGTGGGCAGGAAGGACAAAAAGGGCATGTTTTGCTTACACTTATGAGAGCGCACGCTGCACAAATCCCCATTTACAGTCCCTATTTATTCAAGGCTAATATGCTCTTGCTGTTTTGCCACTCTGGGAGATTCTTGGTGCATCTGCTGTTGTCTCGGTTGCACTCTAAGGAGCTTCATTCACACAGTGGGTTGTTTAAGGATAGAGATATTTTTACCAACAAAACCCCCCGAAGTTTGTACTGACAATGTGGCTGCTTTGTGGAGTTCAATGGCAGGAGTAAAACATATGTCAGGCTTTCAATAGTAAAGTTATTCCGCTCAGAATATTTTCAGTGTACCTAGGAGGAAACTGTACAGCCAAATAAAGAAGAAGTTACCACAATAATTGTAGTATAGGAGCATCAACACCTGAATTCTACAATGTAAAATACTGTATGTGAACAATAAACAGTAAGCAAAAGATCAACTGTCTGAAAAGAAATCCTCAAATATAAACTGAAAAATATGTTTTCACAGTGACATCAATTGGCATTTTCATAAGGCTTTGGTCTTATAGTGCTCCCCAGATCAACTTGTTAAAGTTGATTAGGTAAGTTCAAGGTTTTCTGAGAATGCTTGCATGTTTTGATGAGATTGATTCATGCAGTCAGAGGATGCCAACGAGAATCACATCCAAGGAATCTCTTGATAATTGTGTTTATAAATGCAGCACAAGGACAAGCATTCAACATGTGTGGTTTTACTCAGTATTTGACAATAACTTTGACTGACTTGTATGTTTAGAAAAATATAACAAAGCTGCTAAATGAAGGAACAGTCTCCCCTACTACCACTTCTAACACAAGTCATATGTGAAGATTGTAACTAATAAACATGCTCTTTTTGGATCTCCAGATATTGTTTTATCCATGAACATATGTAAACCACTCTGCAATATTTCTATAACTGTCATCACCTTTTGGAAACCTGTGCAAAATCTATTATGTGCAATAATTATTTTTATGTAGCAATTTACAAAGTGCACTTTTCACTTCTGCTATTTATGAATATCCATATTACTGTACATAATCAGTCTGTCAGACCAGATACTGTACATATTTAAAGTGTATTTATTTTTTAAATTTAATTCTCTTTGGCCAAACTGGTCTCTGATACTCTTTTGTGCTCTTGTTTGATATCACTTGTGTGCTGTACTTCTGCTGTTGCGACAATGCAATTTCCCCTCTGAGGGACTTATAAAGGTTTTCTTATTCTTATTCATATGATACCAAAGCTACAAAGCAGGAGATCCTACTAGCTCCAGTAACTCATAAGTACACTGTGCCCATCTGAAGTCGCCTTCTGATCTCAAGAGGTTCAAATGAGGTGAGAAGGATATATATGCTTCTACTTAAATCTTTTACCATTTTTTTTTATCTCAATACATACAGTATAGAGATTTCTGAATGTTAACACAAAGTAAAGCATGTTGAAGCCTCTGACCCCAAAGGTTAAATCCACTTAAGCCAATATAATTTCTGTAACTAACAATATGGTGACATCTCTCTCTGCAGTAGTTAATGTCACATGGGCCACGCAAGGACAAATCAATGAACCTTATCCAACCTTATTTTCCTGCAAGTGCTCGAGCTGCTGTGAATGTAGCCAATGGCCTGATATAACATAATTCAAAGTGAGTAATTTAAAAGCCCTTGACATTAACAAGTTGCTTTAACTGATGGCGACTATTAAAGAGAGTCACTTATCACTGCGCGCCTTTGATAAGTGCCAGCCCTGGTGTAATTAAAGGTTTGAGGGGTGGTCTGGAGCACTGTGCTGTAGATGTTTTGGCTGGTCCTGTCATCGTAGAAGTCTCTAATGATCTGTCTGCTATTGTGATTGATGAAGCACTTAGCGGAGAATCAAAGCACGGGCAAAAAAAAAAAAAAAAAAAAAAAAAACGCTGGCTGCTTGCTAAGCTGTTTGCAAACCAGCAGCCACTGTATAGTCGCACAATACAAGTCTATTACAGAGGTGTCCTTGATGGGAATTAATGACCTCCGTGACAGCATCAGTGGGACAACCTGATGCACATTAGGAGGCGCTGGCACGGCTCGGCAGCTCTGCATACGGCAAGTGCCAAGAGGGTCAACAAACCGGGCACGAGTTTAATTAGATGCGGGAACATGCGTCTTCATTTTGTTCGAGTCGACAATCCCCGCAAATCATTAATTAGGCAATAGATGCATTTGATGATCGTAAAGCATTTTGTAGTTGCTCAAAGACTGCTTTATTGCCAGCTAAAAGCCCTATCTTGTGTTTATTCTCTATTAAATAAAGCTACTCCACAGCTGTGTGCACAGGTGTGACCATCTGCACTATCTCATCTCGACAAAGCTTAAACATCAAGGGTTTGTGCAGAAGAGAAACACCTTAATTAAGTTTAACAGAGGATCTGAGCATGTGTTTCTGGGTAAAGCAGATGTTATACTTTCATGAAATGTTTGTGTTCGTCAGAAAAATTACTGCTTTACTTGCAACTTTGTTTCTTAATGTGTAATCTGAACCTTGGGGATATGAGGCCTGGAGAATGGCCAAACTGGCCTATATACTGTATGAACACTTCAGTGCCCAAGTCCTTTAGGGTCTACTGTGCTATTTTTTATTTATTTTTTTTTACCTTTATTTAACCAGTAACAGTAACAAGTTCCACTGAGATTAACAGTCTTCTGCAGGGGAGTCCAGGCCCTACTGGGACCTAGTGTACATGTTTTTGGTGGTAGGGGAAACCAGAGCACCTGGAAGAAAACTTATGCAGCCATGGGAAAGAACATGCAAACTCCCGGGACCTTCTTGTAAGTGAGACAGGACTGCTAAACACTATGCCATCATGCCACTCATATATATTGGCTCTTGGCCTCTGTCTAACCCAGGATTTTTAATAAAGAATGTATTCTCCTTCTTATGAACTGCTCTATGACTGCTGCATTTGGAGTAGCAGTAAAACATATAAACATTTATGAGCTTTGGGGTTGGAAATTTGTCCAAATCTGAGCTTAAAATCTCTTAAAATCTAATCTCAAATCTCCTTCAATTTTTTAACACCTTGGCCTTATATTTATTACCTTGCCAGGTGTAAAATATATCTTAATATGTAGTAATATATAGACCTGCTCCACACATACGTATGTATTCCACAGATCCATCTGGGAGGGCTTCCTTTTTTAAAGGGGAGGAACTTCAGTAGAATATTTGGAGGTGAATGAATAAAAACGGCAGCTAAAGACAGCCTGCTATGATTTGTTTTGTCGTAGCAACGACATAGAAAACAACAAATTGCTACCATAGTTCTTGCCGTTTGGCAGCGTCTACACTAACATCTTACAGCGCCTCTATCTCACAAGAATCCAGATCCAGATGTATTGCAAGGTTGCCCACCTGAATTTCAAATTCGTCATATAACTCTTGACAGTGATTTGCAGTTACAATCAGAAATATTCAACCACCCAAAGATTTTAAGGACTTATCAGTTCAAGATTTTTCAAAAAGACAAGAGGCTCCTGGGTCCATGTATGATTTGTTCAAAGTGGTTAATTTTATTGTTTTTGAACTTTTTGAAAAAAAAAAAAATAGGAGGGAAATACCTTATTCAAAAGGGTTTGGTTTGTATGACAGAGTACAGTGTTATTTTTTTCCGTACAGTTCATGCTATACATAGTTGCCCTTGTGGCTTCACTTGACTCACACCCCCAGACTTAGTGAATTCTTTTGATCAGAAAATTCTCAAGCCGAGATTTCTCTTCCACTGCAGCAGGAGGGTGTCCAGCAATACTCTAAAAAAAATGAATAAAAAAAAAAAGAAAAAAAAAAAGAGGGCTGACATTTATCAATAGGTTACTCCCCCAGGATGGGAGTGCATTTTGCTGATGATTTCCTGGCTGGGACCGAACAGGAAAAATAACTCAATGGGATGTGCTTGTCCTCCGAGCGTCTTGTCCTGGTCTGACCACGGTTGGTCCTGTACATGCTCCTGGTCCCAGTCTGACCGTCGCTGGCCTTGGTTCGTGTGCCTGGCTGCTCCAGTGAGCCTAAAAAAAGCATAATATAGAACCTTTACAGAAGGCAGTTGCTGTGCAGAGGTCATCAAACATCACTAGAGGCTTTTGCAGATGAAGAATGAGCAAAGATTCCAGTCGACAGGTGTAACAAACTTGTTAGCAGTTAAGTTAGGAAAGTAAAAGGATGTTCATTGCTCCACAAACTACTGAAGCTTAGGGCTGTATAAAACTGCCCATGGGCCTGTGTTTAAAGAGTCAGATTTTTCATTTGAACTTCAAAGTTAAGTCAACATTCTGTTAAAATAACTCATATGTATATGATATGTAACATTAAATAGTTTTTGTTGCGTTAGGGTAATTTATTCTCATCTTATCCTGTCTTTGAGGTGAGGGGGTTGAACATTTCTGATTGCAATGGTCAGTCTCTCTATGTCAGTAATTGCATATATTAATTCTTATTGGTAATATTAAATACATAGGCAATTTTACCTTAATATTACATACCTCCATGTCACACAGACACACACAAAGAAAAGTGCAAAAAATCTCTCCTATTCCGTGCCCTGTAAACAGAAGGCAGTAAGGTTACATCTTGATAAGCTTATTTCTATAAAACTATTTCTTAAACTTCAAGGTTCATTTTTTGCTGAAAAAAAAAACAAAAAACACTTCTCTTCAGCTCTTTCAACCTAAAAGGCATTCAAGGTTAATTTGCTATTTCTCAGTGTATATTGCTGGCAAATGGAAAAAGCCTGTGGGAAGGCATGCATATTGTATATAGCAAACAATATCTCGCACAACAGCAGCCCACTGACGCCTTCTTCTAAACCTTGCTAGATCAGAAAAAGAAACAATAAACGTGCAACTAATGAGCCGAGGGACTGAGAAACCAGCTTAAGCAAATTATCACAAGTATAAAAATAGCCTTGCACATATTTTAAATCTGCTTGTTATGTCTTTCAGTGTGATTACTTATTCATTTGCTTGTTGATGTTTTGTTCATGGCCTCAGGTGCAGAGGGCATGCGTTTGAGGTGCTCCCAGGGCTGTTTATGAAAAGGGAAGGATTCAGGTCAAAGGGAGGAGAAGAAGCCATGTCATGTCATTTACAGATGCATTGTGAAAGACAAAATAATCCTCAGAGTCATTGGATAGACAGAGATGTTAAAAATGTCAGGTGAGATCAAGGTTTGGGTTGAACAGCTCTGAACAAATGGAGGACAATGTTCATATTGGGCTATTAAGCATACTTCAGCCCCATTGTTGAAGAAGAAACAAAAAAATTATCCATAAATAAATCATTGGTTAACATATCATGGACTTCTACTTAACATATGCACTATTACCTGACTGCCCTACAGCCCTGAACCTATGAGCTAATGATAAATGTAAGCAAGTTGCACAGTATAAGTTAGGATACAAACATGTTCTGAGCAGAGAACTGAACTAGACAGAGGTCCCCTGAGTAGGCCTACATCTTGGCTAATTGTTACTTAATTGTTAATCCATTAGAGGCAAAGCTAATACAAATAAATTTGAAAATATCTAATTATTTTATATTTGTCGAAAAAATCTCTGAGACTGCCATATCCGGGTAAAACTGCATCCGAGACCACACCGAGATAATTAATAAAACTGGATCAAGACAGGTCCTGAGTGCAACAACACTAAGAACCTTTGACAATTCTGCCAATATAAGTTGCACGTAAAAGTAAGGGAACCCTTTGGAATTACTTGGATTTTTACTTGGAAATCCATGTAATTCCAAAGGGTTCATATACTTTTTCTAGCAACTGTATATATTACAAAAGTGAAAGTGTGGTTCTCCTGTACCTCAACATCAGATTGTTGAGATTGAAACATGCTTTTTTTTTTGACACATCTGTACTGTAACTGAAATGAAAGCAGTACATGTATCAGCCCTTTCCATTGTTGTTGTGTCACAGATTTGCAGCTCTTTCATCTTTCTGCAGCTCTACACCAACATGTTTGTCTTTAACAAAAAGGAAAGAGGTTGTTATACCACAGCATTAAATCCAGACATGTGGGGCTTTTGCATCTAAACTGATTACAACAAAATCCAGTAAAGTTTGCTTATAAGTCTGAATTGTTTGAACTTTGAGAAAACATAAACACAGCCTGATTATTCACATCTGTTTACAACAATGACAAATAAAGCCTTGGTGTGGCGTCACATTTTTCAGCGCCTTTCAAGACACCCAAAGAGCTTATAATATAACACATGCACTAGCAGGGAAAAACTAAGTCCAGAACTGTTAGAGTGTGAGGAAAAGAGGCAGTTTAAACAGAAATGTACTGAGAACTGATTTGAACTGACCTGTGGTTTCAGCTGATCATGGAGGGCCTGGACAAGAAGGCTCTGTCTTCCATAGTCTGCAACCAGGAACAGAGAGCTGAGAGTGTGTAGACGTGAAGAAGGTCTGAGGTACTGAGGGGATGATTTATCTATAATTTGGGAAAAAGGCTGAGGTGAGAATTTGGGTTGTGCTGATGAATAACTAAGTATCATTGGAGTGGAAATTTAGTCCATGTTTAAGTTTTTCTTTTCGTTTTACAATTTTATTTTATTTATTTATTTATTTATTTATTTATTTATTTATTTATTTGCATTTTATTAGTTTATTGCTAGTTTACAAGCATGCAAAGTGAGTGTGCAAAAAACTACATGTCCAGTCAATAGACCACACTTCGACCCCCAATAGTATATTTGTATACTGCTCATGTCACACCTACCCATCCCCCCACCCCACACTCTTTCAAAAACAACAACAATAATCACAAAACAATAACCAAAAAAATAATAATAATTAAAAATAATAATAATAATAAAATAAAAAAGAAAAGTTTATAATTAATAATAAATAAAAGTTCATACCTAAAAAAATGAACCCATTGCACAACTCAACTTTTAAACAGTGACATATTATGCTAGTTAGGGTGGCGCAAAGTGGTTATTATATTAAAGAGTCCATGTTTGTGTATGATCTGTCAAAGTGGGAGCATGTATAAAGAGAAGTAGTCTGAGAACTGAGCCCTGTGGTACACCTTGATGAACAGGGGATGGCTGATAGCAGGATTCATTGATTGAAATGAGCTGTTGTCAGTCAGAGAGACATGAGTGAAACCAGAACAGAGCAGTACTTGAGACTCCAGGGAATTTGAAGAGACGGTTTGTGGAGGATGGAGTGGCAGACTGTGTCAAAAGATTGCTATGAAGCTGTATCAAGTTGTACAAAGACAAGATGGTTTGATGTGCTTCATAAAAAACATTTAAAACAAATGGGGAAAAATGCAATATATTTGTGTGTATTACTATTTTTTGCCTCTCCTATCTTCAGCACACACTGTCATTGTGATCCTTTTATCATCCTGACATTAGCATTGAACTTTTAGCTTTAACTTAAACAATCTCAAAGCACTGCCATCGGTGCTGTATCTCTTTTTTGCTCTGTCGTCTCGCTGCCTTGTGTTGTCTGCATACACCGAGTGCTGATATGGCACATACAGTCGACAGCAGTCTCTCCCTTGGCCGCTTTTATCCCTCAATCCTCGCCAGCAGCTCTTGTCTGTTTAAATCAAGGGCTGGTAACAGTGCCAGAAGGCATTTCACTCCCGAATATGAAATCCATTCTCCTTTGGGTGCACACTTCAGCCCTCGGTCCCCGCTCTGATTCCTCCAAAGCCAAACAACAACAACACTGAGAGAGCGAGAGAGCGGCCCGTGGCAGAAAGCATCACATTGCACCGCTGGCTTTTGCACGGCGCTCTGGGCCCACAGGATTCAAGTGTCACACAACTGCTATTTCTATCCACAACATGACGGCGACGACGAGGCGGCTACAGGGAGCAGACTAAAGCAGAGCGGTCTCTGGGAGCCGCTGAAGTCTGTCACTCTCTTTGTGTCTTGTGTTTGCAGTCGCTGATGCCAAAGAAAGACGACTTGCTGTAGGTTATTTGATGTTGAGTTCCTTCCTTTTTTACACAGCCTTGAAAAGAAAAGAAAGAGAAAATACAAAGTCTGACTAAACCATTTCTGATCTCATTTTATGAATGTCATCTCAACTTTTTATCTTTTTGGCTTTTCCCTTCTGGGGTCACCACAGCAAATTATCTGCCCCCTTGAGTGCAGCAGTTTTCATATTAAATATTACCAAAGGAAAAGACAACTTGGCCCAAAATGACATTTTTGGTGTCATCTGGGACCACATTTTTTAAGTTTTAAAGTGCTCAAAAACTGCCTTACAGTGTCCCAAAACAGCCCCAAAATACCCCAAGGAGTGCATATCTGTGCATAATTTGACCTATTTAGTTGTTACCAAAGGAAAAAAATCAACTTGACCCAAAATGACATTTGACCCAAAATGTCTGGGATCAAATTTGACAAAATTTTGAAAGTGCACAGAACTGCCTTAAAATGCCTCAAAACAGCCCTAAATACCCCCAGAAGTACTTGTGCATAATTTGGCCTTTTTAAGGAGCTATTTTGTCAACCTGGCAAAGGTATTTGACTCTGTGGACCAAAACATGAAGATGGAGTACTGGCCTTTCTGATCGCTAGCTGTGTGGCTTGGTTCAAATGCTATTGTTCCAGGTGCATACAGCCAATGAGAGTGGAAGGTCCTCTTTCAGAACCTTTGCCCCTTCACAAATGTCTCCCCAAAGATCTATACATGGCCCAACCCAATTCAATATCTACTCAAAGAACATCAATCATGCTGTAGGTCATTCTCATATTTATCTGACGACACTATTCTCTCTAGCTCTTCTCTGAACACTAGATTGGATGAACATTGTCCTTGCTCCAAAATTGCTTCAACGCTGCTTCATCTTCAACATGCCTTTTTGAAGCTCCACTTAAAACAGAACACAAGCATAATAAAACATGGCAAACTTTGGTCATGTGTCTAAAATCCAGAATTAATTTAATCTCATGTCAGCAGTTCCTCTTTATGGTCTTCATAATAATGCCCTGTATAATGGTTGTTGGACTGTGTGGCTTCAGGGGATGAAGTGACATTTTTGACAATGCAAATTTTTCAAAACCATTCCTCATCACTGTCCACATTTCATTGTCTCAAACTGTCCTGGACCCACTCAAAAACCTGGGCTAATTAAACATGTTTCAGAAATGGCTTGGGCACCATCCCTTTGCTAATTTATTTCAAAGCAGGCCTTGTGTGTTGCTCCTTTTTGCAAGCAAGAGGTAAGATGTGCAGAAAAATTGTGTTCAAAGGAGTGGCTCAGAGTTCAGAGAGACGATAACATCATCCCAGTCCCCCAGAAGTCCTGTGGAAAGTGAACAACCCACCTCAAGGGCTTTAGGCTAATCCTGCTTCCTTGTAGTAACCACAAAGGTAAATAAATAGTTTGATAGTAACTGCAATAAAATGTAACAAGGAAATGTATCAAAGAATTTTATATCTAACACTCAGCTTTTGTGAGCTTTTTACTGTATTATAATGTTATTTCCTCCTCAAAAACATACCTGGAGTAGTATTTTGTTTCATTCAAGCATGTTTAAGTTATCCTGTATGCTGAGGCATTGACTTTTTCAAGAACAGGAAACACTTGGTTTCATCACTTTATGTCAGACCCACGTATTCCTGTCTTCGCCAAAAAAGCACTCCTGTATGTTTCTAAAGCACATACACCACCATAGTCGCCAGACCTTCAAATACATCATTTCCAAACTTAAAACACTGTCACTACAAAGGATCAGGATCTATCTTTTAGCTTTATGTTGCTAACAGCTGTGCTAATTAGCTGTCATATCTCACTCTGTCCACCTCTCATTGATCAGTACAAGCACTCTGACATTTGTTTTTCCTTATGTCCAGGGCCAGACCTTTCAATAGGCAAACTATTCAGCTGGATAGGGCCCTACCGATATAGGGGGGCCCAAGATTTATCCATGATTTGCTTATTTGATTCATTTCCAAGTCTGTTTCATTATTATTCTGTTTATAATATTCTGCTTGCAATTGCTGGTCATTTTTGATGAGGAATTGAAAAGTGGAGTCCAATGCAGTATATCAATTCCTGTTTACTTGGGGCCCCCCTTGCTGACTTTGCAACTCAAAAATGTCTCAAGGCATTTATCCCCTTAGAAAAGTAGTCAGTCAGTGTTAAATTAAAATTAAATTAAAATGTTATATAGTACAACTTAAACGGCCTCAAAAGCGACTGTATGACTTGGCCTCCAAACCTGTCCTGCTTAGGACTCCCCAAATGTACAGAACCGACACCAATATGTCTCAACTCAAATCCTCCCAACTTTATTCTTGTGTGAACTCAAAGAAGATTATCAGGAGGCATTGGCTGTCAAAGGTTTTAATCAGAGCAAGGATAACTTGCTACTACTTTCCTGTGTTTGCAGCACTGGTTTGAGCTGGTGAACTGAAGAGGGCGGGGCCAGCATTGTGTTAAAGGAACAGGCACAAAATCCAGGGCTTTCAGCAAAGAGAAAGCCTAGGTCTACGGCCTCTCTAACCACCACCAATCACACATACATACAGGTGAGGTGGATGAAATGTCTTGCTCAAGGACCCAATGACAGTATGCAATGTCAGTAGCTGGTATTGAATCACCAACCTTTGTGTAAGTGGGAAAACAGCTCTACTGACTGAGCTTCTGTCGCTCTGGTAACATTAGCAACAGTATCAGTAGCAGCTGTAATAGTTGTTGCGAAAAGTAGTAATAGTTAGTAGTAGTAGTACTAGCAGTAATAGTAATAGCTGCAGCAGTACTAACAGTAGTAGTGGTTGTGATAGCAAAAGTAAATGTAGTAATAGTATAGTAGTAGTAGTTTTTGTGGTGGACCCTAGTAGTAGCAGTAGTAATAGTAGTAGTGTAATAGTAGCTGTGGCAAGTACTAATTTTAGCCGTTGTAGTAGTATTAAGCAGCAATCGTAGTAGCAACAACAACAGTAGTACTTAACAGTAGTAGAGATAGTATAGTAAAAATGTTTGTAGTACTAGTACCAGCAACAGTAGTAGTAGTAGTAGTAGTAGTTAACATAGTAGAGGTAGAATAGTGAAGATATTTGTAGTACTAGTAACAGTAGTAATAATAGTAGTCAGTAAACTTAACACTTGATTCTTCTCTTTGTGTGCAAATAATATTTTGTTTACTTCTTATTAAGTCATAATATTTTGAAGTTTACTGGAGTATACTTTTTGGAATACTTCTTCAACATCTGCTATTTAGCATAATCAGCGCTTAAGGTCAGAAAGATTAATAGGGAATGTGTTTAAAATCCTTGGCATTGTTCCTGCGAGTGAAGGGTGTTCCGTCACGATAAGAGCCAAAAACATCATGCATATCTGACCTTATTTAATCTCATACTGGAGCTAGGTACATTATAATTGGCACTTTATGAAAACTGCATGAGGTAAAATACAGAGTTATCAGACCACAGCACAAAGGCGCACTCAAGGCACCGACCGAGACCCACATACAACTGAAGTTTGTGTAACTTAAAATGTTTATTTGAACTTTTTTGGTGGTCTAGACGTTTGCAATTTCCTGTTGGGTCTGAACAACATCACAGCATGAAAGTTTTAGAAAGGTGTGAAAAATGTTGTGAAGAGTTGTGATATTAAAGTCAGAAGCACATCGCTAACATGGCAGAAGTACAAAGTAGGTTTAGGTAATCAAAGAACATGCACGAGACAAAAAATTATGAATTCAATATACAGTATATGATGACAAGATACATCAAGTGGCCATATTATGCTTTTTTTCAGGCTTTTGGTGCTTCTTTGGTGGATGGTGCTTCTTTTTGCTTTTTTCTCATTTCAGTGTTTCCCAATGAGCATCTATTTAAATCTGTCTAACCTATTACCTGTCTCTCTGTTGCTCTGTGGACCTGCAACACTACACTCACTGTCTTTGGAGCCCAACTTACTCTGTTCACATAATGATATGATCCTGGTATGTCCTCACATGTGACTGGCTGCATGCTGGGCCCATCAAAATAAAAATTCCTCTCAACTTGTTTGGATTTTTAGCAAAGCTGAGCAGGAGCAGCGGAAGATTCAGCTCTCATCTCCAGGATTCTTCAGATTTGTCTCTTAGAGCTGATCCACTTGATGCTCTTTGCCACAGTGCATTAAGGTTTATCACAGGAGATGGCTATTACACTCATCTCTCTGTTTTATATGAGAATGTTTGGGTGGCGATCTCTCTCAAAATGGTGTGAGCAGCACTGTCTATTTTATTTTTATTTTTTTATCTACAAAGCTATTTTAAATAAACTGCCTTTTTATTTAACATCACTTTCAACTTCACAATAATCTGTTTACAGCACATACAGAATACAGATGGAATAAATTGCAAAACATACTCAATTTCCAACAGTAGAATATAAATCTTTTTTAAATAAAGTTTTAATTGACCAATGTACCTGATTTTAATTTGATTGTTATTATTGTTTTATGTCTTCATTTTATTTTATTGTCTTTTGTTATAATACTATTTGCATTTTATTAATTTGTACATTTCATATCCTTATCTGTACGTACAAATGTAGGGCACCATTGCAAAAGAGAGCTAGACTCTTAATTGGTCTTCCCTGTCTAAATAAAGGTTATAATAATTTAAGAGCTTAAATTGTCGTAACTACAAAGCAGTCAGCTCATTTATCCATCTGTTAGCCTAAGTCTAGTATAAAAAGTGTTGCAGATCCTGATAAAAAAAAAAATTCTTCTTTTGTCCATTACTGACCTGACTTTACCTGATCTTTTTAAAAAAAAAATTTATTTCGCCCAGATCACCTCATATTGCTTTGCTTGGTGACAGCTGTAAGGTTGTAAGGTAAGAGGGAGAAGTGCAAAACAGTATTGGCTGTGTAATCTCTGTTTTGGGAGGCCTGTTTACTTTTAAATATTGTTTGCCTGACAAAATAATTTAGTGTTATGATTTACACACGGCTCGAAGCTCTTACTGTTTAAACACACCACATCTGCCAACAAATTAAGCTGCTGGTTCATGCTCCCAGTAGGACATCATAACAATCCCTTAAAATAATTTCTTTTAAATCCGCCCAAGAGACTCGGCGTGTGTCAGAGTCGGAATGCATTACGAGTCTGACCGCTGCTATAAACATTAATTTAGGCTCCTCGGCACATACTTCATTGATTCAGAAATTGGGAGCGTGCGCGCCCAACATACGAGCCCTGTTTTTAATGAGTTTTCTTTCACCGGACCAATCGGAGAAGAGCTGGAATGTGTGTGCACGGAGATGGAGGGGAACCGAGGAGTGTAAGCTGGTCAACTCGAACACAGTCTTGTTAAAAGTCAATTAAACAGAAACAAAGACGAAGGAAAGGAGGGGAAGGAATTGTTTCTCCTCGCAGCTGTTTTCACTTGCAAAGCAGTGGGCCAAAACTGAGACAAATGAGAATTATTCATAGTCAAAGCCGCGCTCTGAAAGTCAAGATTATGACTTTTTTCTTTTGTTGTTTATATTCTTCTGTGGAATTTGACATCAAAATCAGTTCATAATTTCACATTTGTTCTTCTATATTCTGCTGTTTTCATGAGGCAAGACTTCTGAAGTAACAATAATAATATAATAATGATAAATAGGTGTATGTAATTTTAATACATTTATCTAAGTATCTTGCCCATGGACACAATGGCAATATGCAATGCTAGCGGGGATCGAACCGCCAACCCTCTGGCACTGGAATCCAGAATTATTTAACTGGGGTGGCTCAAGTGGGGCACGTGGATATGCAAGGGTGGCACACATGAAGCAGTCTGGGGTGAATTTATTTATTTTCCTGCATTCTGGTGAACTTATGGTGAACTCAGTTTTGTGAGCTTGAAGGCAGAGGGGCTTAAGTGCGATTTTACAGATTTCACAGAGAGCCAAAACAAATTTTCATCAAAATTGAATCAGCTGCTTCTGCCTCAAACCAACCATAATATTTGATATTTTTTGTGTTATCAAATTGAGAATTTCTCTGAAATCCATACTACCACACATGAAAATTATTTATTAGAATTTTTAAAAATGTGAAATATGCCTTTTTGACCCTAACATTTTCCCAATAAATCTGTGGAATAAACATTTAGAACTTGGGTGTATGTAAGTAAATAACTGGTCTCATATTTGAATAAATGCAGCAACTTTCACAAGGCTCTTTATATGCTAGGGGAAAAAGTAATGTATCAAACAAACTGATGCTATTTTTTTCTTTTCAAAATGTCAAAAAGTATAAACTATTACTACAACTATGAACTATATTTTCAGTATATCATGAACATCAAACCTTAACACAATTCTGCAGTCTCATTAGAACTTTACAGCCTGTTTTGTAAATACATTTAACTTGAACACAGTTTCATTCAAATCTGCATATTTAGTAAATTTAGATTAGTACATTTATATATTTGTTTACCTTATTTTATTCTGCATGTTTCTTATAACACATTACAGTTTTATGTATGCACCAAATTGCCAAAGCAAATTCCGTGTCATGTGAAACCTTCTACTATAACATTGTGGGATACTTCCATTTCTGATTGTAACTGACATGAAACTTGGTAGTGCTTCTTGGTCAGGACACTCTCATTTTAAGTTATGCCTAAGTACTGTGAGAAGGTTCTACCAGTGATTTTTCTCAAATTACCTCTTATGGGTCATCATCTCAATTCTGTCCTTTTGCCATTGAAAAGATCTCACTGAGAGCTTCCATTTCATATCTAATATTCATGTTCGCCCAAAATTGCACTGACCCTCCTTTGCCTCCAAGCCCTCAGTTTGTGCTTTTTATGAACATTTTCCATTATTTGTTTTTTTCACCTCAGCACCTTTAAGTAGGGTGGCACCTGGGTGGGGTGGTGGGTGCTACCCCAGGCCACCCCCTGGACTGGGTGAATGGTGTTACCTACTGAGCTACTGCCTGTCTCAGTTTGGAGAAACTCGGCAGGATTTGAATTACTATAGGTTTACAGATGTGCACATAATAAACATGTATTATGATGTGTGTGTGTGAAACTAGATTTGTGCGTGTGTCATTAGGCTTCTTGTTTTCTTATTTTATTTAAATGACCTTTGCTCTCAGAAATACAGGACATAATCTTCCTGGTTACCAACAGAACCAAAGCAAAGCACCTACTACTGCCAACTACTGGTGTCAGGTGATCCACAGCCTGTAAGTCTAAAGTCAGGGTAGAAGTCAGATCTGACATAGCAGAACTGTAGCAAAAAGATTTGTGTGTATGTAGAGCTGAGACTTAACTTTTAGCTTTTTTTTTTTTTTTTTTTTGCAATACAGACACAAATCCCATTACACCAATCATTTTTTCGCACACACAAATTGTAATATGCACACACAAATCTTAATACGCACAAACAAATTGTAATGCACACACACAAATTGTTTTATGCACACACAAATCATATTATGCGCACACCAATCATTTTAGGCACGTACAAATGGTATTACGCATGCACAAATCTTAATACACACACACAAATCTAATTACACATGCACAAATTGTAACACACACACACAAATCATATTACGCATGCCCAAATTGTAATATACACACACAAATCATATTACGCATGCACAAATCTTAATTCTCGCACACAAATCTAATTACACACACACATAAATCAGACTACATACACACAAATCATATTATGCATGCACAAATAGTATTACGCACACACAAATCTTAATACGCATGCACACATCTTGATACACACGCATCTTAATACAGAAGAAATATATTTACACACGCACAAATCTTTTTTGCAACAATAATAGCCCCATACTATGATGCATGTTGAGGACATGCAGAACTTTGTATACAGCTAATGCAGTGTTTTCCATATATGTGCTAAAACCATGCAGGGGGTGCATGGTGGCAGAGTAGTTAGTGCTCCTGCTACTCATGAGAGCGCTTGTGATTTTGATGGGTCAGCTGCCACCTTTTTGGGCCCAGAGTTTGTATTAAACTTAACCACTCAGCCAAACCGAGTTCTCCTCCTCCAGCCTGTGACTGTAAGGTGAAGGCGTCGAAGAAGCATAGAAGAAGAAAGAGCAGAGAAGAAAGGGCCAACAATGTTTGGTGTGTAATTGGCGGTCTGTGTGGACGTGTACAAGGCCAGTGGGACGGCCCGTTGCTGTATAACTCCGTGTCCCCTGTGTGCACTCTGAGCCTGCTTATTCGGCTTTGATGTTACTATTAGAGCCATGCCTCTGATCCGACGCTGACCCACTTTTAATTCACTTTGCTGTAAACAATATCAGGAAAACAGACACTTCTTAACTTGTGTCAGTGTGAACATTTTGAAACTTTTTATCTGATCTGAAAAGTAAAAATAGTTCTTTACTCAACAGTCATACAGTTATTATATAGTATAATTATTCTTGCTTGTTTAATTACTTTTTATGTGATGCCACAGTTAGTGAAAGAGATATTAGGTAATAGGTATTATAGATGTTTGTTTTTATTTTTGTTCAATTAATTTCCATTGTGTAAATTATATGTTTTTATTTTATTTTAACAGAACTTGCTACAATCTTCTTACACTTACAGTATCTGGCACTGAGTTGCAGCAGTTTGCAGTCCAAGCAGATAAGCACAGACCCTCCTCTCCCCGAACACTTCCGCCATTTCCTCATGGGGGAATATAGGAGCATTCAACAAGCCAGCCAAGAGTTGTAGTCCATCCAATGTGTGGTGGGAGAAGTACTAGTAATCAGTACAAGTAAAAGTACTGTTTACTAAAGTAGAAGTAAAAGTACTTAACAAATTTATTAGTTGAGTAAAAATTTAACAAGTATTATATGTGTGAAGTTTATTCAAGTACAATAGTTCTTAAAAGCAATTCTCCTTCTCATGACCTGATTACAAAGCAAGCATGCTACCCACTTTGCCACAGACAAAATAATACTTTGACTCCTTTGCTGAATTATATTTTTACTCAAGTAAACACTTTTTTTCATGCAAAATATACTCTTAATCTTCAAAAAAATAATAAATAAATAAATAAATAAATAAATGACTAGTAACTAGTGACTACCAACCTCCTTCTTCAGGGCCTTAGCTGTTGTTTTTGATGTAAAGATGCAGAGGCTCTACTCCAAGCTCATAATTCAGTCTCTAAAGTAGCCACCTCTGCAGAATCAAAGACTGTGTCCTTGCTGTCATGCCCTGCAACTGACCAATGGTGAAAGTTTATGTATCAACAGGTAAAATTAAACAACTTTATTCTGTCACATTTTGTTTTGATTTGCAACACATGATCAAAAAGAACAATCTTGTATGTTCCACATGTAAATGTCTAGTGATGACAAATTGCAAGAAAACTTTAATATGCAAGTATGTTAATTATTCTAGTGACAAGCCAGCCTTTTTAAATTAAAAAATTTAAAAATCACATTTTTCAAACAAGGCTTTCCAATTATGTAGAACTTTCATTATTCAGTCTATGCTATTTTGCAATCTATTGACTGCTGCAAATGTTTTGTTATAGTCATTTCATTCATTACATGTGCCCTTTGCTGCAGTCCTATATGTGTTTGTAGTGTCCGTCCTTTCTTTATAATAAATGTAAAAAATAAAAATCTAATCAAAACTGTAAAAAATATCGTTTAACATTAAAAGGCTTTAGAAGATCTCTTGCTCTATCTTGCCAACTGGCGCATGTCTGATCTTGGCGCAGATATTGTCGTGGACGCTCTCTCTGCCCAGTTCACTGCCGGCACAGCGGGGTGTGGTGCTGTACTGACTTGTATGACTTGACTATGTATTCATATTTTAACAGGACATTAAGCTGTTTTTTTTATCTCTAAAATAATGGATTAATTAACAAATTAGTTAAGCTTTTCCTAGAAAACAAAAAATAAATGTTTAAATATCAGATTAAAATAACATTAAAAATAATATTATTAACCACATATTTTATTAGCCTGTCTTTAACTAATTAACAGCCCATTAAGTTTTATGCAAGTGTTTTATTCTAATAATGCTGATCTCTCATGCTGTGAGTGGAGCTGGGAGAGAGCTGCTCTGATTGGTTTAGAGTTTAGAGCAGACATCACCTTTGAACTTGTGCCAGCCCCAAGTTCAGCCTCTTTAGACCAAGTCCTGCGCCATCAGGGAGAACCGATTTGGACACACCCCTAGGTGCGTCCACACCGCCTGTCTGCGTCAGTTGGCAAGATGGGGCCCTTCATGTTTGGAGTCAAATGCATTATTCATGTGGTATGTTGCTAATATTGTGTCTATGGATTCCTGATGCTGGGGCTTCATTGAGATGCTGCAGCAGTAGCTCAGAGTCACACTAAACACATTTCATTAATGCCAGTCGCACGGTTTAGATCAATGTGACATATTCATCGATCAGAGAGGTCAGAAAACTCCCCAGAAAACCCACGCGTTTAACTGACACTGAGCCGGCACTAATTAAAAATAGCTTTACACTAATGATTCAGAGGTAGGTTTTCTTTGGTTGAAAAGCGTATTGCTGCAACTTGTCTTGAGTATTGAGTAAAAACTTTATCTTTGCTAACAACATGAATCTCTTCAGCGGATTTAAGAAGCTGAAGTGTAAATTCAAGTCTTTGGTTGACCTCTTTCTTGTGTAATAGATAGATAATACTTTCAATGCATGGCCATATATTCTTTGAGGTTAAGTGAGTAGAGCATTTATATAACCTTAGTACACTTCATTTATAAAACAACATAAAAAGGTGGTAACATATAAATAAAATAAAATGGCGATAATGATGTGGAGAGCTCCTTCAGTGGAGGTGCATGGCGTACTCTGAGGCACACTGGAGATCTTTGAACCCATCGCACTGTGAAGGGTTTGGATAAATGCTACGTGAAGAGCCATAAGATCCTCCACTCTCACTGCTCTGTAATATCAAATGTGCTGTGATCCACTTCTGTAAAGTAATTATATATTTATGAATGCTGGATGTGTGGTGATAATTCCCGTGTGGAGGCATGACCCTGAGATTGTTGTACAGCAATGTCTTTCTTATTATTGAAATGTGTGTAGACAAAAACATGTACTTTGTTCCCTGAAAATGAAAATGCAGACAACAAATGCATTTGTCATTTACTGAAATTAAGTTGTATACTATAATATGGTTTATTTTGCTTATTTTTTATGAATTACCCTTTTCGCTCTTATAACCGCGCTGCTCTGTAACAAATGAGAATGATCTGGTTCCATATAGCAATATATGAAAAACAAACTGCATAGCATTTAGTTAGACATTGGACTTCCATGTCACGCCATGCTAGTTGCATTGTTACAGTTATGAATGTGTTGTTTGAGAATGTCTAAATTGTTTGTTTAATGGCTAAAAAGCACCCTCTTATGGAGAAACATAGTGAAAGTTGCATTGAGAAGTCTATTGATGCTGTTGTGGTGGAGTATTGGCCCCCGTGAGTCATAATTTTGTGTTAAAATACAATGTCTGTTAAGCTATATTACATTTTACAATAAGTTCATGGATTTAGAGATGCAAATGAAGCTAAGAAGTTTTAAAATGACTTAGCATTGGTTAGTGCCATATGCTAGCAGCATGTGCTAGCAGTGCAGATTCTCAGAATGGGCCCTAGAGCAGGAGTAGGCAAGTTTGATTGCAGTTGGGCCAAATAAATTTTAAACCACCAGGTGGCGGGCCACAAGAATGGACATACAGTTCTATGTCATGGTCCCTTGGCAGCTTTAAATGAACATATATTAGCATGTTTAATTATGTATACAAAATATATAGATTAATAAATAAATAAAAATCCTCACCCCAACTGCACCAAACCCTATTTTGCTACATTTTTACATGGCAAATTAGATGAACATTAGATACTTATTGGCTAGAGGCATAAGTAACCATGAGATCACATGATAGAATGCTTGCTATTTATTGGTTGGAAGCAACTAAAACCATAAAACCATAACAGAGTGCTGTATGCTTGCAAACAGGGTCTTACAGTGGCCCCATTTACTGACAGCACCATGGGCTTTAATGTTATCAAGTAATAGCAATTAATAAAAGTGGATATTAGCTAAAAAGTTGATCAGGCCCAACTTTATCTGGCTGAGGGCCAAGTTTGGCCTGCGGGACAGTGGTTGCCTACCCCTGCCCTAGAGTATGAAGCACATTCAGTTATGTTCATGTATCACACAGCTAAGTTACAAAAAATAACTTTTAAATATTCAAACATGTCAGTTCCACAAAAAATAAATAAATAAATAATAATAATAATATTAAATGTTTATTTTTGGTCAACTAAACTTTGTAAAATCGTTTGTGAACAGCTACTCTGGCTGCACTGGCTGATGCTACGCCCCTGTATGCTAGCAATCTTTTGTTATACTAATTAAAGTAATTTAAAAAACATGATTTGCTTTTATTGTGAATTTGAATAGTGATGTCCATTAGGCACCTTCATTTATATTCACTTTGATTGCTCATTTAGGCAGCGAAGACAGACAAAATGAATGTAATATAACACCTTATGCAGTGAAAAACTTATAGCTGAATTTTTGTGTGTTTTACAGCTTTACAGAAAGAAAAGAAACACAATTGCTCAAAGAAATAAAGTCAACCAAATCAACTCAACTCGGCCGTTAACCTAGCGCTCAGTTACGTCTACTGTGAACAGAACACTATTAATCAATAGGGGTTATGCGCTAACTACTTCCACATTCAGCTAAACGTAATGATCCACTTGCGGTCACAGCTTGTAAGCGAGCAGCTGGACAAGGGCAGCTTCAAAAAACATATAATAATAGATTGGATTTATATTGCGCTTTACAAGCTTGACAAGTTTCTCAAAGCACCTTACAATTTGGTCCATTATTCATTCACTCCTCAGTCACACTCTGTGGTAGTGAGCTACTTCTGTAGCCACAGCTGCCCTGAGGCAGACAGACAGAAGCATGGCTGCCATTCTATGCCAATGGAATGGCACCACCACCAAACACAGCCACACTGACACATTCATACAGTCTTGAAATGAAGTGTCTTGCCCAAGGACACAACGACAGTATGCGCTTCAGATGGGATTCGACCAGGCTACCGTCCGGTTGCTGGGCGAATGCTTAACCCACTGCACCACCACGCAATGTGTCTTCGCACATCCGCCCTAAGCGATTTGTGAAATATTTAACACACAAATGCTAAAACCCTTGTTTGAAGGATAAAACTGTGTTAGTTTGGTTAGTTTTATTTTGCGATGTGTACGACATAAATATGTTTTCTGAAGCTGCCCTTGTCCGGCTGCTCGCTTACAAGCTGTGACCGGAAGTGGATCATTCCATTTAGCCGAATGCGGAAGTAGTTAGCGCATAACCCCTATTGTCTGGCCAATCAGAGCTCGAGTAGCTCTGACCAATCACAGAGCTCGTTACATCACTTTGCATTTTATTTTATTTAACTTTAGCCAGGAGGTCCAGGAACGCCAGTTCGTTTATTAAAGGCTCTTTTAAAAACTCTTTTCATAAAAGTATTTAGTAATCCATTTATTAAAGGCTCTTTTAAAAACTCTTTTAATAAAAGCATTATTCCTTTTCGCATGGCGCTCACGGTCCTCCATAACTGTCATTGACAGTGCTCTGGCACATGTTGTTTTCCATTGAAATTACTTCTTTTTGGTCTTTTCTGCATGCTTCCAAACTTTTGATAGAAGATTCAGATTCTCAGTTTGGATAATTTTAAGTTAAACACTGTTTTCTTTACAGTCCAATGTTCATGTTCATTTGATGATGTCAAAACTTCAGATGGAGGGCGGGGGCCTGTATAGCTGACTAGTTTGAGTTTTTAAAAGAAATATAAAAAAATAAAATAAAATGCACAATTATTATATTTTTTGTAAGCAACTGGTTCTACAACCACACCATAACAATCTTGTGGCTTAATACAGAGTCGACATAGCAATCCCACCTGGATCTTTGAATAATATCACCACTTTTTAAGAAATAGCTTCACTTTAGGTAATTTCTACTGACAAAGAAGACTTTAAACTTTGTGCCAGTTTTGGTTTCATGTGAAAAATCCCAGTACTTGCAAATATATTCACCATAAACCACACCAAGACATTTGCATTTTCAGTCTTTAGCAGCAGATTCTACCTCAGAATTCTGACCTACCTCCAGCTCAATTTTAAACTATAGGCCCTTTAAAATTCTGCGACATCACGTGAAGGCAACCCATTTGTCCTTTTGTCTAAGTAATATACACTTAGAGTCAATTCTGAAAAAGATATCCTTGTGTCAACCCTAAACCCTGATATAACCTCTTGCTATTTTCACACATCCACAACTTGGGACAGTGCGCTGCAATTTCCTCTCCAGATCCGATTCTCAACTTTTCATAATCTAACACCTCGGATGTGTTATAACGTCTGTCCAATAAATTCACTTTTATTCACTTTTTTTTTTTTTTTCTTGCCTCCTCTCCTCCTCTGTCCTTTTTCCCCACCAGTCTGACAGTCTCCTGGAACACCTGGCCTTCGCGGTGGGGAAGCGCTGTAGCCAATAATGAGTCTGGGTGTCACACGAGAGGCACCCAGCAGGGAAAAAAAAAAAAAAAAAAAAACATGAGAAGGAGGGAAAGAGATAATCACGTTTCCTGTCAGAGCGAATAGGCGTTGGCAGCTCCAGACAGACTCGTGCAAATGTTGGCTGTTTTGTTTCCGTGAGCATCAGCTGTCAGCGCGACTATAAAGTCCTCTGTCCTCCCTGGAAGCCAGCCATGAATCAACGTCTGGTCATTTAACTGGCAGCTCATTACTCTACCCTTAACTCACGCGACAACCTTGGGAAGTGACAGTAATGGCAGCAACCACGATTGTAGTAAAAAAACAAAAAAAGACAGTTGGAGTACATTGTATAGGATTTAATTGTAATTGTCTTTTATGTTCCAAAACTTGAGATGAGGGAAAGATAATGAGGAGCCCACATCAAAGTCTGCCTCATGAAAGAACAGGGAGATGTAAAAGTTGCAAGGCTGGCTTCAGATGTGTTCAAGGGCAAATATTTAAAGGAGTTTTTTTTTTTTTTTTTAAGTCTTAATCATTTATAACTAAGTTTGTGTTGGGCCATCTTTGCAAAAGATGGCATCTCAAATGTCTTTGTCTGGAGTTAGAATCACTGCTCATCTAGACGGGATTAAAGCTCCAATATGTATTATTATGATAATTATAACACTTCTGAATTACTCATACTATAAGGAATTATTCATTCATCTTCTTCCGCTTATTCCTGTTATGGGTGCAGGTGAATGGAACCCAGTAACTTTGGGACTTAGGCGGGGTACACCTGGACAGGGGCCAGCTAATTGCAGGGCTAACACAGAGACAGACACTAGGGGTAATTTTGAGTCACCATGCAGACTCCACCCAGAGAATTTGTGTGGCCAGCCCGAGGATCAAACCCACGCTCTTCTTGCTGGGATGCAATACACTAACCACTCTGCCACCGTGAATGGTTGTTTGTCTGTGTATGTCCAGGGTTTACCCCACTTAAGGCCCAAACTTACTTGGATAGGCTCCAGTACCCGCGACCGCTACTGGTAATCAACATCAACATTTTAATCAACATTTTATTTAATAAAACACACAACAAAAGGCCTCAGCCCTGCAGTACTCATGTGTGCTACTATAAACTACAGTGTTTGCAATGATCACAGATCTGCTGTGGTACAGTGAGCAAGGCATTTTCTGCAAAGTGAAAGTAACAGCTCTCCCGTTTTCAATAAATACACATTATGTTAAGTTATAAAACATGGAATACTAATACAAATGTGTCAAAAAATTGTTACAAAAAGCCAAAAAAAAAAAAAAAAAAAAAAAAAGCTCATTTTGTTGACTTTAAAGGTACTGTAAGCAACATGTGCATGTACTGGTTTAAAAACAGTAGTGAAGTATAAATTGTTGCTTCTCTTTTGCCTACTGGTTTTGTAGCTCCATCCAGAGCATGAAGCTCTTTCAGCTTTTCTGATTGGACGATTGGCGATGCAATGGTTTAGAACCAAAAATGTAAACATACAGAACTTGGCCATTATGTACATTTTGTTTTAATTACTGTATCATTGTTAGCAGTAAAAGTAATATTTCATTTGAACATGTTTACATCATATCTGGGAACACATGTCGACTGCAGAGAAACCAGCGACTGTTTGTCCTTTTTTGAATAACGTGCATGCGTCAGGCCCCGCCCTTCACTGTTCTTTTCCAAGGAACTCCTCCACAGCGACGTGCACGAGCGTTTGGAACACGAGTGTTTGTTTACAGCCGGCATCAGCAGAGATTCGCCTCAACCTAGAGTTTGTTTGTGCGACCTTTGACCTAGTTCCCCACACAGACCCAATCACATGCACAGTCCCTAAATGTGAGCAAAAATATCTGTCCTCCTGCTGTTGGTAGCATTAGCAAACTGACGCTGCTGTACAGTTGAAAAGGTTCAACAGATAAAGAAAAAAGGCATTTTTTTCAAACAATGAGATAAATGTACCTGTCCAGCAGAAACTTGGCGACCAATGCATCCTCCCTAATATCTTTAAATATTAAATACATATATACTGCTCATAGTACCTCTAACTTAGCCTGTCATACCCATTCACTTCACAATCCTTCCTTTCACAGCAATTATCACTTGGTAGACATCTTTTTAGGCTTCATGCAATGGATTGTTTCTCTGATTGGTTGTATTTGTATCCAATGGTGTCCTGAGGCAGTTTAATTAAACCAACCAAAGACCAGACTCATTGTATGTATGTGGCTAGCAAATAATAAAATCAAATTTGAGGTGATGAAATTAATTGCATTTATATTTACTTGTCATTTTTACCATTACATTAAACAGTGTATGACTTTTATTGGCAGTTATTGCAAGGCACCTTTTGTGGAAGCGACATTCAAGTGTTAAGGCACTTGGACATAAATCTTAAAACCAGTCACATCTCAATGAAGTCTGACGCTTTCAAAATACTGGCCTCATTTCTAGAAAAATCACTGTTTATTTTTTAGATGATATTGCTCTCTGAAGTTAGTAAATCAAAACATTAGCTCAGTATAAAAAATCTATCACATAATGTATTTTTCACTCAAAGCCTGGTTTCTATTTTGTGTTTACAACTTTCAGCATCAGTCTAAGTTGCTTACTATTGACCAGACACCCCACCCTCTGAGATCCTAAAAATAAAGATTTTGTTTTTTTAAAGGGTCTCCTCACTCTTCTGGTGGGACGTGTAGAGGCCTAAATACAACCAATAAATTTAATGGCATTTCATAAGTCATTCATTCATCTTCTTCTGCTTATTCCTGTTAGGGGTCAATAGCTGATTCAGCAACTATGGGCCTTGGGATGGGGTACAACCTGGACAATGGTCAAGTACTTGCACTTTTTTCAGGCTTTTGGAAATAGTTTTGGACATCTTTGCATTGGTATTTCTCTCCCACAGTTCAAAAAAAGCGTCCAGGCAGTTTCTGGTGTACAGCTCGTGTTGTGACCACTGACAAACCTGGTTCTGAATCAGGCCTCTCTCTGTGTGGATGTATTTAGGAGTGATGTTTCTGATGCTTTGTTGTCTGTTGTGTCTCTTGTTGTGATTGTAGGTTTTACCTTTGTGTGCTGCAGAACAGGAACCTGCTGTAAACCAGTTTTTAACGTGAGTCTGGCCCAATTAATTGTAACATAACTGTTGCTTTTAATTTTTTCCTGTTAATAAATGAAATGAATGAATGAATTAGTTTGACTGACAACAATGGTACAGTTGGGTTATTAACAATTAAAAATATGTTTTACATAATGGACAAGTTGTTTTTGTTTACATGCATGGTTTTGATTCTAAAACTGCATTGTTGATTGTCCAATCAGAAAAGAGACCATTGTTTTGATATAGACTGCAGTACAATTTACAAACCAGTATGAACAAATGCTGCTTACGGTACCTTTAAATAATAACAGTTAAATATTACAAAGTTAAAGTAGATAAAGCCAAGGTCTCCCGCTCAACTGGAACCAAACCCCAGTGAGAACAGGTGGGTTTTCAGTAACTTTTTGACCTGTTCCAAAGACTGAGCAGCTCTCACTGACAGGGGCAGGCTGTTCCACAGCTGAGGTGCTGAAAATGCTCAAACTCCCCTGGTTTTAAGCCTAGTCCTGGGAACGTCTGACAGCAGCAGGGATGTAAACCTCAGGGCTCTGGATGGAGTTTGGACTTTTAAAAACTCAGTAATACTAATGCAACGGTGTCCAACCCCTGGATAAAGCATAATAGAGTTATTACGAAGAATGGTTGTTTCAAAGGAAGGCAGCTATCCTAAAATTGAAGGTGTAGTCACACTAGAGTGAACACCTGTCCCACTTTTGGTTGTCTTGCACAGCCATTTAGGCATTTGCCCCCCCCCCCCCATCCCACTTATTAAGGTAATGTCCCACTTTTTCAGTTGATCTTAGCCTATAAAACCTGAGATTCAAGTTAAGAACAACAAGGTAAGGTCAGTGTTCCTTGTTTAAAATGTAGAATAAATATTTCAGGGCGTCCAGTCTCGTGGTTGGTGGGTTGCTGCCTCTTTAGGAAAGGCCTCTCTCTGTGGGGCTTTTTTATTTCAATGAGTGAAGTCTCAGTAAAGACATTACTTTGCAAAATGTGCGTTTTAGCAGCTGTATCTTTTATGTAAATGAGGTTTAGACTCATTAAGTTGGTAAGTTAAATAATGTCAGAGAGCAAAGCTTTAATTTTACAGTCCGTCCCACCCTAGAGCTTGGTATGTTTGGCTGATGTGAGTAGTACTTGCTTCAGGACTTTGGCACAGCTGTAGGAGGTGAACCATGGCACAGCACGGTTACTCATCCAGCCGCACACGCATGATTACAAGCCCTGTCCTGTACGCAGCTGTTCTTCTCTAAAAAGTGAATAAACATACTATAAATATGTTAGCATTTGTGTGCAACATGATGATGTAGCAGCCCGTCGTCCTCAGAGCTCATGGTGTAACTGTTTGTGCAGGTGTGAGTGCGGGCTAGTGGGCAACACTGACCCCTCCCCAATCCTACCTGGGCACGGGACGGTTCAAATGACCTTGGTGTGAGTCTGTTCTAAGGCAGTGGTTCCCAAAATTTTTTTTTTTTTTGTGTGTGTACCGTGAGTACCCCTATACTCATCAAAAAATGCTTATGTAAAACAACTGTTATTAGTATTTTATTTTTATTTTTTTGCATTATTTTGGCATATTTTTCTTCAAATTTAACATAAAAATATAAACTCCTGATACATTTACTTATTTTACTATAGACTTTATGTTCAGAATAAACTTTAAAAATAAAAATATATAGTCATTTTACTACAAAGAAAAGAATTTGAATAACTCTCCAGTGAACTTATTGAACCTAAATAATGTTACAAAATACAGTATAATATTCAACTAATATTCTTTAGCAGTGAGACACTTCAGCACATAAGTTTCAATATTACTCTCCAATACACTGTAAAAAAAAAAATGTTGCAAAAACTCAAGGCAACAGGATCCCTAAGGATTTTGAGTTTTGGGGCAAACTCAAAATCTCAAGTTTTCAACAACTAATATTTTTTGACATTCATATGTCTAAGTTTTACTCAAGGATCATTATTTTCTAACTCATCTTTCTATTACAGATATATTCACAGTTTCAGTCTCTGTTGTTGCTGCTGCTGTTTATTTAAAAATAAATATTTCTCAGCACAACAACTGTATTGCAATTCTTTTGTTCAAGTTATTATTACCAACAATAATACTTTTTTTTTCTGTACAGTGGATAGTAAGTTGGCTGTAAGATGAAAAAATGAAAAAATAATGATAGTGAGTAAAACTTCAAACTGAAAGATTAGATTAGACATACGAACGTCAAATTAGGTGAATTAAAAATATTAGTTGTTGAAAACTTGAGATTTTTAGTTGGCCTCGAAACTCTAAAATCTTGAGTGATCTTGTTGCCTTAAATTTTTGAGGTTTCACAAAGTTTTTTTTTTTTTTTTTTTTTAACAGTGTTGGATATGTGGAAATAAATCATGAAATAATTCCAAGAACCCCATGCAAAGTTCTTGCGTACCCCTAGGAGTCCCCTTACCCCTGGTGGGAAAACATTGCCATAAGAAGTTAAATATGCATGCCAGAAATTTGAAAGTTTGAGGAATTATCTCAAAAATAATGATTCTGTAATTGTGTTATTGCTATAAAACTTTGACTGTTTATCTGAGGTAGAAATATAGAAAACATACTTCAGAAAAACCAAGTCGGATAAGGTCGATGTGTTTGCCCCTACTGGGTCGTCCTGACCGGCTTAACTTTATATCAGCTGTTGATGTGCTACCGCGCACTCTCAAGGATACAGCAGACAGCTCAGATCACGGCGCGTCTGCAGAGTTTATTTTAGGCAACATTTTTTGATAGAAACGCGAGCGAAAGTGTTATTTTGACAGGTTGTGATTCGGTAAAACATCTGCCGCCACATTCCTGCATCTCATACAAAACCTTCAAAATCCCCA
Organism: Bostrychus sinensis; assembly: GCA_020698575.1. Taxonomy (NCBI): domain Eukaryota; kingdom Metazoa; phylum Chordata; class Actinopteri; order Gobiiformes; family Eleotridae; genus Bostrychus; species Bostrychus sinensis. The sequence goes on along the minus strand of CM036254.1, from coordinate 28,478,744 downwards.
GAGCGCACGAGAGGAGTGAGAGGACGCCGTGTTCCCAGGAGAAGGCCCACCTTATCGCTCTTCCCACCAAAGTGAAGGTCTTTCATATCGGACGTGAGGAGGAGAGGAAGGGGGGAGAGGTGAGACCCGTGGTGCAAGGACACGGCCCGGCACTTCCCATGGACGTGATTTAGAAGCAAGAAGAGTGTTCGAGAAATTGGGATAGACTTGCAGACTTTCAAAAGACACATGCAAAGTAACACATTTGTCAAAAAAAGAAGGGTTAAAATGTTGTATATTAGCACAGACATTATACTCTACTAGCTATCCTACTATACTGTACTATATAGAGCAATCATCACCACCAATTTGACCTTTGACCTTTAAAATGTAGAGTCACAGAACTTAATATGGGGTGTCCTGAAAAGCATATTTATTGAGCACTTTCACAGAGTACTACCGTGTACTACTATGTGTACTGGTAGAGAAAGTGTCAGAGTCTGATGGCTGAGTTGTGTCCCATTTGAGAGTTAGAACAGAAAATTGTGTTAACATTTTGCAGTAAGTACAGAACTCTCACACTGACACAAGGAGAGAATAGCAATGAGATTTCTCTAAAATGCTGCACAATTGAACCATAAAACATTTTGTCTCTGAATTAAGCAGAAAATATGAAGCCAGTTTTCAGTCTTAACTCACAAAATATGCAGATACTGCGTTTGGCTTTTGTACAACACATAGTACACTACTCTACACTATACTACTATACTCTACTATACTACTATACTCTACTATACTACACTATACTACTATACTCTACTATACTACACTATACTACTATACTCTACTATACTACTATACTCTACTATACTACTATACTCTACTATACTACTATACTCTACTACACTATACTACTATACTCTACTATACTCTACTATACTACTATACTCTACTACACTATACTACTATACTCTACTATACTACACTATACTACACTATACTACTATACTCTACTATACTACACTATACTACTATACTACACTATACTACTATACTCTACTATACTACACTATACTACACTATACTACTATACTCTACTATACTACACTATACTACACTATACTACTATACTCTACTATACTACACTATACTATACTACACTATACTACACTATACTACTATACTCTACTATACTACACTATACTACTATACTACACTATACTACTATACTCTACTATACTACAATATACTACTATACTACACTATACTACTATACTCTACTATACTACACTATACTACACTATACTACTATACTCTACTATACTACACTATACTACTATACTCTACTATACTACACTATACTACACTATACTACTATACTCTACTATACTACACTATACTACTATACTCTACTATACTCTACTATACTACACTATACTACTATACTCTACTATACTACTACTATACTACACTATACTACTATACTACTATACTCTACTATACTACACTATACTACACTATACTACTATACTCTACTATACTACACTATACTACACTATACTACTATACTCTACACTATACTACTATACTATACTCTACTACACTATACTACTATACTCTACTATACTACACTATACTACTACTATACTACACTATACTACTATACTTTACTATACTACACTATACTACACTACACTACTATACTACACTATACTACACTATACTACTATACTCTACTATACTACACTATACTACTATACTCTACACTATACTACTATACTCTACTATACTACACTATACTACTATACTCTACTATACTACACTATACTACACTATACTACTATACTCTACTATACTACACTATACTACTATACTCTACTACACTATACTAATATACTCTACTATACTACACTATACTACACTATAATACTATACTCTACTATACTACACTATACTACACTATACTACTATACTCTACACTATACTACTATACTCTACTATACTACTATACTCTACACTATACTACTATACTATACTCTACTACACTATACTACTATAATCTACTATACTACACTATACTACTTCTATACTACACTATACTACTTCTATACTACTATACTTTACTATACTACACTATACTATACTACACTACACTACTATACTACACTATACTACACTATACTGTACTCTACTACACTATACTACTATACTCTACTATACTACACTCTACCATACTATACCACACTATACTCTACTATATTGTACTATCCTATGCTACACTGTACTGTTACTATGCAATACAATACAATATTGTACTATACTATACTATACTACACTATACTATACTATTCTATACTATACTATACTACACTCAATATACTACACTGTACTATTCTATGATGTACTACACTTCGCTCTACTATATTATAATACACTACACTACACTCTATTATACTTTACTACACTACACAACACTACAATACACTACACTATGAAAACAAAATGAAAGAACATTTCCCTTTGTCTGATTTTGTAAACTGACAGCTTTCGTGTTGTCACATTTAGACAGAGTGAGTAATAGATGGAGTGGGTTGGGGGATGGCTACAGAAAACAGAGTTCAGGTTATGCCTGTGCTCCATTGCGCTAAAGTATATGACTAGAGAAAAACTGTGGGGATGTTTGGAAACCAAGACTTTTAATTCATTAAATCCATCACCAAATAAAAACTACGTTAAATACCAGGCCAGTATCGGCAATTTACCAATATCTATAGTACAAGCAGATTATGTGCTTTCATGTAGGGACAAGCACTCTGTCAGTATATGTTAAATCTAAATACATTTTCTGATAATTAAATAAGTTTATTTTAGCTTTCTACTTTTAAGTGCATTAAAACCCAGAACAAATTAATCTGCACAAAAAATAAATAGATAAATAAATAAATCTCATTGTTTCTGGAAGTGTTGCACTGATACATCAAATTGTGTGAGCTGAGGTTGTGAGAAGCCGCTGAGTTGATCCAGAGGACAGAGAGGAGAATCTCTCACGTGGCCCTGGTACAAACCGCAGCACAGCGGGGGCCGCGCACCGCCGCACAGAGCAAGCCAGAGTCCAGCCCCCAGACTTCCAACGCTTTGATGTAGTTCGCTTTGTGTCTGCACTGCCTTACACCAAAACCACAAATCCTCGTGCCATTTTAAGATGAAGCAAGAAAACAGCGGAACTAGAGATGATTTTTGTAATGAAAATGCTTATGAAGTTAAATATTTTGTGTGAAGTTGCAAACTAGAAATGTGTTATTCATAAAGTAGATAACTGGAGGAAGTGGAGTGTCTCTGGCTTTATAATTTGAAAGCAGTTTACAAATAAAATGAACAAACTGGTGCAATACAAGAGAGTGAATCTGTTGCTGAGGTCTCCTGTCTTTATTATTCTGTACTCTTTACTGTGTCTACAATGAGGGTACAACAAAAACACATAATTTAAAACCAAAACTTGAAATACTTTGTACATCAAACCAGCTCATAAATGTAGCGGAGTAAAAAGTACAGATACTTGCTCTAAAGTGTAGTGAATTAAAAGTAAAAGTACCCCTTGTAAAATTTACTCTAGGAAAGTACAGATACATGAAAATTGTACTTAAGTAAGGTAACTAAGTATTTTTTATGAATTCCTAGACTAGGACTAACTGTGCCTGCCAATAAATAAATAAATGCAGCATTAGCTATAGCAGACCTTTAACTTGTTTATGTTATTAGAGACTAAGACAACTGATAAACAAAATTAGGCAGGAGCAGATTTACAGCCTAGTCAGCCAGCCATGGGTGACTACCTCAAAAAGGGTTGAAAATGGGACAAGTTGCGCAATTAGGTGGGACAAGGTAGGGTGGACTTGAGAAATAAAAGCTTTGATATTATACATGCAGTATATCTACATTAAACACTTAGTTTTAGAGTTTAGACTCAGTAAGTTGAGGTTTAGACCTCATTTAGATAAAGTTGCTTAGGGCCTATAATGTGCTGTTTTTATCTCATAAACACACACATTTTGCAAAACAAAACAACACACTCCAGTTGCAGGCCAACACCAGTTCACAGCTCCATGGACAGCCCTTTCCTGAAGCACAGGGGCAGCAACACACCTACCATCAGGGTGACCACCTGTCCCACATTTGGTTGGACTGCACAGCTATTTAGGCATCTGTCCCTCCGTCCCACTTATTAAGATAATGTCCCAGATAATGTCCCTCTTTTTTGGTGCTCAGTGGGAGCAATTCAAGTTAAAAACAACAAGGTAAGGTCAGTATTCCTTGTGTAAAATGTAGAATAAATATTTGTGGGCATCCCCTGTGTTTCAGGACAGGCCTCTCTTGGAGCTGTGAGCTGTGTTGGTGCTGGATTGTTTTGAGAAAATGCATCTGAGACCTTTGAATTTTTTCTATTCCACCTTTTTTTCAATAAATAAAGTTTCTGTGAAGACATTAGGCTGCAAAATGTGTGTTTTTGGAATGAAAACAGCACAACAAATAAGTTCTAGGCCCTAAACTGTAGTAAGTTGGTAAAGCTTTGTATAGAAAAGGATTTATTTCTCGGGTCCGTCCCACCTTGTCCCACCAAATTGCACCACTTGTCCCACTTTTATTACTTTTTGAGGTGGTCACCCTACCTACCATATATTCCAACCTAGGAAGACAGGACGCCTACAAATATTCCTTCTACATTTTAAACGAGGAATACTGACCTTACGCTGTGGTTCATGAATTTCACTTCTTATAAGATCCACTGAGCACCAATAAAAAAGTGGGACATAATCTTAACAGGTGGGACGTGGGGACAGATGCCTAAACGCCCATGCAGTACAACCAGAAGTGGGACAGGTGGTCACTCTCGGTGGGACTGGCTTCCTTTCTTTGCAAAGGAAGTTGGTCTGGTTCCCCTGCACTGGGAGTCTTTCACATTCTTTTATCTGCAGTGCATCATACAGAAGTGAAAGATGTGTCTTATCCAAAATAACCAAGAATGTGCCAGCTTATTCTTCTCTCTTCTCTGTTTGATGGGGTTGAGCACTTTGCTTTGCTACCTGTTGATTCCGCTGAATGAGGGATATTTTTCTTCATCTTGTTGCAATTTTACAAACAGTAAAAGTCCTGTTAGAGACGTCCGACATAACGACCGCACTCATGCAAACCAACTTTTTCCACAAGGCTTTCAACACTGGCTTTTCCTGCTGTGTCCATTCAGAAATAGATACAAAATCACTCATAATACAGTTTTTTTATGTTGTTTTCATAACAGAGTAATTCCTACGGGTCTCTTCTGTGCCGGCATGTTTGTTGTTGATACTTGCCCTTAGGCAGCCCTTTGATTAAAAGTTTATTTAAATGTATGCCAAAAAAACAAGTAAACAAGTACACTTCACACATGATGGTGATGCAATGCCAAATGGATTTTAAACTTTTTAACTTGCAGACACAAAAGATCAAAATCAATTGTTGTGTTTCTGATAAACTTTGTGTAAGCACTGGCTCCCCACAAGGTTGTATTCTGAGTCCTTTGCTTTTCACTTTGTACACATATGACTGCGCTGCTACTCACTCTAACAATCTGATTGTCAAGTATCCAGATGATACCACTGTTATTGGTCTTATCAATTTAAACTATATATCACATTACAGAACAGAAGTAGAAAATATTGTTCGCTGGAGTGAAGAAAACAACCTGATCATTTCTAAAACCTGTAATCTGGTTATTGATTTTAGTCGGAGAAAGAATAATTTGCTGATTGTAATTTATGATTCAGAGGTAGAAATGGTTGATAAATGGTTTTGGGTGTGACTCTCTCCAGTGATCTGAGCTGGCAGTCAAACCCTGGTAATCTTGCTAAAAAGACTCTTCCTTTTATGGGAAACTACAAGAATTCACTCAAAACAAAATGATTCTTTTAAACTTCTAATGGTGTGGTATTGAAAGTCTTCTTACCAGCTCTGTTACTGTGTAGTTTGGTAATCTCACTGTGAAAGAAAAGAAAACGTTAAAGAGAGTGGCTGGCTCTGCTTGCAGGACAATAGGCTGTGACCTTTAAATGTGTTTAGGATTTGTCCATGTGTTGTTTCTTAGGTTGTGTTTTTTTTTTTAATGTTTTGTCTGTTTAAGTGTTGATAGTGCGCTTTGAGTTTCTTGCAACTGATTTCCAATGTGTTTTTTATACTGCAAATGGCAAATAAATTGAACTGAACATAACAGTAACAATTTAGGTTAGACAGTGTAAAAATAAAGTTGTGTTTAGAATATCAAGATAGTAAAAAATAAAAATAAAAAATTACACGTGAGCCAAATATAGAAAAGATAAAAAAAAAAAATAAATAAGAAGGAGAAGGACACTCCCAATGGCTGCACAAGGGTTAGAAATTTCTGAAATTATTTTTAGTATCTATAAAAAATTCTGATAGGAAGCGATTTAAAAATGAATCAGGCTTTGTAATTATCATCTCATTTTTATAATGTAGCAATATAGGAGCTTATCTGTATGTTCTTGCCTATTTTAACAAAATTTAAAACTAACACCATGGTCAAACTTGGCAATATTCAGTGTTTGTGCATCTCCCCCCACCTCTGCCTGCAAATAGCGGCCTGATCTCCTCACACTTGTGTCTGTGTGCTGTGTCCCCTCCATGCCTCACGGCGGATCTTTTCTCTCTGTGCTTTGTGCCTAAACCCGGAGCATTGTTGTGTTTGTGAGTGCATCAGGCAGCTGTGAGAACTACACAAAGAGTGGTGCCTTGAAGAATCGTTGCATTTTTTGTACAGACATCAATACTGTATGGCCAAATACAAATACTGAAGTGGCAAAAGCTGAACTCTGTCTCCAGCCCTGTGTTTATTCTACACTGTGGGTCTTCAACCTTTTTTTCCCCTCAGAACCACTTTTACAAAATTAAAATGTCAGAGAGCTTCTTGAGCTTTGTAACATTCATCCATTCATCTTCTCCCACTCATTACTGTTAAGGCCTCTATACACCAAGGCGACGATCGCCCATCTGAAGCCGTCTGAACGGTTCTTCCACGTCGCTCATTTCCGTCCTTTTGATCTGTATGCGCCGTCTGCCCCCATCGCTCCAGGACGGAGGCCGTCTGACTAGTTTCCTGCCGATTACCCTTGTTGTTGAATCGGCGTCTTTGGTCTTTGGCACGAAGCGCTCTGATAGGTCTAGCACTACAGCTGCCGCGCCAATCAGCTCACGGGAATTTTAGCGGAAGTGACGGAGTGACGAGAGGTGAAAACCGCTGTGGCAGCGTACAGTCACAATTTTTTGCATTTTTTGCAATTCCGTGCGGAAAGTTATCTTCTTCAAGTAACAGAGCAGCGGCACCTAATCCACACAAAACAATGTCCAAACCGGCCATTATCACGTTTCTGTAATGTTCAAGCTGAGAACAGTGGCAGACCAAGGCACGCTACATGCATATGTCTTCCGCAAACATTGTGTCACTTCCGTTGATCTTTGTTCACTGGCTAGCGTCATCTGCCGCTTTGGGGGGGTAATTACATCACGCGCATGCGCAAAACACGGTCTTTAGGTCGGTTGTCGCTTCAGTGTATGAAGAGGGAAAAAGGTCATGCGACGTGAGGAAACGGGAGGGAACGAGAGGAGACGGGAAGAGACAAGCTGTCGCTCCGTCTTTTCGGTGGCAGTCTGGGAGTCGCCTTGGTGTATCGAGGCCTTTAGGGGTTGTGGGTGCTAGACCCTGTTCCACTAACTATGGGCCTTAAGCGGGGCTCACACTGAACAGTGGCCGTTTAGTTGCAGAGCTGCTTTCAACTGCAAAAATGAAAGAAGCAACAACTAAAATATTTAGTTCACCATGTGCATTTTGTGTGTCTGTATGCTCGCACCACAGATCTGACACACACACACTTATTGTTAAAACTTGTTGTGTCTTCCGTTGCCTTGACTAAATAACTTATCTTCATGAAAATAATAATTCTTCATTAAAAATAGCAGTTTTTAGCATTTTAGCTGTATGCTTGCTGCCAATCTCACATAGATAGAAGTTTTTTTTGTTTTGTTTTTTTGTTTTTGTTTTTAAGTTGAAGCTTATGTAGGATCCATTAAGCCTTTGGGGTGCTACTAAGAAAGTAGGCTGAGAGCTACTGATAGCTTGTGAGCTACTGGTTGGAGACCCCTGTTCTACTCCATTTCACACTGTGGAAATCCAAAGTGCCATTGTACTTTTGTTTTAGTTCCTTTTCAAAGACTTCTATGAAAATAAACAGCACATTTTGGAGTGAAAAAAATGTAGAGGGTAGATTCTTCACTCACCTCTGTCACATGTCTAATTGCACCACAAGAGCTCAGATCAAACCACAATAAGTCAGCGACACACTGCCACTCAGTTCTCACAACAGAGCCGTCACTGTCAGCTCCCTCCATGTGCCTAATCACTCCATTACAACAATATTACGCTGCTGACATTCTCAGTATGGTCTGTACACCCAAGGAAACAGCTCCAGCCTTCTCCTCGTGATTCCATCCAGTGATTAACAAGTGTGAACAGGCCAAGAATCAAGTTCTACCCTTTGGTCCGACACACGAGTCTGATTTAATTGAAGTGGTTTTGACATTTGAAGAGTTGATTTGGTGAGCTGCGGAATTAGTCATTTGAATGTGCTGCTTCTCTGATCTGTACAAGCTCTTTGAACTCCGACCAGTTGCTTGAGATAACAGGCAATTTGCTTAGAGGAAATGTTCCACAAGTAGAGCTTTTTCTGTGATTTATTTCCTTTTTCATAATAAACAGTCATGAACATTATAATAAAAATGGCTTAGATTCATGTAGTGCTTTTCAAGGATGCATTGGGACAGAGTGATGGAGATGTGGCAGCCGTCCTGTGCCAGCTACCTCTCCAACCACTACCAAACACACAATCATACTTACACATTCACACAGGCTAGGTGGGCGAAGTGTCTTGCCCAAGTACACTACAACAGTATGCAGTGTTTGTGGGGTTCGAACCGACAACCTTCCGGTTAGTGGGCGAACGGCCCCGCCAACTGAGCAACTGTGGAATAAATTGCCATGCTCCTGATGTGGAAGAAGTATGCTTAATCTGGACTCAAGTAAAAGTACTGTTACTTTAAAATACTATTACTATAACCCAGTTGGTCCAGATAAAATGAGAATCAATAGGACTGCAGCTAAAGATAATTCAGTGACCAGGGCTGTTCCAAAACCATTTTTTTTTTTTTTGTTTCCTAATATGTTTATTTTTAGAACAACCCCAGTGTACAATTATATTTTCAAGTTACAATTTGATTTTACTTTTACTTTTTGACTTTACTTTTTAAGGCCGGTTCACACCACGGCGATTATTGGTGTAGAATAAGCCAGTTGGCCGTAGATTTTGGACAAGTAAACGTCTTGAACCAACGTCGGATGTCGGCTAGTGTGTTAATATTTACGTACAAAATGACTTAGAGTCTTGACTTAGGGCCCCCTAATATCTAGGATCGGCACTGGTCAAACAGCTGCATTAATCCAGTTTTATTCATTAATGTGATAAGATATGTTTCAAGATGTTACACTATGCAAAATGGACTTTTCTGAGCTTTCTCCAATAATGTTCCCTCATCAAAAACATACCTGGAGTTGTGTTTTCCTTCATTCACACACGTTTAAATAATCCTCTACTTTTTGGCACAGCTGTTCTGAAGTCTCAAAACACTCGGTTGCACGAACTTCCACCTCTCGTACAAACTCCCGCCCACTCCAGGAAGCACTGACCAATCAACAAGCCCTCTACATCCAGTCTGCTCTCATTCGTTTATCCAAAAAACTGCGCACAGCTCTGTTTCCACTGATTCCTCACAGCTGTTTTTTTTTTAAATTTGGTATTAACCCCGTATAGAAATATTTGTTGAAAAAAAAAAAAAAAAAAAAAAGACTCCTACTTTTTTGCCATGACCTTTGAATTATATGCTGCATATTTGCAACAGAGGGTACTATGGGGTTAATAAAATGGCATCATACAAAAAGTTCAAGGAAGTGAAGTGCTTTTTTTCTTTGATTATGTTCAAAAGACCGCAACACTGCTGCCCTCTGCTGTTATCTTTAACTGTTTCTTCATGGCACCTGTAGATTACTTATTAAAAATGCTTTATTTCAGTCATATCCTGTTTTTAAAGGTTGTAAAACATGCAGTGTGACCAAGATTGATTTAAAAATATCAATAAAAGCAGAATATATTCCCTTTAAATGGTCCATGCTGCATGCCTTTAACACAATAAGATCACACTACAAATCAAAGCAAATGCATGTATTATGAAAGGCAAAAGCTCAGGAGTTCAGGCCTCATCACCATAGAGGTATATAGATACAGAGGAAATGAAGATGATCCCTGTCCCACCCACTGGGAGTGACCCGGGACACTCTGTCTTTTGAAATGCAAATGTCCCTGCGCCCAGAGGAGGAGATGCAGCAAATTGAAATGTCTTTAGACGACGACAGACTGTGAGCGCTGTCAAGTGATTGAGACAGCTTCAGGAGGAAACATGGGACAGGGGGAGGAGAGGTACCAGGCACCAGAGGAGGACAGGCAGAGTTCACCCTGACAGTAACTCAGCTCAGCGTCTCACTGTAACTGCACTGACTGGTTATAGTCCAAAGTCTCACTGTTGAAGCAGAGATATTATCAGATCTTCACTAAAACATGCACTAAAAAAAAAAAAAAAAAAAAAAAAGCTTCTAAAAAGATTTTTGAGTTTTGGGGCCAACTCAAAATCTCACGTTTTCAACAACTAATATTTCTTATTCACTTAATTTCATGTTTATATGTCTAAAAAATGTAAATTTTATGTTTTACTCACTGTCATTTTTTAACAGCCAACTTACTATCCATTGCTTAGAAAAAGTATTATTCTTTTGTCATATTATTTTTAGTTTTTATTATTATCAATAATAATACTTTTTTTCTGAACAATGTTGGCTGTAAGATGAGTTAAAGAAATAATGATAGAGAGTAAAACTAAAAATTTTAAGTTTTTAGACTTGAAATCTTGAGGGATCCTGTTGTATGGAAGCAAACTTTTCTTATCACATTTTGAATTTTAAATGCCTTTAAACTAATGGTGTTATGTAAACATCAAAATACTATAAAAAATGAACAAAAGTAGCACTTTCACCCACAGACACATTCATGGTTCAGAAGCTCGTACAGTGGTGACTGTAAAGAGAGAGATGAATGCACAGTGAAGATGATTAATGTTAAATTGCAAAAAAAAAAAAAAAAAAAAAAATTAAAGATATGTATTATTATTGTCTCACTTTTTAAAACCAAGCAGAGCTTATTTAACTAAGTAAAAAACACAATTAATAGCAAAAATACCTTATCAACACACATGTGCAGATGAATGGCAGCCAGTGCTTCTCGTACAAATGGGGCGTCAGACAGACGTTTCATGCAGATTTTTTGACGGCGTATTTTAGATTCTGAATTTGGCCAATCAAATTTGTGCAGTCAAAAATATATGCATCAATTTTTTTAAAAAGCAATTTTGTTTTTATTCTGAAATTTTTAACACTGAAATAATTCAGTAAAAATTAGATACTGAAATTACAGTGACTGAAATTAATAGACAAAAAAAAATCATACTCCTATTTCAGTGTTAAAAAATTAAATCATAAAAGTGTGCTTCTATTCTGTTGCCTTGAGTTTTTGCAACAGTTTCTTTTTTTTTTTCTTTTTTTTTTTTTTACAGTGTGGCTGCAATCAAAACTGTGGCTGTTTACTGTAGCTTGAGCAAGGCCCTGGACTCAACGGTTTGCCAGTTTGCCCAGGAAAGGAGCAGGGAAACACAGTATTAGTGTTGGCTCTAGCGGGCAGACACTGCATGTCACTGCTGCACTTTTACTTTTTCTGCATTAAAGCTGCGTAACACACGTTGTTTAACTCCCGTGGCTGGCAGCCCAAGCCCAGGGGCGGCAGCATGAGCTCTGCAAACAACAGCAATAAGAGTTATTATTATTCAAATACAGGCACAGAGAATTACAGTAAGTGGCCAGAGAAGGCTTATATTTTTGTAACGTTAAAGGTTCTATTGTGTTATATTGTTCTGTTATTATAAAGGTAAACTCCCTCTGCCCCTTCTGGAATCAGCCTTTCAAGAATGGGAGCCCTGAAAAGCAACAAGTCCCGGTTAAGGAATGTAAAAGTTGGTTTTATGTATGGACAGAAATAATAATAATTAAAAAAAACCTAAACAAAACAAACAAACAAATAAACAAACAAAACAGCTTTACCTACACAAAATGAATTAATGTAACAATATTGGCAACATTGTGATATTGCAATATCAGAGGTCTTACAATATTGTCATGGATTGCAGAATGGTAAAAAAGCAGCGAGAATAACATGGACCATGATCCTTTGCTCTGTTTCAGTGCAGCCAGCCTGACAAAATTATGATTATTAAACACTTTTCAGTCTTAATCTTTTGAAATATCACAACTATTAATGTACAAAAAGCCTCATTAGGGCATTTTTAGAGAATATTGTTTGTTATCATGAGCATGTCTACAAAACCAAATACTGTACTGTGAGATTAATATTGTGATAATACCGTACGGTAAAATTTGGATATTGTTACATCCCTACCAAATGGTGCACACTCAGCCAGAGCAACATAAATTCAGGCCTAACCTTTAAAGTTAAGATATACAATAGCTATTCATAAAATTCAACCAGCTAAAGTGGCTGGTGGGAAAATTTATGTTACCAGCCAAAATAAAAATCTACCTGTATTTGGCTGGTTATGGTGTTAATGTCAAGCCCTGGTGATGAGCTTTAATTATTTTAATAATGTCTGTACGGTGTTATATTTTTCTTTATTCTTAATTAAGACATTCATATTTAGGGCTTATTCCAGTTGACAGAGGTGGAGGACGTGCTCAAAAACAGATTTTTCACAGATACAGAAGTTCATTACATAAGTGGAAGTAAAGGCATTCAAGAAAATTATTGCTTGAGTAAAAGTTTTTTAAAAAGTATTCTGTGTAAAGTTGCAATACACATACACACTAATAAAAATACCATTACTGCTACTTTTCCTGAAGTTGTTAAGACTACTACTGCTACCAAGCCTGCTGACCAGCTTGCTGGGGCCCGGGGCAAGATGGCTTCACATGGGCCCATTATAATAAAAAATAAAAAAGGGCATGCTACTACTACTACTGCTGCGACTACTACTACCACTGGTGCACAGTAACTAGAAACTTTTACCCAAGTAGTTTATTTAAGTACAAGAAGAATTAGCAAAATTTCAGTTCAAAAGTACTTTCTACTTAAGTTAATGTTATACTCATTACTTTTTTTTACTTTCACTGAAGTAAAATTTTTGTTGGGTACTTTACTTCTGCTTAATTCTACTTTTGAGTGCTTCGTTCACCACTGACTACTACTATACTACTTTACTAGTCTTGTCTATCTTGTTTCCATAGTTTATGACACTACAGTATCATATTATCAAGGAACAGCTGCATAGGCTCGTATGATATGAAAGTCAGGCGAAAAAGCTGGGGGTCAAACAGCCAACTGTGTGCAGTGTAAAAGCAGGAAAACAATTTACCAAAATCTAAGGAGTGGAATAGGACACAGACCTTCATTTAAATGTAAACTAAGGTTATGAATTCAAATGAACCCATGAATCTTTAACAGGGAAGATAGAGCGAGTAATTATCTCATTTTTATTATTAAGAAGCAGAGGTACAGTTAAACCCTACCTCCCATGAATACCATCATTTGATATATACATGCATACGTCTACAGCTCATAGCTTCAAGATTAAATCACCCTCTAACTTCTGCCTTACTCCAAAGCTTGAAAAAGTCTGGGAAACTGGGCAGAGACCAGGCAGAGACGGGGGAGGAATCATGGGTGGGCCAGAGTGGAAAGGGGTAAGGCCTGGACCTGCGACTGACAGATAGGAAGACAGTAGAAACCAAAAATCACTGAGTTGTACCGCTAAAGCCCAATTTGTTCAGCTTACGAGTACAAAAAATGCTTTTAGGGTAAAGTAACTCTACTGCTCTACTGTCTCTTTCCAAATAGACATTCAAAGGAGATAATCAAGTACTAAAGCTACAGCATTTTGGTTCAATCTTAGCAAAACTCAGCTTTATATATTATTTTCATTCAATAATCTGACCCATTCTTTGAATTAATTCTTAGCCTTAAACCCCTATTTAAAAAAATAAAAATAAATAATAATAATAATAATAATAATAATAATAATAATAATAATAATAATAATAATAATAATAATAAAAAATACTGTTGGGTGACAAAAATGTTCCATTCAACATCATAAAAAATGTATTTTTTTTTTTTTTTTTACTTCATGCCAGTGTATGTTCTGCACTATTCTAAACATGACTTTTTAATTTGACACTCTCAAAATTGTTACATTGCTCCTGTGACAAATATCATTAAAGTAGTAGTTTTTTTTGTTGTTGTTTTTTTTGGGTTTTTTTTTTTTTGTTTGTTTTTTTGAAAAAAAATGAAATATTTGTTCAATATTTTCAAAGCAAAGTGGATTTTTTCTAGGGGAGATTTTTATAGCCTTGGGTATGTCAAAAAATACTCACATTTATTTTTAAGGATCATTTGTTAAATGTTATAATAATTTTCTAAAAACCAACTCTCTTTGAAACCCATTAAAACTGCTGTAATAAAAAAAAAAAATCCATCTAAATCCATGTTGTTGGTAATTTTTGACATTTTGACATATCCAAGGCTGTAAAATCATTTTGCATTGAGAATATATAAAAAAGAAGAAAAAAAAGAAAGAAAGAAAGAAAAGATGCTATTACTTATAAAAAGGGTTAAAATTCTGGAAATAATGAAAATTTTGAGCAGAAGCTGATTAAAAGATTGATGCAACTAAAGTAGAAAAAATATGAAAGCATACTGTTTTTATGATGTTTTGTGGCAGGGACACTTTTGCCAGTTAACAGGAACAGCAACATAAACTTTGTTTGAGAGCGTAAAAATTAAGTGATATTAGATTTGCGTTTAGAATATTAAAATAAGTGATAAAATACACAGCTAAGCCACATTTCATAGAAAAGGCAAGAACCACTGCAAAGTTATCAAAATGAATGTCTGCTTGCTTTAAACAATTGTGTCACAATTGTGCCTTTCTCTTATACATTGTTTAAACTTGATTATGGTACAGATTATCTATAATGGCTCCTAAATGTAATGTCAGCATGTCCCACTGTGAGCAGAGCTGTTGCCGTCTGGACCCTCACCCTTTTCTGTCTCTTATAGGACCTGCTGGGACACAGGTGGTGGCTCATGCCCTCAGCCCCCTCTGAATCCACCGTCCCACCACCCACAGCACCACGGCCTTATTCTGTCAGGCCCAGACTTGACGTAGACCGGCCCACGAGCCCCCCACTGTCTCCACCAGCTCCATCTGTTTGAGTGCATCACTAACCACAGAACAACAACACTCGCCGAAAAACACGGAGGGGACGATTAAACTCAGAGTGCTCTTGGAAAAGAATGAATCAAGACTTTCCAAGAAACTGCTCACACTGTTGCAACAGTAGCAGCTTCTGTGTGAGCTGTAAGGAGTATTTTTGACTGTTTTCAAGTCATTAAGTCAAGGCCAGGTTCATGTGATTTGGCAGAGGTGTTCCATAAAGCCCAAACTGAAAAAAAAAAAAAAACTTTCTTGCTACGTTTTGTTGCCACATCTCACTGACAATTTCCAACCCAAACAGAGCTTAAAACCCATCCAACACAATAAAAACCAGCCCAAATTACAACCACTCTAAATGTTAAAATACAAGAAAAATGACAAAACTTAGCAGCAGCACAAAAAACAAGTAAACCAAACAGGTTCCCGACAAAGAGTGCAATCAGACAACTAAAGCCTTTCTGTTCAGGGCGTCATAGAAACCACACAAAAGTATGAAATACCAACATGAAATGTGAGCAATCATACATGAATCACTTTTTTTAAACAGATAAACTGATGATATGAGTGGGAGGACTGAGCAGTTTATTGAAATGTGTATTTCCACTTTGTTTGCCATAAAATGACAACTATTTTGTTAGTAGTTTCTCCAGAATATTTTCTAAAAACCTGCCAAATGTTGTGAAAAGCAGCCCAAATTGTATAAACCAGCTTAATGCTATATTTTCCAGCCCAGTGTGATCAAAAGAAGCCCATTTGGGCAGAAAAGCAGCCCAGTCTGGCAATGCTGAATGCATTTGTGTGATTGGTGGTGTTCAGAGAGGCCATAGGTGCAAAATGGCAGCCACGTCTCTTGTCAGTCTGCCCCAGGGCAGCTGTGGCTAGCCATCACCGAGTGTGACTGGGGAGTGAATGAATAACAGACTAATGTATAGCACTTTGAGAGGCTGGAAAAATCAAATCCTTTTTTATCTGTTTATTTTACTTTATTTGGAAATTGTGGAACTGTAAGAACCACATCATGGCTAAGACCAAAGCCCATTCTGCCTTGATGTTAACATTAGACATACATCCAGACAGAGGCGTGCTTTTTTGAAATGCATCTTGAGCCTGTCCTAGTCAGTGTAATTCAGTGAGTACATTACATTTAACTTAAATGTCTGTAGCTCAGTGTTACTTTTAGCAAAGTTGGATTCATCTTTGTCTCTTTGTTTGCAAACACACACACCTAAAGTCCTTTGGTTGACCACAGCCATAATTCAAGCAAACATGAATGTAAATCTGCCACAACTTTTACACTTTTTTGTCATTGCTTAAGTGCGTTTTCTGAAACTAGTAGCCTGTTTGGCAAAAACATTACACACAAACCCCAAAACTATATACTCAAAACATGTGCAAAATCAAACGTTGTATGAAACACACCAGACACTCTAGTAAACATGTCACTTTATTGTCTTTATATTGCACACAATAGCCTCACTGAGAAATCTAAAAGACTTTTTACATTTGTACTTTTGAGGTGATACAGTTACAGTTGGCCTATCAACAAACTTTCTTTCATTCTATGTGCATTTTTGAGGTGTAATGCTTGTGAAATGCTGTAAACATGCATAAAACTTTTCCTTTCTGAACTGTTTCTTCAGAACTGAGTCTCTGGATCAGGACCTAGACATAGACCACAGCAGTGATCTTGTCTGCAGAGATTGCCTGATTCTGCTGAACCTGTTACTCTTGCTGTTCTCTAACATAGTCTTTCAGTGTTGTCTGGTGTTTCAAAAGCAGATAATTGTCTTTTAGATTTTGCAAAGCACTGTCCTCAGTGTTGTGATAAAAGTATGATGCAGAGTTGTACCAATTTGAGCTGACATTTTGTTTCTTGTGTCAAGTTTCAAAATATGAGCATTTATTTTTGGACTTTTAGAACCTAAGCAATAACAACAAAAAAACAAAACAAACAAACTGTGATATAAGTATATATGCATGTAAAACCACTTTTAAAACTAAATATTCAAAAGTTTGCATATTATACAGTATGTATCAGAATTTGTTACATCAGTGGTTCCTGAAGTGGGGTCCGGGGGCCCCAGAGGTTGTCTACATTACATAAATAAAAGGAAATTAAGTCTGTAAACAAATTACAATTAAGTACAGTTATATAATTGTTTTAAATTTATTTGAAGCTATAGCCAGTCTGTTTTTTTTTAATATAAATCTATCTGGCAAAACATGACATAGTTTTATTATTGAGGGTCCACATGGGATTTTCTGATTTTTAAAGGGGCTGTGACATTACACTGTGCACATGGCAACAACCCGAAATCAAAAGCATGTAACACCATACGGTTTATAGATGTTGGAAGAGAGCTAAGTGTTTTATTATAAAAACTAAGCATATACATATGTGATGTACTTTAGCAACGTCAGGCTGTCTTTAGAATACTTTGTGACTTTTGAGTGAGTTTTGGTCTCTACCCACATTGATTCCAGTAAGTTACACTGAATCCAATGCATTGTTTTCCAGTTAAATTGTGTGTGTAGTTTGTAACACTGTGCTACGTTGGCAGTGGAGGACAAAGTACTCAAAAGCTGTACTCAAGTAGAAGTAAAAGCTTCTTCTTCTTCTTCTTCTTCTTCTTCTTTTTAAACCTGAAACTTCTGATTGCAAGTCAGATGTGTTACCAATTACGCCAGAGGACCAAAAATAACTTCACTTCCTGCGACAATTTTATGTTTTTCTCTAGTAAAGTAAAAATAAAATCATCCAAAATATACAAGTAAAGGTATGTCCTACAAAATGTACTCAAGAAGTTATTTTTCTTCCAAAAAATTACAAATATCTAGTTACTGTCTACCACTGATAAAACTAAAGACAGTTTGTAGCGACTGGTGCTTTTTGTCAAACATATTCTTACAATATGAGTGCTAACAATGAGACTGCTACTTGTCCAACTTGTCACTTCATGCCTTGACGCCAACTTAGCTGGTGTAAACATTTTACTACTAGCTCCGTGTCACTGTCTCAGCCCAGGTTAGCATTTATCTGTAGTGAACTCTCTGCTACCCTCCGCCACAAATATTTAGATGAACAAGCAGCTTTTGTTGCCTCCTTTTCGCTGGCTTCAGAGTGATACATTTCTGCTGAAGTCAGCACATTTCCATGCTCGAATGAAACACTCGGCAGAAAAAAAAACAACAAGCGTGGACTTTTAAAAGCTGCATGTTAAAGTGCTCCCAATTAAAAGGAGTCCCTCATGAGACACAGAGGAAATGAGGAGGACGTTTTTTGGAGAGAATATAGAGGCCTGCTGCACAAACACGAGCTAAAAATTGGGTGGAAAGCTGTTACTGAGTCTGCTGTTTTCATTCATCTCATTCATCTTCTTTCACTTATTGGTTGGAGCATATCCCAGTAACTATGGGCTTTAGGCAGGGTGCAGCCTGGACAATAGCCAGTTAATAGCCGGGGCTGACACAGAGAGATCCATTTACTCACACTTATTTTCAGTAGAGGTAATTTAGAGTCACCAATTCACCAAACACATGCAGGTTTGGTGGTGATGGGCTACCAGGAGAGAACCTGTGAGGTGGGAACGAGGTGGGACGGGGGTGTTTCTACTTCCCAAAGCGTTCCAAAGTATTCCCAAAAAGTGGTCAAAACTGCTCTACTTTTGGCACCTCTGTCAGATGGGGTCCAGCTCGGTTAAGCGTCTGGAACGGTTAGAGGTAGGCACTGCTGTGAGCTGATTGGACGAGAGAGAATCCTCACTCAGGCACAAACAACAAGCCAAAGGACAGAAATAAAAGCAAAAATGTTTTTTTCTTTAATCAAACACCTACTTGTCCTTGTGATAAACAGTCATTTTCCAAGAGAGGACGAGCTAATGTTGAGGCAACTTTTTCTAACAAAAATAAAGCTAGTGTATATTAGCAACAGCAGTTTCCAGTTTAGTGAAGTACGGCTCTCGCTTCGAGAATCTAAATGTTTAATTTTTAGTTTAGACTGGATTAAACACAAGGTAAACTCATTTGATTATATGTTCAGTGGTTAAAATGTGTTAAAGCGGAGCAGAGAAGTGAATTTAATGCACAGAAAGCTGGCAGTAAACCTGAAGTAGTTGTTTACTGAAGCTAATACAGCTTTAGCTCCAGCCTCACACAGACACACACCAGCCTCACACAGACACACACCAACCTCACACAAACACACACCAGCTGCGTACAGACACACACCAGCCTCACACAGACACACATCAGCCTCACACAGACACACACCAACCTCACACAGACACACACCAGCCTCGCACAGACACACACCAGCCTCACACAGACACACACCAGCCTCGCACAGACACACACTAGCCTCACACAGACACACACCAGCCTCGCACAGACACACACCAGCCTCACACAGACACACACCAGCCTCGCACAGACACACACTAGCCTCACACAGACACACATCAGCCTCACACAGACACACACCAACCTCACACAGACACACACCAGCCTCACACAGACACACACCAGCCTCGCACAGACACACACTAGCCTCACACAGACACACACCAGCCTCGCACAGACACACACCAGCCTCACACAGACACACACCAGCCTCGCACAGACACACACCAGCCTCACACAGACACACACCAGCCTCGCACAGACACACACCAGCCTCGCACAGACACACACTAGCCTCGCACAGACACACACCAGCCTCGCACAGACACACACCAGCCTCGCACAGACACACACCAGCCTCACACAGACACACACCAGCCTCACACAGACACACACCAGCCTCGCACAGACACACACCAGTCTCACAGACACACACCAGCCTCACACAGACACACACCAGCCTCGCACGGACACACACCAGCCTCACACAGACACACACCAGCCTGGGGACCGGCATGGCATCCAAACCGACCAGCCAGGAAGTGGAGTTAGCGAGCAGCAGTAGAGGCCAATTTTTCTAAACAATTTTGTCCTTGTTTGTTTGTTTATTAGTTTTTTACCATCATAGTGAAAGTATTACTAAGGACCACAAAAGTATTCTCATTAGCAGATCAAGTGCGTGTAGGCTAATTTTCTAATATGATAAGAAAAACAGACTGGTTTTGCTGCTTTGTCTAAATGTTTCAGTACCACTTTATAATAATGCATATCTATAAAGTGTTACATGTAAACATTAGTTTAAATGAATTAATAAAGAACTCATTATGAACAAATGAGTATGAAATGTTTGTAAATGACAAGTCATTCTCTTTGGTTTACTAACAATGCACAACTTGGGTCTTTTGGGTTTCTTAATAATTTACAAATATCAAACTCTTTTATGCATAGGTGCTTAAATACTACCTCATTTTTATCTATTTGTTTGCTTTTATTTATTTATTTATTTATTTATTTTGTTGTTTAATAATTTAAGTTTTATCTGTTGAAGTTATCGTTATTGTTGTATTCTGGTGTACTTTGGCTGACTGCACAGTTGATTTATAGTGCTATATAAAGTTGGTATTGTATGGTAATGTTTTATAAATGGTTTACAAATATATTAGTCCATTACTATCTATAGGTTTACAAATGGTGACCAACTAAGAATAGACATCATTTATTTCCTCATTTAAAACAATTCTCCATGAACATGCCACAGTCTATAAACTTCACAGGCGACAGTGATGATAATCTTTCATAATAAAATTAAACATTTAGTGAAAAAATAAATAAATAAATAAAAATACAACAAAAACAACAAAAGAGACTGCAACTACCTCAGTAGACATAGCCAACATCTGCACAACATTCAGCTTTGGGGCCTCCTAGTGGCTTGTGGGGTCCTATAGTCCACCTATAGCTAGAAGCGGCCCTTCCTTTAGGCAAAGTAAGCGGCTGCATAGGGCCCCACAGACTTTATAGGACCCCCAAATCTTAAACATTGTTTACTGACTGACTCACAAGTCCATTAATATTATAGTTTTATTATTATTATTCTTTTATTGGTTGCGTATGTAGTTTAGGTCATTTTTACCATGTGCTATGTCATATTTTATGTTTTGTTATGTTAGTTAATCTAAAACTGGGGACCAATGCCATGCCGTCTCTTCACCTGGGGCCCCATCTTCTGAGTTAGTGAAATTTGTCAAAAATAGGCCTATACTGTGTTAAATTTTACTTGGTATGCAACATGACTGAAAGGATTGGCCCCCAAAAACTCTTGCTTAGGGCCCCCAAATGTGCAGGGTAAATGCTCAATTCACTGAGCCACACTGATCCACTGAGTCTTATACTTTGTTCCTTCCCTTGTGACTGGAAATCATAGTAGTTATGGCAGCTTGGTTATGAGCTCAGTATTGCTTTTACCTTTTAGTGATAAGGAAACATTTACTTTGAAAACAAAAGACAGGTGCGGTGTTATAGAGTTAAAAAAGAAATAAGACAAATATGGATGCTTTGGTTATCTAAGGTAAGTGCAGCAATAGCAGACGTCTATTAAAGAAAAATATGTAGGCCTACAGGTTAATAATAATAGCTGATTATGAGCCTTTCTCCTGTCTCTGCAGCAGAACCGCCTCCTCAGACCTTTATCACAGATGTCTTTTTTTCCTCCTCCTCCTCTCTCTGAAGGACGGCTCAGAGCAGAGCTGAATCCAGCTGTAGACTGCCTCTCAGACACACTTCATACGCTCTCCATACACCTCAACACTCAACACTTATATTTCATCAAACTGATCCAGATGAAATTGAATCAAAAAAATGTGTTTCTTTACAGGTGAGCTCCACAAGTCAGGCCTGGGAACTGCTGCCACCCGGTGGTCACGTAAAAGGTGACAACATTATGGCCTGATTAAAAGTACTCTCCTTTTTTTTTTTTTTTTTTTTTTTTCATTCTTATCATTTTTTTTTATGTATAGTAGGGAAAATGTAACAAGTTCATAGACAATAAAGGTACTATTCAATAACTTCAATTGCAGAGGTGGAAAGGAACTATATACTTACTTATGTGCCCAAAGAATGAGAATATAATTGACAATATTTTCACTACACAATTCAGTGTATCTACAAAGTAAATATGCAATAAAAACTGTAATATTGTGTAACTATGTTGTTCTTACATAAGGTCAGGGCTTGACATTAACATTTGCCAACCAGCCAAATGCAGGTAGACTTTTATTTTGGCTAGAAACACAAATACTCCCACTAGCCACTTTGGCTGGTTGAATTTTATGCATACTTTTGCCTATATCTGAACTAAAGAAGTTTGGTCTAAATTTATGTTGCTCTGGTGTGTACACCATTTTTATATAGTAATTTATCATAATTAAAGAAAGAAAATTTGTCATTTAAAAACAAAATGTTTTCAAATATGTACGTGAAAACACATGCACAGACATACACTTTATTCTGCCAATAAGTAAATCTGTTTTTTTTATGTTTGATAAATCCCTGTCCATGCATAAAACCAAAATTTTAATTTAAAGTACTTGTTACAGTACTCTACCAAAGTGAGAAAACAGTACAATGACTACTTTATAAGGTGGTAATATACACTTTGGTAACCTTTTTTTTTTTTTTTTTTTTACATATTTATTAAAGGTACTGTAAGTAGCATGCACTCTTACTGGTTTGAAAACGGTACTGCAGTCTAAATCAAAACAATGGTCTCTTTTCTGATTGGACAATCAGCGATGCAGTTTTAGAAGCAAAACAAAAAATATAAACATAAACAAGTGGCATTATGTAAAATATATATTTTTATTGTGAATAAATCAGCTGTACCATTGTTATCATTAAAACTAATATTTAATTTAAAAATGTTTACATCATATCTTGGGAGATGTAGGTAATGCTCATAGCACCCTCAATGCTTTAGAAGTGCTTAATAGTGGTGAGTTATTCTAAAGTGTTACCAAGTTGTTTGTTTGTTTGTTTGTTTGTTTGTTTGTTTGTTTGTTTGTTTTGGCTTCATATAATCATAGAGCAGAAACTAAACAAGAACACAAAATTCCATTATGCGAGTACAATGTAAGTACCAGTGGCGGAGGAAGTACTCAGTTTCTTTACTTAAGTAAAAGTACAGATAAAGGAGCAAAAATGTATTACCTTGAAATTCCTACTTAAGTAAAAGTATAAAAGTACTCACTTTTAAATGTACTTGCAAGTAAAAAATTAAAAGTATTTTGCACAGACTTGACAACTCATTAGGTGTTAAATTTGAGGGATTTTACTGAAAAATTGTGCTGATTCCAGATTAAATTTTTAAAAAAAGGATCCAGTAGAAGAGAGTGAATCTGTCGCTGAGGTCTTCTGACTTTTTTTATTCCGATGTTTCTAATGAGTACTACTGTGCTGCATTTTTTATATTTTAGTACTGTGTGTTTACAATGAGGGTATGACAAGTGTAGTGAAATAAAAGTAAAAGTACCTCACATTTACTCAAGTAAAGTACAAATACATAAAAATTGTATTTAAGTAAAGTAACTAAGTACTTTTACATTCTAGCACTGGTAAGTACATTAAACATAGTTACACTGTATAATATAATACTGTTTATAGGTACTGTATTAACTTTGATATTTATCATTTTACCTCAGTTTACATGCACTTATTATTCAACAATTAAACTCCGACCACCACCAAAAATACAGTCACACAGCAAGGTGGGCGGTACTAACATATTAGATACTACTATCTAAAAATCTTTTTGGCTCATTGAGTTATGTATAGTTCATGGATATCAGGTACGTGTATCTGTATTCATCATTCAGCCTCCCAGCCTCCAAACACTGGAACACACCAGGCCAATAATGGTCGGTCTGTTGCAGTTGGACAGTACGACGCAATAGGTGTCATGAGTCTGTCTGGTGTGTTCTGCAGCATGAGATAGTAGGCTTGGTAGTTGTTGTTTTTTTTTTTTTTTTTTTTTTTTTTTTTTTTTGTTGTTGTTGTCCAAAGCAGTAAACTAAATCCATTATTATTTTATTTTTACCATTTCTAAACTAAACTGTTACACTGTTACTGTTTATTGACAAAAGTGTCATCATCAAAACACTTCCTTTCCCCCCTTAATCTCTTAATCAAGTTCTATCTTAATCATAAATACCAAATATTTAATCATTTTCAAAACTTTGACCCTTTATATACCAGTGTATGTGATGGCATCTGAAATTTAGTAAAAAAAAACACACAAAAATCTATATTTTCAATATTCTCATTTAATTTTTCTCGAGGTGAAGGGTGTGTGGGTGGTGTGTGTGTGTGTGTGTGTGGGGGGGGGGGGGGGGTGTTATTACAGTCTTGGCTATGTCAAAGATGGCAAACAACATTAATTCAGATTTACATTTTAGAAAGTTTGTTGACATTTTCTGGCAAGGACACTTTTCTCACTTAACAGTAACAACATAACTTTTTAAATTCAAGGTACAAGAGTTAAGTACTTAGAAGAAACTGTACTGAGACAATTACTAATCTATTAAAACCTATTGCTCCATTTACTAAAAGCTTGACAAATCCCACTATCCCTGACACTTTTTATTTTTGCCAATAATTATAACTTTTAACAGCTCTGTCTTACAAACTTTGGGATATACTGTACGACAGCCCAAACTCCGGGTTGAGTTTGAGCTCACAGTTTCACGTTCGCTCGGCTGCACCGGCCTTGACATGCCTCCAGCCCTCCCTCCCTCCCTCCCTCCCTCTCCGCCACCCGCCTGCCCGCCCGCTACGCCATGCACGCACCCAAGAGCCCTTGTCTGGGAGTCCTTGAGAAGAAGCCACGGGGGCCAGCTTTGGGAGAGACACCAACAAGATAAGAAAAGTCTCCGGCGCTGGAGCGAAAAGTACGCTGCGTTCCCTCAACATCTCACTCTGATATTTTTTGGCGTTTCTTAGTATTTTTCTTTTGCCTGATAATACGTGTAACATAATAGCATTGTCATTGAATCTTGCTTGAGTTGATAGGATGTGTAGCCTAAAAAAAAAAAAAAAAGTGTTTCCTTTTCAGTGGGAGCTACAGGTGGCTGCAGACTAAAAGGAGGGAGGATATGTTCTGACGGGGCAGAGACAAAAGCTACTGTGTGTTATTCAAACATCTTCAAGGTCCCGGTGCAGGATAAATGGTGGACCAGAGGAGGACTTTTTGGGGAGACGCATCTGGAGCTATGCCTGGTAAGTCCACTTCCATTACTTCTAACTGATAAACATTTTGAAAATCTATCTGAATCTCAAACTTTATCCTTCTTTGGACTTGCTTTTCCTGTTTCCTTTGCATATTTCTTTTTTAATAGTCCATAAAAAATACTACAAATGGCAAATAGTCCAGCACTTTGATTATTATTATCACCACTATTTCATTCAATAAACTTTTTAAGGCTTAGACGTCTAAAATGTCCTTCGCCTTTTTTAATTACATATACTTCATTGAAACTTACATTGAAATAAATCTGCACTGCAAAAATATCTCTATCCTAACAGCTTAGTACTTGATATTGTTACCTCTAAGGGCCACTTACAGAACTACAAAATGGTTTAAACTTGAACTTTTCACTCCAATTTATTCCTTTTTTTATCTCTAAAATATCTGTCCTCTGTCTCTTCTCTGCTCTATTTGAAAATCTATCCGACTCTGAAACTCTTTTTGTTTGTATTTCCAGACACGCACCGAGGATTCTGGACTGGACTCGCTGTTCCTTTTTCCTATGCATATACCTCTTTGAGAAGTAACTTTTAAAGAGGCATAGGGCATGGGAAAATGGGGCTGCAGAGGTATTCCACCACAACAGGCGCATTTAATCGCTGGGCTGTGTTTTACAAAATGGCCCGGCTAAACATAATTCTATAGCATATATGTTCTGTCAGGGAAGACGAAGCTTGGTGCATGTGAGTTTTATGTCTTTGTGAATGTTTTCTTGTATATGAAGTATTGTGTAATGCATAGTTTTGTAAAGTTGATGCTGTGTTATGTTAAATGTCTGTCTTGTCATTGCTACTTAATAAAAAACGATTACTTTTAATGCTTGATTTGTCATTCATATAAATGTAGCATGTTTAAAAGTATCTCTCAAGTTATCCTTTCTTTTTTTTTTCAGCTCAAGCCCTGATTTAGTTTAATTTAGTTCTAGTCTTAGTTTTGGTTTAGTCCCGCATTTGTCCTGGTTTATTCTGAGTTCTTTCCTGATTTAGTTGCACTCTTATTTTGGTTTAAGCTCTGTTATAGTCCTAGTTTTATTTAGTAATGCATTTTTTCTGTGTTAATCTGTTTTATTCCTTGGTTGTGACTCATTTTAATCCATTAAAGATGGTACTTTGAAAACCAAATATTATTCTAGGTGATACTTGGTATGAAAAGAGTGTCTTTTTTAGAATATTGAAGCTAATATTTACAATTTAATTAGAATTCTTTAAAACTCTCTTCATGTACTTTTGTAGATATAAAGACTTAAAGAATATAAATAAGAAAATCTAATGCTAAATGCTAAACACACGTTATTAGTCCAAAGCAATAAACTAAATATTTTTATCTGTAAAAAATGTGAACATGTCTGCATATTTTTATTTTTTACAAATAACGGTTACCTTATTGTTAACTTTCATTCTCTTACTAAAACCATTAACTAATTAATTAAAGTCAAATGAGGTGTTAATGTCATGAGGCCATAACTAATGGCTGAGCACTAATTAATGTGTCCACTAGAGGAGCACTTAGGCAGAAGTAAAGTGGTTTATACTCGTCCTCTTTCACTCTGAGTGGTTGAGTTTAATCTATTACATTTGTATTGAGAATATGTATTGGTGAATTTGGGCTGTATGAGTTATACTTAAAATCAAAGCTCTAATTACAGTAATGAGACTCAAATCATCAAGAGTGACAAATGTATAGGGCTATAGACCTGTCCCACTGAGCACTGCCCTGCTCAGCCATTTAGTCCTCTGTCCCTTTGTCCCTCTTTTTCATTAGAACTCAGTGGATCTTATAAAGTGAGATTCAAGTTAAGAACAACAAGATCAGGCCAGTGTTCCTGGTGTAAACTGTAAATAATTGTGGGCGTCCCATCTGTTGAGAGCTTTGTTTTTTGTCTCAGTAAAGACATTCCTTTGCAAAATGTGTGTTTTTGGGATAAGAACAGCACATGATATCTTTTATAGGCCCTAAACTGAAGCAGCTTGTATCTCAGTAAGTTGGCAAGTTAGATATGTATCAAAACATTGATTTCTGGAGTTGTCCCACCAAATTGCACACAACTTGTCTCACTTCTCTCTTTTTTTTTTTTTTTTTTTTTTTTTTTTTTTGTCACCCTAAAAAACAAAAACAAAAAAACAAACAAAAAACAAACAAATCTTTCAGAAATCTTTCAAAAAACAAAAAACAAAACTAACTTCCAAATGTGTTCTGTAGGATTCAAATGCAGGACTTTGACTTGGCCAGTCCACTTTTTCTTGATCAAATATAGTCTCTGCACTACATTGAAGTATGCTTGGGGTCATTGTCTTTTTGATATATATGCCACAAAATTGCATAAAAGTTTAATCTAAAGCATTTCTACGGCAACAGTTTGAAAGTATTAGGAAGTCCATGACAAAAGAGACCATCAAAAAGTTCATAAAAACATAAAAACAAAACATTTTTAGAAAAGATTCTTAAAATATTTTGTTTTAATGCTGCAAAATAAATAAATAAATAAAATAAAAATAATAATAAAACTTAATAAGTGCAATTTTGTTGCACTGGCAGATAATTTTGCTTGAAATAAGACATTTTCTCACAGGGGCTCCAAATTTGTTAGGCACTGTATATACCATTGAAGTTGTCTTTAAAGTTATATTTTGCACACTTTTCTTCATTTGTATGCACATTTGCATTTGAGTTTTGTTTTGTGAAATGTACATCAATCATTCTTTTGTAAGGAATGAGCTTATGTATTCCTTAATGGCATTTTCCCTCTAAACTTCATTAGAAACTACCTACTTTAGATTTAGATTTGTTTTCAGACCAATGTTTCTTCACACAGTGCAAGTTCATTCAAGCTGCTGTTTTCAATGTCACAAGTGGGATTTATTGCACCCATGTTTATGAAATATCAGTGTTTTATCCCAACCATTTTCCCCGATTCCTGCTTTTTGCATTGATTAAATCCATCTCCTAAACAAATTCAAATGCCCAACAAAAGCCCAAATGATGATCCCTGAATAAGCACTGAAGACCCAGTTAATGAAGCCTTTTTATTTATCTCGTAAACAGCCATTGACCTCTCCCAGTCTCCAGCCTCATGGCTCCTGGGAGTCTGGGGCCCAGCTCCAATAGGGCCCAAGTCTAGACCTGTTAGCACCTCTTTACCTGCCCACTGCCCACTCACCTGAGACGACGTGCTCATTGTCATTCAGAGCTCCTACAATGGCTCATTTAGAGATGTCATTATGGCCGCAGACTGTCTACACATGGTCCAGTAGGTCTTGGAATGGAATAAGGTTTTCTCATTAAAGGGTTCACTCAGGCATGGGAGTTTAATCGTCTGATTAGTAGTTATGGCTCACAGTGATGCTTGGTGTCAATATTTATGATCTGTTTTCAAATATAGTATGTAAATGCTTTCCAGGGGCAGTGGTTTGGATTTATTTATAACATCATATATTTATAACTCATCCTTTTTATATGTGAATGAAGAGTTACTATAGATTCTACATTAGGGGGACATCTAAGCATGATGATAATTATTTATATCTATTAATTTCAAACAATTACAAGCATTTGTTTGCCAGAAATTTGAAACTGTTACACAGTTACAGCATCTAAATGTTTGTTGTTTGAAAAGAGCTTATTTACCCCTGCCCCAGAGTAACTTTCAGGTCTTGGTGGGTTTCCCCTGGGTGCTCCAGTTTTCCCCATCGACCTCAAAACATGCACAATAGGCTAATCCTCTAGGTACTCCTGACCAGGATCCTGACTCAAGATCTTGAGAGGGGTCCGCGGGCGCTGCACCACAGCAGCCCACTGCTCCTGACAGGTTGCCCCAACAACATTGAAGAATGGGTCAAATGCAGAGAACAAATTTCCCTACGGCAATAATAAAAGTATACCTTAACCTTTCTCACGGACCAATTACACACACGCATACACAAAGAAAAAAAAAGAAGCTTTGAATAAGCTTATTTAACCGCCCTACAATCCACTTTAGGGTCCCGACCAGAGGTTGGAGTTGCCAAAAATTGTACTTGAGTAAGAGTATTGTTACTTCAAAAAATATCATTCAAGTAGTAAAAGTAAAAAGTTGTCATCCAAATACATATTTGGTGAAAAAAAAAAATAATTCAAGTACTGAGTAACTGTTTGAATGTATTGTTTGAATGTAACATTTTTAGTATTGATGTAATCAGATGGAAACAAAACTAATCTATAAAATTATGTGCCATGTGTAATGTTAAAAAAAAAAAAAGTTGTAAAAATTTGCTAAATAACAAAATAAGGCACAAGAAACCCAAATGTCAAAACCTTCTCATTTTAACATAATGTAGAGAGGTGGATAGAGTAGCCAAATCTTTGGCTATTCTATCATGGCTTCATGGCTCCTTCATAAAAGCTGGGGCTCATTTTTAAAATAGTAAAAACTAGCTCTAGCAATGTCATTTATGAATTATAATTTACATTTATATCACATTTTAGATTAATCTAATGCTAATGGGAACCACACTACAAGGATTGTCTAATTATTGTCACAAGAGTTGGGGCCTAGTCTTTGCTTTGTCCTGGTTATACTGGATTTGTTATGGTTTAGTCCAGGTTTAGACCTAGTTTGACTTTTTCTAATTTAGTCCTGATTTAGTTTCATTTAGAGTCAGTTTTATTCCTGATTTCAAGTTGAAGTGTTGACCATTGCTTAATTCTGGTTTAGTCCTGGTTCAGTCATGAGTTTGTCCTGGTTTATACTCCATATTCTCTTTATATTATTTATTTTTTTATTTTTGTTAAAACCTCAAACCTAAAATGTTACATTCAAACAATACATTCAAACAGTTACTCAATACTTGATTTTTTTTTTTTTTTTTTTCAAGATTTAGGGCAGTTTTTTAAGGGCTGTACTTCACTACAGCGATGAATGCAGCCTTCACCATTACGCAGGGGAGAAATGTGTTACTTGGCCAGTCCATGAGACCCCATCATTGTCCCATTTAGCCGGTGCCACCTAATGACGCTAACGTGGGGCAATACACACCTCGATCAGACTCTCAGGCGCCGTCCTCTGCGTCTTCTTTCAGCTCAAAGTGCCAACTGATCCATCGGCGACACAAAGGAGCTCATTTGATGTCAATGATGTCGCAGTTACCTCGACCTTTGATGTCGCTTTGGAGATGCAAATGAACGTGAAGAACACCGCTGTCCACCGAAGGACTAATGAAAATATTTGGCCCCAGCAGTAAGTGACCGGAGACGCGTCTGTTCTGCGCGCCGCGGTGGGCCAACATCAGGCGTATAGTCTTGTTTTACGCACAGGACACAGGGCGAAAAAAATGAATACAGATGATTTGATTTTGTTGTTCTGTGTTCAAAAACAAATATTTTGTGAGGCACAATGGCAAATACCTCGTTCAGGTTTTTATTCCTTGTTTTAAAAGAGCATGGCGCATAGTGGAACATGTTTTACGCACGCAAATGAAAGTAAGAGACAGCGAAGCTTTTTATAGAAGTTCTGGAAAAAAAAAAGATTAAAAATCAGTCTGACAGTGCATGTGCAGAAAAGTATGTTACTCTGTCAAGGGCCTTGGGTGGACAAATTTTTCTGTCTTATAATTCAAAGTACATGACGCATAAGGCTTAAGATTGAAACAGGATGGCAATGTGTTGGTAAAATAATAACATTGTGAATAAATTTAGTTACAAAAGTTTTTAGATTTTTTTTCCAGTTATTTTATTTATTTATTTATTTATTTATTTATTTGGTTTAATTTGGGACAACTGGGGCATAGTTTGTTGAAAACTGGGACATATCAGTGTTTTTACAGAGGGACGAGAAAGAGCCTAAATCTGGGACAAACAGTATATTAGGACGTGATCTCCATGGGTTCATAGCAGAACTAGACTGTGCACAAATCCAACAAAAACTTACAGCCTTGAGTGGTGTTGCTTAAAATAGAAACAAAGTAAGTCAAATTCGCCGTTTAGACTCGCCGTTTCCTGCCATTTTATAAATTCAATCATATAAGCTTGCTCAGCGTGGCCAGTAGTGGGCTGTGACGCACAATCTACATTGGACATTTTCTATTCACAGGTGTCATAACTATCTACAAGATGTTTTAATATTTGACCCAAGCACAAGACAAGCTAATTTTAGCTGAAACAGGAAATGTATCTATTTTGAAAACTGAGCCATTTGCTTATCTTGTTCAGTCACAGTTCAGTAACAACAAATGGCCTCGTGACGTGTACGGGAATCACGTGGTGGCCCGCGCTTTTCGTGATCATGGGCCACAACAAATTACAATGGTTGTGAATGGTCTTATTAGTCTGTTATTTGTTAGTTTTTGAACTAGTATACACGACCAAAAGTGCATAAGCGGAGTGTGCAGGTGTGTATTTTCTTCTGTAAATAAGCAAGTGAGTGTGTCTAACCAGCACTAAACCCGTTTAAAAACTGGACTGGACCATGTCTAAAACAAAGATTAAACCACGACTAAAAAAGCACTAACATGTGAATAATACTAAATCAGAACTTTAAGTGCAAAAAACTTCCGAGTGCCACCACAAGATGCCTGCATACCACCGCCCCTACCACAACCTGAGAACCAGTGAGTGTGGATAATGCAGGCCCACTTCTTTATAAAAATAGCCCCAACAACCCAAAAAAACACTGTTTACAAACTGTGTCCAAGAGGCAGATTATATTATTATTTCAGCTGCAAAGACAGAGTCAGTAAGAATCTTTTATTTATTTATTTTTTCGTTTTATTGAACATTTAATCAATATAAAGATAGTGCTTAGTTATGAACTAATAATTTACAGCTCTACTAAAACGAGCAGTTAAAATATATCTAGATTCTAGACAACTGTTCTTAATGCGGTCCTCAAGTTTTAATAAAAAGCTGTTATGACTTGATGCGTCTGGAGCGTCTGGAGAGTAGGGTACGGGTGGTAGTGGTGGTGGCGGGGAATCACTGCTGGGTGTGCGGCCGGCCTGCGCGCCTCCTGGAGCGGGTACATGCCTCTGTTGACCCCGGGGAGCTGTCCGTTCAGAGCATGGTGCTGAAGCAT
Organism: Bostrychus sinensis; assembly: GCA_020698575.1. Taxonomy (NCBI): domain Eukaryota; kingdom Metazoa; phylum Chordata; class Actinopteri; order Gobiiformes; family Eleotridae; genus Bostrychus; species Bostrychus sinensis. The sequence goes on along the minus strand of CM036254.1, from coordinate 28,446,042 downwards.
CATCGGAGGCAGCAGCGAGGCGGGCACGGCTAGGAACTCGGTGCGTATGTCCTGGACCTCGCGCTTCAGCTTCATCCGTCGGTTTTGGAACCAGGTTTTGACCTGCGTCTCGGACAGGTTGAGCTTCTCGGCTATCTTCTTCCTCTGCGACGCGCCCAGGTATCTGTGTTTGCTGAAGGTGCTCTCCAGCTTTCTGATCTGGTCCGAGCTGAACTTGGTCCTGGCCCTGCGCCCGGCCTCGCCCTCGCTGTCCTCTCCCACGTCGCTGCCCTCAGATGCAGACGTGTAGCCACAGCTGTCTGGAGAAAACAAGAGATGATTAGCAAATTTACGCATAAGCAACACGCATTTTGAGTTTAGACCAGCGATTTTACGCATTGTGCCATCGTCAAGTTACGCATACTTACTGTTTGGAGAGGCAGGAGTGTACTGGTTTGTCGCTTCCTTGGTAAAATCCTCACAGTTACCTTTCGGCTCAAGTGCTCTATCCTCCTTTACGCTTTCCTGCGTGCTGTAGTAGCTCTGTGAAAGCCACTCGATCGTAAACTTAGCCATGCTGCGGGCAGATGTAAGCGTGTCAGAGCCCTGTTCTGGTTTGTGTTGGCCTCGGCTCGGCTCCTCCTGACCCCTATATAGGTGGGACCCGCTTGCCCATTTGCATATGCAGAGACATCTCAGCGGAACGATAGAAACTTGATGGCCGTTGTAATTGAGCTTAATAGAGGTGAGGCTGTGGCTTTTCTCACCTTGGTGGCTAGGCCCTGGAGCCGTGGCGCCTCTCAGTCTGAGTATCAGTTACCTGGCATCTCGCGTCGTTTATGCGTAAAAAAGGGGATCAACACACGCGGACACAGTATTAGACACAGCTGATAAAACGGAGACTAGGCAGGCTGTGGGTTAATTATATCATCGATAAATGCATCACGTCCTATCAAACATCTGTCTGATCTTGTGATGGTATTGCGTTTTTGTTTTTTTGTTTTTTTTTTCCTTCTTCTTCTTCTTAGGAGCATTGCGCACAGGGGAGACGCGCCGGTCTGTCTGCGCTCCAAAATAACGCGCCGCTGATGAAAGCTTTTGATATGATCACAGACACTGGGTGCGACCACCGATAGAAAGTGAGAAGCGGTCGTTTGATCTGTGTTGATCTATTTTAATGAGACATTTGCTACGGGAGGGGGGCGCCCTCGCTCCGCTGACAGTGACTGTGGCGCCCCTAAAATAAAAAAAAGAAAAAAAAAAAAATAAAAAAAAAAAGAAAGCCATGGCAAAGTATCAGGATGGCACTGTTTGCAAATCAAATATAATCACGTTGTTTACAGGAAATTTTATTCCACTGATGGACAGCAACGATTTAGAAAACCACAATAAATAAACATGTCGGTTCTTTTCTATGATTTTACTTATAGGTTGATTAAGACGTCTAACTGGACTTCAGTCATTGCCTAGGTTGACAAGCAGTGAAGAGACTAGGGCTGCACCATATGAGAAAAACACGCGATATCTGAAAACTGTGTTTTATATTGCCATAAAGATGACTGTCAATACACTCAAGTAGAAGAAAAAGTATCTAACAAAAAAGTGCTCTACCCACTACACCGGAGGACAAAAAATCACGTTTACCTCCTTTAGACAATTTAAAGTTTTACTTATGTAAAAGTAAAAACAAAATAATTCAAAATTTGGCAAAAGTATGTTCTATAAAATGTACTCAGAATGTACCTTGTCTTCCTTAAATTTAGTAGTATCTAGTTATTTTGCATCACTGCTAAAGCTTAATATTTCCAGTCATTGTTGAGGTTAAGGAAAATATCTTCAATATTGTTGCATGTAAAATGAAAGAAAAATAAATAAATCAATCAATAAATAATAGTTATATACAGTGTGTCTTTACTTCTTTAGACTTTCACTATAGATATTATGGATATTGCAGACTGCAGACAGTGTACTTTGTATTTCAGTGTATTAACAACGCTACTATGTTAATTCTTTACAGTATAATAAAGATATATTGTTTCTCAGTTTTCAAGATTCATAATTCAAACAATATATGGTCTCATATGAAACAATGAATGCATATGGAACACAGAATAACTGTATGTGAGGTTGTACTGTGTATGAGCAGGCATGAGCTCAGACTGGGAACATGCTTATATCATGCATATAGAATGTACTGAATGTCTCACTGTGTTGTCATCATGTTTGTGGTGAGTCTCATCTAGGTGGCCATAAGTTAAAAATCCTGACTCAGTATAATTTAGAGGCAGTTTTAGTCCTATTTCAGTATTGCTGTAGTTAGGGCTAGACCTGATTTAGATCTGTTTTAGATGTTTAGGTTTAGTCCATGTTTTGTCCTGTTTTGTACTGTTTATGACCAGCTTTTGTCCTAGTTTAGCCCAGGTTTAGCCCTTGTTTAATCCTGATAGTTCTAGTTTAGACATGGCTTAGACTCCTACAATAACCCTACATGTCTCAGAGTTTTTGCATAGTCCTGGTTTAGACAGACTTAGTTTAGACCTGATTTAGTATACTCCTGATTTAGTGCTAGAAACCTTAGACAAGGTTTAGACCTGTTTTAGTCCTGGTTTAGACCTGCAGCTCTACATGTTTCCAAGACATGACATTTAGTAGCATAAGTCATAAGTCATGTTTAGTTTAGGTTTAGTCCCTTTTTAGACCTGGGTAAGCTCAGATTTAGACTCATTTTAGTCTGTTACTCCACAGTGGTACTTGAAAATCAAAATATTTTCATAGATGGTGCTTGGTGCAAAAAGTATTTTCCTTATCAATGCACTAATTCATGTTTTTGGTAGTCCTTTTTTATGTCACAAGAATGCATTGCCTCAGAAGAATGTGACAACAGAAGCAGAGAGGGGATAACCTGAAGCAGATTAAAGTGTGTAAAAGTAACTACAAGGAAACTATGCCACTAAACCAGTTGAACGTTGGTTAAAATCCCTATATAATTCAAATGTGGCCACATATTAGGCTTTCGTTTTGTTTTGACGTTTTGTTTGAGACATTCAAAGCCCACACTGTAATTACTCTGCTGATCTGATCCTACAAATGAGTGAAAATTCCTGTAAGGGAGAAGCCCATAAGCACACTAATATAACATCTTCGTGTTAACACTACAAAGCCCCTGCTGCTGTCGCGGATCTTGTTTACTATCTCCTGGTCTGATCACATCAAGAGGTCCTCACCTGAGGCCTGATCCAGACCAGGGACAGTGGTGCGCACACAAAGGCCCAGACTGCGTGGAGCCAGGCCAGCGGTGGTGGTGGTGGTGGTGGTGGTGGGAGACTCCTGCCGCTGGCCCAAGTGTAAACTCATCATTGAGCGACTTAATTAGGACTAATTGTTGTCCGTGATCTGTGCGTTTAGGCCTTGTTTGAAGTGGCGCAGGGAGGAGGGAGGGGAGGGGGTAAACGATAAGACACTTGAAAGCCTACAGCATAGGGAGAGTGGCTGCGCGCTGTCTATGGGGTTGTGATCGTGAATTAGCCCGCTGGTGTTGTCTTTAATGGGACAATGTATGATCCGCGTATAGACAGTGGGATCATTGAGGGTCCCCCATACATTGAGCCGCGATAAGAGCATTTAACTGAAGCCATGGACAACACCCGCCACTGTTTAAGGCTGGTTTTAAAGCCTATCCCATTCACCAGATTCTCTTCATCTTTAAGGGAAGATTTTGAACATCCGATGGAAAAAAAAAAAAAAAAAAAAAAAAAAACTGTAACTGCCCACTAGTTGGAGATGTGGAGCGCGCAGGGAAGCTTAGGCTCATGCTAATTGAACGTCATTCATTTGTAAAGAATAGCTGCTAGAATTGGAATAATACAGTAAGAATAGTTGTCTTTGGCTTAATTCAATTTCTACATCATCCTTTGGACAGAAAAGCCATATGTGGGTCTATTGCAGGAGGTCCCAAACAAAGTACAACTCTTCATTTAACCGTCTAGACTGGACCATGGTTGTCAAACTTTTTTTTTTACACAGGGCTTTCTAGTTACCTTTTTTATTGATAAAATTAGCCTTAATCAGGACTTACCTATGTCTAAACTAAGGGATACATTTGAGTTAAGACATTTCACAATTCATTCCTAAATAAGGAAAGGGCAAGGACTAAACCAGGACAAAATCGCAGATAAACAAGGACAAAGACTGGACTAAATTCAAGACTAAAGCAGCTCTAAACTAGAACTAAACCAGGTCTCAACCAGGACTAATCTAATCCAGTAGTAAACCAGGATTAAACAGTCTACCTTTCAAACCCCAATTAAATCAGGGCTAAAACAGGCTCTATACTAAACAAAATCACATCTTTAACTGCAAAAAGTCAACTGCTGTGGTATGAAAAAATATGATGTCCTATACTTGTATGCAGTAATCACTGAATGTACAGTATAATAATAACAATGTCAAGCAATGAACCTAATTACCTTTAATATGCATAAAGGTTAGGTCCTGACCTGTATCCTGATAATAGATAGCAGATCACATTTACATAGCCTACTCTGCTGTACTGTAAGAGCATGTTGCACTGACACTTTGGTGTGTACAATATTTATGTTGGGCTAAGCTAATATTATGCGAACCTGGTGCATCTGGTCTCCATGCCTGCACACATTTCATATTTTCTATTTGTAAATGTTAATTCGTCACCTGCTGTATAAGCTGAAAGTTGACAAAAAAATAAAATATGCATGAAATAGTCACACATCTGGATTACCATCTAGAATGACGCATCTCAGAACGCGCTAGCATTGCCAAACCTCTGTGAACATTATAGATTCCTAAGTACCACTTCCGAGGCTAAATAGACTAAAATTAGATCTTATAGGACTAACACAGGACTAAACCCAGTCTAAATCTGGACTAAACCAAACCAGGACGTAACCAGCACAAAAAACAGGATAGAACCAGAACAAACTCATGTCAAAACCAAGACTACCCCCAATGCCAGAGTAAAACAGGAAAAAAATGGCTCTAAAGTAAACTAAACAAGGCCTTGAACCGTTACATGACTCCTGAGTACCACCAGTAGAAGGCTGCACACCGCCAGCTTTCTGTATCCAACCAACGATACAAGCACAACATAGTAAAGTATGGAAGATAAACTTTATTCATTCATAAATAAACTCTATACAATTCTCTATATGTACAAATAGCTTAAATACAAGTCTGCATTGCACAGTGAAGCTTAAGTGTTTCCATGAGAAATACTCCGGTTTGGGGGCTTTAGTAGAAGTGTGGATTGTGGATCATCATTGGCTGCTGCTGGTGGTAGTGGTGCTGGTGCTGCATTTGGGATACAGGCAGAGGGTAGAAGCCGGGGGCTGGTGCTGGTGTTGCCCGGTGGAGGTGAGCGTAGTGTGGCCTGTGGTAATGCAGCACTGGAGGGAGAGCGTGGAGCAGCATGGGTGGGACCTGAGGGGTGAGGTAGTCCTGGACTTCCCGTTTGAGCTTCATGCGTCTGTTCTGAAACCACGTCCTCACCTTAAAAAGGAAACAATGAGAGAAAACGTTAATATCCATATCCAGAGCGTAAATTTGAAACGCGTAAAAAGTCGTGCGTAAAAGTAATCCATGGATTTGGATTGTGAGTCTTACCTGAGTTTCAGTGAGGTTGAGCTTCTGCGCGGTCTTCACCCTCTCCCCTGAGTCCAAATACTTGTGTCTGAGGAAGATCTTCTCCAGTTTGTTGATCTGTTCAGGGGTGAACTTTGTGCGTACGCGGCGCTGACTCTGCGCGTCTTTCTCGGCTTCGCTCACTTCATCCAAGGCTGAGCATTCGGATGAGGCTGCCTCACTCTCGTAGCCGGATGAATACTCGCTTGTTTCTGAAACTACAGAGGAAAATACCGGTTAAAACACTGCGATTGCAAACAATTAATGATTAATTTGATAAGATGCAGAAGAAAGAACAAGAACATGGTTTAACAGGCTTGAGCTGTGAACTTACTCGGCGAGGCGCATGATGAACGAGGCGAGCAAAGGCCGGACTCGACTGTATCCTCATTCTTCACAGTTTTTGGTTTAGGCTGGAGGTATCCCTTTCCGTAAAAAGGTGTCGAAGGTTGCACCATGCAAGGAACATGAGGTTTAAAAGTTTTATCCGTTTCGCTTTCTTCAGCTTGAGTCTGAGCCTCGGTGTTGCCATAGTGGCTTTGAGCGAGCCAGTCCACGGAGAAGAATTTGACCATACTTGCGGTTGTAAGTCCAAGACAGGAGTGTAGTATCGTCTCCAGGTCCCCGTGGTGTTTATATACCGTCCCAGGTGCCCCCCCTTCCCCCCCAAGCGGGTCGTTTGCATATGTAAAGAGCGCGCTTGTTAACGCCTGATCGATCCCTATGAGCAGGCCTTAATGGGTCGTTATTGAAGTCTTTACATATCCTGTGAGTGTGTGAAGAACTGGCGCCACTGAGTCTGTGAGAACCGTCCTGAGCTCATACATGTGTCTGGCCCGAGAGGAGACGCGCTGCAGATGTGGCTTTCATCTGGATACATACAGTCTCTGCATACAGGTGTCAGTCTCGCAAAACATGGTTCGAGCAGACAAGGGGTTTCATTACTTTGAGACGGCCTTATTTAAACGGCTTAACAATAGGAGAATTTTAATATAGTTTAAGCGTCATTAATCCAGGGGTTTCTTCAACAGCTGGATCACGTTTTACTCACTTTCATTTGCTGTCTGCGGTACAGTGTGATATTTATGGGTAACAGACAAGATGATCACACACAATCATCATTATTTACTTTGTTTGGGATGTCTCAATATTCTAATAAATATGAGTAATTTAAGAGTTATGCCTTTGCGTAAAGATGTTTTTACGCACGAACGGGAAAAAAATGAATATGACGCCTATATCGCCAAATAATTGTGTCAGTGTTAGATTGAGATTAATTTTGAAATGATCTGTATACAAGGACAAAGACAGGACATAATCAGGACAAATCCAGGACTAAAGCAGCTCTAAACTAAACCAGGTCTCAACCAGTACTAATCTAATCCAATACTAAACCAGGACTAAACCAGAACATAACTAGGACTGAACCAGGACTAAACTACTAATCCAGAACTAAACTGTGGTCTACCTTTCAAGCTCCCAACTAAATCAGGACTAAAACGCCGCTCTGTCTAGTGGGACTTGGACACACACACTGTTAGGTTGCCAAACCAGTTTAACAAAAATTAAAATGTTGTTCTATTCGTTATGGGTAATCATTGATTTTACGCACCAAAATACAATACAAAAATAATAAATTATCATACTATACTGTATGTATACTTGGATTTAATAATAATACTAATAATATTAATTAATAATCAATCATTACTTCCCCTGTCAGATCACGTTTTTTTTTTTTTTTTTTTTTTTTCCTTTAAGCTAGAATTTAACCATTGGAACTAGTTTGGCAATCAGAGGAAAATGCTCTTTAGATAAAGTATGTCTCCCATCGCAAACTATTTCACTCTCCTTTGGAATATCGTGCAAACAAACTAGCAATTTACACTTGCAATGGCCTCTTTCATTATCTGTCTTTTGAAAATGCAGACACATAAACCGTAACTGTTTGAATGGTAGCTTAGTGGGACTTATCGATTGGGACTAGATTATATCAGTTTTTGACAGACCAAATATTGACATCCTACAAGTGATCTGTGGTCTAAGTCAATTACGCACGGGAATGTTGTCGTGATGGCATTCTGCAAACTCAAATCTAAAGATGAATGCAGGTATCCTTTGGACAGTCATAGTATTGTAAAGATAGAAATATGCCTACACAGGTAGAACTCGTCCCAGGCCGGCGGTGGAGTAGATGCTGGATTCCCTGGAGAGCACTGGCGCCAGTTGCCCGAAAGGCAGCGTTTGGCACCGCGCTTCAAACATTGGAGATCAAAGGTATTACAGTAGCAACACAATTACAGCTGATTGTCGAGCCGTTCACATGCAAATCTGTTAAAACAAGCTGCGAGAGGAGCTGTGAAAACCCTCTGAGAGCAAACAATCCCCGAGAAAAGACCGAGATGAGCCTCAAATGGACTGAGAGTCTGTCGCACCAGCGCATCCGGGTGTCAAAGCCATAAGAAATCATTAATATCTTTTTTGTTAACATGGCGGGGCAGGTTGGGCGCGTAAATGGGCAGGTAAGCGCAGACAGACAGGGCACCTCCCTCCCAATGAGAGCTCCCAGCACGCAGCGGAGCCTGGACAATGGCTCTAAACTGATCGTTTAGTTATATGACAATGCAGATAAGAGTCCGCGGCTGTGTCCTTATCGCTGGGGTGGCTCTATAAGAGGTCGCAGCCCCCGCGTCCTCAGCTCTATTTATCTATAAGGCTTTGAAGCTGCTCTGATTCCGTTTGATAAACAATGCGGAGCGCCAGGGATGTGGCCTTCACACAGCGACCATTTCCTCAGCCGCGACTCCACTGTGTCTGCGCCAAGGAAGCTCCCCACCACTGTATTCGGATTTGTAACGTAGTAAAGGAGATATGACACGACATGAGTGAGAGTGTGGGAGTCAAACCTACGCATTTGAGTTGATTTTTACGCAGCATGATATCAACTGGTCTTTTAAAACAACACATTTTATCAAGTTGTCATGAAGTTGCAATGGAGAATTTAAAGGGCGTAAGTGACATTTTTTTTTTTTTTTTTTTTGGCAGTAAAGAGAGCTCATCATAAGCTTTCATTTGATGCACATATTGCAATTTTGTATGTATCTCTCTTTAGACCAGGGGTGTACAACTTTTCTTTTTTTTTTTTTAATCAGGGCCCCATACCAGAAAATATATGCTGAGGAGGGCCACTCAGTGTAGGTGACATATTTAGCTTCACCATAAAAAAAAAAAACCTCATTCAGCAGTTTGTTCAGGGATCTCAACAGTGGATCAGTAACATAAGTATTTTGGCATAGGTTTTTACTCTGGATGCCCCTCCACAACTACACATATCCGTTTTTTTACATTCTCAACCCTAGATATCTGTCTAAGTTGCCCTTTGACTTGTGTATATTCATCCAGACTTCTTATTCAAGTTTTATTTGTCATATGCATACAGTTACAGAGTACCATAAGTAATAAAATAAGATATGCCCTGGCGCTCTCTCCTCCTAATAAACAGCTGATAGTAATTAGCAATAAAATCTGCATAAAAACATACAAAAAAAGCAATAAATGTACAGTGCAATAAACGCAGCATTTAAATAAATAGCCAGTCAGCCTTCCTTATAGCTGAGCCATATAACCAGAGGATAGAAACCAGCAAGTACAGACTGTGAAGCTTTGCAAGCATTTCCCTGAAAGAAGGTAGGAAATGGAAGCTGTGTGCAAGGGTGACTTGGGTCCTGCATAATTCATAGTTCTTTTGTCCTGCAGCGTTTTTTTGTACACGTCCTGTATTTGGGGCAATGGTGAGATAATAATCTTGGATGCAGTTTTTACTGTCCTCGTCAGGAGACTATGTAAAACCAAACCACACCAGTAAGCATCCTATCTAAAGACTCTTACTAACTGCCTGTTACAACAAAGTTTCTCCATCCCTATCTGTCATTTAGCTTGTTCTGGAGAAGGCCTCTTATCTTATTTTGTCCTTTCATTTCAGCGTCCACTGTTCTGTTCGCCTTCAGGTGGTCTTGGGGCGACCTTTCTTTGACTAGCCTTCGGGAGTCCTGAAGAGGGGTGTTTTTTGTAATGCTGTCTGGATCTTTCTGACTTTCTGTCCCTGCCAGGTCCATCTTCTCTTCATTATGACAGTATGTACTCTTGATAGCACTTGGTTAGGAGGTACTGGTTTGAGATTTTTCCCAACATTTAGTGGCCATTTGCAAAGAAAAGTTTTTCATATCTTCACTAACGCTGACACAAGAAACTGGAAAAGTAAAATTTCATTGCATGCATTATGTTTGTGGTTTCTTCATTTGTTGTTGCAACTTCTCTAGTCTGTAAGCCATGGGACAAACTTGGTATTTTCACCAACCCATTACAAACTCTTACACAATCTACTGACCTGTTGTTCTCAGCCAAACAAAACTAACAAATATGACCCTTACTTTATGCCATGTTTCCAAGGCAGACATAACTTTTAGAGGCACAAAGACTGTTATGTGAAGATCATGATACTTTTTTAAAACCATTATGCCCCCCTCGAGGCACACTGTTCAGTTTTTCATTTAGAATGAAATTTGCTTGTGTATGTGTGTGCATGTGTGTGTACCATCATTTTGGATGTCTTATAGCTTGTGGCATATTTTTTTGCAAGAACTTTTACTTTTGGTAATTTTTAAAAACTCCAATGTCTTTTTCTATTATGTCATTTATACTCTTTATGCATTTTGCACCATTTCTACACCATTGTAGCAAAAATGCACATGTTCAAAAAATGCTATTAAATCCTCATACATGAATATTTTTTTCAGCTTTTCAAAAATATCTCCTAAACATCTTTATACCTGCTCAAAACTACCAAACATGAAATCATTTTCATGTTATTTCGTGTTTGGTAATATTTTAACCCCTTAAATGCCAGTTAATTATTTGAATTATATTGTTTATTTAAAAAAAAAAAGTAAGTAAGCTTTATTTCTATAGCACCTTTCCCAGACATAGTCACAAAGTGCTTCACAATGAAAGGCATAAAACAACATCATAATAAAATACCAGTGCAATAAACACATTATAACAAAATACAGTCAATCATAGCAGCCCTAGTCTAATGACCCTTGAACGCTTGTGTAAAAAAGAAAGTCTTAAGTTGTTTTTTAAAAGTATTTATGCAATGTAATGAGCGCAGGTGCGGTGGCAGTTCATTCCACAATCTGGGCGCAACAGCGCGGAAGGATCTGTCTCTTCGAGTCTTGAAATGAGTGCGAGGGACCAGTAGAAAGTTCTGTTTTGAGGATCTCAAGCTGCGTGCCGAGCTGTAGGGCTGAATCAAATCACATATATAGGGTGCGAGAGCTATTCTCCAAATAATGAAATGCATAGTTTCTCGTTTGGTAGTTTTGAGCAGGTTTAAAAGTGTTTAAGAGATTTATGAAAAAGCCATTTTATTTATTTATTTATTTTACATGTACATTTTTGCCACAAAGGTGTCAAAATGTACAAATGGGGTGCAAAATGTGAGGAGGGCAAACAGGTTAATACTTTAAAACAGGGCAGGAATCACAGGCAATGCATGGCTCATTAAATGATATTATTGCAATTATTGATACATTGCACAAGATACCGGTATATCAATGTATTTTTAAAGAAAAAAATCAGCATTGCTTTTTCTTGTCTGTATTAATTGTGATTGTGTAAATTATAAAGGGTTATACACATATATGCTACATGTCATGGCAAAAATATGCCACTGGAGCAGCAGAACAGTTTCAGATTGGTATCAATACAAGAATTAAATGTGTCAGTATCAAAAGTATCAATATTTTGGTGTCAGTTTACACATTACTGATTTATAGACTTCAATAAACAAGAAACCCCAAGTGTTGTTTCTAAAGGTAATAAATCAACAATTAGTCAGTCTGCTTTTTAATTATGAAGTATTTAGAAATGTTTTTATGTATGTGTGTGTGACAGTGTTTGACAGACCAAGTGCGTAAACTTGCTGTACTGCCCTCTACGGTCCTGGCAAAATTCTTGACCATTTGACTGTGAAAGCAAAGCAATACTGTAGCACCATTATTATGCATGACATCACAAAAGTATCGAAAGCATCAATATCATTACTCAATATCGCATCTCACAATGTTGCACTATAACAAGAGCTCCATACACACGCTTTTGCCTGTCGGACCTGAAATATAATTTGGTCTGTTTTGCTGATAGACATAACCAGGCTATAACCCACTGCCACACAGCACACCTCCAGCGATGACAGAGAATAATACGCCTTGGCAAGTTGGGGGCTTAAAAAATCTCATTTATTTGGCTAAATTAAGCAAATGTCCATAGCACGTCACATTCCATATCCACGGTGCCCTTCAGAGCGAATGGCCGCGGAGGAGAGCGAGCGGCAGCATAGAAAAATAAGACACTGACTTGAGCGTCGTTTCTCAAATAACATTTTACACATTGTCATCTCATTATGTTATATCACTTTCTCTATAATAGCGAGCCTCTGCGTTGACACAATAAGCTCGACACTGCAGCCGATTGATAACAAACGCAATTATTTCACATTGTGCTGTTAAATTAAACCATTATGAGATATCAATTTTACCAGTCTGGCAATGAATCAGGTTTGGCCAATGGGAAAACAAACAACAGCTGTGCCTCAAATTGAAGCAAACGTATAATCCATAAAGTGTTGAGTCATTCAGAAATAGCAATGGGCCTCTCCCTGTCCAGTTTGTGGTGGTATGAGGGGTAGCGTTGACAATCCCACTAGTTGGCATGCAGTACAGAAACAGTACATGCATTTATTTTATATGAAGGCCTTAACAAGGTCACAAAAGCAAGAACACGTCAATAAAAGAGCAAAGATAAGTATCAAAGTCCAGACTGGTGAGTAAAAATCTTTATAAGACAAGACCGGTTTGTAAAGTTATGTCTCAAGTGAATGGTACGATACAGGTTGGGTCAGTACGGCACATTTTGATGAGGTAAGTAACCCTTGAAGAGGCCTGCGTTTCCACTCTGCTGGATGGGGCTGAACAGTGACACACAATTTACTGCCTTAAACTTTTATATTGTGAGTTCAAAAAATAAAAATAAAAAGCTCAGTGTCTTCTAACAGTTGTAGGAAGTTACTCATGTATCTGTGAACTGGTGAACTTACCATAGTAAAGAGCATGAAAAGTAATAAAATGGTTGCCTGTGATTGGCAATTTTCTGGGGCAATTATTCTCAAACTTTTCCAACCAAGTACTATCTCAGAAATGATATGGCTTTCAAAGTAGTACCATCTTTAATGCACTGAATCAACCATTACAAAGAATTTACAGAACTAAACCAGTTCCAGGCCAGGACTAAACCAGCACATAACTAGGACTAAACCAGTTCTAAACAAGGACTAAACTGTGCCTAAACCAGGACTAAGCAGTGGTCTACGCTTCAAATTTCATGTCCAACCAGAGTAGGACTAAAATATTAATACAACTGCCTCTAAATTTAACTAGACTAGAATTTAACTTGAACAGCAAAAGACCATCAGAAGAAGCCTGCGTACCACTTGTGGTACCCATTCCCCAGTTTGCGAACCACTGGTCTAGGGTCTAGGGTCTAGGGTGTGCACCACCTCGTAATCTAGGGTCCAGCCTACTGTGACCCCTAGCTAGATGAGCAGTAGAATGGCTAAATGCATTTTTTGGTTAAATATTTGAAATCTCCTGACCTAATTTTCAGGAAGTACAAATTCCAAAACTAATTCAGTCAGAAAGTCACAAGCCAGTATGCTTTTTGTGCCTATCCCAAGCCCGGATAAAAGGAGGCGGTTGTGTTAGGAAGGTAAACATATCGCTGCTTGGATAAAAAAGAGCGTTAAACCATTTGTGTAGTGAGGTAAACACTTAGCAACTAAATACTACTACATTGAACAGTAGAAGATGATTCCTGTTTTGTTTTTTTTTTGTTTTTTTTACTGTTAAATTAAATTTTTTCATGACACTTTTGCTCAGATTTAATGCATTGTAGACAGGGAATTCAATTTTTTTGTACAATACAATAAAACATTTCCATGTTTTTCGGGTGGCAGTAGCTCAGTAGGTAGACCTGATGGCCTACTAACTGGAAGGCTGGCCGATCGATCCCCGCATAATGCTGTTGTGTCCTTGAGCAAGACATTTCACCCGCCTTGCCTGTCTGAATGTGCAAGTGTTGTGTATCAAAGCACAATATTAAATAATAATAATAATAATAATAATAATAATAATAATAATAATAATAATAATAATAATAATAATATTACTTAGTGTTGTGCCTTGATATTAATTAGTTTAAATAATCTTGTGTCGTACTCGACTCAGCCTGTACCATACTGCTCTGTCAGTTTGTAAAAAGATACTGCATTGTGCCCCATTTGTGAATACTGTCCCACATAAGAGCATTTACTGTATAAATAAAGACTTGTTTAAATGTTTTTTTTTTTCCAGTCCTCACAAGTCCAGGTTGGAGGTGGGGGTGGGGGGGTCTAAGGGCCATAGCTGAGTGCTGTTGACCCTGTATTGGGGTCTCGTTTTGGGGTCAGGGCTCACTGGAAGCTGGCCTTGACCCTCCGCAGCGTGTCATGGATGCGGCGTGTCTGGCGCTCAGTGGACTGTTGGAAGTTGGCCTGGTTTCCCGAGGCCAGCTGGTGGATGTCTGCAGAGCCCATCCGCCTGATCCGGACCCGTAGGTATGACTGGAGGTCCCGGTCCAGGCTGTAGGGGAATGCCGCCTCTTGGAACGCATGGACCTGGCTCACAACCTTGGCTATTCTCCTATAGGAACAGATAAGATAACAATGAATAGTTTTTTGCATTCACTGTTAAAAGAAATGTACACAATAACTACTATTCATAATTTGAACATAGTTTCTACAGTTCAAAGTAACACAATATAAGAAGTTGTGTGTTTTTTGCTGCATCTTGTGGTCGCATGGCAAATCCAGCCTTAGGGGATCCCAAGTCAATGTACTTCTTGTGACGGTCCCAAGCCCGGATAAATAGAGAAGGTTGTGCTAGGAAGGGCATTACGCATAAAACCTGTGTACCAAATTAATAAGGGAAAATTCATTGCATACTGGAAGGCAGTTGAGGGAACCCCGCATGAGAAAATATGACAAAAAAGACGTGGTAACATGGCAAATGCAATTCGCCAATCCTTTTGTACAGCCTGTGAGCATCTATGGCAGCCCCACAGGGACATATACTTGTCAACATTCCTTAAAATGATAACTTATGTCTTAAAAAATCTGTTTAATTCCTAACTGTCTCAAACGTTTATATGATTAGTTCAAAAAAGAAAAAAAATGTGCTGCTTTGGCAGTGCTCAGTATCTTTTTTGGACAGTTGTAGGAAGTTACCAATGTTAAGGTGAAATGGTGAATTTTGATGTAAGGAGTGAGTAAAAGAGTTCATAGTAAAGAGTACAAAAAAGTAAATGATTGCCAGTGATATAGCAATTGTCTTCTGGTGGAGAGGTCCTGCCTCAAGTGGAGGAATTCAAGTATCTCAAAGTCTTTCAAGATTCAAGATTCAAGATGGAGGAGGAGATCAGCAGGCGAACTGGAGCAGTGTCTGCAGTAATGCAGTCTATGTACCAGTCTGTTTTGGTGAAAAAGGAGCTGAGCTGAAAAGCAAAGCTCTCGATTTAATCTAGGTTCCTACTCTCACCTATGGTCATGAGCTTTGACTGAAAGGACAAGATCTCAGATGCAAGTGGCCAAAATGAGTTTCCTCCACAGGGTGACTGGGTGCCTTGGTCACCTGGGAGGAGCTCAGAGTAGAACTGCTGCTCCTCCACAACGCGAGGAGGTGGCTAAGGCACCTGTCTTGTATGCCCCTTGGACGTCTCCCTGGTGAGGCATTCCAGCCATGTCCCACCGGGAGAAAACCCCATGAAAGACGTAGGACATTGTCTCCCAGCTGGTCTGGAAACGCCTCAGTATTTCCCCAGAGGAGCTAGCAGAAGTGTCTAAGTCCAGGACAGTCTGGTCATCTCTGCATAGACTGCTGCCTCCACGACCTGGTCCCATATAAGCCGAAAAAGATAAATGGATGTCTATGATGTACACCACCTCATGCTCTAAGTAGCAGCCTCCTGTGAGCCCCTGTCAGCAGCAGAGAATGACTAAAGGGAAGCTGGTGTTTACAAATTCAAACTCTGGAGTGGCATTTATGATTTATTAAGCAGTCTTTTCTTGTATACATATTGCAGATGTTTATATCACAATGTGTTTGGGATATAAAACATTTACCTCCTTATTTTGCTTTGTTTGTCTCCTGACCTAAAAAAAAAAGTTTGTGGTAGTCCAGAGTCTGTGTCTCTAGGCCTGACCCCAACATCTGGACCAGAAGCTCCTTTTCCAATCAACCCCCCAGCCCATGTTCTCCATCTGCCTCAGCTCTGGCTCCCTCCACCACCGCCCGAACCCGACAGCTGTGCCATTACCATCTTCAGTAGCACTCGCTCTGACCCCAGCATCTGGTTGGCCATATTGGACCGGGGGAGAAGGACACAGGAAAACGCATCCCCAAAGTGCACCAGCCAAGTCTGTCATTGATGGATACGCGGGGTGGATGTGGGATGGGAGCTAATTTACAGTTAATGAGGCGGCGTTCACAAGGACACAGTGAAGTGACACTGTAGAATTACAGTTTCATTTCATCTACTGTAAAATATAGCCAGGAATATTGATTGTGGGCTGAAAATAATGGCAATGAGTTGTAGCCATATTGTGAGATTAATGACATTACAGGAACACAACAGCAATGTCACTTTAATGGCATCCGATACAATGGAATCTGAGGCAAAAATCTGAAGATTAGTGTATAATATAAAATATATAGTTGAACATTAACCAAGTTTTGTTGCAAATTTGTTTTTATCTTCAGGGTACAAACATAGGTACAAACTGTATAAAAATAAAAGTATATAGTATAAGTCAGTGGTACCCAAAGTGGGGTCTGAGGCCCTCTGGTGGACCGCAAAGGTACTGCAGGATCCTCGCAATATTGTCTGATATTTTAAGATGCTCTTGACTTTGGGGAAGGCTGGTACAATAATAATATTAATAATAATAATAATAATAATAATAATAATAATAATAATAAATTCTTATTATTATCATTATTACCGAACCGTGTGGGGCTTTCTGTGTGGAGTTTGCATGTTCTCCTCGTGTCTGAGTGGGTTTTCTCGGGGTGCTCCTGTTTTCCCCATCAACCTCAAAACATGCACAATAGGCTAATCTTCCAGCTAGGTACTCCTGACCAGTATCTGGAGAAGAGACCCCGGGTGCTGCACCAATCAATAAACTATACTTTTTTTTAAAATAGATTAATATTACTTTTGTGATGTTTTTGTTATGCAGTTAAATTTACCCAATAAATTGCTTAATTTTTCCTAATTATTAGGGTCAGGGAGGTGAAGAGTCAACATATCAACTGATAAAATGGGGGTCACTTGGAAAAAAGGTTGGGAACCACTGCCATAGATTGTAGAAAGAACAGGTGTTGGCATGGCATTGCTATATGAAATTTTACACTCAGAAAGCGCCAAAAACAATGTACATTCTGCCCTAATCAATTATTGTCCTTTGAGATATATATATATATATATATATAAAAATGTGTTTATAATAAGTCACCCCCATCCTTAGGGACAGGTTACCTACACTTTGCCATGGCACATTTTAGCTATTTCTGCTTTTAAGCCTCATGACCCAAAACATTATACAGTATATTCACCAAACGTGAAACTTGTACAACTGAATATCTGTTGTCTGGAAGATTGTTAAAACCAGTGATTTAAAAATGCCAACATCAGTTGAGTCTGACCTGAGTTTGGTCCACTTGTAGGCTCCAGTGGTGAGTTTGAAGGCTCCGATCTCCAGCTGCTGGATGTGCATGGCCAGGATATGAGCCGATGGCAGAGTGGGCTTCCTCCTCATGTGATCGCCTCCCATCAAACACAGGTCATCGCTCTTCAAAAACACCTAATGAGAAGCAATTTATTATTAGTATTTTGTTGTTGTTGTTGTGTTTATTATTGTTATACTTAAACCCACATCTATTTTATATTGAAATTTAAATACACTTTGCCACAGACTTGATGACTTTTTGCAGATTTAAAGATAAGTTGATAGGGGCTTCAAACAGATTTTTGGAATTTGTGTCCCTAACCTGCATCACAGAAGCAACATGTTCACCACCTCAAGCAAAAATATTTCAGCAGGAAATGGCATTGCTTTAGGCCCTTTTAGTTCAAGTCAAACTCGCAGGTACATGTTGCTGTTTTAAGAATATCAAAATCACTTCAAAATTATAGACTTAGCTACACATGTTCTATTTCAGTTCTGACCAGTCATTCAAAATTATATGGTGGAGTTTATTGAAAATGTTAAGTTGTTTTCTTTCTTTTTTTTCATGCAACGGAACAAGTAGGATGATTTTGAGACGACATGCTGCGCATACTTCCAGGTGATTTATGGGAAGGTGCAGCTTCACAACCCTTGTGTACTTTTAAAACTAAAGGAACAGAATTTGCAGAGGTTCCACTTCATGTTTTGGCCTTTTCCTTTCATCTGCCTCAAGGTACTATGAAAAGTAAATTTTTTTTAATACTTTATACAAATTTACCACATGCAGTTGCACTTGAGTGTCCAGCTCCAACTTTTCTAGAATAAGTGTTAGGATAAGTGAGCTCGGTTCATAAAAATCACTGGAATTTGTGCTCATTCTTCATCTAAAAACAGCTCCAGCTCCTTCAGGTTGGATGCATTGTACAACACAGTTTGAGTTGTTTTCTTCAAAAATTGTCCTGTGTTTAACTCCATCCTTCATTCCTTCAGTTCTGAGCAGTTTCCCAGTTCCTACCAATGACAAATATCCCCACAGCAGGACACTGCCATCATCAGGCTTCACTTTACACAGGGAGCACAGTCAGATGCTAGGTCTGTGCTACACATAGCATATTTCACTGATGGCTCATTTTAATTGTATCTGGACAGAGGACCTTCTCGTGTTTGGGGAGTCTTCCACGTGCCTTTTGGCAAACACAAAACATGTTTTGTTATTCTTTTCTTCAAGCAATGGCCCCTCTTCCACCCAGCCCAGCTCTGTGGAGTGTATGGTTCAGAGTGGTCCTGGGACAGATACAATAGTCTCTGCTGTGGAGCTCTGCAGATCTTTCGGGGTCACCTTTGGTCTTATTGTTGCCTCTCTGATGAATGCACTCCTTGCCCGGTTTGTGAGTTTTAGATGGTCCTCTTTAGGCAGGTTTGGTGTGGTTCCTTATCTTTTACATGTTGTAATGATGAATTAAATTGTGTTTTGTGGCATAATGACAGTTGAATTACAGCCAGGCCAACCTTATCTAACTATTTCTGTGACTTCTGAGGCTGAGTAACACTGGGTCTCATTTAGGGGCTTCTTTAAAAAGGGGCTACATAATTTTGCAAACTCAAGTTTTTTGCATTTTCATAGTTGTTGTCATGTGATGTAAAGTGGCTGACATGAACCTCTCAATGATCCATTTAAATTCCAGGTGGTAAGGCAACAATAAAGGAAAAATGCTAAGGGGGTACATACTTTTTCTTGCCACTGTTATGTCCCCAAATATGATGTAAATATGTTTACGGTTTTGATTTTGGTTCGCTGATTGTTCAATCAGAAAAGCGGAAAGAGCTCCATGCTTTGGCTGACTCATAGGCCAATCTGTACATGCAGCAGCTAACATCAGAGCTACAAAACCAGTTGGCAAAAGAGCAAACTGTGACTGGCAACCCACAGACTATTGTTTGATTTAGACTGCACTACTGTTTTTGAACCAGTACGAGTGCATGCTGCTTACAGTACTTTTAACTAATAATAATAATAATAATAATAATAATAATAATAATAATAATAATAATGATAAATAGTTTTATATAGCACTTTTCTACACATTCAAAGTCACTTTACAATTAGCTGCATTATTCCTTCACTCCTCAGTCACACTCTATGGTGGTGAGCTACTTTTGTAGCCACATCTGCCCTGGGGCAGATTGATGGAGACATGGCAGCGACACTGCGCCTTTGGCCTCTCTGGCAACCAACAATCAATAACAGTAACACATACATACACCAGTGCCACAGACACTGGGGAAAAGGTGGGTGAAGTGTTTTGCCCAAGGACACAACAGCAGTATGCAATATTGTTAGGAAGGACTGATCTGCCAACTCTGCGATTGGTGGGCAAACAGCGCTACCTACTGAGCTACCGCCCACCCAAACGCTAACCCTGTCCTTTACACCGTGGTGGCACGGTTGCAAAGTGGTTATCACTGTCGCCTCACAGCAAGAAGGTTCAATTCCCGGACCAAGCAGAGCTTTTCTGTGTGGAGTTTGCATGCTGTCCCTTGTGTTCGGTTGCCATGTCTTTTCTCCAGGTAGTCTGGTTTTCCCCATCAACCTAAAACATGCACAATAGGTTAATCCTCCAGCTAGGTACTCCTGACCAGATCCTGGCTCAAGATCTGGGGCTGCACTGCAGTTGCCCACTGCTCCTGACAGTTTGCCCAAGCAGCACTGAAGAATGGGTCAAACGCAGAGAAAAAATTTTTCTACATCCTTCTCTCACACCAAAAAACTTCATGTACTCTCTCACTACGTCCATAAATCTCCTTTTTGGTCTTCTCTAGCCATCTAGTCTGGCAGCTCTATCATGTAGAAGCACCTAGCCCTTCTCTGTACAGGTCCAAAATCTGACTTTATCTCTAAAACATCTAACATGAGCTGAGATTCTTATTTTTTGGCAAACTCCAGCAAACAGCAACAAATCCAGCACTGACTTCCTTACTTCTAAAATTGTTGGACTTTTTCAATTTCAATGTTCAGAGGCAGCACCAGCTCTAAACTTTCACACAGAGTAAAGTAGCTCAAAGCTATTTTCTATTGATTTGTTTGCCCCGTAGGCCATTTTCTTGCTTTTTGTGTGTGTGTGTGTGTGTGTACAGTGCATTTCCAGTCACTGTGTGTATGTGTGGAGGCACCCACCTGCACGGCTCGCAGCTCCTCCAGGATCTCACACACCTTGGTGGGCAGATGTTTCCAGGCCTGTTGGCGATAGAGAGAGACGGAAGTTCCATTTAGCATCTAATACATGACTAATTAAATCACGGTTTCAATGAGCGAGCCAATGAATTATAACCTGCTTTCAAATTAGATATATGGAAATGTGACTGTGCTTTTTCAGTGCCTCCATTCCCCCTCGCTGCACACTCCGTCCTATCTGAGCGCATTCCTGTTAATTTCTCATTTGCGCAACTAATTAAACCCCATCTAAAAACCAATCACCGTTGAAGAAAACATTTAACTCCGGGGCATCCGACTTATTGCACGAGCTGAAATTTTAGAAGTCATTTATGAGATGTGTGTGCGTGCGTGTGGGCTTACGGGTAATTGCCTGACGAGCACATTCTCCAGGCCTCCCAGGATTTGCATGGCAGTGGCGAAGTTTCTGGATTCGTAGCAGTGCTTTCCAATCCACAGATACTTGGTCAGCAGAGCGACTTGGGTCTGCAACACAAAGAGGAGAGGCGGTCATTAAATAGAAAGGAAATGCAAAGCGAAGCAAAAATGGATAAAAAAAAGGCTTGTGCATGAGCGTAATGAAAGGAAAATGAGGAAAATATTAATAAGCTACATCTTATTATCATCCACTTCATATTTGTTTGTGCAGTGTCCATAACAGGAGCTGCAGTGAGGAAAGAAGAGTTTTACTTGAACTGTATACAACAGTGGAATGTAACAAAGTAAAAGTACTTAATTTACTTAAGTACAATTTTCAAGTATCTGTACTTGAGTAAATTTTACAAGGGGTACATTTACTTTTATTTCACTACATTTTAGAGCAAGTATTGGAATTTTTTAGAACTTTTTAGTTCTGAAATCTGTGTGAAATACTTTTACTTTTTTTACTCACAAGTACATTAGAAAGTGAACACTTCTATACTTTTACTTAAGTAGAAATTTTCATGGGATACTTTTACTTGAGTACATTTTTACTCCTTTAGCTGTACTTTTACTTTTACTTTTAGTTTAAAAATTGAGTACTTCTTCCGCCACTGACTTTATACTTCATTTGTGTTTAGTCTGGAGTTGTAGTCAAAATTACCAAGACTGGGCAGACTGTGAACAGTGTGAGAAACAAGGGAAGAGCAATCCCAAGATCCCAAGTATGCCAAAACAAAAAGAGGTCAGTAGTTCAAGTTCTGTGTTATAGCCCGAGGGATTAATAAGGGATATACAGCATATGAAAAATTACTTTTCACTGCTTCCTTACTTTCATGCATAATTTTGGCATAGGTTTTTAAGTCAGAGGCCCTTCCTGACTCACCCCTCACCATTCATCTGGACTTGGGACCGGCAAATATTGTGTTTTTGACACCATGTCAGGTAATCAAACCCCTAAACCAGTGTTTCCCAACAAGGGGTACAAGCACATTGCAGAGAGTACGTGGAGTTATATGTTTGGCTTTCAAAGACTAAAATAAACCTAAATCAGGACTAATCCAAAACTAAGATTAAATCAGGACTAAGCTGGGTTTAAACCAGGGCTAAAACCAGAACTAAACTAGGACAAAACCAAGAACAAACCGGGTTTAAACCAGGTCTTAACCAGAGCTAAACCAAGTCTAAAAGTCTAAAAAACTAAGACAAAAACAGGACTAAACCAAAAATAAGCCGAGTCCAAACCAATACTAAACCAGCAACAAACCAGGTCTAAACCAGAATTAAACTAGGTCTAAACCAAATCAAAACCAGGACTAAATTAAGTCTTAACCAGGTCAGCCAGGAATAAACCAGGTCTAAAACCAAAACTCAACCAGGACATTAACTAAACTAGGTCTAAATCAGAACTAAACTAGGTCTAATCCAGAACTAACCAAGGTCTAATGTAGAACTAAACTAGGTTTAATCCAGATCTAAACTAGGTCTAATCCCTAACTAAACTAGGTCTAATGCAGAACTAAACTAGGTCTAATCCCTAACTAAACTAGGTCTAATGCAGAACTAAACTAGGTCTAATCCAAAACTAGAACAGGTCTAAACCAGAACCAAATTAGGTCTGAAGCAGAACTAAACCAGGAACAAAGCATGCCTAAAGCCAGAACTAAACTAAGACTAACCCAGTGCTAAGCTGGGTCTAAACCAGGACTAAACCAGGATTAAGCCAGGTCTAAACCAAACTGGGGTACACAAACCCAAAAAGGTTGGGAATCATTGCCCTAAACTGAGCACTCCATCACGGGTATAATAATACAAAATTGGTTGTGGCATATCATGAATTACATTTTCTCTATGACACAACACTATGAGGCAAGACAAAAAAATGACATATTGAATTTTAGTCATCTTGAAGGCCTGTATCAGACTACGCTATACTATGTTGCTGAAGGTTTAGTAAGATTTAGCTTTAGCGTCCCGTATGGTTTGGACTCCTACGTGATTGCGAAGAGGTTCAACGCTTATGTTCCCACAGCTGTAGCCTGTATGAGCCCACAGCCATATAATCCCAAATTTTAAAATCAGGCTCTATGTTCCCACATTTCTAAGCTTAAGGGTTGGGGTTAAAGGATAGTGTAAGGGGTTTGGGGGTTTAGGAGATTAGGAGATTAGGATTTCGGGGGTTAGAATCAAATATGCACTATTTACCGGAAAATAATCCTACAAAACTGGGAACATAGGGCCAGGGGGACATAGGTCTGTGGGAATAAATTGATGTGAGATTATTGGGCTGGGGGAACATAGATACACTCCCATTCAGAGCACTGAAGTTGCGGAAAGAGTGGGAAAAGCGTGTGTTCCAATATATTTTATTAAACTAAAAATATGTGGAGCCTTATGCAAGACTGAATTTTATTAAGAAAAGGATTACACATCTCTCAGTTTTATCAGAACAAAAACAAATAGTGTCTACCACTATATGATCCATTCTGTGCTTTATAAGACAATCTTTTTTTATTTTTTTATTTTTTTTTACTAGAAAAACTCAAGCTCATCTCCAACATTTGCCATATACAAGAAAAGCTTAGAAGGTCTGAGACATCACATCTAACAGTTATGTAGGCACAGTTGTGATCGATACCAAATTCAATGCATTTATGTACACAGGAAGCTAAAGGATGACGTCTATGTCACTATGTCTATGTATGCTAAACCCTTTACTAAATGTTGTTCATCTCTAAAAAAAGAGAACTAGTTAGAACCACATTTGTGAGTGTCAGATACTGAGCCGAGGCAGTAAAAAGTCACAGTTTGGGCGAGTGTGACTGACATGATAATCCATGTCCGATGAGAAATCAAAGCCCACGCTGTGACAGTAATGGCTGCTCTCCTGGCCCTGACCCTTTATGAGTAATGTGAGGCCTCACCTTCACAGAGTCACAGATGACGATTTCAGCTGAGACCCAGTTAGTGACACTGTCAGAGTATGAGAGCAGCTGCTGGAGGGAGCCCTGTTCTCCTTCAACCAGAGCACTGCTGCCCTCTGCTGGCGAGACTGGCTGAGACACATTCCTGATGGGAGAACAAACAGACTTACTAATAGAATAACATGTAAATTATTGCAAAACCAATAATGTAAAAACTGTAAGCATTGGCAGAATTTGCAGTGTGGCAGTTGAAGTATGTCATTATATCCACAGAAGCAGGGGCGTAGCCAGGATTTTTTTACTGGGGGGGCCAGCTGGGTCCTGTCATTTTACTGTGATGGCACATGGCAGATTATTATTATAGAACTAATTCAAAAAATGTGATTTATCTTCTGTTCTGTTCTGAAGCCAGTTATTTGGATGGTTTGAGGAAGTTAGGAGCTGAGCCATGATGTCTGCTACTCACAGAAGAGAAAGTCATGACTCACAGGTGTTAAGAGTGTAACTAATTTACAGGTGGGTCTGGGGGTCCTCCCCCATTGAAAAAATCAATATAACAGACAATATTTGCTGTATCCTTGTGCATTTTAGAGTGTTTTAGCTGACTATAGAGTGATTAAACAATGTGCAGTTTTCTATAGCCTGTATGTAGTCTGTGGGAGAGCCAGACTGTCTGGAAACATGTTGTTAATTAGTGCAATGTGTTAGATATTTTTAACAAACTTACAATAACTTACTAACAACACTATCTACATCACAACATTTCATGACAGTCTAAGACTCTCTCAGTCTGTACTGTCAGCTCCTGTCTGTGCCTCAGTGCAGCGCTAATGCCTTTCCTTTCAGGCTCTGCCACAATAAAGTTGTTTCTGCTGCTGTAAAAAGGTGAAGCTTTATTTTGAAGGGTCACAAGGGGTAGTCGATTGCTGTTAACAGAAACTTTACAGTGATTCCTCATCCAGCCTGCACTTTCTCCTCAGCTCTTCTATAGCTCTCTTCTTACTTTTGATCATAATTAATAACAGAGTTATTGGAAATAATTATCTCTTTTGTAATCGTTTCTGAGTAAAATAGACACCGGACCTAAAAAACACTGCAGCTGTTTGCAGATGGAGCGGTAATAAACTGCGCGTGTTTTAATGAAGCCTAAATGCTTTTACAAACTTTAGCGGTGCATATCTCTGTGATTCCTGAACCTATCAACGCAAAATAAAAATAAAGATAAAGATATAAAGTAATCATCTATCCTGTTTTAAAGCATTACCAAAATCAAAAGCCAAAGACCAGCAAAAAATTATTTAGTTCAAATATTCTGACAAAAAAATACAGGTCAGATGTTTTTTTTTTTATTGTTTTTTTTTTTTTTTTATAGCTGCAGGTTAAATAGTAGTGCCCAAATTTTACTCACACTGTTTAAACTTCCAAAACTTTATACCAAATTTTTAAATTCCATGACTTTTCCAGGTTTTCCATGACCCTGACTCTTGTCTTCTGTTAATGTTTGCATAGTAGGCCCCTCTGCAGTAAATCATGCAAAAGATCCTGTAAATGTGATAGTTTGACGCTGGTAAAAAAGGTTTGTGGCTTTGTGAATATTAATTTTCTGGTTCCATAAGGACATTTCTACTCATAACTTTCATAAAGGTCACATTAAGTATAATAAGACACTGATAAAATCCCAGTAGTGTTAAATATGTAGATACTGTTCTGGCCTGAAGCTGAGCTCTGTCTGGTGGTTTATGTTTCACCAGCACTGCTCGGTGCCACATGATGCAGTTTTCCCTCTCGCTGAGTGTGACGTGAGTAAACAGTACAAAGAGTATCAGTGGTTGCTCACTTGTTTGTGCTCAGGACGTTGTCTTTGACTCCCTGTGTCCTGGAGTTTAGAAAATGAACCGGGTGACACCTCTGGAAAATCTCCTGCAGATAAAAAAATGCATGGTTAAATGAGGGCATTGTGTCCAATTATAGAAGCATGTCTCCCTCTAGTGGCGATAAGTAAATAGGATCGTGTATAGTATGAAGCATGTTTTTTTTTTTTTTTAAACACCTTAAGTGAATTATTGTCGCGCCCGAAGGCATTGACAATCAGAACAAATACTTAAAGTGTACATTTCAAAAAGACATATCAAAGATGTGTCTTTTGGTTGTGTTCCAAAGCATGTTCTTGAAGTGCTCTAATGTAGCACAGTCCCACAGCCCTGGAATATTATTTAAAAGTTTGGTTAAAAAGAGAAAGGGGGAGCGGTCCAGTGCTCTGCTGGTGGGATATGAGATGCCAGGCAGGCTAAGAGTTGTACCCCTCATTTGAGTAGTACATTGTTTAATAACAGGACAAAAAGTTAAAAGAGCTTGAGGTAATGTTCCATGGAACAGTTTATATCCATAACACATCAGTGCAAAATTCCTCCGATGTTTTAGTGGGGTTAATTTCAGCAGGTTGTAGTCCTCATCATGGAGTTGTTGTGTGTAAGGATAATTTAATATAATCCTGATTGCACGGCGCTGTAGCTTTTCCAGTCGATTTGTTTGAGTAACGTTCAGTGCAGCCCAGACTGGTGACAAAGTGTGGTAAAATATAAGATTTGTACAATCTTAATAGCAGACTATGATCTGTAGCAGAGAGAGAAAGTCTACGGAGCAAAAATATTTGTGATGCCACCATTCTGCAAACTGAATCTACTTGTTTGTCAAACTTGAGGTCATTCGTAATCCATAATCCTATGTGTAAATGTTCTTTAATAATTTCAATAGGACGATCCATAAATCTAATATCTATAGTTTGTTGTTGTGCCTTAGAATGGAACATGGCCTTTGTTTTACTTGGATTAAACTGCATTCCCCAGGTTTTAGCCCATTGGGCAATGCTAGAAAGGTCATGATTAACTTTCTCTGTCAGTAAAGGAAGCTTCTGAGATGCAACAAACAGTGTAGTATCATCAGCATAAAAAAGACATTCATTAATAATGCCAGGTTTCCCCGAAGATTGAATTGAGCCAGGAATCAAATTAGAGAGGTCATTCATAAATAATATGAACAGTGTGGGGGCCAGGATACTTCCTTGTGGTACTCCTGAACAGACTGGAAGCATCCCAGAGAGAACTTCATTGACTTTAACAGCTGTCAGTTAAATAGTTTACAATCCAACGAAACAGTTTTCCACAAATTCCATAAGATGACAGTTTCTGAATAATTGCTGGGTGGGATACAGAGTCAAATGCAGCAGCCAAGTCCAAAAAAACTGTACAACATGAAAATCTTTGTTCCAGTAACAATAAATATTTATGGTAAAGGAAGCTTAATTGATCTGTGGTAGAATGACAAGGTAAGAATCCAAATTGTGACGCAGAGATTAGATTATTAGCACATAAAAAGTCCAGCAGCTTTTTGTTGATTATTTGTTCTAATAATTTTCCCACGTTTGATGTTATTGAGATTGGCCGATAATTATGTGGCTCTGATCTACTACCTTTATTCTTATAGATGGGTGTCACATGATCCTTTTTCCATGCTTGTGGGATTAAGCCAGTATGCATGGCTTTTTTAAGTAAAGACTATAAGATTGAATCAAGACTAATAGGCAAGTGGGGTTCCTTAACGTTTGACTAAATTAATTTGCTGGACATCTCCAACACGTTCTTTCAACTTTCTTGAGACCATTTCAGAGAGCTTTTTTTTCACTTTTAACAAGAATTTAATTCCCTATTTTAACTGGAAGTCCCTTATGGCTGCTCCCATTATTTCAGGGGTCACCACACAGCAGATCATCCATGTTACGGGTGGGCGTCTTGATCCAAATAAACCAGAGAAGAACCTAGAAGCTCTAAATCAGGAGGAGGGTCCCCTTGGTGCTGCACTGTGCTTGTTGTTCCCACGTACCTGCTCGAGGAGGGTGAGCTGCTGGGCTAAGTGCTGTGAGCTGTAGTCGCTCTGGCTGAAGGGGAGCCGCTCCTCGCTGTGCACGCAGGCGTTAGCCAGGTCGTCCAAAAGGGAGCCGTAACAGGGCATGGGCAGGGCAGCGGCGATGGAGAAGGCCTTGTCTTTGGGTAAGGAGGGAGAGGGCTCCACCACTCGAGTGATCCTCCACTAAGACAGCAAGGACAAACGGGAAATTATGAGAGCAGCGTTTTTAAAATGTTTCACACCAAGTACCACCTCAGAAAATGTTTGGCTTTCTGAGTACCATCTTTAACGGACTGGGACTAAAAAAAACTCGGACAAAACCAGCCATGAAGACAAGGCATTGTTCTCCATTTCAATTGAATCCCCAACCAGAGTAGGACTGAAACAGGAATAAAACTGGCTCTGAATAAATCCGAACTGACTTCTAAGTACCACCAGAAGGAGCCTGCATACAACCAATGGCACCTGTACCGCAGTTTGAGACCCCCTGTGTAAGACTTGGCTGTTCTTTACATCAGATCACATACTGTTAGCAAAGAGGTACGCTCAAGTTTTTCTTACCCTTTTTCCCAGATCCTCTGTAGAAGAGTGGAGACACACCAGGTCGTCTTCATCCACTAGACTCATCTGACTTCCTCTTTCCTGGATCCAGGTGGTGTTTGTGGTACTGTGAAGAGCAGTGAGCAGGGCCTCCCCTCGAATGTCCACTGGGATCACCTGAGGAAAAAATACACAACTGCAGCAGTTACAATCAAGGAGATGATGACACTTTCAGAAGTTGTACACATGAGCAAGGATGTAGTGCAGCAGTGTCCAAACTGTGGCCCGGGCAACAAATGCACCCTGTGGACCATTGTTTTGTGGCCCACAGGCTTTATTCTCTATTGGCGCAAATTAGCACAGACAGCACTTTTTATTGCATGGTATAAAACACTGATAAAAAGCTTTACTGTAGTAAAGTATGGAGTTGTATTAATACACAGTAAAAAGATGCATAATGAGGTGGACCAGACAGTAATGAATAAAAACTAGTAATTAGTGGTTGTGTTGATTAGTGATTGGTGGTGCCTAAAAAAATTAGCTATCCTCTGTGCCGATTCTCAACTCCAAATAAGTGTGTGATTGTGGATTGGCATCTATGGAGCTATATTTGTCTGATACTGATAGATTGATCGAATAATTTCTTAAAAATCCCTCATTTGCAAATATATAACTTGCAAATGAATCATGTTTGTCATTTATAAATCTGCAGTTTTTAATGTGAATTGTTGAATCTGCATTTGTGGATTGCCTAATTTATGCATTCATCACTGCACATTTGGAATTTTTTGAGACATTTGTTCTGCATTTTCAGACAGCTCTGGATTCTAACTATTTTATTCACTGTAAGCATATCCTACACAGAGGTAAGCAGCAAAACAAGGACAGAAACCCAGAACAGTGAACTGCCCATCCCAGATTTCATTATGATCTACCCAGCACCAGTAGCCCTTTGGCAGCTTAGGAGAGGAGGGTCCACTTGTACTGAGTGCCCAGGACGAGGTGGAGGACAGAGCAGCGTGTGACTGCCTGTCAGGGCAGCGGTTACCAGCGGCAGTAGCTTGTCCACTAACCAGAAGGTTGGCGGTTCAAACCCCACTCCCACCGTTGCATACTGTCGTTGTGTCCTTGGGCAAGACACTTAACCCACCTTACCTCTGGTGGCTGCGCACACTGGTGTATGAATGGGTGAATGGTTCCTTGATGTAAAGCGCTTTGAGTACCCATGAAGGTAGAAAAGCGCTATATAAATGTGACCATTTACCAACACAAAGCCAAAGGCTCCTGCGGCAAACCAATGCTGATTTAACATTGTTTCATTTACATTAAATACTAGTAAAGATGCTATTACATGCTCACCTGTGTGTTTAGGAAGTTTTCCAATGTCTCCACAAGGCTACTCCTTCCTGTAAAGTCCACCAGCTTACAGTCTGTGATCCAGAGCTGGAGCAGGTCCAGACTTCTGTGAAACACTTTTAAACTGTCCCCTGACAAGTCAGGACCCTCCCTGACAGAATAAAGACATTGAGTGAGATACAATGTAATGTACTCAGACTTATGTTTTGCTTAAGGGTATTGGAGGCCATATGTCTCACCTTGAGGCGCTCATGAACTTGTCCATAATGAACTGTAGTAGCTGCTCAGGAGTGCAGAAGTAGCGGAAGGTGTACAGAAACTGCTGGATGTAGCCCTCCATTGCAGCATTTCTGTGAGAAAAAGCATTAGACTTTATCATTTGCCACGCATTTACATGATGTCTATGAGGACTAGGACTATTCACCGTCTAGAACAGTCCCACTGAGTATTGGTCTACAGGGCTTGTCACCATTAAAATTACAGAAAAGTCTTCAAGCACCAACCATATCTG
Organism: Bostrychus sinensis; assembly: GCA_020698575.1. Lineage (NCBI taxonomy): Eukaryota > Metazoa > Chordata > Actinopteri > Gobiiformes > Eleotridae > Bostrychus > Bostrychus sinensis. The sequence continues at coordinate 28,415,665 of CM036254.1, read as the reverse complement.
TTTACACAATGGGGTAGCCAAAAAAAAAAAAAAGGAAGTAGATTGCAAAAGTTGAGTTAAAATAAGGTCTAAACCAGTGGTTCTCTAACTGTGATGCAGGTCCCACTGGTGGTACGAGGGCGTCTTCTGGTGGTACTGACGAGTCTTTTCATGATTCATTTTATCTTAGAGTCACTTTTATTACTGTTCCTTGTTGGGGGTTGAATTTTAAGTTTAGACCATGGCTTAGTCCAGGTTTTAGTCCTGGCTTAGACCTGTCCTGGATCTGCCTTGGTTTAGTCCAGGGTTTGTTCTAGTCCTGGTTTAGACCTAGGTTTAGTCCTGGCTGAGACCTGGTTCAGTCCTACTTTAGTGCTGGTTTAGACCCTGTTTTGTCCTTATTTAGTAATGGATTTTTTCTGTAAATCCCCATTGTATGCCTCTGTTTAGATCTTGGTTAGTCAAGGCCCATTTTAGTCCATTAAAGATAGTAGATAGTACATAGAAGATAGTATATAGAAAGCCAAATATTTTTGAGGCGGTACTTGATGTGAAAAGTTTGGGAATCACTGGTCTTGAATATTAAAATTGAGCTAGAAATTGCTGGCACCCAAACACAACACAGCCTTCCCATTAATCCAGTACAAATCTTCACAGAAAAGATCTAATGATGAGTAAGTCTAACCTCTTTTAAGAAACCTCCAAACAATATTTTGCTCGGTAAGGCAAGTCAAAATACAAATGTGCAAGTTTTATCTTCAATAAATACCTTCAAAAAGTCTCTAAAATAAAAACAGATGTTGCCTGCGGCAGTGGGAGCTGAAAGTGGGTCAAACATTTTCAACGGCAGCCTTTAAAAAACATAACTTTAGTGAGTGAAGAAAAAAAAAACTTTAGGTGAAACAAGAATTTACTACAGATGCTGATTTGAAGCCAAGAAGACAGAAGCATTATATTTTACATTTTATATTAAATACCTGAATGAAATACATATTTAAGACTAATATGCAATGGCTTTTCTCTGTAAATTCTACTTCTACTCTGACCTGTGTTTCTCTGGTCAGTCTACTTTCCTCTCATTGTCCAAAAACAAAAATAAACAAGTGAAATGTTAAATCTATAACCTAAAGTGAAGGGCTTGTAGTGTCTGTCAGTCATTACATTTACATTTACAGCATACTCCAGTCTGACTATGCTCATTCTCTGTTTTTACTCCGATTTCTCCAGAGAACTGGTCAAACCACTCTTGTCTTGTAGAGCACTGAGCCGAATTACTGCGACCTCCATTAGTGAGGCGTTCAAATGGTCTGGGGATTTACCAGCAGTGCTTAAACTTTGTAGTTCTAAATGAGGCTAATTCATTTATCTTCTTCCACTTTAGGGGTTGTGTTTTGTAGTTTTCGCAACACTTTTTTTTACAGTGAATAAATATAAATGGTAACACTTTTACTTCACTAAATGGAGCTTAAGAAAGTTAGTAAAAACGTTTCTCACATGGTAAATGTGACTTATGCAGCCTCATAAAAATATCAAAGCTACGGCAGAAGACAAGCTTTCACTTTTAAACAGGATGGACGAAAACAAAACAAAAAGCAGTGGAGGAGGGACCATAATATGTGTCTTTGCCGAACTGTTAGTCCAGCATTTAACCCGCAATATCCCAAAATCTACAATGTTAAACACCTATGTGCTGATAAAATTGTGTTATCCCATTTTCTAAATATCTGTGTTTACATACATAGACACAAAAGGTATCACTAAAGGGAATACTCCAGCCTCACAGTGCAATCTGTTTAGTCAATGCACAAAAGCGAGCGTTCAATATTCTGTGTAGTGCCTTAGGTCCAGTCCTGGCTGCAGTTTACCTGGCAAACAGATACGCCATGAGGCCCAAAGGAGACCCGAGCTGCAGCAAGCTCTTCCCTTTGCCGCTGCTGATGTTTAGAACAGATGAGTCCTCTGAAGACTGGAGCTCCAGAGACTCAGCTCCAGACTCAGCCAAAGACGGTAGCAACGAAATCTCCAAACCCCACTGGTCAACACTCAAGACCTGCACAAATAAAATATGCATGTGATGAGTAATAAAACTGTTGAGTGTTGCAATAGCTGGCAGTGATTTGCTCTGTACCTCGAGGTATTTCCTCACACACTCCAGGAAGACCACTTTGGACCGCAGCTCCTCCAGCTGAGACTTGAGTTTGATCAGCATCGGTTTGTTGTCGGAGCCTTTGGAAAACATTGGAAAATAAACTTTTTAGAAGGCTATGTTCACACAGACCTCAAGTATGCTCTAGAAAAGACTGTTTATATGTATCAGTAGTATCACAAGTCCCAAAAGTTCTTAAATCAATATCAAATTTGTTTTAACAAGAAAAATAATATGTATAATTATGTCTCCTTTAAACATAATACAATGTACTGCATATTATATACTGTGGTCCTGCATCCACAGATATTAAGCATGCAACCAATACTGTTTGTTCAATATTTTTAAATCAATAGAAGGCTTAGTGGTCAAGAAAGACCACTGCCTACACAGATGTTGAGATTATCTATAAAATACGGTGCTGTACTGGCCCAACATATTATTATGTACAGCAGTGTTTCCCAAAGTGGGGTCTGGAGACTCTGGGGTCTGCAAATGTACTGTAGGGTGGTCCCCTAGAAGTTGTCTATATTAAGTACATAAAACAAAATTGAGTTTGAAATGAACTAAAATCAGTTTAAAAATATAACTTATAGCCATTTTTGGTAGTATTTTTGTAACATTTTTATAAAAGTCTATGGAGAAAATCATAACAGTCTGTGTGGGATTTTCAGTAATTTAAGGGGGCTGTGACAGTCTTGACTTTGGGAAAGGCTAATGTACTGAATATTTCTGCACTGAAGAAGCACGCAAGTGGGCCCTGTCATAAGACACAGCAGTGAGACAGACACATTTGTCCAACAGACAAAGCTTTTTTTTTTTTTCCTTTTTTTTTTTTTTTTTTAAAGAAATGTTTGGGACATTTTTAGGCTTAACTGACAGACAGTGCAGTAGCGACAGACTTAACATCACTCCTGTTGTTCAGTCTGGTTGGCTTAAATTCTTATGGTCAGTGTGTCATTCAGTTGTATTAGACCTAGTGGTTCTTTAAGCATTGTGCAAAAAAAAAAAAAGCAACACATTTGCAACATCTGTGTCAACATTGCCTTTGTCATAATAGTGGAATATACTTCTGATGGCCGTAAAGCAAGGCATTTCTTCTTACCTTTGTTCTTCCTCTCCTGTTGAAGCAGCTTCTGGTAGAAATTCCTTGTTTTCTTCAGATTTCTTGTCTCAATTATCAGCTGCTGCTGCAATTCCTGTTCAAAAAGAAATCACACAAGAAGATACAAAGACCTTCAAATACCTCAACGTCTCAGTGAACACAGCCTTTGGGTATTTGCCACGTGCAGAGGACAGTGTTTTAAGCTTCACTTTGGAGACTGCATGCACCACAATTTTTTTTCTTTTGAAGTAAAATGTTTGAGAAGGCTCCTACTCTCAGGTGTGTTATTAGCGCTCATGAAACCCTCTGAAGGAGCTATGGCACCATCAAATTAGGCAAACACAAAAGTCCTTCATTAATATGCTTATGCAGATGATAATAGCTTTCTCTGCCAAGAGCTAAGTTCAACACATTAATATTCACATCCAGTTTGGAGACAGTAATACGCCAGTTATCTTAAAGTCCCACGCACGTTCTTGGCCCATTTACCCCTAAGCCTCACCGTGCCCTACTTCATTAAAGAAAGGAAAACATACATTCAAGCTTAGTTGTGGGCTGAGTGGATCAAGAGCTTGTAATAAAAGGGCTTCTCAGTATTAGGAAAATATCAGGTAGGCAATATTGTTGAATAATGCAACATTAGTATGACTTGTAATACATTATTATTCCCTTAATAATGAAGAGCCCTTTAAATGAAATAAAAGCCTACCTGTTTTGAGTCTGCTGTTGACACACAGTGCCCCCTACTGCTTATTGTAGCGCTGCATCTGCAGCTCCAGCATTTATCTACTATCAGGGATTTGTATGCTTTAGTGAAGACAACATTACTATTTTTTACTATTTACTATTGCTTTTTTGTTTGTTTGTTTTTTTTATTAAAATTATTTTAAAGGCTTTTTGAAATAGTTTTGGACACCTAAGCATTAGTTTCACATTTATTAACTTAATAATGGTTATGTAGGGAAAACATCTTTTTTGGAGTTTTTACTTTGACTTTGCAGAGAACGCTTGGATTGTCTAACCTGGCACAGGAGCACTTCCTGGATTCAAATGTCTACGTAGAGTGGTAAGGCACCAGCAAACAGAATTACTCTAATGTGTGAATAAAACAAAAGTGGTTAACAGCTCAAAAAAGTCAATTTACCAGAATAGAAGACCTTTAAAGATATATATATATATATATATATATATATATATATATATATATATATATATATATAGATAGATAGATAGATAGATAGATAGATAGATAGATAGATAGATAGATATATATAGATATATATAGATATATATATATATCTATAAAATACAGTGGTATAGTGGTTCAACAAATTTTCTACAAAGTTGGTATTTCTGCATTTAGGAAGCACACTAGGAGGCGGTGTCAAAAGAGACAGCAGTGAGATAGTCACATTTGACCTCTGCCCTTTTTGTTTATTCCAACAAACAAAGCTTTTGTAGCTAAAACAAATTTATCAGCTCATGTGATTTCAGCATCCAGACTTGTCACATTTCTCCTGTCATTAAGTCCAGTTGGTTTAAATTCTCATGGTTAGTGTATTATTCAACTTTTCAACTGAACTGTATTGAATTGCACTGTAATAGACCTGGTGGTTCTTAAACTGTGGTAGAGGTACCATTAGTGGTACACTGGCTCTTTCTGGTGGTACTAGAATTTTCTTTTTAAGATAAATTTATTATACTCCACATTGCCATACCACAATGGAACTTATTTCTTAGAAGTGGAACCCTACTTTTTTAAAGGGTCATTTGTGTGGTAGTATTCACTAGTATTTCCTAGACAGACTAACATGGCATGATGAATGTGAACCTATTTGCCATAATGCATATGCTAAATACTTAGAGCCAGAAATATCAAAGGCCCACCAGCACTTTTGTACTGTGTTTCCATAGCTTTGTTTGTACATTTGTGCATCTCATCTAGAACTCCATGCTTAGCATTTTCAAATTAGTTTGTCAAAACATAATTGCAGTTTTTATGTTTGAAGTTGTTATTTAGTCAGGACTTCTTTTAAATTGTGCTGTATTTATTTGGCTTTTAAAAACTATACTTATAACACTTTTAAAAATACTTATAAAACAGTGTGCATTAAATGTATACTTCATGTGCGTTCAGCTACTTGATGACATCAGGAGGGACTGTCGGCCTTTGAAGATTTGCACATCTTCAAATTTGGCCGTCTTTGAAAAAAGTTTGGACACCCCTACAATACACCATCACAGTACTCGCATTTCAAAAAGCCAGAAAAAAGCATAACATAGAACCTTTAACAAAGCATATTGACTGAAAAGCAGTACTAAATCAGTCAGTGTCACCGTATTCTGATATCTTGTCCTAAATTTTAAAACATGTCCCACAGCCTCCTCTTTGTTCAGACACATAAGGTCAACCCTGACGTCACATGTTTTTTGTTTTTTTTCCCCCACCTGTGTCTTCACGTCCACACAAGGCGCTGACCCGGTGTGCTGTCCCAAATCCAGGGCGTACCGCATCACCTCTTCACTGAAACACTCCTCCTCGTAGAAAGCCAGGTCCCAGGCCGGGCTCAGGCTGTGGCCCTCTCCCCCATATCCCCTCATCGTCCCTGGAGAAAGCAGCCTTTCGGACGCCACAGAGTCACTGTCCTCCATGTCCATCGACGCCTCGTCTCTGCCCAGCGCCAGCTCGGCTTCAGAGGGGCTTTCATCGCTGCCCCCTGCCGAATGCTCTCCTCCCTCCATGGCTCCAGCGTCCGAACTGTCAGAGCTAACGCCTGGGTCAGAAAAAAAAATCAATAAATAAAAGAAAAACAAGAGAAGCTATGGACTGAGAAGTGAACGTCAGAGCGCCGTATCACAAGGCGAGCCAAAAAGCAGAAATATCCAAGACCGTAGCTAGGGGTGTGTGCTAACAACCTTAGAATGACAGAACAATGAATCCACTGTTTGCTAGTTATGCTTACAGGCAATTAAAGATCAACTGGCGTTTTATCATTGTATCTGAAGTATTTCCTAGGGAGTGTGTGACCGAGCATGCTTTCGTATCACAACAGCAGCTGCGTTTGCATGGCTTTGTGTGTTGTTCATAGTCAGTGGATAGAAAAAAGCTGTAAAGGATATTTTTCAGAGACTTGGACTGGAACGAATGCACAAAAATCTTTAGAGCAGCGTCCAACAGCCAATCAACCTTGGGCTCATAACTTCAGAGTGCAGCCAAAGAGCGAGGAAATACAAAGACATCACAGCATAAAGTCTAAACTTCTTGTTAAAATGCAAACAAATAAGTCCTAGTTAAGAAAGCTACTGTAAAAATTGCTTTAATAACTTCTATTAATGGCGTCTGCTATGGGGAATACACTCAAAGTGTGAAATTGTTTTGAAATACTAAATACAAACAATAGACCCATTTAGTCTAAGTGTGTTCCAAAGACTAAACTAAGCAGCCCACAATGCATTTTTTATGGAGGATTTAGCATTGGCCACAAAAAACAAAACAAAACAAAAAAGCTAATTATGGATAATGAAGATGATTTTGGGAACTGACAATCAAGTGACCTGAAGTCAAGTCAGAGCCTGGTTAAACATTAACAAGTGCAACGTTTAGCCATTTTATTTAATGTAGCAATTAGCATCTACAATTAGCATCTAAGCTAAAGGTGTGAAGTTTGCATGTTCTTCCTTGCCTAGGTTTTCTCCGTGTTTCCTGGTTAAATAAAGTTCAAACAAATAAAAAAGGCCACATAAGGTATGGTTCTTAATTTAAATGTTTTACTGGGGACAGCAATAGTTTGTGAGTGTTTGCTCAGATTTAACCCATCAGTCACCACAAATCCTACTTTATTACCTTCAGTAGCTTTAGCTAATGGAACTATTAGATTGTGGCACTATTAAAAGTACATTTAATACAAATACATCAATAACGACCACTCATTACTGCCAGCTGAAAGTGTCTAATTTAATGTTTTAAATTTAGTCCCTCTTTAAAATGAATGGGAAAGACACCTAGACAAGAGGCTTGTCTCCAAACTGTGTGTAAAACTTATCTGAATGTGGTGGGAAAATACTGATAACTTGACTTAAAGTAGTAAAAGTAAAAGTCCAACAACTAATACTAAAATTAAGAATCAAACTCAGGGCCTTCTTGATGTAAGGAGACAAGTTACTCCTTTACATATTTGGAATTATTGCTCAGGACATCTACCAAATGCATAAAGTTTTTCGTTGACTCCTGTGTGACCCCTTGCTTGGCTTGACTCTTGTTTTTCTCCTCCTTGTCATGCAAAGGTTTCCTCTGCGTTTTGGCCACTCTGTCATAACCAACATCTAAGAAATTAAGCCATTGTTTTCAAGACCCAAGACTTTAGGGAAAACAGGTTAGTGTTCCCATTCTTACAAGGCTTTTTTCACCAAGAAATGCCAGGGGGAGGTGCAGGGACCTTTATTCACGCTGCCACAACTTAAACATATTTAATTAAGGTAAAAATGTTGCATAGTTCCCTTTTAATTGCAGGAAAATTGCCTTTTATTAGAATTCACAATGTCTGTGATTCATGGTTATGTATAATCATAATGTGAGGAGATATGATTTGAGGAGACTTTTTTGGCTTTAATTTTATAGTGCAGTCAAGAAGTGACAATCATAAGGGAGAGAGCGGGGAGAGACATATGGCAAAGTTTCACAGTCCAGACTCAAACACACGATGAGGAGGCAGGCTGTAGATGCCCTGTATATGCGCCACAACACTACCAATGGCTGTAATAACAATTCTTATGGAAAACTGTCACTCAATAGACGGGGTCATAATGGGCCTATGTCTCAAACTGAAATATCTTGATATGGCCTGTTAGTGTTTTTATCCATACACTACCTCTTGACCTGATGTGTGACCTAAAAAAACATCTTTACCGTGAAAAATGCAGTGTTGCCTCGGCTCTTGTTCTAATTCATAATCTCCCGTTTCATTTTCTCCATGACAGGACTGGACCTCAGTCTGGCTCCATGTGTCCACGGCGCCAGTACTGGATGATGTGTGTATGTTTCCATTCAGATCGAGGCAGACCTCCCCGGTGTGCTCTCCCCAGATGGTGGTGGATGCTGGTTCAGTGCTGGCTGCCCTTTTCACTGCCTTTGATGCTGGCTGCTCATTAGAGCCTCTGTACGGGCTGCACCGGGAGACACAAAACACACAGCATGTTCAAAGCTGCTCACGATTAGAGGATTTGAAAAATAATAAATGTCAATTATACAGTGTAAATGATGCTGGGCCAGAGAAACAGGTAAAATGAAATCAATTGACAGATATATGAAAACAACTGTACAGTATATGAGATAAAACTGTATCATAGCTTCCATTCTTAAAACTAACACAAAGGGAAAAAAAAAATTTATCACAGTTGATTTCTGATTTATTAGTCTTGTAGAGCAGTCAGAAAGTCAAAAAGCCTCTACGCAAGGATTTATCAGCAATGATTTGGTTCATCAGCCTTTTCAGCAAATTTCAAAATGCAAATGCATATTTACTGCCTTGGTAAAACATGACCCAAGGTGTATATGTTTTGTCATATCTCAGAGATGATTTTATCATGACTTTCAGTCACTTTACTTGTTGTCTACAACAAGTTTGTGTTCTGAGGGCTCAGAAACTCAGTGCCAGAGATTACAGTATTACTCAAACATACGTGAATGAAAGAAAACGCAACTCCAGGTATGTTTTTGATGAGGAAACAACATTATAACATGGCAGAAAGCTCATGCCCTTCCTGACACAAACCCTTCCATTTATATGGGCTTGGGACCCGCACAAAGAGCACACTGGCTTGTGACCCTTTTTGGCTGGATTGTTGCAATCTACAAGTAATTTAGACCCTGGTTATTTTAGAGTGTACCCCGCCTCACACCCAAAGCAGCAGGAACAGACCCCTCCATGACTGCTAATGGAATGCACGGTAGAAAATAAATATCAAATTAAAACACTGTGCAATGGCATTGGTAGTAAAGAAATAATTATAATCAGCTTAGTAAAGTTATCATCATAAAAAAAAAAAAACATCCAAGGCTAACAAAACTTAGACTACAACGTTTACAACTTAGCAGTCATGCAATTTTTGCCAAAGGCACATAAAGCAAGAAGACAGCCTTCTGTATACTAAGAAGGCTTAAAGAATTAAACAAGAAAGTAGATCTGTCAAAACCCAATATTAGACCTTTCGACACACCACACACAACAGTTAACACTTACCTTATTACTTCACCACTTATGTCCCATAACCTATATGTCAAATGTTATCCCAACAGGACACAATCTGCTCCAGTCTGAAGTCACATCTTCCATTAAAAGACATTAATTCCTGTTCCAGCTGAAGTAATGCAGTGGTTAAAAAACACACTCCTTTTGTATGTCCACTGTCCCTGGAAAAGCAAGTGCGTGTCTCAAAAAAAGCTGTGATGTCTCCCCACTAGAGCAGATTAAAGGCTTTTTTTTCCCACGTACTGCCCAGAGCGGAAGAGGCAAGGCAGCGGCTGGATAAAACACTTACATGGGACAGAGCGGTGCCTCTGTGTGTTGTGTGTGTGTCGCTTACATACAAATGAAAGGAAGAGGTGTGAAGCGTGGAATATGCACTCAGTGGACACTTAAGCCCCACCGCGAGCCACTTGTACATATCCATAACAATAAAAGTGAGGCTTTGGAACATTGATACACGCTTTAGCCATTTAGCGTATGTGGTAACCATAGGGATAGTGTATTTCTGAGTGAAGTTAGTATTGTGTCCAGGCTTATTTAGATGCAGTGTTAGAGTGGGAAGGAGGAGGAGAGGTCCTTATGCCTCACAATAAACAGTAAACAAGAGCTACTCATTAATGCGTTGTTGTCATTCACTTAGTTCCAAGTGACAGACAAATGAGAAACAAAAGGGCTGGGAATTGTATTGTGTGCAATGAGTACAGGCTGGGTAGCTCAACCAGGAAAAACACCTAACTGATTTAATGTTGTATTGAGTGCGCTGTGGCAGAGTGGTTAGTAATACTGCCTCTCAGCAAGAAGGCTGTGGGTTTGATCCCTGGGCCAGCTGACAATGATCTCTCGAAGATGGCTGCATGTCTTTCTAAGGTATGTGAATCGCTGATTTTTTTTTTTTTTTTTTTCTTTGACCCTGACATGATCAACAACCATAACATCAGCACAGGTCACAGTTACAGTGGCACTGGCCACCCCTTACAATCTCAACAGTGACCACACACCTCTTGTTCCAGATGTTCATTTTCCATTCATTTTTCCCACTGACTTTTCAAAAAATCTGTGAAAACATGTGATTTTATCAGTTTTTGAGATGCTTTAATCCAGTTATCTAACTGTCACAATGAGGCTACTGTCTAGAGTGCTTAAATCTTGACGTTTCATACTCTGATATTTTCTGCTTTCACCAAGTCAATCTTAAGGACAAATCTTCACTTGTCTCTGATTTACCCTGCTCACTGATAAATTTGTATCAATATAGCAGTTAATTATATGAAGTACACCTCTTCTTATTTCAGTTCAGGTTTTCCCTTCTGGGTTGCTACAGCGTCTCCAAGCATGCAGTGATGCACATATTAATTTGACATAGGTTTTGCGCTGGATGCCCTTCCCGACACAACCCTGTTCCAAGTGTACACTGGCTTGTGACTTGACTGAAGTATACCTCTAGTTAATCAATATGTTAATATTAAAATGACAAACTATAGACAACATTATTTAACAGTAGGTATTAGCTCAGTAGGTAGAGCCGTTAGCAGGGATGGGTACTGTTCAAATATTTGTCATACCAGTATTTAAATGAGCATTTAACCCTTGTTAGTATTTTACTACACCACACTTATTAGCTATAGACCCTTCTTGTGTTTGTAAACAGAACAGTTGTGTTCCAAAGAGTGGTACCGGAAGTTAAAAAAAAGATGATAATACATTTCTAACGGAGCAATTAGCGCTAGCCACCAAACATCACAAATTATGACTAATCAAGACAGGTTTGGCAACTGACAACCATTAGACCTCATGTGAGTAATATCAGAGCTTAGTTTAATAACCTTAGTGATTGTATGAATGTTTAGCCGTTTAATGTAACATTGCAATTAGAATCTATAATTAGCATATAAGCTAATGGCTATGTAATTTAAATTTCTTAATTTCAATGTTACGCAGGACAAATAGTAACAGAAATGTGTTGGTTGGTAACAGTTTGACATTGTATGCTCAGATTTAATTCATCAGTCACCACAAATCCTATTTTTATAAGTTCACTTTAGCAACTGGTACTGACTCAGATCTGGGTTACATTAATTCAGGGTAATTTTTTATAAATATTTAAACAACAACTATTTGTTCCTGCTGCCCAAAAACTTCTAAATTTATATTTTTATTTTTCACCCTCATAGAAATGAATGGGACAGAATGTTAATCACGGTACCAGGCTGCGTGCGCAACTTTTCTAATAATGTCATTCTTGGAAGGCTCTATATATAGGTCAAGTGTTTGCGTAAATAAACAAAGAGGACCATACAGCATAGATGTCCTGTTGCCATAACAACACCTTTGGTGCTGTTGTGATGTGGCTGCCCTGTAGCTTTCTAAAGTGCTGTCTCAAGACCTGCCAGGTATGGACACTTTTTTTTCAAAACCACCCAGTACCAGATCTTTTTGGTCAGTACCACAAAGGTACTGTTGTTTGCCCACTAACCGTAAGGTTGGCTGATTGATCCCCACCCCATAATGTCAGTGTGTCCTTGGGCAATACACTTCACTCCCCTTGCCTGTATAAATGTGTTAGTGTGATTGGTGATGGACGAAAAAGCCATAGGCGCAAAATGGCAGCCATTTTTTGAGATTCCCTTGTTAGTGTTTATATGGTGACTGTACTACTGTTGCTAATGTATGTGGGTGAAGTGCCAACGTCATATAGTACTTTTCTAGTCCTTACATTTCAATCGGATATGAGTCACTGAGTTGTACCGCCTTAAGTGCTACATGTGTCATGTGTAACCATGCTATTATTGTTATTTACTTAATCTGCAAGTGGCCACAATGGACATAATAACAATGTTGGTCTATGTACTGTATGTGAAGTACTGCTGATTTAAAAACTTTATAGAAACATGTTTTTCCATTGCAAGATAAGTTGAAAATAGAAACAAAATACCTCACACATAAATTCACACATAAGTTCAGTGATTATAAAGTGAGCATTGCTACTCACGGTGTGGATGAGCTGTAGTTGACCAGACAGTGCAACACTCCCAGAAGGTCGTCTTCCCAGTACAGATCACTGAATCTCTCCTTCACATCATCAGCAAACGTGTCGTACGCCAGGTCCTTCAGCGAGAAGATGTACTCCCCTCGGAAAAGAGAAAACATGAAGGATTTTTAATGAACATATTTGACATTAGTTGTTCTGTAATGTAGCCATAACTATTAACTAATCCTAATCAGCAGAGGTGGGTAGTAATGAGTTAGAGTTACTTGAGAAAACTTTTGAATAAATTGTGCAGCTAAGAATGGTTTTATTGCAACATACTTTTGACTTCTACATACAATTCTTGGCTACTTTACTCACAAATATATGTTACATATGTATTGGTTTCAGAAGCTTTATATTGTGAAAAAGTGAGAAGATTTGGAAATGTGTTTCTTGTGCCTTACTTTGTTATTTTATTAAGATGTAATTGATTTTTTAAGGGAAATAACTCTTCAAACTTGCCGGGGCCTATGTGCAAAAGTAAATGCACACCTTGTAAATTCATGAATCAACTGTGATTAACCACAAATGCTGAGTAAAGTGAAAGGGTTACAAATCCTTTTCTAAGGGTTTGTGCCTACAGCAAACCCTGGTGAGAGCCAATATCCACAATGGAGAATACTTGGCACTTTCGTAAATCTTGCCAGGAGAGGACTCTTGACAAAGATGGCGGCACCCTGTAAACCACTGTCCTATTAACGGAAAATTAACAAAACTTTTTAACTTATAAAAAAAGAAATACAACTGAAGTAAGACGGGAAAAGGTGACAATGCCTCCAGAGAAAGTAACAGGTAATCCTCAGATGGAGGACGACATCGAGGAAATCTGTAAGTCACTAAACTTCAAGTTGGAGGAGCTGGGCAAAGTAACCAAACACCTAACAGCACAAACTCTACTTGTGGGCAAAGTCAAACAACTTAAAAACTTGATCAAAGAAAAACTGTATAACTGGACTGAACGTAAAACCTTGCTCTTATGCCAAAGCCACAGCGGAGGGCAGAAATGTCAGCGAGGATGCTGGGACCGACACTGGAAAAGCAGGTGCTGCAGTTTCTAGCGGATAAGGAAAATACACCTGGACGCCAATAATATCTCAGCGTGTCATACTCTTCCTGCTGCGTTCTGCTATCATTTTATGTTTTGTGAATCATAAACACAAAACCAAATAATTGAGACAAGGGAAGAAGCTGAAAGGATCTGGGGTCTACTTGAATGAGCATCTAACTAATAAAAATGCATAGACTGCCTGAGAAGCCCACATCCTAAAGAAGAACAGCAGGATTAAAGCACAAGGAGGACAAGGAGTTGTAAGGTGTTCATTCAGCTGAATGGCTCTACCCCGGAGCAAGCTAAAGTAATAACGGTAATGGCTAATTAATTTTTTTTGTTTTGTAAATGTTGGACCTACTCTAGCTAATGAAATTGTAGAACCAAGGGATACAAATACACTAAATGACAGAATTATCAGACAAAATTCAAATTCCTTATTCATAACAAGTGTGGATGAAAATTAAATTATTGAAATTGTAAAAAAAAAAAAAAAAATGAAGAGGTCAACTGACTTTGCTTTGATATAGGTATGATATTATTTAAATATTAGTTAAAGATAATAAGTTGTATTGTTACACCATTCACATACATTGGCAGTCTTTCCTCACTAGCATTTTTCCAAGTAAAATGAAAACGGCAAAAGTAATTCCTATCTTCAAAAGTGGAGACAGACACCAGTTCACCAATTACAGACCCATATCTCTACTCTCGCAATTTGCAAAGATTTTAGAAAAACTTTTTGTAGTAAGGCTAACTTTATAGATAAGTATGATTTATTGAGTACTCATCAATATGGTTTTAGATCGAGTAGATCCTCTTCGTTGGCAGTCATGGAATTGGTGGAGAAAATATCAATAGTGGTGGACAAAAAATAATATACAGTGTGCGTTTTTATAGATCTAAGCAAGGCCTTTGACACCATAGACCATACACTGCTTTTAAGAAAATTGGAAAGATAAAGTGCCAGCACATGCTTGGTTAGAGAGTTATCTTAGTGATTATTACACATGGAGTCTCACAAGGATCTGTATTGGGGCCCAAGTTGTTTATTATATACATAAATGATGTCTGTGAGGTTTTAAAGGAGCTGGATACAGCTGGATACAGTAGAAAATGAGCTAACAATATTAAAGCAGTGGTTTGAAATTAACTAACTGTTAATGAACTAAATATATAACTAAATAAACTAAATATATATTATTTTTTGGTGAAAGAAAAATAAATCAGAATTAATGGAAAAGAAATAGAAGATCTTTTTCTTTTTCTATCTTTTTACTCCAAAAAAAGAAAAAAAAAGAAATGAGAATTGTCAACCAAGCAGATTATTATGCACAAACAATTCCCCTTTTTATTAAATTAAATAACCTAAAATTACATGATCTTGTTGACCTCTAATACTGCAGTTGTCATGTATAAAGCGTATAACCATAAGCTCTCATACTGTCCCAGGAGATGTTAGAGCCCAGAGAGAGAGGAACAGGCATTTTAAAAAGAAATAAGGCAAGAACTAACAAAAGCAGTAGATGTATCTCTGTTAGATGAGTAATCTTATGGAACAGTCTGAATAATGAACTAAAAGGATGTACGTCACTTAGTGCATTTAAAAAGATTTATAAATTTAATATTATAGGAAAATACAGAGCATTAGAACTAGTAATTAGTCATTGAAGGGATAGTTACAATGATATTGCTTAAAGTAATGATACTAGTAATAATAGTTAAAAGATATTTTCTTTGCCTTCGAATGTAAATTATAGTGTTTTTGTGTTTTGTTTATTTATTTTTATTTTTTTACGTGTCTTGTTTTGTCATGAAATATAGCTAGGTTTATTTGGCAATTTCTACTTAAATGTTAATTGGGTTAGGCACAATAAGTTTCGATTTTGGCCTAAACCCTTTCGGTCTTTGTCTCATTAAATGGAAGCAATGTATTATTTCTTGTCTACTTTTAATGACCGAATAAAACTAACAAACTAACCGAGCGCATGAACAACTCATTCAAGAGGTCGCAAAAGAGCCCCGATTTTTTGTAAAACAATTTTGTGGACTGGCAAGACAAAAGTTGAAGATTTTGGAAAATGTGTGTCCTGTTACATCTGTAGTAAAACTAACACAGCATTTCACAAAAACACCATACCAAAAATCAAATATGGTGGTGGTAGTGTGTTGCTTTGCTGTGTCAGGACCTGGACAATTTCCTCAATGAGCTGTGATGCGCTCCTGTAGTAATTCTGGTAGTTTGGCCACTCCTGGGAAGATTCAACACTGTTTGAAGTCTTCTCCATGTGTGGATAATGACTCTCACCATGGTTTGCTGGAGTCCCAAAGCCTTAGAAATGGCTTTGTACCTCACTATCTTTACTCAGCTTTCCAAAAACTGTGGCAAATCTATGATTTAACAAGTGAAAATGGCACTTTGTCTTTACCCTGGTTATGTTTCTAATACTAAAAAGTGTTTAATGATCTAAAACATTTAAGTGTGACAAATTTGCAAAAATATATTACAGGCACAAAAAGACATTTCCCATGCTGTCAATGGCCTTACCCATGGCTAGATCCTCATGTCCGTTGTCCAAACTACCATTCAGTGTGAACTCTCCCTTGAGCAGGTCTATCACTTCCTGAAGAGCTGGGTGGACCTCTGGAGACATGGCCTCTGTATTTGTTATACTTGGATTAGCTTGCTTTGTTTCAACTGTTTGTTCTATTGTATTATTAATAACGACAGAGCTAATGTTGTTGAGGGAATGTGCAGGTCCGTTGGTGCTTGTACCGTTAGCGATTTGTGGAGTATTTAACAGTCCTTTCAGCGACTGTGGGACAAGGGAGAGGTTGATGTCCAGGCCTTGTACACACTCAGGGGCTCGGACTTGAACCGGAACGAGAAAAAGATGTCCCGTTGTGGGATCTTGTCGGAAGAGGTAATTGTTGAAAACACCACAACTATTGAGGTTGGAGTTCAGTGTTGAAGGTAGAGAGACTTCGATATGAGAAAGGTCAGAGAGAGTGGGCACAGCGGTCACCAGGGTCGGGTCGTCTGAAGCTGCGATAGTTGTAGTTAAAAGTGTGTCTTGAACCGGACAGTCCGGCTCCTCTGCAGGTGGACAGATGGGGTCAGTTTCTGTAGGCTGTGGGTCTTCAGATTGGGAAGTGGTGTCAAGGCCGATTTCTTCAATATTTTCAGTGCTGTCTATGAATCCTTCTACATACCTGCAAATACAACATTTATAGTAAATATAAGTCGGCAACTAAATGTATGATTTAGATCTCACATTGTCATCCATACACAGTACATATATGCATGACACTGTGATTCCAAAAAGTGTGCTGTGCTGTGCTCATAGAGTACTTGAGTAATGACTATATTCTATTTGTTTACACTTAACTAAAATACTAAGGAATGGGTAGTATTTGTTTTATTGGTTGTCAGTCATTTATTCCATATAGTATAATATCCTTGAAATGATAATATACAATGGTATATGTAACAATTAATCATTTCATATTTTTATAAATTTTCTGACTTTAACGTAGAAGATAATATATAAATAATATTTTGGAGTCTATAAAAATAAGACAATTGATATATTTTCTAAACAAATCTGATAACACTTTAGAACAACTCACCAATATTAAGCAGTAAATAAGCAATTATACGTATGCAATTAGCAATAAATTAATGAGTAAACAGTTTATAGATACTGAATTAACACTGATGTTTGTAATTTTGCATTAATTTACCTTAGCTTACTACTCAAGAATTAAGGTTGGGAAGTGGAGTTGAGGTGGAGGCTGACTTCCTCAATGTCTTCACTGCTGTCTATGTGTTTATAACTCAACCAGGTTTATTCATGTTGAAGTAATGTTTTGTAATTAATACATTAATGGATTAATAACCCTTAGCTAATGCTTAACTAATATTTTAAAGCGTGAGTTATTCTAAAGTGTTAAGGTTTTTTTTTTTACTTGGTCAATTGTATGTAGTTATAAGTTGTTATAATAACTGCCCATTGTCCAGGGCGTACCCTGGCTCAGTCCTGTTGCTGGGATAGGGTCCAGCCACCCGAAACGCCTAATGGGAATAAGCAGCTGTTAGGTGTCTCCCAGCTGCCAGGATACTTTGCGTCCAAATGGTTACATTAGCCACCGCCTCCAACGCTGATCTCCTCTGTTAGGCTCATTCATGATGGATACACCTTTGCATCCTCTATGGCCTGGCCTTGCTACAAATTATTATTATTAAACTTTATTTATACAGGGAACACTCAATGAGTGCTTCTCTCTTTTTCATGAGTGTCCTGTTTGACACATACAATGAATAAAAACAAAATTTGCCAAATCATGATATAAAATATTGACAATAAATCATCACACATAAAGTACACACACTCATACACATACAAAGTTATTTAAAACAGGAACAGTGGCATTGCGGATAGTCTTTCACAAGAGCCTTAAAATGTTTAAAAGAAAAAAGTCTGTCCAGATGCAGTGATTTCTGTGCCTTATTCCAATAATGATGGGCAAAATAACTAAAAGCTTTTTTGCCAATTTCACTTTTAAAGTTGTAAGATTAAAGAATTAAAAGGTCCTAGGACCGGAGTTGGTAGGAACTTAACTTGAAGTTTAACATACCAGTTAAATAATGGGGCAACCTGCCAAGAAGTGCTTTATATATAAACAAATTGTAGCCAGTGCACTGTAACTGCTTTCCACATGTGAAGTTGTTAGTTTTTGACACACATGATTTGATCAGGTGACACAATGCAACATGAAGCAACACGCATGCTCCCAAGCATGTACCAAAAGTGTTCACGAGGCGTTAGAAGGAAACTTGTCTTTGTCATCGGAGGAGCTGACTGTGAAGGAACACCTCTAAGCAGGCTCTACTGAGGCAGGGTCCTCACAATTACGAAACCATTGAATGTAACAACATTTCCTTACCCTTCCAGTTCATCTCCGACACTTGGACTCTTCTCTGTCTCGTCCTTGTTGGTCAGAATGATGGGGGTGAAGTGTGTGGCGGTGGAAGTGAAGGCTTCTGGGAGCTGTAGATCTCTGTTGACTGGATAACTGTGGGGAACAGGGCCAGGTACAGGAGCCAGTCGGCTCTCAGTGGCCATGGGCACAAAGCCTACGCACAGTTACAACAACGCCAGACACAATATCAATGATATTGTCTCATGCAATTCACACAGAGATACAGTATGTTGAAGTGACTTGTATGACTGACATTGAGTGACGCACAAAGTAGACAAACGCTAGCATCTAATACAGTTATATAGTTACAGTTATATTGGTAATTGCATGAGTGTTATTATTGTATATCATACCACTGTTGACTTGTGACGTCTCTTCAGTTAAGATTTCATGAGCGTCAGTTGTTTTCAAATCCTCTCCTTCTGTATATTGTGAAGTTGGCTGAAAGAAAGTAAAGCGGTTTATGAAATAAATCTGCAAATGACGCAGAAAGCCATCTAGAGAATGAAGGGAATGAAAAAAGACAAGGTCTCGGTGTAATGAATGTGCAATTGAGCTACAAGAGTGTCGGCGTGTATTGTGAGATAAACAAGAGTGTTGTTACCTTGTGAACTCTGCTGATGAGCCTGTTCCAGACCGTCTCTGCGTTGGTCCCTTGATGAGATAAGTAGTCACAACAGCTCTGCAACAGATACATGTGAGATGCAACACTTGAATTCACTCATAACAACTGGACAGAGTATAAAAAAATCATATCCAGTTTAGTGAAGTGTAAACAAATTATTTTTTTAGAAGAGGTGGGAATATAGAAAAAGCATTTTTGTGTTCAACATAGTCAAAACTACTACCCACTAGTGTTTTATGACAACAAAATAGCATACTTTGCATTTATTCATTTTGTAACAATAGACATATAAAGGTCCATAAAACCCAATGACAAGAGGAAGTTTACTTCCATGATTTTATTTCATCCTTGTTCATGCAATAGTTCAGAGAGGACAAACTGAGCACTGCTAGTGGGGCAGCACACTTATTACTTTCAGTATATAAAGTCTTGTTTCACCATTAGAGCAGCCACTCCCAAACCCAGGAGTGGCTACAGCACTGAATAATGCACCTAACTGTAATTCAACTACCGTATTTTCCGCACTATAAGGCACACCTAAAAGCCTTTAATTTTCTCAAAAACCGACAATGCGCCTTATAATCCGATGCGCCTTACATATATATCAATGTTGCTTAATTATGGCTACCGTATTCAGGGGGCATCGCCGAATTCCAGTCCCAGCTGTTCATGTGTGCCATAGGCGTGTTTATGGATCCTGCCGCATAAGAACAAAGAGGCGCGGCCTTTGCTCCATCTCAGTAGAAGAGTTGCGACATTGAGGGGACAGAAAACTGAGCGCTCGAACGCTGTTCATGTAGCTTTGAACTGTGACAAATATAGTTGGAAATATATTGTTTTCAACGAGGGAGTTGTAAGAACGCTGGTTTGTATTCTATTAATAAAGTTTGACTGACTGACTTATCTGACTGTTTTATTGACATTCCCTTTAGCGCAGCGCCATCTAGTGGATGCGCCTTATAATGCGGTGCACCCTATATATGAAAACAGTTTTAAAATAGGCCATTCATTGAAGGTGAGCCTTATAATCCGATGCGCCTTATAGTGCGGAAAATACGGTAAGTGTCTAGAACAGCGCTATATACAGTAAGATTGATTAATTATTAGGTATTATTATAAATTGCTTATGTATGTACTATTTTACATATTTGTGCATATACTTAATGTAGACAACTTTTGGCAGCCCTCTTCCAGTACTGTCAAGGTCCACCAGGGGTCCATATAGTAATTACTGGCTTGAAGCCCTTTTGAAATAAGAAGTTGGTTTTTTTTTTTGTTTTTTTTTAAGTGAAATCACCATGAGACCCCACTGAGTTTGCTCCTAGAACAGCATGTCCCTACAGAGCTGGGTAGATCAAGCCAACATTGAAAGAGAAAGCTACAGAAAAACTAATAAAAAACCTTTTTAGCCGTGACAATGGTTGGCCTCTCGATAGGCGTCCTCCTTGCCATTTCCAGCAGCAGTCTCTTCAGCTTCCGAGGCATCGCTAGCTTCTGGTTGGCCGATAAATTAAACTTTGCTGTTGCCCACAGAATGGCAGCAATGCCATAGACACAGACCTAAGCCCAAGAAAACACACCAAAGATGATCAGCTTTGAATTATTAGTCTAATTAAAGTATCATGCACAAATAAAGCAGACCTTCTCAGTTACTATTCCATGTTCTTGATATTCAGGAGCAAGATAAAATTCATCACAGTAACCTGCAAAATATAATGCTAATGTCATATGATTATTCTTTTTTAATATACAGAATTTAGTACCCGGATGGACAACAGATAAAAATACCAATGTTTTTAGGTTTCAAGAAGAGCACCTCCCCCTCACAGCCCACATACACTGTGTCCAGGGATAGATATGCTGTAGGAACACAACAGAACACACAAATGATTAAACTGAATAATAAAATCGATTGCATCCTCTGCCATGTTTTGCCGTTGATGTGTCTGCTGCTTCTTATTGTAATTACTGGTTAAATATTTGTTGTACTACACTCTTTGTTTAGTGCATGACTTTGACAGTGACCTGGAAAGTCGATGTAGGTCTGCAGTGACGTGAGGCAGGTGTAACACAGGGACCACAGCTCGTTCACGCTCAGCCTCCGTCCACACCGAGTGAGCAGCTCTCTGAGAGAAATCCACTGGAAATAACATGCAAAGTATTAACAAAAAGGAATACAATATGGACTTGTCTGTGCCTGGTGACATATTCTCACAGCTACTGTAGTTAACCTACAGTAGCTCTGATGAAGGTACTGAATTAGTAGGCATGCTTTTGTCAAAATAGCCCTAACATAAAAATGTTAAATTAAATTGGTCCACTCATTTAGTCTGCCTCAGTTTTACATGAAAGAGGTATAGGCCTTGTTGTGATCAAGACCTATAGGCTCAATTTGAAATTAAACTATGACTGAATAGTTTCTTTAAATGTTATTATGCTGTTCTTTCTTAGTTATCTGTCAACTTTTCAATTCAATTAAACCTTTTTTTTTTATTAAATGAAATGAAATTTAATTATTTACTTATTCATCTAAACATTGCAACTTGCTTTTCTCTATCACTATTACCTAACTATCTTCACAGCTCTTATGAGGCATATAAATACAATAGGGCTGTTTGTCTCCCAAATTTTTGCTCTGTACTTGTCAATCATATTTGAACAAGCCTTGATCAAGAAATGGACACAGTAACTTACTACAAGTAGTAAAACTATTTTCTATTAGTTTCTGTTAGCAGACAGATCAGGGAGGCCACTGAGATTAGGACATGTGCCCCGAGGACGATGAACTGAGGGAGGGAGCATACAGCCTGTCCCACACCTGGGACATGGTCCTGGAGAAGGCGTCAGACGGTTGGTGCCAAAAGCTACAAGTACAAACTACATAAGCAGCCTACAAGACAGGTCACAGTAACATCATGTGACTTGACACATGACTACAGGATGTACAGGAAGTAGTCAAAAAACAAAAACAAAACAAAACAAACAAACATGGAAACAGTGTTGGGAGTTACAGTAACAAGATTACAATTGTCAGTAACACAGCAGGTAACGCATTACTTTAGATCTGCTAGTAATAATATTAATGTTAGTAACAAAATACTTAGTTTAGTTACTCACGTTACAGTCAAATGAGAACAGTAGGGCTGCACAATATGCCGCAAATGTATCATTATTGCAGTATTGACTACTGCAATATGCATATTGCAAGAAAATAAAATATTTAAATTTTGTTATTTTTCATGTGACAGAAATCTATCCACTGGCTTTCAAAATAACTGTCCAATTAGAGACTGTGTTGGAACAAAGGTTTTAAAAGTCCAGTTTTTTTTTTATCTCTCTGATCAGCCCAAAATATAGTCCTGGTTTAGTCCTGGTTTAGACCTGGTTTAGTCCTGGTTTAGACCTGGTTTAGACCTGGTTTAGTCCTGGTTTAGACCTGGTTTAGTCCTGGTTTAGACCTGGTTTAGTCCTGGTTTAGTCCTGGTTTAGACCTGGTTTAGTCCTGGTCTAGTTGCAGTGAAGTCCTTATTTTACAATGGTTTAGTCCTTGTTTTGTTCTAGTTTAGACATGGTTTAGATCTGGTTTAGTTCTAGTTCAGTCCTAGTTCTGCCCTAGGTTAGAAATTGTAGGGTGTACAGATATTGCTGGTTATATCATTAGCACACTTATCGCATATTGCTTATTTTTCTAATATCATGCAGCAGGCTCAAGGCAACATATTTTCATGATGACAGTGTTGCTCATTTTAAAATCTAGAAAACTGCTGTTAAAATTTTGCTAGTAGAAAACCCGTTTTTTTATCCCACTCATTTCAGTAATTTTCTTTGTTCAGACCACATAAAGTTGCAAAACAATGACAGAGTGACTGACCTCATCCTGAGATTGTTCATTGAGGCACAGCATGCTTTTGGTCATGTGGTTATTTGTGCAGAGGCTGTTATTTAAGGCCTTCCCACCAGAGTCCTGCTCCATTTCTAAATCCTGACATGAATTACAGGGCGATGGTAAATCCTCTGCTTGTTCCTCCTCTTGGCACTCTCCAGTATTCGGTTCCTCAATGTGTAACGGCTCATTCAGGTTTTCCTGGGACGCCTGGCTTTCCATTGTTGAGTTCATGTAATCCTCTATGGTACTGACAGTGTAACATTCACAGGAGCGGCCCCGGTTCAGCCTCTCCAGTCTCCACATGGACTTGGTACAGGGCTGGTCCTCATCTGCCCCAATTTCAGTCAGGTCGGATACAGGGACGCTGATGTCTCCACAGGACGCAGGAGACAGGTAGGGAGGGTTGTTGGAGTCTGGGACGGAGCAAGAGCGGTTCAGAACTCCCCGGATTCGGC
Organism: Bostrychus sinensis; assembly: GCA_020698575.1. Lineage (NCBI taxonomy): Eukaryota > Metazoa > Chordata > Actinopteri > Gobiiformes > Eleotridae > Bostrychus > Bostrychus sinensis. The sequence goes on along the minus strand of CM036254.1, from coordinate 28,392,165 downwards.
TTAGCCTCTGCTGGGCTCGTCTCCTCACCGGGGAGCTGTTGTGGGACCGGAAATCCAGTTCGTCTCTGAAGTTTAGGCTACATCCAATACCGCTGTCCATGTCCTCGGCCCACAGTGAAGAGTCCCAGCCTGTGCACACCTGCAGATTGCAATGCATTTGTTCCATTAAATATAGAAGACCATAAAAGCACAAAAAAGTAAACTACCCAGTCATGCTGTACACTTAAAGATGAACTTTGTACAGGAAAATTTGTTGGACAAAATCATACAACATAATTACAGAAAACTCAATTGTATCTCAGAAAACCAGACATTTAAACTCCTACTGATCTAATGAAAGGAGCTTTTCAATCCAGTTTCTACCCCATGCCCAATTTGCATAGAAAACAGCATAGGACATCATTGTTTGTGCAGCCACACAGCACAGACTATATTCCATATCTAAACCAGTGATTCTCAAACTTTACACACCAAGTATCGCCTCAGAGCATATTTGGATTTGCAAGTACTATCTTTACTCGACAAAAATATGCCTAAATCAGGACAAAACTAGGTCAAACAAGGGACTAAACTAGGACTAAAAGAGTTCTAAACCAGGACTAACCCCAACAAGAAAAAAATGGCTTTAAATTATACCAAAACAGGACTTGAACCGCAGAAAACTCCCAGAAATGTGGTGGGTACCAGTGGGGACCTATACCACAGTTTGAGAACCACTGATCAAATCCATTTTACATTTTATAACTGTGTATATGTGATATATATCATAATAAATTGCCTTTAATAATGTACTGCTTTACGTGGGTCTAAGAAGTATTTTTTGTCAAGCAATGTAGCAACATATAAATGGAAACCAATACAAAGTTTATGTTGTTTAAAATAAAGTATGTTGTAGATTATTGGGGGAAACCGATTTTTTTACCGTCTTTTGCTTTCTTTACTTGTATGTAGCAACTGTGACCCATTGTTTTGACCTTCTCCATAGTTGGTCATGAGATGTTAGTTGACTAGTGTCTACCACTGTCTCCTAGGTATGAAATGTGAACCCTAACCAGCTAATCTTAGTCCATCCTTAACCAGTTTATGTGTCAACCCAGGGACAGATACTTCATCTGTATCCTATATAAGCTATTGGGAAACTACACTCTTGATTAAACGTGCAGACATTCACACACTCTTGATTCAGACTTTCAGAGGTTCAGATGTTCAGATCTCTGTCATCTCTGTCCGCTATGTCTAGTTTTGTATAGTTTTTTTTTTTTTTTGTGTATATGTATAGTTTTATCACAGCAGGGACTGGGGAGGTGCAATGCAATGCTCGAGATAAATACAACAGTAACAGCCTGTGCAGAAAATTCTCTTTGTTCTTTAAAAATTCCCAAGATTAACAAAGAAATTGGGTGTCGAGCATTTAAATTCAAAGCTCCATCTGATTGGAACAACTTACCTTGCTCAATCAGATCTATTTCCTCTGTACATGTCTTTAAGGCGTCTGTATTTAACCACTTGAAAACGATATGTTCTTGTTTTTGATTGTGCTCTGTTTCGTAATAATTCTGGTTTAATCTGAATTATTATTCATTTTTGCCAGTTAAATAAGTGTGTGTATGTACATGGGTATATGGGCATACTGTATTTATTATGTTGTAAGTGAGTAATTGGTACATGTATTCCATTTGTAGTGGGTAGGCTGGTTTGTAATCAGGTAGAATAGACTTGGAGAACTTTTTGTCTGTTGGTGTGAATGTTGTGTACTGTGATTGTCTTTATGTATTGTATTTCTGTTCTCTGTATCACTGTTTGTCTGTGCTGAGGACTCCCTCGAAAACAAGATGGTGCATCTCAAGGGGTTATCCTCTAAATAAATAAATTTCAAAAATAAATTTCAAATAAATATTTTCAAAAGGATTTTTAAAGTGTAAGTTTGCAAATTCTTAAAGTACCTTGTTAGAAATACAGCTTTCGAGTAATGGGCAAATTGGGGATGAATTGAATTACTTTATTATGACAGCTGCTTCCTAGACAGATACACTAAAACTTTGCCACATACCTGCTGCCGGGACAAACCATTGGGCTTAATGGAACTGTCAGTGCACAGGTTTTTGGCATTATCTTCTGAGCTCAGTCTTTTCAGCAGACATCTGGGTTTGGGATGCTGCCACCGCGCCTCCCATGAGCCGTCTGGTCCATCTGTGAGAAGACAAAGAGAGCAATTAGTACCGGAGTTATCCAGACACTGTCAAAATGCAGATTAGGAGGATACAGGATGACCTTGCAATGCCGAGACAGACTCGATGGAGAGGACTCTGCGGCCGACCGAGGACAGCTTTCTGCACACAGCTGCGGAGGAGGTGTGGGAGAGGTGGGCCGTTGCCAGAGACAGGACGTCCTGTGGGGGAGATTAAATCAGGTTCAAAAACATCAAACACCTGTGGATTAGTCACTGTGGAGGAATGAAGTTTAACAAGTGTAACAGTGCTGCATAGTAGTGCGTAGGCTTAGTTTTATATTGATTGTTTGTATCTTACATTGCACTGACACAGAACTATCACAGCAAATTCAGCAGTGTTAAATGAACTCAAAATACAGTACATATAGGTCTCACTGATGAAAGTGTTAACATTTTTTTTTGAAAGGATCAGAATCATGAGTGAAGACAACATGGTGAAAGTATAAATGCAGTCTAATATTTTTATGATTAAATACATTATTTCTCGCAGTGTCCTCAGATACTTCTAGCTGATTTTACATTCCAGTCTGAAACTAATATTGAATTTGTAAAAGAACATAACAAAATGGAAAAATGACAATAGGAGTTGTGCATGAAGAAAGAAAATGTTCAGGCGATGCTGGAGTCATGTGTGTCACTGTTCCTCTGAATCATGGTAAATGATGTGGACAAGGCTATATTATACATTATGTTGACTTTGACCAAGGCTTTTATTAAGTTTTCTTTTCCAAATGCCTTGATTTTAACTGTGAGTAAAAATTGAACACTTTTGTTGGTAACTGGACCAACCATGTCATTTAGGCATAGGTTGACCATCAGTAACATCTTAATGGCTATTTTCAACCTACTAGTACATACATGTCAAACTGTCAAATTTGGCCCGTGATATAATTACATTTGGCCCGCGAGATAATTTCCAATTTATATTAATAAAGCCCGGCAGAATGCTGCGCTCAACTTGTTTGAACTACATCTCCCATAATGCACTACAGAAGCGGTGCAGCTGTGCACCGGCACTACCCCTCCCCCGCTGTTTTAGCGAGCGGCATTTAATGAGCCGCAGGAACAGAGAGAGAAATTTAACTTTCCACAAAAGAAATGAACAAAGAGGGGTCAGTGAGAGCAGGAGCTTCTTAAACAGGTGGGACTGTCTGTAAACACTCTACACTTTGTTTGTTAAGCTAATGTGGCAGTAATAAAAACAGGCTCTAACCGCACAGCATTGTAAGAACATCTCCTGTACAAACCCCGTCTCCAAAAAGAAGCTACAGACAGCAGCAGTTTTAAAAGAGCCTGTGTCAGTAAAGTAAAGTTATCAGGCTGAAGAGTTGTCAAGTTCATTCACGGCACTGCCCTCCGTCGCTCTTTTCTCTTCACTACTTGTGCTCTAATGCACTCATTAACAATAGTGAGCTAAAGAAAAAAAGTTGCACAGAAAGAGGTATAAACCTGCTCCATACTGTGTCCTGCAGAGGACACAGAGGTGGACAGTAGTTTGCTCTGTAAAAGTACAGTAGGCCTGTGTTTGTATGTAGTTGCTGACTCCTCTGCAGGATTAAAGTTGTGCTACGATGATATTTATTCATATAAGGGGCTTGGCATGCACCTTAAAAGCCCAATACGTTGTGGTCTGTACCTTTATAAATGGAAATAGGTCTTTTTAGCAGTTTCCTTCAGGAGTCAATACAGGAGTCAGCCTTCATCTATTTGCTGCATCCTCTTCTCACACCAGGTTATGTAATGCTTTCTTGGCTGTGTCTGGCCTGCACTGACAAATATATGCCACTAGATGCTGTTGTTGAGCAAACATTGAAGAGAGTTCCTTATCATACAGTTGCCTCCCTCAACAATTAACTCATCCAGATGTCTTAAAGCTGACTTGTTTTACTGTCACAGCCACAATGACAGTAAACATAATTACTTATCCCCAAAAAAAAGGCACTCTGTGGTTTAGCTTCAGCCAGTCTAAGACACAGAGCAGCAGTGAGGGGTAATTTACACAAGTCTAAAGATATGATTAGAGCTTCTCTGCTGATTAACACATCCATCTCACTCATTCGGATTACTTTGTGATTGATTGCCTGTGATCTGTATGCTTAACGATACTGAGGGCTTGAGCTGGAACTGTAATTATCTAGAGTTATATACCAATGAATTAAAGTGACTTAGGACTGACACTTCACTGTGAGTTTGGTATAAAAGCTAAATTAAAACTTTGGTGACATATTCCAATAGAGTTTTTACAATAACAGCAGTACATCTTCGTTATTTAAATCAACCATAGCTTTGCTCTAAGTCTATTAACATAGATTTAGACCAAGTCTTGAACAGCTCACTCTGCAGCTGATTTCAGTCCGACAGGGCCGAGAACTGAAAAGCCTTCTTCCCCCGCTCAGTCCTTACTCTGGGGACTGATAGGAGGAACTAGAATTTTGCCAAACCATTTACTGTAGATTAAGTACATTGTATCTAGCTATTTCTGTCATCTAAGGAAACCTTTTTAATCACAATAGCATATTGTTGGCGACCAAAGACCAAACCCTTTAGGTCCTTCTATGACACTTTAAAGCCTTTTTACTTGTTCATTTTGGCGGTTATGCTGAAATGATGATATCTGGAATTTCAACATCTACACAGAAAAAGAAAAAAAGAAGACAAAAACTCCCATCCCTCAAAAATACACATACACACACAAATGACCACCAGATCAACTATTTCCTCATGTTTGCAGAGAGACATTGAGAGATAATTACATATTCCCCATTCCCATTGGAATTAACTTTTACTGGAATATATTAGTTCTACTAAAACTATCCCAGACTGAAATTCCACACACAAACCAAAAAAAATAAATAAATAAAAAAATAGACAGTAATTCATTCTTTATGTAAAAACAGGAAAAGTGTTTTTTGTTTTATGTGAATGAATGTGAGAGTGAATGATTGTCTGTCTGTGTATGGCTCTGTGTCAGCCCTGCGACAAGCTGGCCCCTGTCCAGGGTGTACCCTGCCTAAGGCCCTAAGTTCCTGGGATAGTCTCCAGTCACCCACGACCCCTAACGGGAACAAGTGGAAGAAGATAAATGAATGAATGAATGAATACATAAACTGGTATTTAGAGTTAAAGAGAGTTAACATTATAAACTAAGCACTCAGAGAGTGCAGACCTCCGCCAAGCCATAGGGTCACTCACCTAACTCACCAAATCCCCTAAAGGCCTGGATCTAGCTCACATCAAATCCATAAACATTCTACTGAAAGAGAAAAACCCCACCTTTCATTTGGCGTTAGTTGAAAGTGTGTAGCTACATTTGTTGCTGTGCAATATCCAATTTCATACGTAACCCCTAGATTTAGAACCTTCTGGATCACCTGAACCAGAATATCAGCATGATCCAGGTCAAACTATGTCAGATTATAACATCTACCATGATGTCATCTTGTTATGATTTGCCACTGATTCTGGGCATTATTTGTTGAGGGAGAAGCTGTCATGGCAAAATTAGTCCCGGCTCCCAGTAGTAAATCATCAAAGAATCATTTAAAAAGTTCCTGGATCCAGATGGTGCTCCAGATCACCCCCAAAATGTAATCAGTTGTTCCTTAATCCAATTCTAACATTTCCTAAAAATTTCATCAAAATCCATCCCTAACATTTTGAGTTATGTTGCTAACAAACAAACAGACAAACCAGCGCCGCCACAAACATAATGTCCGCCTTGGCGGTTGCTATACATGCTGAGCACAGGCGTTAATGACCCAAAAAATCACTCATGTTTAATATTTTTAAATATGATCCACTGACCTAAAAGGGCCTTAAGAGGAAAAGGAAAATATTTCTTTATCAGCCACATATTATGCTAAAGTGACTTTTTTTGAACTTTTAACCACATTATAATGTTGTATGTCAAAAACATATGTGAAGTAGTATTTTGTTTTATTCACACATGTTTGAAGGAATCCTGTTTGTGGAGACCACCCTCTTCTCAAGAGCTGGATCCACTCTATGTAGACAATATACTGTCCCCAGACTCATTCTGATCATTTTAGTGCTTAAATTGCCGTCACTACAAAACAGTCAGCTCATTTATCTATCTGTTAGCATCATGTTGCTCATAGGGGTGCTAAAAAGCTATTTTATTCTCTGGCCAATCCCAGCGGTTTCCAGCAGGGGGCGACATACATGTATTCCAAGCATTATCTGCAAAGTCAAAATATCAGCTCCCCAAAAGATGTTTTCCATACCTATACAATATTATAAGTTAAAAAACATTGTAAAAAGTGCCTGAACTAAGGGAGGGGCTATGGGTTTATAAGCAAAATTGAATGAATGGTTGTTGCTAACAGAGAAACAGCGCAAATAGAGAAAAGGTAAGCACAGATAAATGTCGATAAATATTGTCAAAGGATTAACATAAGGCCAGGATGATTGTGGGACAACACGGTCTAACACGCCACTGTTGGGATGGATGAAGAAAATTTTAGGTAGTGTATCTTTAAATTGCATGTAGGTTAATATAAAAATAACCCCAGTGCATTGTTGGAAGGAAACAGACTGGCTCTTGGTTCATTTATCTTTCGTGTTTTCTCATTGGAATTACAGGCGGCTGGAGGCTAAGGATATAGTTTCTACATTTATAAATAAGTAATAAGGTTTAAAAGACTTGCTTCTGTAATTACACACATATCTGCCCCATGACAGCCTCACTGACCCGACATGACAGACTACAATCAACCATAAGTACTCGCATCATCATGGTTTGTGTACCTTGAGGGCCGGTCTGTCCTCGGGCTTCTCCTGCTGCATTTGCTCCAGGAGTCGGTGGATCTCTTCCCCCAGATCGGCCTCCAGCTCTGGCTCGATGACGAAGCTGAGCGCTGCTGAGAGAGTGGACCCCAGGGAGAAAACATGGCCCTGTTTAAGATATCAAACAGACAAATACAACATCAGAGGACGGCTTGATATGCCAAGGACTCCACATCTGTTTCAAGGGCAAAGTTGAGCACTTGCCAATGGGATTTTTTGCCCTATAGAGGGTGGTAGCTCAATATCTGCGGATTTACGGGCAAAATTTAGCTTTTTGCTGACACATTTTATTGCTCAGATAGTTCCACTGCAGTAAAAATTGGCTTTAAAAATGCAGAAAGTACAAATTTGATGCAAATGCAACAGCAAAGGACTATTCTGATACTGTATGACTTATTATTAAGGATGGTGCAAATCAATACCAAAAGTATTGGTACTTCCAATACCAGATGATTTAATTGTGGTCCCAGTACCAATCTGAAAGTATTAATACTTTAGTAGAAATGACAAGTATAATACAGATTCCACTGGATACTTCATATGTGCTCTACAATGACAAGTCCAACCCAGTCCATTGTGTTCTGCTGCTCCAGTGACATAAAGAAGCCATTATTAGTAACATTTGTATGCATATAGGCTTTTGTAATTTATAAAAACTTAATTAATCCAGGCAGAAAAATAGAATATAGAAGAAAAAAGAATGTTGTGACTGTTAGAGTACACAAAAATCTGTGTTTATTAGCACTAATATATACTTTATTTATAAATACTAATTGTTTAATAGATATTTCTTTTAAACTCAAATCCAAGATAAAACTAAATTAATAATCTGCCTGCCTTAAAAAAAATCTACATAAAAAAATCATTACCACATAATAAATTTACTACAAAGAAAAATAAATAATTTCAATAACTACAAAATATATAACAAAATATAATATTCAAGCAAATACTCTAGCAGTTTCAGCTTATTTTATCATCAGTCACTGGGACACTTGAGCCTGCCTTTTATAAGTTTCAATAGTTTATTATGAAAAAATCACAAATAATTTTGATCATCATGCTAGTTTTATTCTCCCATCTGAAGTAAATCAGTAAAGCCAGAAAGCAATTAATAGTGTGACATTTTTCTACATTCACATTTTAACTCTTGAAACCAAAACATTTAATTTCAAGCATTTTTGTGGATTTCCAGACACTTTGGGAACCCACAAATCTAACTTTAGCAGATCAAAGGACATATTTGTGTCACTGTGGGTAAAAAAATAAGACTTAGGGAATGCACTTCCATTTTGAGCAGTGACGGTCATATGTCATGCTCTGCTTTTGTTTTGCTTTGCTGCCGCGACACTTGTTATTATGGTCAAGCACTTTTGGCAAAACTATATTCAAGCCAGGTGCTTTTCATTTCACATCACAGACATGACTCTAATCTCCAATAATTCAAGTGGTGTGTGGCTGTAATTATGTGGCAAACACGCATAAGCCACCTCCCTGTGGCACACCAAAATAGACCAGTATTGACCGAAGTCAGGGGCCGCGGCGTTGTTTTGTTTACGGTAGACTTGGTTTGTACAACGTCTCTCAAAAAGCAAGCAAGAAGCGGTGTGGGACTGCTGCTGCTGCTGTTCTGCTGTTTGCACATAAAAACGAAAAGCTTACAGAATAGTTTATTTGGAAATGAGTCACTCAAATGCATCAGGGAGGTGAGGGACCTTGAAAGACACTGCAAGCTCTGTAATAATTCAGTTTTGCCACATACAAAGCGGATACTGAGAAAAACAATGGGTTTATGTAACAAAGGAGCAAGAAACTGCATATTCATTTGGTTTCTTTCAAACCCACACAAGACACAGAGAGTCTCCAAACCAAAATTCCTCTCAAAAATCCTGCGTGGTAAGATCTTTTAGCATTCTGAGTCCAAAGTGATGCATGTACACCAGTGTTTCCCAAAGTTTTTTGTCTCATGTACTGCTATGGCTTTTTTTGCCATTAGTTCCCTTCATGATTGTTTAAGAAGTAGCCACATAAAACATTCCTAATTTCCATAAATTCTCCTGCATTTTGTTAAGATAAATAGACATTTTTCACACTTCCGCATTTTCAATCGGAAGTTATGTTGAAATTTTTCCAGTCAGACCCGTCGACAGGTGGGGTCAAAGGGGTGTGTTGTCCCGGGCCTCAGGGTCAGTGGGACCCATTTATGGTCCCTCTTCTTATATTATCTATAATAATGGTTTTCTAATCCCAGGCCCCAGAAAACCTGTCAACGGGCCTGCTTTTGGTAGCGGTTGCAAGTGGTGTAGACCAACAAAAAAAAAAAAAGTTTTTTTCTCTGACAACCCCTTGACTACATTTTATACCATACAGATGCAGACACAACAGATACAGTTTATTATCTTTATTTACACACGAGCATGTTTCATTTACAGAACATCACTATAGATCTTACTGTGAGTCATAATTAGCAGAAAACATATAAACTACAGGTCTGTGCTGTGCTACAATTCAGTGTATTCAGTGTTCAGTGTAACAGACTTGGATACTACTCTGTTTTTCTGCTGTCATCATGAGCTGATGCTAATTGTTGATAGCATTTAAGCTTTCTTCTTCCCTTGATAATCATGAATAAAATCTTCATGAAAGAATTTGTAGCCTTTGTCCGGCTTATTGGTGGGCGTCACTACTAATTTTTGGCTTGCCATTTTGCCTTCAAAAGTGCTTACCAAGAAGGTCTATTCAAATATAAGATAAAAAAATTTTTTTAATTCTCCTCGCCATAAAAAATAATAATACAAATATAGGTTTTTGATGCATTTACTTATTTAGCTGTATATTTTATGTTTAAAAAAAAAAAAAAAAAAAAAACTTAAACTCATAATAAATTTTCTATAAAGACACATTTAAATAACTTCCCTTTGAAACAAAACATTAAACCTAAAAAAATTACCATAAACTATAATAAAAACACTTTTTATCAGTCACTTATTATCATCATTAGATTAAATAGTTCACTATGAAAAGATAGGAAATACTTATCATTATGGAAATAAATTATGACATCATTCTAAGTACCCCCTGCAAAGTGCTGGCATGCCCCTAGGGGTCCCAGTGCCCCTGGTTTGGAAACAGTGATGTACACTATAGGTGAATTGAAGATTTTAGGGACCCAATCCATTAAAATGTGCACTGGTGCATTGTTGCTTTGCCATCTTATAACAGATGCTGCTGTGTGAAAAGTAGTATTTGCTATATGTTTTTTTAATATATTTGAGCACAAGCACCTGTCAATCAGAGAAAAGTGTTATATCCGGCACAGTGGACAGGACTGTGCTGGCCCAAAATGTGTTATAGATTCACTATAAGATATTTTTGGCCATGCAGCACAGTCTTGAATGTGAGAGTGAATAACTGTCTCCCTCTGTCTATGGCTGTCTAACTCTGAGCTCTGGTAATTGCCCATGTATATACCACCTCATGCCCAAAGCTGCAGAGAGTCTAGCCAATAAAGTCTCCACTTTTTTTGTTGTTGTTGTCAGATATTCACTTTGCATGTATAAATAACTGTCCAATTACATGTTTTAAGAAGTTTCTGATGCAGCTTGATGGGAAAAATGTAACTTTCCTTGTTTCTTCACTGTTTTTGACAGATTTTTCTCTCTCTGATGTCCCTTTACATTTTATAGTAAAGCACTATGATAAATACTCAGGAGAACAGTTGACTCCTGTGTGAACCCTCGCTCATCTTGACTTCTATCTTCTCCTTGTATCCATACAGATGTTTCTTCTGGCAATAGTTTTTTTTTTTTTTTGGTCAAGATATGCAAGGGAGAGATGTGAGGGGCTTTATTCACATTGCAGCCCATTTAACCATCAAACTAAATCTGATTTATTCCATAAGGCAAAAAAGATAGAGCAAGATCATTTTTTTACTTTCAAATACATGTGCTGATCATTTCTGTGCTCAAACTGCCTTCACTACAACGCAGTCAGCTCACAGCCATGCTCAAGACATCTCTAGAGGTGTACAAAAATATTTCAAAAGTTGGGGGGAAAAAGAATAATAGGTCTCTTAAGGTTTTCAGTGGCAAGTCCTAGGAAGCTCTTACATCCCACATTACAGCAGAAACATCATTATTCCAGGATTTTGCTGACTTTTCAAAAACCAGTACAACCCTAGTGCAAGGCTGGTCTATTTTAGGCCAAGGAAGAACCATGTGCAGGCTGCTCTCTCCTTTACCAATGTGCCTTTGACTTTGTGCTGCTGCTCCCAGGGGCCACTGTTCGACCAGATTAAGGTCTGCAAGAAAAGCAATATATTATATCTCACCTCGAATGTGCTCCCTGTGCTGTCGAACTCTGGGGGGACGAAGCTGCCCTCTGGATCATCTGTGGGAGAAAAACATGAAGATGTTTAATAGTCTAGTATAATCATTTAGTTAATCTAAAGTCACTTTTCAATAGAAATAAGCTGTTATTTTATTGTCTAGAGTCAGTCAGATGGTGAGCATATGTCTTTTTAAATAGTTACAGTGATGTTATAGCCCTGATGTGCTGTGGGATCTCAGGATTTAGTGAGCACATACAAGAAAGATCTCTGTCCATAACAGTTCTTAAAGGCCAGTAATGTCCATTTGTAACAGATCTAGTAGAACGTTCAGACCTTGCGTTGAGTTTTGGTCCCAAAGCAGAACTTTTAAAAATATTTTTATTTGGTCACAGCATCTTTTTATTTAACTCTTATACCCCAGTTTTAAAAAGTTACATTGTTATTGTTAAGTGACTAAAGTGTCCCTATCACAAAACATCATAAATAGTAATTTTTTATTTATTTTTTTTTGTACTTTTTTCTCATAACAGTCAGGGCACAAGTTGATTAAAAGATTTAGGCTATTTAAAAAATAAAAAAGTAGAAAAACAAAAAACAAACAAACAAAAAAAAAAACTACTATTATTACATATACTATGATATTTTGTGACAAGGACCCAAATGCATCTAAATAAATGTTTTTGGTAAACTTTGACATACCCAAGGTTGTAATAATATCCACTAGAATAATCCACTTTGCATTGAGAATACTGAAATGTGTGTTTTTTTGTTTGTTTGTTTTTTAACAATAAATTGAGATGCTATTACATAAAAGCTTAAGGACGAACAATATGAATGCATACTATTTATATGATGTTTTGTGACATGGACATGTCATCAAGTTACAGGAACAATCAAATTTAAAATTTTTAAATTTTTAGTGTAAAAATTAAGTAATATTAGATTTTTGTTTAGGATATCAAAATTGATTAAAAAAATTATATTTATATTATATTTATATTTATATAATTTAATAGAAGAGAAAGAACCACTGCAAAGTTATCCAAAAAATAATAATTAAAAAAAAAAAAATATATATATATATATATATATATATATATATATATATATATATACATACAATTTTGATATGGACATTTTTGCCCTCATTGGGGACACAAGGATTAAGGCTCTTATAGAAAAATTATCCTAAATCTGGGTTAGGGTTAGGGTTCTAAATCTGTCAGATAGAAGACTAGCTTTATTGCGATTCATTTAGTTTCTTGTGATATGGATATTGCGTTCACAGATGTTGTGGTAAACACATATTTGCAAAATATTGTGTGAGTGAATGACTAAAGATGAAGATAAAAGACAAGGAGAGTAATGGACCACTGAACTGTGAAGTCACTAAACTAATCTTGATGAGGCTTAGTTGCTTAATACATTTTATTTTAACTAGCACTGTGTTAATATATTTTCATTCCCTCTTATTTACTGGGCGACCATAAAGAGAAGAAAAGTACAGGTACAAAGGACTAGTCAACTGAAGTAAGTGTGAAATAACCACTGAGTAAGAGCAGGATAAAATCAGCCGTAAGCAGTGACGCAGCTTGTCCCCAGGAGCTAATGGTAAGAGCAGAGTGAGTCATCAAAGGCTTCAGATCAACAGGGAGTTAAAGCACACACAATTTTCAATTTTTTTTTCAAAACATAATTTCCCCCAGAGCACAGTCAGTGGTAATCTATATGAAAAGATAAACTTCCTTTCCTTTTGTGTTGTGTTGTGGTCTTAACAACAACAGCATCTATAGGTCAGTGAAAAAAACAAAAAAACAAACAGCCAATATCCATCTTGTAATGCCCACACAGCAATAACAAACCACTGAGCACACTGTAGGTGTTCTGCAGAAAGTTGAAGTGGGAGTGTAGAACTGCTATCTCTGCAGTGTTGCCTTTTTACTGACTTGTACTGAGTTCAACAGAACACTACTTGCAAAGAGAATACTATGCTACCTTTTGAATATACTGTAGTTGGCTGGATTTTAATAATTTTTTTTTTTTTTTAGTTCAGTAATTGTTTACTCAATTTATTCAATGTTATTACCGGTACAAAATATTACACTATTGTCTTCCCCCGTCCCAGGGTCAGTAGCTATAGACCCCTCCATAAATGACACAATCATAGAAGCTTTCTCCCCAGTCTGGGGACAAAAGTAGCAGTTTTCCCATTCATTTGGGAGCTAATAAAAAAAATTAAAAATTAAAATATAAGGGCAAAAATTAATGGTTGTATTAATCAATTATTATTATTATTATTATTATTATTATTATTATTATTATTATTATTATTATTATTATTATTATTATTAAATTGATGCTGCAATTTATTTTATTAATTTCTGGCCTAATTATAAATATAAATATCACTGGCAAAACTTTATATGCTACATTTATCAGATTCAGTTATTCCTGCCCTGAGTTGATAATAAACATTTATAATTTCACGTTTAATCAAATGTGACTTTATTAAAGTGGTTTTGTTTATGTTCATGTTGTTCATGTTCAGGTCTCAAAACGCTCGGTTCAACCAACCTCCGCCCACTTCAGGAAGCACTGGCCAATCAACAAGCCCTCTACATCCAGTCTGCTCTCATTCATTTATCCAAAAAACGGTGTACAGCTCTGTTTCTGATTCCTAACAGCTATTTTTTTTTATTTTTATTTTTTTTCATTTTGGAGTGAGATACCATAATACAAAAAGTAAAAAAAATCAAATAGTATTCAAATAGTTTTTATTCAAAAGAGAGAAATAGAGTGTTCTTCTGCTGATCTCTGGTACTTATAGAAAAAAATAAGCAAAAAACAGCAAAGAAATGAGCAAAGTCCACTTATGGTTCACCTTTGTCCCCTAAACAGACGTCTGTTCTTACACCATTTCATTTCAAATGTTCCTATAACCCTCAAGGCCTTTTCGTCGCCTTTAGAAAAGAGTTTTGTTTACGTCTCCACAACCATCTATTCAAGAGCTGAACATCTCGCAGCCCGTGTAAAACTGCATCACTGTCTCACACAGAGTTCAATTAAATTCCATCAATAGTGAGAGCAGCACTATGATTAATGCCCAGTGAATGCAGTCTGGCTGCATTCACTTTGTACAACTAATACAGCAACGGCTATGTGGGTTTCTTTTTCTCTATCTACAAAATAAATCATCGCTCAAGGACTAAAACAATCCAATAATGCGTGAAGGCAAATTGGGCTGCTCAGGATTTGAAGCTATTTAGTTGACGGACTAATAAAGCCCGCTTCACTGTGAGCCTATTGCTGACAGGAGATTTGCGAGGAGATTATAGGCAGAAATGATGAGACAGTTTTATGATACAATACTGATTTAGCGACGCAGCATTCAGGCAGAGAGGATAAATTGAGCTGTTTATCAAAGCAACATTTCCCCTGGCAACAATGTTAATCAGACGATGCTTATCAATCTATAATATCTGGCAAATGGACTGCAGAATGCAATTACCACTACTGCCTCACAGCAAAAAGGTCCCAGGTTCGATTCCCAGACCCTGAGGGGCCTTTGTATGTGGAGTTTGAATGTTCTTCCCGTGTTTGTGTAGGTTTTCTCTGGGTGCTCCAGTTTCCCCTACCAACAAAAACATGTACAATAGGTACATGTGGCCAGGACTCCCCTGCAAAAGAGATTCTGAATCTCAGTGGGACTTTCCTGGTTAAATAAAGGTCAAATAAAAATAAAAAATAGGAATTAGGATTTACTATTAAAATGTTGCAAGATATGACCATCAGCTATTCCCTATGAGGGTCACCACAGCAAAAGCACCAACTCCTATTTCAGTGGTTTGCATTTGGAATACGCCGGATGCCCTTCCAAAATCGACTTTTTATGTTATATTGTTGTTCCCTCATCCAAAACATACCTGAAGTTGTGTTTTGTTTCATTCACTCATGTTTAAGTAATCCTGTAGTCTCTGGCACTGCCTTTCCATGAGCTCCAAACGGCTCATTCCTCCATAATCTCTCCTATTCCAGGAAGCACTGACCAATCAACAGGCCTTCTACATTCAGTGCACTTTCAATCATTTAACCCACAACATAGGTGTACAGTTCTGTTTCCACTGATTAACACACAGCTACCTTTCATTTTGTAGTAAAATGGCATCATCCAAAAAGTTTAAGGAAGTAAACAGCTTTTTTTTTATTTTATCTGTTTCTGTTTAAAAAAGCACAAAAGAGCTGTCTCCTCCTGGTCTCTTCACCTGCTTCTATATGACACATATTAAATTAAATTAAATCTCTTTTAAACATTAAGTTACAAACATAGCTATTAACATATAATTCTTGAGTAATAATCTCATGTGTAACAATGCATACCGTATTTTCCGGACTATAGAGCACACCTGAATATAAGCCGCACCCACTAAGTTTAAAAAAATTAAATAAAATTTACATATATAAGTCGCACCGGACTATAAGCCACCAATATCCAGGTTGAGAAATTAGATATTTACCGGATACACACTGCATGCGAATCCGCTCCACTGCACTGCGCCACACACTCCGCAGTAAATGCACTGCCGTTCTAGTGAATGAGAGCGTTTCCACAGCCGCCACAGCTCTATGGCGCCGGTCCAGCTGTGCTCCACCCTGCGCCAGAGATACGCAGCCAGTCTATTTTGTTTGACGCCATTCGACGGCAGACTCCGCTCAGATCAACCTCTGCAACTCAGATCGCACCAAATGGGAAACTGGATGTGCACAGCATCCGGATTTAAAAGTAATGTAACTCTGTACTCCGCCCTGCTAGCGCCCCACTGGCGGCTGAAGAAAAATCCATAGAAAAGCCGCATCTTTGTATAAGCCGCATGGTTCAAAGCTTTGGAAAAAAGTAGCGGCTTATAGTTCGGAAAATACGGTAATTATAAACATCAGTGATATATCAGTATCTATGAAAATGAAATGAAAATGTCTGTGAGGAATCAGAGCTGTACACCGTTTTTTGGATAAATGAATGAGAGCGGACTGGATGTAGAGGACTTGTTGATTGGTCAGTGCCTTCTGGAGTGGGCGAAGAGAGGCGAAGACTCATGGAAACGAGTGCTTTGAATCCTCAGAATGGCTGTGCTAGAGAATAGAGGATTACTGAAATAGGACTGAATGAAACAAAAGACAACTCCAGGTATCTTTTTGATGAGGGAACAACATTATAACATTCAAATTAGCATAACACAGCCCCTTCATGATTGAGGAGTTATTCCGAAGTGTTACCACAATTCCTGTGCTTTTTACTTGGTGTTATGGCATCGGTAAAAACAAACAAAACAAAAAAAACATAATATACTGTTGTTGCCTTCAACTACAGTCTACCCAGGTTAATTACCATTTATACCCATCTTGAGGATTTAACAAAACCCTACAAGACTTTGCAATATCCAAATACAAACCCAAATTGCATGGTAGTAGTAGTAGTAGTTACAATAATGATCATGTTGCAAAGTGTTGTTACGACATTCAAGAGACGCCTTCCTAAGTTGCTGAACATTGCTGCTGTACAGAGGAAATGGAAGTGCTGTGGTTTAATTCCTTTCTCTCTAATAAGTTATTGATGTGGCCAAATGGCAAGGCCAACGCAACAAAGCTATTAAACAGACCTGTTTTAAGCAACTACATTCATTCAAGTCAGTCAATTTTAGGTGCTGAATGTCTTTGTGGGTATTGTTTAAGATTAGTCCAAAAACTGCAGAAAGGAAGAAAGATTGAGGCACACCTGCAGAGACTAGCTGAGGTAGGCAGATCCACTGAGACACCAAAAGAGTAATTCAAGTAAAAATTTGCAAATTGAGTTAGATACACATCACGGGGGAGCAAAGAGAAATATTTTTTAGCTGTGTCAAAACTGAAAAATGAAACTGTGCTTCCTAAAGCATGGGAATGTGATATGTGCTGGAAATATAGTTCTGAAGTACAAAAAAAGAATGGAAAAACAAGCCACAAAAACTACATTGATCAGGCATAACATTATGACCACTGGCCAGTGAAGTGAATAAACGTTTATCTCTTTATCAAGGCATCTGTTAGTGTGTGGGATCTAAAAGTGAACATTTTCCCTCAAAGCTGACATCTTAAAAACAGGAAAAATGGGCAAGTAAGGGTTTGACAAAAGCCAAATTGTAACAGCTAGACCACTAGACTTAGAGATAGGGTGAGGAGCTCGGTCACCCAGGAAGATCTCAGAATAGAGCCGCTGCCCCTCCACATCAAGCCAGATGAGCTCGGACATTTGCTCCGGATGCCTCCTGGATGCTTCCCTGGGGAGGCGTTCATGGCATGTCTCACCAGGAGGAGGCTCCAGGTAAGACCTAGGACATGATGGAGGGACTATATCTCTTTGAACGCCTTGGGACGCCCCCAGTAGAAATGGCGGAAATGTCTGTGGATAGGAATGTATGGGCATCTTTGCTTAGACTGCTGCCCCAGAACTGCAGCTCTTGTGGGGTGTTTCCAATCTGCAGTGGTCAGTATCTATCCAAAGTGGTCCAAAGAAGGAACCGTGTTTAATCTGCAACAGGTGGTACACATGGGGAGTGAAGGCTATGGCCTATGTGGCCTGTTTCAACAGATGAGCTACTGGAGCTCAAGAAGTTAATGCCAATTTTGATAGAAAAATGTCAGGTAACACTTTAGTTTAGGATTCACCTATTAACAGGGGTGAAAGTAGATTTTTGCTTATGCCGGTACTATAACAAATTATGCTTACATATATATATATTTTTTTTAATTGCAGAAAACGCAGATATACGCGGTTGAGAATGAATCTTGACTATAAATGAAAAATATAGACATGGCTTATACGGGGTTTCAAAACAAATCAAACACACCCTATAAAGGCCAACACACACCGGACGCGCGTCAAAAAATACGCCCCTATTGTTTTCTATGAGGCGTGCGGCGGCAGCTGAAAACACATGATCCCTGTACCTCTGCAGTAACAAAGATGGTTCTCTGCTCCGTGTGACACAGACACACAGCTGTAAACACTGAGGGACAGTAGCTGCTGCTCGGGGGGACACAGGCAGCAGCTCCCGACTCCTGCTGCAGTCAGAGCACTCCTTTCTCCTGCTAACTCGCTAATAACTCACTAATAGAACAGCCCAGTCTGTCCTCACACAGCCTGGGCGACTTCTATCACTTTGTTCCATTATTCACAGATAAAACACATATTTTAAACTCCATGTTGTTTATAATAAAGCCTTCTCAAGCGTTTGGTGTAATTTGACACGGCACTCCAGGTGTGCTCTGGGCTTAAAGGCCGGGACACACCAGGGCAATCATCGGCAGTTGGGTGCGGTCGGATAGTTTGACGCCATTGGTGACATGACTGTTGGTGTGTTCCGCACCATCGGACATAGTAGGAGACAGTTGGACGTAGTTCTGGTCGATTACACATGTTGAATCAGCATCGGGCCATCGTGCTCAACGAGCTCTGATTGGCTGTGTCCCGTTCACAATTTGTCAAACAGCTCAAGTTTAACATCAAAATATCAGGAACTTTCTGTTCTACAACTACTTCATTATGTTTCCACATCTGTGACGGCTAATGTGCTGCAGTTAGCTTACCTTAGCTTGTAGCCTCGTGCAGATAAAAATATAATCCTCCTCTGAGGCAAACACCTGCAATAATCCAGTCCCTTTTATTCATTACTGTGATCAGGCCACTATAATCTAGTGCGTATAATTATTATTGAGTGATAAATACATGAGTTAAACACGTGTGTTGCAGAGTTTTATTTACTAGAGTTTAAATAACCGTGGAGTTTAGTGACTACCGCTGGCTGCTGTTGTAAACTAGTTATTACGTTTTGCACATGCGCACTGCTCGGTCATGGGTCTGAATCGCTCCGGTGTCTGCAGCTACTTTCAGTGGCGACAGAGGAGACGTGAGGAGACAGCAGTCGCCCCGCCTCTGCTGACAGTAGTCGGGCGTTGGGTTGGTGTGTCCCAGGCTTAAGACACATATGCTCAATGCATTTGATTTAAGGACGAGAGAGAATCAGTGAATGATGAGAGGGGAGAGGGACATTCTGTGCATTAATCAAATCACGGAGCGATCATAAACCACTAAAAAACACACAGACACATATTTGATGAGATAAAGTGCTGCCTGGTTCACATGCTTTAGCGTCAGATTTTTTTTTTTTCTCTCATACGAGCGACCGCGGTCCGCGGCTGCTTTCTAATGTGTGTTAAAGCTGCAAAGACCGGCTGGACAACTGATCTCCTTCCACCCGGTACTGTGTACCCCCTCTAAATCTTATGGCGGTACGTAGTACCGGGCCGTACCGGCTTACTTTCACCCCTGCCTATTAACCATTAACTAAGTGATAATTATGATGCTAGTTAATGGTTAATTAGCTCTTAATTGGTAATTATAAAGCACCTATTAATCCCTTATTTTGTGTGTCCATATTCTACAACTAATTACCAACTAACATTTTCCACTAATAAACTCATAAATACTACTCATTAGTGGAAAGTAAGGAAGTCAGACAAAATTATGATCTTAATAAGATTTTTGTAGTAAAAGTATTATTAGGAAATACGGGGCTGCATATGGGGCTGCATTATAAGCAGGTGAGCATAATAAATTAGATTAAGCCAATATGTATAAGGCAGGTGATTATAATATTGCCTGATTGGTGTAGATATATAGGGGTTTGCAATAGTATTCTATCAATTGCTTTTTTTGTTGCTCATTCCCATTCTCTCTCAAACAGATGAAACAAAGAATATGTGCTGATACAGAAGGTTTATGCCGCTACCAAACCCAATGCCACAATATCTCTATTTAGTTAGTAGATTGCACTTTAAAAGCCCATCCAATAGGCCGCAGATGAGCAATATTAGTGACTAACACGTCTCTGTGGGAGCAATGTTGAAGTGTCGCTGCTGTTGACTCACCGCTAAGCTGCTCCATGAAGCACACGTTCCCATGGGCGTTGAAGGCCAGCGTGTCGGGAGTGATACAGAGAGTGTGAAAGAGCTGGGAGTGTCGGATGCTCTGCAAGGCCAGCGAGCACTCCCCACACACCGCCCACACCTCCTCTTCTGACAGACAGCTATCCCGGAGAGACAGGATGTCAGCCAGGGACACATTTTCCTACAAATAAAGAAGAGACATTATAACAATATTAGTGTGGAAAATGGTCAGATTGGTTCAGTATTTTTGTTCATCTTCTCTATATCCCAGTAACTATGGGCCTTAGGTGGGGTACACCCTGGACTGTGGCCAGTTATAAGGGGCAGGGCTGACACAGAGACATTTTCAGTCACCAATTCATCAATCTATGCATGTGTTTGGACGTTGGCTCCACCCAGTGAGATCATATGTAGGCCGGTCACAAGATTGAACCCACTAATCAAGCACCAACCACTCTGCCACAATATGACCCTTCAACACAGTGCTTTGCTAGGGTGAAAAGCTAATAGGAACATTTTTTGGTGTTGCAGTGTCACTCACCTGAAGCAAAATGTAGCTTGTAGCTCATTAGCTCGGTTAATTGTTTGACATTGAAATCCACTGTATGTGTGACCATAGGCAAGGGAAAAAGGGCACACTGCTAATGGACTGGCTTTCAATTGAACCCCTATAAGTATAATTTAAAGAGGCTATATTGTGCTTTTTCTTTTTTCTTTTTTTGTTACTTTTTAAACCATTCTTGGTCACCTCTAGAAAAGCATTGCACATTTTTCGCCCTTTAAAACATTATCTGACTGAAGTGTTTCCAATAATTACTTTACTACTGCCTTAAAGAAACAGGTGAAGAGACCAGCAAAAGGCAGCAGAGTGCTGTTCTGCTGTGCTCTTTTAAACAGAAACAGAGGAAAAAAGCAGTTTACTTTAAACTTTTTTGTATAATGCCATTTTATTACAGAATGAAAACATAGCTGAGAGGAATCAGATGAAACAGTGAAAAACAGGCCCCTCATTAAAAACAATGTTTTTTGTTCTATCTGAAAGCCTGTCTGCACATTCCAATACATTCATTTTAATATGTCTAGAGTTTTGACATAAAATGTTTTGTTTTTATATGCAGAAATCTCTCTCTTGGAAGTGGACAAAATGCATGCATGTAGAGAAATTAAATATTTTCAAAATATAAATATTATTTTTAGGCAAAAATGCCTAAATCTATTGTATAAACAGATGCGATTTTGATGTGAAACAATATCATTAAATATCTTGAATACATTAGCTAACCAGCACAGTTATCAATTGATTTTCAGTTCATCTTATCAAAATAAATGAGATTTAGCCACTTTTATCTCGGAAGCAGATCGAGTCCAAAAATTGTAGACCAGTGTAATTTAGCCCTGTTAATTGTTTTATTAAGTTTAGTATTGTATAGAGCTTTCCAAAATGCTAAAATACCTGGCCAGGGTTTTAAATTAAGTTGAAACTGTGTGGCAGCAGTGTCAGTCTGTGTTGCTTTTAGATCTCAAAAACCTCCTGTCCTCACAATATTCAACAAGCACAACATTATAGCATATTAAATAAGAGTTGTGATGTTCATGACCAAAACAAATCTTTTGATCAGCTCTTTAAAGTAAATGGGAGCTGAGTCTCACAGTTATGAGCTGTTCTTTATTTTTAATAATTATTTGCCATTTGATTGGAATGAGGATCAGCACCTCCGAGTTGAAGGCCATGGTTCTCAACCGGAAAAGGGTGGCTTGCTCTCTCCATGTTAAATATCTCTACTTTGAGAGGAGCAGGCTGAGGTGGCTAGGGCATCTGTTTCTGACGCCTCCCTCGGGATGTTCTGGGCATGCCCCACCGGGATGAGGCCCCGGGGAAGACCTAGGACACACTGGAGGGACTATGTCTTTTGGCTGGCCTGGGAATGCCATGAGATTCCTCTGGGGGAGCTGGAGAAAGTGTCCAGGGAGAGTCTAGCCGTCCTTAGACTGCTGCCCCCATGACCCAGAGAGGGATAAAGTGGAAGAAGATGGATGGCTGGATGAATTCACTGAAGTCACTGAATCAAATCAGAAAGCAAAATACACATTGCATTGCTTCCTAAGATCATTGCTCATACAGCGCTGGCAGTCTACTGTACTTGTTAAGTCATTTTTGCTGGCACTGTGTTTTTTAAGCGTGGGAGGCAGACAGAGGAGAGGTAGGCAAAACAGCTCCTCAATTTATATAAACTCAGATAAGCATAAGGATATATCTCGTATGAAAATATCTCATTATATGTTAAAAACTCAATAACTGGATTTTCACCAGCTGAAAACACATTAACACTTCAAGGCCAAAACACTCTCTTCTGGCCTAATATAACCCATTCCCTCAAATAATCACTGCTTCTCACTGCGCCTTCACCTGTCATAACGTTATGACTAATTGGTGTACATCTCCGGCATGAATTATTAAAATGACAGTAATGCGCTTTTAAACTGAAGTGACTAAGTCCAGCAGATACTTCCTGTCCAAGAGGAGTATGGGTTATTTTAACTGATAGAAATCACACATTTATTATCATTATAACCATTACAACCATATTAGACTGCATACATTTTGGTGATATTGGTTGAAATGTAATGGTCGGGCAAGACCATGCAGGGTTTTGTATGTCAAAACACATTACCAATCACTCCAGCAGCAGTTTGCAGCGATAGACCAATAGAGGTTCTTGGTTGGTCGATACACTGAGCCTTTTCGGGTATTTTTATTTTATTTTTTATATATTTTTAAATTTTTTGGGGAAAATTGACTTACTAGACAACTTTTGGTCAGGCACTTGTTCAGGCAACAGTGTGACTGATGGACCCTAGCTGCAGCTATGGTCCTAGCAGCAGTACAGCCAGTCAAAGGGGGCACCAGTTTCAAAGAAAAAACAACTTAGATTTTTTTTTTTCAAAGTCTGCACATGTAACAACAACAGCCAGCAGAGTCCCAGTGAAAACCTAATCTTCACATTGGGGTGTAATTGAGAGTCTGCACTGTGTTTTATTTTGAAATTTACTGGATCCTCTTCTTCACTGGTCTCGTGTCTGACTTCCTTCTGCTATAGACAACTTTATGCATGAGGGCTCCGCAAAAATCGACTCGATACGTATTTCTTCACACATTGACTTATATGGCGTCTATTTGTTACAGAAGTCGTACAGGACACACACCGCACACACAGTATTTAGTGTGAAATGGAAGTTACATTGTTGCTTAACTTTTAAATGTCTCTTTGGGAGGAAATGTAAATACCTGGATTTGTAAGTCTACAGTATAGCTACAACTACAACTATTATTATCCTTATTATAGTTTACTGATGCTGAGAGGTGCACGTTAGAGACAGCCATATGCAGCCATGGATGCACAGTACGTAGAAAAACAAAACAGGATCTTTAATGTTAAACAAGAGGTCACAAAAATTACAAAAACATGAATGAATTTCTTTCATAAAAATTGGCATTGCGAAAAACCTACATCACTCTAGAAGTTGGTACAGATATTTCATGATTATATGTTTATATCAAAATGTATTTATTTATAATCATTTATTATCAATTTCAAAAGACCAAAGGGCTAGCTTGGCCAGCCATCCAAATTGATTTTCTTCATTAAAACAGGATTATTCTGGGCATTTTTAATTCAAGTTTAATCTTCCAGCAGGCAGAACAAATGGACATAGATTTTACTCTACTGAAAGCAAGTGGACAAAACTAAATAATGCAACCAATCAGAGAAACAATGCATCACAGAAAACCTTCTAGACCCACTTCACTTTGCTAGGAATGTTATGTTATTTCAGGATTAACTTTATATATTGCATGTTGCATGTCTTGTCCATAATTTTCCAGCCTTAGCTGAGATGCATTGTTTAGATCAGAGGGACACATACACACATGCATGAGGTCAGTGAGAACACCTCATTAATTCTTGGCCTCTGCCTGTCATACACTGTTAGCTGTAAAAATACACTGTAAAACTAATTTTACTTGAGTGAGACCAGTCTTTGATACCACTGACACATGACAATAATTATCAAGTCTAGCCCTCTGGAACATTCTAGCGTTGCTTTAAAAACATACAGCATTTGGAAAGATACGTGCGCCCAGGCCAGATTTCCAGACTTGTACTCCCAGTGCAAACCTCTGGAGTGTGATCAAAGAAATGATGTATATATATGTACAATAGCCATCAAAGCCCAGGCTGCTCATATTTTTGTGCCAGGACCCAATGTGACTGCCACTGGTGCAGCGTGTGCCAAGACAAAACAGCTGTGACTCAAACTCAAAACCTATGAGAGTAGACCAGAGAAAAACACATAATTTTAAGTCTGCCTGTCAAATAAGACCACATTAATATGTTTGGAGCAACTGATTGAAGCATTGTTGCATTTTAATGATGCTCTGGCTGGTTATTTATTCAGACTTTTCTGCAGCAGGACACCTCTAGGGTTTTTCAGGTAAAATTTTGACAATTTAATACAGGCTGGACACTAATGATCTCTGAGTGGAGTCTGCACGTCCTCTGGAACCCGGCTTCCTCCCGCCGTCCAAAGAAATGCATGTGTTAGGAGAATTGGTGAATCTAAAACTGTGCCCAGTGTATGAATGTGAGAGTGCATGGTTGTTTGTCTGTGTGTATCTGTTATATCTGTCACAGGCTAACCCAGCCTACAACCTAGTGGCTTTGCTTCTTTTTATTTTATTTTTTTCCTCAACTGATGGATGGTTTAAGACAGCCATTTCCAAAGTCAAGAGTGTCACGGACCCCTTAAATTTCCGAAAATCACACGCAGACCCCCAAATATACAACTTCCTTCTATTTGTAAATGTCACTTGTCATGTTTCTCTCCATATATTTCTATAAAAACTTTACAAAACACTAACTGTTGGCAAAAAATTGCATTAAAGTAATATTTTTAAACAAGTATATGTTATACTGTTATTCATTTCAAACTCAATTTCTTTTTGTACTTAATATAGACAGCCACTGGGGGTCCCCTGCAGTAGCTTTGTGGACCCCAGCAGGCCCGGACCACACTTTGGGAACTACTGGTCTAAATGATGGCTATTCAGCAGACGGCCCGGGGCCAGAATCTGTCCATCAGATAAATTGGACTGGCACTTCGTGTATCTCCCCAGAAATAATAAATCAATAATTTAATAGCCACTAAAATGTACATACAACAGTTTACAACACATTGTGGCACTAAAGCCAGCAGCACAGGGGAATGTCTGGCCCACAGACCAATGACCTTGCGACAATTTGGCCCATATAGAAAAATATTGTTTAATAACTGTGGAACTGTCAGAAGATGTTGGTTAGTACAGTTTGTACAAAAGTTTATGCTCTCCATTTAATGTCCATTCGTATATGAACGGAGCATTCTGTCCGTCATCTGTGTTCATTGTCTGTGTGTTGGTCAGTTTTCTCTGAGTTTGTGATACTGGACGAACAAAGCAGTGCATGTGTTGACCTTTGGGAGGGACACTAGTGAAGACAGCTCAACTGTCAAAGCAGAAGACAACAGCTGACTTGTTAAGGAGCGAGTACAGAAAGTCGGTTGCTGTTTATTCAAAGATATATTCACAGTTGATAGTTTCACTTTGTTTTCTTGACTCTTTTTCAATAAATCTGGTGTAAAAACCACCACTAGTGCCATCACGTTTGTTGTTGTTGTCGCTCTTCTTCTTCCGTCTTGTTACCGATCACCCCCTACTGGTTATTTAACATAATACAGGTGTTGACATAGAAAATGGTTGGAAGTATAAATGCTGTGATGATAACATTTGGATCGACAGACAGGTCTATTTATGTACAAACTAGGGCAGTGTTTCCCAACCAGGGGTGCAGAGATCCCCTAGCGGTATATGAGTACTTTATAAAGACTATATGAAATTATTTCGTAATTTTGAAGATCACAGAAAATATTTGCAATCTTTTCATATTGAACATTGAAAGTTATGAAAGACAAGCTCAAGTTTCTCAATGACCGATGAGAGGCAAGACTAATAATATTAAAATATTAATTGAATATTATATTTTGAATATTATATTATATTAAGATTAATATGTATTTAAGATTTCAAAGTTATTTTTATTGTGTACATTTAATAAATATTAAAATAGGTAATCATATAATATAATTCATTCTATATTTTCATTTTATATTTTTATTTTAAAGGAAAGCGTATGATTATTGTTTTCATTGAATGTGACTTTAAAAGAAAAAAAATGCAGGAGAATCAGTATTGTATAAAAAGAAAGTATAAAGTCTGTGTATAATAATAATAATGTGTTATAGAATTCTTCAGTGTAAAAATTTTAAAAAAGCACAATTTTAGAGTTTATGACCACTTTTACTTCACAGCTTTTTAACTTTGGGGGTTTTCGGTGCAGTGGCAATGAAATTTGGCACACAATATTACCACCTGCATGTACAAATTGCATGTTATGCATAGACCAACTCTACACCCCCACTTGAATTGTATACCTAATATGTAATGTACAGTACTATGGGCCTATTTATCCACCAGTTACAGTGATCTCAGAGCTTCCATGGTGAAAACCCAGAATAATGGCAGAGTCGAATAATTACAGCATCTTCTGTGCAGTCTGGGAGAGAAGACAAAAGCTGGCCTTAGTGCAGACGGAGAGGTCATAGAGGGAGTGGGACCATCACAATGGAGCGATTGTTAGGCTTTATGCACACTGCCTCCATTAGAATTAACCTATAATCTTTTCCGTCACCAGTTTATTTATAGATTTATGTCACCCCCGCTGTTCCAATAGTATTTCCAGCGTTGTAGTCCAAGTAATTAATATTTATAAACTGCACATAGATTTCATAACCATGGTGATGTTTTCTCGACTTCCGAACAAGCAACCTTTTGTACCTACTGACAGTTTAACAAGTTAATGTATGTAGTTTACTGTACTTATCTTCGCATTTATTCATTCATCCATTTTCTTCCTCATATTCTGGTGATTTCGACAGTTGGAGGAAGCGAAGAGAGAGCCCACAGTAACACAGAGAGGACATGCAGACAGGCCTTAGGATCAAACCAACAACCTCTCTGCTGGGAAGCAAGAGCACTAACCGCTTTGCCTCCCTCTTCTTAACTGTTCTCCCTGTCCTATTCACATGTTTCCATTTTAATAAGCATTACTAAAACAAAGAGCTATATTAAATTAATTTATTTCATAAAATTAAGAAAATTTTCCCTACACGGTCAAAAAAAAAAAAAAAAAAAAAAAAAAAAATCAAGTGTTTATTGGCCCTAAGCTCTGAATTTTAAAAATCAGCATCACCCATAGAAAAACCCATAACAGTCGACCTCTAATTTGCACCTTTACAAAATGATGTCATTGTGTTCTTGCAGACTAGGAGAGAGAGAACCAATTTCTCTGTTCTTGTGGAGTATGTACAGCCCTTATCCCTGCAACTATGGGTGTTTGGTGGAGTACACCTACACAATGGACAGTTATTTGCAGGGTTGACAATCAATAATTTAAGGTTGATGAAACTCCTGAAAATAAAGGAATGTACTTGTACTTGAATATTTAAAGTATAGCATAAACATGTATTCATGTGTTCCCACTTTACTTGAGCTAACTTTAACTTTAAAAATATATATCAATTTTGTCTGATAGAACAAAAGTTGATTTACTCTTTGTACTACCTTGCTTGGCCCAAAATCCAGATCCAATAGGCAGGGATATTTTTACTGAGGGGGGCAGCTGGGTCTTGTTATTTCACTGTGGTAGCACATGGCAGATTATTATTATAGGACTAATACAAAAAATGTGAATTATCTTCTGTTTTTTGGTCTGAAGAGGGGGGGGCAGATGGGGTGGCCAAGCTCTGACCAACAGGGGCCAGGCCACCACGTGACTACACCAAAGCCAATAGGACCACCTTTTATTGCCCTGTTAAAACATCCAATAGGATTTGTAAGGACAAGTCAGGACAATTCAGCTCAGTTATAAATGGGTGGTTTCTGATGCCACGCCAGGATCCACAGATTTTTGAGGTATTGGTCAAGTTGAGCTATGATTATAATCTTCCTGAACAAAACCAGCTGTAAAATGACTGTATGATATTACACTGAACACTAAATTTACTAAGACTTCGTTCATTGATCTCCTTCCTGTTATTCCCATCAGGGTCAGAGGTGGCTGGAGTCTACCCCCTAACTATGGGCCTTAGGCAGGGGTACATCCTGGACAGTGGCCATTTAGTCGAAGAGCTGACACAAACAGACAATTGTTCACTCTCACATGTATTCACTAGAGGAGTACCAGTAGTGAAGTGGCTTAATTGGATTTTATTAATTGAAATTTGGCTGAAAAAATCATTCTACATTGGATATTCTGAAAAAAAGTCACTTGGCATTCTAATATAACAGCCATTTTCCAACATGGCTGCCAAATAATGCTCAAGATGTAATAGGCTGGGAGCCAGACCCCCGATATGGATATTTTTCCAACCATTTTTAACTGTTAAGTTTTGTTAGTGTACAAGGGCGTAGCCAGGATTTTACTGTGGTGGCACATGGCAGATTATTATTATAGGACTAATACAAAAAATGTGAAATATGTTCTGTTTTAACAAAGCCATTTATTTGGATGGAGTCAGAGACCTTTTTATGGTTTGAGGAAGTTAGGAGCTGAGCCATGATGTTTGCAGCTCACAGAAGAGAAAGTCATGACTCACAGGGGTTAAGAAAGTAACTAATCCACAGGTGGGTCTGGGGGTCCTCCCCCAGGGAAAAAAATCAATATAACAGCCAATATTTGCTGTATCCTGGTGTTTAAGCTGACTATAGAGTGAGTTAAACAATGTGCAGTTTTCTATAGCCTGTATGTAGTCTGTGGGAGAGCCAGACTGTCTGGAAACATGTTGTTGTTAATTAGTGCAATGTGTTAGATATTTTTGCTTTAACAAAGTTACAACAACTTACTAACAACTAACAACTATGTCTACATCACATCTTTTCATAACAGTTTAAGAGCCTCTCACAGTCTGCACTCTGTCTCCAGTCTGCACATCACCGAACTCTCTGCTCACACCACAGACAGCTGGTTCACTCAAATATATAGGCATTTTTACTGTAACAATTCATCTCAAATAATGATGAAATGCAAAAGAAAATTCATTTTATGAAAGAAACCAACAGAAAGATAAGATTTAGATAAGACTGAAAATCCTTCTGTTTAATATCTGACTCTGAAGGGGGCAGATGGGGTGGCCCAGCTCTGACCAACAGGGGCCGTGGCCACCACAGGCCACTGGCTACACCACAGTTAGTGTATACCTTGGACCATACAAGTTTACAGCCTTTTCTGTCAAATCTGCCCTGTTTGGTCCTAAACCCCAAAAACAGTTTAGATGACATGGTTCTACAGGTACATACCTTATGACAGTATGATGAAATTTGGTACAAAATATGCTGATATAATTAGGATAATAATTATATAACATTATTGGGTCTAATGTTATTCTGTTTTCAAATATTAAACATTTAATCTGGAAAAATTCCCAAACTGACCATTCTTCTAACATTTTTCCTCCACTGTTCCATTCTATCACTGTGTGATTAAAATTACTGCTTCAAATGTAAATAGAAAACTTCCTTTGTTTGTTCATTTCAGATTAAGCCCAAAATGATATCTGTACCTAAAACAGATCACTTGCTATAGAACAAAATAGTTGTTGGCATGGTAGTATGCTTGTAAAGAGGTTTGCCCAACTCTATACAATAGTACAGTGTTTCCCAAACTGTGGTACAGGTGCCACTGGTGGTACATGGGGCTCTTCTAGTGGTACTTGAGGGCAGTAGATAAAGACCTTCAACCCCTAAGAAGAAGGTTGATGGGTCGATTCCTGCTACTGGCATTGCATACTGCCATTGTGTCCTTGGGAAAGACGCATCACCAACCTTACCTGTATGAATATGGATGTGCTGTGGTTTAGACTTGGTTTAGACCTGGTTCAGAATTGATTTAATCCTGGTTTAGCCACAATCTTTTTGAACATTTGATAAATTTTTCTGGTTTCATGCCTACTTTGTTTCTTGATTTAGACCAATGTTAGTCCTGATTTAGACCCTTGTTAGTCCTTTACAGGTTCTTGAAAAAACAAATATTTTCTTAGTACTTAATGTGAAAAGTTTGAGAACCACTACAATAGTACTCCTGTATAGAGCATTGACATTTGGACCGCAGTAGTTTTCTGTTTATTTATGCCATAATGCAGCACAATACGCTTATGAAACTCTTACTCTATGGAAAAAGTGCACCTGCCTGAGCGTACCTGTATTTCTTGGCTCTACAGTAGGTGCAGTGCAGCAGCAGAAAGTGAACAAAGCGTCCGAAAGTGGCACGGTCGGATACAACACAATTACAGGGCAGAAAAGTGCCACTTCAGGCAGAAGTAGCAGTAGCCCCAGAAATAGACGTCTTCCCTGGAGAACAGTGCAGAGGAAAGCTAGAAGTCTCCAACCCCCCATTGTGTTGAATGTGCTGCCCTATATAAGTTTGTATCATAAGCCTGAGCTACTGGGGAGGATGTCTTATCAAATTTGCTCGAGGGCAGTAGGTTTGGACTTCAACCCCTAAGAGGAAGGTTGTTGGTTCGATTCCTGATACCGGAATTGCATACTGCTGTTGTGTTCTCGGGCACGACACGTTACCCACCTTGCCTGTATGAATATGGATGTCTTAGTGTGCTTGTGTGATTGGTTTAGCCCTGGTTTAGCCCTGGTGTAGCCCTGGTTTAGACCTGGGCTATTATTTTAGTTAAGTCAATGTTGGCAAGCCATCCTTGTTCATATAAAGCTGATTTGACTCTAATGTAATTCATATAAATGTAGTTCGGTTTACTGTCCTGTGCATGTACACAAGCAACTGTTCTCCCGCTTTGGCTAACAATAAAGTCAGATTGCGTACTTCAGCTTCAAGCACGCTTTCAATGAATTTTTTCACAATCCATGACTAGTATGTGATGTTAGTTATTTGCATGCTTAATTAGGCATACTTTCAGATACCCTTCTTGACACAACCTTCACAAACACAAGCCAGGAGAAATTATCTAATTATGGTTAAGGTCAAGGTATACTTTATTGTCCCCACAGGGAAATTTGTCCTCTGCATTTGACCATCCTTCAGTGCCTCTGGGGCGACCTGTCTTGAGCCAGGATCCTAGTCCTGAGTACCTAGCTGAAGGTTTAGCCTTTTGTGCATGTTTTAGGGTAATGGGGGAAACCGGAGCACCCAGATGAAACCCACCCAGACATGGGAAAAACATGCAAATGCCACACAGAAATGCCCCACATGGCCTGGGATGTTCTTGCTGTGAGGCAATAGTGCTAAGCCTCCATGCCGCCTAACTTACACTATAGCTCCTTGTCAGTTTACATCCCTGTGAAAAGCAATTAATAGCTTGAAATGGGACAAAGGAAAGTGATGAACCGGCAAAAAGGTAAGGTTAAGGTGGTTACCCAAAACTGAAAAATAATGTAGATTTTAAAATGATATAAAAATGGCCTTTTGTGACTCTACAGAGTGAGGGGAACTTGATTAGAGGTTCATACAGATAGGATGACCAGATATTTTCAACAAAAATCCTGTGTCCTGTAAATTTTACCTCTTTTTCACTTTTACTGACAATGGCTGTAGGTTCTTTGATATATCTGGCTTATCTTTGCTATCTTGTAGAAACAAAGTAAGAAAAAAAACCCTAATTGCAGGGATGCCTTTCAAACAGCCTTAAAAATAGCTTAAATTTGTCACATTTGAAATTAAACATGGAATATACACCTAAATAAGCTGCTACTCTAGTAAGATCTAGGAAAAAGATAGGTAAAGATGGGTAAGATCAGTCCAAGGTGTCCCACATTGTCTTGCTGTGTCCCACTTAAAAAGACCTGTTGATTCACATTTTGGTTTGTTAAGATGGTCATCCTCCATACAGCAAGATAATGACCCCAAACATAAGTCCAAGCTATGCCAGAATAAGATGATGAGCTTAAAAACATGAAGAGCCTGGTACAATCTCCAGTCTTACACCCCATCGAGCTGGTTTGAAATGAAATGGACAGAAAAGTAAAAGCAGAGCAACCTACAAGTGACACGCATTTATGGGAAATTCTTTTGAAAAGAGTTGGGAAGACTTTTCTGAGAAATATTTGGTTTCAATTGTAGAAAGAATGCCACAAGTGTGTTCAGCTGTCATATCTGCCAAATGTGGTTATTTTGATGAGTCAAAAGTTTGGAATATATTTTGGTTCATAAAGTGATTCCAGGATTTCTTTTTTAACATGCATGCACTCATTTTAGAGTATAGTTAGGCATTAAACTAGCATACATTACAATAAAAAAACTGAAACATTTGGGGAGTTCTAAAATGTTTGACCGGTAGTGTATATGTATTGTGTAAATTGGGAAATTTTTTTGTCAAATCATGATTCAGGATAGGGTCGATCTCGAAGATAAGCTTGGGGCATTTTTTCTAACAGGTGATCCAGCCTCAGAAAACAAAGAGGCTGAGGAGCGCAAGTATGCATTTTTACGGTTACTGCCCACCTATTACAGCATGAGAACAACAGTGGGGTTTACAGGAATAATCACCTTTAAATGGTATGCACTACCAATATGAATACAACAAGAGCATGAATAACAAGCCACAATAGCAACAACTCTGTCTGCAGCAACAGTGCTAGCTGTGAAGCTTAGGTTAGCATTAACTGTGGGGTACAAAAACAGCAGTCCATAGAGTTGTTTTTTTTTGCTGCAGTTAGTCTTTTTTCTTTTTTTCTTTCACAAATCATGTTACATTTGAACCAAGTGGAAAAAACGCTTCTGAAATACATACAATTTTCTGTCATGCAATTGAAGTACATGACGCTAGGGCTTAAGTTTTGAACATGATTTATAGATAAAAACAATGGCTGATAAATACATTATCAAGTCTTAAGACAAGTGTTTTTAAGTTTCCTATGTTTTTCTTTCGGTAAAATGGGGACAACTGGAACCTGGTCTGTTGAAAACTGGGACATATATTTCACAAATAGGCTATTTGTTGGGACATGGGACAAGGAGCTTAAGGTGCCATTTAGACGACAACGTGTCTTGCCGAATTCGCAAAGGTTTGATTGCGGTTTGGCCTTTTGTTTACACGAGGACGGGGTTTCCGTTTTCCGAATCCGCAAAGGTTTGAAAATGCTGGAAGAGGTGTTTTCGTCTCACAACAGTCTGCTCCAGTGGCTTCGCTCTCATTTAAACTGTGAAAAACACCATCCTCACTAAAAAAAAAAAAAAAAAACTTAACAGCCCCAATCTGAACAGTGATTGGATGAGTGCACGGCGTATGTCATCTGACCCGCGAGCGCAAAATGCGAGGCGTTTATGTCTCATATGTTCATATTTAGTCCAGTAACTGTTAGTAATATCTGTACAAGTACTTACTTTTAGCACAGACTTTATGAGAATGGCTCCAGAAAATCACAAGTTCCTAAAGTAGCTGGAAAGTTTCTTCTGCAGTTACTCTGTGTGGTGTAGAGCATTTGCGGGGCCCACAGCACCATTTGCTGGACAAACATGGGTATTACAGTCATTTTACAGTTATTTTCAGGCATAACAAGCATTTTTGTGTAAATGCAAAACACAGGGGACAGGACTGTTGCGTTTTCCTGGCCAACGCTGTCATGTAAACAGGCCCTAAAACTGGCATATGACAATTGAGCAAAACTGTCCAAACATTTTAAGCAACCACCGGTGCACACATCGTAGTGTGTGGTAAAGCTGAAGGAGTGCAAGTGGTGCGTCATGCGTCTATGGCTCGTCTCGTCACTTGGCTGCCTATCTTCTCTGTTATTTGTTTAAATTATTTTATTGTTACTATTGTTTTTAGTATAAAGCCTTACAATAAAGACATTCTACAGCTTTAATTAAATGCCTCACTTTTCTTCTCGTCCAACATCAGTGTCTGATGTTGGACGAGAAGACCTGGCTTGCAGTCTGACAGGTAGATGTCTGATGCAGATAGATGCAAAGGGTGACCCGACGTCACATTAAACCCTATGAATTAAGAATAGAATGTCACTTAAATTCATTTGTGTGTAAAGGCAGGTGAGCTAATACTTTTGAAAATATAGTGTATAATGCAAAATTGAATTTTCTGAGCTTCCTACCATGTTATCATTTTTTTCCCTCATCAAAAACACACCTGGAGTTGTCTTTTGCTTCATTCATGCATGTTTAAGTAATCCCTTATCCTGAGGTCTCAAAACGCTCAGTTCCATGAACCTTCAGCCTCTCCCTCGAACCCCCATCCACTCCAGGAAGCACTGACCAGTCAACAAGCCCTCCACATCCAGTCTGCTCTCATT
Organism: Bostrychus sinensis; assembly: GCA_020698575.1. Taxonomy (NCBI): domain Eukaryota; kingdom Metazoa; phylum Chordata; class Actinopteri; order Gobiiformes; family Eleotridae; genus Bostrychus; species Bostrychus sinensis. The sequence goes on along the minus strand of CM036254.1, from coordinate 28,357,398 downwards.
TATTTGTTCCAAACAACAACAAAAAGCAGTGTCTAGCTCTGTTTCCACGGATTCTTTGCAGCTATTTTTAATTTTGTTGTAAAATGACATCATACAAAAAGTTCAGCAGAATGAAGTACTCTTTTTTTTCTTTTTTTTCAAAAGACTGCAACACTATGCACTCTGCTGCTTAGTGCTGGTCTCTTCACCTGTTCTTTATGGTACCAGTACGTTTACTTTTAAGTCATATTTTTTTTTTAAAGGTGGTAAAATATGTATTGCTGTTCTAGAGGTGACCAAGATTGGTTTAAAAATATAATCAAAAGTATAAACTAGCCCCTTCAATACAATGCTCATACTGATATTGTAAGTTGTGCATATAGCCTCATTTAGCCATGTGAAATAACACTATTATTGTACCATATATGCCCAGAGATGTATGGGTATGCCATGTGAGGTGAAGAGAATAATAAGTCTAGTACCATCACAAAATTATTTAATATTTAGGAAAACAATTATTGTAAAAAAATATATATATATATATATATATATATATATATTATCATTTTAGTGGTTTGAAAAAGGTAAGGACAAAAATATATGAATGCACAACCAATTAGGGCTTCTGTAAACCCTATCCAAACTATGGATGCAACTGCGTTATTTTCCTTTTCTTTTTTTACACTGGCCAGTAGTCATTACAAAATGGTGGGTCCTCTACATTTTCACTTGAGCTATTAATCAAGAATCATAATCAAGGTCTAATGAACTCCTTAATATAAATGTAGTGTTGATGACTGCCTAAATTAAAATTACAATGAATCAACCATGTTAACTTTCCTTGCTGGCCAAATTGGATATATCACTTAAAAAGTTTTTTTTAAATCTGTTAAATTTACAGTAAAATATTGGCAGCTGCAGGTACCAGAATTTTATGGTAAAACAATCTGGTGACCATTAAAAACTTGGGAAAAATGAAGGAATTTTACTGTCAGTAACAGTATGATAAAACAGTTCTTTTCTGTCGATCAAAGACCATGACTCATATAGACATGGCAGAAATCATATTAAATTTAATGTAAATGTTTTAAACTGTGGTCAGATTTTTTGTTTTAACATAAAATTCTAGTAACTGCAGCTGTCAATATATTACTGTAAATTTAACAGATTTCTTTCTTTTTTTCCACAGTGTAGTGTTCTGTTATTTTAATAAAATAATAAGAAAATGTATTATAGGCCACATAACAATGTATTAGTAGGCTAGTGGACTTTGATACCAGCATAGTCTATTAGAAATTCTTACCTCTAGCTTCAGAATCTGGTTTTGGTTTGGTATTAAAGACAGGCTTAAGTAGCCAGCCTACACAGCCATAACTTATTCAAAGAACTTCGCTATATACATTTTGGAGTAATACTGCCTTCTTGAACAAAATGCCAAAGCCTTTCTCATGTGTCCCATTTGTTGTAGCCTTTATGTATCTGGAGCATACACTTGATATCAACATTGTAGAGTACAGCTAATAGACCACACATTGTGGTACCCTTAACTTAAACCCGGAGTATTGTTTTACACCCACCTCATCCTCCAGCAGCGGCGGCAGATGCTCCAGATGTTCCAAATCATAAACTCCGTCTATTTCGTCGGCTTTCCCCAAGTACGTGACTCCAGCGTCGCTCCTCCGCGTCGTCGTCTCCATTGCTGCAACTTCGACCCAAAAGTCAAGTAGCGAACCGATTTCCAGTCCACAGTACGGTCTTCTTCCAAGTCGAGACAGATGGCATGCCTTAAGTTTTTTGATGGAGCTCAAAAATTAGGAGGGTTCTTGCTGCAGGAGCTGTCGGATGGTCAATGCGGGACGCTCAATTACGCACGGACGGCTGAAAAAGCAATGCGGTTGGAGAGCAGGCGGTGGGGAGGCATCGAGGGAGGAGGAGGAGGTTGGCCGGTGAGTAGTACGCCTCCACGGGGGAAGACACGACACGGAGGAGCCGCAGTTTTGTGCAGTTTTCCAGTCTCCTCCCTCCCTTCCTTCGCAGTGGCTGGAGAAGAGAAGAGGAGAGAGGAGAGCGCTGCCGAGCGGAGAGCTACAGTTGGCTGCCCGCCTCCGTCCTCCTCAGCGCAGTTTGGAGTGACTCATTCATTACTAAACACTGTAGTTATTCCTGTGATCTGACTTTGACTCCGTTGTCAGGAGAACGGTTTATCCCTTAATGAAGTACAGGCTGCAGCTCACAGACTGGAGTTAGTAGTAACGCTTAGCGAGGACTTTCCAAATTAGCGTCCTGTGACAAGAAGGAATGAGGGCAGTACAATGCTAACGTCTAGTACAAGACATTTTGAATAGTGAACAGCCACACTGTCACAGATTGATCATATTTTTTATTTTTATTTTTTATTTTAATAGCTAGTTACAGTAACAGAGGGGTTTCTTTGAGGGCCTGGAGCAGATGGGACCCAATAAACCAGAAGGGAGCGGAACATACCACAAACTGACTCAAGTCTGTAATGTTTCCAACAAAGAAAAAGAAAGATACATAACCTAAAGTTATTTAGAGACAGTTCATTTCATGACAATGGGGGTTTTATTCTGTAAGCTTATATGTAACAAATGGTTCCTTTGTGGTTTATGATGCTCCAAATATATGATAAACATTTTTATTAAAGGTTTTATTATTTTTTAAAGTTTTTTTTTTTTTTTTTTTTAAAGTTTCAGACACCTTTTATGACAAATGTCTTCTTATGGGAGCTGTTACTACTGGCCCCCTGCTGGCAATGGTGGGGAACGGACAGAGCATAAAATGGCGAATTAGCATGGCTATTAGCAAAATAACACTAACAGATAAATGAGCTGACTGCTTTGTAGTGATGGAAATTCATTCATTCATCCATCTTCTTCCGCTTATTCCCATTAGGGGTCGCGGGTGATTGGAGCCTATCCCAGTAACTTTGGGCCTTGGCGGGGTACACCCTGGACAGGGGCCAGCTAGTCGCAGGGCTGACACAGAGACATACACACAAACAGATAACAATTCACTCACTAGGGGAAATTTTAGAGTCACCAATTCACCTGCATGTCTTTGGACGGTGGGAGGAAGCTGGAGTACCCGGAGAGAACCATACTTACATACATACAGTCTCCAACAAAAACAAACTACACAAAATCACACACATAACCTCAAAAATAATCCACTCCCCTACAGCCAACATTTCAGAACTTAATGACAAAGCAATAACCCGCCTTGCCAAAACAATAGCTACGGACACTGAGCACCCCCTCAATGCCCTCTTCAAACTCCTGCCCTCTGGTCACCGTTACAGGACACTGAAATGGAGAAGGGTACGTTTTCACAGAAGCTTTGTACCATCTGCCATCTCCCTCCTCAACAAACTAGCTCACTGACTTTGTAATATTTGCAATGTATTTCGGTAACTGTTTAATTGTGCTGAATGGTTATTGTGTCTAATGTCTTCTATGTAACAAATTTCCCATTGGGACAATAAAGTGTCTATCTATCTATGGGATGGGATAACACAATAGGCCAGGGGTTCTCAAACTTTTTGAAGACAGGGAAATTCCAAGAACCTCCTTATACAGTCCTCCATGCCCAATCAACGTGACTTAGGTTGTGCAATACAATAATTCCAGGAGTTTTAAATGTTTTAAAACCAAATGTAGGTTAGGGTTATTTGCTTAAAATGTTAATTTTATTTGCACACTGGCTCCTATTAACAGTTATTAATGTTTAAAATTAGAAAAAAAAAAAATATATACATTTTGAGAGTTTGAGAATGGTGGCAATAGTCTATAACAGGCCCCTAGTCTTGTTTACCCTTTGTGCTCCAGGGGCTACATCTTTTGGGACACAAACGCTCCTTAGAATGCATTCAAAATACAAAGTTTGTACTGAAAGTTAAATAGCACATCTTTACTGAAGAGAATATCTTGATTAGGAGACCAGGCAGTGGAGGCAAGAGACCCAGGAAGACAGAGAAATAGGATTTAAAAAAAACAAGCTAATTATCAGGCTTAAAACCAGAAATTGAAGTTCAGAACAGGCTGGGTCAGAAGCAGAAGATCAGTCCGTCTGTCAGTGCTGGAAAGTCCCTCATGGATAAAAAAGAGCAGCCATGAAGGGAAAGACCAAAGGAGTATACTGTATATATACTGGGCTGACTGGAGATTAGCTGCAGCTGTGGTCACAGGTGTGCCACAGGTGGGCTGTCTGCACAGAGGGGAAAAATATAGGGAGAGTGAAGTTCGGTCTGGAATCATGTCATAGCATTCAGCAGGGCAGAGGCGAAATCAAGAAATATTTTGACAGAGTAGCAGAGACATAGGGAAACAGCTAAGACAGGGAGACATGTACACGAACTTCAAAGAACAGTGGGGACAGTGAGGGCATCTCCGGGGAGCACTAAGACAGATGGAATAATTTCACGGTTAAGGCTACAACATGCTCAGCTAAAACAAAACATTGCACCTGAGAGAGTTATGTGACAACTGTACAGAGATAGAATCAGTGGCCAGCGATGTTCTCCGTTGCCTAGAATTCTCTAGAACAAGAAAAAGCAGATGAAGTAAGATGACAGGGACAGGAGAGGAGCTCAGGCCCAAAAATGTCAGGTATTGGGTTCTTAAAAGGAATCTGGCCTAATAAACAGAAGATTAAACGCTTTGTATTATTGTTTAATGATTTAGGGGGTTTGTGGCTAACTTTGGTCCACACCCCAACCCAGGAGGTGGCAGTAATGCACCCATAATGCTGAGTGCCACCTGACATGAAACTAGATGAAGTGAAAGAATCTGGGCTGGGACCAGGAAGAAGCTAGAGCAGTGAATCAAGGAAAAGGCCAGGAATATAAGAGTGTTGACACTTGTTATGCAGTGAATATTTGGACACTGACATGTTGAGTTTATAATATTCAAAATACAGTTAATATGGGATTATAGTGCAGCCTCCCAACTGGAATTTGAGAGTATTCACATCACAATCGGAGAAAGGGTTTATGAATTACAGCTCTTTAAAGTGTAGGCGCCTTTTTTTCAAGGGCTCAAAAGTGATTGGACAGTTGCCTCAAAAGCTATTTCATGGGCTGCATGGGCTATTTCCCTTGTTCATCCATCATAAATTGAGCAGGTAAAAGTTGTGCAGTTTTGCGCAAAGTCTTCTGAGGAATACTGGCAACCCCGAGCAGCGATATCCCCCTGGGTTTTCTCAAGGGCCTCCTCCTCTAAAGATTTCTCCAGAAACATATGTTTTATCTCTTGATCATGTTACAAATGTACAAATCTTTTGAAACCGTTTAACAAAATGCAATGGTAGATTTGTTGGCACTTCTAAATGTTGCTGAAGATTAGCGCATTCCCTGCCTAGCTTGATCCATTTTAATTGGCCGCTCATTCGAATCTCATCTCCGGTGTCGTCCTTGTGAAGATGAAAACCCTGTCTGCGCTCCAGCTGGGCCCAGAGGCGGCAGACAATAATGTGCCCATTACACTGGCGGTGCCCTGTGGCTCCTCAGAGTGATATACAGGCCAAGCGCCAAGCAACAACATTCGATTTGTTGACAGCTTAGTGTTCTGGCATGTCGAGATAATAGGGCAATGCTTCCTCCTCCGTCTGCCAGCCAATTAATGTGATCATACATATTCTGGCACATCCTTCCCATTGACTTATTACCGAAGAACAACAAGGCCACATATTTGATCTTTGTTGGCATCAAGCAGTGGCCAGCTGAGAGATACATTCATAAGATATTTAATCTTCAGAAGGATTAGCCTCTAATGTGATGGTACTCCAGGGCCCTTAAACTGCAGGAAATGGCTAAATCATTTATGAAGAGGAAGAATTTGGCAAAGATGAGCCCGGCATCAAAGACTGGGCATGTCAGGTCAGACATTTAAGACCAACACCTGCATTTTTCTGTTCGTGCATTTGTTCAAAAGGGTTTCATGATTTACAACAAGGGGTGCACAACAGCAGGTTAGTGCTGCAAATTCAGCCACTCGTCACAAGCCAGTGTACTTTGTGTGAATGGAATGGTTGCTTTAGGAGGAAAATCTAGTGTAAAACCTATACAAACTCAATAAGCAAATAACTGCATACTAGGAGGCAGATGAGTTGCTGTGGTGACCATCCATCCATCTTCATTGTGGAGGCAGTAGTCTGAGCAGACATGCATGTAAAGGTGTGTTTGTCAGTGTAAACAGCTTTTATGGATGTGAGAGTTGATGGTTACCGGTCAGTGTATGCCATTGTTCAGGGCGTACCCCTTCTCAGGCCCAAAGTTACTGGAATTGGTTTCAGCCACCAGTGACAACTACTGGTAATTACCCAGAAAAACTGTTCCCATTAAATTGTAGGTGCTATATTTTTTACCTCCACCAAGGCGGGGATTATGTTTTCAGCGGCGTTGGTTTGTCTGTCTGTTTTTTAGGAACAACTCAAAAAGTTATGGACAGATTTGGGTGAAAATTTCAGCAAATGTCATAAATGGAATAAAAACTGATTCAATTTCGGGGGTGATCCAGATCAACTTCTGGATCTAAAATTTTTTATAGGATTCTTTACAATTGGGAGATGGGACTAATTTTGCCATTATAGCTTCTAACTCAAATAATTCCCAGAATCAGTGGCAAATCATAACAAGATGACATTATGGCACATGTTATAATCTGACATAGTTTGACCTGGATCATGTTGATATTCTGGTTCAGGTGATCCAGAAGGTTCTAAATATAGGGGGTACATATGAAATTGGATATTGCACAGCAACAAATGTAGCTACACACTTTCAACTAACGCCAAATGAAAGGTGAGGTTTTTTCTTTCAGTAGAATGTTCACAGATTTGATGTATCTTTAATACTTACTGAGCTAGATCCAGGCCTTTAGGGGTTTCTCAGGTGACTGACTCACTGGTTTGGCGGAGGTCTGTGCTCTCTTAGTGTATGGAGTCAATAAAGGGTCAGCTGTAACGTAAACGTTAGTTTTAAGTATCGTAAACATAAATCTAAAACTGTAAACGTAGCTCTAAAAAACATGATCATAAACAAAAGAAACAGATTGTGAACATAAAACTTACATTTACGCTACTTCTTTTCATTTATCACTTCACAAGTTACAATTACAATTCAAGCTACAGTTACGATAAATTTATTTCTGACCCTGTTTTTAATGGGGGTGGGCTCAACGCCCATTGGCTGGAGAGACAGGGAAGTCCTGATGTTGTTGAATTTAGAACTATTTTTAATGATGTTCTGTCTAGTGCCCATCCCTGATTTAGTCCTGATTTATTTCCGGGATAGACCTAGTGTTTAAGGCTTGGATTTGTGCTGGTTTAGTCCTAATTCTGTTCTGGATTTGTACTGGATTTCTCCTGCTTTAGTCTTAGTTTTAGTCCTGTCTTTGTCCTAATTCTATCCTGCCTTTGTCCTGGTAGAGTCCCTATTTAGTAATGCATTTTACTCACGTTAGATCTGTTTAATCCTGATTTAAAATTGTTTTATGAAGTTATAGATCCATCCATCCATCCATCCATCCATCTTCTTCCGCTTTATCCGGGGCCGGGTCGCGGAGGCAGCAGTCTAAGCAGGGACACCCAGACATCCCTCTCCCCGGACACTTCCTCCAGCTCCTCAGGAGGAACCCCAAGGCGTTCCCAGGCCAGCCGAGAGACATAGTCCCTCCAGCGTGTCCTAGGTCTTCCCCGGGGCCTCCTCCCGGTGGGACATGCCCGGAACACCTCCCCAGGGAGGCGTCCAGGAGGCATCCGGAACAGATGCCCGAGCCACCTCAGCTGGCTCCTCTCGATGTGGAGGAGCAGCGGCTCTACTCCGAGCTCCTCCCGGGTAACCGAGCTCCTCACCCTATCTCTAAGGGAGCGCCCAGCCACCCTGCGGAGGAAACTCATTTCGGCCGCTTGTACCCGGGATCTTGTCCTTTCGGTCATGACCCAAAGCTCATGACCATAGGTGAGAGTAGGAACGTAGATCGACCGGTAAATCGAGAGCTTCGCCTTTCGACTCAGCTCTTTCTTCACCACAACAGACCGATACAACGACCGCATTACTGCAGACGCTGCACCGATCCGCCTGTCGATCTCACGCTCCATCCTTCCCTCACTCGTGAACAAGACCCCAAGATACTTAAACTCCTCCACTTGAGGCAGGAACTCTCCCCCAACCTGGAGAGGGCAAGCCACCCTTTTCCGGTCGAGAACCATGGCCTCGGACTTGGAGGTGCTGATTCTCATCCCAGCCGCTTCACACTCGGCTGCAAACCGTCCCAGTGCACACTGAAGGTCCTGGTTTGATGAAGCCAACAGGACAACATCATCCGCAAAAAGCAGAGATGAAATCCTGTGGTCCCCAAACCCGACACCCTCCGGCCCCTTGCTGCGCCTAGAAATTCTGTCCATAAAAATTATGAACAGAACCGGTGACAAAGGGCAGCCCTGCCGGAGTCCAACATGCACCGGAAACAGGTCTGACTTACAACCGGCAATGCGAACCAAACTCCTGCTCCGGTCATACAGGGACCGGACAGCCCTTAACAAAGGGCCTCGGACCCCATACTCCCAGAGCACCCCCCAAAGGACGCCACGAGGGACACGGTCGAACGCCTTCTCCAGGTCCACAAAGCACATGTGGACTGGTTGGGCGAACTCCCATGAACCCTCGAGCACCCGATAGAGGGTATAGAGCTGGTCCACTGTTCCACGGCCAGGACGAAAACCGCATTGTTCCTCCTGAATCCGAGGTTCGACTATCGGCCGAATTCTCCTCTCCAGTACTCTGGAATAGACTTTCCCGGGGAGGCTGAGAAGTGTGATCCCCCTGTAGTTGGAACACACCCTCCGGTCCCCCTTCTTGAAAAGAGGGACCACCACCCCGGTCTGCCAGTCCAGAGGCACTGTCCCCGACCGCCACGCGATGTTGCAGAGACGTGTCAGCCACGACAGCCCCACAACATCCAGAGACTTGAGGTACTCAGGGCGAATCTCATCCACACCCGGTGCCTTGCCACCGAGGAGCTTTTTAACCACCTCGATGACTTCAGCCCGGGCAATGGATGAATCCTCCTCCGAGTCCCCAACCTCTGCTTCCTCAACGGAAGACGTGTCGGCGGGATTGAGGAGATCCTCAAAGTATTCCTTCCACCGCCCGACAACATCCCCAGTCGAGGTCAACAGCTCCCCACCCTCACTGTAAACAGTGTTGGTGAAGAACTGCTTCCCCCTCCTGAGGCGGCGGACGGTTTGCCAGAATCTCTTTGAGGCCGACCGATAGTCCTCCTCCATGGCCTCCCCGAACTCCTCCCAGACCCGAGTTTTTGCCTCCACAACCGCCCGGGCCGCCGCACGCTTGGCCTGCCGGTACCCGTCGGCTGCCTCGGGAGTCCCACAAGCCAGCCAGGCTCGATAGGACTCCTTCTTCAGCCTGACGGCATCCCTTACTTCCGGTGTCCACCACCGGGTTCGGGGCTTGCCGCCACGACAGGCACCAGAGACCTTACGGCCACAGCTCCTGACGGCTGCATTGACAATAGAGGTGGAGAACATGGTCCACTCGGACTCAATGTCTCCAACCTCCCCCGAGATCTGGTTGAAGCTCTCCCGGAGGTGGGAGTTGAAGACCCCTCTGACAGGAGGCTCAGCCAGACGTTCCCAACAGACCCTCACAATACGTTTGGGCCTGCCGAGTCTGTCCAGCCTCCTCCTCCGCCAGCGGATCCAACTCACCACCAGGTGGTGATCAGTTGACAGCTCAGCCCCTCTCTTCACCCGAGTGTCCAAGACACACGGCCGAAGGTCAGATGACACGACTACAAAGTCGATCATCGACCTCCAGCCTAGGGTGCCCTGGCGCCACGTGCACTGATGGACACCCTTGTGCTTGAACATGGTGTTCGTTATGGACAATCCGTGACTAGCACAGAAGTCCAATAACAAAACACCGCTCGGGTTCAGATCAGGGAGGCCGTTCCTCCCAATCACGCCCCTCCAGGTGTCACTGTCGCTGCCCACGTGAGCGTTGAAGTCTCCCAGCAGAATGACGGAGTCCCCAGTTGGAGCACTTTCCAGCACCCCTCCCAGGGACTCCAAGAAGGCCGAGTACTCTACACTGCTGTTCGGCCCATAGGCCGAAACAACAGTGAGAGACCTGTCCCCAACCCGAAGGCGCAGGGACACGACCCTCTCATTCAACGGGGAGAACTCCAACACATGGCGGCTGAGCTGGGGAGCTATGAGCAAGCCCACACCAGCCCGCCGCCTCTCACCGCGGGCAACGCCAGAGTAGAAGAGAGTCCAGCCTCTCTCAAGGAGTTGGGTTCCAGAGCCCAAACTGTGCGTGGAGGTGAGCCCGACTATCTCTAGTCGGTAACGCTCAACCTCCCGCACAAGCTCAGGCTCCTTCCCCCCCAGCGAGGTGACATTCCATGTCCCCAGAGCCAGTTTCTGTGTCCAGGGATCGGGACGCCGAGGCCCCCGCCTTCGACCACTGCCCGATCCTCCTTGCACCGGCCCCTTACGGTTCCTCCTGCGGGTGGTGGATCCACGGGAGGATGGCCCCACGTCGTCCTTTCGGGCTGGGCCCGGCCGGGTCCCGTGGGGAGAGACCCGGCCACCAGGCGCTCGCGATCGAGCCCCAACCCCAGGAAGTTATAGATGGTACTTGGAAAACCATATATTTTTGTGAGTTTGAAAACCACAGTAGTAGTATAATGGGCAAGGGACAAGTTAGCAATACGTATTCTATTTATAAAATTAATTGCATAAGGTAAAGTTGCTGCAATCTTGGTACAAAACATTATGCTGGAACTCATTTCCATAGAAACAGATTGTACCGTATGTATGCAAAAGTTTACTCATTATAAAAGTTTTACAAAAATATCATGTTTAATTCATGAACTATAATTTAAACCAGAATAATGGCAAAAACTACGCTTCACAGGCTGATTGGACAATAGTCTCTCACAACACAAGGATTCCAGTGCTGCAGGGTGGACTGCATGGACAACCGTCAGAGCTCATGAGACAGGAGAGTACCGAGTGAAGAGTATCGCCCCCGCACTCAAACCCTGAGAGGTGTCAAAAGTTTCTGCAATCGACTCTGTTAGAAAGACTCCAGGGAGAAGAAGTCTGGATGTGCACAGCAGCAAAATGAGTTAGGGTTGGGAGAGTTTGGAGAGCTCAAAGAACATTATAGGTACTGAGACGTTTAGTCAATTTAGAATGTGAAAATGTATGTTCTGAGTGTAAAATCCTACCTATAATGATTGAAATACAATGACGCTGTCACTGTGTCACTGTGAACAGATGCACCAATTTTAGCAGTGCAGTGTACAGCTTTTGGCATTTATTTTTCTATGGCCCTGCAGGGACATACTGTTCTCTCTGAGCAAAATCACAAGAGACAGCTTGGATTATTTTTTAGAAACAAAATAATTTTACTTAACTTTCAACTGTGGTGCCCAGACTGTTCAATGTGAGAGGGGCTTATGGTGCTTTCAAGTGGTGTTGGGTTTATCGTGTATATATGAGTTTCTGATATGAAAAAGCACATGAACAAGTCAGGTAGAAGCAACACAAACTGCCTGACAAGGGAACGTTGCTTTTTTTTTTTTTTTTTTTTTTTTTTTTTTTTTTTTGCTGTTTTGGTTGCATTTTTTGCTACAGAGCTCCCCCTATATTTCGTAGTAAAGCACTATTTTAATGATTATGCAAGCCCACTGACAGACTTCATGGGCCACTGGACAAAAACCTCTTGAGTGGTAAACACAATTGGACTATAGGAGGGTCTAATAGGCCATTGCTGCTTGTTGTTGCAGCTAACTGGGATCTGTCTCTTTTTTGCAAGACCTGAGGGTTCGGGGGACACTGGGTCAGTGCTATCATTCTTGCAAGGCTGTTTTTTCCACCTAGATACACCAAAGGAAAGTGCAGAGGACTTGATCCACCCTGCAACAACTCATTCAGCCATCACTCTGACTAAGTTACATTGTACCCCTTTAAGACATCACGTACTAGACAAGCACAAGACTCTGTGCTCATAAAATAAACACAAGTGTGCTTCCTCAGCAGTGCTCAGTTTGTTCTAAGTCAAATTATGTATGTCCTAGTAGAATAGGAAGTATGGAACCTTTTTTTTTTTTTTTTTTTTGGGGGGGGGGGGGGGGGGGGTACATACAGTACTTTTGTTGCTATAGGCTTGATATAAACTTGACTGTGTTCTGTGCCAGTGTTTCCCAACCAGGGGTACAGGGACCCCTAGGGGTACATGAGGACTCTGCAGGTTGTACTTGGAATTATTACAGATTTTAATTTCCAAGATTATAAGAAAATATTTACAATTTTTTCATACTGAACTATTGAAACCTGATGACTGATGAAACTGCTAAAGAATATTATTTAAATACATTTGTTACATAAAAGTTTAATAGCTTGTTTCAAAGGGAAGTTATTCAATTATTTAAAAACATGTGTAGTTCATTTTTTAGGAGTTTAAGATGATTATTTATTTTGTTTATTTTGAACATAAACAGAAAAAATAAGTAAATGTAATAGGAGTTTATACTGTGTTTTTTTTTTCATATTATTATTATTTTATTGAGAATAATATTTATTTTATTCATTTTTTTATTTTAGTTTAAAAGAATGTATTTACAATGTATAAAATATCTTTGTACTCATAAAGACAACTGTTTTATGTGACTACTTTTTGAAGTAACATCAACTTATGGCATAGCAAAAAGTTCAGGGGGTACACAAGACAACAAATGGTTGGGAACCACTGTTCTGTGCTACAGCATTCTTCGCAATGAACCTTTAATTATGAAAACTGACCTCATGTCGTATGTTTTAAATGGTACAACAGTACAGAGACAGAAATTGAATCCATAGCAGCCTTAAAAAGCCATATACCTACTGTTCCTCTCTCATGCTTCTAAAGCTTTACAAAATGTAGCCGGTGACATCTTTATTGCTCCCCATTAAAACCTCAGCAGTCTGCTAATCTGGGAACATCTGCTCACAGCATTTAGCCGTTGTGATTTATTAGCGACTCGTGATAAGCTATGAGAAGAGAAGCCAGTTAAAAGTGCATTGAGAAACGCATAATCACATTCAAATGACAAACTGAGCACAGAGCAAAGAAACTGAGAACAAGTTCATGAACCAAAACAATATTCTAACAACATTGTGAAAGTGTTCCATTATAAGACGTACTTTGACTTTATATTTGCTCACATGTCCATAGAGGTGTGTGAGGTGGGGAAATGCAATCTAAAATTTCACCAACAGATGCCACCAAATACACACAGTACCTTTAACAACTGGTTATTTGCTGCTCTGCTTTGGATTTTTGCATTTTGTAATTGTACTCAAGAGTACTGATGCTTCAAAATACTAGTACTCTGGTAGAAATAAAAAGTAGTCATAAAAAAATGGTAAAAATGTATTTGATGAAAAAGTACTTGATGTTTTAGTATTCATGCAGTATAATTAGCAAAGCATAAAATAATGTATTTCCAAGAATTTGCAATAAAAATAAATGGCATCTTTATTAAAAAATAAATAAAAAATCGGGCAAAAGATACACAAATTTCCAAAGCTTCTTGTTTTTTCACAGTTTATTTTATTTATTTTATTTTATTTTTTTTTTTTTATACCAATGCATAGATAACATATAGACGTTGGTAGTTTAGACAAAATTTTACTCAAGTAAGAGTATTGTTACCTCATAATACTATTCCTCTAGTAGAAGTGACAAATATGCTGCGATAAAACTACTCATAGAAGTACAGAAAGGTACTCCGGTGTAACTCATTACTACCCATCTCTGCAAGTTTAGAAATCTGGAAGCAACTTTTGTTAAGTAGGTTGCAGTGGCTCATACCTGAAAGTAACAGGTAGAGGTTGTAAGATTTGAACTCAGGTTTTTGAATTTGCTCTACAGACCACTGAGGTTAAATCTATTTATGTCCAAGTCTCCTTGTCTGTCACAGTAGCGTGCGGAGACTTTTTCAAGCAGCAAGCAAACACCTTGACATCATTAAGTTTTATATGACAACATTTTGATTTAATTTAAACTTAATTAAAAATCACTTAAATGCAATCCCATCAGTGTTTGATTAGTTGGCTGTTTCAAACTACCTCACACTATTAGTAACACTGTTTGTATACAAAAGAATCTCATTACAACTTTTTTTTTCCACAAAGCTGGCCTTCTCTGTTGCCTTATCAAAGAATGTACCTTAAGTTTTTGTTTTAACTTTAATTCATAAGCACTAAAATGAAGATGGATGGATGAGTGAGGTTACAGCCTTACAGATGAGGGAGGCCTGTTCATCAAGACACTGAGGTCCACACTAGACTAGTGCACTGCTAACTGTACTTAGCTGTTGCAACAATGCAATTTCCCAACTGAGGGACTAATAAAGGTTTTCTTATTCTTATTCTTAATGCTGCTTCACTATAATAAAACCTCAAAAGAAGCCTTACACATCACATCACAAACCTCCATTTAAAAACACCGCCTCACTGACACTCACCTCTCTGCTCAAGCTGCAAATCCAGTCCATGTTACTTTTTTGAAGAAACGTCCTGTATTTCCTACATCTGAGTTTGTCCACAATAACCAGAGCCCAGTTCATTCACAGTTCTGTAATATTCACATCCAGTCCCCGGCACGGGCCGCTGGTTCCTCTCCACTCCCCCAGCTCCACTTCTTATGAACATGTCTGACTCTTAACGATGTACGTGAAGCTTTCATTTATATGACACGTAGTTTTATGCAGCAGCATGTTCTCATGAGGAACATGAACCGATTTAAGTTACAAACTATGACTTCTCTGTAGAAATGCTGTTGACACTTTGGCTGCGGATACTTATGGAAAGTTTTGTCGTCTAACGCAGCGCATGCGCACTGTAATGTATGGGGCTGTAAGCTGCACAGTGCGCTGCTTATCGCCCCCTGCTGTCAGCCAGAGATCTCTGTCACTGAGCCTGAGACTGACCACAGCACGCATGCGCGAGCCTCCAAACTAAGCTGCTGGGCCTCTGCTTGATAAGCCCCAGGCAGAAACAGTGCACCATGACTCCGCCTTCACGAAGGAGAAAATGACAGAAATGAATGGCAGAGAGTCAACCTAGCTTGCCTTGACAGTACCTGGAGTGGCCAGCAGGGCGCAGAAAAAAACAGAGTGACTCAAAGCAGGTAATAGACTGATTCTCTATGGAAGTGAACGGCAAAGTGAAATGTTTGGAGAGATAGCGATTTAATTTCGTTATAGTTTTAATCCGTGTGTTTTTTTAGATTTGATTGGTCAAGCACTGCTTGCCTTGCTTGCCCTCACGGCACGCCCATGCTGTGTCATCAAGCAGACGGATTCAGTTCACTTATGTGGAGAACACAGCTGCTGGGTATCCAAACTTTTGTTTAAACACATAAAAACATTCCCTGGTCACATCTACAGGGTTAGTGAAATCTGAACCCAGTTCTTCTAGGTTCAAGCTCTACAGTTTTTCCAATACATTACTGTGAGAAACACACTCAAGCAGACATGAGATGAGAATTGAAACTCATCTGTAGAGGCGTTTTACTGTTTAAATCAGTAAAACCACATAATTTTACATGTCCGGGTTTGACAGAATTTGAAATCAGATCTTTTGGGTAATTCCTCTACACTATACATGGGGAGAACAGGTGCACTGAGATAAGAGTATTTAAAGGGCCTATATTATGCTTTTTGTGAGTCTTTTAGATTAATTCACGACACATCTAGATCCGCATCTTACATTTTGTTGGTCAGAAAACACAGTAACTTTTGAAAAAACCCTATTTGAAGAAACTCATCATTTTGACTCTGTGAGAAACACTCAGATTAGGTTCCTGTCACTTTAAGAGCCCTCCCTCCCCGCTGTCACGCCTCGTCAGTGCTCCTCACAGGAAAAGCCTGTGGAGTTCACATGATTTGTTTGGTTGCTGTAGGGGAGGCGTGAGCTGTAACAGTGCTTTCTGAACGGGACAGGGCCATGAGGGGGGAGGTTAGGGGGAAAAGGCAGACACCGGTGAAACAAGCCGTTTTGGCCTCTCACAAACTTAATTTAAAAGAGTAGAGGCTTACTCAATCATGCATGAATAAAAACAAAAACAGAACTCCAGGTATGTTTTTGATGATGAAACATTATAACATGGTAGAAAGCTCAGAAAAGTTGATTTTGCATAATATAGCCCCTTTAAACTTAACTATATGGCAGGTAGAAGGGGAAGGGCAATAAAGACTGACTCCACGCCAGATTGTAATAGCCTTTCACCCAATTAACAGCAACACTACAACTGAGAACAACAAGTAACTACATATGTATTTCTATGGGATTATTTGTTGTTTAGATAAAGCCATCCATATATCCTTGACTGAGCTCACTGCTATAACTAGATCATGACACTACTTTATCAAATGAATAGCAATAAGATTGCTAGATTGGGGCAACCCCCCAGTGTCTTTTGCATTTCCACTGTAAGCAGTTTCCAATACAATTTACGGACTCTCTCTAAATACAGAACAAATAGTCTGCCTCTTATTTTGTTGTAAAGTGGAAACAGCTGCTGACACAAGATAATGACTTTGTTTGAGGTTATGCAAAAACTCGTCTCTATTTTCATGTTGAGCTTTGTTGGAAAAACAAATGTAGCTAAAGTATGGCCATTTATTTTTTTTGACTTGTCTAGCATGATATACCACTCCAATGGAAACTGTGGCCTGTCTTTTCTGGCTTAGAAAACTGTGTTGCTTATACCTCCCCCTGCTGTAGAGATGTGCATTTGTTTCCCTAACCCTTACTCATGGGGTTGTTTTCAGCCACTAGGGGTCATTTTTCACTCTTTAATTTTACATAACTTCCACTGTATTTGAGAAAATTGAATGATCTTTGGTGACAAATGTTAATTTGACATAATTTGGAAATATGATTTTAAAATTTTCTATAGGTCAGTAATAATAAAAACATCCACTCATTTTAACTGTTGTAAAAACATAGATTCGATTTTTTTTTTTTTTTTGCTTAAATCTGTTAATCCATCTCAGTCCTGCTCAGAACTACTATATTTGGAAAAAAGAAAATCCAAGATTGTATTTCTTTTTTTAATTACAAGGTAAATATGCAAAATCACTGATGTGGGGAAAAAAATCCATATAAAAAGTGATTGTGAGCTGGATTTGTTTTTACCTTTTATCACAGTCCTGGACATGTCAAAGATCAGTTGTTTTTTTGTTTTTTTTTTTGTTGTTGTTTTTTTTTTTGTAGCATCAGATTTTACTTTTTTCTCCCTCATGTACTCTTTGTGATTCCACTGCCATGACATTATAAAATCATGATTTATTATTTTATTTTTTTAATTGGTGGTTTCTCTTGTTGAGAAAGGGTAAAATGTGTGATTTTTACAGTCAGTTCAGAGGAAAATAGGCTGTTTTATTTATTTATTTATTTTTTTTTTTTTGTTTTTATTTTTTTTTTTTTGTTTTTGCCACAGTGACTTTGCTTACAAAACTGGCAATTAAACAGGTCAATTTGTCTTTTTTTTTTTTTTCAAATTTAGAAGTTTTGAGCAGAATCAACTGAGACAGATAACAGATTTGACCAAAAAATTTTATATATCCACCTGCTATATTTTTTACACCAGTTGAAATTAGTCTATTTTTTCATGCACTAAGTTAACTAAAGGATAGTGTTTTCTAAGGGTACACAGGGGTTAAAGTCCAGCACTCATTTTGATTTGTGACTCTAGATAACAGCCTGTGATTCTTTGCCTTTTGAAGGATACTGGGTGGTATTCAGGATATTACTCCTCCTTTCCCAGCTTTAAAAAATGTGTCAGCATCTAAAGCCAACCTCTATGGCTGAATATATCTCTCTGGATGTCCACTGGAGCCTTGGAGTTGTATCCTGTGTTATCCCTCTCACCAGATCTGTCCTACACTGACCTCTGCTCCTCTAATCCTTAAAATATGTGTTTGTCTTTACCCAGGGAGATCTATGTGACATGACCAGTGAGACATCTGTTTTCACCTTGTTTTGAAGTACAAAACAGGAAACCGCATAGTATTTTCCCCCTGGTTGGCCGGAGAAAGGGAAAAAAAAAAAAAAGCTTGGAGTGGATTTACACACAGTAAAAGACTACAAGGCAATGGTTTGTAATAGGTCCAGCTTCATTTCGTGTGACAAGCTCTCTGTGGGCTGATGTACAATAATATAGGGATTACATAATCAGACACTGGCAGGCGATAATAAGAGATACTGAGTCATTTACAGTGTCAGGTTGTGAGTTATTTCTATAGAAACAGGGAAATCTATTGTGAAAGAAGTAATTGAACTGTTTGACCTGTGTAAGCTTATCTTTACAAAGCCTAGTTAAGTGCATTTTACAGGAATAAAAATGTATTTGATAATGACGCACAGTGGCAAAGCATTTGGTGCTCTTGTGATGCAGATGGGTTGTTTTAGAATGATTATATTTGGGCTCCGGAAATGCCAAATTTCGAATGGATAAAAGAAAATGTATGAATGAACTGAAAAAATAGTCTTAGACATTTTACTATTCACAACTTGCTGTTAATTTCCACCAATGAGAGAGAAGTCACTACGTCAGAACTCAGGCAGTTCATGTTGCTTCTACCTGACTTGTTCATGTGCTTTTTCATATCGGAAACTCATATATACACGATAAACCCAACACCACTTGAAAGCACCATAAACCCCTTTCACATTGAACAGTCTTGGCGCCGCAGTTTGGAGGTATGTGTCATGGATAATTCAAAACATGGGACCAGATCCAAAAATGCTGGACTGTAATGGTGAAAACTTAAAAAAAATAAAATAAAAAATAAAAAAACTTCACAGGGAAAAACACAAAGATGAAAACATAAAAAAGTCCAAAAGACGACATCTAAATCCAGTCAACAAAAAAACTAAACTCGGGGAGTAACCAAAAACCAGGGAAACACAACGAGTAAAAATCCAAAATCAAAAGGCAGAATAAACTTTCAGGTAACACTGGAGACATGGAGCAAGATGCAGCATGACATGACAATGACACGACAAAGAACTGGGGAAAACACAGGGATTAAATAAACTAGGAGTACACAGGTGAAACATTGGGGCGGGGCAGGTAGTCAAACAGGTGGGAAACACAGGAGGCAGGAAGTAAAACAGAAAAACACAAGGACTAACAAGACATCAAAATAAAACACAAGGGAAACAAGAAATGGACACAGAACAAGACACAGGATCATGGATCATGACAATATGGCAACCAAGCAGACACTAGGAAGTGGTGTTAGCAAGTCAATGATAGTTTTTTATTTTTTATTTTATTAAACCAGCATGTATTGTTCAGAACTACAATCATAGGCTAACTTCTAAAATGACAATTAAAAAAAACATCAAGTTTCTCCCGCTTTGTCTAAGCTGACCGTTCAGGCTCTGTGATTCAATGCGCTAAGCTGAAGACACAGCACGCTGCGCCCAACATGATTTTTTTTTTTTTTAGGGCAGCAGCACTGTCCCCAGCTTGGTGGCAGATCATTGCAGTCTAGCACCGCATTGACACTTATCTATTGAAGTTGGTTAATGTGGAAAGGGGCTTTAGAGTAATTGTGAGTTTGGTGACGGTCATAGAATATTGGCTACAGAAGTACAGTGGCCCAGTGAATGAATAATGCACCTCTTTGTAAAGTGACTTTGAGTGTCTAGAGATACTGTATCATTACTTTTATAAAATATGTATTTGTCTTTGTTAGTACATCTGTAAAGCTGTCTGACTGTGTGACCTAATACCACCTGGTCAATGCTATTCCCATGATGATAATATAGTAGAGGCCGTAGTAGCAGTAGACTTTGTTTCTCAGCTTACTTCTTGCTACTACTTACTGCATTTGTCTTGTAGATAAAAAGTAACTAAGTACTTCAGTCTTAGTTGTGTGCAGATATATAGTTCTTGTCCTGCATAGCTATGTATCAAATTGTCAAATCTGGAAAAAAGAAAGAAAAAAAAAGATTCTTAACTGACTGATCATATTTGTTCTTTTTTGTTCCAAACACCGCTGATATGTTGAGGTCTGGACTGCAGTAGACCTCTGAATGTTTGCTGGCTCAAAGTTATTTACAGCAGATCCTAGGCCTATTCCAATATAAGACCACAAGGAAGAGGTTTGTCTGTTTGTGGGGTTACCTCATGCATGCATGTCTGGAAGAGTGGAAAGTACAGGGTAATGTCCAAATACTCACCCATTCAAAATGTCTATGTTTCTTCATTATTACTATTATATTTATATAAAACAAACATGTACAGAAGTAAACATTTGGTTCATTCATGCCTGCTATAAACCCTTCCACCAGTGATGAATTAAGAAACAAACAAACAAACAAACAAACAAAAAAGAAACATTTATTACATTGCCTTTAGCTTAAACGCTAAGTATAGATGTTCCCAAGTTTCTATAGGCAGGGGAATATTGATGAACATGGGTCTATAGAAACCATGGACGATAACTACTGGAGATTGTACTTGCGTCTTCTGGTAAGTCCTGATGTTCCTTAGCCCTAGCGCTAACCTTAACATAAATTTGAATGTTCTTTGGGGACATAGGTACTGGGGAACTTAACGCTCAGGCCCTCCTTAGTGCTTTTCAGATGTATTTTTTGCTCTCATTTTGGCATTTCTTATGCTAAGATGTTGATTAAAGGATCCATATTATGCTTTTTTAGTGTCTTTTAAATTCATTTAGGACACATCTAGATCAGCATCTTGTGTTTTGTTGCCCAGAAAATGCAATAATTATTGAGAAAACCCTATTTGAAGAAACTCATCATTTGACTCTGTGAGAAACGCTCAAATTAGGTCCCTGTCACTTTAAGAGCCCTCCCTCCCTGTGGCCTCGCCGGTGTCATGCCCCTTCAGGTTCATGTGCTGCTGCAAGCGTGGTGTGTTTGTTTGGTTGCTGCGGGAAAGGTGTGAGCTAAACGAGACTGGGCCGTGAGGGGGGAGAGGCGTGGTCAGGTGGAAATGGCAGACATCAGTGAAACAGGACGTGTCTGTCCTTTCAGGAAGTCAATGTAAATAAATAGACTCAAACATGTGTGAATGAAACAAAAACACAACTCCAGGCATGTTTTTGATGAGAAAACATTATGACATGGTATAAAACTCAAAAAAATATACACACATAATGTTTGTGCTACTAAAAGAAGTTTACCAAGGATATTTCTTTAAACTTTTGTTTGAATTATCATATTGTTTTGATCTTTTCACCTCTGATTATACTGTTTTGGAGCTTACTAAAAGGCTTATTGCTCACAATTCAAATTGAAAATATTTGCTCAATTCAGTCCCAGCTCTAGTTCCTCCTCTGTCAAAAATGCTATCAAATACAAGTGGGAAAAAAATCCAGTAGTGCATCTTGAAGTCCTATTTGTTTCCTCAGTATGTAACAAGAAGCTGCATCAGAAATGTACTTGGATAGACCAGTTGTATGATATTTAATCCCAAAACTAAACGCAATCTAAGTGTGGCTCCTGGCCTTTTTCACTCCTCAGACCTTTATTACGAGCAGACATCAGTGAAGTTGATATACCCCTAAAGCAGAACGTGGGACCTTTAAAATCTCTCCACCAATTGTGTTTACGTCTTGTTGGTGTCTGTGACTGATGACAAGCAATTACTGCAACACAAATCACTGTCAACTACAGACCGTGACCCAGCATTACTCAGCGGCATCTGACTGATCATTCACCCCAGATATATTCATCACCACTTTCTTCAGGCACGATTTTATTTCTAAATGATACTGTTCATTATATTATCCAGCGCTTGGCCTATAGTAGCACTGCGTCTAAAAACACATTGCTGGGTAACAGAAAAAGGCCAGTAAAAGCTTATCATGCAGAATACTGTTACTTTTTAGCTTAAACAAACACTTTTGGAGTCTGTGTGATGGCTAAATGAGTTGTTGGAGGGTGAATAATGTTCCCTGCCTCTCTCTCTGCTATAACCGGGGCGAAAAAAAAAAAAAAAAAAAACTGCCTTGCAAGAAGTCTCTGGTCTTGCAAAAGAAAGCAGCACACCTCAGTTTGTCAAACAACAAGTTAGCAATGGCTTTATTTCTCAATTTTTGTTATGGCCAAAAGCCAGAAAAAAAAAACTTTGTATGGATACATGAAGGGGAAAATTAAAGTAAAGCTGATTCAGGGATCACACAGGAGTCAACCGGACTTGTGAGATTTTACAGTAGTGCTTTACTCTGAAATGTAGGAAAAGCTTTGTAGAGGAAAAAATGCGGCTAAAATGGTGAAAGAACAAGCAAAGTTACATTGTTCCACTTTCTAGGGGCAGTGTGTATTCCCTAGAGCAGTGGCTCTCTGTTTTGTACTGTATATGAACTTCTTCTGGTGGTACTCAGGAGTGTTTTGCACTTCAAGGTCTAATTTGGTTTAACTTAGATCCAGTTCAATTCCTGTTTTAGTCCTGCATTGGTTTTGTCCTTTAGACCTGCCTTTGTCCTGGATCTCTTCCTGTATACTCCTGGTATTGTGTTTAATCCATCTTGGTTTAGATTTGGGTTACCCTGGGTTTAGATCTAGTTTTGACCTGGTTTAGTTTTGGATCCAACCTGATTTAGTCGTGGTTTAGCCTTGTTTAGACCTGTTTTAGTCCTCTTTCAGGTGTGATTTTGGCCAGATTAGACTCAATTTAGGTTAGTTTAAGTCTATTAATGGTAGATAAATACTTGGTACTGATGTTTGAGAAGAACATCCCTAGAGCCATCTGGTGGTGAAATACTGCATTTGATTATAAACCTCATTTAAAAAAACAAAACAAAACAAAAAAACACATTTTCTTTATAGTGCTTCCCCTGCGTTTAGGAGTAAAGCACTAAAATGCAATCTCAGGGTAACTTTATTTTAAGGTCCACAGATTAACCATTAATTAGGTGCTAATTAGCATACGGGTGCACAGTGGCAGAGCGGTTAGCGTTCTCGCCTCCCAACAAGGAGATCGTGGGCTCAAGCCCCAGTTCAACAAACACACCATCACATGACTCTCTGGGTGGAGTCTGCAGGTCCTCTCTGTGTTACTGTGGGTTCTCTCTGGGTACTCTGTCTTCCTCCCACCTTCCAAAGACATGCATGTGTTAGGTGAGTTGGTGACTCTAAATTATCCCTAGTGAATGAATGTGAGAGTTCGTCTCTGTGTCAGCCCTGCAACAAGCTGGCTGGGTGTACCCCACAACCCAAAGTTACTCCCTAATGGGAATAAGCAGAAGAAAATGAATGAATGAATAATTAGCATGCTAGTTAATTAGCTCCTAACTGATAATTATAAAGCATCTATTAACCCCTTATTCTGTGTAACCATATTCTACAACTAATTTGCATTTAACATTAATTTAATTTAAGATTTTTCCCTTAATAAACTCATAATTACTGCTCATCTGTAAGAAGTAAGGTTGTTGAAATTATGATCTTAATAAGCTTTCTGTGGTCTATGCTCATACTGAAGCTGTTCCCTTCATAGGTTTCCTTTGCCTTCTGGCTGATCTGTCATGACAATCATCTAAGAAATAAAGCCATCGCTAGTTTGTTGTTATGGCTAACTGGAACGTGTCTGTTTCTTGCGAGACCTGAGACTTGAAGGACAGTGAGTTGGTTCTTGTAAGGCTGTTTTTTCACCAGGCAGAGGTGTGGGGGCGTTATTCACCCTGCAACAACTCATTTAGCCTCCTCACTCACTCTGAAATGGTTATATTAAGCTAAAAAGTGACTTTAAGCTCCTTTAAAACCCTCTGCAACAGCAACACAGTAGCAGCTATTGTCCATGGACATTACTGTTGAAATCTTTTTGCAAGACTGTGCATTTCTCTTCTAGCAGAGATAATTTTGTCCTCTTTGGGGATATGCACAGGAACAGGAGGTAATTACACTTTAAAATGATTCTATGGCCCTGTCCTAATACTCAAGCTTGCACTCTTGCACCCTTTGAATGTGCGTGCAAGTGCATTGTGTGTCCAAGTTCTCTTCAGAACTCTTCATGTTACAGACATATCTTTCTGGGGCAAAATGATCAACTTTCAGGTAAATCCAGCAGCAATTAGCATATCCCGCTAAAAGACACTGCTGTGTACTCTATTAAATGTTTTTACCTTGTGAATATCCATGAACTGTGGACTGTCCCAATTCATGTTTTAACACTTTGGACCCTTGTGCACTCCGCCCCTCATGCACTTTGAGAAAAGGCACACTTCCACAAAGTGTGTAGTTCATAGTGCGGGTATGGGTACAGGGTCTATAGATGTTCTTTGAATGTCCTCTTGAATAAAAAAAAAAAAAGTGTAATTTTAAACTATTTTAGACTTATTTTGTTCAGCTCTATAGTTTTTTGCACAGTCCATCACAATTATTTTTTTGCATTTTTGAGAACAAATTGCTCTGATATTTTTTATCTAAACAACAAAAGTCTGCGAAGACTAAAATAATCAGTCCAAAGTCATGTAGAGGCTGAGAGCGTGACAAAAGTTACACTCATCACTAAAGTTGTACAAACTTATCTGTATGTAAATAGCTGTGTTTGTGGGTCTCACTGCAGTTGTGCTGTTGTTGAGGAGGCAGTCGGGCATAAAAGTCAGAAGGGAAGGATGAATATTCATCACGCCTCGCAGACAAAACAATGCTCCAGTTTCCAGTTTAGTCTGAGTAGTACAACAGTCTTCAAAAGTCGTGCCAAAACTTTGAGTTGACAGAAAAGTACAAATGAATGGACATCATGTTTAAAGCAGGAGTTGGATGGCATCATTATGTGCTGTTGGCTGCATCAAGCTAAGCCAACATTTTATTTCCTGTTTTAAATTCAGTTGTTTTTGCTAAATATATAACCTCCCAGTTAATACTTCTTCTTATTTGCATTAGGTGACTGAAGCCTACCTCAGCAGCTACGGGCCTTAGGCAGGGTACACCCTGGAGAATGTCCAGTTAGTCCCAAGGCTTACACAGAGACACACACAGAGAGACAAACATTCACCCTCACATTCATTCAGTCACCACTTCCTCTAACACACACATCTGCAGCCTATGGTTTTAGAGCCTCATGCAGCTTTTTAGCCCTGCTCTTGCGGCTCTTTGGACATACTGTATTGGACATACTGACATAGTTATGGAAAGTCAATAAAGGAATACATAGATGACTTTAAAACACCATCATCTTGTCAGTTTAAAACAAATCTTTATCCCTGTTTTTCAAAATATGCTGTGGACTTATAAAAACTGCTGTTTGTAGTCTTTATTGAAGTACAACACACATAAGTTAAATAAACAGCACAGAGAAATAGTTACTGGATGTAACTCCAGTTCCCAAAGTGAGCATGGCTGCTGTATTTTACACTGCTGTTAGTCACTCTTTTTTTTTTTTTTTTTTACCTCATATGACAATTTTACAATAATAATATGTTACAATATTTACTTTTTTTACTGCAAAAGAAACATTCTGAGTATACAAACTACCAGTGAAATGTATAAACATGTCAATATTAGAAAAATTAGGGCCAATATGCAATTAAAATTAATTCATACTTTACAGATGATGTTGTCTTTATGTATTTTATGTATGGGTTGACTCTGAGGAGAGAAAAAAATAAATAAAAATGGTCATGACAGATTTAATAATTTAACAAAGGGAGACCAGGTGGCAGGAATGAGTTTGATCAAGTTTTCAGAGAGATGTAATCCATTATTACATTTTTCAAAAGGAGTAATATTTGATCTTGTCTTCCCGTTGAGTTCGTGTTAGTGGCTAGTTAAAGATTATTAATGCAATGAGTATTTAACACAGTTCCTTGTTAGTTTGCAATGAATAAGTTGATAATGTTGTCATAACTAACACTGTTGCTTTGTCAACTTTACTTTTGTCCAACTATGGTCACTTCCTTGCTTCTTAAAGGGCTATATATTGCAAAAGCTACTTTTTTTTTTTTTTTTTTTTTTTTTAGCTTTCTCCAATGTTCTAATGCTGTTCCCTCATTAAAAACATACCTGGAGTTGAGTTTTGTTCCATTCACACATATTTAAGTAATTCTGAATTCTCTGGTGCTGCCTTTATGAGGCCTCAAAACGCTTAGTCCCACGAACCCCCGCCCACTCCAGGAAGCACTAACCAATCACTTTCTACCTCTACATGTAGTCTGCTATCATTCATTTATCCCAAAAACCAGTGTAGAATTGGTTCTCTCTGTTCTCTTTATTTATAAATAAATAAATAAATAAAATATAAATAAAAGGAATAAAAGTACATTATGTTTAGCAGCTTAATAGCAGTAGGGATAAAAGGCATTGAGTAGCGGTTTGTTTTGGTGTGGGGCAGGTTATAGCGCCTCCCTGAGGGCATAATGAGAACTCTGTGGACAGGATGTGCTCAGGTTGACTCATGATTCTCTTCACCTTTTCTGTCTCTTGCTTCCTCCAAACTGTACTCAGGTCCTTCCACTGGACTCCAATGATCTTGGAGCTGACTTCTGGTTTAGTAAAAACCCCCATTGAGCTGGTCTGCACAGTGATTTAGGCTGTTTTCACACTGGCACTGTTTAGGTTGGCGCAAAAGAGTTTTCCCAAGTGCACCACATTCAGATTGCTGTGAAAGCAGCAGCCGCACTCAGGTGTGCACTAAACGACCGCTCTCAGACCGCTCTAAACAGGAGGTCTCAGAGCGGCGCACCAGAGGCTCTTGCCACACTCTGGAGTGGTGTCTGTGGTGTGAAAGCTGCCAACTTCGAGCCAACCTATCAGTAGTTTGGCTAGAGATAATTACTATCTGTCATTTTGCGGGATGTAAACACAACTGCTACAGCTACAGTAAGCGATACCTCTCAGTGTGCATAAAAAGAAGTAGCTGCCAAACACACACTGTATATGAAGTAGCCAAACACACACTGTATAGTAGTAGTAGAGCGGTGCAAGCGTCATGGCGCATAGTTGGAGAATCTTTCCACGTCCTGCAATCATGTGACACACAGAGCTAAATTCCTCTTTTCTTGAGAGCGCTGCCACTGCATGTGTCCCCATTAATAGTTTGACAGATCACGGAGAGGGGAAGCCACGCATTAGGCGCGCGATGATGCGTTCAGGTGCGCTTCGGTTCAGCTCATGGTTATCACGTGCTTATGGTGTGGCGTTTTGGGTGACTGGTAAAAAACGCATGTGAACACAAACTGAACTAACAGAAAAGTAAACAACTGCATCTAGTGCCCTGTGGCCGCACCACAGAGTGCACCAACATGTGTGAAACCAACCTTAGTGTGTGTCCACAGATAGCGTCAGGAACTGCTGACTTTCTTGTGTTGACCTTCTTTAACATTTTGGTGACATCTTCCTGTCACATATTGTGATATCACAATAATGTTTTTAGGGTCAAAAGCAAATCTTAGTGAGGACACAGTTTCTGAAAAATCATCAACATCACAACAAGAGAAAAATAAGCTGAAAGCATCTGGCAAATCTAGATCATTCACCCCATTTACCCAAATGGTTTGTTTTCCATCATTTTTATACTGGTTAATAGACGCCATTGTTTTAATACCATGCCATTTGTAGACTGCCACAGCTGTACTCCATCTCTGTTTTTCCCCTGTATATTCCTTCTGACTTTTTTATTGCAGGTCCAATCATGTCTTCTCTAGTGTCTGTGGATGGTGTGAAGTGATAAATGTTTATGAACCTATCTAGTAGTATCCACATGATAACACCTCCTCTTTAGAAGAGCGATGAAGCACTTAGAGAGAGTGGACTACACTGTGGTCATGTATTAATTTTCATTTGGTCCGAGTTCAGCTGGGCTTTCAATTTTTCTCACCTCGCTCTGTGCAGTTAATTATTCCAACTGTTCACTGGGCGAAACTTTCACTTCACAAAAATAAAACGGCCCGTGTTGGTGGTCCGTGATTTAGAGCCTGGATCACTGCCCTGCTACTCCACTACACTTGGCCCAGTCTGGATTTTGCACCTTTTCCAATTACTCTAGCATAGCCTGCACACACGCAGAGGTGGGGAGTAACTTTGTATATTTACAGTATTTGGCATAATTTTTACACCAGATTCCCTTGCTCACCCAGCCCGCTACATTTATCCAGGCTTGGGACGAGCACAAAAGCGAAGCAAAGAAAATATACTTTCTGAGTACATTTTTTGTAGGAGAAAAAATATTACTTTTACTCAAGTACCTTTTTAAAGTCTCTAAATAAGTAAAAGTAATGTTAGTGTAACTTGTGCGCCAAAGTGGGTGGCACACAAGAAGCTGTAGTAGTACTAGCAGCAGGAAAAGTAGCAGTAGTACCTCATAGTTGCAGTAGGAGTAGATTTGTATGTAATATGTAGTAGCAGTCAATTTGTAGAAGTCATAGATGTTAGTTTAAAAAAAAAAAAAAAAAAAACTCTGCCTATATTAGGAAATACCAACTGAAACTATGAACTGGGTCATTATATTAGTACCAGTATAGTTCCAGCAGTAGCAGCTGCAGTAATAGTCGGTTTGCAGAAGTCACAGCTGTTTTTTTTTTTTTTTTTTTTTTTTTACTGAAGTCGTAGTAGTTTTTTTTTTTTTTTCATTCAAACTTTGTTATAACTTCTATTTAGTAAAAAAGTAACATTTGTCTTGAGTACTTCTACATGATTAATATTATTTTGCAGTTACTGTGCTTTTAACTGAGCACAGCTTTTGTGTTTACCACTTCCTCCTCTGCCTACACTTAGAAATATTACCAACTGGAGCCATGATCTGGGTCATTATATGAGTAACAGCAGTACTTACCAGTAGCAGCTGTGAAAGTAGTAGTAGTAGTAGTAGTAGTAGTAGTAGTAGTAGTAGTATATTTGTACTATCTAGCTGTTGCTAGAAAAAAAAGTAATTTGTACTTAAGTCTATTTAGCATTCAATACGTTTATTTACTTCTACTTCAGTAATAGTTTTCTTTCACTTGAGTAATATTATTTTGCAGTAACTGTACTTTTCCTGAGTACAGCTTCTGAGTACTTCTTCAACTCAAAACAGTACTCAGAACAGTACAAATTCTGAGTACTTCTTCCACCTCTGCCGACACATGGAATTACCAACTGGAAGTGTGAAGTCATTTGAATAATCTCAGTCATGACCTAAGTTATACTATTTCCAGTTGTAGTACTTAATAGCATCTGCAGTAGTAGTCAATTTGTAGTAGTCATAGCTGTTGCTAAAAACTAACAAGACTAATTTGTACTATTTTACATTCACTACCTTTTTTTTAACTTCACCTTAAGTAAAAGTTTTCTTGCACCTCTACAAATACTCACTGAAGCTGAGAGGTCATTTGAATAATCTCTTTTTTTATTCCACTTTGTCACCGGCTGGGTAAGATTTCCCCTTCAGGCTGATTCAGGATGAGTACCTCCGTCTGCCCCGGCGCTCAGACATCTCCTCCAAGTGTAACTAAAAGCCCGACTTGTGCATTAACCTGCCTGTTGACCCCAGCTCAAACCCACCGCATCGCCACGATGCATCTGAGTGACTACAGATGTTTTAAATAATCGACACTGAATCCTTTCCAAAACGTTCAGTAACCGGCTTTAAACACCAGATGGCACTGCTGTATAGAAGTTTAACTAGGCAGAGAAAGAGGAGAGCCTTGCAATTCACTCTGTGGCTCTGTTTACAGTGCTGATAAGTGTTTGGAGCCATATAACATGAAGCGTGAACACAGTTGTCTGTCTCCATTCTCTGGCTGAATAAGTGGCTGTTTTATTTGCACAAGTAAAGAAAGCCCAGAGGAGCGCTTTCTCTCTGTATCTCTCCGAATGCCTCGGCACATTATAAATTTCAAACATTTGCACATCGGGCCGCCGCATGCTTAAAGCGTTTAGGAGTCAAGTGCATAAAAACGTCTGGCCAAGAAATTGAAGAGAAAGCCATGAGTGCAATTATCTGTGAATCCCAGAGCACCCCCGGTGGACGCAAATGGAAGTGATGCCACATGGACTTTCCCCTCAGGACACAGTTGGAGCTGAGAATCCGAGCCAATAAAGTAAACATTAAATATCTTCAAGAGAGGATTTGAATGCAGCTTAGAAAATGTGAAATGTTGGTTATTACAGTATATAGGGTGGATATGGGTAATGTGGGTAATCGGGGAGAGCTAAGATTCAGAGTGATTATTTCCTGTTCAAAATATAGTCCTCAAATCTTTAACTAAATGTTAGACATGCTTCTTGTCTGTCTGATGACACATGACATTTTAGTTATAATGTCAACAAAAAGGATTTGGCAAAGGTTAATCACAAGCAACAGTGCAAAAATTAAGAAAATGGTCCATGTCAGAATTTTTGAAAAAAAAAAAGAAAAAAAAAAAAAGTCTTAAGCGTATTTTTGTAATTAATATGTTAATGTCTCTGTCAATTAATGAAATGCAATGTAATGAATTACTTTATTAAACCAGTT
Organism: Bostrychus sinensis; assembly: GCA_020698575.1. Lineage (NCBI taxonomy): Eukaryota > Metazoa > Chordata > Actinopteri > Gobiiformes > Eleotridae > Bostrychus > Bostrychus sinensis. Next base: position 28,326,911 of record CM036254.1, on the reverse strand, counting down.
TCATAATGTGGGACAGCTTGATTTGGGTAATCTGGGACATTCATTTAATGCCTTAAAAAGGGCAAAACAAACATTTTTAAATCCATGTTTGCATAAAATTATATGAAACAGTTACTATGTAGTTATTTTACAGAAATTATGGTTCACTAAAACATGGCACTAAAACCCTGCTATTAGTCATTGTACAGTGTAAAACCCATCTCATGCCCAAAACTACTGGGACTGGGGCCAGCCTCAGTGACCCTTACTGACAATGATCTGAAAAAAAAAAAAAAAAAAAAAGAGTGATCTAAATCTGGGCACATTAGGATCACCACAAAAGCAATGCATCCAACAATGTAGCCTTCAGTTTCTGATGGCATTGTGCATGCATCAGTCCAAGCCAAACTGACTGAAGCCAGATCTAAAACAAACAATAAAAAGAAGTTGCTGTATACACACTACTGTTTGAGTTAAAAAAGAAAAAAATCTATTCATCTTAATAATACAGTCCTATTCATAAATGTGTCCCAAATTTTCAAATCTCTTTTAAAAAAATAAATAAATGAAGGCATGAAAAACACAGAAAATGTATTCCTTGTATGTAATATCCTATCAGTTGTTTTTGATGTTGCTGAAAAACATCTTAAGGATTCCAGAATGGTATAATATGTCTGTCTGTTAGAGAGTGATTAGAAAAGGTGTGAAGTTAAAATAGTGTGTCCCAGATTGGTTTCATCTTAGATTTATCATAGTTTAATGCAGGTGGTGTCAATTTTCTACCTTAGATTTCTTCCAAAATGTCACCTGAAGCTATTAAATACTCACCTGGCCTGCCATGTTTATCCATTTTATTTTTTGTATACACAGAGTTCGTCTGGTCTCGAGTAGATTTATGTTGGAAGCTCATTCTCTGCATCCAGCCTTCCAATGCTGCTGGGGCAACCTGTCAGAAGCAGTGGGTGCCCTGGGGAACGTCTCCAGATCTTGAGCCAGGATCCTGGTCAGGATTATCTAACTGGACCATTGTATTCTGAGCATGTTTTGTGTCAATGGGGGGGTAAACCAGAGCCTCCAATGTAAACAAATCCAACCTAAAATGGGAGAACATGCAAACTCCACACAGAAGTCCAGACTGGGAATTGAACCTAAGATCTTATTGCTGTAAGGAAACAGTGCTAACCACTCTGCCACCCTCTCTGAATCCAACTGGACATACACACAACTTGGTCACCTCTAGAACAGCATTGCATGTTTTACAATCTTTAAAACATCTGACTAAAAGAAAACATTTGCAATAAGTAGGTACTTTACTGGGGCAGTAAAGAAACATCAAGAGACCAGCAGCAGGCAGCAGAGTGCAGGTCTGTTGTGCTCTTTTGACCAGAGACTGAAAAAAAACTTTTTTAGTTCCTTAAATGTTTTGTATGATGCCATTTTACTACAAACTATAAAAAAATGTATAATAGTTGTACACCGTTTTTTGGATAAATTAATGAGAGCAGACTGGAGACCAATTTGGAGAGACACTATAAGCAAAATAAAGTAACACAATCAACACAGAAAAAAATGCCACGGTTGGATGTACAATCAAAACCATAATCTTTATTCACATGGTTTTTAGCCAATGGGACAATTGTAGCATGTCTGCCAGGCCAGTAGGGGTGCTACAAACACTGCCACTGCTTATACAACCCTCTTCATTTATCAGGGTTTGGGACCAGAGCAAAGGGTATACTGGCTTGTGATCCCCTCTGGCTTGATTACACATGTACTAGAGTCATTGAAGTAAGAATAAGTATAAGTAAGTATAAGTATTATTATTAGAAGTATTAGTGGTAGTATTAGTAGTAACTGGACTTGTCTGTTGCTTTGTTGTCATATTGACCCATCACAATAAAAAAAAATAAAATAAAAAAAAATACAATAGTGATTTCCTCTATTTATTAGCAGAAAATGTATATGTACTTTTATCAAGATTTAACCACTGTCTCTCTTTCTCTCTTATATTTGATCCTAATCATGGTCATAAAGAGACTATATCTTACTAAAACATAAAAGTTATTGCTAGTTGGAGTCACTACGGCAGTGTTTTTGTAGAGTTTGTTTGCCTCTTCTGTGCATCTGCTGCTCATTTGGTCATGTTTGCAAATTTAACACTGTGCAAAGAGTCGACTGAGTTTTCTGCAGGCGCCTAGCATTCAGATGGAGGTCATTGCTGAGACCAAGTGGGGCCAGGCACCTGCTAATGCTCAGTTTGTTTAGGGCCCCGAAGTTCATCCATGTCTGTTTGTTATTGGACATCACTGCTGGCTATTCAATGGACTCCAAAAAACTTTCATTTCTCATTTCTAGTGCTTATTTTTGAGTATAGGTAGCTGCTTTTTGGGGGCAGTTTTGGTACAAGAGCAGAAGAAAGACACTGCAACACAGCACAAGCCGTACTACATAAAGTTTGCTTGTTCTTGGTCATAAAATATATATCACTGGGGCCATCCCTCCTCGGGTTCACAGTCGTGTTGTGTGAGGCAGTAGAGGGAATTACAATGCACCACAAAACAGCAGCACTGGGGTTTGAGATGTTCCACAGTTGACCTTTTCTATGGGAAAAAAAGCCAAAAAAAATAAAATAATACTTTCTGTCCTTGCATGATTTTTGGTAAATGCTCAAAATGAAATAAGACTGGTAAAGTGGTGCAGTCAGTTAAGTGGCTATATTATGCAAAAAAAAAAAAAAAAAAAAAAAAAAACTTTCTTTGAGCTTTCTTCCATGTTGTAACTATCTCTCATTCACATCATTTTTTTCTTTGGTTCTGTTCAAAAGACTACAACACTCTGCTGCCCTCACACCTGTTTCTTTATAATACCAGTAGAATACTCATTAAAAAGTTTCATTTTAGTCAGATAATGTCTTTAAAGGTTATAAAACATGCACCGCTGTTCTAGAAGTGAGCAAGATCGGTGGACATCTAGGTCTTGGTCGTCTGAAGTAACTGTACAAGGAGAGAGTCTGTCTATAGTACGACAGTAGCTCAGGGGGTACTGAGCCGAAATACTGACCTTACCCTCTTGTTCTTAACTCGAATCTCACTTTTTATAAGATCTACTGAGCACCAATGAAAAAGTGGGACACAGTTAATAAATGGGACAAATGCCTTAATGGGATATGCAGTAAAACCAGAAAGTACTTGCCTCTAGTGTCAGCACACACAACTTGATGTAAAGTGCATTGAGTGGCCACGGAGGTAGCAAAGTGTTGTATAAATATGACCATTTACCATTAGTACAGCAAAACCAGGTTACAGCACACAGATATGACTAAACACACATTTAATATTGGTCCAAATGAGTGGGCTAATTATTAAGCAAAACAACAACACTAGATTCTCTCTTATTCTAATCTCCATGCAATTAACCACAGCCGCTTTTGATAATAAACAGTGCATTGTGCAAAATTGTGTTGTAGGCCATTCTGTTGAACAAAATGAAACACATGAGTTGCCAGAAAGGGATAAAAAGACATTTAAAGGTTTATAGAAATAAAGTAAGCTCATTATTGTATGTCCCTAGCTCAAGGCTGTAGTCTGTAGAGGCTTGGTGTATAAGTGCAATCTGCAATTGTATCACTACATAACATCAATATCTACATTAGTTTAAATGACTTGAATTCAGATTATTAATCTTGATTTTGAGTTGTTGTTTTTTTTTTTTTTTGTTTTGTTTTTTACTAGATTGGATTTATTTACTTATCAGGCTAGATTATTTGACTTGTTTCAAGATATTTCTTTTCAAGTGAAATTTTCTTACTCCAACCACAAAATCAAGTTTGTGTTTGTCTGAAGCCTGGATAAATAATAACAATAATACTAGACCATGGACAGTGGGGAAAATAGGTGAAAAGGCAAGTAGGGCAGGTTGGAATGGGAAGAGAAAACTGTCAGGTAGGGCTGCACAATATATCACAAAATTATCGTTATCGTAATATCAGCAAACGGAATATCTGTATCGCACGAATCTAAATATATCACAATAACGCTGTGGTCTTCCTTCTGACAGAAATTTACACTGAAGAATCATTTTCCACCAAAGCATTAAAAGAACATGTGTTGTGACTTAATAAAAATGTTTAAAAAGTCCAGTTTTAGTGGTAATTTAATTAATTTAGTCACAGCTCAGCCTTGTTTTATTCCTAGTTTTGTCTGTGTTAAGTTTTAATTTTGTCACTGTTTTGACTTGTAAATACAGGAACTTACATTTTTGTCAAATGTAGTCAATTTAACTTACTATGTTCGAAAAGTAGGCTCTATTTTCAAATATCACAATAATATCGTTATCGCAATTTTCAACATAGTTATCAAATATCACATGTTTTCGCCATATCATGCAGCCCTAGTGTCAGGTATTAAAAAGAGCAAGAATAACAAGAAAGGAGTAGAAGACTGGTGAGAGCTGCAGTGTTGTACAGTTTGGAGATTGTGGCACTGAGGAAAAGACAGAAGGCAGACAGAGGAAGACAAAAGAGGAGATTTATGGATGTGGTGAAAGAGGACATGAAGTGTGAGAGACGAGGAGTCAGAAAGAACCCACTGTACCAAGTGTACCAAACTGTCCAGTCAAGACAGTGAGTATGCCAGCAGTACTCGTGAATGCATAACAAAATATGCTTTGCTCAGCTTTAATCTGCCCTTAATAAATGCTGCTGCTGCCATAAGTCACGCTCTAGAGATATGCCAGTATAATTTACAGCAGACATTAGTAATGGAGATGATGCCGTAAAGGTGACGCAGTAATTCTTAGTGACACAGATTCTTATGAAGCATGTTTGTCTGTCATCTCGCATTATTCACAGGGGTAGAAGTCGTCCCCCCCCCGCGCGCACTTGTACCATAGTTGTTTGCCTGGCGGGCAGAGGCGCAGATGTATGCTAATGCAACACGCTGGGGCTTCAGACGAGAGAAAACAAAACAAAGCAAAGAAAAAAAAACCACTGTATTGGTTTCTCGGCTTGTCATTGTCACATTTCGCTTCGGCGCGTCTGTCTATCCTGTGCAAAAAAGGTTAGCTCTCAGCCACAGAAAGCAATCTCTAAGCTTTTTCCCTGAGAAGACCTCTGAAGACTTATAAGCACATGAAAGTGACGAACTCTCCAAATAAAAAAACAACATCCAACCTAATTCTGCGTCTTCACTGCAGCTTACTGTCACAACACTGACAAACTTGGAATCTCTGTCTATGATGTGACAATCCAAGGTAACTTCTTGCAAAAAAAAAAAAAAGGACTTTGACATTTTGTTAGAGTGACGTGTCTGAATATTCCCCTTTAACTTGTTTTTTCTCGTCACAGCCACTGGCCCCTGCTGCGTTGTCAAATTTCTCTCGGCATCAAGAGTCTTTTGTGTTGTGCAAGCTTCGTGCCAGAGACTGACTCAGGTAAAAGTGTTGAAAACGAGTGCGCTGTCTAAACTCAAAGCTGCGTGTCATGTTCGGAGGGAAGCCAATAGCTGCCAATCCCTGTTGTTGTTGTTGCATGTGTTTGATAGTCCTCCCCCCACCACTGCCGCCTGCATCTTCTCGCCCCCCTCTTCTCTTCCCTCGGCTCTGTCTTTGTTATTTATAGCCTCCTCCGATAGTGACGCAACACAGTACAACGGGAAAAGCTGCGAGGAACCATGTGATGGGTTTTAATGCAACGATCCCCCGGATTATCGGAGAAATGCAAGAGCTGTTGCTGAACGAGCTTGGACAAGAGACACTGTACAAACTCCAGGACATTTTAGGCACCATTCTGTTGCGTCAGCACGGCACACTTTTAGTAGCATCTCAAATAAGTGTAACATGTAGCCAGAGCCGTCACAATGGGAAGAGGACGGTCATTTGCCTGTGAACAAGCTGTTTCAGTGACAGAAAACAAACCACTGAAGTGATGCTGCCTCACATTTCTTCTAAAGGGCCCTATCTGGTGGGAACCATAAATTGTAGCCAAATTAAAATATTAATCTTCTAAAATGCATCAGAATACATTAAATCATGCATGTTTCATTCAAATTAATCTGGGGAAGGACCTCCAGACCCCCCCTGCCTTATTTTGTCCCACATTCACCTGTCTGTTATATGCACTGGCCATAATTCAGGACATGAGGCAAAAGAGATCTTATAATAATCCTTAGATATATTGTATTGAATGCCCCTTGTTACCATGTTTTGGTTTGAAATGGGATTTACAAAAAATGGAGCGTATGTAGGGCGTATGTTGTAGCATCCGTAGCACACTGTCTCGGTCTCAGCTGCAGTTTTACTCGGCCTTGGTCTTAGACTTGAATTGGATTTTACTTGGTCTTGTGTCGGTCTCAGATGTTGCAGTCTCAGAGATTTTTTTTTGTCTCGGTTCACTCTTCTCTCAGTCTGGTCTCAATCTTGTTTAGTTTGGTCTTGACTAGAACACTACAGTCCCACTATCTGAGTTTTGGAATATGTGAAAAACAAATAAAAATGTTTAAATATCTCTCCTCCCTCTTATATTTGTGTTTTAATTTGTTTAATGTCTGATTTGAGCTTTCCTTCTCTTTTTTCTTCTCTGTTTTTATTATATTCTGATGTTTTGTGGTGAAGCAGGTGACGCCAGCGCTAGAATTGGAGTCTTTCCAGTTGAACTTGTCACCACCATTACTCCAGTACAGAGCCGCTGAGACAGTGAGAGTTGCAACATCTTCACGGACTCCAATAGACCATTTTTTAACCCTTATAATGCCTAGCAAAATTTTTTGAGAAGTTAGTCACACAGGTTTTGCAGTGCTACAAAACTATATGTCCATGTAGCATTTTTGAAAAGAATCAGTTTATTTTATCTAGGTATTTAAATCAAATGAACATACCCCAAAATGACAGATGGTTTTAAGAATTCCTGTGACTATCTATATTCTGAACCTCCAATGGTGCAGCTCTTTCTCTCAAGGGCTCTGCTCAAGTGCATGAAGGCGTGCACAAGCTTAGACTCAACCAATGAAAGTGTTCCTGATCCAAATGGGACCAGCCCTCTTTGTTCCAAGCATGTGATTAGTCAAAAAGTTTAGTCCCAGCTCTAGTTCTCCTGCTGTCAAAATCACAAGAGGAAGAAAAACATGTAATCATCTAATAGTAGATAGTAATAGAAATCATCTGTGAAAAACTGAGATTTTCCAACTTCCCTATGATGATTTTTTTCAGGCTTTTTGAAATAATTCCATACACCTTTGCATTAGTTCACATTTTATGACTTAAATATATAGGCATGGAAAATATCTTCTGTTACTTTGATTTTGCAGAGAATACTTATAGGATTAGGTGTCTGTCACCCCCTGCTGGCAACGGTGGGAACTGGACAGAGCATACAAGGGCTATTTAGCATGGCTATTAGCAACATGACGCTAACAGATAGATAAATGTCATAGTGACGACAATGTATGTGCTGAAATTATGAGAATCCAGTGATGGTGTATGTGTTTCAGAAATGTGCAGGAGCATTTCCTGGTTTCAGGTGTAGAGTGGTGAGATCCGAGTGTTTTCAGCTTTTGGAAAGGGGGCAGCATCAGCATGCACAAATGAAATAAAATACTACTTCAAGTTTGTTTCTGAGGTGGAAACAACATTATAACATGGTTAAATATGTAATGTTTTTAGCAATTCAGATTGAATTGCAATTGTAGATTGAATTATTCTAGTTTTGCTCTAAGAAAATAGAGTGTGTTGCTGTGTAAATGCAAATCAAACAGGTGTCTAGCATGGTAATTACAGTTACCATTGAAGAGCATTGTATTTACTGCCAGCACTTTTAAATAGAAACAATTCTTGTGAGAGAAATTAGGAAGTCTTTTAAACATCGAACATTGGTTCAGATTGTTTTGAAACAATACTGTGATTCTATTGTTTTTACTGCAGCAGGATACAGCTCACACAAGTGCTACACAGTCAGATTTAATCACTTCTTTGTTCCATTTAATTGCCGCACAGCTATGTTTTCTCTGCCACAAGTTATATCACACATAGAGGCAGAACCTGTACTTGAGTCCTCTATCCTGCATACACTATTATGGTAATACAAGCCTCTGTGTATTATCCATACACCATAATCTGATGCATGTTGCTCTGTGGACTCAGTGATGAAGTATTTGCTAGGACATTCTTATTGTCTTATTCTTCTTCACCTTTTGGCTGTTCCTTTCAGGGGTCACCACAGCAAATCAGCTGCCTCCATCAACCCCTTCCTCTGCATCCTCTTCTCTCCCACCAGCTAACTTGTATAATAATACACTGCTTGACCTAAAAAAAAAAGTTGCCACCTGGATTTAACAAAGTAAATAGGTAAAAGCCTCCCTGCACTTGGTCAGGTCTGGGTTCAGCAGCGTTATGTGTCCAAAGAATGAGGTCAGCTGATTACCTGCATACTGAATGACCAGGTTACTCCATCAATGGATTTTTTCTTCCCTGATGGCACGAGCTTATTCCAAGATGACAATGCCAGGATTCATCCAGCTCAAAATGTGAAAGAGTGGTTCAGGGAGCATGAGACATCATTTTCACACATGGACTGGCCACCACAGAGTCCAGACCTTAACCCCATTGAGAATCTTTGGGATGTGCTTGAGAAGGAAAAATTAATGCAACACTGGACGGAAATAAATCTTTTGCCATTACATATAGAAGCTTATTGAAACAATGCCACAGCAAATGTGTGCTGTAATCAAAGCTAAAGGCGGTGTGACAATTTTAATTTGTGGTGACTTTTTGTTGGTCAGGCAGTGTAAATGCATTGGTCTTATATAGAGCTTTTCTAGACACTCAAAGTTGCTTTACAATTTGGTGCATTATTCAATCACTGCACAGTCACACTGTGCATGTGATGTATTTATGTAGCTACAGCTGTCCCAGGGCAGACTGACAGAGATGTGGCTGCCATTCTTCGCCTATGGCCTCTCTGACCACTACCAAACACACAATCACAGTAATACATTCATACACCAGTGCCACAGACAGTGGAGGCAAGGTGGGTGAAGGGCCTTGCCCAAGGACAAAATGGCAGTATGCAATGCTGGTATCAGGATTGATCCACCACGGTGGATTTATGATGGATTTTTTAATTTCTGTTTTCTTAAATGAATTTACAGATGTATTAATCATTTATCACCTGAGCTGTTAAGTAAATTTGTTGAGAGACAAAACAGCAGTAGAGTCACCAGAAGTGCCACACATCATGACTGCAATCCCATACTGCAGGACTAGCTTTGGACAAACAGCCTTCTCTGTTAGGAACTCTAGGCTCTGGAACTCACTACCATCTGACATTAAGACTATACTTGACTTTAAAATGTTCACTTCCAGACTTAAGACTTGGCTAAAGACAAACCAGAACTGTACTCATTTTTAAATACTGTAATTGTACTGTGTAAGTTTGGAAGACATGGCGTTTTATACTTTGATTATAGTGTTATTGTGTGAACTGGTTTCTGGATATTTTATTGTATTTACTTTTTTTTTTTTCTTCTTCTCTTCTTCACTGTTCTTTCAACCTGACTGTAAAAAGCCCCTCTAGGGACAGGTGTTGTGAATTAGCCATGGCTATATACACTGTGATACAGGCATCAGATTGTTTTAAAATAATGATCTATGTTGGTTGTATCTGTCCCTATCAAATAAACTATAAACTAATAAAATCACCACAATTGGTGGGAAAACAGACTGAGTCAATACCTACTGAGCTACTGCCACCCCTTTTATGGCCTTTCTGTAACCAGGTTTCTTTCTATGTTAACCAGCTGCATACACAAATACAAACAACAAAGACACAATTTAGACAACACAACGGATAATGATACATTTCCGCACTTAAGTCTATTTCATTAATTAGTTTAATTGATTGAGGGATGAATACGTTTTTGTATCTATTATGTCAACACAAAGGAATCCTATATCTCCTGCCAGACTGCAGTAGCTCACACTCAGAGTTCAATACATAAACCAACTCTAGCTTTACCTGTCATTGTACCAATCGTTCCTAATCTCAGTCATCCACTCTTGTTTTTTTATTTTATTTTGTATTTATTTTTTGTTCATTCTGCATACGCGCCTTCCTCCTCTTCTACCTCCACAAACACTAGCCCAATTTCTGCTGGCACCCTGTAGGTCAACAACATTGATGGTGGTCATTGTTAACCTGGGCCACAACCAATCTGGAATGGAAGGATGCCCTTCCTGACACAAAACTCTGCATTTATCCAGACATAGGACCAACACAAAGACTGCTTTGTGACATTGCTTTGACATTTTGATAAAGGGAAATAATAACTCTCTGAATTTTTATTGCTCCAAAGTCTTGTGCTTCTTTGTTCCTTGTTTGTTTTAAAAAATGCACTGCGATAAAAGTCTAGAAAAAAGGTCCAAAAGAAAATAGTTGGAGCTAAAAAAAATTGGAAATAGTTCTACGAAAACCTTGAAGCTTCAGACAGACATCACCAAGGCCTGTTCCTGTGACTATATATAGCTGCTGCAGACTCAAACACTGCACTGCCCACAGCCTTAAGACACCTATATCTGACGTATTCTCTTTGCTGCTTAGCTTGTGAAGTGAGGGGTGGACAGATAACATGTCATGACCCCGATTGTGAGAATTTGAAGATTTTAAGGCACATTTCGGTCTGCATCTTGAGTCTTTAGACTGCAGACTCTGGCTTCGTGTCTTAAGGTTTTTCAATAGATGATGTTTTGGCCTTATGTGATCAGAATCTGCATAGCTTGCTGCTGCTTTGTGAGCATAAAGTGACTTTAAAGAATTGAAGTGTCCAGCTCAGAACTGCATCTTTGCTGTATGTAACAGCTTACATACACTTTTCAAAAAATGTGGATATTAAGAGTTTAAAAGCTCTGCGGGGGCTAATCAGCTATGATGATAACATGATTCATTTCTATTAAAAAATTAAAAAAGATAAACAAAAACTTGAAAATTCAGCAAAGTGTGTTTGTAACTTTGTAAATTAATTATTTTATGGCCATGAGTTACCACATAGCTGATTATCCGTGCTCGAGCCGTTGAACTTTTAATATATGGCTTTTTTAAAAAGTCAATGGGAAAAATGAATGGGAATTTTCCATCTGAAACAGGGCGTAGGCACTAACTGTTGAGCTCTATAATATGTCAATTAGAAAAACAAAGGGTGGGACGTAAGCAGAGCGCTGACTCCTATCAACAACAAACATGACAACTCTGTACTTGTTTTCAAACGAGGATAGCAGTAAAAGCCAGTTGTTGAAAGACTTGCGGAAAAAGTCAGTTTGATTGTCATTGGTCGTTACATTGGGCATGAACGGGCCTCTACTGTTGGTAAAATGGCAATAAGACATGCTAGCCGGTACCATGTGAGATTTTTTAGATGGGAGATACAGTATATTCCGCTGTTGTATTATTCGCTGTAGATAAATGGCTGTGATAAGTCAGTTTCTAGCCATATAACAGGAAATTACTCCTGTTGATTTGGCTTGCCAGGAGACTAGTCCATTGTCCTTTGAATGCAGTAGAAAACAATTACTAATGCAAAGAACTCCACAGCAAGTTGGCCACTTCTGTTTACTATCAATCGGCCTTGAGCACTTTCAGATGCACAGATGCAGGCACACACATTATATAGTCTCAGTTTCCGAGAAGCTGGCTGATAGTATCTCATAAGAAGTTTGGCCCACCTCCTCCTGTCTGCCGCTCCTCTTTGATCTCTGCGCATTACTGCCTCTGATTCCTTCTTCCCGTAAGCCCTTAAACTATCCATCCAAATCCCTCACCTTCCTTTCCTCTCGTTCACAGTGCACCTCTGTTTGGGCTCGCACACCCCTCCGAGCACCCTTCCACCTTCACTTCACTTCCCTTCTTTCTGCATGTTGTTTTATAAGTCAAGGACGACATTAGCATGATGATCGCAGTCTTCTATCATGGTACTCGTCTGCCAAGGCCGGAGGAGCAGGAGGAGTAAAACAAAAAACAAAAAAACAAAAGAAACAAACTCTACTAAGCATGCAAGAAGCAAACGCATAAGGAGACAGAGCCAAAAGGGATGGGAGGCGCCAGAACGTGGTTTAGGAGAAATCAAAGATAACTTGTAATTATGTCAGACTGGTGTTGTCTTACTGCTCTACATGCATGAAGAACACCACCCACTTCTTGTCAATGGGAGACAAAAGCACCATCGGCCTACCAAGAGACTCCACAATCACACAGCTTCATGCAAACTACATCATTATAGGAGGGCCTGCAGTGATACTGGATCAGGCTACTTTTAGATGCCAGGACTAAATGTTAAAACAAGATAGCAAGGAACAGTGCCACTCTAAATATTTAAGGACAGACCTTTGGCCTGCAGTCAGGATTGCCAAGTCCATGGTTTTTCTGCAGAAGTTGGCTACTTTTTAAGTGTTGCCGTGGGTAAAAAAGATGTTTGCTGGTTTGGGTGGAGGTATTTTGCATGTAGATTATAAGCATACTATCTCTAAGTAGAGATCCATATTTTGAATTACATATTTCTAAATGTCCCCTATTATGCTAAATTGACTTTTTTTCCGCACGGTGGCAGAGCGGTTAGCGTTCTCACCTCCCAGCAAGGAGGTCATGGGTTTGAGCCCCGGGCGGACCAATACACACCATCACACAAACTCTCTGGGTGGAGTCTGCATGTCCTCCCCGTGTTACCGTGGGTTCTCTCTGGGTTCTCCGGCTTCCTCCCACCGTCCAAAGACATGCATGTGTTAGGTGAATTAGTGACTCTAAATTGACCCTAGTGAATGAATGTGAGAGTGAATGGTTGTCTGTGTCAGCCCTGCGACAAGCTGGCCCCTATCCAGGGTGTACCCCGCCTACGGCCCAAAGTTACTGGGATAGGCTCCAGTCACCTGCGACCCCTAAAGGGAATAAGCGGTAGAAAATGAATGAATGACTTTTTAGAACTTTTAACCATAACGTTGTTTGCACCTCAAAAACATCACTGAGTAGCATTTTGTTTCATTCACATGTTTGAGTAATTCTCTTTGCTGAGGTCAACCCCTTCTCAAGAGCTGATAACGCTCAGTCTTACTTCTCTACGTAGACACATGAAAGCAGGAAGTTTCCCTGTGTGTTTTTAAGTCCCACCACCACTGGACTGATAATTTCAGCGCTTAAACTGCTGTCACTACAAAGAAGTCAGCTCATTTATCCATGTGAGAGAGTCACGTTGCTAATAGCTGTGCAAAATAGCTATTTTATGCTCTGCCACACAGGGGCATCAGGCATCTAATCCAAGCAAAGAGGATACATATACATCCCATACATATACATTATTTTAAGTTATAAAAAGTGAAACACTGGTGCAAAGGGTCCAAAACTATTTCAAAAAGCCAGAAAAAAGCATATGTCCTCTTTAAACTCAGATCCTATCAAACTGACACCAAGCCAAAGGCGCACATACAAGTAGCTGTCTCTGTGGAGCTCCTCTGTCTGTGAGAGAAGAGGGCAGGTCTGGGTCATTAAAGGGGAGCTTTTGGTGAAGCGGCACAAATACAGGCAGTGAATGCAGTGGAAAATGCGATTGTGGTGATTTTGCAGGGGTTGCTTGATTTTGCATTAATCATTGCGATCTCCACATAGCAAAATCCTGGAGGCATTGATGAAGAGTCAAAAGTAAAGCACAGTAAATTTGTGGAGAGCACAAAGCTTTAATATCAGTGTCTCTCCACCTATATTTACTGTAGCCTATGTATATATTGTTTAAATAAGGTGTTTTTCTTCATGTTTTTTCTTTTAATGTAATTATAAGGGTGTTTTAGGATCTGTAGGTGAAATGGGAGAGGACATGCAAACTCCACATGTCCATTTATTACGGTATTTTATAGATACTGTAGTATATTGCAGTGAGAACATCAAAGTAAGATTGGCCTGTAGATTTTGCACTGGGCTTGTTTCAGGGCTATCTTTAGACACTTTTGGGCAGGTTTTGGGCTACTTTTAAGTTGCTATTGGGCTGATTATGATTCACAGACCTGGCAACCCTGCCTGCAGTCTGAACAAAGCCTATTTGAATTCCAATATCAGCACAGCCTTCAGCAGCGACAATACACATGCACCACCATGTCTGCTCTCTTAATGGAAAACTAATGCTCATGAACATTTAAAAACACGCCTCTTGTCTCTCTGCCCATATTTACCAACCTATTTATTACAACAACATTTTAAAACACAGTTAATTGTATCACCAACACACATCTGTGTTACTAAAACCAGATTAATTTTTAATGGAACAGATGCTGTCCTGGGCCTAGTTTGTCCCTTTGCCAAACAGCGGAACCTGCCGCGGCACGCTGCCTACACTCGCAAATCCACAGTGAAGCAGCCTCCACTTCGCTGTGCTAAGCTAAAAGCAGAGCACTTATAGGTTTAAAAGCACCCAGTGTAATTAAAGCCATCACTGCCTTATAGCCATTATTGATATAATCACCACTGCAGCTCATTTGGCCTGGACACAAACAAAATAATTCACATTCAGGGCTTTTTTTTGGAAGTGACTCAACTATTTCTAGGTCTAAAGGTCAGTAGCCAAAATCTGCACTCAAGTAAAAGCACTGTGGGATAAAATACCAGAGACATTCAAGCAAAAGTCAATGATTTATTATAATGAATTGCACAATAAGAGGTGAAGCAAATTAATTATAAAACAGCCAAGCAGCCCAGCCTGATTTATTTTCTATTCTATACAAATAATTAGTCTGCCCTATGTGGCTTTGGGTTTAATTTCAAGGCAGTGGAACCTATGGGTACAGATTAATCTGTCTCTGAATGCAATGACCTACAATCATTCAGAAAACAAGCGGCTGTGTGGCTGAAACTCCCTCTGAACCAGTGCACTTCCAATCAAAGAAACAAGCTACCACAGGTCTGGTGAGTATAATGTGCTAAGATGGCAACAGTATTTGGGCAACACTTTATATGGTCCCCTATTCTGCTAAATCAACTTTTTTAAATTGCTTTTAACCATCTTATAATGTTGTTCAGACCTCGAATACATACTACATGGAGTAGTATTTGTGTCCTGTTGCCAATAGCCAAGCCAATTACACACCTAATCCAAGAGTTTGCTGCAAATTCAAGGTAACAGGTCCCCATAAGAAGACGTTTTCCATACATTTACACTATTTTAAGTTATAAAATGTGAAATACTAATGCAATGGTGTAAAAAAAACTATTTTATAGCATAATGGGAGATATTTAAGGATTAGTTAAGGACCACTTCTAGTCAGATAATGTTTTTAAAGGTTGTAAAATGTGCAGTTCTGTTCTAGAAGTGACAAAGATTGGTTTTAAAAGGTACAAAACACAAAAAAAAACAAAAAACAAAACATAATATAGCCCTTTCAAAGTAAGAAATAAAGTGAGAGTACAAATGTTATTTTCTTGCATTGATATAAGGGTGCTATCCAATAAATCAGAATATTATGTAAAAATGCATTGATCTCTCAGACGTTCAATTCAAAAAGAGAAACATATTTAAAGTTTCAGTACATACAGATTTTAAAATTTCAAGCATTGTTTTTGTATAATTTTGATAATTATGGATTACAGAAACAGAAAACCACAAATTCAATTATTCACAAAATTAGAATATTGGAAAAAAAAGTTTATTTTGTGAACTGTTGCCGTCAAATTGGAACTGCCTTTAAATGGCCTTAGTCTGATCCAGTCCCACGCTTATGGGGAGGGCCACATACAGTTGTCCAGTCACTGACCCCTCCACAGAGAGGATAGAGCACAAAGGCATATATTCATTTCACTTTTTGAACTGAACCTTGAAGAGAAAAATGTACTTGTATTGAATAGCAAGTTAACTTTATCAATTTGGAAAGATCAAACCTCATTTTGTCCACTCCAAGCACAGTTTGTCCTATCTGAAAAGTTGTATAAATGGCTCTTTCCATGGCATTTCACAGATCTTGAAACATATATTTTTTTCCCCAAGAACGACAAATATAATGTTCAGAGTGTAATTTAGAAAGACACTTGGGTTCCATTTTTTAGTACTCCATTACTACTACAAAAATGTACACAATGCACGCTTTCAAATGCCACATTCCTAGTCACTACCCACCTCTACACAGCGATGTAGAGATGGGATTTGACATTTCCATGGCTTTCACTGAGACATATAATATACTGGTGGAAACAGGGGTGGGGGCTGGGTGGTCTACACAGCAAGGGGAAGGGGGGAAAAAAAAACACCCGCATATTAAATGTGCTGAGGCGTTTCATGACCTGTCAAAGCAGCCGGTGATTTGTGGTGCACTCAGGACGTCCGGGCATTTTACCGGCTTGCCAGTGCATGCGTGAAGACATGTATGAGTGCCGGTTACACACACACACATACACACAGACGGGGCCCGCTGAAGCCTGCCATCATCTGAATTTCTCCCCCGGGGCCACTCCATAAGACATCTCAATCTCCATTACCCTGTCACAAGAAATACACACAGTACGGCAACAGCTCAACAGGAAACCAGGGTTATTCTATCACATGCTATTAATTCAGTGGTGTATCTGTAACGGTGAAGAAATGTAATTACATTTTATCATCGCCACCAAGGAGGTTATGTTTTCCCCAGCATCAGTCGGTTTGTCGGTTAGCATTTTATCAAGATAACTCAAAGACTAAGGGTTAACTGTTAACATGACAACGCAGGCCAGAAAGATACAAGTCATGTCGTCTCTGGTTTGCATCTATACGGATATGCTTAAGGTGTAAAAAAAAAAGATATAGAACTGACACAATTTGGTCCTGGAAGTATATTTCCCTTTTCATTATTTCCTTATTAGACCAGTGATCCTCTTTTTTTCACAAGAGAGCAGATTTGCAGAGCTAAGTTGCAGAGCCAAGCTGAGAGCCACTTTTACTAAAACATACAAAGTCACCTGCACAGATGGGATTTTTCTGAATAAGCTGGTCATGCGCAATAAAACAACACAGCCAATACATTTTCAAATAAAGGAGTATTTACCTTAATACAGAGATGCGTGGAAAATGACATGCATGTCCTTGACTTTCTTCCTCACTATTCCTCACAACGCTGTGTAGCCATCTGGTTTTTGTCCTCTTTTTTTTTTTTTCACCAGTAGCGTTATCATAAACTAAATCGCACAAAGCATGTCAGTAAGTGTTCTGCGTGCGTTGCCAGTGTGGCCCCCTTTAGAAACATTGAAGTGAAAGGAGAAAGGTTGTAGTGGTCATGTATTTTTGTAGCACGTTCTAAAAATGTATTGGCTGTGTTATTATATTAGCTACCGTGCGAGCCACCAATTAACACTAGAGCCACGCAATGAGTATGACTGCCTTAGACTTTTCCATAAATGCATATACTAAGAGTTTAAAAGCCTGATGGAGGCTAATCAGCTATGGGCTAACTCATGACCATAAATTAATTGCGCTATGGTCATGATTTACCACATAGCTGATTAGCCTCTGTCAAGGTTTTAAACTCTTAATATACACCTTTTTTTTCCCCTGAAAAGTTTATGGAAAAAAATTGTGGAAAATCTACTTACTACTAGAAGATGTTTTCCATACATATACATTATTTGAAGTTAAATGTGCAATATTAATGCAAAAGTGTCCAAAACTATTTCAAAAATCCTGAAAATGCGACCTTTCTGTACCATTGTGTAATACTAACTCCAGCCATAAGAGGGCTCAGTAAAGGAACAAGTGATTACTTTTTGGTGTGGATAGGGCTTTGTGGCTCAACAGACAGAACCCTGACCTCTAAACTAGAAGGCCCCTGGTTCCCTTTATTATTGTGAGATAGGGCTATGCCTTTGCTTTGGGGTTAGCAAGTGCTTTTGATAATAGACAAAATTTCCCGTTGACTATCTTGATTTCTTTGGCCAGTGTTTCCATAATATGCAAAGCAATTTAGTGTTCTCATTTCTCTTTTGACCTGTAGACTTAGAAGATGATTGATTGCTTTTCTGAACCCAAAGAATGTGTGCATGGAAGTTGCCAGGTTGTTTTCCTAATTCAATCTCGTATGTTTAAAAGCAAATACATTTTAATACAGCATTTTACAAGTATTATTACTGATATTAGAAAGCATTTCTCAGTTGACTTTATTGATTTCGTTGATAACTAATCAACAAGCAATTTATACTAGCTTCCAAGTGTCTTAATTTCTCATTTGACCTTAAACTCTAAAGATGATAGCTTTGTTTTTTGAGCCAGTTTTTGAACCGTAGCTGCCAAATAGTGTTTTTACACCAATCACAGTCAGCCCCTTTTTTGTTGTAATTACAACGCTAATGAAAGCAAAAACATGTCAATCATATCTGGAAAAAAAAAGGTGTAAATATTTTCATAGTCATCATTCATCAACAAAACAAAGACTGATTGTACCAAGTGAGAGACTTATTTAGCAGATCTCTCATTTGGGGTTTTGGCAAAATTAAATTAAGGCACGAAAATACTTGAATTCAAGACATGGTTTGAATTAGGTGGTAACCTCTAAAAAAGCTTGTGTTTTCAGTGACCTGTGTGCAGTAGAAAACTAGTAATATTGCTCCACCTTTGGCTGTAAGTATCACGCTCTTTTTACACACTCTATTTAAGCACAAGTACAGAAATTATTGCAGCTCTTTTTGCCTTAACGCTACGTGGGGAAGTTGTTATTGGTACAAGCTAAGGAAAGCAAACATAAGCAATAATACAGTTTATTTAGTTACAATTTATTTATTATTATGCCTGTGAATAGGGATGACATTTGAAAACAGCAGTCGTTAATGTGATCCCCAGTATTTCAGTCATCAAAACAAAATCTGCAGAAACTAGTTAGTTAGTGCTAGTCTTCTAAAGTTGAACTCAGTAACTTTTTAACTTTAAATAAACAGTTTGGGAGTCTGTGATGGTTAAATGAGTTATTGTGGGGGTTAATAAAGTGCCCTGCAGCGACCCCTGGTCTCCCTGGGCCAAAAATTAAACTTGCAAGTCTGAGCACCGCCGGCTCAGTGTCACAATCTCACGAGAAGTGGCACATCGCGGTTAGAGTCAAACAACAAGGTAGGGATGGCTTTGTTTCTCAATTTTCATCATGACAGAACAGCCAAAAGGCAGAACAAAGTTTGTACGGATACGAGGAAGAGAAAATTGAAGTAAAGCCGGACAAGGAATCACACAGGAGTCAACTGGACTTGAGTGTTTACTCCGAAAGATGGGAGACACTACATACACAAAAATGAGACAAAATAGCAGAGAAATTGGAAAAGTTACTGAGTTCCGATTTATAAACCTGTAACAACTGGGAAAGTCTTGTAGTGTGTTCCCAGTTTTACTCTGATTAGGACGGGACAGGCGTTCAGCAGCACTGCCTCAGAGCTGACTGTGCACAATGCAAGTAACCAGTTTACTTATATTGCAGTAGTTCATATAATTATCATTTCTATTGATTTTAACTGGCTTACTGTTGTCACATGCTTATGAATGGAACTCATATAAGCTGTGTCCCAATTCAACGGCTGCAGCCTTGAAGGTCGCGGTCCACGGAGGCTATTCCTTCTTGTGGCCTTCGTGCACCGCAAAGGCCGAGCCGAAATGGGACGGTCCGGTCCACGGAGCGTACATCAACAGCTGCTCCTCCTCTCACGTTTGCGCCGCTGTCGCCTAGCAACCAGGACCGCAGCTGCTCGCTAATTCACTTTATTCATTGGTCACATAAGCAGAAATTGAGCCAGAAATTACACTTATTTAATTTTTTATTTTGTTTAATTTACTCCTGGAGGGGTTTGAGCAGCTCTCTCCGCCTCTGCCATCTTCGAACGTCAGACAAGCAGCGTGCAGTGCATCATGGGATATGTTGGGCCGCGAAGGATGCACCCGATGCAGCCTTCGTTCAGCGGGAAAGGAAGGCCACATTCATGGGCTGCATTTGAAGAAGCCTTCGAATTGGGACATCCCTGTTGCGCCGACTGTGACGTAATCAGCCTTCAAATGTAGCCGACGAAGGCTGCAGCCGTTGAATTGGGACACAGCTATAGACTATTGCTACCTGCCAGATTTTGGAAGTTCCAAATAAAATTCCATAGGTTGTGTTCATGTTCTAGAATTTGATGATGCCAAAACCTCAGATGGAGGGCGGGGACCTATATAATAACCAATTTTTGATGCTGTAGTGAAGAAATAAATTCACTTTAGGTCATTTGTCCCAACAAAGAAGACTTAGAACTTTGTGCCAGTTTTTGTTTTATGTGGATAAGCCCACACCAAGACATCTGCATTTTGAATCTTTAGCAGCAGATTCTACCATAGAATCTTCTGAAGCCTCCAGCTCAGTTTTAAACTATTGGCCCTTTAGAATTCTATGTCATCACGTGAAGTCAACCAATTAATAAAGTTGTAACCATTACAGTTGTTTATTAAAGTCTCACATCACCTCAGTGGTTTGTGTATAGTAGTAGTAAATTGGCAGAGGGTATCATTTTTGACTACAACAAAGGTTATGACCAGGCCAATGCATTTTACATAGAATATGAAGAGTGAAAATGCAGTCCACTCAACTTTTGCTTTTTGTGAAGATGCAAAGACTTTGATATAGGCACTGGTATTGCTGCCTGGTCTGGTCATGTTCTGTAATTAATTGTTGGTATAAAATATCATGAGATTGGTAAAGACCAGTTAATTCCAATTGATCTGATATTACCTTTGGCATTGTTTGAAAATACTGTGATTTAAAACATAATTCTCATTGCACATCCTGCTGGAAGTAGAAGAAAGCATGTTAGACAGAACCTTTATCATTGTTATCCTCGTCGTCTCATACACACATGCTTCACACACCAAAGAAAACCAAACATGATCTCACTGGTCGCATGGTGAAAAAATACATTTATTGGAATCTGTGTCAATGTAGAAAAAAGTGAAAAGTGGCTTTAGGTTTTGTCACAGTACCACAGGTGAATGCTCCAGCAGCCGTTGGTTTTCGGGCAAGCTCATTACATCTGCTACTGACGACAGAACTGAAATGACCTATACAGCCTGCGAACACATCGTCTCGGACACCGAAAAAGCTCAGGCTGCTCCTAAACACACCGACGGCAAACACACACACTGTATAGCAATTAAACACAGAACCTCTCGGGGTTTACCACAAGCTTTAGAGAGAAGCTGATTTAGGCTATGTCCAAACGAATACGTTATTTTCAAAGTTTTAAAGAAAAACAAAACCAAGACGGTGTTAAGAGTTTGAATTTGTGTTGTGTATCTTAACATCTGTGTTTGCTGTCTGGCTGTACAACAATATCCAATTCAAATTCTCAATCCTCTTTTTTTTCGGCTGTTCCCTTCTTAGATCTCTACAGCAAAATATCTGTGTCCTAGAATTTAGCAACTGGCATTTTAGTTTGATATAGGTTTTATGGTGAAGGCCCTTCCTAATGCAACCCTATGCATTTATCTAGGCTTCGAACCAACACAATGAGTACACTGGCTGCTTTAAATATCTAATTAGACTTTTTTGAGCTTTCTACTGTTATAATGTTGTTTCCTTATCAAAAACATACCTGGACATGTGTTTTGCTCCATTTTGAGTAAGCATAATATATTCCCTTTTTAAAATCTTAAAAATCCAACATACTTTAAAACCACTTACTGACTCCTCATTAGTTAAGCGGATCATTCCCCTGCATTAGGGGTTTTTGGTACTTTGAAACTAGTTTTTGTCTTAGGCCTACTATCAGTATTGTGCATACAGTCTGCTGAAGTAAAAATCTAAAAAAAATAAAATAAAAAAATCCAATAGATAGAAAATCATTATTTGGCAGAAGTTCCAATAGAAGGGGATGGAAAAAAGATGGCATAAAATAGCATAAATCACAAAAAGAATAACAGGAAACAATTACTCAAAGTAATAGCAAATATGTCCCAGAATTTAGACATGTTCTAAAGTTTGAATAACAAAAAGCCAGAGGGACAGAAAACCATAATTTGGCAGGTGTCACAACAGAACTGAATGATGCAAAGAGAATATGGCCTATAATGGCACAAACCACAAAAAGAGTAAAAGGTGGGATTACTAGTTGTACTGGAAGCAGAAGAAGAGTTGCAAGCAATAGAAATAATATCCCAAAATCCAGACACATTGAATTATTATTACTATGAATAATTTACAATAGACCTAGTTATTGTTAATATGCATTATTATTATTGTAAAAGTTCATTTTTTTGTGTATTTCAACAACCAGAGGGGACGTTATAATTTTAAATTGCATATGGAGTTTTTTTCTATGATTTTCTTGCAAACTGAAAACAAAAACACATTTGTTTGGACATAGCATGGTAATGACTAATTTGTGATACTGTTACAAACCCTTTCTCTTAAGATTAAAGCCAGGGCCATTGACTGACTGCAGCGTCCAAGGATGTTCACCAGAGCCTGTATCCAATGATCAATGGCGGGCCTCTGTTTTGGCTCATAACTTAGGGCCATAATATCCCATTTTCTCTCAGACCCTGGGAATAACTCCAGTGGCCCTGTGCACTGCTATGAGCTTCATGCATCATCCTTGAAGTGTAACAGGGCTCCTTCACTATTCAGAGCCTGCCAACCGAATGAGGGGAGCGTGTACTGGTTTCCTTCCCCCCCGTATGTTTCTGTCCAATATTCAACATACTGTCAGTGACAAATACTACTCTGGCACTCCAGACATTAATATGGGTAGTGCATTTCTATTTGCGAAGTGACAGGATACATCACACGGTAGGGTCTGCATACTTCATGGAGTCAAATAAAACCGCAAAAAGAAAATATTTCAACCAAAAGACATTTCTAAACTCAGATACTGAGCATTAACATTAAGAGGTCAGTTTTTTTTCCATACATCTTTCTTTACACATATTTTTATTCTTAAATATCTTCATAAATCTCATATAAAATCATTAATCAGGAACCAATTCTATATACACAGACAAGAGTGCACAGGATGGGTAAGAGATGGCGTACATGCCGAGGAGGGTTTGCACTGATCTGAGCCTGGAATTACTGATGAAAAATATGACTGGTGTTGTATCATACTCAATAGCCTCATTCATAAAACAAACAAGTGCTTCGATACTATCCCATCGGAGTGTCAATTCTTTGACCAACCTTCACTGTAACAGAAAAAATAAACAAACTCGGCCTCAAATGACACCGAGCATAAATTAGACTATTATGATTTCCTGGATTTGACTCTTAGGTTAAACCATAGACTGTATACAAAATGGACAAAGTGTAGCATTGAGGACATGAGAGACATTTTTCTTGGCTGCTATACACTTCATCTCACCAACCCTCCATTTGTCAAGCCTTGCATGGAAACTGTTACTAGTTTAGGTGCATATGATTTAGGATTTGTGTAATTTGGTAGCAGTCATAACTTACTGTCCTCCTTAAAGTGGACCTATGCTAACTTGACATTTCTGAGCTTTTTACAATATTAAAAATGCAGTTTCCGCATCAAAAACATACCAGGAGTAGGGATAATTAATCATTTCAAAGCTTAAAACGCTGTCAGTATGAAGGCGTCAACTCATTTGTCTGTTAGCTTCATGTTGCTAACGGCTGTGCTAATTAGCCATTACACCCCGCTCTGTCTATGTCTATGTTCCATAAAAATGCACGGACATTCTCTTCTCATGTCTGAGATTTGACTTTGCAGAGAATCCTTGGATTAGGTGCATGTCGCCGCCCTGCTGGCAAAGGTGAGGAATGAATAAAATAAAATAAAATGGCTAGTTAGCATGTCTATTTGCAACATGATGCTAAAAGATCAACAAATGTTCTTACTGGTGATGGCAATTTAAGCGCTGAAGAGGTCAGAATGAGTCTGGAGATGGTGTATGGGCTTTAGAAATGCGCAGAAGGACTTCCTAGTTTAACATGCTTTGAGACTAAGCGTTTTCATCTCTTGAGAAAAAGACGGCCTCAGCTTACAGGATTACACAAACAAGCGTGAATGAAACAAAATACTACTCCACGTATGTTTCTAAAGTGCAAACAACATTTTAACATAGTTAAAAGCTCAAAAAAGTCAATTTAGTAGAGTAGGAGAGCTTTATTAGTAGATGTTCCACTGTCCATTTTTATATACAGTCTGTAGGTAAAACCAAACTAGTTGGAAGCTTTGTGAAATAAGTGATAAATGGCAAGCTGCAGCAGTCTTATTAGGTCAAGGCAAATAATTAGTTTACACAAAAAAAAAAAAAAAAAAAAAAAAAAAAAACATTTAGCCTCATAGAACAACAGCGTGCATGCTCTGAGAAGAAATAAAATTATTTCAAAATCAAAATGCAGCAGCAAGTGAACAGCTTTCTGCCGCATGTGACGTTGGATATAGCTATTGTTTAAAGGTAATTTGACTCAGGCAGCTTTTCAATAATTATTTGCCCTTCAGCTGTTGTTCGTTTTTGTTGTGTGATGGAAATAAAGGGGAAAAAACCCTATTATTTGGCAATTAACTGTGAGAAGACCTGGCTATCTGTTGCACAGTGTTACCAACTGAATAAATAACACGCGGCATCCAAAGACTCTCTAGTCACAAGGGCCACACTGTCACTGATTTTACTTCTGTCAGAAAAAATCAAAAACACCAGTGAAGACATCATACAGACAGTACGATCAATAGAAACCTGGAATAGGATGCCCAATCTTTTTATGGTGTGTGAATTTTTATACCTGGCATCCACACATCTCTTGCAAGCGACAGTATCTTTGTATAGTATTTAGAAAAAAATCTCTAGTAGTTATTCACAGTTGCTTGACTGAATGACAAAAATACCCCATGGAGTCTAAAATTGCTGGTTTAGTTTTCTAAAACATGGATGCCAACAGTTCGTTAAAGTACTGGTGGTGCACTGTCATTATAGATTATTGTGTGGTCCGTAGAGTAAAAAATCTTGCAGCGAGTTGCCTTGAGCACAAACACACATATTCATACATACACCACTCATTTTCTTGTATATATATATAGATCTGTAGTAATATGGAGCAGTGGAGATACCTTCAGTAACATCTTACGCGTGACACGTTTCACAAATTCATCTGGATGGAAGAGATTCTGGTCCGTTTATGTAACAGCGCCCCCTAGTGAGCACTCATTTCATTACTGTACAGTAAAACGGCACACATAAAAACATGACGTTAAAATAAAATATCCCACACTGATTGTGATAATTCTGATGTCTTTAAATTCATTTTTTTCATTTAAAAGGGAGGCGAGGGTAATATTTGGCGGGAGATTTGGGCATATTCCTCAGTGGAAAGTCCCGACTACACAGTAGTTTCGTTCTTCCAGGGCCCAGTGCGTATATTCCCTGTGCTGTCCGACGTGTACAGCAGTCCTTCGTGAAGGCCCCCCTTTAGTATCCCGTTCTGATTGGGTGGGTTCTGGGGGAAGGATTGTCTGCGTGGGGCATGCATCTCCAGATGGTGATGTGTGGCCTCCTCCTCAGCCACTTTACCACAGCCGCACAGAAAAACGCCCGTGTCTGCCTCGGCGGGACACAGCGAGGGGAACAGGTCTGCTTTGGCGCAGCAGATGTGTCGATGACAGGGGTTGTGGCAGGCCGTGTGGCAGCTGTGGTGGGCCTCGTGCTCATGGATGTGAGGGCAGATGTGGGCATGGCGCTCGTGTGTGCTGTGGGGGCTGTCAGTGTGGGAGCTGTGCACACTCCCTGCGTCTCCACCAGAGGAGATATGGTAGGCGTACTCCCGGTCGCCACCACATGAGGCAGCGCCAGGCCGCCGGCTCAGGCTGCGGCTCTTAGTCCTGCTGCTGTTCTTGAGGCAGGGGTGCAGCTGGATGCCCGGCCGGTAGCCCTCGGGCTCTGAGTGTAGCAGGACATGAGTGGCCCCTGGCTCCTCGTCCAGCAGCTGCTGACTGTGCAGCGCTGCGCAGCAGGGGGCCACAGGGGCCACGCAGGTCACATGGTTCTGGATGTGTTTACAGTGGCAGCTCATCAGAGCCTTACATGCCGTGTCATGGTGACAGTGGCCATGACACTGGACGTGCCCTGCCGTGTCACCATTTACATTGACCTTGGGCCGAGCAGGAGCTGCCGGGCCCTGGGGGGCCGGGCAGGCGTTTCCACGGTGACTGGGGCAGCAGGAGCACCAGCAGTGCCAGACGTCATCCCGTTTGGCGCAGTGATGAATAAGGATGAAGAGGCCAAGGGTGACGGAAAAGGCACCGTACAAACAGCTGAAGATCATGTCCAGGAAGTGGCCCTGGGACACGGCCAGGGCCCCGAATGTCCACGTTGCCAGGAACAGAAAGAGCGTGAAGGCGGCCGTCCGCAGTTGGGCCTTGAAGGAGTGCTCATTGGCCAGCAGCGCAGGGTTGATAGGGATGCCTGGACAGCCGGCGGGACAGTGGCTCCCAGGAGCTGGTGCAGTTAAAGCCCCTGGCTCCGCCCCCTGGTGGCAGTGTGGGGGTACATCCACAGCGGCCAGACGCTGCTGCTCCTCTGTCAACTTCTTCAGCTCATACTTCTTCTCTGGATGCTTCCGCAGCTGGATGAAGGTGCAGGTGAAGTAGATGCAGGTGACCAGGACAATGAAGGCGACGGGGCCGAAGAAGGCCCCCAGACTGGGCTCCCAGGCCATCCAGCAGCTGTGCAGAGAGACAAAGCAAGGGTAAGAACTTGTATTTTACACATTATACATTTCCATCATGCAGTACAACTTAGTTTATTTGCATGCGGTGGATATGATGTTTTCTTGAACTTCATATTCTTATATCATACAGTAGGTGGTATATTTATTCACACAACCACAAACAGTAACACTTGGAGGTAAAGCTGTGCAGTTCATGGAAAATATGATAAAATGTGACCTTGAGAGCGGAAATAAATCCAGACTTACTATGGTGCTTGCTCCCCGCTGCCATAGTTGTCTATATTGACGGCTGCCGTGACCCCGCAGATGATGAGGGGCACCCCACCACTGACTAAATAAAATCTGCAAAGAGAGAGAGAGACACACAACACAGCAGTCAGAATACTGCGCTTTATAAAAAAATAAAATAAAATTTAAAAAAACTGTAAGCCCTATATCTTACATCTGGATTACAACAGCACAAAGTCAAATGTGACGGAGTAATAGTATTAGACAAGGCCAAACGAGACAGAGAGATAAAGTGACAGATACGATTTAGGCTTTTTGCTGTGAAACAGTTGCCGCTGATATATCTCGGCACTTGGACTTGAAGTAAATATTGAGAAGCAGGAAAGAGAGCGGGGCTGAATTTGTCAACCACTAAGACATGACCATCTTCAGAATTGAAATCCAATGCGCAATGCCTGAGCTCATCGGTTTGTTTGGGACGGCGCTGTGCAGGTGTGATCACAACTACAGTCTGTTTCCCTGCTCCAAACCAAAGACTACATCCCACTGGAACAACAAATCTGCTTCAGAGGCAGTGGTTATCCTGCACCTGCTGCTGTGGCTGCCACATCATGCTGTCTGTCGAGGGTATGGACTGATGAGGCGGGACTTAGTGTTGTCGCTGAATTAAGCACGCTTTTGCATAGAAAGATTGGATTTTGCCCCTAGTGAATGAATGTGAGAGTGAATGGTTGTCTGTCTGTGTATGGATCTGAGTCAGCCCTGCTATTAACTGGCCACTGGCTAAGGTGTACCCCACCTAAGGCTCATAGTTACTGGGATAGGCTCCAGAACCAATGACCCCTAACAGGAATAAGTGGAAGTAGATGAATAAATGAATAATGTGATTGCCCCTACATCCCATTTCAGAGTCATTTTAATTTCACTCAAAAAACAGAAAATTTGGAGGAAGGGCTGAACCAACACTGCAAAAAATCTATCTACATTAGTTAAAATGACTTTAATTCAGGTTACTAATCTTGACTTTGATGTTTTTACTAGATTTAGATTTCTTTTACTGTTTCAAGCTATATTTACTTTCTTCAAGCAAAATTATTTATCAGTGTTGCGGGGTTAAGTGGAAATTTCTTACCAACGGACAGACAGAAGAGTTTGCTGAAAAGGAATAAAAATAGCTGAAAAAAGGAAAGAAATAACTTTACACAAGTCAAATAATCTAGCCTAAACAAATCCCATCTAGTGAAAATTAATCAAATCAAAATTAATAATCTGAATTCATGTAAACTAATGTAGATAGTTTTTTTTTTTTTTTTTTTTTTTTTTGCAGTGAAAAAAACAACATCCTATATATATATATATATATATATATATATATATATATATATATATATATATATATATATATATATATATATATATATATACATATATATATATATATATATTTTTTTTTTTTTTTTTTTTTTTTTAAACTTATATGGCAGAAGTTCCAAGTGCAAAGGGGCTCTGATACTATGATCTAGATCTGGTGTCACTATCTCCCTTTTCTTATTGCCAGCAATAATAAGCTCTACTTACTACTGGCTACTATTTCTATTCTTTCCACCTAAGCAGAGATCTGCAAGTTTGATTGCAGTTGGGACAAATAATTTAACCACCAGATTATGGGCCACATAAATGGACATATAGTTCTCTGTCTCTCTGTCTGACAGAGAGCTGTATGCTTGCAAGTAAAGACTTACAGCAGCCCAATTTCCACAGGGTTAAAGGCTATCAAGTAATAGCAAACTAAAACCATGACAAAGAGCTGTATGCTTGCAAATAGTCTGGTCTAGTATGGTCTTGTCTTGTCTTAGTCTTGCTCTAGCTTTTGTCTTGTCTTGTCTCCGTCTCTCCTTCGTCTTCTAAGTCTAATTTTTCCTTTCTTCTCATCTCGTTTTTGTTGCATTAAGTTTACTTTGCCGGTGATAACATCTTTTCACGATAAGTCGCCCAAACTTTTGTTCGAGTATCATTTTTGTAGTTTATTTTGAAAAGCCTCGCGTCGTGCAACATCCGCCAGCTTTAACAATCACTGCCTTGACCAAAGCGGCTATTTTAAGAAGTTATACTTCTAAAGTTTTGAATCGCTGTGAAAGGATTTTTATTGAATTTTTCATTTGGCATTAAAAGGACATTTGCCATACTCTGAGACTTCGACACTGCCTTACGCTGACAACAGCTAAACTCTCCCTGAGCAGCATCACGCTTGTGGTTCAACATAACGGACACCTGGCATCTGGCTGTGGAGCTTGGAGGACAAACCACAAACCACAGCTTGGAGCTGGGAAGACCAACCCTGCTACACCCCGCGGATAAAGGAAGGACCAACATCCGAGCCCCTGGCTGAAACCGGAGGCTGGCTGTCGTCACCGCCTTCCCCTCCTGCGCCGAGTACAGTAAGCCAGTGTTGTGTAACAGAGTTGACGTTAATAGTCTCAGAGTCTATTTCCACTTTTATTCCCTAAATCTTCAATAAATTAATAAGTCATATTATAACTTGCTCCACTGCAATTTATCATTAATTAATCAGTAATTCTTCATAACGGTTCTGTTCAAAATTACATTCCTTTCAATATTCTCAGTACACTATTCTGCCTTGTTGTGTAAATAAACGTTGTACTTAATCTAAATTAAGTTGAGTTTGGTGATCTTTATCTATTAAACTGAGTCCCTCCTGGTCAACCTTTCCCTCTTAAAACATTAGTTTAGGTGTTTTAATCTGCACGTTAGCGCAAGGCTAACTGGTACCAGTGTGGAATTATTACTCTTAATCTTTGTCTTAGTTCAGTGTATATATTTTTATATATGTACGCTACATATTATAATAACTTCTTCCTTCATTTAAGGTTTTAGACCCAGAAATTAGACGGACAGATAGAACAAAGAGAAACTTCTCATTTCTACATTGGAATCAGTTTTTTGTTATGTGAGATCTATAAGTGCCCAGACATTTATGTTTAACTGATATCTTGTAAATTGGAGATTCAAGTGAGAGATGTGCTGGGTAAAAAACAGAACGCATGGTTAATCCCAGCACCTGCATCACAGAGCAGCTGCTTCCTTAAGCCATTTAATGGGAGTCTGTTGGGAGAGTGAAGCCTTGTTTTTAAGATGCTAAAATGATTAGTCGTGATACACACATGATTAAGTGGTTAAGAGAACTCAGAGCTCAGTTGGGAAATCCATACAGCGCTTGTGTGTCTTCAGCGCTGTGCAGTCTTTACATGGTGTTGACATACTGTAACAAGATAAAGGCTCAATTCTCAACTGACATTTTTCTTTATGATACAAAGCTGATAGATCACAGATTGCCTGTGGTGAAGAGAGACAAAACATGCACTGCTTAATTCATTTATCTTTTTGCACTTGTTTCTATGACGTGTTGCAAGAGCCTATCCCAGCAACTACAGGCTTTAGGCGAAGTAAAGCAGGAAAAGTGTGGGGCTGGCTGTCCAAGTTACCCATTTATATACAGTATGTTTGTTGAAATATGTTGCATTTTTATCAGCAAGCTTAATTATATATTCTTTGCTTGGACTCTTCTAAGTTTAAAAAAAATCTGACTTTCCTAAGGATGCAGTCTAACTGCACAGGCTTCTGGCAGCATATCCTGATGAATGCTGACATCTCCCTGTCTTAAACTTGGGGGGGACTCTTGGAGAGCCAAAGTGAATTTACATCAACTGTCCTTATTTGCTTAAAATGTAAGTTTTTCCAACCACTGTAGTCAAGACCAAATGAACTATGACCAAGCCTTGACACCAGAGTAAAGACAGGCCGAGGCAAGACTCAGACTTTTGGACCCTGTTGACTTGGAGGCAGGTATTTATGAAATCATTGCTTTGTAGGTGAATTTGACCTCATGGAAATGGTGTTTTAGGTCAAAAAAGGGTGACTTTGCTGTATTGATATAGAACAAATCTTATCCTAAGATGTCTGAAATTAAATTTTGCATACTCTGTTGTTTTGTATAATGGTTATAAGAATATGGTCAGCATCCTAATGCAGAGTTCATGTTGTCCTCAGAAACTCTGGAAAAGGTTTTTCTGCGTTGAAAAATGCACGAGCACCTGCACAAGTCAGAAAAAGAACTCTGAAACTGTCCGACTTGCCCACTTGACATCAAATGCTTCACAGACAGAGCAGAAAAAAAAAAAAAAAGCTGTTGCGTTTTCTCCATCAGCTCTAAACTTTGCTAATATAAGTTTACAAAAAGCAGTTGCTCGCATAATGATTATTATTCCGGTAATTTCAAATTTTACCCCTAACTGTCAAGCTCTTCAGTTGATGCTATATTTTTGCAAAATGTATTATTTTTTCAGATTTTCAGTAGTGGCTAACTTCAAATCTGACTAGTTAGATGTGCTAATTAATGTTTATCAATAACTTTACTTGGCAATAACTCTTGCTCTATAAATAGTGACATTAGTATGCCTGACATTCCAAGATTAAAGCACATGAGCATAACTGAGTCTGAAGTATTACTTCTCATCTCATAAATATAACCATTCAACAACCATATGAATGCAGCAAAAGAATTCAAAAAGCTATGGATTCTGCATGACACTAGTAATATAGGATATGTCCTAGTGCTAACTATTACAAGATCTCTCTGTGTGAAAGCATTGCTACATTGGTTGAATGAATGAATGAATGAATGAATGAATGAAACCTTTGCCCCGAGGGAAATTTGTCTTGCACAAAGAGCACAAAAACAGAAGAACAAACATTGCAGACAATACAATACAACAGACAGAACACCTGAGACCATAAAACCATAAATACAGTAGATTAAAAAAAAAAAAAAAAAAAAAAAAAAATATATATATATATATATATATATATATATATATATATATATATATATATATATATATATATATATATATATAGTTTTGCACTGAGATCTACTGCAGTTGAATCTATTCACTTTGGGGCAGTTACTGCAAAAGCTATACTTTTATATGAATGTGACTTCACAGGAATGCTGTTTAAAGTAACAGAAAAGGCAGTATTACGTACTATAGACATAACTAATCTTTTAATGACTGGACATGATATTGTGCGTACTACTTTTTTTTGTTTGTTTGTTGTTGGGTTTTTTTTTTTTTTTTTTGCGGCACAGTGGCAAAGTGGTTAGCATTGTGGCTGGCTGAAGACCTGGACATCAGTCTCAGTAACCTTTTACCTTAAATAAATAGTTTTGGAGTCTGTGTGATGGCTAAATTAGTTATTACAGGGTGAAAAACCATCCTGCATCTCCCCCTTGCAAGAACTAGTGACCCAGACCCAAAGCACCTGAAGTCTCGGGTTTTATGAGAAGGCGGTACATCTCGGTTCGCCAAACAACAAGCTTTTATCATGGCAGAGCGGCCAAAAAGGCAGAAAAGCTTTGTGCAGACGGTGGAAACAAAAGTAAAGCCAAGCAAGGGGTCACACTGGAGTCAACCGGACTCGTGAGTATTTATGATAGTGCTTTATTCTGAAATATAGGGGGAGCTCTATAGAGGAAAATGCGGCAAAATTTTGATGAAATGGACAAAGTTACTGTACAATGATCCACTCTTATGTATAAAGCTCTATAACCCTAAACTAAATGGAACTAGTCCCTGTTGTGAAAGCGCTGATAAATAGTTCATTGCAGGCATTCACTGTTTTGCATTGAGTTCTATGGTAATTCAATGTATGCCACTAGGAAGATTTAACCTACTACTTATTCTTGTGAAAAGAAAAGGTATGCCACAATGTATGGATTTTTAGAGAACCTGAACCTTGAAGGAAAGAAGCCAATCACCTGCATCTTTCTCCCCATGCTGTCCTTGTCCTCTCCGTTGTCATCCACTTTCCTGTTCACCAATATGCTATTTCCTGTTCAATCTCCACCTCTGTCACCGCTCTAACCTTTTCCACTGCTCCATCCGCCTCACTTTACAAGCTTTTCTTCCCACTTCCTCTCTTTTTCTCTCTCTGTCGCAATCTGTCCTCCATCACAGAGCAGCCCCACCCCCCCACCCACCCAAAAAAAAAAAAAAAAAAATTCAATTATAATCAAGATGTTTGTCTGGGTCGGTAGCTGTGATGGGAGGGGTGGCTGAACTGAGTGGGGTAAGGGCGGGGGGCATTAACGGCCTGTCACATGCTTCCTCGAGGGAACCTTCTTCAAAAGAAAGCCATTTACACAGACGTCAGACAGATAAGTATAAATGAGAGGAACTAGTGGATGTTAGCAAAATCACTTATTCATTCTGAGAAAGCTGCTCTAAACAACATACAACAACATGTATAGAGGCCATTAGCTGCTGTGATAAGCATTTTGAACCAAAATTAACCAAGACCCTTTTTTTCTGCACTTTGGTACAATTTCACTTGTACAGATCTGACAAGGATGACAGGTGGCTAAACCGACCAAAAAGACTAAATGGGACAAGATGCAATGCCAAAGTAATGTCCTGTAACCAGCCAGAAAGCCTGGAATAAAACCAAAACCAGCAGTTTCTTAGCACCATGCCTATTATGTCAGTTGCTCCACAATTTCTGGGTTAAATCCAAATAAGCAGACTATGTAAATCTCAACATGTTTTTATTTTTAGTTTTATCTAGGACTAACAACAGTTGCAAAGGGAAAAACACATACATAATTGCGGATTGTCACTTTACGCTGTAAGAAAACACCTGTAAAATTTACAGTAAAAAAGTGGTAGCTGTAGTTGGCAGAGTTTAATCCTAAAAGTTGTAAACAGTGAAAGTATATACAGTTTTCGGTAAATTATCTTCATTTGTACAGTACAGTAAAAAAACACAAATTGCTGACATTTCTGACAGACCATGACCATAACCATGTCAACATGACAAAAATAGAGGTGCAATCTTTTTCTTTTCTTTTTTTACATTTCACCACTTTCAGGAGATTTGCATTTATGTTTGTTTCGGTCACAGGCTTAGCTAGACCATATTTAGGGCAGTTACAGCACCCGAGTTCTTCCGCCCCTAAGTGTAACCTAGTGGCTGTGATTTCACCATTAGAATATATAGAATCAATATAAGAGGTGACAGTGGTGTAGAGGGGCAGGCATTTGCCTGGCAACCAGAGAGTCGCTGGTTTAAATCTTGCCTGGAGCGCAAAGTTTTGTCCCTGGGCAATGGCCCTGGCTCATGGCAATAGGGAGGGCATCTGGCCAAATCACTGTGCAACTGGTTTGCTGTGGCAAACAAAGTCACTACAGCCCTACTCACCCTATTGACTGCTACAAATATATCATCATAAAAGGCTCCATAACACCTGAAATTACATCTGTACAATGTTTAATATTTTATCCAGTGCTATATTTCTTTTGCTTGTTTCTGCACCCCTAAATCTCTAATGCTAAAAACGCCACTGGTTTCTGTCAAAGTGATCAGGATCAGAAACACTGATGTTATATGTGGTGATGCATTTTAGATTTAATGCCTCTTTCTGTAGAATTTGCTATAACCTGCTCAAACTCAGACTCTATTATGGCTCTGTCCACATCAGCCATGCTCCATCCATGACTCAAAGGAACAGTGTCACTCATGACTCCTGCATCAGCTGGTCAAATATTTGTATCTAATGAAGGAAAAAAACAACTATCAAAGCTCTATTTAGACGTGAAAGGAATTTTAAAGGCTGCTTATTCTCCTAAATCAACTTTTCTGAGCTTTTAACCATGTTATAATGTTGTTTCCACCTCAAAAACACACCTGGAGTATTCTGTTTTATTTGTTTGTTTGAGTAATCTGTCATCCTCTAACAATCTGGAAACACTCTGGTCTCACAGCTCTATGTAGAAACAAGGAAGTGCTCAAGTATGTTTCTAAATCCCATACACAGTCATAGGATTCATTCGATCATTTCAGTGCTTAAATTGCCATCACTATGAAGCAGTCAGCTCATTTAGTCAGCTCATCTGTTAGCATCATGCTGCTAATAGTCATGCTAAATACGAATTTTATTCTCTGTCCCCACTGTTACTAACAGGGGGCGACAGACACCTAATCCACTCATTCACCAAAATAAGATTTTCTCCATATATATATATATATATATATATATATATATATATATATATATTATTTTAAGTTATAAAAATATAAATACTAATGCAAAGGTGTCTAAAACTGTTTCAAAAAGCTTGAAAAAAGCACAAGATAAGACCTTTAAGAATGCTCTACACGTTACCAGAGTCTGAAATCATCATCATGATCACAATGACAAAGGCTCAAAACTCGGAAAGTATTATTATTAATAAATAAATAAATAAATAAATAAATAAATAAAAAATACCATTATTTCTGCCACTGTTGGTCTCTCAAAAATCTTAACTATTTGTTGTTTATACTGTGTTGTACTTTAAAAATGTTGGTATTTTACTTAATAATGTCACTGTATTTATTACTGTAAATTTCTTTTTGACTGCCAGTACATTTCTGTAAATTTTACTAAAATTCTCATGTCTCATGTTTTAATGGCCCAATATGGTCTTGACTAAAACACCAGAAGCCATTACAGTCAATATGTTATACCACTTAATGCCAAAAACTGCTGCTAAACTGCTAAACCTTTCCCAGTGTGCTGTGGTGTAAACACACATTACTCTTTTCTGTTGCCTGTTTTATTAAAAAGTCTCTGGAACACAAACATATGCAGAGCAGCTTTTTAAGTGAGTAGGGAACAGCAATCACAGGATAA
Source organism: Bostrychus sinensis (assembly GCA_020698575.1). Lineage (NCBI taxonomy): Eukaryota > Metazoa > Chordata > Actinopteri > Gobiiformes > Eleotridae > Bostrychus > Bostrychus sinensis. The sequence goes on along the minus strand of CM036254.1, from coordinate 28,291,288 downwards.
AAATAGACCCTGATGTGGCTTTTATCGGGCAGCGACGTGCAGCTCTCCTCTGTCCCGGCTGCCTCTGCTTCTGCACTGTCCTCTGTTTAGTGACTCCAGGATGACCTCTGCTTGGACCCCAGCCAGGATATAACCGTAGTCCCGGGACGGCTCATGGTCATATACTGAGCTGTAAACTGCATTATGCATAAGTAATGGATATCCTGAGCTTAAACAAAAGCCTGCATGTGTCAGCGGCTTTGAACAACAGATCGCCGTGGCTGAGATAAAGGGATTTTGAATAATACAAGCTATAAGGCTTAATGGACAATAGTGTGTTAGTACTAGAGGCTATCAGTAACCAAAATTAAAGGAGAACTATGTGACTTTATACTTTAATTAAACAGTTTTGGAGTCCATGTGATGGCTAAATGAGATGTGCATGGCACATCTTGGCGAAAAACCAGCCCTGCAAGAATGGGAGCACCAACCCAGTACCCCTGAAGTCTCAGGCCTCGCAATAAAGTGACACGTCCCAGTTAGCCATTACAACAAGCTACACAGTAAATGTTCAAGTGTTAGATTAACACTGGCAGTGTACTATGTTCCTCATCTATATAGTGTTAAATTTACTCTTTACTCTAGTGTTGAAATGTCACTGTAAAACTTATTACAGCTCAATGACACTGGTGAATAATGCCAGACATGACCTAATGCCTTCAAGAAAAAAAAGCATTTTAATGCAGTTGAAACTGCAGTTGCTAAAAGCAGATTGATCTGTAGTTTAAAATAATATAATAATACGTTGAACATTTTGTCTTTGGAAGAAAATGATTAAACAAAAAAAAAAAAAACTTTCAGCTGTACTTAAACTCCAATATACAGTATAACATGGTCTAGTCCACATCAGTCATGGTGCAACCATGACTCAGAGGAACAGAGACACACATGACTCATGCATTAACTGGAAATATCTTCTCTGTATACTACTTTTTTTTCCTTTAAAAAATGTTTGTCTGGTTCTTGTAGGAGTCATGTGTGTGATTGTTCATCTGCGTCATGTTTGCACCATGACTGATGTGGACAGGACCATGTTATATAATGTAGCTTTAGTACAACTGAAATGTTTTATTTAAATTAAGCTCTCAGAAACACATTGAAACTCTTTCTAATTATTGATAAACCTGAGTTTTGTATTACAGCAGAAACACAATGTTCAGTAAAGAGTCATTTAAAGAAGAAAAGTCTTCAACCACTGCCCATTCAATAATGTGTAAATTTAACACTTTATAAATAAGAAACCTACATTGTAAAATTTACTGTGAAGGAATGTTGAATGTTCTACAATATATAACAAGCCACAATAAATTTTCTCTTGCAAAATGAATCTAGAATCCCCTTCCTTCACAGCAATTTTCACTTGGTAGAAATCCAATCATAACAGTTTATTTCAAATGGGGTGACCTTTCCGATGAAATAGGTTTAGAAAATACAAAGCTCATCATATGGACTTTATCTCCTTAGTTTTAAGATCCTGACTTCTTTACCAACAATAAAAAACACATGATGAATTGCCGATAATTTGCCTTTTACTATATACGCACCAACATTTGCAGACAAAATGAAAAACCAACGCGAGTCTCACTTAAAAGCAAATATGAATGTCCTATTTACAGCATACAATGTTGATATCTGCGATGTATTCAAAGTGTGGGGTACATACATATCCTTCCCTTTTTTTTTTTTTTTCCAGTGCTAGAAAGGAAACAAAGAGGCTATGGGATGTTTTGCAGGCCTACCACTCATGCTTTTTGAATCAGTGAATGGGTGGATGTATAGAAGGTGGTAACTAGCCTCAATGTTTATTCATTTTTATACATATATTCAGTCAGTAATTCTCAGTCTTTTCACACCAGGTACCACCTCAGAAAATATGTGGCTCTCCCAGTACAAGTAAATCTCTAAAACTGGACTAAAATGAGCCTAAATCTGGACTACCGTAGATTTAAAACAAGGGGTAAAATAGACATTAACCAGGTCTAAAACAGGACTGAACTAGGACTGAACAAGGACTACTCTGGTTGTGGCCTGTCCTGCTCTGGCCACAACCACAGCAGGACTAAAACTGACTCTAAATTAAACTAAATCGGAACTGCAAATGACTCCTGATTACCACCAGAGGAAGTCTGTGTACCACCATTGGTACTTGAACCCCAGTTTGAGAACCATTGAATTAAAGTTCCCCTATTCTGCTAAATATTTTTTCTTAGCTTTTAACTATGTTATGAATGAATGAATATTTTTTATTTGAGTGTCATACACAAGCTCATACAGGCTTACATGACACTGTCAACATTTACGAGAAAGATGATGCCATATAAACAATTACACAACAACATAATTGCATAATTAATATGCTCACATTAACTGACAGGATACAGAGCTCTTTGTCTAATTGTCCATGCCCGCTCTATAAATTTTGCCAAACCAAAAGTCTCATTTCAACATCACACAGCCAAAACAAGTCCAGATTTTTACTTTGGATTTTCTCAAATAAAATAATTCTTAAATCATTAAACAATGGACAATAAATCACAAAATGAAATTCATCTTTAACTCTCCTCTGGAACCCCTTTGTACTGCCCCACCTCCTATGTCAGAGGCAGGATTCCTGCTCTCAACTAGGCACAGAGAGACCTATGTCCTCCCTTTAAGTTACATGTAACATACAGCTCTGTGGAAAAGTCTTCCTTAAACTGAACATAACTTCTTAGTTTAGGTATATTGTACACCTCTAATTTCCACTGCTCTTTAAAAATGTCAAGTCAATGTCATTATAATGTTTCCACCTCAAAAACATTTTTGGAGTAGTATTTTGTTTCATTCACACTTGTTTGAGTAATCCTGTAAGCTGAGGCACTGCCCTTCTCAGGAACTGAAAACGCTCTACGAAGACATGTGAAACCAGCAAGTGCTTCTATGAATTTCTAAAGCCCATACACCGTCACTGGACTCATTCTGATCATTTTAGCACTTAAATTGCCGTCACTACGAAGCAGCATTTATCTATCTGTTAGCATCATGTTGCTAATAGTTGTGCTAAGTAACCATTTTATGCTCTGTCCATTTTTCACCATTGCCCAGTGTTCTCTGTAAAGTCAAACAGCTTACAAAAAGTTTTCCATACAGATACATTACTTTATGTTATACAATGTGAAATAGAAATGCAAAGGTGTCCTAAATTATTTCAAAAAGCTTGAAAAATAATATGGGACATTTAAGGTAAATACACGGTTGTATTTTTTCATAAGGCATTATCTACACAGAAAATACTAGATTTCAGATGCCTATAACCAAACATGTCCATTTATTCTCATCATTCAAGCTATTAGTTAATTCAAAATGTCTTGTCAATAATGAAAAATGAAAGCCCTGCTGTGTGTGCTGCCACTAAAAGCATTTTTCAGATGTGCTGCTGCCTGTGGATGAGAATTCACTCCAACAAATGGCAGAAATGTAGCCCAGGTCTATTTTCCTGATGTGTTCGTGGGAGCTAATTTTAAACTGTGGAAGAGAGTGCAATGGCCCACCAGCTTTTGTGATTTGTATTAGAGGTTGCCGGTGCATAAACTGAGATATGAGCTAAGAAGAAATCTCACAAATCCCCTAAAAAGACTTCTATCTACCGTCGAAGAGCAGAGCAGAGCTGGTTTGGGGCTTTTGTGTAGAAGACAGTGAGGGGGAAAGATGGCAGGAAAGTAAACATTAAGGTGATGTTACGCAGTGCGCAGGTTGGACCCCCAAATGTGTTTTAATGTATAATGCACTATTCAAGAGTGGTTGCTAATGCTGTCTCTGTTGTGCTAAATACAGACCTTAAATGCTACACAGTGGTAGGTTATGATGCCCTTATATAGTCCTGGTTTAGACCAGGTTAAGTCCAGGTTTAGTCTTAGTTTAGCTCTGGTTTGATGTGGTTTAGGTTTGGTTTTAGACCTGTGTTTTCCTGGTTTAGTTCTGGTTTTAGACCTGTGTTTTCCTTGTTTAGTTCTGGTTTTAGACTTGCGTTTTCCTGGTTTAGTTCTGGTTTTAGACTTGTGTTTTCCTTGTTTAGTTCTGGTTTTAGACCTGTGTTTTCCTGGTATAGTTCTGGTTTTAGACTTGTGTTTTCCTTGTTTAGTTCTGGTTTTAGACCTGTGTTTTCCTGATTTAGTTCTGGTTTTAGACTTGTGTTTTCCTTGTTTAGTTCTGGTTTTAGACCTGTGTTTTCCTGGTTTAGTTCTGGTTTTAGACCTGTGTTTTCCTGGTTTAGTTCTGATTTTAGACTTGTGTTTCCTGGTTTAGTTCTGGTTTTAGACCTGTGTTTTTCTGGTTTGGTTCTCGTTTTAGACCTGTGTTTTCCTGGTTTAGACCTGGTTTAGTTCATGGTTTAAACTCAGTTTAGTCCTGGTTTAAATATAGTTTAGACCTGACTTAGTCCTGGTTTAGTCCTCCTGGTTAAGTACTGGTTAAGTCCTGGTTTAGACCTTGTCAAGTCCAGATTTTATATTGGTTTAGTCTTGGTCTAGTTCCAGTTTAGACCTGGTTTAGTTCCTAGTTCAGTCCTGGTTTAGTGTTTGTTATGATTTAATATTTTTTTTACCAGAGCGTTGCATCTCTTCCTTCCAGTCAGTAGAGCAGTTCACCCACTAACCACAAGGTTGGCAGATCTATTCCCAGCACCTGCATTGCAAACGGCCTTCGGCAAGACACGTCACCCACCCTGACTGTATTAGATGTATTCATACAGAACAGAACAGAACAGAATTTGTCATTTTTTTTAAACAATATTCCAAAAACTCAACATCTAGCAAAGGTCACAGTGACGTCGTGTGGACCCTGCACCGTCAGATGCAAGCCCCAATTGGGACAAGAAGTCTTCTATAGGAGGAGAATGATAGGTAGCAGTGGCAAAGCTTGAAGAAGGAGGGGGGTCTCTCTCTCTCTCTCTGGGGGCAAATTGATTTGTCTCCAGCTGCTAAGTCCCATTGCCTGAGCCCGTCTGACGCAGAGCATTACAGTCAATCACCGCGGATCAACTCCACTGCCGATCCCTCCAACCGCCGGCCCCTGGACAAATTATCTCATTCAGGAGAGCAGTGCATGATGGGAAGATACCCCCCCCACTCCTCTCTTATACTTGCCCTCTCATGCAGGTGTCTGGAGGATTTGCTTGGCGCAGAAGGGAAAAGTGCTGCTTATAAAGTTGAGGGGGATCCTTATCTGATAGGGCTTGATTCTTTCCGGTGGCTCTCAGGGAAAAAAAAAAAAAAAAAAAGGAACCGGAATACATTACCAAGGAGATTTGAGTTTAATAATGTCTTGCATAAGGCATGATACTGCGTTAGAGATCTCAAAGAAGTTAGCTGTAGGATTCATGTTTTCTATGGAAGTCATGGTAATCAAATGTTTAAGAGATGTATATGAGTATGTCACAATGGTGTGGAAAATACTTCATCCTTGAGCACCCTATTTTGGTATGTTTCAATTTTTTACTATTCTGCAGAACACAGAATTGAATTACAGAATTGCCTAGTTATGCTAATACATAATACCAATGTAAATTAAAGGGGCTATATGCTAAATCAACTTTTAAGAGCTTTCTACTAAATAACATAGCTGGAGTCAATCATGCCTGTTTAAGTAATATGCATATACATTGAAAAAAAAAAAAAAAAATCTGAAGAGGATTGGATAGAGCCAGGTTTAAAAATGTTAATTAATTTTGTCAACAGGCTTTTACTGATGTGATTTTGGATATTCAGTTTTGTCTTTTAGAAAATACTGACAACAGCATTAAAACAAAATTTCACCTTGTTTTTAGGAGTAAAATTACCAATAAATCAGGCCTGGAATTACACAGCAACAAATCCTTCTGTAAAAGCCCTCCAAACATAGGTAAGTACAAGACTAGATATTTTGGTGCTTGTAGGAGGTAAAGAAGTAAAGATATCTGATTGAGAGTGTGAGAGAAACTCATTTTGAGAAAAGAGCCCTTGAAATTAATATTTCCAATAGATATCTATGGACACGAGTGACTAAATGTATTAAAATAAACATGTTAATGTGTAGATGAAAGATGATTTTCTAACTTTAGTTACTTGCTTAGTTCATCTGTTGTATAAAGTCATTAATGAAACAATGTGAACTCATGTTATTCCTGATAATTCATGATGTAATAATGCATGGAGTCATGATTAAATAATGCATGAAATTCCTGCATGAATTCCTGCTAATCCATGCACCGTTACTGCAAAGTGTTACCCTTTTTATAACTGAACATGAAACCATTCTGCATTATAAGTTTTTTTTTTTTTTTTTAAAGCAGCCCTTCTATGACATTTAATGACAGGACAATAGTTCTGGTGCACCATTTGTTTACCTCTGTGCCCCTGGCTGCTTTCAAACCTTTTCTAACAGGATTTTTCCTTGAAGCCTTTGGGACTGAACTGAAACATGTCTGAAAGTAGAACACATGGCACACCTGCCCAAGCCCACCCCGCCTCTGACACACCGAATACTGTGAGTAAGCACAAAAAAAGGGACTGAAGACAGAGGCAGAAATCCAGTGTGATGAGCGCATTTGAGCGAGCAGGAATTAAATTGGTCAAAAGGCTAAATACAATTAGATTGGTGATAATGCTCGTAGCTGCGCTGCCTCTGGGTGACTGAGGTAATTAGTTGGAGCACTGGGCGATGCCATGGCAACAGGTTGTTTAAGCCTCATCCTGCCACATTCATCTGTCTGTATGGCTTATTACATTAAAGAGAAAAGGAGGACATTTGGGTTCACAGCTATTAATTAGGCTTTCCTGGACTTTTAGCTTAAACAAGTACTGACAATGCATTTGTAGATTGTCACTAAATGTACAGTGTGCAACAGCTGTGGACAACTGCCTAAATTACTATTATTGTTTCCATATTGTCGTAAGAATAATTGGTGACAAAAATATTACTTAATGCAACATCTAGGCTTTATTATCAAGACATTACCCAGAACTTACAGATCACAAATACATTTGTGCTAACTGATTCATTAGAGCAAATATGACAACAGATATTTAACTGCAGTTTTTTTGATAAAGAATAAAAGTATAATAAAGATAATGCATGATATGACATTGCACAGCAATACTGAATCCGTTTTATCCTTTTGTGTTGTTGCTTGGTTTGGAAACTTTTCCTTCTCAAATAAAAACAGACTTGGAGTCTGGTCTAGCCTTTCCAGCCAGATTAAGTCTTTTCCTATTTTATAAGTATATTTTATAAGTTAGTTTGGTCCCTCATGGATTGAGTTTCATTTCTATGGGTGGAACACTCACAGACTGAGTAACCAATTAGAAATGAAGGGCGTAAGCAGCAGGCTGCTGACCTGTAACCCAAACAAACATGGCCCTTAGGAAGAATTGTTGCCGGTTTTGCCATAAAACACTGTAATAAGCTGTATTAGTAGCAACTCTGTACATATTTCTGATCGGGGATGGCAGCAGAAGCCAGTTACTTGAGCCGGTTATTATGTAGGACAATGAGACTTTAATGTTGTTAAAATGGAACCAGGATGAAGAACAAAAGCCCACAGAGGACTGAAAGACAATGCAGACTTCAGGAGAACCAACAGGTGATGAAGGAAAGCACTACACGCTGTTAATCAGGTGAGAGAAGTTATACATTTAATCCAAAGCCATCTTGGTTACTTTTGAAAGGAGATTATCTTCAGCATTTGTAAGACATGCAGTAGATAAACGGCTGTGATAGGCCAGGTGATTGGAAACAGCTCGCTCTGGCTGAGGAACCAGACCATCTTATTTACGCAAAGAAAGTAGGAGAGGCTGGCCAGGCTAGGTCAAAATGGCCAGTAAAATCTCAGAAAGGAGACGGACTCATCTAGGACACTTGTGCATGAGACAAGTGCAGGAGAAAGGCTAGTGCCATAACAGTCCCAGGACCATTCCCTCAGAGGGGACTTTGAGCTGGTACCCTCTAGGGGGCAGTATAGAGCTCCTGGTTGCAGGACAAAATGATTGCAGATGTCTTTTGTGCCAGCAGCTGTGAAGCACCTTAATGACACTTAGTACTTAGTATGTGGATTATGATTATGTGGAGCATATGGCTGTTAAACAAATGTCCTTATATAGTACTATAAATAAACTTTGAACTTAGTCACAAAATTAAATTGCAATGTTTACCTTTAATGAGAGACAGAACTAACCCGGAAACAGCACTTCCATGTCATGCTTTTAGTATGACATGGAAGAATAAAAGCCGATCAGTGCTGTGCCATCTAAAGACAGGGAGTAGTAACAAGCAACTTGCACGGCAGTACATAGGCAGGTATGTGTGCTGTGTCTTAAAAGCAGTTTCAAAAGTCTTTGTGTGGTATTATAGGTCTCTATAGCAACTTTTAAACCTGGCCTTGAAATCTGCAACAAGTGTCTGGATATAACTTTACTTAATGCAACGCGTGAGCATGAATTTATCCAAAATATGCACTGAATAAATTGATTCTAAGAATGCATTTTGATATCTCGTGAGGTGTATCTGAATTTAATGAGGTCTCTATGGAGATGTAAATGGGAATGCTACCTGTTCAAAATAAGACACCTCCTACATGTGTGCTTTTGTAATGTTTAGCCAAGCTCTGTGACTAAAGTCAAGCCATTGTATTTAAACTTTTATAAAGGCCAATATTTGTTAGTGTGTTCATTAGCCACTAGTGTCTGCACATGTGATCATTAAGTGTTTAACATCAGAGCATCAGAGACAAAACATCTGAGAAAGGTGACTTTTATGTTTGAACAGATGATTTATAATGACACAACAGATAGTGAACCGCATGCTATGCATTTTATTGGTAACTTAACTTAAAACAGCAACATCATGTCTCATGGGTCATAATAAACTATCAAAATGAATCAAACCAAAGTCCATGTATACTTTAGCATGGGAAGCATTTGAAACTATTGTGAAGTCAGGTTGATATAAGTTAGCCATGAGTCCAGATAAAAAGATGAACTGCTCTGAACTAGGATGCAATACTGTAAATAAATAACCTAACCTAAGTATATTTTGTGGTTCCTTATTATGTACATTTTTATGTCCTTATGTTGTCTTATTTTAAGGAGAATTAAAGGGGCTGTATGATGCTTTCTGAGCTTTCTCCCATGTTATAATGTTCTCTCATCAAAAATATATCAAGAGTTTTGCTTCTTTCATGCCTGTTTAAATAATCCTCTATTCTCTGGCACAGCTGTTCTACATCCAGTCTCCTGTCATTCATTTATCCAAAAAATGGTGTAAAACCATTTCCACTGATTCCTCACAGACATTTTTCATTGTGTAAAATGGTATCATACAAGTTTAAGGAAATGAAAAGCTTTTTTCCCCTCTGTGTTTAAAAGATGGCACCACTCTGCTGCCCTCTCCTGGTTTCTTCACCTGTTTTTTTATGGCACCAGTAAAGTACTTAATATATATTGTTTCTTTTAGTCACATTATGTTTTTAAAGCTTGTAAAACTAAAGCCGACCAAGATTGGTTTAAAAATATGAATAAAAGCCTAATATACCCCCTTTTATGGAAGGTTATTACAAACATTAATGCAGCCAACTTCACTTGAAGATGGTGAATATGTGAAATGCCAAAAAAGTCTGCACTTTGCATACCTGACTCTGTTGTGACAGAACTAATCCTAGCATCAGCCACTTTGGGTCTCAGAGTAATATTAAGTGATTTTATTTGAGGTAATAATTCAGATTTTAGGTGTTGGAGCAGAAATTGCATGTACATTTTTAGATGCAGGAAGTTGTTAACTGAAATTTCCTGAATGCATAATCTGTCTGGGTGTCTTCATGGCCACCTCATGTTACAGTGGGTTCTCATCAGGTGTCCAGGATGTACCCCACCTAAAGACCTAAAGTCCATAGCTGCTGGGACAGGTTCCAGTACCTGAAGATGAATGAATGTTTGATCTATGAATATTTTTACCCTTGTTCCAATGCATAACCCTGAGATTACATTCAGAGAGCATGATGCTCCATTGTACAGTCTTTGGTTTTTGTTGCTAAGCAGCAGTTTCCACCTTGAATGTCACCTCTAATAGGAGAGTCCGAGCTGAACGAGCCTCTAAAGGTTTTACACTGATTAAAGACAATTAACTCAACTTGTCTCATCTGCAGCAGCCTCATTTCCACATTACGCACTAGACCTCGAGACTGTTTCAGACAAAGTGTGCTGCTCTGAAGAGGTGTTAGTCAAAAATCATCCTCCTCATTCAAATACAAGAAGGCAGCTTTAAAGATCCACTTTCTGACTTGTATTTGAGGAACACTAATTATTCAGTCAATAGCACAGCGTAATAGAAAGCATCTCTGAAAAAAAATTAGAATCTGAGACTTCATCTGAGCAGAGACAAAATTTTCGGAACAATCACACACCCCAAAAAAGGGGGATCATCACACTTTCAAGCTTTCATTGGTTGAGTCAAAGCTTGTGCAGCTCTTTGCGATGGCGGTGGCTAGTCCAGCTGAAAGATACCAGTTCCAACTTTGGATTCTTACACCACAAAACAGCAGAATAATAAAAAAAAAACAGACAGAAAAAAAGGCAGTGATTTGGTGCCGAAAGTGCCTCCTTTGCTGAGCATGTGAACAGCTATGGTAGCCCTGGAGGGACATTTTTTGTCTATGAATAAACTCTGTAAAAAGAAAAACTAATTTAATTTGCATTTTAAATGTATTTAATCTTCTGTGTATGAAAATATGACTGTGCATTGCACAGAAAAACTGGATTTTTTTTAATATGTTCCCTTACCACTGAGCAAAAATAAAGTCAGGGAAGACCTGTTGAGATTTTGTTACTGCTTTAATTTAGTTGGCGTTTCATTTATATAATCTTAAAGGATACATATTTTTTAATGTTTTGGTAAAATGTAAATCAATAAAAAAAGACATAAAAGATGGGGGATCCTGTCAAGCAGGCCCTGGTCCCTATTTGGGAACATGCTCCCTCTTCTTCTTCCCACTCAAATTAGGCCCTTGTGGTGGGGGATTTGGGGTTACTATGTGACAAGACAGAGAGTTGGGGAGTGGGAGGGAATGGGACCTTGGAAAATTATTGATTTAATGAACATGTTCAACCTTTGTCAAAAAATTATAATAGTATAAAAAAATTGAAATATTTTAAAATGTAGAATTTCAGAGTCCTCAAACTTGTTCTTGGGATTTGTTCTTCCAAAAGAAAAACTGAGGGCTTAAGTACAAATCTTTGCGTTAGAAGGGTTTATGAATGAGCCCCAGGGACTGAGACCAAACGTGGTTAACATGGAATTTCTATCAAGTTTATATTGCTTTGATGGTAAAAGAGTATGGTTGACCACCAAGCTAGCTATGCGGTTGGGGGTTGAATACTAATCTCACTTATGAACACCAAAATGTTAATATCTTGGGAATAACTTCATAACATATGTGTATCTTTAAGAAATTGCAAACAAGCTGTGAGTGTTTAAACAGAAAAATGACACAATAACTCTAACATGATGCTATTGTTGTCCATTTAAAGAAATAGAAGCTGAACAAACACCTGAAGAAAACATGTAAGCCCGAATAAATCAATACTGAGACACCAATATATGTAAGGTGTACGCTTGAGTTCACTCTGAGAGGAGTTAGCCACACATAAATGACACCAAATTCAATTTAATGCTATAGGAAAATCTAATGGAAACATGCTGGTGGTTTAAAAGAACATATATCTCACAAGCTATGTGCAGACTAAAAATGAACTAAAAAAATCAATATAAAAAAGTATAAGCTACATTCCTTATAGCTCTAAACTGCTGGGTATAGCCGCCATATTGGAAAGGTCAAGAGATGAAGGTCAGTTAATAAAAAGTGTATACTAAAGAAAGCAAAGCATAATTTCTGAACTAGGAAATTGTAGTGCTATTGACTAATACATTTCAGGAATGAAGCAAAAACTAGGGCTAACTGAGACCAAGACTAGACCAAGACCTGTTCAATATACATGAGAAGAGATACCAAATAATAGTGTCTAAAATGTCTAGTCTCATGATGGCAAAGTACTGAGATTTTGCTTCTAATTAATCAGCTGAATCGACTCAATACTTTAGTTTTCCATGAGTATATGGGGGGTTTCAAAATCACTTGCCCGGCGTCCCAGGACTATTGCAGTCCAAAAAAGGACCCACCAGGCTTGTTCTAATAATTTCAGTGCTTAAAATTGCTGATACTATGAAGCAGTCAGCTCATTTATCTATCTGTTAGCATCATGTTGCTAATAGTCATGCGAAGTAACAGCTTGTCAAAAGATGTTTTCCATACATATACATTATTTTAAGTTATAAAACGTGAAATACTAGTGCAAAGGTGTCCAAAACTATTTGAAAAAGCCAGCAAAATCCATAACATATGACCTTTAACCCTTTGGGCTACTACTGGTTTGGATTTAAAATCTCTAAAATACTTCACCACAGAGGTCTGCAGTAACTATCTTAATCTGTGGAGGTGCTGCGTCAAAAAGACACTATGTAAAGAAAGACAAGATAAATGGAGAAGAAATCTTACTAGTCTTAAATCCACCCAGGGCTGTTTCCAGCTTTGTGGGACCCTATGCAAGATGCTGTTTGGTGGCCCCTAGTTTGCCAAGCTACAATGGAGAGATTCCTAATCGGCTAAGGTCAGACATGTTGGACAAGTGCGGCCCTTGGCTTTTGAAAAAAAATATGAATAATACTTTAAATATGCCTTCAGTTCTATCAGGGACTGTCAGCCCTTGAACATTTGCACATCTACAAATCTGGCCATATTTGAAAAAAGTTTGAACACCCCTGGCTTAGATGGTCCACCAACATGCCACAGTTTATTACACATCATCAAGCATATCACCATAGACTCATCTGAAGTGGAGCATTATCTATCATCCAATAATCACACAGCAATGAATAGCTCGACCATTTCCAAAGCTATCCAAAGCCTACCCAGAATGGGGGAGAAGGGGTAGCGCAAACATCTACCGCCCCAGTGGAAATGCACCTTATATTGCATGGACCAGGACTTTACTTCTTTGGTTTTCTTGTTAAGTTTAATAATGCATTTGTACCTTCTTAAGCTTACAGGTCTTGAATATAAGACCTAGAACAGTTTCAAACACTACAAAATAGTTCCTGTAAGATAAATAGCCAGAAAGGGATAGGCTGGATTTATAGACAGTGATGTAAAAGTTGTCCCCAAGTTCAAATCCTTTTGTTATGGCCTTTATCTCCTGTTTGCGTCATGCCATCTTTCTTCATTTCTTTCCTTTGGTTAAAAAAAAAAATAAAAATCCAACGTGGGAAGTCGGGCCTGACACTGGACATGTGCTTTATTAGAATTCATTGCCAAGTGATCCACTCCTTGGCCCCCAGAGAAGACGCACAGCAAGCCGCAATGACACATCAAAAAGAAAAAGAAAAGAAGTCTTTCCAGGCTGACACTCAAATACAGGTACTCAGCAGCTATTTTGTGGTTTCTTGAGGTTGTGAAGGGGCCAGAAGGGTTTTTGTGAGGACACTTACCTGAGCAGGGGTTGTTTAAGAGGTGATGGAGGAGGAGGAGGAGGCGGGGGGTCACCATCTTGGCTCTGTGGCGGCTTCTTTGTCACCTGCTTGTAGATGTTTCTGGCTGTGACCCCGAGCCAGAGCATCGTGGACAGAGACGAGTAGTGCAGCACCACTCCAACCTGGAAAAAGAGAAAAGGAAAATACAAAAAAAAACAAAAAAAAAACGGATTGAGTGATAGTTATAGACAGGCAGACTTCTTGAGAGATGTTTTTTTAGGACAGTTTTGAAAATGTGACAAGGAACATGGCTGCTCAAACAGAGGAAAATGTTACTAAAAAGAGCCCACATTTAAAACAGTACAACAAAATATAATTAAATTAAGTTGTATTGGACTAAAAGCTTCGATGGATCAGGTGAAGGTCTTTAATTGAAATAGGAATACTAAGAAGCAAAACCACACTAAATGTGATATGAATAAGGCTAAGTACACCCAAGTTTCAACTGATTATTGAATTTCATTAAAAAATTAAAAGTTCCAATAGTAACTAAATCATTTGATAAAACCATAAAATTACAAAAATTAAGCTGCATAGACATATTGTTTGATTGAGACATTCACAGACAGACAACCATTCACTCTCACATGCATTTACTAGTGGACATTTAGAGTCACCAAATCACACATGTGTTTGGACAGTGGGAGGAAGCCCAATAACCCGGAGAGAACCCATTGAAACACGGAGAGGACATGCAGACCAGCCAGAGAAATTGTCCAACAGCCAGCCCGAGAATCGATCAGAGGCAAGAGACTGGAAAACATTATTCCAAATTTGTTGTTTTGGCTCTAGGCTAAAATGCATAAAGCAAATTTCCCTTGATGTGAGCTAAATACAACCAGTGTGATGTGGATGTTTTTTGTCCTGCATATAACTGGGACCTGCTACACTTCACAACCTCCTCTTTCTAATCCAATCCCCTCTAAGTTTAAGTGAAGATCTCTGTAGCTACTGCAACAATCTGCCTTTAGTGTGTTATCAATGTCATTCCAAGGTCTTTGTCTTTCTTTAAAAAAAAAAAAACACTCCTTTGTCTTATCGGCTCCTAAAAGAACGGTGAGACAGGTTTTCAAAGTGCTATTGAATGATCAAGGTTGTCTGGATGAGAGTGTTACGGCGGGGGTCACACCGGTGAAGCCTTATCAGTGCAGCTAGGACATGCGTGAATAACAACAACCTGAATATAAACGACAGTGTCACCTTGACGACTATCGGCACAATGTGGATTTCCAAAACGCACTGTACATATACATATCTCTATTTAATTATTCATGAGGCAAAGTTTGTTTAAAGGCTTAATATGCATGGAGAAGAGCTGACAGAACAGACTTTTTTCCCCTAAAGAACAGCTCATTTCTAGGTCAAATCTGTTCAAATGGACTCTTAATGGTAGCTAGTATCTTCTAAAGCTATTGAAAGTTAATATAAGTTGTGCGCCTTTTATTAGACTGAATGGGGTCTCTAACAAAGGAAATGAATGAAAATGAAACGGTCTACAAAGTCTAGAGTTTTCACATATGATTTAGACTAACGTGCCAAGTAATGCAACACAAACTAAAATGTACCAGCATGGTTCAAGATGGATTGTTTCAAGTTGTATTTTCTTATTTTCCCTTACATGTTGGCTTTTATGGCAATACTAAACATTATTAGCAGTACAATGGCAAAGTGGTTATCACTGTTGCCTTTATTTATATTGTTAAACCCATCTTGGTCACCTTTAGAAGAGCATTTGATATTTAACAAGCTTTAAAAACATAACCTGACTAAAAGAGAACCTTTTTATTAAGTACTGCACTGGTGCCATAAAGAACCAGGCAAAGAGAACAGTAGAGGGCAGCAGAGTACAGGAGAGTGATGACTGTTGTCTTTTGAACATAATTTAAACAATAAAAGGACCTTTACTTCCTTAAACTTTTTTATGATGCCATTTTACTACAAAATGAAAAATAGAGGTGAAGAATCAGTAAAAACAGAGCTGTACACTGTTTTTTGGATAAATGAATGAGAGCAGACTGACTGTAGAGGGCTTATTCATTGGTCAGTGCTTCCTAGAGTGGGTGAGGGTTTGCAGTAAAAGCGGAGCTGAGTTTTATGACGGCTAAGAGCAGCTGTACCAGAGAATTAGATAAGGAGAATTAGGAGGATTAGATAAACAGGTGTGAATGAAGCAAAACACTATTCCAGATATGTTTCTGAAGAGGGAACAAGAAGAAGCAGAACAGAAAGCTCAGAAAACTTAATTTTGCATGATATAGCCCCTTTAATAAAGAGAATTAAGTTGGACCAAATTTCCAATCCAAATTACCAGGTGAACTAAGAGGCTATATTTTACCAAAACAAAGAATTAAATCTGACTGGAATAGTTTAGTAATGTATAATTTGGCATTTTACAAACGATGCTCCCTAAGTTGATCAAACAGAGCTTGAATATATCTTAAACATTTCATTCAACTAAAAAATGCCATTGACTGACAAGTTAAGCCATGCATCAGTTTAAATTTAACTCTGTTGCTATACAATCAGTGATTTTTTCCAGCTTGCATAGAACAGCCAATTAAATATCCTCTCTGCAGTGTTACAGGCTTAGAAAGTGTGGCTATTGTACCACAGAGTAAAATGCTAATTGGTTTGTCTTTGGGCTGGATATGTAGAGCAAAGAGAGAGCGGCGGCTAAGTCAATCAGCGCATCAGGACTTGAACGGCTCAGAGCATCATTAGCGCTGAAGGGAAATGTGCTTCTGTAATGGAGCTAAGGTGTGAGGAGGCTCTAAACAGTTGGAGTCTGCCCGTTAACTACTGTCGTCTAATTACAAACCACACAGGCTGATTCACCACTCATCTGTGCGCTTCGTGTTCACCCGACATGACTGTGCTTAGAAAATGTGTGTAGTTTGAGTGAGGGATTTATTCAATGAGCAGTGCAACCTTTGGAATAAAACTTAAAATCACCTAAAAGCAATATTTATTAAAGACCCACTGGCCACTACCCAAGTTTATGACAACGCGAAAAAAAGTTTTTTTGCTTTTATATTCACTTTTTTTATTTAGTTTATTGTCAGATTTGCACTTTGCTTCTCTTTTTTCTTTCTCAATTTCTTTTTTTCTACTGTTTTGTGGCATAAGAAGTTGGAGCCAGAGCTGGAATTGCTATCTTTCAAGTTGGACTTGTCGTTGGCATGTCCCCAAGTCTCATTTTTGCAGAGGATCTAACGTTTCACCACCTATTTCTGTCATATTTCAAATTTTTTATGTCTAGGACGGGAGTGGGCATTCAAGCAAAAACATGTCGGGTCCTGAGTGCCCGAGTGGGAGAGACTAAATATTGAGTGTAAATAAGAGTATTCACACTAACAATTACACCTAAATTTTGAGTGTGCAATTATAATTACGATAACAGTCGTGCTGCTGCTGGGTAAAGAGTAAACAGAGCAGAGCATGGGGAGCCAGCTACTTGATGTTTTTCTTTATGTTAATCAAAACAGTATAGCACATAGCCCAATAATAAACACCAGCAAATGGACGCATAGCCAAAAAATAGCTCATTTTGGCTAGAACTGCTTAAAGCTTTCTGCTCTTCTGACAAACAGCATGTTGGCCTGTGTGTGTGGCGTGTGTCAATCCAAGCCGATACGAAAACCTCATCATACTGTATAGCAGGAGAAATGTCACCAGATCTCCTTCTGGCTTCACATTCAAATTTCTCGGGACCTGTCAGAACCCCTTGGGGATCCCTCGGGCAGTTAGGTCGGGGTAGACTTCAGGAGTGGGATTGAAAAGTCAGTCTCGAGCAGGTCTCTAATCAGATAGTCCAGAGAAAAAAAATATATGAATTTAGTTTCAAGCTGTAACCAGAAGGCTCAGATTATAGGAGGAGGGGTTTCTGACCAGTTGTCTTTATCCACATACACATGCCACATTAAGGCTTTGATACACCGGGCTGTTGGGTGCGGGTAGACAGTTTGAAGACAGGACCTTGTTTTGACAAATTTGACTTCGATGGCGTCAGGCGCTGGCATCAGGCATCAGCATCGAAGAAGGGCTTTGACTGGCCATGTGCTCCATTCACAATTTGACAAACAGCTCAGGATTAACATTAAAATAAAATTAACTTTGGTTCTAAAATTATTAAGCACTATAAAATAATTAGCCCTCTGAGGCAAACAGCACCATTCCAGTTAATTTTATTCATTAATGTAATAAAACCTGTTTAATGTAGCACATATGTTTACTATTTATTGACAAATACTGCGGGAGTTTATTTACAGAAGCCCATTATCTGCAGAGTTTAGTGACTAGCGCCGCCTGCTGTTGTAAATAGTCATTATATCTTGGACTTGCTCAGATACTACACACTGCTCAGTAGTGGGTCTCAGTTGCTTCTGTGTGCTTGCAGCCACTTTTTGTGCTGACCAGGGGAGAAGTGCGGTGACAAAGCAGTGGCCAAGTCTGTTCTGACAGCGGTCGACCATTGGTGTGTCCCAGTCTTTAGACGCATCTTATAATTGGCCATTATTGTTGTAAGAAATTCAACTGACAGTTCATTTCCATTTATAAATGCAAAAGCCACGCTGCTAGACATCCTTAGAGCACCATTTGATAACGCTAATGTTTCTAAACAGTAATATGATTTATAAGTAATTCAAATGTGCAATAACTATGGGTTAAGTGAAACTATAAGCAGGCAATATTCTCCACTTGCCATTTCCACTGTAGGCACTCTTTAAACAGCGACTAGCTCAACAGATCATTAAGTCGCTCAAACAAAATCCAATTTAAACCTGTTTGCTTATTTAAATGACATCTGTGGTTGGCAGTCTGCAGCCTTCCCCCACAGTACTGCAGAGCTGCTCTTCCTGTTAAACTCTATCAGAGGACTTGTTTTAACAATTTTTACCATATGCTACATATGCTAACAGTGCTATATTCTCAAGTCCCACTAAGCCGCCTTTCTATTGGCATATTCATTATATTGGCTCCCTGCTGTTTTTTTTGATGCATAAGTAACCATGCCTGGATTTTAACACGCAGGGAAAGGGGCTCTGGACCACTCAAATTGGACCCATTGGAAGCACAAAGTCAAAATCACCCTACATACAGTAATATCTAGAGCCGTCTTTCACCATTGCCAGCTAATTTCACAGTGCGCCGCTAATGAGGAAAGCCTCTTTAAACTGACAGCCGGCGCTAACCCCAGATCTAGGTCATATTTCCAGGCAAACTGTTATTTAATGACGGCCGCACACTCTTGGAAGAATGGGCTGGAGTGGAGGTGAGGCGAGGCAAAACAAGGACACACACACGCACAGTTGGCAGTCTCTTTGATTAATAAAGGTGAAGGAATAAAGAGTGGAGAACTGTGTGAAAATGTAAGAGCCGCAGTGAGACAATTAGGAGTGACGCGACTTTGAGCATAAGGTGTGTTCAATATTCAAGCAGCATCGTGACAGTGGGCAGAAACAGTACAGTGGAAAACCTTGGCTTATTCCCTGGACTTTATCAGCGGCCTTTCTAATGCTAAAACCTATGCAAATTTTATTAAAGATGCCAAATCCAGCACTAAACCAGGTCAAAATCTGGACTAAACCAGGTCTAAACCAGCACTAAACCAGGTTAAAATCTGAACTAAACTAGGTCTAAACCAGCACTAAACCAGGTCTAAACCAGGAGTAAAGCAGCACTAGCCCCAACTAAACCAGGGCGGAGATAGAGGGTAGAACCTTGGTGGAGTAAGCACCACAATAGTGTCTGGCATAGCGTAAGCGCAACATCCAGCGGCTACCACACCACAGCAATGCTAACATGGAGCACAATGACAGCCAGATAACACTTTTCACAGAAAGAATAATCATAAAGTGGGAGGCTGTATAATGTCCAGGCTTTAGGAGTTCACAGAGCGTGAGAAGACAAAGGACAAAGCATAAATTGTACTTCTTCATTTTATGACACATGATACGAGAGGTGAGTCTAACTAGTTTTTAAATGAGCTAAAACCCTGCTTCAAAGTGAGAGTTAAAAAAGTTACAGGAACTATGGTCCCAGTCCCCAGTTCCTATCATGTGCGAATGGTGAATGCGTGACAAAACATGGTAGTTTCTCAAAAAGGTAAAGGAACTGCAAAAAGTTCATGCAGAGCGCAAGGGCCTATTGGTGCCTGTTACATTGAATAAAAAAGTACTGAAGATCTATACTCAAATAAAGATACTGTTACTCCAAAGTAATGATTACTCTGAGTAAAAGATCTGAATGCAAAGTTTACCTTAGAAAGTACTGAAACTAATAATCCTGCTACTGGTGCAGGTTATGGCTACTAGTACTATTATTACAGCTACTACCGCTACTACAGTTAAAGTTACTCCTCTTCCTACTACTACTACTGCCACATTTACATTACATTAAAAGTCTACTAGCATTTCTCTAACACATCATGACATGGTGCATAAATACCAGTTGAGGTTGAGCTTTAATGGGTGTCTATGGGACAGCAAAATAATGATTGGATAAATTCAACAAAATCCTCACTTCTGAGAACGCTGAGCTTTAATGGGAGACAATAGAGAAGGGGGTGAGCCAGGACACCGGCTGATGGACGATGATTGGAGAAACTGGCTGAACCCCTTTTTGACTGTGTGCTAAAGTTACCATCCGGAGTGTGTTATTTCAAAGCAAAGTGAAATACCGACGTGGTTTTGGTAAAGTCATTTGATCGTCTTGGTACAAGGAGACTAAGAATTACAAAGCAGGACAGAACAGGAGAAATTAGCTTGCACTGTTTGAAAGACTAGCATCCGCCACTGATAGATATATTTGATAGTACTATGCTATTCCAAATTAGAAGGAGTTGAGCACAGTTCTGCTAACAAATCATAAAATTGAGTCTTTGGTACATGCTCAAAGCCTTAAATCTAGCAAAGACTTTCCTAACTTCTTGCACTTCTTTGCATCGGAGAGCTCCTGTGTCTCTTGGGTACATGAGTAGACAAGAGTGCAGAAGGGTGTGTGTTCCGGCTGGATGTGTGGCGGGGGGGGATTTGAGCTTTATGCGATCACGTCTCTCCTCTAGCGCTCCCGTAATTATCCCAAATAGTGTCTGGTGGGGGGCCCCCTCCTCGATCCCAGAGGAACACCCCACAGTCTGGGCTCCGACCCAAGTCTGCAGAGAGTTATCCTGTTAGCAGCGTTTGGTTAAAGCAGGAGCTATACAAAACCACCATTCAAAAGCCCTGGGATAGAGTTAGATAGATGAAAGAGTGCTGAATACGTGGGAGAGAAGAGAGAGGCTAATCAACAACACCTGCAGGGAATGGGTCAACAGGAGCACATCCAAGCAAACTGTGGACTTAACCGAGTTCCATCTCATAAAATGGATGGATTTATTGTTAAAGCGTTTTACACTACAGCTTTTTGCTACCAAAGAGAAAACATTTGGCTGGCAATGTTTGCTTACATGCTGAAAAAAAATATTTCACTTGGCTGAGCAGAGGTGGAAGAAGAACTCACAATCTGTACTCAAGTAAACAAACTTTTATCCTAAAGTATTTATAATTGCATATTTCTCAAGTGGAAGTATAAGTAACAAAATATGAATAAAAACAAAAAGAATTGAATACAAAATTTACTTACTATGCAAAATTGACTGTTTCAAACTTTCTGCCATGTTTTAATGTGACATAACTGGAGTTGTGTTTTGTTTCATGCATGCCTGTTTGAGTAATCTTGTAATCTCTGGTGCTGCCTTTCTGAGGCCTCAGAACGCTCTGTTCCACAAACCTCAACCTCACCCACAAACCCCCGCCCATTCCAGGGTGCATTGGCCAATCAACAAGCCCTCTACATCCAGTCTGCTCTCATTTATTTGTCAACACATTAACACACTCATACAGGAAAAGTGCCTTGCCCAAGGACACAACGGCAGTGTGCAATGCTGGTTCTACCAACTGAGCTACTGTCATCCCAAGTATGATTAATAAAATGTTGTAATCTCAGAAAACGCATTTCCTTCCAAAAATCTAGTAAATTGCTTTAGTTAAAGCTTTTACCTCCCACCTCTGCTGATAGTATAACACTAGTAACATGTAATTAAATGTGACACATAATATGGCAACAACAAGCAAAATAGATTTCCCCTCCTACACCAGTGTCATCAGCCCATCTGATTATCTGAAATTTCTCCCAATATCTGACATTGTAACTGGTCTTTGGTTCATAGATTAACATTACTGTTGGTTTAACAGTGACATAGATGTATGACTAAAGGGACACTGTTGGATATTCTAGTTTCCCATTACCTAAGGCTTAAGTACACTCTGTTCCTGATACCAGCATACAACCTGTTAAATATATATTCAAGTTCCCATAAAGCTTATTACCAAAAAAAAGCAAGAGGCAATTTCATAATCACTTTAAAAGACTTGGCAAAAAGCTGTGCTCCCTATTGCTCTTTTAATGTATGCAAATTAGACCAAAGTGCACAAAGCAGAGCTGGCATATGGTTTTGTAACAACATGAATCTGTGTGCAGTTGAAAACTTGAGGGCATATATATTCCATGCCAGTGTTGTTCTCAAGGCCTCTCTAAGTTATAATATACTTCAAGACAAGTTCAAAGTGCATGAGACATGGGAGGAGATGCCATCCTACTATGAAATTCAAGCAATATAACATCAATGCCAGTTGGATGTGGGCCTCCAAGATTAGCTCAAGATTTTTAAAATGTAGACTTTTCATATCTCAAGGACTGCAAAACTTGAATTTTGGTGCCTATTTGGCTTTGTTGAGCGTTTAACCATGTTATAAGGTTCATGTCTAGAGTAGTATTTTGTGTCAGTCATGCATTTTTGAGGAATCTTGTATGCTGAGGCACTGCCCTTCTCATGAGCAGAAAACACTTGGTCTCACCTCTCTACGTAGACACGTGAAACCAGAAAGTGCTCCTGCATGTTTCTAAAACCCATACACCATCACCAGATTTGTTCTGATAATTTCAGTGCTTTCACCTCATTTATCATTTTTTTTGCATCATGCTGCTAATAGCTAAATAGTCGTTTTATGCTCTGTCCTTTCCCCAATGTTGCCAGCAGGTGGTGATAGACACCTTCTCCAAGCATTCTCCACAAAGTCAAAGTAACAACTGCCCAACAGAAGATGTCAAGCCCAAAACCAGTCTCTCATTCTACTACAGCAATATTTCACCCTATACCCAACGGCTGAAACCCATGATTGAAAATTTCTTGTTGAAAGCTTCTGTAACAACTGCATGAGTGCAGGTTCAACAGCCCTGGAAGTCCATACTTGTAATTTGCAATATGTGTGTGTCACTGTAGGGTGAATAGCCAGCCAAACCCCAACAGATGCAGAACTACAGTGAGGAAAACTAAATCTACTGTGTTTGTAAAAGGTCTTTATACTTACTAAACAATATGCACTTTCAGACTAAATATTAATGTGGCAATAAACCCAGCTGTTATTGTATTATAGTGTCTGTTGACCCCTTAAGTGCAAGATCTATTCATTTGGCAGTTATGTAAATACAAAAGCAGAAGCTACAGTACACAAGCTTAATGTGTTTTCCCAGAGCAAAGCCTTCCCCAACCTTAACTGTCACTCCTAATCCTTTAGTAAGAATGCAGCAATTATAACCAAGGATCAGACAGAAAATGAGTGTGAGGTTATGGTCCAAAATCCCAGTGTGTTAATGTTCTTAATATGCTTTTAAACAGGGCAGGTGCGTGGGAGGAAGCCAGCGTTTAGGAGATCCGGCGGTGGTTTTGGTGTCAGTTACAGTTTGGTGGAGGAGGTTTTGACAGCTGTGACATGGAGACTGGCTCCTCACAGACCTCCCTGTCAGCCCGAGTACTGCCGGCCTGCCATGAAAAGTGAAATATGACGCTGCGCATTTGGTGCTTGTAGAGGTGGGGTCTCTGAAGTGCTGGAGTAGAAGTGCCGCACCTAAAAGAGCAGTGACAGGAGAAGAGGTATAGGGGAGTCCTCATACAATGGAGACAGTGAAGTATGGATGGTAAGAGGGAGTGACAATCGTTTCTAAAGGTTATCTTCTAAGACTTTTCACAGAAATTATAGGCTAGTGTCAGCTGGAGGTGCGCTGCTGACAGGGCAATGTGCTGTGCATTTAGACGAGCACCAACAAGAGGACACAAGAGTGCTGTAACTACAATGGAAATCCCATTGCTACAGTCTAGTCTGCTTTCCTATTGGGTAGTCCAGTGAAGGTGGAAGTACTCAAAAGCTGTAATCAAGTAAAAATATTGATACTTTTAGGGGCCGACTAACCACAAGATTGGCAATTTGAACCCAGCTACAGACATGGCATACTGACACTGTGTCCTTGAGCAAGACACTTCACCTATATTGCATGTACAATTGTGTGTGTGACTGTCTGATTGGTGGTCATAAGCACAGAATGGCAGCAACATCTCCATTTGTCCCCAGGGCAGCTGGCTACAGAAGTGTCAGTGTGTGAGGAGTGAATGAATGCTTCATGACAGTGTGAACAGCACAAATCAGATTTTTTCAAATCCGGCCCAGGCCACTTTCATATGTGGTTCTAAATCAGATCTCTGATATTTTGCAATGCGATTTCAATCAAAAAAAGTCACCTAAGCTAAAAAAGTCAAATTTGGGCCACTTTTGCCTGCAGTCTGAATACAGCATGTACAAACATGCTCCAACAGACAAGCATTCACTCACACATGGCCAGTCCATTCTTACCATCTTACTACGCCAGAATCAGCACATTACTACAAGCTGAAGTATGGTAATCAAGCATAATTACTGTAAAACTGCAATGTTTGACAAATATTTTCCAGTTCAATACAAAAATAAACTGGATCACAGGTGAACAAATGAGGCCATGACACCTGTTTTTGAATCTACCCACCATTTTCCTTGACTTTTCTACAACTGCCGGTGAACTATATTTCACATTTTCCAGACCTGTGGGAAGAGTGAAGGCAGGAGGAAAGTGCTACCCATCTATCTCTGTGTGGTGCAGCCGAGCCGAGGTGAGGTGAGAGTGGAGGATTCTCTGTTTCATGCACACAAGCCGAACCGGACTACCGACTATCAATCACCTCCAACACAAATCCACCCGGAGTGCTTGGCCTTCCAACCAGAGAAACACATCACCATGCCCATTCCCCCTTCTACTATATCTCCCCGACACTTATTTCAACACACAGCTACTTCAAAATCTGAAAAAAAGAGGTGTACATACATCTTGTAGGAAGTCTGTCAATGAGAAAAATAGCACCTTAGAAGGGCTTCAGACTTGTACAAAGTATTCAAAGGCAAAAATGTCAAAAATTGTTAAACTGAATACATTATGGGACTGCACATATGCTCCCCGTGCTCACTATCTAAACCGAGGAATGAAATAGGGATTAACACAAAAATGCTTTACTAAATGACAGAAAGGAGATTTTAACAGGTCTAAACCAGAGGGATAAACTACACAAACCAGAGCAGGACTAAATGAGGAATAAAAATAATTCACTACTTAAAAAAATACTTTTACTTGTGAAGAGATTTACAAAATGTAGTGGGCAGACAGTACTCATGTCGAAATAAAAGAATTAAACCAAGTCATCAAAAATTTAAAAAAAAGTAATGAGTGTAATCTTTACACAAGGCGACATTACTTACTGCTACTACTACTACAACTACTAGCATGCACTATTACTACCACTACTACTATTACTAATACTACTACTACCACCCACTTTGCCATTTTTTATGTGAGCTTATGTATGCACAATAATGCTGCCAGCAGGGGTCACAAGCCAGTGATTTCTGGTGCTAGTCCCAAGTCTGGATGAATGCAGAGGGTCATGTCAGGAAGGGCATCTGATGTAAAACTTTAGCGAATTTAAGCATGCGCATCTCAAACATGACTTCTATACTGGATCGGTCGTGACCCGGGTTAACTTACACATTATAAGACTGACTGGTTTTTGTTTTATTAGATTTCCATATATGGAAGAACAGGAAGTGGCCTATCCTCCAACTTTAAATGATGCTTTTTACAGTGTTGGTGTGCAAAATCAGTAGAAGTAGCTGTTGTAAACCACCCACGAATGACCTCGTGCAACACAGGAGGACAATGGCCAACAGTGGACAGAGTGGGTTTCCAGAGAAGAGCATGAATCATGGGCCTTGTTCAGATACACTTCAGTAAAAAAGACTGACCACTTCACACATTCAACCAAAGAATGAAAGACATTAGGAGTGGGCGCTCATTCATTCTTCTCTGCAAAATAGTTTCCTCCTACCAGTACTCTTTTTATTGCCAAAGTTGCGGGCGGCTTGGCGTCTGTAAAATCACACTGTCATTTAAAAAAAAAAAAAAGAAAAATAGTCTTTTTCCAAAAACAAGTATCTATTTCCAGTTTTAGATGCCCCACAGCTTCTGCTTTGTGAATTGAAACACTGGATTTATTGAATACATTAATTGAATAGAAGTCAAAACTTGTACAGCGAGTTGTTAAAGGTAATAAAGTAACACCACTCTGAAAATGTAATGCACAGAAAACTGGAGTAAACAGAAAGTTTATTGTTCACGTTAGCATTAGCTTTATAGGGCTTTACCTCCAGCCTTTCAAAAGGATTTACTTTGGTCTTTTTATTAAATTTTTATTAAAATAAATATTGGCAAGACCAATGTTTCAAGACTGACTTCAGATACAGTTTATATTCCAGATATAAACCCAAAATTTATTTCATAGAATCCTACCTTAATCAGAATATGCTTATGACATGTAGACACACCTGTACGTTTCCTACATACCTGTTTCAAAAACATCAAAAAACAAAAACTTTATTTTAATGCCAGAATGTGCACATTATATTGTATGTTTTGTCTGCTTAAATCAATATTAGCACTCTTTTGAGTGCTAATTTTGAGTATCTCTTCCACCTCTGTGTCATAGATGCCACAAGCAGAATGTTAAAAGCAGTGTTTCTCAATCTTTCAACAGTAAATACCACCGAAAGCAGCACAGGGACCAAACTGGAGCTAAACCAACTGCACTTAACCAGCATAAAAAGTAGAACTAATCTAGGACTAAAACAGGATTATGGCAGCACAGTGGCACAGTGACTAGCAATCTTGCCTCATAGCAAGCAACACTAAAAACGTGGGTCAGGTTGGGCCATGGCAGCAAGCTCAGTCACAGCTGGTCAAGAATAACCCTTAGTGATGGGTGGATCAATACTGTGGTATTGATATAAATCAATACTCCGACAATACTCATTTGGGTATCATGTACTTCAATAAAGTATCAATACCTAATAAATGTGAAATTAAAGCACCTGCATCACAAAACACCAGTGTTTCGTTCCAAAACACTCCCACCCAGCAGCATTTTGGTCTGGTCCATCCATGCAACTTAGTGACATGGATGGAAAGTTAGCTTTTCTGTTTGTCCTACCAGCAACCACTTACTACTGTACACACTAAAGTTTTTTTTTTTTTCTTATTCTGTGTATATTAAAGGTCTAGCCCTAACAGGAATAAAACAGGCTCTAAATCAAACATGTCCAAAGTGTGGCCCGAGGGCCATTTGTGGCACAAGTTGAGAGTTCATATGGCCCTCAGCTTTTATGACAATAATACATTACTTATGTCCCACCAGCACTTTCATACAGAGTTTCTGTAGCTTTTTGTGTACATTTTGTGCATTTCATCTACTACTCTCCCATGTGTATTTTTGAATTAATTAGTCAAACAATAGTTGCAGTTTTCATGTTGAAATGTGTTATTTTGTTGGGACTTCCTTTATGTTGTGTTGTCAAAAAAAAAAAAAAAAAAAAAAAAAAAAAAAAATTTGGCTCTTAAAAATAAAATAATATATAATAATATTTTAAAATGTATCAAAAGGGACTGTTGGCCCTTGAACATTTGCACATCTACAAATCCGTCCCACTTTGAAAAATGGTTGGACCCCCCTGCTTTAAATGAAACTAACTATAAGAGTACCAGAGCTTGATAACCACTACCAGATGAGATGGAGGCCTTTTGCAAAATGACAGTGTCATGCATGTCACCTGAAATTCAATTCTCGAAAGCACTAGGTTAATTCAAGTATCAAGTTCTGAACATTGATGTAACATTGTAATAGCGCGAATAATAACTTTGTGCTGTTTCTCTGCAGCTCTGGGACCCTGAGGCCATACGCTTCAATAGTGCACAGACAGTAATGAAAACACATCGCAGCATTCCTTACAAAAGTCGAACATTTTCAACGGCTCAATGTTAAACGCAGCAGAGATAACTC
Organism: Bostrychus sinensis; assembly: GCA_020698575.1. Taxonomy (NCBI): domain Eukaryota; kingdom Metazoa; phylum Chordata; class Actinopteri; order Gobiiformes; family Eleotridae; genus Bostrychus; species Bostrychus sinensis. The sequence continues at coordinate 28,263,369 of CM036254.1, read as the reverse complement.
AATTTGTACAAAAAAAAATCAAGACAAAGCATCTCCTGCCGATAGCTGACCACGCTAATGACAACATCTTATGCTAAAATGCTCTCCACTCTGTCCATCAACTCAGGCAGCGCTAAATCAGGATAAATTATACATGCAGCAGGGAGAAGTTGTCCAAGTTCACATTTCGCTCCAATCATTTTTTTTTTTTTTTTTGGGGTTGTTTTTTTTACAAGACACGGACCGCAACACATTTTTCATCCTTTGTCTCGTCGTGTTTTTTCCAGACTCGGCGCCGAGTATTTCTCATTATCTACAAAACAGCTGAGAGAGTGGAGGATGACTGCTTACAAGCCGAAAGCATGAAGGCGCATTTGTTACCCAGGAAAGAGGATAAGGGCTTGATAGAAGCAGGGAAAGTGAAACTATAGAGGAGGAAAGAACGGAAGACAAGCATAAAGTGTGAGATTAAAAAATGTTGATGTCAAAAACCTTTTGTATAAAATGTAACCTATTTTTTTATTGCAATGTCAAGGCTGTGGCACTTTCACAAGAGAATAGAATGTAGTTTTTTGTGTCATTTTGCCTGATTTGTTCATGGATCCTTCTAAATAGACAGTAGGGAAGTTGGATGATGGGCCATAACGTACATACAAAAAAAATTAAAATAAAATAAAATGCAAAAACTCAAGGCAACAGGATCCCCACAACTATTTTTTCACCTATTTTAACACTCATGTCTAAAAACTTTCAATTTCAAGTTTTACTCACTATTATTTAATTTTTTGTACTCATCTCACAGCCAACTGACTATCCATTGTTCAAAAAAAAAGTTGTTAAAATTGTAAATTGTTTTGTTAAATTTTGTATACTGTTTTTATTATTATCAAAAATAATATTTTTTTCTGAATAATGGATAGTACTTTGGCTGTAAGATGAGTTAAAAAAATAATGACAGTGAGTAAAACTTAAAATTGAAAGTTTTTAGACACATGAACGTTAAATTGAACAAAAAAATTAAATAAATAAATAAATAAATATTAGTTGTTAAAAACTTGAGGTTTTGAGTTGGCCCCAAAACTCTTGAGGGATCCTGTTCCCTTGAGTTTTTGAGTTTTCACAACTTTTTTTTTTTTTTTACAGTGTCAGGCTCTGTACGCAACTGCATATTTTGTAACATGGCTTTTTGCTGTGCATCCAGCTTTATCCCCCTCAATTTTTGATCTTCAAAATACGCATTGTTGAAGTAGGACTTGATGCATAAATCATTGTGTTTTTAGATTTTTTTTTACATTTTGATAAGTTTTTACAGAAACATTGCAGCATTGCAACTATGGGACTGAGGGGTGGCAGAATTTCACTGATTTCCTCATTATGTCTGAACAAATTCTGATGTAAATGTTGACTTTGTTCTGACACTGGAACGTCCTGTTCATTATCTGATGAACAAATATTTACTGCTTTTTCTATTGTGGGGTGGTAGTAGCTCAGTAGGTAGAGCCGTTCACCCACTAATCAAAAGGCTGGAGGATCAGTCCTTTAGGTTAGTACCAGGCACAGTACCAGCATTGCATACTTGGCCCTTAGGAGGGAAGGAATAATGCACTTAATTGTAAGACAAGTTAGTGTCCAGCTTAAGACGGATGCATAATTATGGTTGGTAGAACTGGTGACTTTTGGTAGAACTGTCCAATTTTTTATTTTTTTTTAACATCAACTATAAAACACCTCAAGTTTTTAACTACTTTACTCGTGCCTCACTATCCAATTATAACAGAAACAATAATCAGCAGATTAATTGATTATCAAAATAATTGTTAGTTGCATCTCTACAGAAATTCCTATCAATATTAAATAAAGGACTGTAAACATGCTTGAAGTAATATGTATTTCTGACCAAAGTTCTGTTTAACATGTATTCTTCCCAAAAAATAAATTTACAGAATTTAAAGGTACTGTAAAGCGGCATTATGTAGTCATACTGGTTTGAAGACAGTACTGCAGTCTAAATCAAAACAATGTTCTGTGGGTTGCCAGTCTTTCCAGTTTTCTGATTGGAGGATCAGCAATGCAGGGATTAGAATCAACTTGGCCATTATGTATATTTTTTTTATTTTATTTATTGTTTATTGTTATTTATACTAACATAAATATTAATTAATATTTTTGCATTCTTAATGCCAGGCGTGAAATGTGTGTTATGGATATACTGTATAACTGCTGTCTACACTCAGGATCCCCACCACTGCAGTGCCACTAGGGGGCAGCAGCTGCAGAGATGGCTCTGGTAAAAGAAGAGGTGTCAGATTACTTTAGATTCATTTAATGACTGCTTATTAAAAATTAGATGCAGAGCCATTTGTCACTGCATCACAAGGCTCAGTCAGATGAAGCAGTCATGTGTTTTACCTTGAAGTAAAAAGTACTACCTGTGGCAGTTTGGGCAATTGAGAAGGAAGCCCAAGGGCTACAGTTTGGACACCCTTGCTGTAAATGTATGTCCCCAAAAAGTGATTACGTTCACAATAAAAACAAAGTCATGATTAAATTCGTAGAGGAGTCGGAGCTGTGTTGGTTATTATTTAATGACTATTATCTACTGTATGTATGATGAGTCCTGTCCATCTTTTTCCTCACAGCATGTTCAGAAAGCTTTACATTTGATTAAAACATGGAACAGTGCATGTGTCTTTAAGGCCACCACACCTCACATGTTCTGCTCTGAAACATTGATATTCCACATATCACTGCTTTTGCCGAAATGTCACATAAATATTGATTTGGCACAGTGTTTCTTTTTCATCCCATATTACATCCATACTACTCTAGCTGATGATAAAATAGCAAGTGATATAGTGACCATGATCTAAATTCACGCAGTTTAGTCCCAGTATACTCAACAATTTCCTCAAAACTGGTTTGCAAAAAGAGTTGGCTGACAGTACAAAACCAGGACTAGATCAGGACTAAAACCCAGACTAAACTAGATCTAAACCAGGACAAAACCAGGACTAGACCAGTACAAAACCAGTATTAGACTAAAGTTAAACCACGACTAAACCTCCACGAAACTAGAAAAAAACAGGACTTACGAACTAAGCCAGGGGTGAACCAGTTCTGAACTAGATCAAAACCTGGGGACTAAACAAGGCCTAAACCAGTAAAAAAAAACGTGACCAGGACCACACAATAATAAAACCAGGGCTAGAACAGATCTAAACCTGCACTAAACCAGGTCAAAACCAGGTCTAAACCAGGACAAAACCAGGACTAGACCAGAGCTAAACCAGGACTAAACAAGGACAAAACCAGGACTAGACCAGAGCTAAACCAGAACTAAATCAGGTCTAAACAAGGACAAGGCCAGGACTAGACCAGAGCTAAACCAGGACTAAACAAGAACTAAACCAGGACTAAACCAGGAAAAAACCAGGACTAGACCAGAGCTAAACCAGGACTAAACAAGGACAAAACCAGGACTAGACCAGAGCTAAACCAGGACTAAATCAGGTCTAAACAAGGACAAGGCCAGGACTAGACCAGAGCTAAACCAGGACTAAACAAGGAGTAGACACCAAAAGCCAGGTATAAATAATTGACTAAACTACATGTAAACCGAGGCTAAACCTGCACTAAACTAGGACTAGACAAGAAGCTAAACCTGGACTGAACATGAACTACACTAGATCTAAACCAGGCCTGAACATGTTCAACTAAATCAGGCCTGGACTGGAGCCAGTGTAAACCCAGCATAAGCCCATTTCTTGCGATACAGATATTGAATTTGCAGACATCACTAATGATAAATGATATTGTGCAGCCCTATTTCCAAACAGCCCAGAAACGCTCCGCATCTTGCTCAGCACTGGTTTGCAGAATGGGTTGACATTGCTGTTTATGCGCCACCCACCAGTGACCTCAGGCAACACAAGAGGACAATGGCTGACAGTGGACGGATTGCTTTTACAAGAGCATGAATCATCAGGCCTCTGTGTGATGACACTTTAGTAAAGAAAAAAAAAAAGAAAAGAAAAAAAGACGGCCGCTTCCATACATACAAGTGAAGCATGAAAAGACATAGAAAGCATTCATTGGCCAAGCCGGGTCAACTCTCAGGCTGAACCTCCTCCCCGAGTTACCAACACCTCAATACACATTCATAATCCATTTTTTTTTTTTTTTACAGAAGGTTCAGGAGAGGACAAATGAAAAGAGAATGCACTTACTGCCTGACAGATGATTGGGTATTTGATTCGATTGATGCCGCCGGCGAACACAGCGAAGGTCAGAGCCGTGTGGAAGCAGAAGTTGAGGAGCATGTGCCATCCTTTTCGACTGATGCGGATCGCGCTGGAACAAGCAAACAAACAAACACACAAACATTAGCAAATTAGCAGCCATGAACTGTGTCTTTAGGCTTCGTGTTGTACCAGAAGGATATAGTAGTGATTGGTATTGGGTTTCAAAGCTGGAGCATATTGCACATTGCTCAAAGCATGAATGATTTAATGTAGGATGTTGTAAGTAACTGTGCAAGGAGGAACTTGTTATAAATTTGTGAACTTGCTATAAGAATGGTATATGAAATAACGCAGGACAGAGGCTCTCTAAAAATATTTTTACTCCAAGTAGCACCAGGGGCCTCATTTATAAAGCTTGCGTACGCCCAAAATGAGGGCCGAAACTTGCGTACGTCACTACTTGCGTAAGCCGTACACACGTTTCAGAGACACGGCACAGAGGCAGGAGAGGAGAGAAGTGAAGGAAGTTTCATGTTTGGTGTGCGTTTGATACAGTTTACTTTCACTTTATATCCCCCCAGAAAACCAAAGGATTACACAAAGGTGTGAGCATTTAATCATGAGCGGTGTTTAAAACACATGGAAGCTGTTTACTTTTTATTAATTTTAGTCAGTGTTTGTGTCATTAGGGAGTTTCAAAGACGTGCATGCTTGCGCACCGGAGCGCAGCGGCACTGGCTCCACTGATAAAGTCCGGTTAGAGCCTTGTGAACAGAAAGAATAACTGTGTGCTTTTATGAAATAATCACTGGACATAAGTCTAACCAACTCCTACAGACGCTTCACACAGAGCTATGTGGTTTTCATGAAGCGCTAGTCAAACGAGACCCAATAGACTGCTGTCATTATGCACAACAACACGGCGGTGTTCACTGCCCCCCTCCCGTTACACATCCTCCACCAGATAAATCAATACAAAATACAGTATCAATAAATAAATACATTAAATAATAATTAAATAATAACATAAATTAGTGAATAAATAGGTATATAGGCTTAAAAGTACTGTAAGCACCATGCACTTTGCAGTCTAAATCAAAACCAAAACAAAAAAATTTAAACATAAAAAACTTGGCCATTATGTAAAATATATATTTTTATTGTGAATAAATCAGTTGTATAATTGTTATCAATAAAATTAAGATTTGATTTAAAATTTACATCATATCTTGGGACACATGGGTATTTTGTAATGGAATATAAAAAATACATACTGCTCACAGCACCTTTAAGGTTTTTTTTTTTTTTTTTTTTTTTTACATTTAGGTTTTTCATTTTGGCTGAGACATAAAAAAGCTTCAGCTTTTACCTCTTCACATTAACAGTTGAACCTAACCTGTCATTTACTGCTAAAATAGACTCAGTAAGTGCCATAATCACCACACTCATTTTTGTCTCTCTCCAACTCAGCTGCATTTGGATATTGAATTAAATCTGCGAGGCAGCCTAAAAATGGTTTCACCCACATTTACTGATAAATTATTATATAACACTATTACAAAATTAGAATAGACATAAGCTTAATTGAAGCACACCAAAAGAGCAAAAAGTCTATGTCCAGAGGCATGCTTCTGCTCATTTAGTATACAGCACAACCTGAAGACTGACCTTCACAGACATTCTCCAAACCAATTTAAAATAACAATGTTTCAGAGGAAAGACATGCTACAAATCAATATCCTGTGCTTTAGATACATGTATTCTTTTACAGCTGAATGTTTTCACTGTTCACGCTGCATATTATTGGTCTTTTTCCTTTTAGAGTCATGCTAGAAGCACAAACCCAACATGTCATTGGGCTGTCACTGGTCAATGTAAGCAGCTATTACTTTTTATTGTGCCTAGTTAAGGAAAGCCCCTAAATGTTGGCAGACCCCAGTATTAATTTAAACAGGCAAGGTTGATGAAGAGTCTTGACCCAGCACTTTAACTAATCTAGAGCTACCAAAACTGAACAGTTGTGTTTGTGCCTCGAGTTCAGCCCTATGTTCCACATTTCAAATAACTACATGGGAACATAGGGCTGCAGGAAAAATAAGCTGTGGGAACAATGGGTTATAACCAACCAGGGGTACGTGTTACTCAAGCACTTTAAAGCAGCTTTAAAGATTTCAAAGACTAAAATAAACCAGAACTAACCTAGGACTTGACCAGATTTAAACCAGGGTGAAAAAAAACTAGAAAACAAACATGAAAAAAACAGGTCTAAACCAGAACTAAACCAGGACTAAACAAGGTGAAATCCAAGTCTAAACCAGGTCAAATCAGGACAAAACTAAAACTGAAACCAGAACTCAGCCAGGAAAAAAATAAGCCTAAAACCAGAACTAAACTAGGTCTAAACCAGGACTAAAGCAGGACTAAACCAAGTCTAAAGCTAAAACACAACCAGGAAAAAACAAATCTAATACCAGAACTAAACCATGACTAAACTAAAACTAAATCAGGACTAAACCAATGCCTAAAACCAGAACAAAACTAAGACTAAATCAGGTCTAACAGGTCTAAAACCAGGACTAAAACAGGTCCAAAACCAGAACTAAACCAGGAATAAACTAATACCAAACCAGGATTAAGCCGGGTCCAAGCCAGCACTAAATTAGGTCATGGAAGTACATGCCAAAAAGGTTGGGAACTACTGGGTTATAACAATGACATGTCCCCTGTGCCTCCAATTTTTATCAGGTCATGATAAACTTTTCTGAATGGTTACACGGACCGAGTTTTACTGAAAAGAAATGCTGTCTATTTTAAGAACACTTCCAATTCAATCTCTTGAACTAAATAGACAGTCTTCACACCAACTAAAGCGTATACTCTTTAGTTCCATGTAAAAAACCTTAGGCAAAAAACCTATTCAACCATATTACAATGGGACCTTGGTGCGTTATTCAGAGTACAATCTTGCTACACGGCTTTTTTCAACCACTTTCACACGTCAAGTACGAGCACTGTTGTAGTGTAGGGCTTAAATGGAAGTCACTCTGCTGGTGTGAGGATAGACAAAAGGAATATTTCTGAAACTATGCACTCATATCCATTTAGTGAAATATGGCGATAGAGGTTTACTGAGCCTGCAGCGGAGGCACTTAACCCACATCGCTCCTTCCCGTTCAGCTGTTAGAGAGAAGTAGGTCGCACAATGGCAACATGTTTGTCAGCTGGCAACAATTAACACCACATCTTTTCTTTTAATTACATGGCTGTGGCGGATCGCAGAGGTTTAATTGCGAGGAGACAGTGCAACCCAATCTCTCAAATCACCTCTTAAACAACTGGCAGAGGAAAGACTGGCAAATACATATGCATCAATTTTTTTTAGCCCCGCAACAAATGAGCAATTGTTGAGCAAAAGTACTCTGCCTAAGGCTCATAGTTGCTGGGACAGGCTCCTACCACCCACAACCCCTAACAGGATGAGCAGAAGGTGAAGAATGCATAGAATGAATAAATGTTTCCAACTAATTTCAATGGGAAGTAGCTAGACAATGCTCAAAAAGCACTAAATCTTGCTAATTGACACATTTATTTGCATATTAGTGATGTCATCATACTGGATTTGCATTAATAAAGATTCATATAAATTCATTATTGTTTTATCCCTAGTCTACAAACTATTTAAAAGATATAGTGTCCAATAACGCTTTTATATTTTTATTTTTCACATTTTTTAACCTAACTTACATAAGCTACTACCACAGCACTGACAAAGTATTGTAGAACCAACTTTCAGTAGCTCAGTCGGTAGAGACGATGGCCAACTAACCCAATGGTTGGCAGTTCAATCCTAACTACTGTTGTGTCCTTGGGCAGGACACTACACCCACCTTATCCGTATTAATGTGTGTTTGGTGGTGATCAGAGGGGCCATAGACACAGATTAGCAGCCACGCTTTAGTCAGTCTGCCCCAGAGCAGCATCCTTGCATAGACTGCACATAACTTTTGTTTTGTCTATATTGCTGTCTGGTGACGATTTGAAGCAGAATTGTCCATTTAGCAAAGTGTCTTTTTGGTCACTCATGTTGCTTTAGCTCGTTCACTTGTTGCATTAGGCTCGTTCCAGATGAACTGCGCCTCGCCTGGATTGTGAACGAGAGTGCACGGCCGCAATGAGAGGAGGGGAAATACACCTGTACTGAAGTCGGACAGTTTGTGGCTCAGATCACGCACCATCACGCCCCAAATCCACTTCTCGCGTGTGTTGGCTTATCCAGGTCAAAACTGTAACTTTAGTCTGTATTTTTTTTTAAAAAGAGGCGGGGGAAGAATGAGAGGAGGGCAGTGAAGTGTCATTCGTTACGTTTCTGATCAGCACTAAACTCAGATCCAATCACCTGTCCGTTCACCGCTGACAGGTGTGCGTTTTCCCATCATGCACTGAGCCGTGCAGCCTCCGCAGTTGCTCCTGATGAACTGCGGCGGCTCAGGCGCTGGTCTTGTTTGGATCTCACGGTGACCGTCGCACTTGTGGCATCAGAGCAAGTCGGGAACAAGTCGGACACAAATCTAACCTGAGCACTGCGCACAGACCGACACTGATCCAAACTGCGCAAGTCTGGCTCATCTCGAACGTGCCTGATGGATGGAAACGGAAATGTGTCGTCTTCTACGCTCGCCTGGAAGACCCGTGGTGTGTTGCTGCCTCTCAGTGTCATCGTAATATTTTTGTTGTGATCACATTAATTGATGCGTCAATTGAAATTAACGCGATTAAATCAATAAATGAACGCACTGCGTTAACGCGATAATTTTCCCAGCCCTAATTAAAATAAATAAATAAAATAAAATAAATAGTTACAGGAATCTATTTCTATTGAAGAGTTTGTAGAGAGGTACTAGGAAAAAAACAGTAATGAATTTTATAATAATCTTGTTGGCAAATGAATGTCATTCAGCAACATTTTTCTAATTTTTCAGCAAGGTCTAGATACTTCCCATTGAAAAGTAGTTGGCAGCACTGATTCTATTCATGAGGACATCCATGCATTCTATGGGCTGTAGGCAAGATGCTGTATATACTAGTGACAGCTTTGTACCCTATCAAAAAAATCTGTATATTTTACATAACAATAATGCTGCAACGGTCTAATATAGTGCTTTTCTAGACACTCAAAAGGCCAGATTTATCAAAGGTTAGCGTGCACGCTAACTGAAAAAGTCGTGCTAAAATTGGAGCAAACCCAGATGCAGCTGAGATTTGTGTCTCTCACAGGAGCAGAATGAACGCAGCACAGATTTTGCTCCTGTGACTTAATGAATCTGTAAGGTGTTCTCACTAGAATGCACAAAATTCAAGGAGGAGAAAATTCTAATGAAATCGCTTTTATGGTTGCTGTTTGATTTATCACAAGTACAGGAGCTAAATCTGTGTGAAAATGTAGAACATTGGAGGAACAGGTGCAAAAGTTTTGCAAAGGAAAGAGTGCAGCTTTTAGTGCACAGATGGAGCGTTGAAAATAAGTTATAATGCTTTAACAGGGATCATATACAAAAATACAACAGTAATGTGTTGATTTGAAGTCAGAGGAAACAAACGGACAGACTTTACCTGCAACACTTTTTTCCTTGATTCTCTCGCACTCCCCTGAACTTCAGCCTTTTACAGCTCCTGTATCTGGGCTTTCAGTCTGTTTTACGTAACTCTTTACAGTGACAATTAAGCAGTCTTTAAACACAGCATAAAGGCCATGATGTGATGACAGTGTCAGTCCCGTATTTATCTCATTGCCTCACAATGCTCGCTGCAACGATTGATTGACCATTGCCCACAGTGGATTGAGGCTGCATGCTGTTTACGATTGGAGGACATCAAAAATATTTTAAATTTTTATATTTACAAGATCATCGTCATCAGCACTGCATGAAGCCTACTAGCTACATTTTTATAGGCTATGTGTTTGAAGGGTTACTGGCTCTGACAGACAGTGAATTGGACTTTACCTGTTCTCTCTGTTTCTCCACTGTGGGAAACTCGAGTCACGTGACTCTGGTCAGTGCCAGAATCTTATGAGGACAAGGATTTAACAAGGACAGACTACACAAAGTTAATAGAAGAAAGTGAAATGCATTGCAACTAAATTATTATTCCCCAAAGACAACTACAGTCAGCGTAGTCCTGTTATGAGGCTGGACATGTTAACTTTTGCGCTGCATCACTGTAGGAAAGATGCAGTTGGAGCTGCCACAGCAATTCTGCTCCCGTGATTGGTGCGGCCTGTGTTCACGCAAAATTCTCATTTATATATCAGATTTGCGGCAGCAATTACTTGCGCACTTTCTCTTCGTATATCACACACACCATGTCCACAAATAGCAAACGCTATTTTTCAATCTGCACTCGCTATTTAGCACCTGTCTTAGTAAATCTGGCCCAAAGTCACTTTAGAATTAGATGCATTATTCCTTCTCTCCTCAGTCACACTCAGTAGCTCAGTGAGCTACTTCTGTAGCCACAGCTGCCCTGAGGCAGACTGACGAAGATGTGGTTGCCACTCTACACGTACTGCCCCTTCGACCACCACCAAACACATGATCACACAGTCATACATACTGCACATAGGCAAGGTGGGTGAACTGTTTTGCCCAGGGACACAACGGCAGTATGCAATGCTGGTAGCTAAGATCAATTTTCCAACCTTCTAGTTAGTGGGCAAATATCTCTACCCACTGAGCGCCTTCTGGCCAAACCTTGCCACATATCCATCACGAGAGCAAAATGTCAACTTGTGTAAAAGACACACACCCTAACCCTAACCCTATGGAAAAATACCTTTTAATAAAAACATAACCATTTCAATATTTACACCCAAGACACAAATTCAGGACATAGCTGTGACAAGAGAAAAATGTCAGTTCATACAAAGACATAAAATTGGGTTCCCACTGGAAAGTCCTGTTTTTCGAGACCAATCCACCTTCTCATTTTGACATTTGAAAACGACACAAAATGTCTTACAACTGTTCAAATGTTCATGTAAATGTCCTATCATATTATGTTTTAGACTGGATATTATGATATCATGGAGATTAAGTGAGAATTCACACTAGCTTTGTCAGATAATGGCTGTTTTTTGCAACATTTTCTTTCAAATGTCGGCATTATATAATTTGCTGAAGCTCATGTCATTATCTGGAAATATATAATCCTACAGTGGAGCTCTCCTCTCTCCAAAATGGAGGAGTGGCGGTGCCCCAGCTGCACGTGACCCTACTGTAGATGAAGCAGTGGTTTAACAGTGAGCTATGAGCCGTGTCTGGGACCAGCCCTGCTCTGAAGGGAGGGATGGGGCGGGAGGGGGAGAGAGGGGAAGAGGGGAGATCCAGAGCTGCTGCTGTTGCTGCTGCTATGAACCAAGTACTGGACTCCATCCAGGGCTCGGGTTATAAATCAGGCTGGCTGTGGCCGTACTGGAAGAGGGTCTTCATAGGCTCTGCTCTGGGCTTTCATTGGGTCAAGTACATTAACCCAGCAACCCTTCACATCCCCGTCTCCCTGAGGATGATGGGAAATACCGTCCCCTCCCTACCACCGCTGTCCAGCAAAATGTATGGACCTGTACATTATCAAATAGAAGAACATCCAGGCTGAATGCTAGCTTATCATGGGTGTGAGGCAAAACAGTGGTCCAATAACTAAAAATGAGAGATAACTAGGGACTAGCCTACTCGCATGGGATTAGTATTACCTAGGGACATCCAGTAATTTGTAATAATTGCATCTGTAATTTTGGTCTCATGCGAATCTGCCATTTCTGTGATGTGTAAAGTAAAAATTCCCCTGAAAATTACCTACCATATATCGGCCAACTGCAGGGGTCCTCTGGTAATACTAGCTCCTTCCGAAGCCCCATGTCTGTGATTCAGACTGTTTATGTTGGCAAATCGTTTTCTAATGATCGTAACAGCAATCCAAAATGTCTTCTAACGGTCCATTTTTATCTTTGGTGGGATTTAAAGACGGCAGTTGCAGCATGGAAGCCATCAAACATCACTGCACTAGAGGCTTTTGGAGGAAGAATGGATAAAGATTCCAGTCAAGAGGTGTAAGAAGCTTGTTAGCACTTACAAAAATCATTAGAAGTATAAACTAAGGACAGAATAATATTGCCCATGGGCCTGTGTTAAAAGAGTCACATTTTTCATTTAAGTGTCAATTATAGTGAGTCTTTGTTAAAGAAAACGAACAAACTTAAGTATGACTGAACTATGACTAACGTAACTCAAATAATCACGAAGATGCACTGTGGGTTTTTGGTTTACGCGGTCCAAAAGTGTGTCCATACCAAGACGTTTTGGTGCTTTTATTCCATTTTATCAAACAACAAGCAAATTCAACAAAGGTCTATTTGCTGCCTCTCCTGCTCAACTGACTGAAAAAAAAAAGCAGCAAGCAGAAGCAAAGGCTTGGTCTCCTCTGGTTAATTAATATAATCATTAAAAGGTAGATATGCTTTAAATTTCCTTAAAAGACGTAACTGATAAAAGTAACGATAACTAGTTAACTAGAATCAAAGGTATTCTGTCTAAACCAGACCTAGAGAGACTTGCATGCATTTATCTCCAGCAGGTTAGACTACTGTAACGGTCAGCTGTAGTACATCCAGAACGCTGCTGCTCGGGTCCTTACTAAAACCGGGAAGTACGACCATATTAGTCCTGTCCTCAGGTCTCTGCACTGGCTTCTTGTTGCTCAGAGAATAAACTTTAAAACAGCTCTGCTTGTGTACAAGTCTCTCCATGGCTTAGCACCAAAGTACATCTCTGACCTGTTGGTCCCATATGAACCATCTCAGACTCTGAGAACCTCAGGGACAGGTCTCTGCTGGTCCCAGAGTCAGGACTAAACTCAGTGAAGCAGCGTTTCAGTTTTATGCAGCTAAACTCTGGAAGAGTCTTCCAGACGATGTTAGCCAGGCCTCTACTCTGACAATGTTCAAGTCCAGACTTAAAACTGTTCTTTTTAGCTGTGCATATGCCAACTGAAAGTGTTTTATCTGCCCTCTACTCTTTTAATTTCATTTTAAATGGATTATTATTATTATAATTTTAAAATTTGATTTTACTGTTTTAATTTTAATACTTATCTATGTACTTTTACCTTGTCTTTTTTTCTGTAAAGCACTTTGAATTACTCTTTTCATGAATTGTGCTATGCAATTGCCTAGTTTCTATTGTTTAATGAGCTTTTAGTCATTTGTTTGTGTTGTCATTTATTCTGTTGGGTTGTCAAAAACTCCACACAGAAAAGCTTAGCCGATCTAACTCAAGATCTTCTTGTTCTGAGGTGTCGGTGCTAACCACTCTGCAATTGTGCTGCCATTAGAGACTTTATAGCATTTTACTGTACGGATTGTGAGATTACACAATAGAGGTTGGGAAAACACAAAATTGATTATTTTGATCTAAAGTGAGAAAACAGGTAAGATGGTGCACAGTAGCCATTTGTGCTGGCTTCCTTAAAAACTGGCCACTTTAATGAACATAAATCTTTAAATGCAAATTGATTCAGTCACATGACAAAAAAAAAAAAAAAAAAAAAAAAAAAAGACGCTTCTGCAGTCACCGTGTTGTTTACTTGCCTCATTCATCACACTTATCCATCAGAGTGCTATCTCGGTGGCTACATTGGCTGGCGTTCGCTGGCAGAGACAGATATACACTCGTGAGATTGTTAACAGTGTCAGCGTGAGGAGGTGCGAAAATGCGACATGCCCCCAAAAATACGGCGCTTTACTGCGTTCCGACAGCTTCGCCTTTCGCATTCATGTCGTTTAACACGCCGTCCCAACGCTTCACAGCTTCCCCACTGTCAGTCAGAGAGAGCTGCGCTGCACAAGAGAAGTGTTACTAAACGCACATGTGTTTTAGAGCTGGAGCGAGAGCCTGCAGGGGGCTGTGGGGGTGGAGAGGAAAACCAGGCATCAAACACTGTGTATAGAAAGGGCCAATTGGAAACTACAGAGTTCATTTTTAAAGTATGGTCTCTGTCTTTGCACGGTTACTTCTGCTGTAACTATGGCAGTTTTTCTCAAAATTTTCACACCAATTGCTACCTTAGAAAATATATGGCGTTACAAGGAACCAACTTTAATGGACTAGAATGAGCCTAAATCTGGACTAACCCAGGTCTAAACCAGGGAATAATACAGGGATTACCAGAGAAAAATGTATTAATAAATAAGGACAAAAAAGGGTATAAAGCAGGACTAAATCAGGAGTGAACTAGGTCAAAGCCAGGTCTAAACTATGAATAAACAAGCACCAAACCAAAAATATACCAGAGACAAACCGTTACTAAACCAGGTCTAAATCAGGATTAATCCTGGACTAAACCAATTCTAAGCCAGGACCTGGTTTATACCAACCCTAAACCAAAACCAAAACCAGACCAAAACTAAACCAAGATTAAGCTAGGTCTAAACCAAAACTAATCCACTGATAAACCAGACTAAACCAGGACATAACCAACATTAAACCATGACTAAACCAGGATCAAGCTAGGTCTAAACCCAAACTAAACCGCAGATAAACCACACTAAACCAGGACATAACCAAGACTAAACCATGACTAAACCAGGCTTAAACCAGAACCAACCTAAAAATATACCAGGACAAATTCATGACTACAGCAGGTCTAAATCAGGACTAAACCACTAGACCCATCAGGACCAAACCACGGCTAAACTAGGTCTAAACCACAACTAAACCATGGAGAAACCAGAGTAAAGGAGGACAGGAGGAAAGGAGGACAAATCCAGGTCTAAACCAGGTCTACACCAGTCCAAACCAGGACTAAATTATAAGTATAGCATTGATACCCACTGAATGAATTTGATCCCCACTAGACAAGACACTGTGTGACTGTGTTTGTTGGTGGTGGAGGAGCCATAGGTGCCGATTGGCAGCCACACTTCCTTCAGTCTGCCCCAGGGCAGCTGTGGCTACAGAAGACACTGAGTCACAGAGTGTGATTCGTGAGTGAATGAATAATGCATCTAATTGAAAAGCAACTTTGAGTGTCTAGAAAGGCGCTATACACTTATTTACCAAGAAATTTCCATGACTTTTCCATAACTTTTCCAAAACTTTTGACTAAATTTCCAAGATACAAAAAATAACTTACACATTAATAAATAGTATTTAAAAAATCCAAGTTGAATTCTACCCCCAAAAATAATGTTATTCTGTGAATTTTACTGACTTATAGCCTATACACCACTGATTAAAAGCTAATTATTCTTAGTAAGTTGGCTCAGAACATATTTTTAAAAAGTAAATAAAGATATAAAGTAATGACCTATCCTATTTTAAAGTATTACCAAAACCAAAAGTTATTTAGTTCAAATATTCAGACGGAATTAGATATAGGTCGCCTTTTCCTGCTGTGAGAACATGGCCAACAAGGCCACATTTCTAGTTTTCATTCTCTGGCAGCTCACTGTGAGTTTGACAAGTACAAAAATCAAGATACATCATCAGTGCATTAGACCGGGCTCTGTGCTTTTAACAAAGTTGGTACAAAGACGTTAATGGTGTTATTACACTCTGAACTGGGCTAAAGTGTGGCCAGACCGCTGTTGGAATTTCCAAAACTTAACACCAAAATGTAAAATTCCAAAACTTTTCCAGGGCCTGCAAATTGCATTTTAAAATTCCATGACTTTTCCAGGTTTTCCATAACTGTACGAACCCTGAATAAGACTAATGCTTTATTTATTTATTTATTTATTTATTTATTTATTTATTATTATTATTATTATTATTATTATTATTATTATTATTATTATTATTATTATTATTATTATTATTAATATATAGACAACCATTCACTCTTACTAGGGGCAGTTTAGAATCTCCAACACATGCATGTCGATGGACGGTGGGAGGAAGCTTGGAGAATCAGGAGAAAATCCATGGTAACATGGGGAGGACATGCAGACTCCACAAAGAGAGATTGTGTGGCAGCCAGCCCAAGGATCAGTCACATGACCTCAATGCTAAGGGCACTAACCACTCTGCCACTGTGCTCCCCACTTAATATCCATTTTGACACTGCATTTCCCTACACCTGTGAATCGTCCTTATAATTACACACAAGCTTCAAAACCACCAGACGTGTGAACACTACTTTCTCTTTGGTAAACCGCTGCTGTCTGTACTGCACCATCTTTTTTTCCGCCTGTGTCTCTGCTGCAGTGGCAGATGACAGTAAGTGATGCCGTCTGACTGCACCAGGACGCGCCCTGTCTGTGTCCCAGGTGTCACACACACACATCTACACACACACATCTACACACACACACACACACACACACCTACACACACACACACACAAGCATCTGAGCTCTACACGGCCTCACCACCACTGCACAGGGGAAATAAATAAAACCAAACACGTCTGGAACATGTGGAAATACCACTTCGGTGTTAACCGTGTTGTTAATGTGACGTTTGAGACAGTTCCTGTTTCTCTGATTGAAATAGATGTGGGGCTATTGCAGTAATACTGAATTAAGGGCAATGACACAATATAGTGACTGATGCTCTACACAGGCAACAGTGATGAATACATGTAATGGAATAACATGACAAGCAGACCATGAACACTTAAGTAAATGCATATGACACATAAAACTAACAAGAAAGCAGTACAGTCCAATCAGCCAGAACATTATGACCACTGCAGCTGAATTATAACTTACAGTTGGGATATATTAGAAGGAAATATTTTTTTTATTTAGATGATTTGACCAAATTGAGTCTGGAAGGGCAACCAACGTAAATTAAAAATATGCAAATCACTGTTTACCAATATAAGAGGTGACAGATGTGCTGTAGTGACCCCGGAAGGCAAAAGCTGAAAGGAAAGAAGTGATCTGACCACAGCGATCTTGAATGACTAGACAAACCCCCAGTTTATACCAAAAGCAGCAGCGTTGACCGACAGCGTCCCGTCATCTGCGTATGAACTGCTTTTTGTTTAACTAGTCTGACAATTCACACTGGCGTCGGCACAGGGCGTCACACAAATGACTAGCCGTGCAGCTTCAGTGAAGTTGAAGTTCTCTTTGCCGAGCGACTCTGAGGTGATCAGTAGAGCTACAGCAGGAGAAACACACGAAACTGGCACAGAGTCTCAAAATAAACTTCTGCTACACTGAAAATAAAGGCTCACTGAAATAGCAGTAATGTAAACATTGCGCATCGAGAAGTTAATTCTTGAGGGGGAGAAATGGAACATCATTTGCCAACCTTAGAACCTTATTGGAATTTGCAACTTCATCCTCCAGGTACCGCCAAATACTCCACACTTCACCTTAAAATGGTCACCACAAAAAAGGATGGATCAGCTTTGGCTGCAAAAAATCAGACAGAAAGCAAGAGGGCATTTGTTGTCCCTAAAGCCAGATTCACTGTCTGAGGATTGGGCCGTCTTAGTCCAGATTTTGACTGCCACCCAATCCTCTTAACAGCCAAAAGTGTTGACAAAGGGCACCACTGGCACAAAGCTATCCAAACACTTACAAGCACTAACCATTGCTTTACTTGCTTCACAGACAGTTTTGTTCAGCTAACCACTCAGCTAAAGCAAATTTGGAGTTTTATTTTATTCTTCTTGCACTCCAATTAAGCCCAATGCAGGTTTAGAGCTTGTCTCTGAATCTTGCTGCTTTCTGTTCACAGCAGCCATATGTCCTCAGAGGAAGGCACTAAGCAACAGCTGCAACACGTCACTGCGCACAGATTACTTTAACCTTTTGTACCTCTAACACAAGTATTCATTTTTCCATAGCGCAAAATATCCACAGATCCACAGTGGACAGTTCAAGACAACAAGCCACTGGTCTGGAAAGAAGTCTGTACCAGAACTGTGTATGTGGTACAAGAACTGCTAAATTATAGTAGAAAGCAAGTGATTTATAAACTACAATTAAAGTAGACTAAACCAGGACAAATCTAGGACTAAACCAGGTCTAAACCAGGGCTAAACTGGGTCTAAACTAGGTTTAAACCAGGTATGAACCAGGACTAAACCAGGACTAAACCAGGTCTGAACCAGGACTAAACAAGGACCAAACCAGGACTAAACAAGAGCTAATCCAGGATTAAACCAGGACTAAACTAGGTCTAAAGCAAACCTAAACCAGGACTAGACTAGGTCTAAATGAGGTCTAAACCAAGACTAAACCAGACTGAAATCAAGAATCAACCAGACTAAACCAGGACAAATCCAGAACTAAACCGGTTCTAAACCAGGACTTAATCAACAATATACCAGGAGGATTTCAGGAAAAAAACTAGGTCTGAATCAGAACTATACTAGCTCTAAACCACAACTAAACCAGGAATAAACCAGGTTTAAACCAGAACTAATTCAGGCCTAAACCAGCAGCAAACCAGGACTAAACCAAAAATAAACCAGAACTAAACCAGGTCTAAACCAGGACCAAATCCAAAATGAACAAGGTCTAAACCAGACCTAAAACTAGACTAGGGCTATACCACAACTAAACCATGAATAAACAAGACTAAACCAGGGCAAATCCAGGACTAAACCAGGACTAAACCAAAAATAAACCAGGACTAAACAAGGTCAAATCAAGGACTTAATCAGAAATAAAACAAAACAAAACAAAACAAAATCAGGACTTGAAGTTCAAAAAGCTCCTGAGTACCAGCAAAAACATACCATGTTCCACCAGCGGTACCCATACCACAGTTTGAGAAACAATGGTCTAGTGGAGTCCATACATGGCCTTAGACTCTTTTGAGGGCAAAAGTTTAAACCTATACAATCAGTACTCATCACAATCGTATGACTTATCTGTGCAGTCATTCTCCATCTCCATAAGGATTACAGGAACAAAGCCGGGCTATTACCGCCTCAGAAATCCATTAGTCCACATGCACTTAAAGGTAAATCTGCGGGCTCGTTCGGAGACAGATGTGTTTATGTGTTCTATATCCGCTTAGTCAGAGGCAGTGATGCTTCAGCCCCCGGCCCCTAAAGCCATGTGACTCACCGCGCACAGAGCCGCGGGATCGACGGCAGAGGAGTCAAGCGCCGAGCCATAAGCCAACATGAAGGTAAGACTGGGAAAATGAGGAGATTACACACGCATCCGTCTCAAAAGTCTGCGCGTTACAGAGGAGTGGCTCGGAAATCAAAGGCTGACAGGTGTAAGAGCCTTAAGGTAATAGTGCAGAGTTATTTGAAGTATGGAGCTATATGTGGTAGTTGTAAATAGTGTATTAGCTGGACTAGACTGTCAGTGTGGGTGTAGTCTGTGGAGCTGGAGAGTCAGTCAGAAAAGTACAAGCTCAGGCCGGATGAATTTCTTTAACTTTTCCGGATATTTATAGATTTTGTCCAATCAGCTGTGAAATACTTGAGCTACTAACGTACATAAGGATGTATGACTGTTGGTAACACTTCAATATAACTCACTCTATAAAGTATTAAATAAGAATTAGTAATAATATTGCATCGGATCTATATATTGCTTTTTTTGGACACTCAAAGATGCTTTACAATTGCATTTGTCATTCACTCCCCACAATTGGTGGTGTTGTATGTGAGCTACTTCTGTAGCCACAGCTGCCCTGGGGCAGACTGACTGAAATGTGGCTGTCTTTCTGCGCCAAACGGCCTCTCTGACCACCACCAATCACACACTCTCATACACTCATTCATACAGGCAAAGTGGGTGAAGTGTCTTGGCACAACGACAGTATGCAATGCTAGCAGTGGGGATCGAACTGCCAACCTTCAAGTTAGTGGGCAAACGTTTCCAAACACCACTGAGTTATAAACATTGTTATCAGTATTTCATTTTTGAGCTGTAAATCAGTGCAAAATTAGAAACAGCAGGTTTAATACAAAAATATTTATTAAATGACAAATCTTGTAAATTACATATTTATTAATGCTTTATTACTGCTTATAAGTGGTGAGTTACACTAAAGTGTTACTGGACTGTCTGGTAACACACTATGTAGCATTAGTTAAATATTAGTTAAGGATTAGTAAAGCAGTTAATAGATTTTTTTTTTTACAAAGCAGTTCTTCAACATTAACAACTATTTATTAATTACAATATTGTTAATTACAAATTTATTCATGCTTTATTACTGCTTAATAGTGGCGCGTCATTCTAAAGCAGTGGTTCTCAAGCTTTTCACACCATGTATATATATGTATAATATTTGGCTTTCAAAGAATGATTTTTTACTGACAAAAATAAGCCATGCTAAAGAAGGACAGGGACTAAAACCAGACTAAACAAGAACTGGACTAAATCTAGACGAAATTAGGACTAAGCCAGGACTAACCCAAGTCTAAAACAGCACATAACCAGAACTTAATCAGGACTAATCTAGGACTAAAGCTAGACCAACCAAATCTGGAACTGAAACAGAACTGCAAAAGACTTAAAAGTACCACCAGAAGAAACCAGCATACAACTAGTAGTAGCAACACTTCAATTCATTTATCTTAACATCCAGTACCTAGAGAAGACAAACTGAGCACTGCTGGTAGAGAAGTACATTTCATTTATTATGCATTTTTGCACCACATCTTGCCGCATTAAGGAACTACATTTTGTTTCTAAAATAAAGTCTATTCTAAATGAATTTAAACTCATCATCAGATAAGTATTAGCTAGTAGTAGTAGTGTCCCTCAATGACCCACATAGATGCACACAGACGAGGCCAGCGCCAGCCCAGATGTCAGTTTTCTCACTGAATTCTCTTTTAACATGTCCTAAAATGAACTTACCTCTTCAAACATGCATTGAAAATTGTGTACATTTATAGTACTTGACAACAGACCACAACCATTTAAAACACAAAGCCAGTGCCCCACAGTAACAACAGTTAATGTGGTAATATAAACACTACAAGTATTATATGCACAACAGTATCAGTGAAAAATAAAGTACAAGCTGAAGGCAGGACCAGGCTTCTGTGCCAAAATCATGGCCTCCTCAACTCAGCTCAGCCCTCCCACTCTGAAGGATCCTGACACCCTTCAGACGCTCTGCTAAGCCCCCTGCAGTGGATCCTCTGGGTGATAGAGCTGAGTGGATTGTGTTCACACATACAGCTCTTCCAGATCAAGTCAGGTGGATAGTATGCACAAGTATGGACATCATAAATATGCTTTTGGACACGTAAATGCTGCAGATGCAAATTTCTGTGCAAGCAAAAATACAGCTGCAACTAAAAAAATATTTATTTCTGTAGTTCAGTTTAAAGTTAATTGCATATATTGTATTGATTTAGTGCACACAGAGTGAAATGTATCCAGCATTTATTTATTTAACTTGTGGTGATTATGGCTTACAGTTAATGAACCCCAAATTCAGCATCTGATCAAAGAATACTACATAATAATAAGTGTCACAATTAAAATAGAATAAATGTTTCAAATATTTTACTGCATGTATACTGCCGTCCATATTCTCATGCTTATCCAGGGCCAAGTCATGGGGGCAGCAGTCTAAGGAGGGATGCCCAGACTTTTCTCTCCCTGGACACTTCCTCCAGCTCCCCCCGGGGGCACCTCAGCTGACGCCTCTTGATGTGGAGGAGCTGTGGCTCTACTTCGAACTCCTCCCAGGTAATCTGAGCTCCTCAGCCTATCACTAAGGGAGTGCCAAGTCCCTCTGCAGAGGAAACCCATTTTGGCCACTCGTATCTAAAATCTTGTCTTTTTGGTCAATGTGAGGTGCAGAGAGATCATTTTCTTTTTCCACAATCTAGAATTGTAGAATTGTCTCCATAAACCAGGGATCTGCAACCTTTTGGATCCAAGAGCCAATTGTTGCCAAAATCTGTATTTGTAAAAACCCGCAACCAATTCAAATGTACAAACGTAAATTAGCCTATAAATAAAATAGCATAGTCCCATGACCTATGCATGATCATTAATTCTTACAAACCAGTAGAGAACTGTGTTATGTATCGTTTAATAGCCCACTAAACAGCAATGTAATATACTGAAGCTATGCATATTCAGAAAACTGGAGTTACATCCAGTAACTATTCCTTGGCACTGTTTATTTAACTCATGTGTTTTGTGCTTATAATCAGCCTGTGTGTGCAACCACGTGGCCATTTATAGCTTATAACAGTTTTCTTAATAAGTATAATGCTATAATAAATTCTGGAAAACAGGGAGAAAGTTTTATTTTTCACAGGATGTTGCAGATCCAGGTTGTTTCAAAGACTTGTGCTTGGCTACTTATTTATCAGTTGACCTTACATAAACAGATGGCAGATGGCAGGGAGCTGCTTAACAGGGGCTAAAGAGCCGAATGTGGCTCCAGAACAATGGGTTGCAGATGTCTGCTATAAACCATATACCGCTTTACATAAAGATACACTCAAGGAAAAAAGAAACACACCACTTTCATTTTCTCAATTTGTCAAAAAATATTACAGCCAGTGAAAAATTACAGGCTACAATGAGTTTAGTACTATTCTGAGTCAAAATGAAATGACTGTTTTCCTGGTTCCGGTTGATTGCTTTTGATGACCAATAACAACTGTATTTTTGTATTAATCACCTATGTCTGGGTCATGAGTAAAACTCAGAGATGAATTGGACCTGTCCTCAATTGTGCACAACCATTCCCTATAAAAAGACACCAAAATGGAAAAAAAAAGCACATTTGTTCACAATGCCACGACTGCTGCAACCAGAGAGAGATCGTGCCATTGGCATGCTTCAAGCTGGAAGGAGCACACGGCTGTAGCCAGGAGTTTGGAGTCCATCACTCTACTGTTGTACGCCTTGCTCAGCGTTTTTCACACCACTGGATCCTCCGATGACCGTCCCAGATCTGGTCGACCACATGTCACAACTGCTGCATTATTATTGTTTGGTCATGTTATTGTTATTGAAACTGTCATAAGCATTGATTAATTGGGTCTGAATATCAGGGACGGGTATATGGTTGATGTGCACATGTAATATTTCCATCAAAAATAAGTAACCAAACAAAAATGTGGTAAAAAAGCAGTAGTGCGTTTCTTTTTTCCTTGAGTGTAGTACTGACATGTAGAGGGCTATGTATTATTGACAACTACCACAAACAATGCATTTTTAAAGAATGAATAAACAATTTTCTTATAGACACACTATAAAGTGTGTTTTTGTATCATATTTTGACAAGTTTTGACTACTTCCTGCAGTCTTCCTCAGAAGGGTCACATGAATGTTGCTGTGACGTGTCTTGGCAGCTGATATAAACAGGTTTTGTCTTCCTACCTGGAGTGGTAAGACGGCAGCGCCATCTACAGTCCGCAATATCTGACCATTGCAAAAAGGAAAACCTTACAATGGACTGAGACAAAGCCAGAGTCAAAGGCCATTGAGAGCCAGAAACATGTTCCCAGGACAGTAAAACCATGACACACAGTAAAACCATGACACACACCTGGAGACATCGTCCTACCACTCCAGGCAGCAAGACAATACCAAAAGTGCTAGCTGAAAAAACACGTCACAGCAACACCACGTGACCCTTCTGAGGAAAACTGCAGGAAGTAGGCGAAACATGTCAAAGTACAATACAAGAATTCAAAAAAAATGGTAAATGGTCACATTTATATAGCGCTTTTCTACCTTCATGGGTACTCAAAGCGCTTTACATCAAGGAACCGTTCACCCATTCACACTCACATTCATACACCAGTGTGCGCAGACACCGGAGGCAAGGTGGGTTAAGTGTCTTGCCCAAGGACACAACGACAGTATGCAACGGTGGGAGTGGGGTTTGAACCGCCAACCTTCTGGTCAGTGGACAAGCGGCTCTACCAACTGAGCTACTGCCGCCCAAAAAAAGGCACCGCACACTCCGTCATTCCATTTTTTGAGTTTTTGGTGTTTTCCGGCGTCTGTACAGTAAAAGTACAATACAAAAACAATGGTCTGTCTATGAGAAAATTCTTTATTAGTAAAAATTAACCTTTTTGGATCACTTTAAAAGCATTTCAAATAGTAAAAATGGGTGCTGGTCTTACCTGTGGTGCACTATGTATGTTATGATGGAGGCGAAGAGGCAGAGCAACATGACCGCCGTGCAGGCATACACGACCGGGTGCAGAAACTCCCCGGGATATTGGGGGAAAGACAGCACCTTCTTCAGATCCTACAAAAGACAGAAAGAGAAAGAGAGTATAGATCAGAGAAATGTCACCAGAACAGGTCCATAGACAAGGGCTTGACTTCAAGCAGGGCATAAAGTGTGCGGGATGTCCCATAAAGTGTCCGCTTGACTGGCTTTACTAAAAGATGGGAGGTGAAGTTTATGGGCTGAGTCTCTGTGCAGGACATGTGATGTATTTAGTGAATTTCCCAGGCTGAAGAGTAGCTGTTTTTATTCTTGCTTACTATGAAATGTAGCCCTGTTCGTAACCCTAATTTGAATATTTTTCTTGTAAGAATTTTGATTGTGCCCTGACTCAAAACCTTGATAAAAAATCTTCAATGTTGTCTCTACTGGCAGTGCAACATATTAGTGGTCTTGGCTTAATCCCTGTTTATTCATGGTTCACTTCAAGTTCATTCCTAGTTTATTTTTGGCCTAGTGGAAGCTAAGTCCTGATGTAATCCATTTTTTTTTTTTTTTTTTTTTTTTTTTTAATGCTGATTTAGCCTTGAATAAATAGTTTTCTAAGTGTATGTTTTTAGGGTACTTGACTTGACGACAGCATTTTTTGGAATCAGTTAAACATATTTGCTAAATTATGTTTTTCTTAAACATAATTTTGTAAGTTTTAGACATACGCATTTTTAATTTTTAATTTTTTTAACATTAAACTGCAAAATGTCCTGCGGTTGACTGTTAATATTTTCAAAATACAGAATACAAACATTTATAAAATATGTCACTAATGTCTTTGACAGTTCATAAGGTTGATGGCATAGCATTGAATATTTTAATTTATTAATAGAACACTTTTAACTGCAGTTGAAGCATAGAAAAATAATTAAAATTTGTATTATCTTGTAATCTAAAATGGTGTCATGCAGTGTGACATGAAAGATCAGGCTTTTAAACAGGCAGTCTACAGGAGCTCATCTGTCATCTCTCACAGACCAGAAAGACCTCTAGATAAGCTGAAGGTAATAAAGAACTGTTATTTTATTATTAATAATAGCAAAATCCTCAGTTTCTATGAGGCAATTAAGATTCACGTTTATGTTTGGTGTCCTGCAGCTGTATTTATAAAAAAATATGAATGTTACAAATAATTTTTAGACCAGAAAGGGATGTACTCATTTAGTTTAGCACAGCAGACATGTTGAGTAATTTCTGACAATAATTAAAAATGGCCAAATTGTGGTGATTATCCTGTAGTGTAACAGAACAGTAAGTAACAGAGTAACGATGTCAAATAATCCAGAAATAATAGAGTTACAGTTGAAATTATGAATTGTTTGCAAAAATGCTTTCTTCACACTCACTCAGAGCTGATTTAGATTTGAAATTATTATTTAATATTCTTGTTTTGTTTTTGTTTTTTTGTTTTTTTTTTTTGCAAATATATAGTGATTATTATTTACAAGTAATAAATAAGACATGAAACAAAATACAATGATATACATGGAACAAACAAGATACGATGTGTGCAGTAAATTCCAGAAAGAACTAAAAATAAAAATAACAATAAATAACTAAAACAAAAATAAATAAATGATTATTATTATTCAATAATAATAATAATAATAATAATAATAATAATAGGTATTATTTCAAAGTTAAGGGCATAAAAAAGCTGTTACACGTCCTTATAAATGCCCATTTAAACATTTATACTCAAAAATGGGTTAGTGACAGCCATTCACCAAAGTCAGGAGTGTCACAGCATCTTTACAAACCAGAAAATCCCACGCAGACCCCCAACAATAAGACTTAACTCTAGTGAAAATACTATGTCTTGTTTTTTTGTTTTTTTTTCATAGATTTCTATAAAAACATTACAAAAACAGCTGTTGGCTAAAAACAGGGTAGCCCTAAGGTCCTAAAAGCATTGAAAAGGTATTAAATTTGATTGTGTCAAAATGAAAGCCTTCAAAGTATAATTTATTACGAATAGGTGTTCAATTTTGTTCATCTAGGTCTTAAAATCGTCAAAACATTAATTTAATTAATCATTAAAATGAAATTAATTAATCATTGAAATGCGTGGATATTTTTTAAATGCAGAGTGTTGGCATTACATCTCATTTTAAGTGGCATTAAAAAGTCCTAAAAAGGTCTTAAATTTTGCAAGACAAAACCTGGAGCTACCCTGAAAAATTGCCTCAAAGTAATATTTTTAAACAAGTACCTAATTGTAATTCATGTCAAAACTCTGGTGGCCCCCCTGCTGGACGTTCGCGGCCCACCACTGGGCTCCTGACTCCACTTTGGGAACCACTGCTCAAGCATATTAGCAATGTCGTGTTGATTTAGTCTTGGATACTAGATTGATCATGAAACATGATCAGGAAGAAAGAAGTCACTCAGAAACCCTCTCTAGCCTAATGATGAGTTTCTCTGTTTGGAGGCACAGCATGCGACGCAAATACAAAGTCTGGCAGTCTGGGAGCTGTGTAAGTATCAGCAGAATTAAGTCCCCAGTCCTGTCGACTCTCTGCATTTACATTCTGCATTTCAGGCGTTTAGCTGACACCCTGAGCTGCGCGGATGAATGCAACAATAGCATAAGCTGCCTAGTCTGCCAACATAAAGGCAGAAAATCAAAACAAAAAATGGATAGGAGCCAAGTCAAACGGCAGAATGAAAGGCGAGTTAAGTCGCTTTTTGTGTCTTTAAAAGACACATTGTTAACTAAGGCTCATTAAGCTCCTATCAAAATCACAGCGTGGCTTATTTTTTTATTTATTTTTTTCTTCCCCTGTGCATTTCTCATTTTGTGACAGATTCAGTTTGAAAACACAGGCTTTAACTTTAACTTATTCCTTTTTTAACTCAAATGTCTTAAGTGTGTATCTTATTAAGTACTGTTACTTATCTTACTAAGTACTGTTCATGGGGCATCAACAGGTACTCTACGTTCTACAGTATACATTCTTTACTTTTCTATTCTATTTAATAAGGTCAAATACCAAACAGACAAACAAAAAAAAGTGTCCCATGCATGCATTATGTTTGTAGCTAACTTGCAACATGGACTATACAGCTTTTAAAGACTAATAAGCTGCACTGTTCAGGATACTGCAAGGGTAAATTTGGCAGTTTTTTTTTTTTTTTTTTTTTTTTTTTTTACTAGAAATGGGATGGTTCCTTAAAAATAAAAATAAAAAAAGAACACTTCAGACATGTCACTCATCAAGCACCATGTTTTCATTTGGCACAGAAAAGAAAGGGTTAAGTGTTTTTGCACAGAGAAAAATAGTTCAGTTTAAAGACATGCAACTAACTTAATCCTGACAAAGACAATTTAAAGATTCATGCCAGTTTTTGTTTTATGTTACAAGGCCCAGGAATCCCAAACATTATTTAGCATGAAATGTCAAAAACTGATAGGAAGATATTAAATGTAATTAAATTTAGCGCGTCTATTTAAGGGGCCATTTAAACGACAACACGTTTTGCTGAATCTGCAAAGGTTTGATTGCAGTTTGTCCTTTCATTTACACAAAGACAGGCTTTCCGTTTTTCGAAAATCCGCAATCTTTTTAAAATGCTGACAGAGGTGTTTTGGTCTCACAGTGGAGAGCTGCTTGGAGCCGCTCCGCCCTCATGTAAACTGTGAAAACAGCAACTCACTGAAAACAATGACATAACAGCCCCAATCTGAACAGTAGTTGGCTTTTATGTCTCATGCGTTCATATTTAGTCGAGTAACTGTCAGTAATATCTATATACGTACTTACTTTTATGAGAGACATTATGAGAATGGCTCCAGAAAACCACAAGTTAATAAAGTAGTTGGAAAGTTACAGACCGGAGCTATCACTTCCTCTGTTGTTCACTCAATGTGGCCCTTTACAAACAGCACCTCCGGACAATGTCGGGAGGCATGCTTCCCAATCTTCTCCTGAGGTGTGTGTGCATATTGCAGGATGAAGTCAGTCGGATGTCAGAAGGACTGAATACACACATAAGAGGAGGGAGTCCGAATACCGCGGGGGGTGAGGGGAGCGCGGTCTGACACCTAATTAATGTGGTTGCTAACAATTCAAAGCTAACAAATACAAGAGCAGAGTCCTTCGCAGTGACGGTGGTTTAAGCGCTGATATTATCCCTACACTTACTCAGTCTAACGTAAAATGCTCACAGAGCGTCTGGTACAAAGCATATTTTCTTCTGTGATCAATGCTCCTGTACATGGTCCCTGTTCAATAAACTAAACTAAAACTTAACTGTACGGAAAAAAGTGAAGCACAAACAAGTTGTGGAGCACACGAGGATTTACGTGCAGCGCATCGACAGACGTGCGGTGTGTGCGTCATCAGCTGGCCACCAGACCATCTACTGCTGCATACAAACAGCTGATCGCTCCGGACATAGCACTAGGGCCCTCCAGGGAACACCACTGGGTGTGAAAAGTGGGGGGACTGTGTACAAACAAAGAGCCCCTCCTGAAGTTTACATGAGAGGATCTGGGTGACGGCGTGTGTTTGTAAAGGGCATGTGTGGTGTAGAGCATTTGCGGGGCCCACAGCGCCATTTGCTGGACACATACAGGTACTACAGTTTACAATTTTCCTTACACCTCAGCGTTGTCGTATAGATGCGAATCGGAAGGGGCATGACTGTTGCATTTTCCTGGCCAGCGTTGTCATGTAAACAGGTGCTAAAGTTCAAGAGGAGAACACGGGGTATTTTTCAGATCGTAGCTTTGATGTTTCACACAAAATAAAAAACATTCAAAAGAGAGAGAGATGTACTTCCTATAACTTAGGTTTAAAGGCCTGGCACATGAGCATGAAGAGAGACAGAGCTGTGAGCTCGAGAAAAAGTCAGTGGGGAGGGGCTGGTGGGACAGAACAGAAAGAGCGGCATGATCAGACAGAGCAACAAGAGGTTCAGAGGAGATTCAACTTTAGTCACATAAATAATCTAAAAAAAAAAAAAAAGTAAAGTAGGCAGTAGGCAATAGACAGGTCTGAGGGCAGATGTTTTCTCTAATGAGTTGGACAATCACTTGATGCGCATGTGACTGTACTGAGCTTTAAGATCCTTTTTTTCCATTAAGGATATTAGCCCCCTAACTCACCACTATTAAGCAGTAATAAAGCATTAATAAATATGTAGTTAACAATATTTTAATCAATAAATAGTTTATAGTTACCTTACTGACTCTGACATTTGTAATTTTGCATTTATTTACAAGAGCTCAAAAATCCTTAGTATTAGTAGTATTAGAGGTAATGCTTTCCAAACAATAAATTAACTGGTTACTAGTTCTGAACTAATGATTAATATTGTGAATTACTAAAATAAAACAAAAAGTATGAACTATGTACAAACTGTGAGAGCAAAACCCTGAAAACTGACACTGAATTTTGTGAAATGCCCTATCTTCAGTTTTTATGCTGGATGCCCTTCCTGACACAACACTCTCTATTTATCCAGGAATTAAATCCCAGTTTCCTGTTTGGCAGGCAGAGGGGGGAAAAAAGCATTTTACCAACAGAGGGACATGGCCTATTTAAAAGCCTAGCCCTATCATAATGAACTGAATGAACTTGAAACATGAGTACAGTAGCAGAAGAATTTACAAGTCAAATGTCGAAACAAATGTGTTGCACAGTCGTAACAGTGACACATTTCTTCATTTCCATTTTGTTCATTTTATGAGATTCCGGGATGGCTGGTATCAGGATTTAATAAATTCTTCAAAGTTTATGGGACAAACTCGCCTGAACGGACTGGCTGCCCTTTCAATCAGATATAATACAAAAACCACCGGACTTCAGTGACAGTTATTAACGTGCTTTATTAATATGTTTGCCTCAGAGAGAGGATATTAATGTGAGCTTCATTTTAAATAAGGTACCTCACACATTTCTATAAAACATGACATGCAGGTAACTAGACTGCTTTCCTCTTGCACTTTCTGTTATTGCTATTGTCAAGTTGTTAGATGATAAGCAGCCTACTTGGATAAAAGAGTGGGATAATGTGACATTGTGCATTGGCTAACTAGGTTTATAATTGATGAGTAGTACCTCAAAGTTATGTGCAAGCCTTTGTGTGGCAACTTGAAATTAAATAATATTTTCCTAATTGTGGAAGTTGAACAGCTGTTGTCTATGGCCTAGTGTTGATGGTGAGTAGTGTGCACTGTTAACAATGCTTTAGCCCCTCCGCCCAGTCACCACAAGCCATCACTGAGGACAATTGCTGCTGAAGATTCTTAGTCATCCAGGTGATATTTTTTTCTCTCAGCTGTTTTCTTTAAATGATGGCCACTGCAAATCATCTGCCGCCATCAAACACTTTCCTCTGACACCAACAATCTTTATGTTCTCTTTCACTAAATAAAAAATACATCCCTCTAGGCCTCCTGTCTGGCTTCTCTAACCTCAGCATCTTTTTATATTTCACATATTCACTATTCCCCCTCTGTCCACCATCTCAAACTGGCCTCTTTGACTTCTCCAAAACATTTATTTATCCACCTGCTTTATGTTTAAACACACATCAATACCATTGTCTGATGCCTGTATGGAATATTTTTTGACTTCTTCAGAAATGAGCACGCCTCATAGCTGTTTCTGTCTGAAGTGAGTGATCTCCAGACCCCGTGCAGCCCCCGTGCTCTCTCCCGTGTCTCATGGCTCCAGGCAGGTGCAGAGCCTGTGGTGACGTCACGACTTCGTCATGACGGCGTTTCTAAATAAAGCCCACCTTATCTCCATAACCCAGCGCTGTCTGACAACCGCTGTCTGCCTGCATCACTGTCTCCACCGGCCTGACGCTGCTGTGTTTATCCCAGAGCTGATGAGCCTGTCTGCAGAGGGTGACGACCTTCACTGAGCAGTTCTAAAACCACACTTGTTCAACACTGCTCGAGCTGTAATGAAAACGTTGGGGACGAGACCGAGAATAGCATGAAACTAGGAGTCTAATAATGTCTCTTGTGTACGCCAAAACATCCCAGAAAGAGAAAGAGTTGGAGTTAAGAGTTTTATTGAAGTGAGCAACAAAAAGGATTAATCAAAATGACCTCTTAAAAGCACTCGGAGCTTGCAGTCCAACTCTGGCAAGCTGCTTCTTAAACTTCTCTGGTTTGATTTCCCACTGGATCGTCTCTCCATAGAAGCATTTGCCTTTGTGAGGAATCTGATTTTTAATATCTTAACACTGATAGAAGAAGCTGTCATTGTACGAGTTTGATACATTAGTTAGAGGAATTTTATCCCTCCCATGGCCTAGACACTGGTGGTGAACTGAGGAGGCTGATGGTTCTGCTGCTGCGGTGGAACAGCAGGATTACAAAGGGGAGATAGCGTATATTTATGTGAATGACCTGAGAGGTGATTGGATGAGAGGCAAAGGTGGCAGGCTGTGATTGGCTGAGAGAGACAGAGAGATGAGAGGGAGTAGATGGGGAAAAGAAATCAGTTTTCCTGGATGAATTTATGCTACAGCTTTATTTGACAGCGCTGGCCAGGAAAACACAACACTTATGCTCTCTCTGATTTTGCATCCACAAGAATATGCTGTGAAAAAAAAAGTGAAAATCTGTAGTAACCCTGTGAGCAGCGCTGTTCACCCTGCTGGAAAAGTCACCACTGCAGAAGTAGCCACACCTTAACACTTTCACTTCAACTTTTACTTCATATGGTCCTCCTGGGCAGAACTGGTAAACTCTATTAAGTAAAGTACTATTTTGTGATTGAGTAGACTCGAATGGGGCTGTTACATCAATGTTTTTACTGGGGACGCTGTTTTTCTAGTACTCACAAGTGCAGAGCGTCCTGAGCGGTTTCCCACTGCGAGACTTAAACAACTCTCCCAGCATTTTCATAAGATTGCGTATTCAGTAAACAGAAACTCTATTCTCATGTAAACGCAAGGTCAAAATGCGCAATCAAATCATTGTGGTTTTTGGTAAAATGCATTGTTGTCTAAACGGCCACTAATACTGAAAAAAGACAAAGTATTTTGCACTAATAAACACTCTACTAAACTACTACTACTACTACTACTACTACTACTACTACTATTGAGCTACAGGCAGTGTTGCCAGATTGGGCTAGTTTGCACCCAATTGGGCTTCATTTGAACTCCTTGGGCTGGAAAAAAATGGTGTTGGGCTGGTTTATAAAATTTGAGCTGCTCTTCACAACATTTGGCAGGTTTTTAGAAAATATTCAGGAGGCAATACAAACAACATAATTTAAGTGAAAAACAAAGTAGAAATGCACATTTGAATAAACTGCTATGTCCTCCCACTCATGTCACTAGTTCATTTGTGGTTTCTTTGATGCCCTGAGCAGGAAGGCTTTGGTTGTCTGACTGCACTCCTTGTGGGGAACCTGTTTGTGATACTTTTTAGTGTGGCTTTATAACAGTTTAAACATTTGTTAAAAGCAGTTGTGCTTGTGATTTGGGTTGTTTTTTATCTTGTTTGTTCTGTTATGCAGTTCAACCCAGGCTACAGGGCCGAATTAGCTCAGTAGGTAGAGCCTTTTGCCCACTAATCGAATGGTTGGCGGATTGGTCCCTGCTACCAGCACATTATCATTATTATCCATGTCCCCAACTTGGCTCAAACCCAGGATCTCCTCATTGCAAGGCAAACATTTTCCACTCAAAAAGTTAAAGTATGTTTTACAAAATGTACTCAGGAAGTATCCAGTAAATTAGCTGATTAATAGTATCCAGTAACTCTAGAAACCTCTACTCTAGGATTTGCAATCAAAATGTGCCCCTTGACACAGCTGCCTCAGTCAGAATGCTTTCCTAATTTCCCTGCATATAACACATCTTCCCTTTGAGCCTAATGCTAATTTTGAGCTTTTGGCACAAAGTCTAGAATTTAACCAAACATTTTGCACAAACATTATTAACCAGAGTTGAACAGCTGCAAGGTCTAAATATAGAACACAAAAGAGTGGCTTCTTTAAATGAGAATCCATTTGATTTCATGCTAATGGCGAAACATCAATTACAGCTACTGTAATGCATCACATCTCCAAAGAGTGAAGAGCCTCTCTCTCACAGGCAAAAAGGCTTAGTCACAAAGTCAAAAAGTCGTGAAAAAAAAAAAAAAAAAAAAAAAAAAAAAAGAGTCTTCTCATTTAGGAGCGCAGCAGCAGCACACCAGCTCCAAAATATCAGAGCCAGGAAGAAAGTAGCCCTTGAAGGGAAATCCGAACATGCTGAGAAACTGTAAACAGCGTCACTTAATTTGTTGCTTACAGATTTACAGGGAATTATGAAGTTTATTTTTGTCCTCCGAGCTATGTCAATGAAGGACAATGTAAACCACTGCTAATTACAACTCAATGAATCGACGTGGCTGAGGAGGGGAAAAAAAGTACATGTCCCCAAGCATTAGCACCAAATCCTGCTGAACTAAAGCTTTTAAGTCAGTAAGCTGCTTCATATATAGGCGGGCAAATAGCACTTCATAGAACTTTCAGATCTTGCAAAAATAACCCCAATAAATATCAACATAATTAAAGGTCATGCAGAGAGGGTAATAGGCTAGTGGGAACCAATCACGCTTGGGACGTATTGGAGGCTTAATGCTTCTGGCACTGGGTGGGACAGTGGTGAGTGACAGAGGATACAGTGGAATGGATTTAGGTGTGAGACGGATGGGGGGAGGGGGAGGGGGGTGTCAAACACACTCATGGGATGTTGTTATCATCATCTCAGGACTGTCAGCACAGTCAGAGTCTCCAGAGTCTTTAACCATTCCTCATCAGAACAGAGAGAACTCAGGGGAACACAGATGTTTGGTCAGTGGCTTTTAAAGAAGCAACACTGTGTTATATACGTAGATATAGCATACAGTTAGCTTTACATGCCACTGTCAAACTATTACTGATGCGTATGTAAAGAATCATCCATGTTGTCACAATCAAAACAAGGTTAAAAGAAGTCATAAATACAGTCAGCAGCGGGGTCAGCCCCATGTTCCCCAGTACCTGTGTTCCCGGGTACCTATATACCTCTGAGCTCAGTCTGGTCTTTATGGAACCAAATGTACACTAACTTCAGGTAAAAGTCGAGCCATATAGCACACTTTTCTAAGAGAGTTTCATAGAACAGGGTTAGGGTTAGTTAGGGTTACTCAGAATATATCTGGGCATGTCACATTGGGGGCGTCACAGTGGCATAGTGGTTAGCAGCCCTGCCTCACAGCAAGAAGGTCCCGGAACCAGTTTCACAGTGATTTGGCAGGTATTTACGCCAGATGGCTTTTCTGTCACAACCAGCCTCATACAGTGACTTGAACAGGCAATGTCGGTAAAGTGCCTTGCCCAAGAACACAAAGAATTTAGCATTAGAATGTATTTGGGACTTAATATGCATAGCAGACAGTTTTACATGTCTTTGTGAAACTATCATTGATACGTTTCTGAAAGTTCTCAACCAGGTTGTCACAATCAAAACCAAGGTAAAAGATGTCATTTTGAAGTGGTTTGTTGAGTTGGGGATGTTTTGTCTCTCATTCAAGAGACTGTCAATTCTAATATCTACATTTTTTTTTATTATTTTTTTTTATTAAAAGTATAGTAGTTGTAAAGAATTTCACATGGAATGGATTATTCCATTGTAAAAAGAATGCCGCGAGTGTGTTCAGCTGTTATATTTGCAAAAAGAGGTTACATTGAGTCAAACTTGTAGAATACATTTTGGTTTATACACTGGTTTCATTCTTTCTTCTTTTTTTTTTTACTTTGACTTTTTATGTTTTCTACTGTATGCTCTCATTTTAGTGTACTGAACTGCATACATATATTGGCTCTATTTAGTTTGATTTAAAACCTTTACTGAACTATGAATCTGATGCCAAGTATTGTCATTTGACATTGTGAATCCACTCACATCTGACCCTGGCGTGATGTGCATACTGTGCCCATGTCACTTTCTTTTTGTGGTCCTGCACCACTAATGCATCAAATCCACACAAGCATAGATGAGACAATGCCATAAGCTTGCGTAATCCAACAGTACAGTACTATTCCACTTCAAATGTACTAAATAGCGTAACAATTTTTTTTAAAAATAAAGCTCTGGTTCTCCCATACTGCTTGACATTCACTTGAATTCTTGCTGCATTTTATCCATAGTCCATAATACCCCAACTTTGCAAGATCTAAAGATACAACTGGGACACCAAACCCCCCAATACTCTGTGGTGTTAGCTGCTTGGTTGCTTTATACTGGTACCTATGTTCCCCAGTACCTTTGTTCCCCGGTACCTATGTTCCCCGGTACCTTTGTTCCCCGGTACCTATGTTCCCCTGTACCTGCCTATGTTCTCCAGTACTTATCTTCCCCGGTACCTACCTATGTTCCCTGGTACCTTTGTTCCCCAGTACCTATGTTCCCTTGTACCTGTGTCCATCGGCACCTGCGTTCCCTGGTACCTATGTTCCCCAGTACCTATGTTACCTATTATCTGTGTTGCCCGGTACCTGTGTTAGCCGGCACCTATATTCCCCGGTACCTATGTTTCCCAGTACCTATGTTCCCTAGTACCTGTGTCCCTCAGCACCTGCGTTCACTGGCACCTATGTTCACCGGTACCTATGTTCCCCAGTACCTAAATTCCCCAGTACCTATGCTTCCTAGTACCTGTGTTGCCCGGCACCTATGTTCCCTGGTTCCTATGTTCCCCTGTACCTATGTTCCCCAGTACCTATATTTCCGTGTACCTATGTTCCCTAGTACCTGTGTTGCCCGGCACCTATGTTCCCTGGTTCCTATGTTCCCCTGTACCTATGTTCCCCAGTACCTATATTTCCGTGTACCTATGTTCCCTAGTACCTGTGTTGCCCAGTACATATGTTCCCTGGTTCCTATGTTCCCGTGTACCTATGTTCCCTAGTACCTGTGTTCTTTGAGTCAAACTTTTAGAATACATTTTGGTTTACATAATGAATCCGTTATTTTATTTTATTTTTTTTACTTTGATTTTTTATGTTCCCTACTGTATATTCTCAATACTCTCAATACTCTGTGGTGTTAGCTGCTTGGTTGCCTTATACTTTACATTAAAAACACAGTAAATGCCGATTTAATTACACAGCTCACTGTACCAAAAAATATTACAGCTTTATTTGCATAACAGTTGATTTAATCCTGTCTGTAAATATCCAAACACATGCCATTTATAACTGTTCCCCTGGTACGACTTCCTACCCCAGCTACTACACTGTATAAATACGCTCTTAATACTGCTTACAAGTTAACAAGTCATAAACTATATTCTTCCAGTTTAATAGGAATCCAATACAAATATGATGTTGTGATGTAATTCTTAGCAGCTGTGGTTCATTTCCTATTCCCTGTTGCCAGAAATGTAATTCCACAGTTGTTTGAATGATGGCCCTGGGAACACTAAACCAGACACATAATAGTTTAGGGAATTTCAGCATATTATTGAGTGTTGCAACAGTGAGTGTGCATAGAGTTTAGTACGCTTTGATTTTTTCTTTTTTATTCCACTATGCTGTTCTCTGTGTGCAAATAAATATCGGAATAAAATAGTGAACAGTGCCATGTAGACGCCATGTCTTAGTGTTCTCAGCAGCTTGTGACAGAATGAGTACAGATTTAATCTCATAAAGCAGTGTTTCCCACGCAGGGGTATGGGGACCACTAGGGGTACGCGAGCAATTTGCAGGAGGTACGTGGGGTTAAATATAAAAATGTACTATAAATAGTCATCAGTTATAGTACATTTATATATTTGGCTTTCAAAGACAAAAATAAACCTAAATATGGACTGAGCCAGGACTAAAGAGAGGGATGGGACACTAAAGAAGGACAAAACAGGGACTAAACCAGGTCTCAAATCAGAACTCAACCAGGAAAAAAAAAACAGGTCTAGGACTAAACCTATATGCAAAAAGGTTGGGAACCACTGACATAAGGTATAACAAAACAAACATGGCACATGGGCATATTTTATTAAGTGAAATAACAACATATGAACAACATAATATGAACAACAACCATGTGATAACAATACTGTGGCCACTGAAAGCTTAATTCCATTCTTGTTAGTTCATCCCCCATCCAAAGGACTCTAATGAACTGAGTTCACAAAGTCCCTTAAGGCTGAGGACACACCAATCTAACACCCGACCACTGTAAGAATAGGCAGGCCAACTATTCTGTCACCTCTGTGCAGTGCATAGGCATACTTATCCATAACAGCAGGCAGCGCTAGTCGTTAAACTCTGCTGATGTTGGGCTTCTGTAAATAAACTCAGTAACACTTAAGTGGTTTAAAGTGGGATAAAGTAACTTTCCACATTTCATCGTGGTTTTTGGCTTTTTTTTTTTTTCAGTGTAGTTCCCCTGTATTTCGAAGTAATGCAATATTAAAAAAAAAAAAAAAAAACTCACAAGTTTGGTTGACTACTTGGTGTGACTTCACGTTCGGCTCTACTTTTGTTTTTTCCTCCTCATATTCATATAAAGTTTTTAATGCATTTTGGCCATTTGCCATGACAAAAATCAAAAAATAAAGCCATCGTTAGCTTGTTTTTTTGGCTAACTGCAATGTGCCACTTTCTCGCAGGACTTTTTTAAAATTTTTATTTTCTCCAAATTGTGTTTATCATTTAGACATTGCTACTGCCTATTTCTGATTGGTTGAATGACTCTCCAGTTTTATTTAATTTCTGTCCATTTGTTCTCCCTCCATCATCAGGGACCAAACTATTCATAAACAACAAAATTAACTTCATGTTTGCTTCATACCTGTGTTCAGATAAATAGTTTATTCTTTGAGAGCAAATAGTACACTTAAACGTGGCAAGTGCAGGCGACCATATCTATGTTCCCACAGCTCTATGTTCCCACATTTCTAAAATTATTTTCTAGAAAATGGAGCATGTTTAACCCTAACCCTAACACCTAACCCAAAATCTTAAAAATGTGGGAACATACAGGCCTTTGGGAATATAGGACCTTGTTTTGAAAATATCTTAGAAATGTGGGAAAATCAGGCATAATTTTGAAAAAAATAAAATAAACTAAATAAATAAATAATCCTAACGTGGGTACATAGGGCTGAAGAAACATAGGACTTAATTTTAAAATGTGGGAACACAGAGTTGTGAAAACATAAGGCTTACATTTTTCTAATCTTAGAAATGCGGGAACATAGGGCTTTGGAAACATAGGGCTAACCCTAAGTGCAGTACAAGCCACATTTGTGTAAAAAGCTGTTATAAAATGTAAATGCTGTTTTGGTCCTTTTTGTTTTTTGCCTAAGTGCTGATGTTACTGACCTTAATGAGCTTAATGGTTTCAAAAGCAGTGGGCTGACTCTGAAAAAAACAGTCTGGATAAAAGTGACAAGTAACAACTGTTCCCCAACAGCTAATACAGAGCTACCCTTGTCCAAGGTGCTTATCAGCTCCTCCGTGGATAACATTAGAGCTACAGCCACTTTTATAGGCCAGTGTGCAGAGCTGGATAAAAAGCAAAGGAGAAGGGCATAGCTGGTAAAGAGCATGCATGATCAGCAGAATCCTGTGCTGGACAAATAAAGGCTGAAAAAGACCTTGGAGCTGCAGGGCTGTGGGAGAGAAGATAAACGGAGACTGTCCCGCGCACCAGATGGATCGGCCCAAAGAAAAATGGCAGTGCACACTACAAGATACCCTGGACAAATCGCTCATATGGCTCCAAGAAACAGCATTTATGCTGCTGCTGGTGCTGAGGTGAGGTGGGCCAACAGCCGCAACATGTCCAGAAGAAAGGAGAGAAGATGAGCAGTGCACGCAACTGCTTTAAGAAAGGTACAAGAAAAAATTAGTTTGATGAAATGCACATTAACCATTTAGCAACTACAGCAGGTAAATGAGAGTTGCTGAACGTAATGTTTTTTAAAAGCTTTCTAAACTTGTGTCAGTGCAGTCAAACACATGGGCAAATGTACTGTACATCTTAAAGTCTAACTGGCAGCACCACTGCCGGTCCTGAATTTTTGGGGTCCCTGAGCAGGATAGGTTTGGGGTCTCTCAGTCATTTTTGACACCATTTAAATTTTACTATATAACTAATATAAATTTCTTTGAAACACTGACTATTTTTTTTAATGGGGATAAATGCTTTGAGACATGTTTTAACTTAGCAAGGGGGGCCAGGTAAAAAAGAAGTAAAACATAGTAACATGTATAGACTGCATTGGCCCCCATTTTCAGACTGGTTCCCTCTATTAAGCTAAAACAGGGTAGTCCAAACTATTGCCCGTGAGCTAATTGCACCCCGCATATTTTTTTATTTTTTTATTGGCCCTCGAGCTTTATTCTCATTAGGCCCAAATTGCCACAGGTAGAACGTCTTAGGACAAGGTCACGATCTCAGGCAAAAAGCCACATATTTGTGTAGTATGGATCTGACATTAAGGAAGGAAAAAGTGAAAATTTGTGATTGGGGCACCACAAAATTTAGCCATACCATGTGCCGGTCCCAAGCCTGGATAAAGGAGGGGTTGATAATTGTGGGTAGCTATCCGAAGCTAAAAGCTGCTGAATGGGGGACAAAGATGTCACCTCTGTTGAGTGGCCTTATATTTTTCAGTATGTGGCACCTACTGAAAAAAAAAAGAAAAAACACATACCTGTGACCTAAAACATGCACAACAGGTCGCCCACTGTTCCTGACAGGCTACCCCAGCGGCATTGAAGGATGGGTCAAATGCGGAAAACAAATCTCCATACAGGTACAGTAAAGTGTTCCTTACTTTATCTTACCCACATGATGACCTGATAACCTTGTAAAAATGTTGTAATATTCTAATGGGATCTTGTTAAAGAGTGGGAAGCTATTAACTCGCTTGTACAGTAACACTGGGACACAACCTGCGGTAAATGGGGCCACATGGAGCTTTAAAAATACTTCATTGTCCATTTAAATGTGCTTTATAGAGAATACTAGTACAATACAGTAGATGGTCCTGAGAAATGGCTGATATTTTGGTTCAGACGGTTGCACTTAAATTAAGAGTCTGTGTTGGTGAGTGCTATATGAGCTGTACAAATGAGGAGCACAAAATAATCAGTTTTATGTAACTCTTCCATTAATAGTCTAGGGAAAAGCCTAATTAGTTGATATTCTATGTAGTTGTTGTTGTTGTTTTCCAATGGCTCTCTCCCTACATCCCTCTCCCTGCATCCTTCATCCCTTTGCCTACGTCCCTCATCTCTCTCCCTATATCCTTCTCCCTGCATCCCTCTTTTTGCATCCATCATCCTGCGTTTCGCATTCTACATCCAGCATCTTTTGTTTAGCATGCTGTGTTTAGCATCCCGCACCCCTCATCCATTTCGTTACATCTCTTTCTCCCTGCATCCTTCATCCCTCTGCCTACATCCCTACAGCTCTCTCCCTACATCCTTCTCTCTGAATCCCACATTCTGTATTCAGCATCTGGCATCCCTCATCATCCCTTCATCTTAACCGGTCCATCCTCCAATAATACATATTTCAAATCTACTTTTTGTTGTGGCATGGGCCTCGCTAGATAAAGTAAAGTTGTAAAGTTATATATATCTAAATATCTCATAGACATTCTTATTTACTTTTGCTAGATCTTTACCACTTCAATCAGTAAATGGCTTTTTTTATTTTTTAAACATCTTTTTTTGACCAATAGAAACCTCTCTGATCCAGCTACTTATTATTATCCACAATTATACTCATCTGTCACACTGAATAACTACAATACTCTAACTATTTATGTCTTGTAAAAGCCTATAACACTTTGCTCTGGGCCTATAGGCTGTATATAGACATCACCGTGCTGTGCTACAAATACAGAGAGCAGGCCTAGACTCCCTTGTTGACTCGGCTGTTGACCGGCTGATGATTGATAGGCCATTGGCGTAGCTCACAGCGTGCTCTGAACAACTCCTGGTGTACATTTCCTTCCAGAGCAATAGCAGAATGTCAAGTAGGGACAGGGGCACATGTACTATTCCTCCACTACTGCGGTTCTCAAGCTGTGGTATTGGTGCCGCTGGTGGTACGTGGGTTTCTTCTGACGGTACTAAGGAGTCAATTCTGAATTAGAGATGACTGAGTACTGGTTTAGACAGTTTCAGCCGAGTTTAGTGCTGGTTATGTGCGGGTTTAGTTCTAGTTAAGTCCTGGTCTTGGCTTAGTCCAGGTTCAGTCCTTGTTTTATCATGGCTAAGACCTGGTTTAGTCATGGCTAAGACCTAATTTAGTCCAG
This sequence comes from Bostrychus sinensis, assembly GCA_020698575.1. Classification (NCBI taxonomy): domain Eukaryota; kingdom Metazoa; phylum Chordata; class Actinopteri; order Gobiiformes; family Eleotridae; genus Bostrychus; species Bostrychus sinensis. The sequence continues at coordinate 28,221,676 of CM036254.1, read as the reverse complement.
TTTCAGTCTTTGTTTAGTCCTGGTTTAGTTTAGTCTTGAGTAAGACCTGACTTAGTCCTGGTTTAGACACAGCTAAGTCCTGGTTTAGTCCTAGTTATGTGTGAGTTTAGTCCTAGTTAAGTCCTGGTTTAGTCTTGGCTTAGTTCAGGTCCAGTCCTTGTTTTATCATGACTAAGACCTGGTTTAGTCATGGCTAAGACCTGATTCAGTCCAGTTTCAGTCTTTGTTTAGTCCTGGTTTAGTTTAGTCTTGAGTAAGACCTGACTTAGTCCTGGTTTAGACACAGCTAAGTCCTGGTTTAGTCCTAGTTATGTGTGAGTTTAGTCCTAGTTAAGTCCTGGTTTAGTCTTGGCTTAGTCCAGGTTCAGTCCTTGTTTAGTTCCGGTTTAGTGCTGGCTTGGTGAAGGTTCAATCCAGTTTCAGTCCAAGTTCAGTCCTTGTTTTGCCCAGGTTTGAGTCCATGAAAAATGGTGCTTTGAAAACCAAATATTATTTTAAGGTGGTACTTGGAGTGATAAGTTTGAAAACCACTTCTCAGTTACATTTATCATTACTGCCATTGTGTTACATTGGCACCTTTATTAGCATATATGCAGCAGGACAGTGTGACCGACCGGTGTGACAGTGCAATTTATTACACCCTAGAAGCAACATTTGCATACAGGGCCTTTTCGTTTAGCCTTTTCGGGATTAGCATTGACTGCAAAGTTACTAAGTCCAAACATGCTACTATTGTCCCCAAGCCTCTGTGCTGATCCGCTGTTTATGTCGTTGTTACACATTTAATCCACTATCCTCCCTCGTTGTGCAAAATCAGATTAAAGAGTCAATTAAACTTGTTGTAATCTGGGCGTACAGGCACAATGGGTACAATGTTATCAGCGCTGCAAAACAAAACTGAACAACTTAATTCTTAAGGATTTGATAAGCACCAAATGTACCAAGCAGTTTGTCTCGGCTTATTTTATACTTTTTGTTTTTTTTGTTGTACAAGTGGTGATCAACATAAGACTAACAGAGCAACGGTGGTGGCACTCTAGAGATGTACCAACTGGGTAAACATAAACACACTGGTGATTGTTCGCATCTGGAAGAGTATCATTCATTAAAAAAAAACTATACCAAAGCACCAGTGTGAATAAGAAAAAAGGAAAGAAAGGGGCCTGGTACTTTACTCACTTTCTAACAAAGTAAAAGTATTAGGTAGTAGTTTTAGCTTAAAGGCAACATTTTGAGAGTGTAGGCCAGTGCACAAATTCTCTATCTTTGTAACCCACATCAGCCGGCATCCCTCATCCTACAGCCCTCATTCTGCATTCCTCATCCCACATCGAGCATCCAATATTCCTCATCCTACAGTACATCATACTACATCCCACATTCCTTATCCAGTATCCTATATCCCTCATCCTTCATCCTGCATCCATCATTCTGCAACCGTCATCTTGCATCCCTCATCCCACATCCAGCATTTCATATCCCTCATTCTATATCCAACATTCCTCATTCAGCATTCTACATCCTTCATTTTTCATCCTGCTTCTCTCATTCTGCATCCCTCATTCCTCATGCTTCATCCAGCATCCCATATCCCTCATCCTGCATCCCCATCCAGCATCCTACATTGCTGCTCATTTCTCATCCTAAATCCCACGTCCCTCATCCATGACCATGATGATTGCATCTTTCATCTTGCAATCGTCATTTTGCATCCCTCATCCTACATACCACATTGTTCATTCCTCATTCTAAATCCCACATCCTATATCCAGCATCCCTCATCCTTTAGCCGTGGTCCTGCAGACGTTATCTTAAATCCCTCATCCTGCATCCCTCATCCAGCACCCCACATTGCTCATTCCTCATCCTACAGCTCTCATTCCTCATCTAGCACCCTACATTTCTCATCCAGCATCCTACATCCCTCATCCTGCATCCCTTATCCAGTGTCTTGCATCCCTCATCCTACATCCCTCATTACCCCTTATTATCTGGTCCATCCTCCAATAACCATTTAAAATCTACCCTGTTGTTTTGGCATGGTCCTAACTAGTGAAGTGGTGTAGAGGCTGACATCACCTATGAATTGTATTTAAGTAGCTGCCACAGTGCATTGGGCAAAACTCTGCCATTTGTTATAATCAGTGCTTTATAAACTATTGTTACATGCTAATTATATATCAAACCATCAGACCTGGATGCAAAATGGAGTCAAGTCGCTGACCCAGGCAAGTTTGTTGTATTATGCGTTATAATTACTGCCGTTAAAAATGCAGAATCTGTAAGTCAATCTCTGACATATGTCCTCACCAACGCTTCACTTTCCCTGTTGTAATCACATCGCCACATGCAAGAGTGCACAAACTCAGAGGAGGGATGGGAAAGAAAAGAAGCGACGGGAGAGAAGGAGAAAACAGAATTAAAATCTTCGAGTGAACAGCCCGAGGGTCCCAGCTCTGCATGCAGCGCTGTGTTTTGTCATACATGAGCGACCATGTGCGAGAGCCGAGACTGCCTTCAATACAATCAAGACAGACGAGACAAGGCAGAGTAACATCAGGACTTTAAATGGGCACAAATAAATGGTCATGGTTCTTCCAGTATACAAGCATTAAACACCCCCATCTGTTAATGACTAGAGGCTGTGTGCTCTTGACCAATGTAGTGTTAACATTACATGCTATTGCATACAAACAATTCTGTGGCATCCATTTAAAATACAAGTGTACAGTGGCTTACAATGGTTACATGCTAGAAAAGTGGAATGTCTACTCTCACATTTAGTCACTAATGGCAATTTAGATTCGCCACTTTATACGTGCATGTCTTTTGGATGAAGGAAGCCAGAACACCCTAAGAGAACCCATTAAAGGAACTATTATATTATTATTATTCATTCATTAATTTTCATTCATTCATTCTCTACCGCTTATTCCCGTTAGGGGTCGCGGGTCACTGGAGCCTATCCCAGTAACTATGGGCCTTAGGCAGGGTACACCATGGACAGGGGCCAGCTTGTCGCAGGGCTGATTATTATTACTATTATTATTATTATTATTATTATTATTATTATTATTATTATTATTATTATTATTAATGCATTATTTATTATTTGTTTTCTCTTGAGACTGGCTATATTACAATATAATGTCAAATAATAATATAAAATAATAAAAAATAAACAAAAAGATTTATATTGTGCCTTCCAAGCTTTTTATGCTTCTCAAAGTCCCTTTACATAAATCCAATATTTCCACCCAACAGATGGAGACGTGGCTGAGCTTATGGCCTCTTCGACCAACACCAATCACCCAGTCACATTGATACATTCAAAGAGGCAAGGTGGGTGACGTGTCTTGCTCAAGGACACAACGGCAGTCTGCAATGCCTGTACCGGCCTTCAAACTGCCAACCTTCTGGCTAAGGGCAAACAACTTTCCCTACTGAGCTGCTGCCATCACAGAGGGGGGTTGGGGGGTTGAACCTACATCTCCTTGCTATATTGCTCATGCTAATACTGCAACAAAAATGCATTATAAAGTATTGTAAAGAACACGTTTACATCAGCAAAAACAAAAACAAAGTTGTACAAAATGTTCTAATAAGGCAATTTTGAACTAATGAACAACTGAGGCAGCTGAAAACTCAATGGTGACCCAACCATGTCCAACTGTATCTCTACAATCATTTCCACTATAACATGACAATCGTGAACCAACGTTATCAGTGCTCCAGCCTTGAATATGCTCTAATTGTCATTTAGTTTGCATCTTTGAATATGCCACTCAGAATCAGCATCCCAAGAATAACAAGACCCGCTGTGAACCAAGTAATCAAATCATGTGACCTGCATCAGACACATGCAAGCCATAGGAGCTGATGAGGCATCTCTTTGGGCATAAAAGATGAGGTTCCTCTATATGATTGCTTTCATAAGACAGCAAGCTTCAGATGTGATGTTGGCTGCGAGCTATAGAAATTGCAAAAAGCGGCTTTCATTAGTTAGGGGCTCAGTGCATGGTTTAAACAGTGCATGTTGCTAAATTACTGCAGCCAAACCTCTCGATACTAACAAAGATGTGTGAACGAGCAAGTCTGTTCACTCAATCAATAAGACTGAATGTGAAAACACTGAGGACATTACCTTTTCATAAAGGCCCAAAACACTACAGCACACAAAGCTCTTATTTTATTTATCCGGTGGAAACTCTCTTCTTATGATAAAAGATATTGGAGATATAGTAGGGCTGGGCAATACATTGATGAAGCCATTAATTGTTGTTTTAAATTTTGGACAGTGCTAAAAATAGCCTTATCATAGAGCTAGTAATGCTAGCACCAGAGTAGCCTATAGGTATTCTCTGTTGAGACTCTAAAAACACTAATAATCTCACAGAAAAAATACAAATTACTTCTGTAAATCTTTTAGAAAGGTGGCAGCAAACTGAAAAAAATAAAAATAAAAAAAATAAAATAAAAATTATATTTTTACTGTTAAATTAAAACACTGCTACAGCTTTGGTATTGTTTGTGAAGGCATTTAGCACATATATCAAGTTACAGAATATATTATGGTTTTATACATATGTTTAAACCAATCTTGGACACCAGTATTGCAGGTTTTACACCCCTTAAAAACATTATGTAACAAAAAGAAAACATTTTTATTTCCCTAAAATTTTTGTATGATGCCATTTAAATGAAAAATAGCTGTGAGGAATCAGTGGAAACAGAGCTGTACACTGTTTTTTGGATAAATGAATGAGGGCAGGCTAAATGTAGAGGACTTGCTGATTGGTCAGTGCTTACTGGAGTGGGCAGGGGTTCGTGGGGGGGAGGGGGCGGAGGTTTATGGAATTGAGCGTTCTGAAGCCTCAGAAACTCAGCGCGCCAGAGAATATAGGATTACTTAAACAGACATAAATGAAACAAAACACAACTCAAGGTATGTTTTTGATACCAATATTATAACATAAAATTGCAATATTTTGATTTTAGCCATATCACCCAGCCCTAGTAGCTAATGCATTTCAAACTTATATTCAAAACGACTGTAACATTGTTGACTTTATGTACCTGACATGAAATGATCTCATTGTAACTTTTTTTTTTTTTTTTTTTTTGGCAGTACTAAGGACCCAATGGGGGATTTAATGATTTTATATATTTTTTTAACAATCTTAATGAAAGATATTAGGGAGGATCTTTATAAATTCATTTTTTGCAATATTTATTAAAACTACCTTCATTGCCCTGTATAAGACTTATAAGTAAAAAAAAATCCTCCCTAATGTCTTTAAGTTGTTGTGTGTTTTGAAACTGCTTATCAACTTGCTACATGAAACTATATGTGATTTTGTGATTTTGAGTGTCCAGTATCCAATATTTTTCTGCATTATTATAATTATACTTTATAGACTCAACAGAGCAACTTTTCCAGACTTATAGTGAACTAACTTGGCCTCAATAATAAGCAAAAGAGTCACATTTTTGAAAGAATTTGAATCATTAAAGATCCCCTCCAGCCATAATACAATAATAATAAATGTACACTGCGCTGAATAATAATATGAGTCGGATATGGTTTTCTGCCATTAAAAATGTATTACACGGCAGCTCATCTACCTCCCTCAGCGACTTATTCACAATATGCAAATACGCTGCATTTTATAGACAAGACCGCCGGACGCCAGATGTTTTGTGCTGCTCATAATAAAGGTCATTTTACAGCCCTTACACCCTGCACATCACACTATTGGCCTATACCAGGGGTTCTCAAACTGTGGTATGAGTAGAACAGGAGGGACGCTGGCTTTATGTGCTGGTGCCCGGGACTCTTTTACAGTTTAAGTGCTGATTTAGTTTCATTTAGAGACACCTTCATTCCTGTTTAGACCTGGAAGATTAAATATGAAGTGTAGACCCCTGGTTAGTCCTGGTTTAAGCACAGATTAGTCCTAGTTTAGACCTGCTTTAGACCCTGTTTAGTCCTGGCTTAGTCCTGATTTAATACTGGTTTAGACCAGGTTTAGTCCCAGCTTAGTCCTGATTTATTCCTGTTCTAGACCTGGTTTAATCCCAGCATAATCCCGATCTAGTCCTGGTTTAGTCCTAACTTAGTAACAATTTAGTCCTCATTTAGACGTAGTTTAGTCCTAGCTTAGCCCCAATTTAGTCCTGGTTTAGACCGGATCAGTCCTAGATTACTCCTGGTTTAATCCTAGCTCAATCCTGGTCCAATTCTGGCTTAGACCTGGTTTAGTCCTGGCTTAGTTCTGATTTGGCCCTGGCTTAGTCCTGATTTAGGCCTGATTTTGATCTGGTTTTGTCTTGGTTAAGTCCTGACTTAGACCTGGTTTAGTCTTGTTTTTTTTTCCAGGGTTAGACTTAGTTTACATCTGGTTTAGTCCTGGTTTAGACCTGATTCAGTCCTGGTTTAGACCTAGTGTATATCTGGTTTAGTCCCAGCTTAGTCCCAATTTAGTCCTGGGTTAGACCTGGTTTAGTCCTAAATTACTTTTAGTTTATTCTTGTTATGTCCTTGCTAAATCCTGGTTCAGTTCTGGCTTATACCTGACTTAGTTGTGGCCTAGTTCTTGGTTCGTCCTGGCTTAGTCCTGTGTTAGTCTTGGTTTAGACCTGGTTTTACTCCCTGTTTCGTCCTTTCATAGTAATGATCATTTTAGTTCATTTAAGATAGTACTTTTAAAGCCAGATATTTTCTCAGGTAGTACTTGGCATAAGAAGTCCTAGAACCACTAGCCTATACGTTATACAGTGGAGAGGCCTGTGTGTTATCTGAGGCATCATAGGTGACAGTCCTTTCCTCTCCTTCTATGAATTTGAAAATAGCCTGTCAAAATGAGAACTGTATTGTCGGTATTGAGATGGAAAGATTACAGGGACAGAGCACTTTGAGTGAAGATAGGGTCTGGAAAAATATATACTTTCTACACTGAATGTTAATAGAGAATTTGTACTTGCTCAATTGACTGGACTGAGTAGATTTCCCTCATCGAGTTGGTCTAAAATGAACTGCAAAAACCCATTACACTGCATTACAATAGAGTGATGTTTTGTTTTATCACAAACAATCTTCACCACAGTAAAAGCATTAGCATTTAGTTTTTCTATTAGACAAGGAAACCGCATTCAGAAGTCATTGTGCTGTCTAAAGGAACGGCATTCAAAAGTCATTGTGCTGTCTAAATGTTTCATTGTGCCGTGGGTTTCTTAACCTTGATTAGCATTTTTTGTGTTCAAGTCGTGTACAAAGAGGAGTTTCTTTAGCGACGAGCAAAGGTTAGCCTTGATCAAAATTGACTCCATTCATTGTCCACAGTGAAAAGGCAAAAGTCAAAACAGTAACACATTATACAATAGATATCTTAAACCATTAATTGAAGTTTGAAAAGCTAAACACCAGGTTACCGCCTCTTAAAATGATTCAGCTGGGTTTGCCATACAGATAAGGAAATTGTGCTTATTTCTAAATGGCCTCACTTCATTTTTAATTTCTAATAAAGGGAAATCACAGAACTAGAGTTAATAGAAACTTAGTAACACAAGGAAAGGTTATTTTTATTATTTGCATAGCGTCACACAAGAGGAGTATTGAATCACTATGATGTGGCTCAGCAAAATGTATAAAAATTTAAGGTCAGCTTTTTCACATTTACTGTTTGGATTTAATCTCAAGCAAGATCGTTTGAGTAATTATGTGAATAATTACTAACGATCCACAGCTATAAAAACACCTATGGTCTTTGTTATTGCTTTGGCTTTTTGCAGAATTACTTGGTTTTATTGCCTAAATGCTGAAAGTGTCTGTACTACACTGCCTTTTTCTTTGTAGTAGCAGCATTTACAGGCAAGTAATGCTGTTTCAAGGGTGTTAACAAATTAAACGTGTGATCTGTAACACACTTGAATCTCCGTGGAACAATTTTGGCACACGACTCTCAACTTATTCACTTGTCTTTGCCAGAGAATGTTCCCATACAGGAGACCGTTGTGATTTGGGAGGGTCTTCAAGCTCTGGCTTCGCAGTAGGCTTGTTTGAGATGAGCAAGGCGGATGCAGATTTATTTACCATCAATCGGTGTCCAGTGCATGCCAGTCAGTTTTGTGTCCAATTTGCCACCAACTTGCTCTGATGTAACCTGTGCACCAGTAATAGTAATCTCATGAGAGCAAGCAGGGCAGAGTTTTTGAGCAAGGCGAAAACAGTTGGTCCCTACTGACTCCGGCCGCCTGACTACAAACGCTTAATGCATGATGGGAAATGGTGTCCTGTCCAAAGCACACTGACAGCTGATTGAGTCCGAGTTGTGTTTTAATCAGAAAATTGACGGCTGCCACAACTTTACACAAACCAGTGGGTTACAAATTCTTCAAATGTGAAAGTGTCCAGGATGTGGTCAGATATGGATTACATGAATAATAAATCATCTTTTTGAGTACAGTCTCATAATAATAGATCCATGTAATATTTTAAACCTAGGCTGCAAACTCTGCAACAAGAGCAGCCTCATCTCTTTGCTTTGATGATAAAACTTTGTCACTGGTGTGTGAAGGAAACAGGAGAGAGTTCACTAACTCTTAAAATACTTTTATTAAAAAAATACTTCAAACAAATGCGACATCTGTCCTTCCAACGAAATGCTGCGTGATCGAAGGCGCTCCACGCTGTTCTTGGTAGTGATGGGAGTATCGATACTGCAGTATTGATATATCAATATGCATACAATACTCATCAGGGTATCGATTACTTGAATAAAGTATCAATGCTAATTAATACATGTAAAATAAACTTGGGGGTAACTTTTGTGCCAAAACCCCCCCAAACAGCAGTATTTTGGTCTGGTCCATCCATGTCATGTGACAAGAAGTTAGCAGTTTTGACTCCTATGCACACTTAAGGTATTTATTTTATATTGTGTACATTAAAATTGTTAAATGTCCAGTAATAGTCATGGGATTTGTCTTCAACAGTTTTTTGAATGAAAAAATTTCACCAATGAGAAATCATGAGTATCGAGTATTGGTATCGACAAAATTCCCCCCTAAACGTAATCAGTATCGTATCGTGTCTAAAAAGAGTGGTATCACCCATCACTAGTTCTTGATTTCAGGGGCTTTTCTCCGCCCTCTTTTGCATCCGCCTTTTCTCACCTACAATCCAGGGCATGCGCAGTTCGTCTCAAACAAGCCTATAAGCATTAGCATGAGCCTTAGCCATGTATAAAGCATGGAAACTTGTTTGTGAAAATGTTTTCTCTTCAAAAACATAAAAATGATTCAGGTAAAACAAGAAACTATGCAATGACAAAACCGCTGTAGAACCGGCAACAACACTTTACTGAAGCTGGTAAACAATTATGCAACAATGCAGCTGTATTTGAAAACTATTGTAAATTCTTTTACATTTGAGTGCTGCTCTTGATACTGCTGATCACACAATTTTAACTGACCGTCTTAAAACCTGGGTTGGCATCACGGACACTGCACTTGATTGGTTTTATTCTTACCTTTTAGCCAGAACCTTTGCAGTCACCATTGGTAATTTTACTTCTCCCTAAGCCCCATTACCTGTGGTGTACCCCAGGGTTCTATTTTAGGTCAGATTTTTTTCTCTATTTATAAGCTCCCCATTGGGACACATGTCCTTCCATTGCTATGCTAACGACACACAAATATACCTCCCACTGAAATGACCCTGGAAGCCTGACTGCTGTGTTGGAGTGTTTCAATGACGTGAACAGTTGGATGGCGCAGAACTTTCTCCAACTCAACATCCCCAAATCTGAAATAATTCAAATCAACCCCCCTCAGTCCATCTCTCATATGCAAAAACCACCTCAGCCCTCTCTCAGCTAACATCACTTTGTTCACCAGAAATCTAGGAGTAATCTTTGACTCTAAACTCACCTTCCAAGATAACATTAAAAAACCACTCATGCTTCTTCCATCTTTGTACCATCTCCAAAATTAATAAAATTCTTACCCCCCTAGATCTCAACAAAGTCATCAGTGCTCCTACCTTCTCCAGGCCTGATCATTGTAACTCTTTACAATAAATCTCTCTCGCACCTCCAACTTGTTCAGAACGCAGCAGCTCGGCTTCTCAATGGTTTTAGCAGGCAACAACACATCACCCTGGTTTTACCCTCGCTACACTGGCTCCCTGTATGTTTTAGAATAGATTTTAAGATTTTACTGATCACTTTTAAAGCTTATTTAGGTCTTGCACCGAGCTACATCACAGAGCTAACCCCCCCCCCCCCCCCCCCCCCCCGCAGCCTTAGATCCTCAGGCAGATCCCTGTGAGCCGTTCCAGGGTCGAGACTTAAGACCAAAGGTGACTGAGCTTTCTCATTCTTAGCCCCTCAACTCTGGAACAGCCTGCCTGAGGAGATAAGGCAGAGTCAGTGATATCTTTTAAATCTCTTCCTAAAACCCATTTTATTGACTTAGCTTTTTATAATAGTTATTTGTATTTATTTCTATTTATCCAGTTGTTCATGTGTTGTTTTTTGTAATCTTTTTTTGTTGGCAAGCACTTGTTTTTTGAAAGTGCTATGTAAATAAAGATTATAAAATATAAATATATAAATAAATATATAATGTATGTAATCATAATACTGCACTGCTTTTCTAGACACTCAAAGTCGCATTTGCTGTCTTTTATTGGCTGTCATTCTGCGCCTACAGCCTCTCTGACCACCACCAAACACATTCATACAGCTAAGGTGGGTGAAGTGTCTTGCCCAAGGACACAACCTGCGTCATGCAATGTTGGTAGTGGCAAACTGCTCTACCTAGTGAGCTACAGCTGCTCTAAAAGACTCTTAAGTCAATCAAAACCACCAGCTTAAATATATACAGCAGGAAACAGTATAGAAACAATAGTGTTTTTGTCTCTTTCCTCTTCACCAGGTCACTACTGTTTCAACACACTTAACCCACATTTTCTTTGCAGAATTTGAACATTTCCACACATTTGTGGAGTTTAGTAGATACAAAATAAAACTGCTGCTCCCATGACGAGTTAAAGAGTTTTCACCCGCAGTTTGTTGGACTGGAGCCATCACAACAGCTAAGACTGTGAGATAACTCTCCATCTCTTCAGTCTGGGAGTGTAAATCAATAAAAAACAAAGATGGTAGAGGATTGCTTTAAAACTTTAAGCAAGGAGTGAGGCAAGAGGCAGTGTGAGGCATTTTTTCTGTGGTTTTAAAGTGAATCCAAAATGGTGCTGCGAAACGTCATGATGTGTGCTGGGGGATAGAGGCTTGGGGTGTTGTCTAAGACCGGTGAGTCATCTCTTGTTCAGTGGACACGGCTGTGCTATTTGTGAAGCTAGAGACACTTCGGACACTTGCACAACGGGATCATGCTTTGTTAGTTCTCACAGCCGTCGCTTGTTGTCTCGAAGGCCAAAACACAGTAATGATGAAGGAAAATGGAGTACAACCACAATGCAACATGTTTCAATAGAAATACAAAGGCAGTTTAAAGGAGCACAACCTGGAAAATGTTTTATCTGTCCCAAAGCAATTCCCAACACTATTTATTTTAGTGAAGTGAAACACCTATACAGTATTACATAGATTCCTATTCATAAGCATTCATTTATTTCAATGGCGTAGGTTTAGGAAATATGGCTAAAAAATAAAATCTCTCCCTTTTCTTTCCAATTTTCAGACAATTTAGGATCTTTCTCCTGTGCTATCTAATCTAAAAAGCCACATGCCATAAATGTAGATGTATTATTTTTTATATCAGAATACTGTATATTTATAAGACAAAGCTGAATTTGTATGCAACACGCCTATACAAACAATACCAAAGCTGCAACACTACCCTCACAGTGAAAATATCAATATCTTTTATGGAGGTAAATAGTGAATTCTTTCTCTGAGAGTTGGGGTGTTATTTTGACTAAATTCAATTTCATGATAGGGCTTTTTTTTTTTTTTTTTTTTTTTGTCCAAATGTAAAAAAAAAAAGATGAATTTATTGATTTCTCGCCCAGCCCTAACTGAGTGTGATGATTATGATTATGAAAACCACAATCCAGTATCACATACAATTAGAATATTGTCTAATATTCCATAATAAATGTACTTAAAATAAAAAAAAAATGCTTAAAATATTTCACTCTGTATGTACTGCATTGATATATTATACTCAATAAACTATAAGTAAAGCATATGCAGGGCGACGTGGGTTCAAGTCCAGACTCCAACAGTTTGCCTAATGCTGCTCCTCAGTGACACTGGGGAAACTATCAGGTTATAGTGATTTATTTCAAAGTATTCAAATTGCGTGTTTGTTTTCTTAACAGTGTCACTACAGTTGACGCAGCTCACAAAAGTTCTTTGAAAAACACTAACTTGAAGACACTCTGTTGAAGTTTGACCAATGCTACAGATGTTACTAAATGCAGTGGACCCACAGTGACAGACACCAATGTTCTGTCCTTCCCAGCGTAGATACATTTCTTTCTGTTGTTAAAAAATACATTTACTTGACCACCCCAACATACTAACAAATGGCATCAAGGTTTAGAGCTTACTATAAACTATTGGCTTTACCTTTAAACCATGCCATCTCCAATCATCCCTGCTGTACATGACCTTAAAGCTGTGCCAATATCAGGGCTCGCAAAATCGCTAGCCGGACGTCCTGGGGCAATTACTTTTTCCACTGGGGCTATCAAAATTTGACAGCCCCTGTCCAGGCGGGCTATCCTAAAAATTGTAAAGATATATTTATTACATCTGTAAAAGACTCAGAATATGTTGTGTTGTTCGCAGTGAGATGCCATCTCTGGACTCTGTGTGTTGAGACGGCACTGTCCCATAGCGTCTCTCCTCTCAGCCAGCCCCTCCCCTGTCCACTCACAGCACCTGTCAATCACTGGTGCAGGCTGGATCATCTCCTGCCAGAAAATGGTTTAACCTCTGTGCTAAACTTTCAGTAACTTTCACACTAAACGGCAAAACTATTTTGGTGGGCTCAAAACTGAAAGCAGCTGACAATTGAGAGGGCAAGAGACTGAGAAATGTGAGAAATCTGACTGCGCAAAGTGGGTTTGGATGCCAACGAGAGCGGAAAGAGAACTCATAGCCTTAACATTAGCGGCCCTGTTTGTAGCTGGGTTAAATAGCCTTGTGAATGATCGTCATAGCTTTTAAAAAGGCACAGTCACACTGATTAGAGATCACCGCGAGATGCTCCAGGACAGAGACAGGAGCAGCGTCAGGGCAGAGAGTAAGAGGTGGGGACCGCTCTGTGGCGCGACGGGAGGGGCTGCTGCTCTGAGCAGGTCACTGCCATTTGTGTGAATAAATGAACATAAACATCACAAATGCCTCTCAGCAGCTGACACATGCGGCCTACAGTATAACAGTGGAGATTTGGAGACAACTAAACCCTCAGTAACTCCTCACTGTAAATCATTTCAGCATTAACCAAGTTAACCAGCAGCAGCTGAAGATGAGTCAGCACAGAGATACATCTGCATCTACATCATGTAAATTAGTTGAATTTAGTCATTTATTGTGATGACATATGAAATTACAAGACCGGATTCCAGTTGCCTTTACAAGTTGGTGAGATGGCAGTTTATAAAATATAAATATGTTGCAAAATGTACAGCAATTTTAAAGTCCTAAATACACTATTTCAACAAATAAAATAAAAACAAAAAAAATGTATACCCGTATGTTGCTTATTCAGGCAGTTTAGTGCCGAATTGTTTTCTAGTTACATCATTCATTTAAAGCATATTAAAGTCTAATGAAACAAGGATACCGTATTAACAAATCATTTATTTGGGCTACTTCATTTCGCTTCGGGCTACTAAAACCTAAAGAGTGTCTGCCCGAAGGGTTATTAGGTATTTTTAAATTTTGCAAGCAATGAATATTTATTATTGTTTTAATTTACTTCCCTTTTCTTAATATATGTTTCATTTTGGAGCATTCACTGTGTTAGCAGATGTAGCCAGCAATGACATAGGGGCTTTTTCTAGATTATCATCAGTCATTATTTCAAAGTTGACAGCAGTAATCAATAGGACCAACATAATAACGCCTAGACGACATTTTCTATCACTATATGCTATTGGATGAGTAAACAGTTTTCCAAATACATGACAAAAAATGAAAAACAACAACAATAATATTAATAATAAAAACGCTTTCCACCCATTTTCATCTGCTCTGTCTATCTCCATTACACCCAGCTCTTTTAACGTTACCCCTCTCCATCGCCATAGTAACTACACCGTTTTTGGGGGAAGAGAAAGGAATTTCCGCCAAGATAAAGCCATTAAAAATTTATGGCAATTTCTCTTCGGGGAAATGAATTTCAGAAGTCAGTCAGTGTGAAAAATCTGGGCAAATACAGAGAACGGTGAAGCTCAGAGATCACCTTCTCTAGTGATACACAAATCTATTCTGAACTATCCAGAAAAAACTTAAAGATGTATGAGTCTAAGTCCATAGTATAATGCAATCTTATAATATATGAACATTATAGTGCAACTTTATTGTTATTGTGGTATTGCAAGAATCTCATGTATCTCAACGGGTCTTCCATCTAACATAAATGTACTCAAAATAAGTGTCTAGGGCCTTAAATTGTATAAAAATATGTATAACAGTGCTAATGTAATGTTAATACGCTCTTCTTATTTTGAGTTCTATTGTATTGTCCTGACCTGCATATTGTATTGTCTGTTGGAACCATTGTTTTCCCTTTTCCTTCAGTGCATCCTTCTCTTATCACATGTACGGTACTTCATAATTTATAAGAAAAAAAATTCAATTAGCAAAAATATATACATTTCAATGTTTTAATTTTCTCCTAAATCAGTTCCAAATTTAGACCTGGTTTAGTCTTTAGTAAGTTTTGATTCATACCAAATTTTGCTCATAAGCTAAAAATTAATCAAACTTTTATTATGTTTATTTTTAATACAGACATAACCTGGGTATCAAAACATCACCAACCTTATCAATATTGCAATACTGAACATGGCATTTTCAAGCGTACAAAAAAGATAAATGTAAAATGATAAAGGTTTAAGGTTGGGGAAAAGAACTAAATATTTGGTGCTAAGAGAGCTTGATGCATTTTTTTTCATATGGTCATGCTAAAGCTAAGGCACTTTTGCATTAGCATTTCACGTTTTATAACTTAAAATAATGTATATGTATGGAAAACATCTTTTATGGGGAGCTGTTATTATGACAGAAAACGCTCAAATTAGGTGTCTGTCGCCCCCTGCTGGCAACGGTGGGGATTAGACAGAGCACAAATTTGGCTAATTAGCACAGCTATTAGCAACATGATGCTAACACATAGATAAGTGATCTTACTGGTAAGTATTATCTGTGTGTCTACATAGAGCGATGAGACCAAGTGTTTTCAGCTCTTGAGAAGGGGACGGCCTCAGTATGGAGTACTTGCTGAAACAAAATCCTACTCCAGGTATGTCTTGGAGACTCAAAAAATCAATTTAGCAGAACAGAGGACCTTTCATTTCAGACTGTAAAATATTTTTTAACAGGCAAACAACAGTGGGATCAGTCATCGCTGTCTCACCGTGACCGATGTATGACCACTGAGTAAACACAACAAATGATTTCCCATGAGTGATTCATCACCTCCATGGCAGCCAAAATCCCACTGTGTGACCAGGGATTAACTCTGTTGTGGGGTGTGAACTCTGTGAACTCTACTGTCCCCTGATTACTGTAAGTCCAGGACAAGCCAGGCCCTAACACCAGCCCTAAACCCTGCCTGCACAAACACAACAGAAGAATTCATTACAAAGTGATTAATTACAAACATTTGTATTTACACAAATGAACAGCAGTTGTAGTTTTATTTTCCAATTCATTGTGTAGATGATCCAAATATAGTGCAATTGTATATACCAGTGGTTCCCAAAGAGGGGTCTGGGGTCTCCTGATGGGCCCTGAAGGTACTGCAGGGGGGCCACTAGAGGTCTACATTAAATACAAATTTGAAATGAAATACAGTTAAGTGTGCTTACAGTGATGCCTGATTGGGCTTCTTTTGAACACCTTGGGCTGGAAAAAATAGCATTGGGCTGGTTTATAAAATTTGAGCTGCGTTTTAGAAAATATTCTGGACAAAATACCAATAAAATAGTTGTCATTTTATGACAAACTAGAAATACACATTTCAATAAACTGCTCTGTCCTCCCACTCATATCATCAGTTTATTTGTTTTAAAAAAGTGATTAATTTGTTTGGTGGCTCACATTTCATGTGGGTATTTCATACTTTTTTGTGATTTCTATGACGCCCTGAGCAGGGAGGGTCTGGTTGTCTGATTGCACTCTTTGCAGGGAACCTGTTTGGTTTACTTTTTTTTTTTTTTTTTTTTATGCCGCTGCTATATTTTGTGCTCTTTCTTAAGTATAATGATTTTCACATTTGGAGTGGTTGTAATTTGGCCTAGTTTTTATTGTGTTGGGTGGGTTTTAGTTTCAGTTTGGGCTGGGCAGTGATATCTGGCAACCCCGTGCGCTTATGTACTTATTTGTAAATAGCATTTTTACTCAACAGTCTGTGATTTTTCTAACTTTATTTTAATAGAAATTGATGTGGAAAAGCATGAGACAGGCTTTTGAAAAGAATAACGTTCACTGTTGGGGGTCTGCATGGGGTTTTCTAATTTTTTAACAGGGCCGCGACACTCTTGACTTTGGAGATGGCTGGTATGTACCAATATCTTTGCCGCTTTGGGAATGCTAGATACAGTATTGTATTGACAGTAGAACATTGACTAAAAAACAGTGTTTCCCAACCTGGGGTAGGGGGAAACCTAGGGGTACGTGAGCACACTGCAGGGGGTACGTGGAGTTTTATGATCATTTAGAGAACCTTTACATATTGGACTAAACTAGATCTAAATTAGAACTTAATCAGGACTGAACCAGGACTAAACTAAGACAAAATCAGGACTAAACCAGGACCAAACTAAGACAAAATTAGGACTAAACCAGGACTAAACTAAAACAAAATCAGGACTAAAACAGGACTAAACTAAGATGAAATCGGGACTAAATCAGGACTAAACTAAGATGAAATCGGGACTAAAACAGGACTAAACTAAGACAAAATTAGGACTAAAACAGGACTAAACTAAGACGAAATCGGGACTAAAACAGGACTAAACTAAGACAAAATCGGGACTAAAACAGGACTAAACTAAGACAAAATCGGGACTAAAACAGGACTAAACTAAGACAAAATCAGGGCTAAACCAGGACTAAACTAAGACAAAATCAGGACTAAACCAGGACTAAACTAAGACAAAATCAGGATTAAACCAGGACTAAACTAAGACAAAATCAGGACTAAACCAGGACTAAACTAAGACAAAATCAGGACTAAACCAGGACTAAACTAAGACAAAATCGGGACTAAAACAGGACTAAACTAAGACGAAATCGGGACTAAAACAGGACTAAACTAAGACAAAATCGGGACTAAAACAGGACTAAACTAAGACAAAATCGGGACTAAAACAGGACTAAACTAAGACAAAATCAGGGCTAAACCAGGACTAAACTAAGACAAAATCAGGACTAAACCAGGACTAAACTGAGACATAATCAGGATTAAACCAGGACTAAACTAAGACAAAATCAGGACTAAACCAGGACTAAACTAAGACAAAATCAGGACTAAACCAGGACTAAACTAAGACAAAATCAGGACTAAACCAGGACTAAACTGAGACAAAATCAGGACTAAACCAGGACTAAACAAAGATAAAATCAGGACTATACTAAGAATAAATCAAGACTAAACCAGGACTAAACTAAGACAAAATCAGGACTAAACCAGGACTAAACTAAGACAAAATCAGGACTAAACCAGTACTAAACTAAGACAAAATCAGGACTAAACCAGGACTAAACTGAGACAAAATCAGGACTAAACCAGGACTAAACAAAGATAAAATCAGGACTATACTAAGAATAAATCAAGACTAAACCAGGACTAAACTAAGACAAAATCAGGACTAACCTAAAAATAAATCAGGACTAAATCAGGACTAAACTAAGACTAAATCAGGTCCAAAAAAAAGGCCAAACCAGGAACAAACTAGATCTAAACTAGAACAAAAACTAGGTCCACAACTGGCCTAAACCAGGACTAAGGCGGGTCCTGGGGGTACACAAAACCAAACCACTGCTTTAAAACACGGTAACCACCTGGATTCCAGACCCTCTGCAGTAATTTCTCTCTGTTTTTGATTACAGATCGCTTGCCATCATTTCAGCCCAGTTTAATTTCACATCTGATGCTTGTGCTATCTGTGCCATTTAGGCTCAAGTGTGTTCAGTGTCGGGCAATTTACATGTTTGCATCTCGTTTGGGCCATTTGTAAAGGCGGACTGTCGGGACAAGTGCATGGGAAAAAAAAAAACACTATTGAATTTGGGCTCCTAGATTAGTTTTCACCTGTGATATTTGAAGGCATCGCTCATCCGCCGCAATGGGATTTCAAACGGCTTTGAAAGCGAAAGGTATAGGGCTTACAAAGACACATCTGCGAGGGGCGGAAAGTGTAATGTAATTCACTACATACTACGTTTGCCGAGACCAAATCTGACGCGCCCTGACACATTTGGCATGAGCTTGTACTCAAATAGACACGCAGAGGAAGAGCTCCAGACAAATCCGATGGGAAATGTCTCCTTTTAACAGAAAAAAATCCTGTATGAAAGCAACATCACAGTGTCATGCATCAAAGCACCACATATGTTGATATCTTTGATCAAACATATGAGCCATATTTACTGCACTGACCCTGATCCAAATGGCATCTTTCACTTGGAGATATATGAAAAGAAACCTCATTATGATATATAGGATGATGCTTTAAAAGATATATATTTTACACCATTGTGCAGTGTATCCATATTCGTAAAATGTACACATGCATCTATATACAATACCCGCTTGAGATACCAATAAAATGGCTGGTCTTTAAATAGACTTGGTTGAATAGGGTTTGAATAGGCAGGTGTAGTCATTGCCACAATTATTTTTAAGGGATGGTTGCTTATTGCACATTAGGCAATACATAAAAATTTGCAAATGTGCATACCTTTTTAAAAACACAATCAGATAATTGGATAAAGCCAGGTTTAAAACTCTTGACTGATGTTGCTGACATGTTACATAAAAGGGTTTTTACAGAGTGGATTATTTATATCTTATTTTGTCTTTCAGTAAATTAAAAAAACTTCTTATTTCACCCTGTTTTTAAGAGTAAAATGACTTATAAATCAATATATCCTCTTGTAAAAACCTTCAAAATAATGACTGGAAAATCACAACAAAAGGTTTAAAAAAAATAATCTGGATCACACAGCTCTTATCTAAGAGGCTTTCTCAATTCTGAAATGAAACTGAGTGTAAGCCTCTTGGATGAAGGTGAAATGTCTTCAACTTTAAAAAAACAAGTCCAGAGGACTTCTTTTGTTGTGATTCAATTAGCCTGGATGACTGAGAGTCTTCAAAGACAAGACTGGAAAATGTGGTGCTTGTAGCTACTGAAGTGGAGATGTCTGACTATCTGAGAGTGAAAAAAACTCATTTGGGGAAAAACGTCCTTGGAAATAAATATTTCCAGTAGAAGTGACTACATGTATTAAAATAAACACGCCATAAATGCATGCATGTTTATTTCAGCCACATAACCACATTGACCAAAAACAAACAAACAAGTATTTTTTTTAGTCAGTTCATGAAAATGATAAGTAAACTTTGGTTAGATTACGGGCGCTCCATTTGCCTTGCTGTATGAATAAATGTGTTATCTGCATTGCATGAATAGGCTGAATAGACTGTTTTGACAATGGTAAGAACAATATTTACACCAATATTATTTCACACAGCCATTGTCTGCGGAAAGGTGCTAGGTCTTGTTTTGGCAAATGCAGTGTTTACATTTTGGCTTCTCTATCCTTATTCACTGTGTGTCCCCTGTGTCCCAGGCCTATTCATGTTGTGAGGAAATGAACAGAGAGCCGAGCGTCTCCAAAGTCTCCCCCTCCTATGCAGCAGCATTGATTAAAGAATGGCCTTGTCATCCTAAAATGTTAATTCAAGCATCAAACACATTTGTCAATATAACAACCAAATAATATGACCATTGTGCAGCTTGCAGCCTTCTTAGTCAATTTTTGTTTTGCAGTCAAGTCAATAACAAGCGACCAGGAATAGGAGGAAAAGGCAGAGAATGTTTTGGGGTTTTTTTTTCAGTATTTTTCAAGGGAACATGCTTTGTACAGTCTTCATCTTTACATATGGTAATGTCACACATTAAACCTTAAACCAAAGAAGTTGGTCTGGAACCCCTTTGCATAAATTTTGTTTCTATGGGCAGAACAATCAGAGAAAGGGAAGGGTAACCAGTAAGCAGTGCACCGCTGACCTGTAAGCAAAACAAACATGGTGAATTCTTGCCTGTTTGCCATAAAACACCAGAATACACTGTATTATGAGCAGCTCTGCACTTCTTTCTGAACAGGGACACCAGCAGAAGCCAGTTGTATACATCAGATACCAATGGGACTTTATTGTTGTTAAAATGGCAAAAAGACAAAGAAAAAAAACCACAGAGGATTGAACAACAATGCGGACTTCAGCAAAACCAACAGGTGACGAAGGAAAGCACTAAATACTTTAAAACAGCACAGAGAAGTTATTAAATTCACTAGTGCTATTTTGGTTATTGGAGATTAGCTTCCGTAATCGTAAAATGGGCTGCAGGTGAATGGCTGTGATAGGTCATTCCCAAATTAACCGAGGAGAAACGCTTCGCTGCAAGTGAGGAACATGACTGTCATGCCTTCAAAAAGAAAGTAGGAGGGACTAGCTGTAGGGCTGCAGCAACTAATCAGATTAATCAATTATAAATAATTATTGAAAACAGATGTCAATTAGTTTAATCATCGATTAATCGCTAATGGGCCACAGAAACAGTTAAAAACAATGTACATTTTGTGTTTTTGATCTAAAATAGCCTTGTGTGTATCCAAATATCCTCAAGTGGTGTACTTGTAGCTTTGTCTGGTTCAAATTTTGTAAAAATTAAGTGATTTTTGGTAGGATTATCATCAATTTTTAAAAGGCACTGTAAAGCACCTCAAATTTTGAAGCACACTGCGTGCACTTCACTATCCAATTAATAATTGAGTAACCAACCAAAGAATTGTCTGAAAAAGCAATTTCACAAAGAAGGCTAGCAACTTGTTGACTTAACATGGGATTCATTATAGAGCTGCTTAGATGTTTGTAAAAAGCTCAAACGACCAATCACGGGGTCAAAGATAAGATTTCTAACAGCTATGCTTACAAGTATTGCATTTCCACTTTCCTCCACTTTCCACAAGTTAAAATAAAGGCTCCACACGTAAAGGCTTGAACATGACACGCAAAGACTAACATGCCAAATAGCAGTGCGAACTCTACTTAATACATCTCTGTCCATAAATGAGCATTTGGCAGAATAACTCCCCACATGACCACAACACTCAAAACAAGCTCTTCAGCTCTCACAAGATGGTGGTAAACGCTAGAGACCATAGACAAATTAATTAGTTTGTTTTGGTTTCGTAGCAAGTATAAGCAACTGAGAGCCAGAAAATAAAATGAGGTCATTCAAATGGACAGACAAGAGTGTGGTGTTTAAAATGCCAAGTTTGCCAGCATGTAATTAGTCCTGATATTGCCAAGCCCAGTTAAAGGCACCATTTTTGTTATTGTCATTACCATGGAGACACATATCAACAGCTGGGACAATAACGCTTTGCCTTCTGGGGGTCACCAGGAAAATCATCTTTGCATATAGATTTGGCATAGGTTTTTACACCTGATGCCCTTCCTGATGTAACCCTCTCCATTGAGGCTTTGGGGTGAAACAAATACACAGGCTGTTGAAACCCTGTGGCTGGATTCTACATTATGGCTGATTATGGCTGACTATACAATGTGTTTGCTTAATTGGGAAAAAGAAAATTACACCTGAATGCATTATTTTGGAAAGTCTAGGGCTTAGGTGTATTCACAATGTTTTTTTTTTTTTTTTTTATTGTGTAAGACTTTCATCAACACAGATCTGGCATTTTGGGAGCCCGAAATATGATCATTTTTGAAAGTTGGTCCCAGAGTGGAAAGCTTTCAAAACGTTGTTTACATGCTTCTGTTTTTACAGCCCATAAGCATCTTTTCTGAAACGATGACACCGTAGCTCCACCGCTCCCTAAATTTGCATGCACTAAATTCTGAAAACATCAACAACAATAGCGCATTATGGTTTTGCATTGGAACAGCAGACACTACTGACATTTTTATGGCTTTGACAGCAAAATATTATGCTCCTTCTACTACAGGCTGAGGTCCCCTTTGTTGCTCTCACATTCACATTCACTGCCATGTTCTTTTGTTAACATCGCACAAGGTAATGGGGGTAGTAGCTAAGGCGGTAGAGACCACTAACAACACAACTAAAGGTTGGCGGTTTGATCCCCGTTGCCGGAATTGCATACTCTTGTTGTGTCCTTGGGCATGACACTTCACCCACTTTGCTTATGTATGAATGTGTCAGTGAGACTGTTTTTGGTGGTGGTTGGAGGGGCCGTAGGCGCAGATTGGCAGCCACACTTCTGTCAGTTTGCCCCATGGCAGCTGTGGCTACAGAGTGTGCCATCAAGCATGACTGAGGAGTGAATGAATAATGGACTAATGTAAAAAAAAATACATTGATAAGCTTGTAAAATGCAATATACATGTAAATCCAATCCGTTATTATTATTAAAAGTTTTCTGTGCATGCCTGTGTGTTCTTGTCTGTTTTGGATATCTTTCTGTGGCAGAGTTACAGCGCCACTAAAAGGCCTGGCATATATATTACAGCATTTTATAGGTTTTTTGCAGACACATGGCCATACACATTTTCTGAGATGATGGAACATGTTTCTGAAACAATAACAGTTTTATCTCTCTGTGGATATAGCCTTAGTTTTAGCTAAAAAAAAAAAAAAACTAGGCGGGGCAGTGTAGCCAAAAATTGTATTCAAGTAAGTGCATTGCTACTTCAATATAATATTACTCAAGCAGAAGTAAAAAAGTATGTTAAAAGTATAATTTATCTAAAGAGTTACTTGAGAAAATGTAACAGATTAAATGTAACTCAACACTACCCACCTCTGCATATAGCCAGAGCCATGTCTAAAAATACCAAGGGTCACTTAATAACCCTTGCCAAAAAGATACATCCCTTTGCCTGTCATGTTATCTTTTCTTGTTTTGTTCTGTCCTTATCGCTCCCCTGGGAAGCCACATCTCATCAATAGCTGCTTCCTAATTAGCCGCATAGCAACCGACAACAGCAGCAGCAGCATTAGCAGCAGTACTGTCATCTCCAGACCCCAACAGTAGATTATAAAGAGAGTGGAGGGACTGGGGGCCACAGCGCCGCGGCCTTTGTACACCTCAGCAGAGCATTGTGGGTTAAAGGACACTGTGATAGTGATTGGTTGTGTCGGAAAGGTCATGGCGTATAATAAAGTACTTCATTTTAAAAAGTCTCTTATGAAAATGAAACCTTTTCACCTGGTCATAACTGGAGGCAACATAAATCAAAGTCTGGTAGCAGCAGCAGTACTGGATGAGATAAATGGTGTCTTTGCCCACAATTGGAGGGGTATAAATTTAGCTGTGCAATTAGCTAAAAATGTGCATTACAATGTATTCATAATTTACTAAAGTACAAGGAACATCTCCTTGACCATCAGAATTTATTAAGATTGGGCCTCATTCACAAATTCTTCTTAGGCTATGTCCACACAGAGATGAAACTGTTATTGTTTCAAAAACATTTTCCATAAAATTTGGCACCATGTCATCCACGTGTCTCACTCTTACAGACGATAATTCTGCGATTTTATTATATTATCAAACTCACATTGCAACAGCATATTTTCATTCCATTCTGACTGCGGATTACACTTTTATTTTTTAATTATTACTTTTAAAAATAAAATTATTTAATATAATAACAGTGATCAGTGGTTGTATAGACTAGCGATGCCAGGATTAATAAGGATTTTACTATTATTTTCAATTATGTAATATAATAATAGTAAAATCCTTATTAATCCAATCAGAACAGACCAATACAACGGATTGGTCTGTTCTGATTCTGGTGGAGGAGCTGGAGGCCTGGGACATGCTGGAGGGACTATGTCTCCTGGCCTGCCTGGGAACACCTTGGGGTTCCTCCAGGGGAGCTGGAGGAAGTGTCCGGGGAGAGGGAAGTCTGGGCATCCCTGCTTAGACTGCTGCCCTGGAAAAGCAGAAGAAGATGGATGGATATGTTTAAATGAAAAAGCTGTGGGTTCCAAAGAAAACTAATAGTAACTCAATAAAATGCTTCAGAACAAGGCTTTGTTGTTTACAAGTGAATTTTTCCCGTGTGAAAACTGGGTTGATGTTTTAAATGATTGCTCTGCATTACTTTGTGCTTATTTAGAACAACAAGGATCTTTTTTGAGGCGTGTTGCCAACTGAATTAGTTATCTTGCCTACACCACTGCACCATAGCTCCTCAGCCATTTTCTCTTGTTTATCTAGTTCAACTTTACCAACATTTCTTCCTCTCTATGTCTATAATCAAATCAATAAACATTAATATGATCAATCTATAGCCAGTTTTATAGTTTTTAATCCAAAGTTGATCCTAATATAGCGTCTAGGCTGCCATAGCCCACATTTCCATTCCCACTCCCTTGCAGTTGTCCCCTGTGGACGTGACCACAGCAGACCCCAGAGACAGTTTGGTAGAAATGAGGGCAGCTTGTGTCTCACCCCTGATCTTTTCTCCTACAGCCTCTGTTTGAGTTTGTCACTGGATTTCAATTGGCTGGCTGCATTTCTCTAAGTTTAACTAAGAAAGAAAGGATCCCAATTGCACAAAGCAGTTTAGAATTTTGTTTATGGGTTTTCTCATTCAACAATGTAGGGCCGGATAAACAAAACTGACTTTCGTAATGGAACACTCGCTCATTCATTTTCTACCACATATTCCCAAAATTGTGAGTAGCTGTTGGCTGTCCTATTATATTGAGCTTTGAGCCTGAAGTGGGTTTAATCTAGACAATGGCCAGTGCACTCACATTCATTCACTAGATGTGATTAAGACTCACTAATTCCCCTGAACATGCATGGTCTTCTTTGGACAGATGCTGTAGATCCATAACCATCAGATCAAATGCGTCGTCAAGATTTGGGAAACAAGCCCGTGGGACAGTAAACCAGGATAAGGAGGTGTACATGCTGTCTAACACCTGGGATGCTATTCTGAAGAAGTCAGTCTGCAGATGGGGCACTGGCCTCCTGCCGCTCCAGATAAGACGACAGCGTCAAAACCTTTATGGTGCTCAACAGTGCCAAGTTATGACCATAGCACAATTAATTCCAATCCAAAAATGTATCTGAAACTTGAAAAATGCTACAAATGTATTTTGATTTTTTAGATTTAAGATAATTTCTTTTGATCTAAATAATTTGCACTATGGTCATGAGTTACAACTCATGCTGATGTAGCCAATTATCCAGGGCCGGCCCTTCCTATAGGCCAGGGGTCTGCAACTAAAATTGCTTGGGGTCCACAAAATTAACGTTCTACCCTGCTAGGGTCCAAACAACATATATTAAAAAAATATCAAATAGACTATATAATAATGTTATTTATGTATGTAAACTGGGCTACTAAAGGATGTACAATGCTTATTTCTGTCAGAGAAAACACTTTTCCACTTTAACAACAGCTGATGTTTAAACTTGTGTCAGACTCAGATCATATTGGAGACAGATGGATTTATAAAGACTGACAGTGTCCTCCAGGCTACAGTATTTGGATAACACAATTTTAAATATATTTATTATGAATGCAAATGATGCAGGGGAGAGTAGCAATTATACTGGATAAATGCGCATATTAGCGGCTAATTAATATGCACGAATACACAGTCAATTCACGCCTCATTCACGCTTTGTTCACCTGTGCAAAATGGGACCAGAAATCATGACATCAGAGACTTCTGCTACTTAAAATCCATGTTAATTCAGAGAATAATGTTTGTGGGCTGTAGCCTGCTGAAGCTAACATATTAGTTGCTAAAAGCAAAAGCTAGAGAAGTAACGCCAGGACAGACCACAGACGTCTTCATGCAGATTCTTTTATTCCAGACATAAAAGGAATAGTCCATATTTGATAACTATTATAGTTCATAGTCCTGGCTTGTTGTAACTTCAGCCCAGTGTGAAGAGGCTCTAAAGTCAGGACATTGGTCTCCTGAGCTCCACACAGACAGAGCTGTTCAGATAAAAGCAGGCTCCCTGTCCGTATTATCGCAGTGTAAATCTGCGCTGGAGTTCGCTTTTATTTGAGCAGATTTCAACTCTTTGTAGCTCATTTAAATCTGCCGCTGTGTCAGATCAGTGAACTCTGTAACTATAATAACCCGCAAGGACCCCTCACATCTTAGTCGCACCTGTTCAAAAACAAAATGCGGTAATATTTAGCTAGTTTGAAAATATGTGAGCATTATGAAAATTGCTTTGGGGTCCGGATCAAAGCCTCTGGAGGTCTGGACCACGGTCCGCAGGTTGCGGGAGCCTGCTACAGGCAAACTAAGCAGCTGCATAGGGTCCCACAGACATTAGAGGGCCCCAAGGCTTATCCATTATTTGCTTGTTTGATTAATTTGCCAACTGTATTTAATTAATATTTTTATTATAATTTTCTGCCAGCTATTGCCAGTCATCTTTGCTAACAGTCTATCTTAAAGTAGGGGCCAATGCAGTCTGTATATGAATGTGTTAAACCTGGGCCTCCTCTTGCTGAGTTTGCAAGTCAAGAATGTTTCAAAGCGATCATTCTCTTAGAAAAAGAGTCAATCAGTGTTTTATTGAAATTGCATAAAAATATAGTCAAATTTGAATGGTCTCAAAAATAAGTGAGAGGCTTGGTCCCCAAACCTATCCAGCTTAGAGCCCCCAAATGTACAAGACCAGCACTGTGATTATCCTCTGTCAAGTTTTTAAACTCTAAATATACAGAATTTTTGAAAAGTCTATGAGAAAAATTTATGAGAAATGTACTTCCAGCACCAGAGGGGGACGGGCACTGTTGAGCTTCATAAACCAGCTGACAAAACTACATGACCCTTGAATGATGAATGATAAGGAACCATAAAAATGCCCAATTTTTGTGTGGCTTACAGCTCTTGCAACCAAAAGATAAAAGCTTTTTTTTTTTTTTTTGGCATCTCCAAAGCAGTTACTTAGATTGGTTAACCTTTTTAGAAAACTCACAGAAAACCGTGGCAGACTCGGATTTAAAATCTCCTCCTGAACTCTGGAGGAGCGGAGACAGACAACACTTGGGTGCAGTGACCACTTTGTAAAAGGCCACAGTCTCACAATGTGCTGTGACAACTTCCCCGCTTTGTCTAGAAACAACCTGCGTTTGACCTCAAAGTGAAAGAGAATATAGAGGTGAAGTTGAGCCCCAACATGTAGCCGGACAATGCTGGCATTATCTGCATCCATTATTACAATTCAAAAACAAATGTACTAACCCAGGCAAAAAGAAGACAAAAGCCATTTAGTGCCACTTTTGATCCAATTCCGTTGACCCATCTGCACACAAAACAGTTGCCAGCTTCTAAACTTTTAGAAGCTTACATTTGACTATAGGCCTGTATAACGTCTGTAGGACTGGGAAGTTTTTAGCATCAGTCACCTCAACGCCAGGGAAATCGTCCAAATTGTGGACCAGGTCTCTTTTCTGAAACTATACAGGCCATATGCAATGTATTTAGTGATCTTTTGCAGAAAACTACAATGTGTAGATTCATCTAATGTTTTGGTGTACACACTCTCATGAATTACGCAATGTTTTGTATCAGCATTTATCACTTCCTGCCCCCCCCCCCCCCCCCACACACACACACACACAATCTGGATTTTGCTTGCATCTGGGTCACATAACTGAAACCCAGTAATAGTAAGGGTGATTACATAGCTCAAACTTTGCATAAGTCCGCACAATGAACTCAACAATCACAACATTTCAAACTGTACCAAAGGCCTTTTGCTTATGCCCCGTCACCATGACAACAAAAATATGGGGTCACCAGAGACCTATTATTAATAATGTGTAATTAGCACCAGCAGGGGTAACTTCAAGTGCCCTGTTAAACACCTGAAATCACTGTATTTAAAAAATGTAGGCGAGGATATGCAGACACAGAAAGTTAGCTAACAACTCTGACACTTTTACCAACTAAATTCATAAAAATGTGTGGAAAGACATTGGGAAGTGTTTGTTTTTACTGAGTAATAGCAGTTACGTTCAGAGACATGAATCACCTCAGTCAGATGGCCTGTGTCACTTACCGAGGACATTGGGGACCTGTTTGATTTGAATCATTTGTGACTAATTGTAGACACACACACACACATACAAAAATCTCATTCGAACCTCAGCTGACTCTTCATTTCTCACTAATTGTGGGAGAAAAGTGTGTGCCAATATCATCAGCTTGGAAATAAAAAAGAAAATCAGAACAAGGCTATCAGAAAAGTGGGTTGTCAGCAAAGACGGCTTTACATTTTCAAGTGAGTGGTATTCTGGCTGCCAGTTAATGAGTGTATATAAACAATGCCAAAAATGTAATACTATGGAATATGCTATTAACATTTTTTTGCACTTACATTGAGTCCCTTAAGCTGCAAGAAGCACCATTGTTATCTGCCATACTACACTTACCCGAGAAGCATGTATAATTCCACTAATGCAATCCACTCTTTCCACTGTTCACAGTTACGTAAAATAATTCATGCTTCTAGGTCAAATTATATACAATATGTACATTTGAAAAATCCATGGCATGTCGTATTTTTACTCTTTCCTCACGCATTTTATGAGACTGGGTGATTTGTAATGTTGGGCAGCTGGACTCAGGTAAGAAAGCAGAGTTCGTGTCCTTAGCCAAAGTCAATATTTCACTACTTACAAAACAAGCTGATTGGTTACAGTGAGCCAAGGCATTAGCAAAAACGCTATTAATCATGTTTTACAGATCGATTCTGTAATACAGTATATTGTACCTTTTGCTGTTTTTCTTAAAAAGGTATAAATTATTTGAATAAAAACCCAAACACTAAACTTATTTGCCATTATTCAAAGCTCATTTTCTGATTTTTTTTTGCATTAAGGGGGATTTATTATGCTTTTATAAATACTTTTAAATCACTCTTGGACACCTTTAGAACAGCACTTCATGTTTTACAACCTTTAAAAACATCTGACTAAAAGAAATGGAGAGTGTTGTGTCAGGAAGGGCATCTGGCATAAAATCTATGCCAAATCAATATGCAAAAAAAAAAAAAAAAAAGACATTAAAAGAAAAACGCTTTAATAATATCTTGAGTTTGTAGATCAAATGTCCCCCTGTTTTTCACCACATTACCCCATAGATCCGGTTTACACAGAAGAAGTGTTTTTGAAGTACAGCATGTACCAGCAATCACATGCTCACTGCCAATGCATTCTCAAACCAAGGAACATTCCCATTGGCTGATCAGGCTGCACTGCTAGTCAACATCTGCCTCCTGCAGTGATATGCAGCATAATTAGGCAAACTAGGCTTTAACTTCTAATATTACATGTACATTTATCTGGGCATGGGACTGACAGAAAGAGTGCAGTTGTGATCGTGTGTGGCTCCATTTGTTTGTCAGCAGTAATGGACATGGAGAATTCTAGTGTCCAGAATGGTCTCTGTCTGCTTACACAGAGAAACAGCATGGAAATACATAAATTGAAGAAACTGATGCAATGTTTAATGGGACAGAAATAATTGTGGAACTCTGAGCTTAGCCCCACTGGGGCAGTACAGCAGGGGTCAGGCCAGTTTGGAGGTGTTTCCACTTCCCAAAGTGGTCCAAGCAGCCCCAGAAAGCGCACCAAACTGTGCTCCTTTAGGCACCCCTCGGCAAGGGCATCTATCTCTGGGTCTGCTTTGAAAAAGGTGGAGCTACATACTGCTGCGAGTTGATTGGACAAGAGAGAATCCACACTCGGGCAAAATCAACTAGCCAAAGGACAGAAATTCATTCTTTCATTAATCTTCTTCCACTTGTTCCTGTTAGGGGTCACATTTACGGGAGCCTATCCCAGTAACTTTGGGACTTAGGCAGGGTACACCCTGGACAGTGGCCAGCTAGATTCCGGGTTGACCCTTAGAAAGACACACTGACAGACAACTGTTCACTCTCACATTTATCCACCAGGGGCAATTTAGAGTTCTCCTAACACATGCATGTCTTTGGAGGGAGAGAGGAAGCCAGAGTACCCCCCCCCCCCCCCCCTTCCCCAGAGAGTTTGTGTTTTGGCCGGCCTGAGGAACAAACCCACAATCTCGAGAGTTTTTTTTAGGAAAAACAGAGAAGGTCACAGTGTTGTTGCTAGGGGTGAGGTGACACAGCTTCAAATGCTACAAAGTGCTATACCAGGGCTTTTGAATCTTCACATTTGGAAATTCTGCTCACAACCACTCCATTTGCAGTGATATTCCAGTAGTTTTAAGCAATGCCATTTGAAATCTAGTTTAAAAAAGAAAATGTGCACTGCATTAAAAGTTGAGGTAGGTCCAATGCACCGAGTAAGGAAAAAGAAGCCACAGAGGACCAAGTTTTTTGGCTTAGCCTAGCAACGCCCGGGCAAAACTGTTGATAGCTCAGATAAATGGCAGTGTGTGTGCTGCGAAGTCATTAGTCAGGGAGAAAACAATCTGCATCACACGTCAGGTTAGTAGCCAGCAGCAATCTGTTCAGAGCGAGCAGGGGGGCAGCTCAGACGGGCCAGACCCTTTCCCTTTCAGGTCTGGAGCCAGTGTGCAGTCGGCAAACACAAGGGGTTACCTCCGAACACCGGCCCATGCGATCAAGTAATCATGCCTGACATCAAATATAAGTTAATGCCTACAAATGGAAAAGGGTGCATTTATGAAATATTAACCACAGCAAACCTCAGTCTCATGTGCAAGAGAGCTTTTTTCCCACTAGCTGTAACAGAAGCTGGTTAGCTCAGTGCACGAAGTGAAGATGGTGGTAACTCAAGGACCTCATCTGCCCACTGTGGCATTATGGGCAACTGTGAGTGAAAGTTCATCCCAGGCCAAGACAGAGAGGGGGAAGAAGTTAAACTGACTGTGAATAATTTAGCCTATAAGGTCATTAAGCTGCATAATGGTGTTAAAGCTGAATACCAAGACAAACATGAACCACTGGGCATTTGCATTGGCCATACATAATCAACCATCCAACCATTAGTCTTTCTGAAAACAATCATTTTAAAATATGCAAGTGGCAAATAAGCTAGCCTTTTCTAATAATAACCTTTCCTTTTAACCTTTCCAGATGAGCCATAATGGTTGTTATAGAAAAATGCATTAGAAAAATAAATAACTCTAAAATGATCACTGATTTATGCTGATTTGGATTCATAGTTTGAACTTAACTTCTTTGTGATTCTGGCAGATAGGAGGCCACTTATAAAGGTTCCATTCAGCTGTGTTAAGGCCAGATTAAGCTTTATGACATAATCACTAGGCTTTTTCGAGCTACATAAAAGAATAATTGTTCACTGTGGCACCACCTACAGAAGTGCACATTTATTTTCTCTCCTGCTAATGACTACTGAAAGTAGAGTGCACAAATAAAGCTTCTAGTCTTCTAGTAATCCATTATATATGGGTTTAACAATAAGTTTATTGTTGGTTGGTCCCTCACCGACCCCTAGGAAACGGGTTCAGCCCTATGTTCCCTGATACCTAGTACCTATGTTCCCTAGGTCCCAAGTCTAAGATTGCTTTTTAATGCCATTTTAATGCCACAAACATACAATCGTGGCAGCTTATATTATCAAAGTGAATTTGCAATTTTTGTAAAATACCGTTTATACAGCACTGATAATATTGAAAGGCTCACTAGATTTTTTTTGTGCTTGCCTCTAAGGAGAAAAAAAATAACTAGAAGCTTTTTTTGCACTTTCCTTTATAATTTGATTTTTTTTATTACTTAGAAAATGGAGCACAAACAGGATGCAGAAAGTTTATTTTTCTTTTTTTCAATCATTAAGGACGCAAAACACAAATCTAGAGACAACTCCATTGCTTAGTCTTAATCATATACATATCTTATTTTATGTAATACCAGCAATGTCACTTATTCCATCTTAGTCCAGAAACCCACACTGTACGTACTGTATCTATTTATTATAAGTTCTAGTCTTCTGACCTACAGCTGGAATAATGACTAGCAGCCCTCTAGAAAAAGTCTTTGTTCAGTGTCTTATACGGCACATGAAACACAAGGCGAAACCACGCTTTCCATCATCTTTAACCGTTTCATCCTCTGTGAAGTATTCGCTTTGTAGTTCAGTAATAAGGCTTTCTACCATCTGCAATTATCTTAGCTGAGCTGCCGGCTGATTTTATCTCCGCCAATCTCACTCATTATACTCCGCTCTGTGTACATAGGGCCACTGTATGTGCGGAGGAGCACAAAGAGGCGTGCAGTCCTGCTTGGAGCAGGGCATTTGTTTGAAAAGAGGCTCTCTCTGGAGGCCAGAGAGGTGCGTTTTGTGAGGCATCCTTCAGCTTCTACCAATACAACACAGTCTTTTTTTTTAATCCACTATCTGGCGATCAGCTCTGAGCATCGCCCCCACAGTTGATATCGCAGCCTGTCATCACCAGTCCCTTGTCTCCGCCTGCCACAATACATGTCAACACCAACAGGGCAACATGAGCAACAGAGTATCTAAACAGGCCATCGGCATTATCACTGCAGATCTCCAACAAACCATATCAGTCTTAGAAAAATATTGGTACTATTTTACGTTTCTTTTTCACCAGCATGCTTCCTGACCATGTTTGACCCCAAGATTAAGATAATATTTCACTATGGAGGCGGTTAGTAAAGACAATTTATGGCTTTTTTTGCGCTCTACCATTCCATATTGTATTGTTCAGTGTTGCCATCAGGAAAGAAATGCACACTGTATGTAAAATAAACAGCTTGAGGAAATGTATATGCAAGATGCTGTTCCTGGCGCAACCACCCATATTCTGTGAGAACAGATTTTTGGACTGCCCGTGGTAGATTGGAACATGTCCTTCAGCACCTAAGGCAGGGGAACAAACTAGGGCTGCAACAATTAGCCGACATAATCGACGACGTTGATTATTCAAATTTGTCAACGCAAATTTTTATAGTCGACACGTTGTATGAACGCACATTTAGTTTATAAAATTGCAAAAAAAAACAACTATTTTTTTATGACCCAATGTTATTTTGGGGGACCGCAATACACTGCAGGAAGTTAAGGGGGCAGTATTTGCCGTTGTCTATCATTGTCTGTCTCTCTTGACTGCATTCTGAAGAAGAAGAAGACACACAAACGATGGCGGAAAGTCAGATGGAAGCGGAGAAAAGAAAAAGACCAAAACATTTGAAAGTGTGAGAGTATTTCAAAGAAAAAAAGTCAACAAAGTCAGTACTGTGTAGGCTGTGTAAAACAGAGCTGTCTTTTCACGGGAGTACAATGGCAATGCATGAGCACCTGAAACAAAAACACCCGGGAGCCGTGTCCACTTCTGATACTCATGGGTAAGTTTTTGCAAGTTAAGCTAACGAGGCACATTTAACATAACAGTAGCCTGAGCTGACAAATGTCACATGCAGTGTTGTGCATGAACGAGTTCAAATGAACGCGCTCACTGAAAACGTTCATTTCTCTGTGAACTTTGAACTGAACGCAACACATTTGTAAATCAAGAACTTGAACGTGAATTTGTTCAAATTATGTGAGATGAACGACGTACGTCACTGCTGGGGTTCAATTAAACGTCAGAATTTGTTTTCATCTGAGTTGAGTGACAAGGTCTGCTCGCAATTTTTAAACAGCGCTGTCGCTCACTGCCCACGGGCTCCACTCCAAAACTGCACCGCTTCACCAGAGAGCGCTTGTGTGCGCAATGCATCTTGGGTAACGTAGTGTGAAGCCAAAGATTCATTAGAAGCATTACAACGAGCGTAGCCTTCATAGCAACGCCGGAGCGGGTAGCAGCAGTCAGTCTGACAATGGCAGTGCAAGTGAAGGCACAGAGAACACAGACGATGCTGCCTCTAACTATGATCATTTACAGACATTTTACACATTGTCACACAAAGACTCTGACGGAAAAAAACCTTACCTTTATGTGCAAGCTTATATATGCAAAAATGTCCATTTTGTGTGATAGAATTTAAGATCTACAGTGAGGCTAGAAGGTAGGTACATGTATCGTTATAGAAGTCATAGTTTGAAAAACAAGTTCAGCCTTTCATTTACATATCTCACCTAAAAATAAAATGAACTGAACTTTGAACTAGTTCAAAATTAAAATTGTGAACTATGAACGTGAACAGTTCACTTTGAACATATGTGAACTGAACTTTGAACTAGTTCATGAAAAGTGTGAACTTGCACAACACTGGTCGCATGCAGTCTGTAAATTGCAGATATATCAAAGCTTTTCTCTGTTGTTCACTCACGACAAATATGGCAGTTTATTTTGTTACGTTATTTAACGCTAATTTATAGCTAATATTTTTATTTTTTAACATAACTTGGGGTTATGTTAAAAAATATTTTGAGTGGCATATAACTCGTAGACTATGATAAAGTATAATGCTTGGCATATAACCTAACTTGGTTTGTTTTTTATGTAGTGCTCAACAGTTAGGTTAACACAAAGACACAACAGAAATAATCGTTTGACTAGTCAACTAATCGAAAAAATAATCGCTGACTAATCGATGACCAAAATAATCATTAGTTACAGCCCTAAAACAAACCACTACAACAACAGGGGGCCCTAGCAGCAGTATTCCCTAATACAGAGTTTCCCAACCAGGGGTACCGGGATCCCTGGGTACATGGAACTATTTGATCATTTATTTCCAGAAAATGAAGATATTCGAAACACTTGGAAATTCCTATTTTTGCTTATTTCCTATGAACAATATTTTTTCCTTTGTAGTAAATAAATGTAATAGAAGTTTTATTAAGAGTTACATATGGTATGACAAAAAAGCTCAGGAGGTACAAAGGTTTGGCACAACTGCTCTAATATAGTGATTCTAAAATTTACTGTACATACCATATCAGAAAATATTTGGCTTTTAAAGCACCATCTTTTTTGGACATAATGACCCCGGACTAACCAAATCCAAACCAAGGAATAAACTAGGACTGGACTAGCATTAAACTGGGATTTTAACCAGAACAAAACCAAATTTAAACCAGGACTAAACAAGGACTCTGCCTCTAAGTTATCAAATACCTGGGGGTCCATGTCAGTGAGGACTTCACCTGGACCCTCTACACCACACAGTGGGTGAAGAAAGCTTGACAGCGGCTGTACTTCCTGAAGAGGCTGAGGACTTCTGGCAACGTGCCAGAGGTCCTCAGCCTCTTCACAACTACAGCTGCATCATTGAGTCCATCCTGACCAGCTGCATCACCGTGTGGTACGGCAGCACTACTGTCATGGCCCACAAACACCTGCCCTCTCTGCAGAGCATCGACCAGCGCAGAGTCCAGAGGAGAGCTGCCTCCATCATCAAGGACCCCACCCACCCCCAACACTGCCTGTTCACACTTCTACCCTCAGGCCAGAGGTACAGAAGTGAGAAATGCAGGACGGACCACCAGACTCAAGAACTCATTCTTTTCCTCTGCCATCAGACTCCTAAACACCTAACAGGAATTTCAAATAAAACTTCATGCCTATACTTTAAATTTGCACATTTTTAATTGCACAAGGATCCGTATTGTTTATGCAATTTAATATTTGCAGAATATACAATGTAAATGTACTGATAAATGATCAATATTTGAATCTTCAATCTTTGAACTGCAAAACACGTGAGTACCACCAAAACATGTCCACGTACCACCAGTTTGAGAACCCCTGTGCTAAAACATTTCAACTTCCACTCCAGGGACAGTGTGTCAGGCAACATAACAAAGATGTACCCCAAGTCCAAAACACAAACTTTAACTGTCAGCAATAGATAAGTCAAAGGCAGGAGCTGGCAGACAGTAAAAGTCAGTGTCAGAGCCTTAAATAACTTCAATGTGGGCAAACAATAAATACAGCCTTGTGTTTTTTCCTGCCTTTCTCGAGCTTGACTGTGCACTAATGAGAGCTCAGAACAACATAAACAGCGTGGCTATAGAGAAAGACATTTCTCAAAGTTCGTTTCAATTAGCAACATGTGTGCATTACCCACAATCCTCAGAGAGAACACCAGGAATATAGACAGTCTTTGAATAATTAATCCATTTCTTCTCAAACTTCCTTTCTCTCTTTGGCTCTGCACAGTAATACTTTTGAAATGATCTGATTTCTTGTATCTTTCCGCACCCTTCTGGGAGGCCGTTTTAGTGATTGAGGAGACTATTAACATTTTGTGATGTCCCAGAACAATGTAAAGCAGCCATACATCTTGCGAATAGCTCTCTGATTAGTTTGTGCCTTCTGAGTAAGTGGCTTAGACAGTGAATAGACCGTCAAATTTGCGGTTTAGGATATTTCAAAAAGCAGTCATGTACACAGATTCTTTAATATCTTATCCCTGTATTGCTGCAATTTTATACAATGACAAACAACCCAGCTCATCAGTTTTCGCTGACTAATGTTTGGAGATGTACTGTAGGTATGGGGATGTTGAATTGCTCTATTAAATCTCCATTAGGTTGGACTTGTTTGGGACAGATTCTTCAAATGGTCATTGGATTTTCCACCAGAAAACATCCTTTCTGAAACAAACTGTGAGTCATCTTCAGTACAGCCTCTAGGTTGTCCATTTCATTCATTTTTCATCTGAATTTTGGGACTTCTCTTCCGTTTGGCTGTTCCCTTTCATGGGCCGACACAGCAAACCATCTACCCACAAACTTCATGTCCTCTTTCACTACATCCACAAATCTCCTCTTTGGTCTTCTTCTAGGCTTCTTGCCGTCTCTTCCCCTTCTTCGACCAGCAGTAGTCCAATTTCCACCAGCACCCTGTTGGTCAACAGCACCAATACCGGCCATTGTTAACCCGGGCCATTGCCAACACACATGCGCAGGGCCTTTAAGCATTTGACTTTCTTGTTGTTTTTTCTTTCTATAAACTGCAACATAAATATCTGATCTTATGATTTTCTAGAGTCATTCATGTCGTTTCAAAGAATGGTGCCATAAACTAAGCAGATCTTAATGCATTTTCTATGGAGGAATTAGCATTAGCCACATTAATGAGTGTATTCATGCATTGCCATTTTATTCTAAGTAGAAACTATGAATAATAAGAATCTTATATGGCGTTTTTTTTTTTTTTTCTTGCAGTCACTTGCTTTACAATTGCATTATTCTTTCATTCTACAGTCATACTTGATGGTGGTGAGCTACTTCGGTAGTAAGGTATTAAGGTATTAAGGTATACTTTATTGTCCCCTTAGGGAAATTCGTTCGACCCTTCCTTCAGTGCCACTGGGGCAATCCGTCAGGAGCAGTGGACTGCCGCGATGCAGCACCCAGGGAAATTTCGCCAGATTTTCAGCCAGAATCCTGGTCTGGATGCTCATGTTTTAAGGTTGATGGGGGAAACCGGAGCACCCGGAGGAAACCCACTCAGACAGAGACACAGAAAGGCCCCACACAGTCCAGGAATCGAACCCGGGACCTTTTTGCTGTGAAGCGAGAGTGCTAAACGCTAAGCCACTATGGAACCAAAGCTGCCCTCAGGCAAACCAATGGAAGTGTGGTTGCATATTTGCGCCTACGCCCCCTCCAACCACCACCAAACACAGTCACACTGACGCATTCATACAGGCATGGTGGGTGAAGTGTCTTGCCCAAGCACACAACAACAGTATGCAATTCCGGTATCGGGGATCAAACTGTCAACCTTTGTGTTAGCAACTGAACATCTCTGCCAACTGAGCTACTGTCGCTCCATGATTATATGCTTTAAATAGGATATAAGCTAAAGGCAATGTTATACACCTATCTAGATTTTTTATGTTATGCTGGAACAGTACTTGCAGAAGGTTAAGGTAAGGTTAAGGTAGACTTTATTGTCACCCTGAGGGAAATTTCAGGCATTATTCTTCAATGCCACTGAGGCAACCTGTCAGGAGCCATGGGCGATCGCAGTGCAGCAACCATGCAGATTCAGGTTGTTTTATAGTCGTCTACGCAATCCTTTATTGACTTTACGTAACCAGATGTCAGATGCTCAAGGAGCCACAAAAGCAGGGCTAAAGAGTGGCTCTTTAGTCCAGATGTCTGTTTTAGGGTGACAGGAAACTGGAGCACCCAAAGGAAACCCACCCATTAACGGGTAGAACATGCAAACTCCACACAAAAATATGGAAGACAACTTTAGTTTGTCAGTATGCTTAAATTTTGTCCATCAATCACCACAAATCCTACTTTAATACACTCATTTCAGTAAATGTAACTAACTTTCAGAGCTGGGTGCTAAAATTCATAGTCAATATAAACAAAAATGTCGTCTATAAAATGTAATGTTTTTAATTTGCTAAATCTTGTAACCAACTGCATGTGCGACTTATCTGAGTATGTCACTGGTGGAAGGGTCTACACAGTCACATCATAATTTCTCGGTGATGTGGTGAGAAGTGCCATTATTAGCTGGCCCACGCAGCAGCTGCAGACACTCAGCAGATTTGCCACAGAAGGCTCCTTTAGCACGTCGCTGCCCCCTAGCATGTGTCTGACAGCTGTGTGCTAACATTAACACAATCTACACAAGCACTCACACGAGGCGCATGTCCAGACTGTCATTTACACCTGAGCAACACCAATATAAACAGCATTCAGGAGGTGATACTCTGCGAAAAGGGAATTATTTTGTTTAATAGATTCTTCTATTACAAGATGGGCATCAGTGTTTTCTATTGATACAGATCCTAAGGTGTTGTATTCCATTGTACACTCTGCAATTTATTTTTATTTTATTCCAGTTTAATTTATTCTAAGCATCAGGATTGGCAAGGAAAGAAAAGTAAACTTGTTTTTCATGACAAAAGGTTTCTTCAGTATTAAATGTGTTTACCTAGGAATGATAGTGCCATTGTGCAAATGTTTTGTTGATGACTGAATTACAAATTACATGGATGGATTTCATTAAAAACTTTGAACAAATTTTACATGCTATTCATGGATTTTTTTTTTTCTTTTATTATTTGAGTGAGTGAGCTTCTTAAAGCCTGGACCTCGGCTCAGAGATAAGGAATATCACAAAAGTGTTTAGCAGCAGAATTTGTAAAACTGGGGTTTAACTTTGGCGTCTGTGTACGGTCATGGGAAAGGGTGCGTGTGTCCCGTCATTTTAACCTACAGAAAAGATCATCTGCGAAGCTCAAAAACAAAAACAAAAAATCATTCAAAACAAGCTATAAAAATAAAACAACAAAAGTGAATAAGCCAAATGCAGCAGAAAATGAGGCTTACTATGGACTGCATTTATGTAATAAAATGTGATTGTCTAAAAAGGTGCACAGTATAAGCCCTAAACCAAATACTAAATATGATTATATGATGCTTGAATATAACAAAGATTTAGCTCACTGTTGCATAAAACAGAATGAACTGTTGATCATTAGAGTTTTGCATGAACATTATACACACTGGC
This sequence comes from Bostrychus sinensis, assembly GCA_020698575.1. Lineage (NCBI taxonomy): Eukaryota > Metazoa > Chordata > Actinopteri > Gobiiformes > Eleotridae > Bostrychus > Bostrychus sinensis. The sequence goes on along the minus strand of CM036254.1, from coordinate 28,181,778 downwards.
TGTCTGTGCGCGAGGCTGCAGTGGTCTACTGCTAAGGTTTTCCTGAGGCTACATGAAGCAAATTGTGGTGGAGTGGTGCAATGGCGTGACATTGGGCTTTTTCTCACTGAACTGTTTAAATGGAGTTGCGCATCCCCCAGAGAACGCTCACAGTCTGAGCCTCGGTCTGAGCATTGGTAAGTTTAAAGCTCCTTTTACACGCTCATATTTTGAAGTGAACAAATACAGTGAATGATGTTAAACTTGATAAGTACAGTCACTCCCCAAACTCAGAATGTAGCGCTGGCCAATAAAACATTTAGAACTTACCCAGAAATCTTGTTTCGTAGTACAGCCCTCACAACAAGGTTTGTTTATTGTTTTCACTAGAAATTACTAAGTCTTTCAGATGAAGTGACAAAACGTCTTCTAAAAGCAAATCTTGTCCAGATGAACTTCTTGTTTAACCTTTCTTTACTATATCGATGAAACAGATATCTGGGTCTTCTAATTGACTCTTTCTACAAGAATTAGAAATCTTAAAGAAAGATTTCATCCTCTAAACAATATGGAAAAAGGACACACATGCATTGGCTTTACTGTTACACTAATAATCAGTTTTATGCAGAGCTTTTTTAGACACTTGAAGTCGCTTTAAAGTCAGGCACATTATTCATTCACTCCTCAGTCACTCCTAGCCACAGCTATCCTGAAGCAGATTGGCAGACGTGGCAGCTGTTCTGCGCCTAAGTTCTCTCTGACCACCAAACACACGACCACACACATTCATACAGGCAAGGTGAATGAAGTGTCTTGCCCAAGGACAGTATGCGATATGGCAGCAGGGATCAATCCAACAATCTTCCACTACATCTAAATCTTAACGATCTATTCACAATATTTTGATGATACTGACTGTGTTGGTCATTGATGTTCAAGAAAATATACAGTATATAGGGCAAATCAGGTATGGGAAAAAAAAAAAAAAAAAAAAAAACATGATGAATAACATGATGAAAAGTGAGATATTGCAAATCATATGCCTTATTACTCGGCAACAATATACAATATAGCATAATAACTTCTTGCATTTTATAACATCTGAAGTTTTGTTTCTGAAAACCATATTCAGATGGCTTATTTACATTTGAATTTATTGCACATATCTATAAATGAAGCATCGGTCAAATATAGCACTTCTCTAAACACTCAAAGTCGCGACACAATTAGGTGCATTACACTGCGGTTGGTACTTCAGGTGCCACAGCTGCCCTGGGGCATATGGACAAAGACATGGCTGCCATAGTGCGCCTACAACCTCTGTGACCACCACCCAACACACAATCACCCTAACACATTTATACACTGGTGCCCAAGGACTGGCAATCGTGGCAATCAATCCATCAACATTATCTGGTTAGTGAGTGATCCCATACACTTCAATCCTCAGCTTCAGTAGTCTTGTAAGCTCCAGTCTACAAAGTTTCATTAGCAATCAATACACTCTCAGATTACACTCTTAGCTCTGGTTAACTACGCATTATGTTTTCTCACTGAAACCAATTTATTTGCAAAAACTTGAACCAATGTCATATCAAATCATTCTGTTAATGCTAGAGTTATAAATAGACGAAAAAAAAGCTATCCTTTCTTTTACTCTGGCCTTGAGGTGTTTCTTGATGATCAGGCTCTCACAAAAAGCGAGCCGCCTACACTGAATTGGTATTTCTCTCTATAGATCTGCCACTGTATCTAAAACAACCATTGCTTAAACACATACAAAACAATATATTTCTACATGTTCCTAAAGCAAATACAATAAAACAAAGTACTCCTAAAAGACACATAACAATGTAGTACAGTGGCCCTGAGGTGGAACATCAAAATAGTTTTTGTAGATTTTAAAAAAATCTTGCCTTAAAAAGAAACCATCCCTCAAATGAAAAAAGAATAGATAGAAAATTAAAATACGTCTTTATTAAAAAGAAGCATTATCAAAATTGTTTTTGTCAACTAAAAAAATTAAAGCAGAGGAAGATTTCTAAATGTGTTGCCTTAAGCAACACATTTAAAAATTTAGAAATCTTCCTCTCCTTTAAAAAAAAAATCCCTAAAAATTAAGTCCATTGAAAATTGAGTGCAATAAAATAAAGCCACATCTCAATTTTTAAAAAGCTTGTTTAAAAAGACTCATTCATCAAAATAAAATAATTTTGTCTAAAACTAAAGAGTGCTCCTCAAAATAAAATAGCATGTTACAAAATAAAAAATAAAAAAAGACATTTCACTATTTAAATAAAGTTCATCTAAAAAATAAAAACACACAAAGGCTCAATTTAAAAAGAGGGCACTGTTTCCCCAAAATATCTCCCATTTTTAAATTAGGGCTGCCACAAAAAGAAAACCCTGTCACAAATTTTATAGTGAGTTCTGCTAACTCTTTTATAGGCAAGCTTTTAAAAGAAAAATCTACCTCAGGGCCACCGTACTAGAGTGATCAGAATACCACAGAAACAAATGTCACTATAAGGGCTTTGCTAAACATACATTATATTTCCAAACTCAATGTAATTCCAACAAATTGCAGCAGTTAGAAACCTATAGGCGCATGTGTGTGGGTGGCTGGGGTGGGGGTCTTTTCAGGGGTGGGTGGGGTTAAAGGGTCCGGGGGACTGAGCGGGTTGTCACGGTGATGAAGACAGATGATGAAGCTGCATTGCTGTAAACGCATCGAGTCAGCCCCCCTTTTCCGCTCTCTCGACGCTGTTAGCTGTGAGCAGACAGGACAGGGAAGGGAAAGGGAAGGAGAGAGGGTAGGAGTAGGAGGGGGGGGGTGTGCAGTGGGACGGTTAGAGGACGGAAAAAAAATAATAATAAAATCCATGGGAACTGTCCCTGGTGCTGAAATCTGGAGCGGCACAGAGAGAGGAGGGAGAGGCTTTTCCAAACAGTTTAGCCAAGCGCAATTGAAATCCTGTCAATACGTGACCCACTTCTGTATAATTTGCATGACTAGTGACTGTTGGTATTTGACCTGCTGCTCAAAATTCTGAAAAAACTATGTGACAACACTGCAGCAGCCGAGAGATGAGAAAATAATCCGGACAAAAAAACAAAAAAAGTTGTTGATTTTTTTATTTTTTTTATACACAGTGCTTCTCCCAAATCAGCAATATAGCATTCTGATCACACAGCCATAGAGAGAGAGGGGGAGAGCAGTGGTGTATGGCAATTACTATGGACCGCAATGCAATCTATGAAGCACAAGGATTTAAAACAGATTTTCACATTTCCGGCATTATTCAGACATTTTTGTCCCATCCTGTTGCCTTCTAGCTACTATTTCCTCTATTCCTCTGTACAGATTTGCTCCTTTTTAGTCACATCTTGTAGTATTTAAGCATAAAAGTCAATGCCAAAGGAGGTTTACATTCACAGAGAATTATTGGGCTACATAAAGCACTGCAATTGTATCAGCAAAATCCATATTCATACATATATAATAATAGGTTGTGTTCACGTGATGTCATAGAGTATAAAACTGAACTGGAAGCAGGTCAGAATCTGCTGCTAAACATTCAGAATGTAGATGTCTTGGCCTGGTTGGGTTTATTGACACAAATGGCACAAATTTTGTTCAAAGTCTTATTTGTCAGTACAAAAGCCATATAGTTAAGGTCATAAATTCCCCCCAAAAATAACATCTTTGAACATAAAACTCATCTCCTGTAGATCATATATTTTTAGCCAGGATGATTTTAACGCTTACTATGAGTTATAACAGAACTTCTAGTAATTCAAAACATACTAAACTTGCACTGACCTATAATACAAATTAACAAACTGCATTTTCCAATCTACTAATTAGAAGACACAAGGCAGAGTAGTAAATGAGATGCACAAGATCAGATCAAGCTATGAAAAAATGGTATAATAAGCATGCAGCCGTAAGCAATATATTTTGTCATGGATGCTGGGGGCCATATAAAATCTTGACCCATGCCACAGATGGCCCCCGGGCTGCACTTTGGACATGACTGACCTAAAGTGAAGTTATTTTTTCACTATAGCGTCAAAACATGGTGACATTATTCAAACCCACAGGCGTGATTACTGTCATTAAGCCACAAGATTGGTATGGCGTAGTTGTGGACCCAATTCCTCACAAAAAATTGTCATGTTCAATATTTGCAAATTAAAAAAATAAATACATTAGTTAAAATTGTACCTCACCTCTGCATTTATATAAAGCCCTGCCCTCCATCTGAGGTTTTGACACAGTATTACTTCAATGTTAATAAAGATCATAGCGTTAAAAACATTGTTATTACTGGTGAATTCTTGAGTTATCATGTAAATCAGTGCATAATTATAAAACATCAGAGTTATAGGGTATGCTTTATTAAGGCTTTAAAAATACCCAATTATGCTAAATCAACTTTTCTGCACGTTTTCCATGTTGTTTCCACCTCAAAAACATACCTGGAGTTGTATTATGTTTCATTCATGCATGTTTGTAACCCTGTATACTGACCCGCTACTCTTCTCAGGAGCTGAAAACACTTGGTCTCACCCCTCTACGTAGAAACCCTGCCTTCTTCAGGAAGAACTCCCAAGACTAAATCACATACTCCATCATCCAATTTCAGCACTTACATTGCCACCACTACGAGGCAGTTACCTCATTTACCAATCTGTTAGCTTTATGTTGCTAATAGCCGTGCTAAATAGCCATTTTCTCATGCTCTGCACTCGGCGATCCTGCTCTCATGTCTGAATTCAAATCCTCCCAACTTTATTCACGTGTCAACCATGAGAAAATCAAGAGAAATGAAGGATTGAAGGAGAAAATCGAGAAGCAGCATGCATGCTAATCTGAGCGTTTTCGGCAAAGTCAAAGTAACAGTTCCCCAAAAGAAGACGTTTTAAATACATAGACATTATTTTAAGTCATAGAAAGTAAAATGTTGATTTAAAATGTCAAAATTTATTTCACAAAACTTCAAAAAAAGCATAAGATGTGCCCTCTGGTTATCATTAAGTGAGGGCTAGTCCTCTTCTTTATATTGCAGAAAAGCTCGAAAAAATTCTTTGTCAAATCATAGTATCCAGCAGCTTCTTCCATCATCTGCCCCCTAGCGTGTAGTGATTAGCATATTAATTTAGCATCACTTTCATGGCAGATGCCCTTCCTGATGCAACCTTCTTCATTTATCCCTGCTTGGGGCTGGCACCAGGACTACACTGGCTTGAGATTTTGTAGTGGCTGGCCTTTCTAAGCTTAGAAACAAAGGGAAACTTAATGAAACCTGTTCTGGAGTCCTGTATTTTTTTTATTTTTTTTTATCTGTTTCTATACACTGCCCAAACGTCTACTCTGTTCACATGAATATCAAATATTGTAAGTCATATTACAGGACACAGCACCCATAGGGAATAATGTATCTCAACACACTCTTTGTTTAAGCGCCTTTAAAGTGTGGGCCTTCACTGCATTCCCTATAGCCAGGCAGATTCTCTGTGATCTGTGATATGAATATTATTTCAGCTAAGAAGCACTCATTAAAGCACTTTTTCTTTTTGGAATTTTGAACCTATACATCCCGAGAGACTGTTCTATTGGGCTGCCTGCCTCGTGTAATCATCCTCTCTCATAAGAAGTGAATATGAAAGAATCAACAGGAATTTTGCAGTGAGCTTTTCAGACGTCACTTCTTATATACGAGCGTACGGCGTATTCTCTGACACGAGTTTGTTGCATAATTCATCTCTCAAGTCTGTCATGCTTTGTGGCTAACCCTGTGTCAGTTCACACAAATGTCTGCACTGTACCATAGCCTAGTGGTTCTTAAACTGGGGTAGGAGTGCCACTGGTGGTACACAGAAAGGATGTCTTTTGGTGGTGGGAATGGGGAGTCTTTTAAAGTTAAAGTCCTGATTTAGTTTAATTTTGTGTCAGTTTTTATTCCTGTTTTAGTCCTCTTCGGGTTCAGACTTAAATGTTTAGTTTAGGCTACAGATTAGTTCTAGTTTAGTCCTTGATTCTTCCTGGTTTAGTCCTTATTTAGCCCTGGTTTAGACCTATGTCAGCCCTGGATCACTCCTAGTTTAATTCTAGTTTAGTCCCAGGTTCCAGTATTAGTCTTGGTCTAGTCCTGCTTTAGTCCTGGAATAGTGCTGGTGTAGACCTAGTTTAGCCCTGCTTTAGACCTGGTCTAGTCAGGGTTTAAAAATAGTTTAGTCCTGGATCAGTTATAATGTAGACCTAGATCAGTCCTGGTTAAGGCCAGGATTAGTCCTGGTGTAGACCTGGTTTAGGCCAAGTTTAGTCCTAGTGTAACCCTGTATAAGGCCTGGTTTAGACCTGGTTTAGTTGTGGTTTAGCCCTGATTTATTCCTGGATTAATCCTGGTGAAGACCTGGTTTAGTCAAGGGTTAGTCTTAGTCTAGTCCTGCTTTAGTCCTGGATTAGTCCAGGTGTAGACCTAGTTTAGCCCTGCATTAGACCTGGTTTAGTCAGGGTTTAGACCTAGTTTAGTCCTGGATTAGTTATAATGTAGACCTAGTTTAGTCCTAGTTTGGTCCAGGATTAGTCTTGATTTAGTCCTGGATTAGTCCTGGATTAGTCCTGGTGTAGACCTGGTTTAGGCCAAGTTTAGTCCTAGTTTAGCCTAGTATAAGGCCTGGTTTAGACCTGGTTTATTTACATCGTAGATGTCCTGGTTTAGTCAGGATTTAGGCAGTTTTTTATGGTACTTGTAAAGACAAATGTCTTCTGAAGTGGTGCTTGGTTTGAAAAGTTTGAAAACCACTGCAGTAGATCTCTACAGTTACAGAAGATTGGAAAGTGGGTTTTAGGTTGAGGCGTTAGAAGAGATTACAAAACACAAAAACACATGTTTTGCCTTTAGTGATCCTAACCTCTTGTAAAGCACCGATTTCTTAATAAAAGCATTAGTGACACTTAAATAGGTCTTATTGTTGAATGGTCCAAATCTCAGTGAGTAGGAGTCTGTCTTTCAAAAAATAATGTGCATGCCGACGAGCTTGGTTAGTACATGGTTTAAGTAAGTACTAAGTAAACATAACTTGATATGTGGCTTGTTATTAATCACTAAACTTAACTGATTCTGAAAGAGTACCACCTCAGAACAATACTGCTGTACCATCTGTACACTTCTATTCTAATCTAATCATGATACAGTATACAGTATATATACAGCATACTGTATTAAGAGGCATTCATATGGGGAATAATACTACACATATTTAATAGGAGCCTATTATATTCATATGTGAATATTCTATTAACATGTATTATTCACTGTTATCCACTGAAAAAACTCCACTTATTAACTGACTATATTATATTTAAACCACAGCAATGAAATGAGTTAAAGGTCCCTTATTCTGGTAAAGCGACTTTATTTGAACTTTTAACCATATTATAATGTTGTTTCCACCTCAAAAACATACCTGGAGTAAGTTTCTGAGTGTTCTCTCCAAAGTCAAAGTGCCAGATCCCCAACAGAAGATGTTTTTCATACATATACATTATTTTAAGTTATAAAACGCGAAATGCTAATGAAAAAGTTTTCAAAAGTATTTCAAAAAGCCTGGAAAAAAAGCACAATATAGGACTTTTAAGCAAGAACACGACCAAGGACTAGACTCGGGTTTAAACATACACCACAAGAAGAGTTAAACAATATTCTATCATTGTAAATAAAATCACCAAGACAAGAGTATGAGCTACAATATTACACACATACCACAGTTCAAAAACAATTTAAACAGAGAAGTCCAAATGTTAACACTTTGCATTGAATGGGGATGGGAGCCAGGCTTTCTTGGACCCAACTCTGCTTATTCAGCCCTGTTAGAACCCGGCCCTGTTCATTTAGTGACAACGAAAACAAGACTGTTGACTCTCAATACAGTATTTGTGGAAATCAGAGAAACCACACGTGAATAAATCAAACTTATCAGCAGAGCATTCCTAAGCAGAGTAGCCACATGACTTACTGACAGACATCTTGCGTACAACTTAACGTCAAGCTGGCACATTTATGACTATAGAAACAGACATTTTGAACCGATTTACCTAATGGTAAGCATAAGTCCATGGCAGTATTAACATTGGAGTCAATGAGTCTGTTATAGGGAGACATTAGAAGAGACTTGGCAAAAAAGAACTTTATCAGCACTGCATATCCAAGCAGCAGAGTGTCCCATTAATTCAGATGATTATGGCGGCCTACCATAGTCTAAAACGGAACTATAAACTTGTTTCCTGATAAATACATAGAACTTAAAGTATATACAGTACTACTGAGGCTACAGATATGTTAATATAAATAACTTAATACATATCTAAATTGTAGACACTAAAAAGTTAAATTATGTAGTGTTTACTGTAATTTTTTTACATCAATATTAGTATTATAAAACAAAATTAATTAAAGGTACTGTAAGCAACATGCGCTCTTACTGGATTGAAAACAGTACTGCAGTCTAAATTAAAACAATGGTCTTTTTTGATGGGACAATCGGCAATGCAGTTTTAGAACCAAAACAAAAAAATGTAAACATAAACTTGGCCATCATGTATTTTTTTTTTTTTTTACTTGTGAATAACTGTACCATTGTTATCAGTAAAACTAATAGTTGATTAAAACATGTTTACATGTGGGTCATTTTAATGAAATGTACAAAAATATTGATTGCTCATAGCACTTTAAAGAATGCAAAATATGAATTTAAAAAATCTAAGTGGCACATTTTAAAAATTAAAACCCCAAAATAAAAAAATAAATAAATAAATACAAAAAATAAAAATAAAAAGTCTTAAATGTCAACTTCTGAAATTGTATTAAAAATGTACCCCAGAGACTTAATATAAATAGGTGGGAAACCCTGAAGCACAGTGGCCAAATGACTCAGTAATAGACATCTGGCATAAAACTTCAAGCTGGGACCTTCACAAACTATAGAAACATATATTTGTTTTCTTTTAGTGTCAAAGAAGTCAGACTTTTGATTGTCAGAGTGTATAGCGCATTTGTACAGTAAGTGTGAATAGATGAGACTGTAAAAAAAAACATCACCTTATCAGCAGCAAAGCATATCTAAGCAGAGTGGCCAAAAGACATCTGGCTTAAAACCTGCTGTCAATGCTGGCACATTTAATGATCTATTTAAAGAACATTTCTTTTGCTATTGCTATGGTTAACTGTGCCTAGCAGTTAACATTGAAGTCAACTAGCCTGTTATAGGGAGACACTGGTCTAATCAGGGACTTGGACTGCATCATTTGGAGCAAAAGCAAAGATCCTACAGCATTACATAAAGTAAGGCATAAAGCTCCAGTTCATTGTAACTTTCCAACTTGTTAACCTGGACTTTTCACTAAGGTAAGGTAAGGACCTAACTCAATAACAAGGCAAACCAGAAGCCAATTAAGCGCCCTCTCAGTTTTGGACATGAAACGATTACGCAACAGGTCTATGGGCACTAAAAGGCACCCCAAGGGGGTCACTGTAGCGCGAGGGGGGGTTCTCAGATGAGGTCAACGGTGGAGTGATGTCACGGGTCCGTAAATAAGGGGTCGTTTTTGGTCGGGCACTGCGGAGACCAGGCGGGTGTGGTGACTGCATTAAGCAAGACGCGCAAGCAAGCAACCAAGCAAGCACCCGAGCAAGAAAAAAAACAAAAAACAAAAAACAAAAAAACCGCTCACACATCACCAACACCACTGTACCGACGAGGACGGACAGACGAGAGACGAGTCCCCCCCCCCCAAGCAGCATTTACAGGAAAAAAGACGCACACTTGAAACGACGCTGCTTCACAGTGACACACACGCGTGCACACATACGCGCACGCCTTCAACAAGCTCCCTAGAAACACAATGACAATGTGACATCTGCTATCCATCTGACAGCAGCTTAGTATTCTCCACAGGCGCTCTCTCCCAGCCCTGCGTGCACCCCTATGGCGCTTTCTATTCCTCTACTCATTCCTATGCGGCTTTTCCCCCAACGCACACACATACACGCACGCACACACAGACGCACACGACACAATCCCTTCAGGTGTAATCAAATCAACTCAAGACACAAGACTTTAGTTCATGCTGTAACTAAAAAAAACTGACCTCCCAGTCTAACGAATCCCACTCTTCGGTAAACATCCGGAGGATTTCTTTGCATCCAAAAAAAGACGCGGGGAGCGTGCTTTTTTTAAATTATTTTTTATGGAGTAGACACAGGGCGACGCGATGCCATTGCTGCGCTTTTGGTGATCGTCCTCGTGGAAACTGAACAGAGGAGGGGTGACGAAGAAGAGCAAGAAAAACGAGGCATCATAGCGGCGTCGAAGTTAAACGACTCCCAACGTGTTTCGCCTCGGCGTCGTTCGTAAACCACCAATTCCACATTCAGCAGTGTCTCTGCTGCTCGTGCACCTCCGCCGTCTCACACAGAGCCGCTGCCCGCTTCCCCCCTCGCTCTCTCAAGCTTTTGGGTGGCAGCAGGCTACACGAGGAGCCACGCAACTTGTCATTTCCAGGATAGAATTTTACTCCAAAAAGCCAATAAATCCCCGTTGCGCATTAGACAAATCCTTCCCCATCCGCTGAGGAGCAACAATAAGGAAGCTTTTAACGTCCCCCTGTTATGAAGCGCTTCGTAAAACACGTGACTCCCATGTAGTAGAAGGAAAAAAGCATTTGATCCGTAATAGGCCCTAAGCAGTGGTAATGTAGGAGGAGGAGGTGGTGGGAGGTGGATGGATGGATGGACTGGAGACCTGTACTACTCACCATTAGCACAGCAAAGTTGTTGTGATGCAGGCTGCAGCGAATGGTGGTCGTATTGCCCACGGTGCCCGTTATGTGGCAGCCCTCTGCCCTCCAGCCGCCGTGGCCATCCAGCAGGTCAAAGTCCCAGTAGGCTGCGGTGGGGTCGACACCCAACGCGAAGTGCCTCAGAGCGATGGTCACGGAGGAGTGCACGGCGCTCCCGAGGCTGCTGCAGCCATCTGAGGAGTGAAAAAGGGGGGAAAGCGGCGGGGAAAGTACGCGAGAGATACACAGTCACAACCAGGGAAGGATGGCACACGGGGGATAAAGCATGTGTGTGTAAACAAAAACAAGGCTCAGAATGTCATGTGTGTAAAGTTTTACGCAGCGTGTGCCATGTGTGTACATTCATTCGTCAAAGACACGTCGTGTTGCAAATACGGTCTGCCAACATGTTGCGCAGAACAACACTCTGTCTAGCCTGCATGCATCTACAGCCTATAGTCCACTCGTCCACACCACAGCGTTGACATCACAGGCACGGCGATAAAAATGGATTTCCTCTTACCTAATTTGGTGAAAGCAACTGGTGTCGAGACGCTCCTACGCTTGCCATCGTCCGCGAGCTTTGACGAATTCCCGGTGCAGGGGAAGAGTTTCCCATTGCGAAACACGATCAGCTGCAGCCTGCATGTGGAGTTATCAACAGATTGCAACGCAGAGGAGGAGATAGGCGTACCAGCCAGCGGTAAATGGATCGAGGCGACTGCCACAGAGTTCTGCAGATGGAACAAAAACAAAGAGAGAGGGAATCAAAATTAAATAATGTCCCCCCCTCAAAAAAAAAAAAAAAAAAAAAAAAAAAAAAAGAAAGAAAGAAAGAAAAAAAACAAGAAAGAATTGCGCAGGAATACACGCAACTCCGACAGAGGGGAGGAAAGCACTCTGACAAACAGCTCTCCTCTCCAGGTGTGCAGGCGAGCATAGACCACGAGTGACCAGGGGAATGAGAATCACGTTTGAAGCGCTCTAGTGCGCCTATTTGGTCAGGCTCCCTGCCGCAGAGGTGGAAATGGTTCTTACCATTTCAGCTTGAGGGCACATCAACACTGCAGCTTGATTTAAAGAGACAATCAGTCTGACTTTATCTTCCTTTCATCCACTCAAATCAGCCCCCCAAAAGACAGCCTGAACAAGTTTTGTTTAGGGGCTGAGTAATGGTTTTTGAATACAGCCTTGGTTCTTATAGGTAACCCCAGGTGTCCATCCCTCAGCCAATCCACGCTCAGCCCGGACAATTAGTTTAAATGCTACAACTCCAAGCCAAAAAATACACAATCCTCCAGGTGGAAAAATCAAATCAAAGTGCACATTATGCTCTGCACTGATCTAAACATAACACTACTACTGCCCTTATCTTGCCCTATAAATAAAAGTGAACTAGAAAAGCCAGCCTTTACTCCATGACAGCTGCAGGAACTTTGTCACAGCTCCTTAGGCTTCAGCGTGTCTACTCTGCGCCCCTCGTGCACACTGGAGTTGGACCAGAGAGTGACCAGTGACCAGTGAGAGCTGCCTTTTATATACAACTAGCAACTTAACCATGCGCAAGTTTTGTAATTAAAAAAAGCCTCTCTTGCATTGTCAGCACTTGAGTTGTACAGGACAATTTCACAGTCTGGTTTACAAATGGCATGCAAAGACGAAAACACTTTTCGTGTTCACTTTTTTAATTTCAGCTTGTATGTTCATGACATTGCTTCTTTTTTGCTGATTTAGCCTTTAAAAATGTTTCCAAAAATGAACATTTCCTCATTATAACAAATTAAATACATTAATGAAATACTTAGTATGTTGATTTTTGGTGTAATGTACAACACCACACAGCTAGCAGAGGTAGAGTATAGGTTAAACTCAAGTAAGAGTATTGTTACTTCAAAATAATATTATTCAAGTTCAAGTAATAAAGAGTCATCCAAATAATTACTCAAAAGTAACAGGACATGTTTTAGTATTGACGTAAAAAGAAAGCATAAACATATAAATTAATGTAGAAATTCTGATAGTTTTAAACAATAAAAATTTGTAAAAAAGGAAAAAAAAGAAATCATATTGTTATAATTTATATGTGGTGGCCAGTGCCAAACTGGTTAGCACGCCTGCCTCAAAGCAAGAACGTCCTGGGTTTAATTCCTGGACTGTGGACCTTTCTGTGTAGAGTCTCCCTGTGTCTACATAGGTTTCCTCTGGGTACTCTGGTTTATTGTACCGCTAAAAACATGTACAATAACAATGCTTCCCTGCAAAAGAGATTCTTAACCTCAGTGGGACGTTCCTGGTTTAATAAAAAAAAAAATAAAAAAAAAAAGATAAAAACAAACTGAACAAGGTTGTTAAAGTGGGTAGCACAATTACAGGCAAACAAATGGTCATTTTTGGCTAGCAAATACACACTGAATCTTTTCCAAAAAATAGTTGCTGACCCACAACATCGTCTGTGGTCTGATTATAAACTCCTCCCCTCTGGGTGAAGGTATATGATGCCCCAGATCAGAATCAAGAGAGGCATCACATCTTTTGTCCCACACAGTATTCAGCTGCTCAACAAACTTGGTTAACTTTTTATGTAGTTGATTTAGCACTTTCACGCTGTGCTGGACTCACTGATAGTGAATGTCATGTAGCACCTTTTGTACTGTTTGTTTTTTTTTTTTTTCATCTTTTATATGGTTTTATATGGTCTCAGGTGTTCATTCTGTTATATTTTATTGGCTGCAATGTTTGTTCCTCTGTTTTTATGCTCTCTGTGCAAGACAAATTCCCCTCGGGGCAATAAAGGTTTCAGTCATTCATTCATTTACCATACATTTATAAATTACATACATACAGACATAGAGAAAAACATATAGACATATAGAGTTGCTAGAAATTGTACTCAAGTAAGAGTATTGATACTTCAAAAAAGAATATTACAAGCAGAAATCCAAAGAAGCATGCTGCAATAAAACTACCCCTTGAAGGTTTTTTTAAAAAGTAACAGATAAATGAGTAAGTGGGACCTCTGTTCATGGGAACCATGCATCCCATGTTTAGTATTATGTACTAGTAGTGCTTTTCACTGTCAGTGATGCAAGAAGTACTCAATTTCTTTACTCAAGTAAAAGGTTAGGTAAAGAACCAAACATTTACTCAAGTAATAGTATCACCTTGAAATTTCTACTTGAGTAAAAGTATAAAAGTAAAAAGTAAAAGAATTTCGCACAGACTAGACAACTGATAAATGTGTTAAATGTGAGGGATTTTACAGAAACATTGTAAAATCCCAACTGGTGCAGCAGAAGAGAGTGAATCTGTCGGTGAGGTCTTCTGTCTTTATTATCCTGATGTTTCTAATGAGTACTACTGTACTGCATCTGTTATATTTAAGTAATGTGTGTCTGCAATGAGGGCACAGCAAAAACACATAATTTTAAACCAAACTTCAAAAAACTTTGTACTTCAAATCCACTCAGAAATGTAAAAAGTACAGATACTTGCTCTGAAATGCAGTGAAGTAAAAGGCAGCCTACCCCTGGTAAAATGTATTCAAGTAAAGCACAGATAACATGAAAATTGTACTTAAGTAAAGTGACAAAATACTTTTACTTTGATACATTCCATCACTGTTCACTGCAGATGGATTAGATGAGTATGATTTATTGGAGCCTGTAGTAGGATAGATGCTTTGCAAGATTCAGATTATTCAAGTAGTATTATAGTGTGCTTGATTTTTCTTGACAGTTAACAGCAACACAGTGAGAAAATATTACTTTTTAATGTCAAAAATGATTTGACAAGAAACATAAACAAGAATTTCAATTTGCATGCTTTCTCAGGAATGTGCACTGTTTTAACTGCTGAATTTTGTATGCATGGTTAAAAGGTCATAAAAGTCACTTTAGCAGAATAGGGGACTTTTAACCCCTGTGCCCCAGTTTTAAAAAGTTACTTTACTCCTGTTAAGTGGTAAAAGTGTCCCTGTCACAAAACATCATAACTGCATAAATCTTAATCAGCTTGTGCCCTGATCATGAATACCAAATATTTAATTATTTTCAGAATGTTAACCCTTTTATGCCAGTTTAGCATCTCATTTTTTTGTAAAAACAACAACAACAACAAAAAAACAAAAAAAAAAACACACAAAATATTAAATATTTTTATTATTCTAAAAGCAAAGTTGATTTTTTTTTTTTTTTTTTTTTTTTGGGGGGGGGGGGGGGGTTACAGCCTTGGGAATGTCAAAGATTAACAACATTTATTTTTAGGGATATTTTTTCCTGTGCCAACTGGTTGTAAAATTCTGTTACAAAAAAAAAAAAAAAAAAAAAAAAAAAAAAAAAAAAAAAAATCCATCTAATCCCCCGGGGGAAAAAAATCACATTGCATGGAAAATATTGAAAAAATAAATAAATAAATAAATAAATATTTGGTATTTATTTTCAGGGCAGAAGTTGTGTCACAGATTTGTGCAAAAAAAAAAAAAAAAAGGAGAAAAAATATGAATGTATACATTTTTTTTATGATGTTTTGTTGACGGGGACACTTTTGTCACTTAACAGGAGCAATGTAACAAATTTAGTTAGAGCGTGTAAAAATGAAGTAATATTAGATTTGTATTTAGAATATCAACATTAGTGATAAAACCTGAGCCACATTTCATTTAAACAAGTTAGAACTACTACAAAGTTGTCAAAAAAACATTTGAAAAGGACACTTATTCACTGGGGCACAAGGGTTAAAGTAAAAATACTACCACACCACCCAAAATATACACAACCAACTCCACACATCTCCTCACACTTCTTGGGACAGAAAGTTTGCCTCCGTATTTATCCAGTTAAGTGACCCCCGCCCCGGAGTTACAGTTAATGCTGAATGATGCTAATGAGCTGGCAGATGAGACGTGTTTATAATAAAGCTAATGAATCTGGTGTTGGAGGGCAGCGCTCCCAAACCAACTCTTGTTTTGTTGTGCGCTCTCAATCACCTCTGTCCCACAGTGTGAGAGGATCAGCACTCTGAGCCCATATGAGAGAGAGAGAGGGAGAAAGAGAGAGGGGGGAAGAAGGCAGGCGTCCTGAAAAGATGAATGTGCGTGCCCTTACACTTAATGGGGAGCTGCTTAGTCAGAGCTTCGGCCCCAATCAATGTCAACAAGAGAAATGGCCAAATTTCTTAATTAACTTAAACAAGACCTTCCTTGTCTCTTCTGTCGGTTCTGTCTGTTCCTTATCTTCGCTCCGTTGTTTGGCGGCTTGTACAGTGTGGATTTCTTGGAACTGCTGCAAAATGTGCCATAGACTATAATAGAGCAGGGGTTCTCAAACTGTGGTATGGGGACTGCTGGTGGTACGTGGGCTTTTTCCTGGTGGTATTCAGAAGTCTTTGGCAGTTCAAGTCCTGATGTTGATTAATTTAGAGCAGGTTTAGTACTGGTCTTAGTTTTGTACTTGTCCAGGTTTAGTCTTGGTTTAGTCCTGGTTTAGTTTTGTTTGAGTATTAGTTTAGTCCTGGTTTAATCATGATTTAGTCTGATTTTGTTTTAGTTTAGACCTGGTTTAATCCTGGTTTAGACATGGTTTATTCTTGATTTAGTCCTGTCTTGGTCTGGTTTTGTCTTGATTTAATCCTGATTTAGCGCTGGTTTGGTTTTAGCTTAGTCTTGGTTTAGTCCTTGTTTAGCCTGGCGCAGTCCTGTTTCAGTCCTGTTTTAGTCTTGTGTTAGTTCTGGTTTAGTCTGTTTTAGCCTTGGTTTAGCTCCGATTTAGTACTGGTTTACTCTTTGTTTAGTCTTGATTTTATCTTAGTTTAGTCCTAATTTAGCTTGGCATAGTCCTGGTTTTGTCATGGCTTAGTCTTAGTTTAGTCCTGGTTTAACCTGATGTAGTTTTAGTTTAGTCTTGATTTAGTCCTTGTTTGGAGCCTATTTAGTCCTGATTTAGTCTTGGTTTAGTCCTTGTCTAGCCTAGCGCAGTCCTGTTTTAGTCTTGTGTTAGTCCTGGTTTAGTCTGTTGTAGCCTTGGTTTAGTCTTTGTTTAGTCTTGATTTTATCTTAGTTTAGTCCTAGTTTATCTTGGCATAGTCCTAGTTTAGACATGCTTTAGTCCTGATTTAGTCCTGGTTTTGTCATGGTTTAGTCTAAATTTAGTCCTTGTTTAGCCTGGCGCAGTCCTGTTTCAGTCCTGTTTTAGTCTTGTGTTAGTTCTGGTTTAGTCTGTTTTAGCCTTGGTTTAGCTCCGGTTTAGTACTGGTTTACTCTTTGTTTAGTCTTGATTTTATCTTAGTTTAGTCCTAGTTTAGCTTGGCATAGTCCTGGTTTTGTCATGGCTTAGTCTTAGTTTAGTCCTGGTTTAACCTGATGTAGTTTTAGTTTAGTCTTGGTTTAATCCTTGTTTGGAGCCTATTTAGTCCTGATTTAGTCTTGGTTTAGTCCTTGTCTAGCCTAGCGCAGTCCTGTTTTAGTCTTGTGTTAGTCCTGGTTTAGTCTGTTGTAGCCTTGGTTTAGTCTTTGTTTAGTCTTGATTTTATCTTAGTTTAGTCCTAGTTTATCTTGGCATAGTCCTAGTTTAGACATGCTTTAGTCCTGCTTTAGTCCTGGTTTTGTCATGGTTTAGTCTAAATTTAGTCCTGGTTTAGCCTGCTGTAGCTCTGGTTTACTTCTGGTTATGTCCTGGTGTAGACCTAATTTAGCCTGGTGTATTATCCTGGTTTAATCATTGTTTAGTCCCTATTTGGTCTTTATTTTATTATGGATTTGTCTTTGTTTTGTCCTGGTTTAGTCCCTGTTTGGTCCTTATTTAGCAGTTAGTGCATTTTTCATTTTAACCCAATTTCCTTTCTTGGTTTAGATCTAGTTTAGTCCAGATTTAGACTCATTTTAGTCTAATAATGATGGTACTGGAAATGGCATATACTGTATGTAAGTATATAGTACTTAAACATTTCAGAATCAGTGCCATAGACCACTGCTTATGAAACAAATGTTGGTTTTCTGCATCATATTATCCAAGTACACACAGATATAATTACTGCACTTAATTCGTTTTTCTCAAGTCTTAAGTTATGCATAATTAAAAGCACAGTGCATGGAGTGGCAGGTCCGATTTAGGCGCCTCTGTTTGTTGAATAAACCGTGTATTTTGACAGCTCTCTCTGCAACACTTAACTAACAAGACTAGCAAGCAAAGTTTATGCAAATATTTTATTAAGTTTGCTCAAGCTTACATTAGCACTCATTAATCAAAATCACCAAACAGTATTTTGCTAATTAAAGTCACGTGTGTACTACGTGTGTGTGTACTAATAACCATTCCTTCATCCATCAGCCTATTTATGCTGGAGCTGGTCACGAGGGGAAGCCATCTAAGTAGAGATTTCCAGACTTCCCTCTCCCCAGATGTCCCAGGGCCAGTCAGGAGACAGTAAAGGAGCCATATTATGCTTTTTTCAGGCTTTGTAAAAATAGTTTTAGACATCTTTGCTTCAGTATTTCACATTTTATAACTTTTAGGTCACTGGGAGAAATGAAGAACATAAAGAAAAAGTGAATGGGAAATTTACTCCCGGCACCAGAGGGGGGTGGGCACTGTTGCGGCCTATTTAGAAGGGAATTATTTCCCACAATGCAATGAGAAAATGGTAGATGTGGTGCTGATTTTTTTGTTTGTGTTTTTTTAGCCTCTGACTGGCAGGGTTACAGAGCATTGAAGGATGGGTACAAATGGGAACAAATTTACTTACAGAAACAATAAAGTAAACCTTCAATCAAAAAAGGCTTTAAGAGGAAGCTTGTGAGTTTTTTATCTAGACAGTGGAAAATTCAGTTCATTTTTTTCAGTTGTGACACTGAAATTCTAAAAATAATTTAATAATGAACATCTTTTTCAAATATTATTACCCTAGCATATGAAATGCCAAAATGAGAGCAACAAATACATTTGAAAAATCCTTAAAGGCTGCACAGGCTCTAAAGAGTTATAAATGCTCTGTTTAGAAAAATAAAATAGAATGAAATAAAACTAAAAGCTATTGGACATAATTTTGAGAAAATAGAAGACATTTATTAGCTCATCCAAGGGACTTTAGGTAAAAAGGTCATAGGGTAGAGGTTCTATCCCTCAGAGGAAGTGATTTAACCTGATGCCTACCGTCAACATAAAGCCTGTAGTCATTGGTCAACATCCAGAGAGAGGCTCTAGGTCCTGGGTTTCCTCAGGGTCAGGGCAGTTTAATACGAGGACAAACACTTCAACTGCATACGACCCTGAGTGAAACCAGATCCCTGCCTCTCATTCATAACTACACTATGTCCATACGCTTTCAACTCCTGACCTTCGCCTTTTTACTTTATAGAAGTGGA
The DNA here is from genome assembly GCA_020698575.1 of Bostrychus sinensis. NCBI lineage: Eukaryota > Metazoa > Chordata > Actinopteri > Gobiiformes > Eleotridae > Bostrychus > Bostrychus sinensis. The sequence goes on along the minus strand of CM036254.1, from coordinate 28,162,597 downwards.
TGACTGAGAATCTCCATTGACATTTCAAATACATTTACTACAAATAAAAGAGACAACATGGGCAGTGAAAAGGACCAAGCAAAGAGACAATCCAAATAGAAAACTGATACTATGCCTGACTTGATTCTTTGCAGTGTCTTGTTATAATGTAGCATGCACAACCTGCAGCAAAATCAAAATGTACCAGATAAAAGCGGCTCTTTCTGCTTTATCTTTACACCGACAATAGACGAGCTGACGCTGATGGGCTGACCAGCTGTTACAACAGATTTACATTGTAAAAGATGTAGTTGTAAAGATTATAGACTCAACAGAAGGAACATTATTTGCTACTTTTTAAAAATAAGGTGCTACAAAATGATTATGAGAAACGCAGCGAGTATAGGTGATTGAAAGATCCAGAGTGATTCAGTGCAGCCAGAATAATTCATAACCATACACTCTATGTATTCTGTATATGTTGGCTATTTTTAAATTGCAGTCATGCTTTAATAGAGGCTAAATGTGCACACATAGTAAATATATATATAATCCATGCACAACAAGTAAGATGTGTGGTAGATTACTTTGTTGTAACATAGCTTCTTGACAGTAAATCTAATAGAATTGGAAAACCTGATTGAAGTATTTTATTTGTTATTACATATACAAGGTTTATAACAGATGTTGTTTGCATAGCTGGTCAGTCCTGAGTTGCAATAACAGAAACCAACACAGGTGCAGAAAGGACATGCAAATTCCTCACAGAAAATGCTCGTTCAGTCTCGGGATCGAACCCAAGACTTTGTTGCTGTGAGGCAAGAGTACTAACCACTGTGCCACTGTGCCAATTTCCCTTTTAAATGTTGCCACATTTATAAGAAACATGTATTTGTGTTATGAGCAGCAGAGTGGAGTGTGAGAGCTGCACTCACCAAAGATTTGCCAAATCTTCTCTTGCTATTGACTCTTGTTTTGAGTTTCTACCCCCCAGGTGCCTTAGTGGCCTGCCATGACTACCCTTCACAACCAGGCCTGTTGGCTCTGGTGTTGGCAACATGTGCACTGGCACCTGAACTGCCAGGATGTCTTGTTTCTACAGGCTTCAATCATCCAATCCACCAAACAAGAGTCAACAACAAAACAACCTGTTTGGCATTGGTAGAGAAGATTTGGCAAATTTTGCATGGGCACAACCCTCATGTTCCATTGTGCTGCTCATCCTACAAATGTGTTGTTTACAAATGTGCCACCATTTAAAAGGAAAATAATTATGCTTTCCAATGATATAAGATTTATTGCCAAGAACCATTGTTACAACAAAGAAACCAAACAGAAATCTCCTTACTTTTTATCCTTAGTTATACAACATAGACCAACAAAACAGCTATGCAACACAAGTATTCACCTTACCAATGCTTAAGACCCTGATATAAACCAAGCAGGCAGAATATCAGAATATTATCTTATACTTTTTTGCAAAAAGGACACTGCAAAATCCCCAAAGGACCCAGTGTCCTCTGATGGAATGAGGACTGTCAGAAAGACAATTGCCATTGCATTAGACAATTGGCACCAATTTTGGTAAAATTCAATCAGAAGAATTGGTATTTCATGCAATGCATAAAGTCCTTGAAGTCTTTGATGTAGACTCTTTTAACTTAGCAAAAAATCTCAGTTTCAACGTTCCATAGCATTTATAGATAACCAAAGCCAAAAGGAAAGAAGAGGTCCTCTCTTTTTTCTCAGCATCCAGTTTTCCTGAGGCCTGATTGCTCCTTCCACTTCTTTCCTGTCTCTGTTGTTTCTCAGCTACAAAGTCAGATGTTTAGATCTCCTAAATTCCTCCATTATCCACCAAATAATCTCATCTCGGTGAGAATGAGCAACGGCATGCTTAAGCACACCTCCTTTACATTACAGCCTCTGTGCGTGTGTGTGTGTGGATTTTACAGCACAGGGATTGTTAGCTATTACTTTCTGCATTGACCGGTTCTTGAAAGGCTATTGATTTCTTATCCAGCAGTGTTGGGATGAAGCAAACACCCACACACACACAAGGGGTAAGTGAGAGAGACCCTGGTAAGTGAGAGAGACCCTGCATCCTTGCCGTCCAAATTTATGTTGCCATCATTTCCTTCTGTGAACAGCTTAAGCTTTAAATCTCTGGGATGTCATAGGATATAGACATTAGAAAGGATTTGGTGACAACTGAGAGTTTGCCATTGGTTTAGGATCTTCATGCAGTGGACAAGTGACCTCCAACTCATAGGGACATGTTTTAGTAGCTTTGATCTCACGCGTCTTATCTCGTATACTCGTCTCCTCATCTTTTCTTGCATCCTTTATCCTCCTTTTATTTGGCGTATCAAAGGGATTTACAGCCCGGAGGGTGTGCCGTGAGCCGTGAGCCGATAGCCGCGCGAAAAGGTCCCTCTTTATAAGCCACAAGCTATGTTTCTGCTGAGCGAAACTAAACGGCAACATTTCCTTCGCCGCTGTGCCATTGGGGACCTCGCACTTCAGAGTTGATTTAGTAGGTTGTAGCTCAGATGGACCACCCCCCTAACCCCTAAGCCCCTCCTACTCGGACTGGGGTATGCTGTAGCTGTTGTAACCGTAATCAGATACAGCCCACCACCACAAAACTAACACGGATTACAGTTTTGTTTTGTTTTTTTGGGTTTTTTTTTCTCTCTTTGTTTTTTACTAAACCAGTCTTGTTGGCACTATTTTGACATTTTCAGAACCAGGACACATATACGTATATAAGGATTAAATTACATAACACATTAGCTCATGACCAACAACATAGCTTGGTCGAATTTATGGTTGCTGGAGTAGATGATGGGGCACAATCGGACTTGCACCAGAGACACAGTTATAGATTTGCATGGGTCATTTGTTAACCATTTTTCAATTTTTATAGCCTGGCCGCCCACACAAATTCTTTTTTCTTTTCCATACAAAGAATTTAGTCTGGTACTGCTTGGTTTGAGTTTGACTTTCAGGGGGCAGATCTAACAAAGACAGAATAGATCTGAACAAATGTGAGAAACGGAAATTGCTCATAAGCAGAGCAAGCTGACAATCAACAGCAAACATGGCGGAGCTGAGAGGTGCGTGGGAAATACTTTTTGCTATAAAAATTGCAAAGAAAACAAGCAGCAGCAAAAGCCAGTTGTTGTTGTTTTTTTTTGTTTTTTTTTCCAAAATCCTTCATATTAAAGCCAAGATGACATTAAGGTTTATTAATAAAAAAATAAAAAAAAAACATTAGGAAATAATTCCTTTCCACTATATAATTTTCAAATGAAAGTATTTGTTTTATATTAATTCTGTCTTTGCTATGCACATAAAATGTGATATAAGTCCAAGGCATTACTACTTTCCATGATATTTCATTAAAGGTGCACTATATAATAATTATAATAATTATACATCCATAGTTTACACCACAAAACAGGTAAAAAAAAAAAAAAAGCAAAGCACACATCTGACAAATGAAATAAAACACAAATACTGTGTAAGAGGAGAGATGGAGGGCTTTTTAAAATCTTCAACTTTTCTGCAAAATTTGGGTTGTGTACCTTTAAATGTCATGTTGAGAATCCATAACTTCACCTAGAAATTGCTTTATAACATTCTTAACTGTACCAAACCACATTTTGTTTTATTTTATTACATTTCATTGCATTTTATTTTATAGCATTTTGTTTTCCCATTTTATTGCATTGCATTTTATTGGATTTTTTAAATACGTCAATGTCTTGTCCTAGAAATTGCTTACACTCTTAACTGTATAAACCATATTTAATTTAATGTAATTTAATTGCATTTTTTATTTATTTATTTATTTATTTATTTTTGCAAGGCTGAATATGTAACATTAACAATGTATTATTTTTGGTCTAAATTCTATTTGTTCACCTTTCACAGCTCTGTTGACTGTGAGACAGGCTTATTTCCCCCTCAGTCCTGTTCCCCGCGTGCAGAGGTCGTTCAGGTGGATGTCAGCAGTCACCTCTTGTTCCCGGCTGTTCCCTGTGCTCTGCCCCTCCCCCCTCCCCTGTCATCATCCTCCTCCTCCACCTGCTCCGTGAGCCACAGACCACAGCTCTTCTACAACAGCCTGCGGGGCAGAACTCAACAGGCATGTTTAACCAGGGGGCGGCCGCAAATCATGGCATAAACATCACACTTTAACATGGATCATGGGTCCGCAGGAAGGGCCCTTTGGTGGACCACACACAGTCACTGTAGAGCCAGAAGAGTGTTTGATTTAATGTCTGCAAATCAAGTATCCAATTAAACAAGCATTGTGGGGGATTCAGAAGAAATCCATGTACATGAATATGCATTTTTAACACTATCAATACGTACGTAATATAAACTATGCATATGTATACATTACTGTTGGATAATTTCACTTAATCTAACTCCTGCTTTATTGACTAATACTGCATATCAGTGACACCTAAGTAGGTTAATGTCCAAAAATTGGGTGAAATAAAGCCTATACAGCAGGTAAAATGCATTGCCAAAGAAAAAGTATTGAACACGTGAAGAAAGGGAGGTGTTATGGTGTAGAAAGCCAAGACTCCATATGAAATCTGTCAGTGATCAGAAAGCAATCCTGCCTCTGGTCTGACCTACAAAAAAGTGTCTCTTCACAAAGGTGTGACACTTGATGGGTAAAAGAAAGAGCTCGCTGAAGACCTTTGCTTTAAGCTCATTGTGGCGCTGCATGCTGATGACATTGGTGCTTCACGTGAGTCCATTATTCATTCACTCCTCAGCCACACACAGTGGTGGTAAGATACTTCTGCAGCCACAGCTGCCTTGGGGCAGACTTTGTAATAGATAGTGTTTATAATGGATGCTGTATCGGCACTAAAACCTAAAGCCTGTAATAAATACAGTACATGTCGATGTGGCTACCATTCTGCATCTGTGGCCTCTCTGACCACCACCCATCACATTCATGGTGAGTGAAATGTCATTCCCAAGGACACAATAACAGTTTGCAACGCCGGTAGTGCGGACTGAACCAACAACATTACAGTTAGTGGGCAACCTTCTATACCAACTGAGCTACTGCCGCCCAATCCCTGCACTTCCACTAACCCGGACGGCCAGACAGACCCTGTAAACCAACATTTTTTCTCGCTTCCCTCCGACATAAGAATCAGACTGTCCTGTTTTCGCAAAGAAAGTAGGAGGGGTTTGCTCACCAGGCTACACTTAAACTACACTGGCTGTGAAATCACACTCACAGCTGAGTTCCCTTCATCGCAGCGTACAACGCTTGGCTTTCAGACACACTCCCCTTACAGCAGGCAATTGTCACCTGTTTAATATAAAATGAATAGTTCACATATCATAAAGGACAAAGACGTTTAAGGTTTGGTGATCCACCTGGGCTTTACAACTGAATGCAACGATGACAAACTTATCAATCTCTTGTGTGTTTTCCGGAACTAATAATGATTGCATACTTGCATGAAGAGAGCACAACAGGCTAATCCTCCACCTAAGTATCCTGACCAGGATCCTGTCTCAAGATCTGGAGAAGGGTTCCGTGGCCAAGCGTCAAATGCAGAGGGCAAATTTCCGTACAGGGCCAATAAACTATACATTAATTATACCTTTAAATCCATAAATACTATGTCATTTAGATAATCAAATTCTACATACATTATCTTCCCCTTAAAATAAATTATAATGATGTTGTTTTGCCCAGGTGGATACTCACAAATGAAGTAATAACTGTGATGAATTTAATAAAAAGGACAACTTGCTGATCTCAAGCCCAGCTCTGAGGAAGTGCTGATGAGCCTGATGGGAGATTTGCATAATTTCTATTCTCATCACTGACACACACACACACAAGCCGTCAAAGACAGGATGACCATGACAAACACGCAGACGTCGTGACACTAGAGAGCTGTGAGCAAATCGCTTTGTCCACAGGCAGATCCAAAATAAATCTCAGTTAGCTCCCAAACCAACAATTTTAACAAAAAATACAAACCTCTGATGCTTTTGAATTTGAAGTCAAGCTCTAAATAAAAACAAATGCATCCTAATTCGACAAAAGTGATGGAGGAGTGATGATGAAGTCACGTTTGGAGCTTAAAAGGCGCATTTCTCCTGAGCCTCGGTGTGTCATTGTGTGGTTAGCTTTACTTATCAAGAAAATTAGAGTTCTACAGGGTTGCCATGCCGACGGAAGTTTGTTTCCTCTTGACAACTGGATGGGATGGGTTAAAGAGCAAGTATGCCACTTTCACTGCAACCAAGGATGCTGTTTTTGCTGGAATAGGTTTGTTTTTCTGAGAACAATATAACTTTTTGAAATTTCCATAATTTCTATGTTATGCTGTGGACTGGAGACTAGGGTTGGGTGATATAACGATATTACCGTATATCGGGGTATGTAAAAATGTCACTTTCAATACCGTGGTTTAAATCCCCTGGGGAATTGTGCAGTAGTTTATATTAAATACCTAAAATGCGGATCAACGTTCATGCCAATATAATGGGGATAAGTGGAAATCTTTTTGTGTAATATTAAGCATATCTTTTCAAATTAACAGCAACAGCATACATTATTTTCTAATTAGCTCTCTCGATGGACATCATGCTGGACTGATGCACCACGCGCAGACAGCATCTTCTTAGAGCAGCCAACCTGCCTGAGTAGGTCAGGAGGACGCAGAGGAATGAAACGTGGACATGTTTCAAATTATCTAATTATATGTTGTGTTTTTACAAATAAGCACTTTTGAAACCCCTTTTTTTTTGTATTTACTGCACCTCTTTTTGCCCAAAAAACAATAAATGTTCCTACACTTTAAAAGTACCATTTTAACTCAAATTTAAAAGCAAGTTTAGCTTCAATTAAGTGGATAAATGATTATACTGTAAACTCTGGTATAATTTGGGGATGGTAAGACTGTATGAAAAAATGAATATTGCCCAACTCTACTGGAGACACTGTCTGGATCCAGGGTGGAACTGTAATTCTGCATTTAGGATAATTATACAATAGACCATTTTAGAATTTGTATGCATAACATGTGAGTTCAGAAGTCAGGTACCGGAAGTTAAAAAGACAATACATTTTTAATGGAGAAATTAGCGCTAGCCACCAAACATTGCAAGTAATAATGATAAGTAATATCAGAGCCTGGTTAGAAAACATTAGCAAGTTTATTAACGTTTTATTTAATGGAGCAATTAGTGTCTATAATTAGCATATACTCTAAAGGATACATAATTTACATTTTTTAATTTCAATGTCATGCAGGACAAGCACTATGAGAAATATGTCAGACCACAATAGTGTGTCATTGTATACTCAGATTTAATCCATCATTTACCACTAATCCCATTTTAATAAGTTCACTGTAGCAACTATAGCTGAGTCATATTAATTCACAGTAAATTTTTATAAATATATACAAAAAAAATCATGTGTTCCGGCTGTCTAATGAATGAGATAGAACATTAATCTCGGCACCAGGCTACATGTTCAACTTAAGTCACTCCTGGAAAGGTCTATTACCTTATTGGTTATTGTACTAAATAAATAAATCACTGTCAAAAATAATTAGTTGATAATAGTAATAATGCATCGGTCTTGTACAGCGCTTTTCTAGACTCACTTTACAATAAGGTGCATTCACTCCTCAGTTACACTCAGTGGTGGTAAACTTCTGCAGCTACAGCTGACCTGGGGCAGACTGACAGAGAAGTGTCTGCCATTCTGCGCCTACGGCCTCTCCGACCTCCATCAAACATACAATCTAGTGATGGGTCAGTCACGAACGAGCCTGTTCAAAGTGAATGATGACAGCCGGCGAAACGTTTTGTTTTTTTTTCCTGACAGGATCTTTTCAAAAACAGGGGAGATAATAGCAGAGAGAAGAAATCAGATCAGCCCATCGAACCTGAGGCACTTGGTCCTCCTTAATGCCAATCTGCCCTGAAAAAAAAAAAGGTTAAAATTTACATTTAGATAATTGATGATGGTTAAAATATATTTCTGTTATTTATTTTTATTAGAGTGTATATTTATGTTACGTGTTTTTGAGTTTTGAGGTCAGGTGTTGCTGTTGTTTTTCATTTTTAATACTAAATAAAATCCTGCTTTTTGTGAGGGTTGGGTGTTTTGTTTGTTATGTGAGTTTAAATAAATTTTTAAAAAGTTAACATCTCTCATTTTTTATGTTTTTGTCTTAATTATAGATGTGTTGATATGCTAAAGTGTAGTAGAGTGGTTCTGTAAGCAAGTCAGTTCATTGTGTAGTTCCAAAGCATCAGAACTTGTGAATACTCCATGTATTTGGGTTATACTGTATATGAGTACACAATACATCTCATTGGTCAAAACTGTCCTAAATTTGGTCAAAATATAAAAAAAATATAAGTGGTAAAATGAAGAGCCATTTGGGAGCCAAAAGAGCCGTCTCTTTTTGGTGAGCTGAGCCAAATGACCCAGCCAACATCCCCATCACTAACACAATCACACTAACACATTCATAAAGGCAAGGTGGGTGAAGTATCTTGCCAAAAGACACAATGGCAGTATGCAAGGCTGGTAGAGGGGTAGAGGACGAACAGCTCCACCTACTGAACTACTACTACCCTAAACTTAACCTTATCATAACCTAAACACATTTTCTCCATACATATCAGAACACTCAAAGTATATACTGTATTTTTTGGGTTCTGACCCACAAGTAAAAAAAAAAAAAAAAAGCTTTGCTATCAAATTCACACTGGTTGGTCCACGTCACTTCTCAACATTATTTTCTACCAATAATACTGAAAAAAAAACTTACTTCAGCACTAGCAAAGAAACAGACCCAAAAAAGAAAAACATTAAAAAAAAAAAACATTTACGCAATGAGGCAGAGATAACTACAGAGCTAAAATTAAAAGCTATTTCAGGGTAAGTGGAGAAATGGTTCAGTTGATTAGCACCAGGACAGATACACATTTAGGACAGTATACCTTTAAGGAAAGGGGGGGTAGTTTAGTTGGAGTAGGATTTGGAGCAGATCTAAAGCAGCAAACGTGTCCCTTTTTTGGACAGAGCTGTCAGCTGCACTCGCCTCACTCACCACTGACTCAAACTGTCATATCACAGGCTCACGTCCGCACCACAACATTCAGGAGACAACAACAGATGGACAACAGCGTTTGAGTTAAAGGACATTGTGCTGTACAAATGAATGAATTTATTCAGCGTCCAATAAGCACGGCTAATGTCCTATAACTGCAAGGCTATTGATTATGAGCGAGAAGGAAGTCCGGCTTTGAGACAGTGTCGATCTTATGAGAAATTAGTTAAACATGAAGTACACCCAGTTCCCCCCTTAGCTGTGTTATCAGGGCAATAGGCTTTATATGCATTGACAGAATATAGGCTGTATTATTAAGTATTTTCAGCTCCAACTGTTTTAGTTTATAATGGCTGACAGGTGACTCAGAAAAATCCCAAGGGAAAAAAAAAAGATGAAACAGTATAATGCCTATACACGGCTCTCTACTACAGGTACTGTCTGGTTTCACACACAGACACATTTGTATTACGGTATCCCAAGGTCCTGCATGGCCCTGACTGCCAATTCATGTTGTCAGTTGTCTCGGTGTTGTTGCTCTTTCTGCAGGGCATAGAAAAGATCCAGAAACACAAAGCACATGAAAAAGCAGATGTGTGTTAATGAAAAAAAAAAAAAAAAAAAAAATCATACTTCATATTCCATGCACAGTATGCAGAGAACTACGAGATAAAGCATTGATCCAACAACCCTCAGTACTAACCAATTAGCCACCATGGTCCACTGATTCTCAACATGCACCATAAAAAGTACAATCACATGTAATTAGATAGGTGTAACTAGCCTAATTTTATCTATCATTTTCCACTTATTCCTGTTACACTTTTTGTTTTACTCACCTTACAGCCAACTGACTATCCATTGTATAGAAAAAAAAGTTGTTAAAATTGAAAATTGTAAAAAAAATTCTGAACCCTGTAGACCGTAGACTGTATTCCTTCCCATAGCAATTAGCATTAGCCATCAGATATCGCAATCTATGAATAATCCAGACTGTTTTGGTAGCTGTCAAACCCCTCGACCACATGTGTGTGATGTCAGAGCCTGGTTAGAAAATCGATACTGAGTGTATCCACTTTTAGAAGTTTTATTTAATATAGCAATTAGCATATATATTAGCATGTGAGCTGAAGGCTAAATGGTTTCTGAATGTTCTGCTGGACAGGAGTTACAGAAATAATAAGTTGGCGTTAGATTAAGTAAAAAAATGAATGGGCCAGATGCTGCTGACATGGAAACCGTAGTCGCAGTCTCTGTAATGTAAATTCATGGCTCCTGTGTTATCCTACTGTTATCCTATTGTCTGAGCTAAGTGCTGTAAGGACATCGACATGCCATTAACTTGCACTGGTTCAAGTCCAGAGCTTGACATCAAAATTTGCCAAGAGATTTCTATTTTGGCTAGTAACACATTTAGTTTCACTAGCCACTTTGTCTAGTTGGATTGTTTTTGTTTTATTTTATTTATTTTGTATTATTTGAACTGCTGACATTCTGCTGCTACACTTATAAATCTCCGTAATTAAAAAAAAAAAAAAAAAATAATGATAAATTATGAGTGGAGAAACAAAATTAAGCTCATTAGATGGTCTGAATTGAAATCATGTAAAAAAAAAAATAAAAAATACAGCTAAAGCAAAAATATACAGCTTTTTTTTGTCTAAATATATATATATTTGGTGATGATAAAATAATGTTTTAAAACGTATCTTCTTTATATATTTATTTCTTAAAGGTATTTTTAAGTCCTTTTTCAGCTTTTTTAGTACAGACAAGAAGTGACAGGAAATCAGCATCAGAGTCTGGACTCAAACCCACAATGCCGAGGCAGGTTGTAGTTGCTGACTAACTAAGCCATACCGCAGCAAAAAAAAAAGTACCTTTTCAGTGGTAATTTTTAAAAAAAATAAAAAATAAAAAAGTCAAAACAACAGATAATTGTCTTATATACTTCAATCAGCATTTTAACATCTAAACTATGGCTAGCAAAAATCCTAAATGGCTAGTAACCTTTGAGGGACACATGGCCATTGAGCAAAAAAGTTCATGTCAAACCCTGTCTACATCATTAGAAGCCACATTGGCACCCCCTAACCAATGTACTTACAAACTAGCTAGCTGTGTGAGTCAGTAAAGCCACCTGCAGTTCCCCCTGGCATATCATGCTGGAAAAAAAGCCTTGCGAGAATGGGAGAACCAACCCAGTGTCGCTGAAGTCTCTGGTCTTGTGAAAAAGTGTAACGTCCCGGTTAACCACAACAACAAACTAGCAATGGCTTTATTTCTTAGATGTTTGTCATGGCAAAGAGGCCAAAATGCAGAGTAATCCTTAGTATGGTTACAAGAAGGGGAAAAAAATGAGAGTCAAGCCGCGCAAGAGGTCACACAGGAGTCAACCTGGCTCATGAGATAGTGCTTTACTCCAAAATGTAGGGCTCTGTTGAGAAAAATACGACCACAAACAACAAAGAAATGAGCAAAGTTACATCATCCCCCTGTGAATATCGTCTTTACTTGTTCTTTGTCTCTATTAATGTAGGCTTCTGTCTTTGTCATGACTTTGTTTCATTTAGAGTGCTTGAATGCAACACTAATCAATGCTATAGTGAGTCATGTTTTATTACTAACGTCACATGAGTGGAATGATGCAATGGATACAGAGAAAATCAATTTTAGTATGAGTCATCTCTCAAGTGTGGACCTAGTAATGTCAAACTATGTATCTGTCAAATCAAATAAAATAGCTTAAAGGTTTAACACAACCCACATCTACAAGGATTCCTTTTGATTCACCATCGGCAGTTTTTTAAGGTTAAACAGAACAATGGCAACAGTTTAAAATGTCAGTCAGATTTCGCAGATTTCCTGAAAAGATTTTGTGAAAGTCAAACGAATGAATTGGAAAACAAGCTATAATTTCCGTGATGAACAAAGGCAGAGCACGACCCTGCAGTGATGTCAAGAAACAGTGACGTGCTGGAACGGGACTGACGTGAGAGGCTGCAAGTCAAGTGTGAAAAGAAAAAAATGAATAAATAAATAAAAAAATCTGTCTTTTACAACAAAAACCTAGCAGGGATGAGTGCGCCGAAACCAAAATGTTGAAGGAAAACAAAAGCCGGTATGTGGTGAAACTCTCTTAGCAGGAGACGTCTTCAAACCAACTTGAGTGGTGCGGTGAAATTACAGTCATTCTGAGCCTCAATCGCTTCGACAGTGCACTTTTCTGAACTTCTGATTAGAACAGGTTCAAATGCTATACGGGATATAGATGTATGGTTGGTAATATCCAACACTGCATAATGGATAATAAATGGATGGACTGCATTTACATGGAACATCATACTAATTAAGATCCATAATTAGATTAAGCTAATACTACGAATAAGGCAGCAACTGTTTACATGGCCGCAAACTTGGCAACCCTGGCCAATGGATTGCTGTCTCCTCTGAGTGAGAGTGTCAGTGTCAGAATGATCCGAGAAACAATAAGTGGCACCTTGAAGCATCACATTTAAGCGAGAGAAAAGGAGTAAAGCCGTACACTGGATAGAAAACCCCACAGTTATCTGTAGTGCGCTCGGATAGACACATTATCCAACTGTTCAAAGCTGAAATACGCTCACATTTGGTGTTATGACCGGTGTGGATGTCCAGCATGGTTACCGTGCACCAGAAATTATAGGTCACTGAGAAAATTTTGGTGTTGTCATAGACAAGTGCGATTAAATGTGTTTATTTATTTATTTTTTTGTTGTAAATTTTTCTGTAAATAATTAATCTATCTAACGCATTTAAGGGCCCATATTATGCTTTTTGTGTCTTTTAAATTAATTTAGGACAGCTCTAGATCAGTATCTTACATTTTGTTGGTCAGAAAATGCAATAAACCCTATATGAAGAAACTTATCATTTGACTCTGCGAGAAATGCTCAAATTAGGTAACTGTCCCTTTAAGAGCCCTCCCTCCCTGCGGAGGGACATGTACATTTAAAAAAATTAAACTCTTGCATATTTTTTATCAATAGCATTTCATATTATTTTCATATTGTTTCATTGCTTATAACTATACCTATTTTAACTTTTGCTAGTGTTTTTTTAAAGAGTGCAACTAAGCTATTGTGACCAAGTATTTTCCCTTGTGGATCAATAAAGTCTGTCTAGGTCTAAGTCTAAGTAGCATTTTAAAATTAATTTTATACTGAATATGGGATATCAATTGTATTTTAATCAGATTTACCACAAAAGAGTTGCCAGTACCTATTTAATAAAAATATAAGAGTAAACTCCTGTGTGTGGCTCTGTGTGATACCGGAGCTCAGGATCAGGATCAGCTCTCTCTACTGTTTTTTTTGTCAGACGTCACGAGTGCAAAAGTAATGAAGGAGTCTATAGTGTAGCACTGTGTTAATAAGCAGCAGAAGCAGTGGGCTGGATGTGTCATTAAATGCAGCAGAATTATCGTCTGGTACGTGTGAGGTGAGGCGAGAGTGCTCTACAGGAAGTGCCTACAGAAGAAACCATGACAGACATCCCAGCCTCTTCTCTATTCATGTATTCACACGGTCACTAAAGCATTCATTACCTGTTTATTCTCCAACATGCCACTCTAAATAATCCCCCCGGAGTTATAATTAGGCTGTTTTCACTGAGATTCAATTGGCATGACTTGAATTTAGAGAAAAAGAGTCAGCATTTAGCCAGAAGAGAATATTAATGTTTCCGGGATAAATTCACAGTCTGTCAAGGTTTGGAAATAGCACTAGCCCAGATTTTACTTATTTTGCTTCAGCCATTTCTAAATGAAAGTGAGGTATGTTTATTTTATTATTATTTTATTTATTTGACCTTTATTTAACCAGGAAAGTCCCACTGACATTCAGAATCTCATTTACAGGGGAGTCAGTTGTACATGTTTTTAGTGGTAGGGGAAACCAGAGCACCCAGAGGAAACCTATGCAGAACACAGGAACAAGTGAACGGGACATTTTATTTCCTGACATTAGAACTAGGGATTATGGGTGATTTTACAATTTTATGACAAAGTTATTAAAATATTCATATGGTGTTTGGTCTTGTTTACAGATATTACCTTTTCTGTATTGCTTTTTTTTTTTTTTTTTGGAGGACAAATTTTGTGCTGCCATAGTTACATAATTGTTTATAAAACTGCTAGTACTTTATCAAACAAAATCTCAAGACCTCAGTGATCTGGGGAGGTAGAGCAGAGGGTGCAGAGTGAGGAAAAATGTTCTATCAGTTTCAGGGGAGAATGCACTTTTTTGTAGTTGTGTGGAGAGGTGGCATCAATGCTGAGGCTATGACTAGCATAATAATAAATATAATTTATAAATGCATAAATTAATACATGCATAAATAAAACCTTTAAAAAGAGCACCTCTGTCCTAATTTCACAGTTGCACATACTTTTTGCCATTGGACAAAAAAACATTTTAACAAGAATAAAATAGACATGACAAAATAAAATTACAAAAAAATAATAATAATAATAATTAGAAACTATTTTTGACATGGACTGGAAACCTGTGGATGTATCTCTACTACAGAAGGTGATCTGTACAGAGTCTGTTTCTTAACAAAAATTTAGTTCAATGGCTCCCAGACTTTTTTTTCCCTTGCTTTTGCCCAAGCTACAGTACATAGCTACTCTCACCTATGAAAAGGACAAGATTCTGTTTCAGATGCCTCTTGGACCCTAGGGAAGACCTAGGACACGCTGTAGGGACTGTGTCTGTTGGCTGGCCAGGGAAAGCCTTGGGATGCCTCTGGCAGAGCTAGAGGAAGTGTCTGAGGAGAGGAAAGTCTGGGCATCTCTGCTTAGACTGCTGCCCCTGCCACCTGGCCCCGGAAGAAAATGGATGGATAGGTAAACTTGAAGGACTTGAAAAAAAACTATTTTGTTGGACTTTGTTGAACTTAAACAAATGGACACAAATTAAACTACCTCTGAATGCAACTGGATTGACAAGTGACTAATCAGAAAATGGGGGTGGTACCCACATATCATTTACCTCTACAACTACCTCTGAACCAGTGAGTATGAAGGCTACCTAATTGCATATTTATTCTACTCAAATAGCTCTTAAATTGCCATGTTAAATTACTATGGGAATACCTGTTGCTTTTTTTTTTTTTTTTTGAGTCAAGCTAGTGAAGGTCACATTGGGCTACCTTATTATTTATCAATGCTTTTCACTTTTCAAAGATTTTCTATGCAGCTATCTTACAACATCCTTAACAAAGCTGTCGAAAGCATATTTTTTTCTCCAAAACTACGTGTTCAGCTTCGGCAGCGTGATTAAAGTACATCTCCATTCGAAGAGAGAAGGGGGTAGAACAATCGCCGGTCTCTTTGGGCCTTTTTCAGATTGTAATTTAAGATTCGGCTCGGAGGTGAAATGAATGTGAACTGGAGTGTGCTCCCAAGATTGGATCATTCAATTACTTTTCAGTCGCTATTTGATTTTCCGGGTGTGTGGTGTTTATGACAATCTCGGCGTTTTGGCAAGACGACACCAGGAGTTGATCCTCCTAAACGCGTGCGACAGTTACAACAGTTTGCAATTTGGGGAACAGGTGAGATTGGTAAATTAAATGGGATGAAATAATTAGAAAGCATCAGGAGCCAAAACAGTTGCTGTTTGTGTAATTAAACTTGTCGATCTATACAGTCACACCAGCTGATTGATTTGAAATGAAAAATTAAATGGACCAAAAAATGAGCTGAGAATAAGGTTAGCTTTAGGAAGTTGTAATTGTGATAAAGCAAGTCCAGAAACTGCTTAGAATAGGTTTACCAACAATGGCCTATACCAGCAGTGTCCAAACTATCATTTGGCCCAAACTGCTGCCAATAATACAGTACACAGAGCACAGATGTTTTTCACCTGTTCTCCTACAAGAGTGATCTCTGCAGCTGCTGCCCACTAGTGGCACGGGTGGAGATTCCCACATGTAGCCAGGTCTCAGTCATTGCAAATTCACACAGCAGTTATGTGTGGAGTTATTTCTCAACATACATAGCTCCATAATAAACACTTGTATGTGAGATAAATGTGGCATTAAGGGAGAAAAAATGGAAATGATTAGTTGGTGGTGCCAAAAAATATTCAGCCATACTATGTGCCCATTCCAAGCCTAAATATATTTATGGTTGCAGAAGGGCATCTAAAGTAAAACCTATGCCAAAGTACCTATGTAAATGATTCAGTGTGGAGACATCTGAAAGGAAAGAGAGAAGTTAAATGAGACCTTATTTTATGGTGAGGCAAAAAATATCAATTTTAGTGAGTGGCCCTGCTCTGCATATATAGTATTTTTCAGTATGTGGCCTGCAATCAAAAAAGATTGGAGTCCCCTGTCCTATACAGTCACACCAATAAGTCATTTAGAAATGAAAGTTTAAATTGATCAAAAATGAGTTATAATTTAGGTTAGGTGGTCAGTAAAAAGTGGTCTGTGATGTTGGAAGTGTAACTAGTTAACCTATCATGGGCTCAACACACCATCATCATTTGATTATACATTCATTTATTTATCTCCTTCATTAGGGAAAGTTTGAAAATTTGTCAAGTCTTGTTAGGCATGTATAAAAACAAATGTCCCATTCATATTTAATACTAAGTTTTGACTTTTGAACTTTTTTTGACACATTTTTCATGTTTTAGACAATCTGTTAATTTTGCTACTGTTCTGTACCTTCCGTGGATGCTCAGTACTACCCCTTGTATGTTTATGAGAAGGAAACAGCATTATAACATGCTAGAAAGCTCAGAAAAGTTGAGTTAGCATAATAAGGGAGATTTAAAGACTGACAATACAGGGTAAAAGCATTTAGGAAAAAAATAGGTTTGCTTAAAATAAAAAAGTACAATAATTTCTAAGTGCACAATCAACATATTCATATTTTTATATAATAGAAAAAGAATTAAGATGGCTGGCCAGACCACACTGTTGCACGGTTTGTTATATCCTAAACCAAAACTTAATGTGCACATCTCGAACCTCAATATTCCATGTACTTCTCCTCACAAACGCATCTTCCACCATGCAGCAGTTTGCAGAAGCGCCTCACAGACACACCACACTGGATTTGGCCGACTGGCTTGTCTACCTCCTTTCAATGATGTATAGCTTGTATTAGCTGCTAGTAATAACCACTGAGATATGTTGGCCCAGGGAGGCTCCTCGTATTTATGATTCAGTGCAGAGGTACAGGTAGAGTCTCCATGGAAACGCGCTGTATGGACGTGACTTCACAGTTTCCTGACTCCGTGTTGGAGAAGTGAAGACCAAGGCAAAGCCAAGTCGACCTCTACACCGTCAAACGCAGGGAAAAAGTATTGAACACATGAAAAAAGGGAGATGCAAAAAGGCAGCCAAGACACCATCTGAAATCTATCAGTGATCAGAAAGCAATCCTGCCTCTGGTCAGTGGAAATAAATATCTGCTGGTTCAGTCCCAACTGATGGCCTATAAAAAGGTGTCTCTTTACAAAGGTGTCACATAGCTTTTAGGAATGTTTTCTAAAAGCTCTCTCAAGACCTTTGCTTTAACCATATTCTTGCAAAACATGCTGATGGCATTGATTACAGAAGGATTTCTAAATCTCTGTGTTCCTTTGAGCACTGTTGGGCCCATAATCTGGAATTGGAGAGAACATTATTTCACCATAAACCAGCCAGGTCATAAATATATCTTTTAAGAAACAAGCTGGCCTGTTCAATACTAAGTTTACCTGCTGTATATGCTTTCTAACATGATTTATTGGACTTTTTTTTTTTATTGTTTAGGCAGTTCTTTTCTCATTAATCCCTTCTGTGAAAAACCTTTCATCTAATACAGCGATTCTCAAAATAGGGTCCTGGGGCCCATGCTGTCAACAGGGTGCCTATTTTTTTTAACCTATTGTTCACCTATAGTGTCTCTTTTTAAAGAGTCAAGATCTAATGGCATATTTGAGAAATTAGAACAGTTGGTCTATACATTCACATCAACCAGAAATTATGAAATGGGAAAATTAATTGCCCAAAAAATAAGAGATATTTAAAGAAGGAGCTTCCAACGGCACCAATATGTCACAATAATTTATAGATAAATAATTATTTTTCTTTCCTTTCAGCTTTATCCTTCTTGGGTCACCACAGCAAATCATGTGCCTCTTAGTGTCCATTGATATATTTCTTTGGCATAGGAAAGGATTTGCCTGGAAAATCCAGACTGATATGTCTCTGTATTATTATACAGTATTATTATACAGAGAAATATCAGTCTGGTCACCACGCCGTCCACAGTGGTTTACTCAAATCCAAACCGTACCGTGCATTTTGTTTCACTTATTTAAGTCACGTGTTCTTCGCGAGCAGCGTCCGCAACAACAACAATCAAGATGGCAGAGCCGAGTTTGTTTCATTCAGCGGTAAATTCCGTTTTAAATGACCAAAAACATATTGAGTCATTAAAACCACAGCAGCTTGCAGCACTAGAAGAAATGTTTTCGCATTGCTTACTTTCTTGTCGCTTTGTTAATGTCACGTCCGCCATTTTCTGATTGGCTAACTCCGCTGTCCGTTTGCTCCATGCTAGAAATCGAATTGATTCTATGGCGAACAGACTCATCCGCTGGTACAGCGGTGAGTCTGGAATTTCCAGGCAAAGGAAGGATGCCCTTCCTGATGCAACCCTTTCCAATTATCCAGGCTTAGGACTGGCACAGGGAGGTCACCAGCTTGTGACCCCTTGTGGCTTGATCATAAATGAAAATTAACGGTCCCCTATTGTGCTAAATTTACTTTTTATGCTCTTAAAAAATCTACCAATTGCTTTTTATCTTGCTTAAAAACTACCAAACCACCCATCTCTAACACTGGGCATGACTTTTCCTGATTCTCTGTTGGAGCAGTGAAAGTGGGAAGGGGCTGGGGGTGGGTGGGGGGTATGTTCCACTGTTGCTTCATCCGCTAACTGCCTCTACATCAATGTGGCCGTACATGGAATATGCATGAGAGGAAGGAGCCCAGGCCCATTCGTCAGCAAAACCACGTCGAACAAGTTTAGCGTACAACGGGACGGCTGACTGTGAGCTCTCCACGTGGGACCAGCATTAACTGCACTCTTACACCCACAGAGATCAAACCAGTTTTAAAGATTCAAGAAACAGACTGGATTAAAGTTTGATTTCAGGGTTTTTACGTCAAAGCCCCCGGAAAGAGAAAAGTCTCCTTGGTGCGATGATGCAAGATACAGATAAGAGCCAAGGTCCACAAAACTAAAGAAATGTCTAAATTTATGGTAAAGAAGGAAAATATTATTACTTTTTACATAAAATGGTCTTTTATAACATGCATGCATTGCTTTACAAACTCAAGCTGAAGTCGAGCAAGAAAATGCTTCCATTTGGATAACACTTGGTTTGATCTCACCCTACACTGATGTTGAATCTCTCTGCAGTCTCCACTGTGATGATGCACAATACTGGAATCACACAACTTTTTTTTTTTTTAACATAAGAGTAGTATTCATAGTAATTGTGCCAGCTAATGACACAATGTGGTTGTATGTCCTAAACTTCAACCTTAAGTCAGTGTCCATTGTCAATTGGTGTACAATATTTGTCTACATTGTACAGCAGTGTATTGGGGAGTGTGTATATTCCCACAACCCTATACTCCCACATTTCTAAGATTATCAGTAAATGGTGCATGTTTAACCCTAAATCCTAGAAATGTGGGAACATAGGGCCTAATTTTGAAATGTGGGAACATAAATCTTAGAAAAACGAGAACAAGGGGTTGTGGGAACATAGGGCTGACCCCACATATTGCTGCCAGGTGAGTAAAAATAATTTCATCTATATCAGGTTTTAAAGGTACTGTAAGCAGCTTGTGCTCAAACTGGTTTGAAAACGGTACTGCCGTCTAAAAAACAATGGTCTCTTTTCTGATTGGACGCTCAGCAATGCAGTGTTAGAACCAAAACAAATTTATGTAAACAAAAACAACTTGGCCATTATGTAAACCATATTTTTATCAGTAAAAATAATATTTGATTTAATCATGTTTACCTCATATCTTGGTAATTCTTATGAAATATAAAAAATATATATTGCTCAAAGTGCCTTTAACTTGATACAGATGAAGAAAATGATCATGTTTTTACAAGATATTATCACAAGATGTTTCATGTTGTCACAAGATATTGGCATATCACATGATGAACTGATATCTTGTAATACCGTTAATAATGTAACCTTTGTAAATACAAGATTATTTATCTTGTATTTATCATGTAAATTGATTGGCTAGTATCTTGTAATGACATCATGAATTAATATTACATAAAAAACAAACAAACAAACAAACAAACAAAAACAGCTGTAACAATAACAGCTTTGAAACAGTGATGGGTGGATCAATACGCTGCCTGAGGAAGTTAGCAAAAGTCTCTATTTTAGTGCTACGTCTTGGTACACAAAGAAAGTGCTAAAAAGAAAAACATATTTTGTACAAAGGGGAAGCAAAGTATACAGATAAAAATTGACAATTCAAGACGTGATGTTTATAACTGCTGTATTGATGTATATACTGCCTGTCTGCATCAATCTAACGCTTTAAATTTTAGTTTGGGGTCATATATTTGTATTTTGAGGTGGCAAATGGGCCCCGTTTTACATTTGGTATTTTTTTAAAAAAGCAGAAAGGGAGCTACAAAGTTGATGGCGAGGGGTAGGGTTGGAAATACTACAGAAAACAGACTTTGTTCTAACAGTACCCGAGACAGCAGTGATTGGGTAGTTCAGCAGTTAAACATTATACTGCAATATGTTCAAACTTTTATGAGTAAAGGCTCTGGGGAAACACCAGTTGCAGAATATTATGTTTAACTGTAACATTAGATCAGTTATTCTCAAAACATACCAAGTACCACCTCAGAAATGTTTTGGCTTTACAAGTGCTATCTTCAACATGAAACTCACGTTCTTCCTCTTAAAGCCCTAAAAGCACTGGTCTACACTCACTGTTATATAATCGGAATTTTAAGGGAATTATTTCCCACAATGCAATGAGAAAATGGTGGATCTGGTGTTGATTTTTTTGTTTGTGTGTCTTTTAGACTCTGACTGACAGGGTTACAGAGAAATGAACATGATTTAACATTTCTGTATTGTAAAAACAGCAAAGTGGAAATAAGTCATTTTAATGTATGTCAGTGGTATCAAAAAGCGCTCTAAGAGGAAGACTGAGTTTTTTGTCTAGACAGTAGAAAATTCTGCTTTTTTCAGTTGCCACTGAAATTCTAAAATTAATTTATTTCTGAAAATCGTTGTCAAATATCATCACCCTAGCCTAGGAAATGCCAAAATGAGAGCAAAAACCCCTTTGAAACGCTCTAAAAAGATGCCAGGGGGGCCTGAGGGTTTAACTAAATCAGAACTCCAAAAAACTCCAAGGTTTGAGAAGCGCTGCATTAGATGATTTCCATTTTCAAATACTCCTCTCTCTTGCATAGCTACTTCAGTTTTTCTTCCTTACATGGCTAAGCTGTTTCTCACAATGAAAACCCAGGCTGGTGTCTTATAGTCCAGCTCCCACACAGTGTTTCTGACCACATCGCAGCGTCCTCCACACACCTGCTGTTGTGTAAATCGAGGAGATGCTCGTTGGGTCACGGGGGTCGATGCCGTCTCTGCAGCAGGCGAAAAAAATAAATAAATAAATCACACTAAAGATAAAAAACAAAGCACGGAGAATGAATCATCTCCTCCACGCACACGCCTAAACACCATAATGAGGTGTCCGCAGTCCCATCACTGAGGTGGATGATGCAACCTGCCGCTTTCTGGAGCCCGCAGCATGAAGGCAGCGAACCAAACCCACACATACGGGCGACTGACAAACATTTAACCAACAACATCACATTAGTGGAGTTAAGAATAGCCATGATAATAAGTTCATTTAAATAGAGATGAGTCATGGTAAACACTTAAAACAAAAGAGGACTCCAGCCAATGGTGAGAGGTGGTTAATCCTACACTTGACTCACTATTCAAATAAACATTGTGCTATACTTATGACCTTTTATATCTTAAAAGGGGAGCAATGTAATGTAGTTTTTTTTTTGTTTTTTTTTTTTTGCTGTTTTGAGTGATTTTTTTTTTTTTTCTCTCTATGGAGCTCCCCATACATTTCAGAGTGTTGACGCTCATTTTCTCCTCCTTGTATCCATACAAAGGTTTTCTCTGCTGCTCTTCCATGATGAAAATCTAAGAAATAAAGCCTTTGCTAGCTTGTTGTTGTTTGCTTGAGAAGACCGGAGACTTCGGGGACACTAGGTCAGTTCTCCCATTCTTGCAAGGCTGTTTTTTTTTTGTTTTTTTTTTGTCCAGATACACCAGGGGAAGATGCTGGGGGCTTTATTCACCCTGCAACAACTCATTTAGCCATCACATGGACTCCAAATTTGTTTATTTAAGGAAAAAAAACATTGTTTGCTTACAAAATCACATTCCAGTTTATTTTTCAGTTACCTTTACCTAGATTTTAGATGATAACTTTCAACTTGCTGGGCTAATTTAAGCCAGATTCTGTCACAACAGGGACAACAAGAGAGTACTTTTTTTGTAGCCAGCCAGCCAAACTACTTCTTTTTCTAGTCTATACAAAGAATTACTCTGGTAGTGCTTGGTTTGAGTTTGATTTCCAGGGGGCAGAACTAACAGAGAAAGAGTAACCAATCAGCCAAACAAATGAAAGCTCTCACTAGTATCAACAACAAACATGGCACGGTAGAAAGCAGTGGGAATGACTGTTGCTGGTTTTGCCATATTATTATGAGCAATTACAAATTTATTTCTAAACGAAGACAGCAGCCAGTTGCTTAAAGACGAGCAGAAAAGTTTGGTTTGTTTGAATGTGACGAAGGGAGAAAAAAAATCAAACAGAGGAATGAAATACAACATGCACTCAGCAGAATCAACAGGTGCTGAAGGAAAGCACTCAGCACTGTCAAACAGAGGTGTGAGAAGCTGTCAAATTTGCTCTGTATTAGCTGCTGCCAGCTTGTTGTTGTTTTTTAACAGGAGACACCTTCTGCTTTTGTATGACGCGCTGATAGGTCAGTACCAAATAAAAAAAATAGAAACGACTACCTCTAACTGCGGATCCAGACCCTCTTTTCATGCGCAAAGTAAGTGGGTGGGTATGGCTGGCCAGGCAAGCAGGTTTGTTTATAATAATGCATGAGGACTCCAAGGCAATGACATAACATAACAATTTAGGAGCAGTAATGAGGTAAACTAATACAGTATGTTAATTATGTGACCTAAAATTGCTGTGGAGTTACAAGACCTTATGCATAGTAGTGGATACAAATAAACATATTGTTTGTTTCTCCTGTAGGCGGCGCTATAATAGTATAGTTTTTGAGGCCACGAATGTCTGGTCTGTGTAGGACCAGAGCAGGACCTGGGTGACTTCAGACATGTTCCTGGCTCAGTTCAGACTCGGTCAGGACTTTGATTTTAGTGATTGTTATAAATGTTTTTACTTTAATGAAGAGTTTTCTGCCTCAGTCAAAGTCCAGAGTGAGGCCTGTATTGTGACCACAGGATCCTCTTTGTTGTGTGTGGACAGTGTGGTCCTGTGGGCCTCAGTAAACCTGGACAAACTTAGAAATGACAGACATTGAGCCTCTAACCTCCCCCTAGCGTGTGGTACAATAAATATGAATGTTTTGTAAAAGAAAAACTAATTGAAGTGATAAAAACATTTAAAAAATACATAGGCGAAAATAGGTACTTTTGACTCCTGACACTATTTTACTCCTGAATTCTTTAAGTTCAACTAGCTTAATCTGAGTGTAATAGCTTGGGTCAGGCTTTATAAATATGTTCCTTTATGCAAAAAAAAAAAGTGACCTCAATGTTTTCCACTGCAGTGTGTTAAAGCACTGGCTTCTATAAAGGCGTCTGAGTACATTACATGGCCACTCACCATAAAGCCATCACGCTGTAATGAGTTTAAGTGCAAAATGGAAGGTGCTAGCGCTCCAATTACACAGCCATTCTGTTAACCAACACAGTAATTTGAAACATGAAAATTCAAAATTGTGCTTAGCTAAAATGTATTTAAGCCACCATTAGCATTGTCTGGAGATGTGATTGTCTTTAATGGCCTGTGCTCACACTTAGCATTTAAATAAAGGCCCTTGGGCAGAGCGGGGGGCAAATCTCGACAATCTTGGGGAGAAAATTAAAGTGGGAAAAAAAGAGGAAGGAGAGCTGTATATTTATGGTGGCCTCTTACCATATTAATCCTGTCCCACTAATCCTTTGGCTGCACCAAATAAAAGTGTAATGGACTTGGTGGTCATTGTTATCTCTCGGAGCTGATGATGAACTGGCAAAAACTGACAAACTCGTTTGGGGTCGGCCACATATTCATTATGCTTCATGCAAATGAGCCAGATTATATTGCACGTATGTAGGAGTGCAGCTCAAAATGTATGCAATAGGTCTTTAATCTATAAAAAGGTTTAAAGGTTAAATTCAAGCATTTTAGCCAACACATGGCGATACAGATTAACAATATAACATTATGCTTTGGTCTCAATATATATTTACACTATCTTTATTTTAACATGTGTGAGTGAGGCCAAATTATATAATTTACAATGTTTTGTTCTAAAAAATGTAATGGTATGTTCACATGTCAAATTCGGTCTAGTTGGACATCTAAACATTTTGAATTCACTTACTTCATTTGCGCAAATAATTCACTATTGTGCGTGAAATTTGCTTAATGCGCATGTGTTTAAATGCACAATCTGTCAGGATAATGGCCGCTGGAGCTACTCCCAACTGAGCCTGTCCTATTTTGCTAACCTGTTGTCCCGTCTTGACTTCTCCCCAGGACACTACTACTGTGCAAAGTAGTGCACTGTGCACTAAACTCCAGTTACAGTGCTGCATTAGTTATTTATTGTACATAGCTCTCTCTGGTGATGGTGTGTGCAATGACTACTAAACTGGATTAGTATTAGATGTGCTTGTAGCTTATGGCTCTGGGTTCTTCACACTCACAGCCTCAATAAGTCTGCCATTATTGTTTTGCTAGACCTTTGCTGTATGGATCTCCACTTGCTACTTCTTAAGTAACAACGTCACATCTAGACCAAGTCACTGATGGGTTAATGCAGCACAAACATTTGCCAAAGTTCAGATTTTTCAACTGTAACAAATAGTGCGTTGGCTGCAAATTTGTGCTATTAGCTTCATGTGCATTATTCACGCAGTGCTATTTGCGTCATTTGTGCCACAGGAATTCTATCTGTGTCTAACTAACTTTATATAGACTTAACATGTAAATCACGTTGTGCCAAATGCTTTTCTTTTGCTTTTAGTGTAAATGTACCATAAATGTGAAAAGAAAGACATTCAAGTTAGTGGTGAGACCAGCAATGTTTGGAGGAAAAGACAGGAGGCAGATCTGGAGGTGAAAATGTTGAGGCTCTCCTTTGGAGTGATTAGGATGGAAAGGATTAGCTCATGTTGAAGGTTTCATAGACAAAGTCAGAGAGGCCAGATTGACATGGTTTGGACATGTACAGCAAAGGGTTAGCAAGCATATGGGTAGAAGGAAGTCAAGGCTAGAACTGCTCCAGGTAGGAGGTCTAGAGGAAGACCAAAGAGAAGACCTGTGGATGTAGAGATAAACTAACATTTTTAATAGCGTGGTAGACAGATCCCATATCTATAACGACTACTATTTCATGTCAAAACAATTGGTATTTGTTAGCGGAATCATTTTGCACAACTTAAAAAAACAGCTAGTTGGATATTGGGTATGAAAATTATTGAGATGAACAATGACCAGTTTTCTATACATCGGTAGGGGTTGGTTTGAGTTTGATTTCCATGGGGCGGAAGTAACAGAGGCAGAGTAACCAATTGTGCATTTAGGGCAGGTATGAATGAATAACTGTTTTTTACAATAAAACACATGTATACGCTGTATTATGAGCAACTCTGTACTTTTTTCTGTACGAGGACAGCAACAAAAGCCAGTTGTTAAAAGACTTGCGGAAAGTTAGTTTGTTTGAATGTGGTTGTTACATTGGATGTCTGTAACGGGACTTAAGTTGTCAAAATGGCAACAAGACGGAAAAATTAATAGGATTGAACAACAATGACGCAGACTTCAGCAAAACCAATAGGTACCAAGGGAAAGCACACAACGCCATCAAACAGAGACAAGAGTAGCTGTAAAATCTGTTCCGTATACTCCATGAATATTAACTGCTGACTATAAACAAAAGTGTAAATGCTTGTAATCATTAACCTGGCCATTATCAGGCGATTATCAAAGTGTTTTCCACATTAGGCCCAAAGGGTGAAACATCAAGACAAGACACAAGTTAGCAATTTTCTAAGATGTTTATGCTAATATATATGCTGTTTTCCCATGCAACCAAAGAACAGAAGTTATGAGGCAAGAGCATCCTCTGTAGTCCCATCACATTTGCTTCACTGCAGTTCTATTCCCTACAATAAAAAGTCGATAAAGGGTGTGTTTCTCTGACTTCATCATGGCTATAGTGTATTTATGGCTAAATCCAAGGAACTGTGATGTTTTCCAGTAAAAGTGGGCCGTTTTGCAGGCAGGAGTTATGATCCTGGGTTATGTTTTATTGTTATGTCAGATATAAAGGTTGCACGAGGCAGGCAGCGTCAGTCGTTGCGGTAAATGTTCCCAAATGTAATGTTTTGAATTGGACATGGCGCCCGAAGCAAGAGCAATAAATCCACATAGACAGCCACTTGGTTCAGAAGTTATGTGTCAAGAGTAGGTTTACTTTTATGACCTTGATGTAAAAGTTCCTGTAACCTTGAGCGAGAAGCTGTTGCCATCTCTTTTTTTTTTTTTTTTTTTTTTGCGCTGTGGCTTTTCTCCCAAGGCAGTGTCTGGGCTAAATTAGGAAGTGTTGTTTCAAAGGGAAAGGACAAATACAGTCTATGGTTGTATAGGTTGAAGAACTCAAGAGAAAAGAGTATTGCCGTAAGCTCTAGATAGAAACGGTGCAACAGAAGTACGTTGACGCTAACAGGAAAAAAGTGACGCAATTCTGAGTAAATGTATATAAATTAATTACTTAAATGAATGGATCATAAATGTTGGTAATAGCAGAATTTCACATCTCCCAATGGCTTGAAACTTCATAGTATTAGTAGTAGACTTCTCTGATGGCATAGGTTTTTATACCCTCCCTGACACAACCCTCTACATTTATCCAGGCTTGGGACTGGCACAAAAAGTACACTGGTTTATGACCCTCTGTGGCTAGATCATCTGTCTTACTTTAACAACTAGGGAGGGCAGATTGATCCAAATATTGATAGTATTGATACCAACAACAGTATTAGTAATGGATCGAGCATGATGAGATCAATTCTGCTGCTACCCTTTTGCTTAAAATCTGATTTTAATGCACTGAACTGTTTAAAGTAACAAAAACATTTATTAGTCAGAAGATTTATTCTAATGGAATGTACAGTATGAGGACACACAGCTAGTCCCTACATAAAAGCACAGTCACTGTTTGTTGTATGTGTACAAAGTATAGGTATTTACTTGATACATATCAGGCCATTATGCCCTACATGTGCTTACTCTTTAGATATAAAGTTAGATGAAATTGCTTACTATATAAGGTTGTAAAATGTGCAATGCTGTTCTAGAGGTGACCAAGATTAGTTTTAAAAAGAGCCCCTTTACCATGTGGTATTTTGTTTTTGTCAAAATATTTTGTGAATGCTTCCCTAATCCAGTCAAAATTTTCTCCAAATGTCTCAAAATTACTGTCTATTTTAATCTGGATGAAGGAGAAGTTTGGGACTTACATCTCCATTCATTCATTTATAAAGTACCTGTCTATATCAGCTTGTCGATTCTTCCAAGCGGTAGGGGCCAGTTGCTTAAGAATCAAAGCGACCTGTACTGAAACTATGTGAGCTACGAGCAGCAAAGTTCACACTGAAGAATCTTGTAAGTGACTAGATCCTGCGAGACCATAGTGTGAGAAAGAAGACATTTTTTAATTCGGCACAACCTTGTGTTTCCTAGCTTCACTTGCAAAACCCACGCATGCATCAAGGTAGATTCCACATTACAAGCTTTCACTCATGACTTATAATTGGTTTTCATTTCCACTTTATGTACACACCTCACCACGGTAATTACACTGAACATACAAACGAAGCCCATCACAAATCGCACAGACTGAGCATGACTAGATAATTGCTGACATAAGAGTTTCTCAATATGCTGATGGTTAAAGCTATCCATTCCAGAGCATGTCCTGAATGCAACATGCAAAGAGCCTGTTAGACATTTTCTGTTTCTATTCACTCCATTTGGTGTAATGTATTCAGACTATTCATTTGCTACTGTTTGGCATTCGATGAGCATCTTGGAGCTTGCCCGTGCATGGAGGCACCTCACTGGGAGACAAGGAGCAAGTAAAAATGAAAGGAAAGGTGTACAACGGCAGCGGTAGCTCAATAGGTAGAGCTGTTTGCTCTATAACCAAAGGGTTGGCAGATCAATCCCTGCTACAAACATTTGACAGCGTGATCGTAGACTCTGTAGGTGCAGAATGGCAGCCATGTCTCTGTCAGTCTGCCATAATGCAGCCAATTGTAAAGTGACTTTGAGAGTCCAGAAAGGGGCTATGTAAGACCGATGCATTGTTATTACAAGGTGGTAGTGGCACTGAGGAAAAGACAGGAGGCAGAGCTGAGGATGTTTCAGAGTGGACTCACATCAAAAGCGACATGAGGGACTGAAGCGCACGGGCACAGAGCAACAAGAATCAAGTGCCTTGAACGTAGTTTTGAGTTGAACTGAAGTAAACTTTATGCAAATACGGAGCAACATCACCAAAGCGACCACCAATCATGGATCAAGAGCTGAGAGACACAGAGAAAATAGTCCACGCACAAAAGTCGCATTTTAAACTCCCACCACTTGTCAGTGATCTGGAGGGGGATTAGAGACAGAAACAGAGCAAGCTAAATTTAGGAATGAAATTTTGTCATTTTGTTGAGAGACCACCCTCAAGCCTATTCAGTGTTTTGAAGATGAAAAACAGAGAGGCCAGATTGAGATGGTTTGGACATCCACCGAGGAGGAATAGTGAATATGTGGGCTGAGGTTAGAAGAATAATTAAAGCCGCAAGCGGCATTGGTAGGCCCTCGCCGGCCGCAACCGGAGCTGGGGCAGAGGAGAAACCATTTTGCCAAATTTTTTGTTGGTACCTTTTGATAAAAAAACAGCAAAAAGCGTCCGAATACTCCATAGAACTGCATTGAATGTAATTCCCATTGGAATAAAATGGCAGAATTCGACCATCGCCATGGCAACACCGAATTAAATACGACTTGGGTACCATTGGAATTTTTGATCAGGATGACATCAAGAATATTTGTGCCGAATTTGACAAATTTTCATTCAAATATTATTTTTTCTGTCCATAGAAATTTTTGTTTCAGTCCCATTGGAATAAAATGGCAGGTTTCAGTCATCGCCATGACAACACAGTATAAAATATGACATGGGTCTCATTGGCTTTTTTGATCGGGGACACCTAAAATATTTTTCTGCCAAGTTTTGTAAATTTTTGAAAAACTAAATTTTTTCCTTACCATATAAATATTTGTCTCATTCTGTAGGGGGCGCTATCGTGCCAAATTTCAATCTTTCTTATTTAATGGGTTTAGGCTTGGAGGGTTTATGAGTGTTTAAAATTTGAGCCAAATTGGAGTTAATATGTGCGAATTGTAGCAAATTGAAGGTACTGAAAAATCGAAAAAAAATTCGTAAACTTTGCGGCTTCGCCGCACAAAAACCGTAAAACTTTTGCGAAGAATTTGGAACTCTTTTAATGCCCCACTTCTGTAGATGATGTAGAGCAATTTTGAGGTCATTTCGTTAAACGCCCAAGGAGGAGATAGAAAAAGTACGACGCGTGCAAAATTGCTGACTCAGCACTTCGCAGATTTCAATCCAAGATTACCGACTTCTGGTGTGTCAGGGGGCGTGGCCATAA
This sequence comes from Bostrychus sinensis, assembly GCA_020698575.1. Classification (NCBI taxonomy): domain Eukaryota; kingdom Metazoa; phylum Chordata; class Actinopteri; order Gobiiformes; family Eleotridae; genus Bostrychus; species Bostrychus sinensis. Next base: position 28,132,362 of record CM036254.1, on the reverse strand, counting down.
TAATATTTTTTGTTTGGCTCCACCTCAGCAATGTGTATACCAAATTTGGTGGGTCTACGACAAACTTTACGCTTGGCCGACTCCCATTGGCGCAATGTATTTTCATTTTTCCAGGGGGCGCTATCGTGCCACTTTTGTAATGTTCTGTATGGCACCTATATTAAAAAAAATTTTCACGCACGCGTGAATTTTGGGCAAAATTTGGTGAGTTTTCATAAATGTTCAGGGGGTCAAATTAGCGATCCTTGCGCAGAAGAAAAATAAAGAATAATAATAATAATAATAAAAATAATAATAATTTTAGCAAAAACAATATATCCGTTTACATTATACCCACAAATTATATATTTTCGGAAAGCTCTGGAGCTCCCCCACGTGACCGTGGGGTCAAATGTCAATGACGAGCGCTTACGCGCTCGTCATTGACCCACGAATGTGGCGTCGCCCATTGACTTCCATTCATTTTCAGCCAATACAAGTATGTGGCTTCCATACCTGAGGTATATATGATTGTGTAGGACTTGATGCCATGAGTGTGTACATGGGAAAGCGCTTCGCGCTTTGTTTTTGTGCGCTTCGCGCACTTATGAGTGGGCTTCGCCCACTGACTTCCATTCATTCTGAGCGAAAACAAGTATGTGGCTTCCATACCTGAGGTATTTGTGTTTGTGTAGTACTTGTTGCCATGAGTGTGTACATGGCAAAGCGCGAAGCGCTTTGTTTTTGTGCGCTTCGCGCACTTTTGGGCAGTGCGCTTTGCGCACTGCTGTGCAGACACAATAGGCCCTGCGCCACCCTTGGGGCTCGGGCCTAATAATTGTATATGAAAGCTGAAGGCTTTTGCACAACTTTCAAAGTAAGCATTTAGATATTTTGAAGATCTGGAAATTGTATCTCTTCTTCCAGCAATTACCAGGCATTTGTCTAGTGTGTACTCCCCACCTTAGGCCCAAAGAGTAGATGTTTATGTACATACATTTTAGAAAAGACTAGATAATTGCTGACATAACAGTTTCTCAATATGTTGATTGCTAGCTGTCTGTTTGTTAAGTTTTGTATTCAATGCCACCGGGTCAACCTGTCAGGAGCAGAGGGTGACCAAGGACCCTTCTCCAGGTCTAGAGCCAAGATCTTGGTCAGGAGTACCTAGTTGGAGGATTAGCCTATTGTGCATGTTTTAGGTTCATGCTGGAATCCCACCCAGACATGGGGAGAACATGCAAACTCCACAAAGAAAGGCCACACATGGTCCAGAAATCAAACCTGGGAACTTAAAGTGACAATGCTAACCACTTTGCCACCATGCCACCTTAGTGAACAAGTCTGGAACATGCCTGTTAGACATTTCTGCAAAAGAACCAAGCCATTTCTATTCAGCTGATTTGCTGTTATGTATCTACTGTTTGACATTTGACAAGAGCAAGGCTACCATGAAGTTAAAGGAAAAGTGGGTTGAAGGACTCTGAGGTTAGAGCTGAGAAAATATTTATGGATGTAGTGAAATAAATATTAAGCATCTATAGTGTGAGAGACAGATCCTGCTCAATCTATAGAGAATAGCATTTTATGTTTGCGATTTGCCGTAATATACTCACTCTTGATTTGCTGCTGTTTGGCATTCAGTGGGAGTCTAGCAGCTTGCCCGCTCTGGAAACACCTCGCTAGGAGCAATGCTAGGTTGAAGGATTTATTGGGCCGTTCTTGTTCCTCAAACGCATATCCCTCTAATCGATCCGCTGGAGCATTACCATAGTCAGCTCGCTCTGGCTGCTGCAACCCCCACTCTACATTTTTATCAATATAGGTCCCATCCACAGTCAAACTCCCTTTAGCTACAGTGGGACTAACGCCAATTGACTCATACATGCAGTGCAAAGACGAGAAGGGGGGGCGGGTGGGGGGTGGATTTCTCAATAAGGGTCATCATTCCTTCAGGCTGCAGCACAACAGCGTTGATGGCCATGATGGGAATTGCAATTATCCTAAAAAGATGATGATCTAAGCTTACTCGGAGCAAATGAAATCCCCGGAGATTGGCAGTCTAATCTGTTAAACAGGGGTAATAAGCTGGTGTCAATCCACTGGCTGTTTAGCACAAGCGCAGTAAAAAAATGCAGCCGTGGGCCATGAGGTAATGTAGCAGAGTTGCACCAGTAACAAGTTCATCCAAGAACATGGGGATATGGAAATGCAAAAGAAATGATACACATACATATAGACAGACAAAAAAACTTGCAAGGTATTTCTCTACATTTTTCAATAGGGTACGCTTTCTGCACAGAAAAGTAGTTCTCAATGCAGTACATGTTACATGTGATCAATAAGTCAGTCATTAAATGATACCTGTAGGTAGCTTACTTTCAACTCTGCATTAAATTTTCTGTATATTCTAACCAACTACATTTTTGATGATAAAAGGAAACACACTTTTGAATCAGAAAAAGTTTCAGGATAAGCTGTTGCACTTTTACATAGACAAGAAAAGTACAGTTTGTATTAAACATAGCCTGTATTAAGGGTGGGTGATATGGCAAAAATATATATATAATCTTGCATCATGTGCAATACTCTCACAGTGACATCAGTGTTTTCTTGTTTTAGTTTTACCCCTCTCTGCTTCTAAAGACTAGGTCTGTTATCATTTATACACCATGCAAAGATTTGTTAAAAGGCACTAAAAGCATTTGAGCACATGGCTAATCTGCATACATAAACAAAGTATATTCAGAGGATTTCCTTTTTAATCAGACCAGTACTGCGTTCTCCTACATGTTTAGGATGCTTCTAGAGTGGTACCGGAATAGTACCACCTGCAGTCCAACTTTTTCAGGTTCGTGAAAGCTGATAGGCTCCCTTGTCCTGTGGGCCAGGAGCGTGTCCAGGGAGAGGCCTGGCTAGGGCTAGAACTTGCCAACCCTGGAATCTGATTGGCCACGCCAGGTGCCACCCTACTCAGAGATGCTGAGGCGGGACATTGGCAGTCAATAACACGTCAGTTCAATTTTAATTATAGTATGGTAAAGCAAAATCATAACAAATATGCAAAAATGGTCTGGGCCACCCCAGTGAAAAAATTCTGGACATGCCACTGCTGTGGGCTTGTTTTGGGATCTCATAAATCAACTGGCAAGACACATCACTGTAATATCACGACTCTTTAGAGGAAGGATGCAGGAGAACACTGTGCTGGTCTGATTAAAAAGGACATCTCGATAATACACTCGTGGAAGACCAAATGAACCTCTCTGGAATAAACAAAGTAAGTGGCACAGCACACCAACACCACACTACACTGTTCCTTTTTGTCAGTTTGCTGACACCAGCTAAACAGAGGCATTATGGAGGTGATATCTTGCAATCAGTCTTTGCCAGACACATGACCAAAACACCCACCGCTGCCATATTGGTGGTAAAGTGAATGTAAACAAATGCCAGACTCCATAGAAAGCAGTATTGAACAGCACATGTATCCTACATTCTCAAGCTTTACTGTTAGAGCTGAAGTGACTACAAGGCTACAGCTGTGCATGCACTGTTATCCAGGTCAGTAGTCTCCTCTCTGATCCTGTTGCAAATAAACCATTCACACTCACTCTGTAGGCATGGTACTGATATGTGTAACTGTGTGATCCTCAGCTTTCATAATAAGCCTTACACAGTTCACTCTGTATTCTGTGGGCCATTACTAGGTAATGTCAACAGTCTGACACTAAAGTTGCTAAAGTATCTTACTGTAGCTTGTACGAACTAATAGCTTCCATCTTAAGGCAATTGCAGCTGCATTAATCCAGAGCCTTTTGATCGTGTAAAGTATGGTATTAATATAACACAATGTTTAAATATATCTATAAACAGCCTACTTAAATTGCAACAGTTTTTTTTACAGAAGCCCATAATCAGTGAAGTTTATTAAACATTTTTACCTACATATACACCGGCATTCGATGATTAAAAGCAGTGAAAATATAACGTCAGTGTCCAACCCGTTCAGTACACAGGACACTAGTGCTGTAGTAAAAGTAACTGAGAGTTTAGGGACTTATGGAGGGTGATTTGGAGCTTTCAGGACTGAGACTGTTGACAGTCTATGTCCCTTATATGCTTGGGGAAAACTGTCACCTGGTCCCCAAAATGGCCATAATGACCCAAAATACACTCATGTGACATCACCTGGCATTAACTAATTATCAGTGTCTTTAGATTCCGCAGTCTCCGCAGTCGGTATTCTTTCGCAGCAACAATAGCCATAACAATGTTTACAGTGCAGCAACATTTTGTGACCAAAATTTTCATGAAGTTTGAATACACAATAGGGCTATTTTTGACATCGCCCCAAATTTAAAAATTGTCTTTTCCTTTAGTTTTTTTTTATTTTATTTTTTATCAGATGCCTTTCTTGACTAAACCCTCTCCATTCATCCAGGCTTTTTTTCTGATAGAATCCTTTTGGCCTTATCCCATTGACATCACTGCAATAAAGAGACATGATTTGGATCAAACGCTGCCTGTGTAACCTCTCCCCACACTTGTCCATCTGAAGCTCCACTTGGTCCAGATTAGCATCAGACGAAGAGGGCTCACTTTGAAGATTCAGTATCAAAAAGCCATTAGCCAAGAGTCATCTATGTAAAGCCAACACACTCCTAATAGTGATTTAGCCTGATTACAAAACAAGCAGAAAGTTAACAAGCAGTTGACCTTTCACACATTTGAGAATTTAGTACTGCAATGTAAATCAATTTTTTTTTTTTTTTAAGCTTTTAACCATGTTATGATGTTTCCACCTCAAAAAGTGCCCAAATTGCTCTAACTACGACACAGTAAGCTCATTTATCTTTCTGTTAGCATCATGTTGCCAATTAGCCATTTTATGCTCTGGCCATGCCCCACCTGCCAGCAGGGGGCAACAGACAATCCAATCCAATCTCCCCAAAAGAAGATGTTTTCTTTATATACATATATATTATAAGTTATAAAATGTGAAATACTAATGCAAAGGTGTCCAAAATCATTTTAAAAGGCCTAAAAAATAGGTGGTACTGGTAAAATTAGGTAACGTATAACCAAATTTTAAGCCAATGATTTTTGTTCGAGTAGTGTTGGAATCAGCTGTCAGTTGTATGCTGTAATGAGACCAGCAATGCTAAGCTCAGGCAATCAACATGACTACTAATTTGGCTTTTAGAACTGTAAGATTAAGGTAGACGTTCTTGTCCTCATAGGGCTGTCTGCATTTGACCCATCCTTCAGTGCCACTTGGGCAACTTGTCAGAAGCAGTGGGCACCCGCCATGCAGCGCCAGGGGACCCTTCTCCAGTTCTGAGCCAGGAAGGAACTGGTCCAGAGTACATAGATGGAGGATTAGTCTATTGTGCATGTTTTAGGTTGATGGGGGAAGCTGCAGTACCCAGAGAAAACCTTTGGGAGAACATGCAAAAATCCACACACAATGTCCCCGCCTGGACACCACTACCAGAACTTCATCAGCAAGTAGTGTTCAGGAAGACAACACAGATCATTTCAGACCCATCCCATCCTCTTCATCCACATATCCAGTTACTGCCATCAGAGAGAAGATACAAAGTACCACAAACCTGGAAAAATGTTCACAAGAAATCATTCGTCCCTTCTGCCATTACAATTTTAAACTCATACAAATAGGCACTGCACTTTAACATCCTATTTTATTATTATTTTAACAATGCTACCTTTGATTTTTTTATTACATTTTATATGCAACATGTGCATGTGTGGAAATGTGTTTTATGACTGTGAATGCACTGAAGCCTCGTCAAAGACAAATTTCTGTCTCAATGGAGATAGTTAATAAAGATTTATCAATCTATGTTTCTGGCCCGGGAATCAAACCCAGGAGCTAACCACTTTGCCAGTGTGCTGCCTTATTGTTACATGCTTATTATAACAATATACAAAGTGAAAATAGCTCTGTTGTCATTGTGTATAGAAAATATCTTGTTTTGCTCCATATTTTTATTTTAGATATTGATTTTTAAAAGCTTTTAAAACATTTGCCTGTAGACTGGGAGCCCAAGCATGGAGGAAGATGTGTGTTTCCAAAAATGCCATCTACATGAAGAATTAGCCTAAAAGTATTACAAAGAGATTTGAAGCTGATTGATTTTTTGCGCTTGTTGCAAGTTGAACCATGCAATCAATGATTTAGCTCTCCGGTTTAGCTTGAGATTTTTACTGACTCTATTTTTTTCAACCTTCACACCGTGTTTGAGCTAATGCATGAACATCAGCTAATTACGCAGAGCCTGTTTGTTTGCTGCGCTCAGTGTCGGAACAAGGCCACACTTATATCTCATTACATCTCATACTGCCTTGAACGAAAACCAACATAATGCAATATGCTTGGATATGATGGGAATTCAATTACTGTACATAAAACGGCGTTCAGAGGTGGAGAAAGGCAAATAAATCACTTACAATGCTGTGCAAGTGCTTATAAGTGACTGGGGATAAAGAAGAAAATGGTATACATTTTTTTAAAAGGCAGCTTATCTTCTGAGAGATGTGAGGAGACTAAAAGTAAAAGGTAAATAACCAAGCTTCCACTGATGGATTTACATAATATTAATAATAATAATAATAATAATAATAATAATAATAATAATAATAATAATAATAATAATAATAATAATAATAATATAAAAAAGAAAATGAAATAGAACGGCAAATAAACAAGCATTCACACAGTGTTTAAGGTGGAGATAATTGCATTACAACAATGTGTTTGAACGGTTGTCTGTCAGACTGTCAGAAAAATTGTATGATGTATTTATTTTATTTTTACAACATAGCATGAAATACAAACAGAACAACTACAATAAGGTCCAACAGTAGTGAGCGGTAAGCTAGAGTGCTAATTAAATCAAATAAACATGTATATTTTAAGGAAGGCAGACACAGATAATTGGATATTATGGTTAGTGCGACTGAAAGAGCTCTTCAAATGTGAGGCAGCTCATTAAATAAATACCATAATATATGCATGGACATACAGCGCTGTGTGACATTTCCACGAAGGGCCACTCTGCACCTCCGCAGCGGCAGCATTACTGAAGTGCAGACTGTGCTGGTGTGGTAATGCTGGATAAAGAGGTGGCTGATGGGATTGATTTATACCAATGGGCTCGGCACTTCTGTCCCTTCTGTGTGACCCCTGTCCTGAGAGAGACACTATCTACTGCTGTGTCTCTGTCCCTTTGACCCTCCGGCGACCTCTGCTATTCGTCCACCTCCATCAGACTAAAAAGGCAGCCTGGGGCCCCAAGCAGCCACTGTTAGGGCATGCACATCTCAGGGACTAGAGTTAATTGGTCACTTTATGGAGGAAAGTGTGAGAGCAGTGCTATTATCAAGCTGTTATTACACTAAAATCTGACAAGGATATACCACTTGATTCAACCCAAGATATGATAAAAACTTAAATATATATAGTCGCTGTTGTTCTTCTCCACTCGGCAGAACGGTACGGGGCGTGTCAGTATGGGACTATGTACTATATGAAAACTACTACTATATTAGGGAGTATAGGTAAAGTAGTAACTGGAGGACTGTGATGAATTGTATGAGATGATGTGAATTAAACAAAATGTGAAACCAAGCTACTTTTTAATTTTATTTTTTTTTATTAATTTATTTTAATATTTTTTATTTATTTATTTTTTTAGAATATTTCTATTTAATGTTTTGTTTTTGTTTTTTTAACTACTATTATTATTGGTAGGGGCTTAATACATGGACCTAATGACATATCATATCAATAACATACAATTTACAATATAAATAAAAAAAAAAAAAATTAAATAAAATGTTGGGAGTAATTCCTAAAGGGTCACCAGATAATGATTTTCATATTGCGTGCACTGACATGTTTGTGCTGAATTCTGTTTGTGTGTTGTCCCGCCAAATATGAAACAACTTGATTAGTCATTTTCCTTGAATTAGCTGCTGATAAGACACTCAATCAGTACGACATAAGAGGACACAATACAGAACAGGAAGCCGCAATCATTTGACTGTGAATAACGCACTGTCTCTAAATTAGACCCGGGCTCTGTATGTCTGGTTGCGCTCATTGCCAAAATTAGTCAGGGTGATTGAGTGGATTTCAAAAAGCTTTGTCAGACACACAATTATTAAAGATTATATCAGGGACCGGCTTCATAAATATGCAGTATGATGCATCATATTTGGTATCTGTAAACTTTTTTTCATAGTAATTCTATATGGCTGCATGTGTCTTTCCAATTTGTTGTGAGGTTTATCTGTCTAAAGACAATAAGGTGAACTGGTTAATCTAAGTTGGTGATAGTGAATCAGTGTTAGTGTGATTGGTGGTGATTGTCCATGGTGTACTTCGCCTCACACCCTAAGCGGCTGGGATAGGGTTCAGCCCTTGAGGGGCCCTTTACATGACAGTGCTGGTCAGGAAAATGCAACAGTCACGCTGCCTCTGATTCGCATATACTCAAAAGCTCTGAGGTGTGAAGAAAACAAGAGTAAGTGTGAATAAACTGTAGTACACATATTTGTCCAGCTAACAGCGCTGTGTACTCAGAAATCCTCTACACCACACAGTGAGTAAACAGCAGAGGAAATATACTTTTGTCTGCAACATCCCAACTAATTTCCTGTAAAATGTTGTGCTTTTCTGGAGCCATTCTCATAAAGTCTTCAGTAAAAGTAGATACTTAAACATACAGTATATTAGTGACAGTTATGGGACAAAATATGAATGCAGCTGGCAGTCAGCCAATCACTGTTCGATTGGGGCTGTTACATCATCATTTTCAGTGAAGACGCTGTTTTCACAGTTTACACAAGAGCAGAGTGGCTCCAAGCGGCTCCCCACTGTGAGACCAGAACACCTCCTCCAGCGTTTTCAAAAGATTGTGGATTTGGCAAACAGAAACCCCATCCTTGTGTAAACAAAGGCCAAACCACAATCCAATCATGGCATTTTCAGCAAACACATTGCCGTCTAAACGGTCCCTAAATGCAGAAAAAAATTTGTCTTGCTCGACCTAAAATCCATTATTCCAAAACATTTATGGAAACTAAACAAACTGTTTAGTGTTACTGCTGAATCTTCCAAATGTGTCACCAAGAAAACAAGGCCAGGGGGACATCTGTGGCTCACCTGGTAGAGTGTGTAGTGCGTACCACATATCGGGGCGGCCTTGGAATCATTCCCAGCTCGGGGCAGATTGCTCCATGTTATTCACGTCTTTCTCCCCAGTAATAAAAGGCAACAAAAACAAAAACAAAAACCAATACACACAAAGACATATATGCACTTGCAACGCACCATTAATACAAACCCAGGTCAAGTAATAGTACAAACCAAGCAAATATCGAATTAATTTATGAAATTTAACCTTTCATAGGTTTTGTATGAGCATGGCATATTTTAGTAACTAATACACAAAAGTAAAGACACCTAAAATTCCCTTATTGTAATTGCACAGCTAATTCAGTATGTGTGTGGTGTCTCTACTGCTGCTGTAGTGAGCAGAGCTTTTACCTCACATAGGCGGTTTGGCATTTCCATTTGGACTGTGCCATTTATCTGTGTGTCACATACAACTCCATGTTTTCCATTATTTATTGTTATTCTTACCGTGCAAACACATAAATATGGTGTAGGTGCACATCTTTATGGAAGCCACAGTCACAAATAACACATGTAATCTGGACTGAGGCTGAAGAGGTGAGCTCATAAATCACACACCGGTGGAGCTGAAGGAGGAGGGGCCGCGCTCATACACAGTTTCTTAAGCATTATACTGTAGACATGCTTGGAAGACAATATAAGGCTTCACTACAGATAGGTTTGAGTTCTATTTTTCAAGTGGCTCCGTGGTGATCTGCAGAGCTACAGCTGGGGTAATACAGGAAACAGGCTCCAAGTGGGAAAATAAACTTCCGCTACACTTTCAAAATAAAGGCTTACTGACACAGCGCTAATACAAACACGGCACATCAAGAAGTTAATTCTTGAGGGGGAGAAATGTAGCGTAATTTCCGTTGCCAAGCAGCAGGACAACATGAAGAAGTTGAATGCCTGGCTACAGTTTTGTGTTTAGACGTGAGTAACCTATAAAACAACAGGGGGCTCCAGCAGCGGAGCAGCAGCTCTGTCGCCCTCGGTGTAAATTGACACTTTTAAAAAGATGTGCGCAAATCGATCTACTTAACACTGGAGCAATTTTGGATGTAAACTACTGGAGTTAGTGTTCACACAAATGTATTTTAATACTTTATTGCAGAGTTATTCAACATGAGGTCCGGGGCCAGAACCAGCCCATCAGTCAAATTGGACCAACTCTTGGCCCATCTACCCAGAAATAATAAATAAGTAATTTAATAGCTGCTAAAGTAGTACAGCAGTTCAGGCGAATGTTTGGCCCAAGGGCCTTGTCTTCCAACAACTTGGTCCAAAAGGAAAATATAGTTGAATAGCCCTCCTTTAGCATATAATGACGCTGTAGCATAAAAACAACCAGGAAGACTGATTTCTTTTCCCTGCCACCTGCCTCTCATCCAATCACCTCTCAAGCCATTCTCATATATGTATATACACACCCTGGCCCCTCAGTTGTCCTGATGTTCAGCTATGTGCCGCAAAACTCCTCCACTGCAGCAGTAGAACCATCAGCCTCCTCAGCCTGTCCTTCTCCTCCTCTTCACCACCAGTGTCTAGGCCCCGGGGAAAGAAATTTTCCTAAACTAACCTATCAAAGTCTCCTGTCATCTCATCGCGGATGTCTCTACCTGTGGGGGTCTAAGCGCCAAAGTTTATTTCTTCAATAAATGATTTATTACACTTCAAACATTTGTCTCTGTTTGTTTTAAGTCTTTCCTGGATGAAATAAATATTCACCAAAATGACAAAGCAGTTGAAAGGGGTATTTCAAGCCTAATTTCTAATTTTTTTTATTCTGTTGTGACTAATGCAACTCTATTATATGTCATTGTTTGTGAACCCAAATATGACACACCCATTCCTCATGAAGCTAAAGGTGAGTAGTAAAGAAAAAGTGATATTTTGCAATTAAATTGAAAAAAGTCAACATAGAGTACAACGTGAAAAAGAGTAATTAAAGTTCATATGTTATGCATTTTTTTAGGCTTTTTGAAATAGTTTTGGACTTTTGTAGGGTCTTCATTTGGGGAGCTGTTACTTTGACTTTGCAGAGAACACTTGGATTAGATATCTGTCGCCCCCTGCTGGCAATGATGGGGAATGGACAGAGCATAAGGCTATTTAGTATGGTTTTTAGCAACACGATGCTAACGGAGAGATAACTGCACTGACCGCTTCTTAGTGAGGGCAATTTATGTGGTGAAATAATCAGAATGAGTCTGATGACAGTGTATGGGGTTTAGAAACATGCAGGAGTACTTTCTGGCTTCATGTGTCTACTGACCACTCATTAAACAGAATTACTCAGATAAGTGTACATATAACAAAATATTACTACAGTTATGTTTAGGTGGATGGTTAAAAGTTCAAAAAGTAAATTTAGCATAATAGTCGACCTTTAAGTGACTATATTGTCTTTTTTTTTCATTAAATATGATTGCCCAAGTTGTATCCTGCCTCATGCTCAAAGCAACTGGGACAGGCTCCAAAAGAAAAGCAGTTTAAATTAATAACTGAACACTAAGTACTAAGTTACTGTAGTTATCAGTGGACAAACAGGTTTAGCAAAAATCTCTGGACTAATTTGCATTTTGGTGAGTAACATTGTTGGACCAACCATAACTATTTCTTTAAAATTAATTGACCTTTATGTGATGCCACGTCTTTGATTGGTTCTTATGTTTTTCAAATTGCATCAGTCTCAATTCAGTTCTGTGGATGTTGCTTCCCTGTGTTTTCTGATTGTTTGTATGTCTGTTTAATTGGATTTAGTGTCTATCTTTCTCACCCTGAAAATCTATGAAAATCAAATCAGGGACCACAACATTTTTGTTGTTGTTGTTGTTGTTTAGAAAAAGCATTTAGACAGCTGGCCAGACTTGGGCAATTCCAGTAATACACATCACTCAGAGCAGCCTCTCAGAAGTGCAGAGCAGCCTTTGGGTAAAAGTGTATGAGAATAAATGGTCGACAGCAGCCAGCTTCAGTCTGATTTTAGCACCACTCCAGGGAGAGACCTGCCTTTCCGTGTCACTGTGAATGTAATTTTCACTCAGCTAAAGCACCGCAGGTACCTCCTCGCCTCAATCCCGGATTAAGCTGAGAGTGGGGCAGAGCGGCGGGCTGCAAAATTAAATCAGCGTATACAGGACTATCTGCGGATACGCTTAGATGTATATGAATGTTGCATAAAGTGGAAGTCCAGTGTCACCTGTGTTTTGTCCCTTGGAGAAAAAGTCACCACTGTCCTTCAAGCATACAATTATAATGCTATGGATGGATTCAATTTAATTTCACTTTCTCCCAGCATTGTGACCTTTATATCTCCAAACCAATACGAGACAGCAGCACGGCGCTAAAGGTTTTATTCTGATAAAAGCATAAAAGTGTTTGCAAAGAGAGTTGTAATATGGGCTTTTTATCTTTGGGAGATTGCTGCAAGAATTAATTTCTACATGTATTCAAAAGTTTACTTTGAGGTTTCTGACCCCAAAATACCCCTTTTTCCAAGTAACTGAAACATTTAAGTGGAAAAGTGAAAGTGGTAGAATATGTGGTTGAACAAAATGGAACACAACTGGAGCTACATTTATTTTTAAAAAAAATAATTATAACTGATGCAAAAATAAAATGTATTGCTGCACATACAATGAGTTATTTAAAATCCCTACTTTATGACTTGATGCACCAATTTTTGCAAATCATTTCTAATTTGCAAATATATTATTTGTAATTATGTAAAAAAACAATCATGTTTGTCATTTACAGCCGCACTGACAGGCAGTCATACCCTGCACTGGGGCGCTACAGTTCTAATGTTCAGAGTATAACACATGGACAGCATCTATTTGTTGGCACACTCAACTGCTGCTTTTATAAAAACTAAGAACTATGGAATTTTAGATCCTTTTGACCAGATTTTGAGCAAACTGACTCTGGTGTGTCTTGCTTTCATGCCTGTTGAGTAGTGTGAAGATCTTGTGACAACATCACAATAGAAAGTGTAATTCTTTACATGATCATTTCAGACATCACTACACTAACAAAACACAGCTGATTTAGGTTAGACTTTTTTATTTGCCAATTGTTAGATTTCACTGGTCTCGATCTTACTCCTATCATTTAAAGACATGTATGCTTGATCTGTTACTTACCCTAAAAGTGTGAAGGTGGTCTTTAAGTGTTAACCCTGCAGTATGGCTAATATAGCTAACCATGATAATCTCGTATAACTTGGGGCCTTTCTGCATGTTCTCCTCATGTCTGGCTGGGTTTCCTCCAGGTGTTCCAGTTTCCCCCATCAAACTAAAACATGCACAACAGACTGATTCTCCATCTAGGAACACCTGAACAAGGATCCTGGCTTAAGACCTGGAGAAGGGTTCCCGAGTGCTAAACTGCTGTCACCCACAGCTCCCAACAGGTTGCCGCAGCAGCACTGAAGAATGGGTCAAATGCAGAGAACAAACTGCACTATGGGACAGTAAAGTCTGCCTTATCTGACCACATAGAGCTGCAGCTTACCATTTCATTTAAATCCATTATAAAACATATGTCAGGGTAGTTCCAGGTTTTTTCTCGTGAAAGAACTTTTCAAGACTTTTTAATGCCACTTAGAATAAACTTTAATGCCAAGATTGCCGCCAAAAAAAACAATAATCTGCATACATTTTACATTCATGAAATATCAGTATTACTGATGAAATAACTCCAGTTTTGCATTAAAAAATCTCAAAACAAATCATAGATTTCTATGGTAACAGCATGTATTATATTGTGGGGATGTTTTTTTGCAGCAAATAACCCCGCAACATTACACAGCCCATATAAACAGTAGATTTTGCTTTCAAAAACTTACTAAACAAAAGCACATTCGAGTGGGTGACTTTAAGCTATTTGTAAAACCACTATTGATAGAATTTGTTGCCAAATTCACAACCAACTTGAAAAAAAGACAGACTTCTCTGTTGTTTCTCTGCTGTTACTCACAAAGTATTGATCTAAAATATATTTTTGACAAGTACAAGACTGAAAAACCTGACTTAGATGTCCCAGTTTGACAATTTAAGACTTAGCTGAACTAAATGTTATACCTGCCCATATGATTTAATACTTCTAAGTACTTGATTTTGGCAACATCAAATGTAATTGCTTTTTAATGCTTTTAAGACCTTGGGGCTACCCTGTATATGGAAGCCTGTATATTGTTGGTTTCCCACACTTTCCACATTCCAATAGAACATAATGATATTTTCTGGGCAACAGAGCACACATTATATAGTTGCATATTTGGCATGCTCTGTTTATGAAAGCTGAGTCCATTATAACTATTGTTGAGACCTAATTTTAAGGCAAAAATGCTGCATAATGCTGCTTTCAAGAGCCTAATAAGCTTGCAATTTTTAACAATGCATGAGCGCCCAATTGGCAGGTGTCCCCAGCTCCCCTCTGTATCGACAACAGATATTTAAAAGGCTTTTTTATTGACGCTGGAGTGACTGCTGCGCTTCTCTATCTCCACAGCCAAACGCCATTCCCCCTCTGTTATCTCCATGACCTTCCATAGACAGCTCTCAGTCCAACGTCCCTTGCCAAAATAGACAGAAAAGAAGAGGGGGGAAAAAAAAGACAACTGACTAGTGCAATCCCAAACACCGTCGACCTTTGTGAGCTCCTCGTGGGACTGGCAGTCTGGGTGTGTAGCTACAAGACTTAACCTAACGTGCACTGCCATCCGTCTCCGTCCTGCAGGCAGCCATGTTGTAGCATGTGCTCCTCCTCATTTACAACTAAACCCACTTCTGAAGCTGCCAGTCCGGGTACTAGGAGCTCCCTCCTGGGGTTAGACTCAGACATGTGGGCCAAACACTCGAGTTTATCTGAGGCAGCTGTCAGTTGGTTCGGAGAGGCCGAATTCTCCAAGTCCCAGAACAATACGAGATAATAACTGCTCTTATGTAAAAATGAGACTTTAAGATCTCTTATAGGCTGTATTAGTAAGGATTTTAATCTCCTGGCACACTCCAATATGAGACTGTCGAAAAATGGCTGCTGGAGAAAGTCAGAGAAGACATCTTAATATGACACAGACAAACAGTGCTAAGAGAAACATTAAAGGAAAAAAAAAAGAAGCAAAAAAAAAAGGACAAAATAAAAAGTTGAGATAATGTTGTTGTTGATGAGTGGTGGGGTTGGAAATGCTACAGGGAACAGATTGAGTTGTAGCAGCACCTGGGGGTAGCAGTAGTAAATTAAGGTAGATTAACTTAACATTTAAATACTAGGTCTGTAGTCGTCCAAAGAAATTGTTAGCTGACCAAAGTTATGCCAAGTACAGTGATTAATCGACCAAAATTGACAAAAGGATATGTGGGAGATGTATCAAAGTCTTACACTCAGAAAAAGTGAATTTACGTTAATCAGGTGATGCAATATTTACAAAAGATGGCTGCAAAATACATTGTTATCTAAAAATCATTTGTGTTTTCCAAAATAAAATGAAAAATAAATGTTATAAAGTAATACATGAGACCATTTTTTTTGGATGCAACTAAAACTTAAACTTATGAAGATACAGGGAGAACATGCAAACTCCACACAGAAAGATGCCCCCTGGTCCAGGAATCGAACCCTGGACTTTCTTGCAGTGAGCAGGAGTGCTAACAACTATGCCACCGTGCCGCCCTCCTGCCTCCTGCCTCCTGCCTCCTGCCTCACAACAAGAAGGTCCAAATCAATCATCATTTATTTATAAAACCCATTATAACACTCAAGGTGACCAAAGTGATTCAAGCTGCTGGGGGAAAAAAAGTGAAGACATGAGCGAAAAACAAAAAGAACCAGCAACTGGGGAGACAGCAGAGATGAGTCCAGAATTCTGTAACTGTAACTTGTGCAAACTGCATAAAAATAAGACTTTTAAAAAAACACTGATTAAAAAAAAAAAAAAAAAAAAAAGATTTACCAACACAAAAACCATTCATAACTGCTTCTAAGGGAGCCGAGTAAAAAGAGATAAATCTTTGGAAAAAGACAGACTGCCCATCACTAAAGAGATGCAGACAGAACAGCCAGTGGTTCTCAACTTTTCTTATTGTGGGAGGTGATTTTTTCCCTAATCATTTTACTCTAAACCAAAGCCAAACTACCATTAAAAAATATACAGAATATTTTACTATAGCATGCACCTGCATATTAAAATCGGTTTTATTTAAACTTCAAAAAAGCTTAACATTTAGACTATCTTCAACCACCTAGAGTTATGAATCACTGCAATAAACAATATAAACATTCAGCTGTAGCCTCAGTTAGTCTTAATTTTAAAAGCTTAAAACTGAACCATGACTGAGTTAAATGCATTTCATTCCAACATAAAAAAGCAATTCCAAGACCAAACCCAACCAACCACAAAAATAAGTCTGGATAGAGTTACAAATGCATGTATTTCATTATATTTAGCTTATGCATATTCATCCTATATGCACAGCTCTGTATCTGTGGCTTCTATTCAAGTCTCTGTTGTGGCAGACGGATCCCATGAGGCTCTTCTATTCTCCCCATAAAAGAAAAAAACACTTCAAGCTGGAGTTAAAAGCTACTCCTGTGCATTGTATAGAGGCCACTTGAAATAATACTTGATTTAAGAGATTACTATATAATAGGAAAATCAACATGACCTTTTCCAAGCTGTGGGAATTAAATAGTAAAATGCATTGTTCAGGCCATTTTTGTACAATACGTAACAAAATATATAGTATATTTAATGTGAGTTCTTTTTAAAGCATGATTGTCCTCTACTTGCTTCTCTCTGGGAATTTTGACCCCCTTTTTTAATAGTAATACTTAGTAATATGGTGTAATGGTAATCAGTGTACAGTATGCTTTGAATATCTGATGAGTGTCTAAGGAGAGATAGGCTTGAGTCCCTTGTTTTTCATTAAGGAAACACTGTAAAAATGTGTACATATTATTCATTATGCATGTAAACTTTACAGCCATATTGAAGCACTGCATCTATTAATTCATTCTCTAATTGAATATAATATACACAATCATACAGTTGTTTGGGCATTTACGACTGACTCAAGCCAGTGACTCTTTGTGCCAGTCTTATATTTAACACAAGACGAAATTCATCCAACTCTTATTTCTTAAAAAAAGATTTACTTTAAAACAGATTAAAATCAAATCAGTCTTTATTTGTATAGCACTTTTTATACATATAGGGCTATATTTACTAAGACGGGTGCTAAACTGCGAGTGCAGTGAGAAAATATGCGGCCGCTATTAATGGGCGTGTTGCGCGTGAATTACTAAGACAAACTGCGTGGCAGGTGACAGGTGCAAACAGATGGGGCGGAACTATTTAAACAGAATCATTGCGTGTATTGTTTTGCGTCATGGAAGGTGCGGAAGTGGAACACAAACAGAAGCAAAAATTTAACCAAGAATAGCTGAAAGTGCTGGTGAATAATTTTTTCATCCGTCGTGGCAAATAGATCTGCACGCGTGGCAAACACTCTAACCCTATGTATTTGTTCATTTCTTCTCCTTCGTCTCACACGAATCACAGCAGCCATATCTGTGCAAAAGATTAGCACGTCCTTCTCCAACGTGCTAAATTTATACGCTATTTTCACACGCAAAGTCATGGTGAGCCTTGATAACTAATATTGCGGGCGGTAAAGGAATGAATTTGCATTTTCTCCGCCTTCCATTTTGCGCACTCTGGGAAGAACGCCTCAGTTTACAGATTCATTAGGTCATAGGAGCAAAATCTACACGCAAATTTCAACTGCGTCTGGGTTTGCTCCAATTTTAGTGCGTATTATTCAGTTAGCGTGCACGCAAACCTTTGATAAATCTGGCCCATAGAATGCTGCACAAAGTGTTTCACATAAAAATCAAACAATGAGCAACATAACCCCCCGACCCACCCTCACCGTCGCACAACGCCATTAAAAATAATAAAGAGATAACATGAAGACATAATTAAAACAGGTCAAATATTTTAACTAAAAGCTAAACTAAAAAGGTATGCTTTAAGTTAACCGAGGTGGAGGTGCAGGGGGATTTATTCTCTCTGCAACAACTCATTTAGCCTTCACACAGACTCTGACAGAGTTTGTTTAAGGTAAGAAAAAGAAAAAAAAAAAAAAAGTTGCATTGTTCCCCTTTAATCTATCCATATACAATATACAGCCAGGCAGACACACGGCTCAAAACAGTAAAGTCACATAATGCCGAGTGCTGACGGCCTGTATGTGGTCAGTGCATTGTCACATTCCTCGGTGTTTGTGCTGGTTGTGAGTAAGCTGTGTGGAGCAGAAGAGGGCTGTGGATTCAAAGGCTTACTTTCTTTGTAAATATTTCTGAATTCATGTTCATTTTTCATGAGAGTGTGGGGCTGTTATTATTGTAACATTCAATGTTCGTGCAATGTTATCTGTTTGACAGCTTTCTCATTTTTTATTGCATGTATTTTTCCATTGATATGATATATTGCTTTCATAAAAGAAATCCCACTGTGGAATAAAATCATAAAATCCTGATGTTATGTTGTTTAATCCATTTGTAGATGCTATTTGGAGGGAAAAAGACAAATTTTTCATGTAATATACTTTTTTTTGTTTTTAAGCCTGCTTGCTGGCTGTACTAGTATTAAAGGGTTTCACTCCTGAAGTCAGGGTAATGTTTTTAAATCCCAAAGCAAATGTCACATAATGCAAACTATTTAATACTGGATATAGCTCTTGCTAATAAGCATTTTATTTGTTATCTCCACTGTTGAAACCAGAACCAGGAACTATCTTAATGGTTTCAAACAGAACATGAGCCTTGAAAATGCCCTTGATACTGTGTAATACCATCTTCGTCCATTTTGTCTGTACAATAAGTCAAAATCAACAAAAACATGTAGACTATAATGATTTAAATTATGTTAGACTGAGATCCATGATCTGACACCTCGCTGCAGTGGAATCCCAAAAGCTAATGGTACATTCATGTGGTCCTCAGAAACTCAGGAATACATTTTTCTGAGTTAAAAGATGCACATGAACGCCTGCGCAAGTCAGAAAAAGAACTCAGGAACTCAGACTTCCCCACCTATAGTCATCTGCTTCATGGGCATAGAAGAAAAGCATTAGATTTTTTCAATTTACATTTTATACATGAGCTCTTTGCTAATAATATGACTTTATAATAAGCTGTCATTTGCATAGAAGCAACATAATTGCACTAGAAAGGTTAATCCCTGCCATTTATTTAGTTTCTCTCTAATGTCCAAGCTGTTTGGCTAAAGTTGTATTTGCAAAATCTATTAATGTTCAGAAGGCTAACTTCAAATCTGACTGGTTAGCTGTGATAAATGCTAATTAATAACATTACTGACCAATATCTTCGTTGGTCTACCAATGGTAACATCAGTATCCCAACTTTCCGAGATATAAGAACATGAACAGAGAAACAAGTCGGAAGAACGGCTTCTCATCTCAGAAAGACGAGCATCTGAGGACCACATGAATGCAGGTGTTGTCACAAGCCAATGAACTCTTTGTGCCAGTACTAAGCATGGATAAATGGAAAGGATTGTGCCAGGGAGGGTTGTTTTATTTGCATCCTTTCCCATGTGTTCTGCTCTGGTCTTGGTCTTACTTCAACACAACACCAGCTGTATATCCCGATGAACTCAGAGACCTTTGGCGAGCTCAAAACAAAGCCTTGCTCTGAATTTGACCCTCTTTAATGAGCTAATGCATTAATTGGCCTAGATAATTGAGAGTAATGTGAGTTCCACTTCACCAAGTTTTACTGAGGATAACCAAAGTAACTGGTGCACCGGCGGCAGGAGGAGGAGGAGGAGAGCAGCCTTGAAAATCCCATTCAGATAAGTGGTGAATAAAGAAATCTATGAGAGGGGTTGTACGGAATAAAAATGAGGGCATTAGGATAAATATAGAACAAAGATACTTTTTTGGAGGACACATTTTCAAGGCAGGAGAACTTAAAATCTCTCTAGCTGAAGAAGCACTTTTAACAAAATACGACTTACTGCCTCTGTTTATCTGCAGCTTTGTCACAATCCCCCCCCCCCCCCCCCCCCCACACACACACACACACACACACACACATACACACAAACACTATATTGCATTGTTGTGTCAGATTATGTTAACAAACTTGTACAAACAGAATGTAGTGTTTTTCAGTGCTCCATTATTCATAGGCTTGGCTCTGTGTTTGGCACTGGCTTGTTTTGTTTAGCATCCCCAGTTTCCACGGACCATGTCGACTTTTCTTACATTATGAATTCTTAATTAGTGACTGCACTCTTCCCTAACATGAACCTCATCAACTGTAAGACACTTGGTCTAAGTAATGGCTCAGCTTTGTTGTATGCCGTAGGTTGTTATTGGATAATAAATAGTCTATAAAAAAAATTAAAAATTCAAATACAGCTGCATGGCATTGGAATATGGGATATGCAAAAATGATGGTGAATTTTCCAATATGATTGGCATTATTTAGATATTCTACTAAAGTTAAGGCTACTTAAACATAGTAAAAGAGGCCAAGTAAAATAAATGAAATAAAAATCATGTTTTTATTGATGAAGATACAAGGCTCTGGACTCTGGGAAATACTGCATTTGCAGATATACACACAGAAACCTACTGCGCAGGTGCGAGTACATTGAGAAGTATTTGGTGGTGATTAGGTGAACCCTCTGCTACATGTAACTGTCGATCCTAAGGTCATTTTATCCAATCAAATTACAGTTATTATTATTGATAATAATAATAATAATAATAATAATAATAATAATAATAATAATAATAATAATAATAATAATAATAATAATAATAATAATAACAGATTCAATTTTCCAGGCCCTACCTTCTCAAAGTGCTTTTGGTTCATTACTCATTCACTCCACAGTGGTGGCGGTAAGCTACTTTGGTAGCCACAGCTGCCCTGGGGTGGACTGACAGAGACCTGGCAGCCATACTGCGCCTATGGCCTCTCCGGCAACCACCAAACACACAATCACATCACACCAGTACCACAGACACTGGAAGCAAGGTGGCTCAAGTGTCTCGCCCAAAGACAATGCCACACAACAGTAGTATACAATGTTGGTAGCAGGGATTGAACCACGAACCTTTCACCAGTAGCCATCTAACGAGTCACCACCACACCAAAACTACTAAATGTAGGTCAAGTCGCTTTTTTTCTGATGCAGTTTGTGCTTTATTAGTGTCAGTCTTGACTATCTGGTCATTATCTGGGATAACCCCCAGAAATAAGTGAAAGAAAATGAATGAATGAATATCTCCAAATGTGATCAAACCTGTCCAAATATGGAGTTGTGAAAGTCTTTTTCAGAAAGGGTTTAAGTGGTTTCTCTTGTGTAGAAAGATGCACAAATGTGATTTGACCAAAACATACATTTATAAGCACCACTGTTGTTCACACACATTTGACTTAAAGCAGCTTGTGTTGCAGGTAGATTATTTTTTACCTCAGAGCATCATCTATGGATCATAGTTAAGGTCATACTAAATATCAGCTAGTGCATTTGGATTAATTTATAAAAAAAAATAATAATAAAAAAAAAAACGTGATGTGAACATATCTCTGCGGTCTCTATCCTTGAGTATTAACACAATTTTAGATGATGTATCCTTCGTCCTCTTGCTGTTTACACAAACGTTGATTTACAGAGATAATCAGATAACAACTTTTAATGAATAAATTATGACTTGGCTACACTAGGCGCTGTTGGCTCTTTCCCTAAAGAAACAGTTAGAGAAGGTGCCTTTATCAAAGCATATGTAAATAATATTTTATTTACTATGTTTGACCTCTAAGAGTTGGCTTAAACAGAATACTATACTAATAAGTGTTAGAGACTGTGACCTTGTATGGCTTTGTTATGAACATATTTTCATGTAAATGTTCAAATACATTTTATTACATTTCATTACATTTTATGTTACCGGCAAGATGCGGAAAAACTGGTTTGAATTAGATCAATGCAAAACGACAATTGCAATAAATAAAGAAAACTTAGCGTTTCTTTTACAAACTGAACAGAATTGACGTTCTAATGTCTGGATTCAAATTTGAGATTGCTCAGCTTTGATTCTGTCACACTCTATCTTTGGCCTCTTTTGCCAAAAGTAATCAGCTGGCTTAATACAGCAGTTGTATTTTTTTTGTTGTTTTATCGGTCATCATTACAGCTGTGTGTGGTCACATAACGTGTCACTTTCGACTGGCGGAGTTGCTGTTGAAGTAGCAGGTGGAATAAGCCAGGACTGTACTATGATCTATGGCAGCAAAAAAAAAAAAAAAATAATATCTTAATTATCATAATATATAAAAATATCATAATTATCTTAAAAACAAAATGAGCATCAATACTGGTAATGGTAATAATACTAAATTATAAATACAATTTAATAAATGTGAAATAAAAGTGCATGCATAATTTGTATGGACCTTTGGGTCATCAGTGAAAAGACAAGGTCCTGGATACAAGCGGCCCAAATGAGTTTCCTCTGCAGGGTGGATGGGTGCTGGATAGGGTGAGGAGCTCGGTCATCCAGGAGGAGCTCCTCCTCTGTATCGGATGCCTCCTGGACACCTCCATGGAGAGGTGTTCTAGACTGGTCCATTCTTGTCACATGACTGTAAGTTAGCTTTATTTGTTTGTCCTACTAGCAACGTTTCACTACTATGCGCACTTAAGTTATTTATTTTATACCATGCACACTGAAGATGTTAAATGGCTAGTATTAGTGACTGTGTTTTGTCTTAATAATACTTTGATTGGTTTTAATCTCACCAATAAGAAATTATCACTATTAGTAATATGAAATCTATTAAATTTCCCCAAAAGTAACCAGTATTTTATTGAATCCTAAAAGTGCGGTATTGCCCATCACTAGACTGCTTTTCTAAACCAGCAGCAGTGTACCAACAGTTATCTATTATAGGGCAAATGCTGTCTGTCCTCTCAGTACACCTCCCTTTAAATTCATAAGAACTATTACAAAATTATTAAACCAAAACAGCATCATCTATTCACAAGAAACATAAAATAATAAATGTATATAGAACTACCAGCTCTGACTCCCACACACTTCACCCTGAACCAGAAAATGATGAAGCTGAATGAAGCGACAGAGAGAAAAAAGAAGAAATTCTCATATTTTTATCAAGATCAGACCGTTACGTTTGAGCAGTGGGAACATAAGGTCAGTTGCTCACGCTTTAAATCAAATCATTCAGAGCACAGATATTGGCCGATGGGGGGCAGGGAATAAGAGAAAACATGGGCCACAGGCTGGAGCGAGCTAGAGCTGAAAAAAAAAAGAAAGAAAAATCAATGCTTCAACAAGTTAAAGTGGCATCATCTGGAGCCAATTGTCTTAATTGAAAAGCTATCTGGACTGTGGACATGAGCGGGGCCATAAAAGAGCCGAGTTTGCATCAGGAGTGCTATTGGAGCACACTTTCGCAGATGCTAGGAGGTTGGATAAAGCCCGCTGAACTGTAGACGGGGAAAAGGAGGAGGAGGAGGGCAGCGGTGGGTAAAACTGATTTTTATTGAACCATTAAATCCCCGGTGTCGAATTTAATTTGAGGTTTTTGTTGCTTTGGCACTATTAGCCGCTAACAATCCCCTCGCTTCAGGGGGTCTGTCCTGATCAAAACAAAGTAGACGAGGAGACAAGGGTAACAGAGAATTTGGTCTGTGCAATTTAGGTAGCGTTAGCATTAGCCGCCTGAGTCCTTAAAGCTGAATCCTGAGTTTACTAAAGCCGTCAGAGGTGCTGTTACGACTAAATCTGTAATCTGTAGCGTTTGCAGCCCCCGCCATGCAAAAGTGTTTAACTCACCTGTGTACTCAGAGGTACCAGAGAATGAACTTCAGGAAAACACAAGGACAGACTTTACTTTTTTCTAATTTTGTGATGAGGTGGGAAGAAGCTCTCCTCCTGTGTGCATTTACCCTACATGTTTTCCCTATATTAATAAAATGTAGGCTACCTTTTGTTTTGTTATATACAAGCACAAGATTAAAATATCTGATTGGATATCTGAAGGGGACAACAAAGGGGACGGATCATGGCAATCCGTCTGGGATTTATACTTGCCCGAGAGCGCACACAAGTCTCCTCTGATGCATCCCTGGTAACATGGGCGGAACACTATCTGGTGATTTAGAGCAGACTAGCCGGAAGCGGAATTTGAATTGGAGCAGTACCCAGGTTGAAGTACAGAAGTACGCAAATTGAACTTGACTGTGTTAGTTCATAAGGTTTGGTCTCAACCTGGTCTTGGTTTTGCCTTGGTCTCGGGTTTGACTCTGTCCCCCTAAAAGTCTTGGTCTTGACTTGATCTCCACACCTGAAATTCTCAATCTTATCTTGGTCCACTGTGTTCTTGGACAGGCCTTGGTCTCAATAAGTATGGTCTTGACTACAACCCCCACCAGTCACCAACAACAATATAACTGTATGGCTTTCATTTTAGCGCTGTTAGTCTGTATAATAAGAAATATCTAGCCAGCAGATTAAGATCCTTAACAAAAGAACCTACGTGACATCATAAAGTCAATTTTTTTTCACAGATGATTCCCAATTAGATGATTACACGGGTTCTCTCTAACCCAAGGGAGAAAAAATGGAGTACTTCAGCTTTAATGTTGCATTGCTCTCTGAAATATCCCAGAGAGGAGACACAGGTGGGGAAGGCAAACCATACCTAATATTGTGACGAAGTGAGGAAAACTGAATAAGCAATAGGGGCCGATAGATTCTTGATGAGAGTGGGCAGGCGATTGTGTGTTTGTGTGCGCGGGCCATGCATGTGTAACGCTCCCGGGATAAGTGCACATTGAGCGACAGGGGACAGGCCACATCACCATAAAATGTAATCTATTAAAGCTTATCCCGGACACGATCGCTACATCTAAATTCATCGGCGAGTGTCAGGGCGAGTGCCGGTCTATTCCCAAAGCCGCTGCCCCGTAATGGGATGTGACAGGACATGTCCCGAGGAATGAGCAAATAAGAGATCTCCATGTCACACGCCAATGTCATTTTCATATTGGGCTATAAAGGGATAATGTAACGGAGCAGGCGCTAAACAATGCAGTCAGATATAAACAGCAGCTGGAATCAAAGATGGCCGCCATTTACTTACAACCAATTGCTCAGTAAAATATACTGTTGAACCAAAATGCAGGTTTCTTTTGTAGCACTCCGCCCTACACAGAGTTCTTCACATCAATTTAGGATGAGTCCCATTGAAAACCTTTGTAAAGGGGAGGGACTTTCAGTGGAATATTGGGAGTTTCTTGGTGCAATACTGCTTTTGCATCTTCTACAACCTCTTAGTCCCATGGCCGAATGTAATGGGACTGCAACACTCCTGACAAATGTTCTCTTTAACTTTCTACATAGCAATGCACCAAGTTAAAAATATTGTGCATGCATGTTTAACTGAACTGTAATTAGTTTGTATGGTTAAAAATAAGACACTATACAGAGAAGATCAAACTTTTGCTAACTTCACACATTTCCACACTAGCTTGCATAGTATGGGGTATTTATATGAGATCAAAACAAGTATATTTGGCTGTAGGCTTTCCTAAGGCAAATGCTTGCAAAACTCTGGGGAGGCATCTTAAAAGGAAGTGTTTAGTCTGCCCAAATGTGAACTGATAGTCACATAAACAATCTGCACTCTCCATTGTGCAACTTTGCACAGATACATAGCAACTGTTATCGAATTGCAACATTAACATTCGACTTATCAACATGAGAATATCAGTATCAAATGATTTGGTCAGTGTCTATTGAGGAGACATTAAGACATGTCATCATTTAACTCATTCACTGCCAATGACGGTTTATGCCATCATTCATGTTTTCACTGGTACCAAATATGGGGCGTTGTTCTGCACTTTGTGCACCTAGTACAGTACTAGCTACATGAAAATCAAGCGGAGAAAAAGGTTCTGGCAACAGGACAGCATACAACATTTTACCAAAAAATGTTTTACAAAGATGCATTTTTCTCAGCTTTTTGTCTGAAAATGTCAGTTTTTTGTAAAAAAAACTACCATCCTTCAAATGTTGACAAAACAAAAAACAAAAAAAACAAACAAAAAAAACAAATGAACTTAGAATGAAATGCTGTTTTAAAAATGATTTTGGTATTTAAACTTTAAATAAAACTATAGCACAACATTTTTCAACATCAAAGATTGTTGAAAATAACCAAAAAATGCTGGCACTGGCTGGCAACTTCTTGAGAAAATGCTGGCAGGACAATTTTAGTCTTCTGCCAATTACAGAAATTTCAAAACATGATAACGCTATACAGTATGTTGAAAATGGATAATAAACTGTGCATAATATCTGTGTATACTTCAGGGACATGTGCTTCCATTATTACTGTACTGTCAGTAGACCATAGTAGAAAAGGTTGTCATGGCAATTGTACTTTCTTCCAATTTTAATATGATATCTTGCCTGTGATATTGACTGTGTTTACATTAAAAGGGCCATGCCTTTATTATTATTTTTTTTTAAACCACATTACATTGAACTCAAATCCTTTATCAGAATATGCTTATAACACGTAAGCGGGAATATCGCAGTCACTGCTGTGCATGTAACCACCAAGCTTAACCTGTAGATGGAATTTAATCTAAGTATGATATGCCATAAACAAACTCATTTAAGTAAGAATTTTAAGGTAATCAGATACACTGACAAAACGGAAATCTCTAAGCGTTGAGCAGTTGCGTGTCCTGGCTCTGCTGTTTTACAGGTGAACCTCTTTCATTTTGCCCTGTTTGTTTGTCTCTCCAGGCTTTCTACACATTTACACCGCTGCCATAACTGAAAATTTGTCAGATAGTTCAAACAGTTTTTTTCTCACAATAACAACTGTTTTAACAACAAAACAGAAAATTTCAAGGTGAGTACAGGTTAGAAGTCAGCACAATAAGAGTGCACACATTTTATACATGCTTGGAAAGGATTTTTTGATTTTCATTCACAAATTCTGATGCCAGTGTATCTCTGCTCGGCTTTGAAGTCCATCTCAAGAGCCAAAAGTCTTGCAACATTATTGATATCTAGTCTTGCCTTTGCTTGGTTTCTCCCACCACCAACAGCATCAACCTTCTGTAGATTTTTCATTCTTTATGGCTTCAGTTTAAGAGCTCTTGTTGAGCATAGTTTTCTTTTATATGGAAAGATAAATCAACATGACGTACTGGTTTAAGGCTTGCCTCGTTGCATCACAGCTCGTTGCAGCTTTAATTCTAGGTTATGAAGTATTTTGATGTTAGGGCTATGATGGAGGGCTATTTGATAAGCACTATAGATGATAATGTATTGTGCAAGTAATAGAACCCCCCAATGGCACAAAGAGCTTTGATCTTGACAAAATTAGGTATCTAAAGTATAAAAAAGTCAGCCTGCCATGCATCTAGATCTAAACTGAGAGATAGGATTGGGATCAGCAGAAACATGATTTACTAAATAAGGACAGAACATGGACTAAACCAGAACTACACCAAATTAAACCAGGACTAAACTAAGACTAAACCAAGACGAACCAGGAGTAAACTGGCTCTAAATTACACTACAACTGTGAAAGACTCAGTACCACCAGAAAACGCCTGCGCACCACTAGTGAAACCCGTCCCACAGTTTGAGAACCACAATTGTATTTGACTTTATTATATCAATAATTGTGATGCACACAGTAGATGAACTTCCAAATATTTTGCATATTATTGTATATATAATTGACAAAATGAAAGCATGTGACTGGATTATGACTTCTCTAGCTCTCTTCTCTTCTCTAGTTTTATTTTTACTATACTAGCCTCATAGTATTACCATAGGCTTTTAGCTCCAAATTTGCTCACTTTCACTTGTTTTTCAGCTGTAAAAATTAAGTTGGGTTACGCTTTCAACCCAGTCAATAACAGTACAACATTTACTGTAAATGCTTAAAGGGGAACCATGTAACTTTGCTTGTTTCTTCACAGTTTTGGGCACATATTTTTGTACGACACTCCCCCCTACATTTCGAAGGAAAGCACTATCACCCCTCGCATGGCTTGACTGGTTTATCTAAGATCTTTATTTCGATGGGTTTAATTCCAATAATCTAAGAAATAAAGCCATCGCTAGCTTGTTGTTGCTAACCAGGTCAGTTCTCCCATTCCAGATATGCCAGGGGGAGGTGCAGGGGGCTTTGTTCACCCTGCAACATTTAACCATCACACTGACTCCAAAGCTGTTTAACAAAGTTACTTCAGTGGAGACATGTTCAAATCCACAAAGGCTTCTTGGAAAAACACAAATTTAAGATTCATAGATTATGTTGAAAGTCTCCTTGGCCAGCGCTGGGCCTATACAGTAATCACCCTGATCACACCAGCGTCCTCCAAAACTCAAAGTAGCACACGCAGGGTTTATCTGAAAAACGCAGGCGGCTCGTCCCTCACCTTCTCCCCTTCCTATCGCCCTCGCTCAGCGCATCCTCTCCGTCAACCTGCCAGCCAGTCCTGCCGCCTTCAAACAATGCTCCAATCACTGCACAGGGAGCGTGGCCCCAGCTGCCCCCCTTCTCTTCCCCTTTCTGTCCACTGGGATTGTCTATGCTCCCGGCTTTTCCAGCTACAGCCAGATCCCCGAAAAAAACAACGCTGCCAGGAGCAAAGCGCTCTAATGATCGGCTGTAGCTACTGAAGCTGTGCCAGAGAGAACATTGAGGCAAAAAAATAGGGGAAAAAAAACTTGGGAAGCGACAGAACACAGGGGCACAAAAATCACATTTTTCATTTGGGTGTGGAGTTGAGGGCTATCTATCTAGCTAACTGTCAGCTGCAGTAATCGTCCCATTTAAATTCAGTTGGAGCGGCGAGATCTTTATGAGGTGGGCTTGTCCTTCAGAAAACCTGCAACTTTGTGAAAAATGTCTTTTGTGTGGAGACAGTGGGAATCGAGGTTGGAGTAAACTCAATGGCATCTTGGTACACTATTATTCTTTATAACAAGACATATAACTACAAAAATCAGCCTCAGAGGGTCACAAGCCACTGCAGTAAAAAAGGTTAAACAAGAAGATCACCTGGACAAGGTTTGTTTTTTTAAGACGTTTGTCACTCCATCTGAAAGAAAAATTGTCCAGGTGACCTTCTTGTTTAACATTTTTTTACTGAATTGTTTTGGAAGACTGAGAACCTACACAGAAGCCACTGCAGTATTTGTGCCAGTCCCAAGCATGGATAAATGGAGAGGATTGCATCAGAAAACGCTTTCAGAGTAAAAACAATGCCAATTTAATAGACAGATGGATGCAGATTCTTTAGCATGGTAACCCCTGAAGAACTAGGGAGCTGCCGAAAGTTAAGAAGACATATGCCTGTGGTATAGAAAGGCACGTTGTCTCGGTCATTGGTCGGTTACATTTTCAGTTAAAAAAAAGCAGAAAAAAAAACTTGCAAAATGTATTGATCTCCTAATGTGATGTAATGTAGTTACTTTTAACTAGCTTTTTGTAGCCTGTGATGTCCATCCATCTGTGGTCAGAGACACAGCCAAACACACCACAGAGGTCACAGAGGTCCAGACCACAGTATTTATCTTATATGTTTACTGTAGAACTAAACCAGGACTAAACCAGGCCTAAACCAGGTCTAAATCAGTTACACCAGGACTAAACCATGTGTCCATGTGGATTATTGCTTTAGCTCGATCCGAATGACTTGATAAAGGCTGGTTAAATGTGTAATCTGCTGTGACTTTTACAGTTGGGTGATGCTGTTTTAAGTGCATTAACAAATTGGACGTGTTACCTCATCTCCGCAGAACGATGTTGACACACAACTCTCATCTTACCCACTTGTCTTTGGCGTCATTGATCTTGACAGGGAAGCCAAAATGTTCCCTTACAGGAGACCATAGCAAGGTAAGAGTATTCGAGCTCTGGCTTTGCGTTTGCCATGGTAACAGTGTATGCAGTCCGTCACTTAATAGCGTCCATGAAGAAACTCGTGTGTGAAATTTAGTTCTGCTGCTCTTAAGCTTGAGCTAAATCATTCAATTTATTATAAATACTATCGAAACGGTACACAAGTGCACAGACTTGAACATGTTGTACTGAAACGATTCACTACAACCACGTCTATGGTTACACTGCTAAATGTGAGTAAATGGTTGTCTGTGTATGCCTCTGTCTTAGCCCTGCAATTAACTGTCCACTGTCCAGGTTGTACCCCGCCTAAGGCCCATAGTTACTGGGATGGGCTCCCGAACAAGAATAAAACAAACTAACTACTAACCCTGTTGCTAAATTAAATTGGTTCAACTTTTTCCTAATGAAGAGTTTGCTGAACAGTATCTAAGCCCATTCCTTCTCATAAAATGTCTGTAAATTGAGTTTGCAACCAATTCTGAAAAAAATCAATTGTTGTTGTTACAAACCACTGAATGTGGAATAATAAAGTGTCCAAAAAGACAATGAGTTTTATATTTTCTCATCAAAAATGTATTTCTGGGATTGTTTTTTGTCTCTCATTTTTTAATAACTTGAACTAAAACTATATGTTATATATACTAAAGCACATTACATTTTTTATTGGAACCTTTATAGTTAAAGATTTTTGCACAACTGCTGCAGTTACAGGTTAAACATATATCCTTTTTTTTGGTAACACTTTAGAAAACACTATTAACCATTAATTAAGTATTAGTTAAGGATTAGTAACTAGGTGTATAAGTATTTACAAAGCATTACCTCAGTATTTATAAACACCACAGAGTTATACAGTGTTAATAACGTTTAAATCTTTAGTAATGAGCTCATGAAAATCACGGAAAAAATTATAAACATCAGTATTAATTCAGGATTTATAAACTGTCTATTTATTAAGTTATTGTTAATTACATATTTGTTAATGCTTTATTACTGTTTAATAATTGTGAGCTATTCTAGGGTTACCAAAAAATTCAGTTAAAATCATTTTTAAAAAGTTTACTGTGTGTCAACAGAATGCAAACGACTTCATATAGTGTTTCTGACTGCATATTGTAATTGTGTACTTTATCTATGTGGGGGCATTTTGTAGATAGTGACAGCAATTAATTCAATGTTGATAAATGGTATAGACCAATCAATGGGTGCTTGATAATAAAGCCTATTGGAGTCTCTTTGTTTATCAGATGATTCACTTTCTACTATTAGGCGATTAAACATTTTTCTTTAAATTAAGAAACAAATTGCAAAGTTTAAAAGATAAGAAACACAATGATTTGTAACCAGCCAATGTGAGTTTACATTCATCAAAAACAAAATGGTCATATTTTTGTTCATATCTGTTAGTTGTTTTTTTTTTTTATTTATTTATTTTGTATTATTTTTTATTTCACAAAAGTAACAAGATAGTGTAGAACAGATAAGAGTGGATATAACACAGAAGTCTCAGTTTATAGATACTGAAGAATCACTGATCTTTATAACATTGCACTGACTAACATGAGTTTATTATACAGGAATTTAACATTATTCAAACATTTATAACTCAGTTGTGTTTATTAAAATTGAAGTAATGCTTTAGAAATAATCACTACATATTTACTAACTTTTAACTAATATGTAACTAATGCTTCATAGTGTGAGTTAATTAATAAATTCATTGCATGTTAATTTAGCACAGATTTTTAAGCTGCATGTCCTTCTTGACACAAGCCCCTCCATTTATCCGAGCTTGGGACTGGCTTGTGAACACTAGGGTACGCATGCACTTAGCAGGGGGTACTTGGAATTATTTCATCATTTACTGTATTTCCAACATGATAAGAAAATATTTGCAATGCTTTCAAACTGAATGATTGAAACCTCTGTGTAAACTGCTAAAAAATATGATTACATTTTGTTCTCTTTTTTTAGGTTTAGCAGCTTATTCAGATTAATACATTTTTTCTTAGTTGTACATTTATTATCATTTTTAGATTATTTATTTTTGTTATTCCCAAGTTTATTTTGAACATAAAATATGTGTAATGCGAGTTAATATTGTTATATGTATGCTTTTATTATTTTATATTTTTATTAAAAGGCAGGATTGTCCTTTTTATCTTGAATTTAACAGAAACAAATGCAGGAGAGTAAGCATTTACAATAAAGTACATAGTTCTTGTACCAATGAACACAGATACTTTATATGACCAATTTTTTAAGAATTATCACCAAGTATGAGTGACTGTATGAAAAAAAGCCCAGGGGGTACACGAGACAAAAAAGGTTGGGAACCACTGATGTAGTGTACAGTGAAACAGAGGCATCAACTAACCAAAAGGTTGGCAGTTTGATTCCAGCTTCCCCCAGACCATACCTTGAAACATCTGCTACAAAAGGTTGAAGAGATAAGGTTTGGGCATAGGTTTAATTCCCTCTCTGTCCTTCACTTATTCTTTATTTATATGTATCTTTATTTTCTTTCTTTTCTGTCTGTAAGCCTTAATTTTAACCTGCCTACTCCTTCCTTCAGCCACCATCCCGCCTGCTGCCCCTCAGTCCACCTCTTTCTGTCAGAGTCAGACAAAGCTTTTAGTTCCTTATCATACTCTCATGAATTATGAAGTGTCTCTGTCCATCCAGCGGCCCTGGCCAGAACTCACCGTCCGCCTTTTCTCCTTTTTCCATTCAAGCGATTCGCAAAGAAGAGACTTACTATAGCCAGCTGGTCTCCAACACCTTGTACTGCAGACCTCAGCCATGAATTATTGAACATATTGTGACCAACTTCCACCCCCCCCCCCCCACCCAAATCTATGACGTGCACACATCACCAGCCGACTGCAAAAACCTCAAACCGCATGGATCACAAGCTCTGCCACACCAAAGCCCTTGTCAAAAGAAGGTATAAAGGCTGCATACTGACTCCAGGGCAAAACTTTGACCCAATATACTGTATCTAGGCATGAATAAAATAGAGTCAGTGAGATATACCACCCAACCATCACAAAAGGGACGCTTTTGCAAATCCAGAAACATTGAATATTGATGAGATATTGAAAAATAAACTTTCTTCATAAAAAAAAAAAAATATATATATATATATATATATATATATATATAAATATATATATGCAAAGCCAGACACACTAATCTGTGCACCGCCTGGATTGATTACAAGAAAGCCTATGACTCAATGCCACACACATGGATCATGGAATGCTTGGAGATGTATAACATCAACAGGACTCTAAGAGCCTTCATTGCAAACTCGATGAGGCAGTGGAAGACCACCCTTGAGGCCAACTGCAAGCCAATTGTACAAGTGTCCATCAAATGTGGGATATACCAAGGAGATGCTCTGTCCCCGCTGCTGTTCTGCATAGGTCTGAACCCCCTCAGCCAGATAATCACCAAGACTGGCTATGGGTACCGACTCAGGAACGGGGCCACCATCAGTCACCTCCTCTACATGGATGATATCAAGCTGTATGCCAAGAGCGAGAGAGACATTGACTCACTGATCCACACAACCAGGATCTACAGCAATGACATCGGAATGTCATTCGGACTTGAGAAGTGTGGGCGGATGGTGACAAAGAGAGGGAAGGTCGTCCATACAGTAGGGGTCCCACTCCCAGACGGCAGAATAGCAGACATTGAGGACAGCTACAAGTACCTTGGAATCCAACAAGCAAATGGCAACCTGGACCAGGCCACAAGAAAAGCAGCCACAGCCAAATACCTCCAACGAGTAAGGCAAGTCCTAAGGAGTCAGCTCAATGGCAAGAACAAAGTCCGGGCAATCAACAGCTATGCCCTGCCGATCATCAGATACCCTGCGGGAATAATAAGCTGGCCAAAGGAAGAGATTCAGACCACAGATGTGAAAACACGAAAGCTCCTAACCATGCATGGAGGGTTCCACCCCAAATCCAGCACCCTGAGACTGTACACTAAGCGCAAGGAAGGAGGCAGAGGACTAGTGAGTGTCAGAACCACTGTCCAGGATGAAACATCCAAGATCCTTGACTACATCAGGAAGATGGCCTCAACAGATGAAGTTCTCAGTGAATGTCTCGCAGTGGAAAACAGAGAATGAGGTGCTGGAGGAACCATCATGGGAGGAAAAGCCCCTACATGGGATGTACCATCGACAGATAACTGAAGTGGCTGACATCGAGAAATCCTACCAATGGCTAGAAAGGGCTGGACTGAAGGACAGCACAGAGGCACTGATCATGGCTGCACAGGAGCAGGCCTTGAGCACCAGAGCAATAGAGGCCCAGATCTACCATACAAGACAAGACCCCAGGTGCAGACTGTGCAAAGAGGCCCCTGAGACAATCCAACACATAACTGCAGGCTGTAAGATGCTGGCAGGGAAAGCATACATGGAGCGTCATAACCAAGTGGCTGGTATAGTGTACAGGAACATCTGTGCAGAGTACAGTCTGGAAGTCCCGAGGTCAAGATGGGAAACACCTCCAAAGGTGATAGAGAATGACCGAGCTAAGATCCTGTGGGACTTCCAGATCCAGACAGACAAAATGGTAGTGGCAAACCAACCGGACATTGTGGTGATGGACAAACAGCAGAGGAAAGCCGTTGTGGTTGACATCGCAATACCAAGCGATTGTAACATCAGGAAAAAGGAACACGAGAAGCTAGAGAAGTACCAAGGCCTCAAAGAAGAACTTGAGAAGGCCTGGAAAGTGAAGGCAACAGTGGTGCCCGTGGTCATCGGAGCACTCGGGGCAGTAACCCCCAAACTGGAAGAGTGGCTACAGCAGATCCCAGGAAAAACATCAGACATCTCAGTCCAGAAGAGCGCAGTCCTAGGAACAGCAAAGATACTGCGCAGAACCCTCAAGCTCCCAGGCCTCTGGTAGAGGACCCGAGCTTGGATGGATGAAACCGCCCGCGGAGGGCGAGAGGACAATTTTTTAATTTTTTTATATATATATATATATATATATATATATATATATATATATATAAGGTGGAATTCATTTTACAGTTTTACAGTATTTTTCTACTTGAAACGTTAAGCAGGTTGCCCACTAACCAGAGGGTTGGTGGTTTGATTCCCTCTACGACAAGTGCATACTGCCATTGTGTCCTTGGGCAAGACACTTCACCCACATCACACAGTGAAGTCATGTGAAAGGTGAAAACTATGGAGAAAGATGTCTTGGTCATAGGTCAGTGGTTCTCAAACTCTGGTACAGGTACCAATGGTGGTACAGAGGCTTTTTCTGGTGGTACTCAGGAGTCTTTAGCAGTTCATACCCTGGGTAAATTTCATTTATGGCCAATTTTACTTTTATGTTTTAGTCAGACGTTAGGGGCTAGTCCTGGGTAAGTCCTTGTTTAGTCCTGGTTTAGCCCTGGTTTAGTCCCGGTTTAGACCTTGTTAAACCCTAGTTTAGTCCTAGTTTAGTGCTAGTTTAGACCTGGTTAAGCCCTGGTTCACTCCTGGTTTAGACATGGTTTAGACCTGATTTATTCCGACCTTTGACATGGTTTAGTTCTGGTTTAGACATGGTTGAGTCCTGGTTTAGACTTCATTTAGTCCTGCATTTCTCCCTGTTTTGACCTGGTTTAGTCCTGGTTTAGTCCTGGTTTAGTCCTGCCTTAGCCTGGTTTAGATCTGGTTGAGTCCTGGTTTGGGCTTACATTTCTTTTGGTTTAGTCCTGGTGTGGTGGTGTGGCAGTAGCTCAGTTGGTAGAGCCTTTTACCTACTAACAAGCATGGTGGCAGTTCGATCCCTACTACCAGCATTGCATACTGCCATTGTGTCCCTGGGCATGACACTTCTCCCACCTTGCCTATATGACTGTGTGACCTGTGTTGGTCAGAGAGGCTGTAGGAGCAGAATGTGGGCCACATCTCTGTCAGTCTGCCTCAGGTAAGTGCAATATAAATGTATTATTATTAATATAGTCCTTCTAAACTTTAACAAATACATATTTTCTATACAAGCAGTGGTCTAATCTCTGTGGATTTAAGCTAGATTTCCAGTCATAAAGAATGGCTGACCATGCTAGATTTTTTTTTCCATATGTTAATTTGCATTCAGATCAGGGCAGATGTGTCCGTATCTCTTGCACACACAGGGGACTCATGTAAATGCCAGATGTGAATAAAGAGAAGCAGTCCACTTGTGATCACATAATGGCCTGATGGAAAAAAAACAAAAAAAAAACACATCTTAATTCAAGGTCTAAACAAGGCTCAGAGAAACATTTGTTTTGGGACACTGACTTGTATACCCTATTAGTGCAATGTTATTTACATGCTTCCACAATCACTATCATTTTCATTATGCCTGTGTGCTCTGCTGCTCCGTTGCTAATGTTTAATCCTCTGTCTCGCCGCGTTGCTCATTGTACATTCACGTCCTGTTTTCGCCCGCGATCCCGGTGATACCTGCATTAAAATGGCCCGCATGTTGACTCTGCTCGGTCTAATATCTACCTGCTGTAGATGTGGACTGCAGTAATTACAATAGAGGAAGGCTGATCCCGATCCACAGGCCGAGAATGTTAATACCTTATCGGGTTCGCCGCATTGAGCCGCAGCCGTGGCAGGGAGGCTCAGGATGGGCCACTGGGGGAGGGAGGGGGGCTCTGGTGGAGGTCGTCCAGAGTTTGTGGCTTAGAGTCCAAAAATGAGGAAGCGATAATACTTTACATTTTTGGTACTTTATGCAAATGCTGAACCATAACCTGTAGACTGTGGCCCAGGCTACACAGAAATATTTACAAATGCACATTGTCTCATGTTTTTGGTCCTACTGTCAGTATATATACACATATTTTCCACAGTGCAAAGTGAACACTGTAAAACTCAACACTGCCTATCAAAGACTCCTTCCTTCCAGAAGCAACCCTCTCCATTTATCTAGGCTTTGGGCTAGCACAAATAATTCAGTGGCTTGTAATATTTGGTGACTGGATTGAGAGATTTATGAACTGATAATGATGGTCATATTTTTTGGCCAGCATACTACAACCGTATTATATTGTTTCCTTGTTGAAACAAGCACAATGTTTTATTCAGTTTCAGTGTTTAAGTCCTGTTCTGTCCTGTTCTAATCCTGTATGCTGAGGCACTGCCCTTCTCAGGAACTAAAAATGCTAATTTTCACTGTTCAACATTAGAGCTACATCTCCCCACCTTCTTCAGGAGGAACACTGGGCACAAACACCGGGCCTTCATGTACTGATTTATTTATTTATTTGATAAGTGGGGCAATGTACATATGTGAATAATCAAATACATGTAAATGTATCCAAATTACCAAAAAGGCTAGTTTTCATCAGCAGCCAGGTTAATATACATCCTAAAAGTACTAGTACATGTCATAAAAATCCATAATTACAATATCACTAACAGAATAAAACATACAGTACTTCAGTCATCAGGAATACAAGGACATGATAGAAAAATAAATAGTTTTCAGTGTTCGCATTTTTGAGATACACGCAACCTTTTACTGGCATTTAATTTAAAATTCTGAAATGATGATGACTCTCTTATTGGCTTGGGTACTGTTTTCCAGTGATGTGAAGCTGTAAAAGAGAACACAGCCTGGCTGAAAGATGTTTTTCTGAGAGGTTTTTAGTACAGTCTCTTCTAGCAGTACCTCTGTGTGTCCGTTAGATTGTACAATGATGAAACTTGATAGAGGAGGTGGAGCTAAACCATGCAGAATTTTATATTCTAAACAAATATGATGAAGCTTTAGTAGATTTTCCCAGCTGAACAGTTTGTATACATTTAGAATACATATTTCAATAGTGTAAAAATCTCTTGTCTTGTTCTAATTAACCCAGTCTCGTGTCTTGCTTCATCTCATGGGATTTGTGTCTCGTCATACCCCTAGTAAAAATTAATACACAAGAAGGACATAACTGACAGTCTATGACAGTCTAGGCCTATACCAAGAAACAGAAATTTAAAATAAGCTCTAAAAAAGAAAGGAAACCTGTGGTAATGCAGCTTTTAAACCTGGGTAAAGAAAACCTTTTGATATTTAGTTATATTCTAGTCATTTGGCCAATTCACTGCACTTTTTCCAATAGTTTGTCACTGCAGCATGCATCAGATTCTCTGAAGATTAAAGAAATATGACCATCTATAGATTTTTTGCGCTTTTATTTGTGTTTTCTGGCTTTTACGTTGACATCAAAACACCTCATCCTAAATCTTTTCATACTAAGCCTGTCTCTTTGATCATGGTCCAGTCTAATCCATTATGGTCGATACTGGACGTCCCCATCGCAGCCTGTTAAATGTTTAATCTCAGCTAATTGTGCATGACAGAACAGTATATTTGATCAATGTCTTTTCTAAAATCATTATAGTCATTCAATAGTATTGCGTTGCCCACGTATACCCTGTTTGTGATGCATTCGAGAGATTTAGTCATTTTGAGACTTGCCTATATTGCATTAAGAGACAATGAGAGTAGCTGCTAATGAAAGATAAATTGAGCTTAAGCTAAGCAGAGTTGAGTGTTATTCAGCAAAATGAAAAGTCTTTATTAGACTGTTTAGTTTTTATTACTTTTTGTGGACTTCGGCAACCACTCTGAAAAATATTGTATTACTAATGCACTGGTGTTTTGTAATAGACAGCTCTCAGAGAAATGAAGGAAATCTCATTTAAAATACAGAGGACTACAGCTTACTGTCTTTACAAAATTAGTTCAGTTTTATGTAAATGTGGTTCTGTTGGAGCCGTTCCCACCAGAGAAGGAAGAAGTACTTAAAATATGTACTCTAATACATGTACTGTTACTTTAAAATTATATCACTCTTCACAGTTACTTGAATAAAAGTATAGTACTGGGTGCAAAATGTACTTAAAAGATCCTATAATACAACATATGCTTTTTTCAGGCCTTTTGAAGTAGTTTTGGACACCTTCCCATTAGTATTTCACATTTTATAACATGGAATAATAATGATAATGATAATAATAATAATAATGTAGATGTATGGAAAACATCAGGAAGCTGTTACTTTGACTTTGCACAAAACAATTGGATTCGGTGTCTGTGATGTCTGGCAATGATGGCGTCCGGACAGAGCATAAAATACTCCCACTACCCATACTTATATCTTAACTTTAGAGCAGTGATTCCCAAAGTGGGTTCCGGGGCCCCCTAGGGCTCCGTGAGTACTGCAATGGGCCCCCCAGAGGCTGTCTATATTTTAATTTAATTTAAATTTCAGTTCATTCTTTATCTAAGACATGATTTTGGTCCATAAAAACAAATAAAATGTACCAAAATATAAAAAGACAATTAAAATATTAAGTACCTAAAAACATTAAGTACATAAAAAAATCTAATTTGAAACTATTACTGTTATATACTTGTTTTAAAATATTACTTTAAAACAAATGTTAGCCACCAGTCAGTGGTTTTGGTAATAATTTTAGAAAAATATATGGAGAAAAACATAACAGTGTTTTTGAATAGAAGGAAGTTCTATAGTGAGGGGTCCACGTGGGATTTTTGGAAATTTAAGGGGGCCACGACAGTCTTATCTTTGGGAATAGCTGCTTTTGAGGTTAGGCCTGAATTTATGTTACTTTTAGTGTATGCTATTTAGTATATAGTGTTTTACCATGATTAAAGAAAGTAAAATATTAGATTAAACAAAATGGTGTTTTATGCCAAGGTAAACATGTTTTTTAGTATTTGACAAAACTCTGTTCATACATAAAACCACAATTAACATTTCTTTAAGCTTATTGCATACTATAAAATACACACAGAAACTTAACTAATTATAAAAATAAATAATGGCTAGTAAAAACACTAATTGGCTTGCAACTTTTGACAAAGACTATCTGCAGTGGCAAGTGAGCAAAAATGTCAAGCCCTGTTAACAGCCATGCTAATTAGCCATTATAGTAAAAGGTACTGTCTGTCCCCCATTGTTCAGTCAGAGATTCACACTCAGTGATTCTCATCTCATGTTGGAACTTAAATCCGCAAAATATGTTCCTTTTTAATCTGCTAAATTTGCCATAATTTGCAAAATGCTGTATTGTTCTTTAAGAGTGTATTTCATTTAGTGCTTTGAGTGTGCCCAGACAGCATGTTATGTCAGGTATGATCAGACTACATTATCCATGTTCATTAGGGAGCCTAATTGAATTGCTGTCTGTAGTACAATATCAGCTAACAATCCAAGTCGCACTGAGTGTTAAGCAACAGGTCAGTGTGATTAACTTCTTCCTTGCCGCTAATTAAAAGCAAGAAAGCAAGGCGGGGTAATTACCAGATTACAATAAATACACAGGGATTTGTCTTGGTGACAGAGGCGGGGTAGAGGACATGAGAAAACAACAAGGCAGCAGGGTTTGTGTACAGGGGTAAACAAGGGACATCTTCAAAGACCGCTTAAAGGAATATATTAAAGGCTCAGTTATACTCCTATTTTGTATTCCATCCATTTCCAATTCTTGATATCACACCACTTCTAATCATTTTCTATGTCAAAATCCATGTTGTGTTAGTTAACCTGCAGGTGGGCAATCTGTGACACTCTAAGATTTTACCAGGATGAAAGTAAAAGAGCAAGAATATTAACAAACATGGTGGTGCTGGTGTTGGTTTTCACACATTTTTTTGAAAAAGAACCAAGAAAATCAGGCGGTGGTCTCTTTGGCATTTGAATACACCACGACCAACTTATTCTCGTCACTCCTTAAAAAAATTCAGCCAGTGTTCACCTGTGTCCCCAATGTTCAACACATACATCCAACATAGGGACAGAATGCTCAGTCCATATCTGTAAGAGTATTAGAGTATAAATGAGCCTTTAGTGTGACTTAATAGCAGCACTTTGAGAGACCACTTCAAAATTTAGAAGGAGTGAAAGTCTACACCTAAACTACACATCACTGGTCTCACTGCTGTCTTGTACAGCTTTCTTTTAATTATTTTTAAAACACAGTACTAAATGTGATAGGTTGTCAGAGTCAGGCTGTAGGACCTCAAGCTAGCTACTTTTTTAAAAGATATTTTTGGTCTTTCATGGCTTTACTGCATTAGCAGGGGAGTAGAGACCAGTGGCAATTGCTCATTGACAACAAGGGCAATGCTCTTCTGAATTTCATAAAATCAGAAATAAAGTTACATTAAAAGGGGCTAGAATGCATTTAATTTCATGAGTATGTTGTTCATGAATCATCTGTTTAGTCTGGTTTTCTGACGCAATCCTCCTCTCACTTCAGAGCAACTCGGACACTGTGTAAATCCCTATTGATGCTGAGCAAAACAAGCGTTTTTTTGTTGTTGTTTTTTTCGTCCCACCCCTGGACGCTTAGGAGTGAATGAAGCAGTGGGCGGGCCAGGATGCTGGCTGATAGATGATGATTAGAAGAACTGGTGGAAGATTTTGACAGACAGCAGTTCACTGACTTCACAGCATGCGATGAATTGGAGCAACAGAGGAGACAGTCATCTGCTGAAAGAGCTGTCCAGAGTTTAACGTGAAGTGATTTACTTAATTTTCACCGTTTTTACATACTACACACTAAATTAACAACAGTTATAGTGCTATTGAGTATCAGCGTTGTAGGGAGACTAGCTGCAAGTTAGCCCAGTATTAAATGTTTTGAGCTTCCCCTGTGTTAAAGACCTGCAGCCGCCACTGAGAGAAATGTGACAGAATAGTCACACAATAGGTAAGGTACAGTATACTTGTCTCTGTAGGGACATATGTTTTCTGCATTTGACCCATCCTTCAATGCCACTGGGGTCAGTGGGCGACCATAGTGTGGGCCCAGGTAAACAGGAATTAATATAAGACTGCATTGGACTCCACTTTCAAATAGACCCTCAGAAAAAAAATGACCTGCAATTGCGAGCAGAATATTATAACCAGAATATTAATCAAATAGAGTTGGCAAATTAATCAAATAAGCAAATAATAGATAAGCTCTGTGTGGGCCCTATGCAGCTGCTTAGTTTGCCTATAAAAATAAAAGGGAGAACATACAAACTCCACAGAGAAAGGCCCCGTCTGCTCATTATCTTCTAGCTTAGCAACATTGCTAACCATTTTGTCACCATGCCTCCACCAACTAAGCTAGAACATGGCACAACAAGCTACTTTTTATTGTAAATGCTCTCCTCCTAGTCTGCAAAGAAACACCTGTTTGAATTTTGGCATCAGAAAAGAAGGAAATGGAGACTTGTCTAATTATGCCTGCTGATTTGAGCTTATTCTTTACGTTTCTTCCCTCTCTCTCTGGCAAATTGAAGTGTGTAACCTTTTCTCCCAGCTGTGTAATCCGCTGTGGCCATGCTCTGTGTTCTCCTCAAGAGCAACTCCTGCCACCAACTAATCCATACTGGAGCTCTCAATTCACGGCTCACGGATCCAATCCAAGTAGAATGAAAAGGAGAAAGAAGAAGAAGAAGAAGGAGGAGGAGGATCATCTGAATGCATTCCCCGGCAGTGCGGCTCATCTCGTTAGCTGCCGCCGCACTTTGCATTTGCGCTGCTCCTTGCCATATGCTGCCTTCTGCCGCCGTCTGAGGGGAAAAGTGATTGGCTACTGTAATGCCGGACTCATGGCAGTGAAAATGTCGCAGGAGCACTCAAAGAGCGGCCCGAGATGTGTGCCGACTTGTAATAGTGCCATTTGACAAAAGTTCACCTCTCGCAAACAAGGAGACGATTGGAAATAATGAGCAAAGGACATACACCGGATTCTCCAATCAACCAATTTACACACACACGGGGGACATTGGACTGGCTTGGTGCAATCTCCTTACATTAGCCTAGTGTCAAGTCAAGTGGGAAAATAATGTGTCATTCAGGGAGATGGGAAAAATCTCGGACATGCGGAAAATAATTCTGACTTTGAAATCTTGATAGATGAGGATTATGAACATTTCAAGAAAACAACAAAGGCCTGTACTATTCCAGCAAATACCACTACGTATTTAAACAACATACAGTATACGGCTGAACTGAAAGCACCCTCCTGCTACAGTGTGACAGCATCTATGGTGGCCCTGCAGGGACAAACTTTTGGTAATAACACAGAAACCTATTGGAAAGAGTTGGTGTCCCAATGTCTAGTGAATGAAAAGTATAGTGTGCTCAAAATTCCCCACAATGCATTTTGAAAAGTAGTGGACATCAGTGGTCACTAGATAGTCAATATAGACCAGAATGCTTTGCGAGTTTCAGAGAATAGCAAGACTGTTCTTTAAAATGTACACAACATGTTTGAATGAAACCAGTTACAGATGCTTTTTGTTGACTTACTGTTACATTGTAATCATAAATAAATTGCTCTTAAATAAACTGTTGCAGTATAAAATCACCACCGTTAGCTTACCTTAGCTTATACAGATGAACAAATAGACATTAACATTATATTCATGTTAAATAAAACACATATTATTATTTATCTATAAATACTGAAATATCACCTAAGTTCGGTCAGGATTTATTACAGAAGACCACTATCACTGGAGTTTGGGGAACTTTCTTTTTACACAAGCACCACGTTATAAACCGCAAGTGTCACAATCCATCAACTATATAGTCAAGTATGTCACTATAGTGATTGAGGGGTTAGGGACTAGAGATGACATTTGGACACAGCCAAAATCCATCAGTGCACTTCTCTGTGTGCTTAGTAAAGTGTTCTGGATACTGTGGATAATAGAAATTAATGTCAGTTCCACTGGACTATTTTTCTAAAACAAGACACTACAGGTATTGTTATCCTAACCCCGAATTTAGTAGTATATAGTGTGTAATAGTTTTACACACGTCTGCAAAAAACGTCAATTTACACCAGAGACATCAGAGCCATTCTTGCTACGCTGCAAAGGTCAATCTCTCCCCAAAGTATCGATACATTCATTACCTGTGAATTTAATTGTGGTATTGATACCAATCTGAAAGTAGCGATACTTTAGTAGTAAAGACAAACAATGGTATTTGTATAATACAAATTCCACTGGATATCTTATGTGTGCTCTACAATGGCGGAAAACAATCCATTGGGTTCCGCTGCTCCAGTGGAATAAAGAAGCCATTATTAGTAACATATGTATGTATTTATAATTTACAAAATTTGTATTAATATAAAAGATAAAATGGCTGTGACTGTAAAGGGTGGTATCCGAATCGGTATTGGTATCGTCAATATTAGGCTTGGTATCATCACTACTCCCCTCTCTGTTTTGCTGACTACTACCATCTAAACTCAAAGTTGTGGTATTAAGCTCCATGTCTTTGCCTTTACATTGTCCTTGTAAAATGGCTGCTTGGTGTAGTAAATTAGATTAGATCCTCCCACTCAACTATCAACTTCTCAATG
The DNA here is from genome assembly GCA_020698575.1 of Bostrychus sinensis. Classification (NCBI taxonomy): domain Eukaryota; kingdom Metazoa; phylum Chordata; class Actinopteri; order Gobiiformes; family Eleotridae; genus Bostrychus; species Bostrychus sinensis. The sequence continues at coordinate 28,087,747 of CM036254.1, read as the reverse complement.
CACAAAGTTTACATTACCGCTATGTTTTAAAGAGTCTTTACTTTGACAGTGTAGGGGAAGTTTATGTTGACACTTGGTGCCTTTTTCCTGTGCTTCTCCAGCTGTAGATCATCACTGAGCTGCTTAAAAAATAGAATTGTCGTTGCTGAGCCGCACCAGAGTCGTTGCCGGTGTATAAGGTCAGACTGAGTGAAATAAAAAGCAGTTCTTAAGTGGGTGAAATGATGCCGTCATTCTGCCCTGCTGTTGTGTTGGTGTAAATTAGTGATGGGTCGTTTGCGAATGAGCCGGCTCTAAGAGAAAATTCTTTGGAGTGAATCAGAAGAGCCAACTTTCAACTTTGAGTGCTGACTATTCGGCTGCTTCTGCTCAGTTCTGCTGAAATTCCACACAAGCAGACCAGAATTTTATTTTGATGGGCAGACCATGTAGCCAATTACACATGAGGACAGACTAGGATCATATCATTATGTGAAAGAAGCAAGGTGGGCTCTGAAGACAGCGATTTTACACTGGAGACAGTAAAACTTTGTTCAGAATTTTGTAACTGTGTTTTGTGCTCGCAAACTGCATAAAAATAACGCTTTTATCAAAAACCCTGGTTAAAAATGGTTTATCAACACACAAACCATTTATAATTGCTAAAAAACTGCTCTGAGTGATACTAAATAAAGAGCCATTTGGGGGCCATAAGAGAGCTGATCTAAGGGTGCTGAGCCGAATCTTTGGAAAGAGCTGGTTGAAAAGAGCTGGACTGCTCCATTTTGTTTTATGCAATATATTTTAAACAATGCACAAATACGACCACACCAAAAACTACAGTATATATACAGACTCGGCCAGTCAGGCATTTGTCAGAAGCTGGCCTAGCCTGTTCTTCTTCTGCCAGCCCTGCGGCAAACAAAACCAAGTTGAATGCTAAGTTAAGGGTGAACAATAACCAATAAAAACAACCAGGCTACATGTTTCGTCTTGATGCAGGCAGCAGATGTATATGTGCTTTCTGACTCCAAGCCCTAAATGCTAACAGGCTGTTGGTGTGAGAGTGCGTGGGCACAGGAGACTGCAGATGGGGCGGGTGGGCAGACACGGAGATGAACTCATGATATGGGAGTGAATGAGCAGCGAGTCCTCCCTTATTTGAGCTGTCATGGCACAGAATAATACATGTGTTGTGGGTAAGAGCGGATGCAGACTCATACCCTCCGCTGTATAATGTATACAGCTATGAAACATCACCTAAAAAGAAAAACAAGCTGGGTGGATGTTGTTGCACGGATGTAAAATGTAGTGCTTCAAGCTGTCGGCTGGTCTTGAAAAGCCAATGTAACACTACTATTTGGATGCGTGAACTAGTTTGGTACAACTTGTTACTGAGGCAAATTTGGAAATATTACTATGTATATTTGAAAAAGTGAGGCACCATAAGCGAGCCCGAGCATCCACTGATATCTAGTTTATTTATTTTCGCCTTGAAGCACGGAGTACTTGTGCATTTGCTTCATTTAAAATCACAATTATAGCCCAGTGAGTCCGGCGGCTCAGAAGTAGCTCATTAACTGGGCTAGAGTTTTAGGAAGCTGTCATTGCGCCACATAAGAAATCAAAATCTAATTTCAGGCCCTGTAACTTTGATCCATAATCATGATGGATTTAGCCCCACTATCATCTACAGCTGGTAACAAAAGAGCTTTTTACACTGTACTCGGTGTGCCGTTTGATAATGCTCCCACTGCAATCTAAATATGAGCTTTCCACAGTCTCATGTCGCTATTTATCCATAATAAAATGCAAATAGTTTCCCTTGTACAAAGAGCTCATAACATTAATGGTTGCTTTGGTAGTAAACTCTTGAATAATATGCAGCCCATCAGTAAAGGCAATGTTCTCAATAGTGTACAATAACCCTGAAATAACAAATACATTCCTTGTATTAGAAAAAGTAAGACATTTAAAACTCTATAGAACCCAGCACAGTACAGCCATTAGTTTTATTACTTTGTATTTCTACACACAGTGTTGCCAGATCGGGCAGTTTTATGCCTAATTGGGCTACTTTCGTTTGTCTCACAGCAGAAAAAAAGCATTGGGCGGGTGTTTAATACAGTATTTGGGCTACTTTTGGCCATATGTTTTGAAAATATGATACAAAATGAACATACAGTATCTGATCAATAATTATAGATGTTTGCCTTTTTTTTTTTTAAATAAAATGGATGACAGTAAAGAAAAGGTTGTATTATCATTGTAAGGAACATGGGTACTTTGGTTATCATACTGTATAATGATGTCTATAGAGGGATATTAGAGATAAAGTTAGTAGATAAGGTTAGTTAGGTTAGGTTAGTAGATAAGTTAGTAGATAAAGTTGTTTTTGAAAAGGAAATTTGTTTTGTTCCAGAAAAAAAATACAAGTTCTTCAAAAGGTAAGAAGCAAACACTATACATGTGATATTGTGAATATTAATTTTGACTGGTGAAATGCTGTATATTTGCTGTAACTCGTAAAATAAACCATTGTATTTTGGCTTTTGGGCGGATTTGAAGTGGTAATTGGGCTGGAAACAGTGAGCTTGATCTGACAACACTGTCTACAAGTGCCCAGAGAGGACAAGCTGAAAACTGCTGGAGCCTTTCTCATTGTGCAACTAACTGACTCAAGTTGGGAACAAAACTGTTTCTGTTTTTCAAGTGAAGTCATCATGTGAGCTATTTCTACAAGGGGTGGGAAACATATTTTTTGATGCACCATTCATGTCTTTAAAACTATTCTGAATCATTATTAATTATCGAAGTATGCCTTATACAAATCTTTTGCTGCTGGGTTGCACAGAACGAAACTGGCTGTAGGAACTTTCCAAGTGCGCATGCTCTGGGGTTTCATGAGGGTCTGTTTTCCTCTAAGCTACACCTGAAAATGTTGACGCCTGCTTCAGTACAGGCTACAGTCAGGAGGTGTTTTGGACGTTATAAATTGGAAACTGAAGAGATGGACAAGAGCCGCAGTGTTTGCAAGGTACAACAAATGAAAGTGGGATCATTTGGCAACTAAAGAAAACACAAAGAACTACTGTCTACAGAGCCGAACATGACAGGTGTTAGGGCAAGAATATGTTGTGGTCACACACATGAACACTGCAGTCTACAAGTGTAATGTGTAAATACATTAAATATCCTCTAAAAGCACCACAACTAACACTGGACATTACAAAGCTTAGTCATTTTTATTATGTAATAACCGCTGTTGATAAATGACTCTCGTGCATTAGCTTTTACTAACATGTCAGTCATTAGTTGGCTACACATAATAAAGGTTTTACTAAAAACTTAATTTTGCTTTTGTTTTTCTCATCGGTTTTGGTTCTCAGAGTAGAAATGAGCAATTTAGCTCTGAACCAAGTTAATTAATGTGTAATGTGGCTTTATATTGAATGCTGATGTATAACTTGCCTTCAAACATTAGATACACAATAAAATACTATACTTATAATTAATTATTTATTATGTATAATAATTTTTAAAAAATCAAAAATTCATTGTTCAGTCATTTAAAGCTGACAGATTTATTAATTAATGTATTATTTTTTAAGTTGGCCTTTGATTTTGATCGTTTGATGGTGACAGTCCTGAAATTCAAGCATTGTTCTTGAATGTTGTCCCCAAAAATAATCAAGCGCAGAGTCTCAAGCAGTGGTTTACAGTATACGGAGTGCCAGTGCTAATAGTTAATAGTGTATGGTTCTGGCAAATACACTCTCAGGTGCTCATTCTGTCTGCAAAAAGAAGGGACTGAATTGTGTAGAAGCTAAGCTTTTAAATGAGCTACATCATGTCCATGTTGACCATTTTTAGTCGTGGATAGTTTTAGGAATATATCATTTTCCAAATCTCAGTATGGTATTATCACAGTATTAACCTCATGACACAGTGTCACGGGTGAACATAAAAAGTTGCTTTAATAACATTTAGTGCATTATTTACTAACCTTTTGAATCCTCCACTACATAAAAAAGCTGTGAGTCTTTATATTTGCTGATTTATCTTGCTGTCACAGCTAAAAACACTGACCGCAGCTTTACCATGTTGGCTCATGGTTTGGCTGTGCTCAGGTTCAAATGGAGCAAAGGATCATAGCCTATGTAGTTCTCTCTGCCTTTTACCACACCACTGCAACCAAACTATACATTTTTTGATATTGTAATGAGACCACGACAATATCGAGAGACTTTTGCAATTGCGATATCACTAATAATGTTACATCTCTAGTTAGCTGTGTGTATAAACCACTCAGGTGTAGCTTAGCATAGCGAGCGAAAATTCAAGGCAAGAAAGATGAGTCAAAAAGATGTGTAACATAACTGTATGAAAGTAATGACTCTCATTTCTTTAAATTTTAGGTAGATTCCAGCATCAATGCAAACTCTTTGGGATGCAACTGGATAGACAAACTTTATCCAATTACATAAAGGCTTACTGAGTGTGGATAAAAAGTTAGGATTAGCTGACAGAATGTATAGTAAAAATCTCTGTGAATGGGAAGGGATTGCATACTCATTTCACAATAACACGCTAATAGCTAATGAGGCATTTTATGGTTTCAAACTGTGCAAGCATTCCTCTCAAAGTATCAAATCTTCAATGGTATTTCAATGATTTCAAGCGCCATTGGAAGCCCTCGGAGCCCATCCATAAACAAACACCTCATACTGTATTTCATTAAGGCTGTGTCTACTGCGAGTGAGTCTGAGAGTGTGGGACGACATCCAATTTCTTTCATATGATCAGGTTGTTAAACAGACGCAATCACCCAAATGAAAGAGGGCCAAACTGCTTGGGTGGATACACTGTAAAACCTAAGCTCCACATCTCTGCTGCTCGCAAGACAAACACGCCTCATCAAAAAAATAAATAAAATAAAATAAGCAGCTTATATTGTTTCCGTAAATCCAAAATTATGGACACGGCGTGGGAGGACTCTGAAGTGCTGTGCCAAATTCACAGCTATTCACGGCGCGGTAACAGATACAGTAGGGGGTATGAAAACTACTATTTCCACATGAGGAATAACAATAATTAAAGGGAAAATCTACAGAGCGAGAGGCAGTGATAGGCTTCTTTGGGGAGAGCTGCGCTGTTACAGTAATTATAACTCATGAAAGCCGGTACTACCCGCAGCCGAATCCATCTGAACAAACACACTGGCGGGGCAAGGAAAAAACTTCAATCTCAGTGATCTAAGAATCTAATTGAGGAAACATACAAAAAAATAATAAAAAATACAAAGCTCCACAGATGGTGCAACATGCAAGCGGAGCAATTAAAAAAGTCCCCATCTTCCTTTTCACGGGCATTAGTCGAGATTGTCTCACCCAAAAACATGAAGGGAAGGAGATGATAAAAGTTGTTGGGTGAAACGTGGAGATCATTTGTGAATGATAGCAAGCTGTGTTTGCGTTGCAGGACGGAGCGAACCGGAGATTTATCAGAGAAAGCAGATGTGTGTACGGTGAGTTGTGAAGGCTTCGTCAGTCAAGGGAGCTAGCTTGCTGAGAAGGCAGTAACAATTGATCGCGTTCCCTTATGGACCGAATACATGAGCTAAAAAAAAAGTATGTACATTCTGCAAAACATATGTCCGCATAGGATTTAAAACCGCTTTCTTTAGCTCTCTCGTGGCATGCTACAAAACTATTATTAAACAACCAATCGTACATCACGGACAGAAACAACAAAAGCAAGGCAGATCGTATAGTGCTTGAGTGCATTAGCCTTCTTTTTGTTAACATTGAAGTATTCTCATATGCCCCAAGGAACCTTCAATGACTTGTACAGCAGTTGAAACATTCACTCATACATCATCTTCCGCTTATTCCCAGTAGGGGTCGCACTGTTGCAGCTTCAGATACTTTTTTTATTTGCCAAGTGAACATTGTTTCCGAAGTTATAAAACAAACCTTGTCCAGATGACCTTCTAGTTTAACCTTTTTTTTACTGAATTCTGACCTACACATACTTCCTGTGATCATTTATTGAAGACTCATTTTCATTTTAGAAAACCAGGATGTACAAAAATCCATACTTTCTTGATTTTATACCATTTAAGAGTTTCTTTTTTTGCAGACAGGAATGGTTTGCATACTTCCTGCAGTCTTTCTCAAGTGGTCGCAGTAATACCGTGTGACACTGCTGCCATTGTGCGTCTATAGGTTCTCTGACCACCACCAAACACACAATCTCACTAAGGCCTCAAACACACTGAATGTGTCGTGCACAACTGCATGTCTGCGCACGTCAAAAACCTTGTTGCAGAGATGTAATGGTTGCAAGTGTGAAAAATAGAAAGGCGTGAAAGGCATATTTTGAAGTGAAAATGGCTCCATAGCAAGTTTTGCCACCCTCAGGCGATGCATCCAAGATGTTTGAGTTTGAACACAGTCATTCAGGCAAGGTGGGTGAAATGTCTTGCCCGAGGAAACAATGGCAGTATGCAATGCTGGTCACAACCATGTACAGAGAACTTTGTGTGACTTTTGTGTTTCTACCATGAGTAAACATGCTACATATATAAATACTTTCCAAAGTGTCCAAAGATATGAGGAAAACATGTTTAAACCAAATATTAGTTTTATTGATAACTAAGATACAGGTGATTTGTTCATTTTATATATATTTAACACAATGCCCAAGTTGTTTTTTGTTTTTTTTGTTTACAGTTGTTGTTTTGTTGTTTTTGTTCTAAAACTACTGATCGTCCAATCAGAAAAGCCGAATGACTGGCTACCCATGGACCATTGTTTTGATTTAGACTGCAGTACAATTTTCAAGCCAGTACGAGCACATGCTGCTTACAGGACCTTTAACTGAGTTCAATCTTGTTTATGACCCCATGTCTGGGAATTTAGTCGATACCGATACTAATACTCTGATGATTTCTTATGGGTGAAATTTTTTTCATTTAAAAAATTGTTACACTTCAAGACAAATCCCACAATTAAAGCTGGCCATTTAACAATTTTAATGTACACAGTATAAAATAAATAACTTAAGTGTGCAGAGGAGTGAAAACTGCTAACTTCTTGTCACATGACATGGATGGACCAGACCAAAATACTGCTGTTTGGGGGAGTTTTGGCTCACAACACTGGAGTAAGTTACCCCCAAGTGATGCATGTGCTTTTATTTCACATGCATTAATTAGTATCAATACTTTATTCAAGAACTCAATACTCAAATGAGTACTGTGTGAGTATCAATAAATCGATACTGCAGTACCGATACTCCCATCACTAGTCAGGCCTGTTCAACTTTATGGCTGGGGGTTGCAGCATTGGTCAAAATAAACTCCTTGTGTATTTTTGACGGAGAGCCGGACACGATACTCTAACGCAGCCAGTCTAAACTCATGCATTAACTAGAACAGCATCAATTTATTATGAAAGTCATACCCAACACACACTGCACACGCTAACGCATTCTTTGTAAATTTGAGGTAACTATTGCATACTCTACTGTCTTCATCCATACATGCACATTGTTAAGCCTTCGTGACAGCCAGACATCTGCTTGCTTCTCCGCAGATGTGCTACTTCAACCACCATTTTATTCTAATCATAACCTCACATCACCTCAGTATCAACAACGGGATCACTGTAAGATGTCGCCTGGTCCTGTGTTTACCAGCTGAAATAACAGCTGTCAGAAGGAATGTGAAGTCTCTGTGTCGGTTACACAGCAGACGTGGACAATCTGAGCCACTTCCTCCTGCTCGTGTTTGTCCACATGGCTCTTCTGTGGCTTCTGTGGGGCCGCTCTGGAGAACTGTCACTTCAGCAGATGTTCACCATCACTTTACTCCTGCGGCTTCCCAAATAGCGTGTTATATCAAACTCAGCCCACACGCTCCGGAGTATTTTTCATCATGCCTGCTAAAACATTACTAACCTTGACCTTGTGCTCGCTTGCTCTTACAGACGTTTAATGTTGTGTTAATTTGGCGCTAATTACCCCACAGAGCGAGGGGTGACGGATGAAAGCAGCTCGCAGCTCACTGTGGGGAAACAAGATGAGACGGATTGCACAGAGCATCCCCGCTGTTGCACCCTACTTTTAGAAAGAGGAGGTGCTGACAGTGGGACCCAAAGGAGGGCAGATTTGAGTTGGATTTACCAAGGGCAATACTAACAGATGCAGAATCAACTTGATGCAACTGGCAATGCTATATTATACAAAAACTATAAGACCCAATTAAAATCTTTGATGACCTACTTTTAGGTCCTGGCCCAGTGTTTGGGAAGCACTGCTTACAATACTATACGCAAAATCAACTGTCTCTTGAAGCAACTGGACACACCATTACTATGCTGCGCTTTGCTATATGACTGAATTCAAATCTACCACTCAGTTTTGGATCCATGCCCACTGTTTGGGATCCACTGCTACACTGCACTATACTACTATTACTATCACTATCACTATTAAAAACCATAAGACCCACTTCAAATCTTTGGTCACCCACTTTTGGAATCAGGTCATGTTTGGGACCCACTGGAAAAGTGTGTTTACTTTACCGTAAAGAAACAATTTGACCAAATTAAAATCTTTGGTGATCAACTTCTGGGTCCTGGCCCAGCGTTTGGGAACCACTGCTACACTGTACTTTGCTACCCTATTCTACTATTACTATTACTATAAATACTGGAAAAACAATAAGACCCTATTTGAATCTTTGGTGACCCACTCTTTAAAAAAAAAGAAAAGAAATCAAATCTTTGGTGACCAGCTTTGGGGTCCAGCCCATTGTTTGGTAACCGCTGCTAATTGTACTTTGCTGCTCAACAAAACTAGAATATGCTATTACTATTAGAATTGCTATTACTCAATTAATATCTTTAGAGACCCACTTTTGGATTGCTGACCTCATGTTTGGAAACCAGGGCAATACTGTTTTATGCTGTACCGTACTGCACTGCAAAAAAAACATACTTTGTTGACCAACTTTTAGGTGCTGGCCCAATGTTTGGGAACCACTGCTACACTGTATTTTGCTACCAAACAAGACTATGCTATGCCATTACTATTAAAACAAAAGAAACAATTTTAATCTTTTTGATTCTGGCACAGTGTTTGGGAACCACTGCAGTACTGTTTTACACTGTACCGTACTGCACTGTAAAAAAAAAAAAAAAAGGCTTTGGTGACCAACTTTTGGGTCCTGGCCAAGTGTTTGTTAACTGCTGCTGACTGTACTTTGCTACTCAACAAGACTAGCCTATGCTATTACTATTACTATTTCTATTACTATTGCTATTACTATTACTATCACTAATACTATTGCTACTACTATAACCTTTACTATCACTAGTACCTTTAAAATCTATGGTGACCCACTTTTGGATCCAGAGACAGTGTTTGGGAACCACTGCAATACTGTTTTATACTGTACTGTAAAAATAAATAAATAAAATAAATAAATAACACAATATGGGCAAATTTTTAATTTTTGGTGACCAAATTTGGGTCCTGGCCCAGTGTTTGGGAACCACCACTATATACAGTACAACATTACACAACACTAAAACACACTACACTTTTATTAGCCACAGGGGGTGACAAACCAGAGTACTCTTGGTGCCATATAAATGGTGAAGGTTGTTAGGGCATCTGGCGTAAAAATCTATGGAAAATCTATATGTAAATCACCATTCGTTATAGGCAGATGAATTGTTGTGGGGATCTTGGAAGGCAAAAGCCAATAATAAAGAATATACTACTACTATATTACTGGCTGCTTAAAAAAATGACATCCTTGACCTTGTGCTTGCCGCTCCTACAGGATTTTAATGTTCTCTAATTTTGCCCTCATTACCCCACACTTGCAGCTCGCTGTGAAGAAACAAGATGAGACGGATTGCACAGAGCACCCCACTGTTGCACCCTACTTTTGGACAGAGGAGAGATGCTGACTGTGGGACCCGGAGGATGGGCAAGGCAGAGAGGAAGCGGGGAGAGGAAGCAGAGTCAATTGGGTCGTGATTTGTGGACCAGAAGCAAAGGTGGAAGATAAAACAGGATGGGCCAGATTAACTAGCGCTGGGGAGGAAGGCTGGGCCAGTTGGCTCAGTGCTGGCTGCTTTTAGCCACATGAAAAGAGCCAGGGAAGACAGATGAGAGAGAGAGAGAGAGAAGGAACTGGAAGGAGCAGTTAATTGTGGGCTATAGACGTGTGTGCGTGTGTGTGTGTGTGTGTGTGTTTAACCCGATTAAATTCCCAGAGCATATACCCCAAGTTGGTGGCCCATTTTGTCCTATATACTGAATGATGCTTTAGTCTTTGTGTAAATGCATTGAGTAAACCCATATGACATTTTAAGGCGGTGGTTCTCAAAGTGTCACACCAAGTACTACCTCAGAAAATATTTGGCTTTCCAAGTACCAGCCTAAATCTGGACTAACCCAGGTATAAACCAAGGGATGACATATGGATTATTACATGAAAAAGGACATAACAGAGATTATCCAGAATTTATCCAGTACTGTTTTTGCAATTTTCTTAAGGCACTGGCATATAATTTGGCTTGGAATAAGAAAAAAATATCCTGAAACAAGTAAAATAATCTAGCCTCAATAATAAATAAATCTAAAAGCAAGGTACTCAAGATGAATATTCTGAATTTAAGTCAGTTTAACTAATGTAGATATTCATTTTCAGCAGTGTTAAAAAGGACCAAACCAGGACTAATTTAGGACTAAACCAGAAACTAACCCTGAACTAGAATCAAACTGCGGTCTGTACTTCAAACCCAAACTAAAATATTACTTAAACAAGAAATCTAGCTCTAAAATAAACTAAAGTGAAAGTGAAAAGAGTACCACCAGGAGAAGACTGTGTACCACCTACAGTACCCATACCACACCTTGAGAACCACTGATTTAAGGCATAAGATACAGCACAATATAAGGTTGCTATCATGACACACCTCTGATCATTTTAGATTCCTGGGGGTCACAGACATTGGAGACTTTTAAGGAAACTTAGGGTCTGAGTCTGGTATGCCCTGGACAATGGTCAGTTAGAAACATACACTATGAAAAAAAAATCATTATTATCTTTTTTTTTAACTCATCTTACAACCAACCTACTATCCATTGTTCAGAATATATTTTTATTGATAATAATAAAAAATATACTACTTTAACAAAACAAATTTGCAATTTTAACAATTTTTTTTTTCTGAACAATGGATAGTAGGTTGGCTGTAAGATGAGTTAAAAAATAATGATAGTGAATAAAACCTAAAATTGAAAGTTTATAGACATATGATTTTTAAATTAAGTGAGCAAAAATTATTATTATAATATAATATTAAGCTATGTCTTTAGATGATGAGAGGAAATCAGCGAGTACCTAAAGAGCAGTGCTTCTCAACTGGTGGGTAGTAGTCAAAAGTGGGTCGTAGGATGGATGAATATAATGTCAATGTTCAACTTATTGTCATTAGGGGTCAAGGGTACTGGAACCTATTCCAGAAACTATAGCCCTAATGTAGGGTAATAACAATAACAATAATAATTTTATTAATAGAGCACTTTTCAAAACAAAGTTACAAAGTGCTTTACATATTTAAAAAAAAAAAAGCATATACAAAATACAATCACTATAAAACCAAACACAAAAAAACTAGCATTAAAAAACAACAAAAAAAAAAAACTAATTTAAAAAATGCAGTTATGTATGTAGATTTTTGCAACAGTCAAGTCAGCTGGAAACAAAAGAATGAATGACTTTCTCTAGGTCTGTGTGCACATTGGACAGTGGCCAGTTAGTCACAGGGCTGACACAGAGACATACACAGACAGACAACCATTCACTCTCACATTCATTCACTAGGGGGAAATGTAAAGTCACCAATTCCCCTAACAGGGGAGGAAGCCGGCACAATCTCCACCCAGAAAGACTGTGGGCTGGGAGTTTTTGAAGGGCACGACAAAATGATTGGGAATAAAGTTTAGTCCAAAAATTAGAACAAAATAAAGATAGTGCATACAGTATTAATGCTTGCACTAAATGTAATGTCAAGCTTTGTTTAATAAGATTCAATTGAGATGAGTATCCCAACAAGCCCATTCATTTTACAGCCTATAGTGTGTTCATTAATGCAGAAGGTTATTTCCTGAGGTCATACCTAACATTAAGTGCCTATGTGACAATGACGAATGCTATCTGACTGCAGCCGCTCGCTCCTAATGCCCCTCTGTCATGTCAAACCCCAAACTCGAACAGCATTATAATCTGTCATAATCTTCATCTAAGTGGCTTTAATGAGCGCTATGTGCACTATTTATACCGCGTTTACTGAGCGCACATCTCCCGTTGCCTTGGTTTTGTAGCGAGCACCTGGCAGCCTCCCAGAGAAGCAGCAGCAGCAGCTCCCAGGGCCGGCCACTCGGCGACTGCTGGCTTCATGAGTTATTCAGGGACCAAAAGATGTTGCTCATTCACTCCCGGAGTTACGCTGGGACATAAACCATATTGCTCCGCTTGGCTCCGGCTCAGCATAAACAATGACAACTAGGATCCAGAAAAGCAAACTTAATTTTAGCATAAGAGCCTTTGGATTTTTCAGTAAAGGGAATGTAAGGACAGCCTCTTATTTGAAGTCAGAGAAGTAGATGGGCAAGGATACAAATGCTTTAGATTCATTTATATTGAGTAGAGTGAAAAAGAACATAATTGTGACTTTAAGCAGACAGAATACAATTTTAATTAGACTTGAACAATTCCAGCCACTAGGTGTCCCAAGCCAGAATACTCTTAGGGCCAGTTCCAAGCCTGGATAAATTGAAAGGGAAGGGCTTAAAAACCAATGCCAATCTACGTATGCAAATGTATTTATTTTATTTATTTATTTATTTAACCTTTATTTAACCAGATAAGTCAATTGAGAACCAATTCTCATTTACAACGACGACCTGGCCAAGAGGCAGCAGCGTGATATACACCACATCAAAACAGTAATCACAATACAAAATCTGACAGAGGACAGTTAAAAACAAGAAATCAACTATCATACATTATTTACAATATAAACAAGAGAGCCATGAAAACATCAATAACAAGTGCACTGATCAGAAACTACAGAGTCTAATAAGGATTTGAAAGATGGCAATGGGATCAAGGTATGGAGCTTTAATGTTTTTTTTAAGCTCGTTCCAATCGTTGGGAGCAGCAAAATGAAATGAAAAACGACCAAAAGAAGTACGGACTTTTGGAATGGAGAAAATGATGAAGTTACTGGAACGTAAGTTATGGGTTGTATTAGAAACGATGAGTAGTGAACGAAGGTAATCACTGCACCTGGGTTGCAAAGCACTATCACAAAAACCCCAGTTCACTTCTATGTGACCCATCGCTCTGCTTGACTCTCGTTTTCTCCTCCTCGTATATAAAATACATACAAAGGTTTCCTCTGACTTTTAGCCACTTAAGATCAGGGCTGACAGACTCTGGTTGTTTAGTTCAGTGTTTCCCATCCAGGGGTACGGGATCCCCTAGGGATACTCAAGCACATTGCATGGGTTGTTTGAAGTTATATGATCATTTATAATAACTTTATATACATGGCTTTCAAATACTAAAATCAACCTAAATCAGGACTAACCCAGAATTAAATAACCAAAACTGAAGTAAGTCTAAACCAGGACTAAATCAGGTCCTGGGGGTACACAAAACCAAAAAGTTTGGTTTATTTGACTAAATAAACGTCTTGGTTGACCAAAATTTTGATTGGTCGATTAATTGCATGCACTTAATGAGCTGGTATAGAGCAATTCCTTTTAAGTGTTTGGGGCACTGCTTTTTCCACAATCTGTAACACGTTAGTTTAAAAGAAACCCTTTTTATTCTCATCAGGCAGCAGCTGAAGAAACATGTGTGAGGCTCTTGTGCATTTTTCCTGCCGCTTGATTCGTTAAGAGTGATGCGTAGAACGTTCCAAAACACTAGTATGTTTGATGTGTTGCATAATGTATGAGTGTTACCAGATAGTTTACAACCCCCTAAGATTGAAAACTATTTCTATTCTACTTGACAGGAGAGGACCCTTGCGAGATCCGAGACTTCAGACTTCCATCTTAGGTTAAGCTTAAGGAAAGGTATACGGAATAAAATAGGGAAATTCATTCTCGGCATTAGACCCATCCTTCAGTGGCACTGGGGGCAACCTGTCATGACCAGTGGGCGACCTCAGTGCAGCGCCTCAGAACCTTTCTCCAGGTCTTGAACTAGCGAGAGGATAAGCAGATATTGTGCTTGAAGGGGGAAACTGTTGCATCTAGAGGAAACCCACCCAGACACAGGGAGAACATAAAAACTTCACAGAGAAAAGGCCCCGCATGGTCTAGGAATCAAACCCACAACCTTCTTGCTGTGAGGCAACAGTGCTAATCACTTTGCCACCGTACCACCGGTGTTTCAATGACTTCTCAATGGCTTCCCTCCACTGTACAAAAACATGCCACCCAAAATAAAAGAGAAAATGAAAATGTCAAGTGTGTGTCAGCTGTATGACTAATGGTCCATTTTCCAGGTTGCACCCCGCCACAGGCTCAGAGTAGCTGGGATAGTCTCTAGCCTCCCCTAACAGCAATAAGATAAGATGAATTAATGATAGCTCCATACTGATATATTGTGAGTTTCATCATGATGTAGATATTATATACAGAGGAATAAGAGAGGTAGCATTTAGTGGAATGATTCTAAGTAAATCTTTACACAACTAAACTACTGTGAACATAATGTATCCACAGCCTGAAGAAAATGCATTTAGCTTTGAAGTTTCTGATGAAAGCACTGTGTTTACGACCTTTATTAGAACCAGTGTGTCTGCCCTGTACCCAGCCCCTTATATACAACATGCTCTTGGAAACTGTGACTGTTCTCACCTTTGGAAATATACTGAAAGCTGTGCCTCTCTACTTTGATTTGCGAAATAAGAAGCTAAATATCCTTTTGTCAAATATTTACCAATCTGCAAATTTTCCATTTGGTTGAGCACAGTGAACCTTAAGCCCATCTGAGATGAGGTGGGGATGAGTGAAGGTAGGGAAATTTGACTTTCTTTAAGCTCTTGCAGAAGACAGTGGAGATGCACGTACAGTGAAAAATTATAAGCAATGACCTAGCATACTGTATAGAAGTCTTAGTGAGGTGTAAAAATGCTCTTAACTAAGAGTGCTTTAATAAATATAGAAATGTATTTTGTATTTTTGTTGATGAAAATTTCAGGAAAGGTCAGTAATGAGCCAAGGACGAAATTGTTAATTTTGAGGTGGATCCAGATTGCTGTTTAGGTCCAGTAGAAAGATACTAACTAATCACTCACTAACCCTTTCGCTCTGTAGGAACCTTATGCAGTTCCCATAACCTTTTCGGGAACTATCCCGTTTTTTTGCACATTTGCACATAGGAACTGGGCACTGGGACTCTAGTTCCTATAACCTTTTCATCCTTGCTCCTTTTCTGAGCAAGGACTTTTGCCCAACTGTCACTGAGGACTCTGTTTTCCCAATCTACACGAGTGCAGAGTGCAGCTCCTCACTGTAAGAAAAATAAAAATAAAAATCACTGAGTATTTGCAACTTTGGAAATCAAAAACTTGTGAAACTTGTGAAGACGCAAGGCCAATTTGCAACAGTATCATTCTCTATGTTTAGATGCACAGCATACTCTGACTATGCTCATTCTCCGTTTTTACTCTGATTTCCCCAGAGAACTGGCCAAACTTCTTTTGTCTCAATCTACATGCAGAGTACTAAGCCAAATTACTAAGAGGCGTTTAAGTGGTCTGGGGATTTACCGGCAGCACTAAAACTTTATAGCGGTAAATGCCAATAAACATGGCTAATTTACATGATAATCCTAGTAACAAATAAATATAGACAGTAACATAATATTATATGTGTCTTCGTTGGTCTAAACATTTGTCTCTAAACAGTAAACACTAATGTTGCTTTATCTGTTTAGCACCAAGTGCAGTTGAATGCCTCTCTAACCTAATGGGAGTATAGTGTATAAATGAAGAAGTAATCCAACAATGAACCGCATTATTCAGTCGCTCCAATTCGATTAAGAGAAATTCGGATAACTACCCTTCTAATTGGAGCCCCGGGTTTACAGCAGTTTAAAACTCCTGTTCTAATCGGAGTAAGGCAATAATTCGGTTTTCTCAACCTGCATGCAAACGTAGTAATTGCATATTTGGCAAAAGGTGTTGTCCTGGGAACCATCCTTAGTACGGTAGATCCTTTATCATTGTGAGTTATAAGGGTTTTGTGGCTCAATGGAAAGAGCATTTACCCCTCACCTCTATCTTTACCATTGTGAGATAGTACCAGTGGCCTTGGCAAATAACTACACTCTGAGTGCTTCTAGTTTGGATTTCTCCTATTTTTAGGCATTGTTGTACATTGACACCTTTCTTTGTTTGTAGCCCATCTTTTAAAACCTGTCAAAGACTTTTGCACAGTGCTGCATTTTTCAAAGGATTATTTTTCCTAATGCGTTGGCCAGGCCAGAGCTGTCATTGCTACAGTAGCTGTCTGAGAAGATGGTACGGCCCGCTTGATAAGAGTACAGCAAACCAAAGGGGAAAAAAAAGAAAAAAAAATGGGATCTTGGCACGCAATGTATGAATTCAGAACAGCCAGAGATGAGCAAAAGCCTCTATTCACCTTACTCTATGGTGCAGTGAGAAAAAGAAACATTATTCAGCCGTAAAAGACTGCCTTGAACATTGCACCCAACTGAGAAGCTTTATAACTCTACAGCAGAGCATGGTGAGATAGAACAAAATGTTGCTCAAGGTAAATGAGGACATGAAAAGATGCAACGCAAAAGAACATATGAGCAAGGTGACCAGGAAGTTTTACACAAAAAAAGTTGGAATGAAATGATTTATAGGGAGATATGTTTTTGCCTCTAACGTCAACAAAAATAAACATTGGGTAGGTTATTTAGAGGAGATAGCAAGTATGTATATGGTACCGCTGGATGGAAAAAGGCTGGGATCGTAAGCCCCTATCAAACTGTGTGATAAAAACAACAATGGAGTTTGCAGAAAGACATCAATCGGGTTTCTGTGGTGCAAAAAGTGTCACAGGTTGCTTTTCACCCTGTAGCTACTTATCAAATTTGTCATTTTGGGTTAGTGGGCAAACATCTTTACCAACTGAGCTACTGTTGTCCCACTGTTGTTGTCATTTTCATCGTTGTCATTGTCAGCACCATCATTGTTGTCATTGTCATCATCATTGTTGTTATTGTTGTCGTCAGTATCATTGTCATTATTGCTATTGTCATTGTTGTCAGCATCGTCACTGTCATCGTCATCATTGTCATTGTTGTCAGTATCATCCTCATTGTTAGTATTGGCACCATTATTGTCATTGTCATTATCATTTTCGGTATTGTCGTTGTTAGTATCGTCGCCATTATTGTCATTGTTACTGTCATCATTCTTGTCATTGTCGTTATTATCATTGTTATTGTCATCGCTGTTGTTATCATTGTCCTTATTATTATTATTATTATTATTATTTTAAGAACTAGGTTAATAGATCCACAGTAAACATATTGGCAACATATTCAAAAGTGTCAATGAATGTAAATATTCTACATACTGTATACCTGTACATACAGTATGCTCCCCTAAAACATAGCTGTACCAGAAATACATGAAACCTGGGTTGATCAAAATGCATTAGAACCAGCCTGTGCCTTCCTTAATTCATTTTTTTCACTCTTGGCACCGCAGTCTGCTGTGCTTTTTCTCATTTCTCACAATGTCCAGCTGTTTCTGTCTAGTCCTTCATTTGTCACTTTGCACTGTACGGCTGCCTTGGTTTTAATCCCAGCTCCCTCTCTCCTCTCCCCCCCTTGCTCTCTTATGATGTGTTTAGCATTCAAGGCCTCTCACCGCTGCATCACAGGCCTGTTTGTTTCAGCGAGCGGCGGAGGGAGAGCGAGAGGAGAAAGATGCCATTCCTCAGGGACGTAGTCAAATTTCTACGATATGCCTTCTTCACACGTGTGCAGAGAGAGGTGCATCCGCAAACACAGGGGAGCTGTAAGTGCTTAAAATTCACACCTTTGTAGCTGGCTTCGAACGCAGTGCTGCAGCCTGTTCACACAATCTTCCTGCATATGTAAAAAAAAATAGATTGACCTATAAAAAGCACAGAGGGGTGCGTGTCTGGTTTCAACCTCCCACCCACTTAATAAAAACACACATGTAAATTAGCCAATACATTACCATCCATTACACTGTAAAAACATAAATCTCTTTAATGTTTAAACATAACTGACATTGGCATTCTAACCCTTTTTACTGTTGGGGGTTGTGGGTGGCTGGAGCATATCCCAGCGACTACGGACCTAAAGTGGGGTACACACACTGGCCATTTAATTGAAGGCCTGACAGAGACATGCACTGACAGACAACCATTCACTCGCACATTAAGTATAAAGGCAATTTAGAGTCACCATTTTACCATATGTTTGTCTTTGAATGGTGGGCAGAAGCCAAAGTACCCAGAAGGGAACCCACGGTAACACAAGAAGGACATGCAGACTCCAATAAATAGACTGGAGTGCTAACCACACTGTCACCTTGGATCCCAGTTTTTCTATACTATAATTGTGTCATGGTAATGGTGTAAATTGTGACATCCAGGTCAGAAAGTCTAAAATTGCTACAATTATGACTAATGACCCCTACATGTTTCCTGTCATTAGGCTTCTGTCATTATATTCATACCCATTACACTTTCTGCTTTTCTACTCCTTCTACTCCTTATCTTTTGTGGATTGCAGGATGCTGGAGCCACCTTGCCTGTATGAATGTGTTGGTGGTGGTGGCCGGAGAGGCCATAGGAGAGCAACATGATCAGTCCCATTTAGGGATGGGCACTGAAACTCAGGTCTACCTAGAACTGGTTCTAATTTTCCAATCCATTGGAATTGTATGCCTCCGCTATTGACGATTCCTCTTAGCGATGCCGCTTTGGGCAGTTGTGTAGCCTAAATGTGAACTGCAGATTTTGCGCCAAGATCTAACAGCACCTTTTACTTCTGTCTAGTGAGTCCAGTTTATGAAGTATAATTAGATATATTAGAACACATGCATAAAAATACAAAATAACCCTCTAGCCCTATATTTTAGTTCTGTGTCATAATAAACTGTATGGACACAAATCTATCAGAGCTAGTAGTGGTACAACTGTGCCCTCAAGTCATATAGGACAACTTTTATACACAGATTTATCAGGAATTGATAAATTAATCGATAATAGCATAACCAACAATGGCGCTGATACGGGTAAAATCTTATCAGTTCATAACCCTAGTTCCATTCATGCCTTATACTCTGGTTCAAGTCCAATGAAATGACTCACTGTCAACCTGGGATGGCTCATAGGGACTCTGGACATGCATGTTCCCCCCATGTGGTGCAGAATAAGTCCACTCCCAAGACTCTTAACCCTATATGCCTCCAGTGTCTATGTACACTTATGAGTGTGTGAATAGGAATGGTTTCTTGGTGTAAAGCCCACTGAGGTAGAAAAGCGCTGTATGAATGTGACCATTTTTAACTTCTTACAGATCTATTTGCATTGCTGTAGTGACAATAGGTTATTGGTTTTTTTTTTTTTTGTTTGTTTGTTTTTTGTGTGTGTGTGTGTGTTTTTTTTTTTTTTTTTTTTATAAAACAACTTTGAAATTGCCTGTGTTTAATTACTGCTTTGTTTTTCACTTTACTTCAAAAAAGATACATTTTCAAGTCTGGCAATAGAAAAACAACTTATTAAATAAGCATTTATGCTTTTTTTTACAGTATAAAAAATATTTTGAGTAAAAAATAATAATTTACCAGCAGCAAAGGTCACATCATGTGCATGCTCTAAGCCCTCCACCCACTCCATGCAAACATGCACTACGCCCCCACAATTCATTAACAGGCGTTAGAAGAACCAATAAAACCATAATAACCGTAATATCAAGGTGTAATGTCAGCTGCCATCTGACTTCCCTCCCATACAATTACACTCCCCACAGTGCTTGTCAAATATGGCGTTTCGTTAACGCGTGCCCCACCTCCGCGCTAAAAACATGGGTCAATAAGCTAATGAACGGCCTTTACACCGTCCCTGCTGGCGTTAAGCAGTTTTAATCCCGCAATTATAAAACAACGGCACACAGCACATAGCAACACACTCCAATTAACTGCAAATTATTAAGACATTAGGTATTCCGCAGGAGCCATGTTTACTGTATCCGAAAAAAAGTGGGTCAGATTTGGTGGAGGGGTACATTCCCAAAAGCCTGAAACCTGAAGGGCGGAAATGGGAAAACACGACCCTATGTTTGGAAATGTGGTAAAAAACAAACAAAAAAACAACAAACAAAAAAAAAAAAACAGCTACCCACACAGATCCGGGAGGGCGTGTGTAATTAAAAAGCATTGAGGAGCAAGCAGACAGGGGCTAGCTGAGGAGACATGGAGGTGGGAATACTTGAAGCCCAAAGGCGAGCACTAATTACCTGTCAGCAGTGAGGAAAAAACAGTTCTAAAGTGCTAAATGTTGTCCCAAAATATTTTTTTTTCCCTGCAACCAGTCGTATATGAAGCAAAGCAGTTTCAGGATAAATGGCAGCAACTAAAATGAGGACAAGCCGCCATATGTTTGTATGATTTAGGGATAATTAGTGCCCCAATCCTTTAGTGGCACAGTGGAATTAATGACTGTGATATGAGCGAAAGGTCAACCAGCAAATGGAAAGATGAGGCGGTTTATCATCAGCATGCTGCATTTGTGGATTTAAAAATAGTTTATATGTGGTACTTTGACAGTGGTGGTAGATACTTGTACCGTTTGTAAAACATTATTAACTGTTTCTTAGTACATTTCTGAAAAAAAAATTGTTGGGACATAAGTTGAAGCAGTGGTGTAACTTAAGAATGGGCCCTAAAAATTTTAAGTACATTAAGCTCCTGCATGTCTAATCTATAATAGCATAGATCAGCTATTTTATTTTTTGCAATTTATTGCAAAAACAGGTGCTACATTTTTGTTTGTTTTTAATAAACTTCTTGATTTTTTTTTTTTTAAATACACGTTTCAACATAAGCTATATATTCTGGTGTTATATTTTCTAATAAGTTCATGAATTTTGCTTAAATTTATGGAAAAAAATATTCTATAACAGAGTCATGTGCTGTTCTTGTTTATTATGAATATGCCAAATCCAGACGTGACAAGAGATGTCTACAAGAACTCTCATGGGCTCCTAAACCTCCCAGGCTCCAGTGCAGTTGCACTGGCTGCACTGCCTGATGGTATGCCCATGAGTAGAAGTTACTTCATCTCAACTTTTCTCAGATGTATTGCTGCCAAAACTTAAATTGATCAATTTTTATGAGATAGTAAAAAGTCTCAGTTTTAACACTGGGTATATTGTTCATGGCCTGTGAATAAAATTATAGTTATATGACCCTTTTAAAGCAATGTATTATTTTTTATGTTGGCCGTTAGAAGTAAAGCCATCGTCCTATAACCGAATGGTTGGCGGTTTGAATGCTGCTCTCCCCAGTTCATGTTGTTGTGTCCTTGGGCAAGCCACTTCACCCACCTTGCCTGAATGAATGTTTTCTGTTATTAGGCCATAGGCGCAGAATGGCAGCCACGTCTGTGTCAGTCTGCCCCAGGGATAATGTGAGTGAATGAATAATGCAACAAATTGTAAAGTGACTTTGAGTGTCTAGAATCAGGTGGCAGCAGCTCAGTTGGTACACATGTTCACCCACTGACTCGAAGGTTGGCAGGTCGATCTCTGCCACTGGTAATGCATACTGCCACTGTGTCCTTGAGCAAAACACTTCACCCCCTTGCCCGTACGAATGCGTCAGTGTGACTGTGTTTGGTGGTGGTTGGAGGGGCTGCATGCGCAAAATTGCAGCCACACTTTCATCAGACTGCCCCAGGGCAGCTGTGGCTACAGAAGTTGCTCACCACCACTAAGTGTTACTGAGGAGTAAAAGAATAATACACCAGATTGTAAAGTGACTTTGTGCCTAGAAAAGCGCTATATACAACTAATGCATTATTAATATTATTATAATTAGAAAAGCGTCCTATATAAGCCTGCATGCATATTTTTTTTTACATTTATTTTACATATTGTTAATTTACTTTTTTTTTTTTTTATTGTTTACTCCCTGATTCATGTCAGTATGAATTAACATTGTAAAACATGTTAAATTATATATATATTTTGATATATAAGTCACACCTGATTATAAGTTGCAGGACCACCCAAACTATGAAAAAAATGTGACTTATAGTACGGAAAATATGGTAATATGTACATTATGTTCAGTAGAGGAATTCATTATGGGTGCCGACCAAATTAAGACTATAACAGGGTACTTTTATAATATGATTTTTAACACCAAATCGGCAGTATTTAGTATGATAGAAATTAAGGGTAAGCACTCAAATCTATGGTGGTGCTTAGTGTGTCTTGATTTAATATTGCTATGAGCCAAACCCATAAACATCTTTTTTTTTCTGTTAGCTCTCCAGGTTAACTTGACCTGCACAGATGATCAGCAAGCTGTACTGTGCCTTGCAAAGTGGTGCGTCGGATACAGAAACAGTGTCAGGTCAACAAATAAGATATATATTATGCAAAAAACCATCTGCTCGGAAAACTGAGCTTATTTGATAGACTTTAGATAACATTGTGTTTAAAACTGGTCACAACAGAGCATTGCTATTCCAGTTACATCTAATGGAGGTAGTTGGCTCTTAAGTACCCACTCAAGCCCTCTTCAGCCCCCCCCCCCCCCCCCCCCCCCCCCCCAAAAAAAAAAAAAAAAAAGACTTTGAAGATGTTAAGAGAGCCAATATAGTTAAAGCGAGGGCTAAAATAGGAGTTTGTGCAGTTAAATCATGGGCTTTGAAAATACTTCTCTTCCGTGCAATCTTCTCAGCTTTGGTCTTTGCTAACACTTCAACTGTATACACTTCTTTAGTAAAACACATTTGTAAATATTCTCTTATGTCTTCCATCAGTTTGTATTTTGACTACTTAAGGTGGGAGTGTCAGCGTCAAGCTTTTAACTTGGTAAAAGATGAAAGCATGGGATTTCCTTACTCTTTTATAAATGATGCTTTAAGATACATCCTTACCATGAAATTTGAACAGGCCTGTGAATGAAATGTGTTCTCAAGTTTGCAGTTTAAATATTAAATGGATGCAAACACAACTAAATGAAAAGTGAACTGTAGCATTTCCCAGCATTGCTATTGTGTCTTTGCCTGAGTTGGCTTATCAGTTTGTTTGTCGGCAAGATAACCTGAATAGTAATAGTCAGATTTTGTTGGCATTTTCGGAGAAAGGTCAGCAATGGGCCAAGGAACTGAACTAAAAATTCCTGCTTTGAGTTCAGGTCTGGGCACGATTTCTTTTTCATTGCAAGATAGGGCTGATGTCTTGGCAGACTTTGGTCTAACCTGTCGTGCTTCTAGTTTTGTCATAAGTGAGTTTATTTCGGTCACATAAAAATATAATCATTTGTACTAATGCACTTTGTAATACATATACAAATACAGTACATATATACACATTTGTCTAATTACATCAATATTAAAGGTCATTTATTCTGCTAAATTAACTCATTTGAGTTTTTAACCATGTCATAATGTTTGCACCTCAAAAACACATCCGGAGTAGTATTTTTTATTTTTTTAATCATGTTTGAGTAATTCTGTAGGCTAGGACAGCCCCTTTCTTAAGAGCTGAAAACGCTTGGTCTCACCACTCCACGTAGTTACGTGAAACCAGGAAGTGCTCCAGTGCATTTCTAAAGTTCGGTACTTTATTTGCCTTCATTACAAAGCAGTCAGCTCATTTATCTATCTGTTAGCATCATGTTGGTAATAGTTGTACTAATTAGCTATTTTATGCTCTTTTCATTTCCCACCATTGCCAGCAGGGGGCAATCGACACCTAACCCAACCATTCTCTGCAAAGTCAAAGTAATAGTTTCCTGACAGAAGTTTTCCATACCCATATATTTTAAGTTATAAATCCTTAAATACTAATGCACAGATGTCTGAAATTATATTAAAAAAAAAAACTTAAAAAAGCATAATTCACCACTTTAACACAAACAGCCACTCTTAGTGTGTAGTTGTTAGTACTAGTAGTACTAGTTTACTTGAAAAATGAATTGAATGAACTGCTTTTTACCTCTACTTGAGTAATACTATTTTGAAAAAACAATACTGTTTCCTGAGTATTCCTGCTTTTGCGTATTCATTCATTCATGAATCTTTTTCTGCTTATTCCCGTTAGGAGTTGCAGGTACTGGAGCCTATCCCTGTAACTTTGGGCCTTAGGCAGGGTACACCCTGGACAGAGGACGGTTAGCATATTAGCAAATATAAAAATTGTACCACATCCGTGTCACTTAAATTTATATACTTCTATATCCTATAAATGCAGTCCTCTTCAGTAACGTTGATCTGTTTTGAGTATTTTCTATATGATTTCTGTTTGATGCCTGACAAGGACCGGCTGTTTGGGGAAAGGGAGAGATGACAAACAGTGCTGGGACTATGGGATGCTCATAATATTGTTACTCATAAGATTTATGGATGTGATTTTAAACTCTTTTAGACTCGCACTTTTCTTTGCAAAGGGGCAGACTTCAGCAGCAACAGTTCACTGCACTACATATACAACATAAGTACTTTTTTAATAATTGAACATAAGCAGTTTTGTGAGCATGGGCCAAACTGCAGCTCAGAGAATTTGATTAGGGTTGTCCAGACACCAATACAAGTGTTTTATTTTTTTATCTTGGACTTGTACTTGTTTGACCTGATTCCATATGCTGGCATAAAAGTCATATTTCCCTGCAGCATGTTTCTGCTGTTCTTTTTGTCATTTGGCATTGTTTGGATATACTCTATTTTATGCATATTAAGTCCTTACTTTAATTCTATTTGAACAATTGTTTGTTTAATTTGCATGTGTAACCAAGTGAAAAAAGGGGTTCCTATGAAAGTTGTTCATCATAAATCCTGTTTAATTTTTTATTAGGTTTACAGGAAATGTAATCCCCCATGATGTGTGTTGTTGGACCTGAGGCATTTTTAGGCAATTCTGAGCATGTTCAAAATTTGGTCAAATTTGGTCCATGACAACCGCTGCAGACCTGTCTAAAAATGTGATTTTGCATCATGTCTGTTTTTGCTCTGAAAAAGGTTCAAAATGCCTAATTACGCAGATATGTACTTCCTGGGGTATTTTGGACAGTTTTGAGGCATTTTTAGGCAGTTTTGAGTACATTCAAAATTTGGTCTACCTGATGAAAAAATTCAATTTTGGGTCATGTCTGTTTTTGCTTCAAGAAATGGTTCAAAATGCCGAATTATGCAGATATGTACTTCCTGGGGTATTTTGGACAGTTTGAAGGCATTATCAGGCAGTTAGTTTGGAGCATGATCAAAATAAGTTCAAATTTGGTCTATGACAAAAGCTGCAGACCTGTTGAAAAAATGCAATTTTGGGTAATGTCTGTTTTTGCTCTTATAATAGTTCAAAATGCAGAATTATGCAAATATGTACTTCCTGGGGTATTTTGGACAGTTTTGAGGCATTTTAAGGCAGTTTTGAGGTTGTTCAAAATTTTGTGAAATTTGGTCCATGACGACAGCAGCAGACCTGTCAAAAAATTAAATATTGGGTCAGGCTGTTTTTGCTCCGAAAATGGTTAACAATACAGAATTATGCAGATATCTACTTCCTGAAGTATTCTGGACAGTTGTGAGGCATTTGTAGGCAGTTTTGATCCAATCCTAAGAATTGAGATATCTATGTGTTGGAAAGAACTAGAAAGGCAGACATGCTAAGCCTGATAATTTCTTGTGGAGACTTGTGGAGAACATGTTTTAGGAAACACAAGTAAAATGTGTTAAAGAAAAAAAAAAAAAGTAACTGCCTTATTATCTTACTGTATTTTTGTTTTGTGCTACTGACATTTATTACCGTCTTACTCTTGCATGTGTTTTTGTATTTTCAGTGTTAGGAACATTATTATTGCACCATTTTGATGCTGTTTCACATTTTGCTGTTCTGGAGCTCTGTTATATCAGCAAGCCTTCAAAAGGACTATTTTTGTTCTATTTTTATTTTCACTCATAAAGCACACAGAAAAATAACTCTGAGAAATAAAGAACCCTATGCATTTGAGCAGGCACGTGCAGAGACTTCTACAGGGGCAGGTGCTCAAAGCGAAAAAGGGGCACATACGTATAACCAGATTTTAAAACACTGTTGTGTTAGGACTGTGGCAAGCAAGACTCTCACACAACTATTACATTTCTGTGTATACTATGATATATTGCAATATGGTAAGGCTGAAGCTCTACATTTTTAATACAATTTTGGGAAAATAGTAAAAAACTAATGAACATATAAAATGTAAAGAAAACACACACTGCATGACACTAAACTAAATAATGTAATTTTATCCATGCTCTGACAAGATGAGAATTATTCCCAGCACTATGAGAAAGTCCATAGACATTTTTAGTAATAAATTAAATAAGTTATGTGGGAAAACGATTTTGGGACATCACATTTTTTTTCTTTTCAGATCACATTTTGCCAGCTCCCATCACCATGTTCGTATTTTTGCACAATTATAGCAAATTCTCGCAATTTAATTGCATTAAAATGCCTAAATGCTAACTGCAATCCATTATTTATAAGCAACCCGGTCTAAAAATAAAAAGATTTTATGCTAACAACAATCACAAAGCATTTTATGGAAGCATTTTGTAAATATCTAGGTGGTTAGCAAGTAGCGGTCAAAAGCTCCGTATTTAAACAGAAATTATCTAACGTGCGTGCATAATACTTTCATGGCTTTGTCTTACAAATCACGCGACACGAACAGCTCACTCAACGGTTCTTTGATTCCCAGTGACTATACTGGGTTTTAAGTTTTGGAATCGGGACTAAAAAAATTATAACAGCCCTCTTTATTGGCTCCGCAGTCTGCTCTTTCTCCTCTGTTTTCAGCTGCGACAGCTGCGCAACTCACGGAGGCAAAAGGTTAAAGGTCACGAGGTACTGGCGGTCGTGTTATGTTATTTATTTCAAATTAATAATAATTAATGAATGAATAAATGCCCCTCCCCTCGCACGTGCCTGCATGTGCCTGCATTTGAGGTATTGTGTGTTCTATTATCCTGTTTCACATAATAAAGTATGGTCAACTATGAATTCTTGGCATTTATAGCACTTAATATATTTTCAAGTGGAGTTTTCCAGATGTAGATCCCAATATGCTCATTCTACACTCGTTTTTATCTAGTACTTTTTGCAGTGTGTTTTTTTGCTATTTTGCTCTGCCCATAGCTTTGTAATAATTGTCTTCTAATTAGCACCAGTTGTATTCACATTTCCACCAAGCTTCTCAAACTAAATGTGACTTTGTTGGAACACTTCTTCAAACCATTTTAGCTGCTGAAATGTGTAAGGTCAGCATTGTAGATAAGAGCATAAAAGCATGGAGGTAATGGTTTTGTAACAGATTCTGTACTACGAATTTTGGGTTGGTGCTGCCCAAAACAGGCTTGTGTTTCCACTACTCCAGGTCCAGGAGACCGGCGTCTGTTACATAAACACTGATGTCATACAAGCGCAACAAAAGTTGATTAATAAATGACATATAAAAGCTGACTGAAGCATACTTTTAAAACCTGAAGGCACAGGCAATATTTTATAAATAGACGAGAGTGTACATCCTGGTTTGTGTGAGACGAGACTACAGGAGACTACTTCCAATTAACCACCAGCTTTGGGTGCATTAAATTAACTTCACCACTTTAACACATTATTAGAACTCACCATAATGACATGAGTTTGACTTGTGTTTAATTGAATCTAAACAAAAAATGCAATGTTTTGATTCACGAAGCGAGAGCCATACAACGCTAAACACAGACAACATTTAGCTTGTCCTCTCTTTGAATACAGCTGTTTATCACAAGAAAAATACGTTGTTTGATTGAAAATAATATTTCCCCTTTATTTCTGGTCTCTTGCTTCTTGTTTTTGCGTTTTAGCTCCACCTTTTCCAAAGCAGAGGCGTGCTAAAAGTTAGACCGTATGGTAATTTTTTTAGGGGAACACCTTTTGGGGGACACTTTTTGGAGCCACTTTCCTGGGGACACCTTTCTGGGGGAGGCTTTTTGGGGACACTTTTCTGGGGATGCTTTTTACTGTCTGGGGATGCTTTCTGGGAACACTTTCTGGGCACACTTTCTGGGCATGATTTTTGGGGACACCTTCTGGTGATGCCACTTTGCTTTCTGGGGGATGTTTTTCTGGGGACACTTTTCTGGGGGCACTTTCTGGGGACACTTTTCTGGGGATGCTTTCAGGGGACACTATTCTTGGAACACTTTCTGGGACGCTTTTCTGGAGATGCTTTGTGGGGACACTTTTATAGGGAGGATTTTCTGGAAACGCCTTTCTGGAGTACACTTTTCTGTGAACAATTTTCTGTGGACATTTTTCTGGTGTATGCTTTTCTGGGGACACTTGTCTGGTGACGCTTTCTGGGGACCTGCTTCTGACCACTTTAGAAAGTGGAAACACCTCAAAACGCAACCCAACCCACACTGCACCGCCCCAGTGGAAGGACATTATAAGGGTTTTGTCTGAATCAAAATGTATTAGCAAGTTATATTTAGTTACATTTCAATTTCACAGGAGACAAAATGCTGGGTTTTAGATTCCATCTGCCTCGCTTTTATTGAAAAATATGATTTGGATCTTATTATTTTATGCCAATACCCATTGCATTTTCTTTATAAAAGTGTTCCATGTATCTGAGGTTTGCAGAAATGTCAACATGAATTTTCTCAGAGTAGGTGAACCCATCTAGTAAAAACCATGACCTTTGATACATAACATTAAAGTAATAGGTCTGAAACAAAAACACAAATAAAAGTGCTGTCCTTTCACATAAGGATCGCTTTATCTGTGTCAGTGCTGAAAGAACATATAGTTTTGTAAAGGCCTGTGTTATATAAGGTGCTGCTGATGCAAGGCGGTGTTTATAGCAGCGATTTTTTTATTTATTTTTTTTTGGCAAGGTATCTTCACAGCAGGGCCATATGCTGTGTGTCTTAGTCCAGTTGGACCCAGAATGGCTCTAAACGGTGTGAGCGCGTGCCAGAGAGAGACAGGAGCGATCACTCAGCCAGTCAGAGCTGCAAGCAAGTTTATGTGGAAGTGTGCGGCTTGCTCAAGACCAATTTATCATTATTAAGGAGTGTTTTCAAAAAGTTAGGAGTCCCATTGTTCTCTTGATTAAGGGACTGGAGAGGCTGCTCAATACAAAGCGAGTATGAATTTCACTTTCAAATGGAATAGTTTTAATGCAGTCTGACAAATGTGTCTATGAGGTCAATGGTACATGCAATAGTAACACAAATATGTTATATTAAAGGGTGCAGGGAGGCAGCAGTGGTTAACACTCCTGTCTCTCAACCAAGTTACAATGTTCTGTGTGGAGGCTGCATGTTATGCCACTAGCCACTGTCCAGGGTGTACCCACCTAAGGCCCATAGTTGCTGGGGTAGACTTTAGCCACCTGCGACCCAGAACATGAATAAGCAAAAGAAGGTGAATTAATATGTTATATGACTTTATATTAATCAAGCACGTAGACCACATTTTTTCTGTAAACATCTTGAAGAATAGTAGCCGGAATATGTTCTAATATGTTGAGCTGAAGCAGAAGACCCCAGCTACCAACAGTGTATTCGCCTATTAGGAACGTTTTGCAGTTCCTGTAACTTTTTGAGAAACTACCCCATTTTGTTCCGCATTTGCATTTGATATGAACTGGGGATTGAAAACATAGTTTCTGTAACCTTTGTAGCTCCTACTTTGAAGCAGGGACTTTCCAGTCAAAACTATTCAGTGATACTTTCATGTGCACCACCATATTTTGCAATTTGCTTGAAATATTTACTCATAACACACATACAAGCCTCCAATTTTCAAACTAGTTAGACTTACCTGTCGGCAGTGGGAATGTGAGCCGACAAAAGGTTCCAGGGGCTGGGGAGCTCGGAGAACTGAATATGGGGAGAGCAATTCAGAGAACTAAGTTCCTATGTTCTGTGCAAAAGTGCCTTAGTATGGACAAAGCATGTTGGTCACAAAGTTCGTTAGCTAACAATGCTATTCACAAAAAACACATGACAGAACATTGTACATATCTTGAGCATATGATATATTCTTGTATCATTTGAGAGTTCATTAACTTGGCAATCCATTTCTCTCTCACAAAGGACTTTGATTGTGACCAAACCATGGACCAAACCAGATTAAGACCATTAGAATGGTGGATGCATACCTATGTTCCCCAATACCTGTGTTCTCCAGTTTCTATAGACTAGGGCAGGGGTGTCAGAGATACGGCCCGCGGGCCTAATCCGGCCCGCAAGACCTTTCTGTCTGGCCCGCGAGACAATTCCTAATTTCAATTAATAGGTTTTGATAGCTATTTAGCATTTTTACCGCGAGAACTACAAGTCCCATAATGCACTGCAGCAGCTCCGTAGCGCGCCGCTTCTCCTCTGCTGCTGCTATGACTTGTCTCATCTCCGACAGAGCTGCTCCGTGCACGTGCTTCAGAGAGACATTACCCCGAAATAACTGAACAGAGGAAAAGTGAAGAGTGAGAGCAGGGCTTTTAAATCCACTTGGAGGAAGAGAGACTGTCTGTGGACTCAAGAGCTGCGCTAAATGTGGAGCTAATGTAGAGCTAATGTGGCCACGGGCTCAGTAAAGAACACGCTCTGAAGCAAAAGTCACAACAATTACAAAAACCTGGACAAAGCAGAAGCTACAGAAGGTAAAGGAGTCTGGTCTCACAGCAGAGCAGAGCATGTTTAATAAAGCAAAGTCACAAAGTGAAGCTGCTGTGAGCTCACAGAGGACACAGCACTGATCAGCTCTGGACAGAGGGACAGTTCTGTGTCCTCTTGTGTTCACAGAAATATAACAGACTCAAACTAAATGTTGGGACACTGTGTATAAAAAATATAGAATGCAGTGGTAGAAGCAAATTAAACATTATAGTCACAAGATAAAAATATATTACCACTTCATAAAACATAAATGCTCATTTTTGATAGAAGCAACAGGTCTCAAATGTGTGAAAAAGACAACAAATGTGAAATGCTTACTAAAAAAAGCTGGACTGAGCATTTTACAACAAAATAGGTTAATTGTCCACAATTCAGCAACAAGACTAGGAATAAAACGTGTTTTAATACTATTATTAGTATTGGATATATTGGATGCTTGTGGTCTTCTGGCCTTGAGCAGGGTTGCACTAAAAATGTTTTTGACACAAGCTGCTGTCATCGAATTTTAAAAAGGTGAGACAGTATTATATCAGCACCTAATAGGTTTGTTATGTTAAAATATAAATACCATTTTTAATTAAATGAATGAATGAAATTTGCAAAGCATATTACACAGTGCCCTTTGTCCAAAAATAACTATTAAAATGATACAATTTAAATGTACACTTTTATACTATAATTTCTTTATTTATGTCATGTTCGGCCCGTGACCTATTATGATTGTTTGAGTTTGACACCACTGGACTAGGGGAACATAGCTCCTCTGAATATGACTTATACCTTAGCACAACATACATTTCTATTTATTTCATCAGTTCTGTGTTATCCCTTTTGTGCTTCCAGTTAGTGAAATGGTATTTTTCTCTGCCATTTATGCAAAGGGTTAGGGTTTCATTCCCCACAATACACGTGTCAGTCCCAAGCCTAGATAAATGCAGAGGGTGGCGGCAGAAAGGCCATCTGGTGTAAAATATGCCAAAGAATGCCAAAGTGAATGATTTGTTCAAGAGACAAAGAGCAGCCAAAAAAGTCATTGCTTCGCACCTTTCAACATCATTGAAGGTTGGCTGACCAGATGTCCCTATTTAACCAGGACAGTCCCAGTTTTAAGCTCCTTGTCTCAAGTTCCAACCCATTTCTGTAAAAAACACCAATATGTCCCTGTTTTCAACCATGTTCCAGTTGTCCCTGTTTTAACCAACAGAGAAGCATAAGAAACTTAAAACCCAGCCTAAACTTTACTTTTGTCACTAAAATTGTTTACAATATCACCTTATTATTAATACATTTCAATTAAAATTCAAAACACCCCTAGTGTCATGTATTTTAATTACATAACAGAAAATTGTATGGACTTCTGCATTTTTGTCTCTTGGTAAGTTCATGTGCTGTGATAATTGGAAAAAGAATATGTGTCCCAGTTTTTGGGTCTAAAAATCTGGTCACTCTAATTTAAAGGTATTTGTTAAAATATGCATGTGAGTATGTGTGGTTTATAGTGTAGGAGAGTGCCCTTCTCACAAAACATATTTAGCAAATCTGTCATGCCAATTGCTCCCATGTAAACATCTATGAAAATATCACCTATGCAAAGCCTTTCTATGGAAGCTTTCCTGTAGTGTTCTGTGTAACAAACCATCTGAGCAGTCAGATGACATTATTTATGGCCTACGGTCATAGTAGACTGTCTATATGATGTGTGACATATAGGATGTTATACATGCAACACCTTTGATTGCAATTGGATTCTATATTATGATTTTTATAGCGTTTTAGTCCTTATGTTGTCCATCGTTCTGTGCTCTGTACTGTGCTTGTTTTCGATGCTATTAGTGCAACACATCTTCCTTTAGGGGCAATAAAGGATTCATTTATTCTTTCATGCCTTTATGAAGCTATGCTGGCAGCAGTGAGTGAGCTAACCAGCTATCAGTCTTCCTTAAGTGGGTTAACGTGACAGATAATTGGGTTGGTCACTGATCTCAAGGCCTGTGAAATGGAGCAATAATGTATAGATGGACAGATAATTAAAAGAATGAGACAAATACAATTTCTTTGACTGACCATAGAAATTGGAACTCATTTAAAATCACTGCGATATGCACCGCAATAAGAATAATGCAAAAGCTGTTAAACAGAAAATATATGCTGTGCGATCAGAAACATTCCCAACTGCTGTGCTACTGTACTTTAGCTCACGACATGATCTCTAAAATACACATTAAAACAGCAGGTTTAGGCTCGGCTCCATATCTAAAAATATCACTCATTATTTGGTAAACACACACAGAACTAGGATTGCCTTACACTTTGTCCCCCAGCTCTGTCTGTCTGTTTGTGTCTTTGTAGTGTCTCTAACAAGCTGTGTGTGTGTATATTTGTGTGTGTATGCCGCAGCCTTCACAGTATTCAGCACACAGATAGATGACTCATAGGGGACACTGTGGGAATTTATTACCTTGCTCCTAATTTATGAAATGTATTTATTTCAACACAAAGTTTGCACTATGACCGCACACATGACGCAGAGTGACAGTGTTTGTATTCAGGCAACATATCTTCGCTCGCTCGAACATCACAACTGCTCAGAACCTTGTTTAACCAACTGACTCATTATTTTGCATTTATTCAATTATGTATATGCTTCTGTTCATTTATACATTAGCATGCTGTTTCAGATAAAAGTTTCTGGCAACAAATCCTGCAAAGTTTGTCTCAACTAATTATGGGTTTTCTTGTGGCAGCAATGAGATGTGCCGAGTATGGGAGAGCATATAGCTTTCAGTTCATATACAAATATATATATATATATATATATATATATATATATATATATATATATATATATATATATATATATTAAATAGTAAGGGCTATGGTCAAATTGTTGACTTTTAGTGAAAGTAGGCTATTTTTGGCCACACAAACATGTAAGATTATGAAAATAATCATTTATAAGTTTAATCATCTAGTCTTTTTGTAACTCATTGCTTGGCTTGACTCTTGTTTTCTTCTTGCAAATGTACAAACCTTTTCTCTGCTTTTTAACCATTCTGCCATGGCCCAAAAATCATATAAATAAAGCCATTGCTTGTTTGTTGTTATGGCTCGCAAGACCCGAGACTTCAGAGACAATGGGTTGGTGCTCCCTTTCTTGCAAGGCTGGCTTTCCTTTCTTCTTCACTCTGCAACAACTCCTTTATCCATCACATGTACTCTGACACTATTTAATTAGCGGCAGTAGCTGAGTTGAGTGAAAAGTTTGGTGGTTCAACTCCCAATATCGGAATTGCATACTGCCATTGTGTCCTTGGGCAAGGTTATTATTAAAATAATAAAAGTGTACAAGACAGTGTAGTTTAGAGACAGTGGCACAGTTTGGGCATGTACAAAGGAGGTAGGGGTGTGCAATATACTGTATCTCAAAATTCCATTATCGAGTATTCACGTAGCCACGTCATTTAGCCTCATGCTTTGAGCAGAACTTTCAAATCAAGCTCTGAATACACTTTCATCTGCCTCAGATGTGCTGTGAACATTCATATTCCCCACTGTATTTCCTTCCAGAGCACATGGGACAGGAGTGTTTATTTACAGAAAAAACTTGAGCTACCCGCTAACCTGCTAACCTGCTGTTGCACATTAAAGTTAACCTAAGCCGTGAATGCGCAACTTCGTGTTGTAAAAAACAAACTTCACAGAGCTGTCAGAGCTACAGGCGCTCTTGTTTTTATCCAAAACTTTGTCCTACACCTTTAATGAGTGTCAGTGTTGGTCTGTCTCTCAACACGTGCTTGCTCACGGACATCGCTAACTGATTATGTCAGCTGATTCCTCGATCAGCTGTGCATCCAAATGAACATATCCAGAGTGATGGCTGTGTGGAGTGGAACAGTGTTATAAAAACAGGCTCTGTTGGTTGTCCAGCCTGTTGCCTGCAGCACACACTAAAGCCTATTTTCTAAGCGTAATGACTACATTCCACTGTCATCATTAATGGCCCTATGTGGATAGTGACATTAAGAGGAGATTTATGGATGTAGTGAAAGAGGACCTGAAGTTAGGTGATGTGGGAGAAGAGGATGCAGAGGACGGGGTTAGAAACATTGAGTTGTAACATTCATTCACTGTTCCAATTGTCTATTATCTAGGGTTACAGAGAGTTACAGTCGTCCTTGAGAGCTTATAGTTTAGTTTATAAAATACTTGGCTGTAATTTGTTTTAAATCATTCCAAACAGCAGAATGACCTTTCTTAACATGCTATGTAATCATAAACAGTATGTGCCTCAGATGAACCGTAATTGGCGGTGCCTCCCACATGACCTGTAAATACTGGGCAGAGGTGGAAGATAGAGTCCTATATGATGGTGGTGGCTTTAACAGATTAGAGCGCTTTTATAGTCAGTCAAAGCCACTTTAGTCATCCTCAGCAATTAGCATTAAAGTGGTGTGGAGCAGAGCGGCCCATCCCGGGGACTGTTCCGGAGCAAAGGAGGAAACTGGGGCGCTCTGAAGGTGTGAGAGTGTGAACCACCCTGGGACGAAGGAAGGAGGGCTGTGCTGTGTGTGTGTGAAATGAGCTGGAAATAGTATTAGACTGGCTCAGACAAAACTGACCTTTAGAGACAGTTTCACTGAAATTACACAACTGTATCAGGTATTTAAAAAGACGAATGATAGTTAGAGCAAATGTCTTAATATAGAATGGTGATAGCAGCATGTGCTCAATTCAGCCATGGGGCGTCACAAGCTGGTGTACTCAGAGATTTCTTCCTTTTTTAGTCCTGGCCTGGCTTGGGCTTAAATTTTAGGTTTAGACTACTGCTTGTCTTGGTTCAGTCCTGGTTTAGTCCTGGTTTAATCACTACGGTTTAGTCCTGGTATAGTTCTGGTTAAATCCTGGTATAGTCATGTTTTAGTCCTGGTTTAGCCCTGGTTTAGTCCTGGTAAAGTCATCATGGTTCAGTTCTGGTTTAGTTTTGGTTTAGCATCGGTTTAGTCCTGGTATAGTCATTATGGTTAAGTCCTGGAGTAGCCCTGGCTTAGACCTGGTTTAGTCCTTGTTATGCCTTTATTTAGTTATGCATTTTTCAGTGAATCCCTAAGTTATACCCTAGTTAATACCTGGGTTAGTCAAAATTTAGCCTCATTTTAGTCAGATAAAAATGGCATTAGGAAAGCCAAATATTTTCTGAAGTGGCGACTTGGTTTCAAAAGTTTGAGAACAACTGCAACAGGGCCCGTGCAATATTTAGAGGCTACATCTACTGTATATAGCATTGTTCTGCTATCTACTAACCCAGAAGCCAACATGCTGTATTTCAGTACAATGTTTCCGACTTCTCTGCCCCTTAAAGGTTTTTCTTCATTTCAACTTTTGTGAAAAGGAAAATACACTGCCTGGCCACATAAAAAGTCGCCACCTGGAATTAACTAAGTAAATGGATAAGAGCATCCCTGGAGTTAAACCATGGTAAAAAAAAAAAAAAAAAAGTTTATTTATTGCAGACCTTTACCATGACACAAAGCTAATCAGAGTGGCTAAGTGGGCTCAGATGGGAATGTAAATGCCGCCATTACTTAACTAAAAAGGCTTACTAAACCAGTTATAAAACATCATCTTCTTCTGTCTTTTCATTAAATACCTTACATATAATGTAGACCCACAATTGCCATCATCATTTGCTGGTCACTTATCCGGTAATTATCTCCACCACAGTCACTAACACTACATTCACAATAAAATGTCTCTATACACTCGTGATGCAGGCGATGAAGTTCTGATATGAGTAATTTTCTGAAGAGGTAATTTCACATGGTCCCCTCGTTTATTGTACAGCACAGCGGAAAAGCTCTTAAATGGACCGCTTGCTTCCGTGCTCCAAGAATTACACAGACACAGCCATTTGTTATATTTCACCTCGAGAAAAACTAATTAGAGGCGGCTTTTGTGAAGAGAAAGTCAAACAGCAAGGATGAGATTTTAAGTGATCGAAAGAGAGAAAAGTTTAGCCATTTAAGCTTTAAGACTACATTGAATAAAGGCAAGATGTTTGTGTACCTAATGATTTTCAGTAGGACTCCACCCACATAACAGAGCTGACATGCTGTGCCTATCAAAACAAGTGCAATAGTTAAAGCCACAGATCGGAAAATGAGTGTCTATAGGGACTGGTGGGGAATCATTTAGAAATGCAAGAAGCAAGAAGTAACCAAAAATCAATTTGAGCAAACAGGAGGTTTCCTTCACTGCCTCTTTTCATTTACACAGCAGACACAATCAGCCGGGCCTGGGCTGCCTTCATTGGTCACGGATGAGGAATATGCTCATAATAACCACACGTGTTTTACAATATATCCTTTTTTTTTTTTTTTTTACAGTGGCTGTAATGAAATAACAAGGGATTGTGGCTATATCCAACACAGTCTGGAGGCTTGTGGTTCTCACAATGTGGTACAGGTAACATTGATATTCATTCATTCAAACTTTATTAAGGACACAGGGAATCTGGTCCATAAAGGAAAATACAAATAATTATATATATATATATATATATATATATATATATATATATATATATATATATATATATATATATATATATATAAAGGCAGGTTCGCCAATGACTCCACATTTTAGATATGAACCTAACAGAGCTTATCTTGGGACAGACCAGAGCTTGTATGATAAAGTTAGATATAACTCTGCACACAAATGAATAAGTAAAATGCTGTATAACAGCTGCACAAGATCGTACACCACAATTTACAAACATGTGACTTGCACTACAGTGTCGGGACCTTCAGTAGTATCCTCATGCAGTCATTGTACGCAACTGTCAGTCTTTGCAGACTCCTCTTTTTGTAGCTGCACCACAAGTGTGCAGTATACAAAGGGCAGCAAAAAGTTCAAAAAAATTTAATTTTGACATCAGCCGAGCACATGTTGAACTTAGGGACTAGCATATTTGCCTGCCCATATAGTTTACATTTCTGCCTATGCATACCTCTGTCATGTGAGAGGTCACTGGTGACACAATGTCCAAGATATTTAATCTCATCAGTGACTTGGAGAACATTTCCACTCAAATAAAAATCAGGAAATACAAGTTTTTGATCCTCCTTTGTTTTTACAATAATGATGTTACTCTTTACAGCATTATATTTGATGTCATATTCTAAACCATACTGTGAGCAAATATTTACGAGCTGCTGGGGCCTGCACTGTAAGGACAAAAAAGTACCAAGTCATCAGCGTACATCAGATGGTTGCACAAATAATCTCCAATATTACATCCAGTTTTATAATCATTAAGCTGTAAAGACAAAATCATCCATAGTAAATAACAGAGGAGACAAAATCCCACCCTGATGAACCCCATTGCTGCTCCTAAATTAATCTGAGACAGAGTCACCCCATTTAACCTGCATGGTCTGGAAAAAAAAATACCAAAAGATAAGAGTTCTAATAATTTTAATGATAGTACATGGGCTTATTCTGGTAGTACTCCTGATTTAGAGTCAGTTTTATTCTTGCTTTTATTCTTATTCTTGTTTTAGTCCTGTTTTGGTTGAGGCTTACATTTGAAGTGTATTGTATTCTATGTTTTAGAGCTGGGTTAGTGATTTTGACTAATTTCAGTCCATTAAAGAGGAAAATTTTAACTTAGCTTCTTTCTTCACTGTTTTGGTTTCATTTTTGGCTCCTCTTCTTCTTGTATCCGTACAAAGGTTTCCTTTGCCTTTTAGCGGCTCTGCCATGACAAAAATCTGTTGGGGGTTGGTTCTCCCATTCTTGTAAGGCTGTTTTTTCACCAAGAAATGCTAGGGGAAGGTGCAGGAGCATTATTTACCCTACAACAACAAAAATTTACTTGGTGTGGAAAGTTTGTGAACCATTGTTTAAAGAAATACGTTATTTTGACATATAAATTTGGTTGGGTTTATATGAGTATGACCAAAAAGGTGAAGGCCTTTTTGCCTCAAACTTGCTCTCACTAAACTTCTGAAAGTGGGATGTAGCTCCAAAAGTGATCTGTCCTTGAAGTCCTTGAAGTGATGGGGTCAGGTCCCTAAGGATGTCCTGGTCCTATTACCACTTCAGTGCTCTTTCGTTGCCCCACTTGTGATACTGACAAGCAGACTAGCAACAGCTAAAGTCAAACGCGACAGAGATGAAAACATGTGGTTATCGTAGGTCACACCATTTCATGTTGTCTAACGCACTGATTCTCTAACTTTTCACGCCAAGTACCACCACTAAAAATATTTGGCTTTCCAAGTACCAAGTATAATGGACTAAAATGAGCCTAAATCTAAGCTAACCAAGATCTAAGACTAAACTTATTCATGACTAAACCAGATCTAAACCATAGACATTGGGTCACACAGGAGTCAAAGGAACTTTTTTTTTTTTTTTTTTTTTTGACAGTGCTTTACTCTAGACTGTAATGGGTGCTCCATTAAGACAAATGCAACCAAAAAAAGCACCAAAACAAACTGAGCTTCATGGTTCTCCTTTAATACCAACTCTTATCTTCATCGATGGGACAAGCACTCTCTTAAAAAATATAGTTGCAATTTCAAGTCATTCAATTGCACCTGTCAGTACTCATAATGTTATGGCTTCTGTTTAGTCTTTTACATCCTTCACCGTTTCATATTCTATTTTATGGACCATGACATTGTTAGTTCTCAATGCTGAAACAAGCAATATCCTAACCTTTAACTATACCAGTCTATTCAGAACTGAATTAAAGCCTTATGGGCCACAGTGTAGGCTGACACAAACACTTTTGCATGCTAATTTGATGAAGTCTATATGGATATCATCAAATTGATTCTCAGCTAATTATTCCAGGCAATGGCCTCTAGACAATCGGAAAGTGCATTATTTTGTTTCATGATACGTCTGACCTCGCTCTGTCTGCATAGATATACATACAGCACAGGCTGGTGCCTCACACAGCCCCGAGCAGGAGTGTGGCTAAGTGCCATAATTGCTGACAACACCGGTGAGACAGTGAGACAGTGTGTGGCTGCAGGAGAAGATGGAGGAAATGAAATGAGCACTCCTACAGAAAGGCAAACACATTACAGCCACCTTCGTGACTGATATAATCTCACAGGGAACAGCAAGAGCCCAAAAGTCTTAAAAAACTGGATCAGAGCCATTCTTTTACCCAGGATACCAACCAATACAGTTAAGCTGATTTTGAAGGGGACCAATCATGCTAACTTGACTTCATGTTGCTAACAGCTGTGCTAATTAGCCATTACGCCCTACTCTGCACCGTTCAGTAAAAGCACTCGGACATTCCCTCCTCATGTCTGTAATCAAATCCTCCAAATTTTTTTCCAAGTGTGAACTCAAAGGAGACAATCAGGAGGCAGCACTGTCTGTCAGAGGAAGGCTTGGCGATGCTATGGCAGATGTATTTCTGAATGAACAGTCTGAGCCCAAAGGAGACAAAATAAGCACTGGAGAAGAAGCGTATTTACTGTATCTTTCTTTTAGAACACACTCACTTAAATCCAGGTTTAAGACATTTATGCCACAAATTAATTTGCCCATTAACCAGGGTATTGGCATTTCCACTCTCATTGTTTTATTTTTTATATTTTACACAGTGCCCCAACTTTTGGTTGTATTATGAAAAGAGCTAAATTGAGTGTGCTGTTTTATAAATAGTGTCTGATGTTGGTTGTGACCCACCAAATAGATGGATTTATTACAAAGATATTAGAGAACTCCAGGAAACACTTTTAGCTGTACCGTATTTTCTGGACTATAAGTTGCTCCAGAGTATAAGTTGCATCACTCAAAAAATGTATCATTAAAAGGGGAAAAAAACATATATGTCACACTGGACTATAAGTCACATTTACTTAAAGATTTATTTCACAAAATCCAAGAGAAGACATTTAATCTGGAAAGGAAAATATTCAGCTACACAATAGCACACAGAACAACAGGCTGGATCGGTGTCTGGTATGTTAACGTAACACATTAACAGTTATTCAGCTCAACAATAGCATAAAAAACATACCTGGGAGGCTGAATAGGCTAAACTAACATAACCGCAAGTTACCGGTAAGGAAGTTCCCCAAGCTCCCGATCTCATTCCACATCACTGAATACTACTGACATTAGCAGCTGTAGACGGTAATGTTTACTCCTTGGTTCATGTTAAATTAAATATATTTTGACATATACTATAAGTCCTAGGACCAGCGAAACTATGAAAAAATTGCGACTTATAGTCTGGAAAACTTAACCTGAATTGTATCACAAAAGAGTAGTCTCCTGTTTTCTGTTGGATAAAGTGCAATCTGCAATGCTGCCCCCTGATTGCAGACAAAATGAGAAATTGAACCATTTGCATCCATAAGCATTTAAAAATTACATTAAACCACTATTACAATTCATCCAGCCATGTAAATTTAAATTACCACAGCCATCATACATCAATTCATATCTAGGACACAACCATTATGTGCTTCATTCATATATACATGAACACTTGACACCAAAGGCCACCTGTCCAATCTGTAAAACATTATATTACAATACATGGTCATATTACTTCCATAAATACCTATATATTAGGCATTTAATACGTTAGTGCAGTCTTTTATCAAGTGGATCCTGACACCAGTGCTCTTGAGCTTGTTCAAAAAAACAACAACTCATGACTTGAAAGCTTTAATGCCAGGCCCCTTCACAGTTTTACCTCCCACCTGCAAATGTGGAGTGCCTCTCAATGCTTAGAGATCGGATTTGTCACTCGGGAAAACGGGGCACGTTGCGGTGCCATGACTGATTTAAGGCGACATTAATGCAAGGCCGGCGTATCCATCACAGGGGAGTGGCCGCGTTCGCCGAGTCCCAAATTACCATCGGATTTGCAGGCCGTGCCCTTACTACAACCCCCACGCATCTCGGGCCTGATGTACGGCCCGTCAGATAACCCAAACAAAGTGTCACCGTCATTGGACAAATAGACAACAGCGGACTTAAGGGCAGGTGGTAATCTTTCTCTTCCGCTCCTCCACCAAATTCATTTCACCATGCCCATGAGCTACTGTACAAGCTGCACTCAAGTTCTCATATTTTATTTTCATTCTCTCGGTTGGGGTTTCCTCTAGCCAATATAGCCTTTTCTTTCTCTCTCTAATCCTTTACATGTGAACTCAGCATCAAAAATGACAAAAGCATGCAAACTGGGATTGCAACTGAGAAGCATTCAAAGCGCCTAATTTCCTGACCTTAGGCTGGATTTAACTAAAGTGAAGCAGAAAACAAGGATTGCGTATTTTCGGGAGTACCATAGCAGACAGTGTTACCTTGTTGAGCTGGCTGGTCGCTGAGCTGCTGCTGCTGTTGACAGTGTGGCATTTGAAGTTGAGCAACGATTCCCCAGCGGTGTCACGCCTTCTGCCGGTGTCCTTGTCGGCGTGGGATGGGACGTCCTGGAGGGGAGAGGCGACAGACGAGGAGGGACGCTGGTGAGCCGTACAGGACAGGCCCAAGAAGTTAGACGGTCGGATGAGGAAGGCCTCCAGAGCAATGTTAGCAGACACCTGAGGAGAGATATTTTAACAGGATGCAATTTCTTAGTTTTTGTTACATTTGTGAAGTTTAGTCACCTAATGTTATTATTTATTTATTCAAAATTCCAAAACGTTCATTTGGACTTCCAGAAAGATTATTTCTCACTTCTCTTACTTTCTCAGAAGGGTCACATGGTGTTGGCCTTTTTTGCTGGTTTATACTAATTTTGGGACATAATGGCATATAATGGACGGGGACAATGCCAGAATCATTAAAACTGAGAACTATAAACACCACAGTTAGATCAAAGATGCCATCACGATTCGGAAACGAGCCCACGGACCAGTAACCCAGAACAAATGGCATATGCTGTATGTTGTCCCACACCTGGGATGCTGTCAGTCCTCCTAATGCTAGGGTTGAACTCTGTCTGCACCTGCTGACTAGACATGTCACTCTAACACCATGTGACCCTCCTGAGGAAGACCACAGCAGCAGTCGAAACATGTCAAGAAACAAAACTTAGACAATGCTCTGTAATTATTGTTTAGTTCTTTAGTAATAAGGTCATGATAAACATCAGTGGCAATACATGATCTATAAACTGTTCATTCATTAAATTAATGTTTAAAAAAAAATTTATGCTTTATTCCTGTGCAACAGTTCTAAGTTATTCTAAAGTGTTAGCAAAATCCTTTATTCTAGAAAACATTGTCATTTTTTTCTGTTACATCTTGTTTTTGATTGAATGTGGATTCTCTATTGTCCAGTCATCTGACGACAGAGTTTAGACCTACCCTAAACCGAGTAAAGTTAGCTTTTTTGAGTTTGTGTGTTACTTGCTTTTTTTTTTTTTTTTTTTGCCATTTTAACTTGTATTAGTCATCACCCACTTAACCCTTTCAGTACCATTTCAGAGCAAATGTAACTAAACAACTTGGTCTATAGAGAGGTCTGATAAAAAAAAAATTCAAAAGTGAAAATTCAAAAGTGTAAGCACGCCTTACACATACTTTGCAAGTAATGTATGGTTATTTGAGTAAATTAAAAAAAAGTTGCATTTATTCAAGTCTTTTTTTTTTCATCTTTTAGTGACAAAAAATATATATTTTTTTTACCTTGGTTGTAAAAGAGGTAGGAGTGGTAGTGGAAGTAAGAAACATAGTTGTAAGGGTGATGATAAAAGAAGCAGTAGTAATAGCAGTCGTATTGGTTCCCATTATCAGCTAAAACAGCTATTAGAAGCAGTAATAGTCATGTTTTTTTTTTGTTTTGTTTGTATTTTTTTTTATTTTGCTCAAGTACTGATTCAGTTGAAAATAGGATAGAATAGATAGACTATAGACTTTATGACTGAAAGAGATCTATTAAGATACAGAACATTTGCCCTCCATCTAGAGCAAGTGATTCTATCTTTTTTTCTCATTTTCGTTTTAACAGGGCATTCCAAGTCATAGCAGGTCACATAAGGCATTCAATGGAAAAATCTTGATTTGAAAAGGTCAAGCAAAACCAACTTGAAGCACATGAACCCTTTCTGAACTGTTAGGCCTGCTGTGTTCTGAGTGCAGCCATTGCTCCATACCCCCCTCAGTTCCGGGGCAAAGGTTGATTATCAGACTAAATGTCCCCACACATTACCTCTTTTCTC
Organism: Bostrychus sinensis; assembly: GCA_020698575.1. Classification (NCBI taxonomy): domain Eukaryota; kingdom Metazoa; phylum Chordata; class Actinopteri; order Gobiiformes; family Eleotridae; genus Bostrychus; species Bostrychus sinensis. Next base: position 28,043,517 of record CM036254.1, on the reverse strand, counting down.
GGGGCGGGGAATAATGAGAAGTTAATTTGGCCTGGGCTGATAGCAAGAATAAAGCCAGCCAAAGACAAATTGCTTCCTTTCTTTGTTTCTCCATGCTTCCATCCATTTTCTCTCTTGTCTCTGTCACTTGGAGAAAAAAAGGCATCCGCTTAATGACGGATATAAAAATCTCTGCTCCACCTCCTGTGCCTCTCTCCTAAACTTTATACCCGTAATAATGGAGTTTGTACAGCACTTTGGGCAATGAGGGTTGTTGTAATGGCTTCACTGTTGTGTACGTAAACTTTGACCTTGTCTTCAATGTCTGAGGCCAAATATATGGCCAAAAATATGTACTTCATATTTTTAAAGAGCTACTGAAAAAATATCTCTATCCACATATAGTTACCTGACAAAAACTCTATAGATAAGTGGTTCTCAAACTTTTCACATCGAGTGCCACCTCAGTACTAGTAGTAGTATCACTAGAAGTAGTAAGAATGGGAGTTTTAGTAGTAGCAGCAGTAATAGTACTAATAGTAGGTGGTATCAGTAAACTTAACACTCATACCATCTTTAATGTACTACAATAAGTATTAATACATTAATAAACAGGGACTAAACAAGGATTAAACCAGGAGTAAACCAAGTCGAAATCTTGTCTAAGCCAGGACTAAACCAGAACTAAACAAGACATAATCTAGGACTAAAACAAGGTCTAAACCAGGACTAGACAGTGGTCAATACTTCAAATTTAATCCCCAATCAGAGCAGGACTAAAACAGGAAACAAAGCTGACTCCTGAGTAGCACCAGAAGAAGCCTGTGTACCACTAGTGGGACCCGTACCACAGTTTGAGAACCGCTGCTCCAGATAGGAGCATTCTGATTAAATCAAGTGTTGTCCTTTCGTAGACAGGCAAGGTACTCAGAGTACTGTTACTTCAAAATAATATTACTCAGGAAGAAGTACAAGCACTCAACATTACTTGAATAAAACTAAACAAGTGAAAAGTACCTACTGATACTACTGATGCTGCTGCTACTGCTACTACTACTATTACCACTAGTGCTGCTGCTGCTGCTACTACTACTATTATTTTGCAAAAGTATCAAAATACTTTCCATCTCCGGGATATTTAGACTTTTGTACCTTAGAAATGGCCTGGTTGTCCTTGGCCAGAGCAAGGTCCGCGATGCGCTCCACACACTGGACTATCCTGGTGCAGGCCCTGGCTTCATTCTGGGCCATCCACAAAATGTGCTCCTCCACCAGCATCATGTTACTGGCAATGTCAGAAATATAGTCCCCAAGCTGCGGAAACATACAGGAGAGATAATGTCATGTAAATATGTGCAAATACCATAAGGCAAATGCATTATTAATACAGGGAATTTTGAAACACAGCGTAATTTAAGGCACAACAGTTTTGCTCATGGGTTGGTTTCAGTCAGGGGTGTCCAACCTATTTACCTTGAACAGCATACTGAATTGTCATGAAATTTGTGAGTTCACAATTTCACAAAATCAATCTTGTCAAACTCCCGCTGATCCGTTTGGGTCAGTAACTGTGGCGGCCGGGCCAATGGTGTGGTGTGGCACTTTTAGTGGTACTTGTTAACAACATGGCGACGTGGAAAAATGTACGTTTGCTGCTCTACATTTACAAAAACAGCTAAATTCTTCTAACGTCTTTATTGTCTTGTTTTACTGCTGTAGTGGTTTGTTGTTTAGCTATATAGCTGACGCTGTATCAAATAACCTCCAAGTATTGTACTGAAATGCCTCCCCCTTCACAAATTTTCAAGTTTTCAATGGGAGCCATTCCAGATTGTTATAATGTTAGCAACTCGTTGCCAATGTTATATCAGTCTGGCTTTTGCCAGGTTATCAACCTATGGCCTGGGGACTTACAGTACTATTATATTATTGGCCTAGACTTTGAAACTTACCTAAAACTTTGAAAATGTGGAGGGCATAGTTAATCATGATTGTAAGACCAAGTCTGAATTTTTTTTCTTGTACAAAATGTTCTATTTAGAATATTATTAATTTGCTTAGGTCAAATTTACGTCATTCGCGTCTAGTTGAACACTTGAACATTTTGAAGTCAGGCACTTGAGTCGCGCATCAAATTTGCTCTATTTGCTCGTCCAAACAAAGTGTGTTCAGATGCAAATTCGCGTCATAGAAGGATAATGGCCACTGTTTCAGGGCTAATTCTTTCCTGATTTGCTCACCTGTTGTCATGTGTCGGTGCGAGGACATCTACCCCGGACATTACTGCTGTATTTAAGCACTCAGCCTCTGCTGCAGAGCTCAGACAGGGTGAAGTTAGCAGCTGAATGGGACCTCATTAATAGTGACACAAAATACGTCATCTCTATTGAGTGGCCTTTCTCCGCATACTGTATATTTTTTACTATATGGCCCTCAATGAAAAAAAAAAAAGTTCCAAACCCTCTGGTTTAGATCAACAGGGCTATAGTGCGAATGGGAAAGTGAAGGTAAAATACTGCTTCACCTTGTGCAGTTATAGGCAATTTCCAGATCAAATTAGAAGTCTAGACAACTCAAAACCACAAGTAGGTTTTGGAAGTATTTGGTGCAAAAACCCAATTTGTGCTTAATAGTCCATCAGTAACAGCTTGAAATGACTCATGCAACAAAAAGTAAACCTGGACCTGAATCAAGATCTGACAACAAGGGTTAGAAGTTCAGCTTTTTGCACTTAAGGCCAATCGTATGTCTGCGGTCTCATCTGGGACTAAAACTGTTTTCTTGGTGTTGGACATAAAGGTCAGGCCTTTCAATTAAGATGAGTCATAGCCAAGATCTTTTAATCATCCATATCCTTCTTGTCACTGCAGAGAAAAGTTTTGCTTTAGCTCAGAGGGAGGGGGTGGGGGGGTTTGTGGGGGGTCAGCAAGGGGGTTGTAGGTTCAATCCATGGGCTGGCCAACTCATAATTGCTCAAATACATGCCTGTGTAAGGTGACCTGGTGACTCTAAATGGCTTGTAGTGAATGAATGTCTGTCAGTGTGCATCTCTAGCTGTCATCTCTGTGAGTAATTGGCCATTGTGCAGTGTGTACTCTGTCAAAGGACCATAGCTGAAATCTATAATGGTAATAAGCGGAAGAAGATGAATAAATGAATGTGTTCATACATGGACCCTCTCTAAATCAAGTCAGAAGAGAATTTGGCCTTTTTCCATTATGACAACAGAATACATACTTGTCTTACACTCTTCCAGTGCAGAATTTTGGCATCTGTTGCATTTTAATGTAGTAAATTCAGATTAAATGTGACTTGGTCATTCAGACTGCAGTCACATTGCAAAAGATCAGATATGTATCTGATTCAGGACTACATATGAAAGTGGCCTGGGTTACATTTGAAAAGAAATTATTTGAGCTGTTTACACTGTCTCAAAAACATCAGATACAGGTCACATATGGGCAAAAAAAATCTGATTTGGGCCACTTTTACCTGCAGTCTGAATGTAGCCTTAGTATTGATTGCTACAAGTCTAACCCCCAATTTCGTCCGGAGCATGGCCGGACCGGCGCTGCAGCACTGCAGCGGCTGTGGAAATGCTCTCATTCACTAGAATGGCTGCGTATTTACTGTGGAGTGTGTGGTGCAGTGCAGCGGAGCGAAGTCGCATGCAGTGGAAATTGGAGGTATTTTGTTTGACGTCGTTCGACGGTGGACTCAGCAGTCTAAGCAGGGACACCCCTCTCCCTGGACACTTCCTCCAGCTCCCCTGGAGGAACCGCAAGGCGTTCTCAGGCCAGCCGTGAGACATAGTCCTTCCAGCATGTCCTAGGTCTTTCCCGGGGCCTCCTCCCAGTGGGACATGGCCACCTCCCCAGGGAGGCATCCTGGAGGCATCCGGAACAGATGCCCAAGCCTCCTCAGCTGGTTCCTCTCGATGTGGAGGAGCAGCGACTCTACTCCGAGCTCCTCCCGGGTAACCCTATCTCTAAGGGTGCGCCCAGCCAGCCTGCGGAGGAAACTCATTTTGGCCGCTTGTATCCGGGATCTTGTCCTTTCGGTGATGACCCAAAGCTCATGACCATAGGTGAGAGTAGGAACATAGATCGACCGCTAAATCTAGAGCTTTGCCATTCGACTCAGCGCCTTGTTCACCACAACAGACCGATACAACAACTGCATTACTGCAGACTCTGCTTTAATCCGTCTGTCAATCTCACGCTCCATCCCTCCCTCACTCGTGAACAAGACGCCGTGATACTTAAACTCCTCCACTTGAGGCAGGAACTCTCCTCCAACCTGGAGAGGGCAAGTCACGCTTTTCCGGTTAAGAATCACGGCCTTGGGAGGGCAATCCGGACTTCCGGCATGACTAGCTGCGCGAAGGTCGTGTAGTTGTTGAGCTCGTCTCAACCGGTCTGAAATACTGCCCTCATACTCGATTATCTGAACTTTAAATGTACCAAAAACGTTATGAGTGCGGGCAAGTTAAAGAGAGGACAGAAGAACACGAAAAAAACGGCAACTGAAGAAGTAATATCGAAAACAGGTCACATGGAGCCACTGGAAGAAGAAGATGGCGGCTTGCTAGCTGCTAACGAGTTAGTGACGGGGGCTAAGGGAGATCTTCTGCGAGAAATGTCGACTATCTCCAGAGACCTTAGGAGTTTTAAAAAGGACATCCAAGAAGCAATTTCGGAAATGAAAGTTGAAATGGGCAAGAATCTAAAGGACGAGCTTGCAGCATTCAAACAAGAGCTAAACCAAAAGCTAATTGAACATGCGGCCGCACTCCAGACACAGGGCAATGCCATTACCGAAGCAGAGGAGCGCATTGCAGAGGTGGAAGCGAGCAGCGTGGTGACAAGGGAGGCTTTATTAAGTCTACTAAAGGAACAACACAGACTGCAGGAAAAGGTGATCGATTTGGAGAGTAGATCTAGGAGAAACAACATCCGTATTTACGGAGTTCCAGAGGATTCAGAAGGCGAAACAATGATAGACTTTGTGAAAAACCTTCTTGTGAACGAGTTACCACTACCAGAGGGGATATCTCTCCAGGTTCAGCGCGCACACAGAGCCTTGGCACGTAAGCCAGTGCCTGGTGCGACACCAAGATCTATAATTGTACATTTTCTGCAGTTTGATGTAAAAGAAACAGTCCTTAAACTGGCATGGAAGAAGAAGATATTGCTCAACAATAAACAGATTTACTTCGACCATGACTATGCCTACGAAGTAATGGAGAAGCGCAAAACTTATGGAGAAATAAAAAAGGCGCTCAGAGAGAAGGGTATCCGCTTCCAGACGCCGTTTACGCGGATTCGCATTCACTGGAGCACCGGCCCACGGACCTATGGAGATGCTGAGGACGCCGCTAAGGAGCTGAGGTCCCGGGGAATGGAGGTGACCACTGCCAGGAGGAATTCGGACGCGACTATGGAAGAGAAAATCCGCAACGCGTTCCCATGGCAAGAAGTTGACACAGAGGATAGAGGATCCCAGATGGAAACGCGGGTGAGACACAAGCTGAAGGAGTTTAGAAGAGGCTACGAACCATGAAGAGGGTGCAGCGTGACACAGGTTAGACATTAGATGGAACAACTTCTAAAGGGAGATACCATAAGTTAATATCTGTTCTCGAATAATGATGCTGTCTGGAATAAGTACCGGTTGGACAGACGTGTAAGCTTATGTCGGACACATCTAGTAGATGTGGGATGCACTTGCAGGTCAGTCATTCCACCGCTAGGGGGAGCCCCCACCTTGAGGGGGGACGTTTCTCTCCACTCACCGACAGAGACTTTAAGGAGTCAAAAGACTCCGAGTATAGGGAAGACTCTGTATTTGTTCTATTGTTCTTAGTGAAATGTTTAGGTTCACAATTAATAGTGGGGATTTTGTGCAATGGTTTTACGTTTTTCTGGCTACATGGGAAGATGGTTTTTGAGGAGTATGGCCAAGCATCGTACGATACAACAACAAAAAATTGACTAAATGCTTAAAGTTTTTTCTCTGAATGTGAATGGACTCCAGAGTCCAGCTAAGCAAAGTAAAATACTAAGTAAATTGAAAAGGGAGAATATAGATGTAGCGTTTCTACAAGAGACCCATATGGCGGGGTCAGAACATGAAAAACTTAGAAAACAGGGATTCAAACATGTGTTTTTTTCTGCAAATGGTTCAAAACATACAAGAGGGGTGGCCATCTTAATAACAGGGAGAGTTACATTTGAACATATTGCAACTACTAAAGACAAAGACGGAAGATTTGTGATGGTAAAGGGGAAGGTGGATGGCGAGTTGTTTACCTTCTACAATGTATATATTCCTCCTGGTGCCAAACCAGACTCTTATGTACAAATATTAGAAAAAGTAGTGATGGAGGCACAAGGAGTTCTGGTGTGCGGAGGTGACTTTAACATTACTCTGAAACCACACATGGATTCAACTGGAAATAGAACTTATCAACCACAAAAAATAACAAAGAAAATAAATCTCATGTTAACAGAGGTGGGTCTAGTGGATATCTGGAGGCATTTGAACCCAGTAAACAGAGACTATACGTTTTATTCATCTCCGCATTCATCTTATTCAAGAATCGACTATTTTTTTACCTTTAGTACAGACATTAATAGAATACAGGGGTGTCATATTGGAGTAATGGATATATCTGACCACTGCCCTTTATATCTATCTATAACGATGGTCCAGAGGAGAAAACTGACCCATTGGAAATTGAACACCAGTATACTTAATAAACATACGTGTGATCAGCTGTCTAAAGAAATGACTGACTATTTACAAATTAATGATAATGAGGAAACAACTCCACCTATACTTTGGGACGCCTGTAAGGCAGTAATGAGGGGAAGAGTAATTGCGATAACTTCTTATCTTAAAAAGCAAAGGACTGAAAGACTTAAAACACTTCAGTCAGAATTGTTAACACTAGAAACTAAACACAAGGGCACCCTGGACAACCAAACAAAATTAGAAATTAAGAAAAAAAGGAACCAGATAGAAGAGTTATATAATCAAGAAATTCAAAGGAAACTATTATTTACTAAACAAAACTATTATGAAGGCGGAACTAAACATATGAAACAATTGGCCTATAGACTATGAAAACAACAGACAGATAATACAATCTGCAAGATACGGGACTCCAAAACTAAAGTAATGTGCTATCAATTAAATGAAATTAAAGATTGCTTCAAAAATTATTATGAGAAATTATATTCACAGCCTCATGTAGAGGGTATTCAAAAAATGGAGAAAGTACTTAGCTCATTAAATTTACCAACTCTTACAGCAGATGAAAACAAAGTTCTAACTGCACAAATAACTAAGGAAGAAATTCACTCTGCTATAAAAAGGCTTAAAACCAACAAGGCTCCCGGCCCTGATGGGTTCAGTGCAGAGTGGTACAAGAAATTGAAGGAGCAAGTAACACCAGTTCTCTTAAAAACATTTAACTGGGTGCTTTCTAATGGGGAGACCCCTCTTTCATGGAAAGAGGCAGTAATCTCGGTTATACCTAAAGATGGAAAAGACAGGTCAGAATGTACAAACTATAGACCAATAAGTGTCCTAAACCTAGACTATAAGTTATTTACATCAATATTAGCCAAGAGAATAGACAAAATCTTACCAAGAGTAATCAATTTAGATCAAACTGGATTTGTGAAGTCTCGCCAAACTCATGATAATGTTAGAAGATCCCTGCAGATTATTAGACACATCAGTCTAAATAAATTACAAGCTGTTGTATTGAGTTTGGATGCTGAAAAAGCCTTCGACTCTGTGAGATGGGAATTTTTATTTAGAGTTATGGAAAAATTTGGTTTTGACGACTTGATTATTAAGACATTAAAGGCCTTGTATAATAAACCGACAGCCAGATTGAAAATTAATGGAGAACTCTCTGAATCCTTTGAACTTGAAAGATCCACAAGACAAGGCTGTTCCCTAAGCCCACTTTTGTTTGCGATTTTTATAGAACCGCTGGCCCAGTGGATTAGACAGAATGATAATATAAAAGGCATTAAGATGGCAACAGGTGAACAAAAATTGGCCTTATTCGCAGACGATGTTCTGGTTTATTTATCAAAGCCTACAGAGTCACTACCAGTACTGTTCTCGGTCTTAAGAGAGTATGGGTCATATTCAGGGTATAAACTAAATGAGCAGAAAACACAAGTTCTTAGTATTCATTATTGTCCCCCTCAGCATTTACGACGTGACTTTAAGTTTGATTGGGATAATAAATCTTTGAAATATTTGGGCATATATATACCAACAGACTTATCCACTTTAGAAGAACTTAATTATGGTCCTTTGAAAAAAGAAATTACCGCAGATATTCATAGATGGAATTTAATACCCTGTTTAAGTATTACATCAAGGGTGGAAATTATAAAAATGAATATACTCCCGAGAATGTTGCATTTATTCCAGACATTCCTATTGGTAAACCGGACCAATATTTTGCGCAATGGGATAAAATTATATCCAGGTTCATATGGGCAGGCAAAAAACCAAGAGTTAAATTTAAGACACTGCAGCTCTCTAAAGAGAATGGAGGTCTAGCCCTTCCATGCCTTCAGGATTACTATAGAGCGACTCAAATAAGACCATTAGTGGGCTGGTGTAAACCCAGCTATAACTCAAAATGGAAAGAGATAGACTGCCTCCTAGGGGGGAAACTCCCGGTTAATATGTTGATTGGTGACCCTTCATTGATCTGCTTGCTGACAGATCCTAATAATCCTTGGGTAAAAAGTTCTATAAAGACATGGGGGGAAATACTTAGAAAGTATCAACTGAAAGAAAAGGCTGAATACTTTAAGTGGTTCTCTTATGATCCAGCATTTCCTCCTAGTCAAAATGATTCGAGATTTAAAGAGTGGTGTAATAAAGGTCTTACCACCTACTGTACCTTATTTAAGGAAGGGACATTGATGAGCTTCCAGGACCTTAAAGACAAGTTTGGCTTGTCGAACCAAGATCATTTTAGATATTTCCAAATTAGAGACTTTGTCACTAAAAAATTTAAACAACAACCAAATTTTGTAAAGGGAGAAATCCTTGATATTTTTCAAAGCGCTTATAAAGATGCTCCCTACCAAAAAATTATCTCCAAGTTATATTTGAGTATTCAGAATCTGAAGGCCCATGATGCATTACATATAAAAGCAAGATGGGAAGCAGAGGGTAACTTAACGCTTACAAAGGAGGAGTGGGACAGAATATGTAAACAGCAGTGGACTGTAACAAGCGCCCCCTCCTGGAGAGAGTTTAGTTGGAAGAATGTAACTCGATATTTTAGAACACCAGCCCAAAAGTGTAGATATTCTCATCAGACCGACTGCTGGAGACTGTGTGGTCAAACATTAGCAAACCATTTTCACATCTTTTGGTGCTGTACCTCTGTGGCTCCATTTTGGAAAGAAGTTCATAAGGTCCTGGAAGCAGTATTTAAGAGGAAAATACATTTCCAGTTCAATATAATGTATCTGGGGGATCTGGAAGATCTTCATCTCTTAAAAGCTGATAAATATTTGATGAGAGTACTGTTAGTCGCATCCAAAAAGGCCATAACTCGAGACTGGCTCAAGACAGAAACCCCTACTATCAATGAATGGATTGACTTGGTGTACAATATTTTTACAATGGAAAGATTAACTTTTAAGCTGAGATCACAGATGGATGACTTTGAGGAATATTGGTCAAAATGGTTGACTTATATTTCAGATGTAAGGCCAGACTTTGTATAATAATCCATATCTTTAATGTTGGTTATGTTTTCCCCACTGAGTATTTTTTCTTTATGTTCGTGTTATGTCATGTTACGTGTTTATTGTATATGACAAAAAACCTAATAAAATATGAATGACAAAAAAAAAAAAGAATCACAGCCTTGGACTTGGAGGTGCTGATTCTCATCCCAGCGGCTTCACACTCGGCTGCAAACCGATCCCAGTTCACAGTGAAGGTCCTGGTTCCAGGAAGCCAAGAGAACAACATCATCCGCAAAAAGCAGAGAAGAAATCCTGTGGTTCCCAAACCGGACTCCCTCCAGCCCACGGCTGCACCTAGAAATTCTGTCCATAAAAGTAATGAACAGAACCAGTGACAAAGGGCAGCTCTGCTGGAGTCCAACATGCACTGGAAACAGGTCTGACTTACAACTGTCAATGCGGACCGCTACTGCTCCGGTTGTACAGCCCTTAGCAGAGGGCCTCTGACCCCATACTCCCAGAGCACCCTCCACAGGACATTACGAGGGACACGGTCGAACACCTTCTCCAGATGCACAAAGCACCTGTAGACAGGTTGGGTGAACTCCCATGAACCCTCAAACACACTATAGAGGGTGTAGAGCTGGTCCACTGTTCCACGACTAGGACTAAAACCGCACTGTTCCTCCTGAATCCGAGGTTCGACTATCGGCTGAATTCTCCTCTCCAGCACCCTGAAACAGACTTTCCCGGGGAGGCCGAGAAGTGTGTTCCCCCTGTAGTTGGAACATCCCCTCCGGTCCCCATTCTTAAAAAGAGGGACCACCATCCTGGTCTGCCAGTACAGAGGCACTGTCCCCGACCGCCGCGCAATGTTGCAGAGATGTGTCAGCCATGACAGCCCCACAACATCCAGAGACTTGAGGGCCTCAGGGTGGATCTCATCCACCCCCGCTACCTTGCCACCAAGGAGCTTTCTGACTACCTCAGTGACTTTGGCTTGGGTGATGGTTGAGTCCACCTCTGCTCTGAGTCCCCAGCCTCTGCTTCCTCAATGGAAGACGTGTCGGTGGGATTGAGGAGATCCTCAAAGTATTCCTTACACCGCCTGACAACATTCCCAGTTGAGGTCAACAGCTCCCCACCTCCACTGTAAACAGTGTTCTTCCTGAGGCGCCAGACTGTATGCCAGAACCTCTTTGAGGCCCACCGATAGTCCTCCTTCATGGCCCCCTGAACTCCTCCCAGACCCGAATTTTTGCCTTCACAACTGCTCGGGCCGCGGCACGCTTGGCCTGCCGGTGCCCCTTGGCTGCCTTGGGAGTCCCACAAGCCAACCAGGCTCGATAGGACGGTGGTGGACATCCCTTCCGGTGTCCACCACCAGGTTCGGGGGTTGCCGCCACAACTGGCACCAGAGACCTTAAGACCACAGCTCCAAATGGCTGCCTCGACAGTTTGAGACAGATACATTATTACAAATTTTGATCTTTAATACTCTTTGGTCTTCGTCATAACTTGGTCTCTGTTACTGTAGTCTTGCCCATTACATCCTTTTTTCACTTAAAATTCAAGTTTTAATGCTGCCTTGATGTGACTGGTAAAATGTAGGCCTGTTTCAAAGATTAGGATGTCTTGTTTCAGAGATCCAGGACAAGTGGAACTGAATAGAACATCTCACTTTGTTAAAACCTTGTACATGAAGACAGAGACAGACTCCCAGCTCTTTTCAAATCAATCATAAGAAACAACAGGCAAATTCATAATCTGCTCAGGACGGTGAGGGAAGCGCTGGTGACTTCATTCATTACGCCGAGATTTAATTTAGATTACAAGCTCGAACGGGGGCATAATCACTTCCTAGGGATGGCACTCCTCTATTTACTTACTGTACTTCCCCCATTGTTGCATGATTTGACTATTCTTTAACGGCTGAACGGGGGGTGGGCTCATCAGTATTGTCTGGGCAATGATAAAACTTTAAGCATCTCCCTAATAATATCTCCTCCCGCGTGCCCTGTCATGAGTAATTGGACTTGAGGGAGCAGATATTGATTTTTCTTCACGACTAAGCACGGCACCCTTCCCCTCGCACAACCCGACCTTCAGAGTGACGCAAAAGCCCTCCGTTTGCCTTGGGCCAGACTCTGACCGAGGTTCACTCAAGGCCAAATGCAGCCTGCCTCCGAAAAAAAAAAGACAGACATGGCCGTTCATAGCTGTAATTGTCATGCCGAGCCCGGTGGCAGAGTGGCCAAAAGGAGAGCAGATGAGGTGAAAAGTTAAGCCGTCTGCCATCGATCGGAGCCGTGATGCTGGAGTGATGGCTGCTCGGCCTTTTCCAGGAGGATATGCACTCTCTAGCTGTGATTAGGTGTTTTATTTGTTCAATTAAATTTCTCAAGGATATGGTGGTAGTTTTAAATGAGAAAGTCAACAGGGAAACTTGAAATTTGGCACTGGGTTAAATAAACTTTTAAAAAGTAATCTTTAAAAAGACTTTTCTACAAGACCAAATAAAAAAAATAAGTTTGCTATTAATGGGCATAATTATCATTTTATGCATTTTTTTTTTTTTTTTTTTTTTTGCATTCTCTGTGCTGACTGAGGGACCCAGTCTTAACATTGATAATTGGATTGTGATACACTTGTTTCAGAACTAGTTATTTTTCTACATTATTTCACTTTCACTTTTATGGCACAACAGTTAGGTTTCAAACAAGATGAACCATAGAACTTAAACCTCACAACAATTAACAAACAACAACAATTAATATAAATTAATATTCTATATCTCTGATCAGTTCTTTGTTATTCACAAGTTGTCCCTCTCTCCCACTCCCCTCTGGGGCAGGGGTGACTGTTTCAGATGCCTGGCTGCTGGCAGATGTCCCAGTGGTGACTGGACCTTAGCTGACCCCATCTGTGCATGTGTGCTCCTGTCCCGACCAGTGGGCCATCAACCTCCCCAACTCACCTGTCTGGATGAGGCCTGCAACCTTACAGACCTAAACTATGATAATATAGATGAGCTAATGGACTTTATTTAACAGTCCTAGACAAATTTTGCCTGTCCATCCTGGGAGAGGACCTCTCCAGTATGGGCTCCATAAGGTTTCTTCTTTTTTTTCTCTACAGCTGGGGTTTTTCCTTTACTGAGAGGGAGGGTCTAAGGACAGGGATATCCTGGGCCTGTTTAGTTTAGAGTAGTTATTGTTTATGTTTGATTTTGTGTTATGTCTGAATGTGTGTTTATGTCTGATGAACTGTTTGTGACGCCCTTTGAGATGACTTGTTGTGATACTGGGCTATATAAATAAAATGTAATTGAAATGAACAACACTGATCTACAACACCGAATCGTGGAAGAAGCAAGTAACACCAGCTCTTCAAGTATGATTAGCCAATTAAAAATAGGCATGAGCTGATTTGCATTTGAAGACAAACAAACAAACAAACAAACAAACAAACTAATCCTGTCCATTTACTATACTGAAGTTAAAAATGGGCACACTAAAAGTGTAAATAAGCTCTATCACTCTATTCACGCCGCCAGCCCTCCCACTAGCAAAGGATCGAAGGTTTGAAATGTAAGTTTTGTACCTGGATCTATTCCTCTTGACTAACTGGAACACCTTCTTCCATGATTGTAGGTCACTCTGGCCATGTAGCTCTTCAAATCTATATTTAAATGGTTTGATTTGCATCACTCCTGTTGCATTGCTTGTTGCACCCAGTACAGGCAAACTTAGGAAATGAACGGTTGCTTCAGTCACTCATGACTCCTTTGGTGAGTCTATCATAATAGTTCTTCTGGAGTTGTATTTTAACCTTTATTCTTTAAATCAGCCAATCTTTTGCATCACTTTTTAACTGTTCCTCTACAAGATCAAAATAAAAAAAAACAAAAAACAAAGTGGACCACACCACACAATATATTCAAAAAAAGGAATATCTACTGCTTTGAAAAGTCACAGACTAAGACTGCTGGCCCTGTACTGTTCACTCTTACATCTCTCCGTCGATCCACGAGCCTGGTTAGCCTCTCCACCAGATGTGTGACGAAGATGACATCCATGACATCAGTGAAGTGCGCCGCCCTGCTGGTGAAGGCCACTAACTGCTGCCCCAGTGGCTGTGCATTACTGGTATTAATGGAAATCTGAAATAAAAAAAGAAAATGTTTAAACAAACATGTTCTGAAAATCCAAGAACACAAGACATCTACGACAGAACCTAAAATCTATTTTATGTACTACAAAAATAAGATTAATGTACAGTAAGCTCAGGAATGATGTAAAATACACTTGACAGTCTTTATTCAGTCAATAAAGGTGCAAGTGTGGAGACACCTGCAGGCTACAGCTGATTCACTGGAGATGTTTGAGTATTGTGAGATATGAAGTTATTAAAGCAGCAGTTTGTTAGCACAGCTTGGCAAATATGTCAGAGTCAACATGCTCTGTGCTAAATTCTGCAAACAGAGTTGCAACATCACACCTCTGCAAAGGAAAGCCCTGTTAGATGAAAATTAAACAGGATATAATCAATTTTAGTAAAGGTGGCAGAGCAGTTCATGCCTCCCAGCAAGGAGTGTGAGTGAGATCAATCCTCGAGCCGGTCGTCACACTATCTCTCTGGGTGAGAGAGATAGTGTTAGCATGTGTACTCTTCTGGTACTCTGGCTTCCTCCCGCAGTTCAAAGGCATGCAGGTTAGGAGAACTGAGAACTCTAAATTGTCCCTTGTGAATAAATGTGAGAGCAAATGGTTGTCTGTCTGTGTATGTTTCTGTGTCAGCCCTGCGACTAACTGGTTACTGTTCAGGGTGTACCCCGCCTAAGGCCCATAGCTACTACTGAATACGATCCAGTCACCTAACAGGAATGAGGCACACAGGCAGTACAAGGTTTCAACTTGCAATGTTTTGACATAAGTGATTACAAATGAGCAGAATGTAAAATGCTCACTTTAAAATGTCAAATTTATATCACAATTCAATAAAATGTTCTATTCAATTTTATTTATATAGCCCAATATATAACAGCAGTCACCTCAAAAGGCTTTACAAACAAATAGTCACACAAACAAACATAAACATACAATCAAACATAAGCAATAACTACACTAAACTAAACAAACCCAGGACATCCCGTGTCCTCAGACCCTCCTTTTTGGTAAGGAAAAACTCCTAAAAATCCCAGCTGTGGGGAAAAGAAAAGAAGAAACCTTATGGAGGCAACTTTGAAGGAGAGACCCGCACCCAGGATGGACAAGCTATAATGTGTCTAGGACTAAAAAAATTAGTAACTGAACATGTTAGGTCAATTGTGATTAATTATGTTGATTATGAAATTATTAATTAGATAACAATTGACATTATCAACAATGGGATGGGATGTGTTAGCCAAATAAGAGTTCTTACTACACATGCCCTCAACATTCAGCATTTGTACCCAAACTGTTTAAGCTTGGTCATATACCTCATTATACAGATTCACCTGAGAAATATCCTACTTGAAAATCTTGCCTTTTTGATGAAAATGGAGTACAGTAAGTCTCTAAGTTTTTACGCCAGACTCCATTTAACCAGGACTGGCCCAAACATTAAATCTAAATTTGTGCGCTTTTGACAAGGCAGGTAGGTGACATGCCATAGGATATATTTATTCAAAATTTACACCAATAACTATTGTGGGACATCGCTGTTTTATGCGTCTGGTTAAAACATCATTTTACATCATTTTATCTGCTACACCGCTCAAGTCGACCTCCCCCCTCTGTTTGACCAACTACTTAGTGTCCAAACCCAAAGTTGAGGCTATTTAGCCCCATGCCTCCTTTCCATTGTCCTTGTGAAATGGGACTTCAGTGTTGTTAAATGTTAAATGAATCATAAAAGAAAAATAACATACCTGTGTGAGCTCGTGCAGCACCCTGGTCAGTTCACTGGCGTATGGACATTGTGTGTAATCATCCTCGGCCCAGCGTCCCATGCGGTCACATCTCCTCCACGCCTTCTTCTCTCTCAAGTGGGACGAGTGACGGGCGCTGCCAGAGGGGTGCGGGGCGGAGCCAAAGGTGGCAGGGGCACAGGGCAGGAAGGCTAGGATCCCTGCAAGAGTCTTCGGCCACCTGTCACAAAAAATACCTCTAAATTATAAAGCTTTTTACTCCTGCCGCCGAGTGGTCACTTCATATGTCCTGGCCTGGCCAATTTTTTTTTCTATGGTTAAAAGAAGTGTATGAACCATGAATTGGATAGACTTCACAAAACAGTACCAGCAATACCAAAATGAACCTAACCCAAAAGGAAGGGCCAAAAGGGATCACCAACCAGTTTGCTGTAGCTACCCCTAATGAATGAATGTTATGATTGGTTGCTTGGACTTTTTTTGTTGGAGAAAGCGTGAATGCGAAAGGTTCCAGACCCACTTCACTCAGCTAAGAAAGTAAATGGGTTTGGCAGCTCACAGTAAAAACTAAATTTTTAGAAAATATGCATTTATTATTTACATATGTCATTTAGTGCAAGCTCTGATGAATTACAGACCGAACACTGGGTTGAACTGTATATACCTTTAGATATCCCTATCAATCAAATGTATTCTCTTTCCACTTCATATGCAAATTAAACATTTTTATTATTTAAAGATGAGAAATGTGGCTCTAAAGGGAAAACTTAAGAGTGATTACAACTGCCACAGACTGGTAGCTTATTAAAAAAATGTGTTTGTAAGCTAAAAATAAGACTTTCCTCAATAATGTCATCAAGGGCCA
This sequence comes from Bostrychus sinensis, assembly GCA_020698575.1. Lineage (NCBI taxonomy): Eukaryota > Metazoa > Chordata > Actinopteri > Gobiiformes > Eleotridae > Bostrychus > Bostrychus sinensis. The sequence continues at coordinate 28,027,016 of CM036254.1, read as the reverse complement.
AAGCTGTAACCTGCTCCACTGACCAACCTCGACACGGGCCAGGCTGATTTTACAAGCAAATTGAACACTTTCATTTTCTGGCCAATGCCTTTTAGTGTTTCAGTAAAAGGCTGATTAAAGTGTAAAACGTCAGGTTAACAGTCACAGATTAGTCCACAGAACCCTATAGGCAGCAACATTTTGACATCTTACTCATATGTACAATCAAACAGAATTGTGAGTGTATGAATATGATTTTCTGTCACTTAAATGTAGAAATAGTACATTTTCAAAACTGTATTCCCAATATTTGTGTATTTATGTACTTTTTTGATTTTTGTTTGTTTTTATTTTATACTTCTCTTCTAAAGTTAAAGGTGCATTGTGTAAAAAAAAAACTTTGAGTATTCTGAGTAGATCCCTTGAACCTTGAGGTTATGTTTAAAGGTCCCTTAATATGCTAAACTGCTATGCTAAAACCTTTTTGAGCTTTTAACCATGTTATAATGTTTCCTCCTCAAAAACCTACCTGGAGTTGTATTTTGTTTCACCCACATGATTAAGTAATCCTGTATGCTGAGGCGCTGCCCTTCTCATGTCTTATGGCTCTACATAGACTCGTTAAACCAGCGTTTCTAAAGCTCATACACCATCACTGGACTCGTTCTGATAATTTCAGCACTTACATTACAGTCACTACAAAGCCGTCAGCTCATTTATCTATCTGTTAGCATCATGTTGCTAATAGCCATGTTAAATAGCCATTTTATGCTCTGTCCAGTCCCCACTGTTACCAGCAGGGCGGTGGCAGAAAACCTAATCCAATTCTCTGCTAATTGAAAGCAACATCTCTCCAAAAGAAGACATTTTCCATCATATACGTGCATTCTTTTAAGTTATAAATCATAAGAAATCATAAGAAAGCATAATATAGCACCTTTAAGAAACAGTCAGACCTGGATAAGGCTAAAGAATATAGTTACAAGCAAGACAGTAAACAACTGGTTATGAGCCTACATGGATCTACACAGACCTATTTCAATTTTGCATGTCAGCCGTGCTAGACAGTAACTAGATTTTTTACTCAAGTAATCCACTTAAGTATATTTTTTGAAGAAAAAGTACTTTGAGTAAATTTTGGATGATTTTATTTTTACTTTTACTTGAATAAAAAGTGAGTAGTCTTTGTTCTCTGTGGTTTAGTGGGTAGCACATCTGATTTGTGATCAGAAGGTTCTGGGTTTGTTGGATACTTTTACTTTTACTTGAGTAATATTATGTTTGAAGTAACAGTACTTTTACTTGAGTACAGCTTTTGAGTACTTTGTCCACCACTACATGTCAGTTTAAAAAAGTATGTTATTTTGGGAATTTTATTTCTACATATAAACCAAGCTTTTGCCTTTTGTTGAAAAAATTCCAGGCTAAAAATGTTTTCTAATAGTGATATTATAAGGTCTTCATACAAAGCCTGCATTTGGTGCTTTTTAAAACCTTTTGTATTTGGTCTGTAAATTAGTTTTTCTATACTGGTCTGATTGTGGGCCCCAGTTGTAACGCTTAAGCTCTCTAAAACCATTATTGGGTCCAGACCCACAATTTGAAAACCTCTACTCAAAACCAAATTAAACACAATTTACATAAGTTATAAGGTCAATATATTCACAAGCATGTGATATAACTACAGTTGGAAAACAGTGTATGTTTATCACTTTAAACACAAGCACTTTTAAAAACTACAATCCTCTTGCCAGAAAGCCTTGTATTTTGTGCAATTAGTTCACCACCACTTAACCCATACCAGCTAAAAAAAAACATTTTCTAATAAATCTTGCATTATTTTTGTGTTGGAGACAATAATTATGTGTGCCAATGGGAATAGTCAAATGTAAAATAATTTTTAAAAGCCTGGGTTGGATTCTCATCTAAATGGAAACAAAGCCTCCCTGCCCTCTGTAGCTTAGTTATACACTGTCAGACATAAACCTGCCATTGTGCTGCTCTCCGCCCCGTTCTCATTTGTGCCTTATTCTCCGTCCACGTCGCCGCGGCAGCTACTTAGTAATAAATTGCATTAATTTCACCATCAACAAAAAGAGGGCTCATTTTCCAGCCCATTACTCCAGTGGTCCAGTAGAAACAAAGGCTTTCTGCTCAGTGCACTCAAACTGGCAGATACAATACACCGTACACCGTACCAGCCCGCCCACAGGGGTGGACTGGTCAGCATGTTAACATGTCGTGTAAAAATACAGCCAATTTTATTCTTTTCATTATTACTTTTTCCATTTATGTTTTAAAAATTCACTACTAACATTGACAGATTGTAGCAGAAGTGCCACTCATCTAGTTTTAGTCTACTGAATGTAAATGTCTATTTAAATATGCTTTTACTCATTTTTAGTATCTAAGATTTAAATGCTGAACATGAGTAACAATTTTTGTTTTCTCATGCCTGATATGTTGAATGACAATAAAGGAACCTTGAATCTTGAATCTTACCATTACTCCAGTGTAACCAATGAAAGTGTCCCTGATCTGAATAGGACCATACCCCTTTTGTCTAAGCGTGTGATTGGTCAAAAATGTTAGTCCCTCCTCTAGTTCCCCTTCTGTCAAAAATGCTTCATAGTAAAGCCAAGATGAGGTCTCAGAGTCAGAGTTTTCTTTTTGTTTGTTTGTTTGTTTTTGTTTTTTCCAGGGATGACATGTATTATGCTGCTATTGACTGAATACGTCTGGTAGTGCATCTTTAATCTAATTTATTGATTTTATTTATTTATTCATTTTTTATTATGCATTAATTTATTGTTTATACAAAAAAATAGCGTGGACTTAAATTTCCAGCTTGGATTTACAGTTGATACATAATAAACTTCCTACAGATGGAGAACCAAACAAAGGAATCAAAGAAAGCCTGCTTCATTTGTATTGGCTATTATAACCCTGACAGGACTAAACACAGTCGAAATTGCTGTAAATGGAAGGTAACCTAGGTAACCCTGACTAGACTACCATCTGTTACAATTTGGCCCATTTTCTTTTTTGAATTGCCTTAAAAGGGGAATTTTTACCTTAATTAAAGAGGTTTGGATTCAGTGTGGTGACTAAAGAAGTTATTGCAGGGTGAATAAAGCACCTCCCCTTGGTGTATCTTGACAAAAAAACAGCCTTGCAAGAATGGGAGCACTGATCCAATGTCCCTGAAATCTAGAGTTTTGCGAGAAAGCAAGCCCGTTAGCCCTAACAAACCAGCTAACGTTTTCATTCTTTTCTTTTTTTTCTGACAATCAGCTATTCAGTTTTAAAAACAAAATAAAAAATGTAAAGAAAAACAACTTGACCATTATGTAAAACATAATTTTATTTTTATTTATTTAGACTACTCATAGCACCTTTAAGTCGCCTTCTAACCTATTTACTGATAACCTTTTCACCTGTAAGTAAAAAGGTGGGCGTAAAAAGGCTGTTTGTCCTCCCTTTTATGTGAAGCCTCAGTTGTGGCAACAAGTTGTGTCCTTTTTACAGCCTGCAGTAAAGTTGGAGCTGTAATGTTTGTGGGACTCCTGATACCTTATTTCCAATTATTATTAAAATATATGAACCGACTGCACTTTACTGCTCCCATTCAGATCGGGTCCTTGACAATTAATGAGCCAAGAACAAGCAGAGCAGATGAGAATGTGGTGAGTCAAATGGTAAATAAAAATGTCAACAAGGAGAGTTCAGCACCACATGTTAATACAGTGGTATTGGCCTCTTCTGCTGGTATTGGTATGGATTAAGTATTGCAGAATTGATAAATGCAGAGCTGGCCCTAGCTCTGTTGGTGCCCTAGGCAAGATTTTGAATTTCGGCCCCTACCCCCATCACCACTAAAAGCAGAATATAAACTACATTTGATAAAACCTTACTAAGCATTAATATCTATTTCATGCCACTCCCTGAACTGTGCCGTGATGTATTTTGAATAAGGTTTTTATGGAGTACAGTAGAAGGGTGGGGGCTTCAGGAAAATTTGAACAAAACAGATGTAATTTCATGTAATCCAGTGCATTTTAGATCACATGTGACTTTCAGCAGCTACTACACTGTAATAAAAAGGGAGACAAATTATGATTTTATTTCTCTTCAAGTTTCAAGACAAAACATTTTTTATAACAACTCTCACATTTTAAACATGAGCTGCTACTCTACACAGACAGCAGCAAAGTGTGATTTAGCTTTAGTGTATTTTTTTTATTTTTTTTTTTAAACATGCTGCCTATTACTTGTATTGAAATCCTGTGTCAGTGGTTCCCCAGTGGAGCCCCCAGCTCTGCTCCGCCCCTGCAGCACAGAGTCACAGAGGCTTCAGTCTCATCTACTCATCAACCTCAGGCTACAGAAGCTTTTGTTAGGACGTCTTTCATTACTGCATGTATTATTTCATGAGCTGTATATGATCGTATCTCCACAAGAGGTCCATTGTCATCAAACAAAAAGTTAAAGCTTGACAAGTGTAGAACACATCTGTGGAGTGTTCATAATTTGTAGGTATATACTGTTATTGATCAGGATTATTGAGCCTTATTGTGACCTGAAGCTCGGGGCAGTGGCAGGCGCCCCCCAGTCACTCTGCGCCCTTAGCATTTGGCTGTATCACCTATGCCACGGGCCGGCTCTGGCTAAATGTGGTTGTATTTTATCATTGCAATCTGAGGTACTCTCCAAGGCCCACAGAAGAATATTTAAAATTAAAAATGCATGAATAATTGATGTTAGTAAACCTGGGACATAAACATTAAACCTAGTTCATTTCCAGGACATCACACCTAAACACTGATACTTCGTCACTCACCTGAAGTCACCCTTGTTGTTGGTGACTCTGTCGGCGGGACAATACGGCGCTGATGTCTCCAGGACGACGATTTCCATTTGCCGCGAGCTGTTGCCACGGGAACTGGTGACGAGACACTCCCAGATCCCAGCGAGGGTCACGTCTATGTTGGACAGGACAACTTCACTGCAACAACAGACACAGACAGTACTTAAAATCTAGAGTAATAGTAATAGTAAAAGTAATAGTACTGATGTTTTGAAATACTATTACTCAAAAAGAAGTTAAGTAGTCAACAAAAATATAACTAAAAGTAAAAAAGTACTGATTGTAAAGTTTATAATGTAAAGTAGATTAAAAAGTACAGAAGTACTACATAAAACTTCAATTACTTCTACTCCCTTTGCTTTTATTAAAAATAACACACCTGCCACCACTGCTACTACTACTAATACTACCACAGCTGTTACTACTACTACTAGTACTACAGCTGCCCCTACCACTACTACTACAGCTGCTGCTGCTACTACTACTTCAGCTGCCACTTCCACTACTACTACTAGTGCTACAGCTGCTATTACTACTACTACTACTACTACAGCTTCCCCTACCACAACTACTAGTACAGCTGCTACTACCAATACAACTACTAATACTACTACTACTGCTGCCACCATTACTTCTATTACTACAGTTGTTACTACTACTTCTAGTACTACAGCTGCCCCTACCACTACTACTACAGCTGTTACTACTGCTACTAGTACGACAGCTGCCCCTACCACTACTACTAGTACAGCTGCTACTACCAATACAACAAACAACAACAACTACTACTACTACTACTACTACTACTAATACTACAGCTGCTACCATTACTACTACTACAGCTGTCACTACTACAGCTGGTTCTAATACTACTAATGCTTCTACTACTATTACTACAGCTGCCACTACCACTACTACTACTGCTTGTACAGCACCACCACGACTATTACTACAGCTGCTACTGCCACTACCACCACTACTACTTTTACTACTACTACCACAACTACTGTCAATACGTTCACTCATTCAGGGATTAAAAAAATATGGGAAATATAAATATGATACTTTTTCCCTCCAAAAACAACTCAAGCAATAGTATGTTGTAGAAAATGTAGAACCTACTTTCTTCAAAAAAAAAAAAAAAAAAAAGTCTTTAAGTAAAATACTTAAAAGTATCTAGTTACTTTTCACCTTTGGAGAAGTCAAGGTATCTGTGTGAGTTGGCCGTGGGTCCCAGGGTTAAATGTAGCTTGGGATTAGCTTTTGTTAAGCCTAGGATTATTCAAGAATTTTGCAAAAAGATTAAGGTAAGTCATGAAGTAAAGTAGGTGGGGTGAAGGTGACTGTGACATGTTCACAGCTTACCACTTACTACTTCCAAAATTCTCATATTTCCCACATTTGAGGAAGCCTTCATGTGTGTATTCAAATGCAAAGGGTTTAACATGGGTCTCTGCCATACAATTATAATTATTTATGCTTATCTCTTCTACTACTGTATGTACCTCAGTATTGTACATTTTGTGTCATTTTTACATAATCAATCCATTATACTAACACATATAGTAAAATGAATTATTACAGAATTGCCATAATATGATTGTTGTATTTTATCATCAATAATAATAATAGTCTTATATAGCGCTTTTCTTGTCACTCAAAGTCACGTTAGTTGGGTGAAGTTTGTTGCCCAAGGACACAACATAAGTATACAAGGCTGGCAGCGGGAATTGAACCGCCAACCTTCCAGCTAGCTGGGGAAATGGTCTACCTATTGAGCTACTGTTGCCCATACACAACCTGAGGCTCTCTCCAAGAAACACATAATTACATTTTTATTCTAAAATGAAAATACTTTGGGGTCACAGTGGCAAAGCTGTAAGTGCTCTCGCCTCCCAGCAATGAGGTTGTGAGATTGATCCCTGGACCAGTTGTTGCACAGTCTTCCTGGGTGGAGTCTGCATGTCCTTCCCTTGCCACCTACTCTGGCTATCTCCCACCATCCACTGGTGACTCTAAATTGCCCCTATTGAATCAATGTGAGAGTAAACGGTTTTCTGTCTGTCTACGTCTCCATCTCAGCCTAAGGCCCATAGTTACTGGGGTGGGCTCCACTATTTGTGACCCCTAACAGGAATAATGAATGAATACAAATACTTAACCCTCAATTTTTTTTAAGTTGATTTGATTCAGATCCGCTTTTCTCTGATAGACTAGTAGGTCGATCATGTGTGTCTTCAAAAGCAAAGGGCTTAAAATATTGTCTTTGACTTACAATCATCATTACTCACGCTTATCTCTCCTACTTTGTCACAGCGATTCCTATCTCATTGAAAAAAGCTTGATTAAACAAAGGATGGCGAAACAATGACAAAGAGCCAACGCGGGCCATTTGCCAAGACGACTAATCTGAAGGATTTTACTTCTGAAGAAAAAAAAGAGAGAAAAGCCGCCACTGATTGCTAAGCAACGAGCATTGCCTTCATGGAAATACAGCCTTCGTCAGAAATGCCATCAGTATCCAAATAAAAGGCAGAATTAGAGAGACATGCACTCAGCTGTTTGTGCTTTTTGCGCATTTGATATCTTTTTTCTGAACATATTAAACCACTACACAAAGCTTCTCTAATATACAGTAGGCATTGAAAACTGGAGTGCAGTGCTGGATTTATTGAGTGCACTTTGCAAAACGCAAGGACACTGTAAAACAGATTACTGTGCATGCAGCAACATGTATTGGTAGAAAATATCAAAGTATTTCAATGTGATGTTTACTATGGAGGATGAAAAGAGCTAAAGTGAAGTTCATAATGAACTGCAGCAGCACAATATTATTTAAATAGTAATATAATTATAATTATTATTTTTTTGTTTATTTTTTACATACATTTGTTATTTTAATGAATTGATGATGTATTTATTTATTTCATTTTGTCACTTTTAGTTTACCCCCTTTTGTACCTTTGAATACACAGGTGTAATTTTAGAAACTAGGAAACTAAGACCTCAGCACAGTGCAGACCTCCATCAAGCTGTTAGCCCTATCTTGCAATGGCAAAGCAGCATCCAATCTTGGACGGAACACATAATCTCTATTACTATCTATCTTTTAAAAACCTGTGCAATATTTATTATTGAGTACAATAATTATTTTTATGCAGCAATTTACAAGGTACACTTTATACTGCTATTTATGAATATCCATATACTGTACATACTCATTCTGTCAGACCAGATACTGTACATATTCATCACTTGTGTGCTACTGCTCACTGTACTTCTGCTGTTACAACAATGCAATTTCCCCACTGAGAGACTAATAAAGGTTTTCTTATTCTTATTATTTGTTGTGTCACAATCATTTAAAAAGACCAGAAAATATGAGGTAAAGTAGCAGTGGTTAGTTCCGGATATGATTATACTACCACCAACTTTTAACAAAAGTTCAGCCATTTTCTTCTGTGTTTTGACTGTTGAGCTATGTCCACTAGTGTCCCCAACAGTCCATGCATGTACTGCTTTGACAAAAGAACGGGTCATCTGTATCTAAACAAATATTTACTGTAGAGTTTAAGAACCTTAAAATGTGCTAATATTTCTAAAGCAGACATCTTTGAAACCAAATCCATATATACTTAATACAGCTATAATTACCATAGCCTTTTTGCAGCTTGAATAGTTTTCATAAAGCAGATCAGTATTTTTTCATGACTAAGTTCTATCCCACTCATAAATATAATTTCAATGTCACTTATAATGCTGTAAAATTAACCATTTACTCTATGCAAACTGCAAGAAATGCAAAAAGAGATAAGTAATGGAAAAAAAAAAAATCCACAGAGTGACGATTTTACAGCAACTGTTCCTTATACCGCTTTCAAAAACCTAAGCTGTCACTGCGCACAAAAGAGCTACATTCCATTGTGTATTTCAAGTTTCTGGATATAAAAGGGACAGTGAGTGACTTCAAACAGAAAATGATTTGAGAGAGCATTGCATGATGGTCTATCTGGGCTCCTGCTGGTGAGGAAATAGGTATAACCACATCAACTTGCTATGATGGTTGGTAATGTGAAAAATGCATGCTGACCAAAGGCTTTGATGCACGACTTAAAAGTTTAGACATAAAATAAGTGATTTTATTTACAACTCAAAATGCATGCAAGTATCATTTTGCATGCATTTTTTATCTTAAGCCAGTTAGTCACCGATTATTAAAGGTTATATAGTGCTTTTTCTGGCTTTTTGAACTAAGTTTAGACACCTTTGCATTAGTGTTATCGTGTTTTCTAACAAGTATGTATTGAAAACATCTTCTTTGGAAGATGTTACTTTCAATTTGCAGAGAATGCTTAGATTAGGCTTCTGGCACCCTCTGCTGACAACAGTAGGGAATGGACAGAGCATAAAATGGCTATTTTGCATGGGTATTAGCAACAGGACGCTAACACATATGATAAAAGAGCTGACTGCTTCATAGTGGGTCTTTTGAACATAAGCAAAGAAAAAAAGCACTTTATTAATCTTTGTGTATGATGCCATTTTACTATAAAATGAAAAATCAGTGGAAACAGAGCTGTAAACCTGTTTTTTGTTTTGTTTAGTTTTTTTGTTTTGTTTTATGTTAAAGGAATGAGAGCAGACTGGATGTAGAGGGCTTGTTGATTGGTCAGTGCTTTCTGGAGTGGGCGGGGCTTCATGGGAAAGGTGGAGCCTGTGCCAGAGAATATAGGATTACTTAAACATGTGTGAATGAAGCAAAACACAACTCCAGGTATGTTTTTGATGAGGGAGCAACATTATATCAAACAAACAACCCATTGGAGCCCATTGATAGATCGGAAAGTACAAGAAAAAAGTTATTCATCAATCTGGTATGAACTGCTTCAACCCAAAAATTATATTAAGAAACCAGCCTTGCATATACTTTATAATTTATATCCTACTGATCCTTGGTCCAGCTGCTGTTTCCTTATAATTCTTCAAAGCACAGTCCCTGTAAATCATACAGGCGTTTTGCAGCCAGTCAGAATAATTGGTGACTTCCAGCTGTGAGGATATGAATTATGATTCATATGAAAGTTAAATTAAAAGGGACACAACATATGCATTATTTATAAAGCATTTGGTGCGCTGTCATCATTTCAGGAATTTTGGTTATAGCTTCTGTTTCTGATAAAAGGTGCAATTTTGTGAAAACGGCAGGGAATGCACTACAGATGGTACAATTAACAAAAAAAGACTGAAATGATAAACCTTGTAAAATATTGCTTTTTAATATGACTGCTATTGCCTAGGTCCCAGGACACCCCCAGATACTTTACTGAGTTGCAGTTGGTCATTATGTTTTGGCTCCTCATAACTATTTAGCACAGGCCAACTCGTGTTGTAGTAGTAGTAGTATATTGTTTGAAAATCCCAGAATTAGCACAGTATTTTAATATTAATAATAAATTGAATGTTTTATGTTCTGTGTCCATTTACACAAAATATGCTACATATGTTAGTTTGATCGCCAACTACTTTTTTTAGTCTTACTTCAGCATTTTTATTTTTATATGTTTAGGCCTTTTTTCGGCTTTACTGTATAGTGCAGTGGAGAAGTGACAGGAAATCACGAGAGAGAGACATTTGGCAAAGTGTTGGAGTCAGGACTCAAACCCACAACTCCGAGGCAGGCTGCAGTTGCCGTGTATGTGAGCCACATCTCTACCAACTGAGCAATACCACAACACTGTACAACTACTTTTTACTTGAGTAATATTATTTATTTATTTTATCTGCTTTTCCCATGAACCCCCGCTCACTCCAAAAAGCACCCAATCAATAATCCCTCTAAATCCAGTCTGCTGTCATTCATTTATTAAAAAAAAACAGTGTACAGCTCGGTTTCCACTGATTCCTCACAGCTTTTTTTAATTTTTTTTTTATTATTTTGTAGTAAAATGGCATAATTCAAAAAAGTTTAAGGAAGTGATGTGCTCTTTTCCTTTGATTATGTTCAAAAGACTGTCACAGCTATGCACTCTGCTGGTTTCTTCACATGTTTCTTTATGGTATCATTATAAAGAGCACTTATTATAAACGTTTTCTTTTAGCCATGTAATGCTTAAGGTTGTAAACATCAAATGCAGTTCTACAGGTAATCAAAACTGATTTAAAAAAACATGCATAAAAGCATAATAAAGACCCTTTAAGCAAACACAAATATGTTTTATGCAAATGCAAGCCTATATTGCACACCATGTCTAATTTCTGCCTATACATTCTTGAAGTACAGCACGTGGGAACCCAAGAAAGAAGAAAAAAATAACAGTCAATAAAACACAAACATAACAGCCAGCCTGGGCCACTTGAACACATAATCGTCACCTCTATAGTTCCACATTGGTTCGACTGTGAGTGGGTCAGGGGCACACGTAGACCTCACACACAGCACTGACCTACATTTTCACTAACACTGCACCATTGTAGAGCGGCTCCCATAGGACTCATTAGGAACATTTATGCTTGTGCGCTGATATTTAACAATTTGTTTACATAATGCTGCTTACAAGACTGTAAACTTTCAATCTGTCCTCTCTCTGCTCAGCAAATGTTCTGGACCGGGGTTTTTTGAGTGTAGGTCCGCTAATCATAGTGATCGACTGGGTTTTATAACATCTTCACACATTAATGCTTTCATGTTGGTGGTATTCGGGGCGCTAATGGGACTAATATATGCTACATGTGCATATATTAGTGTGCATTTACCGTTAACATACTGTAATTGGGTGGCATAATTCACTTGGAAATAATGAAGGGCCCATTCCTCTTTCCCCAGCATCCAGCTCTCATTAATTAGTCTGTTGTATTAACCCACTATTCATTACAGACTCTGCACATTATACAGTGTCTTAATAGTCTGCACTTCATGCTTATTTGGGCTAATGCTGTGCAACTGCAGGCTATGGAAATCCAGATACATGACCTGTTTGTTAGAATAGAATAAACTTTATCATCGCCGGAAGGAAATTTGCCTTGGGCAAAGTGCTCTGTTGCTTTAAACAATAACACTTGAGACAATAACACTGACAAGACAATGACTAAAAACACTAAACAACATTACTAAACAAGTTAAAAAGCCGCAATATAAGAGCTATATAGAGCTGAAAGGTGCATTACTTGAAGGAAAACCATGCAACCTCTTCACTATTTTGGTCATATTTTTTTTTTTTTTTTTTTTTTTATGGAACTCCCCCTACATTTCAGAGTAAAACTACCATAAAAACTCCCGTGTGACTCTTGTTTTCTTGTTCTTGTTCACCTCCTATGGACTTTCCGGGCCATTACCTCACCCTCACTCCCCTGTCTGGATGAAGCCCACCTGCTGCGTCCTTACAAACCTGAACTATGATGCTATAGATGAGCTAATGGACTTCATTTACAGTGCTAGACACATTCTTTGCCTGTCTGTCCTGGGAGAGGCTCTCTCCTTCAATAAGGTTTCCAAAGACTTCAGAAACGTCAGATTGGTGCTCCTGTTCTTGTAAAGCTGATTTTTCACCAAGATACGCCGGGAGGGGGGGGGGGGGGGGGTGGTGCAGGAGATGTCTTTACATTTTCTTTCATGAATAAATAAGACTAATAAGAGTACAAATGTATTGGTATCATAAATCGCAGTTGAATGAGCCTTTTTTTCTGTTCTAACAGCTGCCCATAGAGGGCAAACTAAGCACCAGCAGAGCAAGAGCACATTCTCATTTCCATTTGAACACAAAACCTTGCATAAAAGGTTTTAAATCAACTAAAAAGCTAGCATGTTATAAAATAGTGAAATATGGCATGTCTCTATCAGATGCCTTCAACCAACACAGTGCACCTTTAAAACAATAGCAAACATACACTTTTATTTATTCTATTTATGCTCCCTTTTTCATTAAGTGTCACCACAGCAAACCAAAAGCGTTGTGATTTGGCAGGTGTTTATGCTGGATGCCCTTCCTGTCACATCCCACCATGTACAGTGACTGGAGTAGGCTATGTCAGTGAAGTTTCTGGCTGAGGGATATAACATCAGTAAGGGCTTTGAACCACTGATCCTTCGGTTAGCAGGCAATTGCTTAAGCCACTGCGCAACTTTAGGCAATAGTGTTGAAGGTCTATAGTGGAACAAAGTGTGTAAAAATAGGTTTATATGCTCCATAAACCCATAATTCTAACCCTAACTCTAACCCATAAAATACTTCTGGTTTCTGCTCCAGCAATTGCTCAGAATGGGACAAAATGAGAACAACTGGATGAGAAGCACACTCAAGTTTCTTCACACAATCTGGCATAAATGTTTAAGATGAGTAATTTGATTTTGTTTAGAAATTTTACATGAAATGTGAAATCCTGAATGTGAAACATATTTCAACTGATTTAGTTCATCAACAGCATGACCCTACAGGGCTACCATAGCAGCTTGCACGCTTAAAAAGTACCACTGCTGAGATATTGCAATGTGCACTTTTGGCTTAACTCAATAGTTTCATTGATTTGATTTCAGTTTCACTTGTCACTGCTCACAGAATGTTTAGCTACTTACCTTGGTGATTTTATATACACACACTTAAGCACACATTCACTTCACTTTGTTATTGAATATAGTGTGTTTACCAACTGACTGTAGCTATGAGACTTCTATCTTTTGCCATGAACACAAAATTGAAATAATTTTCATGGATTATATTGATTTTTGTAACTTTTTGACGAGGTGGCCAGTCCCCATTGGGTATCATATTAAACCTTTATGAATAACCTTGCTACTAGGACGCCTCGGGCTGTTTTGATGTTGACTTTTTGACAGGTAAAAAATGCAGTAGCTATTGTGTAGCATTGATTATTTTTTATGATGTATCTCACAATGGTAAAGAATCTACTAAAATTAATCATTTGTTCTTTTAGTGAGTGACGTTAGTATCTTTGGTCTGTATCTCAGAATGAATCAGAATTCCTTAAAACAGTGGTTCTCTCACTACGTGGTACCACTGGTGGTATGCAGGCGTCTTTGGCAGTTCTGATTTAGTTTAATTTAAAGCCAGTTTTATTCATGTTTTTAATTCTGGTTTAGTCCTGGTTTAGTCCTAGTTTTAGACATGGTTTAATCCTAATTTAGACCTGGTGTAGTTCTACTAAAGACCTGGTTTAGTTCTAGATTTATACTAGTTTAGGGCAGGTTTAGACCAGGTTTAGTCCTAGTCCAGACATTTTTTAGTCGTAGTTGAGTCCTGGTTTAGACCTGGTTTAGTCCTAATTTCAGACTAGTTTAGTCCTAATTTCAGACTAGTTTAGTCCTAGTTTCAGAATGGTTTAGCGCTAGTTTAGACCTAGTTTTTACCTGGTTAAGTCCTAGTTTAGACCTGTTTTAAAATTGATTTAAACCTGGTTTAATCTTGAAGTTGCCCTGTGTTTAATCCTGGTTTAGTCCGGGGTTTAGTAATGATCTAGTTCTAGCTTACACCTGGTTTAGTCCTGGTTTAAACCTAATTTAGACCTGGTTTAATCTTGGAGTTGTCTTGTGTTAGTCTCGGTTTAGTCCCAGTTTAGGCCCATGTTAGTACTGGTTTAATCCTAGTTTAGCCCTGGTTTAGATTTAGGCTCATTTGAGGCTACTCTGAAAGCCAAATACTGCCTGATGTGTAAAAAGTTGAAGAATCACATGTAAACAGTAATCTGGAGCCAAATCTAATTCATTATTTTGTCCTTGGCCCATCTGACCTTTTCTGATTTTAGTTTATTTAAAAAGTCAGTAAAAGCACCAGCCTAAAACTTTTGTGTAGAACACTGTACTGTATATGCAAATACATTTGACAGAAGTGAAAAGGCATTACATTCACTCTCAGCTGGATATCTAAACCCGGTTCTTCATTTTGTACAAGATTAGCCTGATTAAAAATGGAAAAGGATTAAGACCGATACTTCCAAAGACTCTGCTGTGTCTACAGGGCTTTTGGGATGTTTGATTAATGAAACATGAATCACAGTGAGGTCCCTGCGCTGTCAGGAGCAGAGCTAGTCCTCAAGAGTTTGGCCCGACTTCGTTTACTCAGCGGGAGTCGGGCCCACGTCGTACCAGCGGAACGCCTTGTGGGACTGTTTTAAAGAGCAACTCAGTGAAGGCAGTGTAAGTGGATGTGATTATGGGTCCACCTGTGACACTAAACAGGCTGCGAAAACAGAGAAAACTCAATGTACTAATGAAATACAACAATGTAAAAAAATAAGTAAAAATGAAACTAGCCAAAAGATTATTGAAGAGCAGCCTAATGACTCCCTACTAGTTGTTGAGGCATTGTTTGTTTTGAGCACCTCCCAGAGTTAAGGAACACTGTTGGGTACAGCTGTGCCAAAAGGTGAGAACCAAGAGCAGCTGTGAAATCCAGGTAAGATATAATATTTTGTATAATTCTAAAATATACAAGCAGTGTGCATGGGTGTCCAAACTTTTGTGTGACAGCCACATACTGAAAAAAATGATGTATGGAGAGTAGGGCCACTAACCTGAGCAGACATACACACTGAATCATTTACATAGCCATGGGTATTTTGTTTTTATTCCAATTGCCCGTCGGGTTTGGGACCAGCACATAGTATGGTCCATCTCACACGAAAGTGCCTGTTATGGAGCTACAGTATGTGTTGATGTCTTAAAAAAATTGTGAGAATATGTAATAACAGAGATGGTCAGGCACATAATAGCACAAAACTACAATAATAGCAGTGCAGTAAAAAGTACTACATGTGACAATTTAGGCCAAATGAGAAAGAAGATTGCGGGCCAATAAATTTGTTTCTTATGATTCAAAACTAATCTACTCTTGAGAGCCATGTACTGCATTTTAAAATCATTAAGTCACAATTTAAACCTAAACCTTTCTTAAATTATAAACAACCCTTTATTAACATGCAGGCAACCCACATTTTGCTCTGAATCCTTGGTTTTCTATCACTGTGCCGAAAAAAATAAATCCAGTTATACTTAACTTATTCACAGTCATTATTATTTAGTTACTGCAAATAGTTTGCCCATGCAGAGCGCCTGAGACAACCATGAGATGACAGACATGGTCATGTAACACTTCTCCCAGTGGGTGGCAGCAGCTATAGCAGTCACCTTCCTAATTTAAGACTAGGACTATTTAAGAGAGTTGAGTTATGTGTGTGACAGATAGTGGTAAAAAGCCATAGATGCACATCTGAAAAATGCAAACTTCAAACTTGGCCCTGGGTAAACTGCTGACTCTGATGAAGGCCCCAGTATGAGTGTTGGTGAAAAGAAACCAGAAGTGGTAATGTCAGGGCAATACTGGGCAATATCTTTCAGTTGGATTTACTTTCACCGGGGATCTGATGACACCGACTGGACTGTGGGGAATAGCGCCATGATCCCAGGTAAGCTTAAACGACATTTTGTTCACCTACAAGAACTCACTGAGAAACAAACAACTTTAATGAGAAAAACCCCTCAAGTGAGTGAGAAAGCACTTGAGGATAGCTAAACTCATTGCCAAAATCTAAAAAGAGAAATCATTATTATTAATAATTAAATTATTATTTATTATTCCTTTTTTTTTCCTACAATGTCTTTTGGTATCATATTTTTAATGGGTGGTGTGCCACTGGATTTTTTTCAACAAAAAAACATGCCATGGCTCAAAAAAGGTTGAAAAACACTGCTCTAAAGAAACCACCAAAAGAGACAATATCGTGCCATGTCATTAGCCCAGGTCGCTGACGAGGGGTGGGAGGTTTAAAACACAACATTTGTATGTTAACCAATTCCTCTGAGTGTCAAATCAAATTTTGTTCTCTGATTGGTCGTTACTATGGCAATGTTGCTCCATAATACCGTAAAGTTGACTCAGGACATGAAAAGGAAATGAATGGTCACCACTCACTTCAGTCGCTCGAGCTGCTTTTGGTGTGAGTCTCACTAATCACAGAAAAAATAAAAAAATAAAAAATAGATGTGTCTCATTTTTGTAAATCTGGTTTTATCCAGTTTTGTAAAACAAGATAGCGTTCTTCAACAAAAAATCACAAATAGGGTTTGTTTGAGGTCAGATAAAAAGTTCAAATTAAATACTTACCAAGACAAAAGCAATACCAGGTTAAACAATAAGACTCCATGTGTAAATGTGGGTTTATGAAAAAAGAAGGTTCATTTTGCACAAATTGAAACTTTTGTTGTAATAGCTAATGTAACTATGAGCCTTTGGGGGTTAATGCAGCACCATGTAACTTTGCTCATTTCATTGCTGTTTTGGTCACATTTTTCTCTATGGAGCTCCTCCTCCATTTTGAAGTAAAGCATTATCACACACGAATCCAGGTGACTCCTGATACTTTTGGTACTGACAACTATAGACCAAAAACAGAAAATCTGCAATCTGATTTGATTCAAGCGTCAAACAATCATAACTGACACAGAGTCCAGTTGACCCCTGTGTGACTCCTTGCTCAGCTTGACTCTTGTTTTCTCCTTGTTCATGTACAATGGTTTCCTCTGCCGTTTGGCTACTCTGGCATGACAAAAATCTAAGAAAAAAAGCCATCGCTAGCTGATTGTTATTGAGAAAAGGGACGTGCCACTTTCTCGCGAGACATGAGACTGCACAGACACTGGGTCAGTTCTCCAATTCTTGCAAGGCCATTTCTTTGCCATTATTTTTTTTAACTCAGCAAACTGACTGTCCATTATTCAGAAAAAGCATTATTACTGATAATAATAAAAACTTAATATACCGTATTTTCCGCACTATAAGGCGCATCAGATTATAAGGCGCACCTTCAATGAATGGCCTATTTTAAAACTGTTTTCATATATAGGGCGCACCACATTATAAGGCGCATCCACTAGATGGCGCTGCACTAAAGGGAATGTCAATAAAACAGTCAGATAAGTTAATCAGTCAAACTTTATTAATAGAATACAAACCAGCGTTCTTACAACTCCCTCGTTGAAAACAATGTGTTTCCAACTCCATTTGTCACAGTTCAAAGCTACATGAACAGCGTTCGAGCGCTCAGTTTTCTGTCCCCTCAATGTCGCAACTCTTCTACTGAGATGGAGCAAAGGCCGCGCCTCCTTGTTCTTTTGCGGCAGGATCCATAAACACGCCTATGGCACACATGAACAGCTGGGACTGGAATTCCCCTTTACTGTTTTTACCGCCGTCACTTCGGCGACGCCCCCTGAATACGGTAGCCATAATTACCCAACATTGATCCATATATAAGGTGCATCGGATTATAAGGCGCACTGTTGGTTTTTGAGAAAATTAAAGGCTTTTAGGTGCGCCTTATAGTGCAGAAAATACGGTACTAAATTTAACAAGACTTTTCCAATTTTAACAACAACTTTTTAAAAACAATGGATAGTGACAGTAAGTTGGGTGTAAAAATCATAGTGAGTAAACATTAAAATTAAACGTTTTTAGACATTAGAATGTTAAATTGGGTTAACAAAAAAGATTAGATGTTGAAAACTTGAGACTTCGAGGTGGCCCCAAAACTCTGAGTTTTCGCAACATTTTTGTATGATACAGTTTGTTCAACTCGTCACATTACTCTTGCATTCTGCTGATAAAGCCTGGAGCAACAAACAGCCACACAAACATCAGGGTTCACCTTGAGAGGGGTCATCTGCTCTCGCCACTCTCTCCGCTCTGCAACAGTGTGCGACAAATCCAGACCCGGGGCATTAAGCCTTGTGCTAAATCCTGTGTATTTAGTGTTTTCTCTCTGCTGCTGGGGCGTGGAGGTTGCGGGCCGACTGACTCCCAAGGTGAACCGCGCACCAACGTGACCTGTGAGCATCTAATTCATCGTCCTCTGCGGGCCAAAGCGAACATCGACACTGTCCGGAATGTCAAAGGGGCATTGCATTTGTCAAGTTCAAACCTTTCCACGTTGGATCAGTGACGTCCCCGGACTCCCATTTGTCACACACATGCTTCTCTCAACACAGCAATTTGGAAATAAAGCGAAAAGGCGAAGGGTGAAGTTGAACACAGCGTGATTGTTTTTGTTGGACCAAGCTCAATTTAGCTCTCATCAGCTATGGAAATAATGGTTGAAACTTTGCACGTTTACAGCAGGGAGACTTGTGAGGTGCCAAGAACAACAGAGGTTCGTCTTGGGGGGAGAAAATTGCGTTAATACTACGCACAACAGAACAGGAGTTAGTAATTTGGACCAATCAGGCTGGCGGCAACAGGAGATTTGAGTGGAAAAAAAAGTCGACTCAGGGTTTGGGGGCACAGAGAGAGGGGACAGTGCAGTTTGTTCTGTTTCGGATGGGGCCAAAGCCAAAGCCTGCATGGTTACATAAGGACTTTTCTTCCAATGGACAAAGAGTGTTCCTCACTTCTGATTGGACAAGAACAAAGCGAGCAGTGATTTCTGAGCAAACTGGTGAAGGTTGGAAGTTAACAGTTGGCAGTGTTAGATGGATACATGTCTCAGTTGTTGCAAAAATAATGTTTTCAAATCACACTCAATGTTTGTGATAAGAAGAATAGAATTTTACATTAGCATTAGTATTAGAAGTAGTCTATAGAAATTGATATTATATATTTCATAGGAATTAACTGCTCAACTAACCTAATTACTACACATTTCATTAAATATTCTTACTCCACTAAAAACCTGACTAGGGTTACTTGAGTCAAAATAAGTAGTATAGGTAGAAATAGAAGTAGTAGCATTAGAACTAACAGTTGAAGTTATTGTAGTAGTGGATCACTCATCTTGTCACAACTATTTATGTCATATATACGGTGTTCCTGAAGGAAAGTCAAAACACCACAATAAAAAACACAAACAAAAACTGAAACATGCACATAAATGTGAAAACACTATAGCTATTTATAAAAGTGCACATGCTAATCAGGAAACCAGAACCAGAACAGCCCTTTTCTCTTTTTATTTTCTTTGCATTTTTAGATTTTTGTGCATGTTTCCAGATTTGTGTGCATTGTTTTAGATTTATGTGCATGTTTTCAGATTTGCATGTGTGTTTCTGAATTTGTGTGCAGGTTTCCAGATTAGTGTGCATGTTTCCAGATTTGTGTTTTTAATTTTGTTATGATTCGCTCAGGGCCACCATCCATATAAATATGTTGTACATATATATATATATATATATATATATATATATATATATATATATATATATATATATATATATATATATGAAATTCAGCTCTCAGGGCCATCTATGCCATGCTTGTTGCTGCCTGGCTGCAATAAATATATAGTTACATTTCATATTGTGCATGATATGAGTATATGGACACAAGGCTGAACTGAATAAAGCAACAATACACTGCTGTCTCTCCAAGGGCCATCGAGTATTATGAGCACTAGTGTATTGCCTTGATAACCATTCTTCAGTAAATGTCTGCAATTCAGCTCAGCTCATGGACAGTTTATAGCACATTCTTGTCATTGTATAGTTTAAAAGGGCTTCAGCGTCACCAACTTTTCTATCAGAAAACAGACCTTCACCCAAAAAAATAAAGGTAACTGGTAGATTATAGCAAACAGAGATGCCAAATACTTTAAAAAAGTACCTCCTTCCTCTTGCATCTACCTCCTGTTTCTTAACCTTTGAGAGCTACGTCATAAGGTCAACTGTAAGAAAACAGAAGGTTCTTTATGCAGTGGAGCTTCAGCGGTGTTTGGAGGATCTGGCCATCTTGACCCAGCAGCAGAAACAAGTTACTGTGGACCTACAGCTGTTCAAAGTGGAACCATGGAATGTATAATAAGACCTGGATAGGGCACCGCCTCCTCTCCCCTGATGCCAGATTTCCTAGCGGCCGCTCCGCAGAACTGCAGCAAAAAATCCCATGCGGCCCAGAAAGCATTTTTCTCATAGAGCGCAATGTAAAAAGAAACGCCTGGTGCTCGGCTGACAGGGCACCTACAGCTGAAGAAAATAGTCAGATTTTGTAGTGTTTATTATCAATTTTCACACCATGGACTTTTTCCCTCTTTGAAAGCTTTAATTTTGCTAAAAAATAACTTTATATGGTTTGTGACGTCACTGCTCTAGCCTGCCATCGCGCCCATTGGTCAGAGCCGGTCACAGTGGTACACTGGAGCTACAACGGCACTTGCTCCAGGGCCTGCAGTGCGCCTGCTCTATGGGCCGCACAACGCATTCATTATACAGTTCTATAATACATCCATGAGTGGAACTCGGTAACTTTCCTTGTTTCTTTGCCGTTTTTGCCTTATTTTCCTCTGTGGAGCTCCCCCTACATTTTGGAGTAAAGCACTATCGTAAATACCATAAGCACAGTTGACTCCTATTGAAATCACTCGCTTGATTTTACTTTTATTTTTCCCCTGCGTAACTTCACAAAGGTTTTTTTTTTTTGGCTGCTCTGTCATCAACATCTATCAACATTTATTTATACAGTCCTTTACAACACACAAAGTGACCAATGTGCTTTCTAATAAAATCATAATAAAATCAATAAAATGATAAAAACAAATTAAATACATAAAATATTAGAATTTATAGAATAAACAAAATGTCACAGTATTACTCGGTGTTAAAAGTCAGTCTGAATAAATACATTTTAAGTCTAGATTTAAAAAGACCAAAATCTGTGATGGTGAGCATATCGGGAGACATATCAGAGTTTTGCTTTAAAAAAAATCTACAACACCCATTAAATGGACTACTATAAGCACACATTATCCTCCATTGGTGCACTCACTTTAATGAGCTTTTAAACATTACAATGTACAGAAATAATCAGAATCGCTCCATACAAGTCAGACTACTGTTCTGTTTAAGAAAGAGTTCTGCACAAAACACCACAGACTGTAGAATCATCTCTGACTCACATAAGGAGAGGTTTAAAGATTGGTCTTAACTGGCTGTGTTTGGAAACACTTTTGGAGTGGATTGTGGGATACCTCCTTAGTCCTCAACGTTTGATAAAGAACATCTCGAACTTCTTTGGGTAAACTATTTAAAAAACATCTTTCATACAATGATTAAAATAAAAAGATGAAATACAGAATATCAGACTGTTCAACAACGATTTCTGAAAAAATACTGGAATTCTTTTGCCTAATTTTGCCCAAAATTAAGGAAATTTAAGTTTAAAATATTAAGTAATTACTACGCAGCGGCAGATACATTAAGACGTAAATTTGGTTTCGAAGTTGAACCAGATCCAGAAAACTTAACATCTGTTCTTTTCTTGCCCAGTGATAAAGAAATTTTGGCAAGACATTCAAATTTGGATGGTTCTAAAAATCAATGACCTTGTGCAATTTATAGTAAAAGATTCTTCTATATAATGAAACTCTTACAAAAGAGACATCCACATTGATTGAAATTATTATGGGTATATATCATATCTACAAAAAAAAAAAAAAAAAAAAAAAAAAACTGCCTTCAGTATATCCTCTCTAAAATTACTTTAAAAAATCACACCAGTCTGGAAGAAATCTGTCAATCTGCTGTAATGTGTCTATTATTTTAATGTCTTGTATTTTGAACATATACATGCTTTAGGTTTTATATTGCTTATTTTTTTTTGTTAGTTTGTTTATTTTAGATATGTATTTTTGTATATTGCAATGTTCTTTTTGGATATAATCGTCTCAAAGAAAGATTGTAATGTTTATTTTTGATCTGAATTAAAAAAAGAAAAAGAAAAAAGAAAGATCTCGAGCTTCCTATGCTAAAAGAGATATCATAATCACAGGAAGCATTGAAGCTCTTTCCCTAAGAATTTGGATCCTTATCATGGCTGACGCTGATGTACTTCCGGGTCAATGATGAGCTTCCTTAGCAAATCTGTACTATTCTTCCTCTGCTTCTAATACAATTATTCAAGGTGTTGTGCTCACTATGATGACACTGTAATCACAGAGAATGTCAAACAGTGCTATGGTAAATAATGAAAAGGAAATTATGACTATTTGTGGCATTTGAAGCCATAGACTGGCGTGTTTGTTGCCAGATAAACCATACAATAACCAGCGTCAGGGACTTGTTGACAGACGGAAGCATAATTCTGTCATTGCTCTATCAATATTTATGTTAGAGGTGGAGGCGGGGCAGGCTGCAGTTAAACTAATCACCAGCAATGCGCTTCTGTGTCTCAGTCCTGTTGCCAGAGCATTACATCTGGAAGACCATCCTGGAAGATTGGACAATAAAAGACATATACATGGAATTTGTTCTGCAAACAAAGACTTGACCTAATGCAAGAGTGTAGTTGGACCAAAGCAAGACCAAGAATTTGAGTGACAAGTCTTTAAAAAACAGCACTTCTGGAATGTTTTTGGTCAGTTTGCAGTCTCTAAATTTGTGAAAAGTGTCATTTTGAAGATTTCCAGCTCAAATGTTTTGTACCAAGTACCACTTCTGAGAATTTTTGGCCTTACAAGCACTATATTTAATGAACTAAAATGAGAATTAACCAGAGTTAAAGCAGAACTGAGCCAGGACAAAAACTGGACTAAACCAGGTCTAAATCATGGCTAAATTAAAACTAAGGTCTTAACCAGGACTAAAATCGGGACTAAGCCAGGTAGTAACCAGGACTAAACCACTAATAACCCAGTACTAATCTAGAACTAAATGAGGCCTGAACCAAGACTAAACTAAGACTAAGCCAGGTCTAAACCAGTAATAAACTAGGTCTGAACCAAGACTAAACCAGGACTAAATCAGGACTAAACCAGTAATAATCCAGTACTAAATCAGGTCTGAACCAGGTCTAAACTTGGACACATTTAGGACTAATCCAGGACTAAACCAGAACAGTAAAAGACTCCAACACCAGAAGCAGCCCAAGTCCCTCTTTATTTGGGTACATAGCAGCTCTCATGTGTAAAATGAAAATCCAGCTTTTTAAAAATGTAGTCTAAAGTCCAAGTTTCTAGACATAGACCAGTCTGAGGTATTACATCAGTGGCTGCGACTCTGATTGAGCATGTGTTGATGTTAGCGTGTGATGAGCTCCGGAGCAGAGCCGGGGGAGCGGCCGGACGGACAGACAGACAGACAGACGGCCTCCAGAGAGCAGCTGCTGATTGGTCTGAGGCTCTGGCAACGCGCCAAGCCAATTCAGGCCTGTCCTCTCAGATCGTTATCAAGGACGCCGTAACAAAAGGGAAATCAGAGAGAGGTGTAAACACAAACATGCATATACAGTGAGTGTGCATAATACAGCGGTAATTTAAATGTATGCACATTTATGCAGATTTGCAAAATGCATTCACCGACTGAAGTGGTTTAGTCATGTTTATCTAACATAGCTAAATATCTGCACCAAGAATCATAAATGATACAGAAATGTGAGCACCAACTATCCCATCAAGTAGAGACTGTGAAAGAGCTTTAAATACTATTATGTATTTTATTTTATTTTTGTTTAAAGGATCTATATTATGCTTCTTTTTCTTCTTTTTTTTAATAGTTATTAGTGGACACCTTTGCATTAGTATTTCACATTTTAAAACTTAAAATAAAATATATGCATGGATATGAATATGTATATCTGGCAGAGAACGCTTGGATTAGGTGTCTGTTGCCCCCTGCTGGTAAGGTTGGGAATGAACAGAGCATAAAATAGCTATTTAGCACAGCAATTAGCAACATGACGCTAACAGATATATAAATGAGCAGACTGCTTGGCGGTGATGACAATTTAGGCCCTGAAATTATCATGATAGTTCCAGTGTATGGGGTTTAGAAACGTGCAGGAGCATTTCCTGGTTCACAGGTCTATGTAGAGACCCGGGCAGTCTTGAAATGTGGACAGGTTCAGCATACAGAATGACTAAAACATGCGTGAATGAAACAAAATACTACTCCAGGTACGCTTTTGAGGTGCAAACAACATTATGACATTGAAAGCTTAAAAAAATTCAATTTGGAAGAATAGGGGACCTTTGAAATTGAGTTTGTACAATGTTAGGCAGCCAGTACAAACCAACATTCTTCTTTCCTTTTGGTTTTCCCTTGTCCGGGAGTTGCCACTGGGGCTGCTAGCAACACAGCACTAACAGCTAAATGAAATGAGTTCTACACAGTGACAGTTTAAGCGCTGAAATTATCACTATGTTCCTCTCGCATAGCAAGACACGTCATCAGCTGGCCTCCAGATCATATCCTCACACATTCAAACATCTATTTGGCCTAGACATAGTACTAGGGCCACCCTGTGATCATCTTCAGGTGTGAAAAGTTGAGGGAATTGAGTACAAACAACCACTAGGCAGAACTGTACAGGACGTGTCAGGACGGGACGCCTTAGAACGGGTAGCCCCAAAACCTGCTTGTGTTTCTATTCCTCTGGGTCCAGGAGACCCACGTCTGTTACATAAACAGTGACGTCACACAAGCGCAACAAAAGTTGTGATAATAATGTCTTTGAAAAACTCACTTTTACAACATCAAGGTGCTGCTAACATTTAATAAAAAGATGAGCATAAATTCTGGTGTGTGTCTGTGTGAGGCTAGTGTGTGTCTGTGTGAGGCTGGTGTGTGTCTGTGTGAGGCTAGTGTGTGTCTGTGTGAGGCTAGTGTGTGTCTGTGTGAGGCTGGTGTGTGTCTGTGTGAGGCTAGTGTGTGTCTGTGTGAGGTTGGTGTGTGTCTGTGTGAGGCTGGTGTGTGTCTGTGTGAGACTGGTGTGTGTCTGTGTGAGGCTAGTGTGTGTCTGTGTGAGGCTGGTGTGTGTCTGTGTGAGGCTGGTGTGTGTCTGTGTGAGACTGGTGTGTGTCTGTGTGAAGCTGGTGTGTGTCTGTGTGAGGTTGGAGCTAAAGCTGTATTAGCTTCAGGAAACAGGAGACTACTTCAGGTTTGCTGCCAGATTTCGGAGCATTAAATTCACTTCTCTGCACCGCTTTAACACATTTTAACCACTGAACATATAACCACATGAGTTTACCTTGTGTTTAATCCAGTCTAAACTAAAAATGTAATGTTTAGATTCTTAAAACGAGAGCCGTACTTTGCTAAACCACAAAACAGCTGTTGCTAATATACGCTAGCTTTATTTTTTGAAAAAGTCGCCTTAACATTAGCGCGTCCTCTGATGGAATACGGCTGTTTATCACAAAGAGAAGTAGAATGGTTTGGAATGCTTTTTGGGAACACTTTGGAACACTTTGTTAAGTGGAAACACCCCCAAACTGACCCATCCCACCCAGTTTCAACCTAGTGGAAAAGATTTCAGGAAAGGGTCCGGGTGATGGTGGTGAAAAATCCTGTCTCTTGTGCTATGTTATAAAACCCATAAAACAGACACAAACAAGATAGTAAGTGTTTTTCAATCAAACTTATTTAAAATCTAGTTTAATGCATCTGTGTGCTTGGGCATAAATGAATAATTAGGAGCTTTTAGTTTATTAAAAGTAGATTACCAAAAAAAATCTGTGGCCCACATTTACACACTAACCACATACTCCCAGCATGGTCACTTGTCCCGACCAATACCATGACGGCACTAAACCAATTACCACATGTTCTGCACTGGTTGCATGTTCCACTCTGTATCTCATTAAAATTCATCCTCCTGCTTATTTGCATGTCTTATTGACTTATTC
The DNA here is from genome assembly GCA_020698575.1 of Bostrychus sinensis. NCBI lineage: Eukaryota > Metazoa > Chordata > Actinopteri > Gobiiformes > Eleotridae > Bostrychus > Bostrychus sinensis. Next base: position 28,000,558 of record CM036254.1, on the reverse strand, counting down.
TGCTTGACTGGACTCCTCTACGTCCCAAAAGGTTTGTGTCAGTGGCTAATCAGCTCCCGGGCTCACAGACCAGTATATCCTTACCTGGTCACGAGGCTGCAGTCGTGGATCAGGCTGTCCTCCACCAACACGCCCTTCTCCTCGTGTGTGCTCACAGCGTGGCCATTGTGCCGCCATCTTAGCTCCATGGAGGGGTCGAGGTAGGAGGCGGTGCACTGCAGGGGGAGCCGGTCGCCCTGAAAAACCAGCTGTCTCTGGGAGGGAATGAGCTGGAACAGGGGCATTTCCAGGGGTCCATCTGTGGAACGGGGAGAGGATACAACAGGAAGGTCAAGCTTGTAACAACAGTCACGAGGCCGAGGAGAGTTAAAGGTCGACCGGTCATTAGAGCAAAAATAAGACAGGATAGGATGGAGCAGTTTTGGTTTGGGGCATAGGTGAGCTTTTGCCATTTGGACAATAAACATTATCAATATGATAGTAAATTTGACACCACTCACAGATATTTTTCTTATATAATGTAGTTGGTTCAATCACTTGGTTAAGCACCCTATTCCAATGCATTTTACAAATATATTAAATAAAAGCCCTAACTATAACAACAGTTTAGGTTTTCAGTCATCCAGGACAATTTGTCACTTCATCGGGGCCAAACAAACCTTTTCCAGATGACCTTCTAAAGAAAAATAAAAAGATAAAAAAATCTAATAAATGTGTTACTCTGAAATAGGTGCAAATTATTTGAGTTGCATTTGTATTCAGTGTTGCCAGATTTGGCTGGTTTCCACACAACTGGGCTTCCTTTGAACACCTTGGCCTGAAGAAAATTAGCCTGACCAGCCAAATAAACTCTTTTTCTATTCTATACAAAGAAGTTAGGCTAGTACCCCTTCACGTACGTTTCTATGGGCAGAACAATGACAGGCGCAAGCAACGCACCACTGACCAAAACAAATATGGCCGAGTGCCAGTTCCTAATCGACCGGAGAAATGTTTTGCTGCAAGTGAGGAACCAGACTGTCCTGTTTTCAAAAAGAAGGTAGGAGAGAATGGCTCACCAGACTACAAAAAAAAAATTGCATTGAGCTGGTTTATAAACTTTGGTCTGTTTCACAACATTTCGCAGGTTTTTTGAAAATATTCTGGAGAAAATACCAACAAAATAGTTTTAAAGTAATTTTTATTGCAAACAAAGCAAAAATACACAATACAATAAAATGCTGTGTGCTCCCACTCATATAGTAGTGCATTTGTTTTAAAATAAGATAGTTGTGATTTGGGCTGGCCTTTTTGTGCAGGTTTTAAGTTCTGTTTGGGCTGGAAACTGTCAGTCAGATCTGGCAGGTTTGTATTATTTTTGGCTATTCACTATCTTTAGTGCATACCACTGAAGAGTACATGGTATGCAAAATTTTGTGGAATCAGAAGATCTCTTCAATCACAAATTGTGGTAATTTGAAGTAGTGTTAGGGTGTTTAAATACATTTACCCACAAGGTCACAAAAGAACCCACAACAACATTTTAAAGGACTACAAAACTCTTGTGTCTGTTAAGGTCAGTGTCCATGATTCAACAAGAAACAGATAGATCAAAAGTTGCATCCGCAGGAAATTTCAAAGGGAAACCACTGCAGACCAAAAACACAAAGGCTCTTCTTACATTTGCCAAAAAACAACTTGATGATCTCCAAGACTTTTGTGAAACTATTCTGTGGACTGATGAGACAAAAGTTCAACTTTTTTCAGAGGGCATTTCTTAAAACACCATACCAACAGTCAAACATGGTAGTGGTAGTGTGCTGGGCTGCTTTGCTGTGTCAGGACCTGGGCCGTTTCCTAAATGAGTCATTGATGTGCTCCTAAAGTAATTTTGGTGGTTCGGCCAATCCTGGGAAGATTCACCATTGTTCCAAGTCTTCTCCATTTTTGCATAATGGCTCTCAACTTGGTTTGCTGGAGTCCCAAAAGCCTTAAAAACAGCTTTGTAACAATTTCCTTTTACTCACCTTTCCAAAAACTGGTTAATCACAGTTAATTCATGATTTGCCAGGCACCTTACTTTTTCACATAGGCCCAGATAAGTTTGTATAGCTTTTGTCCCTTAATAAATAAAATAATCATATAAACAGGCACTGTACAATGCCCCAATGTTTTCAGAATTGGCTTTGTATTATTCCACATATCCGCCATTTGCTGATATATACACTACTAGCACTCCATAGTGTAAAAACACCAGTCAACCTTCAGTCAAGTGTGTTCCTATAATCCACACAAATGCACTGTCAAGGTCACAGCACCCCCCCACCCCCCACCCCACTCCGCGGTCCGCGCATGTTGTAGCCACTGCGGTGAGAGATGAACAGTAGCTGATAAAGAGAAACAGCCTTGAGCGCTCGGCTGGACTCTCCTTGACTTCTTACATGTTCACAATACAAGCCTCAACATCACTGATAGGATTACTTATACCTAGCAGCCGCGGCTAAGTCCCCCGAGCATTTCTTTTGCAGCAGAGAATAAGACTATGATAAGGTTGAGATAAGGAGACGAGAGAAGTGTGCTTAGGATAAAACCGGAGGGGGAAACAACATGGGAATGGGGGATTCAAGCTATGATCGAAAGAGTCAAATGTCAGATGTTAAAGATACCAAAACCGAAGTGTATTCTTGTAATCACATCCTTGTTTTTTTGTTTGTTTGGTTAAGTGTTGCACAAGACCATGTTTAGTGTATGATCCATGGGAGGAGATACTGGGGAAGATTGATATTTTATATGGTACAAGTTTATCTTCCCTACAATGGCAAACTTGTGGAGGCTTACAAGTGCTCGGTTGCAGAAGGTTATCAAAGATCAGTTAAGTGCGTGGGCTAACACTTAGAGACATACGCTGACAGACAACCATTATCACTTCAATATGGGCAATTTAGATTCACCAATTCACCTATACAAGCACGGTCTCATTTGTAGGTGGCTGGAGCCTATATCCCCGCAACTATGGGCCCATCTGACTTTCTTTTTGAAAGCAGGAGAGTCTGGTGTCTCAGGCATCGCCATCAAAATTAACCAAGATGGTGTGGGGCTAATACAGAGCAAATTTAATAACTTCTCTGACCTGATTAACAGTGTTTGGTGCTTTCCTTCATCACCTGTTGATTCTGTTGAAGTCTGCGTTGTTGTTCAATCCTCTGTGCGTTTTTTTTTTTTTTTTCTCTCTCTTTATCCTGTTGGCATTTTAACAACAGAAAAGTCCTTTTGACGTACAATGTAATGGCCACTGACATTTTCCACAACTCTTCGTAAAAAATGTTTTTTGCTGCTGTCCCTGTTGGTGTTTTATGGCAAAACCAGCAACAATTTGCCATGTTTGTTTGGATTACAGGTCAAGGGTGCACTGCTTATCCCTTTGTTTCTCTGATTGGTTACTCCACCTGTGATTGTTTTGCCCATAGAAATGAAACTCAAGTAAAGGGATACCAGACTAACTTTTCTTGTATAGAATAGGAAAAAAGATAGACTGGCTGGACAGGCTAGGCCTTAGATGCTGCTTAGAGAGCTGCTTGTACATAGTTAACATTCATTAATTTATCTTCCACTTATTACCATTAGAGGTTCCCTGTACTGGAGACTAAGCCCTTAATTATGGGCTTAAGGCGGGGCACACACTAGACAGTGGCCAGTAATTCGCAAAGACTACTGATGCTTTGATACTTTCATATATATAAAAAAAACAAAAACACACACACTTATCATTAAAACTTGTTGTGTCTTCTATTGCCTTGACTCAGTAACTTATCTTCATGAAAATAACAGTTCTTCATAAGAACCTACTGGATGGAGACTCCTGCCCTAGACAATGGGAGAGACATACATTGACAAACAAGTATTCACCCCTAAGTGTTTATGGACACTGTATTCCCATCTCTTGATTTTTACATTTATTTTGGTAACATTTTTGCGAACATCTAATTGAAAAGCCATTAAATGTCCTATATTATGTGTTTTTTCAGGCTTTTTTAAATAGTTTTGGGCATCTTTGCATTAGTATTTTACGCTTTTATAACTTAATGATGTATATGTATGGAAAATGTCTCTAAGCTGGCTCTTTCACTTTGCAGAGAATGCTAGGATTAGGTGTGTGTCGCCCCCTGCTGGCAATGGTGGGGACTGGATAGAGCATAAAATAGCTATTTATTAGCAACATGACGCCAACAGATAGATAAATGAGCTGACTGCTTCATAGTAACAGAAATTTAAGCACTGAAATGATCAGAATGAGCCCAGTGATGGTGTATGGGCTTTAGAGACAGGAGCACTTCCTGGTTTCACATATCTAGGTAGAACCTTGAGACCAAATGTTTTCCAGCTCTTGAGAATGGGACAGGCTCAGCAAACAGGATTACTCAAACAAGCGTGAATCAAACAAAATACTACTCCAGGTATGTTTTTGATGTGCAAATAACATTAAAACATGGTTAAAAACTCAAAAAAGGTTGATTTAGCACAGGGGAACTTTATTGATTATGGGTTCATGCTGCCATACTTGTTTAACAACCCTGTTTGGTATCAACACGTACTCAGTTACTGTACATGCTTAGACCAAATATAAAAGCTATGTCCATGGTCTGTGGTAATTTTGGGTTAGGGTTACAAAAATAAAACAATAATATCAACAATGTACCAAAACATTAAATAGCAATTAAATGTCTTTGAGACCGTCTTACTCAGAACTCTGACATCTTAGTGGATTATACGTCATAAACAGCTCCACCAGCTTCTCTTTCATGCTCGTGATTAATGCTGAGCCACGGGCCATAGACGCCCCTCGCACAGCGCCACCCGCCCCGCGTTGGATCTCCCTGTGTTCTTCTGAAAGCCATGCACAAAGCGATATGAGACTTTATGACCCGTGTATCGGATTGCCTGTCAAATGGCAGCAACATCCACAATTGATTGGAAGAGAAGTGAAAGGAGAGCGCTTGCTTATGCGGCTCTCTGGAGCATGTCCAAAGTAAAGTCTAGCAGTGTATGAACAAACACGCCCCGAAGGAATCCCCCAAGGTGGAAAGTGCATTGGAAAGACACTGTGTTAATACTGTATCTATAATGAATAATGGTGTCAATGAGAGGGCATGCCAAAACCTAGTGCTATCAGACTTCAGACAGGTCTTAGGATTATGTCTAAAGGTCTCATGGATGTTTATTTGGTCTGTTTTTTGTATTATGCGGCACATACTATACAGGGGTCCACAGTGACAGAGTGGTTAACCTTCCTGCCATTCAGCAAGGAGTTTGTGGGTTTGATCCTTGGGCTGGCAGACTAAATGGAGCTTGCATGCCTTGAGCGTGGTGGCAAAAGGGTTAGCACTATCGCCTCACAAACATGACTTCCTAGGTTCAATTCCTGAAGTGGGAAGATGGCTTTTCTGTGTGGAGTTTGCATGTTCTCCCCATGTCCAGGGCTTGACATTAATACTACCCAACTGGCCAAATAATTGAGTTTAAGGGAAGAAAAATATTAATTTAAAGAAATTAACATGTTTTAAAATATGTGAAACTGCAAAGACAAAGGTACAGTTTATTCTGCCTCCTATAAATATTTATTAAACAATAAAAAAATAAAATAAACCAAAATTACATTAGAGCATCAGTCGACAAGGGCATAGAGTATCGTGCAAGTACCAATTGGTGTTTCATAAAAGTAAACCTGTTTTTTTAGTATGTGATAAATCCCTGTCCAAAACCAAATTTTATATTTCTTTAAGCTTATCATATACTAAAAAATATACACAAAAACAAATTAAATTGTGGCTAGTAACAACACTAATTGGCTAGTAACTTTTGACAAATGCAACAAATACAAAACCAGTTTTTATCTTACCAAAAAAAGCTATAAGGATCATCAACCATTCGGCTTATAATGAATCAACTAAACCAATATTTTTTTAAATTTAAAGCATTAAAATTATATGATTTAGTTAGTCTTAGTACAGTATTGTTTATGTATAAAAGTAAAAAAAAAGTTATTGCCAAATAATATTTTGTGTATGTTTGAAGACAGAGATAATAAATATGATCTGAGGGGAGAGGACATGTTTAAAAAACAGGCTGTTAGAACTAATGTAAAGGAAAACTGCATTTCTGTTAAAGGGGTAAATTTGTGGAATTCTGGGATTACAGATGAACTTAAGAGGAGCAATTCACTAATTTACTTTAAAAAACTATTTAAAAAATTTATTATAAACAAATGTGAAAATGAAATTTGAATTTTGTTTGTTTTCTTTGTTGTTGTTTGTTTTATATTTATTTTTTCGTATGTTTGATCTTCTATCAAAGAATGAAGAGATATTTAAAAAAAAAAAAAAAATTGTCTCGATATCACATGGTAGATGTAGTAAAGTAAATAGGGTAGGCGTAATAAGCTGTGGCTTCAGCCTACACCTTTTCGGTTGTAATGTTATTGTTTTTCTCTTTGTATATATGTACTGTATCTGTATATGTATTACAAAGTGTATTAGTACAACTATTATATTTTTATGTGACCTAAAAAACTTAAACTTAAACAAAGACTACCCACAGAGGCCAGTGAACAAAAAAGTAAATGTCAAATCCTGCTCGTGTCTGGGTGGGTTTTCTTGGGGTCCTCCAGTTTTCCCTATCAACCTAAAACATGCACAGTAGGCTAATTCTCCAGCTAGATACTTTAACAAAATCTCAATTGGGTGCATTTCCATAACTAAGTCACTAAACTGCATGATATCAGAGATGCTAGGTTATAGCTTAAGCTGAAAACAATCTCTAAAGGTCTATTCTAAATTTATGAGATGTAAGAGCTTCAACTTTACAAACTACATCTAGATGACATTTTTACACTTTTCTTGAATTGATGACTGGGCAATCGCCACAGACCTTTAGCCAAAAATTATGACATATTTCACACTTTCCACAAATACCTCTGAATGCAACAGTCCGCCTTCTTTCTCAAATAATCTTTTACAAAAATGTCACAAGAATATATTAAGCAGGTTCAACTTGAATATCACATTAGAAATAACACTGAACATCTGTCACAAAACTCAGTGACAATGACACCTCTATGTAGCAAGTCTGACCCTGTTATTGTGACAGTCCTGAATCCGATTATCTCCAGAGGGGGACACACCACTCACACAGCATGGGGCCACTGACTGGTGACTGGCCAGGCGAGGCTTATGCTGTTGAGTCAAGAATCACAGAAGAGCCGCCTGTTTTCTGCCAAGAGCTGAAGAGACTTATTGGTTATGTGAGAACGAGTGTACATCTTCAAATAATTCTTACGCCAATGGATGCAATTTTCAAATCTTGAGGCCATAAACACTGCTACATTCTAGTCAATAGTATAGACAGAGTTTGAGTGATGCACACACTGCCGAAGGGTTTATCTGTGGTTATTGCAGCGTCTCTTGTTTGTTCTTTGGTTTTATCTCGTGACTTTTGATCCACACACAAGTCACTTCAGTATTTTTTAAAGGAGTGATTGAATTTTCTTTTTCTTAACTTAACAACGCCTGGATATAGTGCACAAGGTGTCACCCAATTGTTTGATGAGTATGGAAATGATTGGAGTGGTATATACTGGATATATTCGGTGGCCTTCGCAGTTGTCACACATCAACCCAATTAAACGCACATGAAAGACCTTGGGCAGACATCTATGACAGCTCTCTCTCCAACACCATCTTCGAAATGAGGTAAAATTGTCTGAAATAGAGGCTGCCCCTCCAGAAGATTTGCAGACTATGGGTGCCTACTTGGGGAAATGTATAATATAGGCTATAGTAATGACAAAGATATGGAATAAGGTAGCAGTATTTTTTCTGCTTAGATGTCATACAGTCACCTTCCAACATCTTAGTAGCATTTAAAGTTTTAAGACTTTCTACACCAGGGAGGTTATGTTTTACCAACATTAATTGGTTGACTATAAACTTTACATTTTGATTAAATATTCATTAAGTTCAGTAATGGCCCAAGCAACAAATTAGTTTTTATGTGGATCTGGCTCACTCTCTGGTTCCAAAAATATTTAAAGGAGTCTGTAACATTGTGAGATACAGGGCCAAATATACTAACTATGGCCACAAAGGGTGATTAATGAAACAAAATGTGAATTTCAGTTATGGGCATGGAAACAGATTGCGACAATGATTGAGGTCTGCACTTTCTGTTTACGCAATTATACGATTGTGGATTGGCCTTCCATCTTCACGAGAACCTCACCCCCGTTCACCTGAAGTCCTCCCCACCTCCTGCATCCTTACAAACCCAAACTATGATACTATAAATGAGCTAGTGGACTTTATTTAATAGTCCTAGACACATTTATAGCCTGCACTTCTTCTCCTTCATGTGGTTCTCCATAAGGTTTCTGTTTTTTTAGGAGTTTTTCCTTACTGGGAAGAAGGGTCTAAGGACAGGGAACATCCTGGGACTGTTTAGATTAATTTAATTATTGTTTCTGTTTAAGTTTGATTGTGTGACTGTTTGTAAAGCCCTTTGAAGTGTGATACTGAGCTATATTAAAAAAAAAAAAAAGAAATTGAATGAGAATGTTTTTGTTTTCCGAATATGCAATCTTTTAGAAATGTGCAGAGAAGTGTTTTTGTCCTACAGTGAGGAGCTACTCAACTAATTTTTTGATACTTTCCTGTATTACATGTATACATCTGTTGCATCAGAGTTTATCACAAGATTAATTTGTTGTAGTTAAAGTTTTAGCTGTGGCTTCTTCTACAGTGGTGACGTCGTTGATTGCTGGCCTAAAAAATTTTCACATCTACTGCTGTCGTGTAAATGCCCCCTTCGTGCTTCAAGTTAAAATCTGTTTCTCAATTTGATTTAATTGAACAAATATGTTAGCTTCAAATAAACATTAAACCTCTCTTCAACTTCTTGACCTACTTTTGGTCCTGAGCCATGACTTCAGAAACACTTCACTATAAGGAGCATAATTGAGCTTCAAACATTATGAAAGCCTAATTTGTAATTGTAGGGAATTGGTGCACACAAAAAACATGTCATTGTGCTACTGTAGCCAGAAAGTTTTACTCTTGCTTTTATCCGAACGTTCTATCAAAGGCAGTCAGGTGATTAGTTAGGTTTCTAAATTTCAAGTCAACAAGCTTTTTCAAGTTTATGAACAGCCATAGGTTCACTGTTCATGCTGCGTTCACCTTGATTCGTCATGTATCTGTATGTTGAGATTACTTTTATATAATCCAGTCATTAACGGCAGACCACAGGCTGAGAAGAGCAGGGCTTTTATCCTAATGACCAATTGCACCGCTGTGTCGTCATGCAATAATCCCCTCTATAGAAGCTCTGGACCGGTCAAGCAATGTGCGCAAGGAGCGACTTTAGTGGAATCAGTGGCTTTCATCCCAACAGTGTTAAAGCACCATAAGGCTTATGAACAGATGAGTCAAACAGCCGTATGGTCTGACCTCAGCTCCAGGAGGACATGAACTTAGGCAAGAAGTTATTTAAGTTCCCACACCTTTCTGGAGAGCTTTTCCAAGAGATGAGTGCTCTGTCCAAATACAAACTTTTTAAATACTATGCAAAAGTCCAATGGTTTCAATATTAAAAGCTATTCAAGAATATTCTTTTGCAAAATGATTTCATTTATACTCATTTTCATTAATTTGTTTATTTTTTTTTATCATTATCATGTTAAAGAGCACTGATTATGTTCCCACAGCTCTATGTTTCCATTTCCTTTTGCATTGGAGAATAAAAAAATACATAAATATATCCAAAAACAAGGAGCAGACGAGAGAGAGTCCAGCGCAAAAAAGTTTATTGCATGACACAACAAACGGAGCTCATGTCCAGTCCCCACAAAAGCCGCTGAGCACATCCAGACATGATCTTTTATAATTTCTGATAACACTAATTTTCATATGTCTTTGAAAATAGCAAGTTCTTATTCGTCTAGACAGTTGCTACTCAAATTTAATTTGTAATCATACATATTGAACCATCCCACATGAAGTGGTGCCAACCCCTGCACCTGCTGCAGACACTCAGTTTGTCACATCCACCAAAGTTCATCAAGGTCATTATTATGAAGTTATGTATCATTAAGTAGTGGAAATTTATAACCCATAATGTGATGTAGGTAGCCTGTGACACGCCCATCAGGTTATGTGCCCCTTTATTCTGATGTCATCAACATTTAACCACACCCACTAAATTGCACCCCCTAGTGGCAGTTACACTAAACTACAATCAGGAACCAAATTAAACTCCATCCCTCTTTGTGTGTTTTATCTACAGTGAGGCCCAGTGTGTTTCCCTCACAGTTACAAAGTCACACATTTCTCAAAGAATGCATGAAGATGAACACATTACATTATCATGACACCGCAAACACTCACAGCACTGAAGTTTTTTATTATAATGAATATATGAAATTATATGAAGCTTGATTATACGTATAACCAGCAAAATGTAAATAACATACATAGATTACTCAAAGCTTGAGTGTACCTTTAATACCTAACATAAAAGCATAAGAAAACCAACCCTCGGCGTTACCAGTCTTACAGTGACCTAAAGTAACAACATTTACAGTTGAAAGAAAAAGTATTGGCACCCCTTAGAAATACTAGGATTTCTGCATGATTTGGTCATAAAATGTGATCTGATCTTCATCTAAGTCACAACAATAGACACAGTCTGCTTAAACTAATGCTGCAAAAAAAATTAAATTTTTTCATGTTTTTATTGAGCATAGCTTTTTAACTCATTAACCTCTACAGCATCCACAGCCCTATGTTCCCATAGCCATATGCTCTCATAGCCCTATGCTTCCACTTCCATATATTCACACACCCATATGTTCCCAAACCCACAACCCTATGTGCTCACAGCTCTACGAACCCACAGCCCTATGTTCCAATAACCATATGTTCCCACTTCCATATAAACCAATAGCGCTATGTTCCTATAGCCCCATGTTCACACAGCCCCATGTTCCCAAAGCCATATGTTCCAACTACTCTATGTTCCACAGGATTTATTTATTTATTTTTATTTTTTTTGGTAAATGGTGCATGTTTAATATACCTACCCAAACCTGGAATCTTAAAAATGTGGGAACATAGGGCTGTGGGACCATAATAGAACTTAACTGGGAACATAGAGCGGTGAAAAACATGCGGCCTAATAAAAAAAAATTAAAATGTGAGAACATTGGGCTGACCACACTAAGATTCACCATTTTGATCCCACAACCATTTTGTTATACATCATATTTTGCATATACCATGTGGTAATAAAGTTGGACTTGTAGCCATTTTTGGATTAAATGTCTAAACGTCAACAAACTTTTTTTTTTTGCTCCTCTGTTTAAAATCTGTTGTGGTCTGGTTAAGTTATTATGGCACCACCTTGCTTTGTGTCATAAGTGCAAACAATAGTACCACCATGCTGTCTAATTTATCTTACTAATAATCATTATTGGATATGTGCTCAGCCATATTCCAGGTTTTCCAGGCCGTGTGGTAACTCGGTCTTGCCGTAGGCCCCCCCCCTCATTTGCAGGCAGCACGCGACCGGTATTAGCCCAGGGACAAGAGCTCATTTCTGGTGCGTACAGCCCCGACATCTGCTCCCCATCAGAGGAGAGCTGCTGCAGCAAGAAACAGATGCATCTTCTGTGACATATCTTCATAAAAACAATAGAGGAAGGTCTCTGCAGGGAAATATTAATATTTTCAATGGTATGTGACTGCGGAAAAAAGAAATTTCCTTCTGTCCTATCATTTTTCCTGATAATAAGAGGCCGGTATCAGAGGCTAGGTGTACCGTATACTTTTCATGCTGTCTTAACAAGAACTGAAGTACAAGGCTACATAACACTCCCTTACAAACTATAAAAGCAGGAGATATTAAAGGAAACGTATGGATTTTTTCTTGTATTGTAATAGGAACTAGACATACTTGGAGTGCACAGACCTCCACCAAGGCATTATAGTTTCTCCTTTGGATCCAAACAGTGATCCAGTGTCAACTTTTGGTGACCTATCCCAAAAGTAACATAAAAATCTACCTTTAATGTTTTGAGTTATCTTATCTAACAGACGAACCAAGTCGGTAAACATGTTTACCCACTAACCCAAAGGTTGGCGGGTCAATCCCCCTACCAGCATTGCATACTGTTGTTGTGTCCTTGCACAAGACACTTCACCCCCCTTACCTATATGTGTCAGTGTGATTGTGTGTTTGGTGGTGGGTTGTAGCCGCAAAACGGCAGCCACACTTCCATCATCAAAGTGTAACTGAGAAGTGTCTAGAAAACCGTTGTATAATACTAATGCATTATTGTTGTTATTATTATGAAGTTATTTAACATAACTTCATTGTTGGAGGTACACTGTAAAATGTTTATTGAGAAAACACAGTAAATTGCTGTGAAACTGCAACTAGTATCCAGTAATTTAGTAAACATTTTAGAGATATGGTGATAGTCAGTCATAACATCTCAGTTTCTCCTGAGGCACTTTCAGATGGTGTGAATTTCTGTGTACAACACAAAAAGTGTGGGCCAGTAGGGAACTGTTAATGTTTTTTTTTTTTTTTTTATGGTGAAACAAACAGGTGGATGCTCAGAAAATATAATTTAATGATATTACTTTATATTTAGTTTCTTGAGGCATCCAGTCTGTGCAGGAGTCATGAGTGACTAGAGATGGGATTTATGGCTCTTTAATGGGAGCCAAATATTTGAGTCCGTTCATTTCAAAGAGCTGTTCAAAAGACTGGCTCATTTTTTGTATTTACATAATTTTAAGAAGCCAGTCAGTTTATTCAGAAAATAAACACTAGAATGAGTGATCCATTATTAATTTAATCAGAATAAAATGTATCCTATTGGTGGGACATTATTATTGTCTTATTCATTGATGATAATAAAATGAGCATGTGTGGACTAAATTCTTTAATGGTGACATCATATACCTCTGCATACAGTGAGACCACGATTTAGGATTTATTACATGTCCAAAATGCGCAAAGGTATGACATTTACATATGTCCATGCAAAAGAAATGTCAGTAAAAACTAAGTAGGCAACAATAAACTTTCATGCACAAACACTGCTTATAACTAGAAACTTTTGACTAATGTGCGTCTGAGCACCCCTCGTCTCTTTCGATATGACGCTGTCTTGAGCTTGTATTCTATGTTTTGTTATGAGGTTCTTTTTATGGTTGGCAAACAAAAAAGCTTGTTCATTTTAATACAACAGTAAAAAAAAAAAAAAAACTAAAGAAAAACACAATGGCTCTTGTGCCACCATGACTCAGCTGACTCAGTGACTCAGTTCATGGTGAAGAGCCGTTTAAAAGATTCAGATTGTTCATGAACGTCACATCTCTATGAGTGACACTGTTACTCTCAGTCATGATTGGACCACCAATTTAATTATATAAATCAAAAAATAAAAACATCCTTTAACATGTCTATTCCTTTAGAAGCTTTTAATCCATTTCCACATCAGTTATGGTCCAATCATGACTCAGAGGAACAGCGCCACACATGACTCCGGCATCAGCTTGTTGAAGCAGTAACTATCAACAATGTTTCAACATTAGCAACATCTGTGTGTTTTACACAGAAATGCACATGTCCTAAAAATGCCTCAGATCACACTGATATGTTAAAAATAAAATAAAGAATAATTTGCCTATATGGATGCAATATCTCAACAGTCAGTATAAATGAGGGCAGCTGTGGCTACAGAAGTAGCTCACCACCACCAAGTGTGACTCAGTAGTGAATGAATGGTGTACCTAATTGTAAAAGCTAGTGCCTAGAAAAGTGCTACATAATAATAATAATAATAATAATAATAATAATAATAATAATAATAATAATAATAATAATATAGATTTAACCCAATGGTCTCAAATGTTTACAGTGAAATCACCATATTTTACAGGCTAATAATTGCAGTTTTACGGCAATTTACTGTGATTTTACAATAAACATGAAAAAATAAAACCTTAAGATGTCATCTATAGGCCTATATATCAACAACTGAGATAGATGAATGTGCAGGCCATTCTGAACACTTTGTCCTGTCACAACAATTAATTATCTACAGGGAATACTATGTCTATTTCTGCACTGACTATGAGTGATTGCAAATTGAAATAGCACAAAGAAGAAGAAAAAACAACATAAATATAGGAAAAACATTCAAGCCAGATAGTGAACTATAGGATCCCTTCAGTGTAATGCTAAACTCAGAGCTTATGGTTAAGTTGAGATAATGTACAATTTTGCAGGGGCAATTTTGCAGACCGCAAATTCACAGTGCATACCTTAAAATAAACAACAAAAATAATGGTTGTTCTTGCACTACGTTGTAACCAGTCACTGCCAACTGAATGAATGAGGTATTGTAAGATGGAGTTGCTCTAGAGAGGAGGATGGATCCAAGCATGGCAGGAGTAGGGAACCCAGAACGTTATCATTGTAATCCCATAATGGACGCTTTGGATTCACAAAGAAGCGCTCCTCATCCTGCCACTGGATAACTCTCGTGTCCACGTGCTGTGCGGAATTACCCTGTAATTGCTTTGGCTCGTTCAGTGTAAATGAAAAACACATACAATTAGGATTGAGTAGAATAGCTCCCAAATGTCTGTGGTGCAGACATCTCAGGACAGAGAAGAGAGGAGAGAACCAGTTCTTTTGCATATAAAGATTGTTAGCTGCAGAGTGACTACAGCTTGCCTTGGTGTCATGGCTTTGAGGCCAGAATTTGAGGTTTGCTGAGGTCCACTTAAACTGAATAAAAACGGTTAAAGTTTTGTTTTAGAGTCACCAATTCACCTAATACATGGAGGTCTTTGGATGGTGGGAGGAAGCCGGAGTACCCAGAGAAAACCCACAGTAACACAAGGAGGCCCCACAGAAAGATTGTGTGACATCTGGCCCGAGGATTGATCCCCCAAACCTTCTAGCTGGGAGCCGAGAGCACTAACCGCTCTGCCACTGTGCCACACTTCAACAGCAACACAACTGGCAGTAAAATATGTTGAGCCTTGCTACTGAATGGCTGGAGGTCTATGTATAAAGGTTATACGAGTATTTTCGTATAAATGATACATTAATCTTTACTTACAATAACTGAACAGGTGTGTGAAAATTATTGCTTTAAGTTTCTCAGATAATATTAGACTAGACTACTTGTGCTAACAAAAGTCTATAAGGATAAAGTACTACGTTTACCTGCTGGTCAAGAAAACTGAATTCTTTCCTTAGTCCAGCGGTCTGCAACCTTTTGGATCCAAAGAGCCAGTTGTTCCCAAAAATACAAAATTTGGATTTAGAGAGAGCCCAAACCAATATCAATGCATAAAAGTCACTCGGTCATAAACTGAAATAGCCTACGGGTGGTCATTAATAATTGCAAAGTAATTGCACTGATGATTTCAGTCAGAGAACTAAAATTACATCATGTAACTGTTTCTTGGTGTTTGTTATCAGTCCATGCGTGCAACTGCATGAACAGTTGAGGCCTAAACTGTTTATTCTAACAGTTTAACAGTTCAGTCAGTAACACAGGACTCCAATCTTAGTAGTCTTTTGCATCTTTCCTGGACGCATCTTACACCAGGATGCACCAAACCCAAGTAGTAAAAGTTTAAAAGTGAAATCTTGACTGCTTTATCTCATGACTCTTTTATGAGATTAAAGTTATAGCGCTACAGGTACAGCCCCAGACCACTTGAATGTGAGTGCTGTGGATTCAGTAGTATAACTCCATGTGCATGTAGTTTGAGACAAAAGTGATCTGACCAGTTTCCTGGCGAAGTCTGACTCAAGACGGACTATGAGCCTATTCAGTGTATGCTTTGAACCCACAGCACACAAACTTTTGATAGTGTTCTCTTTCTGTATTTCATAAATGGGGGTGAAATACCAGCAAATATATTTTATGTTTATTTATTTTTTTGTTCTTTTTTTTTTTTTTTTGCATATAGACTGGATTGGCCATGTCACCATGTAAATTTAAAGTGTGTTTTATCAAAAGATCATCTTTCCTTCCCCTTTCCTTGCCTTTTTTTTTTTTTTTTTTACCTTAACCCCATGAAAAATGATGAACTATCAGTTACTAACTATATATAGATATATATTTATATGCTCTATATCTGATTTGGGAGACCAAGTAAGTGAAATAACAGTTTGTATAGCAGAATATAGCCATGCTGCATATCCATCCTCATTTTTTTCATGCACATAATATCACGTCTTGCATACAGTGTGTTTTCATATCCGCTCCTCTCACTGTACACAGCAGTAACCACAGACTTTTTCATCCTAGACTCATATCCTCGACATGAGGCAGATATAAGCAGAGGAGGAAGATGATTCTATCACATATGAGATACTATTCCCTGTGGACCGCAGCCGGCAACAAGGATAGAGGCCCAGAGGGGAGCGCTCAGTGGAGGGTGGGACTGAGAATATGTTTGTGCCACTCAGAAAAGGTAAAATGGAAGACACTAATTACAGTGTAAGGCACTTGACTATTAATGGGGCTCTTTTGCTTAAGTAGTAAAAAGATGAAAACAAGAAAGGCGTCTGGAAAGTTTTGTTTAGAAGACATTTCATCACCTCATCTAAGAGACTTCATCAGTTCTGAGGGGACTGGCGTGTGAGTAGAGTCTTATTAAACCAAACGAGACTCATGAGCAGCTGAATGGCTTGGGCTGGAGTCAGACGGAGAGTCGTGC
Source organism: Bostrychus sinensis (assembly GCA_020698575.1). NCBI lineage: Eukaryota > Metazoa > Chordata > Actinopteri > Gobiiformes > Eleotridae > Bostrychus > Bostrychus sinensis. The sequence goes on along the minus strand of CM036254.1, from coordinate 27,983,774 downwards.
CACCTGTGAGACATTAGCATAAACTGCCCTCTCTGATGTTGATGGTCTATTGTTAGAGTGACGCTTGGAAGGAAGCTTTGTGCCTTTGTTTTAGAACTGTGTTGTAGACTGGAGGAAGGTTAAAGGGATTATATTATGCAAAATTGGCTTATTTTTTAGCTTTCTGCCATGTTTGAATGTTCAAAAAAATACCTGGAGCTGTAAATTGCTTCATTTACTCATGTTAAAATAATCCTCTTTTGTCTGTCATGGCCATTCTGAGGTCTCATCATACATCCAGTTTGCGCTCATTCCTTTATCCCAAAAAAATAGTGCTTTCTTTATGGCACCAGTAGAGTACTTTTAGTCAGATAATGTCTTTAAAGGTCGTAAAGCTTACAGTGCTGTTCAAGAGGTGACCAAGGTTGGTTTACAATATGAATAAAAGCATAATATAGCCCCTGTAAATCGCAAACCTTCTCCTCTATTTAAAGAGGATTTTTCCTATAGCTTAAGGAGGCCAGGTAGAACGACTCTCCCTCTGACGCCAGCCCAGGACATTCAGCTGCGCATAGTGATCGTAAAAGAACACAATAAAATAAAATAAAAAAGATGTGGTTTGCTGTAGTCAACCTTCACTGCAGATTAGTTTTATGTTAAAATTTAACCTTTCATTAGTCCCATGTGTCTGCTGTTGTAGAAGAAGGTGGCAATGGGAGGGACAGAGACCACACAAAATCTGGATTATTTGACTATTTTCCTCCTGAGTCTTTCTCCCTGGCTACTTCACATTAAATCATTGCCTTATATTAGTCTTGTCAAAGTGTTCGCAGCAGGTGGAGCGATAACAGTGGAGAGGGGAGGCTATTATTAGAGCGGATCTACTTAATCATCCTCTCATTGTGCTAACCACTTGAAAATGCACTGTTAGTCATTTAAGACTGGATCCTGCTAATGATGAGTCTCAGGAGGCATAGGAGCGATAGCCCTTATCTTTTACAAGTTTTTAGCAAAATGGACACCTTTGGAAACCTTTCTGTCTGACTTGAGGATGGAGTGTTTTAAAGAAAGTCTTGCCTGCTGGCTATGACTATAAATTATAAAGACAATTTAAATTATTGATATATTATTGTAATTCAAGGTTCACACATTTTAAAAAAAGAATATCCCAGGACATTTTCAGGACTTCACAAAGTACAATGTACAATATAAGGTAACATTTTCTCATTTAAATCATCAGTGTTTTGTTTACCACTAACCCAAAGCAGATTTTATATAGACCGATTGCTTTAGACTACATACACTTTACCACAACCTTGAAGAGTCAAAAATCAAATTGAAGCAGCACTAGAAGGTTAAAGTTCAAACTTATTGGCTGTTTCCTAATTGCAAGGATCCTTCTTTTTGAGGCTCTTTGGAGGAGCTCTTCCGAAGTCAGTAATTTCAAGCAAAAGCATGTGTAAACACTTTTAGAACATGCTTGGGAGCGCGTGTGTTGCAGCGTTTTGTTGTGTCAAATGATGACCAAATCATGTGCTTTAAAAACCAACCCCTTCATGAGTGAAAAGTGGCCGCAGTGCATTGTTGGCATTATGTAGTGAGGCAAGGCCCCAGAGGATGTACAGGTTCATTCTGTGTAAATTAGCCAAACAGAAGAGACGAGCTTTGGGGGAGGTGTGGAATTTAACCATTTGGTACACCACTTGGTGAGGTGGTGATTAAGGACAACTTCCTGTTACATGATGCCATTTTGGCCATTGAGCATTGATTTGGTGGAAGAAAATTTGTATATCGTGGCTCTAAAACAGGCAGTCTAGGGCTGTTTACCAATTGCAAGGCAAATATGAATCAACACGAAGTGGTCCAGCCACAATTCCTGGTTGGGGGGGCACAGTGGCAGAGTGGTTAGTGTTCTGCCTCCCAGCAAGGAGATCGTGGGTTTGATCCTTGGTCCAGCCAACTCACAAACTCTCTGGGTGAGAGTGAATGGTTGTCTGTGTATGTCTCTGTGTCAGCCCTGTGACAAGTTGGCCCCTGTCCAGGGTTTACTTTGCCTAAGTTTCTGCGATAGGCTCCAGTCACCCGCAACCTCTAACAAGAATACGCAGAAGAAAATTAAGGAATAAATTCCTGGTAGAGGTTAACGCACATGAGGCAATAGTGAGACATGACGGAACATGCATGCTTCGGAGGGGCCAATTCCCAAGGAGACACCTACAAGCAGCCTCCAGAGGGGAAACACTCTATTAATGTCTATGACAAATAGTTACAAAGAGTTAGGCACTTAGAGCAATTATATTCTCCGAAGTAATGTTTTAACTGTGCTATAGTAAAGGAGTTAGCTAGACAGCTATGCAAACCAACTATGACATACTAATGACATATCCCAAGCACATGTCTTTTGAATGCCACTTTAAACATAGCCTAAAACACATGTGTCAAACTCTAGGCCTGCGGGCCAGATGTGGCCTGCCACGTCATTTTGTGTAGCCCGCAAGAGCTTAAAAGGTCTTGGATTGTTGTATAACAAATAAGTCAAAAGGGTGCACTGACAACAGACTACATTTCCCATAATGCGATTATGTTACCCGCAAAGTAGCGCCCCACCACTAGATTGCAGTGTTTCCACGTCAATACCATTTTCCGAACAAGTGGAATTGAGAAATACAAACAATGATTCTAAAATGTCCAGGAAATTGATGCAGATGGAAGGCTGTTTCAAGAAAGATGGGAAGGCGAATAAATGTTTGTGCTTCAAGGAGAGAAATCCTTATGTCTTTTGTGTTATGAGGAAGTGGCGGTTGTTGGCATTTTGACACCAAACACAGAGCTAAGTATGCCAAAATGAGCCTTCAAGAAAAACAACAAATGATGTAAGAATTATTCATTATTCAGAGTTATTTAACATTAAGAAGGAGTTGCATTTATTTTGCATTACATTTACATACTTCTTTATTTGAGCATGGGCAGGCAATAAAACACTGTAGCTGATCTGAGTAGCACAGTAGCATTACACATGGTGGTGCATTGATTATACAAATAGTTTTAAACAAAATGTGCACCAGAATTTTACACACACAATTTTCTAAAACTCCGGAGGCTGAAATTATTTATTCAGAACATATTATAATATAATTATTAGGATCTTTGGACATTTTAAATGGATTTCCAAGATATATGTGCCCTGTTCATTGTATTGCTTCATAAAATAAATTGGTCTTATTCACTTTGTATCAAACTATTTGCATCTGGACTCATACTCGGGGATTAATTACAGCTAAGACAGCAGGTGATAGCAACTAATTAAGCAATTAACAGAAATGAGCATCAGAAGAATAATTCAGAGGCCCAGGAGCTGTTTAGGAGAGAAACAGTTGTGTCAGTCTAATAGAATAATAAATATCACTATCCTTGGAGTAAGTAGATAATATTAATGCATACTGTAGCTGAGTGACGCATCAGTTCATTTTAGTTTATTTTTTTGTCTCCTAGCTCAGATGAGTGGTAGTTTGACTAGTTGGCATGGCTGGTGCAAAATATATAGTGTATGCATGTTATTGTATTGTCATGGCTAAAATGATTCTCAGTCATCCAGGTGACTTTAATAATAAGCCAGGACTAAACCAGGGCTAAACTGAACAGGTCTAAACCTGGGCTAAATCAGAACTAAACCAGGACATAACCAAGACTAAATAAAGCAGGGCATAACCAGGACTAATCCAGGACTAAACCACAGCTAAACCAAACCAGATCTAAACTAGGGCTAAACCAGGACTAATCCAGAGCTAAACAAGGTCCAACCCAAGACTAAACCAGAGGCCTCATTTATAAAACTGTGTGTAGAATCATGACTAAATGTTCACATACACCAGAAAGCCAAAAGTAGCATATTCAAGAAAATCTTCAGATTGTGTACGCACACCTGGATGCAATTTCCCCTTTATGGATCCCACCTGGAGTAGAAAGGTGCGCACGTAAACCCACCTCACACCACGTCCTCTCCATGCCTCGAAACCACCAAAGAAGGTCAATGCAGAGTGACTTCTGCATGAGATTTACCTAAACATGAGCCGCTAATGAGAGGGTTTCACTAAGAAACATGAAGGAGAGGAACGCACAAAACGCACCATGCAGCTCTACACACAATGCACACATGTACATCTGTACTGCAAAGTGAACACTGATTTTCTGACCAACATTGTTACAAAACACACTATGAATCCACTGCTCTTACCATCTAAACATTTTATGTAAAATAACATTTTAAAACATAAAAACGTGTTTAATTTTTGTTGACTGTAACATATTAATTAATGATTTTTCAGCGCTGTTTAGCGTGACTTGTAACACATCAAAGATGAAAGGGCACATGTGTCTTGTAATTCACACCGCGGTGTTGTTGTGCATAATGACAGCAGTCTATTGGGTCTCGTTTGACTAGCGCTTCATGAAAACCACATAGCTCTGTGTGAAGAGTCTGTAGGAGTTGGTTAGACTTATGTCTGTGTCTTGTGATTATTTCATCCCTGCTTTCCATTCCAGGCTCCAACCGGACTTTTTAAGCGGAGCCAGCGCCGCATGTGCACAAGCGCGCATGTCTTTGAAACCGGCACAAACACTTAATAAAAGGAATAAAAAGTTAACACATTCCCTGTGTTTTAAAAACTGCTAGTGATTAATTGCTCATACCTTGCAAAACTATATGAAACCTCACACCAAACATGAAACTCACTTCACTTCTCTCCTCTCCTGCCTCTGTGCTGTGCCTCTGAAAGGTGCGTACGGCGTACCCAAGGTCAAAAGTTTAGGTGGAGCTATGCAAGGTTTCATGCCTAATTTGATTTTTATAAATGCCAACGTTGACACAAAGAGTGGTGTGCGCACATTTCAGCCCTCGTTTTGGGCGTTCATAAGCTTTATAAATGAGGCCCCAGGACAGTGCCAGGACATAACCAAGCCTAAACCAGAACAAAATCAGGACTAATTCAGCACTAAACCAGGGCTAAACCAAACCAAGTCAAAACCAAATCTAAACCAGGACTAAACCCAGACAAAAGCAGGACATAAACCAGAACATAACCAGAACTAAAGAAGGACTAATGTAGGATTAAACCAGGACTAATCCATGACTAAACCAGGGCTAACCCAAACCAGGTTCAGACTGGGGCTAAACCAGGATTAAACCATAACTAAACCAGAGCTAAACAAGGTACGAGCCAGGACTAAACCAGGACAATGCCAGGACATAACCAAGACTAAACAAGGACATAATCAGGTCTAATCCAGCAGAGCTAAACCAAATCAAGTCGAAACCAGATCTAAAGCAGGATTAAACCAGGTCTAAGCCAGGACATAAACAGAACTAAACCAGGATTAATGAAGGATTAACCCAGGACCAAAACAGGACATAAACAAGGAACAACTAAACTAAATCAGAACTGCAAAAGACTCCAATGAGTACCACCAGAAGAAGCTTGTGTATCATCAAGGTGGTAACCGTACCATACTTTGAGAACCACTGGTATAGACAGTTGTAATAGTTGTCCATTTAAACAAAGCTGGCATGGCAATAGCCAAGAGGACAGACAGATTCATTTTGGCTTATGTCTTCTCATTCTTAAAACACCATCTGTTTAAGACATAATCAGTGAAAATGGATAGACAGAGAACAACCAGTCTTTGTCGCTTACCACATCGGAGCTGCTGTTCCCTGAGGTTTCTGAACTCCAGTCCGTGCAGGTGAGTGGGGAACACACAGGTCGTGTCATTACCGATCCTCACCGAGTTCGATTTGGCCCAAAGCAGGAGCCACTGGAGCTGACAGTCACAGAACAACGTCTCGGTTTTGAAGTGTCTGGAGAAGAGCAGTGTGTCAATTAATAGGCAGCTGATAATTCATAAACAAATGAGAAGCTGTATATGCTTTAGGGAATGGCAGCTCTGGAAAAAAATAAGACTCCTCTGCAAAATGCCTAAATGCCATAAAACAAATAATTCAGTGTTTGCAGAAGTGGAATGATTTACTTTTAAACATAATGATAATAACGTGTGGACTAAAGAACGCTTTCCTGTGTCTTGCTCTCCACCAGTTTTTCACTTTGCTGTTGGATAACTCTATACCACTCTCTCAGCTTTGCATGATGGTCTTTGAGTTCATAAATTAGAGTGATGGGTGTGAAGAAATTTAACAGACACTGGCCCGGAATGGTTGTCGGGCACAGAGAGAGAGGACGAGAGAAAAATAAATTGCATTAATTCATTCATTCATTCATCTTATTTTGCTTATTCCTGTTAGGAGTCATGGGTACTGAAGCTTTCCCAAGAAACTATATGCCTTAGGAGGGGTACACCCTGGTCATAAGCCAGTTAGTCACGAGGCTGACCTGAAAACATACACAGAGAGACAATCATTCACCCTCACATTTATTCACTAGAGTAGGCCATGGCCACTCCTGGAATTTCATTGGCCACCCCATGTGGGATAGGTTGGTAAATTGAAAATGAGCAATTTCTCTGGCTATTACCCTTTTACTTTTGCACCTTTTGTGGCCAAACTAATTGAATCTGTAAATATAAATTCAGTACATGTACATGATAAGTAAGGTAGCTTCCAAATGAAATGGCACATAAAAAAAAGCATATAAAAAGACAAAGTCATTCATTCAAGGTCCATTCTGTAATTACAGCACTATTAGAAGAGACACAGAATACTGTACTTGTAAGAACAATCACTAAATGGCTTTGGTTTGGCCACCCCCAAATTCCCATATCACCCTACCTGGCCACCCTTATTAAAGGATGCTTCACTGTGCAGTGGTCTTTTGTTCCCAGAGCTGTGCATGTACTGCACACATCAGTGTTTGGTTACTTTTTCATTCTTTTGTGCATCCCTCAAACTTTCTGTAAAAACATAAAAGAGACAGCAACCACACCTGACTTTGTGCTTATATGAACTTTTGCTTGTTTATCTCTCAAGAATTCACCAATGTGTCAGCCAAGTCAGTCTCTTGAATCAAATCTGTGTGTATATGTGATGTTTCTGCAATCTTCTCATACGCAGAGTATAAATATTAAAGTTACTCCCTAACTCTATATGAACTCGCCTTGTGGTGACAGAGTTCTCACCTCAAACCTGTCTCCTATATATTAAATGAATACACATCTAAAGAAAAATAGCTAAACATTGTCTGGACATCCAGAAGAGAAGACATCTTGTTTGATAAATGTAATGGAAGTTTGACACATAATCCATAAAGCCATTACAAACACATCAGCTAATGCCACTTGGAACTTTCTTTGGTATGTGGCTAACTCAGGTCAAAAGTATGTTTTTAAAAGTGTCCTCATGTCCTGCATTAGACTATGTAAAAAAAAAAAAAAAAAAGAAAAGAAAATTTAAAGTTGCATAGAATATAGAGGAAAATGCATTACTTAAGTTAGTATGAACTGGGCACAGCCAAACTAAGGTCTGTTGTGATAGAAGCACTCATTCATTCATTATTTCACAAGCGTTTGTGAAAGCTTGGTCCAAATGAGGACGAAAAGTGCCAACATTAGATATATAAATTCATAATGAATTAATTCAAATTGGAAATAAACACACAAATAAATAATTAAATGTGACATTAATTAAAAAAAAAAAAAAAAAAAAAAAATTTAACTATTTCACTATACTAACTATTCAATCAGTAGACAAGCTCTGTCAAATGACAGTTAGTAGAAAGTTAATGCAAATCAATCCAATATTTGACTAGATCAGTGTTAGTTAGGCTTTGATGGGTGAGGCTGACTGATAAAGAAAGTAATAATAATGTGTTGTTTTTCACATAAAAATTTATGTTTTGTTTTTTTTATTATTAATGACAAATTTATTTACTTATTTATGTATTTATTTCCAATTTTATTTAAATATTGACCCATTTAATTATTATTTAATTGTATATTTATTCATTTGTTTTGGCACTTTTTATCCTCCATATGGCACATCTCTTGATAGCTAAAATATTGTTATGTTTTTTTCTCTTGTTCAAAGACAAGAGTCTCTATGGGGCTTCTGAACCACTCCAAATTTGCCACCACCCTCAAATAACTCTCTCTTTATAATATCTATTCAATCTCACCAGGCACTGCTATGCCTTATTTTGGTAAATTATTAGGACACACTGCTCGACTATAAGCCACATCTCCAGACTTAAAGATCTTACACTATGCATTTTATGAGATCATCTTTTTAAGTGCCACTTAAAGCACTGGTAAGTTTGTGTTGCATCAGTCTTTCTGCCTTACTCAAAACCTTTAAGAAGTCCCATTTGACCTCTCTGCTTCAAAGTGAAAGTGTGTATTGCCTTACAGCACTCGGAGAGCCAGCAGGTGAGTGAAGAGGCCAATGGTCAACGTGGAGAAGATATTTCCAGAGAGATTCCTGTTCAAAAACACAAAAATACATTCAACACAGTACTGGAAATGTAACCGGGCTACTGTTTCTATTATAAGCCTCTGTAAGGCAGTAAGACACACCAGCAGTCATTAGTATGCTATATTCTCTACAGGCACAGAGGAAATTAAGCATAAAAGACATGTTTTCAATTAAAGGATTACTCACAGTTTTGAGAGGCTGCCCAGATCCAGGAATATTTCAGATGAGAGGCAGCCAATCCGGTTATGGGACAGATCCCTGGAAAGACAACAGTAAAGAGAAAGGCATATCCTTCAGCTAATTCATGTTTATTTAATGTTTTCAATTCAAAATGATAATGAAGAGGAATGGAGCAGGTGAGGAGAGATATTGTTATTTTACTGCTAATTTGTGTCTTTATGCATTTGGTCAAACATATGTACTATGAGAAGACCTACAGTATATTTAGATGGTCAGGCTGATTCATTTACATTAGGTTTGGGAGTTTAATAAATGCAGTGTAGAGTACTCACGTGTACTTCACACGTGAGTCAAAGTATAGATCCCCCTGGGTAAATATTACTCCAATACAAGTCAGTCATTAAAATTCTTACTTGAGTGCGAGAGTATGTACTTTAAAAAAATACTTAAGAATTCAAAGTACATTTTTTTAAAAATCTGGAACGGCTAAGATGAAGCTCATTTTAGGCTTATTTTGTAGTCCCCACCTTAGACAACCGGACTTTCAGTTTGTGTCTAGTTGAGCTGCTCTAGATCTAATCTATGGGGGAGGCATTTCACACTTTTTGTGAGCCACCACCAGTGTTCAAAGGTGAACTAATGTATGAATGTTTTAGTGTGTTTGGTGGTGGTTGGGGCAGACTGACAGAGACATGGCTGCCATTCATTGCTCGATTCAGTCTATCATTCTGCGCTAAGATTCATCACCAGTGCTACTTATGTTACCCATCATTGTGTTCTGTCTGTAAGAAGGGACAAGCACTGGTATTTATAAAAACAATTTAAAGTCTTTAATGCCATCATATCTGAGTTCTTTGTTAAAATGGTCTGCTTGTAACTATGCAACACAGAACAGTAATTGTCTCCTTCTCCAGGTCCCCTTCTCACATACTCAATTATAGTAAAACTGCTTTTAGCGTCTCAGCTGCAGCTACCTGGAATATCTTACAGCATTCATTTAAGATTAGATTAGAAAGGTTACCTACCCTAGGCCAGTTTAAACCTTTGGTTTATAACCTCTCTACTCTACTGTTTTAAATGACTTTGTATTGCCGGTCTTTGTTGTTGTCTGCTGTCTTCTATAGCATGTGTTGTACTCTTGACACCATTGAAAATGAGGGTCACTCTGAATGAATTTTGCACCAATTACACTAACGCGTTCATAAATTCAAGGTGGGTGAAGTGTCTTGCCCAAAGAGACAACGGCAGTATGCAATGCTGGTGGCGGAGACTGATCCGCCAGCTTTATGGTTTAATTGGGCGAACGACTCCACCTACTGAGTTACTGCTATCTGCTTGTATAATTTTTAAACTGCCTTCTTTTAATTTGCCATATATTGGTACTTTCTCTTTTTTTATGATTGGTTAAATGTCCATCCAGTCACTTTTAATCTGCATCTATTTGTTCCAGTCCCTGAAAATTAAACTCAAAACAACAAGCACAAGACCAATTCTTTGCATACAAATAACCAGGTAAGGAGATAATGTTATTCCACTGCTAAACTATGTCTTCCTGCATTTAACCATGTCACCCACCACTGTTTACTCCTATCAACCTCGTAAACATGCGCCGTGACCTGTCATAACCTTTAGCCTTCACTAACCACTGCTGCCTATTTACCCACACGTCTACAGTATGTGGCCGTATGTGTGTGTGTGTGTGTGTGTGTGCACTGGGCTGATCTCTGCGGCGGCGTCCATGGCTCCGTGCCCTGGTGCTCTGTAATTAAAGAGCTGCTTTCGCCGGAGCAGCTGTGGGAAAATAAGCAGAGCACTCGAGTAATCACTGGTTGGGGAGCACTTAAATTAGCACCGTGCCGCTCCACACACACACGCGCCCGGCATCCGCACAGACACACACTGAACTCTGAGCCCCGAGCCCCCGAGACTATCAAACTGCAATCATGTCAGTCACTCCACGGCCCGGACGAGGCAGCCAGGGCCGAAACGATGGAGGAGGAGGAGAAAATGAGTTGAGTGAGGTATTTGCCCAAAAAACAAAAAGCTTCAAAGAAAAAAAGAAGAAAGTTTTTTAATGCATTATGAAAAAAAGTGTTAAAATGTAAAATATAATGCAGGCACAAAAGCATGCATCAACTCATGTCAATGCATCACTACAGCTGCCTATATTAAGCTATTTATTCATAAAGTAACTTGTTTAGGGGTGACAGGGAAGCAGTGGGTTAAGCAGTGCAGCGTTTCGCCCACCAACCAGAAGGTCGATGGTTTGAACATCGCTTGAATGGCATGTCCTTGGGCAAGACACTTCACCCACATTGGCTACTCAGGTCACTGTATGTGACTGGTTGCAGAAAGGGCATCCAGCGTAAAAAAAAAATAAACTGGAATGCCATATCACTGTGCAACTAGTTTGCTGTGGTGACGCCTAACGAAAAAGGGAGCAGCCAAAAGATTACAAAATTTAAAAAATCATAACCTAACTTGATGGATTACAACTGCTTAAATATAAAAATAAATACTGCACAAGAAGTATCAAGACAAACTAGTAATTTATGTGCATAATTTTATTCAGAGGACAGATGGAGGTCATTGTTTAAGTGTGCTTCCCTGAGATAGTAAATGTGCTACAATGGCCTCTCTCTCCAAATGTGTCTCATCTCTGTTTTAGATTTCAAGGTGGCATTACCAACAGACACAGAATAAACTTAGTCTTAGACAGATGTTCAGATTACTGAAACATTGCAAGAAAATGCTCAGTTTTATAAACAGTTGGAGCTGGTTGAGCATTTTTCCTTTGCTGGAAAGAGAATGATGATTTTGCAGGTAATAAACACACAAAAACACCAGGCTATAAAATGCTAAAATACTTTTTTTTTGTTTGTTTGTTGTAACATAAGAACCTTTGTCAGTATACATGTGGTATAGTGTAGTATATGGTCATATACTACAACATATGATAACTGATTAATAAATGAAAACAATTCTAATTCTGTCTTTATTAGCACAAATACATTTAGACTTTTTAATATTTTCTGGCAATTTTTTTTTACTTAAATTCAAAATATATCTATACAATAAATAATCTGCCTACATTTAGTATAAAATAAACAATAATATAAACTTTTACTACATTTATTTTCTACAAAGGAAAATTTAAATAATTTATTCCACTTTGATTAATTGAAAATAAATCATCAAATAATTCCTCATACACCCTGAAATGTGCTCACTTACCTCTATGGGCCCCTGTACCCCTGGTTGGAAAACACTGCCCTACAGTATGACCTAGACTATTTAGACGTTAAATAGCAATATTATTTAAATTGTTAGTTACTAATCTTTTAAAGACCTTTTACTGACTTTTACTTTTACTGAAAAATAATACTCATACAATTAGACTAAATAAACTGGACCAACCAAAGACCAAATAAATGCCAGCCTATGTCCTGAACCTTGCATTAGAACCTGTACTGAATACATAGTGTGTGGGACGTGTCTGGCCTGGACGTAGTAACAGCCCGTTGCAGCAGTCAGTCGAGCATATCTTTATACTGTGTAATTCAGAGCCGACTTCTTGTTTTGTCTGAAGTCTGAGCTGTGTCTTCATCATACTCACAGTCTCCTCAGAGCTAGCAGACCACGAAAGGCCCCGGGCTCCACCGTACTTATCAAATTATTCTTCAAATCCCTGGAGAAGGAGAGAAGACAGTCAGTCAGCAGTGCAGTGCATTTGTCTATATCTCTATCTAGGAACAACAGACACAGTAAAACAGCAGTTTGGACTAGAGCAGTGTGGAACTAGCCATAGTGGAAGTCAGAGAGGTCAGATTTTTGGTCAACTGATCATTGTATCTTGACAAACTACTTATTATATAGCACTATGTATTGTAGATTACTTGGTTTGAACAATAATTTGCACCATTAAAAGAACTATGCCTGTTTTATCCTTATGTAGATTATATTGATTTTTATAAGATGATCATACAGAATTTGAATTTTTTATTCTATGTAAAATTGGCATGTTGTCTTGGTCATTTATGAACAGAATTAGACAGAAACCTTTGCCACTGGAGACAAAAAAAAAAAAAAAACAGGTTAAGTCAACACCGTGTTGAACTAAAGGCCTGTAAATAGAAAGAAAAAAAAAGTTCTCTCTCCTTGGGCTGCAAGGACAACACTGGGAGTTCTTTTTTCTCGTGCAGTGTCCAAGAACTGTGTGTGATTGATCAGAAATTTGAAGTGGGCGTGGGTAATGAGCTGACAGGACAGTTGCTATGACAACAGTGGGTTGGGCTTATAAGTTCTGCACCTGTTTCTTGTATGAAATGTCCTGCGCAGATCTTACTTTGTTCTTGGTCTTGCCACCTCAAGAACAGAAAACACCTCTGTTCTTGCAGAATATGAAACGTGTGGTTTGCTGTAGTCCAGTATTTTGTAAATGTGGTTCTAACAACTATCTAGATAGAACTTTTAAACTTGTAAAAATACTATACTTCTTGTTTCCAAAATACAGTATATTGCTGAAAGAAGGTTCATATTTAGGGCAATTTGATGTACTTGTACAGTTCAACAGTGGGCTTTGGGGATGCATAAATAAAAAACAAAATAAGACAGTAAAATATACATTATGGACTCTACTTCAGTTCTTTGCAACATCAGTGCAAGTTGAGAGCACCTTGATTACAATTGGATTAGGTAGCAGAATCTGTTAAAAGTGTTAAAAGTGTCATGTTATAGCTCAATTGGTAGAGCTGTGGCGCATATACACGGCAACTACAGCCTGCTTCGATGTCGTGGGCTCAGGTCTGGATACCGACAGTTGCCGATTGTCTCCCCTGCTTGCTCCCCCATGATTTCCTATCTTTTACTCAGCTGTACTAACAAATAAAGCCAAATAAAGACCAAAAAATGCTAAAAGCCATAAAATATCAAACTTCAATTCCACCACAGCAGCAGAACAATCAGTCTCCTCAGCCTTTCCATCTCTTCCTCTTCACCACCACTTTTTGTCTAGGCCCAGGGGGTAGAAATTTTCCCAAACAAATCTATCAAACTTTCCCTTCATCTCATTAGTCTGATAGTTTTAAGTCTCTCCTGGTTGAATCGCACATATCAACAGACTGCATGTTAAGAGCATAGTACTTGGGACTTGAAACACTGTATATTTTCTGTAACACTGATTTGTGAAAACACTCGTGACAATCCTGTGATTTGGTTGTCTGGGTTTGTATAAACAGACTTTATTGTCGTCCATGAGTGCAAGCACCTGTTAGCTGGACTGCACAGTTCATTTCCTGCTTTCGAGCACCGCAGACCACATCCAGTCAAGAGGCAGGAACACACATGCACCAGACCCACCCCCTCAGCCCATGCCAAAGCCTCCACTAAAAATGGATCCAGATCTCCTCTGGTTTTCCCTATGGGCCAAAGAAAACTTCCTGAAATTGTGTCCCTGGCTTCCTCTGCCTCTGCCGCGTCCAGTTTGATGGGAATCAGACGGTTTGTTCATTTTCCCAAAAGTATCCGGCCGGATTTGAGCCCAGCCACTGTCCCCAAGAGAAAATAAAAGTTCATGCTAGAGTAGTTTTTATTTGACAAATGAGCAAGTTTCTGAGCAATATGACCTAACATAATTGTTCACAATACAGCCTACTGAGATATACTTGTAGGTGCATTGTTTTAAATGACCTAATTATCTTGCAGTAAAGATTTAGTTACATATGTAGACAATGAGCCACCATTAGGAAAATCAAAATGACTCCTATCTAGGCCTAATGACCTGTGTGCTGTGTATAATTGTGTTCATGGATTAAACTCACCATGCATTGACCAACTCTGCTAATAAAAAAAGATTGTGCCTCCTAGAGTATACAGTATATATACATCAGAATACAATGTTCCTCAGCGTAGTCATTTATTTTTGATTTGGTTTCTAATTAAATCTGTAGGAAATAAAATATCTTCTGGAATTATGACTGAGTTTTATGGTAGAAAGACTTTTGTTGAATAATATATATTTAGAGATATAGAGAGATATTCTATCTCATATGTTTAAAATGCATGTGTACAGGCATCTTCAAGAGACCAACATCTGGATTAAAAACATACCGAAACGTGCATTGTACAAAATGTGTGATCTATGATGCAATTATTCCCATTAGGAATAAGCCGAAGAGTCTATCCCGGTAACTATGAGCCTTAGGCGGGGTAGACGCTGGCCACAAAACCACTAACCACTACCGCTACCGTGCCTTCCCTCATGTGCAATTATGTGTATTTTGAAAAAAGAAACATTTTAATTTTAATAGAATACAAACAACTAACCAGAGTTACCAACACTAATTTAACATATGACTCTGTTTTTATTACACATCCTTACATTCATGTCTAGTTGCAATAAGAATCCAATAAAACAAAAATGCATGGGTTTGTAAAAGCTTTTGCCACACATCTTGGCATTTTACCCACACTCATATGTCTGAGTGGCAACATTTTTATGAAATTAATAATAATAATAATGCATTGGTCTTGCTTTTCTGGACACTCAAAGCTGCTTTATAATCAGCTGCAGTTACTTCTGTAACCACAGCTGCCCTGGGACAGACTGGCTTTCATTTTGGCCTTATACGGCCACCACCAGTCACACTTGTGGGATTCATTAAAGCAGATGATTGATAAAAAACGTTAATGTGGTAAATAGAACCGTGTTGCACATACATTTGTACTATCACTGCCTAGCACAACTTAGGGCACATAAAAACTGTTAGGTAGGGAGCATCTAATAAAGACAACTATTTTGCAATTATCACAAGAAATGAGCAAACTTTAATGAACTTTTATTCACAGACCACTGATGTGACATGTGGCCAACGAGCTACTGTTCTTAATAACTGCAACAGCTAGATGAATGCGTGTCAGTGCTAATTGTGTTTATGTATTCTGGAGTTCTCATTCTGTCACTAAGTCAATGCGTCAAATGGATGAAATAATAAGCTCTAAAACACTGTACAAAGATTTTAAAGATGCCTGTTTTTAAGAAACCCATGACAGTGGGGCCCTATGCAGAATTTGACTTGGGATCCCCACCACATCAGTCCCACCAGTGCACAACTGTTGATGATTCACATCCCATAAATGAGACCCAGCTGTTATTAGAGGTAATGTATTAATAATAAATAGTAAGGTCCTTAATTTCTATTCATATACAAAATATACATTTGAACTATGTACAACACTTTTCTTTATTATAATACAATATTTTAAATTGACATGTGTATTGACAATTCAGGTGATCTTTGGGGGCCCCCTGACAGCCTCAGGGCTCTAAGCAGCCACTTAGTTTGCTTATAGACTGTGGCCAGCCCCGAGTGTTTTCATTGAGGAGCTACAACATTAGCACATCCATACAAAAGAGCCACAGATACAGGAGACAAGGTGGGTCAAGTGTCTTGTTTAAGGACACAACAGCAGTAATCCAGGGTTCCTGCAGGTATCAGTAAGTCTAATTTAATGCTTTTTAATGCCATTTTGCCACATAGATACAATTGCAATCAATTGTCTATCACACAGGTGTAGGTTACAAAAATGGTAAATCATTTTTTATAAATAGATATTTATATTATTGAATATTTAACAATGTCAACAATTTTTACTTCAAAACTATTTAAAATTTTGAATGCCAAAGTCAATAATTAATATCTTTTACCAAGCTCAAACTACAATGTGAGTGGAAAGGTCATGAAAAATACAGTCTCATTATATCTCATAGGAAAATATACTTTACATCTGGCAACTTAAATCTTGGTTTTGTTAATAAATACAGTAAAATCTCTCTGAATCCGTCCTGTGTGGGTCGTTGTCATCTACACAGCCACGAGTAACGAGTTTTAGGAAGTGCACTGCAGTTGGCTTCCTGATAGACTAACCTCCACGTCCACTCGGGTCGACCAGCGGCAGCCTCTTATCTCAGCTCCAGCCCCAAACTCCTCTTTGATCATGTACAATAAGATACAAAAGAGCGGGCGGGTGGAGGCGGGTGAAGGTTGAAAGGTCGCTGCCATGGCAGCGGCTCCTCCTTTTATCCTGAACTGACTTTTTAAAATCGCTGCAGTGCCTGGTTTGCTCTGCCCAGCTCTGCTCACTTACAATGCGCTGTACTGACGGAGCCACTTCTGCTGCTCAAACCATGTGCCACTTTGCAGCTACTGTCACTGAAAGATAGTCGATAACCAACTGTACCGTATCATATTTTGTAATTGCTTTAATGGCATCTTAAGACGTCAGCGTTCAACATTAGTGCTATTTTAACTCGTTTCCAATTAGTGTTGGAGTGCATGAGACCAGGCTTGACACCACATTTAAATTTGCCATCTCAGTGCTGATACATAATTACTGCTGGTGTGCCCTTGGTCTTGCATATAGAGTGAACACTGGGTTTTATATTTAGGCAGGAAAAGACTGCAAATATTGCCAAGTAGGGGTGTCCCTTTTTCAAGAATGAGTATTTAACCCTCATCCTACCAACCTGTTTTACATAGATGGATTACTGAGTGGGGTCACCTTATACCCCACAGATAAAAAACTAAAAAAAAAAAAAAAAAAACAGTACTAAGATTTTTTTCTCTTCAGTCATCAGTCTATGATGCAGTGCACACTTTCATTGTGTCCTTGGGCAAAACACTGCACCTATATTGCCTACTCCAGTCACAGTACATATGGTACAGAAAGGGCACCTGACAAAAAACTGCCAAAAACTTCATCTTGTGAATGTTTTGCTGTGGCAACAAAGGAAACAGGCAAAAAACAAACAAAATAAAAAGAAAGAAAAAAAAAACAATTGAGAAAATATTTGGCATTCAAAGTATCATCTCCAACCAGGAATAAAAAGACAAAACACGGACTAAATTGGGACTATTCCAGGGCTAAGTAAGTACCAAACCAAGATTAATCTAAATTAGTCTTAATTAATTCTAAACCAGCACATAACCATGACTAATCTGGGACTAGACCAGGGCTAAACTGAGTCTAAACCAAGACAAGAAATTTCAAATAATCCCCAACCAGTAGAACTAAATTAGGATAGGATATAATTAAATTAGCATTAAACTGCATCTATATTAAACTAAATCAAAACTGCAAAAGACTCTCTGGAAGCCCACTTGTACCTGTACCACAGTTTGAGAAACACAGATCTATGATATACCTTAGACTTTCTTTCTTTCTTTTTTTTTTTTTTTTTTTTTTTTTTTCTGTGGTGGAACATTTGCAGGGTATGTATTTTGTATTTATTGTACACTCACCAGCCACTTTATTAGGTACACCTTGCTAGTACCGGATTGGACCCCCTTTTGCCTTCAGAACTGCCTTAATCCTTTGTGGCATAGATTCAACAAGGAACTGGAAACATTCCTCAGAGAGTTTTGTCCATATTGACATGATAGCATCATGCAGTTGCTGCAGATTTGTCGGCTGCACATCCATGATGCGAATCTCCCGTTCCACCACATCCCAAAGGTGCTCTATTGGATTGAGATCTGGTGACTGTGGAGGCCATTCGAGTACAGTGAACTCTGTCATGTACAAGAAACCAGTCTGAGATGATTCGAGCTTTATGACATGGCGCGTTATCCTGCTGGAAGTAGCCATCAGAAGATGGGTACACTGTGGTTATAAAGGGATGGACATGGTCAGCAACAATACTCAGGTAGGCTGTGGCATTGCAACGATGCTCAATTGGTACTAAGGAGCCCAAAGTAATATCCCCCACACCATTACACCACCACCACCAGCCTGAACCGTTGATACAAGGCAGGATGGTTCCATGCTTTCATGTTGTTGACGCCAAATTCTGACCCTACCATCCCAATGCCGCAGCAGAAATCGAGACTCATCAGACCAGGCAACTTTTTTCCAATCTTCTATTGTCTAATTTTGGTGAGCCTGTGTGAATTGTAGCCTCAGTTTCCTGTTCTTAGCTGACAGGAGTGGCACCCGGTGTGGTCTTCTGCTGCTGTAGCCCATCTTCCTCAAGGTTGGACGTGTTGTGCGTTCAGAGATGCTCTTCTGCATACCTCGGTTGTAACAAGTGGTTATTTGAGTTACTGTTGCCTTTCTATCAGCTCGAACTAGTCTGGCCATTCTCCTCTGACCTCTGGCATCAACAAGGCATTTTCACCCACAGAACTGCTGCTCACTGGATATTTTCTCTTTTTCGGACCATTCTCTGTAAACCCTAGAGAGGGTTGTGCGTGAAAATTCCAGTAGATCAGCAGTTTCTGAAATACTCAGACCAGCCCGTCTGGCACCAACAACCATGCCACGTTCAAAGTCACTTAAATCACCTTTCTTCCCCTGATGCTCGGTTTGAACTGCAGCAGATCGTCCTGACCATGTCTACAGCCTAAATGCATTGAGTTGCTGCCATGTGATTGGCTGATTAGAAATTTGCGTTAACAACAGGTGTGCCTATTAAGTGGCTGGTGAGTGTATGTATGTCTTGGTTTTTGTGTTGAAAGTCTAGCAAATTTCATTCTACTCAGTGGAATGACATTAAAGATATCCCATTCTCTTCTTTATCAGACTCAAATGTGTCAAATAATGTGAAATGCTATAATAGCGCTTCTCTTATACAGCGGGAAAATGTACTTCTGTAGGACTACTAAAATGATTTGAGCGATGAATGGATAAATGATCGCATACACATTATATGATCATTGAGCTTAAAAGTTTTTGGGACCCATAACTTACCTGCAAACTAAATGATACAACTTGAATAGATGTACAACAGTGCACATTGTTAGACTGACCTCCCATTTTGGAGCAAAAGGAAAGTGATTGTATTGTTTGGTCTTGGTGTTGACTCAGCCTTAATGTCTTATTAACTGCAGCTACAAACATCATTACAATAAACAGCATAATAAAAAGTGTATGATATGCCAATATGTTCTGTCAATAGTGTGAACTGGAGCCTAGTTTATTTTACTAGCTTCCTGTATAAGGTCACTTTTAAAGCCTTATAAAACAAGCAACACAGCGACCTTTTATGTGGAGCGACCTGGGCCAACAAGTCTGTGCAAATAAATGTAATAAATGAGTGTGACGTGTTATAAAAAGCCAAGATCTCAGACGGGTGGGGTCGGCCACATAATACAACTGACTGACTGCCAAAATGCTTTAACAATACAAGGAAACTATTTGAGCGGTAATTTCTGCATCCTCTGAGTGATTGACAGTCTGGTGCAGGGTTAGGATCAACAGAGGTTATCCAAACAGGAATAAACACAATCAAACAGTGATTTATGAAGTCAATAAATGGTGAACACATTGCAAAACTAGCTGAATATGTTTAAAAAGCTTTTGCAAATCCAGCCAGAAACATATCACAATTATGGAGCTACATTTGTCTCAAATAAAATTAAGTGATAGCAACAATAAATGCCTTGATGCATGCAGAATAATTTATTCAAAATCCCTAATTTGTTGCTTGCATGCAGCAAATAAATTCTAATTTGCAAATATATAACTTGTAATTATTTTAAAAGTCAATCATGTTTGTCAATTATAAATCTTCAGTTTTGCAGTGAATTGTTGAATCTCGATTTGTGGATTTGTGGAATTCATACATTCATCACTTCTGTGTGTTCAGATATTTTTGAGACATTTTGTTCAGCAATTTGAAACAGCTTTGGATTCATTCAAAATCAATTCTCTTCCAATGACAACTACTCCCAGCCACAGCTTGTAAGTAAAAACACAACAAATAGTGCCTTTTTATATCATAGACTGTGGCTTAAAAAAATCTGTGTATGGTTCATCTATGGTTCTTCTGTTTGTTTAATATTAGGATTTTAGCTTAACATTATTAGGCTTTACACAATAGAACTGCAGTTCAGGGGGAGCTGTGTCTGTGGGCCCCGCAGCTCCACACAGGGCAGTTAGGCCTATAGAATCGTGGCCTACTATAGGCTTAGTTAGTTCTGTGAACTCCCCACCCTGGATTTAGTTATAAACTACCCAGCCCGAGAGCTTTCGGCTCTGTGTTGCTAACAGCCGCACAGATAAACACACAAATGCTATACCATCATTTGAAGAATTAGATGGCAAGTTTGTCCATAGTAAAGTTACTTTGTCCTGCCGCTAGTTTACAAACAGTTTGAAATGAGTAAATTTGCATGAAAGACTAACAAATAAACTTGGTTTGAATTATGTTTACCTTCATTATTCAAAATTTGTTATTGGACATCGGAAATGAAACATAGCTTTCTTAACCATTCAATGGCTGTGTGATCATGTCAGTCAGTCCAGACTCAATATAATACATAATATGAGCATGTGAAGGCCTCAGTGAAGTATAGGGGTCTTTACAGTTAGTTATTTCTTAATAGTTAAAATAGTAGCAGAGATAGCTGATCTACATATTACTAAATCCAGATATCCAGAAGATATAAAGTTGATGATAAGTTAGCCTAAAACAAATCACAAATGGAATGCTAGCTATCATAGCTGACCCCAAACATGTCCTCTGTCTTTATTCAGGCTTGGTAAATAAAGATGGAATGCATGATTGCACAAAAAACAAGTCACTTTGTGTGTGTATCTAATAAATCTTTTGCTGCAAATGTTATTATTCCACATTAACAGCAATTTGAGGCAATGTTAGTGAACTAAATCTTCCCATGACCTTGAGGTTAGAAGTTTATTTTGTGACATTAAACTCCTCTTCAAATCATCTCTACAGAACTACTGATAGTGCATTGACTTGACCACACACAGCTCCCAAACAAAAGGCTCTTTAATGACGCTGTCTGGCTAAACAGATTTCAGTGGTGATGTAATTATCAAAATACCATCAGATTTTCCAAAGGTCACATTTTACATGAAGTACAGAAGCAGATGAAAGCTGTGCTGCTGCTGCTCTGCTCCAGTCACTCGGGCACTTACCCAAATGGAAAGTGATGCTGTGTGCTGTAGCCCACTGTACGCTCCACTTAATGAAATGAGACTCAGACATAACGTTCATTTGTATAACTTGTGTGTCATATTTCTTGTTTGGCGTGTGGAGTGAGAGGAGGCTGTGCATATGTAAGGGCACCTTGTTCTCAGCAAACAACAAAAACAAATGTATTGCTGGGGTCAAGCATGCTCAGATTATTAGCATGTATATACAGTGCTTATGTGCTATGACAGTCCATATGAAATCGTACAGACGAAATGATATCAAGACATACTTCTACTGTTATACTCAGTAATACTTATTGTATATTATATAAGCTCAAAAGCAACTGTATAGTAGTTATTTTTATGATTATTTTATGTTTTTTTATTTATTATTTTTATTATTATTATTTATATATTTTTGTTTACTTTTCATGCAGGATGCCCTTTGTGCTGGAACCGGACTGTGCATGACATATTGTAATGATTTACAGCCATGCACGACATGTTTGCACTTGGCCAACTGGGAAGTGATCCGTCAACCTTGCTTAATTTCCTGCACCACTGTCTCAAATGTTAATAGTACACATATATAATGTAAAAAAACACTTTCTTCTCCCAGTCTTTCAGCTGTTCCCTTTTACATTAGGGGTGGCCACAACAAACCAGTCACCAGTGGTGATTAGGTTGGTGTTTAATGCTGGATGCCTTTCCTGCCACAACAAGCTACATAAAGTGACTGTAGTAGGTAATGTGGATGAAGTGTCTTGCCCAGGGACACAACAACAGTATGTTCACTGTGCTGCCATTGCTCCTGTACCATATACATATACACAGTCATGTGTTAGTGTGGATGCAATACAGAACAGATAAGCTAAGAGCTCTATATGGGATAGATCACCACAAAAGCAAAAGCTGAACTCTAATGCAGTTTTTGTACATGTCCACACTTTTTATCTCAAAATGACTGATCAAATAGGGCCTTAAAATGCATTGCAAGTTTCAAATTGAATTTTGACAATGTTAGAAATTAAAGTAAGGTATACTTTATAGTCCCCGTAGGGAAATTTGTCCTCAGCATTTGACCCATCCTTCAATGCCACTGGGGCGACCTGTCAGGAGCAGTGGGTGACTGCAGCACAGCACCTGGGGACCCTTCTCCAGATTTTGAGCCAGGATCCTGGTCAGGAGTACCTATCTGGACGATTAGCCTACTGCAGGAGTTCTCAAACTTTTTGGGGCCGGGGACCCCTTACAGGAGAGAAAAAATCCCAAGGACCCCCTTATAGTGCCCTCTGCTCCTGAGAATTGTGACTTATGTGGTGTGTCACAATCATTTCCGGAGTTTTAAACGTCCTAAATTAAATAACTAAAGGTTTATTTCATTGCTGTATGGTTCCCATTAATGTTTATGAATGTTTAAAATGATATACCAGAACAAAATTAATTATTATAAATTAATATTGATTAATTACTTTTTTCCTGCGGCCCCCCCAACAGGACCCTAGTTTGAGAATAGTGGGCCTAGTGTGCATGTTTTAGGTTGATGGGGGAAACCGGAGCACCCAGAGGAAACCCACCCAGACACAAAGAGAACATGCAACCTCCACACAGAAAGGCCCCACACGGTCCAGGAATCAAACCTGGGACCTTCTTGCTGTGAGGCAAGAGTGCTAACCACTTTGTCATTGTGCCATAAAATTATAATTCTATAATGTCTGTGGAGATTCTCAGTCACCTGGGTTGTCCCACTCAACCGAAGTCAAAGAAGTCCAAATCACATTCAGATGGCTTCTTTTTAATCTGACAATACACAAGACATTATTCACATATTTTGACACAATGCAATACAAGGTTCTTTAAAACACTGAACAGTTATATTGGGTATTGACATATAAAAATAACTATATTATCGCCAGTGTTGTGCATGAACGAGTTCAAATGAACGCGTTCATTGAACACATTCATTTTTATGTGAACTTTGAACTGAACACAACACATTTGTAAATCAAGAACTTGAACGTGAATTTGTTCAGATTATGTGAGATGAACGACGTACGTCACGTCAATTAAACGTCAGAATTTGTTTTCACCTGAGTCGAGTGAAGAGGTCTGATCGCACTTTTTAAACAGCACTGTCACTCACTGCCCACGGGCTCCACTCCAAAACTGCACCGCTTCACCAGAGAGCGCTTGTGTGCGCAATGCATCTTGGGTAACGTAGTGTGAAGGCAAAGATAGTCGAATCTAATATCTTTGGCAGTGCAAGTGAAGGCACAGAGAACACAGACGATGCTGCCTCTAACTATGATCATTTACAGACATTTTACACATTGTCACGCAAAGACTCTGACGGAAAAAAAATTACCTTTCTGTGCAAGCTTATATATGCAAAAACGTCCATTTTGTGTGATAGAATTTAAGGGCGCACTCACACTAGGGCCATTCAAACCGTGCTGTGCCCAGGTAAGATTGGGGAGGGGTCTGAGTCCGCCGCCGGCCCGCACTCTCACCTGCACAAACAATCTGTGCCGTGGCCCGGTTACGTCATCACCTCTGAGAGCGACAGGCTGCTACGTCATCGTGATGCGCAGTTTGTTTACAAGCTGAGCGAGCCGCTAACACTTTTAAAACCGGCGTAGTGGAAAACGTGAGACCAGCGGCATGAAGTATCTGTGCTGTTTTGATTCTGCTTTGAGTCTCGTTCGTGAGACGCGGTCTTCTGTCACACGTTTGGAATAAACCACATACGAGGAGCAGCGAAGGCACCGCAGACGATGAGAGAGGATTCAAAACTACTGCCGCTGTCTGTTCTCTTCTTCAGAAAGGTGAGCGCAAGTCGCTGGCATTGGTACGAGTGTTGATAATGGAGTTTATTCACTTTTTACCGAGAGAAGAACAGTTGCATAGATGACATGCCTCATAGTCGTGCGTGCGCGCATGCATGAGCAACCCTGCCGTGCCGTGGCCCACCTCCTCCAACCGTGCCAAAGTCCTGAAGCATACCGCGCCTGGGCGCGCTGCGGAGCACTCACATTAGGCAACCGTGCCGTGCTTTAGGGGCGTTCCGGACTTGGGCACGGTTCGATTGGCCTGGTGTGAGTACACCTTAAGATCTACAGTGAGGCTAGAAGGTAGATGTATAGTGATAGAAGTCATAGTTTGAAAAACAAGTTCAGCCTTTCATTTACATATCTCACCTAAAAATAACATGAACTGAACTTTGAACTAGTTCAAAATTAAAATTGTGAACTATGAACGTGAACAGTTCACTTTGAACATGTGTGAACTGAACTTTGAACTAGTTCATGAAAAGTGTGAACTTGCACAACACTGATTATCGCATGGAAATATAATAACCATGCAAATGCAGTGTCTGAATAAACTGATGCTGGATCATTTTGTGACTCAGAATTGCAAGACAACAGCCTCCTAACCCAGAGATACACATTAAATGAATTATTTCACAAATACGCTGAACCAAAGTTAGAGAAAGAAATTTCATCTAGCTCCACTACTGCATGTGTGTCAGATGCCCTTGGAAAGTGTGTACTTTTCCACTTGTCACTGTGGCAACCGGCTCTGACATGAGGGTAACCTGAGGCCAACACACTGTACTAATGCTGATAATGTGGAGTCACTATTAAAATGCATTACATTTCCCCAACTAAATATTCATAGCTCAGTTTTGGTGAAGCCCTGGTCACTTTCCTGAAAGATTGCGACTAGATTCACGGCTATCTGCAAATAAACATGTTGAATGGTACAGTGAGACAGTTGGGAGCAATTTAATGACCTGAATGTGGACACATTGTGACAGGCTTGTAGCAACTAGTGCCAGCAAATCTAATGGTACTGCCTGTGTCTATGTGCAAGCACAATTGTACAGAGCCACACAGCCAATGGGCATTGTTTAATTATACCAAAAACTTGGTTCTACATTTCAGCTGAACGATTTTAGAAAAAAAAAAATGAAATTGTAATTCTTTCAGCCAATATTGTAGTTGTGATTTGTTTGTTTTTTTTTTTTGTTTGTTTTTTTTGGTTGTTTTGTTATTGCACCTATAGCCTCTCTGACCAACCACCACCAATCACACAATTGCACAAACACATTCATACAGCTGTGCCAAAGACACTAGAGGCAAGGTGGTTGAAGTGTCTTGCTCAAGGACACAATGGCAGTATGCAGCGCTGGTAGTGGGGATCAATTAGTCAACTTTCCAGTTAGTGGGCCAACGTCTCTGAGCTACTGCTGAATGACATATTTTTATTGAGCCATTTAAATTACAATCCTATAGTCACAGGTTTGTTTGAAGCCTTGTAAATATACAATATGTACATTGCAATAAGAAAGTAATTTATAAAAAGTACTTACAAATTTAAGCTATGTATTAATCAGTGTTTACATAATTACAAAAAAGAAGTAATATATAATGACAGTTGAAGGGCACACTAAAATGTATTAAGTGCTCTTTAAATAAATTATACTTATACTGATCTCCAATCAGGAAAATTTAATGAGTTAATAAAAAAAAAAAAGTATCCTCTGCTATGAATTGCAGCCTTTGTGTTTTGTGTTTTATATATTTGCAATTTACAGTGCCATTGCAAATATTGATTGATTGTTCAGCCTTACTCTAGATATAGTACTGTACAGAAGTGTGCTGTAGAAAAAGAGCACTTTCAGAATTTTCAATATATATATATATTTTTTTTTTTTCAGGAGAGGTCAGTAATGGGCCAAGGACAAAATTATTCATTTCATAACAATCACTCTTAAGATCCAGTGTTTTGAAGGATTTTGTACCATTTTGGGATATGGACAGAAGAAACTGGGGCACATTAAAACATATACATTTGACCCAGATATGTATGGTTCTGTGAGTTTCTGCTGCTTAATGCAGAACAAGAGCAGTAACTGGATCATGTAGCATTACTAATTTTAACAATAAATATAGTTCTTGTACTTTTGATTTTTGTTCCCTTTTTATATATATATATATATATATATATATATATATATATATATATATATATATATATATATATATATATATATATATATATATATATATATATATATAATTTTTGTGTATTATTGTACACTGACAGACTATTTTGGGGGCATCTTAGCCTTTTTAAAAATTGTCTGACTTTTGCACAGTTTTATACAACTGAAGTCCCTCATTTGAAGCACTCATCATTGTGAAGCAGGGTTAAGTATTTCAGTGAATCTCTAACTCCTAAAACTCTGAACCCATTTGGGGCGGTGATTAAACACTTCTCCACTGGAGTGTAGTTTTGTTCTTGTGGGTGGATGAGAAGTGCTTTTGGGATATTTTCACTTTTGTCTAAGAAGAACAGTTAGAGACTCGTGAGGATCCTCTTTTCTGCCTACGCTCTCCCAGTAAAAATATTCTCATGAAACTAAGATATCTGAGTGCAGATGGTGAGAAATCTGTAACATTGTGATTGAGTAGAACATTTTGTCAGTTTTAAATTTGGAAACCATGTTAAACAGTGGGTGATATTTGATTTAGAAACAGCCAAAGGTCAAAGAGGGTTTTAAAGCAAGCCTTTGAAAGTAATTGCTGGAGGATCTCAAAGTAGTAAATTGGTAAGAGAAGAGCATTAGCAGCTGACTGTCAGAGATAGCAAGGCAGCAGTGCACAATAAAGAATTAGTTAATTCGTAATTAAAGGTTGGTAATTTGTTATATACAAAGCATCACTTCAACGCTGTAATATACTGCTGCCCCGATACATATCTGTGTTAATTTAGTTTTAATCCTTGTTACTATATATAATGCTATATCAGTGCTTAATAGTAGTAACTAGTATAATAAATATACTGTTATTAATCCAATCCAATTCAATCTAACTTTGTTTATAGAGCACTTTAAAAAAACAACACAGTTGACCAAAGTGCTGTACACAACACTGGAGTTAAAACACAACAAAGAATTATAAATATACTACTAATAAGTAAGAATATAGGTAGTAAGTAGTAATGTAAAATTAACTAAAAACAACAGTTTTATAAATTCTAAAACTATAAAATCAATAAAACAATAAAAGTCAACAAGTCAAACTACATTAAAAGAGGTGCACTGTAAAAAGAAATTGCTGCAAAAACTCAAGGCAACAGAATCCCACAAGATTTTTGAGTTTTGGGGCCAATTCAAAATCCCAAGTTTTCAACAACTAATATTTTTTGTTCACTTAATTTAACGTTTATATGTCTAAAAACTTTAAATGTTAAGTTTTATTCACTATCATTTTTTTTATTGTTCAGAAAATGTATTATTCTTTTGTTAAATTCAGTATATTTAGTTTTTATTATTATCAATAATAATACCTTTTCTGAATAATGGATAGTAAGTGGCTGTAAGATGTGTTAAAAAATAATGATTGAGACTAAAACTTAAAAAATTAAAAGTTTTTAGACATCAAATTATTTTGATCATCAAATTAGAGGAGTAAAAAAATATCCATTGTTGAAAACTTGGGATTTTGAGTTGAAAAATCTTGAGAGATCCTGTTGCCTTGAGTTTTTGAGGTTTTTTTTATTTATTTATTTATTTTTACAGTGGGCAAAGGCAGTTCATTCCACAATTTTTGGGCAGCTACTGAAAAAGCCTGGTCCCAACAGAGATTGGTGTCTGGGGTGTAGAGCTGGAGCAGGCCAGACAGATACTGTGGGGCGAGACCATGGATCCATTTAAAAGCATATAAAAGAATTTTAAAATCAATATGAAAATCAACCAGGAGCCAGTGCAAAAAGTGATGTGCTCTTGTTTTTTTGTACCAGTCCAAAGCCGAGCAGCAGCATTTTAAACAAGCTGCAGTCGGGCGAGTGACGTCTGGCTGAGGCCAACAGAAAGTGCATTGCAGGAGTCTCAGAGATTAATGACATCATAAGGCGATCTGTTTTTTGCTTGGCCCTATTATGTAATTTACCATTGATTAACGAATATTAGCCTGGCTAGACCCATTAAATTAGTCCTACTATTTAAACCAGTTCTTTTGACCCAATTGTCATATATCGTTTATCTAAAATGGGCCAAGCTTTAAGCCCCTTTCACAGGAAGTGGAGGGTACAGTTTACCTCAGTTCTTTTTCTTATTTATTTTTTTTTTTTTCATCTTATCAAAAGTACTGTTCAGGACACTGGACCACCACAATATTCCCATAAACATATCTAGGGCGATAGGTTTTCCTGTATGATAGGCCAACGTTCTCATAATAACAATGGCAAACTGCCCCTTTGTACTGCTTTGTCTGCACAAAGCTGTCAGGCCCTGCAGCTGGACACACCGACTTTTTTTTTTTTTTTTTTTTTTTTAACTTAGTGGCAGTGCTCAGTGGGTCCTATGTAAAAAGTGCTTTGCTTTCCATATTGGTTTTGGTTGGTTGTTGTTTTTTTTTGTTTTTTTCACAAGTCCAAAAGTTTATTCTGCTAATGTTAATTGTGATTGTATGACTAACTGAATGCATTCATGATAAGTTGTCTAATGTACACTGCAAAAAGGGAGCAGCTGAGAATGTTATAGTAGAGTGGAGCCATGTGGATAATTCCAATTGGGCCAAGGCCTTGACAGCTGTTGCATCTTTGTTGTTACATGCCTGCCAAATTCCATAGTAATATCTCAATCAAAAGTCTGGTTCACAAGTAAGACCCTTCCAAGAGTTTGGTTACAAGTGAACAGTTCAATCCCATTCATGTTTACAATAGGCCAAACTAAAAACATTCAATTAGAAATGTGGAGATGTAGAAATTAATGTTTATAGTTGATATATTGGTCAAATACTGTAGTCGTTTCTAGTTGCTAAAGTTAACTTTGATAAAATTTGGCTAAATATGAGGTAATGTTTCCTAACCTAGCTTGAATATTAAGTACATGTAGTTGATTGGTAGTCAGTTGCGCAAATTCCTCCATAGAAAATATTTTATGGTATGGAGGGATCGTTAGCGAAACCCAGTATTATAACAGCACTGGTGCTACAGCACGGTAGCCTGGCCTGCCAGACAAACTCTTTTCCTATTTTATGTAAAGAAGTTAGTCTGCTACCTATTCGCTAAAGTTTCGTTTCGGAGGTGGAACTATGACAGGCAGAGAAATAAGGGCAGGACATAAGCAGCGCACCGCTAACCCAAATAAACAGGGATTCTTGCCTTTTTTGTTCATAAAACAACATAATACAGCGTATTATGAGCAGCTCTGTACTTAGTTTTGAACAAGGAGAGCAGCAGAAGCCACTTGTACAAAGACTTGTAGAAAAAGTCTTTTTTTATGTGTTCGTTAGCTACATCGCATGTCAACAGTTGTTAAAATGGCAACAAGACGAAGAAAAAAACTATGCAGAGGTCTGAACAACAACAAGGACTTCAGCAGAAGCAATGGGTGATGAAGAAAAGCTATAAACGCTGTTACTCAGGTCAGAGAAGTTATTAAATTAGCTCGGTAGCTAGTGCTACCTAGGTTAGCTCTTCCGCTTTCGTAAGACGCGCTGCAGATAAATGGCTGTGATAGGCCAGTTCCAAATCAAACCAAAGAAATGCTCCGCTTCGAGAGGAGAACCAGATTCTCCTGCTTACAAAAAGCAAGTAGGAGAGTCTGGCTCGCCAGTCTAACATCATGGTGGTCCTCTGGGAACGATAAGCTTGAACCTTAACAATGCTCTTAGCGGTACTGACTAGTCGTGGTAAATGTCATGTAGTCAAATACGTGCATGAGATCTTCTCACTCCTTTCATAGAAGACGACCATGGTTTACTCAGCTGCTGGTGCTTGTGTGCAGGGTTGCCAGATCTCATTGACAGTTTCCAGCCAGAACAGAACTTAAAACCCGCCCAACACAATAAAAACCAGCCCAAATCACAACCTTTAAAAAAGAACACAAAACTGGTAAAAATGGTACTAAAAAAGTAACACAAACAAGTTCCTCGCAAAGTGCAATCAGACAAACAAAACCTTCCTGCTCAGGGCATCATAGAAACAGAAACCACAAAAACGTATGACATATCAACATGAAATGTGAGCTACCAACAAATAAATCACTGATTTTAAAACAAATGAACTGATAATATGAGTGGAAAGACACAGCAGTTAACTGAAATGTGTATTTCTAATTTGTTTGCCATAAAATTATAACTATTTTGTTGGTATTCTCCAGAATATTTTCTAAAAACCAACCAAATGTTGTAAAAAGTAGCCCAAATTTTAATAAACCAGCCAGTGCTATTTTTTCCAACCCAAGGTGTTCAAAAGAAGCCCAACTGGGTGGAAAGCAACCCAATCTCACAATACTGTTTGTGTGAGCGGAGCAGAGTGGGCCGCACACAGCAGTGCACAAACGGGGAGAACACAACAACACAAAGTAATCTGACAAAACATCTTTAGAGAACACAGAAAAATGCTAGGCTAACGTTATGCTAGCAGCCCACAGGTGGAATACCATAAGAACCAACTAAACCCAGTGTTGATCTTTGGTTGCACTCATAAACGTCCCTGAAACACAGCTGGGACACGCAGCTCATGCATTTGTGTGTATAAAAAATAGCCTACTGCTTTTTTTTTAGACTTATTTCATTTTTTTTTTTATTCACTCATTCATTCATCTATTCATCTTTTTCTGCTTATTCCCGTTAGGGGTCACAGGTGACTGGGACACATCCTGGACTGGGGCCAGCTTGTTGCAGGGTTGACACAGAGACATACACAGTCAGACAACCATTCACGCTCACATTCATTTACTAGGGGCAATTTACAGTCACCAATTCACCTAAGTTCATGTGTTGGCCGGCCTGAGGATCGAACCAACGATCTCCTTGCAAACAGTATGTAAATGAAATAAAATACCCCAATATGGCTTCTATTCAATGCAAGACTTATCCTTTTACACTGAACAAAAGAAAACACATTTACGACTCAAGACGATTGTAAATGTCATTAATATTATGGCTACATTCATGTGCTGTTTGTTTAATTGTAGGAGAAATTATCCAGAAGAGGGACTGTATCTCCAAACTTGGTCAGAAACTGGGTTAGGCCGGTGCTGCTCACATGTTTTACCTCAGCTGTGACCCAGCAACAGCCTACTGTAAAATAACAAGGAAAGCGTTCATATTTGAATAGCACGCTTTGATCCATTTAGGGATTCATCTTAGTTATGTCCTCTCCTGGGTAAACAGATAAAAACAGCACAGCCTTCATGTGATAAGGGAAAATGCACAGTACTCCAAAGCAAACATCATTTTGCTGGGTTCAACAAAAGTGCTTTCTAAAAAAAAAAAAAAAAATAGACATCACAGCAAGATTGGCAAAGCTCACGTAATCTACCAGAGACAGCATTTTATTTTTATTTTTTACAGGCAAGAACTTAAAGAGAATGTATTGGGTGGAAGAGGAGATTTGGAAGTCAACTGTCAAAACCTAAAAACAACTGCATTATCCATGACCTTATAAATATAAAACACATTCAGGCCTTCTCACAGAGCATATTGCCATATAATTAATTATAATAATAAGTCTTATATAGTGCTTTTCCAGACATTCAAAGTCGCTTTACTATTGCATTATTACTAGTGCATTATTCACTCACTCTTCAGTCACACTCAGGGGTGATAAGCTACCTCTATAGCCACAGCTGTCCTGGGGCTGACTGATGGAGACATGGCACAGTGGTTAGCACTCTTGCCTCACAGCAAGAAGGCCATGGGTTTGATTCCCAGACCGGATAGGGTGTGTAGGTTTCCTCTGTGTGCTCCGGTTTCCCCTAACACCAAAAGCATGTGGGTCAGGTTGGCCCATAGTGGCGGCCTGCACAGTCACAGCTGCTCAGGACTAACCCTCCATCTGATACCTGGTTTTTGATACTGGTACCTGAACAATACTTTTTTCGATACTTTTTTTTTTTGCTTTTTTAATTCATCTTCTATAACGGTAACCATTAATCATTTTTATTGTAACAAAACACTGACCTCTAGGTAATAAGGAGTATAGTGTTATCAGTTATAAGTGTTGTTTTTTTTTTATTTATAGGAGGACCATTAAATATATGATTAATGTCAGTGGATTAATTACTGTATTTATTTATGCGCTATTTCTGTGGTGTCTTTAGGTTAAAGACATAAGTTCATAAGATTAGTCACTTGAATAAGTCAAACAATTATTTCATAGCTAATAAATGAGTTACATTTATTTTAAAGGTTGTTAAAATATATTGTTTTTTAAAATAGAGTGAGATGTTGGTACTTTGAAAGATCTTTGTATGGTGTTTGCATTTAGCAGTTAGATTCAGAGTGAGAGCTCTTTCAATAGTTGATCTTTGATGTCTTTTTCTCGTTTGGACAAAACAAACTGCTGTTGTTCACGGTGCCAGGTCATTCACAGAGACACACTCTGTGTCCTGTGTCTCATGTGAGACTGAAGGCAAAGTGGGGACATTCAGAGACAAGAACTGTCAGAGCTACACGCAGTAAAAGGGAAAACCTATGGCCGTGTGCTGTGTCAGACACAGACGTGCACGTTCTCTTTACTTTCACTTCTGCCTGGAGCAGCAGGTTAGTGGTTTTTGAGTAAATAAACACTCTCATGTGGGTCTTCAGGTTTGTCCCCTGTGCTCTGGAGCTAAATGATGTCCTGTCTTTATCACAACTGGAGCTTAAGTTGAAAACTCAGCTCAACACATGGGGCTGAAAGTGACGCAGCTGCTCTGTACCTTTCTGTAGCACGGTTTCTGGACCCGCCAGGTATCAAAACTTGGTACCAAAAGAAAATTATTTTTATGATACCACTATGTACTGGAGCTTTTCGGGCGATACCACAGAGGTATCGCTGTTCAGTGTGTATTTCTCTCTGTCAGCCCTGCGACTAACTGGTCATTGTGCACCTTTCCTAAAGCCCATAGTTGCTGGTCTTTAGGCCTCCAGTCACCTGCGATCACTAAGGAATATAAGCAGAAGAAAAATATGTGCTACGACAATCAAAAGTTTATTACAGGGCTTAGAGACACTTAAGAGTCACTAACCATTCAATCATGCATTCACTATTAGAAATTGATGTTGCAGTTTTGGTCATGTAATTATTAGACAAAAGGTAGCAGTTTATAATCAAGTTTAGATGTGTTCATTAATGTGTTATATCATGCCAGGTATTTTATTATGCTACAATTTTGGTCATTCTTTTTCAACACCAACATCTCACATAGCACACAGCATGTCTCCCTGCATCTGGGTGGATTTTCTCCGGGTACCCCCCATGGGTTTCCCCATGAACCTAAAACATAGGCTAATCCTCCAGCTAGGTACTCTTGACCAAGACCAAAATCCTAGCTCTAAATCCACATGGTTGCCCCAGCAGCATTGAAAGATGGGTCAAATGCAAAGAACAATATATACCTTCACCTTACCTCAAACTCTACCAAGTCCAATAAAGTTCTGAAAAAAATTGTCTACGGAAACAAGATCCGTCATTTACTTACACTGCAAGGACTTTAGTAGCATCATTTAAGGGACTACTTTTTACGGATATCCCATATAGGTATCCCATATGTTTGGAACTAGCAGGTGAGTGGAGCTTCATTATAATTCACGATGGTATTACAGCTGATGATTATTTGCAAAGTCACACTGACATGTACTGCAGACCTGGACCTGGTTTAAGCACGTTTTATTGACCCATCAGGGGTCGATTATACAGATGGATCTCTCATTACTTCTGCTGTCCATGCTAATAACCTTTGACCTTTGACTTAGAGAGGGTTGAACTAAAGGTAATTTTGGTGGGTGCTCATGGCATGTCTGGGCCAGTTTTGCCAGGAAAATGTGTCAAGTCTCATTTGGACTTTTGGGATTTATGGGATTTTCAATAGGAAGTATAGATTATACTTAGCAATAGCTCACCTGGTAGAGTGCGTACCACATAACTGGATGGACCTGGGTTAAAATCCCAACTTTTTTTATGCTGTCTCTTTCTTCATCATTTGCTGGCTTGTCAACCAAGACAATAAAAAGCTGTACTTCTCATATCCAGTTGTATTTTGTTTTATTTACACGTTATTTATGCTGAGGTGCTGCCCTTCTTAAGAGCTGAAAACACTCGGTTTCCCCACTCCCTTCAGCCCGCTCTCTCCAGATAGCTCATACATCATCACCAGACTCATTCTAATAATTTCAGCGCATAAATCAATAAAGTGAACAGTATCTGTTATTATTATTTCTTTTAAATATTGTTTATTAGTTTATTACACATGTATGAATGCTTTTTTACTGCGTAAAGTGAGACACAACAGGTAAATAACAGATTACATTGTGAAACTTTTCCTGTAGATTACTGGCATAAAGATAGAAAGATAGGGAAAAAAGCTCAAACAACAAGCAATTATAGGGGCAAATGTCAAATTAAAGCCATTTTGTCAAAATCTTACTTATGTGCCAAAAGCTTCCACAAAACAAATGCTAAAGCACCAAGCATACATATCAGCTGAAAGCTAACGCCGAGCTGAATCCAACAATACAAGTCCTGTTTCAGTAGCTCTAAAATTCACCAAACTAGCAGCCAAAGAACACAGAAAAAAGGAGCCGAAAAACAAAGCCATGACGACAAATTCTGTCCTATCTTTGCTGTTTTCTCATCAAATGTTTCTATGTCCATAAAACTCCTTTTCTTGGGTAATCCATGCGTTTTAGGTTTTTTTGGGGTTTTTTTTTGTTTGTTTTTTTAGCATGTTTATGAGACCTGAGTAGGAAAACTCTGTGTCTAGCCCTCACCCAGCCCTCAGCAGCCAATTAGACAGAGTCAGGATCTTTGCCAAATGAAGCCTTGTGATTGACAAGTGCTACAACCAATCAGATAGTGCAGGTAGCCATTTTAGAGCAGAGATCCTCTCTGTTACAACAATGTATAATTAGGAGACTGGCACGCAGCCTGACACATTACGCACCACATGTCTGCATTTCTGAGGCTTTTGGGGATTATTTTTTACTTTGTACACCTAAAAACAACACCTAGTAAGAATAAAAAGATAAATACATCACTCAAAGCATCCCTGGAGAGTGTGGGGCAGACAACAGCATCCCAATAGACTCTGCATCAGTGCCATGGATATATACGTGGATGATTGATAGGGACTCTCTGTGCCTAATACAGTCACTAAAAACGTATATATAAGCGTATTTATTCTTAGTTGTGGCTTATTAAGTCACAGAGTGCCATATTTGGTTGATTTAGTTAATTTTAGGTTTTATGACAAATATTATAAATAATAAATAATGATAGCACATATAGTGAAGCCTGAAATTATTCATACCCCTGGCAAATTCTGACTTAAAGTTGCTTTCATTCAACCAGCAAGTTTTTTTGTTTTTTTTTTGACCGGAAATGACACAGCCTTCTCCCAAAAGATAATAAGACGATGTACAAGAGGTATCATTGTGGAAAAAAAATATTCTCAGCTTTTTTTCCCATTTAAACAAAAAGTGGCATGTTGGTTGAATGAAAGTGACTCAAAAGTCAGGGGTATGAATAATTTCGGGCTTCCCTGTAGTTATATAACTTTATGAAAAGTATTATTATGAGCCAAAATGTGACATTCATTATTTGGAAATGTGTTATTTAGTGCCACAGAGTGTCATTTTGGGTCAAAATATGTTATTTTTTTCCTCCATATTAGATTTTTACTTTAAAAAACCTGCTGATGCCAACCTATTTTATATGGCACAAACAGGTAAAGGGTAGGCAGCGCCAGGGAATTTTTTTTTAACTAAAAGTAGAGTTTATTTGGTCTGTTTTGTTTTTATTGCACCAATTTTGGCCCAAGTAACAACCACGCAGATGTTTTTTTTTTGTTTTTTTTTGTTTTTTTCCCCCAAATTCTTGGGTTTTTAGGCTCCATAGGCTGCATTTTAGAGAGGGTTTTCTATTATAAATTGTTATTTTTTGTCAGGCGGAAATGAACCTGTTGTGTCATTTACACTTTCCCAGAGGCATATATATCTGTAATAACACATCTAGAGTAAGTCTTACCTTACTCTGACAGCAAGCTCATGTGATGAAACCTCTATTTTCTATGTAAAAATAATTTCCGAGAATCTTTCAAATAAGGCCCTAGGGTTAAAAAAATTTTGCCTAAAAAAAGCCTTTAGTAAAAGTAGTAAAAGTGCTGGCCTCCTAAAAAATGTTATTAAAATATTATATATTGTATTTTTTTTTCAACTTTGAATGACTTAGTTCTTCAAATCAACTTAAAAATATTAATTTGATTTTAATATTTTAAAAAATATTTTTAACCCTTTAAATGCCATTTTGCCACTACAAACCACTATCAGAAAAACACAAAAAATAAAATATTTTTAACATACTAAGTGCTATGTGAAAAATTTAAAAACATTATTATGGTCTTGTATGTGTCATTGATTGACAATAATACTGATTTTGAGGAATTTCTTGGAAAAATGTGGCACTTGTCTTTAGTACTAAATGTGTTCACCCCCTTCAAACTATATCATTGAAGATATTTTTTCCACTTTGAATCACTCAAATATTTTAGTCAACTCGAGTTCTTATCATAACAATTGTATTTATTATAAATCTTTTTTAGAGACGGGGAGAGAGATCAGTAATAACTGACTACAATTTTTTGTCTCCCTTCATCCCCTCTACTTCCCTCCAGCCCCAGACCATTTTTATTGGCGTCATTTATGTCTTCTTCCTACAGTAGTGGACAATGCAAGAGAAACCAACATAACTGAAACAATATATAATAGTGCCCTTAGCCACATAGTTATTTTAGTCTATTTGATGAATAATCATAAAATGTGTAAATTTCAGCCCAGAAGCTTATATTGAAATGGTAATTACCTGTAAAGTACAAATTTTATTGCTCCATTACAGTCAAAAACAAAACAAAATATGTTTTAATGGAAGTCAATGGGACCACAATGGTACCAAAAATCATCAGTGTAACAATTGTTTGTACACCGTGTGTTATAAACCTAAACTGACAAATGAGATTGGAATTTGAAACTTCCCATAAAAATGGTAACCCTGACCAAATTTGGTACATATTGCATTAACACAGAAAAACAATATTCAACATTTTCAGTGTCAAAGTACCAAAAAGGTACCAAATGCTCGACCTGGGTTTAGGAAGCAAACTGGCCCCAAAACTTCAAATAAAAAAAAATAATAAAAAAAAAGTGCAATTTGCCTGTCATGTCTCCACTTAATAGCAGAGAGTTATTCTAATGTGTTATCAAATTGTCCTAAGCTTTTAATTCCATTCATCTTTTTAAACGTCCACAAGTGTCAGTTCTTTCTGCACATTGAGGCAGAGTGGTGTCCTTCCAGGCTTAGCCACGCCCTCATCAATCAGCCCCAGCGACATGTTCACGAGGATCACGCCTTCCACCTCCCGACGGGGATGACACGCCAGCACTGAAACTTTGTAAAGGACGCTCCCTACACCTCTGACACCTGCAGCCTCCCGATGAGCAATCACACACGCCACTCTGAATCCTGATCTGCTCACTGCCTCCAGCTCACGTCCACTTAGGCTGCTCGACACACTGAATCCTTCACACAGACAAGTAATGTTCGGGCCAACAGAAAAATGACCAGCTCTCAAAGAAAAATACATTTAGGTTTTATGTGAAAAACACCACTGTCACAGCTTTCAACGCAACTGGAGTTAGGTGTCAGGGGCTGATAACGGACTATATCTAAAGTACAAGGTAGACTTCTGCCTGTGTGTATCAGAAAAATAATAACTGAACAATAGTTGTATAAGGCAAAAAAAAAAAAAAAAAAAAAGACCACAGACACATTATCAATAGTAAAAATGTTGTTTTCTTTAAATTGAAAGCAGGGTTTGACAATAACTTCTTTGCTCACTGGCCACTGTAGCAGGTGTTCTTTAAAAGTTACTAGCCATTTAGGGTTTTCACTAGCCACAGTTTAAATGCCAAAAAAGTTGTTTTTATGTGTAGCCTAGACCTAGACCAGACATCTGCAGCTTATGGTTTAGAATCACATGCAGCTCTTTAGCCCCGCTCTTGCAGCTCCTTGGGCCTCTGATGTATGGTTATGTAAAGTCAATATACTTGAACAACTATCATCATCTCAATTTAAAATAAAACTTTGTCCCTTTTTCAGTATATATGGACTGTTAAATTGTTATAACAATTTTAGTCTCAGTTGTCACACATGAGCACCAAGAAATAGTTACATGATGTAACTCAAGTTCTCTGATACTAAGTTCAGTATTTAACACAGTTCTTTATTAGTTTGCAATAATTAATGACCACCCATAAGCTATATTACAGTTATAGGCTAAGCCACTTCTGTGCATTAAATTTTTTGCAGATCTTCACAGTTTAAATTTTTGGCTCTTTAGATCCAGAAGGTTGCAGACCCCTGGCCTAGACAATATTCTGTTTCAATTAAATTTAAAATTTTCAATTTAATTTTTAAATCTTTTTGACAATGACCACTGGAAAAGTACCTTTAAAATTACAGCAGTTAAAACAAGTATTAAACGCATGACCATTTTTCAGACTAAAAGTACATTTCTAAATGTGCTGCTGAAATTTTCACCAGATATCAGTAACAAAGTAACCAAGTATATAATAAAAGCAAAACAAAAAAGCTCTGAAATTCAGTTGTGTGTTATAAAATGCAATCACAAGGGGGAAAGGCTAGCCTGGAGAGTCAGACTGTCCTACTTACAAAGCACTTCTCTGGTTTGATTTGAAACTGGCCAACCACGGCTGTTTATCTGCAGAGCGTCTTATGACAGTGGAAGAGCTAACCACGGTAGCGCTAACCCGACTTTCGCCACAACTCTTTGTACAACTGGCTTCTGTTGCTGTCCCCGTTCAGAAATAAGTACAGAACTGCTCATAATATGCCGAATTCTGGTGTTTTAGGGAAAAAAACTGCAGGAATCCATGTTTGTTTGGGTCAGTGGTGCAGTGCTTATGTCCCCCCTTTGTTTCTTTGATTGATTACGCCGCCTGTCATTGTTCTGCCACAGTAATGAATTGTTAAAAAAGAGGTACCAGACTAACTTCTTAGTATAGAATAGGAAAAGAGTTTGTCTGGCAGGCCAGGCTAGGGAAAAGCATTGAACACATGAAGAAAGGGAGCCAAGAATCCATCAGTAATCATTAATCCTGCTTCTGAGCAGTAGAAATTAAAATAACTGGTTCAGATCCAACTGATCTGGTTTATGCAAAGGTCTCTCTTTACAAAGAGGTCACACAAGAAACATCTCATGATGAGTAAAAGTAAAGAGCTCTCTCAAGACTTTTGCAACCCTCTTGTTCCAAAACATGCTGATGGCATTGATTACAGAGGGATTTCTAAACTTCTGAATGTTTCATTGACCGCTGTAGGGGCCATAATCTGGAAGTGGAAAAGACATAATTTCACCATAAACCAGCTACGACATGATGCTCTTTGCAAGATTTCTGTCAAAGGAGTGAAAATAATTATCACAAGAGCTGTCCAAGAGCCAAGGACCACTTGTGGAGAGCTTCAAAAAGACCTGAGAATTCGCAGGAACAAATGTTTCAGACAAAACAATAAGTACTCAACCGCTGTGGCCTGTATGCTCAATTACTACACAAGGTTGTATTGCTGAAGAAAAAGCATGTTGAGTATCTGACAGGCTTGTCTATATAGTCACGTATATACGCCATATCATACATCAAGTTAAAAGGCCTTTTTTATTGCCAAAAATATGGTTCTTGGAGAGTATCATGAATGGGTGGTGCAACATTAGTTTACTTTAAACTAAAACTGTTAGGTGTAATAGTCATTTTCTCTACAGAACAAAACTTCAACATAAGTAGGTGCAAAAATGACATTCCCTTCACACGTGTGTAATCCAACTGATACATTCAGATTATATTCTCCCTTCTTTGCAGTTGATGCAGTTCAGATATAAATACCCATTTTGTTCAGGAAGATGTGTTTTTAATTTGTTATCTTCCCATGTTGTCACACATAACATGGTGTAATCGCTCCGAGGTTTGAAACTGGCTGAAACACAGTGGTGGGAACTCACGATGCAGTGACACTGAGAACAGAGATGGCCTTTGTTCGCGCCTCTCTCCCGTGGGACCCAGTTGGACCGATGGTAATGGGCATGTGTCCATATGAGGGGATTCAGGCCATCCTCCAACATACGTCCTCTCCATTAGAAGGACACTATCCGGGCATGGACGCAAATCACATTACAGACTTTTCCTCGGGGAATAATAAAATGCTTATGTGCATTTTGTTGGACATGAATCTGGTCCTGATTGTGATATATTGGAGAATGGAGCACCTACAGTAAGACTTAATGAATTACATGAATAACAGAAAATCTCCTGTTTTGGCTGATTCATGCTTTTGCACCAAGTCCTGATCATGTGACTGTTACTGGAGCAACAGCAGTGTCCTTGAGACCAGGTCCAACATCAAGTCCTAACCTCACAAATCAGGCCTTTTTGAATGTGTCAACAACGTGGACCTTCTTTATCAAGTGGTATTATATAATGCACATTAACATGGATGTAAAATGGAAAGGGCAAATGAAAAGGTTTTGAGGCTGACAAGTAGTGAGAACATTAGAGTTGACAAGTCTGTCGGGAACCCTTCTCCAGATTTTGATCAGGAGTAGCTAGCTGGAGAATTATCCTGTGGTGCATGTTTTGAGGTTGATGGAGGAAACCGGAGCACCCAGTGGAAACCCACCCAGACACGGGGAGAACATGCAAGCCTTTCAGCCTTTCCCATAGCATTGTGGCCTCCTTAAAAAATCAAACAATCTCATGCGGACCCCCAACAATGAAACTTTACTATTTACAAAAATCTATGTCATGTTTTTCCCAATGGATCTCTTAAAAAAAATAAAAATTTACAAAAAACACTGACAT
This sequence comes from Bostrychus sinensis, assembly GCA_020698575.1. Taxonomy (NCBI): domain Eukaryota; kingdom Metazoa; phylum Chordata; class Actinopteri; order Gobiiformes; family Eleotridae; genus Bostrychus; species Bostrychus sinensis. The sequence continues at coordinate 27,942,341 of CM036254.1, read as the reverse complement.
GGCTAAAAATTGCTTCAAAGTTATAATTCCTCAATAAGTACTTAATTTCAATTAATTTCAAACTTTATTTCTTTTTATGTACTTAATGTAGACAACCTCTGGCGGTCCCCCTCTAGTACCCCGGCAAGTTACAGGCAACCATGTAACTGAAGGACCCCAGCTTCCCCAACCATGCTTTAGCAGGGTGGACATCTTACAATGCAGTTCAGAGGAAACATCCAAAATTGTTTTATCTTGGCCTGCAAAGCTCAAAACGGAAATAAAAAGATTTTGCTCATTTCTCTGGCATAGAACATAGTGGAACAAAAAGCTCTTTCCAAGCTCTGCAAGCACAGTAAGTTTGATTGAGACTGCCTTAATGGTTTTCTCAAAAAAACCTCCTCTAACTGTTCTGACTGTCTAACACATTTGTTTGCGTTTTAATTAGCACTACTAAAACAAATGGCTCTATTAAATAAATTCCTTTCACAAAATTAAAAAAATCTGTTCTACATATTGGTTCAAATATAAATAAACAAATAAATAAATAAATAATTGACCATTGGCTACTCTTAAAAATTGGCATCGGCCGTAGAAAAACCCATATTGGTCGAACTCCAGTATTTATTAAAGGGGATATGTTATGCAAAATCGACTTTTTTCTGAGCTTTCTACCATGCTATAATATTGTTCCCTCATCAATAACCTGGAGTTGTATTTTGTTTCATTTACACATCTGAGTAATCCAGTATTCTCTGGCACTGAGTTTCGAAGGCCTCAGAATGCTCAGTTTCACGAATCTCCGCCTCTCCCATGAACCCCCACCCACTCCAGGAAGCACTGACCATAATTTTGTAGTACAATGGCATCATACAAAATGTTTAAGGAAGTAAAAAGCTTTTTTTCCCCTCTCTCTCTGAAGCTTTAGATAGCTCTAGGTTTATTCTGCTGTATTTAATCATTTTTGCAGGTGTCTTGGCTGTTGTTTTAAAAACCTTCCCTACTATGTTTGGTCTTTATCCACAGTCAGAAACATCCGGTCCACATCTGCTGGATGCGTTGTGCAAACACACACACAAGCGTTATTAGGCCTGTCAGTCAACTGCCATTTTACCAGCAGCCCTTAGATCCAGACGCAGAGGCAGACAGGCAGCCGGTCCGGGACAGACGAGACAACAGCTGGGACACTATTTCAACTCACTTCTCTACCTGGCTTGGCATTGGCTATTAGCTCCTGAAGCGTGCCAAACGGTGGAGCTGGCTGATGAACAGTGTGTATATACCCAGATAGAGAGAGACAGGGAGAGAGAGAGAGAGAGAGAGAGAGAGAGAAAGAAGGGTGAAGCTGGGGAGGCAGGGCAGGCACAGTGCCGCTCCCGGAGGTCAGCCATAACAAACCTTTGGCAGGGTGTCCTTAAAAGGCTCACAGTATCAGTTGAGCCACAGGGGTAAAGGTAGAACAGTTTAATGGCTCTCTAATAAGGTCCACAGAGACAGGTGACACCACCCTAATGGGTCAACCTCAGACACAGCCCAACAGCTGCTGTAAGTTCAACTATGCTATAATCATACCAATGCATTTTTATATAAAAACAGTGGTGTTTAATTCAAATTTAGTCTACATTTGTATTTTCAAATGATAAAAATATTGTCCCATGATGTTGTATTTGCTGTTCTGGTCTCATTTTTTCACTACAGAACTGGTTTTTGCCATTCTTGAGATGTCTGTGTGACTCGCTCTTCTGAGGTCATGCCACAGCATCTCAATTGGGTTGAGGTCAAGACTCTGACTGGGCCACTCCAGGAGGCATGTTGTTTTTCTGTTGACATTCTGTTGTTAATTTGCTTCTATGTTTTGGGTCATTGTCCCGTTGCATCATCCATCCTCTGTTGAGCTTCAGTTGGCGGACAGATGGTCTTAGATTTTCTTGCAAAATGTTTTGATACACTTGGGAATTCATTTTGTTGTTGATGATAGCAATCTGTCCAGGCCCTGAGGCAGCAAAGCAGCCCCAAACCATGATGTTCCCTCCACCATACTTCACAGTGAGAATGAGGTTTTGCTGTTGGTGTGCAAATCGCCACACATAGCGGTGTTCCTTCCAAACAACTCAACTTTGGTTTCATCTGTCCACAGCTCTTTTGCAAACTTCAGACATACAGCAATATTTTTTGGGGGGGGCAGCAGTGGCTTCCTCTGTAGTGTCCTCTCATGAACTCCTTTCTTGTTTAATGTTCTATCTATTGTGGATTTGTCAACAAAGATGTCAGCTTGTGCCAGAGATTTCTGTAAGTCTTTAGCTGACACTCTAGGATTCTTCTTCACCTCCCTGAGCATTCTGTGCTGAGCTCTTGCAGTCATCTTTACAGGACGACCACTCCTAAAAAAAGTAGCACCAGAGAGTAGCACCAAACAATCTTTCGTACCGTGGACTTATGAACATCAAGGCTTTTAGAGATACTTTTGTAAGCCTTTCCAGCTTTATGCAAGTCAACAATTCTTACTCATAGGTCTTCTGAGAGCTCTTTTGTTTGAGACATGGTTCACATCAAGTAATGCTTCTTCAGAATAGCAAATTCAAAACTGGGGTGTGTTTTTTATTGGGCAGGGCCACTTTAACCCACACCCCTAATCTTCTTACACTGATTGGACCCCAGGTTGGCTGACACCTAACTCCAATTAGCTCTTGAAGACGTCATTAGCCTAGGGTTTCACATACTTTTTTCAATCGTGCATTGTGAATGTTTAAATAAATGTTCAATAAAAACATGAAAACATATATTTTTGTTGCAGCATTAGTTTAAGCAGACTGTGTTTGTTTATTGTTGTGACTTAGATGAAGATCAGATCACATTTTATGACCAAATCATACAGAAATCCAAGTAATTCCAAAAGGTTCACATACTTTTTTCTTGCAAATGTACAGTATAATCTATCATTGCTCATGATTAGACTCCTGTCACAGCCTGCTCACCTGTCTGTATAAGAAGGAGCTGACTCGTCTGCAACTGGTGCAGAATTCTGCTGCAAGGTTTCTGACCCACACAATCAGAAGACACTGTATATTCCCCATCATAAAGTCCCCTTATTGGCTTCTGGTCACTTACAGAATAAATTTGCAAATCTTGGTCCTGACTTTCAGAGCTTTACATTGGCAGGCTCCTGCTTATGTCTCAGACCTGATCCAGTCTTGTACCTCCTCCCGTAGTCCAAGGTCTTCAGGTCAGAACCTGCTGATGGCCCCTGGCACTCGTTTTAAGACTCAAAGAGACAGATCGTTTCAAGCTTTTGCACCCAGACTCTGGAAGGAACTCTCACCTTCCCTGCGCACACTGGACTCTGTAAATGCTTTTAAAAGGCAACTTAAACAATTCTTTTACAAACAAGCTTTCTAGCTTCAATGGGCCTAGGGCTGACTGATTGTAGTTTGCCAAATTATGTATTTTAAAATGTTGTATTTTATGTCTTCTATTCAGCACTGATTATATATTTGTAATATCTGTACTGTAGTCATTTTAAATTTTAAAACTGTTGATTATGTGTAGTGTGATTATGGTGAGGATGTGATTTGGATGTGATTTGGATGTACATGGGTGTTTGAATGTCTGTATATGTATTTTATTGTATTGCCCAACTGCCCTGGGACTGCAGATGGAAGCTAGCCGTAGCTAAATCTGGTGTAAAGCATCTCTTCTTTTGTAAGATGAATGTGTTTGCACACGGTCCCTGTCAAATAAATAAATAAATAAATAAATAAAATAAACTATTGAGAAGCACTTTGTGACTGTCTGAGAAAGATGTAATATTAAAAAAAAGGCTTTACTTACTATTACTAATGACAGCATTATGCTGAAGTCAAAACATTTCACAGTAACTGACAGTAAATTCATTTATTCATCTTCTTCCGCTTATTCCTGTTAAGGGTCGCGGATGACTGGAGCCTATCCCAGTAACTTTGGGCCTTAAGTGGGGTACACCCTGGACAGGGGCCAGCTTGTCGCAGGGCTGACACAGAGACAGACACAGCAGACAAGCATTCACTGTCACATTCATTCACTAGGGGCAATTTAGAGTCACCAATTCACCTAACACATGCATGTCTTTGGACGGTGGTAGGAAGCCGGAGTACCCAGAGAGAACCCATGCTAACACGGGGAGGACATGCAGACTCCACCCAGTGTTCATACGTCGGCCGACCTAAGAATCGCACCCACATTCTCCTTGCTGGGAGGCGAGAACACTAACTTCTCTGCCACTGTACCCCTTTTCAAATATATACTTATAGTAAATAGCACTATTATAGTATTATAGCACTATAGTACTTTCCTCCAACATCAGGGGACAACGCAAGTAACTTTTTGTAACTTGTTCCTTTTGTTTTGCTGTGTAAGCAGTTGGAGCCAGGACTTAAATTTCTATCTTTCCAGTTGGACTTGCTGCCACCATTACTCCAGTTTATAAGGATGTCCACGAGCTTGGACTTCATTCTCCTCAAATAGAAGGGGTAAAAAATGTACGCAGTGCATCTTTAAAGCCTTTCTTTGGATACTGACACTAAAGTAGACCTTGATTTTCAGTTATTTTAATGTTCTAAACAGCAGGAGTATTGTGCATGCAATGTAAAAATGCATCAAACTAAAAAAAAAAACATAGTAGCCTAGATTCTGACCTAAAGCACTAGTTCAGTAAGGAGACATTTTACATTGCTTAGTATCACTGACATTTTCCCAGTATGAATTCAGCTGTGCATCTAAAATGCAGGGTGTGACCGACTGTTATATTCTCTGCTGATGGACTGCCAGTGTTACATGCCTACATTTTCGGGGATTGACTGGGAAGGCCTGACTTATCTTTTGTCAAATTGATTTATTTTTTTTCGTCGTCATCAGCCAATGTCAGTGTCAACAGCAGGTGGAGAAGCAGTGATCGTTGGGGCTGGACAGGAGGCAAAAGCAATCAATGTCTGCCTCGGAGGGGGTGAGGTGGTTATGGCAGACCTCATCATCAGGCCGCGCACACGCTTCTTCTCCTATGGGACCTCTCTCTTCTGATGTGGGATTCATGGACACTGTCAGACCTCCCTGATCCACCGCTGCATAATGCCTCTATATGATGCTCTATATTATACAGTTTAAGACATTTACTGCAGCGATACGGGTTAAGCTGAGAGGTGAAGATGGCTAAAGGCTGATGGCTGTTTGATAGCAAATTACTGTAATATATAAATGCTCTATGACTATGTGATATGTGTATAGGTTACCCAACATGGAGTCCTAAGTTTACAACATTCTAAAAACAAACAAAAAACAAAACAAAAAACAAACAAAAGAAAAACAAAACAAACACACTTAAATTTGTATCCAAAACAAATCTCCTTTGGGACAAACAAAGCAATCGTGAATCTACAATACAATAGTAATATATATTGTAATGGGACCAACACTCACTTGACAGACATTGCCTACTCCAGTCACTGCATGTGGCTGGTTGCACCAGGAAGGGCATCGGGCGTAAAGATCATGACCTTGTCAAATGGTAAACACTTTACAGTTCCACGTTTTAAGTAGTTATTATGTATTTATTAATTAACTTTTTTATTTTAATTGATATTTTTTTTACTTGTTTTGTAATTGTAATTGTAATCTCATTGTAAAATATTCAACCTCTGACATGTTGAAAGTCCCATGCATTGAAAGCTAACTTGTCACAGAGATTATCAAGATATTTTATTATTAAGCCAAAAAAAGGTTTAAAATGCTGAAACTAGGCATTTCCAATGATTCCATAGACCTGAATAGAAAGGCTGTTATTTGTTGGTACTTACAGCCTTTCCAGAGCAGCCAGTCCGTAGAAGGAGCCATTTCTTAACAAGGTGATCTTGTTGTTACTCAGGTTCCTGTTCAGGTGCAAAGACATGAAGAAAAAAATTAGGTTAAAATACAGACAAGTGCTTTTTTTTTTTTTTTTTTTTTCATGACCTGCAGGGAATAACTTATTCAAATGGCTGATAAATTGTTTCTGCTCTAACTGTCAACATGTTTGCACGAGATAAGGATTTATGTGTGATGAAATTCTGGTTGTAAATTTCTCATCCTTGCTATGTTTCCAATGTTGTTTATAGCTGTTTGCTGTTAAGATGTGTAATGATCCGAGCCTGACTTTTCCTCCACTCCGGTCTCAAAATATCGGCCCTGGTAGAAAAAGCTCAAAGAATTGCCCTGGTCAGCACATTTTGACCATGCATCGCTCACAATATCATTGCAAAACAAATCGATGGAGGGCGCCACAGGGATAGCAGTGTAATGCATTACATCCTTTTAGGTTAAAAAAAAATAGAAAATTGCCGTTTGTTTTTTTGGTTGAAACCCAAATGAAAGTGTGTGGATGTGTCTGGCAGAGAAAGGCAGTTGGAGTGTGAGGGTCCAGGAGTCCTGCTGAGTGGGTAACCAGCAGGCAGACTGTTACACACACAAGCTCTTGTCACATTATTCAGCTCTGAGCCTCGGGACTGGAGGAGCCCTCAGACTCAAACAGCGCAGCCAGAACACAAACGGCAAAACAATCACATAAACAGTGTTCTTTTGTAGGGCCTTCTATACAGTCAGTGTTGCATCATAGTAAAAGGTGTGGCCTGACATGTCTAATATAGAGTCCTCACCGGATGCTACATTTAAAAATTAAATCAATTTTTGTCCTTATGTTAAAGATGTTAAAGATGTTAAAAGTTGCTTAAAATTAGGGCTGGGCAAAAAACATTTTATGATATATTGCAATAATAGTGATGTATACATAATAATGGTGCTATGGTGTTACTCTGCTTTCATAGTCAATTGTGGGCCAAAAGTTGTCAAGAATTCTGCCAGGACTGTAGAGGGCCCTTGGTTTGCCCAATACTGTGACACAGATATAAATATCTCTAAATAAGTATGCATTAAATGTCAAACTAACAACAACAAATGTCAAACTATATCATAGGTTATCAAGTGCAATATATCAATTATCACAAAATATCGCCATATTATCGGTTATCGTATCATGGGGTGCCCTGTGAGTCCCAGCCCTACTTAAAAGTGTCACACTAACGCCAAGGACTACAGAGCCGTTCCTGTGGGATGTGCACAGAATGTTTACATTACAGCTAAATGAGCCAATTTTGATAGAGTAGCGTAGTCTTCTGCAACCACATGCGGCTCTTTAGCCCTGCTCCTGCGGCTCCTTGGCCATCTGACATCTGGATTAGGAATAAGTAGACAGCTATAAAACAACCTGTATCTGCTTCATCTTGTCAATTTTCTGGTATATGCTATGGACTGTTAAACTTGTATAATAAACTGTTTTAGCCTCAGTTGTCACACAGACTGAGTGACACATGAGCGCCGAGAAATAGTTACAGGATGTAACTTGAGTTCTCTGAGTGAGATAATCAGTGCAGTATTTAACACAGTTATTTGTTAGTTTCCACCCATATGCTGTATTTCAGTTATAGACTAAGCAACTTTTGTGCATTAAAATTGGTGGCTGCTTTTTAGAGTTTCAACTCTTGTATTTTTGGGAACAATTGGCTCTTTGGATCCAAAAGGTTGCAGATCCCTGGTGTAGCAGATGTTTCTTTTGATTGTGGGTGCTTATTTCATGTATTTTTGATTGTGACAATGCTGCTCAAAAAATAGAACTCCAACCTATCTTGAGTGGAACAACATGGCAAGTCATACTTGGTACATGCTTGAGTTGTTGCCGGTGTGAATTGTCTGACTGAGTAAAATAGAAAGCAGTGTATACACAGGTGATATGAAGGTGTTGTTCCATGCTGCTGTTGAGTGGTGTAAATTGGGGGTAAGTCTGAATAAAGGGAGGATGATGGAGCCCCAGTCAAAGACACATGTCTCTAGGCAACGGAAAAGAACAAGCAAAAATTTTATGCTGTTATACATAACTGCCTGTAAGCTTCCTATGGTCACAGACATAACCACTGGTTATTAAAATGTTCACACATCTTTTTGCAGCAGAGGGACAAATTATTGTGTGCTTATTTCCAGCTACAAACAGAGGTACTAAGAAACCAGAACCATATCTGTCCATGAGGCAAATGGTGGACCACGAGTACTTACGCACAAATAAGCCACCTTAATGGTGGCCAAAGCTTATGCACCACCAGGGTTTGACATTAACTTTTCTGCCCACTGGCCACTGTGACTCATCTTTTTCCAAAGTTACTAGCCAGTTAAGGTTTTCACTGGCCACAGTTTAGTTAGTTGAAATGTTGATATGTTTATTATATAGTAGGCTTTATGATAAGTGACAAGAAATGTAAACTTTAGTTTTACAATCTTTTACAATCAACTAGATAACTTAAATAAATAGAATAAATGTTCTCTTTTTGCATGTATTGATATATGTCACTTAAGCCTGCTTTTCCCTAATCCTGGTGAATTACTCTAAATGTAATCATGAAAACGGTTAACCCTAACCACAGAAATTCAGGCCTAAAATTGTCATAAAAAATATAGATAAAATCCAACCAGCCAGAGTGGGTAGTGGAAGTCAGTGTGTCCCCAGCCAAAATGGAGAACCATCCACATTTGGCCAGTTGGCTAGTGTTAATGTTAAGCCCTTTGCACCACGCCGCAAACCTGGTTAGTATGTAAAGGAAATGTGTATGTGCTCCCTATAGCCAAATCATGTTTTAATAGGCCACATTTTTACCTACAACCCTCCCTAAAACACACAGACACAAGCTGAAGCAGAGCTATACATTTGTTCTGTTGCCGGAGGAAAACTCCCTCAGTGACTTGTTAGACATTGTAAAGGCTGTTTTACCTGCTGCTCGAGTACTGCCGACATTTCAGACTGGGGATCGGGGTCTCCTCATACACTGCAAGCTAATAACTTCCACCGTGTTTGTCCGCCATAACCCCAGCACCGTGGACATGAGCACCTTAGAGCCCCTACTGCCGAAAAAACACTAATATTACAGGACAGGGCCAGCACACTTCAACTCCAAAAGTTTACAAGGTTATTGGGAAAACTCCTCTGTGTGCTTTATGAAATTATTTTTTTGTGTAAGGGGGTTTGTCTACGCAGTGACAAATGGGGCGATTGGTAAAAGCTAATGGGACATTGACCCGAACAGGAATTTGAATGAAAATCTATCGTTGTTAGTTTAAAGTAATGGTGTTTTTACTTGATTGCAATTAAACCATATATACTCATTAATCACAAACAACTAGGCTAATTAGCTCTGCATTAAGCTAGTTAATGTATTGAGCTTTTAAGAATAAGTACCAATTTGACCAATTTTAAGGCAAGGTCTGGAGGAAATTTATTTATCCTACAATAACTAATTAGAGGCCTTCCTTGTTCATTAAATACCGTAGGTTATCTAGATTTGGAAATATATAATAATCAGCGATATAACCATCTAAATATTTCATAGCAGCAGACACTTACTTTTTTGCTCACTGGCCAACATTACTATTTGTCAAAAGTCAAATTACTGCCTTACTAGCCACAATTTAATTAAAGAAGTTAAGAAGTTAAAGAAATGTGAGATTTGGTTAGGGATAAAAAACAAAACAAAAACAAAACTAGTTCACCTTGACAGAATAAATTAATGTAACAATATTGGCAACATTGTTATATTGCAATATCAAAAGTCTTATAATATTGTTGTGGACTTGCAGTGGAATGGTAAAAAAAAAAAAAAAACAGTTTAAACTACACAGACCATGATCCATCCTGACAAAATTATTGTTATTAAACATGTTTTCATGTGACATGTGTCTTAATCTTTTGAGCTATCACAAGAACTAATTAACTAAGGGCTTGTCTGGGCATTTTTAGAGAATACGCTTAATCATCAGCTCTTCTACAACAATAAAAAATGTTACATACTAAATGATGCACACTCAAGCAGGGCAACATAAAATCAGGCTTAACATTTAAAGTTAAAATAGGTATTCATAAAATTAAACCAGCCAAAGTGACAGTGGGAGTATTTGTGTTAGCCAAAATGAAAATCTACATGCATTTGGCCAGTTGGCTAGTGTTAATGTCAATCAAAAACAAAAAAAAAAAACATTTTATGGCTAATTAGCACAGCTATTAGCAGCATGACGCATAACAAGCATAACACATAGATAAATAACCTGACTGATTCGTAGTGATGGCAAGTGATGCACAGAAATGATCAGAATGAGTCCAATGACGGTGTATGGGCTTTAAAAACGTGCCACAGTACTTCCTGGTTTCATGTGTCTATGTATATAGAGCTATGAGTCTGAGCGTTCTGGTTTAGACCTGGTTTAGTCCTGGTTTAGATCTGGTTTAGTCTAGTATTAGAAAAATACCCAAGTCCAGACCTCTGTGAGCTCTTTGGGGTGTACGACCATGATAGAGAGTGTTACATCAGAAAAGGAATCTGGGGTGAAAACTATGCCTAATCAACATGCAAATCACAACACACTAGGACAGTGGTTCCTAGATTTTTTGTCTCATGTCCCCCCTGGTCTATGTGTCACAACATGAGTACCCTCCTCACTCATGTTGATTTTTCTTCAAAAAGTGGTAACAGAATAATATAAATACAAATACAAAAAACTTTGTCCACGAACGGTGCACATTTACCTTCAATGCCCTCAAAAAATACACTCTCACACACACCATACAACATCTAAGACAAGATAGTAGACCCTACTTTTCATTTGCATCTTACATTGAATGCAAGACATTAAAAGGTAAAAAACAAATAGATAAAGATAAATATGGCTGCACCCATGGCAATGCATCTCAAGTTATTACTACATAATGCTACAATAAAAAGAATAACTTTCCTGTTACTTTGCTACTATTAAATTAATTCTTTCTCTCATTTTTAGCAGTCAATGAGACACTTGAGCTTGAACTCCAAGTACCCCCAGCAAAGTACTTGGGTACCCCTGAGGGTCTCTTGTGCCCCTGGTTGGGAAACACTGCACTAGGAGGCAGATGACTTGCTGTGGCGACCCCAGAACAGAAAAGCTGCAATGAAAGAAGACAAACACTTTGTAACAGTCAGCATCCAAAAACTTCTGGCATGCCTCTGCACAAATGTCCAAAAAGAATCCAAGCTGTAAACAAATGCACAAAGATATGAGCACCTAATGTTTTATACTGCGCTTATTCTACAGCCCACATTCCTGTCACTTGAAATACACCCCAGACGGCATTTCTGGATTTCATATGTGCTAAAATATTGATCGGTTTGGTCCAGCTCTTAAATCATTTGCTGCAGGTCTTGCTCTGTCACTGGACTGTGTGCATGCCCCAGTACAGTAAGATGTGGATGCCAGAGCCTTCCTTTTTAAGTGTGGTCATTGCGTTTCTCCTTTAGGCTTATATCAACACAACACACACACACACACTGCCTTGCGCACAAGGTCAGATCTCATAACAGCACCAGAGTGACGTCCAGGCTTCAGAAACACAAGGTAATTGGGATGTGCCAGCTGTCTCCGTGTGTCGGCCGAGCGCTCGTAATGGCTGCGGGGAAGGTATGGCTACACTCCGTTTATTAACCCTCGGATTATAAGCGCAGGGATCCCATAATGCATTGTGCTGAACAGGCAAACTTGCTGGCCAAGATGCTGCGGGGAAGAGGGAGAGGGGATGCGAGAGGGCTCAACCTTGGACTGTATATAAAGGTGGACACAGCGACTAAGGGCAATTTCTTTTCAATCATCTCAATGAGGGCACAGGATGTCATGAGTCCAGGCTTCCCATTTACCCTCAACACATCCCATGGGAAGTTAAAGTCAAAGTCATGGTTACACTAATGCTGGGGAGACTCGAATAGGAACTGATTGTAACATTATAGGATCGTCAATTTGAATGGTTCATTTTCAAGGAGGTAAGGGGGATAATGGATAATTTAAAGGGTGGCAAACAGATTAATACATTATATCTACTGCTAATGTTTGAACTAAATGATAATTGAAAAAGCAATATTTTGTTTTTTATCAAACAGCATCAGGTCCTCCTCTTCTTCCTCACTGTAGATTCTGTGAGGTGGAGGAGGAGGACCAGATGCACTTGTTTTATGTCTAAATTTTGGGCTATGTGTCCGAGCGTGGCTGATGTCTTTGGGGATAGGGTTCAAAATAACACCACATAACATTATATTAGGTGTTTTTATGCTGAATATCATTATATTTTGCTGGGGAAGATGTTTATTTTCAAAGCCGAAAAAGAATTAAGCCTATGTTTAAATCACTTTAAACAATTACCAATAGCAGAAAAAGTTTTTAGTCCTTAGTATCATGTCTCTACTGTGTATGTCTGTGCTGTCCTATTAATGTATTTTACAGCTTTTTTAACATCAAAGCCAGGGGACTACAGAAAAAGAGCATTTTAGCTAATTCTGGCTTTTTTACTCATGCATTATCATGTGTTTTATGAAAATGTTTTGTCCCCTTCAAATAAACTAATCTAATTTGATCTAATAGCAAAAATAACAAGTAATAATATGCTTTTAAAACATAATACAAAAATGAGTTTTTGCTCAAATGGAACTGATATCTCTGCAAATGTAATATAAAGCTATGGGCCCTTTGTAAATAATACATGTTTCTTTCTGATGTTATTTACAGAATACTACATACTGTAATATTGTGGTACCATATTTAATGGGTGAGTGTGGGTGTGAGTGTGAAAGCCTGTATTTATTTGCTTAAAATCTAAATAAAGTAAATACGCTTTATTTATATAGCACCTTTCACTTATAAAAATTACAAAGTGCTTTACAAAGTGCAGAAAAGAACATCATAACAACACCACCAAAAACAATAAAATTAAAACTAAACATTAAACCCTGTCAAGTAAAAGCTTGTCTAAATAAAAGTCTCTTCAGCTGCTTTTTAAAAGAATTGCTGCCTTGTGTCTCTGGCGCAATATAAACATCTCCAACTTCTTCCACAAATTAAAAAAAACAAAACAGCCAAGCTTATTTTCTTGAACTGTTGAAACTTGGTTCATTTTGGAGGAAAGTACCGATCTGTCTCTCTTCAGATAACCCTCGTCTTGGCAGGAAAAGCATGGCTGAAGACAGGAAGTCCCCTCTCAGCAAAAGGCCAGGATGTACACAGACTTGTGTCAGCAGATTCATGTCAACATCCAATATTGTATTTACATTTGGTCCTCTCCGAAAAGCAAACGTTGGACAATATCAAATGTCAATGATTTCCAATAATAAACAGGGCAAGAATGAAGCAATTGGGAAGACATCCTTTTAGTTAATACAAATAACTGGATTTAGCTTCAGATCATACATAAGAAAATACTTCTGAAAGTATATGAATGTATATGCTTTTGTACGTTTATTAATATTTAGATGAATGAGTAAAACACTTGTTCAGTACTTCCTTTTAAAGTCATTTTTGGTGTCTGGTTTGCTCCAAGTTTGTAAAGCAACTTGGAGTGTCTAGAAAAGTGATATATAATACTGATGAATTACACTCATTTATACTTTTGCAGAGGACAAGGCTTTTTATAGAAGACCTGTTCTGTTTTTGTTTTGTTTGTTAAACCGGATTTTTTTTTTTAATTTTTTTTTTTTTGTCATTTCTTTGCTGCTTTTGCCTTATTTTCCTCAATACTCACGGGTTCAGTAAGCGTCTACATGATCCCTCGCTCAGCTTTACTTTCATTTTCCTTTTCCCCTTTTTTTTTTTATTTGGCTGCTCTCCCATAACAAAAATTGAGAAATAAAGCCATTGTTTAGGTTGTTGTTTGCCACTTTCTCTCGAGAATTCCGTGACTCCGGGTCCAGGACAATCATACTTGCAAGTGTTGTTTTCAGCCCACTCGCTTTATTCACCCCACAACAACTCATTTAATTATCACATGGACTCCAAAATTGTTTATTTAAGGTAAAATATTTATGAGTTCTGCTTTAATGCTTTTTAAATAATTTTCTCTAAATTAGTATGTTGCATGTTATAACTAAAAAGGATCAGTATTTTTTTTAAAGGTTTCTTTTGAGAGCTTTTTCTTTCTCTATGCTGAAAAAGCTTGGATTAGGGATGTCACGAAGACAGATTTTTGGGTCACGATTATTGTGAGATGAAATGTTGCAGTTATACAAGGAGGAGCCACTGTGTTTCCTTAAAGCATCAAACAGAACGAGGGGGCGCTCAAGAAGTGACGCACAAGAGCTCTCCATAAGATACCGCGGCTTCTAAAATTCTTACCATTATTCTAGCGTGCCGTTTATTTATTAATTTGATAGGGACAACACACACTAGTGAACATCTACTGAGACAGTGATAGACGGAAATATGCCGGATTATAGCAACAATGCTAATTTGCATCTGTAGTCGAGGCAGGAAACACAAAAACATGATAAGACATAGCACAGGACAATAGATCACAATAAAAACACATCACAAGGCAGGACATTACTAAGGAGTTAAAAGTCAATGGTTACAGGACTGGTTTGCTTTCAACCAGTGCTTGAGGTGAGTTTTGAAGGTTTGTAATGTGGGACGCTCCCTTATGGAGAGTGAAGTGAAGTCAGACAAAGACAAGGGAGGTGGGGCAAGTCCATGTAACACCTTGTACAACAAACAACAAATTTAAAAGTTTATAATTATGAATAATAGTATAATCGGTTAATCCTGACGTCCCTAGCTTGGATTAGCGGCTGATCCCTTTTAGGCCCTTTGTCCCCCTGGTGGCCACGCCCACTTCACCCAAGCTGGCACTGCAAACAACGTAGTTTCATAGGAGCGGCAAAGCACAATAAAAAAGTCTAATAAAAAAAAGAAAGGAGAAAGTCTGAGTGCTTGTAGTGAGTGGTGTAATTCCCCAATTAGGATCAGTACCCGATTTGGCTCAGAATTCTATATTTGCATCGCAGATCCTTTGGCACAAGCACTGAAGTTGCCACGGCAACACTACTTGGACAAATGATATATACCATCTGCTCGATCTGTTTTACTCTAACAATACTTTAACTTTTTACTGGTAAATACTTGCTCAATGTCTGTGAAAATTTGTGTTTTAACTGTTTGTAGAAGCCAGTTTATTTGACGGCTGTCTTTGTGTTTGTCTGGTGGCGTTAACGTGAAATTTTTTTACTTTGAACTCTGGGTGGCAGTCATTAATTAGCTGCTGAACTGCATATTAATCAAGGGGTCGCTGGCATCAGGTATGTGTGTGTGATGACACTGCACATTATGGACGTGACTTGCAAAGGACGTGATTGGCTGTTCGTCCTCGATAACACAGAAATGTCAACCTGAGAAGATCTGACCACCGAAGCTGAGCAGATTTAGTAGCTTTGTTCAGACGGAGCTCATTATGATTACGTAATAGAAAAATATATATTCTTAGCTATTTATTGTTTGTATAAATATTTGTTTAAATAAAACATTTATATTTTTGACTGGGGGATCGTCAGTTAAGGTTTTAACTGCTGCTACAGATGATATAACAGCTTATGTGCAATAATGGTAGAAATAAAAAAAGAAGTACATTACTGTGCTTTTCTCATATTTATTGATGTTTTGTAAGATACTTCACTCACTGTTGGAGTTTATTATATCAAAATGACAATTCTGAACAGAGTGTATACAAATGTGTACAGCAGTCAGTCTATTCAATAATAAATAATCAGCAAAACACATCAAATGCCCCAAAAGCCCTTCGTAACACCCATAGAAGCTTAATGACACAATGTTTTCTTACCAAATTAAAGTGTATTGAGTAAGTATGATTTTTAGTGGCCATAATCAGTAATATCTTGTATTTATTTCTTTTTTATTTCTTCATTGTATTTGGCATTGTGCTCCCTAAAACTACTGCATACTTTTCATAAGGCATTACTGAATAATAAGAAAGAATAAAGCACTTATAAACATGTAGCCTATTTTTAAACAGAAAACCCCATTAATATAGTTTGCTGACATCATCAGCATGCAACGTTACTAACCCGAGCAGATTTTGCAACCTCAGTAGATTTTCTACCATCCATCCATGCATTTTCTTCTGCTTATCTAGGGCCAGGTCAAGTGGGCAGCAGTCTAAGCAGAGATGCCCAGACTTCCCTCTCCACAGACACTTCCTCCAGCTCTTCCAGGGGGATCCTAAAGCGTTCTCAGGCCAGCCGAGAGACATAGTCCCTCCAGTGTGTCCTAAGTCCTCCCCGGGGTCTCCGCCTGGTGGGACATGCCCAGAACACCTCTCCAGGGAGGTGTCCAGGAGGCTTCCAGCTGGCTTCTCTCAATGCGGAGGAGCAGCGCCTCTACTTCGTGCTCCCTCCAGGTGATTTTGTATCTACAACAGCAATTTAAGCGTTGAAATTACCAGTTTATGTGTATTCAAAAGGTCCGGTGATGGTGTTTGTGCTTTAGGAACAAGTAAAAGCGCTTCCTGGAGAAGGCTGGGTTTCGCATACGGTGTAAATATTACTTCAGGTACGTTTTTGAAGTGGAAACAACATTATGACATGGTAAAAATCTCTGAAATGTTGAGTTAGCATAATAGGTCTCCTTTATTTAAAAAATGAGATACGTGTCTAATTGCACACATTGTCTTTGCACAGCCTAAGCCAGTACTGGAACGAACTGAGCTGCTATTTAAAAGAGCCAAAAGAGAGCAACTACAGTATTTATATGGATTTTGATTGTTGTTGATCCAAACGTCAATGTCCTACTGGGTCTGTGTCAGTTTGTATTCATCTACACACAAAGCGCAGCGAGAGCCAGAGAATGGAGCAGATATAAGCCAGCGTGGAGCCGTGCGGACGTGGTGAGAGGAGACTTGAAAGGGCTGAGTGTGTCAATTTCACAATATTTCACACCCAGATTTAGTGCAAAATAACCAGGCGGCCGAGCGCTTTCTTTCTGAGTCACACTCCTAACACCTCCGGACGGTCAAAAAATATCCCGGCAGTCTGTTTTTAAGGCTCGCATGGACTGTGCAAAGAAGTGGAGGCAGACAAAGCCACGAATCTGTAAATACTATTTTGGATACTATTGTAAACTGTCAGTGTTTCTACAAAAATAACATTTGGAGCACACTTCTGCACACTGTGTATATTTGAGAATGTTTTTCCTAGTTTTACCAGACATTTGTAAGCCTTTTCTCAGAACAAGACAGAAGCTGCTACAGTAGATATGAAAAAGACCCATATTTGGCAATTTTCTCCATGTCTACCCTAAACACCATTTACCCCTATTCTTTTGTCTAGCCTAGTGGTTCTCAAACTGTGGTGCTGGTATCGCGTGTAGTATGCAGGCTTCTTCTGGTGGTACTCAGGAGTCTTTTGCAGTTCAAGTTCTGATTTTGTTTAATTTGGAGCCAGTTTTTTTTTTTCTTATTTATTTAAGTCCTGCTCTGGTTTGTGATAAAACTTGGTTTAGTCCTGGTTTAGTCCCTGAATTGTCCTTATTTAGTAATGCTCATTTTGGTTGGCAGTAGCTCAGTTGGTAGAAACATTCGCCCACTAATCCTGAAGATTGCCAGTTCAAGCCCTGCTGCCGGCATGCTGTCGTTGTGTCCTTGGGCAAGGCACGTCACCCACCTCGCCTGTATGAATGAGTGTGTGCGAGTGTGTGATTGGTGGTGGTCAGAGAGGCCGCTGGTGCAGAATGGCAGCTATGTTTCAGTCAGTCTGCCCCAGGTCAGCTGTGGCTACAGAAGTAGCTCACCACCATTGAGTGTAGAAGTAAATAAATAATGCAATTGTAAAGCCTCTGTGAGTGTCCAATAAAGCGTTATATAAGACCAATGCATCATCATCATAGTCCATTAAAGATGGTATTTTGAAAGCCCGAAACTTTCTAAGTTGGTACTTGGTGTGAAACGTTTGAGAAACATAATAAAATAAAAATATTTATTATTATTATTATTATTATTTTGAAGTGTAACACTCAAGGACATAACAGCAGTATGCAATATCAATTCACCAATCTTCTAGATAGTGGGCCCTCAACCTCACCTCCTATAGAGACCCCTACCTCACCCTCACTCCCCTGTCTGGATGAAGCCCACCTGCTGCATCCTTGCAGACCTGAACTATGATCCTATAGATGAGCTAATGGACTAACAGTTCTAGAAATAGTTTGCCTGTCTGTCCTGGGAGAGGATCTCTCTTTCAGTATGGTCTCCATAAGGTTTCTTCTTTTTTTCCCTCAAATGTTTAACTTGTCTTTAAAATACAGAGCATGAAGGGGTAATAATCATAAAACCACTTATTCTTAAAATTTGTCAGTTTTTATTTTAATGCTTTGGTCATTGATGTTTTAATGACACCAGTTTGTTACAAAAGTCTATTGAAGTTTGAGTGATATGACCAAACAATTACATCACAGTATTTTTCAAAATGATGACAGTATGACAGTATGTGTTATAATAATTCAATAAAATATACTGTTAAAATTTAAAGAGGTAATTCTCAAGTATTGTCCTGGAGCAAAACAAAAGAGTGACATAAATGATTGCTTCGTGCTTATGCGTGGCACTTCTAATCAGTTTGTGCATGCAACTGGATGGACAACTGAGGCTATAACAGTTTAACAGTTAAGCCCATAGCATACACCGGAAAACAGACAGACAGACATTCACTCTTACATTCATTCACTAGGGGCAATTAAGAGTCACCAATTCACCTAAAATGTCTTTGGACGGTGGGACGATCAAAACCCACAACCTCTTTGCTGGGAGGCAAGAACACTAACCACTATACAATATGTTTTTAAAAACATTTAAAGTGTAAACTTGATGTTTTTCTTATCAAAAATGTTTTTGACTAATTCATTTATTTACTTTTTACATGATCATACTACACAAACATTGCGGGACACAGGCCTGAAGTGGTCAGTGCTGACATCATTGGATACCAATGCTGTCACTGTCCCATGCCTTTGTTATGTTGGGCCCTACACCTCCCTCTGCGGTTGGACGTCCCACAGCGGGACAGGCAGCCACTGTTTGTGCAAACTGAAGCGTGTCCCGGACAGGTCTGTGTGCATGTGTGTGTATCTGTGTGTGTCGACCCTCACATTCCTCTCTCAGGCCTCTGTGTAATGTCCAGGAAATCAGAGGCAAAACAGATTCAAACCGTTATGTAAACAGCCATGACAAAGTGCTCCAGCCTCCATCCAAGCCTTTATTTACATTATCAATTATGTCCAAGCTGCTTTCAGAGAGGGAGGAGCAAAGTCGCTATTGTCTCTGTGTGCAAAGGCAAGTAGTCCAGCCAAGAGGATATGACCCAATAGCAGTTGTTACTCTGTGTCAAAATTCAGCTGGTGATTTTTATTGCCTGTTTACACTTATACATCATAGGCATTATTTTCAATTTGCCATTGTTTGTATATTATTCTGTTCATTTATCTCAGACAAACAATTTTAGAAGATGTTGTTTTTACCCTAACATGTTTGGGACGGCGACACTGTTGGTATGGTAAAAAAAAAAAAAAAAAAAAAAAAAAAAAATCTCCTAAAATGGTTTGTCTGTTTGTCTGCCATATATAAACAGAATAGTAATATACTATCACATAAGGACAAAATGAATCTATTAAACTTGCCATTGGTTGGTCTACAGCAGTGTTTCCCAAACAGGGGTACGGGGACTCCCTGGGGTATGCAAGCACTTTGCAGGGGGTACTTGGAATAATTTCATAACTATAAATATTTCAAGCTCATTGAGCACTGAATATCATGTGAACATTATATGTTGGTACATATTTTTAGGTTTAATAGCTTATTTAAAAGGGGAGTTATTGAAATATTTTTTGTAGTATTAATATTTGTTATTATTAGTCTTGAAGTATTATTTATTTAATTATTTTATTTATTCTAAACATAACATATATAGTAAAATAAATACATTTAGGAGTTTATATTGTTACTTTTTTATTATATATTTATTACTTTAAAGGGAGGCAAATTATTACTATTATTATTTTTTTATCTTGAATTTGAGCTTAAAAGAAAAAAATGCAGGACAATTTGTATGTACAGTAAATGAAGTATTAATAGACACCAATCAACACTGATAAGTGAGGGGGGTTATGCATGATATGACAAAAATAGACCAGGGGGACACGAGACAAAAAAAAGGTTGAGAACCACTGGTCAACACTGGATTAATGACTGTAGATAATACAGAGAAAGTGCCTATTAGTAAAGAAAAGGGAGGCAAACTAAAAGTCTATACTGACACACTGAGATAGCTGTAAAATGACAGGGTCTAAAGCTAAACTCTGAGCTGTGAAGTTGTCACCTTAAATGTGATCTCATTTTATTTTTTTATTTAATTATTTTATTTTTGAAGTGCACCCAGCTATGCTGTCAGTCTTTGTCAGACACGTTGCCAAAACACCCACCGCTGCCATATTAGTGGTAAAGTGAATGTAAACAAATGCCAGACTCCATAGAAAGCAGTATTGAACAGCACATGTATCCTACTATCTCAAGCTTTACTGTTAGAGCTGAAGTGACTACAAGGCTACAGCTGTGCATGCACTGTTATCCAGGTCAGTAGTCTCCTCTCTGATCCTGTTGCAAATAAACCATTCACACTCACTCTGTAGGCATGGTACTGATATGTGTAACTGTGTGATCATCAGATGTGGACACTTTCATAATAAGCCACTTACACAGTTCACTCTGTATTGTGTGGGCCTTTACTAGGTAATGTATATCAACAGTCTGACACTAAAGTTGCTAAAGTATCTTATTGTAGCTTGTACGAACTAATAGTTTCCATCTTAAAGCAATAACAGCTGCATTAATCCAGAGCCTTTTGATCATGTTTACAGAAGCCCATAATCAGTGGAGTTTATGAAACATTTTTACCTACATATACACCGGCATTCGATGATTAAAAACAGTGAAAAAATAACGTCAGTGTCCAACCCGTTCAGTACACAGGACACTAGTGCTGTAGTAAAAGTAACTGAGAGTTTAGGGACTTATGGAGGATGATTTGGAGCTTTCAGGACTGAGACTGTTGACAGTCTGTCCCTTATTTGCTATGTCACATGCTTCCCAAAATGGCAATAACGACCAAAAATACACCCATGTGACGACACCTGGCATTAACCAACTGTTGTGGAGGGATGAGACCAGCAGGAGCACAATAGATACAAATTTGGATAGTGTATTTTTTAACTGCCTGTTAGATTTTTTTCATCGTAATTGCTTAGACTCAAAATAAATGCACACAGTGTGAAATTTGACACCCAAGGAGCAAATAGTCAGCCGATATTGGCACAGCTGTACCCACATTCTCACTATCACAGTTTTATCACAACACTGCACACAGTATTTTGCAAAATCTAAAACACAATTATCTGCTTTTGAAACCCCAGTCAAAACAAAAAGACTTTCTTTGTTAGGTCTTAAACACTGCCAAAATACTACACTCTGTTACTAACATCCATAGACACATGGGACAAAAAATAACACAAAGAAATCAGACAAATACTTAGAGGAAGAAGAAGAATAGGTTCAGTGGATAAAACGAGTAGCTGATTAAATGATAAAGTGTCATTTTTACAAACATCTCTGAAGTTTTTGACATAATGTTTATATTTTGCACATGTTCTGAGATGGTTTGTGAAATAAGTTTATAATTTTGGAGTTTGTGTATAAAATATTGTCTAGAGTTCTGGCCTGAGAATCTCCTGCTGTATCATCGGGCAAGGCTTAGACTGCAACACTAAGCCAGGCGCTCTTATACACTGTAGTTAGTTGACTACAGGCCCAAAATGTAAACCCAAAATAATGTGCAGTACAGCAACCCGATCTAAGCTCTAATGTTGGCTCCAAGATTCAGAAAACATGCTTAAGGAATGACAAAAAACTATAAACCAAATTAATGGCTAAGTCAAATATGGA
Source organism: Bostrychus sinensis (assembly GCA_020698575.1). NCBI lineage: Eukaryota > Metazoa > Chordata > Actinopteri > Gobiiformes > Eleotridae > Bostrychus > Bostrychus sinensis. The sequence continues at coordinate 27,920,479 of CM036254.1, read as the reverse complement.
AAAAGTACCACTAAAAAAATCAGAGAGAACTACAAACACAAAGCACCTCCAACAACTGCTGGTTACAAGAAATATTACAGTGTATACAGCTAGAAAAGTTATGTGCTGCAATAAATAGGACACAAAAACTGTTTTATAGCATTTGGAATCCCTTCTTAGGGTATATTGAACACAACTTTCTGTGGTTGTGGATGGGGAGAGAAAGAAACTCTGAAAAGATTTCTAAGTTTTTATTTTGGTTAGTATTATAACTATTAATTTAACTGTTATTGTAATTTATTATTGTTTACTTTATAGTAGTAGTAGTTATATATGTTGTTGTTATTATTTAATTTTTAATTTACTTTATTTTCTTTTTTTATTATTCATTTATCATTATCATTATCACTATTATGATTTTTTTTTTTTTTTTTTTTTTTTCTGGGGTGGGTTGGACTAAGGGGGTTGCTGGGTGGGGGGACCTGGTTTCTGGGTGATGGGACGGAGATCTGAGGAGTAGGATGAAGTGGGACCTTGGGGTGTTACTGTCTTGACAAACATGTTCACTGCCATGTTTATAGATGATAACAGCAATAAAAAAGATTTAAGTAACAAAAAAAAAAAAAAAAAAAAACGTATGTAATGTTGTCACACTGCTTATGCAAAGTTATGTCATTATAAACACATGTAATGAATGCAGCCTTTAATGACATATAGTAATTCATTGTAATTGATCTAAGAGAAAAAGCTTTGGATTATCCTGGTCTCTCGGCCTCATGAATCAATTCTAGCTGTACTTTCCTGTGCAGAAGTTTGTTTTCACTACAGCACATAGAGCACACTCAATACAGTCAATGTGTTTGTTGACTGATACTGGATATGACCCTGTATTTCTCTGTGTCTCTAATATTAATAAGATTGAGGACACTGCGATTATGCTACTAATTTTAAATGGTGCTTGTGATTAAATGATCACTGAATATACATACTGGACATTTTGTTAGTTGTTGATGCCCTGCCAGTACTTTTCTTGTGTACCATGGGGAGGGGGGGGGGGGGCATTCTTTGATGTCTTTTTTTTGCACTGGCTACTTTTAAAAGAGGCCTCTCCTAATCCTTGCATTGCATTCATGTTTGTAATTAATCCTGCCAAAAGCCTCATATTGAACTGTAAAAAAATATATGTTGTGCTGCCGAGGAGGCTTTTCCCATAGGGGCGTATTATCATTGTACGAATTCTATAGATCTGTCCATGTTGGTCCAATTCAGTGGCCACTTTGAACACAAGTACAAAGATACTATTAATACATCTCTTGAATGTGGATAATGTGTAATATTCTTCCTTTTAAAACATGTGGCAAATGTTCTAATATCTACAGAGGTGGCTTTACCATTAGGCAGAAGTAGGCGAGGTTGGTGGGGAAAACCTAAGAACTAGCTGTCATGTTGTGTTGTAGAGGAGAAAAAGTCAAGTTTCTATGGAGCTGGTCAAATCTGTCCTCAGTCAACAGCATCATCTGTTTCATCTCGAACAAACTTTATGCAAGGTGAGAAAGTGTATGGAGTATGATATTCAAGGCTTTAAATGGTATGGAGATGGTGTGGCTTTACAGAATGTAAATGTGAGCTTTTCTCCGGCAAAAAAGAGAAAGCAAATCCTGGACACTAGGAACAGTTTTGTGCCCATAGATGTTTGCTACAGCCACAAAGCTTTAATTCAGTTAAAGCTTTAATTTATCAGAAATACTTTTATTTAAAATGTGCAAAACCCTGTGCAATAATGTAGTCTAGTCCCTAATGTTAGAAGTCAAGTCCGTATTAGTTAAACAGCTCAGGGTTACATTGGGTTATCATCAAGTCTTTATTATAAACTCAAAATATAGTAAGATTTTACAAAAAAACCCAGGACAGGTACAACATCAACTAAAATGCACCAAAATGCAGGTCATTTTTTTCTGTTTTGTACAAAATTTCATGGGGGAGGATCCCCAGACCCCCTGCCATAACTGCACATATGAAAATCTGTCTATTATTTAAAAACTTGTACAACTATCAGTAAAAAAAAACAAAAAACAATCATAGTATGAGAGATCTTGCAGGGAAAAAAGGTAAATAAAATAGGACTGAAAAAAAAAATGCACTGGATGCAGAGGACCCCCCTACCCATGTTCGCCTTGGGCCCCCAAATTGCTAAATCCGCCACTGAACATCCAAAAACCTTTTAAGTTTTAGGTGATATCCGCACAGAGAGCAAGACATTGTTTCAAAAACCATAAAAACTGCACCACCTTAGAAATGTGTCCACATGGATTCACACAAAACCACTGAAAATGCAGTACACTACACGTACTTATATCAGGCCTGTTAGTGCTGCTGTAATGCTGCCACAGAAACAGACCAATTTTTATTTATTTATTTTGCAATATAATATCTAATTGACATTTTTATTTCATTTCTCTATGCACAATATCTGAAAGAAAAAAAAAAAAACACAGGGAGGAATTATTTAAAAGCATATAATACTACTAACAACAGTCCTCCTATTGATATACTGTAAAATTCATACACTCCTAAACTGGTTTTCAAATGCATGATTGATTTTGAATGATGAAATTCTACTTTGTCCAGGCCACAACTGGAGGACTGTAACTGCTAACTACAATTGTCAGCTTTTTGCAGTCAATTTTACATTTTTGCAGTGTTTCAGAATGCTGATATGCAGTTTAAAAGTGCTGTGTGCAAAGTCTGCTTCCAAAAGCCTATAAAATGCTTTAAAATAGCATTGCGCATTGAGAACAAAAATAGGTAGTAAATTTGTTAGATCTCTCTCGGAGCTCAGTCACTAGGCCTGCCTCTTTATGTGCAGTGATTCACATAATGATTTGGCATAGGTTTTGTGCCAGATGCCCTTCCTGATGCAACCCTCTGTAATATTCTAGGCTTGGGACAGGCACAAAGAGTAATACACTGGACTGTGGTGTTTAAACTATAGTGAAATGACTGTAAAAATGTTATAACTGTTAATGTAGATTGCAGTTAAGAACCTTAAACTGTCAAACTTTTTTCTTTTTTTTTTTTTTCTGTCCAGGCCAGAGCCACTGTTCTCCTGTGAGGTCCAGCAGAAAACGGCTGCTCTACAGACTCTAGCCTCTCTGTCTCACCCCACCATGTTATTACAGGAGAGCTGCGGCAAAAAATAGCCCCAATTCAGACAGACACCAATCTGAGGGAGCGACCGGAGTTAAAGATCACAATGTGAAGTATTGCAAACATTCAGATCCGCTGGCCTCCAGGTTCCTACCACTTGTCTTCAAACAGCCAAACCCCTGTGTTATTCTGGAAGATCGGGTTACCAGGCACAGCTCACCAAAATAACATACTTCATATCTACTAACATTGACCTTGGATGGGAAGCAGACATTGCTCCGGGGCCTTACCTACAGATGTAAGCCTTAAAAGAGATTCTCGTGGTCTCTAGTTGACAGTGGAGCACATCTGCCATGGGACAACTGGGACAACGCACCCCCTTTTCAACAAAGACAGGCTCCTTTGCAAAGTTAAAGTCATTTCTTCAAGTGGTACAAATGAGAAAAGATAGGAATAGTAAGGTGATGCTAAAAGAAATGTGCAAGGGCAATAACAAACAGTGTATGCTTTGTGCTGATCCCAAGCCTGGATCAATAGGGAGGGTTGCGTCAGGAAGGGTGTACATAACTATGCAAAATTTTGGTTTGATGTATACTTTTATATTTTCAGGTGGTTAGTCAGTTTTGATATTTCCTTGATATTTGATATTTCCTTATTCTTTGCTGTTTTGGTTGCATTTTTCTTTAGGGAGCTCCCCCTACAGTTTTTACTATTACTATTTGACACCTGCTTAGAAACACTACTTTTTCATTCTTCTCAGACTTTTTTCTGGGGGATTATTTGCAAATTAAGCAATTTTAAAACTGGTCTTGGGTTACACAGAGCCCTTAATGTTGTTATGTCATGAATAAGAATGCCACATTAGAAAATTGAATTTGAAAGTGTTAGCGGCTCGCTCGACTTGTAAACAAACCGCGCACTACGATGACGTTGCAGTCTGTCGCCCTCAGAGCCAATGACGTAACCCGGCCGCAGCACGGATTGTTTGTGCAGGTGAGAGCGCGGGCCGGTGGGGCACTCAGACCCCTCCCCAGTCGTACCTGGGCACAGCACGGTTCAAATGGCCCTAGTGTGAGTGCGCCCTAACTTAAAATAAGAAGATGGAGAAAAAAAAAAAAAAAGGTGGGCCGTTAGGCCACCGGGATTTTGCCGGGTATGCCAGATTATCAGTCCACCCCTGCTCCAAATATATTCTTCTATCTAAAGGCTATGCTATAAAACTATCAGAAAAGCATGGCTTATGGATTGACTTCTACCTTAAGTTAGTGTAAATAGGAGATGGGGCATAGCTTCTTCATAAAGACTAGTCTGATCTGAGCTCATGTTGAGCTAATGCTAATGCCATGATTTAACCAAGCCTTAACAAATTTACAGAGGCACATTTTAGTTTACACACTGCAAAAAATCAATATCTAGCATTAGTTAAAATTACTTGAATTCAGATTATTAATCTTGATTTGAGTCATTTTTTACTAGACCGACCCTGTGCATGTTAGCATATGCTAGTGCTGGTTGTAAAACTTGAGTAGGTAAAGTTGTTTCCGGTCCCCGTTACAACACTGTCAAAATGGACAGAACCAGCAGCAACCCGCTGTTTCTGCCAAACATCTCAGTCAAACACTGTCGATTCTTTTTCACCCACTTCCCAGAGCAAACACAAACAAGGCTTCACATTTTACATTTTCCAGTATGTGTATAACTTTGAAGCCTAGTCACAAAAACATACATACCTACAACCGTAACACGAATGACTAATGCTAACGCTAACTAATACTAACTTATTGAGCTTGCTGATTAAATCAGAATTTAATTTCATGACTATTATTGTATTTATAATTTCCTATTAATTTAGAGACTGACGTGTTGGAAATCTCAGACTAACTTAACAATAACCAGCGTCTGTGAGAGAGACGCAGCAAACCCAGGTCTGTTACTGTCGCCCTCATTCAGAGATAAAATTAATTCACTTTGGACAGATGTAGCAGCTCCGCTAATCGTCACTAACTGCTACTCATATTTTACTTCTTGTTAATCCAGTCTGAAGTTGTTATTTTCTCAAAAGTCCTCCACAGTAAAAGACGTGCGCTAATAAGCCATGGTCACTGCGATGTTTCCCACACTTCAGGCTTTATTTACCCTCAGTTTGAACCTTCAGGACATACCGGCTTAGTAAGAAAAGAGTGTAGTCGGAAATATCCTGCCAAAATGAATGTTTAAAAATATAGTTTTGTTATTAATTTTACTTATTAATTTTTGCATGTGTTTAAGTTATCTCTATTGGGAGTAAAGCATTTTTTACTTTAAACGCTTATGTACAGCAGCCCCTCCCTTTGGTGCAGCCTGCCAGGTTCAGCTTCTCGTCAGGTGAGCTGTCTGAGCCGAGACGGACTTTGTTTTTAAACGCAGAAAATGGACACAGATGGAAAAAATGGTGAGTCTGTTTCCACAGAAAAGGCATTTGGCTTCATCTGAGAAAAGAATTGCAGTGAGTAAAATATATGTAGCTGTAGCTAGCAGCGATTAGCGGAGCTGCTATTACTGTATTATTTCCATCTGACCAAGCATGTTTACAAGTGTGCGATTATTCAGGGGATCTAAAACAGGAGTACAGAAAACGTAGGTGGGCGTGTTTGACCAATCGCACGACAGCACTTTGACACTTGCCGAAAAAAGTTCTGCCCAGCCGATGCGGCACAAACAAGCTGCGAGAACTGTGTCTTATTTAGACCACCCACTGGGCGCGGAGATTTGGGTTTTTGGGGAAGCAGCAATTATTACAGCGCCTGTTCTCTCGCAGAACCTGTACACAGCAGCGACAGTTACCCCTGCATTCAGCTCTTTGAAATTTAGAAACATTTTTGGGCAAGATTACACTGCTTTTTATTTTCAAATCCAAGTTCTCAGTCAGAAACTAGCAACCGGAAAAAAACTGACCCTACTTCCGGTAAGAAACCCAGAAGTTAGCATTTTGTCGTGCACTGGGTAGATATTAGATTAGATACTATTAGATTTATTTATTAGGCTAGCTTATTTGACTTGTTTCATTACCCCATTGGCAGATCATTTTAATAATCTAAATTCAAGTCTTTTTAACTAATGCTACATATTGTTTTTTGTTTGTTTGTTTTTGTTTGTTGTTTTTTTTTTGCAGTGTAATAAACTCATTGTGTTCTTACATTGGAGTTGGTTATGTTACAATGCAACTTAACATTGATTAGATTAGCTTGTTGTAGGCAGTTAACGTCAGCCAGTGATGGTATTTTATGCACAAATGTGGACAGTTTGGCCACTTTGTTAGCATGAATGTCTCTGTATCTTTATTATGCAAAATATCAAATTTAAATCCAGCATTTTTTTGCATATTTGTTGAACAGAAGGTGACAGAGCAAAGCTGTGATTATCGCAAATGGTTTGTTTTCCCCCACGGTTGAATCAAAAGTGATGTTTTGTGGGCGTTCCCACCGTTGCCAACTGTATCTATTGTAAACACTTACAAATCTGGTTGACCTCTGCCTTTTAGCTGCCATGACAAACATTTGAGAAATAAAACCACTGCTAGCCAGTTGTTGTGGTGAATCAAGACTTGTCACCTTTTCATGAGACCCAAGACTTCAGGGACACAGGGTCGGTGATCCCATTCTTGCAAGGCTGTTTTTTCCACCAAGATACGCCAGCTTATTTAGCCATCACACCAGCTACAAAACTGTAATTAAGTTAGATTTAAGTTAGTTTTCCTTTAATAAAACAAGTGCACACAGGTTGCTAAGAGATAAGTGGGATGGTGGTTTGAAAGCACAAGGGTAGTTTTTGAGTTATGCCCCTTGAAACTCACCACTACAATAAAACTCAATCTGAATTGCGAACATTTAAATGTATTTTTTGAACCACAAGCCCTAAACCCTACCATCAGCTGAAAATCCATGGCAGCAGCCCAGTTAAAGCTAGAGCTCATCCCACTTTTGGGTATACTGCACAGACGTTTATATGTCCCCCATGAAAAGTGAGATTCAGATTAAGAACAAGATAACAACGTAACAAGGTAAGATCCTATCTTGATGGGTTGGGGGACAGTATATGACTGGTGTGTTGCTGCCTTTGAGTTTCAGGCACTTGTGCTGTGAGTGCTGCTGGATGGTATAGAGAAAACAGAGACTGAGATGTACTAATTAGTATTTATTCCTTTGAAATGAGCTTTTATTTTCTATAGGGTAAATATCAAACAGGACTGTATGTCTCTGGTAATTAGTTCATTAATTTACAAATAAGTGTAGTGTATATGTTATTATAAGAAGGTGTCAGTAGCTCAGTAGAAAGACGTTCACCCATAAACTTGAGGGTTGGATTTATCTCTGTTACCAGCATTGCATAGTGTTGTTGTGTCCTGAGGCCGCGGCTGGCGACACTTATTAATGTGTTAGTGTGCAGGTGTGGTATGGCTGCCATGTCTCTGTCATTCTGCCCCAGGGAATAATAATAATAATAATAATAATAATAATAATAATAACAAAAATAATAATAATAATGTAATATCATATTTTTATGGAATATTTTTTGATGGACTCTATCTGAATCTTCGTCAAAGCAGAGAGTAGCAAGCACATAACATGCAAATGAAATAGAGTTGGTATTGTGAATGACAAAGTGACCAGGCTCAGTGGACTTCCTCATACAAACACAAATATGTACCCACTCCCTTGTTCAAATGTGGACACAGACAGCTATATTCCAGTGCTAACAAAGAACAGACAGAGAAGCTGAGAAATTATAATTCATGCCAAGCTTCATAGTGGCTCTAAAATATGCTCGCAAATGTGATTCAAAAGCAATAAAAAATATATCTTTATGAGACATGTTTTAATATTGAGACAATTTGGTAACACTTTATTTTACACTACACTTAATACAGTGTATCTACAATGTAACTACTATGTAACACACAGCGCAACGACCCCTAATATCATGTAATTACATAAGCACATTTTGTTTTGTAGACAGTAGTGTAACAAGGGTTTGTTAAATACACAAAATTGCATTATGTAAGTAAACATATGGACATTTTATTACACTGTGTGTTACACTGCAGATATGTTGTAATTACACTCAAGTGGTGTGTAAAATAAATCGTTACCAACAATTCTTACTATCACTTTAGTACAAAAGCCCTTAAGAGCAAGTCACAACAACAAAATCAAAAAGACACAAACAAAAACATGCACACAAATTGGGAGACATGCAAATAAATCTTCAAACACCCACACATATTTGCATGTTTTCTGGTTTGTGTCTGTGTTTTCTAATTCCTGTTCTTGTTTCTGAAATTTATGTGTGTTTGAGTGTGTGTAAATATTTGTGTCTGTATATTCAGATTTGTCTGTTTTCAGATTTGTGTGCACATTTTTTCATACTTTTGTACTGTCTTGGTCTTTTATTGTAGTTCTAAACATGAGTGCATTTTACTTAGTCTTGTAAGGCTGAACCATAGAAAACTTTTTTTTTTTTTTTTTTTTTTTTTCCAAAAACAATATTGTGATTGGATGGGAAACCACTGTCTTTGATTGCAACCTGTAGCATTGACTTTTTTGACAGTTTGTCAGTGTTGCTGAGTATGGACTTATGGACAGATATGTCTTCTTTCATATCAATGGATTATATCCTGATTGCAAAAATGAAAGCTATAAAAAAAAATATGTAAACATGTAGAAAAAGTATGTCCTTATTACCAGATACTATATACTCTGCAATGTACTCTAAGTGCTAGGCATATTTCCATATTAAAAAGTGAATAAAAAAGATGATTTTTTTTTAGCAGAGACACAAACACATACCCAGTATGTAAAAAGTACTATTTTTGAGTTGTTTTTTTTTCCTTTATATGAAAAGCAAATAACACTGACCTTATTCTAGATAAAAACCTTTCTACAGTATATTTTACAAAGACATTTAACAATGATTTCGAAATGTGGGCTAAAACAACATGCTCTTAGACCAGCCTGTTGTTCTGCGTCAAATTTACAGCTCTTTAAGTAACTCCTCTGTTTTCTCTGCAGTATAGGGAGGAGGTACGGACAACACTGCGCTCATATCTCGTCGTATTTGTCTAATATTTCTTAAAGTTTGGACGCACCGTAGCTTTTCTAAGATGTGATTTACCGCCTCCCGTCTCCTACGCCGGTCATGAACTCTGTGTCAGTAAACTGTTATGGCCTAAAGCAAAATGATCAGCTGTTCACTCTCCACATGGCCTGTAGTTACTGCCAATGTGAAGCTGATGGGGCTAAACTCTTGTGATAAATGTATTAGACACGGCCTAAAGGAAGGGCGTCAATCAATGGCTGCTTAAAAAGAAGTGTTTTTACCATGCAATATTTTTAGCTTTGCAGACCTTAAATTCAACTCATACTGCTTCACAAATCAGGTCTATCTGTACAACTTTATCATAAGGTTTAGTGCACACAACATTTCTGAACATCCCAAGTTCAGTTGTTTTGCTCAATGTCATCTCTTTTCACTAATTTCCTGTTTTGCTGAATGGCTTTGTCAATAAAACCAATAAAATGCACAAATCTTCTCTCCTTTTGGCTTCTTCCTTCTGGGAGCCACCAAGGCAAAACAGTAAATTGCATGTTGATCTGACATAGGTTTTTCCGCCAGATGCCCTGACACAACCAGTCTTTGTTTTAATTCAATTCAATTCAGTTTTCTTTGTATAGCCCAGTATCACAACAAAAGTCATCTCAAAGGGCTTCACAAACAGTTAATTAAACATAAACACACAATCAGACTTCACACAAACAATAACTACACTAAACTATACAGACCCAGGACATCCCTCACCTTAGACCCTCCTTCTCAGTAAGGAAAAACTCCTAAAAAACCCTAGCTGTGGGAAAAAAAGAAGAAACCTTATGGAGACCACATTGAAGAAGAGATCCTCTCCCAGGACGGACAGGCAAAATGTGTCTAGGACTGTGAAAATAAAGTCCATTAGCTCATCTATAGTATCATAGCGTTTCATTTATCCTGGCTTGTGACCACCACAAGGATGGCTTTTGATGCTTTGTGGCTAGACACTAGACCAGCCATTCCCAAACTCAGGAGTGTCACGGCCCCCTTAAATTGATCAAAATCCGACGCGGACCCCCAACAATACAACTTCCCTCAATCCATCGATTTTATTTTCATGTTTTTTTTCATATATTTCTATAAAAACATTACAAAAGACTCTGACTATTGGCTAAAAAAGTGTTTTAAAGTTATATTTTAAAACAAATACACTGTAAAAAAATAAATAAAATGCTGCTAAAACTCAATAACTCAAGGCAAAGAATCCCTCAAGATTTTTGGGGCCAGCTCAAAATCTCAAGTTTTCCACACTTTCACTTAATTTTATGTTCAAACGTCTAAAAACTTTTCTAATTTTTAAGTTTTTCTCTCTATCATTATTTTTTTACTCATCTTACAGCCAACTTACAGTGTTCAGAAAAAGTTATTCTTTTATTAAATGTAGTATATTTAGTTTTTATTATTATCAATCATACTTTTTCTGAACAGTGGAGTCAGCTGGCTGTAAGATGAGTTGGAAAAATTAAAAACAGTGAGTAAAACGTAAAATTTCAAGTTTTTATACTTATGAACGTTAAATTTGGTGAGTAAAAAAAAATATTATGAAAATATGTTGAAAACTTGAGATTTTGAGTTGATCACCAAAACTCAAAATCTTGAGTGATCCTGTTGCCTTGAGTTTTTGTAGCATTGTTTTTTTACAGTGCATTTCAAACTCAATTTCTTTTTATGTACTTAATATAGACAGCCTCTGGGGGCCCCCTGCAGTACCTTCGCGGACCCCCAGGGGGCCCCGGACCCCACTTTGGGAACCACTGCGCTAGACAATAAAATGCCCATATAGATAGATGGATGGAAGGAGAAATTCAGAAGTCAAGTAGCTTACAGCATACAAAAACATACAAAAAACATACATACAAAAAAGTGCATACATTTATGACGATAAATAGTTAACTAGCTATAGTAATAAAGTGCACATTAACAAGAGCTGCTTTACAGTCTTATGGCATGTCTTAAGGAATGAACAATCTCCTGAAGCTCTCACTCCTACAGTGCAGGGAGAGGAGTCTGTCACTGCAGCTGCCTCTCTGAGCTGCCACAGTCTCGTGAAGAGGATGCCTGCTGTTGTTGAGGATGATCTTCATCATAATCCTCATCCTCTTCTCAACAACAGCCCCCACAGAATCCATTTGCCCACTCCTCTCAGTCATACTGCTCGCCCAACAGACAACACCAAAGAAAATAGCACACAAATGGGGATTTGAAAGAAGTTAATGTGGTAGATCAGGGGTTCTAACTTAAAGGGAAAACATGTAACTTTGCTTGTTTCTTGACTGTTTTGGTTGCATTTTTCACTAAAGAGCTCCCCCTACATTTCGGAAGGAAGCACTGTTGTAAAAACTAACAAGTGCGGTTGACTCCTGTGTGACCCCCTCGCTCAGTTTGACTCCTCCTCGCATATTTACAAAGGTTTTCTCTGCCATGACGGAATCTAAGAAATAAAGCCATCGCCAGCTTGTTGTTATGGCTAAATCTGTTGCTTTCTTCAGGGACACTGGGTCATTTCTCCCATTCTTGCAAGGCTGTTTTTTTCACCAAAATATGCCAGAGAGAAGGTGCAGGGGGATTAATCCACCCTGCAACAACCAATTTAGCCTTTACATGGCTCTTAAACAGTTGAATTAAGGTAAAAATGTTAATGCAAAACTTGATACTGATAAGGAAACAAAAAGGCTTTTTATTAGTCAACAAACAACTGGGTTTTAATTGTGAAAAATAAATCTATCTTTAAAAAAAATGGCAAAAGTAATCAAAATTTGAAAATACTGTTTTACCTAAAAATAAAAATATGTTAAGCACATTTTTGAAGCATAACCAAACCACAGTCTTCAGTCTTATTTCTACCATAATCCTGCCACCTACTGTGCTGTTGTGTAAATATGGCTTTTCCAGTAACAACAATGATTTCCCAAAGCTTCAGGCTGCTGGCTACACACAAAGAGAGAAGAACAGCAGTAATTTATGGCTGTGCTTCAAAATGTTTTCTAACAATATGCCATTATTAGACGTAAACATATATGCAGAGGCTTTAGAGTACAATATGGTGTTCTTGGACCACATCAATATGAATGTATGTAGATTCTTCTGTTTATGTCACTGGCACATGCTTGCAAAAATCAACAGTTTAAAGTTAACAATTCACATGATGCCTTCTGAAGCCACAGTAACATGGAGGAGACTTCACATTCACTACATTTACACACAGAGCATACACTGAATATGCTCATGGTCCATCTTCAGTCTGACTTCTCCAGAGAACTGGTCAAACCACTACAAATCTAAATGCAGAGCAGATTGTCACACTACTGAGGCCACGGCGTTGTGAGGCATTCAAGTGGTCTAAGGATTTACCAGCGTAGTTTTACTAATAAATATAAACAGTAACACTTTAACTTTACAAAATTAAACGCAACATAGTCAGAAAACAGGATTAAACAGGACTAAACTAGGACTATACCATGTCTAAACTGGCTCTAAACCAGCCCTACACCAAGATTAATCCAGGACTAATCCAGGACTAAACTAGGACTAAACCATGTCTGCACTGGGTCTAAACCAGGACTACACCTGGACCAATCCACGACTAAACTGGGACTATCCCAGGATTAATCCATGCGAAACCTAGGACTAAACCAGGTCTAGACTGGGTCTAAACCAGAACTACACCAGGAGTAATGGATGACTAAACTGGAACTAAACTGGGTCTAAACCAGGACTAATCCATGACTAAACTGGGATTAAATAAGGTCTAAACCAGGTCTACACCAGGACTAAGCAATGGTGTAAACTTGGAGTAAAGCTGGAGTAAAACAAGAACTGGAATTAAATTAAACAAAATCAAGACCTCAATAGCCAAAGACTTCTGAGTACCACTATAATATAGCCGTGTACCACCAGAAGAAGTCCACATACCACCAAAGGCCGTCGTACCACAGTTTAAGAACCACTGAACCACTTCTGTTTTTAAGAAAAATCTGCCATCTCGCTATAGGGCCAGCCAATCAGAAAAGAGCTGCGTCACACTTTCTGCACATACTGTACCGGGGTCACTTTGGTGCCATCTCCTCAGATTAGCAGCCGTCTCTCAGTGTGTTGGTGTGACACTGCATTTAAAGCACTTGGCACTGTAAGCGTCTCGGCTCTGCGTGTGCTAACAGGTTTTGTCAGCCGGCTAATGCACAGGAGAATATGTACGGGAGGCTACAATGTGCGCATGCCGATGAAATATTCATGCACAAGTAAAAATCTGAAGACAAACAGTACCTCGGCAGCAAGAATAAGCCCCTGAGGATGTAGCAAAGAGAAGAGAGGAGAGAAAAGAGGGAATCTCCAGAATATTTATAGACAAATAAAATGAAGAGATTGCGAAAACCATTTGGGGAAATACAAAGGGACAAATAGTCATTGATATGCAACAAAAGCTCTGAGTGCATCTATACCAGCAGCAGCAGCAGCAGCAGTAGTAGTAGTAGTTGTAGTAGTAGTAATGCATCGGCTTTATATAGTGCTTTTCTAGACAACAAACTTGCCCTGGGGCAGACTGGTGGAGATGTGGCTGCCATTCTGCGCCTACAGGCCTTTCCAACCGCCACCACTTATTCTATCACACTCACACAATAATACAGGCAAGGTTGGTGAAGTAACTTGCCCAAGGACACAATGGAAAAATGCAATGCTGGTAGCAAGGATCAATCCACCAGCCTCATGCTTAGTAGCAGTAGTAACAGCAGTAGCAGTAATAGCAGTAGCAGATGCAGTAGTGATAATAGTAATAGCAGTAAGTACGTTTTTTTTTTACTCAGGTGATTTTGTTGAGTACTTCTGCTTCAACTTCAACAACTTTTACTCAACCCTCAGGCCCCCCTGGCTCCCTATTAGGGCTTTTCAAATGTATTTTTTCTCTCATTTTGGGATTTCTTATTCTAGGAATATTGGGTAAAGATGTTTATTAATAAATTAATTTTTATAATTTCAGCATCACAACTGAAAAAAAAAAATCCTACTGTCTAGCAAAAAACTCACATTCTTCCTCTTAAAGCCTTTTTTGGGCCCATTGACAATAAAATCACTTATTCACTTATACTGTCATAGCAATACAGAAATGTGAAATCATGTTAATTCCTCAGTCAGAGGCGAAAAAATACACACACACACACACAAAAATCAATACCAGATCCACCATTTTCTCATTGCATTGTGGGAAATAATTCCCTCATAATTCTTATTATATAACAGTGAGTTCTTTTAGAGCTTTAAGAGGAAGAACATGAGTTTCAGTCCTGTTTTTGTAATAGCACAAAAAGTAAAAATGTATTAAAATCAGTGTTGGGGTAATCAGAGACCTATCCGAGACTGATAATCTGTGAACAAAATTTAGAAGGGTTAAAAATATGAAAAAGAAGTCACTTTTGCTGTGTATGATGAGGGGTTATGATAAAAAACAAAAAAACATTTTCTTAATGTTTTATATTTTTAAGTGTGACCCAGTGACCTCTTCCACCTGTGACCCATAAATGCAATAATATCTGGTCAGGAACACTGCAATATCATTTTTCTAAAGGCTGCCGCGCCAATAGAAAAATCGCATGAAATTATTATCCCGAGAGACTGCAATGTTAAAATCTGCTAATAACATGACACTAACTTTAACTGACTGGGCCTAATTCCTTGTGTTGGCAGCTTCAGGCCATATCTGAAATAATGAGCTTTTATTATAACAGTGTTGTAAAACTAAAATGACATTAAAACAACCTCATCATTTTTTAGACACTGACAATGAGGCTTCACCAGAGTGGCTCACGGGGCAGAAATTTTAACAGCTTTTAGTCCTTTACACAGGGCCTCCCGAACAGTTCAGAAGGAGTTCCTCCCCATCATATCCCGACCTGTGGCTTCACATGAGAATTAGGTCGGGAAGATGTCGGTAGGATCTGAGTTCACATATGAGAGGAGCATGTTCCGATAAATGCCAGATAAATGAGTCTTGTTCTTTGCAGTGACAATGATTTTAAGCACTGAAATTATTAATACGTGTATTTGAACAAACGCTGCTCAGGTGTGTAAGAACGGTGCAGACTATGATATTACAGACCTCTAATAGAATGTCCTGATGAATTTTGTTAAAACAATCAGGCACTCCTTAAGGCTTCCATCTGTAGGTGAGGCTCTCTAAAGCTTGCATTATCAACTGGTGGGTCAGGGCGCCAAAGTTGTTCGCAGGCAGATTGTGGAGTGAAGGGAATTGTGGAAAATGGAGACTTTAAAGGTCCTATATTATGCTTTTTGAAATAGTTTTGGACACCTTTGAAGTAGTTTTTCACTCATTATAAATTCAAATAATGTATATGCGAAAAATGTCTTCTTTTGGGGAGCTGTTACTTTGATTCTGCAAAGAACACTGTCTGATACCCCCTGCTGGCAACGGTGGAGACTGGACAGAGTATACATGTTACGTAGAGCTGTGAGGCCAAGCATTTTCTAGCTATTCAGAAGAGGACGGGCTCAGCATGCAGGATTACTCCAACATGTGTGAATGAAACAAACCATAAATGCAATACTCAAATCCTACACAATATCCTCCATCCATCCTCCAGCCAGACACTCCTGACCAGGATCCTGGTTCAAAATCTGGAGAGGGGTCCCTAGGCGCTGCACTGTTGCTGACCACTGCTCCTGACAGGTTGCCCCAGCGGCACTGAAGGATGGGTCAAATGCAGAGAACAAACTTCACTACTGGGGCAATAAAGTATACCTTAGGAAACCTTTGAAGAAGATAGATCCAAAATTTTGACACCAGCTGAGGATCACTGCTACCGTTCCTTTAGGTAAAGTACTTTATTTTCCCCATAGGAAAATTTGTTCTCTGAATTTGAGGCAACCTGCACCGCCCTGAGACCCTTCTCTAGGTCATGAGCCAGGACCTTGGTCTGGAATACCTGCAGGATTAGCCTAATGATGGGGGGAAACCGGAGCACATGAAGAAAACCCACACCCAGACATGGGGAGAACATGCAAACACCACAAAGAGAGGCCCCACATGGTCCGGGATTCGAAACCGGGACATTCATACTTCATAAAGACCCTTGGTGACCCTACTGTATTATTTTAGCAAAGCCATTATTTATATAGACCATTACTTTTTACATATCAATAGCATCTATGTAAAGAATCAATTTCTTTTTACAGTTAAAGTACAGAGCCTATCTTTGATTCCTGTGAAGTCTCCTGGATTTTACTTTCACTGGCATCATGCTGACTTCTGTACCTATCCCTCCGTGTGTCCCTGAGCCAATGATGATGATGATGATGATTATAATGATGATAATGATGACGAGGGCCCCTAAAAAACAGACACTACTATAAAAAAAACAAGCACCTCCAGGTTCTGGCAGTGAATGACCCTGATTTTCCTCCTCCTTAAACAGGAAGCGGGTCAGATTTGAAAGAGCTTAGCGCGGTCTAAGTCAGAGCGCAGGCACGAGAATCACTTTCATCAGCTCGCATTACAGTAAATCACTTCACCTCTCTACTGCAGCTCTGCGAGACACTGTGGGTAAATCTGCATCAAAGGGAATAACACCGGGATGTATGAATAAAAGATTTGATGCACATGGGATTTTCCATTACTAACAAATGAGCCGTAATGTAAAAATTATTTCTAACTGTCTGTGGCATTCATTTATTGATTAGTTCAATAGGAAATTTACACAGTTCATCTTAGCAGCAGTATCGGAACAGAAATCATATTCAAAAAGTCATTAGCTGGTAACAAGCTAAACACAGCAGAATCAGGAAATGTAATTTACCAAAAGAGTGTAATAAAAATGAAAACCTAACAGATCAATTCACTTGTATTTATATAGCCCAAGTTTACAAGAGCAGTTGCCTTAAAGGGCTTTAAAGAAAGACTAATTATGACAAAGACAAATTAACAGACTGTTCAAGACATACATGCAAAAGAACATTAAAGGTCCCACTAGGTTTTGAAACTTGGTGATGAATATCGTTTAACGGTATCCAGCCCTAGTAAAGATGTTCAACTTTTGCTTTTAAAAGGTCTCTTATATGCTTTTTACCATGTAAGGTTATTTCCTTAAAAAAACAAAAAACAAAACTGGAGCTGATTTTTTGTTTCATACACAAGTTTGAGTAATCCTATATGCTGAGGCGTTGTCCTTCTCAAGAACTAAGAACGCTTGGGTCCTCCGCTCTACATCAGATGTATCCCTGCCTTATCCAGAAAGTGCAGCAAACCATGGCCGCTATTAGGCCATTGGCATTTTATCTTTCTGCTAGCTTCATGTTGCTAAAAGCCGTGCTAAATAGCCATTATATCTTGCTCAGTCTATCCTCCACTGTTCAGTACAAACACTCCTTTCATCCTTTCTCCTTTCATGTCTGAGCTTAAATCCTCCCAACTTTATTCACATGAATTGGAAGCAGCACAGAGCTGCTGATGCAGTGGGCGGGGCCTAAAAGTAACAGGCACCTCGTCCAAGCGCTTTCTGCTGTGAGAATAGAGAAAATGACTGCTCCCCAAATAAATATATTTTATGTTATAAAATGTGAAATACTGATGCGAATGTGTCTGAATTTATTTATTTTCAAATAATTATATAAATAAATAAATAAATAAATAAATAAAAATGTAACAATTAAATCAAATTAAATAGTTAAAAAACATAATTTGGGCTCTTTAAAGGATAGTTTGAAGGATAAAGGACAGATATAGGATAGATATAGTGGTTAGTAGTGGCTGGGAAAATTTAAAGGATAGATACTGTATAGTGGCCACATCTGATACTGACATTTCAGACAGTAATTCAACACCTTCACTGCCATGTTGCTCACATCATGCTCAATTTTTGCACCAAAAGGTTTAAAAAGCATCATCATCTGGACTTGTTTTTGAAGTTGAAGACATTTTGCCTCTTAACCAAGAAGCTTTCTCAATTCTTAAATTGAACTGGTAGACCAGAATCTGTAGTACACCTACAACCACTCCTCTGAAGACAGTGAGGTCCAAATCTTAGCCAGAGAGAAAGGATGGTTTGAGCGAGGAGTGAAAGAAGCAATCTTTGTCAAGAAAAGATAAACCTTCTTTAAACAGAAATTGGGAGCTCAGTTACAACCTTCCATCTGTTTACAGCAGTCTCCTGAATCCCAAACAAAACAAACCAGTTTCACTCACGTCATTAATATGTGAAGGAGCTGACCAGGCTGGGGAGGGTTAACGACTATCCCGCTCACTCCCACTGAGGACAAAGGACTCCTAACGACCCAAAACCACTCGGGCCCTTTTGTAGTCTATTTAGTCTCCTGAACCAATAGAATTTAGTTTCAGGTCTAAAACTCTTCCTTCCTAGGAGAATATAAACCAACTCTCTGACCAGTTCAATTTCAGAATTGAGAAAGCCTCTTGGATAAGAGGATGAAACATCTTCAACTTTAAAAACAAGTCCAGATGACTGCTTTTTAAACCTTTTGTTGTGATTTAATTAGCCCTGATGAGTGAGAGTTTTCACAGACACATTGCGCAATTTTCTAATTTATAGGAGCAAAGACAGTGGAAATTATGAAAAAGATCAAATTCCAGTTCAAATTTATAACAAAACATGTGCTTCTTTTGCAGCAATGCTCTGTTTGTCCTTGCTGGGCAAATAGGAACAGCATTTCTATTTAAAGAAATGCTATTTTGAAGTGTTTATGCAGCACTGCACACCTACAGTATTTTTAGTTGTGTGTCCATTCCAACAACAAAAATTTGATAAATACAGTTTAATATTCTAATCAACTGAATTGTAAACTCAAATCAGTTGTATTTGTTCACCACAGTATATCCTTGTTATAAAATTAGGGGCTACATTTATAATAGACTGTTAAATTAGCTCATTATATTTGAAATTCAATGGGCCTTGCTCACACTTGTCTGGGCCCAGCAGGTGATAATCAACAGAGAGAAGTAAATGCAAATGTAGTGTGAGCTGGGTCTGTGGGCTGCGGTTAGTGAGCTGTCCCTTCTGTGGAGCAGCCTCTGACAGAGGAGCCGCACTTTTCAGATCCAATCAGCTGCAACTGAGCAACAAGTAAACTCGGTCTGAAGGAACATCTTCTCAATCTGTGGCAGCCATCAGCTCAAGTCTCACCGAACGCTACCCTTTTCCATTTCTCAGCATCCTCTCTGTCACTTCTGCTATTTCTTAGAAAGATACCACTGGCAGCTTGTGAGGCAAATACATCTACTGGCAATCCATGGGCATAGGTTTGTGTATGGACCATAGGGACATGTCCCTACCAAAATTTCAGGATGACCAAATTGTCCCTACCAATCAGGAGTTGAGTGGCTAGTTGGGAGAACCGGGTTGGAGTGGTTGTGGGACCATGAAGGAATATTTACCTTGAGTTTGTCTCACTGTCCCTTCAGCGCCGCTTCTCTGCTGCTGCTGTGTGTGTCCCTCTCTCTGTCCTGGGCTGCTCTGAACAGACACTTCTCTATTCTCATTCTTTCTGTCTCTGTTTAGCAGACAGTGATCTCTATCGTATCGATCTCTATCGGGACACTCTATCGTAAGTCCCACCTCACTTGCTCTGTTATTGGTTGCCTTAGGTCAACTCTCATATGATTGGCTTAGAGTGGAAAGAGGGAGGGAGTGCAGGGCTGTGAGCGCTTGTTTGAGACAGTGTGAGACGAAGATATACCATGAGATGGACGGACTGTGTCAACAGAACCCAACGTGACAGCTATAAACATAACACAAGAAAATACAAAGCTTTAAGCCAGGTGTTGGACACTAAACATAAGTAACCTCTGAGTGTTGGAGAGCACAGAGTGGAAGCCTGCAGACAGGGAGCTAAAGCAGTGTGATGGAAATGTAAGTCTCTTTGCTAAGTGACAACAATATGGATAAGACTATCAGGAAATAAGGCACATTATAAACAAAATATGGGGGATGAGGAGGTTGTCCCTACCAAAGCTGGCACCAAATGCACGCCCTTGCTGGCAACGTATTGTCCTGCTAATTTAATCTGTGTAGCAATAATCAATGATGGGGAAGAATTATAAAATGATCCTAAATAAAGCAAAGGAAAGTCAGGTCTCTACTCTTTTTGAAAATACATTTTCCAGGACTTTTTTCTTTTTTCTTGGAGTCACTTTTTTGTTAAATCCTGCAGACTATTCTCTGCTCTGTTTAAAACTCCACTCTACAAACTACTGCAGCCCCAGAGGGTCAAAAAGGCAAACCTTTCCATAAACCCAAATTCTACTGACTTGATATTTAACAATATGCTTTTGAAAACAGCATTTTACACATTTTAAACCACTTATTAATTCATCAACCTATCATTCAACTTATTCCTGCCACTTTGAGTGTGAGGCGGGATACATCCTGGTCAAGAGGCCGGTTAGATTAACAATAATAGACATAATCTGACAGACAACCAATAGCGGTCACATAAATTCACCACAGGCAAAGACCAATAAACAAGTTGTCTACATCCTGTCTGCTCTCATTCATTTACCCATATAACAGTGTACAGCTCCGTTCTCACTCATTCCTCACAGCAAGTTTTTATTTTGTAGTAAAATGTTGTCATACAAAATGTTTAAGGAAGTGAAGCGCTGTTTTTTTCTTTGCTTATGTTCAAAAGACTGGAACACTCTGCTCCCCTCTGCTGGTCTCTTCATCTGTTTCTTTCACCCATTCTTATTAAAAACATTTTCTTTTAGTCAGATAATGTTTTTAAAGGTTATAAAAAAGACAAAGCTGCTCTTCAGGCGATCAAGATTGGTTTCAAAATATGACTAAAAGCTCAAGTTCAATTATACTACATAATTTATTTCTTTAAAACACTGAACAACTATTTTTTCTAGGGGGATGAATGCATTAAGATATTTTTGGACTTGCAAACTCTTCAAAGGGAGCTCAGGCAAACAGTAAGTAGCCTGTAACACAGATAGACCCACTCAAAAATGACTGGAATTAACAAGCAGAATATTCATTAAATAGAGTTGACAAATTAATCAAATCAGCAAATGATGGATAAGCCTTGGGGTCGACTACTGTCTGTGGGGCCCTATATGCAGCCTATAGGAAGAGCCAGCCCTGCTTCCATCCTCCATTCCTCGTCTCCTCACATACATATCAAGAAGACAGTATGAACTTTTACAAAAAAGCAAATTTATTAGGCATTTATTGCTCTGTTTTCTGTATTGTTTTAATGTTACATATTGTATTCTTACACTTATTTATGTGTTTTTTTCTTTTCAGAAATGAACAAACCCTTACTTTGACCTAGATAGTCTGAAAATGTGAAATAGCTCATGCATTAAACCAAAGCTTTTACCTCCAAATATCTTTAACTCTTTGTCCATTTCACTTAGACTCTCCTGCTCTAAAGACTCTTTTTACCCATAATCCCTCTCTTCTCTGAACAGCGCCATGTCCTTTTAGAGCAGTGCGTCGGACAGGTGTCTGCTCCTATCTCCACACAGTAACAGCCCCTCTGCAGCTCCCTGTCTCCCGACCATTACAACACTCCTGTCCCAAGGTCAACAGAGCTGTCAGGCCACAGTCCCAGGCCAGACTCCTCAGCTCCCAGTCTCTCTCGCCCCGGTGGAAGATAAGGAAGCAGTGTTAATGGAGGGCGCGCTGACATACTGCGGCTAACAGTTCATTTGAAGCAGTCTGTGTTATGCTAATGTTAGTACTCTGCTGCATGTTTTAGAATTTGTGGAGATAAGCATTAGCCACAACATGCATTTTAGAGCTACATAGTTAATGATGTACTGTAAGCAGTTCACCAAAGGACGTGGAAGTGGAAGAAGTACTCAAATATTGTAAAAAAAAAAAAAAATTATATATATACTTGTTTATACTACTATACTATGAGGAGATTTTCTTTTTACACACTAAATTTGAAAGTATGGAGGGAAAAAAAAATAATACCACTGCTACTACTAAACCCAAACTTAAAGGACCAAACCTGTGACCTTTTAATTGTGAGACAAGAGCCCTACCCAACTTACCACAAAATATTTTTAATCATATAAATGTACTTTTTTTTTCTCAGTTTTTCTCAGGTAAAAGTAAAAGTCAAATAGAGAAATGTCCAAAAATAAATTTTCTTCATAATATATACCAACATTCATTTATTATGGCATGATAATTGTTAATTTTTTAATTTGCACCTTGTCAAAACTCCAGTGCCACAAAATGAACAGTCACTATTTGACAGTAGTCCTATAAAATATCAAAACAGAGAGCCAGATCCTTGATTAAGTCGCCTGCCTACAAATTGCTATATTTCTGCAGAAGAAAATTCTAGTTTTCAAGTTTTCAGGAGGCTATTTATGCCACACAGTATACATCAAGGTTGGTTCATCTTCTCCTCACAAATTGACAGCACTGAAGTTGTATCAGAAGTGCCTATATCACAGTTTGATGGACAGTTTTGATACCAACTAAATGAACCATACTAACATGTGAACTTGAGTTGATTGTTTCAAATTGACCAAATGTTTCAAGCAGGGAAGAATGCCTAAGAATGCGGGGCAAGGTGTCAGAGTAGTTAGTGTTCTTTCTTGTGCGATCGATCCTTGGGTCGGATGTCACACAATATCCCTGAGTGTCCTTCTGAGGATTCTCTGCAGGTACTCCGGCTTCCTTCCACAATCCAAAGACATGCATGTGTTGGGTGAAGTGGTGACTCCAAATTGATGAATGAATGTGTGAGTGAATGGTTGCCTGTTTCCATATGTCTCTGTGTCAGCCCTGTGACTAACTGGCCACTGTCCAGGATGTACCCCGCCTAAAGCCCATAGTTACTGGGCTAGGCTCCAGTACCTGCGACCTTTAACGGGAATAAGTAAAATACAAGGCTATTTTGGGCAAGTTGCCTTCTTATATCTGCTCCAAGTTCATCGTTCTCCAAAATACCCACAGTCTCAGAGGTGTAAGGTACCTTTTGTGCGGACAGAGTCTATTTCGAGCCCTGGTCCTGAATGAGCTGCAGGGCAGGATGAGGTTGGGGTCTCTCATCCCTTTGTTAGGTTTTAAACAAAAAATATCTGCGTTTTTAGTCTCTAGCTGTACCTGTATTGTGTGTATGTATTTGTGTAGTTGTGCAGGATCTTAATTGTCTCAATATTTAATCTCAATGTCTTTAAAATGTTATATTTTCTTGTGATTGTAAATATCGGTGATTGTGTTGTACATTTGTTAAATGTCTAATGCCTGCTTGTAACTCTGCACTTTGTCTGTACTGCTGCCTCATCTTGATCAGCAAGGACCTCCTTGTGAAAGAGACAGTCAATCTCAAAGGATTTTTTTTCTGGTTAAATAAAGATTAAATAAATAAATAAAAGCAGAAGAAGATGATTGAATGAAAGCAGTCTAATATCAGATTTATGCAACAGAAATGCAAAAACAAAGCTGTTATGTGCACCACAGTTCCCTGAGCCCTGACCTAGAATTCAGACAAAGCATAAATAGATGCACAAAGCCCACAATGCCTGGTGCTTCAGTAAGAGCCATATTTTATTGAATCCATTAGATTATTCCTATGCTACCAACCAGTCACTAGCAAACCTATTTACCAATTGCTTGGTCTGTGACGTAAACGGTCAACTGGAAAAATCATAGGATACCATTGCATAGAGGAAACACTTTGCTCAATACATTGATTTCCTTTTGCGTTTGTATAGCGGGACAGCAGCAGCCCAGTGAAATGGCCTGACTCTGCTATGACCTTAATTGTGCATGTAAACATAGTGACTGTATTAAGTGACTGTTGGAACTAGGCCAGAAGCCCACAGAGGGACAGGTTGGGGCTGTGAGCGGGCCATCCCGAGAGAGGAACTGGCCTGTGCAGGCTTCCCTCGATGTATCTGTTTATTTGCTCAGCACATCTAAACAAAAGAGTGAGCAGGAGGCCTCTGCAGCCTGACAAAGGTCACACTTCCTAAAGCAGGAAAACTGCTTCCTGGTCTGAGCTGTGGGCTGTGGTTCACCAAGGAACGGGACGAACTGGGGAATAGGGAACACATCCTGATGTCTAAGGAAAGTCAATGAAATCAGAGCCAAAAATAGTTTTATGGTCTGACAGTCATGTTTTCTCTCAGGTCAAATTCTAGTTCTTTTCACTTTCTTTCAATATACATTTCCAAGTGTTTCCACCTCACAGCTATCTATAAATTTGTCCAAACTCATATGTTCAAAATTATTATACAGGCCTGGGGATGAAACTTTAAAAGTCATATATTTTGTCACATCACCCAAAAAAAAGAAAAGGAAAAAAAAGACAACCACATTTAGATAATAATAATAATGCACTGGTCTTATACAGGGCTTTTCTAGGCATTCAAAGTCAGTTTACAATTGGGTTTATTATTCAGCAGTATGCAATGCTGCTGAATAATAAACGAGGATCGATCAGCGAGGATCGATCCGCCAACTCTTCCATTAGTGGGTGAACAGCCCTAACTACTGAGCTGCTGTCACTCCAGTTAATGGGAACAACTAAGAGTTTGAAATGGTTGTGAAGGAAAATTGTTAGATCTATTTCCCAAAGAGGAATTTTACAAAGTGACTGTATGAAACCTGAAAGTGTCCTGAATCCGAATGGGACCATCACCCTTTGTTCTGGGCATGTGATTAGTCAAAACATTATATCTCTGCTCTAGTTCCCCAACTGTCAATTTATAATAAATCCCAGATGAGGTCTCAGAGTCTCTATTTTTTTCAGAGATGACTTCTGCTGTGCTATTGACTAAATAATTGTTTTTTTCTCAAATACAAAGGGAAAAATCAGGTAATGCATCATTAAGTTGGTGAGGTTTTGTCCTTACTTTATCAATTCTAGAGGAAACTGGTGAGAATTTGGCTCATATGCAATGTAGATATCAAATGAGCAATATTTTCACCAGCTCTTCAGACAAGATTTCAGCAGCCTAAATGAGTTTCCTTTGCAGGATGGATGGTGCTTGGATACCCGGGTGGAGCTCAGAATAGAGCCGCTGCTCCTTCACATCAAAAGGAGTCAGCTGGGGTGGCATTTGTTTTGGAATGCCTCCAAGGAGGTGTTCTAGGCATGTTCCACCATGAAGAGGCCATAGGAAAGACTTGGGCATGCTGGAGGGAATATGTCTGTCAGTTGGCCTGGGAACGCCTTGGAGAGAGGGAAGCCTGGGCATCTCTACTTAGAGTTCTGCCTCCACAACCTGGTCCCGGATAAGTGGAAGAAGATGGATCCATGGATGTCAGTGTAGATTACACAATGCATACCTGATCAACATTTTAAGACCAGTTAAAAAAATTGCAAGAGTTTAAATTTTGCACTGTTTCTAAATACAAAAAGAAGAAATGGGA
Organism: Bostrychus sinensis; assembly: GCA_020698575.1. NCBI lineage: Eukaryota > Metazoa > Chordata > Actinopteri > Gobiiformes > Eleotridae > Bostrychus > Bostrychus sinensis. Next base: position 27,894,863 of record CM036254.1, on the reverse strand, counting down.
GTGAGAAAAACAACAAATTTGAGTAAGCAATTATATATAAAATAGGCTGTTCATCAGCTGATCAAAGGTTTACGAGCAAAGCCTTTAAAACCCTGAATAGGCGCAAAAATGGTGATTAGGTGCCATTTTCTGTCAGAGATTCAGTTTAATTGTTTTCAATAAATTGCCAACTTATTTTTTTTGTCTCACTCCCATTTCTTCTTTTTACATTTTGAAACCGCACCGATCTGTTGCAAAATGTTAATTCTTGCAATTTTTCAACTGGTCTTAAAATTTTGACCAGGTGTGCATTAATGACAGGAGCTGAAATAACTTAACTCGCCCTTTAAAATATCAACCCCATGGATGTCATATGCATATCCAACTAGCATTCTCTTGTTGACAGATGTTACCTGAGGTTTTTGAGACACCAAATAACTGCAAACACTCAGGCGTATCACCGTCACCTTTAACAACTGACAGGCAGCAGTAACAGCACTCCAAGAAACAAACGCTGGCCCGCACGGACGCAAACAGCACTCAAAACAAATTGCCGTAAGCAAAGTGCTATCATTAATCACGCACACGCTCGCCACTCGCACCCGGCGGTCCCGCTGTAACGTGTCAAGGCCATTTACATTTAAGATTTGCTTTTACACTCCAAAGGCAAAAGCTGCCGTTTCCAAGAATAAAACCATCTATTAATCTAGCAAGTCAATCCGTGCACCTGCAGCGAGAGGGGCGTAAAAAGGGGAAAACTTATCAAACGCTTGCGGTGTTTGAAGTGCTACCGGAGAGCACACAGGAATATTAAGGGCGGCTGCTGCGAGAATCTGTGTGGAAGTGCACCAATCTTGTTTGAATAACTTTGAATATAATGCAAATAATATTTCCCAAAGCACTCTGTGGAGGATAATGGATGTATGCAGATGGGACAATTCAAATAACATGTGAGGCAGAGGGACTAAATGTGCGGTGTACTGTGCATCAACTTATTAGGAAGTGAGTGGACACTGATTTATTCGAGCATTTACATAAACTAATAAAGCTGGTTAAAGATGACATGTGTATGATTCAAATGCACAGTGTTCGGCGAAGTGCACTGGATCTGTCTTCCTTCCTGTTACAAGAATAATGACATTAAAAGAACCTATTTAATTATAGCAACTGATGTTATAAAGGTTTAACTGTGTCAAGTCTGCTAATGGGATTTTTAGATGGAAAATGTAGTCCTTGTTTGGTCAGTTTAGACTTAATTTACACTACTTTCCTCCTGTGTTTAATGATTACATCCTGTTTAACTGTGCATTTAGCTTTGGATTAAGTTTCTTGTTTAGTGCATAGTTTTCAATTAGTCCCATTATAGTCCAGATTTAGTATTGGCTAAAGGTGCTATATCTGTAGTATTTTTTTTATATATATTTCATTAAAATAACCCACGTGTGTGCCAAGATATGATGTAAACATGTTTAAATCAAATATTAGTTTTACTGATGACAATGGTACAATTGAGTTGTTAACAATTAAAAATGCATTTTACATAATGGCCATTTGGGTTTTGGTTATAAAACTGCATTCCTGATCATCCAATCACACTAAATGTTGATTATTTATTTTTTTTTCTGTAGATGTAAATACAGTGGCTGAACCTTGATTTGGAGTCCAGTCCATTCATTCATTCATTCATTCATTCATTCATCATCTTTCACTTTGAGGTCATGGTGAGTCTATCCTTGCAAATATAGACTTAGACTTAGATGTTATTGAGAAATTACTTGGTCACAGTTGGTAAAATATGTACAGAATAATTATAAGCAATATCATAATATGAATACACTACAACAGAATAGATTAAAAAAATCTACAAAATGTGTATATTTACAAATCTACAAAAAATAAATATAAAGGTAAATATATAAAAAGTAAATATACACTATACAAACAGGTGGGGTAAGGATAATGCAGTGCAGTGATGACAGAAAAGAGTTGTTGAACTGAGAATGATACAAATTTGAGACACATTTCCACCGGGACAGCACAGGTCGGGTTGAAACCACCACTCAAAGCAAATTATTTACTCTCATCCTTTTATAAAATTTTGAAAACACATTAATATGTTAAAACTCAACTTCAAACATGATTTATATCTCAACTTTTATTGTGCTTGTGCGACTGTTTTGGGATTAACCATACCACACTGTCCTGTACTGACACAACCCGCACCGTACCCCCTAGTGGAAATGCACCTTATGGGCCTAAGGCAGGGCACACCCTAGACCATTGCCACTGCCCGGTTAGCTGCAGGGCTGACACCGATTTATACACACACAGACTATTCACTCTTACATTCTTTACTATGGGCAAATTTAGATTTGTCAAATATTCTTTAAACACATACAGTACATGTCTTTAGAAGTTCTGATTTTGTTTTAATGTAAAGGCCATATTAAACACATTTTAATTCTACTGTGGTTGGGGAATAGATTTAAAGTGTAGACCACTGGTTAGTCCTGGTTTTGGCACAGTTTTGTGTTGGTTTTGACCTGGTTTAGTCCTGAGTTAATCCTGGCTTAGGCCTGGTTTAGTCTTGATATAGACTTGGGGTAGTCCTTGTTTCAGTTCAAGTTTAATCCTGGCTTAGACTTGAATTGGTTGCATTGTCACCTGAGCTCTACCTCTATAAATCAACACCCTTGTCCTAAATGTATAACTTCACAACGTACCAAGAACAGCAAGAAAATCAAGACTTGCTTTAGGCCTGAACACACCTTTTATAAGAACAATCATCTCCTTTCACTAATATTGAAAAAAGCATTAAAGCATTATTACTGCATAAAACAGTCCCACTCCACATTGTCATATTCTCAGAAGCATATCCCTCCAAGTGCTTTTTTTTTTTGGCCTCTCAGATGCTTAGCAAGTGTCTGCATTGCTTTAAAAGTACTTGAGTCTGAACTAGTCTTATCTGTTCCATGTATTTTCCTATTCTTATTATAGCAGAAACTTTATCTGATTGCAGAAGAAAAACACAGTCCCCCTGCGCGCTGCAGCGAGCTTATTGTATTTGAATACAAGAGAAAGTAGTCTCTGTAAAAGGCAGTGTGAGTCTATCAAAGAGTTGCTATTATATTATGTTATTGGTGCCGGGGCATTTGAACTTTGTGAAATGGATTTGTGACACATTTATGACGTATTTTTGCAGAGGGGCTGCATACAGTAATCAATAGCTTACTCAAAGGTCATAGATTTAACACAGATTTAAGATAGATTTTTGAAAGGTTTAGTCCTAGTTAGTAGTTTTCAGCACTGTTTCTAGCATTTTGGGCCACCCTATGCAAGATGCTGAGCAGGGGCCAAATATGATGGAGAGATTTCTAATCCCTTAGAAGATCTACAAAGATACAACAATGTATTACACTAGCACAGCCATGATCTCTATAATAAAATTAAACATCTTAAGTTGAGCCACTCAAGCAACATAACTCATAATACAAGGAAAACAAGTTGAGTTAGCAATAATCCACTCGAGCAAATCTGCACTGCCACATGAATCCAAAAAATCTACATAAATATTCAGTTTTGGGGTCCCCTATTTGCTCGTGGGGCCCTATGTATGTGTATGGTATGCATATAGCTAGAAACGGCCCTGATAGTTTTAGTCATGGGTACGATGCTACTGGTATCTGGTACTGAGCAGTATAAAGCTGTTTCACGAACCAAAAGGTGGGAGGATCGAGCCCCGCTGTTGTGTCCTTGGGCAAGACACTTCCCCCACCTTGTCTCCAGTGTCTGTTGTACTGGATGAATGGAAAATGCACGTAATTGTAAAGTGATGTTGAGTGTCTAGAAAAGTGTTATGTAAGCCTGATGTGTTGTTATTATTATTATTATTATTATTATTATTATTATTATTATTATTAGACTATAGGTCTCTTTCAGACGTAGTTAAGATCTGAATTTAGTTCTTGGTTGAGTGCTGGTTTATCCTTGGTTAAGTTTCCACTTATCTCCAGTTTAGTCTTGGCATCATAGTGTTTTCTCTGTGTTTACTGCAATCATTCCTTTTCTCCTGGTAATAGTTAAAGTCCAAGTTTAGTTTTGCAATTTATTCATTTAAGTTCTAAACTGTAGTAGCAGTAATATATTGGTTAGTCCTATTTTAGTCCTGGTTTAGACATGAGTATGTTCCTGCATTTAGACCCTCTTGGTATAGTTTAACATTTGGTCCTAGAATTTGTCTTGGATTAGCGATAAACTACTTTATGTTGTACATTCATTCATTCATTCATCTTCTTTCGCTTGTTCCTGTTAGGGGTTGCGGGTGACTGGAGCCCATCCCAGTAACTTCGGCCTCAGGCGAGATACACCCTGGCAGGGCTGACACAGAGACATACACAGACAACTATTCACTCTCACATTCATTCACTAGGGGCAGTTTAGAGTCATCAGTTCACCTAACACAGGCATGTCTTTGGATGGTGGGAGAGAGCCAGAGAACCTACGGTAACACGGGCAGGACATGCAGACTTCACCCAGAGAGTTCATGAGTTGGCCGGCCCGAGAATCGAACCCACAATCGCCTTACTGGGAGGCAGAACACTAACCACTCTGCCTTTATATTGTACATGCCATTTCAAATTATATTTGCAGACTGTTACTATAGTATACCTTACATAATCTTTTATTAAATATTAACTATTAAAGAAGTCTGGATTCAATTATGAGTTAAACCTTTATTTTATCCTAGTTTAGATTTAAATTTTGCTTTGGTTTGTGGTTTATTCTGGCTTTGGTCTGAATTTAATCTCAGTTCAGTCCAGTCTTTAAGTCAAAAGCTGGACTAAACTCCTTTTGAGCATTGTAAAAAAAAAATGCATTATTGGAAGAGATGTGACTGTGGTTATGATTCTGAATGTACTTTCAAATAAACAAATCCACATTGACACTCACAGCAGCTGGCATGGGACAAGAAATGCTACTCACAGTAACACGGTCCTATTGGGTAAGAAACTCGGGTGCAGCGTGTCCATGAGGTCCGCGTCATCGCACACCACTTTGACGCGGAGTGGCTGCTGCCGGCTCAGCTCCTTGGACCTCTCCACGGAGCAGTGACAGCTCTCAACGATCAGGTCTGGACAGTTCCTGCCGCTCACGCAGGACTCCCACAGAAGCGCTATTACGCACAGCCAACTCAGCGCCTTCCTCATGGTGCAACTTCTTTTTCAAACACCTTTTTTTCTAAGTTATATCCTCCCAGTTTGTGCGGACCATTTCAACTTGTCTTTCTTGATAGTAAAATTCACAGTGTTGTCGAGTGATAAGTCCAAGCTTCTACGGAGCTTTCAGATGATAGGTTCGCAAATTGAGCAAGTTATTCTCCATAAAATCAAATATCGATGTTGTCAATGCGCGTACTACATCCATTTAATCCACACTGTCTTCCGTGTCGCCGCATGCGTAAGGAAAACTTCCCACGGCGCGCTTTCAAAGTCTCGGGAAACTTTACAACTCCACACCCCCTACACACAGAGTCCCGTAAATAGGTCCGGTTAAAAGAAAAATTATGTAATCCATGAACAGTAGCCGCATCACTTTAGTCCAGTCGGTGCATTTGGCGTTGTCTCTCCACCTCGCCATCCACTTCTTGCGCCCTTGGACTTGTTGCGCAGTGTCCACAAAGTCCCTCCTCCCAGAGTCCGGGCAGGATACAGCGTGGGCTCAATAACTTCTCATTCAAAGAGAACAACAGTCGCTGTAGTGGCAGGGGCAGTCAGATACTGGGCAACTCTCTAGGCCTACAGTATGGGAGATCCATTTGGAAAAAAATTTGACGTGTATTTTTACAATTAAAAGATAGACTTTTTAAAACTAATAATAAAAAAACATAAATTAAAAATTAGATATTATTAATATTAGAGGATAATATAAAATAAATTAGATAATAGATAAACACAAAATTAGATTTATAATAATAATAATAATACATCAGGGTTACATAACACTTTTCTAGACACTCAATGTCGCTTTACAATTACGTGCATTATCCATCCATCCAGTGCAACAGACACTGGAGACAAGGTGGGCGAAGTGTCTTGCCCAAGGACACAACAGTGGGGATTGATCCTCCCAATAATTAATTAATTAATAATAATAATGCATCAGTATGTATAGCGCTTTCCTAGACACTCTTTACAATTTACAGTCAGAAACATAGTTTATTCACTCCTCAGTCACACTCACTGATGGTGAGGTAATTCGTGGATAGTTTTGTAACCAAAGCTGCCCTGGGGGAGACTGACAAACAGGTGGCTGCCATTCTGTGCCAAAGGCCCCTCCAGCCGTTACCAAACACACAGTAACACATCCATATAGGCAAGGTGGGTAAAACATTTTGCCCAAGGACATAACGGGAATATGCAATGCTGCTAGCAGGGATCAATCAGTTCTGGTTAGTTAGCAAATAGCTCCTGACCTACTGAGCTACTGTCAGTCCTATAGATACTAGATACAAATTCCAGCAGCAGCATAATAAGCCACTCAGCATGCAAACAAAAAACACCAGAGTAATTGTGCTCTTCAGGACAAAACGATACAGTAACCTACAAGGATAAAGGGAACATGTGCTTTTTTCAGGCTTTTTGGACACCTTTGCCTTAGTATTTCATGTTTTATAACTTAAAATAATGTATTTATTCTTCTTTTGAGGAACTGTTACTTTCAATTTGCTGAGAACATTTGGCTAAAATGGCTAATTAGCACGGGTATTAGCAACATGACGCTAACAAATATGAGCTGAATGCTTTGTAGTGACGGCAATTTAAACACTGAAATGATCAGAATGAGTTGGGTGATGGTGTATGGGCTCAGAAATGTGCAGAAGCACTTCCATGAGGTCTGGGCCTCTGTATTTATTTCCTCCATACTTTCATTATTGTCCAGGATTAGGTCCTTGTTTAGTCTTGGTATAATCCTGAGGCAAGTGCTACAAGTTTTTTTATTTTTTTTTTTCATTTTATAGCCCCTAATTGTAGTTTAATAGATTAGGCCTGTATCTATTATTTTAATCGAGAAGAAGGCGAGTGTGTTCTGTGTGTAAATCCTGTCCTGAGATGGATCACACTGCTTTTTCTCATGACAGACAAATGCTAGGGTAACTCTGGTTCCTCTGCCACAGGGTAAGCAGCTTTGTTGGACCTGGGTATTTCAAAAATCCTGTGTATGGCCCTGGCTGTGAGACCAGAGCATTTCCAACTGTTGAGAAGGGGGCGGCCTCAGCGTGCAGGATTACTCAAGCTCAAAAAAGTGGATTTAGCAGAACAGGGGACTTTTAACAATGGCAGTGGTGATGGTGAATAGCAATGACAGCAGTAGCATAGGGTTGCAAGTGTGTTAAAGGCACAAAAATTACAAAAATTACAAAAATCTACACTGATGGCTGTCCATCAGTCTGCCACCACAGAGTGTGACTGATGATTGAATGAATAATGGACGTAATTGTAAAGCGACTTTAAGTGTCTAAAAAAGCGCTATATAAGTAAAGTTGTGTGGCATTGTTGGCCAAAAAAGCAGATTGTAATTCCATTTTTTTCCAAAACACTGGCAACTACAGCGGCCCTTGTATCCTGTTGTAAGATATGCACAAACTCATTGAAACTAGATAGAATATCACTTTAACATCCACTGTGTTTTGCTGAGTGCTAAATGCCCTTTTTTTCCCAAGACAAAACACTATAGCCCCCTAGCCAAATTTCACAAGAAAACATATTTAAACCCATCTTTCTTCACTCTGTTATATATGCAAAACCATTAAAAGCAAACTCTTAGTCATAGTAAGATTAAACAGCATCATATTTGGTATGTGGAGTCCCCCCAGGCACTGCTCTGGGACCCGTAACAGTTTTGAAGGCAGAGTTTATCAAAGCCAAACATTTACACTCTGTGATGACAACTTTGTTTTATTCTGAGTTTATACACGAGCAGCAGCAGCAGAGCAACTGTTTGGATCTGTCTGTGTTGTCTGTACACAAACTCAGGATGAAACAAACCTGGAGTAACCCCTAAATTACTGCAGTTTTGTGAAAACCGTGTCATTAAGATGATGCAATGCGGCACACTATAATTATCTGTGAAGGATTTTTCGAATCTCAGTGAGAAGATGAAGTAGTGTGAAGTTTTGAAGTCCATAAGTGTGCCATGTGATTTCATAAAGCCTTTTATTGCTCAGAGTCGATTAGCAGCAGTTAGCAGCAGCCCCAGGCCTGAGCGCTTTACGAGCAGGAGACATACTTGTAAACCTGACATTCACTTAAACGGCGGCAATAAATAAAGATTATGAGCTGGAATCTGACCAAGTTGATGCTGAAGCACAATGTTGGACTCATGAAGACGACTGATGGCTGTATACATTACGGCTCAGGTTTTGGCACTTATTTAACTGACCAAAAAGACAGGAAATTTCATGAGGACAGCAGAATTTCTATATTCTTTCAACCTCTAAACTCTTACTCCCTGTCACATGTAGGATGATTATATACATGTTGTATATTATCTTTTTATTTCCTCCTAATGCTTCTTTGTTCTACTTAAGCCATATGTACTGTATGTATTATTATGGACATTATTTTCTGACCAGTAGCAGTTGGGTGGTGCTGTGTTTTCAGTGCAGGGGTGTCGCAGAAATATATGGGACTGCAGTAGCAGCAGTAAGTAAAGACGTTCACCCACCAACTCGAAGGTTGATGGTTCGATCCTCGCAACAGACATTGCATACTGCGGTTGTGTCCTTGGGCAAGACACTCCACCCACCTTGCCTATATAAATGTGTCAGTGTGACTGTGTTTGGTGGTGGTCAGAGAGGCCATAGGTGCAGATTGGCTGCCATGCTTTAGTCAGTCTGTCTCAGGGCAGCTGTTGACACATAAGTAGCTTACCACCACTGAGTGTGACTGAAGAGTGTATATGAATAATGCAATAAAGCAATATATAAGACTAATTAGCAATATTATGTATTATTATTACAATCAAATGTATTTATTTTGATTTGTTTTAAATTAGCTCTAACTAAAAGCCAGTAATAACGACAGTATTTCAAGTTTCCTTTGCAACATAAAGAAAATAATGCAATAATTGATGAAATCGTGCATTTTGGCACAAATCATACTGGCTACATTAAGCCAGATGTTAAATATCTAAGGACTCACATTTAGGCCAACAATGTACTGTATGGTAACTATAATAATAAAATAAAATGTGAACTACTGTTATGCCTAATATCGCGTTAAAAAAGATGCCACAGATGAGGTGATGAGAGTGAAAGATTCAAATGTAAGTTAGAGGTGCTATATAGGGAAATAATCTGCATGGGATGCCCATAAACTGAAAAATTTGGGAACCACCGAGCTATGGCTGCACTGATTGCTTGTCCCCATTTTCTGAAGTTGGATATAAAATCTACCTTTGTCAGTGGAAAAGTCAGGTACATTGTTTTTGCAAAGAAGGAAGTCATTGTCACACAGCATATATTATTTTATTACAGTCCTACTATACTATTTCTAATAATATTACTGCCCCCACAGAAACACCACAATGCCCTTATGTGTTACAGCGTGCAATCATTCATCTTATCAGTGAAGTGAGAGTGGTTCCCGCCCACACAACGTCTCCAGTGGGATCCATCAAGGCTGCTGACAGTGGACGGTGTGCTGAGGGTGTCCTCCCCCGGCAGGACAGGAGCAGAGACAGCTGTCCGGTCGGGATCCCAGGGGCCGGGGCGAGGTGCTTCCCATGTGTGTGTCCAAATTCCTCTCTCATTATCCCACATTGTCTCTAACGCAGGACTCAGAGCACAAAGGATTATTCAGGCCGCTCCCACTGACCCTGCACCAGCAATGTGGCCTATTCTTCTGCATGACGCTCAAACGTGGAGTCTATTTACATGTAACCCTATCTCCAAATTATGCATTTTTATTATGATATTTCTATTACACTTAGATGCACATTGTGGCATTTAGCATTAGCATTCGCATTATTTAGCATTTAACCCTAACCCTTAGCATCAAATAAGAAGCTATTATGCAAAACATGAGCACAAAAAAGTGAAAAAGTGAACGCAAAAGTTTACTAGACTAGTATTGTGTCATGACATTTGCTGATTGACATGTAAAAAAATGCTGCAGTGCCTATAAATTAACGTGAATGATACAAAATACAACTCCAGGTATGTTTTTGAGGAGGGAACAATGGTTATGGGGTAAAAATATCAGAGAAATCAATTTAGCATAATATTTTCCCTTTAAATGAGAATCTGACTCATCCCGGGATAGTAGATGCTTATTTAATTATTCTTTTCTTATTCTTATCCTGTTATGGGATCTCAAGAGGCTTAAGCCTTAAGCTTAAGGTTGGATATGTATTACAACAACCCTATCTTTCCTACTTTAAATTAACATTTCAGATATCCACAATGTCTTTTCTTCTATAGAACAAATGACATCACATTTCTCATTCATTTCCATGGGTTAGGTCATTACAGATATCTGTAATTCAGCTGTAGTTATCAAAATGTGAAATGTGGATACAACTACAATATAACTATCTATAATTCCAGTTTAAGATGTCTATTGAAGACATCTTAAACGCCTCTTAATTAAAGATATCTGTAATGTCTTTTATAGATATCCAAAACTGTGTTTTGAGTCTCCAAAACAATTTTGTGACTGAAGATATCTCTAATTGTATATAAAGCTTATATATAGCTTTATAGATATCTGCAATATAATTTTGCCTAATCAAAACTTTTATTCACAATATCTGTAATTACATTTTGACTAGACAGAAAAACTGTTAAAGGTAGCTCCAATTTGAGATACACTATATTTCCAAAAGTATTCGCTCACCTGCCTTTACACACATATGAACTTAAGTGACATCTCATTCTTAATCCATAGGGTTTAATATCACGTCAGGTCACCCTTTGGATCCATCTACGTCAGACATCTACCTGTCTGACATTTGACGTTGTATGAGAAGGCCTGGCTCAGAGTCTTCGCTCAAATTCATCCCAAAGGTGTTCTATCAGGTTGAGGTCAGGACTCTGTGCAGCTCAGTCAACTTCTTCCACACCAAACTCACTCATCCATGTCTTTATGGACTGTGCTTTGTGCTCTGGTGCAGTCATGTTGGAACAGGAAGTGGCCATCCCCAAACTGTTCCCACAAAGTTGGGAGCATGGAATTGTCCAAAATCTCTTGGTGCTAAAGCATTCAGAGTTCCTTTCACTTGAACCAAGGGCCCAAGCCCAGCTCCTAAAAACAACCCCAGACCACAGTCTGAATTCAGTTATTTGGGTGGATGAGCGAATAGGAACAAGCCTGGGGTTTGATACCATCGGATAAAACTGACTAAAGATGATTGTGCATTTGTGCCAATAAACAAGCTCCTCTCCCCAGGAAAGGCAAATAGTGTAGTTCAAACACACATACTTGCAACTAATATATTTAAATGAAGATGCCCTGTTAAGCTAGCTAGTAATGGTAGTTTGTGTCTGTCCAGTAGTACTCACCATTGCTTTTATGATAAAAAAAAAAAAAAAAACTATGCTTGCTTTGCGGTGGCTGTATGGGGAGACGGGTTTCTAAAGTCCAAGTTCTGGTAGTGACCTGGCTGTTGTCTGCAGCTCAAACAGGGCAGCCAGTGTTTCATACAGATCACAGCTTCTCAATATTTTTAGTTTAAGTCCCTACTGTATTTATTCTTGTGTTTTTGGGCCATCTAAATACTTATTTGGCTGCCATGTTTGTAATAATACTACTCATATTTGCTCTCAGGAACTAAAAAGAACCTCTGGACACAATCTGGAAGTGATTTAGCTTTTGCTTTGTATGATTCTATAATAAACAAGTGGTATAATCAAAATACCCAGCCTTATTTATAATAGGTCTGGCTTGTCTTTGCTATAGAACAATCTGAACAATCTTATCTACTATTTTTTTATAAGTTGATCCCCACATTTCCTCACAAAATGATGAAAATTTCTTTTATTCATATTTTTGAAGCTACAAATTTGTAACTTGAATGTAGTAGACATTTTACCCCAAATTCCTGAAATACAGTACATTGTAAAAAGATTTAAAAAGATTTTTTTTCTTTAAGTAGGCTACTTTAAAGTCTTTTTAAAGTATTTTTAAAAGTACATACTCCACTACTTTAACTCAATTAAAAATTGGACTAAGCAACTTTTACTTGCATTGGAGTAATATTTGACCTGGAGGATCTATACTTTTACTCAAGTAATGAAGTTGAGTGCTGTGTCCATCACTATCTATTTGTAGCAAAGCAAAGGAACCAGGAGACCCATGTTATAGCCTCTATTACTGGGATGTCTGTTTGAATAGAGATCCACTTACCCCTTGCTTTAACACTCATACATCACTTACCAGTTAAAGTCAACCTTTAGAATAATGGTAAAGTAAAACAGAATCCATACGGGACTAGCTTGTTCTTGACCCTACGGGACTCTACCTCCTCTCTGTGTTTACATACATATGAGGCTCCCAGGACACCTTTGCAGACTCTCACTCACTCATGTTTACACAGATGTACATTTAGCTCCAGTCTGGACGTCCCGAGCAGGGTCACCCCGCTACATGACCTCTGCGAGGCCTTTAAGAAAGTCACCCGGTGCTTTTGACATCACTATTGGAAGCCCATCAATCTTTAATGTAGCCTGCAGAAACATTATGTTGGACGGGGGCCATAGCTGTTCACTCTGCTGCTTGTAAGCTGTTAATGGAAAACAGGAGCTACACACACACACAAGGGGGTTTTGTTTTGGCAGTGGGGGAATGTTCAAACATCGACAAATGATTTGGTAAAGGGACAATATATAAGGTACAAATATGATCACACCAGTTAAATGTAATGGTGTGGTGAACTGCAGATGTAAAAGTTAATCGTTTAATGTTGACTTAATTTGTCAAAAGTAATGGATGTCAATGGAGGAAAATGTGATGTGGCACATTCTAGTCACTCTTTAGCTTTACAATATTATCATGTGCGACATTGATTTTTCAGTAGTGATGAGAAATTCATTATGGCATTTGGCTCGGCTCACCCTAAAGAGCTTTTTTGGCTCCCAAACGGCTCTTCATTTTACCACCTATACCTTTTATATTTCAGCCAAATTTAGCACAGTTTTGACAAATGAGTAGTATTGTGTACTCATATATAACTCAAATCCATGGATTCTGATGAAGTATTCAAAAGAGCTGATGGTTTAAAACTACCCAATGAAGTGACTTGCTTAGGGAATTACTCTACTAAACATGGGATATAAACACATCTGTAATTAAGCATAAAAATAAAAAGGACAGATGTTAACTTTTTTTTTTCATTTATACACACACCAAAAGGGGGAAGGATTTTATTTAGTTTTTAAAAAGTATAAAAAACAGCAGCAGCTAACCTGAAAACTTCAAAAACCTTATCATAAATATATAACCTAATAAAAAATAAATAACAGATATATATTGCAATGTGCACTGTTCAAAACAGCAGCACCAAACAGCTCCAGGTGTCTCTCTCTGAACTAACCACCCTCAACTATCTGACTGTAACTTTTAACTTTTTTTTTTTTTTTTCAGGTCAGATAGTCGTTGAGGAGGACCAAGAGCCCCAGTTTAGATGGGCAGTTTCTTTTCTTTGTTATTGTCTGCCCTGTTTTAGAAAAGATCCTGTCAGAAAAAAACTAAACGAAACAAAACAAAACAAAATAAAAAAAAACAGCTCGCGGCTCTCACTGTTCACTTGAAAAACCCAGCTCATTGTACTGACTTTGTTCACGAGCCTTCCTTTAACTGTGTATGAGTTATAATTCACCTCACTTTTGTCATTCCAATACTTCTAAACAGTTCTAAATAAAGTAAATTACAAGAGTAACTAGAATACTCTGAGATTCTGACACTTCTATCCTCTGAATAGTGGTACCAGTATCTCTTTAATAAATAACTTTTATAAATAATAAATACACATTTTGGTGAGCAACCCCATTTAAAGCTGCAAAATTCATCCAACAATAAATGTACTTATCTGCCTTCTCTCGACCCCACCCTCCCTTTCCCCCTCTGTACCTCTCATCATGTTTACTGTCTGTTAAGCCAGAGAGTGGGGTCCCTAGACTGCCTGCACTCCTATCTCCTTCTGATCCTTCATCCCTCATCATCTCTGCATCCCTCATCATCCCTCCATCTTATCCAGTTTATCCTCCAACAAATATTTCAAAGCCTGTCCCTAGTTAGGCTTTTACACAAAACACAACACGGCCAAAGAGTGACAATGGACACATTTAGACTAGTAAGAAAAACGCCAAACATTTTTTTTTATGTGTTACATTGCTGCAGAAATGTCTCCAAGCCTGTGTTCCACATAAAAAAAAAACACTTTTGGGCCATTTTCAAAGACTTAACAGTTGCTGAGAACACAAACAGCAGTCTAAACAGAAAGCGTGAAATCATTAGTGCACAATGGAAGGATGGAGTCGATCGGTCTGAAGCAATGCAAACACTTTCCTCTCCGTCGCATGTTATCCCAGTCTGCCGTAAGTGTTCACAGCTCTCCATTATAACCGTGTGACAGAGATGAATAACCATGGCCGGCAGCAGTTCGCAGTACTCACTAAATATTTACCTGTGCCACTACAACGGGATGACACGGCACTCATTATTACACCATGACTACTGGGATAAAGCCTGTGGGTGTCTGGAGTTATTTGGGTTTTTTTTTTTTATAGAGTTCCTACTGCATTAGTACACGCAGAGCTATAGGCTGCTGTTGGTCTGATAGGTGGCTCATGGTGCTGAAAAGTTGCTCAGTAGGTAGAGCCGTTAGCCCACTATCTTGAAGGTTGGCCTCTCAATCCCTGCTACCAGCATTAGTGCAGCCATTCCCAAAGGGCCCTCAATAATAAAATTTCACTCTATTCAAAAGACTGTGTCATGTTTTTCCCCATAGAGTTCTATTAAAAACGTTTAAAAAAAAGTAACACTTTACAATAACTCACACAATTAAACATGATTTAAGTATTAGCTTAGAGTTAATAACCACTTAACTGAATATTTACAAAATATTAAAATATTACAAACATTTATAAGCAACATTGAGTTATAAACATTGTTATTAACCCTCCTGCACCCCTAACCTTTAAGGCAGAAAAATAAAGACTGTCATAGAAAAATTATGTAATAGTCAATAATTACTTTTTTTTCATGGCTACAATGATTAACTTTAGTCTTCACCATACATGGCAAAAATGTATTCAGTTTATGGAATTTAAATTTCATAAACAGAATGAATTTTTGCTATGTATGGTGAGGACTGAAGTTAATCATTGTAACCATAAAAAAAAAAGTTTATTATCCATTATTAGATAATTTTTCTATGGCAGGGCATTTTTTGTGCCTTAGGACAAAAGGTGTGACTAAAAATTGTTCATCTGCTACTACACAAAAATGTACAATCTAATAAAAATCAATCATGATGCTGATTTTTTGCACTCCCAAGCTCTGATAATCCACCATAATAAATAAATATATACATAAAATAAAATTTGCATTTACAGCAAATACATTTTTTTGTGATTTTTGCCATAATTTGAAATCAACTTTTAATTGCAAAACTGGAATTTAAAGGGCTAACCCCTTAAATTCCAGTTTTTGTGGTGCACACACATCCAGCTCACACAGAGGCACAGAGATCTGCTCAGTCTGGGCACAGTTTCTACAGTGCACTGATGCAGAGCTCGGTAAAGACTACATTTTGGATGTGTGCTCACGGAAACACAAATAAACTATTTTTCAACAAACACTTTTACACCAATTTATGATAACTTTAAAACACACCCAAATCATTTTAGTTCATTTATTTTTATTTGCCTTGCTATGATCATTTATACAAACACTAATGGAGCCATTACCCCATTTTTGCCTCTATCTACCAAAAATGGGGAATTGGCGCCACCTAGTAGAAAACAATAAAAATTTAAATTCCAATCCCTCACTATCATGAATCTATAAAATACTTGCTAAAAATGTGAAATTATATTGCAATGACAGTGTATTATAAAAATGTCGTTTGAATGGGAGTCAATGGCACAAAAAATGTCTTAGGGTAAGACATTTTTTAGAGAGCATTTTAAGAGGATTTTTCAAAAAGAAAAAGAAAAGAAAAATCCTAAATCTGATTCCTAAAATCTGATTCATTCATTCAAAAATACACATCTGAGGCAAAATCTATGGCTTTTGAATTACACAGCAAAAGTTATCCACAAAAAACTGTTGCAAAACATCAAAAAATGTCTCAGGGGTGTAGGAGGGTAAATATGTAATTCTTTCAGAATCAGCTCATGTAAATTATAGCACAATTAAAAAATCAGTAAATGTAATGCTTTATTACTGCTTCATAGTTGTGAGTTATTCTAAAGTTGTCTAAAATAGTTTCAAAGTAGTATTTTAAACAACTACATAACTGTACTTAATTGTAATTTGTTTACAAACTCAATTTCTTTTTATGTACTTAATGTAGACAACCTCTGGGGCCCCCCTGCAGTACCTTTGCGGCCCACCAGGGGACGCACTTTAGGAGCCACAGTATTAGTAGGATTGGTGGTGGTCAGAGAGGTCACATAATGCACCTAATTGTAAAGGGAGTGTCTAGAAAAGTGCTATAATAGGACCGATGCATTATATTATTATTATTATTATTATTATTATTATTATTATTATTATTATTATTATTATTATTAGTTATTTGCAGATATGGAAATGACTTCAACAGTGCCAAAGTAAAAAGTCTGTTGTTATTAACTCTATCACTCTGTGTATTATACTGTATTAGGAAATGATTTTTTAAAACATGCCACCTAGTCATTGTTCTCTCTTGTTTTACTTAATTTGCCATTTGTTGCCAGTGACTCTCAAAACCAGCAGGAGAACTTTTTTGAAGGAATTTTCTGAATAATTGTTTTAGCTACATTTGAGTAAATGTTTAAGAAAAAAAAAGCTACTTTTTTATTCTTGTATATTCAGAAGTATCTTTGACTTCTATGGCAAAGTGGATAATAAGCTTGCATTGATATCAGAAGGTCATAGATTTGAGCCACATTGGGGAGACTAGTATTGTAGTAGTAGTTGAAGTAGTAGTTAATGTTGCTTTTATCAGTGAGCTATGAAATACAGTATTATAATCAATCAATATTTCACTTTTAATACACACAAAAGCCACATAGCCCCCCACCCCCACCGTTGCCCAGTTAAACTAAAATATTACAAAAAAATAGCGATAATAAAGGATTAAATTGTAGAAAAAAAGCCACATTTTTAAACATAAAGCTAAACTAAAAAAAGTTTAAGTTGATTTAAGTTTAAAAGTACACTCACACACAGATAGGCATTTAGTGGGTAGTAAAAGCTAAAGAATGTAATATTTTTAAGAATTAATTCATTATTTTTTAACTCTTACTGGTCTCTGGTGCTCGGAGCTGTGAGGGTGCACACAGAGAAAAGAATCTCAGGCTTGTTTTAACGCATACATTAAAGTCCATACCACAGCATCATGACCCTGACACCTAATTTCCACTGCTTGCATTCCTTCTTCATTCACTCTGCAGTATTTAGATTTTATCATTCTTCATATTATCTTTTAGATGTTCATACTTAGTTGGCTATTTATTTTAAGTTACAGACACTATGAAGGACACAGTTAAACATTTATTGCACTTGTATAGCCTTTGGAGGAAAAACCTGTGAAATGAAATAAAGTGAACTCAAAAGCAATCTCTTATTAAATGGCTGTTATCTGTCCTTCTGCTTCTGAATAAAGAATTGTTTTGGTATTCATCAATGGCTTTTATCACACAAACTCATATTTCCTGAGCTGCTCGGGGATCTGTGGCCCGGTGTGATGAAGTAGAGACATATCCAGTGTGCTGCTGTCTGTCCATATTATTGCAAGTAGTATAATAACCTTTATTTAGACAGGGAGTCCAGCATTCTTTTGCAATGCTAGTTTTGTCTGCTTGTCTTTACATAAAAAGAAGCAAATTAAAGAAGCTAATTGGCCTCCGACGTATATTAATAAAACATAACAGTAAAGATTTAAAATTCCAATCATCTATCTAGTATTGACTTCCTGGCAGTATTGGCGTACAGTGAGATGTAGATGTGGAGATGTTCCCCAGGCAGTGCCCAGCGGCGGCTGCAGCTCCCAGTGGGATGCCCAGAGGCGCTGTGTGATGGATGGGTTAAATGCTGCTGAATAATCTCCCTACAGGCCAATAGATGTGCTTATATTTAATATTATACAGCTGGTTAAGGTCAACACCAATAGATACTGCTGGAAATTCCAATATGCCAAAGCCTTTAAGTTCAGGGTTACTAAGAACCAGTTGTGGAAAGTAACTAAATACTTTTACTTGAGTAACTTACCTAAGTACATTTTAAAAAAAAAAGCTGTTTTACTGGAGTTTGATACAAAAAACATGTTTATTTAGTAATATTTAAGGAATTTTGTGAAACTTGTCTTTGTCTTTCTTTTTGTTATGAGTTTAAGAACTTGCTCCTAATTATTGAATGAATATTTGATTTGACCATAGATAAACAACGATCCACTCCCATGGGCCCCCAAACCTCCTGGGCCCTAGTGCAGTTGCCCTGGCTGCACTTCCTGATGTTACGCCCCTGAACCCTCATGTCCCACTTTAAAAAAAAGCCCTTTTAGGTCACTGGGCCACATTTAAAAATATAAAACATGAAGAATTTTTTGTTTGTTTTTTGATCATTAACCCCTGTCCTCATTTCTTAAACACCAGTTTGTTTACATAATTCCACATGTTTGTAAAGAAAAGATAAATGATTTACTATTTACAGATGCTAAGTGTTTTTGTTTGTGCAGGATTACCAGTCCTGGATAGGTCACTGATTAGTCATAACACTGATTTTAAGACTTTTTTACTTTTTGTGCTATTATAAAAAAGGAGGCACAAACTCATGTTCTCCTCTTAAAGCAATAAAAGAGCTGGTCTACAGTCAATGTTATCTAATGGGAATTATTTCCCACAATGCAATGAGAAAATGGTGGATCTAGTGGTGATTTTTTTTTTTTTTTTGTAATTTTTTTCCTCTGAGTGACAGGGTTACAGAGATTATAACATGATTAATATTACAATGGCAGTAGTGAAAATAAATGATTTTAATGTAAGTCAATGGGGCTCAAAAAGGGCTTTAAGAGGAAGAATGTGAGCGTTTTTTTATCTAGGCAGTAGAAAATTTAGTTTTTTTCCAGTTTTGGAAAAGGTGTCTGGCATGAGTGATGTACATGTTAAGTCTGTGTAAAGGCGCGTTCAGATGTGAATAAAAGCCCTGCAGTGTGAATGACAAATAGGCAAAGAAGCAAATTGGCAAATGCAGCAAACAATGCAAATTCATGTCCAATGCTCTGTTCGCTGAAGTAGAAAAATTTGAATTTTGGTGAATATTTGCAGCATATTAACCAATCAGGGACCTGCTGTAGCAGTGACGTGGTTACGTACAACGTAACAGGAGGAGATCCCTGCAGTGTAGATCCAGCAAAACAATCATCGAGGCTGTCAGAGTGAACCTGGAGCTAAAAGCTACAGCCTACAGCAGCTTTTCTGCTTTTATAAGACAGGAATCAAAAGGATCTACTCCCAAAACAGCCCTGAACTCATCCCAGTTCACTGTCCTGTGGATCTCAATGGCCTCTTTGATCCAGTGTTGGTGTTTGGTGCCAATAACTCTGGCTTTGTCCCAGTCCATTATGTGCTTCTTCCTTTTGCAATAGTTTGGGGGTATTAGCAGTAGTATTAGTAGTAGTTGTAGTAGCAGTAAATATTGTAAGTGCTCCTACAAGAGAATTATTATTTTTTAATTACATGAATACAGATATAGATACTTCTTCCACCTCTGGTAAGAATAATTATATTAACAACATCATTAACTTCTTTCGGCATCCTCCAACCTTTATTTAACTTGCATGTCCCGTAACCATAGGAACGGGGGGAGGAGCTTATTCATCTTCTTCATTTTCAAAGTCAAGGCTTTATCCTGACAGTGCGGCTAATTACGGACACTGGATATATGGGGATGGTTGACATTTTCCCGAGCATATATCTGCCGTATTGTCCTTTAAATGCCACACGTGAACAGTCTCAGTGTCGTGCCGTGAGAGGTCATGCAGGTTAATCACACTCAATCACTGGGTATTTCCTCTCCTCTGTCTGTGTGTTCGGGACAGATGAACATGTGTTTGTGGATGGATGGGTGAAATGTGGAGAGGCACTGACAACGCCGGGAGAAACATAAGCAGCTTTAGGACAAGAAAGTCAGATCACATACTATTAGACACAAACAGTCAGTGTTTTCTTATGTACGGGGAGCATTCCTGCAATATTTGGGAAGGACAGATTCAACAATAAATGCCAAGGGTTACGTCAGGAAGGGCATCCAGTGCATAAGAGGAAGATGATTTGTGGCGACCCTAGAAGTGAAAAAGCCATAAAGGAAAGAAGATATGAATCCATTGATTACACAACTTCACATTGTCTGATTAGCAGTAAAATAAATTGTACTAACAACTGTCTGTAAGGTTCCAAAGCACCAAAAATGTAGCCTTTTTGTTCATAAGGTGAAAGTGGAGGAAGCATCTGTGGTTGGTGAACAAAGCAAAGCTCTTAACATCACAGAGGAATTACCAGAAAAAAAAGTGAAAAAAGATTTACGGAAACAGCTTCTTAGCCTATAGTGCAGGCTACTGGAGGCCAAAATGTTTACATTGTGTTATAAACTTCCCTAACAAATTATTATTGTAAAAAAAAAAAAAAAGCTGTGTGCTTTGAAAATTGTGTCTTTGTTCTGCTCATTAAGAAGTGATATGGTTGGGTTGGTTTATTTGTTAAAGACACAACAACTGCCACTCTTACTTTATTTCAGTTGTTTTTAATTACAGTCAATTTCCAAGTGTTAAATTTGACACTATATCAGAGTATATATGGTCCTTAAATGTACTCTCTTTAGCAGTTAACGTTTTAGTTGAGAGAATCAGAGACTATCAACATGACAGAAATATGGTTGCAATCTTTACTTTTGAAATAAAAAAATGTATTTCTCACAGTTTGGCTTGACTTGAGACACTCGGAGCAAAAGTACATTCTAGTCTGATGAAAAAAATAATATCTAAGGTTTTATTTTTTTTAAATACAGTATGACTAACATACTGTGTGTATGTTTATTATGTAGAAAAAGCCATTATTGCACCTTGAGATGCACACAAATCTGAACATTTTGTGACCAATATCTCACTTTTTTTTAACTTATGAATTATAATGTTTTGTTGTTTTGTGTATAAAAAGATGCATGAAATGGTGATTGTAGATTATTGTTTGTCTCCTTTGTTGTTAAATTGCATATATATAGTAAGTTATAAATATACTTTTCTTGTTTTTGTTTTTTTTTTTTACAGAAAATTTTGCGTTTCATATAAAGAAAATGTATAACCAGTTGATCCAGCAGTCATGTGTGTCACTGTTCCTCTGAGTCATAGTTGGACCATGTTAAATATTAAGTTTGAGTACACCTGAATGCTTTTATTCACATTATTTCTTTACACCGTTTAGAACTTTTTGAAATGCTTTAATGTGCTTTTAGCATTGTATTACCCCAGCAATGCACTGTTTACTGAAGTGACATTTAAATAAGGGATGTTTTCAACCACTGCCCATTCAATGGTGCATTAAAATCCAGTTCTTTTATCCTAAAGACATCAGATCATGTGTGCCATTGTTCATGGTGTTGTGTTAATTTTACACTAAAATGTAAACTCAAAGGAGAGAGTAAATTTAACACTGCATAGATAAGGACTAAAGTCTGACTTGAATTTAGCACTTGAAATTTTACTGTGTTCCTGCATGTAGGTTACTAAAATATTTTAAATACACTTTTGCTATATACCATAAAATACAACTCCTTTTAACCCCATCAGAAAGTACAGGCTTCATTGCACTGCTCCTGTTGTTAGCGTCGTAGTATTTTATTTGACATGCCTGTTTGATTTAAATGAGCTTCTACTTTCCGTTACCACAAAAGTGACAGAGATGTTAAATACCCATTAACAGTAGTAGATGTAGTAGGAAAAAAACAACAGGCGCCATGGTAACAGGCTAATGCTAATTTTAGCCTGACTCCAACACACTGAACAATAAACAGCGTGGTATAAAATCTAATTACATGTTATTCCTGAACAAAGCTAGGGTCCTGGGCTGAAATGTGCACTGCGTTGTAAGAAGGTGCCAAGAGGCTTCAGTAAAAAAAAAAAAAAACAGTGCTACTTTTAAACTTCACAAATCTAGAGCGGACCTATGTATGTGATGTTGAGCTGGCACTATTTCTACAGCAGGGCGGGCCGCTGACCACCAACCACTAGAGTCCCCACACAAGGACTGGCCTTAGAGCCAGGATAATGATCTCAACAGAAGCTAATTAATTTCTGTGGCCCATTTTGGTCAAGTGTGGATTAGTGATTATCTTAGCTCCAGCCCAGAATATAAACATACGTGAAGCAGATGCCAGCAGCTTAGAGCCTCGGTCATTTTCACCTCATTTGCAAACCAGGGCACATGACAGCTTTCCCAGAGAGATTATTTTAAATGAGGATTGTTGATAATAAGGCGAGTGTGCTCATTTGTATTTACTGTTTGCCGTCAAGACAAAACATAACTCCGCTCGTTGTTTGCGCACATCTCAATACAGGCATCGTAAAATTTGATCAGCACGCTCATTTGTCTTCATTACAGATCATGACAGAGGTCGCTCTGGGCCCATCTGGGCCCAAAAAGTTTACTACTAAATAGTGTAAAAAGTGTAAAGATGTGAGAGACAGACCTGGGACATAACCAGAAGTAATGAGAAGGGCTGGACAATTTTTTTCTTTAGTTGGCATAAAAAGCTCTTAGATGTAGGTTTATAATTTTTAATGAGATTATAGCTTAGCCCTTTAACTTCCACTTTAAGAAATACATTTGTAAAAAAATATATATATACCTCTTGGTAAGACTGTGTTTCAGACTCACTTATCAACATTTCAGGTTTTAATTTTCAAATTGACCAATCAGGAAGAAGATACACAAGTCAACCAAGTGATTGAGCTGCCAGTTTAGTGTTATTTTGGCCATTATGTGTACATTAATTGACTTCTTTCATTTTTGCTATAAAACAAGTTTTTATACATAAAAAATGTGAGAGTGTGTGTGACAGAGAGATATACCCTGAGTGTGTAAATTAGCCTCTATAGTTCTTTTGCTGTTAGTGCTCCCCTTTCAGATGAATAACGCTCCATGTATAACTTGAGCGAGGCTCTATCCTGAATTGGCAACTCAACTCAGTGGTTGACCATGTTTTCTGAGCCACTGCAGACATAGATTTTATTGTTAAATTTATTCCATTCAACTCAAATATAATTGTTAGGGGGGGGGGAGGGGGGCTAATAAACATATCTAAAAAGATTTTTTTCTTACCTTTAAATCTGGGTCAGGGTTACAGGATTCACTTCCTTTTTTTTTGTTTTTTCACAGCTTTCAAACAATGATATGTATGGATGGCAGTACAATCCAGTGAATTTAACTGGAGTCACTTATTGTACAATTGAGGTGAACAAGAATAAACAGCCAAGCACAGGTTTTTAGTGTAGCAATATGGTGTCAAAAGAAAGGTCAACCATATTTTCATGCTAAATGTCTGCACAATATAACAGTGAAGCAGCAGCAGTGTGCACATCCATGAAGACATCAATGTCTTTTAATTTTTGTCCTCTCTGCATCTAAAGGCCAGGTTTATTATAATTTATACACCATAGGAAGGTTTGTTAAAAAATGGTAAAAGCTTTCAAACACATGGCTAATTAGCATACAAAATAAAATACGTAATTCAGCGCTGAACACCACACAACGCTGTTTGTTTTGGCCAAACTGTTTCCACTTCTAAACAAGGACATCGTAGGAGTAAAGGGATTCTTTTCTCTGTAATTAAATTTTTTTTTATTTTTTTTTTTGCGTCTGCAGAAAAGCAAATTTAAATTACAAATAATCAAATTAGTTTGATTTATCACATAGCCCTATTTTGAAGTAACAAAACTCTTGTTTGAGTACAAGCATATAAGTAATTTATTTAAGTGCATTTTTAAAATAATATGTACTTTTTGAGTGCATTTTCGAAATTAAACTTACTTTAGGAATGTTTTGAGTTGGTTTGAAGCAGGGGTTGTAGTAGTAATATTAATAGTGGCACCAATGGTAGTAGTGATAGTGGTAATAATAGTAGTAGTAGCAGTGGTATAACAGAAGTAGCAGCATTAGTAGTGGTCGTAGCACTAAGTACTTTCTATTTAAGTAAACTTTTCACCCTGTATTTTTTTACTGGTAATAATTGGTGCTTACACTTCTACTTGAGTAGTAATAATGGTACTTTTACTTCAGTACAAATTAAGAGTACTTCGTCAAAGACTGGCAAAAGGGTGTTTTTTATGTTTTTTGAAGTGCAGAGGCTAAATAGTACTCAAAAATCTGTACTCTATTAAAATACTATTCCTTTAAAAAGTAAAAAAAAAAAAAAAAAAAAAATCATATTATTGCTTGTGCTCAGTGCTACTTCGACAACTACTACCAACTTCCATTTTTATTTTGACTTATACCGCTGCTGCTACAAATTGACACCTCTAACAGCTATTATATACTGCTATTACTTCTGCTAAACCTGTAACCAAACCCAGGACCTTGACGTTATGAGGCGAGCTTGCTTCCCACATTGCAAGCAAGTTTTAAAAGAAATTCATAAATTGTACTCTGAAAGTGCATTTTCTTCATAAAATGATTTTTTTGAGGAAAAAAGTATCAAGTTACTTCCCACCTCTGAGGGTTTGTGGAGAGACTGCGGATCCAGCTCAGGAGTGGAGAAGCGAACTTATAAGTATTCAGGTCTTCTTCTGTAATCCGGCCTTCGTGAGCCGAGACCCAATGAGGAGATGAAGCGCCATGGGAACACTTTCTGGCAGAGGAGAAGGAAAAAAGGGCACTGCAAAAAAAAAAAAAAAGAAAAAAGCACCTCAAACTGTAATTTTATCACATTTATGCTTTAAAATGGGAGTTTTTATCTTTAGGAAACAATGAAAGCATCCAGCTGAAAGTTGCACGATATCCCCTGCACCTTTGAGCTCGGTTCTCCTTAAAGCTCGCTGCACTCGTTTCATCTTTCACTCTTATATGCACTTTTCCTCGCATGGCACAATGATAAATATAAACGATAGAAAAATCCTGGTATGTTTGTTTGCATCAACTTTGCCTCCCATTCTAAGTAGATATATCTGTGCTGCCCTTTATGCTGCCATTTGGTTTATTCTTGGGTTGTGACTCGAAAGGGCAAAGAAAGATGAGTTTTTCAGTCACAAAAAACAAGAAATTGTATGACAATATTGCTCTTATCCTGAATTTGAAATGCATGAACCTACCTACCCAAAGTTACTGAGCATCTCGTGGTGTTACTCATTGAGTAATTAGGCCAAAGACAATGTAAAATCTATTGAGTCTTCTTCTTTGGTTGCGGAATCATGTATTTTCGTTCTGGTACTATATCTGGGGCAAACTGACAGAAGCATGGCTGCCACCACCAAACACAGTCTCACTGACACAATCATACACATGCAAGGTGGGTGAAATGTCTTGCCCAAGGACACAACGACAGTTTGCAATGCCGGTAGCGGGGTTTGAACCGCCAGCCTTCGAGTTAGTAAGTAGTTAGTAGGCGACCTGTCTCTAACAACTGAGCTTCTGCTGCCCCGAAGTAAGTTTAAAACGTTGAAGTATTTGAAATGTGTCACATAGTGGAGTTCATGCTTTATAACTGCTCAGTGAAGATGAACCCTTCAGTGCAGTGGTTCTCAACTGGTGGGTAAGGACCAAAAAGTGGGTCACAGAACTGCTTTTCAGTGGGTCTCAGGCCTTTGCCAGGGCAAAAACAAGAAAGTTTAGTTTTTAAAAATATAAAAATAATCAATTTACACTCCTTAACAGTAGGTGGCATAAAGAAAACTCAAAAGAAACTTGAATTGATCTAACAAGATCTCTCTCACAGCTCTTAAGGGAAGGTATTTCAGACCCATTTCGCTGTAAAATCAATGGGTACAGATGGCCAGGTTGACCAGGTTGTTACTCGCAGAAGTCTTTTATGAAATCTAAAGAATAGTTTGTGTCATCAGTATTTATTTAATCAAAAAATGAGCACAGCTATTAATGAAATGAGCATTAAAGAATAGTTTCCCTCACTTTTATCTACAACAGGGAAAAATGAATTTGTAGAGGATTTGTAATTAACTTATTCTTTGTTAGAGACACAGAAAATGTCTTCAAACAAATCTGGCATTGTTTAGAGCTTTCAAAGAGAGACTCAATCATGAATATGGGAATTGGGCAACAAACTGTTCCCTGTCGAGGAAAGGTTGGACTCCACATTCACTTTTATTTAAAACATGCCAATCAAAATTATATGGGGCTTCCTGACTTCTTTCAAAAACAATGAGCAGTACACAGTAAAGCTAGGGCTAAAAACGAGCCTATACACATAGAAACAAAGATGCATTGTGCCAAAGAATGAATCTAAAAACAGCCCTGGGGGAGATTTGCATGTGAACTTTAACCTCCATAGCTATAAACTAGAATAGCAGTGGCTGACAGGCAGGACCTCTATATGCTTCAGTATAATTGCTACTTGTTCGCCGTAGTGCGATAGGTCATGACAGTGTCAAAACCCCAGCTCTCCCACAGAGGATATTTCACGGCTGCCACTGGATTTTCTCTTATCGGTCCCACTTCTATTAAAAAGACGTCTTAGTATGTGCCGCACTGAGGGACTTGGAGCTGGACAGTACACTAGTGTTCATCCAGTGCCTCACTCTATAGTCTTAGTGGTCATTATTTCAAATCCACTCATCCCTAAAGCAGGCGTACAGTACAGTAAAGACTCTCTCTCTTCTTCTCTCTTTCCTGTCTGCATCAAAGTAAAAGGGATACAAAGGGGGAAAAACACTAAAGTATATGCCACTCACTGACAAACCTCCAGCAAAACTGTGTCAGGACAGTGGAGATACAAGAGACTTTCCAGTGACATTCACATTTTATATTGAATAGTCCTAATGTCCTCTTCTCAAATCAGTTGCGGGGATTTTTGTAATCATTTTACACTTCTAATGTTGTCTTAAATATCATTTCCACTTTGAATATATAACATTTAGTAAGATTAGTTTTTTCTCTCTCTCTAGAAGAAAGGAAGCAGTTTGGTAGACAAACAAAATACAATATGTGTGAATTTGAGATCCAGTAGAAGTGACATTTTCTTTTCTTTACAAGATATTGTTTACTAAAAAAAAATCTCGTGAAAAAACAGGATTAAACGCTGTTGACAATATTGTGTATATTTTATAAAAAATAATTTCTAGGGAGCACTTTAATTTTGTTGCATATTTGGAGAAAGGCAACATGTTTGTGAAATACTGTTGTGATTATTAAAAAAGTTTTATTTTACAAAATGTTATCACTTCATATTTTGTGAATGTAGTAGAGTACTTGTATACAGGGGAGGTTTTACAAAATCATATTGTTAATGAATATCAGTATATACAGTATCATGATACTGTATCACCAGATTCTTGTCAATGCACAACCATTAAAATTAGCAATGCTAGAGTTTCAAAGTGAAGAGGCTAAAAGGGATTGCAAAAAGAATACCGGACATCAAGTCAAAGCCATATTTGAAAAAACTGAATAAAACATAGATGTTTGGGTTAATGTGTGGAGAAGACTGCTCTTGTGTAGAGAATGATTGGTCTCTATGTTAGATAGTAAGATGATGATCCATCCATCTTCTTCCGCTTATTTCGAGACCGGGTCGCGGAGGCAGCAGTCTAAGCAAAGATGCCCAGACTTCCCTCTCCACAGACACTTCCTCCAGCTCTACCGGGGGGACCCCAAGGCGTTCCCAGGCCAGCCAAGAGACGTAGTCCCTCCAGCGTGTCCTAGGTCTTCCCCGGGGCCTCTGCCCGGTGGGACATGCCAGGGAGGCGTCCAGGAGGCATCCGGAACAGATGCCCGAGCCACCTCAGCTGCCTCCTCTCAATGTGGAGGAGCAGCAGCTCTACTCCGAGCTCCTTCCTCATTTCGGCTGCTTGTATCCGGGATCTTGTCCTTTTGGTCATGACACAAAGCTCATGACCATAGGTGAGAGTAGGAACGTAGATCGACCTTCTTCACCACAACAGACCGATACCACGACCGCATTACTGCAGACGCTGCACCGATCCGCCTGTCAATCTCACGCTCCATCCAGGCTGACAAATGCTCTGCCAACGTGCTCCACCCCAGCAAACATATTATTCAATTATATTTTGCTGAAGTGCTAAATCACTAAGCAGTATATATATTTACTCTTTTACTTTTCTGCATAAGTGCCATACTAGAGGCATTCATTCTGCAGAATTGTTTGCTGTTTGCCCAATCTACTGTCCACCTAGCTGCCTCCACACTGACATGACCCTCAGACTGCTGTCCAAACCTAACCCTGTCCTCAGAACACTCTCTAATTGGCCCAAACCTCTTATTTGGCTGGATCGCTGCAGAATGTTCCACCGCTGCTCGGCCACAGCAAAGCGTGCTGGGAGGATGCAGCGGGTTGTGGGCACAGGAAGGTGGGGCACGACTGGCATCACCAAAAACACTAACTATCAGGTTCAGAAACCAGAGGGTCAGACCCAGAGCGCCCTGGAGCAGCTGTGTGCAGTGATCCTGAGGGCTACTGTGGGAAAACCAAGGTCGCTCTAAGAAAACAAGGCTATAAACTCATGTGAAACGGCATATGGCTTTAGTGTTTCAACTTGTAAGCTTGTGTTTTGCTGAGAAGTATAAAAATACATTGTACTAAAAGAAAAGTGTGCTTTGTTTTGATGAGAGCTGATGTCAAAATTTCACACCATGTGGTAGATCTACAGAGACACATTGTTAAAATGGAAGAAATAAGATAATCATTTCACAAACAGGAGTGAAGCAGGAATGAAATGTCTGGTGGGTATTTTGGTCATGAAGAATAACACATATTTTTTCACTGATATTTTGTTCCCCAGCACCAGCCTGGCTTAGGGCTAAGGTTTATTCCTCACTACTGGCACTGCATAATGTTGTTGTGTCTTTGGGCTTCACTTCACCCACCTTGCCTCTGTGAATGTGTCAGTTTGTGTTTGCTGGTGGTCGGAGGGGCTGTATGCGTAGATTGGGAGTCATGTTTCCATCAGTCTGTCCCAGGGCAGCTGTGGCTAAAGGAATAGCTCACCACCGCAGAGTGTAACTGAGGAGTGAAAGAATAATGGACTTGTGTAAAGTGCTTTCAGAAGATTGAAAAGCTCGTGAAGCACAATATAAATAAAAAAACAACCAAACAAACAAAAAATAAACATCAGGACTTATCAGAAACCTTCACCAGTACTTAAAATATCTTCCCTGGTTTCTATGAACTTCAGAACATAGGCACTGGGGAGCATAGGTATGCAGCCCGTACATATGCATGCTCCAACCAAAACTGAGACATGATATTTGACATCTCAAGATGTTTTGTGGGTACCAAACGTCAGCAGTTATAGAGTGGACTCACACCAAAAGCCACAAAATCTCTTTTCTAAGCTCAGTTTGCTCTTCTTGTGTTGCTTAGGTCACTGTCGAGGAATGAGAGGTTTAAAAAGCAAGTTTTGTGCCTGGACCTATTCCTCTTCAGAGTCTATCAAACCTTGTTCTGCTGTCTGGTTGCCACTTTGGTGATATTAGGTGATATTTGCATAAAGTTGACTTCTGTTTCAGCTCAAACTACACTCTATTAATTCGCACCAGTCAGACAGAAGGCAGAAGGAAATAAGTCAACGTGGCTAGTAACTAACATTTTATGATGTAAGTTTGAATGACCTAAGGGTTGCATCTCCCGCCCTCATCCCTCCCTCCAACTACCCATCCAAAAAATCCTTACCACTACATTATTTTTGCTGCTCCTGTTGGCGAGCCCTCATAGAAACAACACCGTGCACCTGTGAGATCCATCGAGAACAGCATAAACTCACTGCGGGTGCGTTCGAGGCTATCCCCGTTCACTGCGCTCAGCATGTGTTGGAAATATGAGAGCTGCCACAGGTTCACATCAACCTGTTTTAAATAATTCATGTTTGACTGGGGCAACAGATGGAAAAGATTTACCAAGCGGTGTTAAGTATGCTGTCACCCACAGAAAACACTCCAAAACAAGTACTTTTTTGAGATAGCTTAAGTTTCAGTACGTGCTGCCTGATTGTCTGTCTACACTTGTTTTCAATAGCGTCTGGGATATGTGGCTTCATGTGTAACTTTCCACACCACTGACATGTTTATCGACTGAATTACTACAACCGTTTTAAGCCAATTTGGTATTTTATTGTCTATGATGATTATTCCAGTTGCTTTACAAAATAGAGATATGAAAAAGTAGTCTCCACTTTGAGATATCTCTCAACGGCTTTTGGAAAACTTTGGCGTTGTCCAAGTCCTTCACCTGAATAAAAATGGATTTATTACTTTTATTACACAACTGTCATGAGGTAATAAAGACCACAGGCCCACAACAGAATTGGCTATAAGGAGAGGGGTAATTTTACAGCAACTTCAGTTACAATAGTCATTTTATTGAGAAAAGAGAAAAAAAAGTACAAGCACCAGATACACAGTGGCAGAGTGGTTAGTGCTAACATTTCACATTTGGAAGTGGGCCCGTATATAAACCTAAACGTTGGACTAACTGTAACCTCCTTTCATATAGAGGTCGGTAGCAATCTATTAGCTTTTTGATTGGGGTAAACAAATAACACCAAACAATTTGTACAGCAAAAAGAAAATAAACAGCAACATGACAAGACAACACACAAAAACTAACAATCTAGCAAATTTGACATTTTGTTCATATAAAGCACACTGGTTACCTAGCACTGCAGTCTGGTCGGTTAGAATTGTGATTTCACAAACTCACAAAATTATTCTTGTCAGGTTCCTGCTCTTTCATTGGGGTCAATGGTGTGGCAGTATGGTCACGAGTGGGTGGGTTTCAGGTTTGCTGACAGCAACAAGCACTAACGATACTTTTTAACAACATGGTCACATCAAAAAATGTAACTTCAAAAATCTTTTTACTATATTATTTTACTATTGTAGCAGTTTGTTGTTTGTCTACGTAGCTGGTGCTTCTTCCCATCACCTCCAATTCCTCTACTTAAAGTATCTCCTCTTTACAAACATTTTTAACAGGAGGCATTCCAGGTTAATATATGCTTACTCTAAGCTAACATTAGCTCAATCTGGCTTTTTGCCAGGTTAGCACTCTGGATGATCAGCCTTGTATGTGGTAATATATGTGGTAAGGTAGATATGTTAGTAACATGCTGTGCTTTTGAAATTATAAAGGGGCTTTTGAAAAATCTCAAGGTCACAAGGCAGGAATTACTAGAGACATTTGATGAGGAGGGTTTGTAGATGGGAATCACATTTTTATCAGACTGATGTACAAAGTAATAGCATCTCCACATAGCAAATGTCTGTTTGCTTCAAAATATTAGGGTATATAAACTGCTTATCACTTCTATTTGATGTATTTATTTTTACATTTGAAACTGTCTATGCTGTGGCCATGCTTGTGTAAAGATTGAATATTCTACATTTCTTGATTTTCAAAGATTTGAATCAAGTAAAAGTCTGGAGTCTGCATCTGCACAGCTGCAAACTCCGATACTATAAGTGTAAGATCTAAATAAAGTATGTGTTTGTATGTAGAGTATGTAGAGTTGTGCTTATCTGACCATTTACTGTTCTATCTACATTTCTACTCACTTGTGGTCATGAGTTTTGTGGCATGACTGAAAGGACAAGATCTCGTATACAAAGCTGAGAGGAGTTTCCTCCACAGAAGGGAAGTTTGGGCATCTCTGCTTAGACTGCTGTACGCGACCCAGTACCGGAAAAGCTGTAAAAAAAAATGATTAACTTAGAATATGTTTTATGCAAACATGCACATAGAACATTCTAGTAAACAGACAATGGTAAATCTTTCTATTGAATGTGGCTTGAATTATTTCGAATACAAAGTAGATAATGGAAACTTCTCTGTATTCTTTGGGACATTTTTATATTGATGTTTTAAATGGAGACTTGAGAAAATGTGTAATTAATATGTCACTTTTCAGTTTCTCATTATCCTCCGTCTGTTCAGTTTTTGGACAGTTCATTAACAATATTTCTCATAAGTAAACGTCTACAATACGTTCCTTTTATTTCTCAGAAAATTGGCTGATTTAGGGCCGTCCTCCTGAGTACAAAAATATTTGGCGTGAATGTTCAGGGGAGCACTCTCCAGATGGATGTCTTTGTAAAAACAGTCTGTTCACTTTGTTTCGGAGCCAAAGGCTGTGCACCTGAAGGCATCACGCCCTGCCACTGTGTTCCCATTGAGAACAGATTAACCCTGCTCAACGTCAGTCCACCACCCCAATGGATTTCTCATGTTCACACGTACTGTACTCTCCCGGGATGTCCCAAAACATGATGGATGTAACTGGAAACGCTGAGAGCTGAAAGAGCCCCTCAGGACGATTAACCTCTCCCTGACCTCAACCCTGTCTAGCAAATTTATATTATCTGTGTTGCATTAAAAGCAATATGGTGAATAACAATTACTAATTCTAAGCCATGTTTTTGTAATCAGAGCAACAATAAATACACTGCCCAGCTGTTTATCTCCAGAAAAAAAAGCTAAAACACACTGCACCAGTATTTTCTGTCAAACAATGGCAAACAGAGGTAACATTTGAACTCTTAAAACAAAGATTTATTATATAGATTTTTAATAGATGTTTAGTGTGCAAGTGTACAGGCCAATCACATGCACACAGAAAATATGGATTTTTTATTTTTATTTTTTTGTAGCCAAAAGTAAGCAATTTAAAATCAAGAAGCTAGGTTAAATGTTGAATTTTGTGGGAAAATAAATACATTTAAGCAATGTGTTGTTAAATGATTAAATCTGATAAAAGTGCAGCTAGGGTTATTGCTAGAAATTGCCAAAGTATAATGCTTTATCACCTCACCTCAGGTGTAGCACAGGGGGGCCACAGTAGTTGAGCTACATAGAGCTGTACGCCCACTAACTGGAAGGTTGGCAGCTCAATCTCTGCTACCAGTATCACATTCTGACATTGCCTGCATGAATGTGTCCAGTGTGATTTTGTGTTTGGTTGTTTGGAGAGACCATATGTGCAGGATAGCTGCCACATCTCTGTCCCTCTGCCCCAGGGCAGCTGTAGCCACAGAAATAGCTCACCACCACCAAGTGTGACTGAAGAGTGAATGAATAATGCACCTAATTGTAATGTGACTTTGCGTGTCCACAGTGTAAAAGAAAATCAGTAAAACTTAAAGTAAAATACAATCTTGTTACAGTATCAAACTTTTACATGAAAATACAGAATGCATATCTTTGTACCTTATGTTACTGGTGGTCTCTGATCAACAAAAATTGGTTGTTTACTGGACTGTACTGGAAAAATGAAAGCAATTTACAGTAAATATGATCGTAAAATACTGGCAGCTGTGGTTGATAAAATTTTACCCTTTTTTTTTTTTACAGTGCAGAAAAGTGCTATATAAGAGGGATGTATTATTATTTAGTCTCTTTCAGGGTTTGCCACAGCAAATCATTTGCATGGGCAGGAGTTAGAGTTTTACTTTAGCCAGTTGACTTGGTTGACAAAAAACAAAATCCCTAAGCACAAAGTAAAGTGTGACTTGAATGTCAACCTTGACTTGGGACATGAACTTGGGTCCTTCACTGAAAAGTAAGCAAGAAAGTCCACACTTTTCTGTCCCAAAACCAACCAACCTATGTTTTGTTTATGGAGAAAACTGCTCTGTTTAATAAATCTAGGTTTGTTTGCTATACCATGTATATTTAATTGAAGACATTAAAGTTAATTTTGCATTGGAATTGTGCATTATTGTTCTTAAATAGCTCCAGACCCTGTGTGTTTTCACTGTTGCTCTCCAGGGCTTATTGAGTCATGATGGTGCAGCTCAGTGACGGAGGATGTCAGTCGTCTGTCAGGCGTTCACCCACCTCTTCCAGCTGAATCAACACTCCACTGCTCCGCGAACAGTTCCGTATTCGGGTCTCTTTTGTAAACACACACGATGGAGAAAAGCTATAAAAATAACGGTATGAAAACACATGCGGACATATTAACAACCACTCGTATACATCATGGAAATAAAGGCCGAGGTGAATGACATCAGACGCTGGTGAAAGATCCGGGGCCGGGGAGAGTCCTATTCTCCCGGCTGTAGCTGCAGACGGAGGCCATACATCTCAATGACGCACTGCTGAAGTTAAAAATATTAGCTCCTTTCCTGTTCGCATTTTTTTATTTTTTTTTCCCTCTCCCCCTCATTCCACTGCCTCTTGCTTTTCACTCCCTCCACTTCATGAAACTGGAAGCCGGCCAAGAAAAACGTTGACCCCGATTCCCCGGCGTCACTCATACCGCCGGTTTTTGCTAAGCCCCAGCTATGAGTGAGCTGCTATTGGCTGTCAGGCTCCAACAGGTAGCGTACCTTTGAGAATTAGCTAATGCACCGAGGCAGAAGTCGTCAGTGGGAACATGGATTCGGCCGCAGTACAGAAGTCTGATTTTTGGGGCCAAAGAAAAAGCCATTCCCCAACTTTTTTTTTTTTTTTTTTTTTAAATAACTTGGGCGCTGGGTCTCAAGGGATTTATCTTCAAAGAGGGCCAACATGTCTAAAGTGACTGCTGGTCAGTCACACTAGGGTCATGCTATTCTCAGAACCAATGGAAAAACATAATTCTGCATCCAAGACAGCCAATAATCCTGTTTCAGTCAATGCAAATCGTGACATATTTGAATATAAACCAAGGCCATCAAACAATTACGAGCTGAGTCACTGAAATATTAACTATTCACAAGAGCTTTTTTTTTCCATGTGGGGCCTAAAATGCAAAACAATACCAAGCCTTAATAGGAAACATGACATGACCAAACCAAGACTTTTAAAGGTCCCATTATGCTTTTCTGAGGCTTTTTGGAATAGTTTTGGACACCTTTGCATTAGTATTTCATATTTCATAACTTTAAAAAATGTATAAGCATCTTTTAGGGCACTGTTACTTTGACTTTTTTTTTTACTTTTTTGACTAAAAGCTCTTGGTTTGGTTGGATTGGGTGTCTGCAACCCTCTGCTGGCATTGGTGGGGAATGGACACAGCATAAAATGCATGGCTATTAGCAATATAGATAGAAGCTAACAGACAGCAATTTAAACGCTAAAATGATCAGAACAAGCTAGAGTACTTCCTGGTTTCTTGTGTCTAGATAGCGCGGTGGAAAAATGCATTTTCAGCTCTTGAGGAGGAAAGGCCGCAGCATATAGGATTACTCAAACGTGTGAATGAACCAAACTACTACTCCAGGTATGTTTCTGAGGTACAAACAACATTGTACATGGTTAAAAAAAAAAAAAAAAAAAAAAATCCATGAAATGGGACCTTTATTGATCAAGGCTGTGTCTTTTTGTTTTAATTTAGACTCATGGCCAGCCCTTCATATAGGCAAACTAAGCAGCTGCATAAAGGGCCCCACAGACAACAGGAGGCCCCAGGCTTGTCCATCATTTGCTGATTTAATTAGTTTGTCAACTTTATGTAATTAATATTCTGCTTATTAGTGCCAGTCATTTTTGAGTGGGTCTATTTGTGTTTTACTTACTGTTTACCTGGGCCCTCTGTGGAGAGTTTGCAAGTCTAAAATGTATCAACAAAAAATAGTCAGTCAGTGTTTTAAAGAAATAAATGTTATAAAAACTGGTCTAAAAGCAGCTGAGAGACTTGGCCCGCAAATCTATCCTGCTTAGGGCCCCCAAATGCACAAGACATGATGAATTAATTTTATCTGTCAGCCTCACCCATCAAAGCCAGTAGGTGCACTCTAACACTGCATAGGAAGTCAACACAGATCAATGCCAGATTTTAGCCCAGATAAGGTCTCAGATTAATTTTTGTCGAGCTGACTTCCATTATGCTGTGCCACTGATCTTAATAATTAGTTTTTATCAATACAAGGGACAAAAAATTAAAAAAATTAATTAATAAATCAGGTAGTGCTTCTTTCATTTCAGAAAAGTAAAATTATATGACATACGCCATATTTTCTCTTGCTAAGGTTGTCCAAATTGGGCAAGGGAGTGAGCAAAAAGCACAAAAGTTACATTGTGTTGCTTTAGGATTGGTCTCAAGTTCAAGACCAGTCAAAACCTGACACAATACAAGTCTATAGCGCTCTCTATACCACAACACATTGGTACAGTGATATCACATCCTGTCATTGTGTTCGAACTGGAGCCGGGCAGATGACAGAAAGCAGCCCAGAAACATCCCAATTATATGCCTCTTAACTGCATTCAGGTCCACCAAGAAAAACAGGCCTTACAATGAAAGGAAAACTACAGCAGCACAGACTCCAGCCCTAGACGTCTGACTCACTGAGATAATGGATAAACATCAGTCACTTGTGTCTGCCTTGCATTGGTAAACACTACGAAAAGCTATATTTTCAGTGTATGGTACTTGTCTAATTGTGTCTGCGGAATGTCATTACCATTCGAACATTTTGTCCTCAAAGAGTTTGTTTCTGAGCACAATGCGGTAAATAATACGGCTATAAATGCCAGGACTAGTCTGCTTTTAAATGAGCCACTTAGGAACTTATGTGGCTTGTTATTGGAGCTTTCTTTTAGGAAGAAAAGTAAAGAAACAAGACTTGTGTGTTTGTTCATGCGAGTCAAATTGGGAAAGAGAATCCAAGAGCACCTGGTAAGTTGTTATGGATAAAAACATAGGCTACCATTCCAACTTAGATTTATTTTTCTGACCATTATGCCATTTCTACCAATGGTCCCCAGGAAAACTGCAAAACACTTCCACAACACAAACACTAGCCTGTAGTAAGTTTTAAAACTCTAATTCTGTATTTTGCCATTGTTGGGACAGGAGTAGCTCAGGAGGTATAACCATTCAGCCGCTAACCAGAAGGCACCGCACTCCCTGTCATGTATACTGCTGATGTTGTGTCCTTGGGCAAGACACTTCACCAACCTTATATTAATAATAATAGAGTAGCATCACCCAGGGTTAAATCTGCCCTAGTATTATTTTGGCACAGTAGTTGTTTTTTCCCCACACTCTCTTGGCCCTTAAACACCTCACGCCCCACCTTCATACCTTTTGGAGAGATTTTTAAGCTCTCCCTTGACTTCCTCTCATCATTGGAGTGAGAGAGGAGCCAAGGGGTCAGTACCTCCAGCCAAATGATTTGGTTTCTTTTAAAATTCTGTCTATGGTTAAAGTTGACTCCATCATTTCAGACCTTAGATCCTAAGACGAGCTAATGAATCTATGGCCAAGAGCCTGAAGACATCCCAACATCCTTGTACCACTGTTCGGGTAGGAGGCTAATGTAGCCTGTCCCTTCTTTTAGGTTGTTTTCACACATGTTGGTGCGCTAGATGCAGTTGTGTTTACTTTTCTGTTAGTGCAGTTTGTGTTCACATTCATCATTTACCATAAGCCATGTGATAACCATCAACTTACTGACAAACTTGTTTCCATGACAAGCCTCAAGCATAACATGTCAAAAAGTTATGAAGCGCACCTGAACGCATCATCGCGCGCCTAATGCGTGGCTTCCCCTCTCCGTGATCTGTCAAACTATTAATGGGGACACATGCAGATGGCAGCGCTCTCAAGAAAAGAGGAATTTAGCTCTGTGTGTCACACGATTGCAGGACGTGGAAAGATTCTCCAACTATGCGCCATGACGCTTGCACCGCTCAGGGGATACTACTTCATACACAGTGTGTGTTTGGCAGCTACTTCTTTTTATGCACACTGAGAGGTATCGCTTACTGTAGCTGACTAGTCCAGATGGGTTTACATCCCACAAAATAACAGACAGTAATTAGGCTATCTCTGGAGAAACTACTGGTGGGTCGGTCCGAAAGTCCTTGATAAAAAAAACTTTATCCCATCATCATTGTAATATCTTAAGGAAAGTCAAACTAGTGGACTTTCAAAACAGGACTAACTTAAACACCTGTCTGATTTATAAGGTACTGCATTCTCTTGCACCACTTCCATTGGGGCAGTTTATTAACCCTAACATTAACCCACAAAGGACTACAAGAGCCACTAACAGAGGTGTCATGAAAATACCTCATCGGCGTACCACATTTGGTGGGAACTTATGGAACAGTCTACTACAAACACTGAGAGAATGCACCGCATATAACTCAAATGAAAAGCTGGCTTTGGTCAAATCAAGATTGCACTCACTCATAATACTGAACTGTAGTATCTTAGTGTAAAGACTGGAAAGGGTGTGGTTTTAAATGTAGTATGGACTGTGGATATGTGTAAATGTGATTATTTGAAAAGGTGAAAGTGTTGTTTGTATGAACATCATGTATATACTGTACACTGTGTGAGGAGATATGAAGTGTATGTAAAAAAAAATGTATAGTAGTTGTAGTATAGACCCTGCTTGTATTTGTAAACAGAATGACTGGTACCGGAAGTTAGAAAACACAATAATACATTTCTAATGGAGCAATTAGTGCTAGCCACCAAACATCACAAATTAGCATTAATCAAGACAGGTTTGGCAACTGACAACCACTAGACCTCATCTGAGTAATATCAGACCCTGTGTAACATTGTAATTAGCGTCTATAATTAGCATATAAGCTAAAGGCTATATAATTTACATTTTTTAATTTCAGTGTTAGCAGGACAAATAGTAACAGAAATGTGGCGGACCACAGTAGGTTGCCTTTATTTGCTCAGATTTAATTCATCCAGCACCACAAATCCTACTTTTATAAGTTCACTTTAGCAACCGGTTCTGACTCAGATCTGGGTCACATTAATTCAGAGTCATTTTTAATAAATATATAAACAATAACCATTGGCTCCTGCTGCCCAAAAATCAGATCAAAAGCTCTTTTGCCCCGACCTAAACAGTGCCAGTGTGCCATACCCACTTTCACCCCTGGACTATTATGTGCTAATCACTTCTCTCCAATCTATAGACATTTGAACAGTAGTGTGTGGTGACTTTTTCAAGTGGGCAAGCAAACACCTTGACTTCATTAAGTTTTATATGACAACATTTTGATTTAATTTAAATTTAATTAAAAATCACTTAAATGCCATCCCATCAGTGTTTGATTAGTTGGCTGTTTCAAACTATCTCACACTATTAGTAACACTGTTTGTATACAAAAGAATGTCATTACAACTTTTTTTTTTCCACAATGCTGGCCTTCTCTGTTGCCTTATCAAAGAATGTACCTTAAGTTTTTGTTTTAACTTTAATTCATAAGCACTAAAATGAAGATGGATGGATGAGTGAGGTTACAGCCTTACAGATGAGGGAGGCCTGTTCATCAAGACTCCCCCACTGAGATCCACACTAGACTAGTGCACTGCTAACTGTACTTAGCTGTTGCAACAATGCAATTTCCCCACTGAGGGACTAATAAAGGTTTTCTCAATGCTGCTTCACTATAATAAAACCTCAAAAGAAGCCTTACACATCACATCACAAACCTCCATTTAAAAACACCGCCTCACTGACACTCACCTCTCTGCTCAAGCTGCAAATCCAGTCCATGTTACTTTTTTGAAGAAAAGTCCTGTATTTCCTACATCTGAGTTTGTCCACAACAACCAGAGCCCAGTTCATTCACAGTTCTGTGATATTCACATCCAGTCCCCGGCACGGGCCGCTGGCTCCTCTCCACTCCCCCAGCTCCACTTCTTATGAACATGTCTGACTCTTAACGATGTACGTGAGGCTATCATTTATATGACACGTAGTTTTATGCAGCAGCATGTTCTCATGAGGAACATGAACAGGATTTAAGCTACAAACTACGACTTCTCTGTAGAAACGCTGTTGACACTTTGGCTGCGGATACTTATGGAAAGTTTTGTTGTCTAACGCGGCGAATGCGCACTGTAATGTATGGGGCTGTAAGCTGCACAGTGCGCTGCTTATCGCCCCCTGCTGTCAGCCAGAGATCTCTGTCACTGAGCCTGAGACTGACCACAGCACGCATGCGCGAGCCTCCAAAATAAGCTGCTGGGCTCTCTGCTTGACAAGACCCAGGCAGAAACAGTGCACCATGACTCCGCCTCCATGGAGGAGAAAATAACAGAAATGAATGGCAGAGAGGCAGTACCTGGAGTGGCCAACAGGAGGCAGAAAAAAACAGAGTGACTAAAAGCAGGTGATAGACTGATTCTCTATGGAAGTGAGCGGCAAAGTGAAATGTTTGGAGAGATAGCGATTTAATTTCGTTATAGTTTTAATCCGTGTGTTTTTTTTAGATTTGATTGGTCAAGCACTGCTTGCCTTGCTTGCCCTCACGGCACGTCCATGCATTTGAATGAACATCTGCACAGTGCATTTGGTTGTGTGAACGTCAAACCTGCGTGTACACATTAATCAATCTCAAACCGGTACAAAAAATGGCAGAGTTGTAATTATTTTTTGCTTATGTGGTTGTTTATTTATTTATATATTAAGTTGTACATGTTCACTATAATATAATATATGGTACTCTCTCACCATACTTTTCTGGTTTTGTGTTATTTACTGTCCATGCCCTAGTAGTCATTCGTGGTCTTCTGCTAAACTTACTAGTCATTTGCTACAATAGCTTTCTGCTACACTGGTTATTACATAATAACAACCCAAACACATGTTACATTTAGACATACAGACTTACATTAGTCATTCACTCAGACACACAGTGGTGGGAAGCTACTTCAGCTACAGCTGGCATGGGGCAGACTGACAGAGACATGACCTCCATTCTGCGCCTACAGCCTTTCCAACTTGCCCAAAAACAATTTTATGAACTAGGGAGAGCAGCATTCGAACTGGCAACCTTCCGATTATAGGAAGTCTGCTCTACCCCTTGAGCCACTGCCCAGCAGCTGTTGCTCTGGTGTAGCAATGTGTTGTGTTGTGTGACTGTGTGTCTGGTGGTGGTCAGATTGGTGCGGTTGGCTGTCACGTCTCTGTCAGGGCAGCTGTGGCTATAGAGGTTTACCACCACCAATGTGTGACTGTGAGTTCAATTAATAAGGAACTAATGTGAAGTGCTTTTAGTGTCTAGAAAAAGCACTAAATAAATCCAATCCATTGTAGTACCATAAGCTAGTGGTTCAGAACCTTTTTTGTTTCTTGTGTACCCTCTGGGCTCCTTTACCATATCATGAGTACCCCTTACTCATATGTGTTGATGATTCTTCTGTGGTCATAAACTATTTTATAAAAAAAAAAAAAAAATTATGAAAATTAATAATTAATTTACTTATGACTTACTTTAGCCAATTAACTTGGTTGGTCTTAAGCCCAAAGTGTGACTTGAATGTTGACCTCGATTTTGGACATGAAAGCCTAAAACATGTACAAAATGCATATTCTCCAGCTGGGTATTCCTGATCAGGATCCTGGATCTGGAAAATATTTATTACATTTACTACAAAGGAAATGTGAAATAATTAGAAAAATTCCCCTTTGACACAAGGTATTAAACCTAAAAAAAAAAAAAGACAACATAATATTTAGATAAATTTCTTCAGCAGTTTCACCTTTTTTATCATTGAGACCCGTGCTTCTCTTTCATAAGTTTCAATAGTTCAATAGCTATGAAAACTATCGCAAATATGTTCTTATCATCTTGGTAATAAATTATGAAATAATTTCAAGCAGCCGCTGCAAAATGTCCCTTTCTGGGTCCTTGTATGGTTGGGATACACTGCCATAACCCACCAACTTGTTTTTACTTTACAGCATGTACGTATGTGTTTATATCGGAGACTCTCAACAACCTGAATAAATGTGTCTCTCTAGGTTAAGGTTAAGGTTGAGGTGTACTTTATGGGCAATAATGTTTCCATAGGAAAATGTATTTCTTGCATTTGACCCATCCTTCAATGTCGCTGGGGTAATCTGTCAGAGGGGCCCTTCTTCAGGTTCAGGATCTTGGTCAGGAGTACCTAGTTGGAGGATTAGAGTTAGCCCTGTGATTATGATTGTCAGGGCTGCACCAACCATACCCCAGCGGATGGGCTACAGCCTATTTCAATTTTCTGTTAAAAATGAAATTTTACGGCCTCTACGTTTAAATGAGCATGAATTTTAATAAATACTGTATAGCTCTGACTGAAAGAGACTGGCGTTGCTGTAAGTGTGTGTCTAATGCTTCGCTCCAATTGATGTAGTCACATAGGTGGCATGGGAAATATAATATGCCAAACCAAAATCTATTGAACACATTTAATTTGATGCATAGCTAATTCAGATGCTGAAGTGTGGTGTGAATGCAAGTCAGTACCAGTCTCTGAACGCAACATATAGTTTAATTATTAAAATGAACTGATAGAAACAAATCTGTTTTTGTTTCTTTTCAACATGGGATGCACATTTAGCCAAATGTATTCCTACTGCAGCCTAATGAGAATGAATGCTGAGGTGGGATCTGCCAGACAGCCATTAACGCAGCTGTACATGAATGATTGCTCTGTGTCCTCTGGAGATGGAAACCAGCCAACAGATTTGAGCTAACACATGCATTACAACAACTCCCTCTGCTGTGTTGTTCTGATCTGGGTGTGAGATAATGGTACAGTTGTTAAACACTATTTATGTATTGGTATTTGTACAACATAAATAACTTTTATATCTGTTCTTATCCCATTGACAGTAGTTAGCACTTGCTCACAGGCTCTTTTTATACTGGGGCAACCTGTCAGGAGCAGTGGGCAACTACTGAGCAGCGACAATACTAAACCTTTGCCACAAATCCACCTCCCAGCAAAGGTAAGTATAAGGTGCATGCAATAGCAGTATGTGTATGAAATCATTAATGATGCTTTGGGCTTGTGCAGTGATTGCCTATGACCCTCAGAACC
Organism: Bostrychus sinensis; assembly: GCA_020698575.1. Lineage (NCBI taxonomy): Eukaryota > Metazoa > Chordata > Actinopteri > Gobiiformes > Eleotridae > Bostrychus > Bostrychus sinensis. The sequence goes on along the minus strand of CM036254.1, from coordinate 27,851,675 downwards.
ACCTGTCTTTCATTGAAAGTGTTTACAGGGCTTGTACTTTAGAACAGTGTTTCCCAACCAGGGGTACAGGGACCCCTAGGGGTATGCTAGCACTTTGCATGGGGTACTTGGATTTAGTTTCATAATTTATTTCCACAATGATAAGAAAATAATTGAGTTCTTTTTCATATTGGACTATTAAAACCTAATGAAAGACAAGCACAAGTGTCTCCCCACCAAAGAATAATAGGTGAATATTATATTGCATTTTGTTACAGATTATTTAGGAATGTCTTTTTCCTGTTAAAAAATAATGTTCATAAGTTGTCATGTTATCTTCCTCTAACCAAAATATAACTATAAACCCATTAGTCATGGTATATAGTGGATAATGCAATGCTCCCCTCTACCCTCTGAAACCAGTTGGACTATTAAAACATAATGTATATATGAAAAGGTTTAATGACAAGTTGGCAACTGCAAACACTAACAATTCCTTTGGTATTATCACCAAGCCAGCAGTTTGAACCCTTGTATCATACTTGAAGATAAGCCTGATTCTCAGCCAGCCACACAATTCATTGTAAATGCTAGTGTTGTACTTAAATGTTCTTTTAATATTTTGGTGTGATGTAAATGACGATGACTGCACCCCATTGGCATCCCTCCCTTTCAGCAAAACTAGGTCAGTATTCCACTTTTATTTTATTTATGGCTCTGATACAGACACATGACAGTCAATGAGGTGGCACAATCGGCTTGACCTTTGCTGTACAAACCATGGTCAGATATCATTTCACGTCCGCAGTCAGGCATGTGCCTTCAGACAGCTGTCACTGAACCAAGGTTGGAGTTGACACTTTTCCAACTCGCTGCGTGTGCTTTATGCAGTCACACTTCAGGTTGTCTTGTCATCTGTGAAAATAGAAGAGAAGTGATTTGACTTCAGAGGCTCTGTGAGCACAAACAATGCCTCTCAACAATAAAAACTTTGATATTTTCTCATTTTTTATGTGACATAACATGCACATATTGTAACTCATACTTCAGCATGCTGGCCTATTGTAGCTAGAAAGAAAAACTTAGCTTCTAAACTTCTTCTAAACTAACCACCATTGGTTATTGGTTATTAGGTTTAAATGACAGAAAGCTCAGTGATGGAAAGTAGGGTTAGGGTTTGTTCATTTACTTACTAATTTTGAAAATGTTACAGTTTCCTAAACCTTACCTTTACATTCACTTGAGTATTTGAATGAGTAAATGAGAATTTTTGACTTTAGTAGTAGTGATAGAAGAGGTGATGGTGTTTGTACTTGCACCAGCAGCAGTAGAAGCAGTCCAAAGAGGTTATTTTGGTCTTACACCTCCATTATTTGTAATAACTGCCTTGTTGTCTTTCATTGTGTTATGTCCTTAAAGGTACTTTTTATGTACAGTCTTGTCAAAGAATGATTTCTGTCACCTTGTGGAACCGACAATAAAGTCTATCTATTCTATTCCAAGATATTCCAGGTATAACTTATTATGCTGAAGTGGCTTTTTGAGCTTTAAATCTTTTTATGTTGTTTGCACCTCAAAAACATACCTGGAGTAGTATTTTGTTTCATCCACACATTTTTGAGTAATTCTGTATGCTGAGCTGCTGCCCTTCTCGAGCTGGAAACACTCACTCTCACCACTCTACATAGACACGTGAAACCAGGAAGTGCTCCTGCTCATTTCTAAAACCCATACACTGTCATCAAATTAGTTCTGGTCATTTTAGCGCTTAAATTGCCGTCACTATGAAGCGGTCAGCTAAATTATCTGTTAGCATCATGTTAATAGCCATGCTTAATAGCCATTTTCTGCTCTGTCCAGTACCCACCATTGTCAGCAGGGGGGTGGGCACAAAAAAATTAGTTGGCAAGACATGTCACAGCAACATCATGAGACCCCTTGGAAGAAAACTGTAGGAAGTAGTCGGAACATGTCAAGGTACAATACAATAAAAAGAAAAGATTAAGTGTCAAGTACTGTAGTAGAAGTAGTTGTACCATTAGTATTTATAGTAGTAATATAATGCAGTTGCACTGTGGCGGCATGGTGGCTTAGTGGTTAGCACTTTCGCCTCACAGCAAGAAGGTCCCAGACCGTGTGGGGCCTTTCTGTGTGGAATTTGCATGTTCTCCCCGTGTCTCCCCATCAACCACAAAAACATGCACAATAGGCTAAAACCTCCAGCTAAGTACTCCTGACCAGGATCCTGGCTCAAGATCTGGAGAAGGGTCCCTGGGCGCTGCACTGCAGCAGCAGCCCACTGCTCCTGACAGGTTGCCCCAGCGGCATTGAGGGATGGGTCAAATGCAGAGAATGAATTTCCCTACGGGGATCAATAAAGTATACCTTACCTTACCTTACCTTGTAGGCTAGTAATTGTAGTAGTTATGGTTATAGTAATAGTAGAAGCAGTAAATACTTGTAGTTGTGTAATATTTTTTGCAGTGACTCTTCTTCCAGATCTGAAAACACCAAATAAAAGTGCTTGTTGGATTAATCAATGAAAGGGGAAAATCCTGGGAAAGAGTTACATACCCGCTCCCCTGAGTTACATAGTGATTGAGCGCTCAGGGGAGGAGCAGTTTAGCAAGTTACTACCACTAAAATAGATGCAGATTTACTTTAGGTTAAGGTCCAAATACTTCACAGTGTCACTCTGACTGCAGTATTTTCACATACACTGGTGCAGAGATAGCAGCCACGTGTTCCTGTCCCCGTTTGACTGGCCATGGCTCAGACTGGCAGATAAGAGCACACTAAATAACACAGCTGCTCAGAGGCCAATCTGTGCAGGGATGGGTCCAGCCCAGAGGAGCGACCCCCTCCGCTGCTGTGACAACTTAATCTGGAGAGGGCAGCTCTTCAGATGGACTTATTCCCTGCGGGTGTGTGTGTATGAGACAGACATGTTTGCTCTTGGCAGCACACACTTTTCACTCGAAGACATGACAGTAAAATCTCTTCTAAATACCACACTGACCAAAGAGCCATAGCATAGTGTATGGCAGTATAGTGTAAAGCTCCAAATCCTGTCATACAAGGCACACATCAGTATCAACTGTTTTTAGTGGCCACTGTCCAGGGTGTATACAGCCTTAGGTCCATACTTACTAGGAAAGGCTCCAGTATAAGTGGAAGGAAAATAATGAATGGATTAATGACATGTGCCCTCCTCCTACAGTCCAGTGACACTGAGGTATAAAGGTGAATTGGTGAATGCAAATTATCTACAGTATAGGGAATGAATGGGAGAATGGATGATTGTTTGTCAGCGTATGTCTATACGTGTTGGTCCTGTGATTGGTCAGTGGTCAAGGGTGAACACTGCCTTAGGCCCATAGTTCGTGAGATACCATGTCCCCTAATGGAAATAAGCAGGCTGTTGTGTATAATACAATATACAGTTTTAAAAATGCACTGATTTTAACGGTGCCTGAACAACCACACCACACACAAACCAGTCAATAATACATCATTTCAAAAATAAAACAATAATACAAAATGTAAAAAACATGAAGTTATAATAATTATAATTATAATGCACTGTTTTTTTTTTTCCAACACACTCAAAGTTGCTTTACAGTGGGTGGGTGATAGACAAAACAGCAGTATTCAATGATCCCCCGGTTCTACAGCTGCCGCTATTGCATATGATTATTGATTAGAAGCATTTGTTTGGATAGAAGCAATATTTAAGCCTCTATATGTTTATAAGGAAGATATGCAACAGCAGGCTAGTCATATTAGCCTTTAGGACAATGGTCTGAACAGCTGCCAATACAGTACTAACACAATGCTTATGCTCAGTTTAACTTGAGCTGTAGTCAAGGTTGTAGCTACTGTAGTTACTAGATGTGCTCTACCAATGAACCAATAACAATACCACCATTTTTAACATAGCTTTCTCTAATGCTAGTATGCTAACTACCACACCAGCTGCTGCGAAACCACACTGCAGTAGGCTCCATTTACAATTTCAATTGAATATATTAACCACATTCCCAGCATGCTTTGGGAAATGCTAAAAAATGATTAATGCTTTTAACTATCGCAGTTTGGAGCTACTGGGAGCCTCATAATGACTTTTCTTCTGCATTCCTCCGCTCCTATGTAAGTCCACTGGATCGCCGTAACTCTTGTTATATGGCTCAGCTCTGACACTGCATTTACTGTCCCCACATGGCGCGCTAATGAAATGAACAGAAGGCATGTACCGGCATTTGAGGCGAGAATATGAAGGGGATTTATTATGATCGATACGTTCCTACGACATGTTTGAGAATTGGTAGCGTCAAGGGAGAAGTGTCTCATCTCGCCAGATATATTTCCAGACTTTTGGCTTCCTCCTTCACTTAAAAAGCAACGTGACTAACGGGGCTCGAGCGCGTGTGAACAATCGTGCCGCCATCTTCAAGTGTCTACGGAGGCGGTTATCTCATGCCTGTCTAATTGCGGGGAGCTTGTGTGTGTCTATCTGCTTGCTCTTAATTAGGGAAAGCAGTGAGCACCGTGTTTCTGGAGGGTATTTTATGGCTATGTAAACATCATACATCATGATTCAGTGAGGTGCGGCGAAAGTGAGGGGCCCCGGCGGCTGCCAAAACTCACTCGAATCGCTGTGGAGATAGCGAAGTGGGGGAGGTGGAAGCAATGATGATGATGAGTTTGTTTCCATGGGTCACAACACATAAGGGCAGATAGTTATGAGTAAACACGGATTTTTTTTTAAAGTGTCAGATGTGTTCACAGTCAAGAGGAAATGATCTAGTCACATGTTAAATAATAAATGCTTGTTTTCTCTTGAAGTGAAGAGGTTTGTGTCTTTTACAGGCAGCGCGGTCCCACTGCCGCAGGAAATAAGAGCTTGCTATAAAAAGATGCAGGGATTCACAGCCAGACAAATAGTGAGAAACAGAGAGGTGGCTAATTAAAGGGACTATACGGATTTACTTTTTAACACTTAGAAAAGGAGGTATGTAATATTGCTGAATTGCAGTGAAGAGTGAGAGTGAACGATTGTCTGTCTGTGTATGTCTCTGCTGTAACTGTCCACTGTCCAGGGTGTGCCCCACCTAAGGCCAATAGGCTCCAGTAATCGTGACCCTTAACAGGAATAGGTGAAAATGAATGAATGAATCACTGGCGATTGCTCAGAGACAGCAAGGGAAGCTGAATTCCCCCTAAAATGTAATAAAATAAATGATCAAATATGCGCTGTTGAATTAACCCTTGAGCCCAAAAAAAGTGTCCTTTTGAAATTTTATTTTTATTTTTTTATCTACCTTTTGTATTCAATTTGGCTCAGGTGTGTATTTCACTAATCATCACTTATGTTGATATTCTAAACACAAATCTAATATTTCTTAATTTTTTACACTTTTTAACTAAATTTGTTACGTTGCTCCTGTTTAGTGTCCCTGTCACAAAACATCATAGAAATAGTTTACGTTAATATTATTTTCTACTTTTTGGCATATTTTTTAATTAACTTGTGCCCTAACAATAAATACCAAATATTTAATTATTTTCAGAATTTTAAGCCTTTTTATGCAATAGGATCTAAATTTTTTTGTATATTTTCAATATTCTCAATGTAAAATGGATTTTTCAACATTGCTTTAGATGGATTTGGGACCAGTTTTATGGATTTTGGTGGGAGTTGGTTTTTAGATTCTACATAGCACAGAAAATGATGACCCCTAAATATACATTTTTGGGGAAGTCTTTGACATGCCCAAAAATGCCATTTTTTAAGTGTTGTTTTTAACAATTTGAGCTAGTACATACTTAAAATTCTGAAAATAATAAAATTTTTGGTAATAATGATCAGGACACAAGTTCATTAAAATAGGAGTTAAAAAATAGCATTTACTTTAAAATTAGCTTTAATGTGGGCTAAAATTCATTTAATTTTATGAATGTGTGAATACGGGATAAGCTGTTTAAGGCCAGTTCTCCAACATGATTTCCCTATCACATCATGGCCACATGCGGGGTGTATAAAGCCCTATTGATGCTGAGCTTCAATAGATCCCTATGGGACAGCACCGAACAGTTTTTACATTGCAAGGAAGCAAGACGGTGATCGGATAAATGCTAAATTGTCACTTCCCAGGAAGCTGAGCGTCAACAGGAGTCAATGGAGCAGTGGGCGGGCCATGAGTTCGGGTGATGGATGATGATTGGAGGAACTGGCTGAACACCTTTTTCACTAGCATCACAATTTTTTCTATGTGCGAAAAGTTATTTGCTAAAGTGTTGTCCAGCATATAAAGAGAAACCATATACCCACAAGTTAGTTAGTTAGTTAGTTCATTCATTCATTAGCATACCTTGTAGGGAAACTTGGCCCAGCCAGCCCAGCACGATGGCATCCACTGTTTAACAGCCCTTCATCTGCCACTGGAATGAATGTATTCTGATGTATAATGTCTATTAAACATTTACTGATATCAGAAATAAAGTCAGAAATTGCTGTCCTAAATTGTGAATGATGTGCTATTTCTTCATATTTTATTGACAAAGCTTTAAAATCCAAAGCCAATCACCCAATATCCAGGCCAAATCAGTGCATTTTTGTGTCTGCTCTGTCTGTGAGAGAGAGACAGGGGGCGGGTCTGTGCACAGCACTACTTACTACTACTTACAGCCACACAGTGTTTTCATATTGTTCTGCAAGTTTTGGGTGGTTTTTAGATTGCTGTTGGGCAAATCTTTTGGCAAACCTGGCAAAATGTACTTTGAAGTTAAGGTAGAATGCATTTTACCTATCAATCCCATGCAGGTCAGGAAACCGGTCAGGAGCAGTGCCCAGGGGACCCTTCTCCAGATCTAAAGCACACATCTTGGTCAGAAGTAGCTGGATGATTAGCATCCGGAGAAAACGCACTCGAGTATGGAGAGAACAGCAGACTGTGTAGACTGTAGTGTAAAGCTTTAGTCTGAACTCTCTGCAGTCTCCACTTGGCTCCTTATTTCAGAGAAGCGCAGAGATATTTAACCCTGCTGGCTCTCTCGGCTGTACGGAAGCCCATGATGGATGCGCTGTGCATTATCAGCCCGTCTTTAGCATTTATTATATATTTGAAGTTGAACATGCTCATTCCAACTTTGTCACAGATAATGAAAAATGGTGAGGGGATATAAGCACTGGGGACTGCTCTGCTCTATCACAAAATGCAAATGTGTGCAAGTGTAGTGGAAGCAGTTCAGATAAAACACAGGAAGGGCAGACAGGAGAATATACGCTCTTGGGCTAAATGTATGTATGAAAGCATAAAGCTGAGCACAAAATGTTGAGCATTAAAATGTTGGATCATTTTGAGGCACAGGATTTTGACAACATGTCTCAGAGCATGAAATATAATATTGAATTTAAAAATATTCATAGACTATTAAATGGACAGTAATGCTTAACAGTCTGACGCTTTAGAAACAGAAATGCATATCATGCTAGAACCACAGTATGCCTGCACATCATATATTCATCCATAAGCACCCCATATAGAGTTTTTGTTATGTAGACTGTGTGCCAAAACCACTTATAATGATGTTTATGTTAAATGGTGTCCCTGTAACTGAGTTTTTGAAGTTTTGTGGCTAATTTGAACAAAGATGGCTTCTTTTTTACAGTTAAATATTTCCAAACTGTGCTCTATAAAGTAAGGAGACATTGGGCTTAAATTCTTGCATAGCAGTTGAGGCCAAACAAATGTGACTATAGGAAGCTCCAATGCCACAAAAGGGTTATGATTTTAGTATCTGTACAATGCCAAAATGTCTACACATACAAATACAAAAAACAAACACATTACTTTACACACTATTCTGGAACACACTATGAACACTATGATTATTAGGCAACTTTTGATAAATTTGCTGAGTGATGAGACGAACCTCATTTAATTTAGAGTAAAGCCCCTGTCTCACTGTGCCATTGAATGATTGTGTTTAAAAAATGGAATGAAATGTTTATTGGATGTTTCTATTCATTTTTCAGCTGGTTTTCAGACATATTTAGACGCTGACAGATGGCGCCAGCCATTTGAAACTTTGAACATGTTCAAAATTTTCAATGGCCAGCTTCAGATAGCAATTGGCAGTTCTCATATGTTACTCTGGTGTTTTTGTTTGTTTTTTTGTTTTTTTTTGACATTTACACCCTTACTGGAGCAGAATCTTACTGGTTTTTAGACTTTAATGGCTGTTGGACAGGCGGACAGCTCATCCATCTCCAGCTATGGAACGCACCATATGTCTATGGAACAGTGAAACCAGCAAGAAAACATCTGAATGACGTCAAAGAAACATTCATTCAATGAATACATGAGCGCCTTATCTCAGGCCAAAAACGATATGGATGGAGGAACATCTATTAACATCTAATCACATCTAAATAACAGTCAAAACACATGTAAAAGAGATAAGTGTGAAAAACGCCTTGGCAATGGCCAGATGGGCAGAAAAGGACATATCCAGCTGGTATTAAAGGCATTATGGAAGAATTTGCCAGCGACTGAGAATCCAGGGACTGTTTTTGAAAACAGCGCATGCTTAAGACCAGAGTCGTCTTTTCTCGTCTTTTTTCGGGGACACGCCTCCCAAACACATGAGTGCACAAGTGAACAACAACAGCCCACGGACTCGCTCTCACCAGTACATAACTCACTACTACTGTCGTGTCATTACAACAAGGGTAGAAACTATGGTTGGTCTTACAAAATAGTATTGCAAAAAACGAAAGCCAGAGTAATGGAGGTAATGAGAAAATAAATGTTTTTCTTTTTAATGTATCAGCTTTCATGGACCTTGGATACTGTCCTGAAGAAGTTAGACTGCAGATAGTGCTGTTTCCCTACCACTCCAGGTAGGAGAACAGCACCAAAACCTGTATAAACCAGCCAGCAAGACACATCACTGTAACATCAGGTGACTCTTCTGAAGAAGGATGCAGAATGTGTCTGAAATATTATGTTTAAATGTTAAAGGATACACTGGAGACAGTCTGGGCTAAATCATACCTGTTCATTTGTTATGCAGCCTAAAGAAGCCAACTGTCATTTTATTCCCGGAAATAAATAAATTGCAAGATTTGGAGTCTTGTCGTGTGTGTGGCTGTAATATAAATATTGCCCTTTATGTCTCCATGGCATTAGCCCTGAAGTACATTATCCAAACCTCTCGGGGGCATTAACATTTGATGGTGGCGGCCCCGTTAATGAGCCCAGGGTCGAGTTCAGTGTATGGCAGTGAACGGGGTCTGGGATAGTGTTACACCGAAACTCCACTCTGACACCTGCTAATTAACCGGGGCCAGTGCTGAGTCCAAACCACAGCACCCCCCCGTCTCCACTCGAGCGGGCAGGTAATCAGGCTTAGAGCTGCAGATGTGGTACTGTGATAGGTACAGTGAGAGAGAGAGAGATTAAACTTACTGATTTTATCCGGAGCTGGAGAACGTCCTGCTGCCAGCTGGCCCAAGACCACCTCAGTACACAACCCAACATCACCATCTGTTTTTGTAGGCTCCTAATAGTATAACTTCTTTTTAGGATCAATACCTCATTATTCCTTTAAGAAACACTATTAAGACTGAGTTTTTTTAGCCTCTTAACAACTGGGGTTATTTTGCTTAAAACGCCTGAAAATTTCCAAATTAAAATTAAAGCTGTTTTTGAATCCTTTGGAGTATAAATACAGTACATGTTTAGACTCTTTGCAAAGGTAACACTCTGTAGTTTTTGCCATACACTTTGGAACACACAGAAGTTAAAGGGTTTCTTCTTTGTTTTTATGTAAAAACAAACAACACAGAGCTGCAGCTGGAAGGTATAGACTAAAGCACATTAGGTTTATTTGGTAGGGATGGATGCAAAAAAATAAAAAAATAACACAGACTGTAAAACATGCAGTCCCATGCATGTATCATAATGCTTTTAGCAAGGGCTAATTTGCAGCATTTGTCCCTAGACGGGCTTTTATGCACGGTAAAGATAGAGAAAAGTGCACAGAGTGATGTTAAAAGATAACAATAATGACCAAGACACGGAACAAGAAGGGGATACAAAGACACAACAGCTCAAACATGAGTACAGTGCTGCTGGCACATCCAAGATTTAGTTGTTTTTTTTTTTATTGTTTTTTTTTTTTATTATTAATCTTGTCACCGACTTTAAATTGACAGGAAGCAAATTCCAAAGTCCAGCACCTCTCATTTAAAATGCAGTTTGGGCAAAAGAGGTTTTGCAAAAAGGCAACTTTCAGTGTCCACTTGAAGCTGCTCTGAGGGATCTGCTGCAGGTTGCTCTGACATTTACTCAGTGGTTCAGGGGTAAGTGCATTTAGACATTTTAAAGTCAGTTTCAGAAAGTTGAAATTAATCAGATTTGTATATGTTAAAATGCTATATTTTGATAAAATATTACAGTGATGATATCTAATTAGCTTTTTGTCTAAAATCCTCAAGGCCTGGTTGTACAGGCTTTCAACTGGTTTTGGTATGGTCTGGTTTGTCTGTGACCAGACAGCTCCATAAGACAGATGAGAAAAGAAAATGATTTACTATATTTATATTTATCCATGCACAAATCATAAAGTCCATTTAGTCTTCAAATGGACACTTTAGACATGCTAGTAAAATATGCTATAACTCCTGAATACTTCAACATACTGTACACTGTAAAAATAAATAAATAAATAAATAAATAAATAAATAAATAAATAAATAAATAAATAAATAAAATGTTGCAAAAAATTCAAAAACTCAAGGCAAAAAGATCCCTCAAAAATTTTCAGTTTTGGGGCCGACTCAAAATCTCAAGTTTTCAACAACCTACCTAATTTGATGTTTATACATCTAAAAACTTTAAATTTTAAGTTTTACAATGGATAGTAAGTTGGCTGTAAGATGAGTAAAAAAATATGATATAATATGATATAATTATGACATTTTCAGTGTTTAATACAGTATAAGTTGAAAAAAAAAAATTATAAAAATGACTTGCCTCCATCCAGTAGTCCTACACAAATGCTTTAGAGACCAGGCTGCAAAATATTTCACCTGTGAAGTCACTGTTGGGTTTTGAGAGTTTTTTTTTCCCCCTACTGGAGCCTACCCCGAGGCCACAGTCACATTTCCAGTGGTGGGACAGGGCTTTTCGAAACATTTCTATTACCTCCCTGCCCCACACACAGAGATGACTGCAGAGAACAGGATTTTTCCTCTTTGACTATGGCTTTGGCCAAGTGTGCGTGCATGCATGTGTGTGTGTGTGTGTGTGTGTGTGTGTGCTGCACCTGTGAAGCAGAAGAGATATGTAAATGATGCAGGTGTGGAACTGGCTCCTCCGATCTCAAATCAAAGCAGCAATTGGGATTCAATAAAACAAATGTGCAATGTCAAGTACCTGCATGTGTCTGATACCTGATGCATTACAGCTAATATCTTTGTGGAGAATGAATCTGATGAACTTGTGTGGGAAGGTTGGGGGTTGGATCCCTGCAAGCATAACAAACTCTTGTTGTGTCCTTGGGTAAGACACTTCATCCACCTTGAATGTGTCAGTGTGATTGTGCCCTGAGTGTGACTGAGTAAATAATGTGCCAAATTATAAAGCAGTAATGCATTATTATTATTATTATTATTATTATTATTATTATTATTATTATTATTATTATTATTATTATTATTATTATAAAATTGTGTATGTGCGTTTCTGAATTAGTGTGCATGATTCTTTTTTTTTTTTTATTTGTGTGTCTTAAATTTGTGTGCATGATTCCAAATTTGTGTGCATGTTTTTTAGATTTGCTTGCAAGATTTTGTTTGTTTGTTTTAAATGTTGTGCATGTTTATAGATTTGTGTGTTTTTTCAGATTTGTGGGCATGTTTCAAAATTGTGTTTCCCAAACCGTGTGCATGTTTTCCAAATTTTGTGTGTGATTTCAGTTTTGTGTGCGTTTTCATATTTCTGTGCATGTTTTTGAATGTGTATGCAGTTTCACATTTGTGTGCATGTTTCCAAATCTGTGTGCCATCTAGGTCTATTAATTTTACATGAAATCTGTATCATTGCAAGATAGGGATGTCACATGCAAGAGCACTAACCACTCTGCCACTGTACCACTTTTATATATTGTATTGTAACAAAAGATTTTTATTTCTGCATTTTTAAATCCCAGCTTTTTCATATTGTTTACCTGTTTCTTGAATGTTTACAGCCCTCCTTATGTAATTCAGATTAATGAATTATTTATTTGAACATGAGAAGGGAATTTAAAAAAGGCAAAATCATTTAGGCCTGAATGAATAATGACATCTATAATGTATTTTTTTTTAACATACAAGTCAAAATGTCCAAAATGCGGTATTGCGATATTAAGACTGAACTTAAATGTTTAGCAAGTCCAAGGTTATGACAAAGCAACACTATTAAGACGATCATTGTGTCTAAGCTGAGATAAAGAGGTAGGTTGATGTTAATCATATGACAAGTAGCTGTTGGCCATGTAAACAAGTCGTTCCATGTCTCATCAATAACGACCTACAAAGGCTGACACAACTAAATGTCACTTATCGACACACACACCATCCAGTATCATTGATCCAACTCACAGTTAGTCAATTGTCCATTGATCCCATTCACATTTAGACTTTAATTACAACAAAACACAGCAATATTTTACTATAAATGTTTCTGTTTTATTGTTCAGTAACCCTCTGAACAGTCAGATAATAAGATAATCTGCTGCCAGCAAGTCATCTGCCATTGTAAATCCACTTTTAAGCTGTCTGTTTGCCTTGTCCTCTTCTATGACTGAATTTCTTGGATTAAATATTCACCACTCCCCACTGCGATGAAACAGCTCCACAGTGGGAGTGACTCAAGGGAAGAAGCTTGAGTGGTTTCTTTACTGTTATACTGTATATTTATTGTTTACTAACACCAGTGCAGGCACGTGCAGAGTGGGGGGCGGAGGGGGCTTGATGTGCTTGTGTCACATGATTTGTAAGACAAAGCCATGAAAGTATTATGCACGCACGTTAGATAATTTCTGTTTAAATACGGAGCTTTTGACCGCTACTAGATATTTAAAAAATGCTTCCATAAAATGCTTTGTGATTGTTGTTAGCATAAAATCTTTTTAATTTTAGACTGGGTTGCTTATAAATAATGGATTGCAGTTAGCATTTAGGCATTTGAATGCAATTAAATTGCAAGAATTTGCTATAATTGTGCAAAAATACAAACATAGTTGGTGATGCGAGCTGGCAAAATGTGATCTGATAAGAAAAAATGTGATGTCCCAAAATCTTGTTCCCACATAACTTATTTAATTTATTAACTTACTAGAAATGTCTAAGGACTTCCTCATAGTGCTGGGAATAATTTTCATCTTGTCAGAGCATGGATAAAATTACATTATTTAGTTTAGTGTCATGCAGTGTGTGTTTTCTTTACATTTTATATGTTCATTAGTTTTTTATTATTTTCCCCAAATTTTATTAAAAATGTATAGCTTCATCCTTACCGTATTGCAATATATCATAGTATACACAGAAATGTAATAGTTGTGTGAGAGTCTTGCTTGCCACAGTCCTAACACAACAGTGTTTTAAAATCTGGTTATACGTATGTGCCCCTTTTTCGCTTTGAGCACCTGCCCCTGTACAAGTCTCTGCACGTGCCTGCACCAGTGTGTCCTATAGGGATTTCTTTAAAAAGTGCTAAGTGGGACAAAAAGTATTTGGTGCAATTTGGTGGGACGAAGTGAGACAAACTCGATAAATTTGATGTGCCATCCAAAAACACACCAATTTTGCAAAGTAATGTTTTTGAACAAAACATTATTTATTGGAATAAAAGAGGAGGAACAGCAAAAAAATCTAACTTTAAAAAAGAATTCTCTCAGTCTGCATTTTTTCCAATACAATCCAGCAGCACCATGAATAGCCCTTTTCTGAAACACACAAGCAAGACAGGATGCACCATGTGTACTTTTTGTTTGACAGTTCAGCTTCCAGTAAGGTTTTCTCTTTCACCTCATAGCTGTAGCACTCTGTCCAGCTATATACAAAGTTGTTCTTAACTAGAATCTCACTTTCTTATAAGGTCCTCTGAGCACCAATGAAAAAGTAGGACATTTTTTTCCATATGAGGGGCGGTGGACAAGTGCTCAAATGGCTGAACGGTACAATGAAAAGTGGAGCAGGTGGTCACTTTACATACAACCAATCAGGAAACACTGTACACACATATGGAGAGCAGCTTCAGTACTAGGGAAGTTTGTAAATGGTTATGACTGAAAAGAAGTATGAGCTGAGATGGAGAGGATGTGAGGATTTCCAAACTCACTTGACTTTGCAATGAAAGGGTCTTGCTGGTTATCATTATCATTATATTGTCATCTTCACAAGTTTGCCATTAAAAATATTGAAAAGCTAAAATGAATTTATTTCATAAAAGTCCTACACAAAAATGCATGCTCACAAATCAATCAACCTTTGTATAGCACTTTAGAAAAGCAGCAGCTGGACCACAGTGCTTTCCAAAGTGCAATAATAAAAAGGATAGGAACAACTAAAAACAGGTTAACTGTAACAGTTTAAAACAAGAGTAGAAACTCTTAAGAATAAAATAGAATAATACAAGTGTCACAAAGCAGTTAAGTACTAAAAGCAAGTCTAAAGAGGTACGTTTTTAGCTTAGCTTTGAACAAAGGCAGATACGTGAAAGAGGAGTTTGCTCCTCCTCCAGCAGTGCTTAACCCTCTCAGGCTCAAATTAAGTTTTAGTAACAGGAAAAATCTGATATTTGGGGGACATAATCATATGGGGTAGTAATAAACAATTCTGACTTTTTTTTTTTTTTTTTTTTTGTAATTAGGTAATGAGCATTTAGCTGTTGCAAATCTGCAACGCCTGCCTGGAGAGGGTTAATTTGTTCTAGGAACAGAAAAGTAAAACACTGGGTTCACTGGAGCTTTGAAGGAGAACCATGTAACACTTTACTTGTTTCTTTCTTGTTTTGGTTGCAGTTTTTGCTATGGACTTCCCTCTACATTTCGCAGTAAAGCTCTTAAGTCCAGTTGACTCCTGTGTGACCCCTTCGCTCAGCTTGACTCTTGTTTTCACCTCCTTGTGTTTTCTCTGTCTTTTAGCTGTACTAGATGATGAAAATTTAAGAAATACTAAAGCCATTTGCACGCTTGCAGTTATTACTAACCGGGATGTGTTGCTTTCTCATGAGACCTGAGACTTGAGGGACACCTGGTCAGTGCCCCCATTCTTGCCAGTTTTTCACCAAAATATGTCAGGAGGTGGTGCAGGAGGCTTCACTCACCATCATTCACCCTGCTCCAACTAATTTAGCCTTCACGTTGACTCCCAAGCTGTTTAATTAAGGTTAAAAAGTTACATTGTTTCATTATTTTTGCTTATTAGACTGTGCAATCAAACATTATATGGACACTTCTGATGTTGGATGTACTGTTGGTCTAAAGACGCTTGGTTTGCTTATAACCTCAACTCCAGAGCAAACTTTCTCCCATTTTCCTTGGACTGTACTTTGGCGCTGCAGGATTATTTCGGAGAAGAGCAGAGAGAGAAAGTCTGAGCCGTGACTCATTCCTGTCCCTTCCACTCACTGGAGGCCAAACGCGTTCAAGCTCCCGCCGAGCCTCACCTGCTGCTGTATCCCAGGCACTTCTCATTGCCCCGCTTCCACCTTTTATTCACTTCTGCTTCTCCAACTTGACTCATTGATCAAGGGACCGGCTGCAAACCTGTTTAAAATGAAATAAAATAAGAGAGAGTGTGTGTGTGAGAGTTCCCTGATGTAGCAGCTTTCTTCCCTAAGCACATTTCAGGGTCTGTGTCACGACTACATCTGCGGCAAACTAAAAAAAAAATAAAAATAAAAAAATACATCAGAGATCTTTTGAGTCTCTGGAGAAGTGGGAGAATGAGGGGGAAAAAGGCTTTTTTAAATGAAACTCAAACAGGGAAAAGCTGCGGTGCGGGGATACGGCAGCTCTTAATGCAGCCTTAGAAAGGTAGTAGGTAAGTATCGAGAATTTCAATCACAAGACGAGAGTGCAAAATTAATCAGGGAAATGTGAAGGGCTCTTGACGTTTCAAGCAAAAAGATCTTGGGATCACAGGAAGAGCAGCGGCTGCAAATTACACATCAGGGTTAGACAATAAGGTAATCTCCTGCAGGTTCAAGGACCTGAAATGAATGAGAATGAGGATATATGCATATGAGTGTGTCCTAATATGGTGTTTCCCAAATTGTGGGTCAAGATCCAAAAGTGGTTAAAAAAAAAAAAAAGTGGTTCATGGGAGGGTGAGGGTTTTTAAAGCCACAAAGGTTGTTGGAAAACCCAATCCGAATTCCAGAAATGTTGGGCTGTTTTAAATATTTGAATAAAATAAAAACTAAAAAACTTTCAAATCACATGAGCCAATATTTTATTCACAATAGAACATAGATAACATAAGAAATGTTTACACTGAGGAATTTTACACTTTTGTGGACAAAATGAGCTCATTTTAAATTTGATGCCTGCTACAGGTCTCAAAATAGTTGGGACACAAATGGCAGAAAAAAGCAAGAAACTTGATAAGCTATAAAAGAGATGTTTTAGCTAGGCAGAGTCTCTCAGAAGTAAAGAAGGGCAGATCTGTGGAAGATATATAAAAAGATTGTGAATAAAAAAATAATGTTCCTCTCTGCATCTGAGAGACAAGGCCAAAGACCTTTATTGGATGCCCGTGGTCTTTGGGCATGATTGGGTCAATGAAATTACCAAATGGGTCCAGGAATACTTCCAGAATCCACTGTGGGTAAAAACAATCTGCTGTCCCATCTGCAGAGGCCAACTAAAGCTCTATCATACAAAAAAGAAGCCATATGTGAACATGGTCCATGTCCTGGGCCAAGGCTCATTTAAAATGGACTGTTTCAAAGTGAGACAGTGTTCTTGATCAAATAAGTCCAATTTTGACATTCTTTTTGGAAATCACGGACGCTGTGTCCTCTGGGCTAACTGTTTTGAAGAGAAAAAGAGATGCTACCCCATGGTAAACCTGCCCCTGTCCCAACTATTGTGAGACCTATAGCAGGCATCAAATTTAAAATGAGCTCATTTTGTGCATAAAAGTGTAAAGTTTCTTACGGTAAACATTTGTTATGTTATTTATGTTCTATTGTGAATAAAATATTGGCTCACGTAATTTGAAAGTCTTTTAGTTTATAAAAAAAATCCCAACATTTCTGGAATTTGGGTTGTAATAAAAGTAAAAAAAAAAACATTGGGTCTGGTCACAATAAAGTGATCAGGGATGGGTTCACAATCAGATTAACTGGGAACCTCTGTAAATAAATATTTATAGTATTTCTAAACAACTTAAGCTGCATGCACATTGTGGTCCAAAAAAATCAGCTGAAGGCAATATCCCTTCAATGTGCAAATTAAATCCATATCCACTACAACCAGGCATATAGTTTCATCTAATTTCATTTGGAAGTACTGG
Source organism: Bostrychus sinensis (assembly GCA_020698575.1). NCBI lineage: Eukaryota > Metazoa > Chordata > Actinopteri > Gobiiformes > Eleotridae > Bostrychus > Bostrychus sinensis. Next base: position 27,834,121 of record CM036254.1, on the reverse strand, counting down.
ACATGCTTTACCAGGAGAATAGTTTACATGTATACAGTATTGATGATGCTAAATAATGAAAAAGATATGAGATTTTGGACTATGTGAGGAGTGTCCCAAGAGAAAGCTACAGTCTGTCCAGCAGTCTGTAGTTACATAACAGCTCCCCACTTATGCAGCCTAGTAGCCCCATGTGTAAACCTCTGAATGATAACAATACATTTGCCTATAAAAAAAAAAAAAGAAGGCCATAAATGCACCATCATTTTCTGGGGTATGTCTGCTCACCTTTTGTCCGTCCTATTTTATGCCTGACTGTACCACGATGTGTTGGTTAAAACACCGGAGCTGCTCTATATTCCCGGTACTTCCTGCTGTGATGCAGACTGCGCGGTGAGTCATCATAGCCGCTCAGTGAGATCTCAGGGGTCAGACACAAAAGAGACAGGCAGCAGAGGCAGCAGAGACAGCAGCGCGCACACACACACACACACACACATTCAGGGAGAGAAGAGGCTCATAAACTCTGCTGCTGTACAAACCACTCAGCGAACATGGGCTCTGTGATAATGTTCTGCTGCAGAGAAATGTGTTCCTTGTTTAGCAGCAGTACTACAAATGCAAAACATGGATGTGATGTTTCAAGGCATGTCTATATTAATACCATAAATGCAGAGGAAAAAGTGTGTACTGCATGTATATTGCAATTTCATAGTTTTTGAGTATGAGCATTATTAGAGAATAGTACCACAAAAATCTTATTAGGATCTTAATTTATGTCTTTACTTCCTACTAATGAGATTACGAGTTTTTATGTTTTGTTTTGTTTTTTATGGTGTTAATATTATTTTTAAAACAAACAACAATTACAATGAAAACATAATAACACTGACAAGACAAATAGCAATAAAGACATTTAGACAATTACATGGTACAAACATAAAACATTCACAGACATTCAAACAAACCATTTCACCATGGAACTACTCTATTTTACATAAACAACAAACATTTACATTTCATCATTATTTTAGTAATCCTGGCTCACTGCTTTTGGTAAATACTTTTTTTCTTTTTCTGTATTCATCATGTCTCCTTTTACTTCATGATACTGTTCCAAAAAAATTGTAAAATGTGACATATTCAAGGAATAATCAGACTGACTAACATATTACATTCACTCTCTCCAACAAACCCTAGTAATATGGACACACAGTATAAGGGATTAATAAATGCTATGTAATTACCAATTAAGAGCTTAACCATTAACTAGCATGCTAATTAGCACCTGGTTAAAGCTTAATAGATAGACGTTAATTTAATTTCTGATCCAATTCCACAATTTATCTTGGTCCCTTTTGTACCCCTAATCTCTAAGGACTCTTAAAACGGCTATATTGTGAAAAATGGACTTTTCTGAGCTTTCTATGTTATAATGTTGTTTTCTCATCAAAAACATACTTGGAGTCGTGTTTTTGTTTCATTCCTGCATGTTTGAGTAATCCTCTATTCTTTTAAGTTGAGTTTGTGAGAAGACAAAATGTCTCGTTTCACGGGTGTCTGCCTTTTCCAGCTGACCACGCCCCTCTCCTCTCACAGCCCTGTCCTGTTCAGGAAGCACTGCTACAGCTCACGCCTCCCCCACAGCAACCAAACAAACCCAGCCCCGAACTGCAGCAGACACCACTCAACCATTTGGCATATATCAAATATCAAATAAGGTTTTTGCAATAATTACTGCATTTACCCCTTTAAACCGAGGACCTGAGAACCTCAGTAAAATGATAAATTTAAACTAACATCAATCCTAATACTTAAACTCCTCGTATCTCGGGGTCTTGTTCACGAGTGAGGGAAGGATGGAACGTGCGATTGACAGACGGATTGGTGTAGCGTCTGCAGTAATGCGGTCGTTGTATCGGTCTGTTGTGGTGAAGAAAGAGCTGAGTCGAAAGGCGACGCTCTCGATTTACCGGTCGATCTACATTCCTACTCTCACCTATGGTCATGAGCTTTGGGTCATGACCGAAAGGACAAGATCCCGGATACAAGCAGCTGAAATGAGATTCCTCCGCAGGGTGGCTGGGCGCTCCCTTAGAGATAAGGTGAGGAGCTCGGTTACCCGGGAGGAGCTTGGAGTAGAGCCGCTGCTCCTCCACATCGAGAGAAGCCAGCTGAGGTGGCTTGGGCATCTGTTCCGGATGCCTCCTGGACGCCTCCCTGGGGAGGTGTTCCGGGCATGTCCCAACGGGAGGAGGCCCCAGGGAAGACCTAGGACACGCTGGAGGGAATATGTCTCTCGGCTGGCCTGGGAACGCCTTGGGGTTCCTCCAGAGAAGCTGGAGGAAGTGTCCGGGGAGAGGGATGTCTGGGTGTTCCTGCTTAGACTGCTGCCTCCGCGACCCAGCCCCGGATAAAGCGGAAAAAGATGGATGGATCAATCCTAATAGTGGTAATGGAAACACTTAAAGGTTCCAAGGTCCACTAGTAAAGATGTGTCCCACAAAATTTGCGTCCAAAATAAGTGATCAAACTAAACTCACATAATAACTTTGGTTCCTTCTTAAGGAGATAGGAGAGTTGCAGATAATGGATGTGGGCCAGTGTATAAACCTTTGACTCTCTATCAACTGCCTGTGTGAGTTGGGAGGTTTTTGAGATAACACAAAACACCTAACCCCTAATGACATATTATAGACAGATAATTGCCATTATGGGTATTTTGGGGAGTTCAGAATTATTTTCATGTTTTACATTTGCCCAAGAACTACAACCAAGATTAAAAAAAAAAAAAACTTTATTCCATCCCCTAACATATTTCTAACCTTAGGTATCTGGGAACATTGGTACTGGGGAAAAAAGGTACCAGGGAACATAGGGCTGACCACATTCGTGTCATGATGTGCAGAAGTGTTATGATAAAACACTTCTGCACATCTCGTAAATATATATATATATATATATATATATATATATATATATATATATATATATATATATATATATATATATATATATATAAAATTTTGAAGATTTGCTTCTAAATTTTGAGGCAAACATCAGTACTTCCAGTGGATTTGTTCATCAGGATGTCCATGCAGGGCTATCATAGGTTCTTACACAATATAGGAAGAAGAAGGTGTTTGACAAGTACAAACCTCACCTCTTGGCTTATGCACAAATTTCTTGCCCCTGTATAAATAAAGCATAATTAAAAGTCCCATATTATGCTTTTGAAATTAAATTTGAAACATTTTTGCATTAGTATTTCACATTTTACAACTTAAAATGATGAATATATATGGAAAACATTGTCGTTTTTAGTTTGAATTTGCAGAGAACAATTAAACGTCGTGTTTGTTGCTCCCTGCTGGCAACAGTGGGGAATGGACAAAGCATAAAATGAATAATTAGCACAAGGCTTTAGAAATGCACAGGAGCACTTCCTGGTTTTACATGTCTAGATAGAGAATGAGCGTTTTCAGTTCTTGAGAAAAGGATGGCATCAGCATATAGGATTCCTCAAACATGAAAGAAAGACACATAGTACTACTCCAGTGATGTGATTTGGATTTTATTTGACAACTTACAGTACAAACCTAGTTACAGCTTCTTCAACATTTGCAATATTTTTACCCATCTTGTATACAGAAAAAGTCTTAACATGTAGTTCCAGAGAAAGCAAGAAAACATGAAACACTGGAAAGCAATACTTCAAAGCATGAAAAAAATATAAACTACAAACATTCATAAAAAAGTGGAGAGAAGAAAGTATCTTTAATACCAGGTAAGGCTTGGAGTCCAGCTGCTGCTTCATCAAACGGCAATGCTACCTACCTGATCTGCTTCTTTTAAAAATAACTGTCACTTTTCCTCCTTTTTTCACAAAACCTTTGACAAAGACATCCAGCCATCAGCTTCACAGCAGCTTTTGGACATGGGTCAAAAATACAAATCATAACCAAGCCAGACCGTCGGAGGCGTTATCACAGCTAACGCCTGTTACATAAACACGCTCAGATACAGCTTCCAATTCTGGCCCAATTAGACGCCGCTCATAGGGCCATCGGGAAGACGCAGATCTGAGGAGAGATTAGGGAGAGGGGGCACCAACCCAGCGAGGGGCACTCAATGGAGCCTAAACGCTGTCATTCTGCAAACCTGGGCGGGGTGGTAGAGGTTGGATATAGGGAGGAGGCAGAGATAGCTATGGCTTTTCTTTTATGGCCGAGTTGTGTTAGATAAGATTGGGAGCGAGGAGTCTCCATCTGATAAGCCTGTTGTGGATGACTGTAAACAGAATGACTGAAGGCGGCAGTGCACAGTAAGCAGATTCGTGACTGTTGGATATTCAGGCCACAATGTCTCTATTTACTGCTGTCACTTTCTATAGAATATATAACAGGAATTTGTTGCATTACTTTGCAAATCTTATGGCCCTTTTCCACCAGTACTACCTAGTTTCACTCATTTAAGACGTAATATTTACAGTGATATGAGCGAGAGGCTGCAAAAGCGCTTTTATTTTGAAATTTACTGGATCCTCTTCACTGGTCCCACGTCTGACTTCCTGTCTGGCTCCATCTGCTCTGTTCAACTTTATGCATGAGAGCTGCAGCATCTATGGAAAAAAAAAAAGGACACGTAACAGACATGCAAGTATTCAATGTGAATTGGGCGCAGCTTGTACTTCTCAGCAGTATCTTCCTTCCAAGCTTTTTTCGTTGGCTTTGCAGGTGACAAAAAAACACCACAAAATCAAAACAAAGTACAACATTGCCTCTGCGTACTCCATTTTTGTTGTTTATGTTGCGTTTACAGGACGTCACATCAGTGAGGCACCACTGTCCCCGCCCACAATAAACCAGAACTGTGAAGAAATGGAAAACGACTCAAACTGAGTGGAGTAAAACCAAGTAGTGCTGATGAAAAAGGATTATAAATAGGTCAGTTAATACATATCATTTAATAGAAAGTATATTAAGTAACCTAAAATGCTGTTAAAAAGATTCTAGCCCAAAATATTATTATTTATTTATTTTTATTTTTTTGGAATTTATTTATTATTTTTATCATTAGGGATGACAGTGGTGCAGGAGATAAAGCTGTTTGCCCATACCGGAGGGTTAGATTCCCACTTGTTGTGTCTCTGGGCAAGACACTTATTGCCTACATCACCTTCTTCCATCACAATATGTGTTTGTTGCAACTGGAAGGGAATCTGGAGTGGAAGTTTGGCAAATCAGTGTGCGACTAATTCACTGTGGTGACCCAATAAGGGAGCACCCGAAAGATGTACATACTGTATATGCCTCCAGTTGCAGTCAGAAATTTTCAACCTCACCTCAAAAGACAGTGTTATGTGAATGAAAGATAATGAGAATAAATGACAAAAAAAAAAAAAAAAAAACTATTTATTGTCACATTTATTATTTTGTTATTTAGTTATTTTAACAGAAGTTGACTTAACTTTGAAGTTCAAATGAAAAATGTGACTCTTTTAACACAGAACCATGAGCAGTATTATTCAGCCCTTAGCTTCAGTACTTTGTGGAGCTTCCATTAACTTTATAACCTTTTCTTTGTGAAAAGCAGGATTTTTAATTTGACATTAGCTGTTAGACCTTGCACCTGCAGCGTGTCCTAAAGTCAAAAAATGACTCTGATAGCCAGAAGTTAGTCTCTCATTCACCGCCCTTGATTTATTTAAATTCAGCAAAGTCAAACATCATCATCAATCAGTCACAGAGCTACCTCCTTGGGGAGGTGGGGCCCTTGGAGTAATCCCTACAGTCTCCCTCCGCAGCTCAGAGTAAGGAGATGCCCCTCGTACCAAGGTTTTCCATTACATTTTATACCAGGAGTGACATCAGTGACATTATTCCATCTCATGCATACCTCCTTGCTTTCTGTGCATTGGCGTCTTCCCACAAGGACACCTGCTATCTTATTTAGACTTGATAATGAATTGTTGAAATTAATCTGCTTTAAGGACAATTTGACAGTGCAATAAGTACATAACAAGGCCAGCACAAGATGGAAAACATGTCTCGAGGACAAATACCAATTTACTTGAAAAACACAACACATTGCAACTTAAACCCAACCCCAGATGCCTAACACATAAGCTGTGTCCCAATTCAACGGCCGCAGCCTTCGTCGGCTACATTTGAAGGCCAATTACGTCACAGTCGGCGCGACAGGGATGTCCCAATTCAAAGGCTACTTCAAATGCAGCCCACGAAAGTGGCTTTCCTTTCCTGCTGAACAAAGGCTGCATCAGGTGCATCCTTCACGACCCAAAGTATCCCATGATTCACTGCACGCTGCTTGTCTGACGTTCGAAGATGGCAGAGGCAGGCGAAAAGAGCTGATCAAACTCCTCGAGGAGTAAATTAAACAAAATAAAAGATAAAATAACTGTAATTTCTGACTCCATTTCTGCTTATGTGACCAATGAATGAAGTGAATCAGCTAGCAGCTGCGGTCCTGGTCGCTAGGTGACAGCGGCGGAAAATGCGAGAGGAGGAGCAGCTGTTGACGTACGCTCCGTGGACTAGACCGTCCCATTTCGGCTCGGCCTTTGTGGTCCACGAAGGCCACAAGAAGGAATAGCCTTTGTGGACCACGACCTTTGAAGGCTGCGGCCGTTGCATTGGGACACAGCCATAATGGCATCTAAAATAAAGTTTATTAAAATGCAAGAGCTAGCATAAACTAATGTTTAACACAACATAAGAATCATAAATCAATACATGAAGCTTAAAATCATAAACTAAGCAAACTTTATTGATAGATTGTGAAATGGCCTAAGCTAAAGCAGACTATATGAACTGACTAAGTGTAGTTGACCCTTGACCAAGCAAAAATAAATCCAACATTTTCTAACAAGATTTTCACACATCTTGACTGGAATCTTTGCCCTTCTTCACATGCAAAAGCCACTTGCTCAGTGATGTTTGATGGCCTCTGTGCTGCAACTGCCTTTTTTAAATTCCACCAAAGATTTTCAATGGGATTTAAGTCTGGAGACTGAGAAACACTCTAGGATGTTCCATTATCTTCTTGTCTTCTATCTAAGGATGTAGAAACTAGTAATTGATGTCCAACTGGGCCAATGAAAGCTAACATTTCATATCAACTATCAAAGCGTATAAATACTTCAAAAATACTACCAGAGCAAGTGACCTACATAGACTATACTGTAGTTACATTTTTCTTTTCTTATTTTCATTAAATAAGTTCACTCTGACCTGAATATAGGTAATTTCTCACCAAGATTCTGTAAAAAAAAACTCTTATACTGTAGTTAGTATTCTTTATGAAACACACATTTAAATAAACATGGACATTTTTGAGGCAACTCTATTTATCAAGGCTTGGGACTAGCATATATTGTGGCTGGAGATTTTGGCTCCAGAGTGCCTGGTTTAGTATCAGTGGCTTTGCTCCTGTCCATTATAACCAGATTTGTATATAGTAAAGGATTTTCCCTTTGAATTACTGTTTATTTGACTTAATCCAGACATTTAACATCCAACTCACAAAAAAAAAAATCTATTAAAACACATACCTTTAGGTTTGTAATTTTGTATTTTGAATTCTAGCATTTTTTTTCTTCTGTTTTCTGCCTGCTACAGTTTTACCAGTCATCATTTGGGAATGTCACATGCAAATATTCACAAAAGCATAATTTCCAACTGCTTCTGTGTACAAAGATAATTACAATGTGAGGAGAGAAAGACAGCGCAGACCACAATTATGACTGCAGCGAGTTCCCTCTACAATTAAATCAAATACACCGTCAAAATGAGGCGAAGCTTTAAATTATTTTCTCTTCGATTTTACTTTAAAAACCTAATTGCTAAATGTCAATGATTCTGAACTATGTTAAAAGCACTTAAGGTCGCCCAGTGCAATCAAAGGTATCGCTGATGTAGCATATGGAGAATCATATTTCCTAGTAGAAATTGTATATGGTTGTGAATTATTGTTAGCCCTATGTTCCCACAGCTCTGTGTTGCCACATTTCAAATTAGCCACTAGCACCTGGGACAGTTCCTAACGCTTTTGGCATAATGTTTGTACAAATTTACTTTATTAAAATAACACTTTTAACTGCACATGAATCCTACAATAATAATTACAGTAAATTTAATCTTGGAATCAAAATGATGTCCTGCAGTGTGACATGAAAGATCTATTTTTTAAACAGGAACTTGCAGCAAAAATGAAATTCTGATTGTTAAAAATCGTTTTTTATGATGGGACACGGATATTTTTTTACAAGTTTGCACAACAGATGTGAAATATTTTATGAGATGAATTCAAATGGCCAACCTGTAGTGGATGTTCAGGACATTGCTTAAACATGAAATAACAGAGTTATGCTTAAAATGATCAACTACTTACAAAAAGCTTTTGTTACACTTTATTAAACTGACTTGTGCTTGAAATTATTATTTTATATTCTTTGTATTTCACTTCAAAAGAGTCTCAGCAGAGGACAGAAAAAAAAAGTGTTACACCTCTGGGAAAACAGATGCAGAAAATGGACAGAATGCTTCGTCTGTATCTGAATGCTATGTACCGTAGAGTATAAATAAGCCTTTACACATTTTGATGTTCTGGTGGACTAACCCAGTGTAAGCAAGCCTACAATTCTGTTTTTATTTTCAAGCTTTTGAACATCATCTGCTCTGGTAAAGGACAGACAAAAATAACTTTGAGAAACAAAAGAACTATAAGCATTTGAGGTATTGTGTGATCTATTACTTATTTAATTATCCTTTTTCCAATTGGGGCCACATTTAGCTGGAGGACTTCACCCTAATTGCCCTGTCCGAACTCTCCTCGCCGGAAATACTGAAATAATAAAGAGAAAATGTAAAAATCAAAAACGTCTATACATTATGCATGCCTTTTTATAGACTGGGGATGGAAATTATTCTCTTTAAAGTATGTGATCTTGTATTAGCTCCATATTTGAATAGAGGTGATCTGACATAAGCCACAGCAGTAGGAAAAGCAGAGCAGTAATTAAGAGCCAAACATGAGAGGCTTCCATTCAAACAGGCCTGTCGCCAGATACGTGTTTCCATGGCGCGTTGCTGGGAGACAGTTGCTGGGGGTCAGCTAAATATGAAGAACAACATTAAAGGTGGTCAGCATGTTCAAATGTTTGTTGAGTAAAACTGGAGCATGATTATAGGCATTGTTTTTAACTTGACTTGCAGATGTGTCTGTGTTTAAGGGAACCATCACGGAGAGTCACATGGGAAGTGTTTGCAAAGGGAAGGTCATTTTTTATATAAACATAACCTGGTTAATGAACAAAGTAACTATAGACTCTTTATCCAATCAGATAGAATAGAATGCTTTTTTGTTTAAATTGGTGTCCAAATTTCCTCTCTAGCCCCTAAATCACTATGTAGTCCTGCAATACACAGTATATTAGACTATATAGTGCACTCATTTTGTGAATGATTCAGACACTTGCTCGCTATTTTTAACTCACCACTAATCTGACATATGTGTAAAAAAAGTTTGCCAACCTCCAGTGATAATAGTCTTCTGTAATAAAGCCCGACTGGACCTGAGTATTTCAGTCTTTATAGATAAATAATCTTAATCATCTTATATTTAACATGTAGTACCATGTTATTAAATAAATAAAAACTGGATTATTGCAGCTCTTTATGCCTTAAGTGGGGAAGTAGTTGTTTAGTCATCTGTTCAAGCTAATGTAAGCTAAAGTTAGCAATTTTACATCATAAAGAGCTATTTATTCATCATTATGAAGCGACAGAAAGTGAAAACATCATCTCCAACCAGTGCCGGTCCTGTACATTTAGGGGCCTTAAACGGGAAAGGTTTGGGGGCCAAGGCTCTCATAACATTTTTAATTTAATGTAAAAAAAAACACTGATTGACTACTACTAGGGGATGAATGCTTTTTATTTTATTTGCAAACTCAGCACGGGGGGGCCCAGGTACATTGCATTGGACCCCATTTTTAAATAGACCCTCAGAAAAAATGACCTGCAATTGCAAGCAGAATATTATAACCAGAACATTAATCAAATAAATAATGGATACGCCTTGGGACCCGCTAATGTCTTTGGGGCCCTATACAGTTGCTTAGTTTGCCTAATGGAATCTAACTGGTTTCATTCAAACATGCTGTGTACAGTTTAAAAACCTGTCAGTCTTGCTGTTCTTCAAATTTTGCAAAGCATTCTGGTTTATATTGGTCGTCTAACAACCATTGATGTCCGTTATTTGCAAATGCATTAAGGGAAATTTTGAGTGCACTACTTTTTTATCCCCTAGACATCCAGACACCACTACAAAATGGCATGACTGCTATATAGTGCACTATAAAAGACTTAGGGAGGACATGCAGACACAGACAACATAACCTGTGCTGCTACATCACTGATAAAAGTACCAGTGGTTCCGATGCAAACACTTATAATAATAATAATAATAATAATAATAATAATAATAATAATAATAATAATAATAATAATAATAATAATAATATTTTAAAAAGTAAAAAAATAAAAACGCTAATACATAGGGGATCAATTGATTGCACTAATGAATCTAAATCTGACTAACTGTACTTTCATTCTACTGAAAAACTTAGTCTCAACTCAGTCGGTCTTTCTGGGGAACAGTCCACAGCATGGCACAGCTTGACTTGGCAAAGTTAGCCTCCTTTTCCTTCAGTAAAGTGCTCAAAATCTGTCAAATTGTTGTGGAGAGGCTTTCCCTGCTGGTTTTGCACATTTCATCAGACTCCATGACCTTGACTTACTAGCAAAATGTCTGTAGAAAGGTCTAGCTTAGGCCCCCTAAAAAGATAATCTAATCTATCTGTTAAAACATTGTGGTTTAAGATTATTTTTTTTGTAAAATAATGTCATTTGCTGGAGTTTGGTGTTTCAGCCTAGTTTAATTACATTATTTAATTAAATGCTTTTCAATTGCACCAGTACTCATGACCTAAGGGCAGTTAAATATAGTCACTCTACACTTAAAAAAATAAAATACACATCTGCTGGTAAAATACTGGCAGATGTGGCTGCTAGAATTTAACCATAAACATCTGGTAATGACAAAACAGTATACTACATTAAAAGTGAAGTAAAACAAGAATTTTCTATGTCAGTCAGAATCTGTGAGTCACATAGATTTGGCAGAAAAAAAATAAATGCAGTCTTTCATTTAATGTCAAAGTTTTATGCCATCAGATTGTTTTTACAGTAACATTTTGGCAACCATAGCTGCCAGTATTTTACCATAAATTATATAGATATTTTTACATATTTTACATATTTTAACAAAGTGTGCCAAAATTCACAGCTGGCATGTCGAAATCTACACTAATACTGCATATTCAGTATTGATGTGACCTGGGGCTCCATGACCCTTAATTTTTTTAAACACAACCCATTAATAAAGACCGTGCAGTGTGTTAAACTTCATGGGCTAAGTGCCTAAAAGGTTTGAGTGAAATTTGATTTGCTGTGTAATGGTCCCAATGGCCCTGATTTTGCAAATTACAAGGAGATCTGACTGACACAGAATGGGCCATAAGGAGTAAGTAAAGTTATTTTTGGCTGAGCGCACGGCAGTTTTGCAGGTACCACCACTCAAGTGTTTCCAGTCTGAGGACTTCTATTATTCAATTTGTATTTGAATAATTTATGAAACTAACTCGAGTGCGTTTAAATAAATGCCATGTGCTATAAAACTCTTATTGTTCTCTTAATAGCTGCTCTGCGTTGGAGTTGTTGTGCTTGAGAATGACTGGTGTTAAGTCTATTCTTGCCTGAGCCTTGAGCAAAGAGGATGCAGGATTTCACATGAATTATTGACTGGTTTAACCCATCAATGGTGACTAGCAAACAGGTAACAAGACTGGTCTCTCTCATCTCCTGCCACTCTGCATCGTGTCAGCTGACTCCCTCTCCAGCCAGTGTCATTCTACTTCCTCAATCCCTCAGCCAATCATTGCTCCGCTGTCTAAATTGAAAGTGTCCCATTACTCCTGTCATTCAGCTGTTTGTTTTGTTTTTTTACATTCAAGCCACAGTCCTCCACTGCCCCATCATCACTGGAGCAGCAGAACCTTCTCACTCTCCTCCATTTACTATGTCCTAATGCTTTCCTTGTTATGTGATGACCTGTCTGTGTTTGTGGTCTTCAGTGGCCAGTGCCAAAAGTGGTGCACTGCTAAAAAAAGAAGAAAACTAAGGACTTTTCAATAGTTTGCGCCATGGGGAACACTTCTCACAACCACAGGATCTGCTGCCAACATCACAGAGCCACATCCCAGAGCACACTATAGGAGGTCTAATGAAGTCCAACCCTGACAGATCAGCACAGTGTGTTCCAGGCCACAAGGTGATCTAACAAACTTACTGTACAGTATGTAGCCATGATGTTTTATGAGATCTTTTTATTTCTTTTATGTAGTTTGCAGTGCTTTGGTGTAACTTGTAAAATACAGTATGTTTTACAGTTTTTCTCAGTTGCTTTCGCCCATTTACTGAAACCTGATTTCATTCAGTCTTTTTCTTTAAACTTATATTTCAACAGGATTTTCTGTCTGCAAATCATTTAGAACATTTCTCATCATTTCACACAGTTCTTAAACTTTTTTCAAAACTCTTCATACAGCTCTCACACAGAGACACACAGCCTCACTGAAATCACTTTGTTTGGCTAAAACAACAGTCTTGTTCACACATGTAAAGGATTTTGGTCAAAATGCTGTTTCTTTAAATATAGAAACTTAAATGTAGCTACAAAAATCTAACATTTGTGAGCACTCAGCATCTGATTACAAGAAAATGACTTCTGTTTCAGTGTTTTCACACAGGAGTCAAAGGGAAAAGGATCTCGGCAGAGAGTCAGGGGCAAGGCACAATATATTGTAACGTCCAGCTGGACGTAATGATAGACGAGATGGATGTCACAAGATCTCGTTTTATTGTGGAACCTAAATGGTCACTGTCGGCCGCAACCACGCCAATACAACAAGTCAAAAAAAAGTGAACAGAAAGTCTCAGAGACTCCGTAACTCTCCCGGCTTCCTCTCTTGCCTCCCGCACACACACACATAAGCCCAACCCCGTGTCTTACTTGTCCAATCACATGCCATGTCGTAGCCCCATACACATAATGCATCCCCAAAACAGTCATTAACCACAGTACACCTGAACAGCAGTACAAACCTGGAACAAGAACATTTATGCAGGGTCGCTACATTACCCCCTCCTCACTAAATCCCTCGCCCCGAGGGATCACATAAAAAGTCCTTGAGGTGACCTGGGGGCCGCCTCATCCTCTGAGGTCTCTTTGGAGTGGACGTCTGTAGCTGTAGCTGCTGTCTCGGAACAACCTGCTGCTGAGCAGGGGGTGAGTTTAGGGGTGGGGAAGAACTTGGGCAGTTAGTAGGGGAAACAGTCAATAAATTTTGGGGTGTGGCTGTTTTGTGCCTCTGGGACTGTGTCAGGGGCCTAGGGCGCTGCTGTGGACGTGCCTCGCCCCTGTATGGGGCCAACCTGTCTCTATGGAGGACCACTCGTCTTCCTCCAGGTGGCAGCAGGACCCTATACACCACTTCCCCTAACCTCTCAAGTACCTCACAAGGTCCAGTCCAGTGACAGTCCAGTTTAGGGCACCGCCCCTTCTTCCTTTTTGGGCTGTACACCCACACCAGGTCCCCAGGGTTGAAGTCCCTCCCTTTAGCCCTCATGTCATAGTTTCTTTTCTGTCTTACACCCGCTTTCTGGAGCTGGTCGCGGGCAAAAGCATGAGCTGACTCCATACGATCCTGGAGCCTCCTGGCGTACTCAGGACCTGGTGGGGCTGTTGGAGCGTCTGGAGGTTTGCCAAAAAACATTTCTGCTGGTGCCCGCAGCTCCCACCCCAGCATGAGTAGAGCAGGTGTACATGCGGTGGAGTCCTGCACGGCGGACCTGTAGGCCAATAAGACAAGAGGTAGGTGCATGTCCCAGTCACGCTGATGGTCTGCAGTCAGGATGGCAAGTTGCTTTGCAAGCGTTCTGTTAAATCGCTCAACTAGTCCATCACTTTGCGGATGTAATGGAGTAGTCCGCGTCTTTTGCATCCCCAGGTGCTCACACATGGCAGCAAACACGGCCGACTCAAAGTTTCTTCCCTGGTCGCTGTGGATGACCTCTGCTGCCCCGAACCTGCAAAACATGCCTTCCACTAGGGCGTCTGCAACAGTCACTGCCTCTTGATCTGGGATAGCATAAGCCTCTGGCCATTTTGTAAAATAGTCCATGGCGGCCAGAACATAGCGTTTTCCCTTGTCTGTGCGGGGAAATGGGCCCATTATGTCTACTGCCACCCTCTCCATTGGGGCCCCCGCTGCCAGCTGCTGGAGCTGAGCTCGGGACTGGTCCGGGGGACCTTTATGTGCAGTGCAGAGGTCACAGCGGCGGCAAAAGTCTTCAACATCTCTCCTAAGCTGGCCCCAGTAAAACCCTTGTCGGAGTCTGCGAAGGGTTTTGGAGACTCCAAAGTGTCCTGCTCCAGTAGAGCCATGACAGGCCTTAAGCACAGATTCTCTCAGTGCCCTGGGGACAACCACCTGCCACCTCTCTTCCCCTGTAGCTGGCTCTTTCCAAGCTCTCTGGAGCACTCCTTCCTTCACCCGCAGGGTCCCGAACTTTTCAAACAGTCCTTTAGCAGCAGGTGAGTACCCAGCGACCTCATTCCACTGTGGCCTCTGTCCAGACTCCACCCACTGCAGCACTGGTTGTACATCAGCGTCCAGTTCCTGTTGTGCTCGCCATTCCGGTGGGTCTACAACCTGTGCCACTCTGTAGATCGGCTTGTCACTGCCACACGTGGGGCGCAGTTCCTCCTCAATGCGGAGTTCGTTCTCTTGGGCCTCCCTCTTTTCACAGTAACGGCAGCCGTCCGGAGCACACGGGCGCCGAGACATTGCATCAGCGTTAGCATGACGAGCTCCAACCCTGAACTCCACCTTGAAGACGTATGGTGCTAGTTCTTCCAACCAGCGCGCAATTTGGCCTTCTGGTTCCTTGAAGGACATTAACCACTGAAGGGCTGAGTGGTCAGTTCGAACAGTGAAAGGCAGGCCACAGAGGTAGTACCTGAAGTGGCGTATTGCTCTCACAACAGCAAGGAGCTCTCTGCGCGTCACACAATAGCGCCGCTCGGCTTTGTTAAAAGTCTTACTGAAGTACGACACCACTTTCTCCCCTTCTGGCCCAACCTGGCACAACACCGCTCCCATCCCCATGTTGCTGGCGTCTGTGTCCAAGACAAATGGCAGGTTGGGGTCAGGAGGGGTGAGAATGGGAGATTCAGTCAAGGCCTTCTTCAAAGAACTGAAGGCCTGGTTGCACTCCGGTGTCCAGACGAAATCACAGTCTTTCCGCTGCAGACGGAACAGAGGTGCAGCAATACAAGAGAAGCTGCGTACAAACCGCCTGTAATAGGAAGCCAGTCCAATGAAGCTCTTGAGCTCTCTCAGGTTGGTGGGGACTGGCCAGTCTCTCACTGCCTGCACTTTTTCCTCCAGTGTGCTAATGCCCTCTCCTCCAATCCTGTGCCCCAGAAACTCCAGCTCTTTCCTCATGAAGCAGCACTTATCGGGGTGGAGCTTCAGACCTGCAGCTGCAATCCTTTGTAAGACCTGCCGAAGGGATCGCAAGGCTGCCTCAAAGGAGCTAACATGGACCAGGACGTCATCCAAGTAGACTAAACATTCCTGCCTGGGAATGGCAGCTAGCACCTTTTCCATCAGCCTTTCAAAAGTGGCTGGGGCATTGCAGAGGCCGAAGCAGAGGACGCGAAACTGCCACAACCCTCTGCCGGTGCAGAAAGCGGTCTTTGGTCTGGCGTCAGGGCTGAGGGGCACCTGCCAGTACCCGCTGCGCAAGTCTAAAGAGGAAAACCAATATGATACTAAGTCCAGAGACTCGTCAATGCGGGGAAGTGGGTACGAGTCTTTCTTAGTAACACTGTTTAATGGTCTATAGTCCACACAGAATCTCATTTTAGGGCTCTTCTTCTTGTTGACCATCACAACCCCAGAGGCCCAGGGACTCTCAGAGGGCTCAATAATGCCAGCTCTAAGCATTTCATCAATTGCGCTGTCAGCAGCTCTCTGATGCGCAAGGGGGAGGCGACGAGGGCGTGTTTTGATGGGCCGTGCATCCCCAGTGTCAATTTCGTGCTGCACCAGGTGTGTCAGGCCCACTTCCTCATCAGACAGTGCGAAAACATCCTTGAACTCCAACAGTACCCGCCACAGCTCCTCCTGTTGGTCCAGCTCTAAGTTGTCACAGCTACGTTTCCATATCTCCCTGACTGCTGCTACTCTGTCCACTACCTCTGCTGCAGGATGCTGGTCCAGGGCAAGGGGCAGCACATCCACAGGGATATGGCAGGTAGGGGGCGGAGAAATAGGAGGGGGGGCCTGGGGCGGGGGGTCCAACCCTTGTTGTGCCTCTGCCACTCTGGAGGCCTCCAGGTGAGGGCTTGGGACCTGAGAGGGGTGCACCATTTCAACTGTGGGACCCCCTGGAAAGGTCAGTGTGTTCTTGCCTAAGTCTAACACACAGCGCGCGGCCCGCAGAAAGTCCAGTCCTATTATGCAGGGGTCCTGTACTGCAGCAACCCACACCTCAAAATCCACTGACAGTCCCCCTACCTGTATAGTCACTTCCCCTTTTCCAAGCATAGGGGCTAATTCACCAGTCACTGTTCGCAGCTTGACAACAGTAGATTCCAACTGCGTTCCAAATGGGACCACATCAGGTCTCATCAGAGTTGCAGTGGAGCCGGTGTCGACGAGGGCTGTGCATGGAGCTCCCACCAGGGTAATGGGAACATGGCAAAAGTTCCCCACATGAGTCCAGCCCACCACTCTCGCAGACTCGGCGATGTCGTCTTCTTCTGGGGGAAGTGGAGCCCCGCTCCCCCGATCACTCTGCTGGGCTCCATCCAAAGTCGACAATGCAGCATGGGACACAGGGGCAGGGGCCTGTGTCGTCCCAGTTACACAGACCCCGGAGCGTTTCCCTGCCCACCAGCATTTTTGGGGCACTGCACGCTGATATGGCCAGCCTGGCCACACACCCAGCACACAGGAGGACCCCGACGAGGACGGGCATTACTGTGTGGCGGTTGCAGTGACACAGCTCGGATCAGTTCTGTCAACTCTGCAGCCCATGCCGGCTTCTCTTGGCCTGAGCCCTCCTGCACCACAGTCCTCACAACAGGGCCTCCCCCAGCGCAGTCACCCTCAGCAGCTGCTCCAACGGCCTCTCTCTCCAGGGCAAGCTCCAGCGCCTCCTGCAGAGTATGGGGGTGTGCCAGCTGTGTCTGTATGCGCAGCTCCCTGGGAGATATGGCCCGAATGAACTGGTCCCTAGCTAGCTCGCTCTGCACCCCAGTGGGCATGTGGGCGTATGCTCTCCTTGTCAGGGTTTCAATGTCATTAGCCAATACTCTGAGCGGCTCACCGGCCAGTCTCTGTCTGCTCGCAAGCTCTGAGCGCAGAACATCCGGTTGGCTACACTGTCCAAAACGCCGCTGTAGAGCTCCAACCAAAGCCCCATAGTTATCTCTTTCAGCAGGGCTGAGCAGCAGCAAACATGACAGAGCGTCATCCGTAAGGCACAGGGCTAACTGGAGTGCTTTAATGTCCTCTGCCCAGCCCGCAGCTCGTGCTAAAAGTTCAAATTGTGCAAGGAAAGCCTCCCAATCCGCCTTACCAGAGTATTTCGGAGTTTTCACTTGGAGCTGGTTACCCTGGGCGCCGACATATTTGTTTACATCCGGCCTTGTGTCGCTCATGGCGGGCGTTTTCGCGCCGGTGCGCCCCTCTGCACTCAACGAGCTGAAGCCAGCATCGGCAGCAAGTCTCATGGCCGTCTGTCTTAGGCGAGCTATGTGCTCTGAAGTACGGCCATAGTCCATCCCTGGCCCCTGTGTTACATCAAAATCACTGTCCATCACCTCCTCTTTGACTTTCGGACGGGCAGCGATATTCCCCCGCTGTGTTGCCATTCCGTCTGCGAGCAGCCGAACAGATCCGGGGCCAGGCTAGCCACGGCTCACAAAGGTTAGCAAGAAAACTCCAGTCGTTTACTTCTGACACCAGTGTAACGTCCAGCTGGACGTAATGATAGACGAGATGGATGTCACAAGACCTCGTTTTATTGTGGAACCTAAATGGTCACTGTCGGCCGCAACCACGCCAATACAACAAGTCAAAAAAAAGTGAACAGAAAGTCTCAGAGACTCCGTAACTCTCCCGGCTTCCTCTCTTGCCTCCCGCACACACACATAAGCCCAACCCCGTGTCTTACTTGTCCAATCACATGCCATGTCGTAGCCCCATACACATAATGCATCCCCAAAACAGTCATTAACCACAGTACACCTGAACAGCAGTACAAACCTGGAACAAGAACATTTATGCAGGGTCGCTACAATATAGTATATACTTAGACGTTCTTATAGAAAACTATATATTTATAGTGTTCCCACTGACAGTGGTAAAGATGTCAGGATGAAGAATAAAGCTAATGTTCCTTGCTTCAGTTTGCTGTATTGTCATGGTTATTTCTTTCAGTACACTTAGGGCCAGATTTATCAAAGGTTTACGTGCACGCTAACTGAAAAAGACGTGCTAAAAATGGAGCAAACCCAGGTGCAGCTGAGATTTGCGTCTCTCACAGGAGCAAATTCAGCGTGGCACAGATTTTGCTCCTGTGATCCAATGAATATGTAAAACAAGGCGTTCTTGCCAAAACGCGGAAAATACAAGGAGTGGAAAATGCAAATGAAGTCGCTTTGCAGTCGCTGTTTGATTTATCACGAGTACGAACATCGAAAATGTTTTTTAATTGTTATTTTTATTCGATCACCATCAGCACGCCATACAGGCTACTGATACATTTTATATAATTGTTTGAAAGGTTACTGTCTGGCTCTGACAGACAGTGAAAAAGACTTTCCTCTCCCTTCACTGTCTTTCACAGAGGGGAAATAAGGCACGTGACTCTGGTCAGTGAACACAGCTCTACTACAGTCAGTCCTGTTATTTGTTGGACTCTCAGATTGTGTTTTGTGTTGTATCTCTGTAGGAAAGCTGCAGTCAGAGCTGGCAAACAGCGTTGCTCTCGCTGTCAGTGCGTTTTATGCTCACGCAAAATTCTCATTTACACATCAGATTTGCGGCAGCAGTTACTTGCGCAGTTTCTCTTCGTATATTACACGCAACACGCCCACAAATACCAGACGCTATTTTTTAAGCTGCACTCGCAATTTTGCACTTGTCTAAGTAAATATGGCCCATACTACAGTATAAAGAATACACCACTGCAGGTTTACAGCACATCATAGTAACCAAAGATTTGTGTATAATAATGTACAGTACAGTACGTAAATGAGTAAAATACACATTCTATATTTATGTAAAAATATTTTGTCTGTGTTCCTGTTTCAATATGAAAACGGTCAGGTTTTAGGTAGTGAAAATAGCTACAGTCTCCTGTTCATTCATTTGTGTGAAGTATGAAGCCTAAATGCTCGATGCTGTAAATCAGTGAGAGCTGCAGTTACTGAGAGCAGGACTCAGAGTCTGAGCTGCTGTGTGAATGAGTGAATTTGTGCATGAAAACATGTGATTGCAGTTTGATCATTTTGAAGAAAAACCTTGCTTTTGACGGATATTTTAAGAGTTTTGATTACAAAACACCATTTTGCAAAGAAGAACCTTTCTTTTGAGAACCGGAAATCCTGTTTGGATTTTCTGTGTGACCTGTTTTGTAAATGACAATTCTGAATGGAAAAATGTGTCAAAGCAATTGATAAAAATCTGTAACAAGTGCATGTCTAGTCCACCTTCTTAAACATAAAAAAAAAAAAAAAAAATCTCATAGCAACATTTAGCATCAAGGTAAATGTAACTGCATCCAATAAGATTATGTTGTTGCCAGAAAATACATTTTTAAGAATATGTACTTTCTTTGTACATTTTTAAATCATTCATCTTTTTCCTGTTAGGTTGGAGCCTATCCCAGCAACTACAGGCCTTAGGCGGGGTACACTTTTGACAGTGGTCTGATAGTCTCAGGGCTGACACACACACTGTCAGGCAACCCTCATATATTTACCTCCCATACCTTTACTACTATTTAAATAATTTTTTTGTTTGTTTGTTTGTTTTTGAAAAATATTACTTTTGTTCAAGTATGCCTACTTTTTTAGAATCTATGAAGTAAAAGTAATTTTTGACATCAGTGCTTAAATGGAAATGTAATAGTCATAGTAATAGTGGTAGCAGCAGCAATATAGCAATAGTTAAACTAGTATTGGTAGCAGCACTAAATACTTCTCATTACTCATCTTACAATCTTGCTGAGTACTTTTATTTAATATTCCTTATGATGAATGGATGGAGTACTTCTTTCACCTCAGTTTGATGCATTAAAATCCATTATGTGCATTATGTAAACCAGTATTTCCCAACAAGAGGAACAGGAACCCCTAGTGATACATGAGCAAATTGCAGGGGGTATTTGGGATTATTTGATCATTTATTAATAAAATTATAACAAAATATTTGCATTATGTATATACTGAAGTGTTGAAACTTATGAAAGACAGGCAGGCTTAAGTGTTGACCTAGAAAAAGGAGGTGAAACTGCTAAAAATATTATTTGTATAGTAATATTATATTTTAATAATATAATATTATATATTTACATATTTTAGGTGTACTTTAAGATTATGATTTTTCCATCCATCCATCCAACCATCTTCTTCTGCTTATCCGGGACCGGGTCGCGGAGGCAGCAGTCTAAGCAAAGATGCCCAGGCTTCCCTCTCCACAGACACTTCCTCCAGCTCTACCGGGGGGACCCCAAGGCGTTCCCAGGCCAGCCAAGAGACATAGTCCCTCCAGCGTGTCCTAGGTCTTCCCCGGGGCCTCCTCCCGGTGGGACATGCCTGGAAAACCTCCCCAGGAAGGCGACCAGGAGGCATCCGGAACAGATGCCCGAGCCACCTCAACTGACTCCTCTCGATGTGGAGGAGCAGCGGCTCTACTCTGAGCTCCTCCCGGGTGACAGAGCTCCTCACCCTATCTCTAAGGGAGCGCCCAGCCACGGAGGAAACTCATTTCGGCTGCTTGTATCCGGGATCTTGTCCTTTCGGTCATGACCCAAAGCTCATGACCATAGGTGAGAGTAGGAACGTAGATCGACCGGTAAATCGAGAGCTTCGCTTTTTGGCTCAGCTCCTTCTTTACCACAACAGACCGATACAACGACCGCATTACTGCAGACGCTGCACCGATCCGCCTGTCAATCTCACGCTCCATCCTTCCCTCACTCGTGAATAAGATACTTAAACTCCTCCACTTGAGGCAGGAACTCCCCCCCGACCTGGAGAGGGCACACCACCCTTTTCCGGTCGAGAACCATGGCATTGGACTTGGAGGTGCTGATTCTCATCCCAGCCGCTTCACACTCGGCTGCAAACCGCCCCAGTGCACACTGAAGGTCCTGGTTTGATGAAGCCAACAGGACAACATCATCTGCAAAAAGCAGAGATGAAATCCTGTGGTTCCCAAACCGGACTCCCTCCGGCCCTTGGCTGCACCTAGAAATTCTGTCCATGAAAATAATGAACAGAACCGGTGACAAAGGAACAGCCCTGCCAGAGTCCAACATGCACTGGGAACAGGTCTGACTTACAACCGGCAATGCGGACCAAGCTCCTGCTCCGGTTATACAGGGACCAGACAGCCCTTAACAAAGGGCCCCGGACCCCATGCTCCCAGAGCACCCCCCACAGGACACTACGAGGGACACGGTCGTACGCTTTCTCCAAATCCACAAAACACATGGACTGGATGGGCGAAACTCCCATGAACCCTCGAGCACCCAATAGAGGGTGTAGAGCTGGTCCACTGTTCCACAACCAGGACGAAAACCGCATTGTTCCTCCTGAATCCGAGGTTCGACTCGGCCGAATTCTCCTCTCCAGTACCCTGGAATAGACTTTCCCTGGGAGGCTGAGGAGTGTGATCCCCCTGTAGTTGGAACACACCCTCCGGTCCCCCTTCTTAAAAAGAGATGGACCACCACCCCGGCCTGCCAGTCCAGAGGCACTGTCCCCAACCGCCACGCGATGTTGCAGAGACGTGTCAGCCATGACAGCCCCACAACATCCAGAGACTTGAGGTACTCAGGGCGGCTCTCATCCACCCCCAGAGCCTTGGCACTGAGGAGCTTTCCAACCACCTCAGTGACTTCAGCTTGGGTGATGGACGAGTCCACCTCTGAGTCCCGAGCCTCTGCTTCCTCAATGGAAGGCGTTGGTGGGACTGAGGAGATCCTCAAAGTATTCCTTCCACCGCCCGACAACATCCCCAGTTGAGGTCAACAGCTCCCCACCTCCACTGTAAACAGTGTTGGTGAAGCACTGTTTCCCCCTCCTGAGGCAGCGGACGGTTTGCCAGAATTTCTTTGAGGCCAACCGATAGTCCTCCTCCATGGCCTCCCCGAACTCTTCCCAGACCCGAGTTTTTGCCGCCCAGGCTGCAGCGCACTTGGCCTGCCGGTACCCATCAGCTGCCTCAGGAGTCCCACAAGCCAACCAGGCCCGATAGGACTCCTTCTTCAGCCTGTTTATGATTTATGATTATGATTTTTATTTTTAATATAAATTATAGAGTAAAATAAGTAAATGTAATAGGAATTCACAAGGAGAATTTCAATTTAATCTGAATGTTTTTCTAAGTGAAATTTCAGTTTAAAGTTTAAAAAAATGCAGGAGAATTCGTATTTACAATAAAGTAAGTAAAAATGTTTTATTGAAGAATCTTAAGGGGGTATTCATGGTATGACCTAAACGCCCAGGAAGTACATGAGACTAAAAATGTTGTGAATCAGTGATTTAAAGATACAGTAGGTAGTACATAAAGCTTTAGGTCAGCTAATTTTATGCAAAAAGGAATACAAATAAATCACTAATAAGCTAAGCCAACAAAATGATCCTATATTTTACTCAGCTGTATTTACTGTTGAACCTAATATTGTTGGAATCTTTTGTGGACCAGAACAAAACTGTATAATTCTTTTAACACTCTGGTCTAAATGGCCATCACATGAGCTGAACTGCACATCTCCCTCTGACCTTCTCTGCTCCTCCCTCAGGAAAAAAACAAACAAAAAAAACAAAAACAAAACAAAACGGTTCCTCCTAAAACACTAAAGAGCTGTCAATGTATTCTGAGAAGGCTGATGCTCTCTCTCCACGCCAACACTGTGTACAGCTGAGGATCTGGAGAACTAAATGGAACTGCACTGACATCTTGTGGTGATTAAGGGCAGTGCACCTAAGAAAATTGTGTTTGTTGGCCTCAGAATACAAATGTCAGCAGGGGCCAAAAAGAGAGATCTACCCAGATGTACGCCTTACTACTCTCCCCGTATAAGTTTGGCACAGGTTTTTTTGGCAGTTAAATTTGGAACAAGACATTTTCTACCCCCTAAAGATTTAAAGGATTTATCAATGAAAGATTGGAGTGTCCTGGAGCGGCCTTCTCAGTTCCCAGATTTAAATCTTTGGTGTGATTTAAAGAAATCAGTTGCAGCACAGAGGACATCATCACTGAGCTAGAGGCTTGTGCATGTGAAGAACTGGCAAAGATTCCAGTGGAGAGGTGTAAGAAGCTTTTTTAGCAATGACTGAAAAACGTTCATTATAAGTTACAAAAGAGGTTGCTCTAGAAAGTATAAGCTAAGGGCTGAACTGTCTGAAGAATTAGCCTCAGACATGTCACATTTTGTTCATTGCAATGCCACTGCAGAGCCACTTTGCTTTCTCTTATCTCCCTTTTTAACATATTTCATGGGGTGCTCAGCAGATATGAAACAATGTGTTTTTGAAGCAGTAATGAATATCATCATAGATTCCTTGTCATGTGCCAGGTTTTAGCATTGTGTCAGATGATTCTGAATTTACCACACCCACAGATTCTCAGAAACAGTTTAGAGCACAAAAAAGGACCAAAAATGTGTTTTAGAAGAGGAGAAAACGGTATAAAAATGTTTTTAGATTACATTTTAAACATAATAAAGGAGCTCTCTCTATCTACAAGCATTTGAACTTACCATGGCTCAGACTGTTAGCATTTACCAGGCAATGCACATTTAAACAGTTGAGTGAGAAAAGGCCCATTTACAATTCCACGCTTTTAGTTTGGATTAGCTTCCAATTAGTGCACTACTCTAAATTGTCATTTTGCTTCATGTAGCCTCAGAAAAACCTCACCACTGTAAACCACTACAGTCAAGAGGCAGCAAAGTGTATTGTGCTCAACGTAAATACTTTCACTTTGCTTTCACATTGTAAACGGATAAACTCTGGAGCACTATTAAGGATTTATACATTTATTACTTGTAATGGCAAGTTCTCAAAGTATGACTGTAGTGAAAAATTTGCATATTCTGCGATCATTTAAGCAGGGACGGACAGGGCGCAGCATCTCCACTGTCAGACATTCAGTCATTTTCAAAAGACTGCAGAAAATGGAAACCCTCTTCTCGCATAAATGAAAGGCCAAGACACAATCGAATAATTGCATTTTTGGCAAAATGCATTGACGTCTTAACGGCCTTTTAGCCTTTTAGGCTCCCATGTTTTATGGTAAGCACAACTAGGCATTTTTAACATGTAATACCAGAATTCACAGTCTTAGTACAAACTCACAAATGGGGCGATTTCACACTTACAACTAACTGTTTAAGAAGATACATTATCAAACAAAATGCTGTATATATACAGTATCTCTATGTTGGAAGAGCTCATGTCAGATGTATTGATGTGATGTAAAGAGATCTTAAACTTGGCTGACCACAAAGATGACTGTGGATCAATGAATCAACTCTCTTCTCCAACATCATAGAAACTCAACTGAAGTGGCTCAGGTTTAGTTCAAGAACAATCAATGTGTGTAAGCACTAAACTGGTACCAAAGATGTGGTCCAGCCGCTTGAGGACTGATGGTTTTACCTTTCACCAACCTGCCATTTGTTTCAGTTCACATGCTGTGGAGTGATCCTGCAGCTTCTGAAAGCAAAGAGACAAATATGAAACACATTTTATGAATAAATAACATTGGCATCTCTGAAGACGGTGTATAATCCAGTCCCGTGTGTTGTGCTGAGTCAGATCTGAGGCAGCTGCAGGGATTTTGGACAGATATGAAACTCGCTCTGGGACACTGCAGCAAACACACACTTTCTGCTCTGCATTTCTCCAGGCAAAATGTAGTTGTTTTGATTTACTTGTAGTTTTCATGTATATGTCCATATTGTAAACCTATTTTCCTTACTATCAACTTTCAGGGTAATTCTGATTGTGACACATTAAATGAGATTGTTAGTTTTATTATTTAATGTATCTGTTTCTGTCATTCTTTGTCATGTGTCTTTTTTTTTTCTTTTTAAAAGAATTACAAGTACAAGTATAAAGTTTGCTTAGCCTATCAATCCACTTTGTGATTATTTCCCTCATAAAATACCCCCAGTCCTTCTTCTTAAAGAAAAATAAAAACTTAATTAGCCAGTTTTTTAAATGGCTTTTTGAAAGAAACAGATCCCCAAGATTTAGCTCCCTTCTGAGAGATCTATCAGAGGAGAGGACCCAACTACCCAGCAACTTTGGGCTTGTGGCAGGGTGCAACTAGGACAATGGCCACTTAAAGTTAGGGCTGACACTGGCATACAGTATACAGTGATAAACAGCCATTCACTCTCACATTCATTTACTGGACTGGATTTAGATTCACAAGTAATAATAATGCATTAGTCCTATAAAGCATTTTTCTAGGCACTCAAAGTCACTTTACAAGTTGGTGCATTATTTATCCACCCCTCAGTCACACTCAATAAGGGTGAGCTACTTCTGTAGCCACAGCTGGCCTGGGGCAGATTGATGGAGGCATGGCTGCTATTTTGTGCTTTGGCCCCTCTGACCCCCACCAAACACAGATACTCACAAAACAATGCTGCTTGGGTCCAGACAGTGAGCACGGCCGATGTTTTCACGAAGCACACTTTCAGGTCAAACAACTGGGGGGGAAAAAAAGAAAAGTACAGCCCTTAAGTTTTTTAATATTTGTTTTTTGAGTTTTTATTTATAGTAATTCTGGTTTTGTATTCTGATTGGGAAATGGGAAATGTTTTAGATTTCTCATTCCAAAACAAAAATCAAAAAGCCAGCAGGTACACGGACACCATGCCTTCCCCAATCTCACTCACTCGTAAGAATAAAATTATAGGACTCAATTTAATAGCCTAAATAATAAATTTTAAGGTTATTATGATAAAAAGCTAACCATGTTGCAGCAGAGCGTGTGGAGTAGCTGTAAATATCCCTTCCCCGTCTCGCCCACAGAGAAAAAATAAATAAATAAAATAAAATATTATTATTAACTCATTTATTGCTGTAAGAATTCTTTGAGGACTCCAGCTCCATGCGTCAAAAAGCTGCGTCAACGTCACCTCCAGTCTTTGCGCCAAGCGGATCAGGCCACTTATGTTCCGTTCAGTTTTTCAAAATTAGTCTATCTAATTTAATATTAGGCTTATGGTTGAAGTCTTGATGAATGTCAAATGAAGCATTACATTACCTTCTTTTCTATATTATTCTATTTTAATATTTAGTAATGTCCCGTTTGTTTATAACAGAGCATCCGTTCATCCTGGTTAGACTTGAGCCCAAAGAAAAAGCGTTTTTCTTACAGTTCTTCGGCTCCACAATGGTGTTTAGTTTGTGTACACTGGGAACAATACTATCCACAGTTTAGTGATTACTCTGAGGCAAATGTACACTTGCTCATTCATTCAGAAAGTTCAGAAAAAAACTCAAAATATCTTCTGTGTCTTCTGCACTTGGTGGAAAAGACGAGTTGCATTGAAAATACCCATTATAGTGAACCCAAAATGAGAGAAACAAAAAGCTACACTTGTAATCATGCACAAGGAGTTGAAATTATCTAGTAACATCAGGCAAGAGGAGTAATCAGAAATTAGCAGAGGGTGGTAGAAAAGTAAGAAGTGCGTTGGAAATAAAAGGCAATGAAGTGTTGAGTTGAGTTGAGTTGAGTTAGTCTGCTGCAGCACACAAAGAAAATCTGTTACAATTCAGTCTGGTGAGTCACAATAATACCAGATACAGCAATAAATAAACATGCACATGAACTAAATCCTGCATATGAAAGAGTTGTCCATTTGCAAGATGGCTGCATGCAGAGTGTTGTTCCCTAGATGGATGATAAACACATTGCAGAAAATCAAAAGCTTAAGAGAAGAATTGTTGTTTTATGAAATTAAAATCTTTGGTTCACATCACTAGTCCCAAACACACATCAGCACTCATCTCTTCACAAATCAAGAGCAAAAAAGATATACATTTATGTGGCATTTATCTTTCTATACAGGCCTTAATCCTATTGAAACAAAGTGATGACGACTGCCAACAGGGTCTCATTTCCAAGGCATAACCTACATTGATCTGTATGGTCCATTTGTTCAAACATAACATGTAGATGGTTCATATTGGTGGCACCAGCTTTGCAATAGGGCCTGGTGTCAAGACAGTTGAACATTATCTGTTGTTAGACAGGGGGCAAGTAAGGGCAGTGAGAGAAAAAAAAGGTTACGTTTGACTCCAGGAAGAAAAGTTGAAGCATTGTAGATTGCTCTATTTTTCATTGAAAGCAGTTTGCAACAGTGAACCTCACAAAGGCAGCAATGGATCTGCTGCTGAGAAACAATCTCTATCTGTAAATGATGTCTTGTTAATTCCTTCGTCTTCATGGCTATGAATTTATAAACCTTCTGTACACAATACACCTTCTATACTTACTACATTGTACATTACTGCATCAGGTCATATGTTCTCTCTGTTCACTCTTGGTAAAATAAATAAATAAAAATAAAGCCCAGTTTTAGAGTGGCATTTGAGACAGTGCCCTTGACATTTGCCTTAGGTTGACAGAGAACTTGTTTGTCACTAGCTAGGACCACGCCGCAACAAAGAGTAGATTTGAAATTTTGATTGGAGGATGGACCAGAAAAGATGAAGGGTTGATGATGGGATGCAGGATGCTCAATACAAGATACTGAATGCAGGATACTGAATACAGGATGTTCAAAACAGGATAGTGAAAGCAGGATGCTGGATGCTGAATGAGAGAAACAGGGAGAGAAATGTAAGGAGATGGATGAGAAGGAGATGTTCCTTTATCCAGATGCTGCTCCATATTAATACCATCCAAAGGCATACTATGTCCCAATAGTTTTATATCAAAGCCCATCAGTTACTTGAACATGTACTCCCAATTTGCAAACTCTGTGCACCATGATACAATGCACTGTGGTTGGTTAGGTTTGGTCAAATCTAGCAGTATACACCTTGGAAATGAGAAGTGGTTGCTAATACCAGAACACCATGATACTGTACTACTGGCCTTTTTAACTGGTGGATGGATCAAAGGCCACTACATTTACAGTGTCACACAGTCATACAGTGGGGCAAAGACATCGTACTGTGTAATGAATGAGAAATCACTTATAATGATACCAAATAGAGGAGACTTCTAAAGAATGTGTTTGTCCTTGAGCGGCTTGAGCACAGCTGTCTATGGCTCAGAGTTATTTTTCCCCTCCTCCTTTGTCTCTATTCTCTTCCTTTTTGCCCATCTATTATTTTTTCTGCATTTCACTGTAAGCGTGATACCTGCAGGCAGCCAAAGGGAAAATGTAGTTGTAAAATATCAATGAACATTTCATCATGGCGGTGTATCAAAATGGAATGGGCATTTGCACTCCCACGACAATGCTAGTGCTTTCTGTCACCGAGCCCTGAATTACCGATCCATCTTCAGCCTTGTCAGACTGAGAGAGGGCCCTCGGTTAAAATAAATACAAAGCCAAGGTGTTTTATCTCAGAGAGCTGTGTTTTTTCCATTTGAACTTCAGACATGAATTAATCGAATCTTCCCTATCAAATTGTTCAATGTCATGTTTTCAAGGCTGGGTAAAATTTACAAGTAATATAAATTGGAGATGTAATTACATGTTTTCCCTAAAATAACCCAGTGTGTTTGCTACAGTAAAAACACATTGTCAACCCAGCAGGAAATATTTTGATATATAGTCACTGTCCAAATTTTTTGCCACAAATTCAATACTATGGGTAAAGTAATTCTATACTTTTGAATAGCTAATTTATTCTCTACAGTGAAATATACAGAAAATCATAAAAACAACTGCAGATTGAAGATTTGTGGTCCATTTAAACAACTTATATACAACTTATAACTTAAATAAGCTCAAATATGTCAAAGATACTGACATGTAAACACCTTCTATAGACATAGGTGAGTATTAATGAGTTACATTTACTTTGTTACATTTACTTGAGTGACGTTTTGAACAAATTGTACTTCTAAATGGTAGTTTTAGCCCAACTAGGGCTGCAACAACTAATAGCATTAATCAATTATAATCGATTATTGAAATAATTGTCAACTAATTTAGTAATCGTTAACTGGTGTATTCATAGACCTTAGAAAGCTGGCATGTGCTGAGAGAAGAGGGTTTATTACCAACACAGAGCAATAAAGCAACAAAAACTGTTCAAAACAGTGTACATTTTGTGTCTTTGATTAAAAATATCTTTTTATGTTTATATGCTCCAAATGTCCCTCCAGTTACATAATTGTATCTTCGTCTGGTTCAAATTTTGAAAAAAATTAAGTGATTATGGGTAAAATTTTCCAAAATTTGAATGGAAACACCGCACGTTTTTAACCACTTTAACCACACACGCTTCACTATTCGATTAATCGAAATAATAATAGACAATAATAATAGACAGCTTAATTGATTATCAAAATAACCATTAGCCCCTAATCCCAACATACTTTTTACTTCCACTTGAGTAATATTATTTTTAGATAACAATACTCTTACTTGAGCACAATTTTTGGGTTCTCTGCCCACTTCTATATGTTACAAATGTAGTGGTTGTGAAAAAGTGAGAAGATGTGGAAACTTGTTTCTTGTGCCTTAATTTGTTATTTTATAAATATGTAATTTATTTTAAAAAATGGTTATTGTTTAGAAATACCAGAATTGTCACATTATTTTAAATGTTTTATCTTATTACATATAATCATATGCAAAAGTTTGGACACCCCTCTGAGGTTGCCAAAGACCTACAGCTGTATGGAAGAGTGATGCCACGCCACAGAGTCGATTGAAGTAGGCAAAAGCTCATTTAGACAAGCCAGATTCATTTTGGAATAATGTGGTGTGGACTGACAAACCTCAGGCGACACCGTTTGTGGATCCCCATACAGCAGTTCTTTGTCCAAAGGGTACTAAATTGTTGCCCCATATACAGAAACCCCACCTGCAGCAGGATGATGTTGTAGGTGTTTGGAAGTGATCTGTGGGTTGTCTTTAACCATTCTCACCATTCCTTGCCTATGTTTCTTTGGTAATTTTCTTGGCCTGCCACATCTGGCACCTGCACTATTGACGTTGCCTGTGTCCTTCCATTTCCTGATTACCACCTTTTCTCATTATTGAATGCACCTGTCTATGAAGTTCAAGGCTTAACTAACTAACCTAACAAGTTTTGTGTTGCAAGTAATCCATTTTGAGAAGTTACATACATTCAAATCAGCAAACTGACCAGGGTGTCCAAACTTTTGCACAGACATTTTTTCACATTTCCTTTATTTCATACACCTAAATACTGCTACACTAAAAAATGTTATTTGGATAACAGCCTAGAACTCAGATGTCACTAGAAAATGAATAACATACCTCTGTGACCCTTTTTCATGAAGACAGAGTCAATTATTACACAACCTCAGAGAGGTGCCCAAACTTTTACATATGACTGTATATCAGATGTCACGTCCATTAAACAGTTACTCAGGAATTGATTCGTTTTTCACAAAATACTAGATTACTATATTATTTTGATGACTTCTTGGCTACTCTACCGACCTCTGTCTATAACACACACTTGCAATGATTTGTTTGTTTGCTTTGCATTGTTTTGGAAGCCTTTTTAGCTGTGTGTTACTCAAGGAAGTAAGTTATGTATACCTAATTATCTATAACAAACATATTTTACAATTTTTTTGGATAAGGTATTATTGTATATTATGTGAAAATATCACGTGAAATATCCCTGAAAGTAACACAAGCCTGGTTTAGTAAGGTTTTCAAGACCTTAAAAAATATGTCCGAATTAGGAGTCATTTACACAACGCTGGTGCTATAGGCATGACAATTTGAGCCAACACAAATATACTCAAGGTGTAGGTGTGAAAATCTGGAATGAGGTTGTGAGGCCAGTAGACAGCGCCGTTCACCCTGCTGACCAAGTCACCACTGCAGAAGAAGCCATAGCTGAAACTTTCATCCTATGGTCCTCAAGGGCAGTGCTGACCCTACAGAACCAGTAAGGATTTATACTTGTATACCTAACAGGGAAGCATCAAAATACAAATGTATAAAGCATTAAATCAATGTATTTCGTGATTGTTTGCACAGTCGCTGCCTATTCTCATGTAGACAAAAGACCAATCCACAACCAAAACCAAGACACACTGTCATGTAAACAGCCCCTTATGCTCTTGTTATAAGTCTAAAATCAACTGGGCTTAATGCTGCAGCAGTAAAGTCAAGATAGAGCAGCAACTGTACATCAGTATATTACACTATGGAACTCATAGCTTATGTAGTGTCCACACTCAGCTCAGAGCACACCTGAAGAACACTTACTGTACATACATACAGTGAAATACACTCCTCGCCTACAAACAAACCTGCCACCCTCTGATCTTGAGAAAATGCTAAAAGTACAGGTAGTATGTCCAGTAGAGGAGGTTGACGATGACGAAAGACAGGGGGAAGGTGACTCGGGAGTAGTTGTCTATGTGGTGGGGGTTCTCCACGTGACAGCACTTTATGGAGCGGATGAGTTTGTGACTGAGTTTGAGACTGTGGCCAGCGCGGTGATGCACCAGTGGGTGTGCTCTGGGGGTGCTGGCTCCGGTTTGGGCTCGCTGCCTGAAGGGCTGGAGGGGGTCACAGTCAGTTCTGTGGAGGCAGGGGCCGGGGCAGCAGCCTGCTCCTTGCGTCTTTTGCCACGGTTAGCAGTGTGACTGGAGATGGTGGTGACAATGACATTGATCTCATCATCCAGGTCTTGCAAGTGGTGACTGTACTGTGAATGTTAAAGACACAAGACATAGTTAGTCCCATATAGTAGTGCAGGTACACTCTAGATTAGCCAGGGCTGGCCCAAGCCTTCATGGGGCCCTAAGCAGAATTAAACTTGGAGCCCCCAGTCACCTCCACCAGTGCATGACTATGATTCACATCCCATAATTGTTATAATAACTATAATTAGTTGCATTCATTGCCAACATCAGACCAGTGTCACTGAGGAATTTGGGGGCTTAGCCCAGATGTGTGTTTCACTGGCACAAGGGCAACTGTAGGATTTCAGAATGACATTAGCTTCAGCCACTCACTGTTGGTCAGTATAGGACAGGGAGGTCCTCCCATACAATTTTTAGAACAGACAATATTCCCTGTATTCTGGTGCATTTTAACAGATACTAACTTCATGAAAAAAGTACTTCATGGTGTGAAAGTAGTATCAGAGGTAATGGTGGTAGAAGTTCATAGCACACTGGCGCAGTCATTTCTTAGGCTTACAGAGAAATAGATGCGATATAATTCCACCTTAAACACTCACCATGTTTAGTTAGGTAATAATTAGTCTTTCATAATAAATGCATATTTTGTTAAATTAGTGAAAAGGCTGTGTAAATGTGCTTCTAAACTCTCGTTGCGGTTACTCTCATGTGTGTCGCTCACCTCAGGCAGCGGCACGACAACTACCGTAAAGAATGCAACATTACCGCACTCAAAATTTAAGAACGGCTCACTTGACCACACAAAAACGAACGCCGGCTGGCTTGTCCGCAGCGAAGTCCTCGGGCAGAAACCTCCTGACAAGTCCCAGCTTGAGACTTAAGACCAAGGGAGACCAAGGGTTCTCTATTCGGGCTCCCCGGATGTGAAACGCGCTAAATCGAAAAGTGGCCGATCCGGGAGCGCCCCCTCCTGTCGACCTGTCAGTGGCCAGTGGGTGGCATGTCACTCAGCAGAGCGGCAGACGGCTCGCTATTAGTGACATGGCAATGGTTTATAGCCGCAGGCTGATTGTACAGCAGCTGTCAATGGCGTTATAGTGGCATATTGTCTTCCTGGATGTTTATGAACTTGTATGAATATGTAAATAACAGTATGTATGCATGATTCAAGAGTTGATAGGGTTATTGTTGTTGTATTCAACAGGTGAAAGAAGGTGGCCAGTTAAACTGCAGCGGTAAATTGCTGTCTAGATGGCACACACGTCGGACGTTTGACCGAGGACAGCAAATATGTAATTTTTGGACAAGAATTCTACCCTTTTCTTTACTTCTTTGTTATTTCATAAAAATGTTTTGCTGACAAGTCGACAGGAGGGGGCGCACCGGCCACTTTTCGATTTCGCCCTCTCTCCCTTTAGCGGTACTTTTACTTAAGTAAAAGAATTGAGTACTTCTTCCACCACTGAGCAGCAGATACATATTTGGGTAAAGTAAGGACCAGTCTGTTTCATAAATGATAAGATACAGACAGTAATTAAGAAGTCATACTTTACAAGTTTGTAAATGACTAAAACGGTGTGATTGAGTTAGCATTTTGTTTACACAAACCTGCGTTTGAAAAAAATTTTCCTAGCTGAAAAAATAAGTTCATCTTTATTTTGCACACGTTGAAATGTTTGTTGTGGGCTCGCTAACCGTGGGCCTTTGGGTGGCTACGACCAGGCTGCCACTACTGGGACTACGATTGTGATGTACTCAAACACTGCACATTCTGTTTCAGTCCCAATCACACATTTTACTGCAACACTATATTTTAATAAAAATAATAATAATATTCATTATTTATTTGATCAATTATTTATTGAAACATCTCTTTATTATATATCTTAGGAGCAAATAGTTTACAAAAAGACAAAACTTTATTATTTTCCGTCACGTCGCAGATGAACGTAAATAAAAGCGCACGTTGCGCTGCGTGGTTGCTATGGCGTTAATATGTTTTAAAAATATAAATATAAACATCACTTTTCTCGAGTCTCGAGCAAAATCCACTATTCCCGAGTTTCACTCGAAGCTTTGTTGAGCAGAAAAACCTCAATTGACGGCTTTTGTCGACATTCCACCTGTGTTCTACCTACCACTGTGTCTACTTCAGCATGGAGCATGTGAGATTTGAGATTTTATAAACAGTCCCGGACTTATCCGTCTTTTCCCATTTAAGAGACATAAAACACTAATTTTAGGTAGAGAAAAATGAGGCAAAAGGTTTTATTCAGGTTAAAAGGTTTTATTAATGTTATTTATTAACACTTATATGTGTATGAAATCCTTTTACTAAATCAAAAGCTACAAAATCCTCGAAAGTGCGCGAGTATAGCCATCCAGGTCAATATGCAAGGCCCAGGATCTGTTTCAGACCTTGTCTAAATAATATTGTTCACGTTTAAAGCTTTGTTATAAATATTTATCATGCACAAACCTAACCTTCTTTCATTAATATTGATATGGTTTGCTCGTTTAACTTCCTCAATAGTCAGAAACGCTGCTCATATTAACCTATATCGCAAGAGGCTTTTGTAGTGACAATTTTATGATTAAAATTCGCTTAAAGCTTTAAATAAATAAGTTTCATTCACAAGAGCCAAAGATGCACATTTCCCATCACAAAATCCTGTTAGCCCATTTATACATTTATTTCATTTAAATATAGCCTAATAAATGCAGCCTATGCTTTTCCAAAGATACCTGTTTTCTTCTGTTTGATCAATGTATGATGTCCTGTTATACAGACAGCTATCTTTATTGATCTTTTCTCTTGACTCTTTTACTGTCTTGTCTGTAATCACATGTGTGGTGTGTTGTTGCAGTGGCCAGTTCATCTGCAGGAGCACGGCTACTGCAGGAAGAGGAAGAGGCTGTCCCGGAGTCAGGACAAGTCTCAGGGCTACTGGAAGGAGGTAACAGGACACACACACACCAACAACAACATCAGGTTTATACGTGAGAGGAACTTTCACTTTTAGAGCTGATACTTTTTGGTAGCACAAGTAGTTGTTGTTAAGTTAATACAGAGATTACAGACTGATTACTGTCATTAGTTGGAGGGTCAGTAAATCAAAGTCTTACTGACTGTATAGTACCCTGTGAATAGTCTTTTATTTTGACATAGCTCTAATTATCAGAGTCTAAACTGTCCTGAACCCCGCCAGGTCCTGAATGCCCCCCTGTCCCGTCAGCCCTCTCCTGACTCTCCTAAAGCCCGGTGCAGCTCTCCTCCTCTGCCCAGAGTGACCTCTGACCTGCCAGTCGCTGCTCCCTGCTCTGAATCTGGGCCTCGCAGCACCGCTGCAGAGCTCCCTGCTGTCCTGGGCCTCGCGCCCCGCCCTCAGTCCCCCACTGAGGTGCACGCCCTCCAGAGCTCTGGTACTGGAGATGAGCCCCTGCTGATCCACGGCTACACGGTGGAGCAGTACCAGAGCATCTACCACTCAGTGGTGGATGACATGCTCACGTAGGTTTAACTCACACAGACTGTATTCTGCTTCTGTCAACTCAGAGTAAAATGAGCCACTGTCAGTTCAGGATTTAGCTGAATTGTATCTCACCCTGTATCTCATGTGAGACTTAAATCCTTGTTGTGTGCATTTGACAGTTTTAAGAGTGGTCGTCCCCGCCCGTACTCTCTGGAGCTCGGGCGCCGCGTCAAGCAGCGGCTGTGGGAGGCTCTGAACCGGCCGTGCCTCGCCGTGGGGGAGACATCGTCTGGTCTTCTGAGGGTCCAGGAGTCCAGCTCAGACCAGACCTGTCCCCCCCGCATCGACGTGGACATCTCCGGAGAGCCCGCCCCCAAGAGACCCCGACTCCACTAAAGTCAGGCCCTCTCTTTTGTATATAGTTCTGTTGCTTTGAGCACATTTTAGGATGTTAAGATTATTTTAGGATATATTTTAATACTTTTTTTTACTTTTTTGTAAATGCATGTTTTATTTAATGTTATTTAATGTTATTAACAACACTGTAAAAGCCTTCTTCAGTTCTCCTCCACCACCAGCTCCAGCCTCAAGCAGCACCATCCTCCTCCTCCTCACAATCAGACGTAACATCAGTCTGCTCTGCCTCAGTCCAGTCCTTCAGCAGCATTTACCACCAGCTGCACCACACCTGCCTCTGTAACATCAGTCCATGCCTCTCGCCTCCACCTCCGTCAAACAGACACTATACCATCTCTGTGTCCTATCCACTCCAAAGCAACTTCTAACATCAAGTTGCACCTTAACACCACCAGCCTCTGTCTTTCAGCCTCCACCTGCTACAAAACCAGACTAGATCCCACCATCTACTAGTCTGCTCTGCCTTCTGTTATTGCAACATTTAACATCACGTTGCACCTTAGCCTCCTTCTCAGTCTCCAGCTCCTCCTTAAAACAGACATTGTACCATCCGAAATGTCATCTCCACTTGTACAGCCTCCAGTGCAATGCCATCTAACTGGAATCTCTTCCACAGCAGCACCAAGTAGTGAACAACCACCAAGTCCATCAGTGGTGGTGATTTACAACTTGGTCTCCTGTGTTTTGATTTGGTCAGTATCACAGTCTGGTCCCCTGTGATAGTGTCTAAACCAAAGCGCAGTGTCTTTGTCTTCCACATGAAGTCCCCAGCTCCAGGGCCTGGACACAGGAAGAAAGCACAAGTCTTACAGGCACACAAGCCATAGTGTATGTACATCAGTAGTAAGTGTAGCTTTAGGTTTGTTCTGTTTCAGCTAAAGTAACTTACAACTTCTTTTGTCTTGAATGTTGCAGTCTCTGCTGGCTCTCTAAAACCAGCAACACCCTCACAGCCGACTGACAGACCCACCTTAAAAGATATGTTCTTATTCACTTTGCTTACCTTTAATGATGTTGTCTTTTAGCCTTGTTCTAATACCTTTTTTATTCCCAGATTCGTCACTTCCACCATCTGCCAAAGCCATCCAATTATCCTCAGAAGCCGTGATGTTCCACACTTTTGTCATCTGCTGGTAGGTTTTATCTCTATCCTGATTTTACATGGCTTTCCTGAAAAAATACATTTACTCTCACTTTATTTTTTATAATAACCTTAGCAGCAGCCACAGCGATGTCTACAGCCAACCTCCATCCTGCCACCTCTTCAACCTACAGTCGCTCTGAGGTGACATATAATCACATTCATTAAGTTCAGTACAGTTTGTAGTTGCAGCAAATACATTTCCTTTCTTTCTCTGGTTTTTAGCCTTCACTCTGCCACAGATATCCTGCATCAGCCTCTGGAAAAAGAAGTTACTACCTACCTATACCTACCTACCTACCTATATACTACCTGTACCAAAATCACCACTCCCACAGACCTGCCATTTACTTCACAGTGAAGCTCAACAAGGAAGTGTTCAAGTTAAAAAGAAAGGTATAGGCTTTTGTTTTTGATGTATAATTGGGTCACAGAGTCTGTAATGTAAATCACAGTATGTAATAATTTGTGAATTACATGTATAAGCCTCCATCCACATTGTCATTGCCCGCAACCTCTCATAGCCAAAGTGAAAGCTTCTCTCACCATCCTGGAATCCAGCCTGTCTCCTCCAGAAGCCAAGATGTCCAACTGAACACACAGAACTATCTGTGTTAAAGTCTGGTAGGTCCTACTATTTTTTTAAAATTTCCCTACAGCATCACAACTGGGTGCAAAAGAAATTTATACCTGTTCTATTGATTGAATTTTCAGTGGAATGATAAGACCTCCAAGTGCCACTCCAGACCACCAAGACCAAGAAGAAGATAAAAGATGTCCCAATGAACAAACTGTTTGTGATAAAGTTAATTATGTGCTGGTAGGTCTTATTGTTGGATCATTTACCTATAGCATCACATCTGGGAGCTAACAACTCATCCTTTTCTATTTCTGTAACATTTTTTCATTGTAATGACAAGACCTCCAAATGCCACCGCAAAAACCCAAGTCCAGATGATGGAGAAGAAAGTGAAGAAGAACAAAGAAGAAGAAAGATGTCCACCTGAGCACACAATTTCTCCAAAGTTTTCATCTCTCCTCACCTACTGGTAGGTCTTACCCTTGGATGTATTATGGACGACATCACTGCTGGGAGCCAACTGAAATCTGTTCTTATTTTTCAGTGTAAAAACAAGAGCTGCAAGGGCCACTTCAGACCAGCAAGACCAGAAGACAAAGAACAAAGAATAAGGAAAAGAAAAAGAAGCACTACTGTATAATCAACTGTGATTTTCATGACAATGAGAGCACAATGGTAATACAAATATATCCTCCTGGGACCCAGAAGAAAAGAAGTTTTAGGGGGCGTCAGTAGCTCAGTCGGTAGAGACGCTTTCCCACTAACCCAAAGGTTGGCAGTTCAAGCACCACTGTCTTGGTGTCCTTGGGCAAGATACTTCACCCATCTTGCCTTTATATGAATGTGACTGTGTTTGGTAGTGGTCAGAGGGACTGTAGGTGCAAAAATTACCAGCCACACTACAGAAGTAGCTCACCACCACAGAGTGTGACTGAGGAGTGAATGAATAATGCACCAAATTGTAAAGCAACTTTGAGTGTCTAGGAAAAGCGCTATATAAGACTAATGCATTATTATTATCAGAAAAAAAACATAAAATGCTGTTTTTAGATAAGTTTTGTTTAGCCAACCAGCTGGTGCCTCTCCAGTTGTTAGTGCCTGTTTTTTTCAAACATGTTATTTATTTATTTATTATACAGTGTCCTTTGTAAAGGACATCGGGTCCTAATAGATATTATAGTGTGATTATAGAAAATGTATGTAATGATATGTTATTATAAAAATGTTGTATAAATCGTTCAACATTGAATCATAAATAGGTTTTAGGGTTAGACTAGGTTTAGTTTGGGCTCAGGTTATGGTTAACCATAGTTATCCAACCAGCTGGTGCCTCTCCAGTTGTTAGTGCCTGTTCGAGGTCCATTCTATCCAGTCAGTTTGGGGCAGTTTCAAAAGGTTCAGCTTGACCCAAAACCAGATTTATGTTATCAGTGTCCGGTATCCACTCTGTTGATAGTGAGAACAGAATAACTGTCCAGAAAAACAAGATATGTATAGGATGGACCTTAGTCATAAATGTGTCATTCTTGTACTTTTTTTTGACTATAAAAGCTGTGTGAAAACCTTGAACGAGAGCACCCGGTGTCATCCTAAGACCGGAAGAGCTCTCTCTCTGAGAGATGCTTAGACCGGTGGCAGAGCTACGTCAGCGGGTGCTCCCTTCTCGAGATTGAATTCTGCTCTTTTGATTTACCGCTTTACTTTGCTTTTTGCATTATTTTTGAATCTTGTCAATTTGTATTTTTGATCCTGTTGATCTTTAATAAATTCAGGCAGCATTTTGAAAGACATCTTCCTGGTCCTCAGTGTCAATTTTTGGCAGTGAACACGCTACAGGTACCTTCTGATCCACGAGGTCTAACTCGCTAAAGTTAACTTAAAAAATCCTGGGTTAGTGTGGGGTTATTAAAATGAAATCTACAAAATCTAGATCACTTTCATGTCTAGGGGCCAAAAAAAAAAAAAAAAAAAAAAAAATGTGTGTAATGAATTTCCCAACATTTTGAAAAGAAACCCCAGGCGCTCTGATAGACTCACCCCAACAAGTGATATACTGTTTGAAAGCCCCTGATGTCCTCTTGACGGGACAGG
The DNA here is from genome assembly GCA_020698575.1 of Bostrychus sinensis. NCBI lineage: Eukaryota > Metazoa > Chordata > Actinopteri > Gobiiformes > Eleotridae > Bostrychus > Bostrychus sinensis. The sequence continues at coordinate 27,794,144 of CM036254.1, read as the reverse complement.
AGCATTTACAAAGACTGCATGCATGATGCTTAACTTACATGTCTATGACTCATATCCTCCACAGAGGACACAAATGCATTATCAGGTCTCAGGAGGAAATGACAAATAAATTGCTGAAATGATTCATCCTGATTTTGTAAATATTTCTGAATTCATAAATATAAATTATAGCAACTGCTCTTAAAATGGATTTTGCCAGAGGAGGAAGTACTCCATATGTGTACAGTAAATAGTGTTGCATCAAAATATCTAGTAGAAGGCTCGAGACTCTTTTTGTACTTGAGTGACAGAAAGAAAGCATTGAGTGTTAAGTTTCCTTAGGCTATAAAGTAAGTACTAGTAGGCCTTAACCCCCAAAGACCCAAACACAGAAAAAGACAGCTTTATTTATTTGTTTATTTGGGTGCATAAATCATTGTGTTTTTAGATTTTTGGCATTTTGATGAATTTTACAGAAATGTGGTATAGCAACAATGAGACTGAGGGGTGGCAGAATTTCACTGATGTATTTATTATATCTGAACAAGTTCTAAACACATAAATGTTGCCCATAAGACCACAACCACTGTACCCCACATTTACTCTACTGCATGATGTTAATAACTGCTCTTATTATATGTCATAATTATTATGTCTTTATTTTATGAACAACATAAACCCTAAATATGTCACATGTTAATAACCAAGCCACAGTAATTATTTGTTTATCATAGTTCAAAAGGCAGTACTGGTCTCTGAAATAACAGGGGCAGATACTGTGTAAACTTGGTGAAGGGAGATATTCATTAGAGAGTGTAATTTGTCTTCAGACTCAAACTTTCAAATATACTTCAGGAATCCATGAGCGAATGATCACATCAGAAATCACATTTACAATGAAAGGAATCTGTCAAAGAACAGAAACAGTCTCTTCAGCGTCTGTCACAGTGTATGTGGCAGTAGATTTTTTCACTGAAGACACTGAAGAGACTGTTTCTGTTCTTTGACATACCAGTACTGCCTTTTGAACTATGATAAACAAATAGGTACTGTGACTTGGTTATTAACATGTAACATATTTAGGGTTTATTTTGTTTATTATAAAATAAAGACATAATAATTATGACATATAATAAGAGCAGATATTTGTGGGGTACAGTGGTTGTAGTTATGTGCTTTTGTGCAACATTTAACACCGGGAATGAATCCTCTTAAAACAATAAAGAGCTGATATTCTGATCAGGCAGATGCTCTCTCTTTCTCCACATCAACACTGAATGACATTAGGAGCTGCACTGAGTAGTATTTCCTCAGTGCAGCCCCGTGTATAGCTGAGGATCTGGGGAACTAAATGTGGAACTGTACTGACATCTTGTGGTGATTAAGGGCAGTGCACCTAAGAAAATTGTGTATGTTGGTCTCAGAATACCAATGTCAGTAGGGGCCAAAGGGACAGATTTGCACACCTTTCAGCATGTACGTAAAGAATGGGGAAAGATTTCAGTCGAGAGGCATAAGCAATGACTATAAAACATTCATTATTTTAAAAGAAGATGGTCCAGAAAAGCTGAATTGTCTGATTGATGGTCCAGCGCAGCATTCTGAGTTTGGAGAGTGACTGTATTAATCAATTTTAACCAGGACTACTGTATATCTACTGTATTTGTTTACTTCAAAATACAAGACTGTAGACGGAGCTTTGAACTTACCATGGCTCAGACTGTTAGCATTCTGAGGCAGGCAACGTGCATTTAAACAGTTGAGTGAGAAGAAGCCCATCTACAATTTCACGCTTTTAGTTCATTTTAGCTTCCAGTTAATGCATCACTCCAATCATTTTCAGAAAAACCTGTAAGCACTAAACTGGTACCAAAGATGTGGTCCAGCCGTGTGGGGTGATCCTGCAGCTTCTGAAAGCAAAAAGACAAATATGAAACACATTTTATGAATAAATAACATTGGCATCTCTGAAGACGGTGTATAATCCAGTCCCGTGTGTTGTGCTGAGTCAGATCTGAGGCAGCTGCAGGGATTTTGGACAGATATGAAACTCGCTCTGGGACACTGCAGCAAACACACACTTTCTGTTCTGTATTTCTGCAGGCAAAATGTAGTTGTTTTGATTTACTTGTAGTTTTCATGTATATGTCCATATTGTAAACCTATTTTCCTTACTAGCGACCTTCAGGGTAATTCTGATTGTTACACATTAGATGACATTGAGGAGCACAGCTGAGTGCATGATCGATGGCTTACTGATATGCGATTATTGCAATTTGAGAAAACTGTTTTTCTGTATTGTAAAAAAAATGTTCATGTGTCAATATTTTTATCACTAAAAGCTATTTTGCATGGAAATTCATTTGTAGCCTGCTTAATTTTTTATTGAGCCACAGAGTTTTGTAGGTCTTGCATGAATAACAACCATCAAATTAGCTTTTCCGTACACCAACAGAGCAGATATTAGTTTGAATAATTCTGATCAAAACCTTAGCCCATCATTCCACCAGTGTGGCTTTTTGAAGTAAGTAAATATATAAATAAGCCAGTCCTTTGAATGGCTTTTTGAAAGAAACAGATCCCCAAGATTTGGATCGCTTCAAAGAGCTGTGAATCCCATCTCTAATTGGGCTGAAGGCAACTACCCAGCAACTTTGGCCTTGAGGCAGAGTGCGGCACAGACAATGGCTGCAACCATTAATGCTCACATTCATTTACTGGACTGGATTTAGATTCAGTGCATGTCTTTGGATGGTGGGAAGAAAGCAGATTGAAGCCACAGTAACACGAGGAGGACACGCAGATTCCACACTAAATTGTATATTTACTTGATGTAGATTTTAAATATAAAAATTCTTTTGCTATGCTATTATGAACTGAATTTTATGTATATTTCCTTAAACCAATCCTGGTCACCTCTGGAAAAGCACTGCACGTTTTACAAGCTTGAAAAACATCTGACTAAAAGAAAACATTTTTAAATAGTACCTTACTGGTGCCTTTAAGACAGAAGTGAAGAGACCAGCAGAGGGCAGCAGAGTGTTGCAGCATTTTGAACACAGTCAAAGCAATTGTGAGCCACCTTTTTACAGAACCAAAGTTAGTTTTCTTGATGGCATTTGTAATTTAAAACATGGCTTCAAATACTTTATAGGCACAATGGCTATTTTTATATTTCTTATGTTCTGTTGTTTTTTGTTTAAAGTATCCTATCTAATCTACTCTAATTTTAGGCTTACGGTTGAAGTCTTGATGTAATGTAAAAGGACGCATCACATAACTTTTTTTGGATTTATTTTAAATTATATGGCACCTGTATTTTAAACTGTGTTTCACCATTACATTTAAATAAAACATTATTTATGTTCTAAATAAGCCATTAAGTTCATGAATACATTTTTATTTCCCATGAACTATATGTACTATATGTATTTAGGATGATTTTAAGATAGTTTTGCAGACTGTTGCAATGACTTTACATCACCTTCTTTTCTATATCACCCTATAGCACTATATCCTCACCCTGTTTCATAAGCTTTTGCTTTTGCATCATCTTGCTCTCGTCTACAAAAACAACACACATGAAACATACAACTCCATAAAAAAGTGTCGACAGCGCACATGGAATCTCTTTTATTGCTATCATTCATATTCATACACCAATAAACATGCATAGTGGTACTATGTATCTACAGGGGGTGAAGCAAACCCAAAGCCTATAATAATATTAACATGGTACTACGGTATATAAATACATTTGACATGAAGAGTATATCCCAGGAATTGTTAGGCATTAAATATTTGTGCACCTTCCCCATACTGGAAAGTGCGGCCAGTCTTGAGCTGTCTATTATCCCGTCTTAGGTCAAAAATACATGCTAGCAATATTTAGTAACGTCCTGTTTGTTCGTAATGGGGCATCAATCCTTAAACCCAAAGAAAAAGCAGTTTTCTTCCAGTTCTTCGGCTCCACAATGGTGTTTAGTTCGTGTACACTGGGAACAATACTATCCACAGTTTAGTGATTACTCTGAGGCAAATGTTCATTTGCTCATTCATCCTTTGTAAGAAGACAGTTCAGAAAAAAACTCAAAACATCTTCTGCACTTGGTGGAAAAGAGGAGTTGCATTGAAAATACCCATTATAGTGAACCCAAAATGAGAGAAACAAAAAGCTACACTTGTAATCATGCACAAGGAGTTGAAATTATCTAGTAACATCAGGCAAGAGGAGCAATCAGAAATTAGCAGAGGGTGGTAGAAAAATAAGAAGTGCGTTGGAAATAAAAGGCAATTAAGTGTTGAGTTGAGTTAGTCTGCTGCAGCACACAAAGAAAATCTGTTACAATTCAGTCTGGTGAGTCACAATAATACCAGATACAGCAATAAATAAACATGCACATGAACTAAATCCTGCATATGAAAGAGTTGTCCGTTTGCAAGATGGCTGCATGCAGAGTGTTGTTCCCTAGATGGATGATAAACACATTGGGATAACATTGCAGAAATCAAACGCTTAAGGAAGGAAATGTTGTAGTATGAAATTAGGATCTTTGGTTCTTTAGTTCGCGTCACTAGTCCCGAACACACATCAGCACTCATCTCTTCACAAATCGAGAAAGGAAAAAAAAAAAGAAAAAAAAGAAGCAAAGCGTATCCAGGCATTCTTCCATTTGGATAATAAACATATCACATGATGACATCCCCATGATATACACTGGGCCCCCTTTCATTCGCATTCATATAACTCAAACGTCTAAAGCCTGACTATACTGCCAAGAAAGCACAGTGGAAAACATTACCAGCAGCGACTGCATATAATATAAATATTACTAGAATACAAATAAGAAATCCCTCCAGGTGTTCTGTGTATATGGCACACCTAACCACTTCACTACCTTTGTATACAAGCCTTAATCTTACTGAAAAAAGTGATGACAACTGCCAACGGGTTCTCATTTCCAAGGCATAACCTACATTGATCTGAATGGTCCATTTGTTCAAACATAACATGCAGATGGTTCATATTGGTATCCAATGTGGATGCACCAGCTTTGCAACAGGGCCAGGTGTCAACACAATGTAAGACCTATTCTTTATACCTTATCTGTTGTTAGACAGGGGGCAAGTAAGGGCAGTGGATAGAGCAGGAAAAAAAGGATTACGGTTGACTCCAGAGAGGGAAGTTGAAGCAATGTAGATTGCTGTATTTTTCCACAAAAGTAGGTTGCAACAGTGCTCCTCACATTGACAACAATGGATCTGCTGCTGAGAATCTGTACATTTTGGTGTGTGACACAGAAATATTGTTTTGAATAATAAATTCCTTCATCTTTCTTCACTTCATGGCTTAAAATTATAATCTGACAAATTCTCCATAACCATTCTATATACATACACCTATACTTACTACGTTGTACATTACTGCATCAGGTCACATGTTCTCTCTGTTCACTCTTGGTTAAAAAAAAAAAAGTGTTTGAGCGTGCCATTCGCAACTGTGCAGTTGACATACAAATGGTAAATTTTAAATATTTATTGGAGGATGGACTGGATAAGATGAAGGGATGATGAGGAATGCAGGATACCAAACACAGGATGCTGAATGATGGATACAGGATGCTGGATGCAGGATGGTAAGGGCTAAATCCAGGATGAGAGAACCAGGGAGAGGGATGTAGGGAGAGGAATGAGAAGGAGATGTCCCTTTATCCAGATGCTGCACGGATCAAAGGCCACTACATTTAAAGTGTCACACAGTCAAACAATGGTGCAAAGACATCGTACTGTGTAATGAATGAGAAATCACTTATAATGATACCAAATAGAGGAGATTTCTAAAGAATGTGTTTGTCCTTGAGCGGCTGGGTTTCTCTTGAACACAGCTCTCTATAGTTATTTTTGTCTCTATTCTCTTCCTTTTTGCCCATTTCACTGTAAGCATGATACCTGCAGGCAGCCAAAGGGAAAATGAAGATGTAAAATATGAACATTTCATCATGGCGGTGTATCAAAATGGAATGGGCGTTTGCACTCCCGTGACAATGCTAGTGCTTTCTGTCACCGAGCCCTGAATTACCGATCCATCTTCAGCCTTGTCAGACTGAGAGAGGGCCCCGGTTAAAATAAATACAAAGCCAAGGTGTTTTATCTCAGAGAGCTGTGTTTTTGCCATTTGAACTTCAGACAGAATTAATCAAATCTTTCCTATCAAATTGTTCAATGTCTGTCATGTTTCGGTTAAAATTTAATAGTAGGGCACAGTAATATATAAAATGGAGCTGTAATTACAAGTTTCTCCTAAAATAACCCAGTGTGTTTGCTACAGTAAAAACACATTGTCAATCCAGGAGGAAATATATTGATATATAGTCACTGTTTAAATTTGTCTGCAGCAAGTTCAATATGGGTAAAGTAGTTCTATACTTTTGGATAGCTAATTTATTCTCTACAGTGAATTATACAGAAAAATCAGATTTTCAAAACTACAGTTGTAGATTAAAGATTTATGATCCATTTAAACAAGATATGTTGCCAAAAAATAGCTCAAATATGTCAAAGATACTGACATGTAGACACCTTCTATAGATCTCGGTGAGTATTAATGAGTTACATTTACTTTGTTACATTTACTTGAGTGACGTTTTGAATAAATTGTACTTCAAAATGGTAGTTTTATCCCAACATACTTTTTAGTTCCACTTGAGTAATATTATTTTAAAGTAACAATGCTCTTACTTGAGTACAATTTTTAGGTACTCTGCCCACTTCTATATGTTACAGATGTAGTTTTTTCAAAAGCATGTTGTAAAAAATGTTGGAAACTTGTTTCTTGTGCCTTAATTTATTTTATTAAGATGAAGTTTTTTTTTTTTAAATTGATTATTGTTTGGAAATACCAGAATTGTCACATTATTTTATGTTTTGTCTGATTACATATATGAGATGCTACAGCCCACAAACAGTTACTGAGGACTTGAGTAGTTTATCACAAAATTCTTTTTAGTCATACTTGAGTAATTAATTTGATGACTTCTTTGCTACTCTACCGACCTCTGTCTATAACACACATTTGCACTGATTTGTTTGTTTGCTTTGCCTTATTTGCTGTGTATTTACACTGGCTCCATTAACTTCCCCAAACTGGAAATGTGTTGACAAATACTTACTCAAGGAAATAAATTATGTATTCCTAATCATCTATAACAAACATTTTTTACAAAATATTTTGGAAAAGGTATTATTGTATATTATGTGAAAATATGTGAAATATCCCTGACTGTCCATAACTTGGAAAGTAACACAAGCCTGGTTTAGTAAGGTTTTCAAGACCTTAAAAAATATGTGTCCGAATTAGGAGTCATTTACACAACACTGGTGCTATAGGCATGACTTCTTCGATTTGAGCCAATACAAATATTCTCAAGGTGTAGAAGGTGTGAAAATCTGGAATGAGGTTGTGAGGCCAGTAGACAGCGCCGTTCACCCTGCTGACCAAGTCACCACTGCAGAAGAAGCCATAGCTGAAACTTTCATCCTGTGGTCCTCAAGGGCAGTGCTGACCCCAAAGAACCAGTAAGGATTTATACTTGTATACCTAACAGGGAAGCATCAAAATACGAATGTATGAAGCAATTAATCGCTGTATTTCGTGATTGTTTGCACAGTCGCTGCCTATTCTCATGTAGACAAAAGACCAATCCACAACCAAAACCAAGACACACTGTCATGTAAACAGCCCCTTATGCTCTTGTTATAAGTCTAAAATCAACTGGGCTTAATGCTGCAGCAGTAAAGTCAAGATAGAGCAGCAACTGTACATCAGTATATTACACTATGGAACTCATAGCTTATGTAGTGTCCACACTCAGCTCAGAGCACACCTGAAGAACACTTACTGTACATACATACAGTGAAATACACTCCTCGCCTACAAACAAACCTGCCACCCTCTGATCTTGAGAAAATGCTAAAAGTACAGGTAGTATGTCCAGTAGAGGAGGTTGACGATGACGAAAGACAGGGGGAAGGTGACTCGGGAGTAGTTGTCTATGTGGTGGGGGTTCTCCACGTGACAGCACTTTATGGAGCGGATGAGTTTGCGGACTGTGGCCAGCGCGGTGATGCACCAGTGGGTGTGCTCTGGGGGTGCTGGCTCCGGTTTGGGCTCGCTGCCTGAAGGGCTGGAGGGGGTCACAGTCAGTTCTGTGGAGGCGGGGGCCGAGGCAGCAGCAGCAGCGGCGGCCGCGGCGGCGGCAGCCTGCTCCTTGCGTCTTTTGACGCGGTTAGCAGTGTGACTGGAGATGGTGGTGACAATGCCGTTGATCTCATCATCCAGGTCGTGCAAGTGGTGACTGTACTGTGAATGTTAAAGACACAAAACATGGTTACTTTGATATAGTAATTGACATCATGAATTTTGAATATGTCCAGTGAAGGCCGGTGGTGACTAATGCATTGTTGATAGCGCACACTACTCAGCATCAACACTAGGCCATAGACAGCAGAGAAGAAAATATGATTAATGCCAAGTTCTCACATAAATGCTGGCACGTAATTTCAAAGGTGCTCAACAATTATAAACCAATTCAGCCAATACACAACAGCACTTTATCCCATTATTTTTTACAAAATGACAATGATAACAGGTGAATAATAACAGAAGGAGCAGAGAGCAGCCCCGTTAGCCTAAAGTTACATGTCATGTTTTATAAGAGAGGTGGAGAAATGAGTGAGTTACCTTATTATAAATGAAGCTCACATCTCTATCCTTTTTAGCAAGGCAAACGTGTTAATACAACATGTTAATCACTGTCACTGAAGTTCGGTGGTTTCTATATAATGTCCTATTGAAAACACAGCCAATGCGTTCAGGGGAGTTTGTCCCCCAAAACTTCTGAGAAATTATTTAATTCTCTTCAAAGTTAGAAAACACCACTCTGCTCTGGGTATAATGGTGATTTGAGTTCATTTCAGTGTCTTAGAAAAATTCTGCAAACGCCACGCTGCTTTGGGCAGTCACACTATTGATTGCTATTAAGGTAGGTAAAGTAAGGTATACTTTATTGATCCCTGTAGGGAAATTCGTTCTCTTCATTTGGCCCATCCCTCAAGGCTGCTGGGGCAACCTGTCAGGAGCATTGGTCTGCCGCGGTGCGGCATCCGGGGGACCTTTCTCCAGATCTCCTGGTCAGGACTATCCAGCTGGAGGATTAGCCTATAGTGCATGTTTTGAAGTTGATGGAAGAAACCAAAACACCCGGAGGAAACCCAACCAGACACGGGGAAAACATGCAATCTCCACACAGAAAGACCCCATACAGTCCGGGAATCAAACCCGAGCTTACTGTGAGGTGAGAGTGCTAACCACTAAGCCACCATTAATGCTGCCATCACTCAAAAGTAGAGGGCACGCACTCTGAATACTGTGCCTGCTTTGTGATTGACCAAATCCTATACTATTTAACCTGTAACCTCTTTGTCAGATGTTGCTCTGCCATCTCTGTCAAAACATCTCTGTCCATTAAAGCTGACTGAACCATAGCTCAACAACCTGGGTTTTTCCTCCTTCTCTGTTTTCTTAATAACAGAAGTGCATATATATATTTCTTCAGCTAAAACATATTGGTAACACTTAAAAAAAAACTCAACTTAACAATTAAGCAGTAATAAACCATAAATAAATATGTAATTAACAAAGGCTGTGATAACAAAAACTTATTTTAAACCTTATTTTATTCATAGTTTTATGCTACACGGAGTACTCACATATTTAGTCGCAGGGCCTTACCATTAGCATGTGCGCATCAGTGTAGCTGAGTGTGCAGAAGTGGGCCACAGCGTACTCAATGAGTGCCCCAAATATGAAGCTGAAGCAGATCCCCAGATACACGTCTATGGCCTTGATAAAACAGTTGGCATTGGGCAGTGACGTCCGGGCTCCCATCATCAGAGTGGTCATGGTCAACACTGTGGTCACACCTAAGATGGAGGAGATGCATCTTTAATTCTAATGACTAATACATTTTATTCCAATATTTGGACGAATTCACAAGTTGGTGAGTTGGTACAGTATGATCTAAAATTAAGTTAGTGTCTTCCTTGTCCTGGATCCCTTGGCCTCCATCCCTCATCCTCCATTTCTCATCCTCCATCTCTCATCCTCCATCCCTCATCCTTCATCCTGCATCCCTCATCCTGCATCTCTCATCCTCCATCCCTCATCCTCCATCCTTCATTCTGCATCCCTCATCCTGCATCTCTCATCCTCCATCCCTCATCCTCCATTTCTCATTCTGCATCTCTCATCCTCCATCTCTCATTCTCCATCCCTCATCCTCCATCCTGCATCTCTCATCCTCCATCCCTCATCCTCCATCCTTCATCCCTCATCCTGCATCTCTCATCCTCCATCCCTCATCCTCCATCCTTCATTTCTCATCCTCCATTCTGCATCTCTCATCCTGCATCCCTTATTCTCCACTCCTCATCCTGTATCCTTCAAACTCCATCCCTCATCCTCCATCACTCATCCTGCGTCCCTTGTCCTGCATCTCTCATCCTGCATCCATCATCCTGCAAACTCCATCCTTCATCTTCCATCACTCATCTTGCATCCCTTGTCCTGCATCTCTCGTCCTGCAGCTCTCATCCTTCATCCTGCATCTCTCCTCCTGCATCTCTCCTCCTCCATCTCTCATCCTCCATCCCTCATCCTCCATCCCTCATCCTCCATCCTTCATCTCTCATCCTCCATTCTGCATCTCTCATCCTGCAACCCTTATCCTCCATTCCTCATCCTGCATCCTTCAAACTCCATCCCTCATCCTCCATCACTCATCCTGTGCCCCTTGTCCTGCATCTCTCATCCTGCATCCATCATCCTGCAAACTCCATCCTTCATCTTCCATCACTCATCTTGCATCCCTTGTCCTGCATCTCTCGTCCTGCAGCTCTCATCCTTCATCCTGCATCTCTCCTCCTGCATCTCTCCTCCTCCATCTCTCATCCTCCATCCCTCATCCTCCATCCTTCATCTCTCATCCTCCATTCTGCATCTCTCATCCTGCAACCCTTATCCTCCATTCCTCATCCTGCATCCTTCAAACTCCATCCCTCATCCTCCATCACTCATCCTGTGTCCCTTGTCCTGCATCTATCGTCCTGCAGCTCTCATCCTTCATCCCTCATCCTCTATCCCTCATCCTCCATCCTGCATCATCGTTCTCCATCCCTCATCCCTCGTTGTCCATTCCTTATTCTGGATCCCTCATCATTCCTGCATCTTATCCGGTCCATTCTCAAATAAACATTTTAAATCTACCCTGTTGTTGTGGTGTGGTCCTTGCTAGTGGAGTACATCCAAAAATGCTTTGCACCAGAAATGTACAGGTTTAAATGACAGTAAATCTAATATTTTGCCTAAATCAAAAGGGCAGCATTTAGAAATAGCCCTCTTAAAAGACTGAAATCCCAGTGTCCATGTTTTGGTACCAGTGGTGTAATGTAACCAAGTAAAAGTACTTGCTTAAAAGTGGTGCTCCCTGTGCTCTTTTTCTGCTCCATAAATGCACAAATGTGAGAATGTCATTAGCATTAGCTCAGCAAGTCATTATCTACAGACAGTAGGCTACAATGCACACTCCAAGAGATGCAAGTGTACATATCCAGTTGATTTAATGACCACCACAATGAATTAACACAAATTCTCATTATAGTCTGCTGCCTTAGTGAAGTTGGTTCGTGTCCTTGTCTGACTTTCTGTATTTTTGCAGATTATACACTAACAAAGGGCGCAGTCAAGTGCAATAGTCTGGTTTGGATGATAACGTGCAGTTCATATTATGGTCTACATCAAAAAGCCTATGTGAAAGAAAGGTATAAACACAGATATTGTGAACATTTTAGCTGCTCAACACAATGGCATCTCAATAACCTTTGCAATAACAAGACTACTTTTGCAAAATGTTTTTTATATGATTGTTTATTGCTAATAATGTTCACAAAAACACTACTGGTCAGTTTGTTTTTAAGTTTCAGAACACCCAAAAGTTTCTTCTTTTTTTCTTTTTAAATTGAAATTTATGCAATTTAATGTCTCATTGTTATCAGCATATAACAAATACGAGCATATAACAAATAAACATTTGAAGAGTAAAAGAAATCATTGAACCAATTTATAAACCAAAATGTATTCTAAACTTATACTCACTGACTACCTTTGGCAGATATGACAGCTGAACACAGTCCTGGTATTCTTTCTACAATGGAAATTAAATATTCTTCAGAAAGTTCTTCTCAACTCTGTTGCAGAATAAATGTGTTGCATTTGTAAACTGTGCCACTCGTTGTTTTTAAGCAAACCATCTTGCAAAGCTTGGACTTTGTGTCATTATCTTGCTGTATGAAGCCTTGACCAACTAGGCGCATACCACAGAGCACTAGCATTTCATATTTTATAACTTAAAACAACATATATTTATGGAACTCTTTAGGGAGCTGTTACTTTAAATTTGCAGAAAATTAATAAAATAAAAAAAACTCAATGACTAAAGTATTTGAGTTTAGACTTGATTGCTTGTACTGGACGGTTGGGGATAGAAAAGCATGATAACATGGCTAATTACCACAGCTATTAGCAACAAGAAGCTAACAGATCAATAAATGAGCTTATAGTTTTGTAGTGATGGTGGTTTAAGCATTGAAATTAGCAGTGCAAGCACTTTTAAAACACAGAGGAGCACTTCCTGGAGAAGGCAGGGTTTCATTTAATTTCATTTTGTTTATTTTCCACAAAGTCACAAAGGTCCATCTGTAGACAATACATTGACACTGATTACATCCACTGTGGCTGTTTTTATAAGTATACACACACAATCAACAGGGAGTACAATTGTCTGCACACACAAGCACCTGCATACATATAAGCACATATACTGTATGTACCAAGCAGTGCCTGTTTATGCAGTGGACTATGTAGGAAGAGAAAAGAGCGAGTATTGTCCTGAAAAGCCCCTACCTAGCACGGCAGAACCAAGCATTTTAGTTCTTGAGAAGGGCAACACCTCAGCTTACAAGATTATTTAAACATGCGTGGATGAAAGAAAGTACAAATTTAGGTATGTTTAAGGAGGAAAAGTCAGTTTAGCATAAAAGATCCCCTTTCCCTTACCAATTTTCACCTCTGGCAGTTCATCACTTTCCACTGTACCACTTGATGCTTTTAATTGTATCACTGCTCTAATTGATAATTTCAATAAAACATTGGGAAAATTGGAGCATTCTAAAACTTTTTGGAAGTGTATGTATGTTTTTTTTCTTACCTATACAAATGCGAGCTGGAACAGAGGAGAGAGAGATCCAGAAGGAGACCCAGGACAGGACCACCAGCAGACTGGACGGTACGTAGGTCTCCAGGATGAAATACAGGATGCTCCTCTTCAGCTCGAAGTGGAAGACCAGCTTGGGATAACTCCCTGTAACAGAAATAACAGAATTGATCTATTTATTTAGCATTCTATATTAAAATGCAAAAATAAATAAACTGTTATGTTGCTTGCCTGTCTCATAAATTGCCTCGGAGACAGAAGTGTAGTGGTCTTCGACGGTGTACTGGGCGAGCTGCAGAGAGTCCAGCCCACTGACAGACTCGTTCCCCCTGGTCCAGTAGAACATGACGTCATTGATGTTGTAGCCCCCTGAAAACACATGAAGACAATATGTTTAGATAAAGACAGCATAAATGAAGTGTAACTGATTCTTAATACAATTGCTATGTGCTTTGTATAATCTCTGGGCTTCTGTAGAGATAGATTTTCTTTGCTTCTTTGAATATTTTCTCTATCTGTCTGGTCCAGAGGTGTTACGACTATCAAGTGCAGTCTTCCTCAGAAGTGTCACCTGACCGCCATGATGTGTCTTTATCATCTGTTGTTCCTAGGCGTGGTCAGCCTGCCAATACTCCTACCTTTTTATCTAACTAAAGAGAAACTTTTAAATATTGCCCATGTTGGAAATAATATGCATGTCTTTAGACAATAGGAGGAAGCCAGAGAACACCAATACCTTGTTTTGGAACAGGTTTCAAATAACAATAATTTCAATGCTGTTTTCTATACTGACAGCAATGGTGATTACACTCAGGATCATCATAATAAAACTTGAAAATTGTTGCACTTTCCGAAGTTGCAGCAATTCTGTGAACAGCTGGGACTGTTAATAGACTGGCTGTTTAGGACTGCAACCCATGGGAGGTCAATTATCTCCAATGCCACATGTCAGCACAAAGAAGCTCTAAAACAACCTATAGCAATTTTAAGTTCAAAAGCTTATGTACTGGCACATGTCCATAAAATAGAATGATACTGAAAAAAGTCCAATTATTTCAGTTTTTCAGTTCTTATTGAAACACATTAGATAGATTCAATACACACAGAGGGAAATAGTTCAAGCTTGCATTTACGGCTTAATGAAAACCAGAAGTCAGTATCCACACTTTGATACACACTAGAGACACTATCTTCACTCACTAAAAGAACACATTTTTTGTAGATTCTTTACCACTGTCAGAAAACAGTTTTGAAGCATTTACTCCTGAATTAGAAGATCTTTGTGTCCAGCTTTTTAAACTAGTAGACTAATGAAATAATTTTAACTAATCCTCGATATTCATGTATGGGCAAGTACACAGTGAGCTGTGCACACAATCCAACACTGAAGACCTGCATTTGAACACACCGTTTTCCAGCTTTTATCTTGGTTTGACACAGGAGTCGCTAATGGAAAAGCATTTGTTACGTTCAGTGCATTCTTCAAAGGGGGTCACAAAGAAAAGAGAGTGAAAAAAATGGCCTTTATACAAAGCCTGCCTCGTAGCACAACAGACTAATCATGCATATTGCACCGGGCTTTGACCCACATTGCCTATTCCAGTTGCAGTATGCCACTGGTTGCAACAGGAAGGGCATCAGGTGTAAAAACTTGACAAATCACTAAAAATACTTTTTAAAGAAACTGTCCTCCGAGTCGATTACCTAAAACCTCCTTAAATATATATAACATTGTCCTCTCGCTGCGGTCTCATCCATCCAAGCTCAGGTCCTCTACCAGAGACCTGGGAGCTTGAGAGTTCTGCGCAGTATCTTTGCTGTTCCTAGGACTGCGCTCTTCTGGACTGAGATGTCCAGAGTCTTTTTCCCTGGAGGACAATTTATCCTCTTGCCCTCTGCTGGCGGTCTCATCGCTATAACAGCAGTATTATTATTAGTAGCAGGCAGCAGAGGAACTAGTAATAATGGCAGTATTTTAGTAGTAGTACAGTAGTAGTAGTAGTAGTAGTGGTAGTACTAGTCGCTATAGTATTATTGGCAGTAGTGGTAACAATCATAGTACAAAAAATGTATTATATAACTATTTATACTTATTTTTACTTGAGTACATGTACTTTTACTCTCTTTTTAAGCTCCAAATAAGTAAGAATCTATCTAAGAACTATCATTTACTCTCTTTTTTATTCTTTAAGTAAAAGTAAAATTTTACCTTAGTAGCAAAGTGGGTAGTAGTAGACAGTAGATAGAGGCCACAGTAATAGTAGGAATAGTAATAGCAGTATTATTATTATTATTATTATTATTATTATTAGAATGAGCACAAACGTTTGTCCTAAAATGCATACACAAACGTGTCCATCAATAACACATTGGTGCATTTACTGGAGTTATCTGCAGAGGGAGCTAGAGAACAAGAAAAGCTAATGTGAAACTTGCAAGTATGAGTACTATGAGAATATACTGTACCACTGTAATCTGTTGAAATGCTCATTAATGTGCTAATCTCATGTTAGCCTCATATAGAGAAGTGTGTTGCTGGCCGTGCTGAGCCAGAGGCGTTCAGAGCACATGCAGCTAATGAAGGCAAGCGGTGACTTTGATGCTCCAAAGGTCTAGTTCATTTATCTCCTTGTGACGCCACTGTTACGAGTACGACTCATTATTTCCCTGACCTAAAGCCCTGACATTATATTAGAATTAGAGACACAGATCAGGAATGACATACCCTGTAATGGCTTTCAAAGACTTCCTGTACATTCAAATGTTTCTGAGGGAAATGTTTGGCTTTTCTCTGCCAACAAAGAGCCTGAATTGCAACATGAGCAGTTTCCTATGTGATGTTTTACAGTCTCTCTTGCATTGTGTTATTGCATAAAATTACATAATATATCTCTCTCCATATTCAAATGTACTGTAATGAGTATTTTTAGGGGCAGAAAGTTACAGAAAAATAATGTAAAACATGAAATATGACTGCAGCTGGTTTCACAGCAACATGGACATACAATCATACCACTTTTTGTCAAATCTGCCTATCAGAAATGATGCCTCTATAAGAAAATAGGTGAATCTAAATTGCACAGTGAATGAATGTGAGTGAGGATAATTGTATGTCAGTGGCTAACTCTGCGATCAGCCCGAATCCATGTTTAAAGATACATGAATGAAAAGTCAAATGAAGTGAAAGGACCTCCTTATACTGCATGTTACAACAGCTGCCCTGACCTTAAATGCATGCTTAATACAAATACAATGCATGGGTCAGTGGTTCTCTAACTGTGGATCTCCTCTAGAAGTACTCAGGAGTCGTTTGCAGTTCAAGCCCCGATTTAGATGATTTTGGGCTTGATCCATTAGTGAAATATTTTGCTAAATTGCTATTAGACCTCCTGTGAGATCCCAAAGCCCATACACTGTCATCAGGACTTGTGATCATTTCAGTGCTTAAATTATTGTCACTACGAAGCAGTCAGCTCAGTTATCAATCTGTTAGCGCCATGTTGCTAATAGCCATGCTAAATAGCCATTTTATGCTCTGTCCATTCTCCACACGCATTCTCTGAAAGTCAGGTCCCTATAAAAAACTTTTTCTTTCATACATATACATTTTTTTTAGGTTATAAAACGTGAAATACTAAGGCAAATGTGTCCAAAACATTCAAAAAGCCTGAAAAAGAATAATATGGCCTCTTTAAGTCCTGGTTTAGACATTTAGGGCTTAGGCCTAGTTTATACCTGGTTTAGAATTGGTTTAGTTCTCATTTTGTAGTTTAGCTACAGTTTAAACTTCATTCATTGGTAAGTTCCCATTCTAGTACATTAAAGTGGCACATTGAAAGCCAAATATTCTCAGAGGTGGTACTTGGAACGAATGGCCTATGTAATTTAGTAGAAATGATTATGTTTTTGAGGTTATATGGTCAAGCAGCAGCTGTGGCAGTTTTTACAACAAAGTTACATACACACATTAATACTATAACTCCTTAGCTGGATGGAAAAAAAAAAAAAGCACATTGGCACAGTCAAAAATGTGCAAGTAGTGCAATTCTGAAGTAGAAGGTTTGGCTCACCAAAAGATTGGCAAGGACCACACAACAACAACAGGGTAGATTTTAAATATTTATTTTTGGGTGAATTGGATAAGATGAAGGGATGATGAGGGGCCTAGTGTCTCATGCAGGATGCAGGATGTAGGATGTGGAATAAAGGATGAGGGATGCAGAATGACTGATGCAGAGTGAGGGATGAGTGATGCAAGGAGAAAGATGCGGGATCCAGGGAGAAAGATGAGGGATGCAAGGAGATGGATGAGGGATGCAGGGTAAGGGATGTATGGAGAGGGATGTAAAGGAGATGACCCCCAGGAAACATCTGTGTCAAATAGTTTGATTTTCTTTAAGTACAGTAATATTATGCACCACTGCAGTAAAATTATACCAAACTATATTCTGCTTATGCTGTCAAAACATAAATATTTCACATCAACTCTTGATCTAAACAGCCTTATTTTTTGCCATCATAAACAACTATCATCCCGCGCAAAGAACATCTGTTTTTGGCATGGCATTAAAGAAAATAAATCCTTGCATACACATCTTCATGAAGGGATGAAGAATAGGAAGAATAGTGCTACAGCA
This sequence comes from Bostrychus sinensis, assembly GCA_020698575.1. Taxonomy (NCBI): domain Eukaryota; kingdom Metazoa; phylum Chordata; class Actinopteri; order Gobiiformes; family Eleotridae; genus Bostrychus; species Bostrychus sinensis. The sequence continues at coordinate 27,776,200 of CM036254.1, read as the reverse complement.
GCAGTGGAGCAAGTGGGTGAGCTGGTGTCAGTGCAGTGAAGACAGACAGAGAAAGATGCATTTTTGTGGGGAGGAGCTTGAAATGATTGGAATAGCACAAGACCTATCCATCATCTTCTCAGTTACCTAACTTTAACCTCCAGATGTCTTTTTGTGTGCTAAGTGGCTATGGGATCGCCGTTAAACGTTTTATTTGGCGCAGGGGGAGTCCTGGTGGGCTTCTGGCAAGGCTCAGGCTTAGCTTAGCACTGGCTGGCTGTCATTTCAGAGCACATTTCTGAGGCGCCACATCAACGAGGCAAAAGGAAAGAGGATGGGAATTCAGCAGCCAGAAATGATATGTTTTCACGCAGTAAGCTCTCAAATATTTTATGCTTATTGTGCCACTATTGCAGCTTACTATCACTGGTAAAGCCAATGTGTTTTTCTGGACAAGGATTGCAAAGCAAAATATGTCTACGGCCCCTCTGACCACCACCAAACACAGTCACACTAACGCATTCAAATAGGCAAGCTGGGTGAAGTGTCTTGCCCAAGGATACAATAACAGTATGTAATGCCGGAGATCGAACCACCAACATTTGGGTTAGTGAGCGAACATTTCTACCAACTGAGCTACTGCCACCCAAGTACATCAACTGCCCCTCCCTGATTCCTGAGAGCTTATTGCCCTCTATCACTGTAACTCAGAGGTAGATAGCAAGCAAATGCTAATGTTAATTCTAACTTGTCCCTTGCTCTTGCTTTTTGTCATTACTTTGGTTTATTACTGAAAACTATGACATACACCACCTTCTCTGTTAATATGAATTACATTGTGCTGCTTTAGAAGTTTGAAAATTCTGAGACCTGGTTTAGACCTGGTTATATCTTGGTTTTATCCTATTTTTGTATTGGTTAAGCACTGGTTTAGTCAAGATTTATGGTAATTTTAGTCCTTTAAAGATGGCACATGGAAAGTCAAATATTTGCTGAGGTGGTACTTGGAGTGAAAGTTTGAGAACCACTAGTCTAGTGTATGGAATTTAAACACAACACTGCCTGTGTGATGGCCACATACAGACCCAATCTGTTGTATGGAGTCTGTAATGTGAGGGGAAAAAAACAACAACAACTTTGTGCCATATGTGCCCAGGAACAGCTCGTAATGAATAATGACCAGACAAAAAACCCCACATTTCAACCAAACAAACTATAAGAGTATACACTTTTGCATCGTTCACATCATATGACAGAAAAAATAGGTCATGTTCCTAATGACTCAATGTTTTACAGTGTTACAGTGGCTGAAACATCCACAGGGCACCGTTCATTGATGATCTGAATAAAAGACAATACATGCAAAATAGAACAAAAGAAACAAAAGAGCACTTAGTGACAAATAAGCTAACAGAGCCACTATGACATAATTGAGACAAAACAAGACATTCCTGCAACCTTTCAACAAGAGCAATGATCTGAATTTACAACTAAACAATGTTTTTCAGACTCTACCATTGCATAGCTAATTAACTTTTTCAATGCCAAAGTCACTCTGGAAGAAAACAACAATGGCCTCATTATCTTTTAAGGGTCTATTTGCACAGCAGCTGTAAACACACTTAAATTAAGCAAATTAAGGAAACATAAAGCCTCAAGTTCTGTAACGCTCTGTGTGTCCTTCTGTGTTCTGCCTAATGTTGCTGTCTTTTCAAACGTCTCTTCTTCCATTTTATTCACAATGGTGGTCATTGAGAATAGAAAATGCCGCTTTAACTTTTAGAGCATTGTTTTGCGAAAGCATCAAACCTATGCAGGGATGGGAGCATGTCAGTGTTTCCACAGCTCTACGTTAACATTTAATTAATTATTTTCAGTAAATAGTGCATGTTTAACCCTAAACACAATCCCTTAAGCCTAACTCCAAATCTTAGAAATGTGAGGGTTGTCGAAACATAGGGTCCATTTTTGAAAAATATCTTGTGGGAAATGTGGGAACACAGAGCTTCATTTTAAAAAAATCTTAGAAACGTGGGACCCCCACAGGGATATACATTTTTCAAAGGCTCTCCTGAACACATAAATATCTATTAGAAGTATTGTCTCAGCCCTTAGTGTGTGGTGGCAGTGGGACATGTCTGTCTGACTCCACCGTTATTCCTCCACCTGCTCCAGGTGCAGCAGATTAGGAAACCATAATACAGAGTCCATCTGCTGTTGTGATATGACCCTGAGCCTGCTCCTCCACTATACCAGACAGTCTGTTTTAGTTTCTGAAGAGCATTCCTCATATGTACAAAAAACGTTGACTGTGTTTGATTAAAATAAACACTATGGGTCTCTCTATGGGTTGTAGCCAGTGCTGTATATACAGCTCTATCCGAGAAGCTTGCTGTTGCCTGCTGTGAAAATAAAATGCTTAAAAAAATATCTAAATTATTATCAACCCTCTGTTCACCCTATTGTACCAGAGCCAGCCAAACCAAGATTTTAGATTTCCTAACCCTAACCCTAAAGTCTCACGTTGTTTAAAGAATAATCCAGGTGAAATAATTAGAGAAATATGTTGCGCACCGCTCCGGTGCTGCATGTTTGATCGCACTTTCTTTAACTGCACGTCTTATTTCTGCCAGTTACTAATGATAATTTCTCCGATTGAGGTAATATGAGGTCGATTGTCATCAAAGAAAAACTGTTTTGAAGCTTGTGAGGTGTAAAACACTTTTATGTCCATAATTTGGTATTTACACTGCTCAAAAAAATAAAGGGAGCACTAGATGTGAATGAATGAAATATTCTTATTAAATACTTTGTTCTTTACATAGTTGAATGTGCTGACAACAAAATCACACAAAAATTATCAATGGAAATCAAATTTACTAACCCATGGAGGTCTGGATTTGGAGTCACACTCAAAATTAAAGTGGAAAAACACACTACAGGCTGATCCAACTTTGATGTAATGTCCTTAAAACAAGTCAGAATGAGGCTCAGTAGTGTGTGTGGCCTCCTCGTGCCTGTAGGACCTCCCTACAACGCCTGGGCATGTTCCTGATGAGGTGGTAGATGGTCTCCTGAGGGATCTCCTCCCAGACCTGGACTAAAGCATCCGCCAACTCCTGGACAGTCTGTGGTGCAACGTGGCGTTGGTGGATGGAGCGAGACATGATGTCCCAGATGTGCTCAGTTGGATTCAGGTCTGGGGAACGGGCGGGCCACTCCATAGCATCAATGCCTTCGTCTTGCAGGAACTGCTGACACACTCCAGCCACATGAGGTCTAGCATTGTCTTGCATTAGGAGGAACCCAGGGCCAACCACACCAGCATATGGTCTCACAAGGGTCTGAGGATTTCATCTCGGTACCTAATGGCAATCAGGCTACCTCTGGCGAGCACATGGAGGGCTGTGTGGCCCCCAAAGAAACACCACCCCACACCATTACAGACCCACTGCCAAACTGGTCATGCTGGAGGATGTTGCAGGCAGCAGAACGTTCTCCACGGCGTCTCCAGACTCTATCACGTCTGTCACATGTGCTCAGTGTGAACCTGCTTTCATCTGAGAAAAGCACAGGGCACCAGTGGCAAATTTGCCAATCTTGGTGTTCTCTGGCAAATGCCAAACGTCCTGCACGGTGTTGGGCTGTAAGCACAACCCTCACCTGTGGACGTTGGGCCCTCATATCACCCTCATGGAGTCTGTTTCTGACTGTTTGAGCAGACACATGCACATTTGTGGCCTGCTGGAGGTCATTGTGCAGGGCTCTGGCAGTGCTCCTCCTGTTCCTCCTTGCCCTCCTACAGCCTCCTCCATGTCTCCTGATGTACTGGCCTGTCTCCTGGTAGCTCCTCCATGCTCTGGACACTACGCTGACAGACACAGCATACCTTCTTGCCACAGCTCGCATTGATGTGCCATCCTGGATGAGCTGCACTACCTGAGCCACTTGTGTGGGTTGTAGACTCCGTCTCATGCTGCCACTAGAGTGAAAGCACCATCAGCATTCAAAAGTGACCAAAACATCAGCCAGAAAGCATAGGAACTGAGAAGTGGTCTGTGGTCACCTCCTGCAGAACCACTCCTTTATTGGGGGTGTCTTGCTAATTGCCTATAACTTCCACCTGTTGTCTATTCCATTTGTACAACAGCAGTGAAACTGATGTCAATCAGTGTTGCTTCCTAAGTGGACAGTTTGATTTCACAGAAGTGTGACTGACTTGGAGTTACATTGTGTTGTTTAAGTGTTCCCTTTATTTTTTTGAGCAGTGTATATACTGTGACTGACTATACCTGCTCATCATGCTGGCAGCAGCTTGCTGTAAGCTATCACTGACTACACAGGACAGCATTGGGCATGGGGCAATGTCTGGCGCCCCCAGCCACTCGGCAGCTGCCTATATCGCCTATGCCAAGAGCTAGTTTTGCATGTATTCACACAGTGGGACCAAGGTAGGTTTAACTGTCATTGAGAAAGAGATAGAACCACCAAGAAACATGTTATTGTACCCTTTCTACCTCTTGAGCTACTGTTGCCCATAGAAATAGGAAATCCCTCTAGACTTGCCAAATGCAGTATGTCAAGCTAAAAGTGCAGCATGTACGGAATTTGACCAGACTTAGGACATTTCTGCACTAAGCATTAACCGATTGCATTTTTTTGCAGCAAAATTGAAATGTCTGTCTTCAAGTCGTCAAGCCAAAGTACACTATGAACCTGCGCCTCATCGGCCTAAATGTATCTAACCAGAACTCGCATGCTTTTCCCTATAGTGACATGACAGCATTTACAAAACATCATGTTACACAGGAGACTTGATCATGACCTGAATCAGTCCCTCAGTGTGCGTCTGCTGCCTGTGTGACATGAGGCAGCAGTCTTACTCTTCTCTCTCACGCAACTTCAGTTGGAGATGAGAGAAGAGTGTGGGCCGTTTGATCCTCCAGTTTGATCACATGTATTTGAAATCAAAACCACCACTAGCAGCAGCCACCACATTGAGCTGCTACGTCTTAAAGCTACACACTTTTGATTTAATCGCATATCAAATGGCCTTACAGCTCTCCAGTTGTAGCGTGCAGGTCTGCTTGTCCATGGGGTACTTGGTCAGGTCCATGTTGCAGGCCACAGTGGTGGTGATCCTAGAAGAAAAAGAGGAAATTTGTATTGTGGTACTGAATGAAATTATTAGCCCATTTTGAACAGAGCATGTAAAAGTAAAAGAGAGAAGCCAGCTACAGGGGGTCACAAGCTAGAGTACTCTTTGTGCCAGTCCAAAGCCTGGAAAAATTTAAGTGGTTAAGTCAGAAAGGTCATCCAATGCAAATATACATCATAGCATTTTAGGATGCAAATGAATGAGTGGCAATCCTATGACAGTTTCAGGGTCCATATGATGGTTAAATGAATTGTTGCAGGGTGAATAAAGCTCCCCTGCATCTCCCCCTAGCGTATCTTCAAGAAAAAAATGGCCTTGCAAGAATGGAGACTCCAACCCGGTGTCTGTGAAGCCTGAGGTCTTGCGAAAAGGTATCATGTCCCAGTTAGTCATAACAAAAAGCTATATTGAGGGCTTTATTTTTTAGATTTCTGGCATGGCATAGTGGCTAAAAGGCCTCTAAAACCTTTTAATGAATACAAAGAAAAAACAGTGATATAAGTGGCCAGGTTATGTAATCTATTTTGTGATTGACCAACCAGCCATTTTCAGCATAAGTCAATGGTCATTCTGTGTCCAGTTTATTATTGACTTATTTTTGTTCCCTCAGACTTCAGTCTATTTAAAGAATGTCAGTCTTAAAGTGAAAATGACTTTGTAAAACTTAGTGTTCATCCATCACGTACTGATAGATTTATTTATTGTAAGTTGCAGCCTCTAAATGTGAAGAGCATAGAAACAAAATCAACTGTTCATTAACGCCGTAAGATTTGTTTTCAGAGTAAAAATATAAATGCATTTCTCCTCTAGCAGTGCTCAGTTTGTCTGCTCTGAACAGAATGAGAAAAAAACTGTATGATGTGTTCTACACTTTGCACGTTCCTTAAAACAGGTAAAATATAAAGTTTAGAGGGAAATTTTGAGGACAAACTTTCCTATGGGGACAACAAAGTATACCTTAACCTCAATCCCTGTTTTGTCTCCTCTTTAGTAACTCATTTTCCTGTGTAATTCCTATTCTGTCACTTGGTTTAGACCTGGGTTTGTCAAAATGTTATACCATTAAAGATAGTTGGCCTACTTGGAAAGCCAAATATTTTCTCAGGTGGTACTTGATCTCCAATGTTTGAGAATCACTTAACTAGAGGACTGACATTCAATTCAGTAGTTCAGGCATTTAAGATTGTTATAAACAAAGCACTTCCTTATCATAACACTATTAGCTTTGGAGTAGAATAGATTAAGCGCACAAGCCACTGCATTTTACCCCTGTTGTAATTACTAATGCTGTATATCCCATTTGTTTGTTTTCTTTGCTGGACCTTATCTACGCAAAGAATAACGTTGCATTATCATATTGTACAAAAAGTCAAGATTGAGAGCTCTTCCATCCACATAAAGAAAAGATTTCTTCTTTCTTCTTTCTGTAACTTTGATTATGTGAAATGACTGAACACATTGCTAGCTGACCAAGGAATTTGGAAATCGTGACCTTGGAATTAACCCATAGTTACACTCCGCTCTCGTAAATTTTATGACCTAACCAGAAGCATAACCTGATAATTAAGAATGAATACAATGACTTTTGCATATTAACTATTTCCCTTTAAGGTAGGTTTGGCATAGATATGACCCTTATTCAGATGCATAACCAAAAATAGTCCCAATTTTTTAATGTAATCGTGAGTCTTAATTGCCCAACCTTCAGTTACCATCACCTCTATGGTTTTACCGCTTCCCCTCTGGCAGACATTTATACCACAGCTGTCCGTCTGCAGCTCTGAAATCTGACTTTTTCCACAGACCCAGTTCCCCGAGGACGCCATTTCTCTCCTGAATATCTCTTCACTTTTTTTTTTCTCACTACTCCTGCACCGTCTGAGGAGATGTGCCCTCATCGACATTTCCACCGTCACAGTCGAGTCTTTAAACGTGGGCTTGTCAAAATGGAAAAAAGAGGTCAAGTTTGAAGCACACAGGCATGGTAAGGCAAGGGGAGAAGGGTTTATCAACTGGGACGTAATGCAGTGGCAAATCCTATCTCTGAAACAAAATGTGCTCTTGCAACTGCTGATATAAACTGCCTTTCTACTACGATTGCACATCTTGATTTTATTGTCATGGGAATGTCAACAATACCACAATGTGTGCATCACAAAGAAATGCATGAATAAGCGTCTGTATGATTGACAATGGCACTTGGTAAGGCACTATAAATGTCCAATGAAAGCTTTGAATTGAACTTTAATGGGCCTAATGAAACAAAATCACTCATTAGTAGAGATATATGGGTTCATTTAGCACAGACTGTGACAATGAATTATGTAATAATACCCTTAGTTTGGAAGCCTTGTGTTTATATTGAAATGCCTGTAAGTAAAAGGCACGGATCTGGAAATATTTTATACTATGTGCATGTGTGAGTAAATATTTTGCCAATAAACAGACCTGTACATATAAATTTATACATTTCTGTACTGTGTAAATCTGGCCATGCTTTATGTACATTCCATATGTTACATATATGCTGTTGCTCTTGAAGATATCGGCCTTTTTGGCTATATTAGAAAGGACAGTGGAATATAGACAGGAACTCATGAGGAGACAGCAGAGAAAGACATTTGGTAAATTGCTGAGGTGAGCTGAAGACGCTATGTTAACGCACCACATGCTCTACCAACTGAGCCATACGACTGCACTCTTATGCATATATATTTTATGCTTGTTAAGACAACAAACAAACATTATTTTACCAAGATACTTAATAATATATCAAAATCCTTGCCTAACCTCCAACTTTATTACTGGTCAGCCCAATTGAGAATGATGACCAACTGGTTTTTAAATAGACAAGAATCAACCTGGATTGAACTTGAAACCTCTGTCCTACCAAATTAAATCAGCTCCCTTATAAATATTTTTTCCAATGTGCAAAATATTTCTAACAACACTATTATTCAAAGCACATTGCAGGTGTGGAAGGATGTGAAAAAATATCTTAATATGCCATCAGATATATCTTTAACAATCTCCTCTAATTGTAAACCTTGATATTCCTCAACAAATCAGAAGTATTGCCTTGTAAGCTGGGTGTTTAATGGTATTACCAACTTTTCAGATTTGTTGTCATTAAACTATGTAGAATCATTTGAACAAATTAGGAATTAATTCAATATTCCTGCAAAAGAATTTAATAAATATCTGCAAATTCGAAATTTCATCAGCTAATTACAAAAAAGAACATAAATTCAGTTGAGGGTTTTACGCCTTACTGTCATACCACAACTCCAATGCATATGATGTATTGAAACCGCTGTGGGAACATGATTTGGGGATAACTTTTACTCTAAAAGATTGGTCTGAGATTTGCAAAAATGTATTTCCAATGTGTATTTCTTTAGGAGTTCATGAATAGAATTACAAATTATTACAAAGATTATATTCCACCCCTGTTCGTCTCCAGAAAATGTTCCCTGACAGCTCTGATCTCTGTTCCAAATGCAAAAACCACAAAGGTACAGTAGTCCATTTGTTCTGGGAGTGTGAGATTTTGGAAAGAGATACATTCTGTAATTCAACAGATCATTGGGAAAAGTTTCATTATGTCACCATCATTGTATTTGCTGAAACTTTTCCCCGACAATGTTTTTGACACTGTTACTCGGTTTATGTTAATGACTATAGCAAGGAAATGTATCTTGTTAAAGTGGTCATCTCCCCAGACGCCCAATCTGGAGAAACTGACTTATGAGTTAAATGACAAATTAGACAACTTTTGGAAAATAAGGACACCTATACATTTCTATCTGCAGATGTAAATGTATAAAGCAGAGCATCCTGTAACTGTTATTACTTATTTATTTATTCCGTATTATCTCTGGTTTTTTATTTTAGCAGGTGTTTTTTTTTTCCTTCTTCTTCCTTGTATATTTGTTTGTTCTTTGTGAGGGTAAATAGGAGGATGGGAAGGGAGGTGGGAGGGTGATTGTGCTTCACTTGTGCTTCACGTCTCTGAACTTGATTATAAAAACAAACAAAAAAACATAAAATTAAATAAAATATTAATGGCAAAAAAAAATTAAAATAAAAAAAATAAAAATCTAGGGCTTGGACTTATAATGAACTCAGACCAGTCTTTAGTGACTCATGAATTGGACTCTAAACTGGTGACTCAACTGCTAAACATGGGGCCAGATTTATCAAAGGTTTGCGTACACTCTACATGAATAAGATGTGATAAAAGTGGAGCAAATCCTGGTGCACCTGTCTCTCACAGGGGCCAAATGAGCACGGTGCAGATTTTGCACCAGTGACTAAATGAACATTGAGGTGTTTTCACCAAAGTGCACAAAAATTCAAGGCACAGAAAATGCACAGAAATTGTTTAACGGTTAATTAATTTATCATAACTACGGCAGCTAAAACTGCATGTAAGTTGCATGTCGGAGAAGTTGGTTTCAAAACATTTTGTGGAGGAAAGACTGCAGCTTTTTATGCACTACTGGGTTTTTAAAATAAGTTAATGCTTTATAAGGGGTTATTTGCAAAGCTACAACAATAATCTGTTGATATTACTAAACTTTACCTTGAATCTTTCTTGTATTTCCTTAAAGCCATTTTTATCTGCTGTCTCTCAAACTGGGCTTTAATAAAGTCCTAATAAGGTCCTTACAGTGAGGACTGACCAGTCATGGTCAAATGAGACAGACTGCACAGTTTAGTTCACTTGAATTGATATTGTTTCTTCTCCCTTGTGTGCTGAGACGCATGCTCTGGGCCCGTTGAAATTGCGCTGACTTGCTTCTAGAGTTTTATTAGTTGTTTTAGAGTTCTCTAACAGGTCTCTAATCCATCTATTTGCTGCACTGGATCAAAGCACTGGGCTCACATGCTAATTTCTCATTTATTTACCAGATTTGCAGATGCAAGTATTTGCACAGTTACTCATAGTATATCACACGCAAGACACCGACAAATAGCAGGCGGTATTTTTTGTTAACTGCACATGCAATTTCGCAATTTAGCACCCTTCTTGGTTGATTTGGCCCCTGGTGTTTCAAATGCCACATAACTGAGAAGGAACTTTTCCACATATTTCTGTGATTTAGTCATTGTTCTATCTACACTGCCTGGCCAAGAAAAAAAAGTCACCAACTGGATTTAACTAAGCGAATAGGTAAGAGCCTCCCTGCAGTTGGTCAGGTCGCAACGTTATGTGTCCAAAGAATGAGGTCAGCTGACTACCTGCATACTGAATGACCAGGTTACTCCATTAATGGATTTTTTCTTCCCTGATGGCATGGGCTTATTCCAAGATGACAATGCCAGGATTCATCGAGCTCAAAATGTGAAAGAGTGGTTCAGGGAGCATGAGACATCATTTTCACACATGGACTGGCCATCACAGAGTCCAGACCTTAACCCCACAGAGAATCTTTGGGATGTGCTGGAGTGACTGCCTATCACACGCTAGTATTTTGTTGGAACTTTAGCTTTGATTACAGCATGCATTCCCTGCGGCATCATTTCGATAAGCTCCTGCAATGTCACAACATTTATTTTCATCCAGTGTTGCATACATTTTTTGCCAAGATCTTGTACTGATGATGGGACAGTTGTGCAAAGTCTTCTCCATCACATCCCAAAGATTGTTCATGTGGTTAAGGTCTGATGGTTAATGGTAAAGAGTTCCACATCCCTGCAGCTTTTACAGAGAAGCAGTTCTGTCCAAAAGTAATAAATCTAAAATGTACATAACAATCTCCTCTGATGGAGGCTTTAGTGGACCAGACACCTGCTTCATCACATGACTTTACAAACACTTTCAAAGGTTGTGATGCCAGGTTATGAAAAAGCTTGTACACTAAACTAACGTTAGCCAGGAGAATGAAATTTTCAAATGTTAACAATTTATATTTCTTAATAATGTTACAATAATGATAGGAGACAACTTTCTTATCTAAAATTTTGATTGCCTGCTTGTACAGACTTTGCAGTGGTTGTAAAGCTGTGCTGGTTGACTAAGCCCAAGTTGTTATGCAATAAGTAAAATGAGAAAAGATGATGGAATGCATGAAAAGCTTGGCTGCATCTGTACTCACTTCATGATGAATGAATTTAAACGCTAAATTAAATTTCACAGTTTTAGAGATTTTTGAGATGTGCTTTTTAAAAGACAATTGTGGAGACCAGCACAACACCTAAATATTTGATACAAACTGCTTGATGGCCAGTCCGTGTGTGAAAATGATGTCTCATGCTCCCTGAACCACTCTTTCACATTTTAAGCTCGATGAATCCTGGCATTGTCATCTTGGAATAAGCTCGTGCCATCAGGGAAGAAAAAATCCATTGATGGAGTAACCTGGTCATTCAGTATGCAGGTAGTCAGCTGACCTCATTCTTTGGACACATAACGCTGCTGAACCCAGACCTGACCAAGTGCAGGGAGGCTCTTACCTATTTACTTTGTTAATTCCAGGTGGAGACTTTTTTTTTTTTTTTTTGGCTATGCAGTGTATCTGGGAATATGCAATAAAGTTATTGATGAGAATAACATTTGGACATGAGCATACTTCAAATCTTTGCATAGCCTTACATTCATATGTCTGTAAACCTGCCAGTATTATGAGTCATTTTTTATTTTATTTTAAACCAAAACACCACAGAGTGACTTTCCAGAGACAAGCTGCCATCCCAACTCTCCAATGTGACACAAAACGAGAAAGACAAGGAAATCCTGTCATGACGGGCTTAGAGGAGCAGAACTAATTCACCCACTGGATCATCTACTCTATACCTATTATATCAATACCCTATCTGCTCGCCGCTAATTTTAATCAAAATGCATGTTCCAGTCACTTGGCGAATGTTAAGCCCTTGGACAGAGGGCAATCTCTGTTAGAAAGATCCTAACAAGACTGTGGTGTTGCCTGCACAGCCCACAGCTCTCCGTATCGACATATCACATGCTCCAGCACTCATACAATCCAATACCAAGTAATAGAATTGACACAACAGCCTTCTATGCCTTCTATGTTGTTATATTATCTCGAAATTCATTACTCACTTTATTCAGACAATTTCTCTTACACATCTGAAGCCCACTATTCATCTTTTGCCGACAAGAAAGTAAGTAAGTAAACACAATAACGACAATATTTATATATATATACTTACTCCCAGTTGAGCTAAGAACTTGTACCAACTTCCACACTTTTTCCCATGGGTTAAAACAGTGGCTTTTGAACAATCAGATTTGTCAGCATTAATTGGCTTTTGTTAATGTTCTGTCATCTTTTCTTTTATAAGATTAATGTGTTTGCACATGTTCCTGTCAAATACAGTTTATGCAGATTAGCAAAGTAAATCTTTCAATTAGGCTGCAATTGGCCGTTTTAACATAGAATATTACATCCCCACAAAACTACAGGTGTAGATTTTTGGATTTAAGGGGGTTCATAATTCACTGTTTGCTTTGAATCTGAACTTAAAACTGAAGAAATAACAACAAATAGGCCACAGACTCAGACTACTAACAAACTACTAAGCAATTATTATTTATGTATTATTGTTTATTGCCACAGCTATGTAACGCCTCATCTAACCCAGGTGTTTGCACCAGGTCCACTCTGTTTTACTGTGACAGCAGATAAACATTTAGGTGCATCCCATGCCCGTTTATGTCAATAAATATTAGCGCTGCTTTAAGCCTGCGGAGGAGTCAGCACCTACACACAAACACGTATTGTACTTTACTTTTATTGAGCAAACCACTGTCCAGCTCTCTGTCCTCTGCAGGACACAGTGTGGAGCTGATTTGTACCTCTGTCTGTGTGAGTTTAGCTCTGTTTGCTGCGTGTTAATTTGTGCATTAATGAGCACTCTGTAGAGACAGAGAGAGAAAAGAGCGACGCAGGGCAGTGCTGTGAATGAACTTTAACAGCTCTGATAACTTGTCTTTACTGACACAGTGTGACACAAGTTCTTATTAAACCGCTACTGTCTGTAGCTTCTGTTTTTGGAGACAGGGTCTGTAGAGGTGATGTTACAATGCTGTGTGGTTAGAGCCTGTTTTTATTACTGGCGAAAAACTATCAAAATGTAAAGTTGTGTGTGGCTTACGGCTGTTGCAACTGACTGAATCAGAAAGTGGTTACTCATGAAGGTAACCTTTTTAGAAAAAAAAAAAAAAAACAGAAAAAGGTGGCAGTCTTGAATTAAAAATCTTCATCTAAAGTTTTAAGAAGTGGAGACAACACTCATGTGTGCAGTAACCATTTTGTAAGCCATTCATTCACAATGAGCTGTGACAACTTTCCTTCTAGCCACAACCCATGTTTTTGATGCATAGAGCATAGCCCTTGCAGTTGAACACTGCCACCAAGTGGTCATCATTGAAACAGGGTTTGTTTTAAATTCATTCATATCTGTCTCAAAATGCAGAACAAATGTCTCAAAATTATCCGAATGGGCAGAAGTGATGAATGCAGGAACTGGGTGATCCACCAATTCAGATTTAATAATCCACATGGTTACATATTAAAATAATTACAAATGATATTTTTGCAAATCAGAATCACATCACATAACATTGCTGAACCAAGACCTGGCCAACTCCAGGGATGCTCTTACCTATTTGCTTAGTTAAATCCAGGTGGAGACTTTTTTTTTTTTTTTTTTTTTGGTCAGGTGTATAGCTCCATAGACCTATAGCTGATCCGAATGGGACCACACCCCTTTGTTCTAAGCATGTGATTGGTCAAAAAGTTCGGTCTCTGCTTGTTTCCCTGCTAAAAACACTTCTTAATGAAATCCAGATGACTTCTAATATGCTGCTATTGACTGAATAATTACCTCAAATGCAAGGGAAGAAATCAGATCATTTAAAGCATTTACTACTATATTTTATGCACAAACAATCTCTTGTCATTTGTCTGCTTACCTCAGGGCGTACAGGACGGTCCCATTGGGGAAGATGCGTATCAGCCTGTTTTCCACAGTAATGTCGTGGAGGAAGGACTTCTTGGAGTCGACGATAAACGTGTCGGGCACCCACAGCAGCTCCACCAGCCTGCCGTCGAGACTCAGGCTTTTGTTGCCTTCAAACACCAAGCGCTCATCTGTCCAGCGCTGACGGAGGAATATGGTGGCTGTGTAGTCCTACAAATTAGGGTTACAAGGTCAAGAAATTAGTTTTTGGCAATATTTTAAAAGGCACGTCAAAAAATGCTGACAGACAAGGGATATATAAATTTTTTTGCAAACCATGCTTTTAGTATGTGAAATGCTTGCATTTTTTTTTTTTTTTTTTTTTTGCATTACTGGATGTTGATAGCGTCAGGTCCCAAAGCTATTTTGCACTTCAAGGAAAGGTAATCCACCACCTTGCTTGAAGTCAGCAACTATGTCCTTATTTTTCATGTCCACGGTCATATTTTTATTTCTAAATGTCCGCCAGTTACATCATGCACTATGTGAAAGCGTGTAATGGATTTGCGCCTATTGTGGAAACGGGCTGTGAATGCACTTTGGGAGTTCTGAAAGGCTTTTTGCAATACATATTACAGCCAATGGCAGGTTATGAGGCGTGTTGCCGTACCATATTGATTTCTGAGATGGTGTCGATGCTGGCGATGTCCAGGCTCATTCCTACTGTCACGGGGCCATCTGCAAAACAAACAAAGAAAATACATGAGAAAAAAGCAGATAACAATTACTATATATGTATACTGTTCTTCTTGCCTCCTAGTGTGCAGTGGTTTGCATATTGATTTGGCATAGATTTTTACGCCAAATGCCCTTTCAGACACAACTGTCTCTATTGTTGCAGGCTTGGGACTACCACAAAGAGGACACTGGCTCATGATCCTCTGTGGCTGAATTTCTAAATAATTCGTTTTTTGGATGCAAAATCAATTAATTTATAGGTACTGCATACGATTTCAAGGTAAGACAAAAGATGCTTACATAACCAACAGGCTTATACAAATACACATTCCATGACTTATTGAAATCAGAGCAAAACAGAAGAGAAATGTCTTAGTTCAACAAAATATACCAAAACCATGTGTAGGTGGAAAAAAAAAAACTGGTAGGATGTCAACGAAAAAAAAAATAATGCATCAGTCTTATGTAGTGCCTTCTAGACACTCAAAGTCGCTTTATAATTAGGTGCATTCACTCCTCAGTGGTTGTGAGCTACTGCTGTAGCCGCAGCTGCCCTGGGTCAGTCTGATGGAGACGTGGCTGCCATTCTGTACCTACGGCCTCTCCGACCACCATAAAACACAATCATATATTCATATTGCAGTGTCACAGACAGTGTGAAGAAGGGGGAAGAAGTGTCTTACCATGTAGCAGTGGAGGCAAATTTTTAGAAAGGCAGTTTAGCTTCGTATTTTTTTACCCTCTCAGTGAAAGTAATATTCAGGACCAGCACAGTCCTCTCTTAATCACAGCACAAGGGCTCCACCCCTGTATGCTAGGCTAACTTTCTAATATGACAATGGTAAACATCCCATTTCTACCGCTTTGTCTGAATGGACCTTTCAG
Source organism: Bostrychus sinensis (assembly GCA_020698575.1). Lineage (NCBI taxonomy): Eukaryota > Metazoa > Chordata > Actinopteri > Gobiiformes > Eleotridae > Bostrychus > Bostrychus sinensis. The sequence continues at coordinate 27,760,509 of CM036254.1, read as the reverse complement.
GCTCTGTGATTGGACGTGCCGAGCTGACGTCACAGCGCACTGGGCCCAAGTTGAACTTTTTTTAACTTGAGTGTGCGACTCAGTTTGGCGGCAGCCTTTTACATGCAAATCAATGGAATTTGCTGCCACGCTCGCTGCCCACTGCGTCCTATGTGAAAAGGCCTTAACTCCATACTCTTTGGGGTTAATAAAGGAAAAACTAATTTGCTTTAATTAATTCAATACCATAGAGATACAGTATAAGGGCTTTGCAGCTCAAGGGAGAGAGCATTTAACCCTGAACTAGAATATCAAGTTTGAGTTTCCATCTGAGAACTATATGTTTACCATTGCGAGACAAGTTCAAAACCCATTTGTTTTCTTTTTCATCTCTTTACCTCTTACCCTGTAATCATCTTCCCGAGCCCTAACTAGCTGCACCATTGTTTCTCTGAAGACTGCATTTTCCTTTTAGCTGTGGCTGAACGTCTTTGTCCTGCATTTTTCTTGTGTCAAACCATTTTGTGCTTGACCAGTTTTGTGACTCTGCTCTTCCCCTCGGCCTTTTTAGATAGTTCAGCTTGTCTCTCCACTTCTAAGTGCTGCTTTTGTGTAAACAACTTTGCTTCCAGCCTGGATTTTGTGTGCCTTTTTTGACTGAGCACATTGTCATATAAATTAGATTAAGCCTCAGACTGCTTTGGTTACAAGCCAACACTGCATTTAGTCAAGAAGCCAAAGTGTAAACACTGTTCGGGCATAACATTATGATCACCTGCCTAATATGTAGCCTCATAATAATAATAATAATAATAATAATAATAATAATAATAATAATAATAATACATCAATTTTATATAACGCTTTTACAGAACTCAAAGACGCTTTACAAGAAACAAACATATATGACAAACAAAAGAACAGGAGAGATGTTATTGAGGGTTGAAAGCTTGGTTAAAGAGATAGGTTTTTAACTGTTTTTTGAAAGTTTGAGGAGAGTCTGAGGCACGGATGTGTGGGGGGAGAGAGTTCCAGAGGGTGGGGGCAGCGATGGCGAAGGCTCATGCACATCAAACTGTGATGCACTGTGTTCTGATATGTTTCTATCAAAAGCAGCATTAACTTCTTCAGCAATCTGATGCTGCTTTCAAGTGCATGTCGGAAAACTCAAATGGTAGTTTTTTGCAACTTGTGTGCATTCAGGTCCATTTTAGTTGAATGGTGGGAACTTGAACATGTCATAATAGTGTTCACTAGTCTATATGTGGCTTCTGATTCTGTACCAAAAATACCTTAGTTGTACCTTTATTATACTAAATCCATTTGTGTTGCAGAATACTGATTTATCTGACTTGATCAAAAGTGTTCGTGGGATGTTCGTGTGTCATGTCAGAAACGTGTATATATGATAAACCCAGTAACCACTTGAAAGCATCATGAGCTACAGTAGCTCGTCTGTTGGATTGGACCACACAGACCAGCCTTCGCTCCCCACTTGGATCACTTGTTCACTTTGACCACTTTAGATAGATGCTGCAGACCAGGATCACCCCACAAGAGCTGCAGTTTCGGAGAGTCGTGTAGCCATCCCAATTTGGCCCTTGTCTATCTCACTCAAATCCTTACACTTGCCCATTTTCCCTCTCTCTAACACACCAACTTTGGGGACAAAATGTTCACTTGCTGCCTGATAAACACATGCCATAATATGAGTTGTTATTCACTTTGCCTGTCAGCAGTCATAATGTTATCTGTTGTATATTATAGTCTTGTACAATAAAGCCTATGTTATATAATGTGAGGTTACGGAAGGACGTGTTTTGAGAAGCTAAGACAGACCGCACATCAACAGCTGCAGTTGGCGGAGTTTGAGCCTCCGTTAGGGAATTAGTTCCTCTTGATAAACCATGAAAGAAGGAAAACTTTAACACTTCACAGTTTGATCCCCGCCTTCTCGTTCCCACTTATCAATCTTCATTTTTTAAACATGATTAATGAGGCTGCTGTCAAAATCTAGATATACAGCTGGGTATGTGTGGGATGCACAGACTCCAACAAAACAAGAGCTATTTTCTTTTATTCAAATCTTGTATTTAGAGCATAGGTGCAACATATAGCCTACATCAGTGGTTCTAAAACTGTGGTACTGGTAATGGTGGTACGCAGACTTCTTCTGGTGGTACTCAGGGTTGTGGAACAGTTGATGTCCAGATGTACTGGTGGTTTAATTTAGAGTTATTTTAGCCCTGCCTTTGACCTGGTTTCCATATGGTTTTGTCCTGGTTTTGACAGTTTAGACTCGGTTTAATCCCAGTGTTGACGTGATTTAGAACTGGTTTAGTCCTGGTTTTGGTTTTGGTATGAGTTTAGTCCTGGTTTAGACCTCATTTTGTCTTGGTTTGGTCCTGGTTTGGTCCTGGTTTAGACCTTGTTTAGACCTGATTGGGCCTGGTTTAGCCATGGTTTAATCCACCTTTTACCTGGTTTAGTCCTGATTATGTCCTGGTTTTGTCCTGGTTTCGACCTGGTTTAGTCCTGGTTTTTACCTGATTTAGACCTGGTTTTGTCCTTGTTTAGACCTCGTTTAGACCTGATTTGGACCTGGTTTAGACCTGGTTTAACCTTGGTTGGTTTAGTCCACATTCGGTTTAGCCACTTTGGATTTGGTTCAGGTCCACTTTTAGTCCTGGTCTTAGTCCATGTATGCCTATTTTATTACTTGGTTTATACCTGGGTTAGTTAAGATTTAGACCTATTCTAGCCCATTAATGTTAATAGTATTTTCAGTGGTGATACAGGTGATAAGGGCCATTTTTACACAAAGATGCATTGTGTAGAAATGTACAGTATACAGATGAACAAAGTGGAACGCATCAAACTTTTTAATTGTGTTTAGTCAGAGAAAAGTCTTTTTGCATGTATAGATAGTTAGAATACAGTTTCTGTCCTGACAACCTCACCCCTTGGATTTTTGAGTCCAATTACTGTCTCTAGTGTTCCCAAAACTTTTAGGAAACTGTCAAGAAATTTCTTTACTGTACTTTCTCATTACTAAATGATAGAAAATCTCCCTTCTATCAAACACTGCTTTAAACATGTTCTAATAAAAGTTAAATTGCCTGTATATAGTAGATTAGCAGATTTCCAGAAACACTATTGCTTTAGCTTCTTTCAATCATATTATTTTTGATAGGGGTCACTGGGGCCTGGAGCCAACCGACTATGGGCCTTTGGGAGGGAACACCTTGGACAATGGCCAGGTAGAGTCAGGGGTGACACAGAGGCATATACTGACAGACAGCAATTCACTTGTAAAGGGGGCAATTTAGATTCACCAATTCACGAGCATGTCTATTGAAAGTGGGAGGAAGTAACACATGCAGACTCCTCTCAGAGAAATCATACAGACTGCAGGCCCGAGGATCAAACTCACAACCTCCTTGCTGAGAGGCAGAAGCACACCCCTAGTTTAAATCATTATATAAAGTATAGTTGTTGTGTCCTTGGGCAAGAAACTTCATCTACCTTGCCTGTATGAATAAGTGTGACTGAGGAGTGAAGGAATAATGCACCAAATTGTAAAGAAACTGAGAAAAGCACTAAAAAAGACAAATATATTATTATTTTTATTTTTATTATTATAAATGTTGTGCCTATTATTAAAAAATATGAGCTATGCACGGGCCCAAATTGTTTTAAAATGCCCAGGCAGACTGTAGTAAATCCATGCCCAGACTGTGCCTGAGGCGTTCTGGCCCGGAGATGACACTGTCCTGCTCTTTGCACCCGAACCGCTTTAACTCACTGTGAAACACAAAACACTATTAAAATGCAAAGAAAAGGGCAAACAACCATGCTGCAATTTAATTAAAGCCTTTCTGAGTGATTACCCCTTAAGGCTTCGTGGATAAAACAAAGAAAATTCTTCCTAGGTTTTCCAACGTCGAGAGTGAGGGCAAGTGATTATCCTGCAGTGTCTTTGGTTTGGTTAAGTCCGAGTTGTTATTACAGATGAAGTGGCGAGTAAACAAACCGTAATCACATTGTGACGGATTCGCGGAGCTCACAACAAAAACACTAGCAGCGTGGGATTTGTGCAGGCAGTGACATAATGCTTTTCCTTTCAAAAGCTCAAAACACATTATCTGACTGTGAGTAAATTACAGTCCCAGATAAAAAACTGAAATCTCAGTCTCGGGTCATCGCGGTTCGGCAGTGAACATAAACCATGAACAAAGAGGGGATGAGTAAACTTTAATCAATACAACTTACCAATGGACCTCTGGAGCTTCAAGGGTCAGGTTTATAGAGCCACAAATGATTATATTTACACACAGATTCATGGAAAATGTGACAAAAAGCCCTTTTCACACTTTTTTTCTGGAACAATTGCCTCCTGACCTTCCACTGACCTTTGGCTTCACACATGCAGACCATAGTGTGCATGAAAGGGTCTTCAATTTGCTAAACTACAGCAGATAAAAGTAAGTATTGAACTCAGCGCTGCTTTTGATGGAATGACACAGGGATAAAGTATTGAACACGTGAAGAAAGGGAGGTGCAAAAAGTCACGGAAAGCCAAGACATCATATGAAATCTATCAGCGATCAGAAAGCATGTTATGATGGGTAAAAGCAAAGAGCTGTCTCAAGACCTTGAAAGATGCTGTTGGCATTGGTTACAGAGGGATTTCTAAACTTCTGAATGTTCCAGCGAGCTCTGTTGGGGCCAGAATTCGGAAGTGGAAAGAACATAAACCAACCATGACACAAATATATTTGCTGAGAAAAATGTTGACATGTTTATTCCTGATTACTCACTGTATCTGACATTTTAGTACAAACTGTCTAAATTCAACATTCTGTGCTGAGATACATATCAGTAATGTCCTGGGGTTGAACAGTGGCTACTTCTGTTCAGTAGTTCCTAACAGACCTTTATGATGCATTGTTTTCAGTTGTCACAGCCCACTTTTCCAGCATTTGTGTGTAGTAGTGGGCAAAAAAGGGCTATGAGTTACTTAGCACACACCTATCTTAATAAACAAAATATTTTAAAAAAGTAAAATATATATTGAAAGCATTTTTGTTGTTGTTGTTGAAGATAATAAAAGATCTGAACCTTTGAAAGTGGAAAAATTATTAGCACTTTTAAGGGCCAGGAACTGTTTTAGACACTAAAGTGTCATATTTTTATACACTGGCACTGCTCAAAACTCAATAATGCATCAAAATTTATTTTGTTATTTCGTATGAATATTCTTGATACTCAGCCCAAATAAATAAATAATTGTACTTTATTTTTTGGAATATTTTTTAATATTTTTGTGTTTATTTTTTTCCCTCTCCCTAAAATATGGGATACTTTTTCAAAAATGGTCCAAAATTGTAAAAAAATAAAAAATAAAATTAAAATTAAATTTAAAAAAAATATTGTTTAGGTGATAAAAGATTTTTTTTTCACAGCTTTTTTTTTTTTTTATATTTATTGGATTGTACAGCTGAGTAAAGACAGGAAGTCATGGTGAAGAGAGCGAGGAGAGACATTCAGCAAATTTTTTGAGTCCGGACTCAAACCCACGACACGCAGTTCCACCAACTGCGCTATACCATGGCTCAAGTATTGCATCTATTAAAATTGTGTCAGAGGGCTAGATTCCTCAAACACATATAATGTTATGTAAAAATGCTCATAATGAATGGCCAATCAACGGTGATCAATAGGAGACAGCAGTGAGACTTAAGCGACCACAGTAAGTTCTATGTATGGACCTAGGGCAGGTAGCAAACTACAACTTTCACATTGGCCTATTTTATTTTGTAAACCACTACATGAACCCATAGCCTTCATACTACAGAAACTTCTTTTTATCATATACGCATGCAATAAATTTCAAAGTGCACATGGTGTCAGCATTTAATATTCTATAGGGATGCAAACGCTATCGGAGTCCTCCTGGTTCTCCGTCAAACAGGCCTTTCCGCTGAGTCTCGCTGTCATTTTCATGGCTGCATGTGTCGGCATTTTCCTTACTGTCAAAGAAGGGCCTGAGGTACTTGTTGTATCCTTTCATCAGTCGCTGGATGGTGGGAGGCAGGATCTCTCCTTCCTTCACTTCGGCGTTCAGCATCGAGCTCTCTAACAACCTGAGAACAAAGACACAGAGGAGAGAAACTAAGCACGAATCAGATTTTATACATGCGGCTCTGTAAAAAGATCACTGCAATTTATTCTTAAATCAGCTTCTCTGAGTCTGACAATCATTCCAGGCCAGTGTCTGTTATGCTTTTTTCATGCTTTTTGAATTAGTTTTGGACACCTATGCAAAAGTTCTTCCCGGTTGTTGTTAGTGTTCAGTTCACCATGTTGCACCTAAGATAAAATCTGAGAAACTGATCATTCTGCAGTGATCTCTTCTTTTCTCACCAGAGCTGTATATATTTTGGTTTCTTTATGTGTTTGCCAGGTAAATCTCTTCTTCCTATCACCACCCGCCTTTTCAATACATCTGCATTGTGTCAATGAGCTCCACAGCAAATCTTACAAACCATGCTGAGCAGAAGAAAAGGGCTTTACGAGGATTTACTTGGCACTGAAAAAATGGGACACGCAAGGACAAAAGATGCTTAATTATTAGATTAGTTTGAATTGACTGCCTCTGGATAACTGGGAACCATGCATTCCCCATTCACACATGTAACTTTAAAAATCCTCATATGTTTAAGCCCAGCCTTCTCTTCCTTATTATTTTCCTTTTCCACAGCTTTTCCACGGTACTATCTACAACTTTTTTGCATTTATAATCCATGCTCTGAGGAGAACAGACAAGAACGGGGAGCTAAAAAAAAGAAGCCAAGAGTAAAAAATGAAAGCACCAAAGAAACTTTATATTCAAATTTTAAATTAGTTTGATTTGTCTCACAATGGATAACTTCACACTAGTGTTTTATTACTCAAGAGTCTTGGTTTTGAGCCAAGATTTTGTTCTTGAAAAGTATTTTTTCTCCACTATTGTGTTTCTTACACATAGGAAATGTCTTCAGTCAAGAATATGTGAGACCTAAATTTGCAATGCCTTATCCATGAATAATATAACTGAATGTACTGTAAAATATATGCCTTTAAATACAGCCAAGAATAATGCTTTATATTCTTCAATCATAAACATTTTGTTGTTCTTTGACCAATGCCTAGCCAAGCTCTTTTAATAATTCAAGGTATGCATAAAAACGTCTGTAAAATGTACAGATAAATATTGTCATATTTGCAATAAAAAACTGGCAGCTGTAGGTGCAAGAAATTTGCTGTAAAAACAGTGAAACTATGAAGGATTTTTAAAAACAATTTTTACAGTGCAATTTTGTAAAAACAACAAATTGTTCACATTAGTAAAAGACCATGAGTTACATCAACATGGCAGAAATAGGACTCTAGTTTTTTTAACCACTTTCTGAAAAATGACTTAAAATGACTTTCATTTCTAAACTGAGCACTTTGACTGTAGCTTTACATTTTTACAGGAACAAACATTGTAAAAGCTCCTTTCAAACCTCTATTATGGATTTTGGTCTTTTTACACTTAATCATGTCTTAGTTTGAGTTAGTTATAAAAAGAAATTAAGTTATACTGTAAGTTCAGCCTGGAAGACTCCTCTCCTGTTCATAGCTGCTGCTTCACCTACACAGAGGACTCCTCACCTCCCACATGCTACGCCTCCTCTGCTCCATCCCAGTGTATCATCTCTCAACCAGCATTTAAACAGGCCTCATCACCTCACCAGTCATCTATTCAGGCCATGCAGTCCTCCTCCTCCCCATCACCGCCTATGCAGAGAATATATCTCCTCTTCATCTCTGCACCAGAAGATCCACCTCATCTCCACCACCACCAGTGATCAGGCTCCGGGGGGAAAACTTCCTATTGTCTACCCTACTCTGCATCTTCAATCAACTCAACGTCTTTCCTGCCGGGGTCTAAGCGTCAAAGCTATTTAATAATTGTTTTCAATAAATATTTTCTAATGCATACATTCATCTCTGCTGCTGTTTCAAACTGGTGTGAAGCTATGGTAAGCTCTAAACTTTAAAAAAAAAAGTCGTATTATGGTGGTAGCATTGCACACAAGCATATGCCTCACACTGTACAATATAATGATGATGTTGGATTTATGTAGCGTTCTTTAATATCCCTTCCCATGGGCTGTATATGTATGTACTGATCATAAAGACAGAACCGCTCAAAAACATATTTCTTTCTGTGTTTCCCCATTCTTTACTACTCCACATATGCCTTCGCCTGTTGCCGTTGGATGCAGCCTTGCAGGCACATGGGCATGTGGGAAGATGATTATATTGCTGGAAATTGCAGCAGGGGAAGGAACACTCATTGTAGCTTGCTCTCCCCAGTGGTATGTGTGTTTGTGTAAATCAGCCTCTAAATACAGAGAGCTCAGTGGAGAGGGGGGCCTACGGGCACATGCCATGATGTAAGAGGGACTGAAGGAAGCCGGATCAGGCCGTGTGCAGAGACAGAAACATTAATCTGAAATACGCTGGCAGACATTCAGGGAACCACTGTCATCTCAGGACCAATGTGGAACAGACACTGGAGAGATGGGGTTTTCTTTTGTCATGCATTGGAAGTTACAAATATTATTCATGTTAGCTTTTGAAATGAGTACATTTCTGCATACTACAAAGTGAAATGCTCTGCTAACGTCATACAAAAATATGCTATATTAGTGCAATTTATACCAATTTATAACAATGTATACCAGATAATTACTAGGTAAGTGCTTTACAGAAAGACAAAATGAATAAGCTCAAAAAAATTCACTTGGAGTCAGTCAACCTATATATTCCTAGCCTGATTAAAAGAAAAAAGTCTGACTGCTGAAATTTTTTTGTTGACAATAATAATAATCATAAATTATGATTATTATTATGATTATTATTTGTGTGTTTTTTTGTTGTTGTTTATTTGCTATATTATTAGTATATTTATTTATTATACTGTTATTTTGTTTTATTTATTTTTTGCTGAGGGACAAAATGCATGAAAAATGTGATACTATCCATTATATCCTGTGTGCATATTGTATTCATAGGAGCATAATACAATAAATGTAATAATTTATTGATGAAAAATACTGTACTGCATATAGCCCATTATAGTCTGTTTATGCAGGTTGTTACATTCACTTCACTCCACACAACAAGGATGAACAGTATGGAGCGATATTTGTTCCACCTTCGTGCGCGTGAAGAGTGAGTGTTGAGCGCACGTAGTGTGAGTGTCGCAAGCGCATACTTTACCATTTGAAAAGAGAATAATAATTTGAGCACACAAATCTTTGTTCCGTGCGCGCTCAACTCTGCCTACACACTCGCTCAAAGTCTACCTAGGTGCGCGAGTACGTGGATGCCCGCTCGCACAACATCTTTGCTCGCACGACACCTCATTTCTGCTCACGACTCTGGCTCTGCGCTCGCTCGAGGTGGCACAGGGCAAACTACGATTGTTGCGAGCAGCACAGCCAATCACAGACTGGGATTCACAAATGTTTCTGATTGGCTGTCTTATATCCAATCATTTATATCAAATACAGCAACGGTGGGAACGCCCACAAAACGTCACTCCTATCCCCCGTGGGAGAAACAGACCAGTCTCAACAATGCACAAGAGTTACTCTGTCGTCTTCTTTTCTACAAAAATACAAACAAGAGCTGGATATACATTTTATATTTTACATTAAAAAGACATGGAGACATAGAGGAGGGCACAGTGGTCCAGCAGTCCACATTTGTCCATAAAATACCATCACTGTCTGACGTTAGCTGCCTACAACATGCTAATCTAATCAACGTCAAGTTGCATAACAGAACTCTCTCTAATATAAAGACACGAGTTTAATTCATCATATTTAATGTAAACTAAAATGTGCTTCTATAAATGTGTTAAGGCTTAGTTGACTCATAGCTCATCATAACAGGCTGCAGACTGACGCACGGCGTTAGCGCGGCTCATTCAATGGCGCTAGCATTAGCGTTAGCATTAGCACTAGCTCGGCAGGTTTTTGAGCTCTGACCAGACTCGTCTATGAAGCAGCTAAGCCCCATCTCCTATATTTACACTAACTCCAGGTAGAAGTCAGTCCATAAGCCATGCTTTTCTTTTATGGCACAGAGCTCATACAGCTGCTGAGCTAATGCTAATGCTAGCGCCACTGAACAAGCCATGCTAACGCCGTGTGTCAGTCTGCAGCCTGTTATGATGAGCCACGAGTCAACCAATCCTTAACACATTTACAGAAGCACATTTTAGTTTACACTAAATATGATGAATTAAACTTGTCTCTTTATATTAAAGAGAGTTCTGTTATGATGCAGTTTGTAAATATAGGAGATGGACAGCCAGCCGGCGTTTGTTTTTCCGTGGTCAAATGAGTCGCTCCTAAAATTTGAGTGCGCTAATATAGCATTCTTTACGGCAGTTGTCGTGCCTCTGCCAGGGGGGAGCGACACACACGAGAGTTACCACAGAGAGTTTAGAAGCACATTTACACAGCTTTTTCCCTAATTTAACAAAATATCCATTTATTATGAAATTGATATTTTGTATGAATTATTACCTAACTAAATCTGGTGTGTGTATAAGGTAGAATTATATCGCATCTATTTCTCTATAAGCCTAAGAAATGACTGACTGTGCTATGTACTTCTACCATTACCTCTGGTACTACTTTCACACCAGGAAATACTTTTTTCATGAAGTTAATAATGACTAAAATTAAACTCATTATGTACTGTATCATACTGTATTTGAGACTGAATATATATATATATATAGGCAAAATATTATGATTTTGACGTTGAATAAAAATCTTATTTCAAAAAAGCACACAATCAAACCGACTTATACCTATTAAACATCCAGAACCCCTGAGAGCATGAAGTACTTTTACTGTGTACTTTGTGTAATTTTACTTCAAAGTACCTAGTAATGCATACAAATAGACAAAACATGCTAATTTTGAAGTTGAATAAAAAACATATTTAAAAAAAGAACACAATGAAACCTGCTTATACATATTATGTACCTGCAGTACTACTACCACTGAGAGCATGAAGTAACTTTACTGTGTACTTTTTTGAAATAAGTTTTTTATTCAACTTCATAATTAGCATATTTAGTCTATTTGTATGCATTACTAGGTATTTTGAAATAAAATTACACAAAAAGTACACAGTACAGTTATAGGTTTAAACCCAGGTAAGTTCAGGTTTAGTTTGAGCAAACTGAGTTTACTATCTCCGGGATGTTTAGTTTGCATCAGGTTTTATCACCATGGTAACAGGCACAGTTACATTGTTTGTTTTTTTTTAATAAGAAAATGTCTTAAATATTTTGATTATCACTAGGCATAGTGTTTTATTCTTTAGTACGTCATACACACTCACATTAAAACTATTTACTTTTGTTCAGATAATTAGTGTAAAAGTAGATGTAGAGGGTATGAGAATTTAAGTCAATCCTTTTCTCACTGCGATCCAAAGTTATTCTGGTAATTTTTTCTTTTGATTTGTTGCTGTGATCATGTAATTTCCTGTTCCTGAGCAGAGTGAACCCAAAGTTACTCTGTTTGGATCTGGTTAGAATCTTAACCTCTTTACTTTACTTTATAACTCTGAGGCGTACCAGAGACACCCTTCCAGTCTTATCTTGGGGTGCGGCCCACATTCCTCAGTTTAGTCTTGTCTTACTCTTTGTCTTTGTCTTGTCTCGTCTCCGTCTCTCGTCATTTTTGTTGCGTTAAGTTTACTTTGCCAGTGATAACATCTTTTCACAATAAGTCGCCCAAACTTTTGTTCGAGTATCATTTTTGTAGTTTATTTTGAAAAGCCTCGCGCCGCGCAACATCCGCCATCTTTAACAATTGCTGCCTTGACCAAAGCAGCTAATTTAAGAAGTTATACTTCTAAAGTTTTGAATCGCTGTGAAAGGATTTTTATTGAATTTTTCATTAGGCATTAAAAGGGACATTTGCCATACTCTGAGACTTTGACGCTGCCTTACGCTGACAACAGCTAAACTCTCCCTGAGCGGCATCACGCTCCTGTTCAACATAACGGGACACCTGGCGACTGGTTGTTGAGCTTGGAGGACACACCACGAACCGCTGTTTGGAGCCGGGAACACCAGCCCTGCTACACCCCGCGGCTCTAAAGGACAAAGAACAACATCCGAGCCCCTGGCTGAACCCGGAGGCTGGCTGTCGTCACCGCCTTCCCCTCCTGCTCCGACGGTAGACCAGTGTTATGTATGTTACAGAGTTGGCGCTTATAGTCTCAGAGTCTACTCCCTTATTCCTAAGTTTCCAATAATTTAATAAGTCAATTTATAACTTGCTCCACTGCAATTTATCAGTAATCAATCAATAATTCTGCATAACGGTTCTGTTCATAATTACATTCCTTTCAATATTTACCTGTGTATCAGTACACTATTCCACCTTATTGTGTAAATAAACGTTATACTTAATCTAAATTAAGTTGAGTTTGGTGATCTTTATCTATTAAACTGAGTCCTTCCTGGTCAGTCCTTCCCTCTTAAGACATTAGTTTAGGTGTTTTAATCTGCACGTTAGCGCAAGGCTAACTGGTACCAATGCGGAGTTATTACTCTTAATCTTTGTCTTAGTTCAGTGTATATATTTTTATATATGTACGCTACAATACTATATTGCCAACAGTATGCTCCCCAGGAAACATACACTATATTTAGCTCAGATGAGCTTATACCTTTGAAAATATAGTGTATTTTCCCAATATCAGTAAGGTATTTACTATGCAATAAAAGTAAGTTAATATTAAATCCAAAATTCTAGTAAGGTCTATTTGATATTTTCATGAAGACAAATAATATGACAGAAACACTGTATAGTTCTTATGTGTGTATCATATAAATGTTATTTATAATAATCTGATAATGATCTAATCATTACTCAGTATAACTGATATAACTTATTCCTATTAAATAATAAAAAATGAAAATCTGAAATGCAATTTTTTATAATATAATTATTAATATGATAATTATTATTGATATAATAAAATAATTGTATTAACATTTTGTGAAAACAATAAAAGTCACTGAAAGTATAGTACCATTATAAATAAGGGTTGCGTGTTTCTGAAGTATTTCAAAACAGCTATGAAGTGTAGGAGGACGGGCACATCCACATGTGGTCACATCTGGACACATCCACTGGATCCAAGAGGAGTGTGAACCACCAGGACTTGGACTGGCTGAGACACATTTCTACTGCTGTTTGCTTGAACACATAAAACAAAATTACACAATATTAAATCTTTAGATAAATATAAAAACACAGCTCCGTTGTTTTCAATGGCTGTGCTCATTGACGCGTGATGCCAAAAAAAGTATTTTACTTTTGCGGTACTCCTGCATTTTGCGGCCCATAGAGCAGGCACACTGCAGTCCTCGAGCAAGAGTGGTCTTGTTTTGCGCACCGCGTGGTCGGCTCTGACCCATATTGGTCAGAGCTTGTTGTTTTTACTGTTGTTTGCATGAACAACATTTAAAAATTAAATGCAATTTTATAATAAATGTTACAAGACGAATTACAGTTTGATATGCCACATGATTATATCATTTATAGCCACTATTTTTAAATGAAAAAGGTTTGTATGCATTTTAACTTCATATTAGCATGTAGAAATTAGGTAATTTTACTAAATTACTACCTCCAAAAGTCAGTTTTTTCAGTTCTGTCAAGACCAGGGGGAAAAAGGGGGAAAAAATTACTCAAAATGCAGGACTACTCTGGTAAAATGTATTAAAATAAAGCCAACAAAGGAAAAAGTCCAAAAATGAAACAAACAAAAAGCCAGTACAAAACAGTACAAAAAAGACCAAACCAAGGGAAAAACACAAAAGTAAAAAAAAAAAAAAACACACACAAAAGCAGAAAATATAAAACACAAATACAAATTCAAACTTTCCAGGAACTCAGGAGACACAGACTAATGGTACATTCACATCACACGCAAATCTGGCACCAAATTTGCGTCTAGTAGTCGTGTGTCAATAACACGATTCACGCTCTAGTCGTGTCATTCACACTGTAGGACTTTTGTTCACATCTGAATGCACCTTTACATAGACTTATGTAAAGGATTTACATGTGCTGTGAACATACCATAAGACAGAGAGACTCAGCCAATGGGGCAACAAAAACTGGGGAGAACAGAGAAACTAAATACACATGGGGAACAGGGGTGGGGCAATCACAAAGGTAGAACTCACAGAAGGGCAGAAAAACACAAGAACTGACTAGACATCAAACTAAAACACAAGCTACAAAATAAAACACAGGGGAAACAAGACAAGGACACAGACAGGACCATGACAAGTCCATGGAAGCTGAGGGAACATAGGCGTGAGGGAGATTTGGACCAAACTAGCCCTTCAATGCTTAAGCCTTGATTGCATTCTATATGTGCTTTGCTGCATGATAGGTGGAAGTTTGGGAGTACGTGGAATTATGGATCTGTTGATGGCTCCGCTCTCTTGTTGTAAAAGAGTCTTTTTCTGTTTCATTTTAATTAATTCCTGCATCTTCGAATTCTGAGATTTTGCGTTGAAGAATGCCTTTTTAAAACGTTGTATTTGTTCCTCTAATCTTGCATTCTCACATTGCAAGTTGTTCATTCTTGAGCCATACATGCTGCTCTCTGCTTGTAATCTTTTAATTTTGTCCTTCTGCTCTCTGATAACCCTCTTGTAATCTGCAATCTTTAGGCCATCTTCCATTTTGTCTTTCTGAGGCACAGACTCCTTTTTTTTTTCTGCCAAACATTCCTCCATTTTTCTCATACTTTCTGTATGTTGACGGACCACTGCTTTATATTTTGTATGTAATTTTAAATAGCGGTCACTCAGCTCCTGGTGTGTAACGCTTCTAGGCAACAGCATTTGGGACTGAATCGTTTTCATTGCATTTTGTAATTGGTCTTCAAGATTCGTAGACCTGTCCCTCGCTTCCTTCAAAGCCTTGTCTCTTTCAGCCAATTGTTGTTTAAGGTTAGTAATTTCAATAACATTTTTCTGCAAATTATCATTTTGTTTTTGGAGGTCCTGTATCTCAAGCTCAGCAGAGTGGATTTTTTGGTTGAGCAGTATGATTTCACTCTCGTAGGAGTCCTTCATTTGTTCTTTGTCTTTACAAAACTGTTTGTTTCTGCTCTTCTCTGTCTCATACTTCTTGCATACCTTTTTGTATTTGGTTTGTGAAGTGTCCAGTTTTTCCTCAAGTTCAGTCAAATACAACCGCAGTTTGGATAGTTCTTCAACACATCCTCTTTTTTCCTGAAGCTGAGCGCCAAGTGTCCTTATAGTTATTTCTAAGGTTACGTTCGCTTTCTCTAGTTTCCGAAGATCATGTACTGTAGTTTTTAGATGCCTAATTTGGCCATCTTTGTTTATGACCTCATTTCGCAATTTGAACGCTACGTCACGCAGCTCTAGTAATTCTTCCCTTTCTTTTCGATCCATTTTAAGAATAGAGTTTTAAGAAATGTGATTGTTTGGATTATGTTTTGCCTGTGTGAAGCCTACTCTCTCTGTCTGGTGAAAAAGTCTGAGTACTTCCACCATCTGTCTCTTCTCATCTGTTGTTCCGTGACATCACAAGGTCCATTCATGACATCACAAAGTTGTCATGGACTTTAAGATGGAATCATGTGATAAGTGATGCTCTTTACCGTTGTCATGACAACGTGACCCATATGTTTTTTTTTTAATTAACTCGCTTTACTACACTTAGCATATGCTTATAAGTTGACTATGCACATTAGAGCTGCAACTAATGATTACTTTTCAATTGATCTGTCAATTTTTTTAGATTAATCAATTACTCTGAAAATATTTTTTTCAATTATAATTGATCTAAACAATGTGTTTGTGTTGTTAGTTTTTCATATAATTAGGTAAATGTAATAAAAAATGATATATTTAGCTTTACATCAGTCTTAGTTTAGCACTAAAAATGCATATAAGGCATGTCAAATATCATGATTTTTGTACATATAACATGTGGGCAGGGTAGCCAGATCTTGCGAGAGAAACAAGCAACCAGGCCAATGAAAACAAGCCCAAAACAAGCAACTGCAGCCTCATAACCCCCCACCCCCAGTAAATAAATAAATAAATAAAAAACACGTCAGCTCAGTTTTGTGCTGTTTTGCTCATGTTTATTAAAACGGGTACTAAATTGCGAGTGCTGACTGAAATCATTTGCTCTTTGTGGGCGTGTTGTGTGTGATACACAAAGAGAAACTGTGCATGTAGATGCTTCCACAAATCTGATATGTAAATGAGAATTTTGCGTGAGAATAATAATAATGGATTGGATTTATATCGCACTTTACAAGGTTCCCAAAGCGCCTTACAATTTGGTCCATTATTCATTCACTCCTCAGTCACACTCGGTAGTGATGGCCTCTTCTGTTGCCCTGGGGCAGACTGACGGAAGTGTGGCTGCCATTCTGCGCCAACGGCCCCTCCGACCACCACCAAACACAGCCACACTGACACATTCATACATACAGGGAAGGTGGGTGAAGTGTCTTGCCCAAGGACACAACGACAGTATGCCAGTGGCAAGGCTTGAACCGCCAACCTTTGGGTTAGTGGGCAAGTGTCTGTATCAATTGAGCTACTGTCGCCCAAAGACACACCATAAAAGGGAACAACGCTGACTGCATCTTTCCCTACAGCTATGCATCGCAAAAGTCAATATGAGAGTCCAGCCTCATAACAGGACTGAGGAATAATCATTTCATAGCAATGCATTTCACTTTCTGCTGTTAATTTTGCACAGACTGTCCTTGTTAAATCCTTGTCTCTTAACATCCTGGAAAGGTAAAGTCCTATTCACTCAGAACCAGGAACCCTTCAAACATTCTGCCTATATGCTGTGCTGATGGTGATCAAATAAATATAGAAATTCTAAATATTTTGGATATCCTCTAGTCATACATTAAACAGCAGCACAGCCTCTATCCACTGTGGGCAGCTGTCAATCAATTGTCAAGCATTGGGAGGCAATGGAATAAACACAATGGGACCGACACTGCTATCACATGGCCTGTACGTAGCATTTAAAAATTGCTTAATTTTCACTGTAAAGATTTAAAAATAGCCAACGTGAAACAGACTGAAAGTCCAGAGACAGGAGCTGTGAAAGGCTGAAGTTCAGAGAAGCAGGTAAAGTTTGTCTCTTTGTTTCCTTCCGCCTTTCACACAGATTTATCTCCCATACTCCTGTGAGACACTAACCTCAGATGCGCCTGGGTTTGCTCCACTTTTAGCACATCTTATTCATTTAGTGTGCACGCAAACCTTTGATTAACTTTCTCTATTGTCAGTGTCTGTCCTGCTGTCCGGCTGCTGCTGTTGTCTGCCCCTCTGCTCTCTTCTCATTATTACCATCAGAACTTATATGCAAATTTGTGTTCATGTTTTTGAATTTGTGTGCACGTTTCCAAATTTTGGGGCATGTATTTGAATTTTGTGTGTTTTTTTTTTATTTCCATGGTGTGAACTGCCCTTCAGTATGAGAGGCCGAATAGGGTGTAACACAATAAAACCTGCAAAAACAAAAGGAAAATGTAAAAATATGCAATCAAAACCACACACTTACTCAATGGATAAAAAAAAGCACACATAAGTAGCATTCTGGAAACATACATACATACCTACATACATATACATCAGGCACATGCACAATTAAAAGTCACAGTACACCTACCCTCACCACTTCACAAATGCACTTAGCCAGTGTTTACATACTGAAACAACACGTGCACAAATACGCGTTGTTAAAATAGTTCTTCACTGTGCCGTGTTTAATTTCATACACAGACAGAGCGCAGTGCGTGTTCTCAGAAAGTGTGTGTGTGTGTGGAGAGTTTCGTTGTGACCAGAAGTTGGCCATTGCAGCAAATGGAATTAGCAGGATTTTATACAGGTCATAAATTGAAAAGAAAGAGTGGCTTATTAGCTTTGGGTTTACTCATGGGTGTATTATAGAACTTTTTATATTGAAATACAATTACACAAAAAGTACACAGTACAGTTACTTCATACTCTCGGTGGTAGTAATCCTGGATGTATTTAATAGGTATAAGCAGGTTTCATTGTGTAGTTTTTTTTTATTTTTTATATATATATATATTCAGTCTCAAATACAGTATGATACAGTACATAATGAGTTTAATTTTAGTCATTATTAACTTCATGAAAAAAGTATTTCCTGGTGTGAAAGTAGTACCAGAGGTAATGGTAGAAGTACATAGCACAGTCAGTCATTTCTTAGGCTTATAGAGAAATAGATGCGATATAATTCTACCTTATACACTCACCAGATTTAGTTAGGTAATAATTCATACACAATATCAATTTCATAATAAATGGATATTTTGTTAAATTAGGGAAAAAGCTGTGAAATGTGCTTCTAAACTCTCTGTGGTTACTCTCGTGTGTGTCGCTCCCCCCTGGCAGCGGCACGACAACTGCCGTAAAGAATGCTATATTAGCGCACTCAAATTTTAGGAGCAGCTCACTTGACCACGGAAAAACAAACGCCGGCTGGCTGTCCATCTCCTATATTTACAAACTGCATCATAACAGAACTCTCTCTAATATAAAGAGACGAGTTTAATTCATCATATTTAGTGTAAACTAAAATGTGCTTCTGTAAATGTGTTAAGGATTGGTTGACTCGTGGCTCATCATAACAGGCTGCAGACTGACACACGGCGTTAGCATGGCTTGTTCAGTGGCGCTAGCATTAGCATTAGCTCAGCAGCTGTATGAGCTCTGTGCCATAAAAGAAAAGCATGGCTTATGGACTGACTTCTACCTGGAGTTAGTGTAAATATAGGAGATGGGGCTTAGCTGCTTCATAGACGAGTCTGGTCAGAGCTCAAAAACCTGCCGAGCTAGTGCTAACGCTAACGCTAGCGCCATTGAATGAGCCGCGCTAACGCCGTGCGTCAGTCTGCAGCCTGTTATGATGAGCCATAAGTCAACTAAGCCTTAACACATTTATAGAAGCACATCTTAGTTTACATTAAATATGATGAATTAAACTCGTGTCTTTATATTAGAGAGAGTTCTGTTATGATGCAACTTGACGTTGATTAGATTAGCATGTTGTAGGCAGCTTACGTCAGACAGTGATGGTATTTTATGGACAAATGTGGACTGCTGGACCACTGTGTCCTCCTCTATGTCTCCATGTCTTTTTAATGTAAAATATAAAATGTATATCCAGCTCTTGTTTGTATTTTTGTAGAAAAGAAGACGACAGAGTAACTCTTGTGCATTGTTGAGAGTGGTCTGTTTCTCCCACGGGGATAGGAGTGACGTTTTGTGGGCGTTCCCACCGTTGCTGTATTTGATATAAATGATTGGATATAAGACAGCCAATCAGAAACATTTGTGAATCCCAGTCTGTGATTGGCTGTGCTGCTCGCAACAATCGTAGTTTGCCCTGTGCCACCTCGAGCGAGCTTTGATTTGTGTGCTCAAATTATTATTCTCTTTTCAAATGGTAAAGTATGCGCTCACGACACTCACACTACGTGCGCTCAACACTCACTCTTCACGCGCACGAAGGTGGAACAAATATCGCTCCATAGAACAGCCTTTAACATGCTCACAGTGGTGCATGAATGGTAAATGGTCTGCATTGCAGCGCTTTTGTAACCAGTGCCACTCAAAGTTCTTTACATCAAGCCGGCTATTCAACCATTTGTACATAGTACATTCATAAATACACTATACACAGAGGGTAGTTAGGGTTCACTGTCTTGCCTAAGGCCTTTAGAAGCATATAGGCGAGGGGATCAAACCGTTAACCAGTCTGTTTGTGAGTGGAGTATTTTCCAGGCCACTGCCCCACACAAGGACATTTATATAGTAAATAATGGTGTGATGAGACAAGAAGTGATGTTTAACAGATAAATAAAACAGATGTAGTTTTCCATTGGAGAAGTGTTGAGGAAGATAATCTGAAGAATTGGATGATTGTAAAC
Source organism: Bostrychus sinensis (assembly GCA_020698575.1). NCBI lineage: Eukaryota > Metazoa > Chordata > Actinopteri > Gobiiformes > Eleotridae > Bostrychus > Bostrychus sinensis. The sequence continues at coordinate 27,740,406 of CM036254.1, read as the reverse complement.
TTTGTATCTGCATGACTTGTGTGTTAAAGGTTTGACAGGGTGAAGAAAATAAAAAAAAAAGTATGGTGTCTTGTATGAGTCACAATTTAACAGTTTGTAAAGAGAATATGTCATCAAACCCGCTATTTTTTTATATTCTTGCCAATAAATTGTTTAATATTTGTAAACAGAAAAATATAAAGCCACTATGTTCCTCATCATGTCAGCATTTTGTTTTCCAAATTTCATTACTCTGTGATGCAACTGTAGGGCTTCACACAATTCCATCAGAGGCTTGTCCCAAAAAGGTGTTTTTTGGTGTCCTGGGACCAAACGAGAAATCAAATTCATAATGGCCAATGGTATAGACTAATCAAAAATAACAGTGGAAATAAAAGGTAGCAAAAACATTGTGTGGGGTGGGTCTGGCTCCTGGCCTATTTTACTGTGACCCACTCTTTAGATGGAGATTTGTTGGTCGGTTGAACTGTCACCACTTCTCCAATCAGAGCAACATTATATGTTGCAACAGAAGCTTCATGGTGATGCAAAGCCATAACTGTCAGTACTGCCATATCACTAGTCAAGCGCACTGTAGTATTGGTTTGGAGTCTTTAGGGACATTAATAGGATTTGTTTTTAATCCACCTCAAATACATTGCTCGTGCTCATAGAGGAGGTACATTTAAGCCCAAATGTTTTCATACCCTGGTTCTGCACCATCCATCCATTCATCTTCTACCGCTTATCCGGGACTGGGTCATGGAGCCAACAGTTTAAGCAAAGATGCACAAACTTCACTCTCCACAGACACTTCCTCCACCTCTACCAGGGGAACCCCAAGGCGTTCCCAGGCCAGCTGAGAGACATAGTCCCTCCAGAGCATCCTAGGTCCCTGGGACTCAGTGGCACATGCCCGGAACACCTCCCCAGGGAGGCGCCCAGGAGGCATCTGGAACAGATACCCGAGCCACCTCAGCGGACCCCTCTGACCCAAAGCTCATGACCATTGGTGAGAGTAGGAACGTAGATGGCCCAGTAAATCAAGAGCTTTGCCTTTTGGCTCAGCTCCTTCTTCACCTCAAGAGACCGATACAACGACCGCATTACTGCAGACGCTGCACCAATCCACCTGTTAATCTCACGCTCCATCCTTCCCTCACTCGTGAACAAGACACTGTCCAGAGGCACTGTCCCCACCCGCCACGCGATGCTGCAGAGACGTGTCAACCAAGACAGCCCCACAACATCCAGAGACTTGAGGTACTCAAAACAGATCTCATCCACCCTCGGTGCCTTGCCAGTGAGGCACTTTCCAACCACCTCAGTGACTTCAGCTTGGGTGATGGAGGAGTCCACTTCTGAGTCCCCAACCTCTGCTTCCTGAATGGAAGGCGTATCGGTGGGATTGAGGAGATCCTTGAAGTATTCCTTCCACCACCCGACAACATCCCCAGTTGAGGTGAACAGCTCCCCACCTCCACTGTAAACAGTGTTAGTGAAGAACTGCTTCCCCCTACTGAGGCCATGGATGGTTTGCCAGAATTTCTTTGAGGCTGACTGATAGTGCGCCTCTCCATGGTCTCCCCAAACTCCTCCCAGACCCAAGTTTTTGCTTTCACAACCGCCCAGGCCGCAGCATGCTTGGCCTGTCAGTACCTGTCAGCTGCCTAAGGAGTCCCACAAGCCAGCCAGGCTTGATGGGACTCCTTCTTCAGCCTGACGGCATCCCTTACTTCCGGTGTCCACCACCGGGTTCGGGGATTCCCGCCATGACAGGCACCAGAGACCTTACAGCCACAGCTCCGAACAGTCGTGCCGACAATAGAGGCAGAGAACATGGTCCTCTCGGACTCCATGTCCCCAACCTCCATCAGAATCTGGTCGAAGCTTTCCCAGAGGTGGGAGTTGAAGACCCCTCAGCCAGATGTTCCCAACAGACCCTCACAACACATTTGGGCCTGCTGAGTCTGTCCGGCTTTCTCCCCCGCCAGCGGATCCAACTCACCACCAGGTCGTGATCAGTTGACAGCTCTGCCCCCCTCTTCACCCAAGTGTCCAAGACACATGGCCAAAGGTCAGATGACACAACAACAAAGTCGATAATTGACACCTAGGGTGTCCTGGTGCCACGTGTACAGATGGACACCCTTGTGCTCGAACATGGTGTTCATTATGGACAAACTGTGACTAGCACAGAATAACTCGGGTTCAGATCCGGGAGGCCTTTCTTCCCAATCACATCCCTCCAAGTTTCACTGTCATTGCCCATGTGGGCGTTGAAGTCTCCCAGCAAAAAAATGTAGTCCCCAGTTGGTGCACCTTCTAGCACACCTCCCAGGGACTCCAAAAAGGCTGGGTACTCTGTACTGCTATTTGGCCCACCAACAACTACAGACCTATACCTGACCTGAAGGTACAGGGATGCGACCCTCTCATTTACTGGGGTAAACTTCAACACACCAGCCAGCCACCTCTCACCGTAGGCAACGCCAGAGTGGTGGAGAGTCCAACTCTCTCGAGGAGCTGGGTTTCAGAGCCCAAGCTGTGCGTGAAGGTCAGCCCAACTATATATACCTACCATGGGCATAATGCCCCAGGCAATATAGATCCTAGGATAATTTGGGCACTCAAACTCCCCCACCATGATAAGTTGATAGTTTAAGGGAGAGGTCGCTCTACACAACAACCCAAAACACACAGTCAAAGTGGTAAAGAAATGGTTGTCAGGAAACAAAAACAAAAGTGGCCAAGACCAGAGTCCAGACCTGAATCATCATATTGTCAATTTGTGGAGAGAACTGAAAACCAGTGTTGGCAAGGAATCCTTCTAACATCAATGACCTGGAGATCTTTGCACAAAAGAGCAGTCCAAAATCTCAGTGGAAGTGTGCAAAAAAAAACTTGACAGCGGTAACAGAAAATAAAAGCTTTGCCACTCATTATTGAGAAAGGGTATGGATGATTTTGGACATTTTCTCAAAATGTAAAATTATACAAAAATAGCAACAACAACAACAAAAAAAAAAATCTTGATATTATTTTTACTACAATGTCTTTTGCCACTTTGTTGTCTAATTTCCAGCCAGAAAAGATCAATTATCTAATCCTCCACATCACCTACAAAGCTCACAATATCTTTACCCCCCCACCCCCCCTTATCTCACTGACCTTCTCCACCACCTCTCCTCCATCCGCCATCTTCGATCTGGAGAGTCCAACTTCCTGACCCCTGTCACCTGAACGAAGCACCAGCCCTTGGCAGACCGAGCCTTTGCTGCTGCTGCTGCCCCAACCCTCTGGAATTCCCTTCCAACTTGGACTCACTATAAACCTTCAGATCTCAGCTCAAACCCACCTGTTTAAATTATAATTTGTGTAGAATTGTTATGTATGTAGGAGACCTGGGCCACTGCTCAAATTCTATCAAAAATGGACATTCCTTTAGGAGACGAGAAGTCTGCGCTTACCCACCAAGGATGCAAAACAAAGACATAAATCTGTCCTTTACGAACTGCAGACCAATAATAATGCCAGAAGAGGCCTCCTCTCTTCTCTGATAAGAACCAGAGGCCTGACACATTTCATCTGTTTAAAAGACTTTATATGCATTAACATGTTACTTTACAGGAAAATGTCATAGCTATGTTTTGTGCAAACTGTTAAATATAACATGTTTTAAAGGTACGTAAATTGAAGTGGAGTAAGACACATTTCTTTTTATGACATTTACTTTGTGTCTAGCAGAGGTAATTTGAGCCCTCGCCACTATCAGGTCAGAGGGAAGAACCAGGGACACCCCTTTTACTCCAGTCTTATCTTGGGGTGCGGCCCACATTCCTCAGTTCAGTCCAGTCTTAGTTTCGTCTTCGTCTTGTCTTTGTCTCGTCTCCGTCTCTCCTTCGTCTTTTAAGTTTAATTTTTCTTTTCTTCTCGTCATTTTTGTTGCGTTAAGTTCACCTTGCCGGTGATAACATCTTTTCACAATAAGTCGCCCAAACTTTCGTTCGAGTATCATTTTTGTAGTTTATTTTGAAAAGCCTCGCGCCGCGCAACATCCGCCAGCTTTAACAATCGCTGCCTTGACCAAAGCAGCTAATTTAAGAAGTTATACTTCTAAAGTTTCGAATCGCTGTGAAAGGATTTTTATTGAATTTTCATTCGGCATAAAAAGGGACATTTGCCATACTCTGAGACTTTGACGCTGCCTTACGCTGACAACAGCTAAACTCTCCCTGAGCGGCATCACGCTCCTGTTCAACATAACGGACACCTGGCGACTGGCTGTGGAGCTTGGAGGACACACCACGAACCGCTGTTTGGAGCCGGGAACACCAGCCCTGCTACACCCCGCGGCTCTAAAGGACAAAGAACAACATCCGAGCCCCTGGCTGAAACCGGAGGCTGGCTGTCGTCACCACCTTCCCCTCCTGCTCCGAGCGCCGTAAGATCAGAGTTGTTATGTTGACAAAGTTGGCACTTATAGTCTCAGAGTCTACTCCCTTATTCATAAATTTCCAATAGTTTAATAAGTCAATTTATTACTTACTCCACTGCAATTCATCATTAGTTAATCAATAATTCTGCATAACGGTTCTGTTCATAATTACATTCCTTTCGAAATTTACCTGTGCCTCAGTACACTGTTCCACCTTATTGTGTAAATAAACGTTATACTTAATCTAAATTAAGTTGAGTTTGTTGGTCTTTATCTATTAAACTGAGTCCCTCCTGGTCAATCCTTCCCTCTTAAGACATTAGTTTAGGTGTTTTAATCTGCACGTTAGCGCAAGGCTAACTGGTACCAATGCGGAGTTATTACTCTTAATCTTTGTCTTAGTTCAGTGTATATATTTTTATATATGTACCCTACAGTATTTGGCGCCCGAAAAACAGGGACCAGCGAAACTTGGTTAATAGATCAAGATCAACCAAACACTAAAAATAGGTAAATACAAATCAAAGGCGTTGTTTGGCTGGGATGTTTAATGCGCTGTTTATTGCTGTGATGCTTGATGCTTGGTGACTGTGAAAAGACCAATTGCGCGCTGCTAATGCTAATGCTAATGTACGGATCCATGTAATTAAGTCTATGTGGTAGAAATCACCCATAGCGAACATTTTAATTGTTAAAAGGCCTTGAGACGTTTTACTGCTGCGCTGAGCCAGAGTTTGATTTCGTCTCTTATATCGGTGAGAAAAATTTACTTCGCGAGATTCCGGAGTTGATTCCCCGATTAATTCAGATATAACCGGATAAACCCGGGCCCGGAATCTGAACACTTGAATTAACCGCAGCACGCTAAGTGCTAAGCTAGGCTAAGCTAAAATAGTTTGCCTCAAGCTGTCTGTAAAGACTTGTGAACTGCTCCCATTGCTCTAGTGGAGTGAATTGTCTGCTACAGGACGACCTGTTGCTTTGTGTTCTCTCTGAAGAACTGCTAAAAGTTCCGTTAAGTGAAGTTTTGCAACTTGTTGCTCAGGCCGAAGTCAGAGAAACTGACGACATTTTGGCTCAACACGGGCCCACCTCAACAAGGCGGACCTAGACGCGTGACGCGTCTAATGACGTATGACGCCCTCCCACCAAAGGGAAGGGCTAAGCAAATTGTTTGTACGAGCCTTGGCTCCATCTAGTGGGTACTTTGAGTAACCGCAAGGAAAACCCAACTGAATAAAAATAGTCTAACAAATTAGCGTTTTATTCATAATTAGAGCAAAATCAATGTTTAAACACTGATTCAAAATTCTTTCCTTAATCTACAAACAATACAATGACATTTAACTAATTGACTTAGCCATTTCAGTCAATTTCAGCTGCAATTTAAATTAAAGTTGTATCTTCCCTGCCCATTATCTGCAGTGCTGGTAAATCCTGCTGCTGCTAAATTGCTCTATTTTGACTCATTGCTATAACTTCAATTTGCTAATCACCTGATTAACCTCCGACTCTGCATATTGTAACTTTGATGTCATTACACTGCAATGTCCAGCTTTGGCCTTGTGTATGATGTGTAACTTGAGTCTCACATGCTGATGTTTAACACTTGTAGCCTCAAACAACAAGTGCTAACACTAATGCTTGTCACTTTGAGCTGCTTTGGTTTCATTTGCTTTGCTGAAAAGTTTTGTACCTCTGCACCTCACCTGACTGACAACTGTTTTTTTTTGCATGATTGCTGTTACAATACCAGGCCCTACTCACTCACTAATAACATTTAGTAACCTTGTTTTACACCACTGTTAATTGATTACTGATCTGATTAACACTGAACTGCAAGGATTGCTACTGTTATTAACAAATTTTCTCCTCTCACTATTTAATTACCAAATAATAACAACAATAAAACAAAACACTCATTTCACTACAGCCTTACTTCACTCAGTTTAAGGCTAGCCAAACAAAACCACAGAATTTCAATACTGCGCGACACATAACCAACACATTTTAAAGGAAATTCTCCTTTAACAAATAATAATTCTTTTTTTTTTTTCTCTCGTTTTGTTTGTTTCGCAACTGTAAACAAACATGGAAAACCCAACCTCACATGATGAGTCTGCTCAGATAGACGCTCTTGCTCATCTGGATACAGTTCTCGGAGAAGTAACTGAGAAGTTACTGCCCAACTACATGAATGAAATTCAGAGGACAGCTCCCTCTGAACTCGAACCCTCGATGGCCTCTCTGGTAAGTATAGGCCTAACTACGCAGCTAAAGGAAGAAGAGCTGACCCGCTGGCTTGGTCAAATGGCCATCTTGATGCACTTTCGACTCAAACATACAGAAGATTTACTGGAGCGTAGTACCAATCAACATCAACGTGAAGCTACACGCATCCAAGAAGAAAACAAAGCGCTTAGAGCCGAAGTCAACTCAATTAAAATGTCTTTGGTGGACTCACAAAGACAGAAAGAGGGTCCCTCCTCGCCACTAACAACTCCAGCGTTTACTCCTAGAAAGTTACACTTCAGTGAGACGGACAGACGCACACACTATGGAGACTCTGACAGACCACGCTCGGACTACAGAGACTCTGACAGACTTTGCTTGGACTACAGAGATTCTGACAGACTTCGCTCAGACTACAGAGACTCTGACAGACTACGTTCGGGTTACAGAGATACAGCTCTGACACTGCCAAGACCTTCTCCAGGTAGGTACAGCAGCTATGGCCCGTCAGACCGGGATTTTGACAAAATAGCTCGACACATTTTGCGCTTTGAACCTCAACCTGGTGGCGCTAATGATACCAGTACCTATCTTAGAGACATTGACTTCTACTTAGACAGGATCCCAGACGCATCTTTAGAAGATTGGATCTTTCTAATCAAACTAACGTCAAGTCGCGACGTTAGCAGTTTTATTGAACGTCAACCTGCTTATGTCCGCAAAGACTATGAGCTTCTTCGTCAGTCACTCATCGAAGAGTATTCAGATGCTACCATCACTTCGGGTCTGACAGCTGCTCTAGCAGTGAAACAAGCACACCAAGAGACCCCTCAAGCTTATTACCATCGCTTACGAAAGGCTTACTTTGGCTCACGCAATGAACCAGACATGGAGGAGGATAAAAACTTCAAAACCCTTTTTATTCAAAACCTCCACTCTACTACGAGCCGCCATCTTGGTGTTGCAGCATGCCCACTCACACAGACTAGCCGCCAGCTTCGGGAGCTAGCTGTGAGAGCCTTTACAAAACAGAAATCTACAATGACCAAATCTGAAGAACTCCCATCAGTCTTCACTGTGTCGCAGTCTTTAGAATTGGAAGGAACGTCTGGCTACAACCACAAAAATGTGGGAAGTCACTCCTTTCATTCTACCAGACATGAAAGGAAAACAAAACCATTCAAAGGAAGAAACTATCAGAATCGAAACCAGACATGGTCAGGGACAAATGACTATCAGTCATACTCTGAACGAGATTCTTGGCCCAACAATAAACCTCGGGCCAGACATCACTCAAATCAGGGGGGTCCCCACAACTTTCGCAAAGAAAGAGAAGGAAATTATTATCGGGCTCGAGACCAATTCCCACCGAGCCAAAACAGTCCAAAGAAATGGCCTCAAAGAAGAGAAGACTCAGGACAAGAGCCTGAGTCTGGTAAGCAGGCCCAGACTAAACCAGACACTCAGGCTAAGGACCCAATAGACTCAGACAGTTCATTGGAACTTAGCGAAGAGGATATAGAAACAATCCAACGAATCTTACTTCAAGCGTGTAAGAAAAATAAAAGTAAGGCTGACCTTTTCACTTTGACCTCTGTGAATCCAAAAGGCCACAAGGAACCTAAATCTCATCACAGAGAAGGGTCAAATAAAAACCTCTACTTAGAGGCTGAAGGACCGAAACCAAACTTGGCCCCGGCCTATGACCCAGTGGCCCAACATACTGCTCTCACACCTGACAGGAAAAAGAATGACTCAACGTCGCCTAACACTGTCATGGTGGTGCAGGTAAGTCCCGCCACTGACCTATGCAACGATGACCCTTCAATCATAAAATATGAACCACCATTTCGGCAATTCTTGTGCAACATCTCTGAAAAAGGAGTAGCTCGTAAACGCTATCTCCCAGTCACACTGGAAGACAAGCTGGTCCATGACGCACTTCTAGATACGGCTGCAGACGTCACTCTGATGTCAGCCAGTCTTTTCAAAGCTTTACAAGCAGCGACACAACGCTCACATCAAGACCTGAAGTCTTGCCCCTGCTCCCTTGAAGTCCAACCATACTCAGATTGCTTTACCACTCTCACAGAGATGGCCTTAGTGCAACTGACTATTGGACCAATGACACTGATTCATCCAGTGTATGTGTCACCAATTGATACAGTTCCTTTCCTTGTCGGCATGGACCTTCTAAATCGCTTTGAGCCACTTATTGATTTTCAGAAATTGAAAATCTGGGCACAGGTTCGCGAACCTCTGCCTTTCTCTTTTCCCATCTTTCCCTCCAACCCTCACTGCTATGCCCTTGATGCCACCCCAGCACAATCTTTAACCATTGCACCAAGTCCAGAACATGACTCTTTGAGTTCAAAGGACAACTCCTTCTGCGCTCTAGCTCCTCCTCTGGAGACTCAATGCCCACAGAATCTCACTGGTGCAACCCTGGGAAACACCCAGGCTGACTGTGTGGTCATAGCTCCACAGACAGACAAACCTGCCATTGGCCTGGAGCTGTCCACCATCTTGACGCCCCTTCCCACCCAACCCACCCCGTCTACTTTTGCAGCCACTGGTTCTGCAGCTGCGTCTGCTCCGGCGGACTCCACTTCTGCTGAAACGGCTTCGGCGCCTCCTGATTTTACTGCCTCTCAGGCCTCCAATTCAAAGATTGGCACCCTGCCACTCCATCTTTCTGATCCTTTCTCTCTCTTCACCTCGGATGCCGTTGTTGCCTCCGACCCGCCTTCAAACCGTCTTTGCACTGTTATGGCCCTGCCTCGCCTCTGTCATGACTTGCTTGCTCACGACTCGGGTGCACACACTTCACCTGTGTTCATGATGCCTCCGACTCGCAGGGGGGTCACGCCAATGCACGCACATGACACTCCGGCGTCAGGCCACAAATGCATTAAAGCAACACACCAGGCATTGTGACATATGGCCTACCGGCCACATATGCAGAAAGATGTGGCAAAATACATCAAAGGCTACTCAGTCTGCTCACGCTAATCTACTAACCCACAGCTAGGAGAGCTTGCCTCCTACACAACTACACCTCAGGGGGGTAAATAACCTCTAACCCCTCCTCTCTGTGTCCACTAACTCTTTCACTCTAATACAAAACTAAAATAGAACCATCCGAGTCCTTTACAAACTGGTTTTGAGCTGCAACTAGCTACCATTGCCTAAACTCAGTACAAGGTACCAGCTAAACAGGAAATGTAAACATGCAGAAGCAGACATTTTCTCAAAGCTGAAGCAATGGCAGAAGTTCAGTCAAACAGACAGCCTCAGAGCCATTTTCAACTCCCAAAATTTTGTCAGCCAAGCAAACAAAATTTGTAATACACGAGGTACAAAATAAAATCCCAGAACCCAAACAAGGTTGCCTTTGAGAGGACTGACGCCCTCTAGAGAAAACCAATTTTCTCTTATTTTTGTTTGTATTACTATTGCATGCATGAGCTTTAGCTTAGTCACATAGTTTCAATGTTACGTAGTAATACTTAGTTTAGAAAATTAATTAGTTATGAGTTCACGCATCATATGAGAAACCCACAAATGTTTTATCATTTTATATAATCAAACGTGAATTCTTAACTATATCTTGCAACCTGCATAGGTCTAATTAAATAACACTTCGAAATGTTATATTTTCTCTGTGCGTCTTATTCAGTTTCACAGTAGGTTGTATACTTCTTTCATAATAAAGGATAACACAGATCAACTCTATGAGAAATTTAGTGTTATATCCCTCTCAGCCTAAGTAATGACCAACCTTAGGTAATTAAAACCATAAAACCCATAAAGGAGTTCGACCTCCATACTGCCTTAGGCCCCATGGTTCCCAACCTAGTTTAATGACGCCAACTCTGTTATCATAACCACTGTGTGTTAATTCAGCAGCTGACTCCTGGATTCCTGGAGATTGGCCTGAAGTCCTTTCCCTGAGCCCTTCAAGCCAACAGGGGGGATATGTAGGAGACCTGGGCCACTGCTCAAATTCTATCAAAAATGGACATTCCTTTAGGAGACGAGAAGTCTGCGCTTACCCACCAAGGATGCAAAACAAAGACATAAATCTGTCCTTTACGAACTGCAGACCAATAATAATGCCAGAAGAGGCCTCCTCTCTTCTCTGATAAGAACCAGAGGCCTGACACATTTCATCTGTTTAAAAGACTTTATATGCATTAACATGTTACTTTACAGAAAAATGTCATAGCTATGTTTTGTGCAAACTGTTAAATATAACATGTTTTAAAGGTACGTAAATTGAAGTGGAGTAAGACACATTTCTTTTTATGACATTTACTTTGTGTCTAGCAGAGGTAATTTGAGCCCTCGCCACTATCAGGTCAGAGGGAAGAACCAGGGACACCCCTTTTACTCCAGTCTTATCTTGGGGTGCGGCCCACATTCCTCAGTTCAGTTCAGTCTTAGTTTCGTCTTCGTCTTGTCTTTGTCTCGTCTCCGTCTCTCCTTCGTCTTTTAAGTTTAATTTTTCTTTTCTTCTCGTCATTTTTGTTGCGTTAAGTTCACCTTGCCGGTGATAACATCTTTTCACAATAAGTCGCCCAAACTTTTGTTCGAGTATAATTTTTGTAGTTTATTTTGAAAAGCCTCGCGCCGCGCAACATCCGCCAGCTTTAACAATCGCTGCCTTGACCAAAGCAGCTAATTTAAGAAGTTATACTTCTAAAGTTTCGAATCGCTGTGAAAGGATTTTTATTGAATTTTCATTCGGCATAAAAAGGGACATTTGCCATACTCTGAGACTTTGACGCTGCCTTACGCTGACAACAGCTAAACTCTCCCTGAGCGGCATCACGCTCCTGTTCAACATAACGGACACCTGGCGACTGGCTGTGGAGCTTGGAGGACACACCACGAACCGCTGTTTGGAGCCGGGAACACCAGCCCTGCTACACCCCGCGGCTCTAAAGGACAAAGAACAACATCCGAGCCCCTGGCTGAAACCGGAGGCTGGCTGTCGTCACCACCTTCCCCTCCTGCTCCGAGCGCCGTAAGATCAGAGTTGTTATGTTGACAAAGTTGGCACTTATAGTCTCAGAGTCTACTCCCTTATTCATAAATTTCCAATAGTTTAATAAGTCAATTTATTACTTACTCCACTGCAATTCATCATTAGTTAATCAATAATTCTGCATAACGGTTCTGTTCATAATTACATTCCTTTCGAAATTTACCTGTGCCTCAGTACACTGTTCCACCTTATTGTGTAAATAAACGTTATACTTAATCTAAATTAAGTTGAGTTTGTTGGTCTTTATCTATTAAACTGAGTCCCTCCTGGTCAATCCTTCCCTCTTAAGACATTAGTTTAGGTGTTTTAATCTGCACGTTAGCGCAAGGCTAACTGGTACCAATGCGGAGTTATTACTCTTAATCTTTGTCTTAGTTCAGTGTATATATTTTTATATATGTACCCTACATGTAGTAATTCACTTTAATTGAAACTTCAGCCAGGACAGGAATATTGTTGGCCTTAACTTATTAAGATTAAGAATTAAGATCAGATTTTGAGTTTCAACATGCAATATTGTAAATTAATGTAACATATCTGTCTTGAACTGCACCCAAGAACATTACTCTAACTCCTAGTACTGCCACATCATTGGTCCAAGCTGGCTGCACAGAGCTATGAGCAGGACAAGATGGTCTAGCTGCTGCAGGAGGTTAGGTTTTATGCCAAATCTAGTTAAATTCCTGCACTGATGGACACAAGAGCACATTATATATCTTGTACTATTTTTCACTTTAGTAGAATCTGTTTTAACTCTCTTTACTGACTCTATAAGTTGAAGCACCACATAATTTTGGCAGTTCCGTTACATAAGATCTTTTGTTGCAGTTGCTTTATGAAAAACTATGGTGATCACAGACATCATTTAATTCAAGCATATACTTTGAAGTAAACCAAAACCAGCATTTTTTGACACTGCTTGTCACAATACAGTCCTCTCTGCCTATTTTTAGATCAAAAAAATCATTATATGCTGTGCGAATCAAAATGACACCAATAAAATGCCTGATGTCTTCCATGCAACTGTTAAAGTACATTACATTTTCCTATACATTTCCTCTAGCTAGAAGAGTACAGTTCACCTCCAGCAGTCAGGAGCCAGATATCTGGAGCAGACAGTCAGCTCTACAGAAGGAAGAAGAGGCGCTGAAATCCAGTTGTGAAGCCCAGAACTTGTCTCACCTGACTGTGTCAAATCAGCTTAGACAGCGTGGTAAGGGCTCCAGCTCCACTGTTGCTATGCTGCAGGAGGCCATGTTGTTTCAGGGAACAGTGATGGGATTGCTACAGTCGGTACTATGTCATAGTTGGAGGCATGGTCTGGCGTGGGGAAAAAAAAAAAAATATTTCACCTGCTCAGAAGAACTACTTTTCTGTTCTTTAAAGACTTTTTTTTTTTAGGAGTATTTGTAAATTAAACAATCTTAAAACAAGTCTTGTCTTACAAAGAGTCTTTATATTGTGTTATAACATAAATAAGAATGCCACATTAGAAAATTGAATGGATTGTTATATGTATATTAAAAGACAGGCAGAACAATCCAACTGAATGGTGCGAAGTGACAACGCCACTTGTATTTTTCTGAGGGCTGTGCCATAAAACTCAATCAGAAAATCATGGCTTATGGCCTGACTTCTACTTGGAGTTAGTGTAAATATACAAGATGAGGCTTAGCTACTCCATAGAATAGTCTGACCTGAGCTCATACAGCCCAGCTAATGCAAATGCTAGTGCCATTGAATGAGCCACCCTAACGCCGTGCATCAGTCGGCAGCCTGTTAGGGCCAAGCCATGATCCAATCATGCCTTAATAAATTTGCACATGCACATTTTAGTTTACAATAAATATGATGAATTAAGCTCATTGTGTTTTTATACTAGAGCTAGTTATGTTATGGTGCAACTTAACATTGATTATTTTGTGAACAAATTTGGACTATTGGACCACTATGTCCTCCTGTAAGTCTCTGTATCTTTATTAAGAAAAATATAAAACTTAAATCCAGCATTTTTTTGTGTATTTGTTGAAAAAAAAAAAGGCAATGGAGCAACTCTTCTGCATTATTGTGAATAGTTTGTTTTCCCCCACAGGGGAATCGTAAGTGACTTTTTGCGGGTGTTTCCACTGTTGCTGACACTATCTAATGGTTGTGATTACATTCTAGAATTCTAGAGACTGAGGAGTCAGTTATTGCTGGGTTTCCATCACAGTTTGTTGATGTGCATTTTGAAGAATTACATCAGAAATGAGTGATGGAAATGCCAAAATTTTAAAATAACAGTGTGACGTAATGAACAAAAGACACGTGACATTGCAGTTTGTGTAGACAGATGAGGAAACCAAAAACATTCATTTAAAAGCTAGAGCCTGCAACAACTTCACAAAAACCTTCTGCCTTTGTCTTTCCCATTTGTATGGCACTCACTGAACGTGATAATTTTTTGTTAGCAACTGGGTCTACAACCACACCATAATAATGTTGTGGCTTAGTGGCAAGTCTAACGGTAATCACGTCTGTTTGATTGAATAATATCACCACTTTTTGGCACTATAATGAACTTTGTGCCAGTTTTTGTTTCATGTGAAAAAGCCCAGTAATTGCAGAGATATCAGCCATAAACCACAAGAAGACATCTGCATGTTCAGTCTTCAGCAGCAGATTCTACCATAGAATCCTTAGCTGCCCTCCAGCTCAATTTTAAACTATAGACCCTTCCAAGAATGACGTTATTTTAAAAGTTGCGCACGCAGCCTGGTACCGTGATTAATGTTCTATCCCATTCATTTCTACAAACGAGCAAAATAAAAATATTAATTTAGACATTTTTGGGCAGCAGGAATGAATGGTTGTTCTTTATATATTTAGTTAAATTGCTCTGAATTAATCTGGCCCAGATCTGAGTCAGTTGCTAAAGTGAACTTATAAAAGTAGGATTTGTGGTGACTGATGAATTAAATCTGAGCAAACAATGTCAAACTGTTGTGGTCCGGCTCTGATATTATTCACATGTGGTCAAGTTGTCAGTTGGCAAACCTGTCTTTATTTTTTACAATTTACGATGTTTGGTGGCTAGCGCTAATTGCTCCATTAGAAATGTATTATCGTCTTTTCTAACTTCTGGTACCAGTCTTTGGAGTCTTTCTAGGACATGATGATGTCAAAATCTTCAATGGAGGGCAGAAGCGAGTATTGCTCTATGGGTGAGACAATATTTTTAAAAGAAATATCCAAACAGAAAATCCACAAATGAGGAAAGTGATCATTGTTAGCGATTGGATCCACAACCCCTGTTGGACAGCGCATAAAAAGGCTATTTAGCATGACTATCAATGTGGCTATCAAGATTATGCTAACGGATGAGCTTAATTATTCATAGTGACAGCAGTTTACGGGCTGAAAGAATGAGTCCGGGGACAGTGTATAGATTTTTAAAATGTGCAGGTGTATTTCCTGGTCTCACTGGTCTCCACAGAGCGGTGAGACCGAGTGTTTTCAGTTTTAAGAAATGGACGGGCTCAGCTAACAGGATCACTCGAGCATGAATGAAACAAAACAGTACCCCAGGTATGTTTTTGAGGTTCAAACTACTATAACATGGTTAATAAATAAATAATAATAAATAATAATAATAATAATAAATTATTTTACCTTTGTTCTGAGTACATGGTGAACTTTGTGACAGTTTTTATTGATGGGCCTAAAATATGTCAAAATTTCTGAATATTCACACTTTAACAGCAAATTCTACCACAGAATTTTAACCATCTGAATCTCACACTATAGGCTCTAAACAGAAAATCCACAAATGTATAACCTGATCATTGTTACAGAGTCCACGACCTTACTAAATTTATCTTTTGTGAATACTATCACCACTTTGCAAGGCTATATTAAAAAAAAAACAAACAAAAAAAACCAACAACAACAACATTGCACCATTTTGCTGACAGAAGGGACATTGTACTAGCACCTTTGTACCTTAGTCCCAGTTTTTGTTTCATGTGGATAGGCCCAGTAATTGCAGAAATGTTAACCATAAATCACATCAAAGCATCTGCATATTGATTGTTTTGCAGCATATTCTTCCATTCAGTTTTTGCCTGCCCTCCATCTCAGTCTCACACCATAGGCCTGTAGAGTATTATGTGAAAACAGCCCATTGGAGTGAAACATGTTGGTGACAGTAGAGGCAGCACCACGCCTCGGGCATATACAGCTCTTTTAATCTAGGTCGCCCTACCTGACCCTCATTAAGTGCTTTTGTAGCATGCACACGTGGGAGAGTGGAGAGCACCAGGGGAGTAACTGTATTGCCAAGAGACCTCAATCCAAGCTGCAAAGCCCTTTACATAATACTAGGATAGTTTTAAAATGATAGGCTTATATTTGGTTTGAGGCAAAACAAAAACAGCTAGATGTGTTGGGCTTTCAATTTGAGCTCCTGTGTTTTTATATTTTATATAAACCAACTTGAGACCAACTGTCAAAACCAAATTGAGTTGAGTGAAGCACAATCTGCTGTGAGACTGAGCTCTACTCAGACAATGTTACCAGTGAAATAAATTGCATTTTTTGTACAGAACATAATATTATAAGAAAAAATCAAGTCTGTAATATGAAATTTGATACTCGGGTAACACTTTAGAATAACTCACCACTATTAAGCAGTAAACAAGCATTAATGCATATGTAATTAACAATAATTTAGCAATTAAACAGTTTATAGATGCCAAATTACCACTGGTGTTTATAATTGTGCACTGATTTACAAGAGCTTATTACTCCACATTAAAAACATTGTTTATAATTCAATGGTGTTAATTAATGTTGAGGTAATGCTTTGTAAATGATCACTTACTTAAGCACTTACTAACCCTTAACCAATACTTAACTAATGCTGAGTTATTTGAAAGTGTTACCAATTGGAGTTCTGTTTTTTTTTTCTTTTTTTCTGTTATTTATTTATGTTTTAATTCTATTTTATTTGAAAAGAAAAGGTGTGCATAAAACAACAAACAACTTGTTACACATATCTTGCTTTTTCAAATTTTCTGAGTTTTGAGGGCATCTGTAGGTCACATATATACACTCACATTATTCATTTACAGGTCAGAAAGAGAATCTGTGTCAGAAAAGTTATAAAAACTAGAACTGCTGCAGATTTCTAAAGTAATGTAGCACCTTATAATAATAATAATAATAATAAATCTTTATTTATATAGCACTTTTAAAAAACAAGGTTTACAAAGTGCTGAACAGCACACAGCAATGTAAGACAATAAAATCAACAAAGAAAAGACACATGCAAGAGTGCAATAAACCAGACAGAAGTACCAAAATAAAAAGTCATAGTAAAATAAATAAATAAATAAATAGGTTATAAAAATGCCAGCCGATAAAAATGCGTTTTAAGAAGTGATTTAAAAGATGACACCGATGGAGCCAGCCTTATCTTCTCAGGCAGGTCGTTCCAGAGTCGAGGGGCTCGGACCGAAA
The DNA here is from genome assembly GCA_020698575.1 of Bostrychus sinensis. NCBI lineage: Eukaryota > Metazoa > Chordata > Actinopteri > Gobiiformes > Eleotridae > Bostrychus > Bostrychus sinensis. Next base: position 27,723,208 of record CM036254.1, on the reverse strand, counting down.
AAGCTCGGTCACCTTTTGTCTTGAGTCTCGACCCTGGAACAGCTAAAAGGGACCTGCCTGAGGATCTAAGGCTGCGGGGAGGCTCGTAGGGCATTAGCAACTCAGCAATATAGCTGGGTGCCAGACCTTATAGAAGCTGGGCTAGTTAGTAAGGGTGCTGCTAACATGACAGCGTGTGCACACTCGAGTGAAAAGGTCAATTCTAAAACTGACAACTATTTTTTCAACTTATGTTTTCTGCAGAAGGAAGGAACCATTAGAATCACTCACACTTCTCTATAACACATTATTTAAGTATTACTGAAAGGTTAGTAACCACTTAATACTTACAAAGCATTACTTTAACATTAACATTATTATTAATGTTTTATTCCTGAGTAATAAGTTCAAGTAAATCAGTACAAAATTATTAACAGTACACAAGTGGTAAGTCAGCATCTATAAATTGTTTATTTGTTAAATTATTGTTAACTACATATTCATTAATGCTTTACTACTGCTTAATAGTGATGAGTTATTCTAAAGTGTTTCCCAAATATCAAACTACATAGATATTTTTCATGTAAATCAGTACAAAATTATAAACATCTGTGTTAATTCAGTAACTGTAAACTGTTTATTCATTGGAAATATTCTACAGAGTTACCAAAAAGATTATTATAGCACAGACTAGTCAATAATGCTCTGGCATAAGCAGGGCTGACAGGATGTGTTTTTTGGCCACACATACTCTTGTTGTTTGATACCAGTCAGTGTCAGTGGATACATTGGTTCAAATGTTTGCAGTTTGTTCATTTGTTTTTCTGGTTCTGGCTGTTCAACTTCAGGGGCCGCCACAGTGAATAATTTGAGTCCATCTAACCCTAACCTCTGCATCGTCTTGTCTCCCAGCCACTAACTTAATGTCCTGTTTCACTTCATCATATATTTCCTCTTTGGTCTTCCTCTAGGCCTCCTGCCTGGCATCTCTAACCTCAGCAGCCTTCTATCCATATATCCACTTAGAGATCTCTCCTGTTATGTCCAAACCATTTGAGTATGGCCTTAATGACTTCATCTCCAAAAAATCTAACAAACCTCTATTGTGAAATGAAATAGCAAAAATAGGTTCAAAATTCAACTTGTTTTCAGTAAAAATTCTTTATCTTCTTCAGCTTCTTAGACAGGGAACAGTTTGTTACCAAGAAGCAAGGCAAAAAGATAAATCTTTCAAAGAGCACAGACAATATGTTTTAAAAGATAAAAGAAGCTGAGTGATTCTTCAAAGTTGTGAACACAATCCAAGCAACACTCAGCTCGAAAGCATTGATTCGTGAACACAGATAGTGACAGAGCAATTCATCTCAAATGTTGGTCTGGATAAAATATGGCTCCTTAGACCAACAGTAAACTCAAGAATCAGCTCCATCCATCTCCTGAACTCCCCAGACTAACTTTGCACTGTCTAAGTCCTCACATGCAGCGATGGAGTGACCCACAGTTCAACCTGGCAATCAGCTGCTCACCACTCAGCTGTGACAAGACTGAAATATAACTGAATAATACAGCAAAGTGGCAGTACAAAGAAGAGTGGTGTCAAATGTACTGAAGCCTTTAAAATTCACTGTTTCCTATGATGAGGGCATATTGAGGTCATGGACCCAAAGGGTAATACATGTAGAATTAGGTCAGAACCCAGGAAGCACAAAACACAAAAGGAAGCATTGCTAGCTGCGGAAAAAGTACAGCTAAAGTTAAAGTAATAAGTAAGTTACACAATTTTTCATTTATATCTTTCCTTTTGGCTTTTTCCTTCTGGGGTCGCCACCAAATCGTCCGCGTCCAAGTGTGCAGCGGTTCACATCTTGATTTGGCATGGGTTTTATGCCAGATCCCCTTCCTGACACTACCCTTTCCATTTATTCAGGCTTGGGACTGACATAAAAAGAACATGTAAGCCCTATTTACTTGTATTTAAAGCAGAACTCATTTACTTTGTTGCTTAAAATAAACAGTTTTGGAGTCTGTGTGATGGTTAAATGAGTTATTGTGGGGTAAATGAAGCGTCCAGTGTCTCCCCCTGGTGTCTCTGGGACAAAAATTACACTTGCAAGTAGGGATGCACCGATACCAATACCAGTATCGGGTATCGGTACCGATACCATGTCCAAGTACTCGTACTCGTACTCGTATTCATAAATGTGGCCTGATACCAACAACCGATACCACTTTACAGCGCTGTCACGTGACCTTCCCCTCTCAGCTGAGCAGTGAGAGACATGCAGAAGGATTTCAAAGTGAACTGTATGGAGAGTCTGAAGCAGTTGTTGTCTGATAAAACATAAGAAGTAACGTTACCGTTGCTAATTGTGTTAGCTCCTGTATGTAATGGCGAATCTCCGCAGGTGATGCGCAGATGCTCAATCTGTCTTTAAAATTATTTTAGCGACTGAATAGAGGAGAATCTAAGCTTTAAAATGAGGTATAACATGTCCATATTCAGCAAATTTTAGCCATGGTTAGTTGTGTTCAACCACTCTGTTGTAAAAATAACTTAGTCTTGTGTGCTCTGGGCACCAGTGCAAGGTGCCATAAATACTGAAGGTGGATGTTTAATTAGCCTAGAGTGCGCTAACATCCAGATAGTTTTAGCACAAGAAGAATCAGACACAGAACAGATACGGCCACAGACAAACTCCTGGCACAAGTCTGCATGCATGGATCCCAATAAGATCGACCCTCTCACCTGTCCATTTCTTACGCAATTCCTCCAGTGCCTCATGTTGCGGCAATGTCCAGGCATAATATAACAGCGTCAGTGCTAGTTTTTGTTCTCAAGCTGTGTGAGCTGTGGTGCGTATTAGAGGCTGGAGGCGCATCCTCCCACGCCCTGCACAGTGCTCCATGAGCACAAGGTGTGATTGTTTCATAACTACAAAAAAAATGTTATGTTAAGGCACATAGCAAGGCACACACTAAATACACCAAAAAGAAGGCTCAACCCGGGGGGGATGGGGCTTCACCATGGCCCATGAAGCCAGGCGTTGGCATTTTCAGAGTGGGTCAGGGCACAGAGAAGCTCCCCAGAGACACACCGAGGAGACTGCCTTGGTTTGACTTAACTCACGTGATTTACAGTTTAAGTGTAGCTCTGAAAATATTCTTCACTCATTCTTGTAACACTAACAATATACCGGCTCACGAGAACCCATGGTTCTTTTGTTTTTGGCCATTACCTATTACCTTTGCCACAGAGGTTATTTTTTATTAAAAGAAAGGGTCAAATTTTGAAAATTTTCAGCAAGTCAGGAAGAAATTATACATTTTTGATGTGGATCCAAAACATTAACACACTAACTACCAAGGATTTGTTTTAAAGCATTCTGTACAAAGTAGATAGGGCCAGTGTTTTGATAGGGGTCTATGCCTGCCATGTGCTCCTTTCATTTGCTCTAATTTTCCCCATTGACTTTTCAAAGAATCCATAAATTAAGAGTGTAAAAGGTTGGCGGAGGCTAATCAGGAATGGAGTAACTTGTGACCATAACCCTCTATTGACACCAAAAGCACAGACACGCTGCAAATGAACTTTCTATTTTATTCAGTCTGACAATTTTCAACAGCGATGACTCCAACCCAAGAATGACTCGCCGCGTCTCTACACTAAAGATAGGTTGATGTTCTATTTTTTTAGTGGCACAGCATCTATCTACAGAGCTACAGCCGGGCAAACACAGAAAATAGGCACCAACTGTCAAAATAAAGGCTGACTAAAACTTGACAGTAATGTAGACACTGCTCATCGAGAAGTTACTTCTTGAGGGGGAGAAATATTAGCAAAATGATGACAACAAACAGACCTATTACACCATAAAGAAGAAGTCATAGGACTCGGTAGCCAACTTAATTCTTAATCCATAGGGTTTAATATGATGTTGGCCCACCCTTTGCATCTATAACACCTTCATCTCTTCTGGGAAGGCTTTCCCCAAGGTTTAGGAGTGTTTATGGGAATTTTTGACCATTCTTCTAGAAGCACATTTGTGAAGTCAGACACTGATGTTGGACAGAAGGCCTGGCTTGCAGTCTTTGCTCTAATTCATCCCAAAGGTGTTTTATCAGGTTGAGGTCTGGACTGTGTGCAAGCCAGTCGAGTTCTTCCACACCAAACTTGCTCATCCGTGTTTTTATGGACCTTGCTTTGTGCACTGGTGCAGTCATGTTGGAACAGGAAGTGGCCATCCCCAAACTTTTTCACAAAGTTTTCTACAAAGCTGCAGCTTAGGTGCTTGATTTTATTCACCTGTGACCATGGAAGTGATTGGAACACCTGAATTCAGTTATTTGGGAGGGTGAGTGAAAACTTTCGGCAATATAATGTACTTCTTGCCTTTCGGATTTCCCCTTCCAGGATCGCCACAGCAAATATTTTATCTCCTACTGCAGTGATTTGACTTAGATTTTAAGTCGGATGCAATTCCTGACGCAATCCTCTCCATTTGTCCAGGCATGGGACTGACACATAGAGTACACTGCTAGTGATCGCTTGTGGCTGGATATCTATCACTTATAGGCAATACTATTAATATCCCACTGCAGTTTTCATAACTCATTAGCTAAAGTAATTTTCTTTATTAACATTTATGTTATCCCTAGGTCTTTATTTAAAAACCCTGACACTTTGACTGGATGCACGTCAGCACACACAAACCTCACTGGGAGCTGCCTGCTGTAGGTCCCTGTGACTGGATCTGAGCAGGTATATGGACTGTGTGTTTGTCTGAATGCATTCTGACAGCGCCGACACACCTGTCCGGGAGCCTGCCATTCACCAATCACAGGCTCAGGCGAGAGGAGAGGCTGCAGACATACTAAGTCCAACTGTGATGCATGCAGACAGTGTGGGCTCCTGTTACACGCTGTATGTTGTGTTGAACAAAACTGACAGGGGCGAGGGGTTACTCAGTCGGGTTGGCCATATAAATTCTTTTTCTATTCAAGACCGAATTAGTGAACGTGAGAGTGAACTGTTGCCTGATGGTGTATGTCTCTGTGTCAGTCCTGTCCCGGGTGTATCCCCCCCAAGGCCCATAGTTGCTGGGATAGGCTCCAGTCACGTATGACCAATACAACAGAACAATGGAAAAATGTGCTGCTTTACCTTTACACCTAACTCACACTTAATGCACAATGTCTGATAGTGTATTCTTGTGGACATCGAGTGCATTGCGTGTGGGCCAGGAGACACAAAGGATGCGTCAGAGACATTGTATATGGAAGGTGTTCAACTTCCTCTCCTGTCGTGTGCCTTATAAAAGTTGGCTAATTGCACATATGCTATAGACCTGGGTCTTGGTATGTTCTGTCAATTGTGATTAAATAATTACAAAGCCTCTCATTAATTAGATTATTATTTTGTGTCTCACCAGTAATTAAGATAAGTATAGAAGTATTTGAAAGCATGCACCATAAAGTTGTTGACATTATAAAACCACTGCAGAGGCTAGATTGAAATTGTGTCTTAATTGTATATAATATTTTCCACTTTTTATTTGAATACCAATCTAAAGATGCTGCATACACTGACAGATGCATCGCGAGTCAACCTGGTTTGAAGTGTTTGGTAGATTAGACGCTCAACAGTTCATTGTTGACACGAGCAGCAGATTTGCGTGACAGCCCTGATTTGAGCGTCCTTGATGTGTCATTGCAACAAGCTGCGCTCCGACACCTGACACTGCAGATCCACCAACACCTCACATCGCTCTAATTGGACAGGCAAAGTGAATGATAGCACTGTCTTGAACTGGGGATAAAGCAAGTGCTAACAATGATCAATGTCTCCCTTTTCAGCATTACACAGGTCACAATAGTAGTTTCTCCATGTAACTGAACAAAAGTCCTTTGATTTAACCCCCTGCTGTTGCTCTGCCATACATCTGATGACAAATGTTTCTTTTTAATTTGTCAGTTTACACAACAGCACTCATGCACTGCTGTCTGCAAATAGCTATTGATCTCAGCTGATCAAGAAGTAATCTTTGTACAATGCAATTATTAGCCTAAATGAGTATGAGAGTATATTATGCGTCCATGACACCAGGTTGGCAACACTTTGACTTGCAAGTGCCATTTTTGGCCCAGAGACACCAGTGGGAAATGCTGGACACTTCATTGACCCCACAATAACTGATCACATGGCTGAAAAAAGCCGCTGCTGAAAATCAGCACACTGCTTTCTTGCGAGACCCAGGACTGGTCCACCCATTCTTGCAAGGCTGTTTTTTCACCACAATACACCAGCGTGAGATGAAGGAAGTTTTAATCACCCTGCAACTCATTTTGTTAAGTTAAAAAAAAAAAAAAAAAGTTGCTTTGTTCCCTTTAAAAATGCTCTGCCTTTCTATTTTCTTTCCCCCAAGCACTACATTTTTACAATAATCATCTTGCATGTTCTGAGTGTGTTTTCTCGGTTTCTGGGCGCTTCATTTCCCCAGTTGTCGGTCACTGTTCAGCAGTTGACAAACTTAGCACTGCTACAGGAGAAGAGCATCCAGAACCTAAATTAGTTTTCTGTTTGACTGACTTTTTCCCTTCATAGTGCCATTCACATATGAAGTGTTGTCAAAAGTCAAAGTGCTCTACCTCACCTCTAAATGTGGATGTTATGGGTGTGCCGTGAGGGCAAGCGGTGCTTGCCCAATTAAATATAAAAAAAAAAAAAACGGATTAAAACTATAATTAAATTAAATCAATGTCTCTCCAGACCTTTAATTTTGCCGTTCACTTCCATAGAGAATCAGTCTATTACCTGCTTCCAGTCACTGTGTACTTTTCTGCACCCTGCTGGCCACTCCAGGTACTGTTTGGGCAAGCTAGGTTGACTCTCTGTCATTCATTTCTGTCATTTTCTCCTCCTTGGAGGCGGAGTCGTGGTGCACTGTTTCTGCCTGGGTCTTGTCAAGCAGAGGGCCGAGCAGCTTGTTTAGGAGGCTCGCGCATGCGTGTTGTGGTCAATCTCAGGCTCAGTGACAGTGATCACTCACTGATAGCAACAGAAAATACCTGCGGTATAAGCAGCGAGCTGTGCCGCTTACAGCCCCGTCCATTACAGTGCGCATGCACCATGTTAGACAACCAAACTTTCCATAAGTATCCGCAGCTAGCCAAAGTGTCTAAGAGCATTTCTACAGATAAGTCATAGTTTGTACCTTCAACCCTGTTCACATTTCACATGCTGGTGCATAAAACTGCATGCCATATAAATGGATATCCTCACGTACATTGTTAAGTGTCAGACATGTTTGTAAGAAGTGGAGCTGGGGGAGTGGAGAGTAGCACCAGTGGCAATGAATGTGAATATTATAGAACTGTGAATGAACTGGGCACTGGTTATTCTGGACAAATTCAGCTGTAGGAAATAGAGACATGGACATGGAAACATGGACTAGATTTGCAGATTCTTTTGAGTTTTTATTATAGTGAAGCAGCACTTGTCTAGTGTTGATCTCAGTTTGTGTCCTGATGAACAGGCCTCCCTCATCTGTAAGGCTGTAACCTCACTCATCATCTATCCATCCTCATTTTAGTGCTTATGAATTAAAGTTAAAACAAAAACTGAGGGCACATTCTCTGATAAGGCGACAGAGAAGGTTGTAGGTTGTTGTAATGACACTGTTTTGAATACAAACTGCATTAATAATAGTAATTATATAGGAAGAGTGTGAGAGCCTTTGAAACAGCCTACTACTCAAACACTGATGGGATTGCAGTTATGTAAGTGGCTTTTAATTAAATGTAATTTTTGTCCTATAAAACTTAATAACGTCAAGGTGTGTGCTTGCTCGCTTGAAAAAGTCACTGCACACTACTGGTGGATGTAAACAAAAGCAAACAGAACCTTGCGCAATCATATCAATATAGCTTGACCATTCAAGAGAGTGACAGATCCTATTTCTTACAGCTACCAGCATTTAGGCTTATATAGAGAGTAAAAGTTCTGTATTTGACAGGAAGTAGTGCCTCTATTCTCTATGTGCTTGGGCTTAGGGAGCTGCTGGGAATGCATGAAAGAGAGAAACAGCTGCTTTTATCCATAAAGCCGAAGACATGAACTCAGAGGATTTTTTTTTTTTTTTTTACGATGGTTGCAATGCCTTTGCATCTCGGTGCAGTGGCTGAGGGGTCGGAGGAAGCCTGGAAAGTCCCTGATGAGCAAGAGAATAATCTGTGCATATGAGAGCAGCAGCCACTTCCTTCAAATCCCATTTCACAGCCGCAAAAAAATGAATATCCGCCGCAAAGGAAGAAAGGAAGACATTTAATACAAGTTGACAGGCAAAGCTTCCAACGTGAAGCAGGCGTTTGCAGCAAGCACACCTGGAGGATTGAGCTGCTGCTGTGTTCTACTCACAGCCTCCCAAGCACTCAATGGAGGCCTTTTCTGCCCAAAACATGTTCATAATAATCATACTACAGTGTTGGTGTTCAAATAATAGTTGGAAAATAAAAGGCAAAAGGTTGACTTTTATGGAAGTCACACTGCACAATGTGGAATGAGTAAAATTAAAATGTGTATACCGATCTTAATGCTCCACTAATGGAATTAATGGAAATAATGATTTTTTTTTTAACTTTTTTATTACTATTATCTTTTAACTGCTCCCTTATTTGTTAGGAGTCCCCACAGCGGACCAGTCCCACAGTGATTTAGCAGGTTTTTACCCAGCATGTCGCAACCAGCCATATACAGTGACTGGAGTACAGGCAATGTGGGTAAGTGTCTTTTGCCTGGAAATTCCAGACTCACCGCTGTACCAGCAGATGAGTCTGGTCGCCTTAGAATCAATTCGATTTCTAGGGCGGAGCAAACCCAAGTTCACGGACAGCAGAGTTAGCCAATCAGAAAATGGCGGACGTGACGTTAACAAAGCGACAAGAAAGTGAGAAAGTAAACAAACGGAGTAGTGAAGCCACGAGGGAGGAACGAGGGAGTTATTTCAACATTACCGTACCATACCGCTGAATGAAACAAACTCTCGGCTCCTCGGTGCGCCATCTTGATTGTTGTCGGTGAGGAGACGCGTACGACTGACGCTGCTCGCGAAGAACACGTGACTTAAATAAACTCAATCAAAATGCATGGTACGGTTTGGATTTGAGTAAACCACTGCGGACGGCGTGGTGACCAGACTGATATTTCTCTGTAGAATAACACAGAGACATATCAGTCTGAATTTTCCAGGCAAAAGTGTCTTGCCCAGGGACATGCTTCGAGCGAGGTTTAAACCATAGCAAAACAAATCTTTAGCAAATACTTAGTCTTAAATATTTTAGAGTTTAGAATTCATGATATGTTAAGGTCCCCAATCATGCAAAATTTGACTTTTTTTTTTATTAAAGATGTAGCAATATACTGTATGTGTTTGATTAATTAATTTGCCTTCTACACATTATGTTCTTTACATATGTGCTAAATTGAATGGTTTAGTTTCATCAGAAAATGAAACAATTTCTATGGGTCTCCTTTCATCTTTTGTTGGATGTCATTAAACTTCATTTGAAAAGGAATTAGCCTAACTCATGCTATTTCAAGGTCACCTCAGTCATGGCCATATCTCACAGGGACTGGCATATAGCCATGACATTTGTACAGTAAAGCACAATTGGGATTAATGTCTTAGATCATTTAAATTATTAAGTGAAGGTGGAAATTATGCCATGATCAGTCCCTGACATAGATACAGTGCTTAATGGAGTGCAAACAGAAGCTTAGCTTAGTTTCAGCTCAGCTCAGCTTCAGTTCAGCTTTCAGTTTAATTGTCACTCACAGGTCTGTACGGTATAGCAGTAATTCTCAAATTTACACTCCAAGTACCACCACAGAAAATGTTTGACTTTTCAAGTACCATCTTTTACTAAAATGAAACTAACCCTCAACCCAAGCTTGCTATTGTGATTTATTCTCAACCATAACTATACCAGACATAAACAAGGTTAAACTGGGCTTAAACCAGAACAAAATTATGACTAAACTAGGAACCAACAGATAAGATACTAAACTTCTGTTCAAAATCGCATGCACCACTGTAAATTTTGGCACTTTTTAGTGAGCTGGATCATCTGGTCTGGCTTACCAAGAAGGGCTGGCTCTTTCAGCTCCCAAATGTTTTTTTCAAGAAAAACATCAGTGAGAGCTGAGTGTGTAGAGAGATGGTGTTGCCACAGATAGAGCGTTAATTAATTCCTCACAATTGTTCAGTGCACCCATCTAAGAGCACACCCGCCCCTTCCTGCTTGGTTGCACAACATGCACAAAGCACACACACACAAAAAAAAAATATGTCTTGCGGTCTGAACCCGGTTCCCATTGCTCACTTAAAAGAGTTGACTTGTTTGCAACCAACCCATCAGGACTAAATTTGGGACTAAACTGGGACTAAACCATTACTGAGCTCTAAACTAAACCAATTCTGTAATTATTTACATAAAAATTTTCATCTTCAAAGTTTGCAGACACTCCTGAGTACAACTGGAAAGACCCTGCGTACGACAAGAATTATCTGTACAACAGTTTGAGGACCACTGCTGTATAATATTTAACATTGCAGTAAATTTCCTGAATGTAAGCTTGTACCACTTTTCTTTTTTTTTTTTTTTTAACTACAACTCTTACTTCACAAACCTTCAATTACTTTTTGCTGATATGAACATGTTCTTCTACTGGGAACATCCAGCAGAAGTACCTCTTTTTTCCTTGTCCCAAGTGTATCCAGAACACACGTGTCGTCTTCCTTTGTGAAGCCTGTGTTACAGTGAGCCAATGGGATTTGCTGGGATTTCTGCATGAGAGCTGACGCCAGCTGAGAGACCCGGGGGCATCAGGACTGACATGAATCGATGAGCGAAGAGTGAGAAGCAGGTTGTCATCGGTAAAGCATGGAGGAGGGAGAGTCCATAGAGAAACAGTCATCTGCGGGGGCTTATGTTCATTTGAATTTATCTGAAAAGTGCCGTCCTGGACTGATGTGCGTTGGAGATTGGGAAGAAGAGTTTGGTAGAGAGAAGATGGGGGGTTGGGTGGTCCATGGGGAGGCTATGTCATGAAACAGGATCTGAAAAGGCACATTTCCCCACAGGGTTGGGGGCCTCCATTTCATGCCACCCTGTCATCTGTGTCTCTACAAATTCCTGCAGCAAGAAGCCGACATCAAACCTCAGCTTGCATTAGCATCGGTGCTAGCCTATAGATGCATAGGCTACATGTGGTGTACAGAGGCCCACTGAGTGGACCGTAGCCAAATCTAGGAGACTGGGAACTAGGGTATATACTGTACAGCATTCATATTTAATATCCTGCATCCTTAACAAGGGCAGAGGGGAGGATGTAGCTGGCTTTCCTGAGCTGAAGTTGACTTCTGACTGCTCCAAATTGGGACTTTGAGCAGTCTGTATAGTACTTGATGGCCAATACTGTAAGCTTGGCCATGCATAGAATTAAAGGCATTTTTGCATTTGGAAGTTTTAATAAAGGTCCAAACTATTTTTTTTTGTTTTTTGTTTTGTTTGTAGATGTTCAAGATGTTTAATGCATTTCTACATCTTGCATCTGACATTGCTTTAGCTTTTACAATACATGCCCTAGACTTTCACCTCATTAATACCACTGGGAAAGGGCTCCAGCTTCAAGTGCATGTCTCAACAACCCCATATTAACAGATTTTTTGGGGTTATTTTTCTTTTTGTGTGTGTGTGTGTGTGTAATTTATTTCATTCATTATATAAAAGAAAAACAAAAAGAAGAAATATGTTTACATGACATGAAATTTGAATAAAAAGGAGCAGGGAGAAGAATAAATCTTATATTTTCTGCCCCTTTTTAACAACAAACATATTTACATTTCACATTTAATTTTCATTTTAGCATCTCAAAATAACTGTATTTAACTTTTAAACTTCATCACAAACTTTATCACAGACCACTATTTTAATTTACATTCTGATAACTATTTAGTACACTTGATTATTTTTTTTTATTTTTTTTTAATATATTAAGAGACCTTGATTCTTTGGTTTCTTTATTGAGGTTGTTCCATAATTTTACACCATATACTGCAATATTTCGTTCCATCACTTTAGTTCTGAATCTAGTTTTTTTTAAATACTTCTGTCCCTTTCAACTGATAAACGCTTACTCTTTTTTCAAACATTTTTTTGAATATTTATTGGTAAAGTATTTATATTTGCTTTGTACATTGTTTGCAATATTTCAAAGTCAACTAAATCATGAAATTAATGGGTTAGAAGGATCTCTATAGTGGCTTTTACTGATAATCTTCAAAGCTCTTTTCTGTAAAATAAATAAAGTTTGAGTATATGTTTTACAAGTTGATCCCCAGATTTCTACACAGTAAGTTAAGTATGGAACAATCATTGAGTTGTACAGTGTCAATAATGCATAATTATTTAGAGAGAATTTTACTTTGTGTAATACAGCAATGGCTTTAGCTATTTTTCCTTTTGTATAATTTATGTGTGACTTCCAGGTAAGATCTTCATCAATTATAACTCCCAAAAATTTGGCTTCTTTAACCCTTTGAATTTCTATCCCATCTATTTTTAATGATATATTATTTTTTATTCTGTCATTGAACATTATAAAATTTGTCTTCTTAAGGTTGAGTGACAATCTATTTACATCAAACCAATTTTTTATATTTTTTTCAGTTCTAAATTTACCACTTGCATTACTTCTTGCACATTTGATCCTGAATAAAACAATGTAGTATCATCAGCAAATAACATGCCCCCAGGAAGCTTAGACACATTTACAAAGTCATTAATATACAAAATAAACAATTTGGGTCCAAGGACCAACCCTTGTGGTACTCCATAATTTATATCACACAGTTCTGATTTTGTATTATTTATCTGAACAAATTGTTTTCTGTTTCCTAAATAGCTTTTTACCCATTGATGTGCAACACCTCTAATTCCATACTGACGTAGTTTTTGAAGTAGTCTTGGGTGATCAATCACATCAAAAGCTTTTTGCAAGTCTATAAAATACTTATAAAGTAGTTCTTATTATCTATTGCTGTAGATATTTTCTGTATTAATTCCATGGTTTCCAATGCTGTTGAATGTTTTGTCCTAAAACCGTACTGACCAATATTTAAAATATTAGCTTTTTCAATGAATTTGTCCAACCTTTTCACAAAAACCTTTTCTATTATTTTGGAAAACTGTGGAAGCAATTACACTGGCCTGTAATTTGAGAAATTGTGTTTATCACCATTTTTATAAAGTGGAATAACCTTAGCTATTTTCATTGTATTTGGAAAAACTCCTGTTGATAATGATAGTTTACATATATAAGTGAATGGGTCAATAACAGATTCCATTATAGCTTTTACAGTCATCATGTCTAAATCTTCATAGTCAGTTGATTTTTTGCTTCCAGTTTTTTTTATAATATTTCTTACTTCATCTTTTTCTACATTGTCAAGGAAAATACTATTGACATTGTTTACTATTGTATTTAATTTGTCTTCTATGATTGGTTTATTACCCACAAGAATTTATCCCACATTTGCAAAATATTTGTTGAACTAATTTGCCACTTCTTTTACATTATTTATGTCTTTATTTTCCTTGACAAAGTAACTGGGAAATGTGGATTTTGCTCTATCTTTATTACACCCCATGTGGCCTTTGTATTGTCTCTACTCTTATTCATTAGTTCACTCTAATAATCTTTCTATTTTCTAATTATTGTCAACAGTTTATTTTTATTTTTTTGGATCTGACTTCTGTTTCTTTTGTTTTTAGTTTTAAGAAACACCTATATAGATTATTTTTCTTTGCACAGGCATTTTGTATCCCTTTGGTCATCCACGGTTTGTTTACCCTTTTCTTAGTTATTGTCATTAATTTACAGTTATTATTATACGATTTTATCAATATTCTCATGAATGTATTATATGCTGTATTCACATCACTGACATACACTTCTTCCCAATTTTGTTTTTTGAGATTTTAATTTTTACTGTGACGCCATACAAATGCCATAAAAGCTGTATTTTTTTTCTCATTTACTCCAAATGTGCCACGTGTGCTGCATGGTTTTGTTGCAGAGCTCAATCCCCACCGAGTGTGTTGTGCATCTGACCATAGGCAGTGGAAACTGGACTAGCAAGAACCAATTTCCCTTGCGGATCAATGAAGTCAGTCTAAATCTAAGACCACAAGTTCACAGGAGAGAAGCAAGTTCATGCTGGAAGTCGTGAGTACATGCTGTAAAAATTGTGTACTCTATATAGAGAGCTATAACGAGCTTGAGTCTCTTCAACCCTGTGTCTCTAGTTAAGACATAATGTTTATATAGCAATGTGGTTAAGTTTTATTTTACAGTATACCTGATTCTCTTTATTGATCCCATGTCTGACTTCCTGTCTGGCTCAATCTGATCTGCTCAACATGATGAAATGTGGCTCAGGCATCCGGCAAAAATACACTTGATCCGAATAACACACGCATTGAGTAGAATGGCTGCTATTTGTTGAGGAAGTTGGAACAGAGACAAACCACATACCCAACACATTCAGTGTAAATTATTGGTTAGATAGCAGGACTTTTTGAAAAATGCTAAAAAATGTAACTACTTCATGACCAGCATAGCAGAAAAAGCCAAGTATAAACATTTTTGAGTTCATAGCTCAGTGCTATCAGTTCAAGTTTCACTATCTGGTTTGTACAGCTGGTTACCACGGTTACAGGATTATATGGTAAGACCAGAATCCTCACCTGTCAATCAGAAAAGATTATTCAGGAAGACATAAGTATATGAGTATATTTATTACCTCCCGCAAGAAGGTTACGTTTTGTTTTTTGTTTTTTTCTCTTTGTGTTATTATTGTTTTGCAAGATGTTAGCAAGGACATTTTCTAAGGACTCCATACAATTGTATTTTGTAATTTTAGGGTTCTGAGGCAAAACTGATGAAGCATTCTTCCCTGTACTTAAAGATCCTCAAGTCCAGGTCTGGACCAGGTCTGGACTTGAGGATATTCATATTGTTAAACCAAACTTGGTCACCTCTAGAACAGCATTGCACGTTTTACAACCTTTTAAAAACAAACCCCTCGGTGTAGTTTCCTAATAGCTTATATAGGATACAGATGAAGTAAATGTCCTTGGGTTTACATATAGACTGGTCAAGAATGAATTAAGATTAGCTGGTTAGGGCTGACCTTTCATGCCTAGGAAACAGTGGACACATGTCCACTAACATCTCATGACCCAATATGGAGAAGGTCAAAATAACGGGTCACAGCTGCTACATATAAATCAAGAAAGCAAGAGACATTCAAAAATTCATGATATCAGTAGGAAGTTTGTGTTCTGAGGCCTCAGAAACTTAGCGTCATTGCTCAAACAGGCCTTAATGAAACAAAATACAACTCTGGGTTTGTTTTTGATGATGGAAAAGCATTATAACATGGTAGAAATATAGTAATATAGCCCCTTTAAAAGTTGTGAGTTATTCTAAAGTGTTACCAAACATTTGTACACAGCTGCAGTGTTGACGTACAACTGTTAGTAATCTGCATCCATCTTAACTACAAAGCTGAAGACATTCGGTCCTGATAGGTTTACTTCCATTATAAAACAAATGCACAGCGCTGAAGCTAATTCCATTACACTGCCCTCATTTCTGTAGTAACACATTGCTCTGTGGGAAACCTCTGTCAGCTCATTATTGAAGGGGCAGAGTGACGTTTGTCAATGCAGTGCCTGCTTCCATCACCCTGAGACAATTACTGTGAAGTACTGCTCTCTTTGCAATATTCAACCTTCGTGCCCCCAAATGGCCCTGCACCATTCAATTACAGCAATCACAGTTAACCAGCTCTCTGAATCATACAGACAATTAGCTGTGTTTCCCACATGGGCTTATAGTACATTTAAATAATTGTTTTTATGAAAGGCCATTCCCCAAACACTGCAAATGGCATTTAATGCAGCAAGAAAGTTCAGTGGACTATTGCTGATGTGCAACTGTTTCTCTAAAGCCAAACCAGGCTTTAAGCAAACCATTGGTGCTCAAACTGTGGTATGGGGACCACTGGGGGTACACAGGCTTCTTCTGGTGGTACTCAGAAGTCTTTTGCAGTTCTGATTTAGTTTAATTTAGGGCCAAAGCAGACAGTATTCCTGCTTTAGTCCTGCTATAGTTGGGGATTAAGTTTGAAGTGCGCCATTGCATACTCCTGGTTT
The DNA here is from genome assembly GCA_020698575.1 of Bostrychus sinensis. Taxonomy (NCBI): domain Eukaryota; kingdom Metazoa; phylum Chordata; class Actinopteri; order Gobiiformes; family Eleotridae; genus Bostrychus; species Bostrychus sinensis. Next base: position 27,706,951 of record CM036254.1, on the reverse strand, counting down.
AGACCTGGTTTAGTCCTGGATTAGACCTGGTTTAGTTCTAGATTAGACCTGTTTTTTTAATCCTAGATTAGACCTGGTTTAGTTCTCAATTAGACCTGTTTTTTTGGTCCTAGATTAGACCTGGTTTAATTTTGGTTTAGACCTGGTTTAGTCCTAGAATAGATCTGGTTTAGTCCTAGTTATGTCCTGATTATTTTATGCTTCACTTATGGCCCAGCTTGTCAAATCGTTTTACATTTTAAGGTTTAAGGTAATTGAAATGTAGGAAAGAAAATATTTTTATCCATAAGTTTCTGCCAGCTTGTATTTTTCATATGATGTGGCATACCATAGATTTGTGAAGTCACATTAGATTTTATTTGGGTTGTGACTTCGAAATAAGAAGTGTCAACAACAACAAAACAACTCCAAAACAAACAATACTCATTGTAAATATAAATTGAATATCTATCATTTCTACCAAAAAAAAAGACTACAAAGGAAAATGTGTACTTAGTAAATATAACACTCAGCGAACACAACAACAACAACAATAATAATAACTAACATATTCATACAGGCAAGATGGGTGAAGTGTCTTGCCCAAGGACACAACGACAGTATGAACTGGAGACTGCTGATTGACATAATGATTTGGTATAAGATTTACAATGGATGGCCTTCTTTACATAACCCTCTCCATTTATCCAGGTTTAGGACTGGCTTGCGGCCTCTTGCTCATATAGAATGCTTTTGCTTTTTCTGGTATTTCTAATGCACTTTTTACCACTATTCTTAATCATACAACCATTTAGTGTTAATCACATGGGCTCTAAGGTGTATTTGTATTTTAACTGTGACTTTATGAAAGGCTATTATACTAAGGCTATAATCCTACAACTTAGTGCTGCCACGACATTTACTGTGTGTGGACCAGTGTTGACACTCTACCCTTAAACTAACTGGAAAATCCCCCTTATGGCCATTTGAAGAGTAAAAGTGCATGAACTGACAATTAGGATTCAACAAAACATGATTGTTCGTCAGTGAGTTTGGAGAGTGCTTAAGCCGTGCTTTTGTAGTCCCGCTGTGAGACAAATCCCGGTGCCGGCAGGGGAGCTCCGACTGCACACAGGCAGCCTTATGTTTCCAGATCCAAACTGCAGCTCACCTCCCTTTGAACACTTATGGAAGGTCGGAGAGATGGCTGTGAGTGCAAGCGTTCAGCCTGGGCCCGGTCTCCAGAGTGGGCTTAGCGATGGTGGGATACCGGTTCATGTCCAGGAGTCTGACTCTAATGGATTAATGAGCAAGAATATAAATGATGTTTAGTGGTGAAAGATACTGCTGGTTCTAGTGATGCAAAACACGAATACTGACCTGAAATTTGACACCAACTATAGACTTCCACAAGTGATGTATTCAGATAAGTTGGGCATGCAGTTTGGAGACGACAGTAGCATTTTTCCCCATTCTTTTTTTATGAGGGAGCAAAATAAAAACTTTAAATGGATCATATTATGCTTTTTAATATAATTTTTTGACACGTTTGCATTTACATTGTATAACTTATAACTACTATTAATACGCCTTATTTGGAGAGCTGTTATTTTGACTTTGCATTGGCAGGGACTGGACAGAGCATAAAATGGCTATCTAGCATGGCTATTAGCAACGTCACGCTAACAGATTACTGCTTTGTTGTGACGGCAATTTGAGAGCTGAAATGATCAGAACACGTCTGGTGAAGGTGTATGGGCTTTAGAAACACGCAGGAGCACTTCCTGGTTTTCACGTGTCTTCTTTGGAACGCAGCCATTCTGTTTACAAACACTAAAAGGGTTTATATCTTTTAGGTGGTATCTGCTAACTATAGTGCAGACTGCAATTCCATAATTAGGTTATACATGGTACCGTAACACGCAAGAATAAAGACTGATGTATGTAAACGCTTTTTCTTGGCCAGTGGTAATGGTAATGAAAGTGCACACTGCAATAAATTTTAGGGCATGTGAACAGCTATGGTGGCCCTGCAGGGACATGCGCTAGTCTTGGTAGTCTAAGTAGGTAGGGGTGTGAATCTTTCAGTGTCTAGTGATATGATTCGATTCTGATTCATTCAGTCCAGAGTTGATTTTCAGCTTCTTTGATTTGATTCAGGTGGATGGTGGTGTTGCAAGACAATGTAAACAAAGGATAATATTTATTACAAAAATGTCTTTCTCTGGTTCTTCTACTTCAAATCTTTTGATATCCATACTACAAAAAAAAAAGCTAAGCGCAGTGAGGGAAGGTTGAATTAATGTCATTTAAAAATCTAATTTTAGCATTTTGAAACAAGTCGCTTTGATTCAAGGATAAGAGAAATAGGTTTGATGGTGACTCCTTTTTAACACAGCCCGCTAGCAACATGCAAGAATATGTGCTCTAAAAGACACATGAAGGTGTTCAGTTGGTCTTCTCTGAGAAGATGTGGAAACAGGATTTAAATGGAACATGGCTGCTTCAAATTTTCTCAGGTAATTCGCAAATAGAGATCCCAATAAATCAAGTTTGCAACATATGTGCAAGTGCTCAAAAATACACTTTTTCCCCCAACAGTGCTCAGTTTGTATACACTGGTTTACATGGAAACAGAAAGCTATTGACATAAAATGGATCTTTCTAACTTCATGGATTATTGTTCAAGAATGGAAATTGGTGTTCAGTGGTGCAAGGTTATACTCTTTCAAGGGATGCAAAACATAAATGCAAATCCATGTCTGTTTTGGAAAAATGGTGTTTAGCCCACATGGAAATTGACAAGGGCTACGTCTGCCCTATCATTCATCATCCCACACTGATGACGGGTTTAATTAAACTGAGTGACATTCTCATGATGGCTGTCCTTGACTTGAAGATGGATTCATGTGTAACCTTGCATTTATATTTCCAATTGACACTCATATGTTGTAAAAAATGTATGCTCCTTTCTTATACGCTTGATATGCTTGTGACATTTAGCAGATTGCATTTTTACCACGCTAAAATGGAGAGACATATGGTAGAAACTCTAAAGACGTGAAAATGAGCTGCACATATTGATGTCGTGCAAAAATGACCAGTAATAGTTTAATTACAACATTTGACCGAGCATTTTAATTGGATGAGAGGCTTCCTAGTGCAAAGACAGCCTCATAACTACATGCACCACTCCACTGGTTTTACAGGTGTTCTCCATTAGCGGCTAATTCAGGCTACAGTAACAGCTGCTTAGGAATCCCGCAACCTTGTAAAGAACATGGATATATTTTTGCATTTAAACTGTGAGGGAAATTAAAAATGGAAGTTTAGAATGAACCATAGTGGACACAGACAATAGGTAGATAAGAGGAAAATGGCAGAGGCTTGAAGACTCAGCAGCAGGAGTGACAGAGATCGAAAAGCTGCTTACAGTGGATTTTTACTTTGCATAATCCAATAAAATAGTAACAGAATATGCATGATACCAGTGTTGGGCAAGTTAAACTATTACAAGTGTAATGCATTATATAGTATAGTAGTAACTATGATAACAATTGTTCCAGGTGTTTCTTGAAGTTACTAGTGCAGTAAAGTGATTTTCTACATGACATTGTATTTTGCTACAACCATGGCACATGTACTGTATTTTAAAATGTTTTCACCATTTCATCTAATTAATGTGGTTTTTAGGCTTCACATTGCTGGGTTTTTAGTCATGTGACCCTGATGACATGCGAAATCCAGATGGGGGGGGGGGGGGGGGGGGGCAGGAATTGATAAACACTGGTTCAAAACATTGCAGGATGCATAAGAACATGCACACCAAAATATTAGATGAGCCTGCACATAGTAGATATCTGCCAAAGATCACAAAATACATTGGGTATAATTTACAGAAAAGGGACCTATCCCACAATTTGGACAATTTACCCAGCAATGAAGTGATCAATATCACAAACTACCCGCTCCTACCAACAACAGGCCTAGAGTCAAATGTAACCTTACAAAAGTATAGAAGCTGCCAACTGTTTTATGTGCAGCTGGGTCGCTTAACTGGGATTAAAAGTAGCAAATGGCTGTCATCTTGTTTTGCCCAGGTCAGTACGTTTGTTTTTTAATTGTAATTGTATATCAGTGGATGCAGCCAGTGCTAATGCCATGCAGCTGCATGTTGGGGATATATGTCTCTACTATATTCTATTGTTTTTCTGTGACTTTTCTGAAAAGTAACCCTTTTTGGGATGTGAAAAAAAAATTAATAATAAAAATAAATCATCTGACTTATATTCGCTTTTTGTAGGCAAGCTACTTCTGTAGCCACAGTTGCCCTGGGGCATACTGACGGAGACGTGGCTGCCAATCTGCAGCTCCGACCACCACCAAAGAGAGTCATGCTGACACATTTATACACACAAGGTGGGTGAAGTGTCTTGCCCAAGGACACGGAAGTATGCAATGCTGGTAGCGTGAACTGATCCGCCAACCTTCCAAACATCTCTAACGACTGAGCTACTGTCGTTGCAACCAGTCTAAACTATATTGATTGCAATAGCACTAAGCTGCTAAGCTACTTCCTGTGGGACCCTTTGGGCCCTGACCCACCATTTGAGAACCACTGCTCTAAACCAACTCACACAGCACTTAACAGAGCACAGCTTCAAATAGCAGGTTAAACATTTACAGATACAAGAAAAAGTATGTAAATCCTTTGGAAATGCTAGGATTTCTGCATGATTTGGTCATAAAATGTGATCTGATCTTCATCTAAGTCACAACAATAAACAAACACAGTCTGCTTAAACTAATGCTGCACAAAAATATATGTTTTCATGTTTTTATTTAACATTTATGTAAACATTCATAGTGCAAGATGGAAAAAGTATATGAACCCCTAGGGCCTAGGGGTTCACATACCCAGGTTGGCTCACACCTAACTCCATTAGCCTAGGGCCTAGGCTAACGGAGTTAGGTGTCAGCCAACCTGGGGTCCAATCAATGTAAGAAGATTGTAGGTGTGGGTTAAAGTGGCTCTGCCCAATAAAAAATAAAGACTAAAGACTTAAAGAAATCTCTGGCACAAGCTAACATCAAACAAGAATAGTCTTCATGGGAGGACACCACGGAGGAAGCCACTGCTGTCCAAAAGAAATATTGCTGCACGTGTGAACCCCATTCCCACTGTGAAGTATGGTGGAGGGAGCATCATGGTTTGGGGCTGCTTTGCTGCCTCAGGGCCTGGACGAATTGTTATCAACGACAACAAAATTGATTCCCAAGTTTATCTAAATATTTTGCAGAAAAACTTAAGAGCATCTGTCCACCAACTGAAGCTCCACAGAGGATGGGTGATGCAGCAGGACAATGACCCAAAACATAGAAGCAGCAGAATGGCTTCAACAGAAGAAAATACACCTTCTGGCGTGGCCCAGTCAGAGTCCTGACCTCAACCCAATTGAGGTGCTGTGTCATGACCTTAAAAGAGCAATTCACACCAGACATCCCAAGAATATTGCTGAACTTAAACAGTTTTGTAAAGAGGAATGGTCCACAATTCCTCCTGGGCGTTGTGGCAGTCTGATCTGCAACTACAGAAAACATTTGGTTGAGGTTATTGCTGCTAAAGGAGGGTCAACCAGTTATTAAATCCAGAGGTTCACATACTTTTTCAATCCTGCATTGTGGATGTTTACATAAATGTTCAATAAAAACATGAAAAATGTTTTTTTTTTTGCAGCATCAGTTTGATGCAGACTGTGTTTGTCTGTTGTGGTGACTTAGATGAAGATCAGATCACATTTTATGACTAAATCATGTAGAAATCCAAGTAATTCCAAAGGGTTCACATACTTTTTCTTGCAACTGTATAAGTGCTTCAAGACTTATTTTAAGAAATAATAGCACACTCATAGACCCGGAGTGTGCTATTATTTCTAGTAACCACCATAACGCCCCATCTCACGCAGCCTCTCCAAAAATCAACAGTGCCTTGTGGCAAATACAGCCTCTTTTAATGGGAAGACTACAATCCACATCAATCTATCCTCTGCTGGAACACAGTGTGGAGTTAGTTTCAATCAGTTTCTGTTTGAGTTCAGCTCAGAGTTTGCTCCTCTAATAGCACATATCGGTGTAAAACAGCTAACCCATTTCCCCTTGCTGCAGTGCTCTTGCATGGCTTGTAGCAATATAAAATCAGATAACTGACAACACAAGTATTGCTCTGATAATGCCATAGTGTCTACACATCTTCCAATACAGCAGTTAGTTTGAGACCTCTGCTCTATGACTGGTTTCGCTCAAATTAGAGGATGAGCCCAACGTTCAATACATCGAATATCCCCGCTGCGTTCAGTCAATGCTACAGAAAACCAGACATCATCGCACAAACAGCCGCGTTCTCATTAAGGCAAATCATTATAGATGCATTTTATGGTTAGTGAGCAATATATAATTACTCATAGCTATTGTTCTTTTTTATTCTGTCCATTACGCAGGCAGTACTAAACTGGAGGAAAAGTGATTAGTTAGGAAGAAAAATGAATCCATCCAGAAAAATCCTATCAGTGGGATAATTAACTGTGTTTTCTTTGTAGAGGCAGAGAAACAGTAACAAGGAAATGAACAGAGGCTTCTACTAAACATGTTAGCACGTAACTGAAGGAAAAGTCTTATAAATGTATGCAGATTTTAGCCCTCGGGTAAAAAGAAGAGCTACTGCACTAAGAGTAATATATGCAGCTGAATGGCATATAGATTAAATAGAAAACTAAATAGTAATGCATTCCAGTGATTGTTTATACAGAATTATAATATAGTTTGATTTAATCTACAATGCACTTGAATGCATACTGTATGTATATGTAGTTATGGGAACACTATTTGGAGATAGTAGTAGCACTAGCATTGTCTTCTTGAAGCTCTCCCGAATCACCATAGCGTCAAAAATTTAGTGATCTCTACCAAAGCCTGAGCTTCTAAACTTCTTTCATTCTTTTAATAATGCTACTCATCTGCAGTATTGATAGCATTACATTTCATTTTATATTTCTTTAATGTGTCCTGAAGAGACTTACTTAATTGCATAACTTTTATGCTTTTATTTATCTTTTTAAACCAATCTTGGTCACTACTAGTTTTTATGTTTTACATATTTTAAAAACATCCAAAATAAAACATTTCCAATAAGTACTCTACTGGTGAAGAGACCATTATTTAGTATCCATTCACCTCCCTCTCGATCCAGCAGTCTAGCAGTGACTCCCTGTCTTCCCTCTCCCCAGACACTTCATCCAGCTTCTTTGAGGGAATTCAGTGGCGTTTCCAGATCAGCCATGTGTCCTCAGTCTTTCATAGAGGTCTCATCGTGGTGGGACATGCCCAGAACAGCATTCCGGGAAAATGTTTGTGAGGTATCCAGAAGCAACCCATAGAAAGATTAACTCTGACAAAAAGTTATACACTATATGCTGTTGGATGATGTCCTGTTGGACACCTATCCATCTTGTTTTCTGTAAACTTCTACAAACCTGACAAGTTTCTACTCTGTTTTGAAGCTGCTCTCCATTCTATATTCTCTCTTATATTAGAAAGAACAGGCTACTCAAGTACTTGAAATTAAAGCCAGTCAAAAGTGTATAGCCACTGAAAAAACTTAAGATTGTAATAGCTTGTGACAACTTATATTATATTAGTTACATATGGTCTTTTGACATAAACTTAATAAGATTTCAATAGATTTTGCACAGGTACTGAAAAGGCAGTTGCAAAGTATAATACAAGTTTGACAGTATCATGTAAAAGGCCTATCATCATCATCAGCAGGCTGTTTGAATATAGTTTTGCTGTTGTTTGTTTTGATGGATTCATCTAAGCGTAAAAAAAAAAAGTTATCACATTTCCATGCTCCATTAAATCCAAACTGCTCAAAGCACAATCACTCACTGAAACGCAAGGCTTTAATATTGTGTCAAAAAAAAACTCTCAAGGGAGGCTCAACATGGCCGCTGTATTATTTACAATACAAGAGCTTCTGAAGTTTGAATGTGTTCAAAAAGCAGTACATTTAAACTTTGAATGCATTTGATTTCTTAAAAGAACATTTTCTTTGACATGGAGAGGGTTAGGGTTGGTTTTTAATGCCCTTTCTGACATAATTTGCATTCACCTAGGCTTGGGACCAACTCAAAGGTAGTTGGATTTGAATCTGTTAATGGTGTAGCTACACGTTCTATTGCATTACAAGCCACACAATAAATATTCAGTAAAGCTGTACATTGGAGAGTCGTCAGAAAACACTGGAGGACTGGTAGTATCTTAAACTTTGCAGATAAATACTGAAACGCCATTGGTTTGAACCATCTGTGACAATACGGATTTTAGGGAATTTGTAAATCCCATAAGAATCCTACTGTTTCAAGTTCTTGTTTGACTAAAATTAGTCTCTCATTAAAATAGCAGCTGTAGATTGGTCAGCACAGTTTTAACTAATCAGAAATAATGGGTTTTAATGTGAAGTGTGAAAATCAATCTAACAACCGAATGAAATGCCTTGTTTCATCCATTTCACAAGTTATTTTTGTACTGAAAATGTAACGAACCAACCCATCTGTGATTTTAGTGTATTGTTACACCCCTAGTATATACCAATGTATAGAAGAGGTTGCATAAGTAAGACTAAAGGACTAAACAGGTATCCAGAAAGAAATTGGTAAATATGATTACAAGGCATGAACCTCATTTTTCTGTTTGTTTGTTGTTATCAGTACTTTTTTAAGCTTCCTTCATCTTTTGTCCACTGATCAAACTCCATTTCCCACCTGATGTTATTACTTTAAAATCTTTCACAAAGCAATTACCAACACTGATGATATATGAGGCACAATGCAGACAAACTTTTGATGTATTCAAAGAAGAAAAATCGTTTGGTTTCTGCAGGTATTGTCCTCACTAATGGTTTAATTGCTCTGTCCCATTGAGTGGGATTTACCACAGTCTAAAGTCTTTAAAAACTATTTTCTAAAGACCAGAAGAAGATGGAACTCCCTTTTGACCCTAACAAAGAGGAATCGCTTGTAATCTCAAGTTCTTGTCCGAAGGGAAGTGTTATCAGCTTCAATAGAAGGAGCTTGTATGTCTTTATTAAATCTTATTTTACACACTCTGCACGATTTCCCTAGCTCAAAGTAAGGCCAAAATAAGATCTCGGGTAAGTATTAATTAAAATGACACTACAAAGCATTATCATCACAGTAATAAAAAGCATTATCCTTCAAGCAGCTTTGTAGAGTCCCAGAAACCCGGATGGACCTCAGAGCCAGAGAGAAGCGCAGCCTGGGTCTTTGCTGTTAAAATATGCCATTGGATTTATAACCAGCCATAACTTCAGTTCTGTTACTGTTGATAATGAAGAGAAGAGCAACACAAGGCAAGAAATGTGATCCTAAACTTTGCCACAAAATTTGTTTACCCCAGGCATATGCAAATTTTGTAAAGTGGCTTACTTTCTGTCAAGTCTGTTGTGTTATGCAACTTTTCAGGATCTCTCAAAGGATTGTGGGTGCAAATTTACTTCTGCAAACATGAGGGACTGATATGTTCCAATGTATATTTCAGATTTTTAAGCTAGTTAGACACTTCCTTAGACATGTAAGCGTACTGTGAGTGGTCTTAAAATGCTGTAGCCTGTCTGATTGATGATAAACTCAGATGCCAGCCTATTTAAGGTTGTTCTTGCTTCTTAATGGATCAAAGGACCCAGTATATTCACAGTGGAGATGCCAAAATTGACTAAAGCAATAGACAACCATTAATTTCCAAAGCATTTGAGGAAGCAATGGGAGTTTGGTGAGTGACAAGAATGACCTGAATTTGAGCATAACACATGTCGATGCATATCAGGAGCAACATGTGACTGACAGGTACAAAAAGGATTTGCTAAAGCCCATAGGTCCTAGACGTTTGGCCGAGTTGATGAAGTAATTGCTTTATGGTCTGAGTAGACTTTCACACCTGCGCTGTTTGGTGAGAACTGATGGACTTTGAACTAAATCTACAGGTGTGAAAATCTCCCATGGGCTGTGGTTTGGACTAAACAGCTGCTTTTTGGTTTAGCAAAAACAGATGGTCTTGGTCCGGATCAAGGTCTGGTTCGTTTTTTTAGTGGGAAAATGTGTTTGCGATGTTCGAACTTTCAGGCCAAATCCAAGTGACACGTTTAAACATGCAAAGAGGAACAAAGGTAAGTGAGGAAAAAAAAAAAAAAAAAAAAAAAACAGATCTCAGTACAATATGACAGTAATGATAGCTTCAGGGAAAATCCAACTGTGCATATTTTAATATTGTGGTGTGAAACCAAAAGTTAGTGAACCATACAAAAGTATTAAAAAAATCTGTGAGTTCTAAGTGCAGACCTCAGTGCGGACTTTCAGGTGTAAAAATGCCTTTAATCTTTGGTCACTGCAAAACCAAAGGACATAGCCTTGACACTGGCTCAACGGTCAAGTGGTGTCTAGACATTTACCATTTAAACATCTACTTCACCTTACTTCTCAAACACAATATGGTTGTTTACACTTTATTTATCCAGGAAAAGATTCATTGAGGATAACAATCTCCTTTTTAAGGGTGTCCAAAATGAGCAGCAGTATATTGTGACAGACAGTAAGCATTTGTAACATGAGCTGGTTAATATATTGTACTTTGCAAGGCTTAAAAGACATTAATGGTCAATGGTAGAAAGTATAGGGGATCTATTGACATTGGTATATTAAATGTGATGTTTTTTGTTTTGTTTTTTAAAGTTAACATTGAAACAAATATAATGCTGGAAACTTCAATCCATTCCAGTCCATCTAATGGGGGGGAATGTTACAAACATGGGATTTAATATTGATATTGTCTATATGTAATGCACAGAGTTGGTTTTACAACATTTACTGTCAATTTATTAACTACAGTTTGACAGACTTACAGTAAATCAATAAACAAGTAAGATATATCTATGTTTCCACTCTAATTCCCAAATATAATATACTTTACCATACTAATATTTCTAGTCCATCATAAATCAATGCCAAGCTGCTCTTGACAGAGACAGCCATAAGCATAGGTTTGCAGAGACTCCTTGCTGTAGGAAATGTAATGGTATTGTGACTAAGTGCTGTAAAAATTGAAATGGCAGAGAAACCCAACTGAGGGAAAATATCATTTCAGATAGGGTCTCCACAATTAAACTTAATGAACATGAGAAAAATTGCTTTGAGTTGGAGTGCAATAGGAAAGTGATGGATTACAAATAAATATGGCATAGACTTGATCATTTGAACAAGATAAAACCAGATATAATGGCATTCAGGACCATTTGAATTGTTTTGTCTTCTAGTAAAACTATAAAATATGAGATACTTAGAGGGATTGTGGTCCTTTATCAGAATATTACAACAATATATTCTAGCGTGCACTCAGAGCTGCGATATAAAAGTCCATGTCTTTTTTAAGCACATTTTAGCATGGCAAGTTTGACTAAAGTGTGTGTATAAACGGAATGGTCTCCACATTGCATGCAATTAATACAGCCAAATCATTAATGACTTTATCTATTAGTGCACAATGGGCCAAATTAAAAACAACTAAAGGCTATTTTTCATGGGCTGAAATGCTGACTAAAACTGCTAAAAGGAAAAGCTTATGTTGCGAGTTGTTACTTTTAAGTCTGAAAAGTTGGACAGTAGTATGTAATGTAAACATCTAGCCTTTTGGTCAGCATAATGCCATTCTTGCTTTTATTCGCTGTGTTGGTTGGTGTTTATGGAATAATTTGTAGTGATGCCTGAAGTGTTCATTAAATTTCTTTCCAAAAAAATCAACTTTTTTGAAGAACAATGTTAACCATGTTATGATGTTGTTTGCACCTCAAAAACCTGGAGTAGTATTTTGTTTTAATCATACATGTTTGAGTAATCCTCTGTGCTGACATCTTTTTCTGAAGAGCTTAAACTTGTCTATGTAGACACATGAAACCAGGAAGTACTTCTGCGTGTTTCTAAAGCTGATAATTTCAGTGATTAAATTGCCGTCACTATGAAGCAGTCGGCTCATTTATCTACCTGTTAGCATTGTTGTTAGCATCATTGCTCATAGCTGTGCTAAATAGCCATTTTATGCTTCCTCTATTCTCCACCGTTGCCAGCAAGGGGCAACAGACATCTAATCTAAACGTTCTCTGCAAATTGAAAGTTCTTCAAAAGACAATATTTTCCATACATATACATTATTTGAAGTTATCAAATGTAAAATACTAATGCAAACTATTTCAGAAAGCCTGAAAAAAGCATGATGGCCCCTTTAAGAAAAACAAATATTAATAGTTTCACCCTTGTTGTTACTAAGTGATCTTTTTCATTGTCTTTCAGCTGCTGGTCTGCGCTCATTTCAGGATTAAAAGTAAAAGTGTACAACCCCTCTTATTTGACCCAATTTACAAAGAAATCAGTCAAATCAGATCAATCACAAACATTTAAATACATTTCAATTAAATGCTATTAGTTGTTGTACTGTCCAATTTCAACAGGTTCAGTGTCAGTATGTTGGCTAAATGAGTTGTTGCAGTGAATAAAGCCCCCTGCACCTCACCTTGACGTATTTTGGTGAAAAACCGGCCTTGCAAGAATGGAGGAACTGACCAGGAGTTCCTGAAGTCTTAGGTCTCGCAAGAAAGCAACACATATCCATAACAACAAGCCAGCATTGGCTTTATTTCTTAGATTTCTATCAAGCTGAGCGGCTAAAAGGCAGAAGAAACCTTCATACATATAAAGCATGAAGAGAAGAAAATAAGAGTCAAGCCGAGCAAGGTGTCACACATGAGTCAAACTGATTTACAATACTGCTTTATTCTGAAATGTAGGGAGAGAAAAATGTGTAAAGAAAAATGCGACCAAAACAGTAAAGAAACAAGCACTGTTACATGGTTCCCCTTTAAAATCCAATCCAAAGAAACCATGGGCAATCTTTGCATAGAATAGAAAACTAATTAAGATGGCTGGCCAGGCTACTATGAGTCCTTATCTCGAGCTACAATACTAGTCTGGGGTTCCAAACTACCAAGTACACTACAAGTACAGTGCAGCCATACTTCATAAATCCTTATCCAACACTTTAAATTGTATCAACCACATCTTCTAGGCAGTTTTTTTATCGACCTGCCTCTACAAATATCTCCACTTGACTCGAATAGGTTCTTTTTTCAGAAAAATCCAGCCGAGTGTAAAATGAAAGTGAAACTACACTGAATATAATCACTCTTGAGCTGTCACTCCTTTCTCTTTTGTCAGACAAAGATGCTGCGTTACAATCACTGACAAACAAATACATTGAAATAATATGTCCCTAACGCATCACACAGAACCAAGAGCAGCAAAGATCTGACGTCACACAGGATCAAGTCAGACCTGGCATTTGTCTGTCATCCACTCAGGCCTGAAATGGGCTGCAGCAGCATCAGGGATAGTGAGCCGCCTCCAGCTTTCATATGTCAGAACCAGTCATATCAAAGATCACTCATTCAAATCAATGTGCCAGGGAGGTTTTTCAGGTCCAGTCCTGTATATAGCCTCATGAAAGCTACGAGTTTTACATACTTCTGCATTTAATTAACATCTCTTTACTTGTATACCTGATGTAAAAAGCGTTGACAGTGAGGAGTGATAAGTTGGAAAAGGTCTGCAAAGTTGGGAACTCCTAAAGCTACAAATGCAGATAGTTGAGGTACAAGAACTCTATTGCAGACAACTTCTATTGCATCTCTTTCCCTGCATCCCTTGTCCCTCTCCCTACTTCCCTGTCCCAGCATCCTGCATTCAACATCCTGTGTTCAGCATTCTGCATTGAACGTCCTACATTCCTCCTCATCCCGTCATCTTATCAGATCCTTTTTCCAATAATAAATATTTCATATCTACCCCATTGTGGTCCATGCTAGTTAAGATAGTTGCGCAAATAATCCTCTTTGTTAACACACTTGAATCAGCAACACCTGACTGAAGTGTTGCTACAACAAGGAAAAACGGAGCGTAGTAAAGACACAGATCCTTTCAGCATTAGGACAGACTATACCAAGTGTGTCTTATGAAGCCAAAGCAATAGTAGAAAGGCCAGCTGCAGACCTTCTTCTATATTCAGCTGTTGAGAACTCATGGTTCAAACATAGGCTACTGTATACAAAAGATAATTGATATGAAAAGGTTAATGATTACTCTTTTATAATAAAGACATTTTTTCCTATTTGTTTGTACCAAAAATATACCAAACTGAAGCCCCCTAAAATCTGAACTGAACCAAACCAAAATGGCTTTCATTCTGTGCCTACAGCCTCTCGGACCACCTCCAAACACACCACCATATACAGACACTCACCAGCAGAATGCAATGCTGGTAGTGGGATCAATCTGCCAACCTTGCATCTATCTTGTATGGCAAAGTGGTTAGCACACTTGATGGTCTAAGTCTAAGTAATACTTGTAGTATGAACAGTAGTGGTAGAATAGTCATACGTTGCAGTAGTTGTAGCAGCCATAGTACTAGTTGCAGAAGTTGTTGTTGGAAAGGGCTGCAAAGTTGCAAACCCAAAAAGCCACAAAGTCAGACAGTAGTGGTGGGAGTAAAGTAGCCTTAATATTGTAGAGACTAGTTGCTATGGCAAATTTATGAAACCCTAACATTGTTTCTTAGTTTAATGCAATGCCCTTTGTCCCACTCTCCCAATGGGGCTTTGAGTTCTCTTGAAGATATCTGATCAGCATTTTAATGTTAACACAGTGTTTGCAGCTTAATTTAGCCAACCATTGCCCCTGGCTTGACCCAACTTGACCAACTGATCCATGCCAACCAAGCATCTTGTGCTCAGAAGTAACTGTTCCCTTCCTGCTGATATTAAATGTACTTTGATTCAAGTTTTATGTATTTCATACAAACTATATAAAATGCACTTTATGTTAACTGTCCTGGGACATGTAATGTACAGTCTGTTGCGTAAATATTTCTGTCTAAAATTCTCCCTAAGGTTTCTATTTCTTTTACATTGCGTGCCTGTTTGCATATTCATGGAGAGTACAGTTTGTATAATACAGGCCTTTTAGTGAACTGAAAAAAACTGAAATGATTTGAATTATTAATGGACTATCAATAGTCATCACTCATATGGAATTTACAATGGATCTGTGATGCTTAAAAGTTGAAAGAGCCAGTAAGTTTAGAAAAAGCACAAACTTGTATGGTACAGTATATAGAGATAATAATGGGCACTGAAGAATCTGTGAACCTACTTGCAGCTTTTATTTTGATGCTATAGCCTGTTTATAAAAGACTTATTGCAGGTAAGTCACACTTTGAAAGCCTAACCCCCAATTTATAGTAACACAGCATTGCGTCAGTTGCATAAGAACTGCTTTCTGTTTCTGACAAGTCACATTAGGGACAACGGATACGTGGCCCAACACTGACTCACCATGGCACCGAGTGTCAAAATAAACTTCCGCTACACCTCAAAAATAAAGGCTCGAGAAGTTAATTCTTGAGGGGGAGAAACAGAATCTAAATATGAAAAAGTGTATCATATGGCTCAATAAGTTTCTTGCTTAGGTCTCTATTTTTATAAAACTATTAAGGGAGGCAACCAACAGCCAGACCTTCACTTCATTTCTGCAGTTGTTGTACATTGCCAATGTTGGTACTGCTTCCTGTTTTCTGATCGGTAACAATCTATCCAATTCCATTTTCAGTCCCATCTGCATTTACCAACACCAAGCTAATTTTTGATTGAAAGCCCACAGTAATCTACTGTCTATTGTGCACCATAAATTTAACTAAATTTTATCAAATGCAAACAAATTTCTGCTCACCAGTCCAATCTGTATGGAAATTGACTGTTGACTGGAATTTTTACAATGTTCCAATATTTACCTAAAGAATATTCAATTTATTGAATTAATCCTCCCATATTGCATAGCTCTTGTTAACTATGATTAACTAGAGGTAAATTGTTTTATTTATTTTTTCATTATTTACCTAAATACATTTTTGGAAAAGTCACATAAGACTTTTGTAGTCTCTAAATGAGTGAAAGTATTATGTATGTACAATAAATATCTTGTGGCAAGGGGGATAGCATGCTCAAAGGCATAAAAGTAGTACTGGCAGTAGCAGTAGTAGTAGAGCAGTAGTACTTCGTAGTATTAGCAGTAGCAGTAGAAGTACTAGTTGTAGATTTTTAGTAGCAGTAATTGTTGTTGTTATAGTGGTAGGATTGGTTGGAATTGTAGTATATGTACTGTAGAAGTTGTAGTAAACTTGTAGAAGTAATAGCTCTGTAAGTAATTTCTACTTTGGTACATTTTGCATGTAATACTTATTTTTATATCTTCATTGAGTACAGCCTTTGAGTACTTCTTCCACCTCTATGGTCACCCAACATATTTTTTCCAATACACTGTATAATGAAAAGGTAATTTACTTTAGTACTTTTTTCTTTTTACTTCACTTTTTCTACTTCATTAGTAGATTTGAGTAGTTGTGCTGTATTTGCTGCTAGAAAGAAACTTCAAATGGTAATTTGTACACAGGTAAATTTTAGATTTTACAACTTGAATATCGCTATTAAGTACTTCAGTTAGAACATGCTGTACTTTGAGTAATAAATACTAGACAAATGTATTTTAAAAACGATGAATACATATTGTACTGACCTAAAAAAACAAATTGATTTATCCATAACTGAGTGAAATAAGAATGTTTTACATATGAATGGCAGATGGTACATTAACATGGGTATGATGCCTATTACTGTATATATCTTCTTATGTACAGGCCATGTGAAATATTGCCTCTAGTCATTTAAAACCTTAGACAAAACAACAGCATCATTATCCACTCGTTCCATGAAGCACCGCTAATCTCCGCACTGACAATCAATACAAAACACTGACAGCTTTAATTCACGTCTCTCACGTTTAAGTATAAGAAAAGCATATAGTTTAAGCCCTTAATCTGGCTGTAATAGGCTTCATACACGCTTCCTGTAACTTGTAGAGCCATTGGTTTCTATATGTGGCATTATGGCATTACTTCCTATTATAAAAGGGAGTAGTAAGACAGATTAAATGTGGGAAATCGGGGCTTTGATGCCGCCGCTGCTTCCATTTGGATACATGCGTTGCTTAATGACTAACAGGAGGAGGCAGCAGCTTGGTTTGGGACAATATGATGAATGCGCTGTGCAATGAAGGCAACGTTTAGAGCCGTAGTACGATACGTTTCACATTAAAATATGCAAATTTCGTTGCTGGCTTGTGTGGGAGGATGGAGGATCTTATGCTCTGGGACTCAAATGTGTATGTTGCAGCATTATATAATTCGGTGGTGTATGTAAGAAGTTGCAACCATTTTCAAAAACAGGACTAGAATAGCTTATGGTTTAGTCATGGGTCTGGCTTGTCATACTATGCTCTGTAATGCTTGATAATAATGTGCCAGGTTGGCAGGATTTTTATAAGATTTACAGCTGTATAAGTTATGAAAATTCCATGCAAAACAAAGTAAATGTGGTTGTGTAGAAGCAGGAGTGGGAGAATAACAAAGAGAGAAAGCTATTATGACCTCAAATCCTCCCAACATTATTCACATGTGAACTCAAAGGAGATGATCAACAGGGTATTTTAAGGTCTAGTGTTTATTGGAGATATTCACTATTTGATCAAATGTAGGCTTAGATAATAATTCATTAAGTTTAGCAAAATGTGTATTTTCCTAAGTTCATACATCTGATAAAACGGTAAAGGGGAAGATGTAAAATAAGTGATTTACAGCTTAAAGTTACTGTAAGCATCATGAGCTTGTACTGGTTTGAAAATGCTACTGCAGTCTAAATCAAAACAATGGTCTGTGGGTTGCCAGTCTTTCCACTTTTCGGATTGGACAATTGGCAATGCAGTTTTAGAACCAAAACAAAAAATGTAAACAAAAACAACTTGGCCATTATTAATTTTTTTAAAATCATTATTATTGTGAATAACTCAGTTGTTCCTTTATTATCAGTAAAATGGAAATATTTGATTTAAACATGTTTACATCATATCTTGGGACACGTGGGTAATTTTTATGAAACACAAAAAATATATACTGCTCATAGCACCTTTCATTTGTGATAAAAAAAAATTCAGCTGAAAATGAACGTGTTTTTAAAGTGTTCAGGCTAATCCAGACCTTAAACCTGCATAGGTCCAGGCTCAGCTGCAGCATAAGCCTCCATAGTGACTGTGCACAACTCAGAATAATAATAATAATAAAAACAAATAAATAAACCTTACTTATGAAGCTAGCTAGTTTTATAGAGCAGCCTTCCGGTCACCAACCACAGTCTTAAACCAGGATACATGCCACAGTATCCCAGTTTCTGGAGTTTATCCTGGATACTGAGTTTACATGCACAAGACAAACACCCAGTCATAACTGTAATACTCAAGTGCATGTGAACACACTCATTGTCAAAATCTTATTGGTAATAAAATTGGGTTGTTTATCTCTAATCATTTTAAATTGAAACCTTCCAATGTAAACACCCACAAATACAAATTCCTATTTGTATGAGTTCATTTGTATAAGGAACAGTGTGCGATGGCCATCTCTTTGTGTATTTTTGTTTATAATTTAAAGGGGTTAAATATTGGTGGGGATATTGTACAGTAAATACAGTACAGTATATACAGTAATATGTACAGTAAAAAAATCAAGTGTTGCATGTTTACATTAATCAACATTACTAAAAAGGCAGGGACAAGAGGAACCCAGCAGGTACGGCGATAAGAAACCGCTATCATTTTTATTGAGAGCCCCCAGTAGTATATATTATGTACCAAACATTTCATTCAAATTGTATGCAATCAAATCTCTGTTCACCAGTACAATCTCTAAAGAAATTGCTTCATTTTACAAGGTCTCAGTGTCAGTATTTCCCTAAAGAGCGGCCCACATATGAAATCGATCCCTTTCTTTATTGGTTTCCATTTATTTCTCCAGTCCAATTTAAATATGTTAAATCCACAGCAGATAAATAAACAAACATTGTGAGCCATATGTGCTGCGACCGTGTTTGGTCAGCAGTCAGCGAACACATCGTACGCTCGCTGAAGCCAAGCGTGTCAGACGAGGCCAGATTATTTTGGAAACTAAACATGTTTTGGAAAGAACAAGCTCAGTGGCCTTCATGTCTGGTATTTCTTTCCTTGTTCTTTAGACTAGGAGCTGGAAAAACAACACTCTGATGCTGCCAGTGCCTTTCCAAGGGAGACGGAGATAAATCCAGGAATTAAAAGGGGCAGGTTTGACATGTTGAGAGTATGACACATGCCTCATTCAAATTCAGCTGTGTTGGTGGTAAAATCCTATAGTCTCCCCAGACTTGTTATTATTTTACGCTCCCTGTATTGCTCAACCTATTGTAAGGTGAGCAGCTCAAATCTCTTGATTATTTTGAGGGGAAAGTACAACAAAGTCAAAGTTACTGCTACACTACTACTACTAATAGGTCCCCTAACGTGCTAAGTTGACTTTTTAAAGCTTCATAATATGTTATAATGTTGTTAACACCTGAAAAACATACCTGGAGTTTGTTTATTTATTTTATATAACTAAGAAAAAGAGTGCATATTGCCCAACAGTACAACTGTAGTCCCTGGCCAGATGTACAGAAGGCACCCTAGGAAAATCCTGTATGCTGAGACCGTGTCCTTCTCAAGGGCAGAAAATGCTCGGGTCTCATGGCTCTACGTAGATACGTGAAACCAGGAAGTGCTCCTGTGTGTTTGTAACGCCTATACACCGTCTCCTGACTAGTTATGAACATTATTTTAAGTTATAAAATGCTAAATACTAACACAATAGTGTTAGTTATTTCCAAAAGCTTGAAAAAAGCATAATGGCTTTTGGCACATGGCACCACTCAAAAACAAAAATCAAAAAATGTGTTAGCGCCATGCAAGGGTGCAACCTCATGCCGCATAGCTGGGTGCATTGCTACTGCCAGTGCACAGCACCCAAAGTAAAAAGAAAAAAAAATCTATCACAGAGATCAGATGTTTGCATATGAGAAGAGAAGGTCCAGAGACCAGCTGATGACTTGTATGCTGTGCGTCTCTTGAGGCGAGTGAGTGAGTTTGTTGAGTCAGTTTAAACCTCATATGCTCTACAGCCTGTTAGTGCTTTATCATTCTCTATAGTTAAGTTGCGCATTAGATCGAGTAAATCTAGTCATAAGTTCAGCCCTTAAACTGCTTTCACAGTGATGGACTCACAGCACTGTTTGTAAAGGGCTAAAGCAGTGGTCTTGTATACAACCAAACCACAATAAATTGTAAAGAAACAACATCAAACACATCTAAGGTTTTTCTTTTCATTTTTCTTGTCCACAACTCTGAAAACACCACATCGTTACAGCACCTCTGGGTGACAGGCTTGTATTATCCATAATAATATAAACCCATTCATCTTTCAACTACGAGCCATTTATGTCCCTCTGAGTGCTTTGTGGGTGATAAACCTCTGCCAATATTGACCTTTTATGAGCTTGCATTGCGCTAACCTGTGACCCCTAACAAGCCACCTCCACTCAATAATGTGAAGGTCTCTGCCGCTCCATTTCCTCAAGGTCAGAAGTCAAATTTATAAAATCGCCGGGTCACAAACTGTGGACCGATTGAGCACAGAGCATTTGTATTCACCTGATACACCCTGAGAAAGCAGTTGTTAGCTAATTCTAAAGTCCAATACTATCAAGGTGTCAGAGCCGAGAGCTTAATTCAGAGAGATTGTGTCAAGATAAGGCTGGATCAACTCTGCTTTTACTCAATGTCACAGAAGGTCATGAGGAGTACACAGTGAGTTATTGGTGGATCATTTGGACAGTAAATGATTTTGTGGAAGTAAGCAGATTATGCAGATTTATTGAAACTGACAATATCTAAAAAGCCAAAATGTTGATTAGAATTACTTGCATATTGCAGCTCAAATGGAGAAGCCATCTGTGAGAATGATTTATGGATTGATCACTATACAAATTTAAGTTTTTCTTCAAAAGCGATCGTGAGTAAATTAAAATTTAATATTTTACCACAATCTGTCTCTGGTATGGTGACAGTTTTTGCTGTCATCAAATACAAACAAACATTATCTTGAGTATTCAAAGCAACATAGCAAAACTTTTCCCTAAAAACAAAGAATCATTTGGTTTGTTCTTATAAAAAAAATGCTATTGTGTAGTGATATGAATATTAATATGACATAAGTTTTCCTTCATATGCCATTTATATTTTATTATAAAGATCCTTTTGGTTAGTTTCCACCAGTGGTTTAAGTGGAATGTTTGGCTTTCTATGTAGCACTTTAATCAACAAGAATGGCCAAAATCAGGACTCACCAACAAATAAAATAGGAATTAACCTTAAAATTATGTATTTTTAAACTGTAGCTAAAGTTACAAAACTTAGCCTAAACCAGTGCAGAAATAAGCCAGGGCTAAACTAGGCTAAACTAAGCCAGGTCTAATGTAGGCTAAAATACGCCAGAGCTGCACTTAGCCTGGGCTAAACAAGTCTAAACTAAGCCAAGGCTAATTTAGGCTAAAATAAGTGAGAGCTAAACTAAGCCTGGGATAAACTAGGCTAAACTAATCCAGGGCCAATGTAGGCTAAAATAAGCCAGAGCTAAACTAAGCCTGGGCTAAATTAGGTTGAACTAAGCCAGGCCTAATGTAGGCTAAAATAAACCAGGACTAAACTAGGCTAAACTAAGCCAGGGCTAATGTAGGCTGAAATAATTCAGGGCTAAACTAGGCTAAACTAAGCCAGGGATTATGTAGGCTAAAATAAACCAGAGTTAAACTAAGCCTGAAATGAAATGAAATGAAATAATGAAATAATAGCAGGGAACTAAAGATGCTGATGGGGAGTAAGGGATGGAATTGGCAGTGGGACAGAAAAAGATGGGTTAATAAAATGTTGCATGTCTTAAAAATTGTGAATACAGCCTGCAGCAGCCAGTTTGACTGGCATGTCCACGATTTGCTCTGGGGTCAATCCCACCAAACCAAGTCAGATTTCAATTATTTTCCTCATTTCATAGTGGTACACGCCTCTTGGTAAAATAGATGGACTTCGCAGATACAGAGTGATTCAGGGCACTATCTGACAAGTGTCAGCCAATGTAGGATGGGTGCAAGATGAGAAACTACCACAGGCTGGCAATGCATCCAGAGTGGAGCAAGTGTTATAGTGTCAAGTTGTGGTTGGTATTGCAAAACACAGATCCTAAAGACTCTGGGATGTTGGATGATGCAGGGCTTTATATCTGGAATTTTTTGGATCAATATTTTTAATTAAATTTAATCTGAATTCTCTATAGCCTATATTATTCTGACCAAAATGTTTACCAAAATGTGTTAAGCCCTGGCTTAGTTTAGCCTAGTTTAGGTCTGGCATAGGTTAGCCTAGTATAGCCCTGGCCAAGTTTAGACTACTTTTGGCCTGGCTTAGTTTAGCCCTAGCCTAGTTTAGTTGTGGATTAGTTTAGGCTTTGTTTAGCCTTGGCTTAGTTTAGTGCAGGTTTAGTTTAACCCTGGTTTATTTTAGTCTACATTAGCCCTGGCGTAGTTTAGCCCTTCCTTAGACCTAGATTAGCACTGGCTGAGTTTAGTCGGATTTAGCCCAGACTTAGACTTAGTTTAGGCCTGGCTTAGTTTAGCCCCAGCCTAGTTTAGTCGGGTTTATCCCTGGCCTAGTTTAGCCCTGGCTTAGGCCTGAGTAGCCCTGACTTAGACCTGCAGTAGTTTAGCCCTGGCTTAGGCCTAGTTTAGCCCTGGCTTAGTTCTGGTTTTGAAGTTTGCATAGCTACAGTTCAGTCTCTAGTGTCTAAGCCTAAATTACATATGAAGGTCACATTTTGTATCAGAATATACTATATTACTTGCATACATACTTTCACAAACAGCTAAAATACAGCTAATTGGTATTTTTTCCCACAGTGTCTCATACTGTACAGGTAAAGGTTTTCAAAGGTTGACAGATTTTTGCTGATGTTCACAATATCTTTGATTAGGAAAGCTAACATTAGAATTCAATATAAATAGTAAATTTGCAATACTGCACTACATGCAACTCTTGCACTGGTCTCTTATGTCTAAAGAACAAACCAGTGTTTTTAAGTTTGTCCATCCTAACACTGCTTGCTGTCCTATCATATCTCTTTATCTTTTTGAATATGTACCACAAAACACTATGAATAATACAACAGCACTGTCATTTTTTTTCTTCAAATCTTGGTGCAGAATACAGTAGACTGAGTGCGCTATGCTTCTGATCCTAGCATAAGTCAGTCACACTATTTAAAATGCGCTGCAGAGCACAAATCAGTCATAATCTTTACACATATGTATAAAAATGTCATATGTTCACGTGCTTGAGCTCTTTTAAATTGATGTTTTGATGAGCCAGATTTACTGAAACACAACAAGGATCGATCCAAAATTAATTTCAGGAGCCAGTAAAAAGCTTGAAGAATCATAAAATGATTAATTTCATGCCTCAATAGTAAAAGAGCATATGGGACTTGCAGTATAAGGAGATGCATTTGGAAACACATTATACTGCAGTGGTTCTCAAACTGTATGGGAACTGCTGGTGGTTCACAGACTACTCCTGGTGGTACTCAGGAGTGTTTTTCAGTTCTGATTTAGTTTAATTTAGATATCTGCTGCTTTAGTCGTGGTTTAGTCCTAGATTAGCCCTTGTTATGTTATGATTTAGTCCTGGCTATATTAGTCCAGTTTCAGTCTTGGTTTAGGTGTGGTGTGGACCTGGTTTAATGCTAGATTAGTCCTAAAGTAATCCTGATTTAGTCCTGCATTTAGTCCTGGTTTAGGCCTACATTTAGTCCTGGTTTACTTATAGATTAGTCCTAGTTTAGTCCTGATTATGTGTTTTTTTTTTTTTAGTTTTGGTTTAGTTCTAAAGTAATCCTGGTGTAGTCCTGCATTTAGTCCTGGTTTAAACCTGCATTTAATCCAGTTTCAGTCCTGGTCATGGTCATGGTTTCGAGCAGTTTTAGTCCTGAATTAATGCTGGTTTAGTCCTGATTTAGTCATGGTTGAGCCCTGATTTAGTCATGGTTTATTGCTGATTTAGTCATGGTTTAGACCTGATTTAGTCCTGATTTAGTCATGGTTTAGTCCTGATTTAGTCATGGTTGAGCCCTGATTTAGTCATGGTTGAGCCCTGATTTAGTCATGGTTTATTGCTGATTTAGTCATGGTTTAGACCTGATTTAGTCCTGATTTAGTCATGGTTTAATCCTGATTTAGTCATGGTTTAGTCCTGGTTTAGTCCTGATTTAGTCATGATTTAGACCTAATTTAGTCCTGGTTTAGTCACAGTTTAGACCCAATTTGGTCCTGGTTTATTCATTGTTTAGTCCTGATTTAGTCCTGGTTTAAACCTGCATTTAATCCAGTTTCAGTCCTGGTTTAGGCATGTTGTAGTCCTAATAATGTGGGGTTTTTTTTAGTCCTGGTTTAGTCCTGCATTTAGTCTTGCTTTAATCCTAGATTAGTCATGGTTTTGAGCAGGTTTATTCCTGAATTCATGCTGGCTTAGACCTGATATAGTCATGGTTTAGACCTGATTTAGTCATGGTTTAGTCCTGATTTAGTCATGGTTTAGTCCTGATTTAGTCATGGTTTAACCCTGATCTAGACTTGATATAGCCAGGGTTTAGTCCTGATTTAGTGCTGGTAAAGTCATGGTTTAGACCTGATTTATTCCTGGTTTGGAGCAGGTCTTTCCCAAGACAAGTCATGGTTTAGTCCTGATTTAATCACGATTTTGAACCTGACTTCGTCCAGTTTCAGACCAGGTGTAGTCATGATTTAGTCCTGTTTTAGATTTGGTTTAGTCCTGGTTATGTCCTTGTTTATTTCAGTTTCAGTACTGGTTTAGTCCTGGTCTAGTCCTGGTTTAGTCCCTATTTTGTCCTCATTTAGTATTGCACAATTTAGTCCATTAGGATGACTATTCAAAAACAAATATTTTAGAGTGGCCTTGGTGGTAGTGAGAATCCCTGGTATAGTGCAGAAGTCAGTCTGCTCCAGTGCATTAATCTCAGAGCTGATTGTGCAAAGAATCCGCACTCACACTACAGTATACAGAGAATATCTTATACAGCAGGATTCTGCAAAAGGCCCAGAGGAGTTAGCCTTATCTAAAATGTGCAAAGTGCATTCGGCGCTTTGAAACTGCACTGAAAGAGAGAGACGAGAAGGGCCCCTCTTCACGGCAACAGACAAATGTGGACCAAAACATCCCCATCACGCTGCCTGTGTGACCTCTGCTGGGATTATAACACCAATTCTATGCACTGACTGATGCGCATTGGTTTTGCTCAGCGGCTTCAGGGGGAACGCCACTGTGGAGGTGGACTGTTTCTCATGTGTGGCAGTGTACTGTACTGTACTGGTGTTTAACATACAAGCCAACTATATGGTGTGTCCTCAGCTGAACGCATATGGTGCATACATTTAGTTGCAAAGTTGTCTTGGTCTTAAGAAGATAGCTTTCAACATACAGTACTTTGTTCTCGGCAACTAAACCATGCACAGCTCTAAACAACACCCAGAGCAGCATACAAACCATGCACATTGTTACATTGGCAATTCACTGTTTGTCAGTGTGATCCCAGAGGTTGTGTTTCTGTTATTTCAGTGGTACTTACCTGCTAATGAGGAGGATGGTGAGGACGGTCCCCCCAGACACAAACAAAGCCATGGCTGTGGACCAACAGAAGGTGGCAGCGGAGATTTATCTGCAAGGAGGATGCACAAAGGACAATAAAGTGTCATTTGCAAGTGATTGATTTGCTCTGACAACGTGGTTTCATACATCTCAATGAGCAACAAACAAAGCAAATCACAGGGATGCAGTCTTATGCTTCCACAAATAACTAAGCCTCTGTAATAATATTGTGAGCAGTGCACAGTACGCATTTGCAAACACCTTTAAATTGTTTTGTCTGATGTTGTGCTGATGTCTCAGTCTTCTTTTGATGGACAGAAGGCACATTGGAGTTACAAAAATGATTACTTTAATCCAAAGCAAGTAAATACAACTGATTACATTATGTTTAATTTGCCTATTCTCGAGATGTTAGACAAGAAAATGACAAAAATATTTTCACTCTTAATTTGATTAGGGACTAAGAAAGGGTATGTGTACTACCTATATTTTGCATGATGATAATCATGCAATCAACATTTTCTATTGCATTGTAGTATTTTGTTGTTTGGCTTATGAATCGTTGCTATGATCATTGTAGGTGGTCAATAACTGAAATCTTAAAAGACATGCTTTTTTCAAGCTTTTGAAAATACATTTGTACACCTTTGCATTACCATTTCACATCTGATAACATAAAATAATGTAAATGTATGGAAAATGTCATCTTTTGGGGAGTTGTTACTTTCACTTTGCGGGAAACATTTGCATTAGGTGTCTGACGCTTTGAGGGGCTGCTGGCCCTGCCCACTTCACTCTGTCAGCTCTCACTTCATTACAAAAGGCATTGTTTGTAGGGAGAATTGGGAGGATTTGAGTTCAGACATGAGAGAAAGATCTCTGAGTGCTTGTACTGAACGATGAGGGATATATAGAGCATGATACTACAAGGCTCTCAAGTTTTGATCCGTGCTTGGCGTGAGATTTTTTGAGGGAATGTGTGTTGACCGTTTAAACCAAACAGACCCGGGACACACTTTGCTCCCTGCAGGCTGCTGTGTGCCGCTGAGTCACGTGACCGTGCGGCAACGCAGAGCAGAGAGAGACGCGGCTGCGGATCAGAGCATGAAGTGAGTGAAGAGGTGCGCTCCTCCTGATGCAATGAGTGAAAATAAGTCACCCCAACCATGAGAAATCGTTCACGTTCACATTGACAATTAGGTCTAATTCCTGTCCAATAATAGGACTTTTTTCAGCCTGAGAAATGCGAGGTGTGGCGTGTGAGCATGTGAGTAGCATGGCTATTAGCAACATTAAGCAAACAGACAGAAAAATGAGCAGACTGCTTCTTAAGGCCGGGACACACCGGGGCGATCATCGGCCGTTGTCGGATGGTTTGACATGGTCGGTGACGTGAGTCTGTTTGGTGTGTTCCGCACCGTCGGACGTAGAGGGACACAGTTGGGCAAAATTCTGGCCAACTGAACAAGTCGAATCAGCAACAGGCCACAGTGTAAAGCCTGGGACACACCAACCCAACGCCCGACCACTGTCAGCAGAGGCAGGGTGACTGCTCGTCTCCTCACGTCTCCCCTCGTCGCCACTGAAAGTAGCTGCAGACGACCGAGCAGTGCGCACGTGCAAAACGTAATAACTATTTACAACAGCAGGTGGTGCTAGTCACTAAACTCCGTGGTTATTTAAACTATAGTAAATAAAACTCCACAACACACACCTGTTTAACTCAAGTATTTATCAGTCAATAATAATTATACACACTAGATTAAACTGGTCTGATCACAGTCATGAATAAAAGGGACTGGATTATTGCAGCTGTTTGCCTCAGAGGAGGATTATATTTTTATCTGCACGAGGCTACAAGCTAAGGTAAGCTAACTGCAGCACATTACCGTCACAGATGTGGAAACATAATGAAGTAGTTGTAGAACAGAAAGTTCCTGATATTTTGATGTTAAACTCGAGCTGTTTGACAAATTGTGAACAGGACACACAGCCAATCAGAGCTCGTTGAGCACGATGGCCCCATGTCGATTCAACATGTGTAATCAGCCAGAACTACATCCAGCTGTCTCCTACTACGTCCGATGGTGCGGAACTCACCAAACAGATTCACGTTGCCGACCGCATCAAACCATCCGACCACGCCCAACGTCTGATGATCGCCCTGGTGTGTCCCGGCCTTCAGCACTGAAATTATCATCAGGAGTCCGGTGATGGTGGGTTTTAGAACCACACAAGAGTACTTCCTATTTAGTGCTTTACTTTTCTCTGTGTTGTTAAGTTGCACATTTGTTCAAATCCACATAGTGATAATATCAGACCTAAAAACACGGCTATTGCAAAAAACTCAACTTATTTATCTGTTAGCTTCTTGTTGCTAACATACAATAAAGACACAGAGACATACAGGAGGACATAGTGGCCCAACGGTCCACATTTGTGCACAAAATACTATCGGTGGCTGACATAGCTGCCTAAAATGTGCTAATCTAATCAAAGTAACATAGCTACTGTTTGTAACATAACTGTGTCTAATATAAAAGCACAATGAGTTTAATTCATCGCATTTATTTTAAACTAAAATTTGACTGTGTAAATTTGTTAAGGCTTGATTGGATCATGGCTCGACCATAACAGCCTGCAGACCAATGCACAGCGGCAGCTCATTCAGTGGCGCTAGCATTAGCATTAGCTTGGCTGTATGAGCTCAGACCAGATGAGTCTATGGAGCAGCTAAGCCCCATCTCCTATATTTACACTGACTCCAGATAGAAGTCAGGCTATAAGCCATGATTTTCTGATTAAGTTTTATGGCACAGCCTTCAGAGAGAAGAATATATTTAGAGATGTCACATGTCAGACCATTCAGTTGGATTGTTCTGCCAGGCTTTAAAAATACGGAGCACAAGCCATTTAATTTTCTAACGTGGCGTTCTTATTCATGTCATATCAACATTAAGGGCTTTGTGTGAGACAAGACTTGTTTTAAGATTGTTTATTTTCAAATAGTCCCCCAGAAAAAATGCTGAAGAGAATGATAAAATAGTGTTTCCGAGTGAGTGCAACTGTTTGTTTTCCCCCACTTCAGACCATGCCCCCAATGTGATGCCAACTGTATGTATCCCACACTCTGCACTAGGTCATGCTACTCTGAGTTCCACTGCATGCGTATCTGCTGCACTGCGGGCCGCCGCTGAACAACAGTTAAATGTGTTAATGCGCAGGTCGGGATTTGATCATCTTTTTGAGTTTTTGTTTTATTGCAGGTGAAAAATAATTCCCTCCACACTGTACAGTCTGATAGTTTATCAGTTGTAGCAGAAATTAAACATAACAGTAGACATTTTATTTTAGAGACTAAATCCCAGACAGTGTTTTAGTGAGAAGTTGTGTCAGACAGTTACAGCTCGCGGGCATCACAGATGGTCTCTGCTATCTATTTTTAACCTTTACAGTTTACATTTCTGCTACAGAGATAATATCTAGCACAGGTCATAGTGTTTTTGCCCTACTTTTTGTCCTAGTCCTTTTTTTGTTTGTTTGTTTTCTTTAAAGTATATAAGAACATGTAAAAAAAAGTCTTACTTTCCCAAATATGTCTTAATTTGTTCTGGCTGGCTCAGGCTCATAACAAATTCGGCACAAAATGAGGTAAAGAGACAAAGTGAGTTAATGACAGCGTAGTATAGGCGCAGTAGCAGCAGATCACGATTCTCGTGAAGGTAAAAATTGGTCTTGTAATCTCAGAATCAGGTTCTGTTAGCACTTTTTACAAAGGAGAAGCGAGTCAGTTGAGTTTGTGGCAAAACATTTGGTAGTATATATGTTCTGCTGTAGCATATTTCAAATAATACCAGTACATACCAGTCATTACACGTTAATTTTAAAAATGCACTTAAATAGGTTTAAATTTTATGATTGTCAGGTGAATAAATAACATTTTTCACTTGTGTAAACTTATATACAGTATTTCAGTAATGTAAAAATCTTGTCTCATTTTGTGAACTTGTCTCTTCTTGAGGGATTTGTCTTGTCACACACCTAGTAGATTAGTTAGACACGCAATTAAATTCAGTTCAAAGGTTAGTGGAAATGGCAAAAAGTACTAGTTAATAACAATTAGTAATGGTATACTTTACATTCAGTACTTCTTCCTTTACTTGTACTTAAGTAAAAATTCCACTGATTGAATCTACCTTCACTTACATTTTGCACACTCTACAACCCTTGCCATAATGTAGTACTGTTTCCTCCACAGGTTTTTAAGTCTGTTGTAAGTTTGAGCAGTGTCATGCCTCAGGGACTCTTTCTCAGTTGGATAATGATCTCTTGTTAATGACTTCTCTGCCAGTCCATCACACATTAAGCCGCGGATCTGGCTGAAGAGTAATAAAATGTATTGCGTTTCTCTTGTTCCTGTAGTGTCTCCCTTCACAAGCCACTTCTGTCTTTCCCTCCAGTCTGAGATGAAAGTGAGCAGAAAACCCTCAGAGACCAGCCACTTCACCAGCAAGACCCCAACTGCTGTGGACTGCTGGAAATATTTAATGTCAAGTTGAAAGTGATATTTGACTGCTGTGTCACAAACAGTACACCAGAGAAAGCTTATATTTAAGTAAAATCTGTTGGTGGCAATGTTAACTTCAAGGCTATGGAATATGAGACACAATGCAGAGTTCTTATGTCATTTGCCAACATAGTCAGTAAGTTATAATATGCTTTTATTCATATTTTTAAACCACTCTTGGTCACCTCTAAAACAGCACTGCACATTTTAGAATCTTTCAAAGCATTATCTGACTAAAAGAGAACATTTTTAATAAGTACTCTACTGTTGCCATAAAGAAACAGGTGACCAGCAGAGGGCAGCAGAGCTGTGATGGTCTTTAGAACACAATCAAAGAAGAACACTTAACTTCCCTAAACTTTTTGTATGATGCCTGTCATTTCCCCATTTGTTAAGGAAGCACGTTTTGTCCAGTGACTACATTTGCGCATGCGCAGACACAATTACTTCCTGTAAGGTGTTTTTTAGCATTAACAGTCATTATTATCTATTATAATAGTTATTTCTATGAACCGTCTATGATTTTAACAAGTGTATTCTGGTTTGTTTGTAATGTTATCTTATGATCCATGGTATAAATAACAATTTAGGTACTGAGAAAATAGTGGGCAATATTGTTTATCTTGCCATTGTAAAAGATATGCAAGTCATCCATATGTTTTAACAAGCAATGTAACGTAAACACAATCTGTTGAAGGCGGCCGCTTCGCCTGTTAGCCGTTAGCCGCCGTTAGCTTGAACAGGCAATAAAAAGTAATATCTTCTAATGGTAGCTGGGCTTTTCTTTTAACAAAATTTAGTGATAAGGCAACATAAATATCACATTTTCGCTTAATATCAAACGTAAACTTTAAAAAGCCTTTAAAAGTACTCGTTTTGCGGAAGTAATTGTATTTGTGCATGCACAAATGTACTTGCCAGTGCATCTTTTTTTTTTTTTTTTTTTGGATGAATGGCTTGTTGATTGGTCAGTGCTTCCTCGAGTGGGTGGAGGTTTGTGGAAGAGGCTGGGGCTTGTGGAACCAAGTGTTTTGAGACCTCAAAGCAGCCGTCCCAAAAAATAGAGGATTACTCAAAGAGTCGTGAATGAACCAAAAGCCAACTCCAGGTATGTTTTTCATGAGGGAACAACATTATAACATGGTAGAAAGCTCAGAAAAGTTTATATTGCATAATATAGCCCCTTTAAACTTAGTTGGCATAGACTAAACTCAAACCCAACTATAAATTGGAATGTAAATATACCTATGGTCTTGACTTCGCAACTCACAAAAAAAAAAGGCCTTGAACAAAAAACAATATATAATTGCCTATTGGAATGTGTATTAATAGACATTTAAGACACATGCATCTAAAAATGAAAAATGATGGCACATTTGTCATACTAAAGCAACACTAATTTCAAAATATCACAATATTTTGCAGCAAATGCATTATCTTACATGGAAAAGGACTGACCCACTTGAAATGACACCGGTGACTAGATATCTTTTATGATGTAACTTTAGGTGATGTTTTACTATTATATAGTGGAAAATACAGTTAGGTCCACAAATATTTGGACACTGACACAGGTTTTGTTATTTTAGCTGTTAGGCAAAACATTCAGAAAACAGTTATATGCTGTAATTATAATGTGCTCAGCTGTAATTTGATGCTATTTACATCCAAATCAGAGGAAGGATTTAGGAGTTACAGCTCTTTTTGAAGGTTCAAAAGCAATTGGAGAACTGACTCAAAAATTATTTCTTGAGCTGCATGGGCTATTTCCCTATAGTTAATCCACCATCAGTTGAGCAGACTGGATTCCAGGTGTGGCTTTTGCATTTGCAGCTGTTGCTTACTGTTGCATGATTTTATGCATGTTAGATGGAAAATGAGAAGTTTTAAAACTGCACTTGAAGCTGGTATAATCAGCAAAAGCTTCAGACAGTTATTAATTTCCTACATCAAACACCATGCTGATATCAGACGCATGCCCCTCACAAACCAGTGGATCTGAAGAGAAGATGACTCGTGTTGCTGTGAATGATAAATGTAGGACGTCAAAGAATGTCCCAAAAAAGATATTAGTAGTCTGACTAAGCCTCAATCTAGTCACAAAAGGGTCACAATCTAATGCACTCATTGTGAAGGTCCCAAAGGAGGGAGACAATTTGTTTTGGCCACCCCAGCACAAAAAAAATAAGAAATCTGTCTTAGCCTTATAGCCAGATAATGCATGTAACACTTGACAACTAGCATAACTGAATTTGCACTCATGGACCATTAGTCACAGTATTTTGGCATCAGTTTAAGCTTTGTAGTGTTGTAGGAGCCAAGTCTTGTAGCTATGCCCAGACGCATCACCAACTTTGATCATAACGCTCTTCCACTGAGACCAGTTCTTATTTACTCTGTTTGTGCCAGATTTAACACTCGGCCAAATTGTCTGGAATAAGTGTTATGTAACGGTAGAAAACAGATCCAGTGGTTAAAGCCACCACTACACTTTTCATTCTTTTCCCAGAAATCATTCTTATTATTGGGCTCTCCAACAATAATTGCCACAATGATTTTAGCAGTAGGATATATTTTGTATTCTTTAATTCACACCATGAGCAGATGGTGGATGTAATTTCTATTAAAAAACACAATTCTTCTCTATATTGTAACTACTTTATTAATGTTGTCTTTTTTTGATGGCATAATGTTCTTAAAAATGTCAAACTTTGTAGAAATATCTTCTTATATCCTTCTTAATTGTGTCTAGACTAACTTATTTATTGAAAACAAACCAAATTCACAGACTTTCAAGGATTTCAAATACATGTAAAAACATAAAATATGAACATTTTATCTATTTTGAAAATAGCAGCTTTTATTCAATTTAAATGTGTTGTGTTTTTAGCTGGGGTAGGTCATCAACTTAGAGTTTGGGAAATAGGAAGTTTTTTGTCCTAAAAGCAAATGTGAGCACTACTAACTAACAAAAACTACTATTAGCTGAGGCAATTTTATGTGTTCGCTGCAAATAGGCTATGTTTTTATTTAAACGGCTGCCACTGGTCCTCCCCGGAGAGGGTCTGGTTTAGTGGCACAAATTCACAACTGCCTCTTGTCTTTAGTCAATTTTCTTAGACAAAGTGTTGAGCAATCAGTAGAATAATACACATAGCACATCATGTGACCAGACAAAAGACAGGGCATAACACTAAATGCACATGTGTTTCAATCAAATGGACTCAACAGCAATGTTAGAGCCAATTAAAATATGAAGTCTAATATTTTATATTTTGCCATAATCATGTTTAAAAACTGGATCAGATGTTCTCCAAACTGCTGTAGCTGGTTTATGGAATGCAGATGAAACAAAGAACAAACTTTGAGATAATCTTTAGATCAGTGGGGCCACAAAAGTACTGCATGGAGCCTCCAGAAGTTGTCTATATTAAGTGCATAAAAAGTAATTGAGTTTGAGATTTTTTACAGTTAGGTACTTGTTTAAAAATCTTAGTTTGAAGCAATGTTTAGCTAACAGTCATTCAGTGTTTATAATATTTTTAAAGAAATCTATGGGGAAAAAACATGGCATAGTCTTTTAGAGTTAAAGTTTATTTTTGAATAAGAATAAGAAAACCTTTATTAGTCCCTCAGTGGGGAAATTGGGTCCGCATGGGATTTTCTCATTTTTAAGGGAGCACGACACAGGATTTTGGAAATGTCTGCTTTAGAGAATGCATGGAACAATAGCTCAAAGCTGGTTTGGGTTAAAATGACTGGAGCTGTAGTCCTCTCACTATCCAAAGACGTATACCGGACAACTGGGTACTCCAGTCCTGTATAGGGCCAATATTTTGCCGATATCCCTGGTGCAGCCCAAACCAACTCTGATAGCCTCCATCCTACTGAGTTAAATATTAGATACAGTTTATAATTCCTGTGGTCATAATGTTATGGCTGATCATTGTACATCAATACTACTTTGCCAGCGCAGTTGCATAGTAGTCCCACATGTTTAATTAGTCATTTGTAAATCATAATAGCACAGAAACAATCAAGTATGGGCATGTTCTTATTCTTTGTCATCCATATAATTTAAAATGTAGAGAAGGAATAGAATTACCACCATCACATAATATATGCTCTAAGACCCAGTGTTCTGAATACCAAATTAATAGACAAGAAAGATTAAGAAATCCAGTCATGCCTAATTTAACTCTATGTAAGAATGTGTTGAATGGCTTTATATGTAATTATACAATGTTGTTTAATCTAACTTCCTTGTTATGTAATTTCTAATGTCAAACGGAGTGCTGTGATTGGCTGCTCATTCAAAGCCACCAGCCTCATTGGGAATACGTATAGCGATGCATGTAACAATAATGAGCTGAGGTTTAAAATATGCAGTGGATATTTCATAATGCTATTATATACAGTGCGTGACAACTAAAGTGAATGAGTGCTATGTGTTGGACTCGTTTAATTATTTATAATGGATTTATTCATGAACGTTTTCCCAGCAGGCGGTAACTGTGTTTGTGGCATGAGTGGCAGCATGGCCATGTCAGCACTTGGGGAGATAGGGGCCATATTAGCATCATGTAAACTCCATTTTAATTTTTGTTAGAGCCCATAGAGAGCAATACTGCCTTTCACTTTGTCGCACTCTTTAAGGAAGCCCAATTATATTTCCAGGGTTCTCAGGCCCAGTGTGTTCTTGGTTGTGAATATTTTACAAAGCAGCAACCAACCCAGCAACTATGATTTAAAGCTATAGCAGTGCAGTTATACATTGTTGCAGCTGGAAATGATGGAGTCCTATTTTGCAAGCATTATACAGCTTAACATCAGTAATCACTATGACTTTTGCTTTAGTAATTAGACAAAATTGCTCAGTTAGGCTAAGCTTAGGTGGCTTTCACAACTACCTGTTTGGTCTGGACTTTCCTGTTTGGTTCGGACCAAATCCTCAGGTGTGAAAGCTCCTGTGTGCTGTGGTTTAGACCAAACAGCTGCTCTTTGGTTTGGTAAAAAGGGATCTCAGTCCGTACCAAGCTCTAGTTCATTTATATGAAAGCAAGGTTTGCAATAGTTCCGATTTCTGGACCAACTCCAGGAAGTGACACGCTTTTAAACACGCAAAGAAGAACAAACATAAGTGAGAAATTGGGAAACAGATCTAATTTTTATTATTCTAATGTAAGCTATGCTAACACATCTAACGCAGATAGGGCAGCTGGCTAATGTGCAGCGCTTTGTTTCCTAAGTGTCATTAGTGATTTAAAATGTGTTTTAAACAGTACATTAGTTATTTATATTGTTTGTATTAAAGTTATTATAATAATAACATGTGTCTAGTGTTGTCCCCTGTTGTCATGACGCGGGTGATGATAGCTTCAGGGAAAGTCCGAATATTATGAAATGAAACCAAAAGTTAGTGAAACAAACTAAAATAAAACAACAATTTGTGATTTAACTGCAGACCTTGGAGCGGACTTTCAGGTGTGAAAACACCTGAGATTTTTTTCTTTTAACATGTTATGATCAAAACAGTACGTAAGTTTGAAGAGCTTGCACAAGAGCATAATCTATGTATGGTTGTCCATAAACTTGTGGCCCCACAAGTTACCTGAGCAACATTTAATCACAAAATAAATTCTCGCTCTTGGTAACAAACCATACATTTTAAAGTAAATGGCTAAACCATAGTGCATATTTCAGATTTACCATATCTCCTGTATATGTGTTTTTGCATGTAAGAAGCTGGGGTGCAGAGATAAAACAGGAATGGCCTGCAGACATATGCAGACAAAAAGGCTGGCCCAGAGATGGAAGCTTAGGCTGTGATGTTTACAGTTGTTTAAAAGTCCAGTTTCAGTCACAATAGGATAAATATTTAAATTTTGCTTTTGTCATCTAAATGTAGGGTGCAACACCAACATTGCAGCAGAGTATTCAGTTCAGTTCATATAGTGTCCCGTGTGATGAGGAAATTTGATTCGCAGTTCACCGCCAGTGCTTGTCGCCACTTTCACAGCACCACGGTGCATGAATAGCCTATAGAGGGCATAAGCATAATCACAGCTTGCAACAAACACAGCAAGTGCATCTTTGAGAGTATAATTAAGCATAGTCCACTTTTAAGTACTCCTACTTAATACTGTCAGACAAACTGGGCTGGAAGACAAATGCACTTAGTGAGCCAAGATGGGGGCGCTAGTGCTAAAGTATGTGGAGCATCTTGCAGTAATAAATTTGGCTCATCCTTTCTAAAAGACCATTATTAGTGATTATCATTGCATGCTGCTTGGAAACACATTAAAAAGACTAAATGGAGCTGGAGGAAGCTGTTCAGCCGTAAACAGTGGCACTGCGGTTCACTGGGACCATTCAGACAATCAGAGAGCTGCTTAAACGACCGACGTGACTTATTTTACAACTATGTTTAAGGGAGACATTCTATTTAGCATTAGCAGTAAGCACAGCACACTCCAGGAAAGCTGTGGATACAATGACGCTACTGCTATAAAATACATCTGATTGGGGATTCAAGTCAAGTGATGATTGGCAATGACTTTTTGAGCAAAGAAGTCAAGGAGAGTTTACTTATGAAAAGTTACTTAAGTTAGCCAACTACGACCTGCTCTAGAAAACTCTGCGTCAGACTCATACCACGTCCTTAAACGTGAGAGTCTTCTCAGCTGAGTACTTACCTCTATGACTGCACAAACACTGTGCTCCTCATTACGGTGTTGCATAGGGGTGGGGGGTGGGGGCTACACTACAGAGTAATATAGTAGTATATGCAAAGGGGACTAGGGCAGAGAATGGAGACTGAGGCTGTGCTTAGCAGTAAGTATGAAGTCTGTTTCAGGCTAATACCAGTTTATACCACCACTGATCAATGTTATTCTATCAAATAGTATTACACTTAAAAGAAATAATTAACAAAATATGTAATCTACAATCAGACTGAAATTAAAATATTTTTCCACAATATGAGTCTGATAATATTATAAAATTACATAATTTCATTGCATAAGAGTGCTCCTACCTGATTTGTTCTTCCAGAAGAACATTTCAATCAATCAGTCAAACTTTATTTGTGTAACTCTTTACAACCGCAACAGCTGAACCAAAGTGCTTTCCAGGTGCAATAATAAAGGGGACAGAAGCAAAAAGAATAAAAAATACAAGAGTAAAAAATGTGTTCAAAATAGAATAATCCAAATGTCACACTGCTGTTAAGTACTAAAAGCAAGTTTTTTTCAATTAAGAAAACATTGGTAATAGCCAAGAACCTTCATAAATGCTTACGTACAAATCTTTACATACGTTTCATGAATGAGACCCATTGAAAAAATAGGCAGTAGTGGCAGTAGTTGAAGTAGCAGTGTTGATAGTAGTAGTAGTAGTATTTGTAGTAGTAATAGTCAAGATGGTGGCAGTAGAAATAGTGTCGGTGGTACAAAAATGTTCTTCTACTTTGTTCTTAAGAAAGCTTTACATTCAATACGTTTTCACTTTTACTCATGTAATAATTTGAAGTAATTTTACTTATACTTGAGTAATATTATTTTGCAGTAACAGTAACAGTTTTACTTGAATATAGATTTGGAGTACTTCTGGTTCCCTATGAATGCAGTTCTTGGCATGAATGTTAGCAACAAGTATAAATGGTTTGAGGATAGGATTAGGTCTAATCCCTTTTGCCTGTTGGTATCAGAAAAACATTGCTACTTTTTGACAGCCAGCAACTTAACCTTCACTCATCTTTTGTCGAGCAGTTTTGAACATGAGATGAACAACACTGAATAGGCACTGGACTGAATAGGCACCAGGTAAAAACAGCCACCTGTTCATCTCAGTGTCTAGGGATGGTTGTTTAACAGTGGAAAGCCAGAGTGCCCAGAGTAAACCCATGGTAACAGTGAGAACCTTCATAAGACGGTTTTTGGATGCACGATCACACTTCTTGGCTGAGTTTATCTTCAAATTTAAAAGCAAACATCGCGCCACATTTACCATTGGCTCACTGTGAAAAATGGGGATCTACTGTTAATCCTTACCAAATGCACCAAATATTTACAAAGAGCTAAGGCAGAAGAAATTGGGATGCTGTTAAAGCTGTAGAGCACACAAGTTTGGAGGTCAACAGGTCAGACAGACAGTATAAATGACAGAGTGAAAGGCTTATATTGTTTATTGAAAGGGCCAATTTGGAGATGGTCTACCTATCACACAAGCGGCTAGCATGGGCAATTTCAAATACCGCAATGTCTTGAATAGTTTTCATCTGATGCAATGGGCATGAATTTCTTTTTCTCTTTGTCCAGGTATATCATTAATTCATTGTATGGAAAGCAATTAGTTGAATGCTATACTCTGGATATTTAGATTCACCAATCCCCCTATGTCTTTGGACGGTAGGAGGAAATCAGAGTGAAAAGCTGCCCTAAAGGAGACTCTTTTTCTAGCTTTTTGAAATAGAACTGTACACCTTTGCACTAGCTTTTGATATTGTTTAACTTACAATAATCTATAAATAAATGAAAATGTCTTCTTTTGGGGAGCTGTTACATTCACTTTGTTGACAACGCTTGGATGAGGTGCCTGTCTCTTTAAGGCCCACACTCTCTCCTTGCTAGCCCTGCCCACTTCAGTCTGTCAGCTCAGGGGAGGAAAAACACACACAAAAAATGTAATATTTTCAGTATTCTCAATGCAAAGTGTTTTTTTTTGTGTGTGTGCGTGTGTGCGTGCGTGCGTGTTTGTGCGTGTGTGTGTGTTTTTGTGATGGGGACACTTTTGTCACTTAACAGTAACAACGCAACTTTTTTAAATGTTTGGGTATAAGAGTTAAGGTGGAAACAACATTATAACACGGTAAAAAGCTCAGAAAAGTTGATTTGGCATCATTTGTCCACTTTAAGTTTGGACTTAACTGGCAAACATCCTGGGTGTACCCCACCTCATGCCCATACTGGTAGCCTCCAGCCCCCTTTGCAACACATAATGGGATACTTTGGTACAAAATGAAGCTATGGATACTATAATGTGCCCATGGAAATTTTAGCTTTTACACACTATAATCATCAAAGATATCCTTTCGTCTTACAATACATACTGACAAATCCAGTTTTCCTGCTACTGCATCTAGTGTTACACACAAAATACTGTCCATTGATTCTTTACCAGTGTGATTTATCCTTGCTTAGTGTTATATTGGGCTCTATCTCCTCCACACACCTCAGTCACTGTTTCTTTATCAGATCCTCCCCGGTATCTGCTCAGTGTCCATCACTTTGGTACAGCACTGACTGTTACTGTTGGCCTCTTGACGCTGAGCCGACTTGAAAAGGGCATCAACAAATATAGAGAGATATGTCAGGACTGAGTCACTTCCATCTAATTCATAGGTTTTTCTCTGCTTTTGTTGCACTTGAATGTATCTGGCCATATGGACTGAGTCACATCAATGGCATGTCAGCGATGATGACCAGCTGCTTATCCATAACCTACTTTTTTAATGTCTTTCCATTTTATGAGTTATGTTAAGTGTCAGTGTGGGTTACTTTAAATGGACAGTATATATTTCTTCTATATAAAAAAAAACGTCACGTACTATGTTGTAATAGGAATTATCAAAAAAAACATAACTCCCTAGGCTATAACCGAGGCATTATTATTAAGGATTTGAGCAGACAAGAATCTTCAACCTGTATCAGCAAGCTTTGGCCAATCAGTTGTTCCCACAGCCCTATGATTCCACATTGCTAAGATTTATGGTTAGGTTTAGGGTTAAACAATCATCATTTACTGCACAGAAAAAACAGGAACATATGGCAGTGGGAACATAGAGATGTGTGAACATAAACACGCTCCTGTTGCTTGCAGACAATGCACTCTTGAATAAGGTATGCTTCCATTGGTTGTTAGACTACACCAGGGCTGGACTGGGACAAAAACGGACCTGGCATTTTTGGCTTAGACAGGCCCCTCATAATTACCGGAGCACAACCGACTACTAATTTATTTATGTCCTCCCTGGTTGCTTACCTGCCTGCTACACTTCCCCGCTCACTCTGTCCCTCGGGTTCCCTTTCAGAAATCCCTGGCTGCTCCTCTCCCTGTCTGCTGCTGCTGCTGGCTTCACCTTCAACCTGCACCGTCACAGAGGACGTGGGGGCTACAGCAGCCCCTCCAGTGAATAAGTGTGATTTTGGCACATTTTGCAGCATCTGCTGTGAGATTCTTTAATTTCTTTTCTCGCAACCTCTCTGCACCCCGTTTCCGCTTTGATTTCTCCATTTTTCCACGCTCAACACTATGGAAACTGGCAGGAGTCCGGAACGCCCCTAAATCACGGCACGGTTGCCTAATGTGAGTGCTCCGCAGCGCGCCTAGGCGCGGTACGCTTCAGGACTTTGGCACGGTGAAGGAGGTGGGCCATGGCACGGCGCGGTTGCTCATGCATGCGCACACGCAGACTACGAGCTCTGTCATGTACGCAACTGTTCTTCTCTCAGTAAAAAGTGAATAAACTCCATTATCAACACTCGTAACAACACCACTGTCTTGCGCTCACCTTTAGGAAGAAGAGAACAGACAGCAGCAGTAGTTTTGAAGCCTCTCTCATCGTCTGCGGTGCCTTCGCTGCTCCTCGTATGTGGTTTATTCCAAAACCTGTGACAGAAGACCGCGACTCACGAACGAGACTCAAAGCAGAATCACAATAGCACAGATACTTCATGCTGCTGGTCTCACGTTTTCCACTACGCCGGTTTTAAAAGTGTTAGCGGCTCGCTCGACTTGTAAACAAACCGCGCACCACGATGACGTAGCAGTCTGTCGCCCTCAGAGCCGATGACGTAACCGGGCCGCAGCATGGATCGTTTGTGCAGGTGAGAGCGCGGGCCGGCGGGGAACTCAGACCCCTCCCCAATCGTACCTGGGCACAGCACGGTTCGAATGGCCCTAGGGTGAGTGCGCCCTAACTTAAAATAAGTAAATGGGGGAAGAAGAAGAAAAAAAAAAAAAAAAAAGGTGGACCGTCAGGCCACTGGGCCTTCAGGCCACCAGGATTTTGCCCGGTATGCCAGATTATCAGTCCACCCCTGGACTACACTGTCAGTCTACACATACAAACACCTCAAAAAAGAAACATTAAAAGAGAAAATGGAAGCAAAGGGAATCAAATAAATGCTAGAAGTCACTATATTTACATGCATACTATAGCACAATTAAGCTCTTACAGCAGATTTCTCACCTCTGTCTGACTTTTGATGAAGGAAAACCAAGCCAATTTGTCTGCATAGCACATTTAAAACAACAGTGGTTGCACCAAAGTGCTTAACATCGCTAAAATAAAAGCAAGCAATTAGCAATAAAGACAAAGAAAGTAATACATAAAAAGTAAAACTATTAAGTGAGCAAAATACAACTTAAAAACAATACAATTACAGAAGGGCAATAAAAAGGTTTTAATTTAACAATGGCTCTGTTGGAAGTAGCTTAGTAACATTGCAGTTATGTTTTAAAAAATTTGCTAACGTTATATCAATCTGGAATGGCTCCTATTTAAAACATTTTTAAAGGGGCAGGGCTTTCAGTAGAATGCAACATATGAGATTTTTGCAGTTTTTGTAAAAGAGCATACCTTATTTTTTTCCATCTCACCATGTTGTTAACAAGTATCTCTAAAAGTGCTTGTAGCTATCAACAAAACTATTGCCCACTTACGGCAATACACCACTGGCCCAGCCGTCACAGGTCCAGACTCAAACAGATCAGCAGGAGCCTGACAAGATGGATTTTGTGAGTTTGCGAGTTCACAAATTTCCCGAATAGCCAGCTTACTGTGCAAGGTAAATTTAGATCACCACCTTGCAGCTTGT
Organism: Bostrychus sinensis; assembly: GCA_020698575.1. NCBI lineage: Eukaryota > Metazoa > Chordata > Actinopteri > Gobiiformes > Eleotridae > Bostrychus > Bostrychus sinensis. The sequence continues at coordinate 27,664,697 of CM036254.1, read as the reverse complement.
TTGGAGATATTTTTTGTTTGTTTGTTTTTTTGTTTTTTTGGACAGAGTGGCACACTGCAGAGTCTTGCCCCACAGCTCCTGCCTTTCTGCAGACAGCAGGGGTCAGGGGTCAAGAGTGTACAGCCCGGAGTGTACAGGGCAAGAGGCAGTACATCCCAAATCTTTAATGCAGTGGTGTGCTCTCAACAAGCAGGAATGGAAAATATGTTTGTTTAGAAAATCTGTTGTCAAAAATAGAAGTTGGGTAATGTGAAATGTAGCATGAAGAGTAGACGACCCAAATAAAAGCGGTTTTATTTTAGGCTTGAATTACCAGGTGTGGCACTTTTACTGGGAATGAGAAAGCAGCATGTCCTGGTTAGCCATTACATTTCTTCATGGCAGAGTGGCCAAAGGGTAGAGAAAACCTTTGTAAGGATACAAGAAGGAGAAAGCAATAGTCAAGCTGAGAGAGGGTCACACAGGAATCAACCGGTCATGTGGGTTTTTACAATAGCATTGGTACGTATCAGTCTGTTTTTAACTATTCACTAGTAAGGTTGAATTGCCACAGATACATAGATTACAGACATCTAAACATACCTAAAACTAAACATGTGTCCAAAATATTACTAGCTATAATCATGATAACTGTATGGAATAGAAACCAAAACCTTTGTTCATTTTTATGTTATTAAAGCATTCATGTGGTCCTCAGAATCTAAAAGCAAAGTCTTTCTAAGTGGAAAAATGCAATTGACACTATATGTTTTATGGACAGAGCAAAACAGAAATCATTGCTGTTAAAAGGGATGTATTATGCTTTTATTTATATTTGTAAACCAACCCCTAGAACAGCATTAGACATTTAAAAACATGATGTGACTAAAATAAAGCTTTTTCAATAATTACCACTGTGCTATTTTGAACAGAGCCACAGACAAAGAGCTTTTTATTTCCTTAAACCTTTTGTAGTATGTCATTTTACTACAAAATGAAAAATAGCTTTAAGGAACCGGTGAAAACTGAGCTGTACTTTTTTTTTTTTTTTTTTTACTAAATGAAATCACACTGAATGTAGAGGACTTTTTGATTGGTCATTAGCCTACTTCCTGGAGTGGGCGGGGGTTCATGGTAGAGGTGGGGGTCAGTGGAATCGAGCGTTCTGATGCCTCAGAAACTAAGCACAATAGAATATTGATATTAATCTAGTTTTTGATGAAGGAACACCTTCATATCTGATTAGTTAGATGTATTAAACACTAATGAATAACATTACTGACCACTAACTCAGTTGGTCTATAAATGGTAATGTCAATGTCTCGACATCTCGGAAAGACAAGCATTTGAGGATATAGCTAGTATATAGATCTTATGCAAGTCCCCTTCCCCCAATGGAGGGTCAAAGGTCAGAGGTTGCCCAGCCTGTAAAGCAGTTTGAGGTATCTTTGTGATATTGGGTGGTTAAATATAACTGACTTGACATTAAGGGCATCATAGCGTAGCATTCAAGGTAAATGGCTCATTCTAATGCAAGGAAAGGTTTGTAATTTTCTGGTAATTATCGACCAATCAGCACATGTTAAATTGTGTTTTATGCATCCTTTCACAAAGTTCTAACCTTTAAATGAAAATATGCAGATGCAATCTTTAGTTAAGCTAGCGGCAAATCAACCAACTAAAGACAATTACTGCGCAATTATGGCTTAATTATTCTTTAGCATTCACATTATAGAAATATAAACATGCATACAGCAAGACCAATAAGCTCTAAGTCGTGATATTTAAAAGAATGAGAGAAATGTACTTTACTTGGAATATGAATTATCAACTGTAATGTTTAGGCCTAATTACTATACTGAAAGGATTTTCCCATTTCAGATAATAGCAGTGACTTTCAAATCAACTTGTATGGCTATAGCAATTAGTGAGTGGTTTAATAATTAATCCAATCATAACATAATGGAACCAGTGATATTGCAATCATAATGAAGTATTTATGTTAAAGCTTAAAATGTTCCTCAAACTGCACAATAGAGCAAAAAACAAAAATGCCAGTCATTCATTCATTCATCCTCTTCTGCTCATTTGCGGGTTGTGGGTGTCTGCTGGAGCCTATCCCAGCTATTATGGGCCTTTTATACTTAAGTAGGAATTTTAACGTGATACTTTTACTTACTGTTTATCTGTATTTTTACTTAAGTTGATCAACTGAGTACTTCTTCCACCACTAGCTAGCACCATTTTGTGTAGCTAAATAGCCATTTTATGCTCTGTTTATTTCCCACCGTTGACAGCAGGAGGCAGTAGACATCTAATTCAAGTCTCTGCAAATTTAAAGTGACAGTTCCCCAAAAGAAGACTGCAGGCCCCCACAAGCATTCCAGCCAGCTACAGGCCTTTGGTACTCCTCCTAGTATCATTTAAAAACTATATCATTTACAAAGCTGCCTATGTTGTTTCTTATTGTTATTATTGTTTTTTAGTAGTTAATACTAAGAAGTGAAATTGTAAATTGTATACATTTCGTCACCACTTCATCTTCACAAACTACAAGGCACTTTACATTGTTTAACATTTCACCCATTCACACTTGCATACTCACATACAGGGAGGGTTCAGTCTCTTGCCCAAGGACACTTCAATGTTGTGATCATGGAGCAGAGACTATCGAACCGCCAACTTTCTAGTTATTGGACGACCTTGTGAAAAGATGGAGCTTAAACCAACCTTAACCATAAATTACAATATGCATACTTCATTTTGTGGTAATTGTATGGAAACGTAATGATCCATGTCTTCCAGCTTAAAATTATAGCCCTATAGTTACATGCCTTGCTTTAGTGCATGTTAGCTGTAGCATGGCTAACTAGGACATTTCAATAACAATCCTTCATTAGTCTGATTAAAGTTGAGATAAATCAACATTAATATATGAGCTGGTGTGGAAACTCGTATTCTTCCCCATTTGGGCAACGATTATGAAATAGCATTGCAACTAATGATGTCAGACCCTGCCCATTAATTCTTGGTCTTAACGGCCGTCCTTTTTGTCACTTTGAGTCAAAGGGCCCACAGATCTCCCCACGGTCCCGTTTTCATCTCTTCGTTTGAAATTCAAGCTGTGCCATCGCTTGAATATTTCAGAACTTTTGAGGTGTTAATAGAGTTTGATGGCTTTACCCTGCTACTTGGCCACCAACAGGTTACCGCTCTTTTAAAATTTTGATGAAAATGAAGGGAGTCCGGAATATTTGAAAGGAAGGCATAATGGTGTTGAGCACATGTTTGGCAAAGTTTTTAAAACTTTTACACACCTGGAGCATTTCTCTTCGGAGGTAGATCAAATTTTTATTTTGTCAATTCAAGAAAGCAAGGCATCAAAGCAACACTTAAAGCATTCCACTCTGTTCTATATTTCTTTCTCTTCATTTCAAGCAAATATAGGCCATTGTAATAAGCTGACGGCGATTGTGGTTTTGATGCTTTGGGGGCGACTAGTTTACTTCAGGTCAAGGGTTAGCTTATGACAAATATTGTATCTGACTTAAGCATATTACTGTGTACTGAGAATGTAGAGCACTGTCACTATTTGTCTATTCTCAACACTTTTCTCTCCTTGGTTGCAAACTACAACCACCACAGTAGGTTGCTTTCTTTATATTAAACATAAATATAAATAAAGAAGTCAGTTTATTTGGAAATATACTAGAAATAGACTGAGCAAGTCATCATATGGATTGAAAGCAGCCTGTATCTCTCCCTTGGCCACTATTGACTGCTGAAGGTCCCTTGGGGAACTATACTATAAATGCTTGAACTAAGTCTCTCTATGTGATTTCTGGAGTTATCATGAACTCTGAGTCATAAAGCATTTGACGTTTTGAAGTCAGTTGTAGATGCCTATTACATGTACTCGACTATTTATCCACTCAATAAAAGCTCGTTCTTGCATGTATATCCAGTTTCCTCCGGGATTCCTCAAGTGCAAAAATAACGCTAACAAAATAACTAATGCCAAAGATTCTGTAACACTTTTTCATCTTTGTTATCTAAGGATTTATATAATATTTTGAACATTTTAAGGATTGTAGACTGACAAACATGTAGCTCTGGTAAAAAAAAAAAAAAAAAAACAGGATGCAGGATGATCCATTTCTCAGTTTTTAGGTTCAGTATTTGTTTTTTGTGATCATGAATTTCCAAATAAAAGTATTGTTCTTTTCCATTCCCCCTACTGTCTGACGCCTTCTTTACAGTGCTTTATTTGTCATTATGAGCCGCTGCAACTGAGTGCACTGCCACTATTGGCCAACCTGACCCACATGTTTTTTTAGTGGTAGGGGAAACCTGAGCACCCAGGGGAAACTGGAACAGACACGGGGAGAACATGCAAACTTCCCGTCCAGTCCAGGAATTGAACCTACTTGCTGTGAGGCAGGAGTGCCAACCACTGTGCTACCATGCCACCAGGGACAGTGGCACAGGACTGTGTCTCATGTGTGAGACACAGTGTATGCTCCTTCATCTTGGTTCATGGTCATCGGGACGCATTTCCTTATCTTGATAGCCTCTCTGATCCATACTTGTTACTTACAACATGGATGACCCTGGCATTTTTCCAGTCCATGATGTGATTCTCTTTCTTACAATAATCGGTTATGCCTGATTTGAAGTTTTCCTGTTCTACTTGTTAATTTATTGCTCTTGTTTGTCTGTTAGATGTTTCTTTTTCACCTACTTTTTTCCCAGATGCTCTGCCTGTTTCCTCCTACAGACATTTTATTGCTGACAAAACTACATAAGCAACCTACAAGACACATGGCAATTCTGACAAAGACTGCAAGAAGAACTCAAAACATGTAAAAGGTAAACAAACACTCCTGTCTGAAGAAAAGAAACTTTTAAATAACTTTCAGACATCAGAATTTGGTTGAATAAGCTTAATTTGCAATCAGCTTTCCTGCTGCTTGCTCTCCACCAGTTTTTCACATTGCTGTTGAGTAACTTTATACCTCTCTGTCAGCTTTGCTTGAAGGTCTGTGGGCTCATAAATCAGAGTGAGGCGTGCAAAGGAATTTAATAGACACTGGCCTTGAATGGTTGTAAGGAAGAGTTAAGGTATATTTTATTGTCCCCATAGGGAAATTTGTTCTCTGCATTTGACCCATCCTTCACTGCTGTTAAGGCAACCTGTCAGGAGCAGTTGGCAGTGCAGCGCTCTGGGACCCTTCTCCAGATCTTGAGCCAGGATCCTGGTCAGGAGTACCTAGCTGGAAGATTAGCCTATTGTGCATGTTTTTTTAGCTGGATGGAGGTAAACGAAACTTAACCATTAGGAGAACATGCAAACTTCACACAGAATGGCCCTGCACGCCCAGTCCAGGAATCAAACCCTTCTTACTGAGAGATGACGTTGTCAGATTCAGAGAGTCTGAGAGAAAAATACATTGGTGTGGACTGTTGTTGTTTTTTTTTTCAGAGCTGTATATTTCTAAAGTTCTTGTCTACAGGTAGTCTATGTCTTACAGCTTCCTCCAACGCACCATGATTTCATTGTGTTTTCAAACGCAGCAGGCAGTGTCTATGATAGCCCGTGTTCCTCTCAGGACTGTATCTTCTGCTCTTTCATCCCCCTCCTCTCCATCTACTGAGTTATACCCTGACTTCTCGTTTTCTCATTATCCTGGATGGGTCTCTGGGGTCCATCACACTGGCATTATTATTGGGGTTGTGCTCGCAACATGCTGCTGCTTCTCTCTTCTCTTCAAATGTACAGTTCACAAATCTACAGGCGAGCAATTACAGCAGCCATGACTGGGTGATAATGATGTTCAAGTGAGAGGAAAAGTCGTAAAAGGGGAGCATTGACTTCAAGAGAAGTATAGAATATGGTTTAAGAACAAGTAGGCAGGATTCCCATTAAAAATAAATCTGCACCCCAAAGGACCCCCCTCTAAGTTCAACGGTATAGTCATCCACAACAATAAGGCGAATGAATCTGCACAGACTGTCGTTTGCAAGGACTCTATTAGATTCTTTTTTCAAATGTAATGCACTCTTTACCATAATGGGGGGGTAGTTGCTCAGTAACCAGAGGGTTGGCAAATCAATCCTCGGTACCAGCATTGCATACTGCCATTGCATCCTTGGGCCACTTCACCCACCTTTCTTGTATGAATGTTTTAGTGTGTTTGGTAGCAACCAGAGAGGTCATAGGCACAGAATGGCAGCCACATCTCCATCTGCCCCATAAAACAACAGTATACGCTCTATTATTAGCAACTCTGTACTTAATTCCAAATGGGAAGAGCAACAAAAGCTAGTTGTGCAAAATTTGCTGAAAAAGTAAGTGTGTTTTAATGAGGTCATTATATGTCGGATGTCAACGGGCCTTTACTGTTATTAAAATGGCAACAAAACAAAGAAAAAACACACACAGAGGACTGAACAACAAAGCGGACTTCAGCAGAATCAACAGGTGATGAAGGAAAGCAGTAAACACTGTTAATCAGTGAGAGAAGTTATACATTTTGCTGTGTATAAGCCTGGCACCACTGTGGCTACTTTTGATAGGAGATCATATTCCACAAGACATGCAGCGGATAAAGATAAAGATAAGGTAGGATTCAAGTGAGGTCATTGGGGGAAACAGAACAAGCAAGAGGGGCCGGCTGGCAGGGCTACCACTGAGTGTGACTGAGGAGTGAATGAATAATGCACCTAATTGTAAAGTGACATCGACTGTCTAGAAAAGCACTATACAAGACTGATGCATTATTATTAGCACTGTGCATTAGCAAGACTCTGGCAAGACAAGCATCATGATATGATACCATAACCACTATATATCCCAATATATCCCGATACTGTAACAAAGTGTTTTTGTGTTGTGTGTGGAATAAAATGCACATCACAAAAGTATAATGGAAAGGCTTAATCCAATAACTCAAAAAACATGAAAAAGTGGTTAAAGTTGAGTTTCTGGACTACATGTTACAACTTTAGGTAAGAATGGATGCATATATAGAGACTTGTTAGCATATGCAGGAGCAAACGCAGTTGAAATTGTATCCTCGCTGCCTGACAAGTTAAAACTATGCAGCTTGGGACACATACTGTCAAAAATATGTACAACTCTGACACAACAGCAGGAGCTCTCACTTAAAAAAGAGGATGGTGTGGAGGTGCCAAGAGGCTCTCAACAAATAAATCCTACGTAATATATCTTTAATTAAACAGTCACCTAAGAGCACATACTGACAGTGTGAAATATACTTGTCAGAAGATGAAAGCAGTGGGCCTTGAAACCTACACTTCATAGTACCTCTGGGCTTTGGACATGTTCACTTCAAATGGAGGTAAAGCCGAAGGGAGCCCAGTGCATCTAAAGTGTCATCTGGACTGTGACATGTTGAAAAAGCAGGAAACCGGGAGGAGGCCTGCCTTCAAAAGATATTAACAGTGACATAATACAGAGGCACTGAGTCAAAGCTAGAGCCCACACGACACCAAGCACATAGTCACACAAATGGTCCCGCGTTGTGATCATGGGCCAGTCCTGCTACTGTCAGTCAGCCTGGGGATTACTGTGCCTTGCTTTCTGAGTAGTGACTAAACAAAAAGGTAAGCTCTTCTTTTGTTGTGGCTTTACTCTTTCTGGGGTTGCCACAGCAGAGCATCTGTCTCCAGCGTGCAGTGATTTGTATACTGATTTGGCACATAGGTTTTACACCAGATGCCCTTTCTCATGCAACCATCTCCATTTATCCAGGCACAGGCTTGTGACCCTTTGTGGCTATATTAAGGACATATGGAAACTCCAATGTCTAGAAGATAAGACCTAGTATAATGTATCTATTGAACATTCATTCATTCATCTTCCTCCACTTATTCCTGTTAGGGATTGTGGGGTACTGGAGCCTATCCCAGTAACTTTGGGTCTTAGGTGGGGCACACCCGTGGACAGCTCTGCACTGGACTCTCACCAAAGCTGCCTTTCAGATATAAAGCTGTGGCTGGCCAAGAACTTTCTTCACTTGAATGAAAGTAAGACTGAATGTATTCTTTTTGGTCCCTCTGAGTGGCACGGAAATGTACTGTCCAGCTCTAATTTCCTCATGTCTCATGCCAGTCAGGCCATCAAGAATTTAGGAGTGATTTTTGACAGCGAATTGAAGTTTGATAAACAGATTAGTGCTGTTGTTAAAGCAAGCTTTTCCAGCTGCGTCTTCTAGCCAAAGTCAAGCCCTTTCTGTCTCGCAGCGATCTGGAAAAAGCTATTCATGCTTTTATCAGTTCACGTATTGACTATTGTAATGCACTATATTTCTGTATCACACAGTCATCATTCCACCATTTGCAACTGGTACAAAATGCAGCCGCCCGACTTTTAACAAACTCATCCAGACACACCCACATCACCCCGGTTCTCTCTTCTCTCCATTGGCTCCCGGTCCGCTATCGCATTGATTTTAAAATTTTTATTTTTGTTTTTAAAGCTCTTAATGGTCTTGCCCCTCCCTATTTATCAGAGATTTTAACCCTCCACCGCCCCAGCAGAGCCCTCCGGTCGTCTGCTCAGATGGTTCTGGATGTCCCCAGGTCCCGGTACAAACAGTGGGGTGATCGTTCATTTGCAGTTGCTGCTCCTAAACTCTGGAACACACTGCCTTTTGATCACTGAGTTGTCTCTGTTTAAGTCCAGGTTAAAGACTCACTTGTTTAGACTGACTTTTAACATTAGGCTTCAAGTCTTTGGTTCACTCTGTTACTGTGTGTTGTGTCTTATTGTTTTATGCATTTTATAGTTTTGATTGAACGTTTGTAATTTTATTTTATTATGTTTTTTATGTGAAGCACTTTGGTCTTCCTTGTGTTGTTGTAAAGTGCTATAGAAATAAACTTTGATTTGATTTGACAGTGGCCAGTAAGACACATGGCTGACAAAGAGACATACACAGACAGACAACCATTCACTCTCACGTTCATCCACTTGGGGCAATTTAGAGTCACCAATTCACCTAACATGTGTATGTCTTTGGACGGTGGGAGTAAGTCAGAGAACCCAGAGAGAACCCACCATCTCTTTGCTGGAAGGCAAGAGCACTAACTGTTCTGCCACCATGCCTCCATCTACAGAACTTTTAAAAAATTATTGTTACAATAGAATGAATTAGTCTGGTCCCTGTAAATTCTACATTGATTTCCAGGAGAATGAACAAATTGGACAAATATCCAATGTGGATAGACATTTAATCATCAAAAACTGTGGAAAATACCAATATAAGCTGAATAAACCAGGGCAATTTGAGAACATGCCAACACATAGAAAAACAAATGATCATATAAATCCTGTGCTATAAGAAGGAAGACTACCTGAATGGGAGAGGGTCTAGACCCACTTCAGTTTGCTGAAAAGTGAATGGGTCTAGCTGACTAAAGAATATTCAGTTCCAGTCAAAAGATTGGACCCATTTTTCTAAGCCAATGATTCCCAGGTACCTCTGATGGTTACGTGGGATTCTCCTGGCTGTACTCAGGAGTCTTTTGCAATTCAAGTTCATGATTTAATTTAAATTTAGACCCAGTTTCAGTCCTGTTTGAGTTCGGCTCTGGAGATTAAATTTGTGTAGTCCTGTTCTAGTCCAGCATTAGTCCTGCTTTAGCCCTAGATTAGGTATGGTTTAGCCCAGGTTATGGGTTTATTTCTGGCCTAAACCTTGCTTTAGTCTATGTCCTTGTTTTGTCTAGATTTAGTCAATTGTTTTAATAGTAATTGTAGTGTTAATTTGAGCCAAATATTTTCAGAGGTAGAAAACTTTGAAAACCACTGTCCTATAAGAACTGAATAGGAAGATGTGTCCAAACTTTTGACTGGTAACGTATACTTAAAAGGAAATTTGTGACAATTGTGCTTTGCAGTTTCCACTTACAAACAGAAGATTTATAATTGACAAGCAGATCACACGAAAATCAACAGTAACTATCTACTTTTCATTCCAAGGGCTATGTAAAGATCGTTGTTGTTGTTGTCAATCCACAGTGAATCAATGGGATGGGTAATTTGGCAGATTTTTACACTGGATGCCTTTCCTGTACCAATCAAATATCACAATTCATTTTAGCAACTCAGAAAATTGAGTAATAAAAGCATTCAAATTCAAGTTCCTCACCAAATGCAATTTAGCAAATGAGTCATTAAGCCACTTCTGTAATGCCATTTTACATTGACCATTGCTTGTGATCTATCTTCATTGTGATTTTTCACCATCAAACAGAAGATAACATGGAGAGTACACCTAACTGTGCACGGAGTATCGCCCTTCTATCCTCTCTGTAGATCCATCAGCTCTGTATGCAGACTGTAGTGTTGTGTGTCAGTCGTGGGTGGGAGGCGTATAATGATGTGACTGGGACTACTACTTTGTGATGACTGGTTTAATTAGCACTGGGTGGTGTTCACAGGCTGCTGATAGTGAGCTTTTTCCTCTGAGTTTTAATGTTGACATCTGCTAAAGTACAGCTTCTAAAATTCTGGAACCCTTAAAATGAACAGTTTGTGCTATTTCCTATGTGCTACTAAACAATGTCAGAGGAAAAGTCAGCATAATCACTACACTTAAAAAGTGCTAGCCATAAAAACAAACATGGAAATGAAGTATTAGTGTCAGTGCTCTGTTTATGTTCTAATTACCATGGTTTTACTATAGTACGTGAAAATACTACTCATTTTTATTTTACCCATAATGTCCCTGGATATAAACATTTATTACATAGATTTCTTTATGTGAGAAAAGGGTGAAGGTGGCACAGTGGGTCAAGAGTTTGCCCATAAACCAGAGGGTCAGCATTTCAAACCAAGCTCCAAGCACATACTGTTGTTGTTAGACACTTCACCTTTTGCCAACTCCAGTCACAGTATGTAGTTAGTTGCAACTGAAAGGGCATCTGGCGTAAAAACCTAACATATTACTGTGAGACTAGATTACTGTGGTCACCCTGATTGTAAAAATAATAATAATAGTATTGGATTTATATTGCAATTTCTAAGCTTTTTAAGCTTCTCAAAGATTGTTACATTAGTCCATTACTCATTCAGTCACACTCTGGGGTGGCAAACTACTTCTGTAGCCACAACAGGCCTGGGGCAGACTGACATAGACGTGGCTGTCATTCTGCGCCTACGGCCTCTGCGACCCCCACCAAACACACATTCACACTAACACATTCATACAGGCAAGGTGGGTGAAGTAATAATAATACTAATGCATTAGTCTTATATAACACTTTTCTAGAAACTCAAAGCCACTTTATAATTAGGTGCATTATTCATTCACTCATTGGTCACACTGAGACATTCATACAGGCAAGGTGGATGAAGTGTCTTGCCCAAGGACGCAACGGCAGTATGCAGTGATGGCAAAGGGGATTGAACTACCAACCTTCCGGTAAGCTACTGCCACCCCCTTGTAGACCAAAATGTCAAAGAGGAAAGATGACAAAACCTGATTGACCATGAAAAATCAAAAGTTAGAATAAAAAATTACTGGCAGCCATCATTTTACCCTGTACCTCCCTGTCACCTCTTGATTCCTTGGTCAATCTTTTTTTAAATCTTTACAAAACTGTTACTGGTAAAATTGCAGCAGTCAGGTAATTGTGAAGACGCCTATTACATTCAGGGGCTGTGAGGGAAACTGCAAATCACATGCTGTCCATTGTGGTGACAAGAAGCAATACAGCATTTGACCTCAGCCCGCAGACCGATCAAAAATCAGGTGGAGCGAAGAGCCAAATGTTAAGTCATGTAGAAAAAAATCCCACCACAGAACGCCTACACTGGATGTGCTGTCCATTTGAAAATCCAAAATATCACCCACAGCTCTGCAGTTTTGATGATAATAGCCAGCCTTTCACATTATCTCTGCACACAAACTCTATTCGTGCAAATCTCATCCCCGCCTTCCTCCTCCCTTGTCACAACTGGCCCGCTCTCAATCTGAAATGCGAGGCAGCTGGAGGTTCATAACCATCAAGAGAAAATCAGCACCAATTTAGTGCAACATGAGCCTATTTGCTGATTACTGCAATTATCTGTCTTATACTTTGAGGAGATAAGGAATCCATAACTTGGAAGTTGCCAAAAGGCTCGATTTTTAATTATGTTTTTATCACAAGGGGATCAAAACATGACTTGGAGCGTTTTTCTATTGACTTGACAGCTTATATGTTTATCTGATGTGGAAGAGAGTCACCAGTAGGAATAGGGGACAGCTTTGTAAATAGCTATTGGCTGTATGACATAGTTAACTTGGATAAAAAGTGCTTATTTACTGGTCACTGCTAAAGCCAAACACCTTAAGGCTTTCACCTGTCACTCACCACCAGCATTTGTTCCCAATTAGAAGCTGCTTTAATGACAAAATCTACAAAAGCGTTTATTTTGAAGGAAGATCAATAAGAGATTAAGAGGCAGCATTGGTTAAGCATAACTTGTTAACCTCCTAACCCTCTTTCTTTCTTTTTTTCTTTTTTAAACCAAGCCAGAAGCTCAACAACGCACCAGTGCACATAAGAGCTTAGACTGGCAGAATTAATTGAAAGCAGCAGAATTTAGGCAAAGGGACACATGCAGAGAGACACATGGAGGCAATAGGTGTGATGTAACAGCAGAGATTTGATAGAAAATAAGTGGCAGGCTCTTGATTTAACCATATTTCTAACTGGAAGTCCTCTATATTTCCTTACATAAGAGTTAAGGAGGTTATTGTTATCTTGACGAACGGGATTTGTGGTAAAGTGGCTTCAGAAGTCATATTGTTGTGTGTAATTGCGTCCTATGCCACTAAATGAATCTCCCTCCTTTATTCTCTCTCACATATTGAAGAATTGAATGCCATCTCTTTAATTTAATTACCAAAAATGAGCAGTGCAAAACCAGATGGTGTGAAGAAACTGGTAGCCTGAATTACATCGCCATAATTCAGCCAAATCAATCCAAAAGACGTCAGTGGTTTATGCAATTTTATATAATAAGGTGGACAGTACGCCCTGAATAGGAATTGTCCTCGTTGTGCTCTCACTTTTTAACCACGGTTAAGAAAATACTGATATGAAATGACTGGCGACATAAGGATTTGTTTTAGTGATGTTCGTTTTTTGGAGAGACCACGACTCGCAGCCTACTTCAAAGTTTGCTCAGCGCGCTTCTGTTTTGTGCACAAAAAGCGCACGACAAACGGCTCTAAAACCGGATGCGCAGCAAACAAAAGCAGCTTGTATTTACCAAAAATAGAACCAGACAGAAGTTAAAAGCGGGATTTACCTGTAGCAGACGGCGAAGAGCATGTCCTATGCGTCAGCGCATCCAGAAGGTAACAGTCCGTAAAACTCGCTGCTTTCTGCTCAAGAGCGACACTTCCACCATCCACTTTGGTTTGAAAACGACACAGGCACCTGCCGATCCGCGCGCGCATACGCCCGCACCAACAACTGGTTGTGCTCCGTCAGCGGATTTTCTATGGACCGCTATGGGTTGGACGCGCCGCTGCGCAATGACGCACGCCATGGACTCGCAGCTGATTTGGAGTCTCCAAAGCTGTCCAGAGACGAGTGCCCACAGTATCAGGCACCATCACGTCCCCCGCCGCGAGAGTGAGAGAGGGGGGTGCGGGAGGGGCACGAGGCGACAACACATCTGTGCACAGGGTTTAACGCGTTCATGTCAAATAGAAAGGGATGTGACTCAACCAACCATGGAGCTAAAAGAGTACTCACACAGGACTAAATCACCAAAAGGCACTAGCACCAATTCCTAAAATGGTGTTTATGGTATACACAGGGTATAAAGGTGACTAGAACCAGATTAAATCATCACTAGACAAAACGTTAACACACCAGGACCAAGCCAAGACTAAATGGGTCCAAAAATCTCTAAAAGAGTGATATTTAATGCAAGATCATTTCTGGGACAAAATAAATTAACACTGTCAGCATCTATATTGTCCTTATCTACTGTATGCTGTTCAATTTACTGTCCACAGTGGTGTTCAAATTTCTGTCTAAAATTAACACAGCACCCCGTCCCCTTGGTAAATCTTTAAGAGTTAAATTTACTCTCTTTAGTGGATTTTAGTGGAGAGAATCAGAGACCATGAGTGACATCAACATGACAGAAATAGGGATGCTGTCTATTTCAAATGCAAATTGTATTTCATACAGTGTAGACTGACCAGAAATACCTGCAGCAAATGTATCATGTCTAACCTAAAAAAATGAAAAAAAGTTTAGTTTGGACAGAAAATGCTGTGTTGATTTTAGACTGGCATTTAACATTAGAGAAGAGAGTAAATTTAACACTATATAGATAAGGACCATATATACTCTGACTGTTAATTTAACACTAGAAATTTTACTGTGAAGTAGCCTGTTAGAATAGGACACACAAAGATAGGACCACTTACTTAGCCCTGTACCAAACTGGAGCTAAGTTGGGGCAATACTGCTACTAAATCCAGAACTAAAATAATAAATTACTATTTTTAGGAGAGATTTTTTTTCAGAGCTGTATAGTGTGAAAATGAGAACCACACAAAAAGACAGGACAAGGACTCCATAATGACGTTTTACAAGACCAATTCAGGATTAAACTGATTAAGTAAGGACAAAGCCAGTAATCATAAAAGGATAATCATGGCCTTGTATTTGTATTTTATGTATTTTTTCCCTTGTATTTGAGGAAGATGAATTATTTAGTCCACAGCACAGCCTAATAGAAGTCATCTCTGAAAAAAAATAAGATTCTGAGACCTCATCTGGGCTTTAACACAAAGCAAAGGGGGACCAGAGCAGGAGCTGAATTTTCTAACCAATTACATGTTCAGAAAAAAATTGGTTCATTGCTTGGTCCCAGCTCATGCACCGGTGTAATAACAAAGATACAGTACCTTTTCAGTGCTGGCTCCAACTGCCCACACCACAAAACAGCAGAATATAAGAGGGAGGAGGAGAGATATTTTACACATTCTCAAAACTTGGGTAGTGGGCCTAAATCTGAGAGAGAATCTGGACAAAAGGACATAAAACCGAGATCAAAACCACCGTAAACCTAGACTACAGTAGCTCTGAAGCTAAAGGACTAAACTGTTGACAGTCTGTTGTGATCCTCCGTTTCTTGTGTCTGTTTGAAGAAGCCGAGTGGCAGTAATGTTGTCAGCGCGTGTTTGCCGCTCCAGCTCTTTTACTGTACTTTAGATCCAAGCAGAGAGACTGAGAAATAGGTTAACTGTAGAACTCTGAGGGAAGCCAGCTCTGGGCGTATACAGTAGAGGCTACAGTAGAAAAAGCAGTGCCAAGGTGTGCCTATATGGACTGATGGATTGATGGACCATGACAGGCTTTCTTCTCTGTGTGGGCTGCTCACTGGACACCCTCCAAACTCCAAACTGGCCCAAGGGGGCTGAGCGCTGGTCAGTCAGGCATGAGCTGATCTGATCTGAGCCCACATGTGTGCCATAATGGCGCTCGCTTCGCAAAGAGACCACCACTCAAGCGCGACTCGGGCCTCCGTTGGCACACAGCCGGCAAGGACAGAGAAAAGTCCCATGGGAACCAGTTTTAAAGTGGTAAGCTCCAGGGAGGATGGTCCTGAGTGGATTTTGACCTTCAAGAGGCAAGGATGACCTGTTATAAATCATTAGGGCAGCATGATCTAGTACCAGGGCTTGAAAGAAAGTAGTGGTATAATGATATCTATGCATGTGCAGCCTGGAAGATCATTTTTGATAAGCATTTAAGATAAGCACACGTGTATTGTTACGTGAAATGCTTCTTTTCTTATATATTTCAGGTCCCCAGTTCGATTCCCTGATGGGCCTTTTCTGTGTTCTCTGGGTTTCTCCCCTCAACCTAGAAAACATTCACAATAGAGTAATCCTGGCTCAGGACCTGGAGAAGGGGGATGCACTGTGGCCACCCCAGCAACACTGGAAGGATGGGTTAAAAGCAGAAAACAAGTTTCCCTATGTGGACAATAAAGTCTACTCTAAACTTATTCTTTCAAGTTTGCCACCTGCTGCTTTCTTGAGAAGAAATCACAGTCACAAGTCAAAAGAACAAGGCTAGAAAGCTAGTAATGAACTGTTACTAGTCAAAGTGCATGAGTAGATCCTTCTAATTATTAATAACTTTAAGAATAAAAACATATCTAGTATGGGTGCTTTTTGAAAAAAAAAAAACTAACAAAAAACAATTTTGTTAAATGATCATGTTTTTTTTAAATATATAGATGCCTTTCAGAGCTCTCAAGGACAAAAAGAAAAACTGGAGAAAAAAGAAGCTAAAATACATCAATTATTATTGGATATTCTATTCTATTGTAATGTAATGCATTGTGAATTGCAATTAATTGGCCAAGGACATTATTTTCTTTACGTTCAACAACAAATGAGATGAACTGTCAGTGAACATATGTAGGTGTCCTTGTCATTGTGGGCAGCATTTGCAGCATTTAGTAAACTCTTTAGCTTTGATGAAACTTGATGAGAATTTTTTTCAAAGTGAACTTTTGTGAAATACGTCAACTACTTGACTTGAACACTATGAAGACAGCACAACTGTTGTGAATGTTTTGAAATGTATTCAGGGGCCTCTTTGCACAGTCTGCACCTGGGCTCTTGTCTTGTATGGTAGATCTTGGCCTCTATTGCTCTGGTGCTCAAGGCCTGCTCCTGTGCAGCCATGATCAGTGCCTCTGTGCTGTCCTTCAGTCCAGCCCTTTCTAGCCACTGGTAGGATTTCTGGATATCAGCCACTTCAGTTATCTCAGCCACATTTTTTTTTCAGTTGTGACACTAAAATTCATTTATTAATGAACATCTTTGTCAAATATCATAACCCTAACATAAGAAATGCCAAAATAAGAGCAAAAAATACATTTGACCTAAAAGGGTGCCAGGAGGGCCTGAGGGTTAAGTGGGGTACACCCTGGACAATGGCCGGTTATTCGAGTGTCACTGAGGAGCAGCAGCAGTGTGCACAACTAGCTGCACAGAAAACTTTTAGTGGACAGCCTGAACTCTTGCAGACACACTTTCAGTGACTGGTCCATGTCAAGCTTACACTTGATAATGCTTGATGCAATAAGGCAATTACTTTTGCCAAAGGTTAACAGAAAGTACTTCTTTTCAATGAGAATCTTACAAACAGCCTGGTGAATGGAGACTATTACTTTGACAAGCTATTAAAAATAACTAGCTGCATACAGAGCCGGGGCGTCACCTTGTCAGTGTTTAAAACTTGCTGCAAAACAGCCAGTTCTTCCACAAATCTATCTTCCTTACCACCCACATAGAACTGACCAGAAATTTCTAAACAATTTCTATACTGTGCAGAAGCTTCCATCACCTTCCAAACCCTGAGCCGCACTGTCCTTGTCATGTTACAGCCTTAATATCTCATGAATATCCTTGAAGCTCCAGCTATGTAATTCTTTATGCATGTCAGAGCAGGGCGCAGGTGACCAAGGGACATTATACAACATGAAGGCTATCTGCCCCCCCCATAAACCTCTGCTATACACAAATCTGGAACTCATATCTCTCCCTGTCAGAGCTGAATCCTGCCAGGGTATTACACTTCACATCCACCTGCGGCCTTGTTCATCTGCTACTACTCTTGCCGGAGTGCTTTAGCCAGGGTTATATGGGAATGCATGTGTTTTAATGCAGGTTTTATGTGCCATGTTGTGTTAGATCTACAGAGGTTGAGTCCAAAGCCAAGTAAACCTCCAATCGCACTAAAACAACAACTACGATAAGCACTACTAATTGCTACTATCACCAGTGGCACTACAATAACACAACTGCCTCCTACTAACCATTATCATTACTGCTACCCACTTTGCCATTAAGATAAAAAAAACAATACTTTTACTCATTTGTAGAGTTTAAAAATGTTATAAAACATTAAAAGTACTCCCAGGGAGGCATCCAGGAGGCACCCAAAACAGATGCAACCTCAACTGGCTCCTCTCAGTATGAAGGAGCAACAGCTCTACTCCGAGCCTCCTGGACATATTTTGGGCATGTCTCACTGGGCAGAGAACCGGGGGAAGGCCTGAGACACACTGGAGGGACTCTGTCTCTTGTCTGGCCTGGTAATGCCTTGGGACTCCCCCGAAAGAGCTGGTGGAAGTGTCTGGGGTGAGGGAAGTTTGAGCATCTTTGCTTGGACTACTGCCTCCATGATCCAGCCCCTGAAAACCATAAAAGATGAATGGAATGGATAAAGATATTCAAGTATCAATTAAACAAACCCAAGCTTTCATGCCATTGTCAGGAGTCAAGCATGTAATACATAATTCATATGACAGCGTGTATGTAAATCTAATAAAGGGCTTAATTTGTCCTTGTTATGCATATTTGAAGTACGTTTGACAGTGGGGTTGGAGGTTACCATTGAAGCAGCCCACCAGAGGCTCTGAATCCTGTCCAATTATTCCACGATTGATGACAGAGCAACAGGGCTCTAATGGAAGATATGAAGCTTATAAAATCACCACATTTCAAGAGGCTTTGTCAAATTACTGTTGTTTTGCCACAGTAGAAAACAACTTTATTAGATATGACAGACCTCAAAGCAACCCTGTCTTTGGTTTGAAGATTAGAGTGTTTAGTACAGACTTACTTTGATGAAGCAGACAGAAGGAATCAACCAAGTAACTCCTAAATATAAAAAATGTGGATTGAAAGAAACACATACATACACACACATATATAGTTTCTTTGTTTGTTAAATGTGCTATATAAATTAAATATATAAATAAACAAAACAAAACAATGACAGGGGATCAAAGTTAGTTTTAAAATACACTACACCTCTTGATCCAGACTCTAAAGACCAAAGCAGCAGGTGTAGATGTGGGAAGCCCATGGATCTTGAATTGTTTCAGATGTCTCAAGTCACTTCTTTCCGTTCCATGCACCACTTTTGGTACAAGCCACTACGGAGACTACAGATGGAAATTAGCTGCAATGCCAAAATTTGTTCCAGTATGTCTCTACCCAAGTTTTTGAGAATGTAAAAAAAGTTTTAAAAATATAGATCTATGTCATTCTGTCTCTGTTTTTCTTTTTTATGCTGGTGTTTTGTGGTGTAAGCAGTTGGAGCCAGCGCTGGAATTGGTGTCTTTCCAGTCGGACTTGCAGCTGCCATCATTTGCATGTGGCTTGTATGATGCCCTGGGTGAACAGTCTTCCTGGCGCCCCTTACCCAAAATGTAAGGCAGTTTGCAAATGAGTTTTCAAAACTTAGGACTGCCTAGTGTTATCTTTATTGTTGATACACATTCAAGAAATGCATAGCCTACAGTATGCTCAAAATATAAATCTATGCTACAAGCCATTATGACTTAGTGGCTGTGATTTTTTTTTTTTTTTTTTTTTTTTCGAGGGCTTGCAGCTTTTTTCATTATTTGTGGTTTTATATAGGCTATTGTTTCATAAAATGTAGACCAAAACATTTTAAAATGAGGTATTAGAAAAGATATCTACCTCTATGGTATGCTGTTTATTTTAGAATTATTATTTCTTATATAATTTGCCAGTTTTAAAACAAATGTAGTAAAGAAAGGCTGGAGAAAGACAGTCACTGGGTTTAAGTCCTTATTTAGACCTTATTCCAATCAAACCTCCTCCAGGTGAGTGAGAAATGGATCCCAAGCACTTCATTAAGATTATTTATTTGACTGAAAGTCTAGTCGTTCCCTGAACCTCTCATGTCTCTCTCGGGCTGCTCTCTCTATCTCATCCCCTGCAGCTCCTTACCTTTGCTCTGTGTTTGCTCAGCTCAGAGGAACAGCTCCTCTCATCACTCTCCTCTCATCCTTCTAAACATTAAAGCTAAGTTATGGGAAGTAAATATCTCTGTTTCATCTCTTTTTGTGAGTAAAACATCAGAGACTGTCTGTGTGTTCTGCCGATGGAGCGCTAATTAAATATGCGTCTTTTTCATTGTCGTATTTAATATCTTGGACACCATAATGGTTAATACCTCTGTAACACCTGGGCCTATTGACATGAAACAAAAACTTTCAGAAAGCTTAAAGTCTTTTCCAAGTTCTAGTTTCTAACCCATTTTGTACTACAGCTGAATAAAGGGGATGTCGTTTTTTTTCCCCTGCATTCTCCTGCTGCCCATATCAGAAACCGCTACTGGCTGGCTGTCATTACTCCAGAGCATTAAGACGTCCGCAAGCTTGGACTCAACCAATGAAAATGTCCCTGATCAAAATGGGACCACCCCTCTTTGTTCTGAGCATGTGATTGGTCAAAAATGAAGTCCCTGCTTTAGTTCCCCCTCTGTCAAACATGCTTCTTTTATGCCAAACTGTTGACTGAATAAACAGTTTTTCTCAAATATAAGGGGGGAAAAAATCATTTACCCCGGACCCACAGCAAGGAGGGGCCCTCAAAAAGCTTGGAATGTGTGTGAAAAATACAATATTGATCAAATCAGCATGGGGGCCCACCAAGATCGTTAATATAGAGCCCAGAATTTTACGCTACACCTCTGCATGGATAACACAAGTGTGACTAACCATAATGTTCTCCTGCTGCTCCTAGTTTTAAATGTTCCACTGCGTTCATCTGCTCAGAAAAGATTCCATTTGGAGCCATTTAGTTACAAGGTGACCCCGGCGTCTCTCCAGCTGCTGACGGATTTCATCGCAAAGCCTTCGAAATCGTTTCTCCGCGATTTATAGCCGGCCCATAAGTGTCGGCGGCTCTCAACACGTATCCGTCACATAGATCTCACGCCCTTGACTTGAAAAGGTTAGGATCTATGTTGAGATGCTGACATTTCTATAGCCCCTGAAGATATATTGCTTGGTGAATGACAGTAATTTGTTGACCGAACATTCATATCATGACCATGTTATCTGGTATCATTCACAATTATGGGCAAGGGACATTTCAGCAGCCACTGTACAGCACTTAAAACCTGTTAAAAAATGACAACTAAACCAAGACTAAATGGAAGCAAGAACAAGACTCGATATCCAGCTCGAATAGAAACCAAAATGTAACTGTTACGGAGCATGCTAGGAGTGTTCCAGGTTTGTTTGGAAGCCTTCAAATAAATCTTGCCTGAACCCTTGAAGCCCCGTATACTACTCATAAAAAATAACATTGCCTCCCATAGACTAAATAGGTGGGAAACCCTGGGGTATATGGACAAATGGACTGGAGACTGAATTTATTCCTACAGTCTCATTTTGGGGAAGCAGGAAGAGCAACACTGACCTGGACAGCCAGATGAATTCTTTTTCTATTCTATACAAGGAATTAGCCTGGTACCACTTGGTTTGAGTTTGAGTTCCAAAGAGCGGAACAATCACAGGGAGTAGAGGAACCAATCAGAGAAAAGAAGGAGGTGAAGCACAAACTAGCACCAACAGCAAACATGGCAGTACGGTAGAGACGAGTATGCAATAAAAAACACCAGAAAATGCTGTATTACGAGCTGTAACTCTGTACTTATTTCTGAACAGCAACAAAAGCAAGTAGACTGGCAGAAAAAGTTTGAAGTTTCTTGTAGCTTAAAGAGTAACAAGATGAAGAAAAAAAGCACACAGAGGACTGAACGACTCGGACTTTAGCAGAAACAAAAGGTGATGAAGGAAATTGGTGAACGTATAAGCCAGTGCAGATTTTGTTATTTTGGATAGGAGATATCTTCCACTTCTACAGTATACAACGTGCTGCAGATAAACGGCTGTTGGTTCCAAATCAAGCTCTGGAAAAGACTCCCTATGACAGAGGTTCCAGACCCGCATCACTTTTGTTGATTCTTCTAAAGTCTGCATTGTTGTTTATTCCTCTGTGTTTTGTTTTTTCTAGGTCTTGTTGCCATCTTATCACCAGTTAAGTCCTGTTACAGATATCCAATGTAACAACCACCTTCAAAACAAACCTTGCATGTGTGCACCAACTTTTTTCTGCAAGTCTTGGCTTGGACCTTGGCACCTGGCTTTTGCTGCTGTCCCCGTTCATAAATAAAATGTCATGCAGGTAAAGACTACACTGCCACTGTTGTTAGGTTGCATTTAACTTAAAGAGGGTGGGGCTGGCTGGCCAGACTAGAGAAACACAACAAAAGCTAATTTTTAAATTGAAACAACCTCTATTTAAAACATTAAATGAACTCAAAGGAAATCTATATTTGTGAGTAAAACGCGCCTAAATAGCTTTAAAAAAAAAAAGAATACAAAAAGTTGATTAATCTGTTTTTGGATTGTGCAAAACAAACCATGTGCCACTGCCAATGCTTGTGTCTGCTTCTCAGTTTCTACTGTATAGATATAATGCGTTGAGAATGACAGTAATTTGTTGCTCGAATATTAATATTATAGCTACATTATCTGGTCACATTCACAATTATGGTCAAGGGCCCTGTCTGTATTCTGCTGGGACCAAAGGCATAGGCGGCCTAATGAACACTATGTAAAGCCTCTTGAAAGGTGTAGGGGATATTGATGTTTTTAATTGAGTGAGTCTGCACTTTTTCTCATTAAATTGTCACTCAAAGTGGCTAAAGTATTTTCGGCTATGACACAGACAACAGCGGTGAGTAAAGCCACTTAATTAAACTTTAATCCATGACTGTTTGCGGTCGGCTTTTAAGTGGGAGCAGAACAAAATGATAGGACAAGTGCTCAGTGCTTGTATTGGAGCGAAGACAACATGAGCCACATAATGACTGGTTGTACTCCTAATAATATGCATTATTTAAGAAGTCATCCACCAAAGTGTCATGCACACAAATTAAGCTATAACTCACCTGTTTGGGTAACATCAAGGCTCAGACATGTTGCTGCAAATGTAAGCTAAAAGGCAATTTAAATGAAGAGACATATTAAAAAGGCAAGATTATTCAAGACTAAAGCTTAAAGTTTTTATTTTATTTTATTATTATTATTATTATTTTAATCTTTTGGCTTTCGGGGTTGCCACAGCAAACCAGTTGCACAGTAATTTGGCAAGTATTGTACACCGGATGCCCTTCGTCCCGCTACCAGCCAGGTACAGTGACAGTAGGCAATGTGGTAGTGTCTTGGCTAAGGACACAATGACACTGTGCACTAGATCAAGTTGGTAAGCCAACCTTCCGGTTAGTGGGACACCCGTTTATCCTCCTGCACCACTGTGACCTCACCACTGAAGCCTTGTCTTTATTGTAAAATACTAAATACTTAGACCACTACTAAATCCAATTTTCAGACAACTAAAAGTGGGACTAAACCCGGACTACTAGATTTTTTTATCCTTGTATTGGAGGAAAACTAAGCATTCAGTCAATAGATTTAAGGTGCTTCTATTGGTTTTTAAAGCTCTTAATGGTCTTAGTCATGCATATTTATCAGATTCAGTTTTACAAGCCTACGCAGACCCTCAGGTACTAATCTTTTAACTGTTCCAAAAGTCAGAACTAAAACTCATGGTGAGGCCTCATTTTGATTCTCAGGCTTCTGTGGAATGGTCTGCCTGAGGGCCTGAGGTCCACTGTGAGTGTTCATATTTTTAACAGTAAACGTAAAACATACCTTTTTAGTTTAGCTTTCAGTTAAAACTTTTTTAGCTGTTTTAATTATATCTTAATGTTATTTATTTGTAATTGTTATGTAGGGCTTGACATTAACTTTTTTGCTCACTTGGCCACTGTGGCTAGTCTTTGTCAAAACTTGCTAGCCAATTAGTGTTTTTACTAGCCAAAAATGTATTACTTTCCTTTCTGTGCATATTTTAGTGCATATGAAATAAAGAAATAATAATAAAACTGGGTTTTATGTATAGACAAGGATTTATCAAAAATTTTACATCAGGTTTACCTATAGGCAGAATAAATTGTATCTCTGTACATGTGGTGTCACATCTTTTCAAATGTTATTCTGTTTGAATTCATCATTTTCTTTCTTTAATCATGATAATTATAATATACCAAATACTCAGCAAAGCAACATCAATTCAGGCTTAACCTCAAGTTAAGCCTAAAGTTAAGATATAGGTATGCATAAAGTGGCTAGTGGGAGTATTTGTTACCAGCCAAAATGAAAATCTACCCACAGTTGACTGGTTGGCTAATGTTGATGTCAAACTCTGGCTACATTCTACATGTTTGAAAAATGTTATACAAATAAAGTCTGAGTTTGAATAGCAGCATAACAGAAACAGAAAACACGAAAATATAAAAAGGAGGATAAGAGCACTTTAATAACTTTTTTCAAAACTGGCGGTGGTAGGTAGTGGGTCTTTAAAGTAGAGTGCCATCCATTTTGGTCTAGTTCACTCTCACCGTGTAACTGCATCATGAACTAAAGGGAAGTCTCCTGATCTCACAGTGTTGTGTTGTGTCTGACTTCACAGGAGCCCCAGTGCACCCTCGTCAGACAGCTGCTGTAGCCAGAGGGGACCATTGTAACTGGGGTAAACCGCTGCTGCCTTTTCCCTTTCACTGCAAACAGATGTCACCAAAGAGCTTCAGCCTCACTGTGCCGCTCCCCACCTGAGATTTCTCGACTTTACACAGCTTCCTGTGTTGCACTGTGCCATGGTGCCATTGTTGCAAAGCGGGCGGATGTGGTCGTGACATAACACTGCAGGGTTAATGAATAAATCAAAACGTGTTGCAAAAATATCTCATTAGTGAAGAAAGAATTACAGAAATTTGGATTCATTTTTGTTCCGAGGTGGCATGCGGGGTCATTATAAGGTTGTGTTGCATTGTTAGCTATAGAGAAAGTATTAAGATGGGGGATCATTTTTGTTGAAGGTTTCACCATCCAATTTCAGACACAGTCACAGCACAGGTGGAGGCTCAGCGTGGATAATTAGTTCCATCAATTGATCTTCCTCCATCTGGTTTTAGTGTTAATCTGGTAAATATATTTGCATGTAATCTTAAAGGAGAACCATGCAACTTTCTTCGCTGTTTCTTGGCTGCTTTTGGAGTAAAGCACTATTGTAAAAACAAGTCTGGTTGACTCCTGTGTGACCCCTCGCTCGCTTTTCTCCTCCTCATACGTTTACAAAGGTTTCCTCTGCCCTTTAGCTGCTCTGCCATGACTGATATCTAGAAAATAAAGCCATTGTTATCTAGTTGTCATGGCTAACTGAGACATGTTGCTTTCTTGTGAGAATTCAGGGGCACCAGGTTAGTCCTCCTATTCTTGCATACCTGTTTTTTCTTTTTTTTACCAAGACACACCAGGAGGAGCTGCAGGGGGCTTTATTCACCCTGCAACATCTCACTTAGCCATCCCAAGGGCCTCAAAAACTTTTAACTAACGTTTAAAAAAAAGATCTCCATTAAGTCTTATTCTCTTCTAAACCTCTTGTGTGTGTAAGTATTTTAGCTATAACTTGTTGGCTATTGGATTGGAGACATACTGTGTTTACATTTGCAAAATATTTGCCACTAATGACCGTATTTTCTGCAATAATAAAAGCCATTGCAAGGGTTTGTAAATGGTTGCAAAAGAAAAGAAAAAAAAAGTTGAAGCTAGGTGCAGGAAAAAGCAGAAATTTGAAAAAAAAAATCTGAATTTAGCAGAATGATAGTGGAATTTACAGATGTAATAAATATATGTGTAATAAAAGTTTTGGATCTCTTTATTATTACTAGAGAGGTTGAGTTCTACAGCTTCATTGACTTTTTCTGGAGATAAAGAAATAATTTCTTACCAAAGGAATTATAGTTAATGGAAACTTAATTGACCAAAAATTTGTCGTGAGGACTTAAAGGGGCCATATGGTGCTTTTTCAGGCTTTCTGGAATAATTCTGGATATCTTTGCATTAATATTTCACGTGCTATTTAATAATGTATATGTATGAAAAATATCTTCTCTTGGGACGCTGTTACTTTGACTTGGCTGAGAACACTTGGATTAGGTGCCTGACACCCCCTGCTGGCAACATTTGGGAATGGACACAAGCATAAAATGGCTATTAGTGCAGCTATTAGCAGCATAACACTAACAGATTACTCAAACATGCATGAATGAAACAGAATTCTACCCTATTCTATTCTACAGCTATGTTTTTGAGGTTCAAACATTATAGCATGATTAAACACTCAAAAAAGAAAAAAAAAAAAAGTCAATTTAGCAGAATAGAGGACCTTTAATCAGCAGCCTCTCTAGTTTTTGGCAGTTTTATCTGTTTTTCTGCTGGGTCTTGTATATCACAAGGCTGTACATATGTCAAATTGTTGAAGATGGGGGTTTGAAGAATGTGTATAAGAAATAATATTATGTGTATCTTGAGAGCTTGCCAGTTATATACTCTACACAGAAATTAGCCAGATAAAATGGCAAGAAAAAAACTGAGGTTACTAAAATTAGTGAAGATGAAAAGGGCAGAGGTTATGCAAGCTGAAGATTTGACAGTTTAAGCAGAGCAACCATAACAACGCAATGCACAAAAAGATGCCAAAAAAAAAAAAAAAAAGACAGTAAGACGCACACCACTTCCTTTGCCCATTACCTCAAAATCTGTTAAGTTTTTGTGCTATCTTGCTTGCAGACTAACAAAAAAATGATTGGATATGTAGAATAATCCAGCCACAAAGGGGTAACAAGCATGTGCACCCTTTTTGCCGGTCCCAAACCTGGATAAATGTAGAGGCATCCAAAGCCAAATCAACAATACAAATCACTGGATACTTGTAATAAGAATGGATCAAATAGATAGTATCCTGGAATAATATTTGTAGGAGCTAAAAGTAGCATCCTTTTTAGTTGAATTTCTTGTCAGTATAGCCTTGAGGTTACACCAGCTGCCATTGTTATATCACAGACAGGATTTGATTGACAGCTCTAGATTACTCCAAGAAATCAAATCTATTACGCCATCAGAGTAGAGGCTGTGCAGTCTGACAAACCAAAGAGTATCTCACCACAACCGGAGTAAACAGAAGGCTATAAAAAGATAAGATGAGATGATTGCAAGTGTCTCTGTGGATCTTGTTGTGAGAGTCCACTGACCGGAGCCACCTTCACATGGATTTATTCAATCACTTAAAAAAAAAAAAGTGTCCTTGATTACAGCTGCGACGTTGTTTTTTTAAAAGTCACTCACGAGATTAAATTGAGAGATGGTCCTTGTTTGAAGTTGCTGCCACTGAAGAAACACAGGGCATGTGCAAATTCAACCTGACACAAAATACTACTTCTCTGTTTTATTTCTGCAAAAGCATGGAGTGACGTAACTGTGATTAAACTGTTTTCTAAGTGCACTATATATCGATCAGGCAAAACATTATGACCGCCTGTCTAATATTGGTGGTCATATTGTTATGTGTTATGGCCAGCTACCTAATATGCAGCCTCATACACAACAGACTGTGAAGCACTGTGTATTCTGACACACCTGTTGGTTCTGTTCATCCACATTATTGTCCAGGTCTCTTTGTGATTTTTTTCCCATCTTGTTGCCATTTTAAAAACAGTTAATGAACGCATAAAAAAAAAAAAATAAAAAAAAACCTCCACAAGTCTTTGTACAACTGGCTTTTGCTACTGTCCCCATTCAAAAATAATAACAGAGCTGCTTATAATACAGTGTATTCTGGTGTTTTATGAAAAAAACATCAAGAATCCATGTTTGCTTGGGTCAGTGGTGCACTGCTTATGTCCCGCCCTACGTTTCTCTGATTAGTTCTCCTCCTGTCATTGTTCTGCCATAGAAACTAAATGTTACAGAAGAGGTACCAGACTAACTTCTTTGAAGAATAATAAAAGAGTTTGTCTGGCAGGCCAGGCTACCTCTGACCCAGTTGTCTAGCCATTATAATTTGGCCTTTGTCAAACTCGCTCAAATCCTTGCGTTTCCCCATTTTTTTCCAGCTTCTGTGACATCAGATTTTAGGACAAAATGTAGATCCTAGATGGTGTTATGCACTCCACTGGTTAGTGCTCATCATGTGTGTTATGCCTGATCAATACATACTGTTTTTTACCATTTACATTATTTGATGGCATCAAATCTTTGTTTTTACTCGTTTGGATTGCATTTTATTTCACTCTGTTTATACATCTCATTTCAGTTCAATTTGGCTGCAAATTCAAAGCAAATTTCCCGAAGCTTCTCCTAAACAAACAAATTCGTGTTTTGTGACAACACTTTCTTAGCTACCTTAACTTGCCTTGCTTTGCAGACAAAAATCTAACTTATTTTGTTGGAATATATCTGTTGCTTAATGGGGAGAATAGCATGATTTTGCACAGCTGCTGTGCCATCTTGGTGTGCTTGAGTTTAGAGCAGCTGGGTACACACACTATACCAATGCTCAAACTTTTGGAGGACATTTCAGTTTTCATTGCTTTTACAACACTGGCCTTAGCTATCAATGGGATACTTGTGTTACTGCATGTAGACCCCTCATACTGGATGTTTGCAATATTAATTAAAGGGGCTATATTATACAAAATCAACTTTTTTGAGCTTTCTACCACGTATAATGTTGTTCATCAATAACACACCTGGAGTTGTGTTTTGCTTCATTCACACATGTTTGAGTAATGCTCTATTTTCTGGAGCTTCTGAGGCCTCAAAACGCTCAGTGCCATGAACCCCCGCCCACTCCAGGAAGCACTGACCAATCAACAAGCCCTCTACATCCAGTCTGCTTTCATTCATTTATCCAAAAAAAGCTCTGTTCCCACTGATTCCTCACAGCTATTTTTCATTTTGTAGTAAAATGGCATCATAGAAAAAATTTAAAGAAATAAACAGCTCTTTTTCTATGGTTCTGTTCAAAAGACCTATGCACACTGCTGCCATCTGCTGGTCTCTTCACCTGTTTCTTTATGGCAGTAGTAAATTAACTAAAGGATTGCTCACTTCTGACATTTCCTGAAAATTTTATCCAAATCCGTCCATAACTTTTTGAGTTATGTTGCTAACAAACAAACAAGCAAAAAAAAAAAAAAAACACTCCCGAAAACATAACCTCTGTCTTGGCAGAGGTAAAAAAAAAAAAGCTTAATATATGCCCTTTAAAAACATATATCTATATTCTAAACAACAACTTCACTAATCTATTTTTTGTAATATAAATAAATTAGTTCATTATATTTCAAACTGTGCAATACATTTGGACACTTTGTGGTTGATTCTTATTTCTACACTGTTGTCAGAAAAGGGAATGCATAGGAAATGTATTTGTGCAGCACACAATATAAGTCCAGGAAGTGATTTGGGCTAGCAGCCAAAGCCCCTGCCAGCAGCCTGTCCAACCTGCTGCTGCTGCTTTCGGACCACCAAGAAAACTCATGACACCCAACATCTTTCTAAAAATACTTATTGGGCCAAAGCTGCAGACCTTATCTCTGCACATGGACAGACAGGAGTGGAGGTTTATTTTGTGTTAAAATGCTAAAACTATGTCTAGGGTTACACATTTAATTAGAATTATTTATGATTCTAGATTACTTGATACTATTTGCTTCAGCAAGTACCAAAATATGCTATAAACCCTCTAAACTTTTCAGATACACCTTTCACATTAAGTCACAAAAAATGCACCAATAAAGACTGCCATAGAAAAATTATCTAATAGTCAATAATTCTTTTTATTTTATTTTTTTATTTTTATGGTTACAATGGTTTACTTCAGTCTTCAGCATACTTGGCAAAAAATTCATTCACTTTAGGAAATGTAACCCTTAAATTCCAGTTTTTGTGGCGCACACACATCCAGCTCACACAGAGGCACAGAGATCTGCTCAGTCTGGGCACAGTTTCTACAGTGCACTGATGCAGAGCTCGGTAAAGACTACATTTTGGATGTGTGCTCACAGAAACACAAATAAACTCATTTCTCAACACACACTTTCACACCAATTTATGACAATCCTAGAACACACCCAAAATTTTAGTTCAGATCTGAAAATTCATCCCAAAATACACACCTGAGGCAAAATCTATGCCATGTCTTAGGGGTGCAGAAGGGCTAATTATTGCATGTTGGAGTTGCTCTTGTTCAGTGGCATGTAGGTGTTTTTTGTTTTTTTTTTCTTTTTTTCTCCCATACCAGTGCAGCCCTCACCTGTTAAACTAATATTGAATTTTTGCAGTGTTGACTTTGCCGGAGCAGATCTGAGACCACAAACAGGTTTCTAATTTCCAGCCTTCATGTTTTCTTCCGGTTGCTCTTCCTGCTCCACTTCACATCCTTAGTTTCTACCTGAGCGCTCTCCTCCGCTCCTCCTCCAGCAGCGCTGCTCATCACCTCAGTTATCTCTCTCAGCTGTTTCCTGTTTTGGTTATTAACAACAATTAGATCTAACTGCCTCCATTTTAGTTCCTTTTAATCTTTAATTCCCAGTCATTCATTTGGATCTCTGCACAAAATGTCAATACATTACCAACATGTACGCACTTTTCTTCCCTTTTATATTTATGTTTTTCTTTCTTTTTTCTTTTGTGTGTGTGTGTGTGTGTGTGTGCTGTGTGCAATCAGATGGAGCCAGCACTGGAAAGAGGATGAATAAAAGCGACTTGAGCGACTGAAGCAACCAGTGACCATCATTTCCTATATACTCTGGGATGCAGAGGTGACAAGCTTATTGAGCATGTCGAGTGACACAGATCAAGCAACTTTACTGTAGTTTTGAGCTGAACCAAACTCAACTTTATGCAAATATGAGCAACATCAACGAAGCAACCACCAATCATGGAAAATAAAATTTGTTGCATACTTGAAAGGAATTGGTTGCAAAAAAAAGTTGCATTTTGAAACCTCCCGATCCTAGAGCAAACTCAGCTTAGAAAAGAGATTTTGTCCCTTCTAATGTGAGTACACCCTAAGCTCCATTCACATAGGACGCAGTGGGCACTATGCTCGCCGCAGAATTGAGTGCAGAGAAGGAAGGTCAGCTGAATGAGAGCAGAGACAGTTTGTGGGCATGGCAACCAAACAGACAGGTCCACCACAATATTCTGTATGTACACTGCCTGGCCAAAAAGAAAAAAAAAAAAAAAAAAGTTGCCACCTGGATTTAACCAAGTAAATAGGTAAGAGCCTCCCTGCACTTGGTCAGGTCTGGGTTCAGCAGTGTTATGTGCCCAAAAATAAGGTCAGCTGACTACCTGCATACTGAATGACCAGGTTACTCCATCAATGCATTTTTCTTCCCTGATAATTCTGTATAATATTTCCTCTTATTCTCATTCTTATTACAGTATGATTATAAGTTTTCCTCCATGAAGACATGAGATGAGCTTGGCACAACTGTTTTAGAGGAAGCAATGCTGCTGTACCTAAAAAAGAATGTATTATTTATTTTATTCGACCAGAACATTTTGTTTATCACCAACACATCCACTTCCTCAGTCCAGACTCAAAACGTAAAACTAATAAATGTGCACATAACGAACTGTATGCTATTTTAATGTCAATACCATCATTAATCATTGAAGCAAAGACAATGAGTATTTTCAGCTTTCAGACCATTCTTTATTCTGCAATGTTAGAGTCCAATCTAAATCAGAACTAATATTCATGACTGAAGTGACCTTTAGGATTTGTTTTTTGCAATAATAATCCATCTCTCTAGTCTGTTTTGGTTGTCCTTTCAAAACAAAAAAGCAATCTTCTCATCTAACAATCATAAAAATAACATTCATTTGTGCATGATGAAACAGCTTTACTCACAACAAACAAACTTACAGACTTAAAAGTTACTCGGGTACTGAGTAAGCATTTTAAAAAGTATGATTCCTGCCTGCTATACAGCCACTGCCAGTCCCATGATAGTGGCCAAATGCGCGTTTGTGTTTTTTAATCCAGCCACAAGGGGTTGCAATGGCAGTGAAATCATTTGTGAAAGTTCTAAGCCCAAATAAATGGCCAAGGAAGCTGTTTTGGAGGTACACATTAGCCAACTGTTACTTCCTTGACTAATATTGTTGACAAAATTAACAAGCGCCACAACAAAGACGCCCATATTAGTAATGAAAAGCATATGGTGGCTTGTTTATCACACATTACCTGACATAGAGGCATCTAGCAGTGTCTTGCAGTTTGTAACTTCATTGAACAAGCTTTGATTAACTTGTCACAAAGCCATCTGCTTGTTTTTTTTTTTTTTTGAATAATAAAGTAATGGGGAGTCAAAAACACATCTGGCCTAGAAACAACACCCCAAGTCAGTGTGCGTACTTCTGCTCCTCTGAAATTGGAGAAGCTTTGATATATATTAGTTTTATAGGCATCAAGAGAAGATGTGCATATTTTAGCTCTGTCGACTGAGTTTCAATTGTTTGTCATGAAGACATCTGGTAAATATGTTTTGAAATATTAGGCAGTCAAAAACACATCTGGTGGTGGAATAGCCTCAGAGTCAGTGCGGGTGTGTACTTCTGGGCCTCTGGAAATGGAGCAGTTTGTCATCATTTGTGAAGGCCTTAATTAAAATCTGAATGTGCATACCTTAATCAGATCTGGGTTTTATTGTGATTGAGGAGACAAAGAAAAATAATAAAACTCGAAAATAACATTTTTTTAATTTATTGTACTTATTTTGTGTGCAGATATGCATTCAGTATTTCAAAAAGCATTCCAAGCACAAATAAACAAATAAATCCATCCATAAATAGATACATAAATGCATGAATAAATAAACAAATATTGAAATAAAACCCTAACCCATAAATAAAACAAATTACTAAATAAATACATTCTATAAACCCCTCCACAGGTGACATATTCAGATGTGAATACCATAAAAGGAAGTCCCATTGAGCAGATCTCTCTCCTTCAGGAGTCCTTACAGTGAGTAACTACATTTTAAAAAAGGTTTACAGAAGGATTTGTTAATCTATAATAGCTAGCCTGATTTATTGGGCATATTACTTCTAAAAATGAGGTGTAATTGGATTTTTTTAAGACTATTGTCAGTATTTTCTGTTTAAGACAAAATCAGATATCCATAATCCCCTCTGTAAAAAACATTTTTATGTTTATTTTATTTATTATTTATTTATTTATTAGGACAATATACAAATTACATTATACACAGGGCAAATATGCTTGTATCACATGATAGCTTTCAAGCTAATTTCCATCTGTAGTCCTTGGTTACACAGAAAACATGTAACATGTAAATAACATGAATTAAGAATTTTAAACCTGGCTTTTTCCAATGTTCAGATTTTGTTTTTGAAAAGTATGCAAATTTGCACATTTTTATACATATAATGCTTAATTTGTATATGAAAACATTATATGATTTAAAACATGCAATACATTTTTTTCCTTTATTTATGTCAGTAATCTAGGGGAAAAGTTTCACATTGATATCAAGTTAGTTTAAACAAAATTCCCTATTCACCTGCAGTGTCTTGCCTTATAAAATGGCAAAAGGTTGATACACTTGTTAAAGTTTTCTAGCCTGACCACCTTTATTATTTATCTGTTTCTTTTGGTTGATTCATGGCACAATTCTTTGGAACACAGCGATTCTTTTTACAAACTCTAAAAGGGTCTATAGTGAACTGCTGAGAAGCCCACAGGTATGAGATTGTAGACTTACTGTTTTTTTGTGATTTCTTGGTAAACAAGACAAGTCTGTTCCTCCACAGCCAGGACAGCCGGACATTAAAGATTCATAAATGTCCTCTTTCCAAACTGGGATGAACTAAACTTATCCAAAACTGCTGACAAATATTTACCTAATAGTCCAGTTAGTCTTTACAGCCCACTGAAGTGAATGTGTTGAATCAGCTCTACTGTTTGCAATGTTTGGTTGTCATGGTAACGCTCCCAAAATTCCACTGGTCTGAGTCAGCTGGGAAGTCAACATTCTCATTAAACTGTAGACTTAACTTAGCTTTGACCTTTTAATGAAGGGGAAAGAGGGTAAGGGATTTTTTTTATGTCCAGTTTCAAAAATGCAATATTATGTTTTTACTTTTTTACTTTTCCTCTAACTAATAATTGTTATGACAACTTATAACTACAACAGCTAAAAGTAAAAAAAAAAAAAAAAAAAGGGGGGGGTAAATGAAAGTACCTTTTTGAAATTGCACATAAAAAACTAATAGAACAACGACTACAACTAATACCACTACTGACACTACTACTGCAAAGCATTCTGGTCTAAATTGCTTGTCTAGTGACCTCCACTGCATTGTGAGAAATTTTGAGTGCACTACTTTTCATTCACTGGACATTTGGACACCACTTTGAAATGGCGTGACCGCTATATAGTGGACTATATAAAGGTTTTGGGAGGACATTCAGACACAGTCACCACTGCATTGGAAGCAGTTCATAAACTTTGTGTGACAGCATTTGGACAGAGTTTATTTACCAGCTTCTCCTTACTATTCACACTTTCCCTCAACACTCTCTCGGCTCTAAATATATTTAGATGTCTACTACAGGTTGCATGCAATATTAATCTTTAGGGCCCCAGTCTGCTCCAGCCCAAGGTAAAGAACCTGTAAGCTTCTGACAACAAGAAAAACAAATAAATAATATAAAATCATGAAGCCATCTTGTATACTGTATAGATTAATATTTGAAATCCCCCATAATACATTTCAACCTTAAGCAGCTTTTTCATGCCTAACTATTTTTAGTGGATACATGGTTTCAAAGGGCCTCACTAAATTTATTCCATCACTCCTCGTTACCCAGAAAATTCAATAATCTCTTCAGGGAAACTTAAAGTAAAGGGAGAAGGTGTTTGGTTTGTTAGCATTTTATTTATTTTTTTCAGTAGAGATGCACAGAGAAAGGAAGTCGGCGAGTATTGTTGAGCTAGTACAGGGTCAGCCTAATACATCACACAGGGGCTGGCATTGTTATAGTGCTTTAGTTAGCCAATGTGGAAATGTCAGAGAAGGTCATGGTAACAAAACTTACTGTTTGGATGATGCTGCGTGGTACTATTTTATGCCAAAGTCAGATCCCTGTAGAGATGAATTAGCATGGGTTCCATCGATAACAAGTATCTGGAGAAATTCTGGACTTGGACAGTGCTTTGTTATATTTTATAATGTGTTTCTGTACGGACATAAACATGTATTATTCAGCCTTCAGATGCATAATATGTAATCCCACAAATATTAATAAGCTGTCATATTTCTTCTCATAAGACACAGATAGTTGCTTGTCAATCGTTTCATTTAAATGTAAATTATAAAAATGTGTTTTGCATAGAGCCACTCTGTATTAGAGCATACATCCATCCATCTTCTTCCACTTATCTGGGACCAGGTTGCGGGGGCAGCAGTCTAAGCAAAGATGCCCAGACTTCCCTCTCCACAGACACTTCCTCCAGCTCTACCAGGGGGACCCCAAGGGGTTCCCAGGCCAGCCGAGAGACATAGTCCCTCCAGCGTGTCCTAGGTCTTCCCCAGGGCCTCCTCCCAGTGGGACATGCCCGGAACACCTCCCCAGGGAGGCGTCCAGGAGGCATCCAGAACAGATGCCCGAGCCACCTCAGCTGGCTCCTCTCGATGTGGAGGAGCAGCGGCTCTACTCCAAGCTCCTCCCAGGTGACAGAGCTCCTCACCCTATCTGTAAGGGTGCGCCCAGCCACCCTGCGGAGGAAACTCATTTCGGCCGCTTGTATCCGGGATCTTGTCCTTTCGGTCATGACCCAAAGCTCATGACCATAGGTGAGAGTAGGAACGTAGATCGACCGGTAAATCGAGAGCTTCGCCTTTTGGCTCAGCGCCTTCTTCACCACAACAGACCGATACAACGACCGCATTACTGCAGACGCTGCACCGATCCGCCTGTCGATCTCACGCTCCATCCTTCCCTCACTCGTGAACAAGACCCCAAGATACTTAAACTCCTCCACTTGAGGCAGGAACTCTCCCCCGACCTGGAGAGGGCAAACCACCGTTTTCCGGTCGAGAACCATGGCCTCGGACTTGGAGGTACTGATTCTCATCCCAGCTGCTTCACACTCAGCTGCAAACCGCCCCAGTGCACACTGAAGGTCCTGGTTTGAGGAAGCCAACAGGACATCATCATCCGCAAAAAGCAGAGATGAAATCCTGTGGTTCCCAAACCAGACTGCCTTGGCTGAGCCTAGAAATTCTGTCCATGAAAATAATGAACAGAACCGAACAGGTTGTAGTATGTATGTAGAGCATACATACTACAACTTATTACAATGCAGTTCACACATACAGTTTTGTTAACTGGGTATTTTTAGGCGTGCCAGTTCACCTCATGGGGTGGATCTAGAGAAAAAATCTTGTGGATGGCAAGGGGAATAATGAATAATTTAGGGGTGGCAAACAAATTAATACATTATATGCACTGTGAACATTTGAACAAAATAGGATAAAGTACTATTTTGTTGCTTATAAAACACAGCACAGATTACACTCATTCATTAACTTAATTTTCAACAGTTAAAAATTGTCTCACAAACATGTCCAGAACTAAAGCTTTAGTACATTTGTATTATATATTGAGTGAAGACAACCTTTATAAGACTGTTCTGAGTTGTAATGGTGCATAAATAACAAGCTACTTAATAAGGCTAGAGATTAAAAACTTGCACGACTCACTGGTAATACAACTGCTATGTTGCATATCTGGAACAAGTCATACATGTTTGTCCAGAAACTGCATAAATTCCACCAGGGCAGCAGGTGTATTGTTGATGTTATGTAGTCATTGAAGTAGATTTCTTTTATGAAGTTTAAATATTTTTCCTCATAAATGTCTGATCCATGACAAAATTTGTTTTCATGTATGCCTAGGGTGGCATCTGGGGTGGCAAGAGCTCTTTTAGAAGTGGCAGGTGCACCCTTTTGCCACCTCTCTAGATCCGCCCCTGTCACTTCATAAGCTTGATTGAGAAATGTGACAGAGAGAACCCATGGTGGGAACTGAGGAACATGCAAACTCCACAGAAGCTTATTTATACAGGCTCTAGGGTTTTAGTGGCCCTAAACAAGATTTTGCTTGTGGCCCCTAAATACTGCAAGCACAATCACTAAAGAACACATCCCTATTTGATTGAGATCTATAACGACATGTTTGTGTTGCTTCCAGTAGCGTGTGGTGACTTTTTCAAGCAGGCAAGCAGATACCATCACTTCATAAAGTTTTATATGACAACATTTTATTTAAAAGCCACTTAGGTAACTGCAGTCCCATCAGGGTTTGTGAAGTTGGCTGTTTTAAACTATTTAACTCTCTTCCTGTTTAATTACTCTTATTAGCCCAGCTTGTATACAAAACAATCTCATTACAACACTTTTTTTCCCACAAAGTTGGCCTTCTCTGTCGCCTTATCAAAGAATGTGGCCTCAATTTTTCTTTTAACTTGAATTCATAAGCACGAAAATGAGGATGGATAGTGGTTCCCCAGTGTCCGGTGTAGCCCCAGCCCCAGAGACTGCTCTGCTCCGCCCTTGCTCCAGCACAGAAACATACAGTCTCAGAGCCTTCAGTCTCCTCACACTGGGCTATGGACAGAGGCTCCAGAAAACACTACAGGCTTCAAAAACCTTTGCCAGGACGTCTGAACTTCTGATTTATGTTGCTTAGTAACAACACACAGCTTATGATCATATTTCTGTAAAAAGAGCTATAGCTGTTGTTCAAGCTGGCCTATTCCATTTCTCTTTACATAGCCCAGTGCACACATTATATCACCATTATCATACCCGAGGTAAAGTACATGCATTTTGCCACTAATTAAAATGTTTGGGGGCTCCCAGCTAGACTTAGGGCCCAAGCAGTTGTCAGCCTTGTGTGTTGACAAGCAGTGTCTCTGAGTATACTGTAAGTCCTAGTCCTTCACACCCTGAATAAGCACAACCATATTCATGTATTGAAATACTTAGAAGCACCTTTATAAAACTATATTAAAACATAATTCTGCTTCATTAAAGTTTGCCTAAAAATGTCTTCTGATCCCTGACCTCAGGCTTCTGGAGGACACAGTAAACTCAGCTGAACTCAGAGTTAGTACAAAGGGCATGTGTGTACTCATCAATGCTTACACAGCACCAACGTCATAGATCCAGCCTGCGGAGGTTTCAGCACAGTCATACTGAAATACATATGTAATGCTGAGGAGTTTTACATGTGAGTTGTCCAAACATAGCGAGTGCTAAGATACACACACTTTCTTAAGGGTAAAGAGTTAATTTTAGTTGATTGTCTACATCTTTGGACAGTCTTGGTGTCCATCCCAGAGCTGGTGAAGTGGGTGCCGTCTGCAAGTCCTCCCCATGTTACTGTGGGTTATCTCCTGTGTCTTTCCAGGTATGAACATATTAGGTGAACAATAAATCTTAAGAAGAAATTTCCTTTTAGTGGTCTCGGATGGCTGGTGCCTTTTGCAGCAAATATGGGTAATAAGTGGCATAACACCCTGGACAATAGCCATTCACTCTCACATTCATTCTGGAAATTTAAACTCACAGATTCAACAATGCACGAATGTCTTCAGACTGTGGAAGTAAGCCGGTTTACCTTGAGAAAACCCACAGTAACACTCTTTTACAGTCATTTGAATAAAGAAGCTTTGGTATTTATTATTGGCTTTTCTCACATGAACTCTTACTTCCCATGAATGCTCTCCCAGCAGCCAGCAGTGCAGGGGATACACATGCAGTAGAAAT
Source organism: Bostrychus sinensis (assembly GCA_020698575.1). Classification (NCBI taxonomy): domain Eukaryota; kingdom Metazoa; phylum Chordata; class Actinopteri; order Gobiiformes; family Eleotridae; genus Bostrychus; species Bostrychus sinensis. Next base: position 27,626,047 of record CM036254.1, on the reverse strand, counting down.
CCTGCATAAGAAAGACTGTAGGCCAAAAAATGCCTGGGGATCAAACCCATGAACTTCTTGCTGGGAGGCAGGAGAGCTAACCACTCTGCTACAGTGTACCCAGATGATAAAAATGGCATTAGTAAATACACAAAAAACATTTTCTAGTGGATACTAGAGCGATATTAAAATTTTCATACTATCTCACCGTCCCTAAATTATACCAGGATGTACAGTATAATCGTCTATCCACTTAATTGAAGCTAAACCTGCCTTTAAATTTGAGTTAAACCATATTTTGAAAATGTAGGGACATCTATAGTTTTTTGGTCAAAAAAGAGGTGCAGCAAATATAAAAATGTGTTTCTGAAGTGCTTATTTGTAAAAACCTGACATATAATAAGTTAATTTGAAGCGCAACAGTTTGTCCTCCAACACGTCCGCGTCTCTTTCCTCTGCTTCCTCCTGTGCCCCTCTGCACTCCAGGTCTCACTCTCTCTTCCCCACTTTATTTACTCCTTTTAACATCTGGGAGCACATGAAAATATGTTAAAATCTGACTGTACAATGCACTGGAGTGTTGTGGATGTCATTGTTCAAATAATTGTTCGAGGAAGTTTATTTATTTTCGATTTTGTGGGATGCGGCTGGGCTTCAGCACCACGCTCTCTGCCGTGCTTCTACAGCAGCGACAGTCACAACAGAAAACTACTGGATGCATGTGAACAGTGGTTAAAACAAATTATTGCTTCTTAATCAGAATAACGTAGCTTTCCACTGTCAGGCTTAGCATTTTTAACTGTAACATAACACTGAGAGACACCATCAAACAGTATTTTGTTTTCTCATAATCCCCACTCATTTTGGGAGTTTATTAATGTTATTTTACTTGATTCACCCACCTGGATTATCACTGTCCAGGACACGGTTCCTCTCGTGCATCAGCATGCATAAATAAAAGTAGCATAGCCTGTCCAGGGGCGAGATGTGCGTCTTGGCCACTCATAGTTGGAGGATCTTCCCATGTTCTGCACAGTGCACAGTGCTTCAAGCGTTACACACAGAGCTATATTCCTTTTTTCTCAAGAGAGCACAGCCTTATTTTTGCTTAAGATAAACTACATCGACAGCTGATGTAGTTTTAGTAGAGTAGGGATAACTTTTGCCCCCTATACTGTTTCCCAGGTGTGGGACAGGGTGTATGTCCCATTCATGGTCCTCTGTGCTTTTCTACCTTACACCTTTAGCTGGGGACACACAACCAGTTGGTTAGTGTGTACTCCAAGTCTTTTCAAAATTTGTAATGGCTGTGAAAGTTGTGTGTCCCCAGCTTTATCCCACACCATAGGAAGGTGTCAGACATTACAGGTAAGAGTAAGTTATCCCTGCTGTTTAACAAAACTATATAAGCAGACTACAAGACACATCGCATGACGCTTCTGATAAAGAGTGCAGGAAAAAGAAACTTTAAAATAGCATTAAATGAAGAAAACAATATGAACTTTTTACAAAAGAGACAAATACTGTATGTTAGGAACCATAGTTAAAATTGGTTGAAAATTGCATGGCTTTTTTTATGTATAAAATGTATGCAAATTATAGGTGAAAGAATGGGGAATTATATACAAATGACACTATAAGACTAGCCTAAAAGGCAAATTTATACTGCATAAAGATAGGATAAGGAGATATATTGTTTCAGTTGGCATAGTCCTGAGTTTCATATCCCATTTACTGCCTCAAACTATTCTGCAAATTGTTGAGTCTCGAATGTGTCAACTGGGGTGAAGCCTCCCTATAATTGTCTTAAACGCTAACATTATGGCCTTGTGCATTAGTGCTCTGATCCGTCGCCCTTAGCAGAAAAAAGAAATGCATGCTGGGATTCATGACTCTTTGAGAAAGAGAGAGATAGAGAGAGAGAGAGAGAAAAAAGAACTAAGCCAATAAACAACACGCATCAATAAATGGGATTACGGTCTCTGGCTGTAATGGAACAGTGACTGATGCTTGATGGATGAAGATGGATAGAAGAATTATTTACACGCCTTCCCACGGTCTGCGAATAGGGACACTCTGCTCTACATTCTTTATATGTTGTAATTAAGGCCAGGCTTTTGCATAAGTGTCACCAAGAGGGAGAATCCATCATACTGTCTCCGCCATTGCACTGTCAACACGGTTTGAGCCAGAAGGGAAGACGCATACAGTCATATTCCCAAATGGGCTAATGTATGGCAACACATGGCTAAATCAGAATATGTTCCCTCCAAGCCTCCGAGACACACTGTGTACTGTACAAATAGAAATATGGGCATCCGCTGCTTATTGGCACGTGAGTCACTCCATTTGACTAATGCTTCACAAATAAAAACATGTCAGGAGACTCAGCATGGGCTTCTTGTTCACAATGCAAAGTTTTTTTTATTTTTTTTTATTTTTTTTTATTTGAAGTTTCTTTTCAAAGAGCCTAAAAATGTTCAAAGTCACCTAAAATAGTGGGTGAAAAGATATAAATATTCTCAAAGCAAATGTGAACAATTAGCCGACTCATGCTGGGACATTTTATCACTGTGTGCACAAAGATTTTTAAATGATGTGACAATACAGATTTGTCTAGTTAGAAATGTCCTCAAATAACACTTTTTATTATTAAGATTTGCTGGTACACAGCCAACTTTCTATCAATACAAACTCCCTCAGTGGAATGATGGATTATGATTATAGTTGCAGTCTCAATTGACATTTAAAAAGTGACATTTTGTAGACTACCTGCTGCACAACACGTATTCTTTGTTTTGTATAAATAATGATAATAATACATTATTCATTCACTCTTCAGTCATGCAATGGTGGGAAGCAACCTCTGACAGAGACGTGGCAGCCATACTGCACTTATGGCCTCTTCAACCACCACCAAACACACAGTCACACTGCAGGCAAGGTGCGTGTCTCTTGACCAAGGACACAATGGCAGTGTGAAGTAGAGGGGAGGGATTCAACCCACCAGCCTTCCCATCGTGGACAATTTTTTATTGACCCTCTGGCTTCCTTCTAAATCATCCCATATTGCCAGGTAGTACTTTTTACTGCAAAATAAACAACTTTATATGACTGGTTTATGTGACTTTATGTAAGTTTCTATACAGTCAAAACTGACTTTCTATAATCAGATACGATTTATTGTCAGTAATTATTGTCAGTATTGTCACTGTATTATGTTAATGTGATATAATCCAACAGCAGTTACGTATGAATTTATTTCTAGACACCAATTATAGTCCCATAGCAAACATTTTTATGTGAGATAAACCTGGCATTATAAGAAAATTTGAAATTAATGGTTGGTGGCTCTAAAAGAGGAGATGATAAATCTGTGGTTGCGGAATGGCATCCAGGGTAAAACCTATGCCAAAAAACCCATGTGAATGAATTAGTAAGGAGATATCTGAAAGAAACAGGGTAGACAAATGGGACATTATTAAGGTCACGTGAAATGTATCATCTCTACTGAGAGCCCTTCCACCACATTATGCTTCTTATTACATAACTCTCAATGAAAAAAGTTCAGACACCCCTGGTCAAGGGGTCAAGAGCTTTTCTGCAAATTTATTGATATCAGTTTAGCTTGAATGAATAATGAACAATTTTCATTTGCTCTCGCATCAAGGCTTTTATGTTCTTGCAACTTGCAAATTAGCAAATTTGCAACAAAAAGAACTGTCACAATAAAACTGATTTAATATCAATTCAGTATGCTTTAAGCATGTTAAGAGTTTGACTACAGTGTATTGTAAAACATTTTGCAATCTGGGGGAAAAAACACACTAAACAACACACATTAACTAAAAATTACAGCTACAGCTTTCCCCATAATGGCTGCATATTATTTGCAGTTAGAGTAAAAGTACCCAGAGGAATTTAGGGGCACAGAAAATTCAATCTCAGCATTTGTAGTGTTACCAATACAACAGTGCAATGAACTGAACAAAAAGGTGGCCTCATGTTTTTTTTTTTTTTTTGTCAGAAAGCTGGCTAGGATTACTAACAAGATAATTCATTATATACAAAATGGCTCAATGCACAGCACAGTGCATCTAGATTATGGGCTACAATATACCTGCCTCAGAATCATTCAAAATCCCAAATTCTTCCCAATGCATCATTTCATAGGAACACAGTAAAGTATCACACTACATGTCATACTAAGTTAAATTCAAGATTCATACACATTTTCTTTCCTCCTATATATACAGAATATACCCGGGAACCAGAATAATGTTTCTGTTTTATCACATTACCGGCAGTAGCTCAGTTGGTAGAGATGCTTGCCCACTAACCCAAAGGGTGGCAGTTCAAGCCCCACAACTGGCAATGCATACTGTCGTTGTGTCCTTTGGCAAGACACTTCACCCACCTTGCCTGTATGAATGTGTCATTGTGACTGTGTTTGGTGGTGGACTGAGGAGTGAATGAATAATGCACCAAATTGTAAAGCGACTTTGAGTGTCTAGAAAAGTGCTATATAAAACTAATGTGTTATTATTACATCAGTGTTATGTAGCATGCAGCATTGACAGTATAAAAATAGAAAGTTGCCTAGAAAAAGTATCATATACACACAACAATATAACAAGTATAATCTAACACTTTTGAGCTGATTTGCAGTTTTAACATTATTATATTTAAAGGAGATTATTAGGAGATAATAGTTATACAGTATTTATTTTATAAACAAGAGTGAAGCAGCAGCAGTGTGCATTACTTTCACAGTGACATCAGTGAAGACATCAGATGAAGACATCAGTGTCATTTAGTTTTAGCCCTCTTTGCTTTTAAAGCTCAGGTCTATTATAATTTATACAGCAAATGAAGCCATGTTAAAAGACATTAAAAGAGCATGTGGCTAATTAGCATACATAAACAAAGTATGTACGTTAGCACTACCCACCATACAGCGCTGTCTGCTGCCACATCTAAACAAGGACATTACTAAGGTAAAAGTGATTTTTAGTGTTTTAGCGCAGTCTCCACAGTGAGTATTTAAGCAGCTCTGGGCACTAGCAGTAAGATTAGCCACAATACAGGAAACAGAGCGGTGCTTGGAGAAAACTAATCTGATAAATTTGATATTATCATATGGCTATTTTTGACATTGTCCTAAATTAAACATGTGAATTAACTAACAACAAGTGAACAAACAACACAGTAAGTCAAACCAATATAGTATAAGTAAGGGAGAGAGTAGCTCTAGCCTTATGCTGTGTCTTTTGCCTACACTTTAGAAGAGACAGATACATTGTGTGGAGCTCTATTTCAGGAAAGTAATTGTGTGTATGTCTGTGGAGCATGATTAATCACCCCTACTTCTATAGCACAAAGTGAGAGGAGCGCAGTATTTGTACAGAATCACTTTGGAGATAATTAGCAATGTACAAGAAGTATCAGTACGTTCTTACAAGCTCCTGTGCAAAGACGGTGACACTTTATCTTTCAGTGAAAACACAACAGCGCGCAATTTCAAAGAAATGATTCATGACCCCCTCACTCCATAGGCCTGGGAGTGTTTCACTTTTCAATACAATGTTAGTCTGGTACATATTGTTGAAATGATGTAAAAGAATACCTTCTCAGAGTAAAACCTGAAAGTCTGGGGTAGATAACCATGAGTGACACTTTTATTGTTTGAGCGACTAAATTAAGCCTGGCCCTTTCATTTCCTCGTTAACGACAAGTCCAATTATGAGATGATGAATTTAGCCGGGCGGCCATGAAGGTAAAGTGATACACAATGACTTTTAATTAAGGCTAAATTTAGTCCTTCAAACACACTCATCAGGATAATGTCTGCTCTCTTTTCTGGAGGTGGTTTACCTCCTGGAACACCTCCATCCCCAACCTGGTCCCCAACCACAACTAAACTAGTAGTAAAGCAGGTCTACAAAAGGATGAATGAAGGACTATACACAACTAAACCAGCACTAAACAAGGACAAAGCAGGAATACAAGTGGCTCTAAATTAAGTTTTTATAAAATCTGCTTGTATTGTATATTGTGTATTTTGTACAGATATTTACCATAGGCAGGCTTTATTCAGTTTAGTGTGGGGTTGGTCCTATACTTTCCTAACCTCATAAATGTATTGGTAATGTAGGAGACCTGGGCCACTGCTGAAATTCTATCAAAAATGGACATTCCTTTAGGAGACGAGAAGTCTGCGCTTACCCACCAAGGATGCAAAACAAAGACATAAATCTGTCCTTTACGAACTGCAGACCAATAATAATGCCAGAAGAGGCCTCCTCTCTTCTCTGATAAGAACCAGAGGCCTGACACATTTCATCTGTTTAAAAGACTTTGTATGCATTAACATGTTACTTTACAGGAAAATGTCATAGCTATGTTTTGTGCAAGCTGTTGAATGTAACATGTTTTTAAAGGTATGTAAATTGAAGTGGAGTAAGACACATTTCTTTTTATGACATTTATTTTGTGTCTAGCAGAGGTAATTTGAATCCTCTCCACTGTCAGTTCAGGGGGCTGTACCGAGACACCCTTCCAGTCTTATCTTGGGGTGCGGCCCACATTCCTCAGTCTTAGTCTTAGTTTTCGTCTAGTCTTTGTCTTGTCTCGTCTCCGTCTCTCCTTCGTCTTTTAAGTTTAATTTTTTTTTTCTTCTCGTCATTTTTGTTGCGTTAAGTTCACCTTGCCGGTGATAACATCTTTTCACAATAAGTCGCCCAAACTTTCGTTCAAGTATCATTTTTGTAGTTTATTTTGAAAAGCCTCGCGCCGCGCAAGTTATACTTCTAAAGTTTCGAATCGCTGTGAAAGGATTTTTATTGAATTTTTCATTTGGCATTAAAAGGGACATTTGCCATACTCTGAGACTTTGACGCTGCCTTACGCTGACAACAGTTAAACTCTCCCTGAGCGGCATCACGCTCCTGTTCAACATAACGGGACACCTGGCGACTGGTTGTTGAGCTTGGAGGACACACCACGAACCGCAGCTTGGAGCTGGGAACACCAGCCCTGCTACACCCCGCGGCTCTAAAAGACAAAGAACAACATCCGAGCCCCTGGCTGAACCCGGAGGCTGGCTGTCGTCACCGCCTTCCCCTCCTGTACCGAAGACGGTAGACCAGTGTGGTTATGTATGATACAGAATTGGCACTTATAGTCTCAGAGTCTACTCCCTTATTCCTAAATTTCCAATAATTTAATAAGTCAATTTATTACTTACTCCACTGCAATTCATCATTAGTTAATCAATAATTCTGCATAACGGTTCTGTTCATAATTGCATTCCTTTCAATATTTACCTGTGTATCAGTACACTATTCCACCTTATTGTGTAAATAAACGTTATACTTAATCTAAATTAAGTTGAGTTTGGTGGTCTTTATCCATTAAATTGAGTCCCTCCTGGTCAATCCTTCCCTCTTAAGACATTAGTTTAGGTGTTTTAATCTGCACGTTAGCGCAAGGCTAACTGGTACCAATGCGGAATTATTACTCTTAATCTTTGTCTTAGTTCAGTGTATATATTTTTATATATGTACCCTACAGTAATAAAATAAAATAAAATAAAGTATGTTTGAATGTTTTGTTTTGTTTTGTATTTACATATATTTACACATGGGCAAACATGTCTGAAAATCTTATACATCCTGAATGTACTATTACTTTATGTATGCCTATATTTGATATACTGTATGTGTGCTGCACAAAACCACCTGCTGATACTGTAATTTCTTCTGTAGATCTTTTGGACCAAAACCAACAAAACATAAAACAGAAAACCCACCATTTTTCTCTTTGTGGTTTGTTGATGGCAGCTGGTTATTATCTGATATTGATTTTTACCATGGTAGCTTGACTCTGGGTTCCAAGTCTGGGGATAAAAACAACTTTTTTTCTGTAAAACTATTTTGAAAGTAGTTCTGACTGGTCTCATGTAATGTTGGTGAACTTCTCTCTCTGGTTGTCTTTGTCCAAACAAGCCCCTCTATGGTTTTCCACCTTAAGTTTTTCCTCCAATAATCTCAGTTATCCACCATACTCACCTGCCTCCCCCAGCACAGGTCCACAGTGACCCTCCTCGAATGGTACTGAATTCAGATTGTTTTTTTACATTATTTTTTCAGGGCTTTGGAGCTTGTTTCCTGATCAGGCATTGTTGTAGGTCCACTAAGAATTGAAGAAAAGCCTTTTTTCAAATACAAACTTTTGGAAAGTTTGGAAAATAATGAATTCCTTTGTGCTCTGAACTAAATAATATAACTTTTTTGTACAAATCATGGGTGCTTTTGCCTCCAATCTCTCGGGGTGGAGTCTGCATGTCCTCCCTGTGTTACCATGGGGTTCTCTCCAGCTTCTTTGCACCGTCCAAAGCCATACATATGTGTTAGCCCTGTGGCTAAATGGGATAACATCTAAGAAATAACACTGTCACTAGCTTGTTATGACAAATGGGGTGTGCCACTTTCTTGTGAGACCTGAAAGGTCTGGGTTGATTCTCTCATTCTTGCAAGGCTGGTATTTTGCCAAGACATGCCAGGGAGGTGCAGGAGGCTTTATTAGATTAGATTAGATTAAACTTTATTAATCTCACAAGCAGAAAAAGAGCAGAAAGCAAGAAAATAAAGTGAGCATGCATCAAAAACAAAAGGTGCAATATGAGTTAGAAAACGTCTATAAAAAGAATTTACAGTGAAAAAAACAACCACACAGGCCATACTTATTTAAATATTCACACATATTCACCCTGCAGCAACTTATTTAGCCATCACACTGACTCCCAAAATGTTTAATTAAGGTAAACAAGTTGCATTGTTCTGCTTTAAACCTGGCTTGTATACTGTTAAATTCTAATATTTAAACATGAACTTTCCTAACACCATATTATAATCTCCTAAGAATATGAAGGATGTTTTGTCATTGCCCAAACAATAAACACTTTTTGGAACTCTTTGTCCCCAGTGCAGTGTAAGACATTTGTCTCACTTTATTACTGTCATAGGTTTAGTGCAGTGTTGTGCCCAGCCTTTTCAGTTTGCCCCATGACCGTACGCCCCCATGTTGTTTTGTTGGCTGCCTTTCTGAAAGCAAACTTGGGAGCCACAGCACAGTTTTTGTCCATAGGATATAGAAAGATTGTTTTACAGGTTTTGGATCATTTCATTTGGAGTTTCACACCATGTAGCTCCATACAGCATGATGAAATGTCTGTCTTCTCAGTGAATGATCATGTGCCAAGGGCCAGTGCTCACAAACTCTTTCTGTGTGCAGCTCTTTTCAATCCCATGTTAAATTCTTTCTTGAGAAAATGCTGGTATGCCTCAGTCAACTCCAACAACAATAAAATATGTTCTATGGAAATTCGACAAATGTGTTTAGAGCCAAAGTTTTAGTACAAATTTGCTATTAATATTTACTTTAATAGTACATTCTTAATGGGGTTGGTTGTTGGTTTTCTATATTGTTTTTTGCTGCAAAAGTGGCATTTCCATAATCATTGTTGAAATATAGCATTAAAAATTACATGGGAAGTGTGTGATTGGTCAAAAAACTTTGCCTCTGCTCTAGTTCCCCCTCAAAAACAATTTATATTATTGCCCAGATGTGGGCTCAGAGTCTTCTTTTTTCAGAAATGACATCTTTTATGTTGTGTTTTTGACTGAAAAATGTGGTTTTCCTCGAATGCAAGGGGAAAAAATAGGCAGTGCATCAACTAGCTATCATTACAGGAACAATACAATACAATAATGTATTACCGTATATTTTTAAACTATGAGTCGCTCCAGAGTATAAGTCACATTGAGCAAAAAATGTGTCATGAAGAGGAAAAAAACATATATAAGTCACATTTATTTAAAAATGTATTTCACAAAATCCAGGACCAAGAACAGACCTTAAATCTGGAAAAGCAAGTTATTCAACTACACAATAGCACACAGAACAACAGGCTGAATAGGTGTCTGGTATGTTAACGTAACACATTAACAGTTATTCAGCTACACAATAGCATAAAGAACATATCTGGGAGTCTGAATAGGCTAAACTAACATAACAAGCCAACAAGTCTGAAGAAAGTTACCGGTAAGGAAGTTCCCCGAGCTCTCCATCTACATCAAATACTTCTGACAGTAGTTGTCACAAGCCTAGAGCGCCCTCTCACAGCTGTAGATGGTAATGTTTACTCCTTGGTTCATGTTAAATAATATATATTTTGATATATACTCTATGTCCCAGGACCAGCAAAACTATGAAAAAAATACAACTTATAGTCTGGAAAAAATGGCATGTTACCTTAGGGTTTCCTCTCAGTACCGTGATGCATGAAGGTATTTGAGGTACTTACTGAAAGTAGCACACCTTTAAGTTGCTTGTTAGAGCCAGGGTCCCACACCTCCACAATCACAGCACATTCTTCACCTGTTCACGGTGAATCTGAGACACAGCTCCTCATTACCGGCTCACTGAAGTGTGTAAAGACCTGCTGATTGACTGACTGTCAGTGTCTCGAGCTGCAGAAACCACCATCAATTCAGGCTTAGAGATTTAATACATTTCACCTAAATTTCACACCTTAAAAAGAGAAATCCTGCTTTGTAAGGAACTGCTGCTCCCCCCAAACAAAATATAGCTTCCATCAAAAGATACAAGAAAATCTGATCTATTTATTTTGAAAGACAAACTCTCCTTTCTTCTTTCCTTCATCTTGTCCTGAAAATGCCAGACTTTCTGACACAGTTTTCGATCAAACTGGAGGATTACAAACGTGATGTGAATAATTGATTGTCTCGCATCTCGTCAGTTTTATAATTCAATAGGGCAAAAGCATGTCTGACTCCAAATCTGTTTGTGGGCCATTGTTGAAAGCTAATGTAGCACCATTGGTTTACAAGGGATGATATGGGCAAGATTAGCAGGTCTTCTATCAGTATTTTGGTACTAAATTCTACAGTAGGTATGTATGGAGAACCAGCAACACCACAGAGACTAAATATAGCACTGATTCTCAAACTTTTTCCACCAAGTACCACCTCAGAAAATATTTGAATCTCCAAGTAAAAAGTGCTGTCTTTATCAGACTAAAATGAGCCTAGCAGTAGCTCAGTCGGTAGAGACATTCGACCACTAACCCATTTCAATCCCCGCTATGGACAATGCATACTGTCATTGTGTCCTTGGGCAAGACACTTCACCAACCTTGCCTGCATGAATGTGTTAGTGTGATTGTGTGTTTGTTGGTGGTCAGAGGGGCCATAGGCACAGATTGGCAGCCATGCTTCAGTCAGTCTGCCACTAGCTTACCACCACCTAATTGTGAGTTTGAGTTTCTAGAAAACAGGACTTAAACTGCAAACAACTTGTCAGTACCCCTAGATGTAGCCTGGTGAGCCAGCCCCTCCTACTTTCTTTTGATAGCAGGACAGTCTGATTCCTCACTCAAAGGGAAGAGTTTCTCTCCGGTCGATTTGGAACTGGCCAATCACAGCCATTTGTCCACAGTGTGTCTTACGAATATGGAAGCTAATCTCCTATCAGAAATAACCAATATGGCACCAGAGTGAATTTAACAACTTCCCTCACCCAATTAACAGCCTTTAGAGCTTTCCTTTGTCACCTTTTGTTTCTGATGAAGTAGTGAATTAGTTGTTCAGCCCACTGTGTGACTTTTTCTTCACACTGTTTACATTTTAACAATAGTAAAGTCCCGTTGACAACCGTCGTGATGGCCACATTCAAACAAACCCACCTTCTCCGCAACTCTTTGTACAACAGGCCTTTGCTGTTGTCCCATTCAGAAGCTGTCATAAGTCCAGAGCTGCTCATAGTACAGCATATTCTGGTGTTTTATGGAAAAAAATGCAAGAATCAGCCATGTTTGTTTAGGATACAGGTCAGCAGTGCACCACTTACGTCCTGCCCTTTGCTTCTCTGATTGGTTACTCCGCCTGTCATTGTTCTGCCTCAGAAATTAAATGTTCTCAAAGAGGTAGCAGACTAACTTCTTTGTACAGAATAGGAAAAGAGTTTGTCTGGCTGGCCAGGCTACCTCATGTACTACCCATACCACAGTTTGAAAAACACTGCATTATAGATTAGATAGACAGCTATTGAGCCCAAAGAACATTCAGGTACAGCTGCACTTTACTGATGTTAGCCAGCCACAAAGGGTCAAAAGCCAGTGTTTAATTTTGACTTTAAAAGCATCATATGTTGTTGAAAGATGGTCTAAATATTTATTCCGGTGGCCGTTTTACAAATGGATCCCATGTTCTGTTGCCCAACCTTTGGTCTTTACTGTACTTTGTCACTGTTCAGTAATATCTCCTATCTCTTTGGGTACATTTGATAAGAGTGTAAAATTAATCAGAAAAACTCAATAAAATTCAAATGAAGGGAATGAAACCCTTCTTTAGATCATTTACACAAACACAGAGATATACTGCTTTGTAACAATCTGCTGCTAATGAAGTCACCAAGTTTTACTGTACAGGTTTAGATGGATGGACTTATCTAACGCTGCCTACTTTATGTCAGCTGCAGCGCTTTGGAGATAAAGACACATTTTGTATTCTTAACATATCACTTAAGAGACAGCCTTAATGAACCAGGAGCATGAGATCGGCAGAAAAAAAAGATCTCCGTTGCATTTAAATTCAGAGGGGACATGAGCGGCCTCACTCTGACCTGTGGAGGTTATGCATTTCAAATGCAGGGAATTAGCAGCGTCGGCCACACATAACATCTTTATCCATATCCAAGCTAACAAGTCTGAGAACTAGGTTAGCAAACAGCTTACTGCAGCAGGACTGTGTTTGAGTATCCACTACATACAGCTCAAAATGACAGACACTGCACAATCCTGTATTTTAATGGTGTTAGAGCATGCTTCAGTGGTTAATGAAGAGGTGGAGAAGCATGACACACGGACCATCTTTTCTTTACACAATCAGAGCAATTTTATTTTTTTTTTAATATTTAGGTGTGGTTTAATTTTAGAAGAATGTAATTTCTTATTTGTGTTTTAGAATTAATGTATAGCTTCCCTGTGGTAGGCAGCAGGGACATACAAAGCAAAACCAGTAGAAAGGTTCTAATGATGACTTTATTGTACGTTAAAATACAATAAAATACACAACTTTCATGCAAGACTCTGTGATAAAGAAACATGAATTAACTTTTATTTACCTTCAGAGAAATTTAGTATTGGGTCTGAGTATTAAGTCTAATTTCAGCTAAATCTTATGTTGCATGGAAGTTCTACATCAGCAATTAGCAATGAGCTACTAATACCAGTAACATCAGTTTTATTTGATGTACTTTTGGGCTGCTCCCTCTGCTCCTACGCATCTGTCCCAAGTAATTGATGTGCAAAGTTTTCATCCACCATATTTAAGATACAGCAGCATATAACACAAATACATTTAGACCATACATTTCAAGATTGTGAGGGACCAAGCAGTGAGGCAATAAGACAAAGGTTATAAATCACAAAAATAGGCTTTGTTGGCCATTTAAAAAAAGATGTAGCTCAAAAAACATAAAAGTAAGCCTAGAAAAGAAGTCAAAATAATGTAATTTTACAGAGCAGAATATCAGTAAACTAACACAATAAACTGACCTAACCAAATAGGACATGAGGGCAACTTATGTAGTAACTGGAACATACCAATAATCAATAACCAAACAAAGACAGAAGTCAAACTAAACCAAGGGTGTTTCTCATTTGCCAGGATCCTTCCTCCAGAGTTAGCCCCTCTGAAGCAAAGCTGAGTGCCCTGCTAACGTGGCATCTGAGCGCTTTTGGAACATGCTCTGGAGTGTGTGTCACGTGATCAAATACTGCATGATAAAAACATGGGTCTAAAATGAAAACAACTTTTTTAGGAGTGGAAAGTGGTCCGACAGCGGAATGTGAACATGTTTTTGCAGAGTTTTCCCATGTCTCTACATTTTGGTGAGATTAAAAAATAGATCTTACAAAAATACTTTGAAAAGATGCCATATTAAACAAAATCATCAGCTATCAGCAGGTCTAATTTGTTCCTATAAACAAATGTACATCAATATAATAATGTAAATATAGCAAAATAAGTTAAATTTAAACAATCAGAAACAGCAATTAGACTATTTTAATATTAAATTTCCTTGATGCAGAGCCTAAAATGTGATTTTTAATGTGTGTCTCTTTATCCTGTTATTTCCTGCAGTGTGGGACACAGTGGTAATATATTTTATTATTTTTATTGTAGGGACTTAAATATCGTATTTAAGTTTGTCTTAATTGTTAAATAAAATTTGCAAAAATTGGGAGTGGTTGCAGTGCATTGTGGGCAATTTGTAGCGAGGTGAGGCTGCGGAGAATCCACAGGTGCATCCTTCATGAGTTAGCCAAATGAAGGAGACGAGCTCTGGAGGATGTGGGGGATTTAACCATTTGGGACAGCGCTGATGATGTGGATCACTCCGAAGTGGTTCAGCCGCGAAGGATCCAGACAAATGAGAAACACCTTAAGAGTCAAACAAAGGCAGCTCAAACCAAATCCTCCTCTGTCATGGTCTGATCCTCATTCAGGCCGCCTCTTACTCATCTAGGCCCACCCTCAGCCTCTTCTCAAAGAAACAGAACCAGGGATTATGAACACCAAGATGCCAACCACTAGACAGTTATGAAAATGATTTAGTATGTGCTCCAAACATAAGATGAAAATGACTAAATGACAAAAAATTAAATGTGAAACGATGCATGTGTGGTGTGCTGAGGCTTTAGTGCACTGCCAGTCTTAAAAGTCAGTTGCACCGCTTTGACTGTAGACAATAGGCTCTTTGATAGTTCCTGTCCTTGACCTTGCTACACCCAAGACAGTTGTGTCTAAGAGATACATACAAATGAGAGACAGCCTCCACCTGCTTCTGAATGATAACCACTCATTCCAAACTTTTTACTTTTTATTTTTACTCCCACTTCCTTTAACGTGGTGAGGTTTGGCCTGTTTTGGATCAGCTACAGTACAGTATAGACGTGGACAGCCATTCACTCTCATCTCGATGCGATCTTTAAGCTTTCATAGCAACTGTAACTTTTGCCAGCAGCTCGCTCTCGGCTCCAAGTATAGATCATGGCCCTGTGAGGTAATGCCAAAAAGTTTGTGAGAGCAAAAGTAGCTTAGAAAAATCCCACATATCATTGCTTTTCTAAGAGCGGGTGATGCATAATCAGATATACTCTACCTCTAGTGGAAACTGCAACAATTGAAATAAATAAGTAGTTTCTTACCGCTTGCACATTCACAATGATTTTCAACCAAATCACTGCTACAAGCCAAAAATACTTACAAAAGGAATATGATATCCACTCAATATAAAGTCTATGAATGCTTGTAGCTGGAGTTGAACATATGGCTTATCGCTTCAATGCAGCGAGTGAGTTTAAGTCTGCCTCAGCCTCCACCCAGTGTAAAATGCACGGGCTTGCTTTGCTCATCTATCATGCATGCACCATCTGTCTAGGGCAGCAGTTCTCAAACTGCGGTCCGGGTACCACTGGAGGTACACAGGGTACTTCTGGTGGTACTAAGGAATGTTTTACGAGTTATGATTTAGTCTAAGTGAGGGTTACGTGCTGTTTAGTCCTGGTTTAAATTTAAATGTTACTTGAGGATGTTTTTTTATCCTTTCATTATTATTATAATTTTTTTATTATTATTGTTTTTGTGGCTTTACTGCTTTGTATTGGTAATATAACCCCTCTCTCAGTACATGTTTCTGGGACAGATAGTGATTAACCCAGCCATTCCCAAAATCAAGAGAGTCACAAAAAATCCCCAAATCCCATATGGATCTCAACAATACAATTTCACAAATGCAAAATACATTATGTTATGTTTTTCTCCATAGATTTTATATTGTTGGCTAAAAAATGTTTTAAGGTAATATTTTTAAGTATATAACTGTAAGTCTTTTCAAACTTAATTTCTTTTGATTTAAGTTTCCTCTGGGTGTTCCATCTACCACTAAAAACATGACTCCCCTGCAAAAGAGATTCTTAATCTCAATGGGACTTTCTTGGTTAAACAAAGGTCAAATAAAAAGAAAGGTTTCTGCATGTATTATTCCAGTTTCAGTCCTGGTTTAGTCCTTGTTTAGTCCAGATTATGTACTATTTAGACTTGGTTTCAACCTGGTTTAGTCCAGTTTTGGTCCTAGTTGGTTCTGGTTTTAGTCCTGGTTTAGATCTGGTTTAGTCCTAGTTTAGTCTTGGTTTTAGTCCTGATTTAGTCAAGGAAAAGTTCGGATGTAGCCATGGTTTAGTGCAGTTTCAGTCCTAGTTGAGTGCTGGTTTTGTCCTAGTTTAGTCCTGGTTCAGTCGAGTTTCAGTCCTAGTTTAATCCTGGTTTAATCATAGTTTAGATCTGGTTTAGTCCTTATTTTGTGTTGTTTAGTCCTGATTTGGTTCTAGAAAAGTTCTGATTTTATGTCCTGGTTTAGTCCTTGTTATGTCCTTGCTTTGTGCTGCTTCAGTCCTGGTTTAGTCCCTGTTTTACCCTTATTTAATAATGCTCATTTTAGTCCATGAAGAATTCGAAAGCCAAATATTTTCTAAGATGGTGCTTCACTGTTCTACAAGATCTGTTGCACTTTTCCTTCCTTTTCCTAACCCCCTTGTAACCATTGTTTCTTTTTATTTTTCCTTTTGCTGTCTTTAAAATATCTAGATCCAGTCTGCAATGAGGTGACACGGGTGTACAGCATGTCAAATTAGCAAGTCGTCCATTTTACCCAGAAATGTGTAGGATTTCTACAAAGCAGTGTCTGGATCCAGAGAGAGGCGCGCTGTGTAATCTTCTGGGTTAAATAAAGGTCAAATAAAAAGAAAGGTTTCTGCATGTATTAGCCCAGTTTCGATCCTGGTTTAGTCCTTGTTTATACTACTTTGGTATTTCAAGAGAGAAAAGCAAATTTTAACAATATATTCAGTTTAGCATGTAAACTTCTCATTTTTACTAGTTTGGGAAGACAAAAAAATAGATATCTATTTTTGTCTTTTGGTACTACTGCTGACCAGCTGTATATTCCAATCAATACTATTTTAAAATTAGTACTGGCACTGGGAATGCTGCAATATGCTAAAATGTGACTGTCAGACTTGATCTTGATTGTAGTCAGTTTTAATAAAACAGTCAGAATGCTTGCTTAGTTATTGCACATGTTTTGGCTGGACATGCAAACATTTTTTTTTTTTTTTTTTTTTTTTTACTTTTTAAAAATGTATGTCAATTAAACTCTAACTTTGGTCACTTGTTTCTGATTTCATATTCCCTCCTGCTCACCTTTCCAATGTAATTTTGATGGACAGTGCTCTCAAATTGCTGTAAAGCTGATGACAAAACGATGTATTTCTGTAGTTGTGTAAAGGCCGTTGTCTCCACCAAGGCTAAATTTGAATTTAAAAAAAAGTTTATCTAGTTCTATTTATAAATTTGCTTATAAAGTCATGTGTTATGGGGAGCCAGGGTACAAATACATTTGGACTTAACTCTACATGTACTGTAAGTAATTATTCACTGGCTTCCACAAACAAAGAAATGCATTTATATTTGTCTCCACATTTCCATATTTCTGTACTGTCTATAGGTCACTGACAGTTCACTCTTATGACCACAGCCTCTGTGCCATTTTCCTTTGCCTCTAATGACTAACGCTCTATAATTGCTCTGGTTTATGTTAGCAAACAAACTGTCCCTTTTATGCATGGAAAGCCCCTTTTTGGAGGCGACTTGAGTTCGGTCCCTTCTCTCGCTTTTCTTGAGAACAGCTGCTGTGTCCCGAGGCGAGATTACACAGCGCGCCTCTCTCTGGATCCAGACACTGCTTTGTAGAAATCCTACACATTTCTGGGTAAAATGGACGACTTGCTAATTTGACATGCTGTACACCCGTGTCACCTCATTACCAACTGGATCCAGATATTTTAAAGACAGCGAAAGGAAAAATAAAAAAGAAACAATGGTTACAAGGGGGTTAGGAAGAGGAAGGAAAAGTGCAACAGATCTTGTAGAACAGTGAAGCACCATCTTAGAAAATATTTGGCTTTCGAATTCTTCATGGACTAAAATGAGCATTATTAAATAAGGGCAAAACAAGGACTAAACCAGGACTAAACCCAGGACTAATCTCAGACAATACCAGGTCTAAACCAGGACTGAAGCAGCACAAGGCAAGGTCATAACAAGGACTAAACCAAAGATACACCAGTATTAACCAAATTTAAAACCCAGACTGAGACTGCACTAAACTGAGAATAAATTTGGACTAAACCAGGAAATAAAATCAGGACTAAATCAGAACTTTTCTAGGACCAAACCAGGACTAAACAGCACAAAATAAGGACTGAACTAGATCTAAACTATGACTAAACCAGGACTAAACTAGGACTGAAACTGCACTAAACCAGGGCTACATCAGAACTTTTCCTTGATTAAACCGGAACTAAAACAAAACTAGGACTAAACCACAGCTAAGCCAGGACTAAACCAGGACTAAAACCAGGACCAGCTAAGACCGAAACTGGACTAAACCAGGTTGAAACCAAGTGTAAACAGTACAAACAAGAGGCATTCTAAATAATACCCTGTAAGTGACATGGTGCATTTCACTGCATCTCACTAGGACAGCTCAGAGTGAGGTTGCATTGTAATAACTTGACTCTGGTTCAGGATGACATATGGTGGCCCAACTTTGAAAAGAACAGATCCAATGTGACTCATCTTCTCTATATATATATTTCAGGGCATTTTTAGCCTTTACTTGACAGATCTACAAAGCTTTGACATAGGTTAAGCCGAGGTCTCATCTCACATTACTGTATGTGGTAACCAAGAAATGTGTGAGCAGGTGAACTGTCGAGTGGCCGCTTGAATTGAATAGAGCTGCAATCATTTTCAGCTTCAGCTTTTTTTCTATCTATCTAGGCAAGTTGGATGAAGTGTCATGTCTAAGAAAACAGCTGCAGTATGCAATGCTGGTAGCTGGGATTGAACCACCAACCTTCTGGCTTGTGGGTGAACTGCTCTACCTACTGAGCTACTGCAACTCCATTTATGTGACAATTGCTTTTGACACTTCTACAGTTACAAAAGTTGGGAAACTTGCTGTAGATATTTGTGAGGGCTTCATGTTCAGCACCATGGAGAGCGAACAACGCAAGATCATGGTTTTGGCTCCATTTAATTTAGCTTTACACCGTACTGTTTTACTCAACACACCTTTAGGTTATAATGTGAATGTATCCAGTGAGGTACATAAGCCAGTCTGACAGTGAGATCTGGTGCAGCTGTTATTTGACAAATCCTCTGCGTAGTCAGTGGGAGGGGAACAACACGTCTCCACTACCGCAGCGTTGCATAATTCCTCTCCCCAGCCAGACGTGTGTACAAATTATGGACAGCCCGCACTCAAGACAGTGAACTGCTCTCATAACATCTCCAAATACATCTTCCTGGGAGTCCATTCCCACTGGGAGCGCTATTGCTGAGGCATTGCCAACACCTTTTGTAACACTCTGATCAAAGCCCAAAAAAACGGGGCTAGAGGAACATCTCAAAAGTTCATGTTGCAGATGAAGGAAAGTATCTTTTCACAGCTCCAAAACACCATCAGTTGACACTTCAAAGCTCAATTGGTGACCTACTTTTGTGCAGCCAATTATGTTACGTCTCCCTCTTGCATCCTTTTTTTATAAGTGGGTCAAGAAACATGAGAAATCTGAAAATAACTGAGCAAAAAGTTTGGGATGTTCTTTTTTTATTTTTATTATTATTATACACAAAGTATGATATACATTTGTTCTATTCTGACTGATGATTTATACATGTTTTGAACCGGATGAATTAAATATGAATCACTTAGATAAGGAGAAAGATCTATGTTGCTATATATAAAAAGAGTGGAGCATATGGGATGAGTTTTAAACGCTGTCTCTTGGTGCAGAAAATGTATATCTGGTTATGTGAAGTCAAGTATCTGTTAAGTCAGATGCATGCAGCAGTCTGTGGGATGAGGATACATGGATACAGTGTTGCAGCTCATATGTATGTACGGGATCCACTGAAATATATAGGAATTAGAAATGACAAAGCTAGATCATAAAACAGAAGGTTGTCAACGATATTTTAACTGACTTTTTCTATTTTTAGGTTGAAAATTAATGCATTTCTTATAGGCGTTAGAGGTGTTATAGGTTTTTACTCCTGACACAACCTTTACTATTTGTTCTGGACTGGCACAAACTGTACGCTGACTTGAGACCCCTTGTGGCTGGATTGACTGAATGAACTAATGTTACCCAGGGCTTTCTGTATTTAGTATTTAGTTAGTTTTTTTTAAATATAAGTTCTTTAAAGGCTCAATGCCACTATTCAACATGAAGTCAGCCATTATCAACCTTTATGTCAGCTTCATGGTTTACCTGTATGGTGAACAATTTCAGCCAATATAGTACATGACCTGTTCGCATGTTGCTTTTAAGTGTCACTGGTTCATATTCAACAAGCGCGAGGCTGTGAATAATTAACTATAGGTGATAAATTTAAATTAAAAGACTAACAAATGAATATGTGTTATTTTGGGTTTAGTACATCTGTCAGTCCAACCCTTTGTTTGTTTTAAGTGATTAGAAGGTAAAACAAATTAAAACTGAAATTTATTGCCATGACCTGATGTGGCCTAGGCTGAAAAACCACTGTAACTTACATTTAATTTGTTTCACAGAGGCAAGTGGGGACAACATTTTGGACACAGGTAAAAGAATAAAATAAAATAAAAAAATTAAAAATAAATAAATAAAATAAAATCTTCTTTAACCCTTGTGCACCATTTTTAAAAGTTATGTTGTTACTGTTAAGTGACAAAAGTGTCTCTGTCACAAAACATACAACATACTTTTATATTTTTTCAGAATTTTTCACTCTTTTTACTCCAGTGTATGTAATAGCGTCTAAATGTTTTGAGTAAAAAACAAACAACAGACACACAATTATAATTTTAATATTTTCAATGCAAAGGGTATTTTTTTTTAGAGGGGGTGGGCGTTTACAACCTCGGGTATGTTGCAGATTACCAATAACATTCATTTTTAGGGATCATTTACTCCTGTGCTATGTAGAATCTAAAAACCAACTCCCTTTAAACTGGTTGTAACTTTTTGTTACTACAAAAAAAAAAAAAAAAAAAAAAATCCCAAATCCATCTAAATTGTTGTGTTGTTGGTGAACTCTGACATACTCAAGGCTGTAATAATCACCCCTAAAAAAATCCACTTTGCATTGAGAATATTGAAAATATAAAATTTTTTGTGTATATTTTTTATTTTAAAAATTATATGTTATTACATACACTAGCATAAGAGGGTTAAAATTCTGAAAATAATTAAATATTTGGTATTTATGATCAGGGCAGAAATTGATTAAAAGATTTATGCAAAAAAAGTAGAAAAAACATTAATGTAAACATTTTTTATTATGTTTTGTTGATGAGGACACTTTTGTCACTTAACAGGAGCAACATAACAAATTTAGTTAGCGAGTGTAAAAATTAAGTAATTTGTAAGTAATTTGATTTGTGTTTAGAACATCAACATTAGTGATAAAATACACACCTGAGCCACATTTCATAAAAAAAAGTTAGAACTACTGCAAAGTTATCAAAAAAATAACATTTGAAAGGACACTTTTGTCATTGGTGCACAGGGGTTAAATACAACACCTGAGTTGACTTTGTAAAACTCCTCACAAGCACATCAGACACATATAGTATGACTGATTACTTTTGACTTCATGAATATCCATGACACTGGCTCCCCCCTCGGCACAATCTGCTGCTAAACAGTTGTCTGGACTTGATTAATGGAAGCTGCCTGACAGCCAACAATAGCTCCACTGCCTCTGTTCCTCTAAGAAACGCCACACAAAACAAAGACTGTCGACTTGTGTTTATTTTCGGTAATCTCATCATGAGGTGTATAGCTGTGCATTTGTTCTGTGTGACTCATCCTGTACTGTAGCTACACATATACACCATGCAAGCCTCTGAGTGTGAGTAGTAATTGTTTGCTCATTATTGAAAAAAAATGGCATGGTCTTAGGATGATGGGTCATGGGACAAAGCTTTAATTTATTAACATTATTAGTGTTGATACAATCTATAAACTGTTTGAATGCTACCTGGTCTTAATCCTGAAATATGGCAGTGAGACTTGGACCATCAATAGAGCCACATATAACGCACAATAACGTAACACATTAATGCTGCAAATATGTGGTTCTTGAAAAAAGATGCAGAAGATCTCATGAGTCAATAAAGTCACCAATGAAGATGCTTTAAGAGGAGCAGGAACACAAAGGGCCCTCTACAAAAAGATCAGACAGAGCCAAGCAACATTCTTTGGGTATTACTGTACAAATCCAATTAATGGATCAAAATTACAAATACAGTGAGAAATACATTTTACATACAAAGGTTCCAATGGCATATCACTTTTTTACCAATATTTAATACAGTTAGCAACATCTTAATACGTTTGTTGATTCTATACAATGGTATATTAAAGTATTCCTTATAATAATCATAATAATAATAATAATAATAATAATAATAATGAATCAGCCTTTAGCACTTTACTAGACACTCAGAGTCGCTTTACATGTTGGTGCATTATTCAGTCACTCCTCAGTCACACTTGGTGGTGGTGAGCTCTTTTTGCACACAGCCCTGGGGCAGACTGATGGAGATGTGGCTGCCAATCTGCTATTCGTTACACTAACACATTCATACAGGCAAGGTGGGTGAAGTGTCTTGCCCAAGGACACAACTGCAGTATGCAATGCTGGTGGTGGGGATCATACCACCAACTTCCTGGTTAACACTCGGGCTAACAGCTCTGCCTACTGAACGACTGCTTCTTGTGCCATGAAACTGCTTGACCAGAAATAACTTTATATGTCTGTGAAACCGTTATTAAGCTTAATCAGTTATAATATGTCTGTGTGAAATGCTTGGTAAGGTTCTGATATCCTCATAAACACAAATAATGAAAAAGCAGTTGGAGTGGTGCAGTTCAGCACCATGGACAGCGAACAGTGTATGAAATATTTAGCACTGGCAGCATGCAATAATGAAAGCTGCTTATGTGTCAAAGAGAGAAAATATTTAAAACTTTACTTAATTTTCAACTTTATTTCTTAAAGTTCCTATATATAATGCTTTTGTCAGCTTATTAAAATAGGTCTGGACACCTTTGCATTATCAGTAGTTCATGTTTTATAATTTAAAATAATGTATATGTATGGAAAACATCTTTTTGGGGAGCTGTTATTCTGTGATTACATGAGAACACTTTGATTAGGTGAGTGTCACCCCCTGCTGGCAATGGTGGGGAATTAACAGAGCATAAAAAGGCTAATTAGCACAGCTAGTAGCAGCATGAGTCCAGTGATGGTGTAAGGGCAGGTGAAAATAAGATTATAACAAGCTCCAAAAAGTTGATTTAACATAATAAGGGGCTTTTAATGAATTTGAAACATTAACATTGCATTAGCTTTCCATAATGTGGCATTGAGCTGCATCAAGCAATACCATCTGCCTGCTTTCACAAATGCTGTACAAATATCCAAGTAATTTTTTTTTTTTTTTTTTTTTTTTTTCAGTGTGTGGGTGTGACATGCAGCTTTACAAGAGGCTCTTTTTACAATGTGTGCACAACAGGAGCCTGAAACTTCACAGAGAACTACTGTCTTCTGCTCCAGGAAAGCCTTGGGTTAACATGAGCCTACATATATATATATAAGGAAAATAAAAAAGCCCAAAGAAAAACAAGGACAGACGTGAGGAAATCAGGCTGCTTTAAAACTCTATTACAACCCCAAAATATCCAATAAAACACAAGACAAACAGTGGGCTGAGCTGAATCACAAATGCAAGGGTGAGTGAAGGAAATTGGGAGGATAAAGCTGCTTAACAATTCATTTGAGTCGCTATTTCTACAAAACAAGTCAAAGACAAACACCTCCACCACAAGCGGCGGGCATCTGTCTGCTAAATTCTCTGAGTTAACAAGGCGTGAAGTGTTAGTGCCAGCCCATATCTCACCTTCCTCTCTCTTGGCTCTTATTTTAGAACAACAGTCCAACTTTATTTCACTTCTCTTTAACTGCCTGACTGGGTTGAAGCATGGTTTTATATTTTGTGCCAAAGCTCATAGGATTGTAAACAGCTGAAGTTACCTCTCAGTCTAATAATGCTGTAAATGATTTCCCAGATGACACTAGAACTGAATAAAAAAAACATTATTTATACATGTCATGTCACGTCATAAGGATAAATGTTTTTCAGACCTAAATTTGCTCAAAATATTCTCTTGGTTTCCTTTCAGACCATAAAGTGTCAAAAAAAGAAGTTACACCTCGACTCAGACCTGTCACCAAGGAAGCAGTCGGTTAAACTTGCCAACTATTCAAAAAGTCAATTTTATCATCATTTGGAGCAACCTAAATCATGTTACCATAGCAACAAAAGGTGCATGCTCCAACCTCTGTCTATATTTTACTAAATGACTGGCTCTGATAACATTTTCTGGCATCTCAAGTACATCAAAAAGTCTGTTCAAGACATTTTTTATATATTTCCATGGCAACAAAGACACTGTCAATGTATCATATATCAAGGTTGTATGGGAAATTATGGAACATTCAACTGAGATGGAAAAATTTTCCATTGCTTTAAAAAATAAAAAGAAGAAGGAGAAAAAAAAGTCACCTTATTCTGAATAAAATTGAATTAAATAAAATGTAGCACATTAAAGTAAATAAGCAACATATTCATAGAGCTATATATTTTTTGTCAATGAGATGACATCTGCAAAGGCATTGGCCCTATCTCACAATGGGTAAAGACATAGTGCCATAGTGGATCTTCTAGGTCAGGGGTAAATTCTCTATACCAGTGGTTCTCAACTGATCTGGCTTCGGGACCCACCATCACTCTATGATGACAAGCCGCGACCCAAATACAAAAGATATGGAGAAAAATTCAGAGATATCTCAGGAAAATTAAGAGATATTGAGAAAAAATGAAGACATATTTCAGGAAAATTAGAAGATATTGAGGAAAATTAAGCAGTACTCACATCAACCTTAGGTATAACAGTAACCTTATAGAACTGGATTTTTTGCTCTGGTTGAGTTTCTTTTATATTATTCTATTCTATATGTCCCACACTGCCACCTACTGTTAAGGAGGGGTTAGGTTTTTTGTTTTTTTTTTGCCCTGGCAAAGGCTCGCGACCCACCGAAAACAGTTCTGCGACCCACTTTTGGGTCCCGACCCACCAGTTGAGAACCACTGCTCTATACCACTGAGCCACAACACCCTGAAAAAAGGAATGAATACATAGTGATGGAAGAAGATTTTAAGAAACCAAAATCCAACTAAGTGACGATTTTGAATAAAGTTTGTTTTTCCTATGAGTGCTTCTACCAGCTCCCACAGGTTTGGAGAAATGTCCAGTCACAACATAAAAAAAATAAATACATCTCAGAGCACTGGTTGTTTCTTTATGCTGGCCACCATTGCCCTGTGAATGGATAAAAGCTACTCCCAGAGCTCCCACTAAAACCAACCATTTCCAGACCTAATGCATCTGGTTACCCTTCTGACTCTGCCCTTATTTGTTAAAGGCTGGACCTGCCACTAAAATACATCCAATTACATGAATACATTGCACATAATAGCTTTACAGATCCTTTTGTGTATAATTTAAGCTGGCTTTAATGATGACATGTTTGGCCTATTTGCGGTGTAGGAGCATGCCCATGAGCCCAGATTGCCTCTAGCATTACACAGGCATTCTAGGCCATTTGGCAAGCTCTACTGTAGTGTGTGACCAGGAGCGACCAGCCCTGAGGAGGAGGAAGACAGAAGAACAGGACGGCTACTGGCAAAATGCACTCGGAAATAATCACCCACCCACCAAGGTCTGCAAATACAGCCACCCACTACTTCTCTGTCTTATACAGTTTAGCCTTGCTCAACAAAATACACTGATCAGGCGTAACATTATGACAATCTGTCTGTTATCTCTGATCCTAATGTTGTGTGTTGTTGTGACCACCTGCCTAATACACAGCCCCATGCACAACAAACTGTGATTCAGACATCTTTAACCTTTTTACCAATCTGAGCTATAACAACTCGTCTGTTGGATCAGCCCATGGGCATCTCATGGGTCAGACTTTGCTTCCTCATGTGCATCACCTGTCATCAGTTTACTACTGTTCCTTCTTTGGATCACTTTTGATAGATACTGGCCACTGCGGACACCCCACAAGAGCTGCAGTTTTGGAGATGCGCTGACCCAGTTGTTGGTCCTTGTCAAACTTGCTCAAATCCTTTTTTTCTGCTTCTAAAACATCAACTTTGAGGACTTGGTGCAAGCTGTGGGATGATAAATGATTATATCACTCAACACGATGAAAAAAGTAATAATAATTGCCATATCAGATAATTGCCATTATCCTCACATGAGAGACGTGTGCCCTCCACTATTCACTATGTTTACATGCAAAGCATTCTCCAAGAAGGCTCAAAGCTTGTCTTCAGTCCAATTTCTCCAGAACTGATTAAAAAACTTGACCTACAGCAGAGCAGACAGATGGACTGAGGCATACAATGGACTGTGAGGCATTCAAGTCGTCTGAGGAATTAACAGTAGCCCTAAATATTTGCAGTGTTACATACTAATCATAAGTTTACCATTAAATATAAAAAGTAGCACTTTTACTTTACAAAATGAAATTTAATAAAGTTAGAAAATGCGTGTCTCACACAGCCCCATAAACGTATCTAAACTACTGCTTCTATGCTTTAACTTTTAAACTTTTACAATGCATTGATCTAAAATATGTATTTCTGTGATCTATGCGTTGTGCTGACAGTATTGCTACTGACTCACTACTGTTGTTTGAATGTCACTCCTACCTTCATTGAAGTACACTGTACTCGCTGCAGCAGTAAACTGTGTTATCCAGGTCACTACAGCTGTTGTTTATGTGCATTCTAAATTTTGGCCACAAGGGGGAGCCATATTTTGCAACCATTTATCCAAAAATCATAAACTTGAGTCTGTTGTGTCACGGTAAAGTTAGTCCAGTTTGTTTTAGCTACATTTTCAAACTATAAGAATAATTTCATAATTATCGAGATAATATTGGTAATCACAATTATTGTGGCCAAGATAATCGTGACATAAAATTCTAACATCGCCCCATGCCTTACACATCCCGCCCACTAACAGGTGGCAAAGTAGAAAGCATTTGATTATTCAGACAATAATCTTCTTCTGCTAAGTCAAGTCAAGTGCTAATCTGCTGTGGGATTTCCAAGAAGGCAAAACAAACGCACAAAGATTAAACCTCAATTACAATTGGATAGACATTCAACTAATTAGAATTAGGAAGGCAATTCCAACATCTGCAAAGAAAGGATGTTCATCTGGCTGATCGCTTTCTTTCAGGGGCCACTACGACAAATCATTTGCATGGGTACTATGGCAGGGTTTATACCAGATGCCCTTCGCCATTTATCGAGGCTTGGGACTGGCACGTATTGTGGATTAGCAGTCCCCTGACCTCCCACAACTTAGTCACTTTACTAAGGAACCCACCAAAAACCCACCTGGAAAGCTTCTATTGAAAAAACACACAATTTGTCATCCAACTTTCACAATACTCTATTGAGAACAATGAGTGACAGCTCACTTGCTGGCTGCTAGATTCAAAAATATATTTGTGATTATATTCAAATTGAAATCTTTTCTGAACCAAATCATTCACAATGTGTTCAGGTAAATGATGCCTTACTGGCTATTAATGCCTTTAGATGCACAGGCAGTAGCTATGGCTAAACACATTTCTCAAAGTGCATTGTGAATTTATGAACCCAGTGGCCAACTCCTGCATCTTTAGCAGTACATTATGGAGCTCCCGTCTGCTTCTCTAAATTGGAGTCCATGATTTTTCTAAACCCCAGACATTTATCTTATATAACAGCCAACTGGAAGAAACAACATCCTACCAAGCATACAGTGTATCTGACAGGTTTCAGTATTAGTTAGGCAAGATATTTTCTCATAACCACAGGACATTTATCTTGCCTCATAATGATGTGTTTATTTGTGTGGTCTTATGTTTATTGTTCCTATTTGGGAAACAATATATTAGGTTGAGAAAGGGTCTAGCAAACCAAACCAAAGACATACTCACATGAATTTAATACTTAGTAAGGTAAGAACTATTCTTTTTTTCCTTACAGGGTTAAGATTAGAATTTTCACGGCTTAATTGTTGTTGTAAATTGCAGTACAAGCTGAAGTGGCGCGCTGGCCAGGTCCAAGACAGAGACAGACTGTCTGTCTTGAGGTACAAGACACATAATGCTCTTCACTTCCCAGAATTAACATCATTATAATAGGCTTACCATTTTTTAGTTTTTTGTCTTGTGGGCTGTTCAGTTTGTCCACCATCCTTTCCTCTGCCAGAGTCTATAGCCTTAGCAATCTTGATGCCAGTTCCTAAACAATGCACTCTCTCCACAGGCTGACAGAACATCTTGTGTGGCTTGTTCCATAGTAGCATTTTGTTGTTAGACCAGTCTGTTCCACTCTGCAGCCCTGGTTTCTTGGGTATTTCAACTTTATTACTTTCTTGGTTTATGCCCTGGAGTTGTTCAGTTGTTGTTCACATAGGTTTGTTTCCTATTTATTTTACTCAAAAACTTTTGAAAATCTGTATAGTTTAAAGGCTTGACAGAGGCTAATGAGCTATGGGGTAACTCATGACTAATGACGTTTCATTTCCATTTAAAAAAATCTGTTATGGTGATGGTGTTATGGTTGATTAGTCTCCGTCAAGCCTTTCTGAAATAATGAATAAAATAATAAACAGAGTCTTCAATGAGACAGAAACATACTAAATCCTATGCTTTCAATCTTCAACAAAGTAAGCATAAAACCTTAAAAACATAATAAAACAAACTTGGCAACTAATTTCTGATGCCCCTATCATTGCCAGCACTATTTTAATTTTGTTAGTATGAGAAGCAGAAGATTCATGAACATTTGAAATAGTATCTCTACAAAGATCTACCCATCTACTATCAAACTAAAATATCTATACCCTTTGTGATTCTGGAAATTCATCTTTTTCATTTGTTTACAAGAAGAGGTCGAGTGACAGCTTACAAAATATTACTAGACCACAGACTTAAAGTCAGATAAATGCAGATTTTGTAAACAGTTCAAAAAAGAATTGGGCACAAAGACACTTTTATAAAAATAAATCTAGAAACTTTTCATAGACTATCTCGCCTAAAGCAATAGGATCAACAGAGGTGCTGCTTGTGTCCTTTGGTGCACAAAGCAACTAACTAGTGTTCCCCACTCGTGTATAAAGAATATTGTAGAAGATTGTAAGCACTGGTCTTTGAGTCCAGCGCAAACAGCTCACTGCCACGATTTATAAATTAGAAGCGTAATGCATAAACGTGAAGTAGTAGTAGTTGTTGGCTTTATATCACTATGGCTTCTTCTACAAATCTACACTAGGGCCCCTCATTGCTTAACTCTCAGCCCATCACCTAAGCTCCTCCCTGCACACTGCCTGCTTCTCCAGCTACACCTCTGTCTCAGCCAATCCCAAACCTTATCAACCATGTTCCCAGGCGTCCCAGCTTGTGCTTCACCCCACCTGCGCCCCATCACCGCCTCAGCAGCATCTAATCTGCCTGCCTTCTGCCTCTCCAGAGAAGCAGCCGTCCACTTCTCTGCATGCCTCCACCTCTCTGGCTATTCCTCTCACCACCACCACCAGTCTCTGGGCTGTGGGGGGAAGACACAAATGCGCACTCAGCTCAGTTCATATTCACCATTGCATATTGTCTTCCCTGCTGGGGTCTAAGTGCCAAATGTTTTATAATGCTTTACACAATAAAGACATCAAAATGCATGCATTATCGTCTCTGTTTGAGTCTCTCTAGGTTGAAATACAATAACATACTCACACCTGCTACACACAATACCACCATAACCATAAATGTTTTGCATATGATTTCTCCAATTCAGCATGATCAGCTTGAGTTTAGCATAAATTTTATTAGATAACTAAAGGAAAAGTATTGTCAAAAGTAGTTTTTTTTGTTTGTTGTTTTTTTTCTCAGCCTGCTAGCTGGGCAAACAAGTCATGCGCATCCTCAACTTCTCACTGCCAGAAGCATAACTTGTCTTTGTTTTGACCAAGCTGCTCTCACTTGTTTGTTTACATGAGAGCACCGCACTTTCACTAAGAGTAAGAGGTGGGGCCCCTTAAGGGACTGGCCTACCACTGCCATTGCAAACTTGTCACTGCTGTGGTGAATTTGTAGTGATTCTAAGTTGATCTGGGCCCAAGCTTTTACCTGCCCTAACCTGTTGGCAAGTAGAGGGTGAAAACAGAGCACAGTAACCTTTTCTCCTTAAAGGTACTGTAAGGTGCATGCACTTATCTTAGGGTTGCCAGTCACAGCGTGCTGCTCTCTGTCCTAATGGACTATCAACACTTGATGACCATGGAAATGAGAAGTCCTATGTGGGGGAGATGGTGAATATTCATAGGACCACTGAAATGTACCAAAGATAATAATGTCTGTTATAAGAAATAACCACTGTTCCTTCTCCAGCTCCGTGCTACACTACAGAAACACAAGGCTTAACAGCTAAACTTCAGACAACATGGACATGCCAGACCTTGTTTTAAAGCTTAGATTCTCCACAATCCAGTTACTGAATTCATTTTACAGTCAGAATGAGCTCCTAAGCACAATTTAGTGATGGCCTCAGTGTTTAACAGATAATAACTACTTGACTCTGCACTAATAATATTTTCAGAACATCCTTCAAGATTAGGAAGAGCTGTGTGAATGTCAGGACTGAATGTTCATTTACTAAAATGCATTGAAAACAATGTTAAAAAAGCTATCTTCCCCAATGCTAAATGAAGCTGTGGGTTGAATAAAGCACCCTGCATCTCCCTATTCCACTTGTGGGCCAAAAACAACACTTGCAAGTATGAGCATTCATTTTGAGTCCAGCTTTACAGAGTCAACTCCCCGCGAAATTACACGTTTCCATTTTGAGAGCTGACATGGGTGGCGCCGCGTTTTAATTGCGACAAGACTGTGGAGGATGGAAACATAAATTGAACACAAACTCCGAAGTATTGCAGGTGTTGATATAATGATAAAAAAAACTCAAGGACAGAAAACTTTGCGGAAACTAATTAAAAGTGGATGTTTATGTGGGCAGCTTGCTGTTTTGATTGTTAGTGAAGGTGAGTGAATGACAAAGGCAGAGCGACAGCTGTACTTTTCCATAAAATATTCATCCAACGATATCTCTTTAAGGCTCGGATTTTATTCACCTGCGCTGCGTGTCCGAGGAATAAAAAGCAAAAATAATCTTGCTTTGAATCTGGCAAGTATCAGTTTATTTAAACTCAATATTTCCCTATACGTTCTGGCTTATAAAGGAGGATATTTTGCCTCCATTACCCAGGCACCATTGTGGGCACACATTGTGCTGGAGTACAAATGCGAGGGTTGCCGGCTTCAGCACACATTGGCTGATCATTTTTGGGATGCATATGGTAGGAGGGCAGTGCGTGTGGGTGAAGATAGCAGAAGATGAAGGCAGCGAGAAATTCTAATTTGCTCAGAGTTGCATGGTAAATATTTTTTTGCTGATATGTTTACAGAAAGGCAGGCGGGTGGAATACTTAGCAGTTGGTGAGTGTTTTTTTTGCACAAGTCACTACTTAAAATTCAGCTCAGATGTAAAACGTGTCAAAAACAGTGTGCTCCAAATACTGCTGCCGTGTGACTCCGGGAATTGCCTGTAATTTTGGCTCATAGTAAACAAAGACTTCTCAAAAACAACAAAAGCTGAGCTGTGTGCAAACAACACTGACACTGACATTGATGGGGCCACTTAGTTGACACACCAGGTTTCCCATAACCCTAGTGCTAAAGAGCTTATTATGCTAACTCAACTTTTCTGAGTTTTTTTACCATATTATAATGTTTACTTGTCAAAAACATGCCCAGAGTTGTATTTTGTTTCATATATGCATGTTACACACACAAGAATGGTGCAAAAAGACAGGCTGCGTAAGTGATTTTAAACATGTAATCAAAATAACAAATGACATTTATCACAATTGCTTTTTAAAGTCTGTAAAGCAATTGCAGAATATAATACATATAGTGTATATCTGTCTTTTGCATATCAGCTATAGCAATGTTTCGCAAGCAGGTACTGTACTGTATCACTAGTGGTGTACGAATGCTTCTTCTAGTGGTATTCAGAAGTCAGGACAAGTCTTGATAGAGTTTAGTTTATTTAGTGGCAGTTTTATTACTACTTTAGCTGGGGTAGTTCTGGTTTAGCTCTGCTTTGCTTAGTCCTGATTTAGTGCAGGTTTAGTCTGATTTAGTGTTAATCCTGCTGTGATTTAGTCAAAATCTAGTATAATTTCAGCCCATTAAAGATGGCAAATGCAAGACAAAAATGGTGTGAGGTGGTACTAGGTGTGAAAAGTTTGAGAACCAATGATCTATAGCATAAATAGTTTGCAAAAACTTTCCAGGCTACTGTAAAAGTTATGATAATCATCCATTGATCTTTCCATCATAAACTTCATAAACACTTAAACGTTTTTGATCGACCAGTTTACTTTCCAACTGAGTTTCACCAATAAGGAATATACATAATCCTTGAGTTAACATTTTCAAAGGATAAGCTCCTACTATAATGCTGTTTATGGCAATGCCTGACATGTTTCTTTATCACACCATTCATTTTTAATGTCTCCACTGAGTTCAGAAGAGGACACGATGGTCCATTTACTCATGTATCTTGCACTTTGGGAATAAAAACTGTGTTTTATGAATGCTGCTTCTCCTCATGTGCCCATTATAATCACATATGTCCCAATGAGTCACAACTGATTTTAAAGCAGCTGTAAAGCAATAATAAAGTTAGTTACAAGTTTTTCAACACTGATGAAGCTGTGGCGATAAGAAAGTTTAGGTATTGCTTTTTTATAGTCTTTCTTAACACTGTACATGCCAAAATAATTATTACATTATTACAATTGCCATTAATAACATGAATATTTATTGCAGCCCCATATCCTCTGAGAACCAGTTGCACCTCACTGTGCTTTTGTAGAAGTTTCCAAAATTCTTCCCTTTGTGCAGAATGAAAGTGAATGTATATTTAATCATATTTTTGGCAAAAGTAGGGCTCCTTTGAACTTACTTTGCATATTGGGCATAGATGGATTATCCTGCGAGGGGATTTTAAGAGGGACCATTGTACACTCTGAAATAATTGCTTTTTCACACAACTTTGGCTACCATTTGGAGATACTGGTAACACTCTACGCTTCCATGAAAGAGATAAAAGTGCATAGAGCAGCTTTGATTCCTGGCTTTAAACCAGAAACTACAGCCATGTTTTTAGGGAATAAATTAGACCATTAGCATATTACTACCTTGATAGAAAGACTAGCATGATTTTTAACATTATAAAATAGAGAGTACCAATTTGTTTCAGCATAATGTTCAGATCATTAGCTAGAGCATGCTATACATTTTGGTAATTTTGTAATGAACCGCAAATATCATATCAAATCTGTTATTTCATACTATACCTCACTTACAACATTATAACCAAACTGAAGGCTACTATATCCCTCATTCCCTATCCTTCCTCCAGCTTTTCCTGCATGGTCCTGGCTACTGGCTATTTAATTTGAGCATTTATTTCAGTATTCAGTATTTATTCTGAACTTCTATACTTCAGATTATGAGATATGTATTGTGTAGTTGGTCCAGCAACCTTGAAAATCATTATCATCGAATTACATCTGTGGTTCGCTTTTAGAGAAGTGATTAGTTCCCCTGGCTTTGGTGTGGGACTCTCTCCAGTTACTTCTACAAAAAGAGATAACAGTATGGCCAATTTTGACTGCTACACACCTGAATCATGGTCTTTTTATATTATTTGTGTATTTTTTTAGCCATGTGGACTCAAACCAAACAAGCCACACTGCTGAATGAAGCATCTACCTTCCTTTGTACTCTCTTAATCCACTCGCTTCCCTACTCTTTCTAGTCCACAACAAGCAGATAATGCCTCACATTCCACCAACCAGGCGTCGAGATCTCATATCAGAGTTGATTGAAGATGCTTTAAACGGCACATAGTGAAGCGTGCATCTGTCAAACAAGTGGCAGTTCAGATAAGAGACAGTCAGGAGCAGCTCAAAATGGCACTTCACATTTTAGATAAAGTGTGTAGCTCTTTGTAAACCTCAGACCTTTGATCTGCAGTCAAATTCATCCCCATGGTTTTGCTTCATTCCCAAAATAAACAATGCCGAACCCTATAAAGCGCACTTTCTATATTGAGACGTTGGCTGATATTCTTAGCTGTATACAGACATCTCTATACCAGTGGGATCCCATGTACAATGTGCACACCGTTGACTTAACTTCACAGATGAGTTGACTTCACAGGGCTCCAGCTTGTTGTGTGTAAACATCAGTGTCTGGGGGGGATCGTGTGCTGGATGTTTCCTGTCAACTTCATCAATAAGTGACATCTCAGAAATGGTGCATCAAGGCCACTGACGGTAAATGGGACTGAAGTGTGGTGTGTTTGTAGTCTTGTGAAGAAGTAGGTCTCAGCTTTCAGTATGCAGGCTCCCATTGACTTCCATTTAAAGAGCAAAACACCAACTTTGACAAGCAAGCAACAATATGCTGCTGCAGTTAGGTTTTTTTAAGTTGCAAGAAGAATGTCAGACTTTCACAGATCGTAGCTGAATTTCACAGGCAAGAAAAAAATAGACGCACGTTGAAGAACTAGGCAGAGCAAAAAGCACATAAAAAAAATTTAGCACACAAAACAGAATGCAAAAAATAACAACAAAAAGCAGAGCAAGAAAATCTAACATCCTCAATTTTGGATTATTGCAAGAGAGAAAGGGACATCATGGACATCATGCACTGCGGCCTCACTTTTGAAAAAAATGTTTTTATTTATTTAGGGTTGTTTTTCACATTTTCAAAAACTAGGAGAGTGGATCTTTAATTATTCCATCCATCCATCTTCTTACAGGGCCGGGTCGCGGGGGCAGCAGTTTAAGCAGAGATGCCCAGACATCCCTCTCCACAGACAGTTCCTCCAGCTCTACCAGGGGGACCCCAAGGCGTTCCCCAGGCCCGCCGAGAGACATAGTCCCTCCAGCGTGTCCTAAGTCCTCTCCGGGACCTCCGCCCAGTGAGACATGCCCAGAACACCTCACCAGGGAGGTGACCAGGAGGCATCCAGAACAGATGCACGAGCCACCTCAACTGACTCCTCTCAATGTGGAGGATCAGCGGCTCTACTCCGAGATCCTCCTGCGTGACCGAGCTCCTCACCCTTTCTCTAAGGGAGTGCCCAACCACCCTGTGGAGAAAACTCATTTCGGCTGGGATCTTGTCCTTTCGGTCATGACCCAAAGCTCATGACCATAGATGAGAGTAGGAACGCAGGCCCACCAACCGTGGGAAGGACCATAAGGGGTCGGTGCTGTGCGACTGGGCAGCAGTCGACGGCAGGTGCCTCGGCAACCCAACCTGCAGGCACAGAATCTTGTTCTTGGGACATGGAATGTCACCTTTAATTATTATGACATGTATAACTGAGGCAGTAAGCCTCATCAGAAACCTAGTGTGGTGTTTTAGAACTCAAATTTGACTTTGGGCAATTGCTGACAATAAACCGCTTAAAAATGCACACATCAGTGGTTTTAACATCATTGTACCTTTTGGGCAGTTTCCTTAAAAATGTTAGATTTTAATCACAAAATCTCTTTTCTAAATGACAATATCTCTACTGTTATTTGCTGTAACTTAGTGTAACGCCATGCTTGTCTTTTTATCTCCAAATGTGTGAGAGATAGAGGATAATTTTGTAAGAATTAACTCCAGAGTTGTTCAGAGAGTAAAGCTCGTGCACTAACGCTCGCACAGCGCCCGGAGGTTCAGATCCCAGTGTGATGTGTGTGATGTTGTGGAAGGATATTGCAGAAGCCTCCTGCGAACAGACAGCCTTTCCACAGCTTACAGCAAACATAAAGACATCAAACCCAAAACACTGCTGGCTATAGTCTATTAAACTTAAACTGTACTTTCTGTATTTTGTTGTGAGAGGGGCCGTCACAGATGTTCACAAGTACAACTGGTAAAAGGACACTTTGCCTTTAAACTGAACAACGCTTGTATCTGTCTAATCTGAGCCAAAGTTTGTAATCAAATTTCCATGTAGACATTGACTAGCATTGCTTTTGATTACTGACACTACCATTTGACCATAAGACTAATGCAAGCTAGCTTTTAGGTAGTCTATCCTCAAATGTTATAAAGTAGTTCACTGTAGACATATTTACTCACCAGTCAAGCAGATAAGGTGCAAGTTCCAAATCTAAGACAAAGTGGAATTTTTTTGGGGGTTTTTTTGTGCCACCCCTCTTCCCCAGTGCCAAATTTACTGGTGGCTACTCAGCTGAAAAACCCCATGCGGCCCAGAAAGGATTTTTCCTATCGAGCGCAATGTGAAACCAAACGCCTGGTGTTCGGCTAACAGGACCCCTACAAATACAAAAAGGTCAGATTTTGCAGTGTTTATTATCTATTTTTATATGTGTGTTTTTTTTTTTTTGTTTTTTTTTTGTCATTTGGTGCAAACATAAAACAAGTACACTATAATAATAAACATGCAGGAATACAAGAAAATGAAATAAGCTATTGATGGACTAATCTAAATTTACAAAATTTATAGATGTGAACAAAACAATGTGTTTAAGTTGAGTTGTGTGTAATCATAAAATAGAATAAAGTATAAACGCTATCTAAACAGTATGAAAGACAATACAAATGAATATAAACAGGTACCAGATATGATTATGTACATTATAGTGCAAGATGTAAACAGTGGGGTAAAAAATGGCCGTAATAAAGTAAGAAAGTAACAATAGCAGCCAGGTTATTTAGTGTTTGTGAGTCCTACAGCACAAGAAATAAAACTGTTCTTGTGGGATCTTGAGGTTCTCGTCTGAATGGACCAAAGCCTCCTGCTGTGAACTGTGGTTCAAAAAGTCCACCTCCAGAGGGAGAGGGGTCAGGTGCGATCTGACCTGTGCAGGCCAGAGTCCTGGAGGTGTACAGGTCCTGGAGAGATGTTAGGCTGCAGCTGATCACCTTGTCAGCTGAACGCACACTGCTGCCAGGTTAAACAATCTTCACCTGCCGCAGAAAGAACATCCTCTGCTGGGCCATCTTGAGGAGGAGGCTGACTGTTGGCTCCCACATGAGGTCCTGGGTGATGGTGGCGCCTAGGAAGTGGACAGATGACATTGGGCATGGTTACTGAAAACAACGGTGGTCATGACGTCATTCACTATCCAGGTCTAAAAATACATCAACCTGACAAACAGCCAATAGAGTCCCGCATTTGAACAGGAACTGCTTTTATGGGAATATGTGATAGGCCAGAGCATTATAAGCTGAATTTTAATGTAGCTTGGATGACATCAAGGTATAGCTTTAATATCCTGTTATCTTTTTATTAATTTTTTTTTCTTCTGTTACACAAAAAGTGTAAGGCAAAATGATA
Organism: Bostrychus sinensis; assembly: GCA_020698575.1. Classification (NCBI taxonomy): domain Eukaryota; kingdom Metazoa; phylum Chordata; class Actinopteri; order Gobiiformes; family Eleotridae; genus Bostrychus; species Bostrychus sinensis. The sequence continues at coordinate 27,588,244 of CM036254.1, read as the reverse complement.
GGATAATTAAAATTACAGCCATTCCAAAAAATTAATCCATCCATTGTCTAGTCATATTTTAAAAACATGATTTTAAAAAGGGGGTTGCAAACAGACACTTTTTAAGAAGTTTATTTTTTACATATTTTTAAATAATTCTTGCTATGGAAACTCAACAGAAGCTGCTGGAACAGCCGTGGTGTGTGGACTGTACAGATCTTGACAGCTGGAGCAGAGCCAGGCCTGATCTGAGGAAGCACCGAGTGAAGAAGCCAAGCCCTGACAGGACTGGTTCCAGCCATAAAAAACATCCAGGGTCAAGGGATGGGGCAGCCAGCCAGTGCCCACATCCAAGGTCACTGTGTCGGAAATGGACAGAGGAGAGGAGAAGAGAGGGGAGGAGGGAGTAGAAAGGGCTGAGTGTGGGTCAGAACACTTACAGCCTCCAGCCTTGTTCAAAGACTTAAATGAGCGGCTGAGTAATAGTGGACACACGTAAGGGCAGACAGTGGAGTCCAAGAAAAAAAAAAAAAAAAAAGAGTTTTAAGGATATTAGAAACTACTCAGATCGTCTTTTCCTTTCAGCTTTTCCCTTCGAGAGTCGGCACAGCAAGTCATCTATCTTCTGCATATTAATTTAATGCCTGATTCCCTTCCTGCTGCAACCCTCCATTTATCCAGCTTATACATGCTTAAATGTCCTTATTCCCAAATATTACCCACATATATTGCGGTCCACTGTTAGAAACATGTGAGACTATGGAAATATTACTGTTAGTATTGCTTTTGAGGACATTTATGGATAAGGTTATGGACACTTTGCTTCACCAAGACTGCAAACACAAGTGGCTTTTACTGCAATTAGTCTGAGAATACTGGGGAAGGGGGGGTTAAACCACTTCTCCTTCAAACTGCTTGTATAAAAAACAGAAGATGCTCTCCTGATGCAACGTGCACTGTTCAAAGTGTAGCATGTATTTCACAGAGTTCTCCAAGAGGTCTCAAACACATCCATCTGCTGCAGCTGACTGACTGAGGCTACACTGGATTCAAGCACTGCGCTAAATTCTTTATTGTTCCCATAGGGATTGGACCCATCCTTTAATGCCACTGGGGCAACCTGTCAGGAGCAGTGAGTGGTCCTTCTGCCACTTTTACAGTAGGATTTTTAGCAGACACTGATTAATTGTTAACAAGCCATGCAGACAAACAGCCAATGAACATCCCTGATTTTAATGGGAACAGACCTGTTGAATGGGAGCATATGATTGGCCCTCTATTACGTGCTGAACACCCATCTAGTATAAAAATCTTTTATAATCTAGCCTGTGTCTGTTTGTGTACTTGAGCTTTATGATGATTGTACAAGAATAGCTGGAAGGCTTGAACTACTCTGAAATTCTGCCTCATCAGGTTGTGTATTGTGTGCCGCTCTTCAAAAAAATGTGTGTATATACAGGGGTTGCCTGTACAAAGCCTAAGTTGACGCCTTGGCTGACGAGGAATGAGTCTTCCTAAGCATAGCAGCCCATCTGTGGCCTTACATAAAGTGTTTCCCTCAAGTGTGTTTGTGAATTGAGAGGGAAAGGCCCTAATCGGAGCCATTCAGTCTGGTGAAAGAACAAGTTTTGTGAACCGTATAAAAAGCTGGGACCATCCCAACGGCCATATTTAGACAGAAAAGCAGCACAGCCACCTCCCTGCCCCAAACACCAATGCACTCTTTTTGATCCTCCTCTCTCATCTTTTGTTTGGCTTTGGCTGTTAATGCACCGGAAATACAATTAAAAGGGACAGCGCATGTGTTTCTCGGCTTTATATAAAGTGGGACTCCGGGGTTTTTAGAAGTGGGGCTTTATGTGGGGAAGAGTTGGTACATTACTTCCAGCAGTGTCAGGCCTAAGTAAACATTTGAATACACGGAGTAAAAAAACAAGTCATTAGAGCGAGTTTGGTCTGGTCCAGAGGGTCTCTCCAGCAGAGAACCATCAGCCGCGCAAATAAACAAGATTAAGAGATTGGCTTACGTTTTCTGCCTAGTTAGACATTAAAACTAGACTATATGCAGGGAATGGAACTGTATGGTGGGAGTTCGAATGAATTGTAGATGGCAAAAAAGTGCATTAAAGTACATTGATGGGCCGCAACAAAATGCACATTAAACACCAACAAATCCTTGCTAACTTGCGACCAAGCTATAACAAGTACTAAGTATTAAGCTTATTTTGCGCACAGCAATGTAACACTTGTCGTCTTTGACCTTCTAAAGTCAGATGAGAAAACTGACAGATATGAAAATGTTATCTAGTAGTTTGCATGCCAAATGAGTCACCTAAAACTCAAAAAAGTCATAATGCATAGAAGCTGTTTCCTTGGATATGCATTAGATGGAATAACATTATGACCACAGACCACCTGCCAAATGTGCAGCCCCAGACGCAACAAACAGTGATGCATTGTGTATTCTGACACATTTCTACCAGAACCAGCTTAAGCAGTTTGAGCTACAGTAGCTGGTCTGTTGGATCAGCCCACATGACCCAGCCTTTCTAGATACGCACGCACTTTGCAGAAGGTACTTAGAATTCATTTAAATTTATTTCCAAGATGGTAAGAAATGACAAAAGACAAGCTCAAGTGTCTTACTGACTGATTAAAAGGAGGTGCTAAAGATTGAACATTACTATTACAGAACAATACATTACATTAAATTACATTACATATGTACATTGTTAAATATTTTTAGGTTCAATAGGATCAAAGACAAGTTATTCAAATGATTTTGTAGTCAATTTATTTATGAATTTAAAATGTTTTTTCTTTATATTTTATTTTGAACATAAAATTTATAGTAAAATAACCTAAGTAACTGTAATATGAATTTAATTTTTTTTAAATTAAAGCAAGGTAGATGATTATTTATTTATTTTTTATCTTGAATTTGGGTTTAAACATTAAAACTGTAGAAGAATTTGTATTTACAATAAATTAAACGTCTTTGTAATATTTTTTATAGGACTACTTATTAAAGAATCCTCATCATGTCTGAGTAAAGATGTACTCATGGTGTGACAAAAAGTCCAAGGGGTGCACAAGACAACAAAGGATGTGAACCACTGAACCATCACAATTTGGCCCTTGTCAAACCTGTTTTAATCTCTATTCTTGCCCATTTTTCCTGTTTCTAACAACTTCTGTCAACTTTGAGGACAAAATATTCACTTGCTGCCTATTATATCCCAGGTGTCATGATGGAGAGACAATCTGTGTTGTTCACTTCTCCAGTTGGTGGTCATAATGTTATGCCTGATTGGTGAATGCCACTTTTATGCCATGATACAGTTAAAATAAGGATCTTAGTTCTAATCCTAAAATCCATTTTGCTACCAGGGGTTATCTCCGAACATGAGCTCTTCTTGCAGCCTTATCTTAATCCTTTTATGTGTATGAACTACTGTCTATGTAATGGAGTGGACAGAAAGAGTGCCCTCTCCTTTTAAAATGTAAAAGCTCCAATTTCAGGAGAGTCTAAGTTTATTAGGGCTCGCCTCCAACTTTCTTGTTATTAAATTTTGAGCCACTCCATTCTGAATAATCTATGTAGCGAGCGGCCGGTGGGGTGCCTTATTTTGGCGCACTGTCCCGGGGCTAGAGCCAATCTGTTGGGCCAACAGCCATGAAGACGGAACACCAGGCTGAATTAACCCAGATAAGGCCTGCACCCATCCAGCACTGACCCAAATGAGCTGCCTTTAAACTCTGCATCAGATACGCTTCACTGGGGTTTGTTTGATCATTTACTGGACAATGAGCCACAGTTTTTATCACACCAGAAAATGGAGAAAAGAGAGGAATAAACCAGGAGTGATTCAGGAGGAAAGTCATAAACAAACTAGGACTAAAACAAGGATAAACATGGACTAATAAAGGACAAAGCTTGGAATGAATGCAGAAATAAACTAAAATCATGTCCACTAAGGTTAGGACTATTAAGCTAGACTAGGCAATGTCTAGGATAAATGAGAACTAAACAACAATGGGATCAGCATGAGCGGCAGATGAGGCAGCCGACCATGGAGAATGTTGTTTTAAAACCTGGCTACGTCTGAGGCAGCGGGCACAAAGTAGAGAGACAGACAACTACATATTCCTGGTTTCCAAATTAAACAGGTGTCGAGCAAAATATGACCAAATTTATATAGCTTAGTACTGATAGAATAAATGAATCACAATATAAGCTGCTCTACTGTTGGGGTGAAAACTTCTCCACGGCTGACCGCAAGCCATTTCTCCCATTATCGCTGTACAGGTACATTTATTTTGGTTGTCTTTACCCACAATCCACTGCAGTGTGGTCCATCTCCTAGTTTTGGATCACTGTTTGGTTCTCTTTGCAATCACATACGCTATCAAATTGCACCAGGGTCCACTTCAACCGGACCAAGACCTATGTTTTCAAGCAGACTAGAGTTTGTTCTTTTTGGTCTGAATCAGTGTTTGCACATTTACACCTCCCAAAACAAACAGGACTTTCCGAGCAAACAAACTAGAGTTCAATGACAGCGGACCAAACACGACTGGAGTGAATGCACCTTAAATCTAAGCCAGATGTAACCTGAGAAAACCAGGAGGGAGGTGCTAGGGCCAGGACTAAACTAGGACTAAATAACTTTACATAAAAGCCCCAATCAGATGACCAAACCAAAAATTCTCACTCATACTTAGATTAGTTTATTCCTATATTAAATGAATAAATGATGAATGTACCAGATAATAGATAATAGTCTTTTGCTTGTATAACAACAACAACAATGAGGCTGCCATTTTGTGCCTCTGTTACCAGCACCAAACACATAATCACACAAACACTTTCATACACCAGTGCAACGTACAGGAGGTGGACAGGAGGTGGTGATGCTGCCCAAGGACACAATGGCAGTATGCAATGCTGGTAGCTGGAATCGCTCTGCCAACAACTTATTATCTGAGCAACATCCTCCTTTATCCTCCTTTACAATACAGGAGGAATTTTTGGTCTCTGGTCCCTACGTAGTTATGTGCCACAGTAGAGTACATATAAAGGGCAACTACAGCCTGCCTTGGCATTGCGGATTTGAGTCCAGACTCAAATGTCCAAGACTTTTCCAAATGTCTCTCTCTGCTCTCTCCTTCATGATTTCCTGTCACGTCTCGACTACACTATCCAATAAAGCCAAAGAAACCTAAAAACATCATTAGTTCTCCCCCAGTACAACTCCCAAACTAATGAAATCCAACAAGTCAATATATTTTTCACTGAAATTGCTGAATTGTTGCTGGCTATGCATTATGTCTTAGAGCAGTGTTTCCCAGCCAGAGGCATGGGGACCCCTAGGGGTACACGAGCACTTTGCAGAAGTTATGTGGAATAATTCATAATTTACTTCCTAGAATAGATGACTGAAAATATTAGCAAAAAAAACAAACAAACAAAAAACACATACGTACATATTAACTTGTTTCAAAGACTTATTGAATTTTTTTATTGCTGAAAATTAAATGAGTTTAATTGAATTTTATAAAATATAGTATAGTAGTAATATAGCATATAGTTTTAATTTATTTTTTAACATAAAATATACAGTAAAATTACTAAGATTAATAGGAGTTTATATTGTTATATTTTTGTTTTATATTTGCATTTTAACTCCTTAACACAGAGAAAACTGAGAACAGTTTTGACTGACATTTTGACTGATCCAGCTTTACGCCCTGAACTAGTCTGCAAAAATCTATGCATACAATCTACCAAAATCCAAAATTATCACGCCTTAAAATTTGTCTTTGATAATTTTGTCACAATGCAGCATTATTTTTCTTTTGAAGCAGATTCTCTTATCAAAGCAAAAGCCAAGAGTGCGATGAAGTGGAGGAAACTGCAAGTCTTCTTTTAGCTGCTCTCAAACCGTGACCGTGTTGTGAACCTTTTCGTGTGCATGGCTCTATCCATCTCTCTATACACAGTGACAAATCTGCTGCTTAATATCAAGTCCGTTTTGAAGCGCAAAAATAGTTGGAAAACAGTGGATAAACTGGGAAACGGATGGAAAAGTAATGGGTGGGAAGGATGCAGGGATGAGAGGAGGGGTTGTTACCATGGCACCTGAGCTCCGAGATGTTGCCGAAGTATTAAATAGCAGAGAGGGTCCTTTTGCTTTTGATCCAAGTGTGCCAGACGCAAGCCGCTCCTCCTCCACATCCTGCAGGACCTGGCTGGAGAGGTGAGAGATGCTTCATTAGCAAAGATATCATTTAAAATCAGAGACATTACTAATGCCTAAAACAGCCTCATATCATTCTGGTACACTGAATACATTGCCAACTGTCGTTTTTCAGGAGTGTTTAGCCGAACGGTTACCTCCTGTTCCCTGTCTGGTAAAATGCCAAACAGAATATTCTCTTTGTCCAACTACAGTGACACACATCTAGGTGCACCCATACTGGTTTCCAACTTTTATCCCACCCTTGTCACATCTAATTGCCTGGAAATTCCAGACTCACCGCTGTACCAGCAGATGAGTCTGGTCGCCTTACAATCAATTCGATTTCTAGGGCGGAGCAAACCCGAATTAACGAACAGCGGCGTTAGCCAATCAGAAAATGGCGGACGTGACGTTAACAAAGCGACAACAAAGTAAGAAAGTAAACAAACGGAGTAGTGAAGCCACGAGGGAGGAACGAAGGAGTTATTTCAACATTACCGTACCATACCGCTGAATGAAACAAACTCTCGGCTCCTCGGTGCGCCATCTTTATTGTTGTCGGCGAGGAGACGCGTACGAGTGACGCTGCTCGCGAAGAACAGGTGACTTAAATAAACCAATCAAAATGCACGGTACACTTGGGAATTGAGTAAACCACTGCGGACGGCGTGGTGACCAGACTGATATTTCTCTGTAGAATAACACAGAGACATATCAGTCTGGATTTTCCAGGCAACACATCTAAGGCCCAATTAGCAGTATGTAAAAGTCTTTTCAAGGTGCAATCATGACCTATAAATGATACACAAATAATATTTAATTTAATATCCTTCTATTTTCTCTATCTTTCCTTATCTTTACAACCATTACTATAATTAGCATTTCAACCTGCTAAAACATGCTAGCACAAGTCGCTATCAGTGTGAGCTGCTTCATGAAGATATTAGAGCAACCTCACAGGTAGGTCAGGGAGGTCAACTGTTAGAAACCAGTTTCTCTTATGGCCTTGTCTTTGGATGCTCATAGAGACTAAGCAGTTGTACCTACCCAAGCTGATCTCTGCATTTGACCCATTATTCCAATGCTGCTGCTAGGGCAACCTGTCAGGGGCAGTGCTAGGAACCATCTCCAGATCTTGGGCCAGGATCCTGGTCAGGAGTACCTAGCTGGAGACATAGCCTATTGTGAATGTTTTAGGTCAAACATCTGCAACATATGGTTTTAGAGATGTATGCTGCTTTTTAACCCTGGTCTTGCAGCTCCTTGGGGATCTGACATCTGGTTATGTAAAGTGAGTAAAGGAATAAGTGTCAAGGGGTACGGGCAGAAAGGAAAAAGGACGCAAAAAACAGGACTGGTGAGGGAGCAGTTTTAATAAAAGATGAAAACTAAACAAAGGAAATAAAAATAGAAATAAATAAATAAATAATAGAAATAAAAAGGAATCAAAAAGTGCAAAACTACAAAATCAAAAGGCAGAGCAAAAAGCAAAAACAACAAGGAACACAAGGATCACGTGACAAAGAACTGGGGAAAACACAGGGACTAAATAAACTAGGAGTACAGCGGTGAAACGCATTAGGGGCGAGGCAGGCATTCACACAAGTGGGAAACACAGTAGACAGGCTCAAAACAGAAAAACACAAGGACTGACTCAGACTACAAAATAAAACACAAGAGGTAACTAAAGCTTCAAAATAAAACACAGGGGAAACAAGACAAGGACACAGACAGGATCATGACAACACAAATGACTATAAAACAACCTGGATCTACGTCATCTTGTCAGTTTAAATGAACACTTTCTCCCTGTTTTCGGGTGTATGCTACTGACTGAACTGTTAAATTGTTGAAGTGCCCCACACTGCAATTAATAATGACTACCCATAAGCTATATTTTAATTATAGGCTAAGCCACTTTTGTGCATTAAAACTGGTTGTGGCTCTTTACAGATTCAAATTTAATATTTTTGGAAACAGTTGGCTCTTTGGATCCACAAGGCTGCAGACCCTTGTTTTAGGTTAAAGGGGGAAATCGGAGCACATGGAAGAAACCTACCCAGGCATGGAGAATATGAAGGAAGGATCACGCCCAGTCTGGGAATCAAACCAAGGACCTTCTGTTTGTGAGATGACAGTGCACACCAGTCCAACAGCAATTTACCAGTAAGTTTAATTAGAAATATACATAAAAACTGTCACATTTATACAATGATATGGAATTAGTTGTTTGAAAAACACAAAGCTATTTTACACATTTATTTCATAAATAAAAATAGTACTAAATATGTATGAACTAAAAGAAATGTAAAAATATCCTCCTGCAGATCACACAGAACAACATGTCCATTGTAATTAGATAGTCCGCCAACAGCAAGTGTGAAATCAAATCTATAAATGTCCATCTGTCAACAACAGAAGGTGTGATAAAAGGCCACTATTATACAACGCTCTTTCTGATTGGTCAAACCTGACTAATTACTGCTTTAAAGTGAACATAAAGAGACCTTAAACTGATGCTTTATTATCAGGTTCCCATTGACTGCTCCACACCTCTTGGTGAATTGGCTGTTGCTAACAGAGAAAGTGGCTATTTCAGAGCTGTCTGTGTCTAGTTTCACAGAGAAACAGCTCCAAAACCATTGTGTAAAGTGATGCAAAGAAGTGTGTAAATAAATATTGGATAGACCATTCACAAGATGTTTAAAGTAAAATGACAACTGGAAGTTTAAAGGGGAACCATGTAACTTTGCTCCTTTCTTCATTGTACTTTACAGAGCTCCCCCTACATTTCAGATTAAAGTACTGCAGTAAATATTTATGAGTCTTCTCAGCTTGACTCTGCGTTGTAGCCGCTCTGCCATGCCAAAAAACAAAAAAATAAAGCCATCACTATAGCTTGCTGTTATGCGGGGTTGTTTCTCGTCTCATCTTTATTCTTTATAAAATATGCTGCATTAAGAAGCTGTGGCTACTGTTTTTGTACCATAATTAGGTTGAAAATTTATTTGTACCTTTATGGGATGTTCTTTTAACTCAGGGTGTCTTTTATTGATTTGTTTTTATTTATTTTTTCTGTTTTTTACCTAATTTTTAATATTTTAGTGCATTGCTCTTATTTAGTTTAACTTTTTTTTATTTTAATTGGGACTAGTAAAGTTAAATAGAGTATTTATTTTTTTTATATAATGTGCTAAGTACATCAATTTGTAAACTGTCTTTGTTTATAATATGTACTATATGAATAAAGTGGATTGGTTTGTAGATTATCTGGATTAGAAATCTCTCCATCTGAGTTTGGAAAACTACGGGCCCTCACAGCATATTGCATAGGCCCCCTGCAAAACTGGAAACAGCCCTATATTGTTATGGCTAAGTGGGTCATGTCGCTGTCAGGCAAGACTGAGACTTCAGGGTTCTCCCATTCTTGCAAGGCTAGCTGTTCGCCAAGATACACCAGGTGGAGGTGCAGTTGGCTTTATTCACCCTGGAACTTTGTTAGTCATCACACTGACTCTGAAACTGTTTAATTAAGGTGAAAAGTTACATTGTTCCCCTTTTAAGGTGTAAGATCAAAACATTATGTCATGCTTTGGTATTTTGCAAAGTCGAATTGGTTAAATAGAGATATGATGATGGAGAGATAAGAAAATAGTGAAAAACGTACATTTCAATTTGACTTAAAATTGTGGCTATTGTTTCCTGCATGTTCTACTTCCAAACATTCAACACTGTGAATGCAAAAATCTCTAATGTAAACATAATCTGCATTTCCTTATTCCACTGGTGCTGTTACATATATACATTTAATTCAGGAGATGGGGGTCGAGGTACTCACGATGCACCTGGAAGAAAGATAACTCAACAACAGCACCAGGCTTTAACTTGACAGTTCCTTCAAACACAGGTTCTCATTACTGGGCTTTACCATTCTGTGACTGACGTGTTCCTCCTGAAATATTTATAGAGCGCATTATTTTCTCGTCTTTGTGAAAGGAGGCGAGCATCACAGATTGTCACAGCTGATAAAGTCAAAAGGACACGCCGCTCTGTGACCCACACAGCTCTCTTATCATTACTTTTACATGTGTGTGGACCCTATGGATACACATAAACAAACTGTGGGTCGCGTGCTCTGAATGAAGGCACCTACAGTGGTAAGAGTTCGACCAGTGCTAACATTATAAGTATATTAAAAATTTTAGAAGTCTTCATATACCACAGCAGTTCATCCAGTATTGCAATTTGTGGAGTAAATCCGGCCCACTAGTTTGTTTTGCGAAGAATAACAGCACTTTGCACATTTTCTCTTGTAATATGAAATTTTTTTATCAGTCTCAAAGCCAGGAAAAAAGGTGAGAACAAGCAATAATGCGACTAAGGTGTTACACAATGCGAATAAGATCAGAATACTCCAGGTGTCTTATTTCAATTAAGGCTTATTCTGAATATGACCTTAATCTGATTAAGACTGCAGTATTCTAATGCATGTAAACATACTCATTGTCTGCTTACATCAAAAAACAATTTATAAAAAGACAACATGAAAAAAATGAATTAGGGGTGCACAATATATCACAAATGTATCATTTTTGCAACATCAGCAACACAATACCTGTAGTATAACTAATTGTATTGTAATATTGTTAATATCCTCAATTAGACAACATTTATACTGACAGAATCCAATCAGAACCTTTAATGAAACTGCCTTGGGCTGCACAGTGGCCTCACTACAAGAAGGTCCTTGGTTAAATTCCCAGACCGGATGGGGCCTTTCTGTGGGGTTTGCATGTTCTCCTAGTGTCTGTGTACGTAAAAAATTTTTTAAATAAATTCCATGGAGTTACATTAGACCAGTGTTTCCCAACCAGGGGTATCGGGACCCCTAGGGGTATTTGGAGTTATTTTATAATAATAAAGAAAATATTTGTAATCGTAAACTATTGAAACTTGTGAAAGACCAGCTCAAATTTCTCATTGACAATTGCTTGAAAATTATTGATTAAAAAGAGATGAAACTTCTAGAAATAATGTTTGAATAGGCCTATTATAAAGCTTGTTTCAAAGGAGTTATTTAAATTGTTATTTTTCATAAATGTTTCTTGTAAATTTATAATGAAGTTTAGTTTTTTGTTGAAAAATATAGTAAAATAAGAAAATGTAAGAAGTTTTTATTGTTATATACATTTTTAAATTTTGTTATTCTTTTGTACTAGAATATTTTTGTATGTATTGTTATTTTAAAGGGATTTTATTTGTATCTCGAATTTAATTTTCAAAGCAAAAAATGCAAGGAAAACTTATTTTTACAATAAAGTAAGTATGAAATGTCTTTGTACGAATAAACACAGATAACTCTATGATGACTTTTTTAAAAATTAACACATAAACGAATGAGTTGGTACTCACAGTATGACAAAAGGCCCAGGGGCTACGCAGCACAAAAAGATTGGGAACCACTGCATTAGACTATAAATTGACATGGAAATCTCTTATATCATGTTAAAGGTAAGGTGTCCAAGAATGTTTTTGAACAAAGTTAAGTATGTTTTACCTTGTAGCACAATGAAAATGTTATACTGTTCATTTATATTGCATGATTTTACTGTAGTGTGGGGTAACACATATGTAATCAAGAGATTGCCACTGCAGAAACTAGCCATTCCAATTATGAACAAAGCTGAATTTAGAGAAAAAGCAAAAACATTAATTATTAAGTCAGGGTTATTTATTGAAACTTAAAAACATAATAGAACTGCAAACTGTATTAGTTATGTTTAAAGTCAAAAACAGAGCACTACCAGAAAGCTTGAAAAAGTGTGTTTTTACTTCTGAATATAAAAATCATAGGAGATTTAATTTTAAGCATCAAGTTGCTCGCACCACTTTAAAACAAATGTGTTTTTCTGTTGTTGGTGTAAAACTTTAGATTTCTCAACAGAATGATTTATAGGGTTGTACAGTTATATTTTTCAATTTAAAATTTAACAAATAAGAAAAGAGACAGGCACATTCCACAAAAAAACATTTTGATAGTGTACTGGATCAGAAATGAATCCATCAAAAAGTAACAAAGCGTAAGGTCTGCACAACAATGCTTTTTAGTTCCATTTTTAATAAATGTTTCATCACAAGTGATTGATGAAGGGCAGACACCCAAAACATTACTTGTGGTGAAACATTTATTAAAAATGGAACTAAAAAGCATTGTTGTGCAGACCTTACGCTTTGTCAATTTCAAATTTAAAAAATGTACACTTGGAACTTGTCTGAATGTTTAAATGTAGTCATTTTGTGTAGGCAACAAAAAAAGCAATGGGTAAAGCCATCTATGATTTTTTTTTTCTTTTAAGATTAAACGTGCAAAAAAAAAAAAAAAAAACATTATAGTATTCTTCCCACTGCTCTTTTCCAGTCATGAAAATGTATCGCTTATTAAATTGGGTCAAATATACATTGTACTATTGTGCATCATGAAAAGAACAAATGAAGAATGAATGAATAAAAACATGTACAGAGGTTCCCAATGGAACTAGGACTCCTCTGCAAAAAAAAAAAAAAAAAAAAAATGAAATGAATGAAAATGAAAAAGAAGGCATGATTTAGTATTGATAACTCATTTTAGTCCTGGTTTAGTCCTGGGTTAAGCCTTTGCTTAAGTCTTGGATTTAATTTTGACCCAATTCTGACACAATTTTAACGAGAAGTTGAGAAGTTTGCTTGAGTTGTTGAATTAAACAAATGACAATAAGGACATCCAAATATTGAATAGTTGTATTTTATTTTTTTCAGAAAGCTGCGCTAGTTTCCCTATTTGCGCTCTCAATATTAAATTCCAGTGTTAAAAAAGTTCAGTAGTATGTGGTCAATAGCACATTTTGGTATCTGAAATTTTCATATGAAACAACCAAGAAGCAAGAACTGTAACAATTATAAAACCCACATCAAATCAGAAAACAATCACGATACAGAGTGAAGCACATGTACAACTTTAATCACTGTCAAATCCCATTTCAGAGTCTGAAATCTCCTCACCACCTTTTACGTGCTTCATTTGCTTAGATATAATGAAAGAGAGAATAGCAGTTGCCCATGAAATTGCTTGTCAGTCCTTTGTCCGATTACTTCTAAGCCACTGACAATGAAAGTCAGTGTCTCATTCTTATCCTGCACCCCTTTATATACAAGAGGGACAGTATAGTGACATGGGACGTTAGTGGTATGTACCGGACAAACAATACCATCTGCCTGATTCCTGTAAATCTATAATATAATGTTTATTTGATGTTATTTTGCAAAGTACATTACTCTAGACATTTTGTGAACACTTATGCACGTAAACCTTTGAACCTATGTGCTTTTCCCAGTTTCCACTCCAGCACATTTCACTTTAAAGGAAGCGGTGGAGGTGACATAGATGGATTCTGTACAAACAACATTGGCACCACAGACAAGAGTATTCTCACCAGAAATCCCATAGGTTTTCGGGTTGAAGCGCTAAATGCATTGAGCTATACATCGGAGTTATTTTTATCATGTGTTGAAGACTGTCTCTGATTAAACAAAGTCTTGGTATCAGTGTGAGGGTCTATGGCAGAGTGTGACACATCATTACAATGTAATTTCACGGTTTGGACTTTCTGAACACACGGGCCAATGTAAAGCTGATGTACGTTTATCAGAAACGGTTGACGTGACAATTTGGTTCAGAACTTAATTATCGAAGCGTGGACTATAGTTTTAGTGGTGACAGGGCAGTTTTGTAACTTTTACTGTACTTGGATGATACTTTTCCAAGTTAAGAACATGTTATCTGTAGTTTTCATAAGTCTCCATCCATCAACAAACGCATGAATGAAGCAAAACACATCTCCAGGTATGTTTGTGATAAGGGAACAACAACAACAAATTACAACATGGTAGAACGCTCAAAAAATGTATTTAGCCTCTTTAAAAGTACTTGCAGTGTATCTTCTATATCAGGTTCTCAAACTGTGGTGCAGGTACCAGTGGTGGTTTGCAGGATTCTTGTAGTGGTACTCTTTTGCAGTTTAAGTCCTGGTGTAGTTTAATTTACAGTTTAATCCAGTTTGATTACTGTTTAGTCTTGCTCTAAGTTTGTTCACTACTAAGTTCTGGTTTTGGTCTTATTTTATTCCTTAGTTTAGTCCTGGGTTATTTAACATTTAGGCTAATTTTAGCTAATTAATCATGGTACTTGAAGAGCCAAATGTAGTGGTACTTAGCTCTATATTTATCTGTAAGTATTTGTGGGCAGCAGTTTAGTAGAGCTCAGTAGAGCTGTTCGCCCACTAACTGGAAGGTTGGTGGATTGTTCCCTGCTACCAGCACTGCATACTGCCATACCATGGCTGCTTGAATGTGTTAGTGTGATTGTGTGTCTGGTGGTGGTCAGGGAAGTCGTAGGCTCAGAATGGCAGCCAGTCTCTATCAGTAATGCCCCAGGGCAGCTGTAGCTACAGAAGTTGCTCCCCACCACCTGTGCCTGACTGCCAAGAGAATGAATAATGCACCTACATATGTAAAGCAACTTCAAGTGTCTAGAATAGCAGCCAGACCCATTCTTATTAGAATTTAGTCAAAGGGATTTAGTGATAGATAACTTATTCCTTACTGTAATTGGATGCAAACAAACTAGTTTTAGTTTTGGTCTGTGGTTAGGTCTGTGGCTTTTCCTCTGTCTCCACATACAGGAGTATATAACATATTAGCTACCAAAAAGTATTAAACCAAAAATGATAAACTGTCTTTATCAAAACATTACTTGCTGATAGAAAAACTGATTAAAATTCACACTGCAAGATGCGCTGAAACCCCTACTGAATACTGCTATTGGCATTTATAGTATTCCTTTATGGGGGTAAGCCATATGTTCCCACATTTCAAAATTAGTCCTTATCCTATGCACCATTTACCATAAAATATTCTTAGAAATGGAAAAACATAGGGCTGTGGGAAGGCTATAGACACGCTCCCACAGTGTGTATAGCAGTATTGAGTCCAACTGTCCAACTACAAGGTGAGAAAAGTGTTACTGAGACACCCAGTTTTAAATCTCTCCTATAACCATCTTAACATATAATAAAAATGGAGCAAGCAGCTGCACAGCAGACTGCACATGCCACAGGCACTTCCCCTTTAGCAGTACATGCAAATGCATCACTTTTTATATGTCACAGAGCTTACATTACATTTATACTGAAAACCATACAAAGATCTTTAACCTCAATGATGCGATATGGTTTACACTGAGGTCAAGCTGCTCTCTTCTCTGTCAGGCTCTGTGCGAGATGTGAGGTAGAAGAACGACCTGCGGCTGCGTCCTTAAGCGGTGTATTGATGCCTGTCAGTGTGGGAAGTGGAGTGTGGCTAATCACAGCTGACAGTGCGGCGAGGACGGCTCTGAGACGGAGGTGTTGGAAACTTCTTAACAAGATCAATCAGACCAGGATTCCCTCTCGGCAATTTAATGGAAACAACAGAGTGAGGCTTCTCCAGGCATGTTCCAGCCCGGACTCATTACAAAACATGAGAAACAGTGAATACATGACAGTGCTGGAAGAATTTGATCCGGTAAATAAATGGGTCAGAAGTTTCATTTTACAATTACTGAAGCACAGAAAAGTAATATGATGAATTGTTCTTTCTGTGTGAGTTTGTTTCTATGTATTAAAAGTTCTGCCTTTTTAATCAGAAAGTAATATCAGAGTCATTGGTTTGCAACATAACAGTTATAAGATTAGAGTTTAAAAAGGAACAATTCAACTTTTTTATTTTACCTTAAATAAGTCCATGTGATGGCTAAATAAGTTGTTGCAGGGTGAATGAGGCCTCCTTCACATCCCATTAGCGGAAAAAAACAGCCTTGCAGGAATGGGAGAATCAACCCAGTGTCCCTGAAGTCCTGGGTCTCAAGAGAAAGCTAGAAGTCATGGTTAGCCATAAGCCACAAGCTAGCAATGGCTTTATTTCTTTGATTTTCATCATGGCAGAGTGATCAAAAGTGTCGAGCCAAGAAGTCACACAGGAGTCACCTGGACTTGACAATAGTGGTGCGACCAAAACAGCAAAGAAACAATTTAAGTTACATTGTTTCCCCTTAAAACCAATTTGTACAAAGCTGGAGTTTGTGTGAGTAAGAGTTGGCTGTCTTAAGTAATCATGGTTCACAAATACATATGCTCAACTGTTAATGATGTAGTGAGTCAGCCAGAACAGTAGGGGGCTACGAACACCACTGCCATGTTGCTGAGGGTACACCGAAGAAGCCATAATTGAAGTCCAGTCCATGTCCTGTCTATGTCCACATATATCTTTTTAGGTGCATTCTGGACCAACTGCAGTAGTGGGTTTTAGAATTCAACTTTACAACTTATAGTTGCCAATAGATGTCAAAAGCTAATAGACTGGAACAGGCTTATCCTCACCAGCCAAAACACTACAGAATGTTCCTCATTAGACCACATTAAGCTACTCTTTCAACCACACTGAGCTATACCCCCACTCCTAATCATTAAAACATAACATTTTACAGTAATATTGGAAAATCTGTAGTCATGCCCTGAGTAAAGTAAGTGAGACTCTTCTGCAAACCATTGTAATATTGAATACCAATTAAATCCAGGTATATGGTTGAGAAAGTACATGAATATTGTACTACTTTGCACTTCTTAGAGATTCACAAGAATCCAGAATCCATTCTACTGACATTTTGACACTAGATAAAAAACATGCACTTCTTTTAAATGGAAACAAAACACCAAACTACCTCTGAAGTTTTTTCATTGAACACCTTTATGAATACTATCTAAACTTCGGTCTCTAGTGCACTGCTTTGGTGAATCAATCTGGGTGAGTCTGAGAGAGGTGTAAAAAAATAAATCAATCAAAAAAAGATTTTAAAAAAGTTTTTTTTTTTAATTTGGATAACTGTCCATCTTACAAATGTCTTAATATCTGGTTAGACCTCTCACTCTTGTTAGAATCTTACATCCATACTTTCTTAATAAATACGGAATAAGTTTCCTTGACTGTAACAAGTCTTCACTCACCCACTCTGCAAGACACCTCCTGGTCAAAGTGACAGGTCCATTAATCCTAGATTATAGTGATGTTGTGTATAGGTCAGCTTCCTTCACAAACTGGATGTTATCTACCATTCTGCTATCTGTTTGTCACTGGAGCTCCCTTTAACATTCATCCCTGCAGTCTGTATTAGTCAATTGGCCCTCGCTACCTGATATCTGCATATTTATAAAACTGTAATTGGTAAAACACTGGCATATCTCTGATCATTTCTTCATATCCATATCTCTAGGCGCAATTTATTCATCCAAGGCAAGTGACTGGAATCATGTGCAATAACTAACAATAAACACCTAAACTCAATGCATTCATTCCAATCCCTTCTTTAAAGAACTCACTACAAGCAGTGGTTCAGGATCAATGCACCTGCTTTTACCCAGTTGGGCTATTATAGGACACTAATGTATATGCTGTATCAGGGGTCTCCAACCTTAGTTCCCCAGAGTGCTACTTTAACAAAATAAAAATGTCAGAGAGCTACCTTTTTGACATTATTTATTCATTCATTCATCTTCTTCTGCTTATCCCCACTAGAAGTTTTGGGCAAGGGAACCTATCCCAATAACTAAGGGCCTTAAGCAGGGAGCACACTGGACAGTGGCCAGTTAGTCACAGGATTGATACTTCCAACCCTAGGAAAATGTTTTTTGTTTTGCCTCAACAGTTACCAGATCATTTACAACATATTGGTATCCACAACCCAGATTTTACATTGTGCATTATATATGTCAGTGACTGACACGCTTGCACCTCAGATTAGACACACACTTATCATTCACATTTGTGAAAAGAAAACTTGTGTTTTCCATTACCTTGACTCAATAACTAATATTTATGAAAATAGTAATAGTAATGGTATAATAGCTACGTTATGCTGGCTGACAAACTCATATCACTACTGACTGATGAAACATGACTGCAGCACAACCGTTTCATTGACATCTAATTGGCAAATAATCATTTTGTGCAAGAAGTAGGCAGGCACATATGAATTTGTTTGAACACATACACAGGTTGGTTTGCCAAATAAAAAGAGGGAGCTAGTTGAATAGTGGTTGAGTAGCTCTCAAGCTACTGGTTGGAGACCCCTGGTATATACTGTATTTTTGTATATGTTGTAGATGTTTTCTCCTCCCTCCCTTCTGAACTACCTGTCAAGCTGCTTCCTGTCCAGGTCGTCATTATAAATGAGAATTGGTTCTCAATGGGCATTCCTGGTTAAATAAAAGTTAATCCACTGTGCAAGTGCAATCCACTTTTGGGTCAATTTGTATAACTTATTTAATGCAAAGGTATTTTTTCTTAACACCAATAAGCTGAAGAAGCTGACACTCAAATAAGTTTCAAATCCCTAGGTCCACTAAAAATCTATTAGAATTAAAAATATTAGACTTAAATTTACGTTGCAGCAACTATGTGTATGTCTCACTCGTGTATTGAAGTCATTAACTTTCCATGCACTTGATCCTTCAGCAGATGAATCATTTCTCAATAGATGCTTGATTGGACACATTAGGGATTTAATCAGTGTTGAGCGGAGGCTGTGTAAATGAAGCACTTTGAGCCTGACACTGATGGAAGAGTTTTAGTTGAAGCCCAGCAAGTGAATCTGAGTGATTTTTTTTTTTTTTTTTTTTTTTTTTTTTTTTTTGAAGGGGGGGTAAGAAATTTCATAAACAAACATATAGATAACAGTCAAGTAGTTTCTAAGAAGTAAAATGTATGAATAGTATGGATGAATTTCAATCTTAACCATGCACATTACCTAAAGAGGAAAAATGTAACTTTGCTTGCTTCTCCATGGTTTTGGTCTCATTGTTATGTACAGTGCTCCCTAAATTTCATAGTAAAGGCTTCATTGTTCGGCTTTTCCTCTGCTTTTTGGCTGCTCTCCATGACAACAATTTAAGAAATAAAGACATCTCTAGCTTGTGGTTATGGCTAGTTGTGGCTGTGGTTCTCCCATTCTTGCAAGGCTGTATTTTGTTGTGGAGCTTTATTTGCTCTGCAACAACTCATTTCATTGTCACATAGACTTCAGAATTTTTTTTTTAAAGACCCACTATGTGAGTTTTGGAGAATGTGAAAAAAAAGCTCAGGATAAAAAAGCTTTCTTCCTCCCTCTTATACATGTTCACATTTTATATTAATGTCAGATTTATGCTTTATTTCTTTTTTTCTTCTGTTTTGTTAGAGCCAGCACTGGAAATGGTGTCTTTCCATTTGGACTTGCCACTGCCATTACTCCAGTGTGTAAAGATGTGCAAGAGCTTGGACTCAGCCAATGAAAGCGTCCCAGATCCCAATGGGACCATCCCACTTTATTCTGAACAAGTGATTAGTTAAAAAATCCTGTTCCACACTGTCAAAAATGCTTTATAATAAAGCCCAGATGAGGTCCCAGACTCTTTTTTTTTTCTTTTTTTTAGGAATGACTTCTATGATGTTGCTATTGACTGAATAATTACTTTTTGTCAAACACAAGGGAGAAAAAAATCAGGTATTGCTACTTTAAGGGAAAAAGGTTACACTATTCACTTTAACAAGATAAAATCGAACACATTCAATATGGCAAAATACCACAAGATGGCATCTAAGGTTTGGAGCTTACCTTCAACTTAGTTCAGCACTGCACCATGCAATTCTGCAATTATGTCTACCTTGTTAAACATTGCTTGAGCACGTTATACATATTATTCTCATGTTTTCAGTGAACTTGTGATTCTCAAAAACTGGGCTGGGATCTAAAGGTGAGTCACCAAAACTTTTCTTTGGCTCACCTCAAAAATCAGAATAAGTAGTTCATTGGCATAAAACATAACTGAACTGATGTAACAGACCAAAATAGCAAAAAATGGTTAAACCAACTGTCAGTGTCTTCCTTTGTCTTTGTGTTCACATCCTGAAGATGGCGCAAGCTGTCACGTGTTTTAATGACTCTAGTCCTCATGAAATAAAAGCTTTTTACATTTTTTTTTCTTGTTTTCCAAATTAAAGATAGGTTTTGGAAACAGTAGTGTAGTCCAAAGGGAGCTTGATAATGAAGCTTAGATGATGTCCTAAGATTTGGTTGATTGCAGTTACAGGTGATTAAACTGTTTCCCATAAGAAAAAATGACCTACTTTCTCTTAGTCTCTCAAAATCTTTATCTTACACTTCACCTAGTACATTTCCACACTAATATTGTGATTAACTTGAATTATGTAGAAATACAGGTCACAAGTAAGACTGTCCAGCTAATTTGACGTAGCCTAGATGACTAATCTCTATGGAATACTACCAAATCAGCACATCCACGCTGCGAAGGATTGGGCACGGCGTCAGTTAGTGCTAAGCATGCATCCAGGGCGCCATCAAATCCAATCCCCAGGCTGACAAAGTTTAGACAAATCTACAGCTTCCGTCATCTCCAATGGGAGCACTGAGTCAGAACCCTCATTAGCTGTTAGAACACATGCTAACACTGATAAGGAACTGAGTCTCCGACAGAACGCATTATTTTCAAATGTCGGACTCCTGGAAGCAGAAGATTGGCAAGGCAAGTCCTCCCCAAAAGTGTCCATTGTGATTTAAGTAGGACACTAGAGGAGGGCAGTAGATTGCATGGGCTAAACAAGTGGAATGGCGAGAACAAAAGAAGCATTATATATTCAGTGAGAGTCAGACAAAACAATAACTGAGACAGAGGTCATGTCCTTTCTGAAGCACACACTGGACCTTTATGTCAGACAAAAATATAATATCTGATTTGTTAATATGCTCAGTATGCATATAGTGGCTGTTTGGCACTTTTAAAATTTAATATAAAGGCAGTTTACACATCTTGTAGGGATGGGCAATGGCTCAAAAAATAAAATGATGATTTTACTCAAATAGTAGTCGATTTACAATTTTATTTTATTTTTTTGTCCTCTTGTCTGACATAAAAAGCTAAATAAATGTAGATTTATTTCTTTTATTAATTATTTTTAATGACAATGTTGCATAGCTATTGTTTTATGTTATGCAGCAACAGTGTGATTACTCTCAAAGTGTTGGCCTTCTCTGCTTCTAAAGACCAGGGCTATTAGAAGGTATACACCTGGCTAATCTGCAAACATTAATGTTAAGTTTGCTGCCACCTGTTATGCTGCATTCACACCAGACGCGTTTGAGGCATCTGGGGCGTCTGGTTTACATGTTAAGTCTATGTAAATGCGCATCTGGATGTCCTGCGGCGCGAATCAAGCGTCCAGCGCATCGTGAATCAGGCTTTGATGGACGAATAGCGAATTGAGCCTCTGACGCTAGAGATGCCCGAGTTGAAAAATCTCAACTTTGGTGAATATTCGTGGCGCGTTAACCAATCAGGATCTAGCTCCTGCAGTGACGTGGGAGGACGTAGGAAGCGGAGATTCATCAAAACAATCACAGGGGACTTATCGAGGCTGTCACTGTGAACCTGGAGCTATTAGCTACAGCCTACAACACCTCTTCTAATTTTATAAAGACAGCAGTCAAAAAGATAGTAACAAGATATAACTTAGGGACCTTAACTTTAGCGTGTGCTGCGCTGAGCTTGTTAAATCAGCAGTTACTGCTCTCTCCAAAACAACAGGGAAAACAGAGTCTGTGTACTGAGTGCTAGCCTAGCCTATAACCCGCTAAAACCACTAGAGACCGCTATTAAACCAAAAAAAAAACTCCTCCCTGTCTCAGCTCTGCTACTTGTGTTGAGTGCTTACAGCAGTAGTGTCCTGGGGACATGTCCTCGCACTGACACGGGACAACAGATGAGCAAACCGGCATGACCTCAGTTGGAATTAGCCCTGAAAGAGCGGCCATTACCCTGGCACAACAGACTCCTCCCATGACGCAAATTCGCGTCTGAACACATTTGTTTTGACGCGTGAACAGAGCAAATTGGACGCGCAAATAAAGCGCCTGACTTCAAATTGTTTAAGGCCCCAAACACACTGGATGCATGTAACTGCAGCGTGGTGACACCGTCAGGAAACCGTTTTCACTTCAGCGCTCAGCTTAGCAGATCAGAGCAGCCACACTGCCGGTGTGAGACGCGAGGCTCGACAGACCCGTCAAACAGGGCTGTGACGCCATCAAACCCACGCCGAATTTTGACGCTCGCGGCTGGCGCTGGGTCACGTTTTTCATCTAAAATACAAACAAAATAAGCATATATTGTTATATTTTGGCAACTACAATGAGCATTACCCGTACCTGATGCATTTTTTGAATGTTTGGGGGATTTCTGGCTCTGATGGAGCATGAACTAGAACTTTCACTTTTACTGTAAAAAGTCTTGCATTTGGAATGTGCAGTCTACAGAGATAGTAAACATATGCCTCTTTAGTGAAATATAGTCATCATAGGTCTGACAACAACTATGAAAATGCAAAAAAAATGTATTGTAAAGCAAATTAGAAAGACAGAAGACAGAAAAACAGAAAACTTGAGTAAAGTATGTACCCCCTTTTTAAAGAGGCCCCTAAATGAGACCTAGTGTTACTCAGCCTCAGAAGTCACAGAAATAGTTAGATAAAGTTGGCCGGACTGCAATTCAGCTGTCATTATGCCACAAAACACCATTTAATTTATCATTACAACATGTAAAAGATAAAGAAGACCATCTAAAACTCACAAACCGGGCAAGGAGTGCATTCATCAGAGAGGCAACAATAAGACCAAAGGAGACCCTGAACCATATACTCCACAGAGCTGGGCTGTGTGGAGGAGAAAGAAAATAATAACAAAACATGTTTTGTGTTTGCCAAAAGGCACGTAGAAGACTCCCCAAACATGAGAATGTCCTCTGTCCAGATACAATTAGAATGAACCATCAATGAAAGATGCTATGTGCAGCACAGACCTAGCACCTGACTGTGGCCCCTCTCTAAAGTGAACCCTGGTGATGGCAGTGTCCTGCTGTGGGGATATTTGTCATTGGTAGGGACTGGGACACTGCTCAGAACTGAAGGAACAAAGGATGGAGATAAACACAGGACATTTTTTCAAGAAAAACACTCAAACTGTGCTGTACAATGCATCCAACCTGAAGGAGCTTGAGCTGTTTTTAGATGAAGAATGAGCACAAATCCCAGTGATTTTATAAAAACAAAAAACAAAGATCAGACTGCACTACACCAAGACCCAAGACAAGTAAAGAGTGGGTAATGGGTGATTTTATACTAAACCATTCAGCATCCGGAGCAGCCGACTTGGCCTGCTTTCCCTATGGTACAATAAAGATATATACTGTGGTTTATAGTTTGTTGGTAATTATTATTGTTCACAAATTTAATTATTTTTGATTTTTTTTTTCAACTGGAAAACTAGGCACTGGACAGAGTTCTAGGACCTCTCAGAGTATCACAATAAAATGCCAAATGCATCTCTCAATGACTTCAATTTCCAAAACCAGTCACACAGTCTTAATACATAGAGGAGTCTAAATTATTCTTCTACAAATATCACAAAAAACTCAACTGTATGTGCTGTACAACAGCAATACATTGAAATACTTTCAACACACAAACTGTCACCATCTGCTGTTATGCAATAGCCCCAGGGCTTAATTTGTAAATCAAACGATGCCAGAACAAAAATTGCGCTTTGACACCAGAGTCCACAAGGCCAACACTGTTCCCCGAACATACACACAACACAATGCTTAGGCGCACACACATGCCAAAATACCAAGCAACTGCTCATTTATACTCAGTTTTAAATTATATTTTAACATATTTGTTAACATTATTATACATTATAGTGTTTCACTTCAGTGTAATGTGTCAGTGTACGTTTGTGTGATTGCTCAGCTGATTGAGAAATCAGCTGCTACGCATAATTACTGCGCTTTTGTAGACTTGCTGTGTCATAGACCTACTGTGTGGCCACCAGTCTGAAGCCAGAACACAGACTCATGCAGCTGTGGTCTGTAAAAACAAAGTCTAGACTAGGAAAGGGAGTACACGGCAGCAGTAATCTCTCAGTAGCCTAATCATGTCTCTCCTTTTGCTTTCGCTTCTTTTTAGTGACTGCCGTGGAGCGCGCAGTCTTCTCCGCGTAATGGCGTTTCACGGCTCCAGGCTCTGTGAGCCTCAGCGCGTTAGCTCGAGTTTACAGATGCATTTGAACAAACAAAAAATAACAAATTGCTGTGGATCCATGCCCCGTGCGCACATGGATATAGCACATCGAGGGCGCGTGGCGTAATGTTACCCTCGCCATGTAACAGTGACACTGGCGTTTAACTGGCCCTGGGTCTCATCCTGTGACCCACGGTCAGTGCGTTAGCTCTAGCTTCCATATTCATTTGAGTAAAAGAACAAACTGACGTGGCACTGCTATGTCCCGTGCGCTCTCTGGCGCATTGGGGAAATAACGCGGCACATCCAAATCACGTAGGTACCCTCCGCGTAACCAAAGTCAGGACAAACGTCAACAGATTTACTGTCTTCTGGCTGTTAGCAAACACATCACTTTTGACTTAAAGAGCAGCAGTCAGCTGTAGCTGCACTCGCGTTTGTAAAAACACAGCCTACTATGGCTCTGTGCAGCTTTGTGGATGCAGCAGGGATTGGGCGGGCATCTCAAGGTACGCACAGTGCGTACTGCTGTACACCTGCAGACACCACTGGTGTTAACAGTGGTGAACAGATCTTTCAGTTTGACGTGAAGGTCTTTTCCACCGGATTCCCTGTACACTCTATAGGCACGAATTACGGCGCAGCGACAGTCTGTGTTGAAGCGCTCACGCGGAAATGAAGCGTGGCTTTTATGTTTAAAACATATGCATTTCTGTGTAATTACACCTCCGACCTAGTTGTGTATGAGTTACCGGATCCAAGCAAACAGTTGCCGGATCGGACCGCGTCAAAATAAGGGAGTTTCCGGATCCTGTTCCGGCAAGATCCAGCTCAAATTAAGCCCTGAATAGTCCCCAACAGAGCTTTACTTAAGGAGATAAGAGAAAGCGGTACCGAGTAAAAATGCCTACCTTGTCCTGAGTCAGATTTACAGACTGTCACTGTTGATGTCAGCCTCCTTTAACATCTTCTGCTGTAGCTGTATTTGTCTTTAATACTGTACATTCTTTACTTGTACTCCCAGCCTTCTGCCTTAGTTTCCTCCTCTGTTACCTGACAAAATATTCAGTTTAATGATCAGACTGAAAACGTTTGGTCAGTGACTTGTCTCACAGGCAAATGCTAATTTGGTAAATTAGCCTACTTACATTTTAGCTCAGTGTCGCTAACTCCTCTGTCACCTTCCTTCCTGCTGTAGCTCATACTCCTCCAGTATCTGTGTCCAACCCCTGGTTTATTGTATTTTTATAAAGCTCTACAGCTGTATTATTGTCTCCTGCTGATATCACTTGTTTTCTTTCCGAATCTGGCGCTGCTGAGGCGCGTTCACAACACACGCGTTCATGAACGAGAGACAACCAATGAGAGCGTGGGGGAGGCGGGACAAGCGTCAGAGGCGCCAATGAGAAACGAGTTAGTCTTCCACTGAGCTGACTGCTGCTGTAGTGATTGGAGCAGGAGGAGAGCGCACAGTGAAGCGGCTGGAGAGAGGCTGTTGTAAAGAGTTAGCGCTGGTGTCGGTGAACAGAGAAAAAAGTACCGAGGAGATACTGATTGTTACGCATCATTGCGCTCTTTGAAGTGGGTATGCGGAAATTCTGTAGCATTCTAGTGGGTATACGGCGTATACCTGCGTATCACGTAGACTACACTACTGCTAGTTACTGTCTACTACTGCACTTGAAATATGAAACTTAATTGAAAATATGCCTTCACAAACTCTGATGGAGGTATTACTTTTTAGCCTAATGTTAACCCTTTGTCTTTCTGCTGTAATTACTGCTGTTTTGTCCTGTAGCACATTTTTTTCTTGTTTTACCATGATGTACATGTTGCTACAGAGGCCTCTGCCTTTTGTCAATGCATTAACAAACTAGCTTTTTAAAAAGCCATTTCCAGAAATATTTCCTTTTGCTGGCTGCACCTCCTAA
This sequence comes from Bostrychus sinensis, assembly GCA_020698575.1. Classification (NCBI taxonomy): domain Eukaryota; kingdom Metazoa; phylum Chordata; class Actinopteri; order Gobiiformes; family Eleotridae; genus Bostrychus; species Bostrychus sinensis. The sequence goes on along the minus strand of CM036254.1, from coordinate 27,561,897 downwards.
AAACCATGACAGCAGACTTTGAATTAACAATCGCTGTATAATACAATTCTGCAGCACATACATACTGATGAAGCAAAAATTCACGAGGGACTCCTCTGTCCAAATAAAGAGTGTGTAGTGTGATTTATTGCTCATAATGAGTCCATATTAATCTAAGGAAGGGGATGCTCAGTGCCAAAACTCCTGTGAGGTGTAACAAATGTGTGCAAACGCTCCGCTGCATGACTCACAGCACTAATTACCATTAACTAATAGAAAAACAGATTTGTAAAGAGAGAAAAACCTTAGGATCTTGCTCTGTGCAAATGGCACTGTTATTTTGGGCACTGTTGATTCCTCATGAAACCCTTAGTGATTTATTGGCTGGATGGATTTGGCTGGAGACACTTGGGGAAGAGCTTAAAATTCAGCCCTGGGCTTATTATTAACTCAATTGCTGTCACCAGTGTGTCTCTCTGTTTAAAAAGGGGCTTTGATTCATGGGAAGCTAATTACACCCAGGTGGGCTTACTCTCCAAATACACTGACAATGTTGCAATAGTGCTTTCAAAATGGCCATTGCATACATTTATGTACTGTTAGGTATGAGCAACACGTCCTGCATATGATGATTTAGTCTAAATAAGAGGTTGAGGGTGCTGTTCTCATGTAGAAATGTTCTGTACGCAATAGTTGCATGAGGAAAAAGACTTGGCCTGTATGTATCTATAGATTCTGTCCACACCAATGGAATTTGCATAACCTTTCCACTGTAAACCCAAACAAGTAGAGGGCAGAGAGTCCTTAATTGTAGTCAGTTCATTCATTCTGGGTTATAAATTAACACTGCAAGCATGACACATTTAAGAAAACGTGTATGATTAAAACATTTTAAAATTGTATGATACTCATAATACCTACACAATATTTACTTTATACTTTAATACAAATATTTATTAATTGTTTTAATTTTTATTTTATTTCTTACTATTAGTGAACAGGAAATTTAAGTGCAACACAAAGTATAATATGTGGATGCATTGACTTACTGCTTAATGCTTCATAACTTAAGGGCCCATTCTGAAAACCTGCACTGGGCCCCTCATTACCACCTTACACCACTGATGATGATGAACGTTGCATGTTGTATGCTGCATGCAGCTCTAGAGATGTCTGCCTTAAACCCACATTTCTTGTCCGAAAATTATGTATTGTGTTTGTGTTAGTAAGCAAAACTGGGTGACTTGTGAAGGTTAGAGCTACAGCCCCAAAATCTCTGTGCAAGTCCCTGGTTCTTGTGGACCACAGTTTGAGATTAACTGCTTCAATCTGAGTTTTCAAAAAGTCACAGGGGAAAATGAGGGGCACTGATGAGCTTCATTTATGTACACATACTATGAACTCCAATACATAAACTGTGTAAGGAACTTGCCAATGCCCTCTGTCCAGTCTGACTGACATGACATATTAACCAAAAAGAATGTAATGAGCAGAATGACAAGAACTTTTTGTTTTAATTTGATTTTACATACTTTAAAATCTCTGGACACACACATCCTTCTTCACTTACTTCCACATAAACCTATTTGTTATTTAATGATGAAATATGAGTCAAGATCACCTGACTCAGGTTTGTTAGCTAATTCAGATTTTGTACAAATGCATTAATCAAAAATAAGTGCTCTTTGCAAATGCTTATGTGTTGTGAGTTCTGTAAATACAGCTGCGCAAAGAAACAACATCATTCCAGCAGTCAGTGCCCTATGCACAGTGCGTGATGCACGTAATGGGAGCAGCTAATTTAGAAGCGGTGGGTGCATCTTGGATTTCACCCCTGCACTCCATCATGTTTGCAAACTCCTTCTTATGGAGTTTTCTCTCTGAAAGTTGGCACGCACAATGATGGACACACACAGAGAGCAGTGCACGCCAACAGTGAGAACTATGAGCAGCACATGGTCATACAGAACACAGAAACATCCTTCTTCACTTACTTCCATAAGCCTATTTGTTATTTAAGGATGAAAGATGATAACCTGACTCAGGTCAGATTTTGTACAAATGCATGAATCTAAAATAAGTGCTCTTTGCAAATGCTTTGTGTGGAAAGAACCAGTTTACAATTTTGACAAATAAATCAAACCAGAAAAAACAAATCAGAAAAAAATAATAATAATAATAATCAAACCTTCAGCAAAGTTTGCATACTATAAAATACACTAGACCAGTGATAGTCCATTGTGAATGAAAGGTTATTTGACTTTTGTGACAATGCATGAGAAAAGGCTCCACAGACTTAGCACCTTCTGTCTCTCCTCCTCCTCCTGTTGGTGGCATCAGCTGGCATCTCTCCTGACATCTGAACATTACAATCACCTAAGCTTTGACCATGCCATGAAGCCTTTGGTGAAATTGTGCACTGTGGCTTTGGCCTCTGAATCCTGGGCATCCTTCATTTCAGCCACTTTAAAATCATCCTGACGCTTCTTTCTTCTCCTCTCTGGTTTTTGCAATATGATTCTTCGCTGGACCTACGTTGGCTTCCTTAACTGGGATGGAAGGTTTTGCAATGATCTTAAAGTCACCCTGGGCCTCAGCGACAGGCTCTGCAGGTTCTGTGTGAGACCTGGGATCTTCACTGTCTGCTACTTTTTGTTGCAGGTAAGATCTTCCTGGTCATCAAGTTGGAGCCCTACTGTTTCATTGATGGCCTCCTCAACTTCAGGCTCTGCTGGTGTGTCCTGAGGCTGTGCTGAAGACTCTTTACAGTCCTCAACCTCCTCACTTTCAACTTCCTTAATCTCCTCCTGCCTCACAGCAATTTCAGCACCACTTGTTGTGTCCTGTGGCTCTGTTAAATGGACCACGTTGACACTGGACTCAACAGAAGACTCCTCTGAGTCCTGGATCTCCTTCACTTCCTCGTCTGCTAGTTTGTTGCAGGTATGATCTTAGTAGTATATAAGGGTCATGAAACGGGTGTGCATGAGCATTAATCAAATGCGCGCGCCAGTGTACTTCCTGTGTACGCACATCCATTTGTCATGTGGAAGAAATTAGGGGTAGACTAAGGTGTGATTTTAGAGGTGTCTGGAGGTGGGATTTAGTTCTTGTGAGGAACTCATCTCCCTCCTTGTGGGTATTGGATGAAAATTTTTGTTAATCTTGCAGAAGAACTAGTTTTTTGGATCTCATTCATCATGGCTGATTCAGGTAGTTCTTATTATACAAAATCTACTCCACCACGGCGTATAAATTTATATGTTTCTGACTTGGAAAATGCACCTAAAAAGAAACATTCTGTTCCGGAAAACCTTTTGTGTTTTATGAAGCAAAAAGCATGGGTGCCACAACAAAAATGGGAAGTTGAGGACGAGCGAGTTTCGGGGTACAGATTTGAAGAAGGCAAGTTGTATTTGTATACAAGAGAAGTTGACGAGCTGTTTATGGTTAGAATATTGCCTAATATTCGTTTCGCCACGAAAGACTGGCAACTTTTTAGAGACTTCATCAGGATTGTATGTCACGCAATGGGATGGGACCATTCCTGACGAATCCTATCCTATCCTAAATTTGGATATAAGAGATCCTGAATTTTACATCTTCTTCAGCCAATGCCTGAACAATACAATACTCAGGCCTAAAAAGTCTGAGCTGGACGATGCTGATTACTCGCTAAAACTTGAAAAATGGAGGAAAGAATGTTTTGACACTGGATTTTTGGTGTGCTGGGATCAATGGGAGAAAACATTGGTTATTTTCTCTCACATCGACAATTTTTAAATGGTACAATGTCTATGATCAGAGAGAAAAACTAAAGAAAAGACTGTTTAGATGTGAACGTGATATAGAATGTGACTGCTGCAAGGAGAATGAAACCTCTACGATGCGACTTTATCACCACAATTAATGTTATCTGTATATGTTTTGTGTATATGCAGGTAGCGACATTAGCTATTATAAGGACAACTGGTAACTGGGCAACTGGTTTGTGGACAGTGAGGTGTTTACGGGCAGCTATGCGAGAATTTCTCTGTCTATATGCCGATGGTCAACAGTTTCCTTCTAAACCCTGTCAGCCAAATTTTGCTAGGCGGAATGCAATTAGAGAATACATTCAGCTTGTTACGTCAACTGGTAGATTAAAAAAAAAAAATCAACCTCTGAAAATTACTTATTTTTGTAGTGGTTATACCCTGTTTTGCTTTAAGTTGACACCTGATGAAAGCTGCGGAGGCCATGTTTCTCTTATTAAGCAAGGTAATGTGAGAATAGAGGCGCGTTTTAGAACACCGCTTAATCGAACAGTCAGTCTTATTTGCTTTGCCGTTGATGACTCAGTCTTGGAGATTTCTGCAAGATGTCAAGCCCTGCTGGATTATTTCTAATTCTGATTTAAAAAGGAAAATATGAATACGATAGAATTGACCAAAATCCTCCAAAAGAAATCCTCCAGATTGATTTATGAGTTTCTTTTTTTTTCTTTCTTTTTTTTTTTTTTTTCTTTTTTTTTTTTGCTACACACTCTTGTCGGCAATAAGTCTTATTTTTGTCTTCTCCTTTTTTAACCTTTGATACTGAGCTTTGGTTAGCGGGATTTTACCTTTTAAAACATTTAGCGCTATCTCACACAGTGTTAAATCAAAATCTGTTGAACCCGACCATATAATATGTTTTCTCTGAGAGGGAGGAGCATTCTTTAAATGTTTTAGTAAAGACAAGTTTCTTCTAATGCATTGAGACTTTTGGAGATTTTTAGGCAGATAGAACACAGGTAGATCTGAAAGCAAGTCTCTTCTAAGACGAAGATGATCAGGAGTCCTTGCTTTATAATCAATAAACAGATTGAGCCGAAAGGAGCACTTGTAGCATCCTCAAAACACTCCATAAAAAAAATTGTCTTTCTGGGGAACCTCTGTCTTTCCATTAACATAACTTGAAACTTATCTTGAGGATTTTTAAATAAAACAAGTTAATTGGTGTTTGAACTAATCGTTCTACTGACCTTTCCTTGAAAAAAGGCATTTTAAACCAGATACATGCAACTTAAATTTCTATAATGTACATATTTAGTAAAAACATTTTGTACCTCAACATTGTTGCTAGCATCATTCATCAAGTCATCAATAATAAGCAAATTTGTTTTATTTACAGGCAACAAAGAATCATCCCATAGTGGCCAACCATCAACAAAATTTATAGGTCTTATTTTTAACAAATTGTCATACAGAGGTTGCCAACATGAATAAACATAAACAATATTTTCAATACATTTAGAAATGATCTTGTCAGCATTTTCAATTAAAGACTTAAAATATGTTTTACCAGTGTTCGATGGTCCAGACACCATCATGCTGAAAGGATGTTGAAGTCTACAATCAAAATCATCAGTCTCTTTAGCCATCATGTTAATATCCATATGGGAGCATGGTCAGATCAGGAAGAACTCTGCGTTTTGGGTACACAACTTAGACTTTCTTGTGTACAGACTTATATTTATCAGCTCAAATGTATTTTTATTGCTGGCTATAGTACGTGCTTCAGTTGTTAAAGTTGGTGCAGCTTGTGGATGGTTCGCAAATTAGTGAACTAGGTCTATAAGCGATTGATGGGTGATGATTGACGAATTGTGAGAATTTAGTGTCATCCCCTTGCATTTCAGCAGAGTTTTGTTCTGTCTTGTTCTATAAGCATAGCATTTGGGGCCGCCTGAAACAAACTCTACAATGTAATCATTTCCGCCAGTGTCTCCATTAATCTCATCTGTAAGCTCGCCTAAAAATGCCCCAGTTTCAGGAATCCAATCACCTTCCTTGGAAACAAACACTACGCTGTTTATGTCAGAATAGATTCATCTCTCTCCTAGCTTATCTATTAAATCATAAAGTGCGAGGAAAGCATAAGCTGTTGTCATAGCACCCACAAAAATGTTAGCGTTTGATATTCTAGAGGCTTGAGCATTCGCATGTCTCCCCTGAACTAATACCACATGGTCAGAAATAAAAGAAAACTGTCTGACATCAAACTGATCGCTAAACATTAGGGGTGTAACGATATCCCAAGCCGAACCGAAATATCGCGATACACCACCCACGACTTGTGGCATACCGCAATACTCTCACACCCCTTGCTGTCCATTGTTGACGTGGCACTTATCTCTAACTAACTATGAAATAATAATAATTCATTATTTTTTCTTTGCTTACATTTGATTTAATTGTATTACTAACGACTAATAAGAGCTTTTTAAATTTTGTTCTAAATATTATATTCAAAATTTACTATTTTCCAAGAGCATGTCATATCACGTGACTTGAGAGTGAGTGTCAGCGTCACACGCGGTTATATGCAGGATGGCTGCTTCGCATAGTACTGAAATTGCAGATCCCCCAGATACATTTAAAACACCTGTGCGGGAACATTTTGGTTTTCCAGGGGAGTCCAGGGATGGGAAGTGCACAGAATCGTAACTGTTTCACAAAACTTTCTTATATGACAGGAAACACATCTAATATGCAAGCGCATCTCCACAGACATCACCCCAACATTGATATGAGTGGCACACGTAAGAAGCCTCAAAAACAGGAAAATCTTTCCACTGCCTTTAGAATGAAGCTACAAGCAAACTCCGACCGTGCTCAAATAGTTACAAAGGCAATAGGTGTTTTCATGGCGATAGACATATGACCATTTTCCCTTGTTGAGAATGACGGATTCATGCATTTGCTAAGTGTGTTGGAGCAGCACAGATACCAATTACTGAGCTGACCACATTTCATTGTAAAGCCTCACCTTTACAACGAAGTAAGAATCAAACTAGTGGAAGACCTAAGCAATGCTAAATTCATTGCTTTAACTATGGACGGGTGGAACTCCCGTGCAACTCAGTCTTACATGATGATCACGGCGCACTACATTACGAACAACTGTGTGATTAAAAGGCCTGTTCTGCCCGATCCCGATCATCTGGCGGAAATAATACAGGGAGCTGTAGCAGAGTGGAAAATCGACAGAGAAAAGCCACAGGCTGCTGTTTTCTCTGCACTTACAGGAGTATTAAGAGGAACATTAAGGACATTGTTACTCTGTCTGATGAAGATGTAAAATTAGCTGAGAACATCATTCAGGTTCTTAAACCCCTGAAAATGGGAACAACTCTGCTGAGCACAGAACAACTGCCAACTGTTTCAATGATAATGCCACTGAAACACACCACCCTGGAATCTATGAAAGTGAGTGAAACAGATACGACAGTTGTTAAAGATGTCAAATCTGCCATTGAGTCCGATTTAATCAACAGATACCCAGAATCTGACTCAATACTTGTGCAGTTTCTTCATATGAGCACTGCACTTGACCCACGTTTTAAATCTCTACCCTTTCTGGATGAGACCATGCGCAGAAACCTCTTTAATAACTTGATGGAGAAGATTCTGGAATACCATCCCCAGCAGGTTTTTTTTTTTTTTTTTTTTTTTTATTGTTTAAATCCAAACTTAATTTAATAAATTAGATTTTACCTACACTATTTAGTTTCACACAAATCTGCAATGCATTTTACTAAGTGAATATGTCCAGTGAAAACCACTTTACAAACACAGTATATGTATATTTTTTTCATTGAATTTAAACAGAACAGAACATTCTATCTAAATCAGAGCCTGGATAATCAGAAATGAGAATCACCATGTTTGTTTTTGGTATTTCTGTGTCTCATATGAATTGCAATTAACAATATTAATATGAAACTATTTTGTGGCTTTGTCTTTGTTAGGCCTTGGTCTCAGGGGAGCAGTTAGATGTTGCATCCAGCAGTGATCCTCCAGCCAAAAAGGCACCAATCTCTGAACTGTTAGGAAAGTTATTTCCAATGGAGCCAGGCACTCCTGCACCCAAGTCTCCAGATCAAATGGTGAAAGAAGAGGTCGAGCGTTATAGGCAAGTGCCAACTCTTCCAGTGGAGTCAAATCCAATTGCAAGGACAACGAGAGCCAGTTTCCTCACGTATCCAAGTTGGCTAAATGCTACCTTGGAGTCCCAGCAACATCTGTTCCCAGTGAGAGGGTGTTCTCTACAGCAGGGGACATTGTTACAGCACAGAGAGCAAGCCTCTCACCTGAGAATGTGACCATGATGGTGTTTTTGAAAAAGGACTTAAAACTTAATTGAACGTGCCAAATGTTTCTTAGAGTGATTTCTTAGATTTTTGACTAGTGTACATTGGAGTTTATTTATTTAATTTTAGTTTACACAGGTAAGCTGACTTCACTAAAGAGACAAATGTTTATTTCTGACTACCTAAATTGGAATTAGCTCATTTTAGTTTTCTCTGTTAAACTGGCTGCACTAAAGAGAGAATGGTTTTATTCTACATTGGATTTTTTTTTATTATTTTTGTTTACTAAATAATAAATAACAAGTTAAGTCAAGTTATTGTTATTATTAAGTTAAGTGAATCTGTTGTTCCTTAGCATTGTTGGTACAATGACATGAACCCTATCCCTTCAGCAAACAGAACCGAACCGGACCGTGGCTCCAAAACCGTGAACCGAACCGTGCCATTGGTGTATTGTTACACCCCTACCGAACATGTACATTGCAAATTTTTCAGGATCTGAAATTAACGATGTTGTTGGCTGGTTTGGTTTAAAGCACAGACGACCGTATAAACTGTTCAGTAAATACTTGTTTATGCTGCAAACAGCTTTGTTAGATTTGATTTTGCTTGGGTCTAATTCTATCTCTTTATTTTTGTACTCTTCAATGCACCAAGCTTTTGATTCCACTTCCACCAACTTTTACAAAACTCGGGTATCCCAAGGCTTCCTGTTTGAGTTTGAGAGAGGTTTGCACATATCCCTTAAAAAGAGAGTTGCTATTCTTAGGAAAATGCCAGACATAATCATTTTTAGTATTTGATATCCCTTTTCAATCGCTTTTTGAAGTTCAACACTAACCCAAACGCCTGAGAGAATCCTATCAGAATCTCTATGTGAGCATTCATTCTCCTGGTTTTGAATTTGTGTGCATGATCGGCATAGGGGGAACATTAGTTTGTCGTTGCATTTATAAGGCAGCACGGGACGGTACAAACGACATGGAGGTAAAACGAAACATTTAACAAAACCGAAATAGCGTTCGAGAGATTAAAAATTGTGAAAAATTATTTCAGGATGTCTGATTGGATAACTGTTGTGAACTTGCACTGACAGGTACAGAAATGTAAAGTCGTAGTAATATATTTTTTCCACTATCTCCTATTTTGTGGTAAAGTCTGTAGGCATTTGTACATCCACCAAACAACGCTTTTCGTGGGTCTAGTCTTTCGGGGGTGTCATAGTTTTTCAAAAATGTTTGCACCTTTGGAGCAGGTTTTTTGGCTTTTTCCCACTGGCATTCCCACATTACCCTGACGTTAAGCCTGTATGTTGTTCGTAGAGTTTGCAAGTTTTCCTTTGTCTGTCTGTACAATACACTGAACAGTATGTTGTTTACAGTTTTTTTTTATGTTTTTATGTCATTTTTAAACTTGGGTTTCCTAAACTTTTTGACGCAACTTGTACCAGAGGCTCACCATAAAATCGATCACGCAGACAAAATTGGCTGTGCTTATTGTCATTAATACGTGTTTCAAATTTATAAAAAATATGTTTATCATCTACACTGATGTTTTGTGTCCGAAACGAAATGTTAGCCACACTGACCGCATTTGCCTTTTTGACAACGATGGTTAGATTTCGCTCATGTGACTGTGTATATGGAACCGCATCCTTCGCAATATTTATTTAGATTACACAGCTGAATTTCCCCAATGATTCTCCTTCTTTATGTTTTTTTGAAACAGAATAATGATCTACAAAGTCTCTGACAATCTGAGCAACGCACTGTGCGCGCAACATGTTTGTGACATTCATCAGAAAAATTTGCACTTGTGATAAGCTTTAGATGCATATGCCTTGTGGCAGTATTGACATACACAGTATAAGTGGCCCCGAAAAAAACTGTTTTGTTTTCAATTAGATAATTATGATCTCCATGTAAATATAGCCAGGCTGTATTGGGATGAGGTCGCTCGTGAGTTTGATAGAAGAAGAGTCAATTTTTTTACACCTTTGTTATGATGGACTATGAAGACTAGTATTTTTAATCTGAGAATATGCTCAAATTTTGACACGTCTGACAACGATATCATTTGATTTGAAACAAAGCCTGCATCCGAGTGTATCTGCTGCACTTTTTGAAGAATTTCTATGTTGCTCAAAGTGGGGTTTAGATGACCTGCCAAACAAATAGAAAAACATTGATTATTATCATTATTTGTCAGGGTATAAAGACACACCTGTTTTTTACAAATGATTTCATCATAAGTCATGTTTGCCAATTTATGACGAATGCCCCCATGGCTGTTTAGTGCTATGGTCACGACAAATTCAAGAGAATCTAATATCATATGATCATTACTTTGCATTACTTGTTCTATTGCATTAAGAAATGTTTGGTAGTTAGCTAGGTAGCTAGCTTTTAATATGGCACATATATCGCTAGACAAGGATGGGCCTCTGAGCACGACATTTAAAGTACTGTCTGGAGCTGCCACGATTGATGAAAAGTCAACAATATCAGTCAACTTATGCCTTAATAATCCCAAAGCTGAAGACAAGTTTTCCATTCTAATACTACTTTAGTTTATTCCGTGCCTAATTTTGACACCGTTAAATCATCGGCTTTCTTGGATTGTGTCTTTCCTCCAACATTATGCTCCTTCACTAAACCATCGTGGGCTTCCATTTCTGGGACAGAAGGCTTTGCAGGGATCTCCAAGTCACCCTGGGCCTCAGCGTCAACAACGTCAGGCTCTGCAGGTTTTGGGCGGCACTTGGGATCTTAATCATCTGCTGGTTTGTCGTAGGTAAGATCTTCCTGGTCAACAAGCTTCACCATTTCAGTGTTGGCCTCCCCAGCCTCTGCTGTGTCCTGAGGCTGTGCTGGAGACTCTGTACTAGAATCCTCAACCTCCTTAAATCCATCTTCCTGCATTATTTATTCACTCCTCAGACACACTGATGGTGTCTAACACATTTATACACCAGTGCCACAGACACTGGAGGCAAGGAGGGTGAAGTGTCTTGCCCAAGGACACAACAGACACTGCATATAGTTTGTACAGTATATTATATTTGGTGCTGTTAAAAGCTTCCATTTGTCTGCAGGTACTGAAGTACATTTCACTGTACTGCCTATAACAATCTTTTGATGTGACAACTTTTCTTGTTTATTTTGTAATCATCTGGAACATTTTCAACTTTGTCAAGATCTTTTTCAAAATGCTTCAACTTTGTTATGAAATCTGACAAAAAATGTCATGTTGCAAAATAAATGCTAAATGGCTTTTATTTACTGTTCATTTACTGTTCCTTGTAGTTAAAAATAAATCTTATTTCTGTAGTTGGTGTCTCTTTTAATCACACATGTACTTTGGCTCCAAAACCCACATAAAGAGCAAATTAAGTACTAGACATGTATAGGAATTATATAATGTACAGCCTGCTGTATGTTGTAAATTACGCATAAAACAGAGTCCTTCCCCTGTTGCTATTTTAGTGTCAGTTTTGCACAGTGTCTTTGTTTATTAAGTGCAGGTGACTTGATCAATAATTTAAATCTACTTCACATCTTAAGAATATTCTGTTATTGTGGGGGTTATGAGGAGCTGTCCCATCAGAGAGACTTCTAATACAAACAGCCTTCTCTGCATGACAGCTTTGATTCATTATGAATAAGAGGTGTATTGTGCAAGAGTCATCACTTGATGCCTTTTATAGACATCCAATAACCATTTAAATAGCTGTTCTGTATCAAAAGCATGTCTGTTTTCTATGTATACTGGCACCAATTCCCAGCCTTGTCATAACCTCAAAGTAGTTAGCTTTACAGAGTTCAGTTGCTTTTAAGTGACTGTATGAATTTTTTTGGTCTGGTATAAAGTTGCTCATTATTTTTTTATCAATTCATATCAAACATACACTTAGCAGCAACATTATTGGATACATCTTATGCTTGGAATTGCATTGGCCAAACCAGATGCATTGTTTAAGTGTTTTACCACACATGCATATTCTCAACACCTGTCCATAGGAGGGTATTGAAGACGGTTCAAACAGTATATACCAGTAGAAAAATGTTAAGTATAGCATTTAAGCAGATTTTCATTAACATTGCCAAGTGAGCAGCTCTGGCCAGACTGTTTAGGAAAGGTGTTTGTTAATGCCAGTCTGCAGTTTCAGGTGAGTGGATGGAAAGTTCCATAGTCTTTTATAAAAGAGAAGCTGGACTGTCCAAAAGATGTTCTGAACTTTGGAACAATACAGTTCCCACTGGTAGAGGCTTGGGAGGTGGGTCTGAGAGAGGTCTGGCATCTGGCAGTGAGAAAACAGTCATGAGACACAACTGTTTTGTAAAAGTAAAAAGGGCTCTTATCCAAGACCTTACAAGTCCCCTGTTATGCTAAATCAACTTTTTGGAGCCTTTAACCATGTTACAATATTGTTGAAGACACTATCACTATTGGGAGGCATCTACTGGGAGTTTGACACACAAATATTGCTAGAGTTTACAATGGTTTGAAAAGGAGAAAATATTCAGTGAGTAGCAGACCTGTGGTGAAAATGCAAGTTTGAGATAACAGAACCAGCAACAGTAACTTCAAACAAAGAGACCACAGACCTCTCCTAAAGCTTTAGCCCCACATTACAATGGTAGATAGCACCCAGACCTGGACTCAAACCAATATCTCCTAGCTCAGGATTAAATGCGCTATCTATTTAGCCACAAAGCCCTTATAAACAAATCCACTAACTAGTCAGTCATTATTTGTACATTCAGCATTTACAACTCTATCTTGCAATGGTTCCAAATGGTAAAGAAAGTCCCTGGATCCACACAGTGACCCTCACAAAATAAAAATCCTTTGGTCAATGTTAAAATCAAGTCCTGCAGAAGAACACCTCTGAATGCACAGCACATCTAAACCTGAAAGCACATGGACAACAAGCAGAACACTAGTCAATAGGGAGTCCTGATTCAATGCACTTCTGGACAGCATTGGATTGATGAATTTAAACTGACTTGTGTCCTCATTGTTTATCTAAGCCCTATACCTTGGTCTGCCTGCACTCTGGGACAATGTTATCACAGTGGTTACATCCTCAGTAACTGAAGCTGCATCATCACATAGATAACAGGCACACATGGATCATCGCTTAATGGCATTTCAGTTTTCTTTTCTCATTTTAACAAGAGAGAGCATGACCTGAACACGCAGCGCCTCTATAAAAAGGCTTTTATGATGACGAGTAAACACAAGTGGAATGACACTAAATGCTGCTATTGAACAAAATGGAGCTTAGCATTTATTCAGTGAAATGAAGTTGCTCTCACTGCAGTGAATTAAATCCTGGAGCAGTTATTTATATAATCTTTACTCTGTGAAAGGAGCAGCACTGAGAGTCAATTACAGCATGACAGAGGAAAAGATGTTTGTAATAAATTGCATTGGCAAATATTCTCCATAAGTGCCTTTTGACAAAGCTTATGAGGCTAAACATATCTAACAAAGACATGACTGCCAATCCTAAGCAAAAAGAGGTGTAAAGAAACAACATTTTACTCAATAAATTTGAAAAGTGCTTTCTTTGTCTAAAGTTTGGGACACCACGGGCCAATAATTTTCCATCTGGCTTGGCAGGACAGTTTGACGTAGTAGCGATGTGACTTTGTTTGGTGTGTTCTGCACCATCGGATGTACAGTTGGGCTTAGTCAGGTGTCGGCCTCAAGCAAGAGCTCTGATTGGTTGTGCTCCATTCACTATCTGTCAGAGAGCTCATTATTAACATTAAAATATAGGTAACTTTTGTTCTAACAACTACTCAGCATGTTTCTTACATCCACGACACTACTGAGCTACATCCATTTTATTCATTAATGTAATTAGATGGGTTTAATGTAGCACATATTATTCATTGATAAATATTTGAGTGAAACACTTGAGTGTTGCAGAGGTTTATTTACAGAAGTTTAGTGACTAGCGCTGGTTGCTGTTGCAAAGAGTTATTATGCCTTGCACATGCACAGATACTACACGCTGCTCAGTAGTTGGTCTAAGTAATTTCTTTTTTGAAGTAGAAGCAGCAATATTAGTAGCAAAAGTAGTAGATGTAGCAGTGCTAGCAGTGGTTCTACTTAAAGGGAATATATTATTCAAAATCAACTGATTTGAGATTTCTCTCATGGTATAATGTTGTTCCCACATTAAAACATACCTGGAGCTGTGTTGTGTGTCATTCACACCTATTTGAGTAATCCTGTATTCTCTGGAGCTGAGTTTCTGAGCCTTCAAAATGCTCGGTTCTACGAACCTCTGTCTTCGTCCAGAAGTGACCAAGATTGGTTTAAAAAGATGAATAAAAGCATAATATATGTAAATCTAGCTTTTATTCAAGTAGTATTTATGGATACTTACTCGAGTCCTGCACTTGAGTACAGATTTACTGTATATTATTATTGTATTGTACTGTATTTATTTTATATACTTATGGAAATAAGTCAATAATAGGTGAACTGTATGCAGCAGCATAAACTATGCATTTTGTTGTGCAATTTTTACCATCATCTATTTCTAAAAGTAGCTGTTGTTACCTAGTCATGCTGCTGCTATTTCAGTATTTTGATTGATGTTTATAGTAAAGTTCTTGTTGTAGTCACTGCAAAGTTTCAAAGACTAAGTCAGTCAGATGCAGCAGCGTTCCCCTAAAGATTGTATTTCTCTAAGAAGGTGACTTTAAGTTGCATAATGGCAAGCCATATGCTGCATAATTAGCAAGAGTAATCTTGGAAAGCATTTTTCAAGTTATATAAATAATATGAAGTACTTTGTAGAATAATCTAGACGAGATAGAAAAGCTGTATATTAACATGTTATTTAAAGGTGGTATGAGCAGTATATATTTTTTTATATTTCATAAAAAATTACCCACATGTGTCCCAAGATATGAGGTAAACATGTTTAAATCTAACATTAGTTTTACTGAAAACAATGGTACAGCTGATTTATTAACAATAAAAAGACATTTTACATAATGGCCAAGATGTTTTTGTTTACATTTGTTGTTTTGGTTCTAAAATTGTTGATCGTCCAATCAGAAAAGCAGAAAGACTGCCAACCCACAGACCACTGTTTTGATTTAGACTGCAGTATCATTTTTACACCAGTATGAGTGCATGCTGCTTACAGTACCTTTAAGGCTCAAGAAGATGTGGCCTTTGTTAGTGTTTAGCTTTGTTTCAAACAGGAGCTAGGCTTATTTATTGCAAACAGCAGTCTGGGACTGGGACCGTTCAAAGAGCACACAAATGTCACATACATGTTTGTCATAACTAATCAATCAACTTAATTTAACCAATGAGAGGTTTGAAGACACAGATGCTAAACTGATTATGTAATGCCCCCTAGTGGCACTTGGGGTGTAATGCCTGGCACAGCACACCTGTGGGCCCCAGGTCATTTGTGTGGTTGTTATACTTTTATGAGATTTTGCAAAAATCACAGCAACTATTGTGAGCAAACTTTTCACAACAACTACGACCTTGGAACTATTTGGTATATGTGGCTTTCAAAGTACAATATTCAGGTAAACTCAGGCTAAATGAGCATTACTAAATAAGGACTAAACTAGAACTAAAGAAGTACTAAACCTGGAATAAATAAGGACAAAAAAGGACAGAAACTGGAACTAAAACTGGACTTAAAAAAACAAAAATTGGACTAGCTAACACTGAAAAAAAAAAATGTTTTGTTGAATTTACTTAATTGACAACATATTTCAAGAAATAAAATTAATGATATTCAAGGAATTATTTTCATGTATATTTTAATCAAGTGAAATATTGAACTTAAGAATAACTTATTCTGTTATTGCTTAGAGATTGTGAGGAGTTGTCCCACTAGAGAGACATCTAATACAAACAGTCTTCTCTACATGACGGCTTTGATTTATTATGAAAAAGAGGTGTACTGTGCAAGAGCCATAACTTGATTATGAGCAGTGCCTTTTATATGCATCCAGTAACCATTTAAATACAATATATGTTGAACATCAAAACATATTTTTTTTCTATTTATAATACGTTTGAGATTTGGCTTTTCAAGTACCATCTTCAACAGACTAAATAAGCATTAATAAAAAAGGATTAAACCCACAGACTAAACAAGGACAAAAAAGGACTAAAACTGGACTTAATGAGGAAGGACAAAACCAGGACATAAGCATGAAACCAGAACTGGTCTACACTTTAAATTTAATCCCCAACCAGAGTAGGACTAAAATAGATAGATTAAAAAAAAAAAAAACACAGCCGCAAAACAATCCCAATAAAAGAACCCTTCGTACCACAGTTTGGGAAGCTATTATGAAGGACTTGTATTTGTCTAATGACTTCCACACAATGTAATGCTAAGCATGCACCTTGGTAGATATTGCTGTTGTTTCTTCTTTAGTGCAGTAGGAGACAAGCTCATAATATACACGGCATGACAGGTATCAGCACTAATTTTCCTTCAGATAGACCCATCTGTTCATACCATATTGTCTGTACACTGCACTTTTCTATAGGAGCTGGAGTTACAATGCCCTGCTAATTGTTAAAAATACCCCGTCTAAAACTATGTTATGTAGTATCTTAGGCCATGTGTGCATAAAACAAAAAGAAAATGTAAGCCCCATATTCCTTATCTCTCCCACTGAGATTTATGCTTCTTGTGTAGTTTAAATGCTACATATTCTCTGATAGGCCTAGTCTTATGCTATCTTTCAGTAAAAGCAATGACATGACAGTTTTTGCACTTTTAAACAACACACAAACGTACCAAAGGCGAACCATTAAGTAGGTCAAGAGACAGAGGAAAAATCTCTTCCCGGAAATAATGAAATATCTCACATTTAAAGCTCCTCCAAAGGGTGAATATTCTCTTTGTGTGTATTTTTAGGGCAGATTCTACGACGAACTGACTAACAAATGTGCTTCAGGGCTATTAGGAAGCTTGCTTTGAGATACTGGAAGGTGTAACATGACTCTCTTAATGAAACCTCAAAAAGATAGAAACCCCCATGTCTTGCCTTGTGCCTGACTGTGTGCCCTGTCACATCACTTGTGCTATTTGGTCCTGACCAAACACATTTATATTTGCAAACTGGAGTGTCCTGGTTTCTGGAGATGCACTTTGAAGTTACAAAGCATCAGAAGCAGCAGCATGAGAAGGTACTTTTTGTGCCCCCACTAGTCTGTGTTCCACTGTCTCTTTGAGAAGCAGTTATTTATAAACAGAGAAACAAAGGTCTGACATAGAAAATTCTTTTTAAAAGTATATAGGAACATTTCATTTCATTTTCTTAGATTTAAGATGAATTAATCAATGTTTTCATGTTTATTTAATTTATTTGACAGGGACAATGCAGTTAGTTACAATACAGAGCCTGCAACTGAAGCAGTGCATATAGAATTTATAGCTCATGCAATTTTCAACACCTGTCCCTGGTTGGGCTTTTCTTCTACACAGCACATTACAATATACCAGTAATATATATCAGTAATACAGTTCTATTCTAATAAATATCTACATCAATTACTTCCATCAAATTTCTATTATTATAAAAAAAACATAAAAATATATAAAATTTATAAAACATATAAAAAAATAAATACTATTTAAACTGTTTTATAATGTTTGTGTTGTCAAAAGACTTTGAATAACAATTTAAACGTGCAGGGCACTTTTTTGTCCTTGTGCGCTTACCGTAGTTCAATACCTGTCTCCGGTTGCTAGGTAACACACTCTCGCTCACTCTCGATAAACAGCATGACATTATGGGAAAGTTAAGCTAGTTTGCCTGTTATACTTTGTTTACTTAACCTTAATGTAGTAATTTCGTCAACGTTTAATTTAACGCGGGGTAAAGATGTTAGATTCTACCGTTTCTTCTGTGTTATAAGCGTTTACATGTGCATTTCTACTGACGTTTTATCTAACGTTATATCACTATAGCGTTAGCCACATGCTTGCGTTATTTTTTGCTAATTAAGCTACGAGCTTCGAACGACAGTAGTCCTCGTAGTGGTCTTTTTGTCAGCATGGATTCAATAGATCTCCGTGAGTACATTTCAAAGGCCAGTGAGAAAGGAGGTTAGTCACACTCACATTGTCAGCGGTGCATTTAGCTACTGTCCTTGAAAGTTCAGGTCATGCTTTGGTCTAATGTTACGTTTTTTTGCCTTTAGACGTTGAAGCTTTGCAGATTGCTTACAAATTCATAACAAACCCCGAAAGCAATCTGGAAGAGATTGTTTCCCCGGACATTTACGTCCTATGTGCAGAAGCAGCTCTACAGGTGAGTGTTCAAACAAAGAAAACTAATGAGTAGTATCTTTAATTAGGCTAGTCGCGCTGTAAAATTTAATGTTAATGTAATGTAACTTATTTACTTCAGAAGGCTAATTCAGTGTTTCTGAAGACAATGGATGCTTAACAAAATGTAAATGTGCAATATAGCAAACACCTAACATTAATTGCCTTTTTTGTTTTAATACGGAGATAGTCTTTATTTCCCACAGGGCAGCGCCAAGGTCTTATAAGTATTAAAAAGGTATGAAATTTGATGTTGTCAAAATCAAGGCCTTAAATTGTATGGGCAGGAACATTTTGCTCATCTAGGTCTGAAATTGTCAAATTGTCAAAATCTACGCTTTAAATCTAAGTTTATCATTGTTGTATTTGACAAAAATATATTTTAGATGAATACTTTGCAAGTAACAATTTACAAGAGAGGTCTGTCTTTTTTCAAGTTGGATGTGAATTTGGCAACAAATTATATCAATAGTGGTTTTACAAATACAATATCTTAAAGTCACCCACTCCAATGTGCCTTTAGTATGTTTTGGAACGCTAAAGTTGACTGTTTATATGGGCTGTGTAATGTTGGAGGCAAAGGCATATTTGTTGCAAAAAACATCCCCACAATATAATAAATGCTGTTACCACTGAATTTTATGATTCTGTTTTGAGATTTTTAATGCACTGAAGTTATTTCACCTTTATTAGACTTAAATAAAAGCAGTGAGTTTCAGAGAGTAATACTTTTTACTTTTTACAATACATTTATTTTTGTAACATTTATAGAGATTATTGTTTTTTTGCTGCCAATCTTGGCATACAATTTCATTCTAAATGGCCTTAGTCCTAAAAGTCCTAAAAAGGTCTTAAATGTCACAAGAAAAAATCTGGAGCTACCCTTTGGCATCATCAGGCAGTGACTCAGTGTATTTAATGTGTTGAAAGTGTTGATCCATTTAAATAACAGCCACTAATTGATTGATTGTTGATTAATTGACTTCTAGTATTCACAATTCTTCATAAAAGTAGTATGGACCAATCTAAAACAAGGTTGCAAGGTTACACCTATATCTCAAGGATATTGAGATGATACAGAATGTAAACCCAGTGCTTTAATGTCCTTATTTCATTTCCATAATTGCACTGTTTAGGTATGTGTATTAGAAGCATATGCAGCGAGATAGATGGACTACATTGGTGTAATTGTACGAGTGCCTGAGGAATCGCTCGACAGCACAGGACAGCTTTAATTTACCCAGGTTTATGTGAGACTGATCCACCCACGGCCCGCAGTCACCTTTCAAAGAGCCCATGACTGATGAAACGTCCTGTAAGACAGGACGCTTCCAGGAGTCCCCCAGAATTAAACATTAGCTTCTGATTGAAACACGGGGAGCTCATTACCTCCCACTGAGGACATTATGAACTGTACACATCTGTTTGTGAGTCTGTCAGAACATTAACACAACAGGAACCACTGCTCACATCTTAATCAAATTCAAACGATTTCTATAGTGCTATGTTGCTGTTACTTTGAGGCCACTCTTTGTTGAAAATATCACGCCAATTGCTGATGGTACTACACTGGTGTATGATTTTTATTATGCTTAAAAGTTGCCCTATTCATTGTTTGTTTTCACACCCACTTAAATCCTAAATTCAAACACAACTAAACTGTGTTATAGGTGTTTGTTTTTAACCTGTACACCCTGGACAGTGGCCAGTTAGTCACAGGGCTGACACAAAGACATACACAGACAACAACCATTTAGTCAGGGCAATCTAGAGGCCCAAGTTCACCTATCACGGGGATAGGCAAGTTTGATCGCAGTCAGGCTGAAAAATTTTTGATCCACCAGGTGGCGGGCCACATGAATGGACATACAGTTCTCTGTCATGGTTCTTTGGCAGCTTTAAATGAACATATATTAGCATATTCAATTACGTATTCAAAGTAAATAGATCAATAAATAATAATCCTCACCCCAACCGCACCACCCCCTATTTTGCTACATTATTACGCAGCAAATTAGATAAACATTGGATACTTATTGGATAGAGGCAAAGGTAACCATGACAAAAAGAGGCCACATGACAGAATGCTTACTATTTATTGGTTGGAGGCAACTAAAACCATGAAACCTTAACAGAGAGCTGTATGCTTGCAAACATTTACTGATAGCACCATGGGGTTAAATGTTATCAAATAATTGCAATTAAAAAAAGTGGATAGCAGCTAAAAAGTTAACAAGGGCCAACTTCATCTGGCTCAGGACCAAGTTTGGCTCGCGGGCCAGGAGTAGGCAACCCTTTTACTTAACTTATGTATGTCTTTGGATGGTGGGAGGAAGCTGGAGGTCTGGAGAGAGCCCGTGGAAACATGGTGAGAACTTGCAGGCTCCACACAGAGAGTTTGTGTTGATCTCATAGCGTCCTTGCTGGGAGGCAAGAGAACTAACCACTCTGTCACTGTGCCCCCTGTGTTACCTTTAATTAATACTTTAATAATAAAACGCCTCCGTCAAACCAAACAAAGAAGCTGAAATGTTTTAACACCTTAGAATTCAATGACACTCTGGTTATGTAAAGTCAATAAAGGAATACGTAGACTATTAAATAACTTGCATCTGTATTATCTTGTCAATTTAAAATCAGTTTCTCCATGTTCATAAAACTTGGACAGTTGCCACACCAGTTAATCACAAGGCTATGATTGTGCAGGAAGAATTTCTGTTTCTCCTCTACCACCTAAACATGCATTTTATTTGCATAGAGAGAGGAAGCCAGAGTACCGTATTTTCCGGACTATAAGTCGCTCTGGAGTATAAGTCGCATCAGTCAAAAATTGTGTCAAGAAGAGGAAAAAACATATATAAGTTGCACTGGACTATAGTTTGCATTTATTAAAAAAATATTTCACAAAATCCAAGACCAAGAACAGACATTTAATCTGGAAAGGCAAGTTATTCAGCTACACAATAGCACACAGAACAACAGGCTGGATAGGTGTCTGGTATGTTAACGTAACGAATTAACAGTTATTCAGCTAAACAATAGCATAAAGAACATACCTGGGAGGCTGAATAGGCTAAACTAACATAACAAGCCAGCGAGTCCAACAAGCCAGTTACCGGTAAGGAAGTTCACCAAGCTCCCGATCTCATTCCGCATCACTGAATACTACTGACAGTAGTTGTCACAAGCCTAGAGCGTCCTCCCGTAGCTGTAGACGGTAATGTTTACTCCTTGGTTCATGTTAAATTATATATATTTTGATATATAAGTTGCACCTGACTATAAGTTGCAGGACCAGCGAAACTATGAAAAAAGTGCAACTTATAGCCTGGAAAATACGGTTCTAACAGGCAACCAACAGTAGTTTGGCTACACCATGCATGCAAACATACAATTATTTTACTGACTGTAGAGGAAAATACAAATTATATTCTAAAATGTTCAGAGGCAAAAATAAATAAAAAATAAAAAATCTGTAATAGGTTCTTCCATGGCTCATGTCATTCAATACATTGCAGCAGGTTCTGTTCGAGAAAAACAACCATGACTAAAACAAAATGCTCCACAGAAAACTGTTCTTGTTTACAATAGTAGTGAGTACATTTGCTTTGGTCTGTTCTTTCAAAGTCTTTAAATTATTGCTACTATTAACTGCAGTTAGTGAAGATTTATGGCTCTTAATAAATCAATATTATGATTTACTGGTACTAGCCTCAACCCTGCTCTGATATGGGATTTAATAGGTTTTGTACAATAACTTCAGATTGCGGCTGCCTCAGTATGGGATGGCCATGAATATTCACTAATGCATGGATGTGTCCTGGGGCAAAGGAAACATATTTGAATAATAAAACAGTGATATTGCATATTCTGATTTGTTTTTTTTTATCTTCTTAATATTATAAATCAGTGTTTTTTGTAAAATGCTTCTACCCCAGAGTCTAAGGCACCCTGCAAATATAAGATAATTGACTCACTAATAGAACTGCATGTTTTTTGTTTTTTCTGCAAAATATAAATATTTAATTCATTGCACTACTATCTGGTAACATTTGGTTTAACTGGTTTGAAATATTCAGTAAAAACCAAAAGCCCAATTATCCAAAATATTGCTTGAGGCTAGGGTGTGGATGTAGGACAAGCATCTACAATAAAACCATGATGATTAAAACCTGGTGATTAAACAACTCTAATTTTAGGTTTTAACTATAGTATAAATATGTTGCTTTTAATGACTGTTTTAAATGGTACAAAGTAGTGAAATAATATGCAGAAAATTAAATTTTAAAGCTATAGAGACAAATCTTTCCAAAAAAAGTAGTGCTGTGCAAAGGACTTGGGGTATGAAGAAAGACAGATCTTTCAGTGTACAAAGATGCACAGAATTGCAAAATAAATTAAATATTAAATATTAAAACTAGAGAGACTTGGAGAGGGGAGACCTCTGCCAAGGCACTGTTCCTATCCAGATACTAGATACCTGGTACCAGACCTGGACTCAGACTACAATATCTTCTAGTTCAGGGGTAAATGCGCTCTCCATTGAACTATAAAAACCCACGCCCAATTCACACTGAATGTGTTGTGTGTGTGTTTTTCCTGTTATGACTTACGTAACTAATAGATGCCATGCAAGTCAGTGAGTTCACACTGACTGCATTGCAGTATGTGTCCATGTCCGGCGCTCTGGCAGAAAT
Source organism: Bostrychus sinensis (assembly GCA_020698575.1). Classification (NCBI taxonomy): domain Eukaryota; kingdom Metazoa; phylum Chordata; class Actinopteri; order Gobiiformes; family Eleotridae; genus Bostrychus; species Bostrychus sinensis. The sequence continues at coordinate 27,538,763 of CM036254.1, read as the reverse complement.
ACAAATCAAGTCTATTTTTGACGGATCCCGGAGCCATAATGCATAAAGATAAACAAAGCAGATGGAGCCAGACAGGAAGTCAGACATTGTGAACCAGTGAAGAGGATCCAGTAAATTTCAAAATAAAAATGCATGTGCAGACTCTCAGCCACATCAATATGGAAAGATTATGTCTTAAATAGGGACACAGGGTCACAAACGAGATTGGATATTACTAAACGTGATGAGTAGAAAGAAAAAAAAACAACAATAATAATAATAATAATAATAATAATAATAATAATAATATCCAAATGAATGAGATATTGTGAAAAGTCACAGAAATAATATCCAAATAAATAGAAGCATATGGTCAGACAGGCAAACGTGCCTTTACATGGTTGTTCATTCTTACACCTGCATAAAACTTTACACAGACCTTTATTCATTTATTTTTACAGTCTGTTTTTATCATATTATGATATTTTTAACATTTTCAACCCAATTACTCCATTACCCTAGCCTAAACCTCAAGAGGATAAACACAATCTAACCATTTTTGTAATTAAAATTGAATTTAACACCATTGAGTTACAGCCAAACATTATCGTGTTGCATGCTTTTTACATTACCAATGTTTGAAAACAGACCTGACATTTCCCGGCAATAGTTTAAGCAGTCTTTGCTAATGAATCATTTGTCCCTGCTTTATTGGTTTCATCTTTATCATAACTTTTCCAATATACCTTACAGCACTATTTGAAAAGCTTTCACACAATGATATTCCTGGTGACAAACAAAGCTATTAAACACGAGGAAAGAGAAAAGAAACCCTAAATGTTCTGAGCCCTGTGTGTTTTGCTCTCTCTGTTTCAGCTTGGATGTGTGGAGATAAGCAAACCGTGTCTAAAGATGTACTTTGAAGGGAATCCGCCAGCGAATCAATTTGTGTGTCGAGCCTACCTCTGCCAGGGCCAGCTTGAGTCTCCGCCGGCCACTGGGAGTGTGGTGAGGACAGTAAATTGGACACATCTCCTCAAGGGGCTGTGTGCACAACTTTTAGATACACACACAATTACTGTGGGGATACAGCGGGCTGCATTTATTAGCACTAAAAATAGAGCACTTTTTCTGCTTTTGTAAACAAGATGTTGACAATATTCTTCCAAAATGTGCTTCAGTCTTCAGCCCTTCATGTGTTTAAATATTCTTTTTAAACAAACTCTTTGTTTCTTGTTTTTAGATATGACAACTTTCGCTTTTTATTTATTTTTTTCTATTTTAGGAGGACTTTGAGAAGGCTGTGGACTACTTTCTTAAAGCGATTGAAATTGCGAAGCATAATCCAAGGTGGGTAACCTTTTATGAGTAAGACTTAGTTTTTTTGGAATGTCGAAAATGTTGAAAAATTCATGTTATGTGTGATTTGTCCTTTCGGATGTAGTAAGAAAAACACTATAGTGGCAAAGTGTGCGTGTTAAAGGAGAATATCAGAGAGAAGTATTCATACCAAGTGTGAGAGGGCTCTGTTCGAGTGTTATTCTGTGAGCTACAAAGAACATGGCTTGAAATGAAACATGCATTTTCACGCTTCACTCTGACCTCTAATTAAGTAGCTGACCTCCTCTAGATCTGCGTACTTTAACAAGGATTGGTGTTAAAGCTCAGAGTGCAAAGATAATAATAGCAATTGTAAAAGCCAAGTTCTTAAGTTACTTCTGTGTGGAAAGCCTCAGCATTGAATCCCTTTTTAATGAACTCATAACTTGTCAATAGCGGGTCAGAATGAGCATCTCAATTAACACCAAAGGGAATGCATTCAGTATCTAATGCATTCATCACAAGCTAATGCACAACATGCTCTCTCGTGAATAAATGAGCGCCACTTTTTCCACACAATTTTCTCCAAAACAGAGCTGTAAATTCATAAATGTTATTTCTCTTTACACAGAGAGCCTTCATCAGTTAACTCTCCCGTGGCTCATTGGATGATGGTTAATCCACACTCATTTGCAATTCACAGAGTTTTCCCTGTTCAGCATGGAGTGGTGCTGAGAGAGCAGTGTCTTGTCAATGTACATGATGTAAATAATTCAGTGATATATGTATTTACTTGAACAGCATGCGGTTTGTAACATACAGATAGCAATTTATGGCCTTCAGTGCCTGGGTGCTGTAGAATGAGATAGTCCTGTATCCACTGGTTATACACAAGTCATTTAGTTCCATTTTGTACATATGCATCTGACAGCTATAGCTCAGTTGCAAGCTGTGGGAAAGCTGGTCAGTCAAAATAGGTGAAGCAGTAGGTAAGAAATCTAGAGAAGCCAAAAGGAAATGCATTTCATAAGATTGAATTAGTTTTATATTGATATTTAAATAACCAATAGTTGTTAAAAGAAGGATGCCATCTGTTTTTCAAGACAGGTGTTTAAAAAAAGGTAAGAGGCCTAATAGAAGTCAACAGCCCACCCTCTGGTTCCAAAGTAAATTTCCCATTCCCATTTTTTTCATTGACATTGAAATGTGTTATACTATAGTCTATAGAGTTACCCCATCGCTGAATAGCCTATGCCAAGTTTTGCCAAACTGTTAATATACATATTTTTTGGGAAAAAGTCAATGGAGAAAATAAATGAAAAATTTACTTCTGGAACTGTAGAGACTATACTTTCTGTGTTGAGTTGCAACATTGAACACCAGTGATTAAAAAGTACATGTAATAAGACAAAATCTATTAACTGTTATTAATAAACTTTTTTTATTGTTTAAAATGAAGTACTCAGTCTTAATTATTGTGTTATGTAGGGTAAAAGTTTTTGAACTTTTGTGTTTTGAGTGAATTATTTGGGGAAAGGTGTAAAAATAGTAAAACCATGTCTGAAAGAATAGGTATGAAAAGGTTTGTCTGCTGTCTGTTGCTAATATGTGATATAGAATAACAATAAGTTAGTCTATCATGTTGATGCTATTACAATACACTCAAAAACAAAAAAGAAATGAAGAAGAAAAAAATCTTTATATGGCATAAAAGCTGAAAACATTAACACACGACTACAACCTGTTCAAGTGACACAACACTTACGTTTTTACCTTCTTTAAAAGAGAACTGTACATACTTACTCTCTATATGGTTAAATAACGATATTGCAAGAAAATAAGAACAAACAAATATCCTAACCATGTTTGTTTTATATTGTTAACGCCAATTTTATTTGATTATCGTTTGTTTCTCATAGGTACCACTCTCTGGTGTTTAACGCCTCAGTGCTATACTTCCAGACAGTACGTCCACTTTTGCTGTCGGGGCGGTGCGTCCACCTGGTCCCGTCTCTGAGGCAGGTGGTCCAAAGTCTGGAGGAGGTGAACGACCCCGACCACAGCTGGAGGGCTGAGCTCATGATGTAAACCAACACACAAGTCTGCTTTCAGCAATACATCCAAGTTCTGTTCAATCTATGCTGCATTCAAGGGGCTGAAGCACAGAGCTAATTAACTCCTGATTCATTTGTAACCTCTGTATTCTGGCTCCACATTTAATTGGCCTTCTCATTCTCCACTATAGGGTGGAGAATTTGTTTTAATGTAAGCTGCCTTATCGTGTGTTCCCATAGTGCCCTGGGCCTAAATGTTAGTTTTATCGCTCTTCAGAGCATAATGCAGCATACATGTACAGTATATCATGTCAGCGATGCGGCCCGGGTATTAATTAGAGGGCGTCTGGCATGACACAGATTCATTGTTGAGTATGTTCCACATAACACAGAGTACAGCCTTCGATCGAAAAACTGCAGCACAGCATGGTCCTTATAAGAATTAGCTCACAATGACTGACATAAACAGGCTAAAAACATTACACGCATATTTGACATTAATGGAATATAATCCACGGCACCGGCAAAAAAGAATGCACCAATGAAACTGAGTGTAAAAAGAGCCATAGAATTTAGGTCCATGGAGACCTAATTATATAGGCTTACTTTGAAAGATTTTTACTTTTAAAAACTGTAAGGTGTAGTAAGCTGATGGGCTGGTATACAGTGCTCTTTATATCTTTGAGCTCTAATAACTTCATCTTATCTTACTTACTCCTAAGGCAACTTATCAAACTCTATGTGGATGCTGGGAAAATGGACGATGCTATAAGTTTTGCCAAAGTCACAGAAGAATTTGTGACATCCCACACTTCACATCTTTATCCAGAACTATTTAATCTATTGGTAAGTAGCTTTTTCATGCATGCTTTAAAGTGGCCATAATATACTTTTTTGGGGCTTTTTGAAATAGTTTTGGACACCTTTGTATTAGTATTTCTCATTTTAGAACGTAAAATAACGTATATGTATGGAAAATGTCTTCTTTCTATTTAGCACAGCTATTACGACATGATGCTAATAGATAAATGAGCTGACAGCTTCGTAGTGACAGCAATTTAAGCGCTGAAATGATCAGAATGAGTCCAGTGACGGTGTATGTGGGCTTAAGAAACAAGCACGTGTCTACGCAGAGCTGTAAGCATTTTCAGCTGTTGAGAATTGCAGTGGCTCAACATATAGGATTACTCAAACATGCGTGAATGAAACATAATACTACTCCAGGTACATTTTTGAGGTGCAGCCAACATTGTAACATTGTTATAAGCTTTAAAAAGGGTGATTTTGTACAATAGGGGACTGTTAAGGATATCAAAAGAATTACACTTTATCCTGACCACTTTTTTGTAAAACTGTTGGTTGGGGTATGACAGATAAATCTGAGATCACAGCCTCATTAGCAGAGAAAGATATAGAATTTGTAACTATATGCTTTAATAATACAAAAGAAACAGTGATAATGAGGAGGTTGGAGATGTTTTGAAAGTTCAGTTGCAGGCATAGTGACAGCTCTGTACTGAATAAAGTAATGCAGTACTGAGGCAAACTAATTAGAAGAAGATGGAAGGAAATCATTGGAAAGAAAAGATGAAAAAAAAAGGAAAATTTAAGTTCTGAAAGAAATTCATTCAGAGATTTCAAATTACAGCCTGGGTAGTAAGAAAAGTGAGGAGTTTAATTTAAAGCTAAGATCCAAATTTGCACCTGGATGTGTGTGTAATAGTCCCACTTTTAAGCTTTGGCAGCACTGTTTGCAGATCCGTTTTAATTAGTTCCCTTTCCCCAAAGCACTTTTCTATGTACATCTTTGAGTTTTAATTGGAATACTTTAGTCTTAAGACACTTTAATTTTTTAACTTTGTTGTTTTCCCTCAGATGCAACACAAGCTGTCAGGCTCTGATGTCTTACTTGAGATGAGCCGGCAGTCTTCTACTTTAACAGCCATTTACAAACTACAGGAATTGAAGATGTAAGACAAGTTTCTGCTGCAATCTCACAAGCACCTGTTCATTTGAATTTGTCATCTGAATGCTGTAATTCTGAAAATGTTCCTGCTTTTAGTTTACAAAAGGCTTTTCTTTTCATTGCCGTTGTGACAGCCAATTTCATACCAACAACTGGGGTAAACACCCTTGGCTGTGGCTCTTGAAAATAACCATTGATTGGCTCTAGCATTTTAAAAATTGATGCAAAAAACTTTCTTTGGATTGATTTTTCCTGATTTAAAAGATGCCTGGTCCAATTTGTGTTGCTTTTGTGCATGCCATGTCTTTAACAACTAGAGACAGTTGGAGATTACACACCTGTGCCAAAGCAATGGCCCTGTTTTGCTGTGGTAAAGATGTAGTGCCCAGATCTGGAGTTGAACTGGGGATATTCCAGTTTAGGGGAAAATGCTTTTGTACAGTGATTCTCAAATATGAAAAATATTTGGCTTTTAGAGTACCTTCTTTAATGGACAAAAGTGAGCCTAAATCTGGATTAACCCAGGTCTAAACCAAGAAATAAAGGACTTACCTGGTCTAAACCAGTGGTTCTCAACTGGTCTGGCTTCAGGACCCACCATCACCCTATATAGACAAGCAGCAACCCAAATAGAGGAGATATTTCAACTCATCAAATTTAATGAATAAATGCATTGTGCAGTGTGAAATGGAGATAGCAGATAAGAAATCAGAATATTACAGTCCGCCAAGTCAACAGACATATTGAAAGATAAACCATGTAAGTGACAATACTAGAGAGGGAATGTTGTGGAAATGGAAATGTTTCTTAAAAAATACCCACATGTCCCCAGATGTGATGTAAACATGTTTAAATCAAATATTAATTTTACTGATAACAATGGTACAGCTGAGTTATTAACAATTAAAAATATAATTTACCTAATGCCCAAGTTGTTTTTGTTTACATTTTTTGTTTTGGTTCTAAAACTGCGTTGCTGATCGTCCAATCAGAAAAGAGAGCATTGTTTTGATTTAGTATAGAATTTGACCTAAAACACTACATATTGCTATATTTTTATGTATGGATTGCTGTTGCTTGCTTGTGCCCCTAGTATTTTTGCAAGCTAACATGGAAGCTCAGCAAACATTAAACCTAGGTTAGTGGGCCAATTTCTCCAGGCTTCCCGCTAATCTCATAGCATGCAGTTCTACCAAGCTGCCTGCATGCTTCTGGTGTGCACGCCATGGAGCCCACCACTACCCAGCCCCCCATCTCCTCCTGTCTGCAGGCATGTACTCAGCAAGTCAGAGCTCCTTATGGCTTTTCAGATTAGCAATAAATGTCGACATTATGTGACTCACTCTGACCCTGCCATCACAATCACATAAGATTATTTTGCCAAAAGTTTATCCAGGGTTTGGTGTGAGTATATTAGCGATGAATTGAAAATGCAAATCAGTATGGTGACAAAGCTCTCTGTGTTATTGTAATAGGTTGGGCAGTCTCAATGAAGATGAGCTAAAGGGAGAGTATTCTGCCAAGCTTCAAGACATTTTTGATTTGCTGATTTCAACCAAGGCGCCCACATCTCCCATGAAGCCAAGCCCACAACCTTCTCCACCAGCTGTAAGGTCTGTAACCCAGAGTGACCTAAGCCAGTCTCCTGTCCGACAAGATTACCTTTGTTGCCGCATGTCCTCTTTTAAACCTCCCACTAACATAAAACCACATATGGATTTCCCGCGGGCAGTACATGGCTTAGATTACTGTAGTGAAGAGTTGTGCGAATTGTATAAATTATGTTTTATCTGGGATTTGCAGAGTTGCCTTCCTCCTGGAGTTGGCTCTGCTGGCCTTGCAAACCAAGCATCAGAAAGTAGCTGCCGACTGTTTGAAAGAGCTAAAGACGGCAGAAGAGGCTGTGAGTGTCCGATTTTCTTCTTAAAGCTCTGCAAAAGGATGACTCCATCTTGTACTTATCATGCAAATGTATGCATGAAATATGACATCTTGTGTTAAGTAGGCACTTTGTAAAAGATCCAAGGTCACTGGTGTTAATTCATTTCAGCAGTGCATGTCATGTTATCTATGTCATAAAAAAAATCAATTTCTAGCATGATATATAACCACCACTGTTGATGAGCCTTCAGCTACTAACATTCATGATCCTCTTCTGCTTTGCAACAAGCTCATTTACTTGTTTCACATTCAGTATTTAGCCGATACAATTTTAGAACTGAGCCAATATTTCAATTCATTTCATTTTTATTCATCCATATCCATTTCATTTACCTTTACATTATATTTCACATACAAAATATCAACATAGGTGAATAGGAGCATGAGGAAGACAATGTCTTATAAGTATAAACAATACAAACATTCCACAGTTAAAAATATTGGTGGAGCTGGTGAAAACTATTGCTTCTCCTCTAGCATTGTACATGTTAGCTTAGTTGGTTAGGTTTTCTGACTGTGTAAATTGGTTACTGCTTTTGGCCAGTCGCACCAAGTAATGCTTACAGCAGTATTAGTCACAAAGTTTCTTAATGCAGGGTTTCCACTGGGTCTTACAAGGTCTAAAAAAGTTTGCAGAGATGTTGAGTATTAGGTCAAAAATACCTTAAAATGTTCATTAAATGTACATTAAATGCAACTACCTGCTTTCACCAGCTTATTCTAAAATGCCCACCTAAATGCTCAAAGGCGTATTACTGTAACCAATACGAGAGCTCAGATCAATTCTTAAGACCATAATGCTTTGCAGCACTCACTGTCACTCATCTGAACAATGATTTTAAAAAGGTCCAGAAAGTCTTAAACCATGCTAATAATCCACATTATAAGGTTTTTGCTTGTAGAACCTTTTAGTGTTTGTAAACAACAGTTGCGTTCCAAAGAATGATGCCACAGGTAAACAGACCCAATGCATTTTTAATGGAGGATTTAGGATTAGCCTCAAAATACGCAAATTATGAATATAGAAGATTACTTTGGCAACTGACAACCAATCGACCACATGTTAATGTTTTCTCACCAGGCTATGATATTACTGTACAAGTGTGTTAACGTTCAGCCTTTTTATTTAATGCAGGAATTAGCATCTATATTTAGCATTTACGCTAAAGGTTACGTAAGATATGTTTCTTAATTTTAATATATATACTGGACAAGTAGTTACAGGAATGTGTCAGACCACAATACTCAGCATTCAGATTTAATTTACCACAAATACTAATTTACTAAGTTTAATTTTAGTAAAAGGAACTAAATATCAGCTATCAATGGGTTTAATACACAGTATTTTTTAACAAATATAAACAACCATCTTTTGATTTTATCCTATAAAAACACCAAATTAATATATATATATATATATTTCATCCTCATAAAAATAAATGGGATAGAATGCTAGTCTTGTCACTAATCTGTGTACAGCTTACCGGTATATGTGTGCAGCTTTTGGTGACACCTGGTGGCCAAATTTTGGATTGCAACTACACTCTTCATGGAACCCCTGTAATTATGTTATTGTCTATGAATAATGTTAAAGCCTGAACAGGAAGTATTGTTGCCTTCATGTTTCACAGGACATTCTTAGCTATATTTTTCTATATACACAGATACAAAACTGCAAAACTTATTATTTTTAGGTGCAAATATATTTTGTAAAACTTTGTACTGCAAAATCTTACACAATGCAGCTTTAAGTCATTGCATCTCAGACGCAATCTGTTATATTAATATTGTTTGTCGTCCTCTCCTCTCTGAAGACCTGGTGAGTATTGGCTCCTGTAATTGCATGTGTATTTGTCTTTCTAGAGCGTTGGCCAAAGGATAATAATGGAATGTATCAGCTGCGAGATCAGCCTCCTGAAGAAGGAGGCGAAGATGAATGAGTACTCCAAAGCTGGTGTGGAGGTGCTTAGTCATACACTGAAATTATCAGCTCTGCCTCGCCAGAACATGTAACAATGCAGGCAGTGGACTCATTGGCATATCCTTGATTAACTGTTCGATAAAATTATCTTAAAGCTCATGCCTCAAGGAAAAGCTAATCTATCTCAAAGCGCGTCATCATTAAGTGGAGGATTTTTAATTATCTTATTATTATTCTGATCAGAGGTTTGTGGCACTGACAAAACTCACATGGCGCATAGCACATTACATTCAGTTTTAAATTAGACTTGTCACATTTAGGTTTTGGCACAGCATATCAAACTTAATTCAATCCAAGCACACTTGCCAAGTGATTGAAGTGTTGCCTCTTCAGCGTTACACAAGATATGCTCAATCTAGGCTTGTTATCCCACAGGCACGGCTCAGGGAAATAGGCAAGCTGGATCAGTGGCTCCTAAACGCGAAGCGAACGGGGGACCCTCAGGCCATCCAGGCAGTGTGTGCTTCTCAGTGGAGATTCTGCCTACCGCTTCTGCAGCACAACCTCAGGAAAAGCATCAGAACTCCTCTCCTCAGGGTGGCACAAGTGTTGGAAGACATACAGAGGTCTGTAGTCTTAAATATGTGAAGCATACTGGTGAACATGCTGTGTATGACTAAGCGCTTTTGGTTGTTTTTTGCTTCATTGTATTGTAGTTTTTGGTAGTACATCTCTGACACAACACACTGGTAATACTGCTCCATCAATGTGTTGGACCTGAGGTGTCCAAACTTTTCCAACTTTGTTTAACAATGTCACAGTATTTGGACACTGACACAAGTTTTGTTATTTAAGCTGTGAACCAAAACATGTTGAAAATAATTATATAATTCATATGTCCTTTAAGTGCAGACTCTCAGCTGTAATTTGAGAATATTCATGTCCCATTTTATGTTAGACCCCATATTAATCTATGTAAGTTCATTTTTACACATCCAGGTTGACAAATACACACAAAAAAACTCTAGATCTACTGGACGTTAAGTTTTTTTCAGATGTTTCAGTGTTCATCCAAACACCTTCATCAGTTTGAACTTACAGGAAACGGGAAGTCACTGGCATTAAATACACTGCTGAAGGTCACATGCCATGCCAAAAATGGCAATGTCACTTCAGCACATGCCATTTCAACAAAATGGCCGCCATTGGCTGTGCTGCCAGGTAAGATGGTAAACCTCAGCTTATGGTGGTGTTTCTCCTCTACTCTGGGGAGGAACAAGCTGCTTCACTCATTAAACGCCAAGGTACAGTCTTTAAGACAGTATTGTAAGTAGCAGACAGATGATGTCTGTTACTTACACCCTACAATCTTTGGACAATACTGTCTTTAAGACTGTACCTCAGCGTTTTATGAGTGAAGCAGCTTGTTCCTCCCCAGAGTAGAGGAGGAACACCACCATAAGCTGAGGTTTACCATCTTACCTGGCAACACAATCAATGGCGGCCATTTTGTTGAAATGGCATGTGCTGAAGTGCTCGTTCGAGATGAGCTAGACCTGCGCAGTTTCGATCGGTGTCGGTCTGTGCGCAGTGCACGTCGGTTAGATTTGTGTCCGACTTGTCTCCCACTTGCTCTGATGTCACGATTGTGACAGTCACCAAAACCTCGTGAGATCCAAACAAGACCAGCATCTGAGCCAGCCGCCGCAATTCATCAGGAGCAACTGCGGAGGCTGCACGGCCCAGTGCATGATGGGAAAACGCCCACCTGTCAGCGGTGAACGGACATGTGATTGGATCTGAGTTTAGTGCTGATCAGAAACGTAACGCATGACACTTCACTGCGCCCCTCTCCTCCTCCCCCGCCTCTTTTTTGTTTTTTTTAAATACAGATTAAAGTTACATTTTTGACCTCGATAAACTTTTTGCCCAGCTGCTCAGTGTGAAGTAGAATATCATTAAAGAGATTGTGCACAATATCTGCTGTTATAGAAGGCAGGTTAACTTTTATAATGTGTAAACTTAGACATAAAAGTTAAGAACCTTTGCTGAATGTGCCTCATGTTGTGAGCTCCTGAGGAGCGCCTCATTAACACACAGACTGGGGTCAAGCACGGGACAGAAAAGTTCTTACAAATCAGTTTAATCCATTTAGTTTCAAAATCATATCCAACATATCCCCTCCTCCTGTTGCGGCCGTGCACTCTCGTTCACAATCCAGGCAAGGCACAGTTAATCTCGAACGAGCCTATTTTTGGCATGGCATGTCACACATTGATTGATCATGTGACCTTCAGCTGTGTGTTTAATGCCAGTGACTTCCTGTTTCCTGTAAATTCAAACTGATGAAGGTGTTTGGATGAACACTGAAATGTCTTTGAGGAAAAACAAACTTAATGTCCAGTAGATTTAGAGGTTTTTTTTTGTTTGTATTAGACCCCATATCCTCGCCTTCTTCAGGAAGTTCTCCTGCACTTTTCTAAAGCACATACACCACCACCAGACTTATTATAAAAATTTCAGCACTTGAACTGCGGCCACTATAAGGCAGTCAGCTTGTTTATCTGTTTATTAGCTTCATGTTGCTAACCGCTGTGGTAATTAGCCATTCTATCATGCTGCCTTTCCTCCACCTTTTCGTACAAGCACTCAGAGATTCTTCTCTCGTGTTTGAACTCAGATGCTCACAATTTTATTGATGATCAAATGGCACTAGTGTCTTTAGAGGGCTTTTGTAAGAGAAAGACCTCAGCTCTGGTTCTTCACTGCAGTCGATCTGACACGGTGTTTGCAAAGAGCAAGGAGCTGCCAGTACAGTGGGCATGGCCAGCAAGGCCTTAAAGCGTCCGTCACCTAAAGAAACAGCTCCCCAAAGAAGAAGTTTTCAATACATATATACCTTATTTTAAGTTATTAAAAAAAAAAAGAAAAAAAAAGTAAATGTAAAATGTAAAATTCTGTATGTCCAAATTTATTTCAAAAAGCTTGAAAAAAGCATAATATGGGCCTTTTAAGTTAGACCTTGTTGCCTTTTGGCCTCTTACGTGTCATCAGCATCAGATTCAGAATTCAGAATTGTGTATTGCATGTTATTTGTCATTCACATACACTGAATGCCCTTTTTTGTTATTGTTGTGCAAGGTGATGCAAACTTGCTAGTCATTAGGAGGTTCAGCCTGCTTAACCTAACATTTGGTGTGTTTTTGCCATCTTCCAATTAGGTCACATGAGTTTGAAAATTATTCTATTATATTATTTAATCTTAAATAATAGAAAGCAGAGCTAGAGGTAGCACGGCTTATGATGTTGAGGTTCTCTGTGGGAGTAACAAGGATAGAGAGGATTAGGAATGAGTACAGCAGAGGGATAGCTCATGTTAGATGTTAGTTAAAGTCAGAGAAACTAGATTGAGATGGTTTTTGTCATGTACAGAAAAGGAAGAGTGAATAATATATAGGTAAGAGGATAATGCAAATTGAGCTGCCAGGCAGGAGGCCTAGGGATGACCAAAGAGGAGATTTATGAATGTTGTGAAAGAGGGCATGAAGTTAATGTGTGTAGATGCTTTTCTGTGGCGACCCCTGAAAGGGAACAGCTGAAAAGGAAAAGAAATTTAACCTTAAATAATAAGTGGCTAAAGCATTTTTAATTTTTAGTAGTACAGAATTTAAAAAGAGTGCTTGATTTTGTGGCATTCATAAAATGCAAATGAATTACATCTAGTAGCTGTGTCCAGCATGTCATATAAAGACATGAAAATCATAAATTATGATAATCATAATCATCAGAGCGCATGGATGTTGAAGATGACATGACGCTTTTTATTTCCTCAAATGGCAGTGTAACTGAACAAAAGCCCCTTAGCTGTGAATAGCTCATAACAAAACAATTCTGCCTTTGCTTTGATTTTCTAACACAAGGCAACAATCTCTTGGAAAATTACACCAGGCACAAATGAATCAGTTTTTGGTGAAACAATAATACAATCTGTGTCCCTCCTGGTTGCGGTGCTGAAATGCTTATTATAATTCTGCCACTATGATTTGACAAGGGAGAAGGCAATTGGAGCGGTTGCCTTTGTTCAGTGTTGGTGATGGGATATTTTTTAAGACCCAAGCTGCATATAACATAACATCAATACATCTATATAAAATTGCATCTTAGGAAGTAAAAGATACCCTCAAGCCAGTTTTTGACATCTTTTTATCAGATGAATGAGATTTTATTTATGAAATACCTTCACAGCCATATTGGATTTGAGTGGGCAGCGCTTGGCCTTTTGTGTACGACAGTACATTGCATCATACTTTATGTGTTACGTATTTTTACAGCCTGCTCCTGGAGACGCGCTGTCAGGTTCACTCAGAGCTGGCGCTGATTGAAGAGGAGGAGGGCCGCCTGGAGGCTGCTTTGACTCACCTTCAGAAAGCCCTGCTGCTGGATAACGGGACGCATCGAGAACGCCTGTCATCAGCTGTTCGCCTCCTACAGCTCAGAGCGGCCCAACACCAAACTCCCTCCCGGGCCGAGGATAAAGCCGCCATGCTTATGCAGCAGGTTTTAGACCCCCTCTCTGTCACACTCAAATATTTCTATGTTTAGTGATAATCCAAGTGTGAAGCCTACCGTATTTTCCGCACTATAAGGCGCACCTAAAAGCCTTTCATTTTCTCAAAAACCGACAGTGCGCCTTATAATCCGATGCACCTTATATATGGATCAGTGTTGGTTAATTATGGCTACCGTATTCAGGGGGCGTCACCGAAGTGACAGCGGTAAAAATGGTAAAGGGGAATTCCAGTCCCAGCTGTTCATGTGTGCCATAGGTGTGTTTATGGATCCTGCCACAAAAGAACAAGGAGGCGCAGCCATCAAGTAGAAGAGTTGCGACATTGAGGGGACAGAAAACTGAGCGCTCGAACGCTGTTCATGTAACCAGTTGGAAATACATTGTTTTCAACGAGGGAGTTGTAAGAACGCTGGTTTGTATTCTATTAATAAAGTTTGACTGACTGACTTATCTGACTGTTTTATTGACATTCCTTTTAGCGCAGCGCCATCTAGTGGATGTGCCTTATAATGCGGTACGCCCTATATATGAAAACAGTTTTAAAATAGGCCATTAATTGAAGGTGCGCCTTATAATCCGATGCGCCTTATAGTGCGGAAAATACGGTACTTAGAACTTACTATCACAGCAAATGTCCAATAGTGGACAAAATAATCATGCTGTGCTCCTACAGTTTTTTTTTTTTTGTTTTTTTTTGTCTTGTTGAATATTTAAAACATAAACATATCTAAAACATGTCTTGTAAATTATTTGTATTCATATAAGAATAGTAAAAATGAATATTGTAGGTTATTATTGTACATCCAGTATTTGTTATACATACCATTTTTTGTCTCCTTTCAGGTGAAGGACATTCCAGATAACAACACTGATAGTCGTCCCGTGTTGGTTGCTGTGGGTCTCCTCTTGGCGCCTGATGATTTCCAAGTGGTTTTGGATGCAGATGACCCTTCTAAAGGTTTGAGTACAATACAATTTTATCAGCTCTTTAACAGTCCTTAACAATATGCATACAAACACAGAACTATGCCATGTAATCAGTGGTTCAACTCTGTTTTTCTCTCATAGAAAAACACCCACAAAATTAGCTTTAGATTATGACTGTGAGCTAGTGCTGCCGGGTCTTTGAACTAACTGGAGGATTTGCCTTTATGTTTCATTTGTAAGATCCAGAAAATATTAAATGCTGCATTTGCATATTCTGCTAATTCATTTACAATATAATTTAGGTTCTGAAGTGGCAGAGCGGTTAGTGCTCTCGCCTCCCAACAAGGAGGTCCTGAGATTGATCCTCGAGTCTGAATGTCCTCCCTGTGTTACCGTGGGTTTGCCCGGGTGTGCTACCTTCTGCCCAACTTCTAAAAGACATACTCATGTTAAGTGAATTGGTCACTGTAAAATGCCCCTAGTGAATGAATGTGAGAGTGAATGATTGTCTGTCTATGTCTGTCTCTGTGACTGAGTGGCCACTGTCCAGGGTGCCTAAGGCCCATAGTTACTGGGATAGGCTCCATTATCGGGAATAAGTGAAATAAGATGAATTAATTAATTAAAGTTGTGTATAGTGTTAAGTAAGGGCTGGGTAGGAAAACTGGGAGAAGGTTAATGAATATAGTTGAATATTGTATGTTGTATTTACACAAAATGGTGTAATAGGTTTTCAGAACAGTTGAGAATGTACCTAAATCATACTGACATCATGCTACAGGTGCAAAATGGTAATTCTCTGAAATTACCATTGAGCTTTGTCTAAGTACAATATTTAAGTGCCCATTTCATTTTTTAATGAGAGAAAGGTCTTGTAGCCGACTGGAGCCTGCTTCCTTCAGAGAGCACACCTGCAGGCAGTACTTTGCCGCAATTGTGTAATGAGCTGCCATCTCAGTAAATCACGCTACGATTAAAGTGTAAATTGAATGTCAGGGCACAAAATTATTGTGCTGTGTCTTGTAAATTTTCATCAAGACCCTACATCTGGACAGAGGGCCTTTTTAGTAGTGGTGTTAAAATTTGTTGTGAAATACAGTGTGTGATTCCTCTGGGGAAATGGCCATGCCTGCGGTGAGGCTCGTCTGAGTGCACTCAGACGTGGAGCAGAAGGGGTTGGGAGTCTTTGATCTTAAACTAATTCCGGCCTCTCGGTCCACAGCTTCGCATCAGCATTCAGCAGCCCTAATGACCCAGGGACGAACCTGCCGCTCACAGCCAGTCAAAGAGCTGCTGCTGGGGGGCTCGGGTTAAAAACTAGAGGTCCTTGGAGGTGGTCTTGTTTTTGTCTATAAACCTTAAGTATTCCCTAGAGCAAGAAACTTAATAACTGGCTCCGGAGTCAGCACTCTAAAAAAAAAAAAAACTAGGAAAATAGATTGGAACAATGAATAAGTAAATCTGAGATGTTGAGCTTAGCTTCAGCGTTTTGACATTTTAAGGACCAAGATGTCAGTAAAAAGATTATTATAGATTAATGATATAAATTCATGTGGGTTAGACAGTGGAACAGTGGGTTAAGTGTTTGTTTGAACATTGAAGTGCATACTGTTGTTGTGTCCCTTGGGCAAGACACTTGACCCACATTCCGTATTCCAGTCACACTATATGGCTATTTGCGACAAGAAGGGCATCCGGCATAACTTTGTGAGACTGGTTTGCTGCGGTGACCCTGAATAAATAAAGGAAGCAGCTGAGAGATAAAAAAAAATAATTAAGTTTATTGTAAACATTTATGTTATCTAATCACATATTCAGCTTTTTAACAAACAAAAAAAAATGGTTGGCCTAGTTTGGCAGTACTCAAGACTGGTGTTGGTCTTGTGTCCTGTCTTTAAAGGTCGGAATTTCATATTCCAATTTTTTTTTTACTTTTTTTTTCATGTCATAAACCATAATCCATAATACCCAATGAAAGCCAAATAATGATACGACTCTCTGTTCTTTATTGTGTTTGCCTTCATGAGAGAATATATCATTAGATTCATAGTATTAATAATAAATATAATAATGCATCAGACTTATGTGGTGCTTTTTCCAGACACTCAAAGTTGTTTTTACAATTAGGTGCATTATTCAATCACTCCTCAGCTATACTTGATGGTGGTAAGCTACTAACCATGTGACTGCCTTTCTGCGCTTATGGCCTCTCCAGCTGACACGATTACACTAACACATTCATACAGGCAAGGCGGGTGAAGTGTCTTGCCCAAGGACACAACCGCAGTATGAACTGGGGAGAATGGGATTGGAACCGCTAACCCTCCGGTTATAGGGTGACTGCTCTACCTCCTGAACCACTGTTGCCCTTTTCAAATTGTTCATTAAACAATGTGAGAGCAAAGTTATTGTGCTGACGATATTAGGTTGGTTAAGAACTATGCAAAGAGTTGCATTATTTTAAAAAGTTCCCTATGTATGTATGTATGGCTTTCTCTTTATCTATCTCTTTATATAATTGTCTAGTTGCCTTTGGCAGTGCTGGCTCTGGAGCAGTGGCAGAGCTCTGTGCTAAGGCTCAGCATCACTCCACCTCTGTCCAGATGATCAACAAACATCTCATTCGACAAGAAGGCACTGACCCCACCGAGAGGTGAGTATGTATTTAAATATAAATTATTATTTGTGCCCATAGGATGTACCATATTCTGTCTATGAACTAGTTTTGTTCTGTTTTCTTGCCAGTTAAAAAGTTTTTTAATAATTACTTTCAGCCTCCGGGCTTCCCAGAAACACAGTTGGCAAAAAGCCTATACTAAGCCTTGTTGAATTTATTTATTACTTCTTACTTTAGTGAGTGTTAGATACTTATGAATGCTTGTTGTATTGTTCCCAGATGCAGTTAAGGTTGTCTAAGGAGTCTTAAAACTTCTTTTAAAATCACTTCTTTATTGTCCAGAGTAAGTTATATATGTCAGCTAGTATCCTTACAGGAAAGTGTCTGGCTGAACAGAAATGGCAGACTTTAATGATTAGAGAAAACCAAGCCATCAAAACTAGCAGATGCCCTTGAGTAAACATATTCTTTATGTCCTGTAAACAAGCACATCATCAGTTTTGCTTTGCCCTTGCCCCAACATTCACCTCTGTTCACCTTTACACAATTTTTTAAAATGTTTTTTTTGTATGGAGCAGGGTAAAACTATGGGCAGCGCTGGCAAAGACTGCCAGAAAAGAGGAAGTGTGGGACGTGTGCCGAGCGGCGTGCCGATTCTGCCTGCTTTACGATGATGGGAGGTGGAAGGAGTCCAAGGCAAACACTGAAAAGATGAAGGATCCTGAGGCGGAGGGTACTAAAATAAACATTCTCCTTAAAACGAAATAAAATGCATGAAAATTATATTAATAACATCTCAAGACAGGACCCAGACTGTAATATACTGCCTATAATTTCCAGTATTTTATCAGACTGTTTTGTGTAAATTTAATCTTCTTAATTAATTGTCTGTGCTTGTTCTCTTTGCATATTCATTATTTCATTACAGACTGTACTTCAAAAAGAGGCAGCCCAGTGCAGAGTATTGAAGAATGCAACAGAGACTTGCTCCGCCTGTTAGCTGAAATTCACTTCATAAACGCTGAGGTAGTCTGTAGTTTTCATTCTACAATAATCACTGTAGAAACATTTTACCAACACTAAATTTAGTTTTTAGGGTAGACAGTAAAACCATAATGAGCGCTTTCAGTCCTCGAAGCCTTGTTTTTGGTTCTCAGTTTTGATACTAATATATATTGTCACTCTCACAGTGGGAAATAAAAGGGCACTCAGACACCACAATCCTCTGCCAAGGTCCCATAGTCGTATAATCCAATCAGCCTGATGTTGCAATGTTAGAAAAACACCAGCATCTGCTGCTTTTAGCTGGAAGTGCTCCAAAATTGAATGATCCTGTCCTTGAAAATGCCCTATACTGTCAACACAGTTTATAAAATTTGTTTTTGAATTTTCCTTATCGTATATTATGGCTTGGCATAGTATATGGTATATCATAATATGCAATGGGATAGTTCGAGTTGCCTCACCATAGAAAAGTTCCATTTGGCTTCTCCCTTTCCTACAGAGGCTCCACTATGAATCAGTAACATGGTAGTTACTTTGGCAAAGGTTTTACTCTGGATGCCCTTCCACAACCACACTTTTGTTCAAGCTAGAAACTGGGAAATAGAATGGCTAAACATCTTTTTGATGCCGCCATCTCCTAATTTCCATATTTTCTTCCTTAATGCAATATCCATCTTAGACAAACATTAAGCTTTCTACCCAATTTGCCTGTGGCAATTTGGGCCAATTAAGAATGAAGCCTGTCGGCCATGCATGCAGCATTAGGCCCCCTGGCCATGGTTTAGACACCCCTGTAGTATAGTATACTCAAATTTTCATTTCAATTTATTTATATAGCACAATTTCACAACAAAAGTCGCTTCAAAGGGCTTTACAGAAATAGACATAAAAAAACAAACAAGCAGGGTAGACCATCCATCTTGGTAAGGGAAGAAAAAACAGTGAGGGAACAGGGAGAATCACATGATGGAGGGATGCACTCCCAGGACAAAGGATGATAGAAGGATGCTGAGGTTAGAGCTACCAGACAGGAAGCCTAGAGGAAGACTTATATTAATGTAGGGAAAGAGGGCATAAAGTTGGTCAGTCTTACTCCCTTGGGCTGTTCGCTTCAGGGGTTGTCACAGCAAATCATCTGCCTCCATCTAACCCCTGTCCTCTGCATATTCTTCTTTCACATCAAACAACTTCATGTCCTCTTTCACTATACATCCATAAATCTCCTCTTTGTTCTTCTTCTAGGGCCTGGTGTCTGCCAAGTCTAACCTCAATATAGTATTCTACCAATACTTTTACTATATCTCCTCTGTACGTGTATGAAATATTTCAGTCTGGCTTCTCTGACTTTATGTACTCATTCCTAATCCTATCCATTCTTGTCACTCCCAAAGACCTCAACATCTTCAGCCCCCCCCAACTAATAAAGATATTTACCTACCTCTGTGTATTTATCTACCTCCAGCTCCGCCTCCTGTCTTTTCCTCAGCCCCACTGTCTCTAATCATACACCATAGCTGTCTTGTATACCTTTCCTTTCACTCTTGATGGTTGATGTTGTCTCCCATATTACCTGACGCCCTTTTTCTTTTTTACCTTAAGTACTTGTAAAATCCTGTGACTAGAGTATAGTACAGTAGTAAATAACAATGTCTTTTCAGCTGGAAAAGGTAGATATTATACAGCTGTTAACATGCATTATGGGAATGTTAACAATCCCGCGAGGTAGAAGTTGACAGGTGGTGGTCAGACCTTGTTGTGCTTGTATTTGGAGCTTGTCTTATCACGTAATCCCATTCCCATTTTGCCTCTAGCTTCAATTCATAAAGTCCAAGGAGAACTTGACAGCACTTTGAAGGAAATGAAGGCAATGATCCACAGCATGGAGTGGACCAAGTCAGACTCTGAGCCCCTCCCACAATCTCTTTCTTCTCTGACACATTAGTATTACTTTTAAGAATATTATAATCAATGATATTATAGGCCATCTTTTGAAGGGAAGGGTTCTTTTGCCCTTTTGTTCTTGTCCACCTGTGAAAAAAAGTAATCACCAGACATTTCTTATTTCTTTGATCAGCCAAAACTGGGTCATAAAAGCTCTGGGGAAGCTGCCATAGCCACAGCGGGAGATCTTCTCTTTTGCTTCTATCATAGAGTTGTCAAAACAGAAGTCACCTACACTGTTATCACTTGGATTGGACAAATAAATATGTGTTTTATCTTGTCCAGGCTGTTGTCCAGAAGCTACACACAGAGGGGGTGCAGCTAAACGGCCGTCCTGTTCATCCTGTTGTAAAGGGACAGTCTGTGCCTGAAGACGACGCTGATTGGACTGGTTACAGGTAAGGACTTTGAATAGTTCACATGATTTTGTTAGCCATGTCTTATTTAAAGCCTCTAAAATGCTTGACATCTTGGGGAAAACGTCATAATTAAAGGTGAATTGTGTAACAGGGACATAACAACGCACTCAAGTCACAATTTGATATAATTCAGGATTTTAGGTTCACCATATGATTTCCATTGTACAACGAAAATCAATGATGTTTTGCGCCAGAAAAGTGAGCCATTTTCTCTACCATTATTCCTAGAGGCAGCCGAGACATTGTTTTCAAATTGCATAACGATTCATTTTTATCTGTGCCGATTCAAATATGACCTCTTTTGATTTTATCCGATTTAAGATTTATAATTGCATCAGTATGTATTTTGGTGACTAACAGTGTAGACAGCAGTCTTTCATGAATGCCTAGTACATTTGAACCTACACACTTCAGTTATGTTTTCAAAAAATAAGGGTTGTAGCTGTTTAAAAACCCCTTTTCAACCTGTGGAGGGTATCTGGAGAATCACCTCCTGTTACCAGACATCATAGCCCTCTTGAAGACTGTAGTACAGTGGTTCACAAACTGTGGTACATAAGCTTTTTCTGGTTTAGACCTGGTTTAGTCATGTTTCAGCCCTGGTTTATTCTTGGTTTATTTCCACTTTATTTCTAATTTAGTCCTTGTTTTTTGTTTTTTTGTTTTTTTGTATTTTGTGTTGGATTTTTATTTATTTATTTTTTGTTAAAAACCATTGTCAAGTTTTGATTTGATTTAGCAAATTTTAGGCCAAAAAAGTGGTACTTTAAAAATCCAAATACTTTCAGAGGTGATACTTGGTCTGAGCAGTTTGAGGACCACTGAACTAATACACTGCTTAGCGTATGTGTGGATTGTGTTTTTACATGCAGCTAAGCTGGATAAAGACAGGAGGATAGTGCCTGTGTGAAAGGCCAATAAGTATTACTAACTTATCAACTTTGTTGTTTTTTTAACTGTCCATGGCATTCACATTTTGTTAGCTATGACATGAAACCATTTTGGTATGCTCACTGACAAAGCCAAGTGATAGATGTGCTCCAAAAGGTTAAAAATATACACCAGAAATGGTTTGAGACATGATCAAGTTTGACTTCAGAAAGGAGTACAGAACTTTTACTGTAAATTATATACATTGTAAATATCTGATGTACCCAAAGTTGACATCACCTTTCCTGGCCTTTTCAAAAGTGTAACTATTGCACCACCCCCCACTGTTTTTAATGTGTGGGACTGAATATAATAATGTAGTTTCAGCAAGTGGTGACATTATAGCAAGTGAAAGCTACTGCTGTGCATCCAGGTGCTTAGACAAATATGTGTTGAATGCCTCATTATGAATAACCTTCACAACATTCTTAAGGGGGTTCCTCTGTCTCCTGCTGAAATGTGCATTAGGGAAAAAGCATGCATTAATACAATCATCTTTCACTCTGTTCACTTTTCACAAAAATGTATTCTTACTGTCTTGAATGTCTTTGCAAACTTTCTTCCAGAGATTGGATCCAGTCTCAGTCAGCCTACGCCTCCTCCAGTTTCTTGCGTGCGGCCGAGCTCGGGGCAGAGATCTCGGAGCCGTGGGTGGTAGCAAACGCTGCCATTTACTTGTGGAATTACAACAACCACTTACTAGCCGAGAGGCAGTACCAACTCCTCCTGCCCACCTTCAAGACTGTGGTGGATCTACTGCAGAAGATACAGTACAATGGGTAGGCTTGGTCTGAAAATATAGCTATTCTGACCTTTTGTTATTGTCTGAGAATAAAAACTAGCATACACGTAACAACAAAAATATTAGGGCTGAAGATTTTTTTTTTGTTATATTGCAATATTTTGTAATGCAATCCAGCCTATATTGATTAGAGCCTGACCGATATATCAGCCGGACGATATTATCAGCCAATATAGCCCATTAGAAAATTATGATTTATTTGTCGAAATCTGGCCGATATCTGCCGATATAAATGTTGCTATTTTTACTGTGTGCTGGAATAAGACCTGTTTACTTGCAAATGATGGTCTTCTGCTATTTGTGCAGCAGAGGGCATGCTGGTGTTTCCCAGCAGTTTGGCTCTTACTCTGCAGTTCATAGGAAACAGCCCAAATCACCTTATTGTGGCCTGAAAAGCTCAAAAAGGCATAAAAATATTTTGCACATTTCTCTGCCATAAAACCTCACTTCAAAATGCATTTTGTAGTTCTCCCCATGCTCTACTTGCAGAGCAAGTTTAAATGAAATTTAATTTAAACATTTAGTTAAAGCTAAATAAAATAAATAAATATAATACATAAAATACATAATAATACTTCCCCCACCAATACCCACTACAACCTACATAACAATCACCATAAAGAACAATAAGCAGCTTTCTACAACATTTTAAAAATAAGTTTAGTCTAATAAAGTGGCCTGGGGTGTACACGTCATATTCATGTAAACAAGAGCAGAAAGAAAAATGCTTTAAAATACTTTTTCCTAATGTATAACTGTTTCAGCCGATGTATCGAATATTGATTTTTTTTTGTTACCTAATATCAGAATAAGAGCTTTGTGGATTGATTTATAGAGCATTTACCTCTGAACTTCCCAGTTTAAGTACAGATCTGGGCTTTATACTGTATCTTTAACTTTGTGAAATAGGGCCTTGGCGGAGGTCTGCGATCTCTGAATGCTTAAAGCTGCATTCGAAACAATAACAAACTAAGTAACTAACTAAACTAGGTCTAAAGAATGACTAAATTCAGTGCTAAACTTGGACAAAGTGTAAGACCTAACGCCAATTTAGGCAAGACTTTACCAGGACTAAACCAAAGATTAAATTATGTGATGAAGTAGGGCTAAACAAGGACACAATCCAGAAATTGGTAATAATGCAAGTGCTTTTTTATATGTGGTGCAGCCCTATGTTTTTGGATCTATTATGATACATATGTATGTTTTATTTTTTGCTTATTATTTCAACTTTAATAGCATGCCATTCAAAAACTAGCCTAGCTCTTTTTCAGCCTGATGATTGTACACTTTTCAATGACTTGTGAATGGGTTTCTTGACAATCATTCATGAAATCTCCAAGGAACCTCTGTGTAAACATATTCTATCAATCCAGGTGAACCTTGCAAACTACTGCCTATTCAGCAACAGCAATAGTAATTTCAGGGGCTGTCAAACCTGTCGTTTTCTATGGCTCTGTACAGTGACACATCCAATAAGTAAAAAGCAGTTTAGCCTCTGCTTCTGGAGAGACAATCAGTCAAGGAAACACAGCCCAAAGTGTCCTTAGGCAGAAATTCTGTGCATTTTGCAATCTACTGACATTTTTGTTCTGAAAATACATACTTCCTGAAATAGCCTTGTATGAAAATAAATGTGTTTGTATTCACAGCCCAGACTTTGGCGCTTGTTTTATTTCACTCTAATGTCACCATGATGCATGTTCTATGTTTTAGGGATCGTGCGCTGGTTGTGATGCTGTGTAACGTGGTGGCTTTGGGGCTGATCCTGCCTCTGTCTGGACCGGTCCCTGTGGAGGCAGGCACTGCCAGTGGACAGAGGCAAAGGCAGAGCAGAGCGGGGAGCTGCCAGTGTGTGCGGGGCAGCTCTGGATCCTTCTGCCCTGCAGGATGCCCGCAAGGCACTGGAGGTACAGTGAGTAGGAGGCATATGTTGGAACAGAAGGTGCCTGGGCATGTGTGAGCAGTTTTAAATTAACTATTAGAGCCTTAGAATATATATTTATTTCATTCATGCGTCCACATTCACACAGTTACATTAATTTTCTTTTGAACGTGTACTCACTTTAACCTGCCTGTCAGTGTCTAGGTTTGATTTCAAATGATGAGTTCAAAATAATCTGTCTTTTATGCATAAAAATACATTTTAGAAGGGCACAAAGGATACATGACTTTTCCTTGAAGGTTTAAAACATATATATATATATATGCAAAATTAAATCAATTTTTGCAGCTGTATTTTGACTGAAATGGACAGAGGCAGTTGATAGATTGGTGAGATAGAGGGGGAGAGCTGGGAGAAATTACTTGGGAATTGAGTCACAATATTCAGGGCAGAGTTCATGTAGAATGTATGATTTTGTAGCGTGCATTTGAAAATTTGGGCTATTAGGCTTCAAAGCAGGCCATACACAATGTGTCCATGTAAAAGAGGGCCATGATTTTTTTATGTGGTCCGTAAACCTGTCAAACTGTGATTTTGTAGTAACTGGTTGAGGCAAAATCTTTAAATTGATGGGCATGTGAACTGATAAAGCAGGAATCCAACTCTCCAGCTGGGGACACACTTCCCGACTTTCCCAGCCGTTACAGGTTTTGAAAAGACTAGAAGCACACATTAACAGACTGGTTTCAGTAGATTACATACATACAGTACACCAGAGTCATGTGATTAAAAGCAAGCTGAAAACAATAGAGTTTTAAAGTCGAATCTGGACATGTGTAGTGTAGACTATTTAACTCTAACATGTTTGAATGACTGTGACTGAGGTCTGGTGGAGTCTCTGTGCTGCACACACTTAACAGATTTGAGTCTTTAAACCTCACACACTAACAGATTTCTAGGCTGACAACTCCCTGCAACTAGGGCTGACTGGTACAGACTCGGCGTGACTGTGAATCGTGGTAAAAAAGAGCAAAAACTCTGGTAGTGTGTCCCCAGTATCAGGCATTCAAACAAAGATCGCATTTAATAAATATATAATAACATCCAAAATACTGTAAAATCAGAATACTGTGATTTGCAGTAGTAGTGTTTATTAATTCATTCTTAATTAATTAAGAATGAGCTAGATGGCCGTAGTAAGCTCTCAGAGACTCTAGACTTCCACCAAGGCAAAGAGATAGTAGCCAGGCCTGGATCTGAACCAGGATCTTCTGTTTCAATACTCTATCCACTGAGCCACAACGCTCAATAAACAAAGCATCTCACATTGCTAATGAATCCACTGAAACCTCATCTTCTGTTCCTTTACTGACCGCTTGTGGCTGGAGTTATTATCATTACCCCAATCTTGCACATCCAGATGAAGGACGGTGGATCCAGTTTGGCACCAACAAATAATGTTTGTTGGTTTCTTGGCCCTTTACCTTTTCTGAAAATCTTGCTAACAGACTAACTAACGCCAGTGAAAGTTTTAACCACCATAAAATCACCAAATAATGACCATGTACATCAATTATCGCCTACATCACACATTGCAATTCTATTCTCGATGTGATATGTAGTAATGGAGGAAGATTAAAAAATGCAGGAGCTTTAGTTGTGCAAAGCATGTTTTTATTTCCTGCCCAGGGAAGTGGACTAATAAATAGATGATGCCACCAGTGTGTATAAACAAAGTTATAGGCATTATACAGAAAAGGTACAAGCCATGCATTACATTTCCCTTTCAAAAGATTTGTCAGATGCAAAGTTACATCAGCACTTGTATCTGGGCTTATTTACTTCTAATTCTACACACACAGTTTCCCTGACAATTGCATGTAACTGTCATGAAAGCGCCTTTGTGCTATTGAAGTTGCCACATTTGTCACTTGCCTCTCACTGCGCCAGTCACCAATTAACTCCCGTTTTCTTTCTTCTTTTCTACTCAAAGGGTTTTCATGAATATCAGCCCTAACTCTGGATAAAAGTAATTTTATCATTAAATTATTCACAAATTTTCGTCTTATCTGTTCTACTTTGGAAGGAAATGGTCTTTGCCAATACATTTTTCATAAACAGTCCACAGTACAGCTGAGGTCAGACACAGTGTCTGTCTTGAACAAAGTCATCCTGGATTTTCACTCCACTGTCTGGATGTGTTGAGTGTAGAGTTGACAAGCTGCCAGCAGGGGCCATGGGCTAAAGAACTTAGTCATACAGTAGTCTTATCTTCAGATACTTATCTTAGGAATGTACCACTGGGTAGGTAACTTTGGCATAAAATATCAATAGCAGCAGTGTTTAAACATAAAAATGGTATATCCCTAATCATGGTTATATTGAATTAATTTTACACTTAGTCAGAGGTGGGTAGAGTAGCCAAAAAATTTACCCATATAAGAGTATTGAGGATTAAAACTACTCTTAAAAGTACAGTTTATTCAAAAAGTTACTCAAGTAAATGTAATGGAGTAAATGTAACACTCATTATTACCCATCTCTGGGTGTAAACTAATGTCTCCTCTTTTCTCAGCTGTGTGAGTTCGCCCTGCAGTTGTCCGATGGGAGTGTCCCAGGAGAGGCTGTCCTGATTGCCGTGAGGAGACAGGTGGTGTCTACGTGGGTCCAGACTAAGAGACTGTTGCAGCAGCAGATTGGTACAGCCATGGACCTGGGAGATGAGGTACTACTCTCAGACCAAACTCTGTTTGTGTTTCCAATAACACTGTTAACTTGTAAATGACTGCATTAGAAATAATTTATAAATTGTAATTTATACATTTTCTAAACCTCGCAAATTTCACTACACGTCTTTGAGGTATTTTTTGTTTTGTTTGTTTTTTTGTTTGTTTGTTTGCTTGTTTTTGGAGTACAAGTTAATTCTCTTAAAATGTAATCAAAACAGTTTTTTTATGTTGTAGAAAACATACCCAGCTGCTTTTGCGTTTAGAGACCACTATTTGGAAACACATATTAGTAGGCTGATGAGAAGTGAAAGCCAGCCATTTATGTAAAATCATTTGATTTGCAATTTTCTTTTAGGAAGAATTAAAAAGTTTTCAACTTTTTATGGAAAATTTGATTTTTCCACCTTATTGACAGTTTATTTGTATATTTTGGTCATTGAAGAATGGAAATCATACTAATTTATTTGGAATTTGAGTAAGTAAGAAACAAATGAAAACTAATGACTTGAAAATGCCTTCTGTAAATAAAAAAATGCCAATTTGGCATTTAGTGATGACTTAGCTATTGCTTTTTTATTTCATTTTCATTAATTACCAATAAGATGAATTTTTCAACAGTTCTGTTTACAGATTTTAGAATTGCAAATTACTTCATCTATCTATTTTTTAAATTCCTACTTAAATGTGGATTCAAATAAAGTTCATGATTATGTAAATGTGGCACTTTCCAGCATACCTGCCAAACTTTAAATAAGAAAGTGAAAACTTTGCCTGCATTTATTTATTAGGTCAACAGCAGCTTGTCATTACTGGAGTATCTTAGTTATAGATCTGTCAAAGATTGAAAGCTGATATGTTTAGGTAGCAAGTCAAAACATAATTCAGTGATGGTTTAGGAAACTTTTAATTGGTATATATGTAAAATTTAAAAGATAAGAGGTCCTTCCTGAGACAACGCTGTGGCACACTGTCATAATTATATTGCATTTAAAAATGTACTCAACCTACATTTGCACTTCTTATATAATCTCCTTTTAATAATAGAAGCAGAGGTTGGGTTTAAGCGGGTTAGCTGTAACCACATAGAGTTCATTGTTTTATTTTCTCTGGTCCAGATATCAGATTTGCAAATTGCTTTTTAGACCCTTGTACATTTGTTGTTGTCTTTTTAACAAATATTTCTCACTGCCGTTTTATGTTCTGTGTTCTGTAGGCAGGAATTTCTTGCTCTATAACAAGCTGTGTTAAATCTCCATGCCTAATTGAATGCATGTGTTTGTGTACAAGTGCAGTTGTTAGTGGGACTGAAGCAGATGACAAGGTTGTAATTAAATAAATAGTTTCCATCTTAAGCTTATTTTAATTAATTGTTCCTAGTTTTATACATCTTCTTTACCTACTATAATTGACCGTAGTATCTTGGATGATACAGTTTAATGTTATCACTTGCATGTGTTTAAGCCCATAATGACCAGAGTAGTTCTGAATGTAGCCTTTGTCTGTGTTACATGTGCTTTGAGGCACAGCTGCACAAGTTTGATATCAAATATAACAGGAGTTTATCTCTAATTGCAGTCAATAAATCTTTCATCAAGTCATTTTCCATACATTGGCAAGACATACATTATCAACAAGGCCATTGCCACTGCATTTGAGACTACATTTGAATTATTATGATCACAATGCACAGCCATGGATAATTCATAGTGGAATATTTAACATTTATCTGTCTTATGTATAATTAAACTCAAGAAAGTGTTCTACATTCAGAGCTCTGTATTTAAATACTATGTTTTGATCAATTACAGAGTACAAATGAGGAAGTGTCAGCCATGACACATGTGCTGGTTGGATTGGAGATGTTTCAGTGCAATCGGAGCCCGGGACAGATGGACTTTTCTCTTCCTGCTCTCTCCGCAGTATGTACTGTGTGTTGTTATTGTCTTGTTGTCCTACAGTAGCTGTTGTCCAGATGGTAAGAAACAGATGCCGCACTGACCCGTGGGCCCAGCAGAGCCTGTCTGCATCCAACATGTTTCAGTATCTTCAAACTGCATTAGCTACTGTCATTACACCACCACAGATAAAGTTACCCAGCGTGGTTTTAACTAGCATTGAACACGCTGGGACACATTTTTACTCTGTAATATCTACAGTTGCAATCAGAAATGTTCAACCCCCTCATTAAACAACAAAAACTATATACTGTTTACATATCTGAGTTATTTTGACTACAGAAGTTGACTTAACTATGTGACACTTTTAACTTTTAACACATGTCCATGGTCAGTATTATTCACGCCTAATCCGGCCCACAAGACAATTCCTAATTTCTGTTAATAGGTTTCGATCACTATATAGCGTTTTTACCGCTAGAACTACGAGTCCCATAATGCAGTGCAGCAGCTCCATAGCGCGCCGCCCCGCTGCCGCTGTGACTTGTCTCATCTCCGACAGAGCTGCTCCGCGCACGGGCTTCAGAGAGACTTTCCCCCAAAATAAATGAGCAGAGGAAAAGTGAAGAGTGAGAGCAGGGCTTTTAAATCCACTTGGAAGAAGAGAGACTGTCTGTGGACTCAAGGTCTGGGCTAAATGTGGACCTAATTTAGAGCTAATGTGGCCTCAGGCTCAGTAAAGAACACGCTCTGAAGCAAAAGTCACAACAAGTACAAAAACCTGGACAAAGCAGAAGCTACAGAAGGTAAAGGAGTCTGGTCTCACAGCAGAGCAGAGCATGTTTAATAAAGCAAAGTCACAAAGTGAAGCTGCTGTGTTCACAGAAATATAACAGACTCAAACTAAATGTTGGGACACTGTATAAAATAATAGAATGCAATGGTAGAAGCAAATTAAATAATATATTCACAAGATGAAAATATATTACCACTTTATAAAAATAAATGCTCTTTTTGACTTTGATAACAGCAACAGGTCTCAAATGTGTGAAAAAGACAACAAACGTGAAGTGCTTACTATAAAAGCTGGACTGAGCATTTTACAACAACTAGAGACAACTAGGTTGATTGTCCACAATTCAGCAACAAGATGAGGAATAAAACATCTGTTTTAATACTATTATTAGTATTGGATATACTGGATGCTTGTTATCTTCTGGCCTTGAGCAGGGTTGCACTAAAAATGTTTTTGACACAAGCTGCTGTCATCAAATTTTAAAACGTGAGACAGTATTATATCAGCACCTGATAAGTTTGTTAGGTTAAAATATAAATACCATTTTTATGAAATCTGCAAAGCATATTACACGGTGTTTTTTGTCCAAAAATGACTATAAAAATGATACACTTTAAATGTACACTTTTAAACTATAATTTCTTTATTAATGTCAGGTTTAGCCCATGACCTACTATGATTATTGAATTTTGGACCGAACCATGAACTGAGTTTGACACCACTGCTTTAGATTATACCTTGTAAAACTATAATCTTAACTTATAACTATATTTTGGGTAATTGCTAACATGGTTATTACACTCGACTGGAATCTTACCCCGTTCTTCACATGCAAAAGCCTCTAGCTCAGTGATGTTGATGGCCTCTGTGCTGCAACTGCATTCTTTAAATCCCACCAAGGATTTTCAATCAGAATTAAATCTGATGACTGAGAAGGCCACTCCAGGACATTCCAGGATTTTCTTGTCTACTTGAAAAATCTTTACCTGGTAAATCCTTAAAATCTGTGAACATTTCTATTTGCAAATGTTTATAAAAATGCAGATGATAGCGCACACTATTGGTTGTTTTCACATTCTAGAATGTGATAATATCACTCTCTCAGATGGGGGGCAGGAGACAGTTTCCTGTTTAATTTATATGGTATTTTCACAAGAAATAAAATTAAAAAAAAAACATTCCGAAATGTTGAACCTTATCATTTATATTAGTGATAAGGTCTATGATCTTGCTATATGTATCCACCCACACCTAAAAATCTGCGTATTAATTATACAGATTTTGCCTGCCCCGTATCTCAATTAAATATTATTGGCCTATAGAATGTTGTGACATCATCTGAAACCCAGCAATTGTTCAAAAGTAGCCACTAAACAACACAACAAAAGCAAGTCGCTGTATGTTTTGTAAATACCTTTTCTTTGGACCCAATTATCCAATTTTACTATAAATATATACTTGCTTTCAAAAAGATGGTGGGACATCTCAGAAATTTTCTCGGAAGAATTTAAAACATAAGTAATAATTGCAATACATAAAGCAATACATAATTGGCCAGTTCAAAATGAAAGGAAAAGTTTAACTTTTCTTCTTTTCAAAGCAATATTTTTTCTCATATTAAAATTCAGTCATTTGTAGCATTCATCAGTGAAGAAATGTTATGAAGCTAAAAGCCAACTTTGTCATAGTGGCTGGTTTAAGCACTGAAGTTACCAGTGAGGGTCCAGCGAATGAAACAAAATACTACTCCAGGTATGGTTTTGTGGAGGAAACAAACATAAAAGCATTATAGATCCCCTAGTAAACAGTAAACTCCAACTAAAAAAACACTTCAAATGTATTCATATCTTTTCAAACCTTCACATTTACATAAATCTTGGTATAGTTTGCCATGGGTTCTCTTTTGCCCCCTGCATATTTTTCTGGCAGACTCTCAATTCTTTACAGGGTATGGTCTCTACCCTGTTGCTTTCTTATTTTTTTTGTACATTGTTTCTGCTCATTTTTCACCCTCTGCCGTCCTATATACAGAATCTTCTTACTTCTTTTCTATTCTAAGGCATGTAGACAGTTGCTCCAACTATAGAGAACAACAACAAAAATCTTACCACAGTTTTGCTGACAATACACATATATCCCCAGGACCCTCTAATCCTATACAACACTGAATCACTGCATTGAACATAGCAACAAATGGATGCTGGCAGAAACATCTTCAACTGAACAAAGACAAAATCAAAGTATACTTGTTTTCAGGCCAGAGAAAAAAAATTATAAGTTTGCGCTTTCATCCTTTATGTTAAGAAACACAAGTTCTGCCAGAGATGTTGGATTGTATACATATAAAGAAACAGTTTTTGAACTCTCATTAAAGCAGTTATAAAATCAGCCTGCTATATCATGAAGAATATGAACAATTACAGGGCATATATTACAGAAGGAATGGGAGAAATCCATCTGTAGTATATCTTCAGAAGCCTTTTTTAGTGCTTTGTAGTTCAACAAATGTTTTTGTTATTTTAAATGTTTCAACCATGTCACACTAAGCACTTGATCTCATATTATAATAATATAATTAGATATGAATCTATACAAATTATGTCATGGGATGGAAAAAGTTATATACAGCCATGGATTTATTGCAGTGGATTGCTGAACACTGAAGGCCTCCCTATTACCTGTTAAAAATGTTTTGACCCTATTATGAACATACAACCTCTTTTGCAGTATTTGTTTTTTATTGTTTAAATGTTTGGTTTTCTGGACTTCCCTTTGGCACCTAAATGGCGCAGGTGTCTAAAAATATGACGACTCACTGCATATTTGGAAAATTGCCCAGCCTAGTAAATGTCGCCATTTGTCTTGTCTTGGCCACTGTGCACTCCCGTCACATGATTGGATGGTCAGTGATCCTGAAAGCAACACTTTAACAATATTTAACATTTTCAGACTTCTCACACAAATACAAGTCCGTTATCTGTCTGGAAAATAAAAATGAGCCTCCAAATACTTTTAGTTAATTACCCCAAACCAGCAGCTCACCCCAGACAATCATTTTTGAAAACATCACATGTATTTTCTTAAGTTAACTCCAGACTATGCCTAATTATTTTTGTTGTATTGCAGTTGTGTTCCTTTGTAACACGTTTGCCTTGGGAGTATCTTTTATGGAAAACAGCCTTACCATATCCCTCATTTTCTGACCCTGCTACACCTCTATTTTGTGTCTAATATTACCTAATTCACCCTTTTCTCTTTTCACCCTGATTGCCTCATCTCTCTTTTGCCTTTCATTCTCCACACTCTGCCCTCCCCCTTCCCTCACCTGTTTACACGGTCTCTCTCTCTCTCTCTCTCTCTCTCTCTCTCTCTCCTCCAGCTGGTTGGTATGGCCTCTGAATGCAGCTGGACCGATGCCGTGGTGGAGCTGCAGGTGTGGTGCCAGCTGGCTGCCTTCTGCCACGACGCCAATGACCACAACATGGTCCTGAGCTGCACAGAAAAAGCTTTGGAGCTAAAAGAAACAGCTGCAAAGAGTCTCAGTAATGCTCCCTATGCTTTGTAAGTGTGCAATATTACTGTTTATGTAAACACAGATGAGCAGCATTGTTGTTTTTGCATGCATCTTATTTGAATTGATTGATAAAATAGGATGACAGGACATTATAGTGACTTATTTTGGAAAGCACATAGCTCTTTGGGAAATGGTATTTTTACTTTTTTACTTTGTGACCGGCAGGTGACATCTGGTGTATGTCACAGAACATTGCAGTTAATTTAAAAAAAAATGTAAATGAATATAAAAAATGATTAAGAGCGTCATGAAGTGAGTAGCTGGTTTAGATATGAGCTGAAAGTTTATAAAAATATCCGTAAATATAAACAATATTTTTGAGTGAAAACTCAAAATTGATACAATAACATTTACAATGTGTACTGTTTTATATGTACCTGTGTAACCATATTTATTGTCCTTGCAAACCAGTGCTATGAAATAAGGGCAATAAAATACATTGGTGGACGAAATTATTACACTTGGCATATTAAAGATGTTGCTATATATATATATATATATATATATATATATATATATATATATATATATATATATATATATATATATATATATATATATATATATTGCAACATCTTTAATATGCCAAGTGTAATAATGTAATGTGTATGTCAAGTGTTTTAATAATTAAAAAAAAAAAAAAAATTAATTGATTCATGCGGATGGTGGTGTTGCAACTATTTTATTAGTTACAAAAAATACAATTTATAAATTAAATTGCCAGGCTAAGAGCAGTGAGCGAAGGCCAAATTAACATAATTTAAAAATAGATTTTTAGCATTTTGAATAATTTCAAAATCTTCATACCATCAAAATCTTCATACCAATTGTTACTCATTTAAATTATTATAAATATATACAGATGCACTTTATGTCTTCTTGCCTTAGGTACAGTGATTCTGCAGTGAACGAGATGCTGAGCAGTGCTGCCTGCTTGAGAGCTTCAAGTTTAGTCCATGAGTCGTACGGTAATCTCCACAGATACAGAGAGGCCATGGAGCTGCTTCTGTCTAGTGTCAGGTACTGCCTACAGCCCATTTAGATATCAGCTAATGCTCTAGGCTGTAATACATGTATTTATAATTGAATATCTTTTCATTTAATACCCTACATCTTTCTTTATGCACAGATATGCAGAGAAGGCTGGGAATCTGTCTCAGTGTGAAGCTGCTGCCAGACATTACTGGAACACTTGTCTACCTTTGGCACAGACCCCTGAGGAGAGAGCACTGCTCCGGGACCCCCTGGAGATGATCCTCAATGCACTGCTGCACACCAATGGCAAACCCACAAATGTAAGAATCATTATTATTTAAACTATATAACACTATTCCCTCATCTTATGTTATCTGACTAATACTGTAGCCCTATTGTTTTGCTCCCCATGTTCACCAGCTGCAGATTCACAACTGTTCCTTTCTTTGGCCACTTTTGTGGTAATAGATAATGACCGATGCAGACCGGGAGCACCGCACAAGAGTTGTAGATTTGGAGACGCACCTGTCTAGCCATCACAATTTGGTCTTTGTCAAACTCTTTTAAATCCTTACGCTTGCCCATGTTTTCTACTTCTAATACATGACCTTTGAGGATAAAATGTTCCCCTGCTGTCTAATGCATTTATCTCATCCATCGGGTGCCATGGGGAAGAGATATTTTGTGGTATTAACTTCACTTGCCAGTGGTCATAATATTATGCTATACCAATGATAATAATATTTAGGCTATGCCGGATTACATGTAAAGGGTTTAAGTTCGATTTCTATCAAACCAGCCTTTTCCAGCTACTTTTAGTATCAATAATCTAAAGATAAACAAACACTGATGCAATTTTTTCTACCAAACACAAATGCACAATACACAACAATTTTTTTTTATTGTAGTATTCCGAATATAATTGAAAGTTCTCTCATACTATTAGCCTCTGGTACAAGACTATACTGTAGCTGAATAGGGGGGCACAGTTTCAGAGCAGTTAGTCTTCTTAACTCCCAGCAAGGAGATTGTAAGATCGATTATTGGCCCCGCCGCCACATGATCTGTCTGCGTGAAGTCTGAATGTCATCCCTGTGTAACTGTGTTACCCTCCAAAGACATGCATGTTTTAGGAGAATGACTCTAAATTGCCCCTAGTGAATGAATGGGAGAGTGAATGGTTGTCTGACTGTATATCTCTGTCAGGCGCAGCAATGACAATCTGGCCACTGTCCAGGACGTACCCCATAGATACTGGGATAGCCTCCAGCACCCGCTACCCCTCACATGAATAAGCGGAAGACGATGAATGAATGTACCAGAATACTAAATAACTCTTCCACCCCGTTTAACAACATGTCTAAGCAGTGGCCAAGTTAATTTATCATGATAGTCAGATCTTAATAAGATCCCCTCCAGCCCAACTCCAAAACAACAGCACATCTTTGAAGATACTTCTGTGATGTCTAGTAAACCTTATGTAAACCTTGTTAGCAGTGGAAGGTGGTCTCCAGACAGGCAGTACACAGCAGCAGCGACAGTACAAAGACAAAGTTGTCCCTTTGCTTTGGGAAATGCTCGGTCCCGCTCCAATTACAGTCCACTCTGAGAAGACCGAGATTGCTCTTATCATAGCTCTATACTTGTTGTCCAAATCTTTGATGTTTACCTCTACACGCTGACAAGACAAACACTCTTCCAAAAGATATTGAAAACAAATGCATTTTATAATTCTTTCTTATCTCAAACTTTACCATTGCCTTTTCAGTGCTTAGAAAAAGCAGTATTTCTGTGTTTTAAATTTAATTAATGATGAAATTGATGAGAAAGGTTCTCGCAGGCAATGCTGGGGAGAAGTTGTGAGAATACATCTCCAGAGACATGCCTATGGACAGCTATCAAGCCAGGGGGATAAACACTCATACAAGTGTACAATAACTCACTTAAAATCTATAATTAATGTCAGTTTATGTGAGGAATTTACAGAGTACTTGTGTGGTATTTTATGATCTCGACACCGCTTTCCAGCATCGCTGATAGGCATGTCTTTGGTCTCAGTGGGCCTGATGTAATTTCTGCACTGGTTTAGTTTTTCCACAGGCGCCTAACAGATGTATCTTTTTAATATCATTATAGCTAACCTTCTGAAGCACTGCTACTTGCTACTAGCTTGATTTTGGACATTCATTTACTTTTTTATCCATTTTATTTCATAAACAGAATAAAAACGCATTGATGTCTACAACAAGCAAACCTGAAACACTACGTGAGTATAAAAACAATAATAACATTGACAAAATTCTATTGTTTTTCTATACAATCATTAGCCTGGCCTGCCAAACCTATTCAGTCTCTAAGCAAAGAGAAGTGGGCCTGGATTCTTTCCTGAACAATCACAATGGTTTATTTAAATTGAGGTGGGATTAATGTCATGCTTTATTCTGATTGGTTCTGCTTCAAAATGTTAAGATACAGTTAGTTTGTTCATCTAACTGCATTCAGAGTAACAGTATTTTTTACTGTATTTATTCTGCCTTTTGGAAATCCAACTTATATCAACAGGGATTAGGTCATTTTTTTGTGTAGGCTGTGCATTTGTCACAATTAAATGCAAAAATATCAACCTTCTATCCATGTTTGTCCAGGTGATGACGTTTCTGTTAGAGCTGCCATTTACAAATTGCTTCTTCAGATCCACATAGATAAATCAGACTTGAATAGTGCTAAACAGCTTCTGGAAAAGGCTCTAAGAGACATGCCCCGCAGTAAACACAGGCTGTAAGTGCAAACAAAATAAAAATATATGTGGAAATAGATACTATACCTAATGCCTAAACCTATATTTTGTTCCTCTCCTTCAGATCTTTGTTGAAATCTTTGGTTTGTGTAACAGCACTACTTGGAGAAAGTGTTGGGATGGATATGGAGAAGCTGGAGGGAGAAGGAGAGCAGTGCTGTTCTTTTATGTGGCATCGGGTGGCATTGTGCTCTGGAAACATAACCAAAAAACTGACCTGTTACCAGAGAGCCATTGACACTCTCACTGTAATACTCCATTTTAATCAGCATCAAAGATCTTGGGGGAATTAATTGGATTGGATTTTTTTATTAATATTAATGAATGCCCACTAGAACATATGATCTGATACCTACTTGCAGTATTTTAAGCTCTTTTTTTACTATACATTGGCTGATAGTAGGGATAGAGCTCCAGCACCACCATGTGGATCACAGATATTATTACAAACATGAATGTAGACTGCTTTTGCTGAGCTTATATTCACAACTAATGGATGCTTATTAATCCTTCCTGGTAAATTCAATTTAACCAAAGTAACACTGTTTCCTATGCGATTTTGTCTCAGTTTTCTCTGTCAGTACTGGGTTTACATGGAGTACATAGTATTCCCAAGTATATTGCATAATTAAGCAAGCAATGATGTACCTAAACTAGTAATGACAGTTAGGAAGTAGCAGCTGTCTCTCTGAGTAGATTAATACTACAAAATACAACAAAATACTGCACTTTTTCAGAGTAATTCCTCATTTCTCAAAACAACCAACCCATTTGGGACTGATTGTCCAACCGAAAAACTCACAGAACTCGCAGAAGGAAAGTATTTATATCATAATTCAGTGCCAGTCACCATCAAAAACACAAAAAATACTGATCAGCTTTTTAATACTGAAATAAAATAAGATGCTAAATGTCTGGAATGAATAGTAAGTTGGCTCCCTCTAGTGGTCAAACTATAAGATATTTAAAACCAATTCGAAATCTCCCTTTGCAGTAAGGGGTTTATGGTCTTTGGGACTTAGGTATGAGAGTTTTCACTGACTTGTATCTGTTTTGTGTCTATTTGTAAACAGAGCAGAGAGTCTAAGTGGCAGAAGGTCAGTCTTCTCCTGGAGTTTGCCGAGTGGATGTACTTTAACAACTTTCCCAAAACAGATGCCCTTCAGATGGTCCAGTGGGCAATAGATATACTTCTGCAGTCTCCCCATGAGCAGGCACAACAACCAGGTAGAACTCTGACACATTTTACCCATAGTATCATCTCACGTCTTTGCTAATCACTCGCACCGATTTGTGTTAATTAAGCTTCTTCACTCCCAAAACTCTGGAGGGGATGTAAAAGTTAAATGAACTGATTTAGGTGCTTCCCTTAGGACACACATTCAAGGCTGGATAACGCATTTCTCTTGGGCCCTTTACCTTTGGGATCAGTCTATTATTGCGTCCCTTGTGAGAAGCATTTTTAGGAATCCCCTTGTTCTAATTGGAAAAGAGAAGGCAGCATAAGAATAGCATATTTTGAATCCCATATAAAGGCCATTTAAGGTTACTGTTGAAATTATGTAATGTTTGAATTCATTGGGGTACCTGTTAAAAGCAGAAAGTGCCCCGCTGTGCATCCATTAAATACTGCCAAAGAGACTAAATTAATTTATTGGAAGATTAAAACTTGAGACCTGTATACAGTTAATACTGTCTTTAAAAACCTGGAAAAGACAAATTCCAGATCACCGAATAGTAATAAATGGTGTTTGGACAAAGGGCTAAAAATAAATAAATAAATAAATAAAAATAGGCACTACACTTCTACATTTATCTACACA
The DNA here is from genome assembly GCA_020698575.1 of Bostrychus sinensis. Classification (NCBI taxonomy): domain Eukaryota; kingdom Metazoa; phylum Chordata; class Actinopteri; order Gobiiformes; family Eleotridae; genus Bostrychus; species Bostrychus sinensis. Next base: position 27,499,897 of record CM036254.1, on the reverse strand, counting down.
AAAATAAAAAGTATCAGTAAATTTTATGTATATATGTTTTAATAGATTTAAGTATGCAGTATAATGCATGTATAATGCAGTAAAGGGCTTTTTTTGTTTCTGTTCAAAAGAGCGTAACATAGCTGCACTCTGCACGCTGCTGGTCTCTTCACCTCTTTCTTTAGGACATTAGTAGTAAAGTAATTATTGAAAATGCTTTCTTTTAGTTACATAATGTTTTAAAAGTTGTAAAACATGCATTGCTGTTGCAAGATTGGTTTAAAAAGATAAATAAAAGCATAAAATGTAGCTCCTTTAAATGACACCTCTTATCTTTTAAATACCAACATAATAAATACATAAGTTAGTTCATAGAAATTGTGTAAAATGATAAAGTTTTTGTTTTGTTTTTTTACAGAAAAGTCTCTGAACCTGCCTTTAAAAAAGAGATTTGGTTAGATATTTACATACTTTACATTTTTATTTTAGATGAGGAGTCCAAAAACAGTGATTCCACATTACAAAACAGTGATAATTCAATGGAATCTACGCAAAATCTGAGAGACGTAAAGTGTCTTGATGCCTTGATAAGAGCCCATATCTTGCTTGGTGTAATGGCTGGAAGAACCTCCCCAGAACACCAACCAAACCTGCTCCGAGCCTACGTCTTTGTGGTCCAGATGTGGAAGGTATTATTGATTCATTACCAGCATTATCATATAAAGTTCGACTGTTTGTGCTGGGTATTTTGTGTCTCTACAGGTTTCTGTGGCAGAAGCTGGTGATATTTCCAGTGAGATGGCAAAGTCACAAGTCCAAAGTGTGTCACCAGCCTCAGCTGGGTCTAAAAAAGGCAAGGACAAAGACAAGGGGAAAGCCAAAAAACTGAAAGAGGTGAGTAAATAAATCAGTGTAACAGTGGCTCAGCACTTATAAAATTAAAGTCTGTATTTATATGCACAATAATGTACTAATAAATATCTACATGGTTCAGTTAGTTTGATAAAATGTAGTAATTTAATCCACTATTAATTAATAACCCTATGGTAAAACAATAAATATAAGTTTTTAAAAGTTTCCAGAACATCTCAAATACTGCTTTCTTACTTCTTTGTCCACTAGATGCCCTCTGAAGAAGACAAACCAAAGTCCATCCTCACAGATCTGGCCCTTCCTGTCACCCCGAGGGACTGGGTGTGCTTTTCCTGTCCCGACCAGGCCAGACACATCTTCAGAAACAACAACAACCCCAGATGTCTCAATGCATGCACCATTACAAAACAGGCAAGACTACATATTACTGTCTACATCTTTGTGTTCTTCCCTTGGGTCAGATTTTTAAAATGACTAGACACTGTTTCCTTTGGCTATGAAGCCTAACTCATCTGCCAAAAATACTGACATGAGATAAAAAACAACCCAGTCATTCCGTGAATCCCGTTACTGTAAGATGTTGGCAGAGTTTGGATGTTTATTTTGATTAGAAATTAATACTGAGCTTAGGGCTAATTAGTTAATTAGGCATTGGCTTATTCATGTCTGTGAAGACTCTCACTCATCCAGGCTAATAGAATCACAACAAAAAGTTTAAAAAGCAGTCACCTGGACTGGTTTTTAACCTTTTGTTGTGATTCGGAAACACACCAATAATATGTTTTCCTGTTTATTTTATGTGTATTTCTTCTCATCACCAGAGCCTGTTTTATCTAAACTTACTTGAAAAAGAGCTTCAGTCATTGTCTCTCAGCCATCTGACCCTGCCTGTGTTACACCTGGCTGAGACTATAGCTCATGATATTTTGGACCAGAAAGGCCTCTCTGAACTTTATCGACTCAGGTAAAAATATAAGGGCAAAAAAGTGGAATTAAAAATACATTTATCACCATGACACATTCACACTTTTGGATATAGTGCATTTAAAAATTATTTATACCACAAAATCCGCGAAGAGTGTTAAATGTAATAGTGTAAAACGTAAATGTGAAGTTGCAGCACATAAAAAATACTTATTATGATCAATGGTTAAAGAAATTAACTAAAATATTGGGTGCATTTTTTTTTTATTATTATTTTTTTCTTCTTTTACAAATTGTAAATCTTGCACATGCAGACAATGCATTTACAAAAGTCTCTCTTCTTCTGTTAGAATTGTGAAGACCTGCTGTGAGCTGGGACTGGAGAACCAGTCACCGTATTATGAGAAACTTCATAGTCTGACTAGAATCAATGAGCAAGAGCTTCTAGGGTATGTTTGCTCTGCTGTGAAGATTGTGGTGTGGAGCACTTTTATAATTTGAAGAAAATAACCGTTTTTTTATTCACAGATGCAAAAGAGCCATACTCATTTCCCAGGAGAGAAAGAGCCTTAACCAAACTTACAAACAGGTGAGACTCCTGAATGAGTGTGACATGGATGGATTGAATGATTGCTAAATTTAATAAGAAGTGATAGCACAGTTATGTTTTTGATAAATGAAGAAATGATTCATGATGACATTGTGATGTTAAAAGTTGCATATTATTATTATTATTATTATTATTATTACTTTTTTGGTTTTGTTTTGTTGTTTTTTTTTCTCAGAAAGCTATCCTGGGTGAGGAGGTTAATTTTGCCCATCAGAGAGTGGCCATTTGTGCTGAGAACATTTGGCTGGGTAAAGCAGAGGTCTGCCTCAGCATGGGGTTTTACCAACAGGCCAGACACTTCATGGCAGAAACCCATTCAGTGGCAAGAGTGAGTTGCAGTCATTAGTATCTGACAAATTATCAAGGCACACTAAAGAATATGTTGCATTCCAGTCTCAAATCTAATATTTTCATTTCTGTTTAGGAGTTTGAGGATCAGATAAGTGTGCGCTGCAGTTTGCTCAGTCTGGCCGTTTTGGCTTGTGAGGAGCAGAACTATGCCCAGGCTTTGATCCTGTTGGATGAAGCCCAAGCCTCTGGAGGAGATGAGGATTTCTGGTACCAGCTGACCCTGACCAGACTCCGGGCTGTAGCAGGCCAAAGAGACAAGCATGTACAAGCCAAGGTACAAACGTACAGTCACATAGATCTGTCCTCAAGATTGGTTTAAAACCATATCATGTTTTCTGCAGATTGATGAAATTGTAAAACAAGGCTGTGAGGCACTTATGCCTCTACTGGAGAAGCAGGTGAACAGGAGCTCACATGTGACATTCTTGATCACATCACTAAAGATGAGGTAAAGTATTCATGTCATTTAACTCGATGTGTAAATCTCTTTAATGCAGGCCTAATATGGCAATTATATCTATATGATATCAAAACAATGCCACAATTTATTTTTATTTTCTTTAGTTATGAGTCTTATTATTTATTTTCTAAAAAAAAACATGCACACACTGTCCTAAATCAAGACAGAAGATTTGGATTAGAACTTGTTAATGTTTTATTTATTGTATTTGTATTTATTTGTGTCATGGTTCATTGTGTACCAGTATTATATTTTTCTTTCATCTAAACGTTTCTTTTTTTATAGCTAGACTTTTTTACTCAAGTACACTTGCATTTTGAAGTAAAGCACATGAGTATGTAGCTGATCTAATCTTGCTGTGGTGTGTGTATCACTATCAAAATAAAAGTCCAAAACGTACAGTGCAGTAGGGTTCCTGCAGGTATCAGCAAATCTAATTGAATGCTTTTTAAGGCCACTTTTACATTTTTAATGCCACAAACATACAATTGCGGCAGCTTAAATTGTCAAAACAAACATTGTCAAAAGTCAAACATCCAATGTTTGAGTATTCTCATTCTGCCCGTCTATCATGCTTGTGTAGGCTACAAAAATGGTAAATTATTATGAAAATACATTTTTATATTCAAGAATAAAACTAATAATGTCAACAATTTTACATCAAAACTGTTTTAAATTTTTAATCAAATGCAATGCCATTTAAGCCCTTAATTTTTTGCAAAATCTATTTAATTACTTTTAATGCTTTATAATGCCCTGGGGAACCCTGAGTATAGCCACTACAATATAGACAAGATGGCCAAGGGATTTTGGTAAAATGAACATTACATATGACCACTCAGGCTACAACTTCAACAATTAATGTCCGTATTTGCTTGTGTTTCAGAGGTGCTGTTGAATGCATATGTGCAGTCAGTGGTGTTGAACCTGGACATACTTTTTGCCCTGAGGCTTCTCTGAGACTCAAGTCTGACTGTGATAAACTTCAGAAGTGTGCTCATGACTTCACTGAGCTCCAGTACAGAGAGCAGGCTGCAGAGGCCCTGACACACAGCTCACATGGTCTAAGGTCAGCTAACGGAGCATGGCACAGGATCAGACTCTACTGACCTAATTCTTATTATCCTCCTCACACACACATCAATTATGCTCCTCTGACAGGATTTTAGCCCAGCACACGGCTGAGACGGAGGAGAAACAACACCTCCTGCTGGATGCTCTTTCCCAAATGCAGGCAGCTGTCAGCGAGCAGGAACATGTGGCGCTGAATGCACAGAGCCTGCTCCCTGCACAGGAGGAGGTATGAAGGACATGCAGCGGCTGCTATTTTGAGTCCTGATAATTTTACACCGTGTCACTTTTTACATTACACTTTTACTTGCTTAATTAGGCTAAATAATGAAGCAGTAAAAAAGAGATTTGTTTGCACACACATATTTCTCTCACTCTAGTTAATCTGTGACGATGTACTCATCTAAGTCCCTATGTTGAAACTTTCACAAGATAGATTTATGTAAATGGAGGTAGGTTCCAAAAATGCATGATAAATGAACCATAAACTCTGCCACACTGACTTTGCTGAGCAGCCTATGTCAGCAGATGGTGCTGTCGCTTTGCAATAACAACCAGGTCTCTTGCAACATACAAGATCAGGCATACAGTACATTGAATTTGGTGACTAGGCTCCTATATTTTACGATCTATTTGTTGGTTCGTTCGTTCAATTCCCAAGTCATGCAATGGAGTGCAATATCTAAATAAATAATACTGTATAAGATCCCTGGATCATCTTTCTTATTTGTCAAAACACAGACAGTACTATTCAGGCAACCGTGGGTATTAAGAAATTGATACATTTAAATGAAGTGCATTTACAGCCGTTCATGAAAACATTTGGTAACCTGAGTAGAGGAAAAAGGTAACATTTGTAAGTTTTTTTGTAAATGGAGAGTAACTTTTAGCTATCAGTGGCACTGCTGGTATTTTGGGCAACAGGGAGATCACAAATTCAATCCCTGCTCTGGAATCTGCAATCCCTGTATTCTTGTTGATTTCATTTCTTCAAAAACTCAGTAACTCAGAATTTAAAGGGGTTATGTTATGCAAAATCAACTTCTCTGAGCTTTCTACCATGTTATAATGTTGTTCCCTCATCAAAAACATACCTGGAGTTGTGTTTTGTTTCATTCCCACCTGTTTGGGTAATTCTGTAGTTAATGAGGCCTGAGAACGCTCGGCCTCATGAACTCCTGCCCACTCCAGGAAGCACTGAACACTCAACAAGCCATCTACATCCAGTCTGCTCTCACTCATTTATCAAAAAAACAATGTTCACAATTTGTTTTTCACTGTGTAGTAAATTGGCACCATACAAAAAGTTTAAGGAAGTGAAGTGCTTTTTTTCACAAATTATGTTCAAAATAGCATAACATAACTGCACTCTACTGCCCTCTGCTGGACTCTTCACCTGTTTCTTCATGCCACCAGTAGAGTACTTACTAAAACGCTTTATTTTATTAAGATAATGTTTTTAAAGGTTGTAAAACTTGCAGTGCTGTTCTAGAGGTGACCAAGATTGGTTTAATAAGACGAATAAAAATAAAATATAATAACTATTATTAAATACTATTATAAATCATAAATTTGTTATTTTTACTCAAATTGCAACATGATTTATAGGAGGTAGATTGCAATGGACTTTCTTGTGTGAGTTATAAAAATGAACTATATTCTGTGACATCTCTGTTCCCTTATGTTTTTCTTTGCCCTTTACCAGAGCCCTCTTCTGTCACTGGCAGCACTGAGGAGGCTGCTGCATGTGAGGCTGGCCTTGGCTGAGTTTTGCCTGGACGTGTTGGAGGAGCACTGCGCAGAGAGTAAACGTCAGGCTTTGGCTCGAACCAAGAAAACTGCTGCTGAAATTGCTCTGGAGGACTTCACCCGCTCCACACCTGAACCCCACACTATCCAACAGGTTGCACAAACACTCAAACACCATATTCTAGCTGTGTTCCTAACCAGGGCTGCTCTTATTGGTAGTCAGTTCATGTTTTTTAAAGCAAATAGGCTGTGAATGTTAAATTTACCCAACATACTGGATTCACTATTGCTCATTTATTATTAATAGATGAGATTGGGCAACTGCTATGAGCACAAAACGTGTCTATCAGTGTGTGAATGAATTGCATTGCATGAGATAATATTGTTTTCCCAAGTCTATTTTCTTGTAGCACTCAATTGTTTCTTCCTACACAAGCTTGTTTCATCTCTATCCCATCTTTCCCATAACAGAAGCAGCTTTTGATTCAATATATTCCTTTTTCTGTCAGAAACCAGATAAGAAATCTCTCCAATATTTTTTAAACTGGGACTGAAATCCTGTCCAAAATGTGCATCTCAATATATCTGAATTTTATTAATTTTAAATACATGTCTAAACCCTTGCAGTTGTATAACAGCGGATTGTACACTACCTGCACAGCCTGATCTGACCTTTTACTCCTCGCTGTCCTGCTTAGGCCTGGTTGAATGTGGGCACTACCCTGGGGCAGGTGGCACTGGGCCAGCTGGCTGCGGTTAGCACTCACTACCTGAACAGCACGGAGACCAGAGCGCGCTGCCTGGGTCTAATGGGGAAATATTTAAGACTACAGGCTACAATGGAAGACCCAATTTATGTGTCCTCCCTCTGGGACCCACACAAGCAGGTAGGAGTCAGTGTAACTAATGGTGTTTCATTTCACATAAATAATATAGTACTTAAGGTCTTCAGTACAAGTGAAAACAGTTGGTGCAAAAACTTTTGGCCCTTTGGTGTCCTCCTCAGAGACTACCAAACAAATCCTGTACTCACTGTACTATGAGTTTTTCTTTTTGTCTGTACGGCGATGTTAAAGTGAGGCAAATTGTGAATTATGGTCAGTCAGAAGGCTAAACATTTAATTTCACAGAATCTAACATCTAAAAAATCTATTGTTTTTTTACATAGTACACAGTATTGGTAACTCAGTAATCACACTCATTCAGTTGTCCTGGGAACCAACTTTTTCTAAAAAAAATTACCAAAAATTGTTTCACGGTTTTGATAAGGTTTAGCTGAGGGTTTTCCTAACTCGTGGTGGTAAAGTATCCTTTAAAAATCCAAGATCCAGATCATGGCAGCACAATATATTGCAAATTTATGGTTTTTGCAATATCAGCAAATGCAACTGTATTGCAAGAAACTAAATGTATTGCAATATTGCTAAGGTCATCCATTTGACTGAGATTTACACTGTCAGAATATTTTTTCTGTCCGAGCCTAATGAAAACTTGTTGTGACCAAATAAAAATGGAGATAAGTTTACATACTTAATTTTGTTTAAAAAAATTCTGGTTAAGATTTGATTTTGATACAGTTTTGACTAGTAAATACAGGGACTTATATTTCTGCTTTAGTTTAATTTAACTTACTATGTCTAAATAGTATATCAAAAAAGCACCAATCATATCGTTATCGCAATATTCAACATTGTTATAGCATATTGTATGTTTTTTTCATACAGTGCAGCCCTAATCCAGATAGTTTTCCATATTGACACTAGAAAGAAATCATTTGTTCCATGGGCCAATACCAGCCTTTCCTGAATTGAATCAAAATATGACTATTACTTTTTGAGTTATTATTAGTTAGCTATTATAAACAAATAATAAACAAACCAAGCTAAATTCTCCTCCAAAATTCTATCAGCAGTGCAAAATGGTTGATAATACACAATATACATAGCTTTAGCACAAAGTCAGGTGTTATTTCTTTGTATTTTTAACTTAAACTTCAAAATGTCCTGTGGTGTGACTGTTAACAATTTCAAAATACAGAACACAAACATGAGGCTTTTGGCATAATGTGAATTTTTTTTTTTTTACTAATACAACACTTTTAACTGCAGCTGGATCCTACAATAATAATTAAAATAAGTTTAATCTGTGGTGTGACTTAAAGATCAGGTTTTTAAACAGTCAGTTACAACAAAATCTACAGGAAGCCATTTGTCAGTCATACACCAGAGAGACCTCCAGAGTTCAGACTGTGATCTGAAGTACCCATCTAATATTTTTGGTTTCTACAGAAAGAGGTTACTGTAGTTACCTTTTTCTGTAGAGAAACACATGGGAACATTAAGAGGCTGAATTATTTTTGTAGCCATGGAGACTTCCTCTTGAGCCAACTTACAAGAACCTATTAAGCTATTTACTCAAACTTTACTGACCGTAATTAAGGGAAGTCAGAGAAATCTCGAGGAATACCAGTGGAGACCTTTTGCAGGAATGTTACATACTCACACATTAACATCACTGGTCCAATAACCTGGAAAAGGAGAGGCTTATGGTGATTATAAAGAGATAACGTCAGCTCATGTACTTAAAACTGAGAGGCTTACATCTTCATGGTTTGTGATCATAAGGAGATTTCATACTAATCACGGTCATTGTTCTGTCATCTTGCAATAACTCGATGCTGAAGGAGACCTGGGTTGACCCACTAGCTGCTGGTGTAGAGCTGGAGACTTCAGAAAAAGACCAAGAATCAGGCAGCAAAGGACTAAGAACGACCTCGGCCAAAAGCACTGAGCAGCAGGTACGGTCTATCAAATGACCCCATTACTCCGGACACAATCCAAGATAACACTAAAGGGATTATTAAGTAGGTAGTTAAATATCAATAGTCCACATTGTTCAAAAATGCAATAAGAAGTATGTATTATCAATGCTTGAACACTGAAGAATAATAAGTTGCAGTAAAGAGAGCTGCTGTTATGATAAAGACGTACACTGCCAGACGTTAATTATATGTGCATGGCAGCTCACTTGAGACATATCAAATGCTCTAAAGGTCTTCGCAGATGAAACATAAGTCTGGAGTTAATCCATCCATACATTAGACTGTTAATGCATATTATACCATGCTTTGTAAATATGTATAACCTGGTTCACGTCCATGTCTCTGTGATATTTGTGCAGCTAAAGAAGCATAAAGCCCAGCATCTATTGGCTGAAGCCAGTAAGTCTCTGTCAGAGGCCACCAGCCTGTGTCTCCAGCACCAGCTGCCCATCTCCGCCCTCGCTGATGCCGCTCTCAACATGCTGGAGTGTCACGGCCTTACTGATCCCAGTGTCACAGGCCAGTACCTAGCTCTGTATCAGGTACACTCACTGTCACGCACAACTGAATATATTTTGGGTTTTGAAGTTGGGTTGTTTTAAGATGCTTGTGGAAGGAATATTACCTGTGTGTTGTGCATCGTAAGCATGGCCACACTTCTTCATAGCCAATCATACTAAAAGAAAAAGTTTCCTTTGTCACCTGTTGATTCTGCTGAAGTCAGCGTTGTTGTTCAGTCCTCAATGTATTTTTTTTGTTTGTTTTTTTGTTTTTTGTCTTGTAAACAGTAACGTCCTGTTACAGACAGCCGCAGTAACAACCACATTCAAACAAGCTAACTTTTCCGCATGTTTTTCAACTGGCATTTGCTGCTGTCCCCATTTAAAAATAAGTACAGAGTTACTCATAAAACAGCGTACATGTTTGTTTTTGTTAGGAGTCAGAGTTCTGCTTATGTTCCACCCTTCACTTCTCTCCTTGGTTTATTATTCACCTGCTTGTAAGTCCCGCCACTGGAAATCAAACTCAAGTGACTTCTTTGTATAGAATACTAAAAGAGTTAGTCTGGCTGGCAAGGCTATCTCTGACCACCACCAACCTTATGGTTAGTGGGCTAACAGCTCTACCTGTCGAGCAGCTGCTGTCTCACTGAGCTACTGCCGCCCCAGGGGTAGCTTAATCTGGATTATTTGCCTCCTGGAAATCTTACTTTGTGTTCTCCACACTCATTGTAAATATTACACAATTGATGTAATGTCTACCGACAAGTATCCACTATGTATATTTCTATTTGAAAAAATGTATATTCCTTTAACAGTAAATTTCAGATTTTCTCACTTAGTTATTGCTGCTTAATAGGTGTGTGACAAGATCTCACAATCTCGTGATCTCACAAGATCAAAATATAAGATTCTCGTGAAGGTAAAAATCTTGTGAGTCTTGTGAGGTCAGGATCAGGTTCTGTTTGCACTTTTTTCAAAGGAGAAGCGAGTCATTTTAGTTTGTGGCAAAAAATTTAGCAGTATATATGTTCTGCTGTTGCATATAAATAAATATATTACAAATAATAGAAGTAAACACCATTCATTACAAGTTCATTTTAAAAATGCTCCTAAGTAGTCTTGCATTGTATTATTTTTAGGCGAATGAAGTATATTTTTTTATTTGTGTGAAATACATATTTCAGTAGTGTAAAAATCTCATCTCATTAACACAGTCTTGTGTCTTGTATTGTGGGATTTGTGTCTTTTCACAGTCCTACTGCCTAAACATTGTTGCTTTCATTTGTCATGTGTCTCTTTCAGAGCTGCCACAGTGCAACCATCATGTCCAAGGTCCTGACTTCAGCCTGTGATAACACCAGTGAGTCTCAGCTCTCTGCCCTGCTTTGCCTCCACAGAAACCTGCTCCTGTCCCGGGACGAGAGGCCCAGCAGCCTGACTCAGGTGGCCCAGACCACTCTGAACACCATCTCCAAGGTATCGTCCTAAAGCTCCCCACTCATGATTAATGAATGCTGTCATAGCCTCCTCTATGAGCTCCCAGGATAGCACGCACAATGTTATATATCTGTCTTAAATGTACTGCAGGATTTTAAAATCACCCAGCGGGCCAGGAGACACTGAGGAGTATTTAGGATGAAGTATTTAAAACAAAAAATTCACAGTGCTTTAACAGTGCACCATTTTCTATAATGAATAACCACTTGCCAGTTATTAAGAGATATTCATTATAAATGTTCAAGACTTAATTACTTATTTACTTATTAATACGTAAGTTATATGTTTTTTAATTGCCTCTTTAAAATAGCCTTTTAAAACTGCTTGAAATAGTATACTTGAAATAAATCTCTCACAGTTTCAACCACCTCCACCACTTATATATGTTCCAGGCCTTCACTCAGCTGTCCATTAATCCCAACCACCTGAACATCCTCTCAGAGCTGCCTCCCAACATGAAGCTGCTCCTGCTCCAGCACTCTGAGGACAGGTAATTTCTGTCTTTACTTTAGATTCTAATCTGCTTTTTGCCTGTAGGCTATAAATACTATCTCTTGCTCCCACTGTCAGTTATGATATATGGGTTTGCATAAGGACACACAAAGCACTTTTACAAGCACTTGTAAAAACATTTCTGCTATGTCTTAAACTGAACACTAGAGGGTTATCTCTCTACCTTTTTTTTTTGTTTTGTTTTTTGCAGGAATGAACTTTATGGGGCTTTCTATGAAGTGAAAGCTCAGGGAAATCAAAAAGGAAAGACAGCAGTGACTAAAGGTTTGAAGATTTTGCATGTTAAAATGTTTTTAAAATGTAACTTTTACATTAAAATGTACTTTTTACATTTAAAAGGTGCTATATTATGTTTATATTTTTAAACCAATTTTGGTCACTCCTAGAACAGCACTTTTTTTTTTTATATAATTAGTGAAAAAAGCATGGCACTTCTTTAAACATTTTATGATGCCATAGTACTATACTACAACATGAAGCTGTGAGGAATCAGTGAAAACAGAGCTTTACACCCTTTTTTTTTTGGCTAAATGAATGAGAGCAGGCTGGATGTAGATGGAGAGGGCTTGTTGATCGGTTAATGCTTCTTGTAGTGGGCGGGGGTTTGTGGGAAAGGCAGACATTCGTGGAACCCAGGTGTGATACCTTAAACAGGCATGAATGAAATAAAACACAATTCCAGGTATGTTTTTGATGAGGGAAAAATATTATAACATGGTAGAAAGCTCAAAAAAGTTGATTTTGCATAATATAGCCCCTTTACGTATTGTTCTGGATGCCTATTTTTTTATTTAGATTTCTATTATCTACCCCAATAAGTGATAGCTTGGTTTCTTTGGAGTGTCAAAACGTATTTAACAATATGTATATGTAGTACATGCTAGGATGAAGATGTTTTAAGAAATTATTCCTTTTTGGTTTTGATCTGGATCAACAGATCAACCTGAAGTATTCTGAATCTGTAACATTCATTTTAGTAAATACTTTACCATTGTGAAATATTTAGACTTTGTGGCTCAATAATAGAGCATTTACCCCTTAACTAGAAGATTCTTGGCTTGATCTAAAACCATTGTGAGATGGTGCCAATGCCTGGATGGGGGTCTGCACGTGAGCAAGTAAGGCTTAGAATTTGTTCTGCTAAAGCAACTATTTTATCAGTAAGTGATATAGAGAGTTTGTGGTAACCTAAATGAAGTGGATCACCCTTGGACCCCAACCCTCGATTTGTAAAGCACATGGTTACATTTACATGGTTACATTTACATTGCACCAGATGAAATTGGCCTAGCTTTTATTCAATGAGGGCAGCTGAAAGTTCAGACATAAAAGACAAAGGCAGAAGAAAAACACTGAAGTGTAAACAAATTGGCACTTTGACCTCTGCTGCTGCCTTGGCTTTGAACCTCAGCCCCTTAAACATCATCACATGATATTAAGATGGACTGTATGTGTTTCGTTTGACCTTTCCTTTAATGCGTCTGACTTAACAACACATACAAATGCAGCTGGAATGGATCCTGAGTCATTACTTCAGAATGAAACAGGCGGTGAAGAAAAACAAGATAAGACAAGAACGTGAGAAGATGGATGTGGTAGAAGCTCGCGGGGACCAATTACAAGCCTGTACTGTACATGTCTGATTGTGTATCAATCTTGTTGTTGTAGGAGGGCTGACATGTTTGAAGATGACCAAGGTTCTGGTCTGCCCAAGGGCTCTGCTGGCACTGCTGGACCATGCTCAGACCCTGGCCCAAAAGACCAGACAAGCCCAACTCAGTGAGGCCCGCTGGGGGAGGGCCGAGAGCAGGATGGGGTCTTCTAAGGAGCACCAGAATGTCTCCATGGGTTGTATGGTCAGGAAAAATGTTCACCTTTTTCTATTAACATTTCTCCCCATTAGGGATGTAACAATGCACTCAAGTCACGTTTCGATACGATTCACGATTTTGAGTTCACAATAAGATTTTCCTGCCATTTTTATTAACAGACTTTCCCAGAACATCAGGCTAGTGATTTTGCAAGCCTCGCAAAACTAAAGCTTTGTATATTTTATGTTTTTCTTAATTAAAATGATTAGGTAATGATGTCTAGCACCAAATACTAAGCCAGATTAAATACCATTACACAGCCAGCACACTGTTTCAAAGTCACGATTGATTTTAATTTTTACGGATTCAAATTAACTCTTCTCTCTTTTGTATTCATTTTTAGCTGATTATTGTAGTCACCACATGTTTTATAAATGGAATTTATCTTGGACAGCAATCCACTCCTTTCCTCCTCACTGTATACAATTGAAGTTATCTTGGTTACAGTACCTTTTATTAGCCTGTCTAATTAAAGTTTTGCTTCATATCATATGAGAAAGTGGTTTCCGGTCACTGACCTATGTGGCCATGTGTCCCACTATGTCTTCATTAAATGTAAGGGATATTACTAACAATCCACAATTCATCTGCTGATAAAGAATGTATCAGACAGTCCTATTTGATATTTTTTAGGTTTCCTGCACAGTTGTCAGCCTCTAGCAGAAATTGTCAGTTAAAACAGCTTCTGAGAAATTAAATTGTAGGGGGTCACAAATTTTTTTCTCTTTTTTCCTTAAATAGAGCTCAACAGCAGAACAAGTATTGGCGCCTCTCTTCAGGGAGCTTGTGCAAGAAATGGAAGCCTATTTGAATCCACTTCTCTCACAGTTTGACTTCTCTTGCTTAAGGTGAGTCTCTGTATCAGATTGTCGTCTTTGTCCACTACAAAGAAATTTCATTTTGATTTCATGGCCTAAAGAAAGAAACTTTGAAGTTTGAATGTTTTGGGTTCCACTTTTCAAAGATGACTTTGTCTACAGCTATGGTCTTGATCAGTGGTTCTCAAACTGTGGTACGGGCACCACTGGTGGTACTTCAAAGTCTTTTGTAGTTCTGATTCAGTGAGGGCAGTTGTATTCCTGTTTCAATCGTGCTCTGGTTGAGAATTAAATGTAGTGCAGTAGTGTAGACACCTGCTTCAGGTTAGACCAGAGTACTCCTAGTTTGGTCCTGGTTTGGTCCTGGTTTAGTCCTGGTTTAGTCTTGTTTAGACTTGGTTGAGTCCTGGTTTAGTCCCATTTTCATCTATGTTTAATTTCAGTTTAGTCCTTTTGTGCCCTAGCAGTGGTCATTAAAGACGGTACTTGGAAAACCAATTATTTTCTGAGGTGGTTCTTGTAAAAGAAAAAGTGTGTCAACTAAAATTTTCAGTGACCTTATAGTAGTCTCTGTGCTGTTCATTCTGTCTGCTTCTCCAAACTGTCCCAGCACAGAAGTATAAAAACCACTTTCCAGAATACTCAACTATTCCTTTAATGAAATTTACTTCATGCCTTATAACAGGGGTGCCCAAAGTGGGGCCCGCAGGCCAAATTTGGCCCTTCAAGGGGTGTGATTCTGCCCACGAGGGGGTGCTGTGATTTATAAAGGCTATCTACATTCATTATATTGTGCACTGAATATACTGTCAATGGTTGGTGGGGAGTCTAACAAGAATGTCTACCTTAATAATGTAATAATTAAAAGGAAGTTTAATTATAGATTGGTTTGCATATGATCTCATTACATGCAAAAGATTATTGCGTTTGGCCCTTGGCCTGCTAATACATTTCTGTTTTGGCCCACTGAGTGAAAAAGTTTGGGCACCCCTGCTTTATACTATACTGCCTAACATCATTTGCAAGACATAAACCACTGCAGCCCGAGTGACGTTTCTCTCCACTTATTTCCCCCAGGCCTGTGGCAGCTTCTGTACCAGCTCCGGAGCCAACCAGAACCAAAGATAAAGAGGAGAAAGCCAGCTCAGGTACAGCTGCAGTGGACTGAGTGTGGGCTCCAGGCCTTGAAGGGTTTTTGCACTAAGCCACTTTATGAATCTAGAAAGCCACATTATCAGCATCTGTTATTGCTCTGGTATGGTTTCACATTCAGACAGTGTCCAGCCCACCCTCAAGGCTTGCTGTACATGGTTGATTATAGTCAGAGTTTCTGAACACAAAGAACAAGTGTGGAACTTGGTTTTAAGAATTTTCAAGTTGGGACATTTAAAAGAACAATAATGCAAAGTTGAGTATGCAAAAGTATTAGTGGTATACAGGCAGTTTTACCTATTTTGCGTTCTAAAACAAATTTGGTAGCACCAAAATGTATAGACACCTGCAGTTAAACTTGGTTTGAATGGTCAGAAGGATTAGAGGAGAGCGGGGACAGGAGTTGTCCTGAGCTGAGCACACAAGAGGGGAGCAGCCATGGCAGCTGCACGGGACCAAGACAGCACCACTATCACACAGAAACACAAGAGGTTCAGGAGAGATTAGACTTTTAGTCAAATAAATATTCTAAATAAATAAAGAACTGCGTGTCATAAACAGGTCTGAAGGCGGATTTCTTCTCTAATGAGTCTGAGAGTGCACAGACTCTTTAGAGTCTGTGCAAATCATACACAAACACAGGTGCACAGGTGATCTTCACCTGTGCAGAGAGAGCTCCCTTTGCCCCAACAATAAACAAAAAAAAAATCAAAAGAGAAACAAGTAACTTCATTTTTACATCCACTGTAATACTTCATGTGTTTTCTAATTCATGTGTTGATACAGCTACATTCCCAGCCGAATCAGGGCAGTATCTGGTGTTACTGGCTGACCGGAAGCTGCTGGAGTTACCACTGGAAGCTCTGTCTGTTTTACAAGAGGAAGACCTGACATCAGTGTCACGTGACTTTTCTCTTCAGCTTCTCTACAGTCGCCTGCAAGAGTCAGAGAAAGGTACTTAGTTTATTACATACATGCAGTACATTACTCTGTACATTTACTAATCTAATCTAAACTGGAACGTTGTGAGATATAAAACTTCAAATGACAGCAAAATAAACAGGCTATTTTTATGTTTGCTAATTGCAAGTAATTAACACTTTCCAAACCACTCTTCTCTGTTGGAGGTGGTGGTTTTGTGGCATTAAACAAACAATTCATCCAATAATTTCCAGAATATTCTCAACAATGAAAGGCCTATATAAGCAAGAAAGCAACATTCTTGCTTATATTGAGCTTTTGTTATTGAGAATATTCTGCAAATTATTGGATGAATTGTTTTATAATTGGAATATAGTATGTTACAAGGTACAGGTGATAGTCATAGGAATTGACAGCCGTCACACAATCTCTCTGGGTGGAGTCTATACATCCCTCCTGTGTTACGGTGGGTTCTTCTTGGGTACTCTTGCTTTTTCCTAATGTTTAGTTTTCCCAAGGCCAACCCGAACCTGACACCTGAGCCGGGCCGAGAATTTCCTTCTCTATCCTCAGTTCAGGTCTAGGCTGCAACACCAAGCCATGCACTTGTTATCTTTTTTTTTTTTTTTTTTGCCTGACAACACGTTGAACCATTTAAATAGGCTACAGAAATAAACCCCTACTCTTCTCTGAAAGTCAGAAAAGTCTGCTGCATGCCCCGCTGCTTTAGTAAACATAGAGCCAAGGGAGTGAACCCTTGGAGGACGAACGCCTTCGATCCTGGAAAAAAATACAGATCTCATGCGTCCCCCTCCATGGGTAGAAGACTTAAGCATGAAAGGTTAACACACGTATTTAACTATAGCTGGCAGCACATATGCGGTCAATCAAACAACTCAGGATTGTATGTCACTTAGAAAGTGTGTGTGCTCCAGTCAGGCCTATAATTACAGGTAATTGTTCGGACAGAATGTGCTCAGATGCCTTGCCCAAGGCTTATGGTTGCTTTGCTTTGTGCCACTGCAGCATGTAAACCTTAAAATTAATATCATGTGGGGTGAACTGTAAGTCTGGCCCTTGTGGATTTTCAGGAGGCACTACTGAACAAACACACAAAAAATAAACTACTGGTGGGTGCAATTGCATACTATAGGGGTGTAACGATACGTTTTTGCAAGGATACGTATCGATTTGAATTGTTTTGATACAATTCAAGAACGATATTGGCTAATTTGGAACGATACGATTTGATACGATTCAATACCTTCATATCGATTGATATGATTGAATTGATACAGCAACTTTTTGCCAAAAATCATAAAAGTTTACTCTCAAATGTAGCACCACGGCTGGGGCTGTTTATGTTCAGTAGACGGAGAGTGAAGAAAAGTTGAACATAACATTTTATTTCTTAAGCACAAAAATTACACTCAAAAAGCCTTATCTGGTTTTATTTTAACATACTCATTTCTAATATTAATATTTTCAATATTATTGATCAATATATTTATGTATATCGATACACACTTCCCAGAAAACTATGTGATTCAATACAAGGTAATGTGTATCAATATAGTTGTAAAAAAAAAAAACAATACATCAATATAGTTACTGTAATATAGAACCTATTTTAGGGTCCACCTGGATTTCGATAAAAAAGATGTGAAGGGAAGGTTTTTTGGTAAGAATTCACCAAGACAAGAGTTTTTTTTTGTGAGGTGGAAAGGAATGGACAGATAGTATTGGTTGATTGCAAAAAGGCCCATGCAATTTTATATGCTACGTGTCTTTATGCAGTTTTCTTAGGACTACAAACATTGCAAGGGGTGAAGCAGAAAACTTATAAAAAATACATTCAGTAGACAGACACAAATACAGAAAACCAATATAGCCCTATCCACTGATATATTAATAAAGAAGACTGGGTTTTGAGAAGCAAGTGGGCCTGTGCCACGTAAGATACCTGATCTTATGCCTATAAATAATGGCTTACACTTGCAAAAGCATCTTGAAGCACTGGATTTAGGACTGCAAGCAGCCATGCATAGAAATGTAATTTGTTCAGGAGAGGTCATTTCACTGCTGGCTTTCAGTTCATGCCAACATCTTTGAACACCTCAGCCCGCTCGGATAAAGGGAGTGTCTATTAACTGAGCCCATTTCACTATGAGGACAATTTAGGTCTGATTGGCCAGGTTTTTTTTCTATAGGAACAGAGGTAAGTGAGTAAATCATGCTTTAAGTCAGACTGTATGACAAGAGCTTTAAAACGGTCTTTCTGGGTTTAGCAGAAAGGCATACAACCCTTCTCTTAATTATTCCGTGTTTAGGTATTATTGGCATCTGTCACATTAGTAGCAGGTGTCCACAACAACTATAAACAAAATCGGGGTCAAAATTAAAACCTTAAAACGAATACAACTTGTGAGTTGTCAACCATTCAGAAAATTTGCATAAGCAGGTGAATTTGCCACTCTGTCCCCCAAATGGGCAGCTGGTTAACTAATGTCAAAGCTTAGAGTTATGGTCTCCCATGCCCCATTACTCCTCATAAATATCCACTTTTCCTTAGTTTGGGTTAGCAAAGGTTTTGCACACAGATTTTTTATCTTTTCACAGTTGTGGCAGCTGCTCACTAAGCGCAAGGTTGACAGATCAGTCTCCACTACCACTATTGCATACTGCCACCTTGCCTGTATGAATGTGTTAGTGGGATTGCGTGTTTGTTGGTGGCTGGTGGACGGTGAGGCACAGAATGGTAGCCACATCTCTGTCAGTCTGTCCCAGGGCAGCTATGACTATATAAGTAGCTTACCGCCACCGAGTGTGTATGAGGAGCAAATTAATAATGCTCCTAATTGTAAAGTGATGCTGAGTGTCTAGAAAAGCATTATCCATATAAGATCGATCATTTTTTATTATTCAGATATGTTGGCTTTTCTTGTTAAGATGTGACTTTTGACATAATCTGGAAAAAGATATACTAAAAATGAATTGAACTGTAATCTCTGTATTTGTTGTACTGAAATGACCTTCTGTCCTGCTGTATATTTGTGTTGAGCACTGAGCTTCTCCCTGACTTAATATTGTTGAACTCCCGGTGGCTTTGTGTTGTCCCTTTGGGTTTATTTTCAAGGTCCACCTGAGTGTAAAGCCTTTCCACACTGTCTTAGTTCCTTTTTCCCAGAAATGGTGCCTCCGCCCCCAGGGGAATTACGCACATTTTTGGAAACAGAATGAGAGGAAAAGAAGCTGCAGACATCTTTACCTTTTTAAAGGTTGAATCATTTACATAACTTGTGTGAATGCTTAAAGGTTACTGTTAACAAGTCCCTGAATGTGGCTGTGTGTCTGCCTGGGTGAACTCCTTGCATATGCCATAGATGCAAAATAATGAGAAAACACAGCTTACTTTAAATCTTTTAGCGATTTGAGCTTCATGTACAGGGCCAATACTGAGACTTTTTTCTGGCCAATCATTACCATAACTCTGACATCTCCAGTTTACCATTGTGTCAGGAAGATGTAGTGCCCCAAACCACTTTTGAAAGGGCTATTTGTTATTTTGGGTTGTGTTTTGCATGTACTAGCCACAGAACAAATTAGAACAAAACATAAAGACGGCTCCCTTCAGTCGAAAAGGTATGCTTTGTTTAAATGGCTCACGTTGGTTGAGTGATTTTTTTTACATCTCTGGTGTAGTTTACATTAGTCTGTAGAGAGAGAGTGACACTGTTTTGGCTCAGAATGGGAAATATTTTTGAGTAGAAATGTGCTCTACAGTATTAGCTGCTGCCCAAATACCAGGTTCACTTGTTGCAAAATAATTGTTGATGGAGTTTTCTACTTATGCAAAATAATAATGTGTGTAGATAGCTGTGTGTAATGTTAAACAGAGACAGGAGATGGATCCTATGATTTACAAATGAGCCAACCTGAGAACCAAAACCGAGGCTGATGTGTAAATTCTACTACCAAACTAAAGGAAAAATCTTACGTGGAACAATGCAACTTTCCTTGTTTCTTCACTGTTTGGTCAAATTCTTTCTCTAAAGAGCTCCCTCTTTCTTGCAAGACCCGAGACTTCAGGTACACCGGGTTAGTGTTCCCATTCTTGCAAAGCTGCTTTTTCGCCAAGATATGCCAGGGAGAGATGCAAGGGAATTTATACACACTGCAACAACTCATATAGGCATCACACTGACTCAGAAAATGTTTTAATTAAAGTTTAAAAAAAATTACATTGTCACCCTTTAACATTTTCATATAAAATAATTGTCGCTAAAATAATTCAGTTATGTATTTGGATATAACCTATGCCACTTGCTTAATGTTACTGTCAGTCTTACCCGACTAAAATATATATGTCATTGTTACGGTATGCGGAAGACAGGAGGGATGGACCCAAAGGTGCGGACCAAAAAGTAATTTAATAAAACTTACTGCAATAACGAGAACACGGGTACACGAAAAAACACGACAAGACTAGACTAGACAGGCTAAACATACTAAATGAACTAAGCACACGAAACAAACTAAATGAAACCACAAACACCTGGGGAGGACACAGGACATAAATACACAAGGGAATGAGACACAGGTGAAAAACATCAAGGCGGGGCAGGCAATCACACACGCGGGAAACACAAGAGGCAGGAAGAAAACTGGAAAAACAAGGAAACAGACTGGGAATACCAAAATAAAACAAGGGAAACAAATACAGAAAACAAGACAAAGACACGAGACATAACAGTCATATTGTATTATATTAATTACCATGGACCAAGTTTTCATTATGATGGAAGTTTTCAAGGCATTCTTGAAATTTGTTGAATGGCATTCCTGTCTGCAGTGTTGTTTATATTGAGGTCTTTTGAGAACATGCTTTTTATACAGCATAGATGTTCTTATGCAGTACCACAAGTGGATACTTAAGGCAACACAACAAGCAGCAATGCCATATCCAAGTATACTTTAGTAAACCTCTGAATGAGAAAGTTCCAGTGAGAGTATACACAATTATTGTGAAGCTTTGTTACTTTTTAACCAATCCAATCATTTTAAGCATAAATAAATTGTCTGGTCTGATCTGCCCCAAACTAGATAATCAACTTTAGTTAAGTTTATTTATTGTTTATTTATCTGTTAACTTTAAATGGATTAACTATGGTGACGGGTGAATAGATCTTCCCTACAGCCATCATGTATACTAAGTGAAACAAATCACCATAATGAAATGAAGATTACTGCATCACGTTGCTAGTGATTAGGTGTTTTCTTTGTCCATTTATAATTGTTATTTGTTTGTTTGGAAATCAGCCTAAAATTAATCTCTTTGGAAAATAAAATGGCCATCAATACCTGCAGGGGCTGCTTCATTTGTACCGACTAATAGACAGCGCAGTCATGCAAAACTTCTTCAGACACCAATAAATGTCATTGACTTTGCAGACATTAAAGTTTTTTCTTTCCTCAGTCCAAATTCAGTGTAATCTACCTCGCAAATAAGTGCACATATTAATTCTGCTTCCTGTTTATGGCAGTTGAAAGTGACAACAAAAAGGAGACCAAAGGTGGCAAAGGAACGAAAGGGAAGGGAGATCAAAGCCAAGCCATCAAAGCGGTGAGTTCAGTAAATGAATCTGGAGCTGCCAGATACAGAGTGCAGTATTACTTTAACCTGTTGTCAGCACTGGGCCTTATTTCAGTTTCCTCCCCGACACGCTTTTATGTGCGCTTTTTCAATCAATTACATAATGTGTTTTCATAAAGATCCTATTTCTGGCTCGGAAGCATTTATCCTGTCATGCACCACTTCGATTTTTTATTGCCATCACATTCCTCTTTCCTCCCTATTTCCTTCAACGCTCTGTAAATTTAAGCAACTATTTGTGAGGATGTCCAGTTTTACTCAATACATGCTGTATCAAAGATGTTTAAACTGCCATAAACTAAGCAGATGTCTATTTTTCACAGCAGCCATTTGTCCTGCCCCCAAACACCATCCCGGTCAACTCCAGGAACTTCAAATGTATCTTTTTGTCATTTCTTAATCAATATTTTTTTTATTTATGTATCTGCATTGTTAATAGTTGCATTTTGTGGCTATTTGTTATAACTATATTGATTCTTAATTTGGCTCCAAAGATGTTGTGGACCCTTACAATGACGGTATGTTTGGTAAGTAAGTAACAAGCCATCACTGCATTAACATTACATTTATGTGCTGTGGAAAAGCTCAGTTGGTAGAGTTGCAGCGCATATACATGGCACCTGCAACCTGCCTCGGTGTTGTGGGTTTGAGTCCAGACTCCCTTTGCCAAATGTCTCTTCGCACTCTCTTCCTCATGATTTCCTATCACTTCTAGACTGCACGGTCCAATAAAGTTGGACTGTGCAGGGTGAACAAGAGTAGGGACAGCATTTTTTGACCAGTCGCACATTCAGAACAAAAAGGTGTGGTCACTTTCAGACTTTTCAGATAAGACACTTAATTTGGTTGAGTCCAAGCTCGTCCACATCTTTATACACTGGAGTAATGGCGGTGACAAGTCCAACTGGAAAGATGTCAGTTCCATCACCGGCTGCTATTGCTTACACAACAACAGCAGAAAAACAATAAGGCAAACCTGGCAATAAATTTAATAAACTGGGAATATATAAGAGGGATTTTATTTATGCATTTATTTTACCACATTCTGAAAAACTTGTGTAGGCCTTTAAAGTACTAATATCCTGGAGCCATATATCCCGAATTGAGATAATTATAGGACTATTAGTGTGTGTTCATTGTACATACTTCAAATTGCGTTGGTCCAGATGAATATTATTGCGCATGTTAGTAATGTCCACCTCTTTCTAATTGGTTGAATGTGTGAACAGTTCATCAACTTAAATTAAAAAGGACCATTTTAATTCTTTGTGTAGAACAGAAAAAAGAATTGGATGGCTGGCCTGGCTAACTGTACATTGGATATATGTGATTGTTATTTATTGTATAAGATGAGCAATTAATTTAGCTACGGCACCCATATCCTTCTACACTTAAAATATATAATTATTGAGGGAATCATAAAGGACAAGATTACATTGTGATTACTCTTTTTAGCACAGCTAGTTAGACCATATTTAAAGAGATCTCAAGGTCTTTCCGCACAGTACCGTGTGTTTTGGTGCTAGTTCAAGAGACCCATGCAGCTCATTTGTGATTAATACTCCTTTCCTAATGTTTTTCCTCTAAGCCCTCTCCTGTGTACCTTGCATGCTAAATCAGTGTTTGTTTACATATGTTCTTTGCCTTTTACTCACATTATATCTGTGTGTTGTGTGAACAGACGGCACCAGTTTATCCAAGAGGATGAGCGAGATTTTGGAGACGCACAGCCAGCACTCAGCATCCCATCTGTGGGAAGGCTTCATTGGCAGCAAACACAAGCCCAGGTTAGACATTTAGTCCCATTATCAAACAGCTTTAGAGATACATTTAAAGACATTGATTTATGTGTCAGACCCTACAACTGCTTATTACTGTTTTTGTAAACTTAGCTTTTCGTATACATTTATTTTAGTACTGACATTTCTATGTGTGTCTAAAGCCTGGCTGAGGTGGAGCAGCTGCTGTCCAGATGCAGTGCCTTCATTTTCCTGGGAATGGAGCGCTTCATGGGGAACATAACACCGGCCAAAATAGCAGCTCTCAATCTGTCAGGTAAACAGACACCTCACAATTCTACCTCATTGTTTAGTCAACATGGCAAGCTGACTAAAGGGAAAGGGTTATAAAGCCATTTCTAAGGCTTTGGGACTTTGGCAAACCATTATCCACAAATGGGGAAGACTTGGAACAGTGGTCAGTGTTCCCTGGAGTGGCCTTAGCACATTGACTCATTCAGGAGGTTCCAAAAGAACACAGGACTTAAAGAATTTAAAGTACTACAGGCCTCACTGGCATCAGTTAAGGTCAGTGTCCATGATTCAACAACAGTAAAGAGATGGGGCTTTAATGTTTTCCATGGGAGAGTTTCAAAGTGATAACCACTGCTTACCAAAAAGAACACAAAGGCTTGTCTCACATTTGTCATAAAATATCTTGATGAATTTTTGTATTGTTTGTGGACTGGCAAGACAAAATTTTGTAAAGTTTTGGTCCCATTACATCTGCTGTAAAACTAAAACAACATTTCATGAAAATAACACCATATCAAACGTCAAACACGATGCTGTTAGCGTGCTGCTCTGGACTGCTTTGCTGCATCAGGATGAGTCGTTGATGCATTCCTGAAGTAATTTTGGTTGGCCGGCCAGTCCTAGTCCACTGTTCCAAGTCCTATCCATTTGTGGATAATGGGTCTCACCACAGTTTGCTGGAGTCCCAAAGCCTAAGAAATGGCTATGAAGTCCTTTCCCTTTTCTCAGCTTTTCAAAAACTGTGGTTAATCAAAGCTAATTCATGACTTAACAAGGGGGGCAATAACTTTTTCATAAATTAAATCATTATTTAAAAACTGCATTTTGCCTCGACACTGGTTATTTTTTTTAAATATTAAAAAGTGTTTGATGATCCAAAACATCACATTGCATTATCATATCATATTGTAGCTAACTTCAAACTTACACTGTATGTGTTTTTTTACTTTAAACTCTGAATTTCAAACACCTACCGACAAGACATTTTCAAATAGTTGAATAGTTGCTTAAATCTATTTAACGTGAATTTTAATAATAGAACGATAATAAATAGCATTTGCAAAAGCTACAGGGGCATCCATTTAGACTGTGTGCATCACTGCTTCCCTAAAGGGAGGTCATCCACTACAATATACTGCATTTGTACTTACCTGAGATACTTTTGTACAAGTAATTCTGAGCTGAATTCTATACTATTTGGATTGTTGAAAAATAGTACAAAGAACCAGAATGTGATGCTCGTGATTTTGCATATCTCTATGTGATACTGAAGAAATACAGAATCCAGCCACAGGGGGTCATAAGCCTGTGTACTCTTTGTGCCAGTCCCAAGCTGGATGGATAAAAGTTGAAGTAGGTTTATGGTAGACTATTGTACTGTAAAAAACTATGCTAAATCAATATGCCATCACTGCACACTTATTGTTTGATGTGGTGATCCTGGACAGGAAAAATGAATGAATGAAAGAAGAATAAGACCATGAAGAAATGCAGAACAAAGTCCCATACAGTAATGGTTGAAGTGAAATAGGAATGAGATAGGTCTAAATACAGCACACTGCCTACAACACTTCAGGCATTTTTAAGGTCACAACTTTCTTCCTTTAACATTGTTCTCAAATATCACCCAAAAATAACTAAGAACAAGAGGCCCTCGACCACTTGGCCTGGTCACTGAACAGAAGAGAAATCATAAATAAAAAATACATAGAATTATGTACATAATTAAATCAATCTATGTAAGAAATAATTCAACATCTTACAATGACCGTTTGAAGAAAACCAAATGAATCAGAGCTCAACCTCCCACAGTGAAACAGTCGTGGTGATATAATTAGCTTTCTGCAATAATTAAACAGCTGCTATGATAATTAGGTCTTTCTCCCATCGTCCAAAAACATGCATGTGTTAGGTGAATTGGTGACTCTAAATCGCCCTTAGTGGATGAATGTGACAGTGGATGGAGCGACAAGCTGGCCCCTGTCCAGGGTGTACCCCGCCTAAGGGCCAAAGTTACTGGGATAGGCTTCAGTCACTTGTGATCCCTAAAGGGAATAAGCGTAAGAAGATGAATGAATGAATTGCCTTCTGTCTCACAACAAGTTTAAAAGACTATAAAAATGAGGGCTGGGAAAATTATCGCGTTAACGCAGTGCGTTAATTTATTGATTTAATCACGTTAATTTCAATTGACACATCGATTAATTTGATCACAACAAAAATATTACGACGACACAGAGGCAGCAACACGCCACGGGTCTTCGAGCGTAGAAGACGACACATTTCCGTTTCCATTCATCATCAGGCGCGTTCGAGATGAGCCAGACTTGCACAGTTTGGATCAGTGTCGGTCTGTGCACAGTGCACGCCGGTTAGATTTGTGTTCGACTTGTTCCCGACTTGCTCTGATGCCACAAGTGCAACGGTCACCGTGAGATCCAAACGAGACCAGCGCCTGAGCCGCCGCAGTTCATCAGGAGCAACTGCGGAGGCTGCACGGCTCAGTGCATGATGGGAAAACGCACACCTGTCAGAGGTGCACGGACAGGTGATTGGATCTGAGTTTAGTGCTGATCAGAAACATAACGCACGACACTTCACTGCCCTCCTCTCCTCCTTCCCCCGCCTCTTTTTTTTTAAAATACCGACTAAAGTTACAGTTTTGACCTTTACAATTTTGTGTTTGTACGTGAATTCATAATACGATTAATCGCGATTAATTTTTTTCATATTTGCGATTAATTAATTTTTTTTAATCGATTCCCGACCCTAATAAAAATATTTCCAATCATATAGTAAACAAAATTCTTCTAAGAAATAGGCCGTGGGTGGTTAGTGGATGATAATTATGGCTACAGAAGACTTTGTGAAGTACAGTACAATGAAGTGACATTCAGAGCTGCCTCCTAATCAGGCGTCGTGTCCATCTGCTCTTCTCCACGAAGCAAATTACACCCATTAGCTCCTGAAAGCCTTTAAATGATGAATTAAAAGGAAATTAAAAGGCAAATAATGAATGAAAATTGGAGTGAGGCTGTTTGGATTATGTAACTGTAAATGGGGCAGAGGGCCTCTTTCAGTAACTGTGGGTGCTATACCACACACACTGATAGCAGGATTTTGTGGAAAAAGAAAGGTATTTGTTGTTATTGTAATTATACTTAGGCAGAATGGAGCCTATTAATTGTAGAATCATGTTCCTACAATAACAGGTTAGGGTTATTATTTTTCAACTAAATCATTAATGCAATCATTATCACAACCTTAAACAGAGATGGAATCTTTTAAGTTTGTGAGTTAAAAACATCGTTTTTAAGACGGTTAATGATTAACTTCATAAAGCCAAGTAACCCGCCGCCGGGATATTTTCCCATGTTTGTCAGTCACGTCTGTCATGCTGGGAGTTATGAGGTTACAAGTGTTTATGTCCCTAAAATCTAACTGGTGCAGCTATGTAAAACCAAAAACAATCGTCAATATACCGTCAACAGTTTAATACACTCTACAGTACAGTTTATTCCACAGCTTAAGAATACTGTACCTATATTATTTCACAAAAATAGTTTTATAATGTTTTTTTTTTTTTTTAATGAATGGAAACTCATCAGAAGATCTTTTCCCTTCAGCTGTTCCCTTTTAGGTTGCCTCCATTTAAAACCCTATACCCTCCTCTTTACAGCAGCTCACTTCATGTCCTCTTTCTCTACATAAATGTCCTCTTTAGTCTTCCTCTAGGCCTTCTGCCTGGCAGCTTTAGCTAACATTCTTTTACACATACTGAATATTCCTTCCTTTGCATGTGCCCAAACCATCCCACCTGGCCTCTCTGACTTAGGGCCTGATCTTCCGCAGTGATGCAAGCTGATGACGCAGGCAGGGGTGTCTTGTACCCTCCATCACCGCCAATGGTGGGGGGCCTGGTGCTCCATAAATGATAAGTGTTGGTCTAAAAAGAGGTGTGTCGGTCGAAAACTGGACCTCTTTGTATGACGCACGTCTCACCGAGACACTAAGCAGGTGCTTACTACTCACACAAGCATTATCAAATAAAAGGATTAGATAAAACTAAATATTATTGTGTTTCTAATGTGCACATAGAAAAAGGGAAAATATGTAATAATACAATAGCCGGGCCAGGCAGACCCTCCTACTTTCTTTTTGAAAGCAGGAGGGTCTGGCTCCTCAGCCACAGTGAACCATTTCCACTCAATCAACGTGGAACTGGCCTCTCACAGCCGTTTATCTGCAGCATGTCTTACAAATGTGAAGATAATCTCCTATCAAAAGTAAGCAAGATGGCACCAGAGCAATTTTAATAACTTCTCTGACCTGATTAATGGCATTTCGGGCTTTCCTTCGTCATTTGTTGATTCTGTTGAAGTCTGCGTAGTTCAATCCTCTGTGGGACTTATTTCTTCGTCATGTTGCCATTTTAACAACAGTTAAATCCTGTTCAGGTCTGACGTAACAACTGCATTCAACTTCTAAGAATAAGAAAACCTTTATTAGTCCCTCAGTGGGGAAATTGCATTGTTGCAACAGCATAAGTACAGTTAGCAGTAGCACACAGTGGTATCACACAAGAATTTTACTGCAACTTTTTGTACAACGTTCAGAAATAAGTAGATAGTTGCGAATAATACAGCATATTGTGGTGCTTTATGGCAAAACCAGCAACAATCAACCATGTTTGTTGGGGTTACAAGTCAGCGGTGCACTGCTTATGTCTTGTCCTTTATTTATCTGATTACTCTGCCTGTGTGATTGTTCCACCCATAGAAATGAAACTCAAGCAAAGGGATACCAGACTAACTTCTTTGTATAGAAGAGTTTGTCTGGCTGGTCAGGCTAACTGTACAACATCTCAAAAACATAATTTTATCATTAAAGCTCAGAGGGAGAAAGGTGTGGAGAGGAGGGGCATTAAAAGTTTGCATGAAATTCCTAAAGCCGCAGCAGGTTGGTTTTGCCTTTCCTGTAATCCAAATCTCTGAGTTTCAAAATGTAGTGCTCTTGTATCCAGGCGTAAATCCAGCAAGGCATAATTTAACTTTCAGACATGAAATGGTCCAGGAACAGCAGTGTCCATTTAGTACAAGTGTACAAAGATGAATATTGGCAGCATTAAAACCCTATATTGATCATGCCCTCATCTTGTGGATTAATTAAGCCCACAGAGGTGCAGATTAAGAATATGGGGCAACCATATGCAACCATACAGGCTGCACTTCAGTAGGATATGAGTGAGAATCAAGGAAAAAGTGTTACAGGTAAAGTCCATCTGTTTGTTGCTGCATCTGCTTTCAAATCAACACATTATTGTTGTATTGTTGTAAATGAGCCCTTGTAAAGCAGTATAAATTATATTCAACGCCCCATCTGTGCACTAAAAGCTGCACTCTTTCCTCCACAAAACGTTTGCACCTGCTCCTCCAATGTGCAAAATTTTCACGCACTTTTAGCTCCCGTAGCCCTGATAAATCAAATAGCAAATGCAAAACGATTTCATTTGCATTTTCCATGCCTTGAATTTTGTGCGTTCGCGTGAGAACGCCTTGTTTTACATATTCATTGAGTCACTGGCAAATGATCTGCGCTGCTCTCATTCAGCTCCTGTGAGTGACACTAAACTCAGCTGCACCTGGGTTTGCTTCATTTTTAGCACGTCTTATTCATTTAACGTGCACACAAACCTTTGATAAATCTGGCCCTAAGCCTTTTTTTTTCCTAAAAGAAGTCTTCAAAGATCTCCTGGCTGTTGTAATTTATTTACAGTCTGGGCACAAGAGGACTCCAAACTTTTCTCCCCTTTTTAAACTGTTAGATGAGGCCTTTATTCACTCCCCTTTAAATAAATAATAACTTAACTCCAAATCACCTTCAGCTTTTTATACCTTCAGAGGTATTTCTGAATGATATATCCTAGTGCATTTCTCTTTGTGTTGGGAGGGGCTGGGCTCTTTGTACTGTGATTGAGTCACATTAGGACCTAACCATTGCCTCGGGACAGACATATGTGCCACCTGTGAGTGACCAGTGCTAACTATAGAGGGACTGACAAACGCCCGGAAATCCAGCTGTTACCTCACACTCACACACTGTCCACTCTTAATTAGCGTCAGGACGTGATCAGGCGATGATAGACTGGCATTTTTCCTGGAAACAATAAGTGTCATAACATTTTTATCAGCACCATCTGTACCCATGTCCTAATAATCTCAATGAGACAATAACATGCTATTGATATAATCATTTGCTTTAGGTTATCTATTAGGGCTGAACTGAACTTCCAAAAGATATGAATTTTAGAATTTCGGCATCAACACTAAAAGAAAATAATTTTCCACTGTCTAGACAAAAAACTCACATTCTTCCCTTGGAGCCTTTTGGTCCCCTTGACTTCCGTTAAAATCACTTATTTTCATTCTAGTGCCATTGCATCACAGAAATGTGAAATCCGGTTTATTCCTCTGTAACTTTGTCATTCAGAGACTAAAAATATACACCCATAGGTACCCAACAGTGACTGTAGGCCAGTCCAACTAAAACTATTTTGGGTGTGTTCTATGAATGTATAGCACAAAAAGTAATGATCTAAATCAAAATTAGTGTTGTGGGTAAGCACTGACATTTTGCATTCAGATAAATAGATAGAATTTCACATTTTATAACTTAAAATACTGTATATTTATGGAAAACAAATTCTGTTGCTTTGACTTGGAATATATGCCTGACACCACCTGCTACCAATGGGCTATGGACAGAGCATAGAATGGCTAATTAGCATGGCTATTAGCATCATGACGCTAACAGTTGGAACATAAATGAGCTGACTGCTTTGTAGTGAGGACAATGTAAGTACTGAAATGATCAGAAAGAGTGCTTTAAAAACACGCAGGAGCACTTCCTGTAGAGCTGTGAGAGCAAGCGTTCTCAGCTCTTGAAAAAGAGACAACTTCAGCATACAGGATTATTCAAACATGATCAGCCAAAATTATTGACACAAGGCAACAAACTTTCCGTACTGAAAATACTACAGAATACTGCTGTATTCTGAGCTCAAATTGGAAGAATTTCAATCACAGCTCTTTATTTAGGTTCTTTTTTTAGCCTGTTTTATGAGGCCAAGTTAACTTTTCCATTAAAACAATATCTATGTTAAATATTATTATGATATTCAATATAAGTCTGATGTGTTTATGGTTTCTCATGACATAGATGGTAACATTTCACTATTTTCTGTATTCTGCCCATTCCCTTGTAGATTTTATTTTGTATATCTGCTTTATTGCTCTTGATGTAAAGGGCTGCCTCACTTCAGAAAACACATTTTCCCAAAGGATAAAATGTATCATTTTTTATCTTTGGCCATGTACAGAGCTGTGGCTGGAGGCAGTGTATTTACTGTAGTGTTATCTGTCTTGTATCTCTGGAACACAGTTAAGGAAATGAGACAACAGGCAGAGTCGCTTACAAAACACATTTTGGCCGTAACTCAGGAATCCATGCCTGTAATGAGATAAAATAATCACATTTCATATACACTGTGACATATCTTAGGGACTTTTACAGCCCTTTATTTAATACTGCTTGGAAATTGAGTCATAATGATTGCAGTTTCCCCTAAAATACATTTACTGACTTACTTAATAGCTCAGTAGGGTTATGTGTGGAAGGACATTCAAAGACACCAACTCTATTGTGACAAACAGGGATAGATGAATAAGTACAAGTATTTATAATTGAGTACTTATGACTGAATACACAGATTGGTTTAAAGAATCATGTCTATTGCCTCTTCGTACCTTGACATACAGTAAATTGAACTTTGCTCATATGGAGAAACAGAAACCCCAATAGCAGGAAACAAATTAGTAGTATAGACTGTACTGGTACTTTTGGCACCCAGCTTAGCAGATTGGAGCAGCCACACTGGCCGCATGAGACGCCAGGCTCCTGCGACAGCCGAAACGCTCCTCTCACACAGGCTTCTTTGAGGATAGAAACCTTGCCTATTTTTCACACTCGCGACTCATGCTGGGACATGTTTTTCAGCCAAAATACATTGAAAATATGTATTTATTGTCATATTTTGGCAACTACCATGAGTACTACACAGACCTGATGCATTTTATATATGTTTGAAGGATTACTGGCTCTGACAGACCGTGAATTAGGACTTTTACTTTTACTTGTAAAAAGGCTTGCGTTTCCAATACCTAGCATACAGAGATGGTAAACAGGTTTGTTCAGTCAACTATAGTCACCACAGGTCTATTATATGTGGCTGTAATCTCATAGTGACTGCTGCATGCTTTTCTGTAGAGAAGGAGCTGCCAGCAGTGCGCTGCTCACACAGCCAGTGTGAACAACCTCAATGCTTCGGCTTGATTATAGGATCCAGTGTTATCCCTGACTTTCTATATGCCTTTGTTTTGTGTGATTATTACACAACCCAACAATTACCTGTATGCTGTTCCACTACATCAGGGTACTCTCCAGACTCTAGCCCCTTTGTCCACAAACCATAAAAGGCTATTTACCCTACATAACCTCCATCAAAACCCTCCTTGATATTTTATAGAAGAGCCTCAAAGTCTCTTTTCCTGTTTGATCTAAAAATAAATCTGACAATATAGACAGCCATGCTATTTCTAAATATAGGTTTTTTATTTAACCTAAAAGCCTTGCTGTAGCTACAGAGCTCCCTTTTATCATATATGTTTTTATTTTAGTTCTGTCTTGTCAGATTTTCTACTTTACACACTGACTTTACTTTTTGTCATTTTGTTCAGTTGCCTTAGAGACAGACAAAGATTTCCAGGATAGTATAGAGGCTGTCTTATAAACTTCATGTATAGTGTAGAAAGAAACATTTATTATAAAATACTATTAAACCAGGTTTTAAATTGCTCATGTGAACTGTAATATTAGATATTTAAGTTGTCTCTTATGGAGAATGTATATGTATTTTATTGCCCACATTGATATTAGTTTCTTTTCCCCTTCAGAGTGCAACATGGCTCTGCTTTTTGACTTGGCACAGAACAACAAAAGTATCGCCCGACAGTCAGATATTGACCGTGATAAGAGGTAACACACACCGCTATACACTATACTGTTTATATAATTTCAAAGGTATATTCAGCTGCTTCAATATTTGAGTAACTGAAGTGAAATTGTATAATGGGCAGCTCTTAATATTAGATATTCCTTGGCTCATTACTGAAAAGTCATCAAAATGTGACCATTTACTTTGTTATGTATAAATATACCGTCTGTTTATGTGCCCTTTCATCCATCCCATGTTTTCATGAGTGTGATAACAGATGTTGTTGGTCACATGTTTGAACTAAAATATGTTTTGCTGCTCCAGCGCGGGACAGCTCGCCCTTGAGGAACCACTTGAGACAGCTCTGCTCCTCAGTCTGGGAGGGGTCGGATGTATCGTCCTCAACCAGTGGCACAGCAGCCTTCAGCACAACACGAGAAATATGGCCACTATTCTGGATGGTAGGATTTACACACAGCGTGTAAAAACTGTTTCATTTAAGCTGTAATGCATTTTTACATTCTTACAGTCCTGGTTTAGACGTAGTTTAGTCCTATCTTAGTCCAAGTTTAGTCCTGGTTTAGTCCTATCTTAGTCCAAGTTTAGTCCTGGTTTAGTCCTATCTTAGTCCAGGTTTAGTCCTGGTTTAGTTCTAGTTAAGTGCTGGTCTAGTCCTGGTTTAGTCTGGTTCAGTCCTAGTTTAGTCCTACTTTGGTACTGGTTTAGTCAAGATTCAGGCTGATTTTAGGTAATTAAAATGGTACTTGGCAAGACAAATCTTTTCTGATATGGTTGGTTTGAAAAGTTTGAGAATAATTTTTCTATAGTACAGAGATTCGCATATGGATTTGGCATAGGCTTTACGCCAGGTGCCCTTTTTGACACAACCATTCCCATTTATCCAGGTTTAGGACTGGCACCAGAAATAAACTGGTTTGTGACCCATTGCGGCTGGGTTAGTTTTGCCAATTAAAGTGATTTTTTTAAAAACTGGTCAAAATGTAGCAAGTAACTTTAGTGCAGGACATGCATAAAAAAACTGAGGTGACAAGACACCATGCCTTCTACTGAGTTTTGTAGAGCTGTTGAGAGGAAGTATTTATTATTTAAAAAATAATATTCAAAACATTGAGGACTGTCACAGTCTGAATAAAATATTATTATATTGTGTCTACGTGGACCAATATCACTGGTTTACAGAAGCATTAATTTAGCAAACTTTCTATACTTGAAACAAAGGTAGCACCAAATAATTATTCTGATTATCAATTAATCTGTGAGTTGTTGTTTTTTTTTTTTTGTTTTTTTTTTCCATCAACTAATAATCTTTTACTGAGTGCATGTAATTATGGGCTATTGGGTGGATTAAAAATGTCAAGTGTGTTATAGTTCCAGGCAGGTCAAAATTGGTATAAACACTACCAAAAATGCCAGGTTTGTCTAAAATGCCAGGTAACATTTTGCAGCAGCAAACAGACAATATTAAGGGTACCACTTTTTATTAATAGTTAATACCATGGTTAAGGTATATACACTCCAGATAGCAATTAAATTATCAAATTAGTTGTCAGTTTGGTAGCACTTTAGTTTACACTACCCTTGATACAGTGTCACTCCCATTTAATACACAGTGTAACAAACTGTAATAGCATGTACTTATGTTGTACCACTTGATAAAATAATGATTGGTCAATTTTTGCAGAGGCGAAATGCACTTTGGTACAGTAGTGTAACACGAATTTTTATTACATTTGTACCTAGAAACTACTTAAATGTACTTAAATGTCCTATAGTAAGTACAATATAGTTATACGATATTACAGTTTGTTACAGCATCATGGTAGTTATTTTGTAGATACATTGTGTAAAGTGTAGTGTAAAATAAAGTGTTATTGTTGAAGATTGTGAGATTGTAATTGATTATTCTGATTAGTTGTTGCAGCCCTGACTTAAACCATACTTGATACAATCCACCCAGAAGTGGTCACAAGCCTGCATACTTCTGATGCCAGTTCCAAGCCTGGTTAAATGGAGAGTGTTGTGTCAAGATGGGCATCTGGTGTAAAAACCTACGCCAAATCAATAAGCAAATCATTATGCTGTGGTGATCCTAGAAGGAAAGTAAGAATGTCTATACGTACATATATATACATTACTGTATTGGTCTTTTTGCTTGGTTTTGCAGGTCTTCTTAAGGATAAGCAGACTTCAGGACAGGCCACCCACTCACTGAGAAAGGGGCAAACTCAGAGTCCAAGCAAAGAAAAGGTTATTACATCAAATGGTATGTATGTCCTATGTTATGTAGCCTTATCTATCTTTGTCTCTTATTCCACATTTGCAATAATAATAATAATAATAATAATATGTAATGTATTTACATTCAAATATCTCTGTTGCTTTGGGAAGATCCTTGCCGCCTCTCTATGCATGTGAAGTTGAGAGTAGAAAATAAATGCCATACAGAATCCTTCCAATAATGAATTCAGCTTTGTAGGATACAGAAAGCACTTGTTTTGGTATTGAGAAGAGGGCACAACTTAATATAATGCTCACATTTTATTACTTCCTTCTGCAGATCATGTTCCGCACGCTGACGCACAGAGCCACTCTCTGACACCAGCTGCTTACAACTGTGTGCTTTATGGACTCCCTAACCTAATTGTGCCTTGAGACTTCATTTCCTGGGCTTTTTACCTTCACATGCTGTTATGATTTAAAGAATTTATGTCTGGCATTTTCATAAATATTACTTTTCAATATAGAACTGCTTATAATGTACTTGCTTTTCTATTTTTGAAGTAAATGCTTGTTATATTGTATGTGTTTCATATTGTTCTACTGTAGACTGAACTACACAGTGCATCTGGGTGTATTTTAAAAAACAAAAAGTTTCAAAGTACAAACTTTTGCCTTAAAGCCATAAAATGTGTGGGCTGAGGCAATGTGGCAAGAGAGTGTATGGAGCCAGAAATAAGGCTGGGCATCCATTTCCTTTTTTATTACATTCAGTGGTCTTGGTGGACTCAGGTTCTACCAGAAAATTGTTGTGAACTGAAGAAATACCAAAAAGTAGGGGCCTTTAGAAAAAGTTCCTGCTGCAAGCTCGCGTCCCTTTGTCTTTATTTCTGTTCATTATTTTTAGGTCCACATTTTCTTGGGACAAGGCTTTTTCTAGAGACCTATGGTTTACAACTGAGAGTGGAGCAGCTGGATGAGAATGAGCTCTTTTAAGTCCGAGGTAGGGCTGTCCTGATGACTGCGATATTGTAATACTGTACTATTATCAATCTAACCGCATGGGGGAAACAAGCAACCACCAACTTATCTTTAAACCATTAAATGTTTACGTTACTGGTGAGAAAAAAATAAAAAATGCTAACTACCTTCTCAACTAAAGACAGCCTGAGAAGATATGAGGCTTACGCGCTTTTGACAGGAGGAGCCTGAAGACTTGAACAACGGATTCACTCACCTGGTGTTGGTTTTCAATGCTCTCTCAACTCGCTTGCAAGTATTGTGCATTTATGCAATAAGCACTCCATCAGAGAGAGTTAGTGCTTCAAGGAAACATGGTTGGTTCTTGCGAAGAAGGAGCTGAGCTGCATGAACGGCACTCTTCTCTTTTAATTTAAATTTTAATTCTTAATTCTTAATTATACTCTTTAAATTTGATTTTATTGTTTTAATTGTGTTTTGTACTTTTAAATTTGCCTTTTTTTTTTCTTACTGTAAAGCACTTTGAATTGCTCTGTGTATGAATTGTGCTATACAAATAAACTTGCCTTGCCTTGCCTCTCTGGTCGCTCTACATTGGTTTGTGGGTGAGGATGAGGACACACTGGAGGGTCCCAGTCACAGAGACAGAAGCCAGAGCATAGATCGATGGACTAGAGATAAGGGGTAGAACAGGAGAATAGAAGCTTAACTAGCAATTGTCATTCTCATTCAGATCTGAGTAGAGGGCAAGCCACTGCTACAAAGTGGTAGAAAATTAATCAGTAAGAATAAGAAAACCTTTATTAGTCCCTCAGTGGGGAAATTGCATTGTTGCAACAGCATAAGTACAGTTAGCAGTAGCACACAGTGGTATCACACAAGAGGACAAAGTGTATCAGAGACCAGTCTGGCCAAAGATAATTAACTAAAAAACTAAACTACAAGCAGAGCTAAATAAACTAAATTAGAATATAGGCAATTAAATACACTATAATAAATATGTACAGTATATGTTCTGACAGAGTATGGATATTCAAAGAACCATAAGTAAAGAGTGTGCATTGTGAATAGGTGCTTCAAGTAAAATAAAATAATTATGGCACATAATATAAATATTGCACAGGTTTCCAGAAGGTGCTGACAGTTAAACAATATTAAAACAATATTGCACAGGTGTATGAATTACAGTCAGGAGTGTTCGTTGTAGAGTCTGACAGCCGCAGGAAGGAAAGACCTGCAGTATCTCTCCTTCACACAGCGAGGGTGGATCAGTCTGTCACTGAAGCTGCTCTCCAGTGCAGACAAGACGTCCTGCAGGGGGTGTGACTCCTGGTCCAGCATGGATGTCAGTTTTGCCAGGACCCTTCTCTCGCCCACCTCCCGCACTGAGGACAGCCCAGGACAGAGCTGGACTTCCTGATGACTTTGTCCAGCTTCCTCCTCTCTCTCTCTGTGATGCTGCTGCTCCAGCAGACCTGGGAACTACAATGATTGGAGCCGACCCTCAGTTTTGCATGAGCTTTCACTCTTTCTACTGTTTATGCATTCCCCCTATTTCCTATACTGTATTACTGAAATAGTAATTTCCACACTTAGCTTTTTGCCGATGACTTGTACCTTTGAGGATAACACATCTCCTACTCCTCAACCCCAATCCCAAATGATCCGTCCCGTCAAGCCTCTTCAATTTAAGACTTGATCCCACATGAACCCTTGTCTATATGTGAAAAAGCATTTGACCTCTTTTTAGTCAACTTCAGAGACACAGCTTATCCTTTTTCATTAAAATAAATTAAATGTGTTTACCAATTTAGAATTAAGTTATGTTTATCAGCCACTACAAGGAGACGTTAATCCAATATGTTTGTTTGAATGTTAATTAAAAATGGTAAATATAGGCCTTGAGAAACTCTGTGACCTGCCAGTGTTAGCTGCCCTGGGATCATCAACCTAGCTGACAATTGCACGCTACATAAACTGCAACAATTATTATTTCCTCCACCAAAATAGGTTGTGTTTTTGCAGATTTGGTTTGGTTGTTGGTTTGGTAGCCTGTTAGCATGTTAACTCAGAAAAGTAATGGTCGGATTTTAATGGCATTTTCAGGAAACGCCAATGGTCCAAGAAAGAAATTATTCGATTTTGTACCAGTTAGAGCCAGATACTAACTCCAGCCACAAGGGGTCAGCAAAGGAAAGAAAATTATTATTTCTTTTTGGTGTGGACCTTTGAGAGATACAAGTGCTATGTGGCTTAATAGAGCATTTACCCTTGAACTAGAGGATTCGTGGTTTGAGCCCAGGTCTGGGCACTATGTCTTTACCATTGTGAGATAGGGCACATGCTTACTTCTTTTTGGTATGGGCCATGGTAAGATACAAAGGCTTTGTGGCTCAATGGATTGAGCATTTGCCCCCTGAACTAGAACTATTGGGCCAGTGATTCAGAAACGGTCTGTAGTCCCTAAGCGCTTCTAGTTAATATATTTTTAGTGCTGTCAATCGATTAAAAAAATTAATCAGATTAATCACACTCTTGGGCTGTGATTAATCACGATTAATCACAATGTATAACTTGGTAGATTTTCCATGACAATATGCAGCGTTTAAATTTTAAAAAAGTACAGAGAGGTTGAGGAGTGTGTTTTTATTTGGATAAAAAAAAAAATACATCTCAGAAATAACTTCTGAATATTGTAAGAGAGCCTTTAATAAGTCTGTGTAGTAACAGAGATAACAGTGTCTGCTGAACTGTGCTCTGCATTAAATCTGCTGCAGACTCATACGCCTCCTCTCAGCGCCGTGGACAGGGGCGGGGCATGGTCACCTGTCCTAGTGAGGCTGCCGCTGTGAGTGGAAAACTGACGCTTTTTGGGAAAAAAAAAAAAAAAAAAAAAAAAAAAAACACCGCAAATGAATGGTTTGTAGGAGTTTGCAGCTTGTGGCTCCATAAGTTCAGGGATGGCCATGGATCGCCCCCGTTCTCACCACGGGTCCGGGACGCACAGAAAGCACAGCTCCCATGAACGCGTACGGACAGCGGCAGTGAAAGGAAGCAATTTAAAAAGCACAAGTAACATTTATTAGTAAAAAGTTTTACACGAGACTCGTGAGGGAAGGGAAAGGAGAGGGCTGTAGTGCAGCGGGCACAGCAGTCGAACCACGGGCAAACATGAGGCAGGTGCTCTCTCTTCTCTGAACGCGTGGGTTGTTCACCATGAAAACAAGTCAATGTTGTGATATACGCACGTTTCCAAGACGATCCCACGCCCCCCGACACAGCTTCGCGCCCTCCAAAGTGCTTTGAGAAGCATTGGTGTATGGCAAAACAGGTCATGTGATTAATTTGCGTTAATAAATTTTAAAGCGTTATTTTTTTAAATTAATCGCATGTGTTAATGCGTTAACGTTGACAGCCCTAATATTTTTACACATAAGTGGGAAAAGACAATTGCGTAAAAGGCCAGGGTTTAGTTAAGTTTTCCTGTCAATGATGGAGTCGATAAGTAATTTAAAACTCAAAGTAATTTAACCAATGCAAATGCTCACACTGACTGTCTCAATATTTGCTGTTATTTGATTTGCCAAGTTGATCAGCTCTGAAATGTCAGACCTTAAGCCTATGTTTAGAAAAGTATTGTTCTTAAATTGTTCCATTGAAAAAAATTTGTACAAGGATACCAGGAAAATGCTTATTAATAAACAATATTTAAGGAGTGTTGAGGTGCTGACGTGGAGATGATGACATTCAGAGTAAGTTGCAGAATATTTTACATTTTTTAAAAAGTACTAAATGTGTGTTTCAGCAGCTTGTTTGTGTGTTGATCCAGGAGAAATGTGGCTGTGGGCAGTAAGCAGATGTCACTCTGAGTTACTGCTGTGCCTCCGGACGCCAAAGATATACAGAGTACATATGTTGCAGATGTTTTTTTCCCACAGATATTGCATGTTAAGATTTTGAACCTTAATGTCTGTGAAGTTACGACATCACAGTGAAACTGTGAATAATGGCAAGCCAAGGTCTCATTAGACTTGCGCTTTTGCAAGAATTGACCTTTATGGGACATGTTCTACTTACCAGGTTGTTAGGTAAATGATGCAACATTACATTTCATAAATCAAGTGGTCTCTGTGCTGGTTGGTGAAGTGGACCAAACTACAGACTAATGGAAGGAAATAAACTAAACCACTGTTTAATTAAAATGGGTATAAAACCACAAAACATGCGCGCATCTGACGTGATTATGAGGTAAAATTACAAAAGAGAAGATATGCTAAAATGTGTTTACAAATGTTGCTATCAAATATAAAGCAAATGCCAAAGAGATGCCACAGATTTCATATTAATCGCCAGAGTGTCCACAGTTGTATCCAGCAGATATTGCTATTTTAAACTTAATACTTCAATACATATCCATGCAAGTCTGCCATATAATATTTTTGGGATACTGTATATGCAGCTTGTGAGCAGGGTTTCTTCTTCACAAGTTTTTTCTTTAGTAAATACTGACGTGCTGCCTCCTGGTCACTGGTCACAAAACAGACCAGAAGGTTGTTTCCAAATTCAGTCTCTTTTCCCTATCCACTGAATCACTATATAGAGTTACATAATGAATTGGACTTAGTGTACTTAATTAGTGAAATGTTCCGATGAAACATGGTGTATAATTAATAAATGACCAATAACACTGGATTTCATAAAAAAAAGAATGCAAGCCCATTGTAAGACTTACATTTTTCAAAAAAGAAATGCTAAAGAAAAGAAAGAAAAGCTAAATACATAAAATGTTTTGTAAATGAACCTGTGAAGTGTCACTGCTTCATTCAATTTAATATGTACTCTTCCTTTCTCTTGTTCAAATCTCCATTCCTTGTCTTTCTCCCAACAAGCTTTTTCATTTTAATATCTTGTATTAGTTGACTTAATGTCCATCTCTTGGAACACCCAGAGCCAATATGATGCCATTACCAGAACTCCTGGTGCTGAAAATAGCAATGTCTAGTATTAGAGTGTTTCTTATTATAAAAAGCACACACCAACATTACCAAGAATCTCATTACTACAGCATCATACTGGCATATGCTAGCTGCAGTTCTCCGCAAACTGGCATGTGTGATTTATACCATTATTTTTAAGGGTGTTTTCTTACCAAGAGCCGCACCTAGAGTTCATGAATTGTCCTATTATTTTTGTTTGGTTCAGAAACTCAACAACAATAAACTCCACTCTATCTCATTGTCTCATGATGAAATCTGATGAAATGTCACTTTGTTTTACTGTATAAAAGAACAACCATAACAGTCAGGTGTAGATACCAGAGACGTGCTATTATTATTATTATTATTATTGTTATAACAATAATACAGACACTTTT
This sequence comes from Bostrychus sinensis, assembly GCA_020698575.1. Classification (NCBI taxonomy): domain Eukaryota; kingdom Metazoa; phylum Chordata; class Actinopteri; order Gobiiformes; family Eleotridae; genus Bostrychus; species Bostrychus sinensis. Next base: position 27,458,453 of record CM036254.1, on the reverse strand, counting down.
TAAATTGCTAATGACACTGGGAAACTTGGGAAACAGACCTGCACAGGAGCCAGCTGCCGTATTCCAAAATGAGGGTTAAACCTGTAAAAAAAAACTCTCCAAGTGCAACAGTATGAACAGTACTCTCTGTGGAAAAAAAAAATGTGCAGAATATGGGTTTTAAGTGAAAGCTGAAGGAACATTTGCATTACTTTTTTATAGAACATACTGCAGTGACATGGATAAGCATGTTGGAGTAGAGTTTATTCCAGTCACCATATGTCATCCCCTCTCTGTGACTTTTGTTTGTGTTTAGAAAAGCCAGAGGATGTTCTTGTACTGTGTGACCTTTGAGTGGCTGGATGTATGCATGTAGGTCAGAGCTGCTGCTGACTGGAGGCTGCTGAGAGCAAGAATAAAGAACCAGGAGGTCAACCAGACAGGTAGTTTACACACTACATGACAAAATACTGCAATGTACACATCCAACTCACTATAGGTTGATTAAATTGCATGTTCCTGTCTTTTATATCTGCTGTGATTTAGCACCACAAATTCTAGGAAGAGGAGGAAATAAAACAAACCTATGACTAATAAGTCGTAGCCAAAATAAACCACTGATTACAAATCACTTACAATAGAATCAAGGACACCACAGGGATCCTGCTGTATGTTTTTCAAAGGAATAGATATTTGGGGACATAAGAAGAACATGCAAACTTTAAAAACTTCAAAAAGAAAAACCCTTGCCCTGGCAGAAATTTGTCTGTTGCTAAAATCTTTCAGCCAAACACCAAAAGCATCAAGTGTAAGGAAGTACAGTTACACTATGGTATTCTACATTTAAGTTTATTTTTCAGAGGGGCAAAAATGTGTGCATGTTAAACAGCCCTGGATATAACTGAATAGACATAGGACCAATCCGAGAAGGAGGGCGGTGTTTTGGGCCAACACAATTTTAAAAACATCAGAGCATACATGAAGGCCTTGTCACATTTTAGATCCAGAGTCAATAAAAGCATGACTATAACTACACATTTCTATTTTTTATTATTAAATAGTGTGTACAAATTGGTATTGATAAACAAAAATTGCTGCTTTATTAAGTAAAATATAAACAATCACTATTAGACCAGTGGTTCTCCAGCTTTTTAAACCAAATACCACCACAGAAGAAATTTGCCTTTTTAAGCACCACTATGAATGAACTAAAATTAATGTAAATCTGGACTAAGCCAGGTCTAAACTGAGGTTAAAAATAGGGATCAACACAGAAAATGCAGGACTAAACCTGGACGAAGACCAGGACTACAACCGGATTAATTCCAGGACTACATTTTGCCTAAATCAGGATTAAATCCATGAATAAACTGTGACACCAAGACCATTATTAGGAAGGGGAAAGTCTTCCTTCCAAAAGCACAGCACCAGTGTTACCCATACAACAGTTTGAGAACCACTGTATTGGACTAATGGATTGCTATACACATAAGATCCACTGAATATATACTTGAACCCATTCATTTATTAAAATCAAGTATTAAAATCAGTGTTTTTATTATGAGCATTGGTGGGATTTGTTTGACAAAGGAAAAAAAGAAAATTTATAACACATTTCCTTTGCTTACAAATCTTAGAATAAATCCATCTATCTGTAGTAGTGTTTTCTATTTATTCTAATTTCCATGTGTTTTTAAGTGTGCATCCCTGTCATTTTTGACTCACTGGTGCTGTGATGAAAGCCCCTTTAGAAAAGTGGAAAAAAACAACACACTTCTCTGTAAAAGCCATATGAAAAGCCCACATTAGTCCAAGCACATGGAGCCGTTTCAGTTTGTGAATGTGAATACAAGTGTGATGCACAGGCTTTCTGACAAGCAAGGCTGATTGGTGTGGCCCCTGAAGTGGATCCATGAATACTGCGTTTGCTTTTCAAGGCTGGGTCCGACAACACTGGCTCATGTATGAGGAGGAAAGCTTTGACAGGTACCTTCTCCTTGAGTGAGAGTCAGCATTGTTTTGCATATGAGAGAAGTCACTTAGTCCATTTCTGCTTCCTTCTGTACTCAAACTACTGTACTTAGACTCACTTTTGCTGTCATGAATTAAACATCTTTTTAACTGAAATGATTACAAATATTCATAATGTGGTTTATAACAAATTTAGATGAGAAATTAAGGTGGACTATGTAAAATATTGTAGTATACAGTGTTGAACGAAAGACAGTTAATGGAGACTTATGCTGTTTTTCAAGCTTTTCGAAATAGTTTTAGACACTTTTGCATTAGTATTTCACATTTTTTTAACTTTAAAATCTATATTTGAATAAAAACGTCTTCTTTTGGGGAGCTGTTACTTCTACTTAGCAGAAAACACTTGTATTAGGCGCCTGTCCTTTTAAGGCTCTGCTGGCTCCGCCTACTTCACTCTGGCAGCTCAAGCCAAACTATACAATGCTGCAAATGCTAAAAAGTAGTAGCAAGTTGCGATGGAAAGCATGCAGCTGCCATAGCACTGTTAAGCCTTTTTATGACTATGGCCTGCTGTGAAGTGTTTATGGATTTCATTGTTGATAAAATATGCCTTTATTTTTTTAAGCTCTACCCTGATGCATGCTCAATAGAATGACATGACCAGGTGCAGTTAAGACTGGGCTTTGTGAGAGTGCGCTCAGTACTAACTCCATTTAGTAGCTTGGGCGTGGCTAAGCCCGGCCTAAGAGTTAGGACTTAATTTAAGCCCAGCTGATGCACTTCCACACATTCCACCTTTATACCAAGACTATGTAACTATGTAAAACACTCAACTACAGAATTCTTTATTTATATAGAAGCAACATTTAAACAAGATGGTGGTGAGACCATCCATGTTGTATGGTATGGTAATAGTGGCTCTGAGGGAAAAAACATGCAACAGAGCTGGGTTTGAGGTTCTCTTTGTTCATGATGAGAATGGATTGAATTTTTCAATAATGATATTTCCAGACATGAAAAAGAATAAACTAATTTCATATAACATAAATACTGCAATCCCACGAGGGTTTGTAGCACTTAAATCCCAGTCAGTCCTTGACTAGCATTTAGCACTCGTTGTGCTTAACAAACCTGTCAAGTAAACAGTAAAAGCTTATTTTTCTCTATTGTTGAAATTCCAGTGCAAGTTTCTACAAAGTTTTTTATTCTTCTAAACCCCAAAATTATTAAAGTTTGTAATGTTTCTTTTCTTATTATTACTTCAATCAAGACAATTATTTTTTACTGCAATTGATTTGTTTGTTTGTTGAATTAACTGGAGTAATTCAAAAACTGTCAGAATTTGATTGGATTTTTAAAGGTCAGTGATGGGCCAAGGAAGAAATGATTATAGTTCTTGGTGTGAAGGAATTCATCACAAAAAAGACCGATTTTGTCTGTTAACGTGACTCTAAATGTTGACCAAGAATAGCTCGTGCCTAGTATTTTTTTTAATTGGATATATATTGCACTTTACAAGCTCCACAGACTTCTCAAAGCCCTTTTAAATTACACCATTTTTCATTTACTCCTCAGTCACACTCAGTGGTGGTGAGCTAGTATTTAAAGTTATAAAATGTGAAATAGTAATGCAAAAGTGTCCAAAGCTATTTCAAAAAGCCTGAAAACATGTAGTGATCATTTTAACACCTAAAGCACTGTCACTGCAAAGGACTCAAGTCATTTATCTGTTAGCTTTGTGTTGCTAACAGCTGTGCAAATGACGCATCATAACCTGTTCTGCTCATCCCACCCCTCGCTGCAGTCAGACATCCTACCGACTTTATCCCCATGTGTGATCGCGCAGGTCGGAATATGATTGGAAATAAGGAGGCACTGCTTGTGGAGCCATGTGGTCATACTGTTGTGCATGATGTAGATTTCAAAGTACCTACTATCAGGCATGATTTTATTATGGCACACAGTTTCTCAGAGAGATTTGGGCTCTTCACATTACTCTGTATAGAGGTAATCATATTATCCACAGTAAAAATGTAATTAGATGCAGTAATCACATCAGAGCTGCACAGGACAGACACTGCTCTCTCAGTGTATATGTGTTTTCATTGATTTAATAATTAAATATGGAGACGAGTTCCGTGTTTGCCTACCATCACATAGAGGACAAAATATTACAAATATGTCCTTATCCTGGGTTTGTTTGAAACATAGTTCATTGGACAGTCAGCATGTTTACCTGTTACAGTGTGAGGTAGATAAGTAACACTACGAGACAGATAATGGAAGAGGCCAAATTGTCTATTTTTCCAGGATGACAACTCTGCCACCACTGACCAGCCAAAACAGGATAAACAACCTGACCAATCAGAGCAGACTATTTATGGAGGCAAGCAGACCTATTTTCAGGTTACCAGTTTGGAATGTGCACACTTCCTGCAGGAGGGGTAGTATATTTCAGTCAAGAAACATAGAAAAAATGTTTTATTGTTATATTTATACATTTATCATCTGCATATACCTGATACATATTCTGGACATTTGAAGGGTTGCTGGCTCAGACAGACAGCGAATTAGGAGTGTCCCTTTGCTCTTTCTCTCTCTCTCTGTCCACTTGCCTCACACAAGAGGAACAAGTCACATGACTTTGTTCAGTGTCAGAGTCTTCAGATACAGCGACATTTAAAGAGCAACTCAACCCTAAACCACTTTTTTGGTTTAGCAGATCAGCTGTACAAATGGGGCTTTAATACAATTATTTGTTAAAAAATAAAAGTGTTATGGCATTTGTGGGACAAAAACTATTTTTTTTACAGTGATTATTAGGTTTAGACACTTACACAATGTGGCCATTTTTTCTCCCAATGGAATGGGTTTGGATGTGTTTTTTTTTTTTTTTTTCCTGGGCCTTGGCAACCCTGCTATAGAAGACGGCCATTATGGTTCTCTGACAGCTGTCAATCATAGTTCCAGGCATCGCTCCACCCTTAGTTTTTCCCCTCTGTGTCTGCCTGGTTTCTGACCAGTTCTCCAGCATTTTTCAATCTCTGGCAGTGGGCAGAGTCAGGCCTGGGCCAGGGTTGTGTTGCTCTTTAACAAAGATAGACCATGCAAAGTTAGCAAAAGCAGTTGAGCAGCATAAAGAACATGAAGAGCTGAATTCATCAGCATTACAGTATAATAGTATAAGTCTTTATGAAACAAGTGAATGCTGAATTCCTCAACATAAACTCCCTATGACTTTGGGTAGCATTACAATAGATAAGCATACAGTCGCAGCTGCCAGCAGCAGTGTGTGCTTGCACTGTTGATGTGCACACACTCGGCTGAGCCACAGCAGACACTACAGCAGTCCGCTACACATGCAGTGTGTTTGGGGCCGTAGTCTAGTGGCAACATTGCAGGTTGCAAATTCACCCCACCAAATCTAACATTGTTTGACAACCAGTGACCATCTACGGTAGTCCTGGGGGACATGTTGTCTGTGAACAAAACCCAGTGGAAATGGTAAGCAAAGGTAAAACGTAATCTATTCAGTCACTTCCTATGTCTTCATACAAGAGAATGTTTTTTTTTTAATGTGCTTTCTACAGTGCTCAGTTTGTCTTTGACCAGTTGTGGGGACAGCGACAAAAGCTGTGGAACTAATGTCTCCTTACGCTGGGTTCATCAAGCATTAAAAGTTAATTTAAAGGTGACTGCACTGATATCTCCATTATGTTCCTAACTATACGCTAAATTTAAATGTACCTTTAAAGGGGCAGCTAGAAACAAAAGCAAAATAAAAATTTATTTGAGGATATTTTAAAAATGACAGTTACTCCAGAACTAACTTTTACATTTCACCCAGGAGATTGTGGATTCGATCCCCAGGCCAGACCACACATTAAGTGGTGCCTGCAATGTCTCTCCTGTGTTACTGTGTGTTCTCTCCAGGTACTCCAGCTTCTTCCCACTGTCCAGAGACATGCATGTGTATGAGCTGAATGTGAGAGTGAATGGCTGTTTGCCTATGTAACTGCTGGCCCTGACACTACTGATTGTCCAGGATATGCCCCGTCTAGTGCCCCCAGTTGCCAGGATGTTTGGTGTGTTCTGCACCATCAGACGTAATAGGAGACAGTTGGACCTAGTTTTGGCTGATTGAACATGGGACTAACTAAGAACCAGGCGTTTCACCCAGGGGCAGGGCTTAATGTCCCACGTCACACGCTCGGTTGGTGACCATTAATAAATAAACAAATAATAAATGATAAATATAGAGTTTATTTGCTAACAGATTAAGAGATATGGCTAGGGTTAGTTTATTGATGTGTTATCAGCACAGTAAAAAAGGAGAAAATGTCAAAAACAATATTTTACTGCCGCATACTGATAAAATAAAGTAATCCTAACCCTATTCCTAAACCCCTCCTTAACCATAACCCTTTTCCTAATCATAACCAGTTTGACAAATAAACCTCCATTGGGAGGTGTTCCGGGCATGTCCCACCAGGAGGAGGCCCCAGGAAAGACCTAGGACACGCTGGAGGGACTATGTCTCTCAGCTGGCCTGGGAAAGCCTTGAAGTCCTCCAGGAGAGCTGGAGGAAGTGTCCGGAGAGCGCGGAGAAAGCGGAAGAAGATGGATGGAGCTTGTAGCCTTGTACAGTCAAAAAATACAAGCCTAATAGCCACTTTTTATGTTGACCAGGGTAGGCATAAGGTGACAGAGCAGTCGCCCTGGCTCTTCTGATGCCATTCAGGTGTTGCATTGGTGTGTCCCAGCCTTAATATGAATAAATGATGAATGAATGAATGAATAAAAAGTTTAACTACTTTAAAGACTAACTTCAACTTTAAAACTTGAGAAATTACAAATATATTGGCTGAATACATTTTTCTATTGTTTTATTGTTCTTTGTATTCTTGAAATGTGCTATACACTTGGTTTTAGGTTAGGCTAAGTAATTTTAATTTGAGATGCCGACATTGTCTTGTTTTCAAGCTATTTTAGGTGTTTTGTAATGTGCTGTGGAAATGTGCTTCGATGGAAATTCATTCAGACAAAACCTTTCTAACCGCTGTTAAAAACAAAGAAAATATTAAAAAAACGATGCTTGGAAGGCAGCTGATTCATTCAACTGTGTTGCAAAATTACCCATCTGGCAATAATGTAGCAATAATGCACTAGAATATGCATGTCTCGGTTAATTTGAAAAAATCTGTTGATATCAGCGAGGCTCTAAATAATGCAACGGCACATAATAACATTGATTTGCGCAGATGGAGGCTGCAGACAGCTCTGTCACTTACTCTGCATGACATTTGAGAATTATCATATTCACGGGAATCAGAAACTGCTGAGGTGGAATCTGGAATCGCCAGATAAGCACACAAATGTCATAGTTTTCCCTCGCTGTTAAAGGATTACATAGTTTCTGCCTGGCTTTCGTGGTACAGAAGGAAGCTGGTTTATTTAGAGAAAGTATATAGATATAATTATAGTAATGGCAGTATTTTAAAATAAGCAAAATGTTGGGAAGTAACTTTAGTTAAAACAAAGACTTTTGAATTAATATTGCTGGACACTGGACTGGACTGTTTGGGTATTCAAGTTACAGAACACAAATTTACTGGCAACAAAAACACAGAATCAATTCAAAACACCCCCGGAGGCTGCTTGGAGGCGTTTCCTTCAGAGTCAGCCCTGCCGAAGCAAAGGCAAGTATCCAGCTAATGCTGCTTATAACGTTTTTGGAACATGCTTGGGAGTGTGGAAGAGTGGAATATGGATGCAGTGCATTGTGGGCAATTTGAGATGAGGCCGCAGAGGATGAGTCCTTTGTGAATTAGCCCAGCAGAGGAGACGAGCTTCAGATGAGGTGGGGAATCTAACCATTTGAAACACCACTTGCCACAAGGCTGCTGACGTGGATCCCTCTAAAGTGGTCCAGCTGCGATGGATCCTGGGAAATTGGGAAACACCCTTACTGTGTGACCTGCCATTTCAAAATGGAATTGTGTTCCTGTATTCTTAGGAGAACCACTGCCAAGTGACCTTTTTCTTCTGCATATTTATCATCAACATTATATATGTAGACACCTCATAGGCTGCTGGAGCTAATGTCACATTATTGCCAAGTTACTCCAGGCTCTTTTCAGATTTCTGTAACCTGTTTATTGTATTTCTTCCTATAGCAATTAGCATTAGCCATTAGAGATCGCAAATTAGGTTTTGGTAGCTGTCAACCCCTCGATCACATGTGTGTGAAGTTCAGAGCCTGGTTAGAAAATCAATACTGAGTGTATTCACTTTTAGACGTTTTATTTAATATAGCAATTAGTAGATATATTAGCATGTAAGCTAAAGGCTAAAAGGTTTCTGAACATCTGTCCTGCTGGACAGGAATTATAGAAATGTGGCAAACCACAACAGTTATAGACTGCAGTTTATGCTGATGTTTAATCAATCCTTAACTCACCACAAATCCATACTGTAATTAGTTGATGTCAGATTAAGTAAAAAATGAATGGGCCAAACGCTGTTGACACTGAAGCCACAGGCACAGTTTATATCAATGCAAGTGAATGGTAATTCACTTGCATTGATATAAACTGCGATATAAACAAGCCAGGGCTTGGCAATAACCTTTTTGCTGACTGGCCACCGTAGTTAGTCTTTGTCAAAAGTTGCTGGCCAGTTAGTGTTTTTACAAGCCACTTATTTTTTAAGGGGAAAATGTAAAATTTGGTTGTATATGAACAAGGATCTATCAAATACTGTTTTAACAAACATTAGGCATTAGGCAGAATAAACTGTAACTTTGTGTATGTGGGGACACATTTTTTAAATTATTTTGTTAAAATAAATGTTTATTTCTTCAGCCGTAAACAAATAACTGTGTTGTTAGTACTGACTGTAGTTCAACAAGAACTGAATGGTCTTACCATTCACTTGCATTGGTTTACGTCATTAGAGCTGTATTGGCCCGGGCAGCTGCTGGCGGCAAATTTGCCATATCGTAGAAATAGACCAAAGCGACCAGTGAGGCGTCTATGTACACTATATAAAGTCTATGCGCATGTATTATCAGTGACTTGCGCTGATAATGGTGCTTGGATAAACACTGCGTGTCTTTACACTTAAACTTTTTTTCCAGTTTTTTTAATAAAAATTTCTTAGGTTTTTAATATTTTGAAAAATTACTCCATACACAGATAGGTGACACGTGTAACTTTCTGGCCACATATTCCCCCAACTAAAAAGTTTGGCACATGACAAAAACAAAACTGTGGCCAATAGTCTTCCTCCCAGGGTTTGCTTCAAGTCAGATGCTAAGAAACTGCATTATGTAAATTAACATGAGCCACACAGAACCTTAGAATTGCCATCTAGATCCATCTAATAACCTACACCCATTTATCTGAAGGTACCTTCTCTTTGTAAAAGCCCACCAAATTGTTCTTTGTAACAGACTATCTGGGTGGTCAGGTTAGCAGCATAGCCAGGGCTTGGCAATAACTTTTTTGCTGACTGGCCACCGTAGCTAGTCTTTGTCAAAAGTTGCTGGCCAGTTAGGGTTTTTACAAGCCACTTATTTTTTTAGGGGAAAATGTAAAATTTGGTTGTATATGAACAAGGATCTATCAAATACTGTTTTAACAAACATTAGGCATTAGGCAGAATAAACTGTAACATTGTGTATGTGGGGACACATTTTTAAAGCATATTATTTTGTTAAAATAAATGTTTATTTCTTCAAATGATGAATTACTATATACTAAATGGTGTACACTTGAGAAGACCAACAGAAATTCAGGCCTAACCTCTAATGATATAGGTGCATAAAATTCAACCAGTCAAAGTGGCTAGTGGGAGTATTTGTGTTAGCAGCCAAAATGAAAATCTCCCCACATTTGGCCGGTTGGCTAGTGTTAATGTCAAACCATGAGCATAGCGTGTTGGCTGTGCCGGTTTCTCCAATGAGCAGTTGTTGGTACAGAACGTAATATTACTTCTAGTGTTTTCTATGGAGTTGTGTGATGAAACAATAGTTTGATACATTTATATCTATTAAAAACATATGAACTTGTAGGCTACTAACTGTTTCTACCTTGCTTGCGCTCCCTGTTTCCTCTCCTTCCATCCTTCCTTCCTTCCTACCTTCCTTCATCCTGGACTATAGCATCTCAACACTGTACCTCCACAACACACATTATTCATCTCATTTACATTCACAGTAACAACCATTCACACTCAATTTTAGATGAGGCCTCACCGCTGCTGCTGCTGCTGCTGCTTCTGCTGCCTCTGCTTGTTTTAATACAGGCAGTCTCCAGTGCAGCCTCCTTATTCCTTATACTGTATGAATGTATAGACTTATTACTACCACATGGCTGCCTATACCCTCCTGAGTGTGGTAAACACTATTGTGGTGGTACTTGATAGTGGTGATTTTGGGACAGTTCTTGGAAGTGAATACATCCCCACATCAGCAGACCCATAAGTTTGTTTCTGGACTAAAAGCTAATGAATGACAAGCATGGTATTTCACAATTGCAGATAGTATTTTACTATAATAAAATAATACTTTGGAGTGTGTGTGTTGCGTCATTGCGTTATGTCACATGATAGAATTGTGCTCAAAACACAGTGCAGCCCTGTGACTGTCCTCTGTCCAGAGTCTATCCCACCTAAGGCCCATATGCTGGCATAAGCTCCAGCCACCCACAAAACCCCTACAGGTTCATTTATATTCCCTATTCGTCTGTCCCAAGTGTTGTTACACGTTGTTATCACAGCATTTATACTTCCAACCATCTTCTATGGTAACGTCTGTTATGTAAAAAAAAAACAGTAGATGACCAAGACGGAAGAAAAAGGCCAATAGTAACAACAACAACCATGGCAGCGCCAACGGAGGTTTTTACACCACTTTTTTTTTAAGAGCCAAGAAAATGAGGCAAAAAAAACTTGACCAACACACCTTAAAAAGTTTAGCCGTTTCTTCTGCTTTGACTGTGTGCTCCCCAGTGGTCAATGCCTGTGCTTCTCCATTCATCCGTATCAGCAAACTCTGGGAAAACCAACCAAAGTACAGACAGAATGAACATAAAAGTTCTGTCCATATCCGAATGCATGTTTAAAGCACAGTATAAATAAGTCTTAATGGGAATAAGCCAGAAAAGACAAATCCATTAAAATTCTCATGTTGCATTTACATTTCAATTAAACCACATCAAAGATTATCTGTTAGTGGACTAAGAACTGTCTTTTTGATGGCTTTTAGCATAATTTTGTTGCAGCAAACTAAACATGGCAAGTGATTCATAAAGAGTTCTCAATCTTGGTTACGACAGAGCAACAACACTTGAAACTGCAAGTATGCATAATCAGGTATCAGCAAGTCTAATTCAATACTTTTTAATGCTTTTTTTAATGCCATCTTTAACATTTTATTGCCAAAAATATACAATTGCGGTAGCTTAAATTGACCAAATTTATTGAAGTAATGTAAAATCCAGCAATAATGTTGAGAGTATACCTGCAAACTCATCCACGGTGAAAAAGGTGACGCTCGCTAACCCCTGACCAAAGCATGCCACCCCCAAGCAAACCCACTCATATTAGTTTGCATTTGATAAAACTTTGTAGTAAAAACATTGTTTATTAGAACAACTAATTCCAAATACAAGTGTCTCTGCACATACCAGAGCAGAACTCAAACTATTTGGCATTCATTTCAGTGTTTATGTAAATATCTGACCAGTCACAGGTGGATGGTGCTCTGCTCAGCCCCTGCATCAGCTCACAGCCTCACAGTCAGACTCACTGGGCTGAGGACAGAGACTCCCAAAATACTACAGGCTACAAACACTTCTGTCAGGACGTCTGAAATTATGTTGTATGTAAACCGGGACTAAACTAGGTCTAAACCCGGACTAAACCAAGACTAAATCAGGTATATACCAAGTCTAAACTAGGTCTCAACCAGGTCTAACCCATGTCTAAACCCAGTCTAAACCAGGTTTGACTCTAAACCAGGTCTAAATCAGAAGAAATGCTTCACACAGCTTCGTGGTGACATGACACAATCGCATCATAGTTTTGCATTAGCTCTTTCTTTCTGAATGGCAGTAAACGAAGTGAACTAATTTGAATACACAGCGCTAATACTTTCAGCTCACTTCACCATGCTCCTGTCTGCTTTGTTTCATCCTGGTACCTCTAACTGGGCGGGGGTGTGTCTGTCCCTGGTCCGAGTGCGCTTAGCGAGTCCCACTAGCTGCTGAGACTGAGCACAGTGAAAGGAGAGCAGCATTCACTGTACTAGAGCAGGTTTACTGTAGCGGATATGAATGATATCAATGCCGAGAAATCTGTAAACTTTTACAAGTATAAGTACAGAGTTGCTTATTTTACCTCAAAACTATTCACCAATTTTTAAAGCCTTTTGGGATTATATTTAATGCTTTTTAATGCCCTGCGGGAACCCTGATAATCTTCAGAAGTTGCCATACAATGTTGGAGAGCATTCAAGCGTTCAGAAGATCTGGTAAGAGCCCATCTGGTCCATTCAACCTTGAGTCATATTCTTCCATGTATTTCCATAAAAACTGACACTAATGTACACCTATTGTAAGTATTCACTGTGTACTGTAACTGTACTATTGCTGTCGAAGTTGCAGCCGGGCAAATGTCACTAGCACGCTGTCCACGTCAAACATGATCTAACGGGCCTTTGTTTACAGAAAGCATTCTTCTCTAAAGCCCTTGGAGTTGGTGAGATGACGTTATTGACTGTCGTCAAACAGTTACAATGCTTTTGCAACTCTTGATGCTTTTCTTTCCAGGGTCACTATACGTCAGAGTTTCTCCTCTTATTGTGTGCAGTCTTTCATACGTTATTCATAAAGCATTGAGACAAATAAAGAGCACCATGCATTTGCAGTACAATGTCTTCTATTTCCCAACAGTTCAGTAACAGTAACAGTATGTTCTGAAGCATTAAACACTCAAAACCTTTTTGATCTTGTGCAAGGTCTGTAGCAGTCACTGGAGATTTGGTGAATCATTAACATTGTTTTTCCAGACCCTCTGTAATGACACTGAATGAGGAATGACTGGTGACAGGAGACAGTACCCACAATGCCCTTGCACCTCCATCGTAGGACTGAGGATATATAGGCGTTAATAGTTATACTCTGACCTTTTAGCCAGTATAGGGGCCTATAGTTACTGAGATTAACCAGAATAAGTGGAACAAGATGAATGAATAAAGTTTAGTTGCCACCTGTTTTGCTAATGCATTTTCTAACATCACTTGAACGAGACAGTCTTTCCCCACCTCTGTATTACTTTAGGGTTCATTAAGGTGCAAGATATTTTTGGCTCATTGTGGGAGGACATTTCTGCACTGACTTTTCTACTCTGGTTAATTCACATACCACTTGACCTCTGCTATTCTCCTTGATATGTTTTAATGGTCTGTTGAGCCTAGTACAAATGCCTGTAGTGTTTGTGATGGTACTGTATTAGAGAGAGTTCACGCTCATTAGTTCTTGAGCTGTAGGGTGTTAGTGTCAGGTCTGTGAGACGTATGAGAAGTGACAGTCCTCCTGTTCTGGCTCCTGTTTACTGGGAGGACACTGGAAATGCATGAAAGGAAGTTGAATAATAGACAGAAAGGACCAGCACCCATTGGGCAGCTAGCAAATTAAATTCCAGTATAGAGGGGATGCAGATGAGGGCACACATACTCAAAAAGTCTACTAAAATGGCTGTGAAACTGACAAATTCACAAACATATTCAAAAAGATATTTTTTGATAGCTAACTGAAATCTAAAAAGAGGAGAAGCAAATGGACCGCAGCATTTCCAGTAAATAACTCTGCTGGCCAAAAGTGAATCTGTAGTTTTCCACAGACTTTTGGTGAATCATAGAGGAACTCCTTACCTTAAATTAACTGTTTGGTAGTCTGTGTGATGGTTAAATAAGTTGTTGTGGGGCGAATAAAGTGTCCTGCATCTCCCCCTGCTCTCTCTGGGCCAGAAACGACAACTTGAACACTGAGCACTGCCAACCTGGAGTCACTGAAGTCTGGAGTCGGTGAGGAAGCGGTGCATTATGGCTAGCACATCCATGGTCTAGTATAACAACAAGCTTGCAATGGATTTATTTCTCAGTTTTTATCATGACAGAGCGGCCAAATAGCAGAAAATTTTTTTTATGGATACGAGGAGGGGAAAACAAAAGTAAAGTCGTGCGACAGACGATATAGGAATCACCTGGACTTGACTATTACAGTATTAGGGTGCTTTACTCTAAAATGTAGGGGGAGGCCCGTAGAGGAAAAGGATGCAAAAACAGCGAAGAAACGAGACAGGTAACTGAGGTCCACTTTTAAACATTTTCTATTAAATATACACAACAGTTTGTCAATGAGCTTCATGTCCCTGGCTAAACGATAAAGACAAATTTACGTCTAATCCCTATGAGGTTTGTTTACTCCTTCTATAAGTACTCAAAACAATTGTAACTTGATTAAAAGTATTAACTAAAGTAGAAAGTACTCTGTGCTACTACCTAATCTAGTGTTGTTATCACCACTGCTTGGCATTTCCCTCAATAATGTTGATAAAAGTATATAAAAAAATTAATATAAACCATGATGTCCTCAGCTGTCTTAGTTACATAAAAAGGTCAAAAAAGTGAAATCCTGGCCACATATCAGTGTCTGTGGAAAAGTGGTTCTTGGTGAGGTTGTGTGGATCACCGTCTAGTTTAATTGCCTTATTTAAGTAAATACTCATCAGTTTTACTCACACTCTCTGTAATGTATGCAGCTGCTTGTTTTGCCACTAAGTCTAAACAAAGGGGGGTGTCCCTTGGAAAAGTGATGTCAGTGCATACCCTCCAGAATATTTGAAGGTGATTGGAAGGGAATAAGGGAATGGTATTTATATAGCGCTTTAACTATGACACAAGTCACCCAAAGTGCTTTACACACAGTAGGGAAGGGGTATTTCATTCACTCCATACTCGGTGGTGGTAAGCTACGTTTTGTAGCCACAGTTTCCCCTGGGGTAGACTGACAGAAGCGTGGCAGCACACATCTGCGCCAACGGACCCTCCGACCACCACCAACCACTCACATTCACACCGGCTTCCTGGTGTTTCCCAGCAGGCTCCCATCCAGTTACTGACCAGGCCCTACCCTGCTTAGCTTCCAAGGTCTGACGAGATCAGGCATCCACAAGGCGGGATGGCCATTGGCTGAAGTGTCAGCTACATAGCTAAACAAGAAACTGTTATAATCAAACAACACAATACAGATGTTAAAAGATTTTTGCTGTTTTTGCAAATGCATTACATTTTTTGGCATTGCCATGATTGACATGTTTGATAACAAGTACTGCTAAAAAGTGCTTGTTGAATGGCAGTAGCTCAAGTGGTAGAGATGCTCACCCACTAGCCCAAAGGCTGGTGGTCCAATCCCCACTGCCAGCATCACATGTCGTTGTGTTCTTGGGCAGTTGGGCACCCAGTTCTTGGGTGTTAGTGTGACTGTGTGTGCCACACCTGCTCAATTAGCTATGCTTTCGTCACCAAGTGTAACTGAGGAGTAAATAAATAATGCACCAAACTGTAAAGTGACTTTGAGTGTCTAGCGTTATATGAGACTAATGCATTAATATTGTCACCAAACCTAAAACTCGCCCACTCATGGCAGTACTGCCACACCATTGTGCGGACCCAAACAAATCAGCAGGAGCAAGGCAAGATGGATGTTCATGAGTTTATGAACTCATAAATTTCACAACAATCCACCTTGCTGTGTAAAGTAAGTGATGCACACCATACTGTATATGACAATTTATACTTGCATTTTGTTGTAACCAGATCCAGTGTATTAGTGGAGTCTTACTCTCACACTAAAGTGTGCTTTTACTGATTTTGAGAACCTATTAATCTCTGACTCGTTCCTTGGAGTCTGTCCAGTTCTTCAGACTACATGCCCAGAACACAGTATCACTTTTGCAACAGCTAGTATGATAACACGTCCTTACATAAAAGTAAAAAATCAGGAGAACCTTCATTTTTCATGAAAGCTGTCCCACAATTAGCTCCATTGCCCTGCCCCAAAGACACTGCTCATTGCAATCAACATTGACAAAAATGTCCTGTCTGTGATTCCCTCCAGACGTCTCACCTTGCCTGGGTCTCATTGCGAAGGGTGTCTTTAGGAAATGATGCTCATGATTGAGAGGACTGAGCTAAATACCATCTCCTGGCCTCTCATTAGTGCAGTCAAATCGCTGCTTAGTTGGGTAAAAGAATTTCATTTAGTGGCAGCTGACTGGGTTTCTTTGCCCAAGGTAATGATTGCTTTCTCATTTTCTTAACTGTTCCCCATTGGCTTCAAGGGTCTCTGCATTTTTCTCTCTCTCTCTCATTCAATTCATTTGAGCTCCTGATTGCCTGTGTAATTCTCTGAATGGTAATAGGCTTGGTGTATTGTGGCGTATGTTGTACACCATCTGCCTTTGATATTATCTTTTGAATGCACGTCTCCGGGATTGATAGGGGTTCAATAAGTGATGCGCCAAAGATAGGACGACCAATGAAGGCAAAACAGAATTTACAATGGAAATAAAGAACCAGGGCCCTCTTTTATGTCAGCTCATTTAAAGGATATTTTGCAGAGTATATGCATGCTGTGATATTAGATCTATATAATAAAATTACTATGCCATGACGAAAATCTGAGAAAGTTTGTTGTTATGGCTAACTGGGACATGCTGCTTTGTTGCAAGACCCAAGACTTCAGGATTGGACAGTACTTTGTGTTGATTGTCCCATTGGTGCACGGCTGTTTTTTTGCCAAGATACGCCAGCTTCCATCCTACCAGCACGTCCCAGGTCTTTCACCTTGGCCTCCACAACTGCTCCTCATGAAGTGGAATTGCAATTTGCCCTCTCCAAGTTCTACAACCAAACTTAGTAAGTACCTGCTTAACCCTGCAGAAAAAATATTATTTGGTTGCCTGTATCCAAGACTTTGTCATTTTGTTCAGGACCTCTGACCCCTGAGGTAATAGTGGGAAGGTAGACTGACCTTACTACTCACAGTAAAACTAATCTTTTCAACTCTATGAACAAGACAGGTGAAATGCAAGAACTCGACCACTTGGAGAAGTAAGCCCACGGTTTTTTCTAATGGAAAGCATAGCCTTGGTTCTTAGAGTAGCCTAAATTGCACTACAGAGTACTTCATAATTCTACAACACAGACAAGAAAACAAGAAAAAAGTGTATATAAACAGCAACAAAACAAGCTAAAAGTGTAACTCCAGTGAAGCCATGTCATTGTTACCTGTTTTTTTTTTTTTTTTTTTTTTTTTTTGATACATACAGATGAAGTTACAAAGAAAAAGCTGAATGAATTATATCTATACATACATACATTATACCTCTAGCCTACATCTGCAGGTGACAGTGGTTCAGGAGGCCAGAAGGTTGGTGGTTTGAATCCCGCTCTCCCCAGTTCATACTGGCATTGTGTCCTTGGACAAGACACTTTACCCACCATCATGTGTGAGGTGGTCGCAGAGGCCAGAGGCACAGAATGGCATGAGACGTGAATAATGCACCTTATTGTAAAGCATCTTTTAGTGTCTAGAACAGTACTAGACCGATGTATTATTATTATATATTTTTTGTACTGAAATAAAAAGCACATCTTACACAACATTGCACAGCACACAAACAAATGCTGTAAGCAATTTAATAAAGAGTCTTCCAGTACTTACAGGAGATATATTATGCAGATATCTACCATGTTATAAGGTTGTTTCCTCATCAAAAACTATTTTATTCATGCATGTTTGAGTAATTTTGCATTCTCTAATGCTGAGTTTCTGAAGCCTCAGAACTCTTGGTTTCTCAAACCTCCGCCTCTCCCATGAACCCCCGCCCACTCCAGGATGCATTTACCAATCAACAAGCTCTCTACATCCAGTCTGCTCTCATTCATTTATTTAAAAAAAAAGAGAGAGAGAAAACGTACAGCTCTGTTTCCACTGATTCCTCACAGTTACTGTATTTTTAATTTAGGTGTCAAATTGAATCATACAAAATGTTTAAGAAAATAAAAAGCTTTTTTATCTGTTTCTGTTTAAAAGAGCTGCACTCTGCTGGTCTCTTGCTGCACCTGTTTCTTTATGGCAGTAGTAATAACAATTTATTTTAGTCACAATGTTTTTAAAGGTTGTAAAACATGAAATGCTCTTCTAGAGGTGACCAAGATTGGGTTGAAAAAGATGAATAAAAACCGAATATTTCCTCTTAAAAATATCTGCTTCTAATGTATTAAAGCCAGATTTTAAAACATATCTGAAGAGGTCAGGTAAAGTCTAAGCTTCATTGCACCACAACTGTTTTGAGGTAGCACGCCTACACAGCTGCCTTGCTCACCTGGTCACCTTGAAATCTATTGTAAGACATACCAAAATACCACATAATGACACCAATTGAATCTAAATGCTGAGCTGAAGCTGCAGTGATTGTGTGTGAGGTTTAATATGACGGCCAGATGGATTTAGAGTCAGATCAAAGGAATTCACCTTGTGTTAAAGCAGCGCTGTATCGATCGCATTTCCAAGACTCTTAAAATAGAACCGACTCAATACACATTTAATTTGAGTCTTTTATGTGCTAAAGCTGTAAGATTGCACCGGTACTGGCTTCATCTGTAATTAAAAGCCTTTCACATACAAGTGACACAAGAATGAAGGACAAATACCAAGAAGTTATTGGAGAACTACCTCGAGCAAGTCCAAGTTTCCTCAGAACATCAAACTACATTTCTATAAATACCCAGAGGTGGGTAGTAATGAGTTATATTTGTTTAAGTAACTTTTTGATTAAATTGTACATCTTGGAATAATTTTTATTGCCACATACTTTTTTACTTCAGTTGGAGTAATACTGTATTATTTTGAAGTAATACTCTTACTTAAGTACAATATTTAGCTACTCTACATATATAAAACACTTTAAAAATACAATTACTAATACTGCAAGTAGTATTACAGTTTTTTAAATTGATTTGCAAACTATGTTAAATGTAAAATAAGAGGCTAAAGCAATTATATCAGCTTTTGAATTAGCTAATGCATTTGCAAATGGATTAGCTACCCTGAAAAAAAAAAAAACATATCGACTTAGAAAACCATTTTTTTGCATAGCGTAGCATGCATTTTTTTGTCATATTATCTACTATAGTTGTCACAGTTATATTTATTTGGATTTGTACATTTCAAAAATCAATTATCAAAAATCAATTATCACATTCAGTAAGCTATTTTACCATTAGAATAGCTTTAATTTCTGTTGTAACATCTGTATCATTTTTCTAATTGTGACTTCATAATCTTTTGTTACATTATTAGATTTTTCTTATTATGGCTTCATGATCATTCCTTACATCTATTAGATTTCCAGAATTCCTGGAAACAATAATTTACAAATATACAAGGGGACCCTTCTCCAGATCTTGCTGAAGCAATAATCTGTTGTGTTGTTTTGTGGTTGATGAGGGAAACCCACCCAGACACAGGGAGAACATATAAACTGCACACAGAAAGACATGGTCCAGGAATTGAACCCAAAACCTTCTTGCTGTGAGGGGAGAGCATTAACCACTAAGCCGCAGTGCTGTCAGTGAACATACACATGAACACACTGACAGTGTTCATTTAACACTATACAATTTACTGTGCACACATCCAGCCTTATTAGTTTATATTTCATGTAGTTGCTTCTCTCAAAATGTCTCTATTTTCTCTCAAAGCTGTTGGCACAAAATAAAGACATAATAAACACTTGTTTTTCTTTTTCTAAAGCGATAAATTGGTCAGTTCAAATTCAAAAAGTTAGCCCCACCCACTTTGAGACCAAACAGCAAATAAAATGAACAAGGGTTTTGTGAAGAGTGGAATTATATTGCAGACGTTTAGCTGGAATAACAGATAATTATTTAATTGAGGAAATAATATGAAATATATTGTTATTTCAACAAATGATACGGAATTTTGTATTTCATTTTTGTGATTTTGTTTGTAATATGAGAAATTAGATTTCTATTGGTAAATTTATTGCTAAATTATTTGCTACATGTACATCAGCTGAAACTCACTTTTTTCACTGTAATGGAATAAGGAATTGCTCTATTAAATTACAATTTAAAGTTATCACAATTTTCAAATCAACTATTTACCTTTTCAATTCAGTTTTATAGTTTTCAAAATTAAAAACTATTTACCTCTCTTTAAAAAGGGCATTTGCAAATCAATTCATTAAATTTGATATTAATTACAGTGTTAGTAATTGTATTTTTAAATGGACAATTAAATTGTAGTTAGGGGAAATATTTTTTAAAAATTGGATTGTTTTGGAAACTAGAGTGAGTGTCTAAAAATTCTATAAGAAACAAATACATACATGCAAGAGTTTCTTTATTATTATTATTAGCAGATTTGCTGTACAGTCAGTCATTGATTGCAATTCCAATAAATACTTCTTGATGTGGTCAAATGCTAATGGAACCTCTTTTACCTTTCACTTTCACCTCTAAACAAATATCTTTTTTTTATATGTGTATGTATATGTCTATCTAATCTATCCATCTATCCATTTCTGTTTTAAGTCCTCCAGAAAAGGTACAATAACAGTTGAGTAGTCTATTGTCTATGAATTGTTTTGGAAGTGTGCAGTGTTGTGTCTGTGTTATGTCATATGTGTCTATGATGTCTGCCATGTATTACTGATATGTGGTGTACTGTGGCATGTGTCTGTGCTCCCAAGACAAAAACAAACAAACTTTTCTGCCAGTCTTTGTACAGCTAACTTTGCTGCTGTCCTTGTTCAGAAATAAGTACAGAGTTGTTTATAATACAGCATATACTGGTGTTTTATGGCAAACCTGGCAACAATTCTTCATAAGCGCCATGTTTGGAGGAAGGAAGTGTTTATATCTTGGTTGGAGAAAATACAAACATACCATGTTTTGGTCCAGCTACAGAGGGTCACAGGCCTGGATAAATGGAGAGGGGTGTGTCAGGAAGGGCATCCAGCTTAAATCACTGCATGCTAGGAGGCAGATGATTTGCTGTGGCAACCCCAGAAAGGGAAAGCCTAAAGGAAAGACCTGTGTATAAAGTATGTTATTGCACTTATCCGACCCTGTGCAAATGTGTTTCTAGTTGTATTTTGAGAACCATACCAACCTTACACTCAAATTAAAAGTGTCAAGGGGAAAAAAAACATCTTATTAACCTCTTCCCTGGCCTGTACAGAAACAGATAAAGTATAGCCTACCTGTGATGGCGTCAGTGCTGAGGCCCCCGGGTCTGTCTCCTGGATTTACCACCGGCAGTATCATATCACTCATCTCCTATAACATCCAACTCAACTGATGGATTCTGGTCGACACAGTGAGGAAACAGTGTGGGGCCTGAGGCAAAGAGCTGCACTTGTGGCCCTCCCGTGGGGCTCTGAGCTCCAGCTGCTGCCCCCCCAAACATTACTCTAACCCCTCCTCACACTACTCCGGAAAGGCAGAGAGGAAACACTGGTGAGGATACATCTGAAAGAAATTGGGCATTGGAAATGTGTGACTGAGTTTTCATTTTTTCTGAAATTGAACTATTTTGCATCTTGAAAACACAAAATACAGAGTGTGAAAAGTATGCGAACCAACCTTCAACCTTCAAAGTATGCGAACCAACCTTCAATGCCTTCTTTGTGGTATTTATTTAATACTGAAGTGAAATCATGCTACAAGCACAGATAGTTGATTTATCATATTTCATTTCATTTATGATCCAGGAAAATAATTAAAAGCGTAACAACAGTTAATCAGGTCTGACTCAATTAAAAACTGTTCTGCAGCAAAAGGACAGACATACGACTCATAACAAGTTCACATATGCACAGAAACCTCACAACATTTTCACACAAATTCACACATAAAACAATTCATACTTGGTGTTACAAGTGTAGCCCTCAAGTAGAAAAAGTTTATATGGTTTTCTGAATTTTGATAAGCAATATGGTTCCAAACTTTAGTGTAAGTGTGGAAAAAAGGCCTCTGTCTAAAGGTTTACACTAATAAAATGAATTTTTGACACTTAATGTAAAAAAGAGAACTAATTTGAACAAAATGTGGATATTAGTCACTGAACAAAACAACAAAGTTCTTGTATGGTGAGCCAAATAGGGCAGTGACTTTGACTACCTTTAAATAATGAATGCATTTAATCACACTTCTTTATGGTAACATGGAATTTTCTTATTTCTTGCACATACCGGACATCAACACCAAATGCACCATTAGCTTGTTGCACTCCCATGCTAATGGCTTCACTCCCTTTCTCTAACATCAAGAAAAATAAGCAAGCTTCTCACTATGTACAGTAGCTCTGATCCTCTCACAGCTGACTGATGCACTCATGCACACGTTCAGAGAAGACTGAACGCTGTGTTGGGGTCATGCACGACCCACACAAGAGGAGAAAGATCCGCCCGGGGCTCAGGCGTGAGGCATGAAGAAGACACAGAGTCAAGCGTGCTCCCGTGCTGCTATGTGCAATGCAGAGGTAGAGGTGCTGTTTTGTATGTTTGATAAAATTTACTGCATGTTCAGCATAACATTAAAATTAAAAAATCTAAACAGTGTAGCTTAATTGCTACGTCAGTTCCGTACCACATTTTGAGCTTGTCTCCCACCTTATGGTCACTTATCTTCCTTAGCCTCTACAGATCTCAATTCCACTCCTAACCTCCATTCACCAAGTCTGCAATGGCCACAAGTGTTTTAATCAATAGGCTTTGGAAGCTTGAGATCTAGTGTTGTACTTGAGAATGCTCCAAGACATTTTTAAAAGCCTGTCTTTGAATACATCCTGATTCTGAATTGTCCTCATCTAAGACACGTAATTGGGTAATTGAATGCAACACTTCTGAAAGACATGGGATCACACGCGATACTTGCAGAGGTCACTTATAATATATGTTTCCTATAGAGCTGTACCCTTGGGTGCTGTATTGATGGAGGCAAATGAAGAAATTGCCTATGGTCCCGAGTGGAAAGGATGCCTGGTAGCCTGTCCAATTTAAAGCTATAACGACCAAAATCCATCCTACCTGACCAATTGCAGCCTTATTTTCTGAAAAAACGTGGTCGATCTTGGTCTTAACTCATGTCCAAAAGTCATTAAAATCCGTGCGTGGTGTCTTTTTCCGTGATTTTGTTATGATCCTCACCATAGAGCTCCCTAACAGGGCTTGAGCTGCAAATGCATTGACTTTAAATGAAGCATTGACTTTAAATGCGTCACTGGAGTCAGGGTCTCTGCCTCTGGGCCCAAATGACCCTGAACAAGAAGGTCTTGTCGTGTAGGGATAATGTATGTCTGTTACTAAACCGATGTTAGTGCTAGTGTTGAATATGTAGCAGTGAGAGCGGTGTCAATCATCCGTCACAGTCAGATGGTTTTTCTGTGAGTGACTATTCCCTATAATGCGCTACGACAATCTCAATCTTAAATGGCATTCATTTTTGTCATTTTGTTTTTCATTTCTTGTATAGACCCTTCCAAGAATGACGTTATTAGAAAAGTTGTGCGCACAGCCTGGTACTGTGATTAACGTTCTGTCCCAGGGAGCAAAATAAAAATATTAATTTAGACATTTCTGGGTACAGTCAGTACCAGTTGCTAAAGTGAACTTATAAAAGTAGGATTTGTGGTGACTGAATTAAATCTGAGCATACAATGTCAAACTTTTATGGTCCGCCACATTTCTATTTGTCCTGCGTAACATTAAAATTAAACAATGTAAATTACTTATCCATTAGCTTGTATGCTAATTATAGACGTTAATTGCAATGTTACATTAAACGGCTAAACGCTAATGTTATGAAACCAGGCTCTGATATTACTCAGATGAGGTTGAGCGCTTGTCAGTTGCCAAACCTGTCTTGATTATTCGTAATTTATGATGTTTGGTAGCTAGCACTAATTGCTCCATTAGAAATGTATTACCGCAGGGCTTTCAAGTCTCACACATTCACCGTGAGACATTCACCTCTATTACACACTCTCAGGCTCCAACATGGGAGGGTTAAACTGGCCCTGTAGTGGATCATGTGCGAGCGAGGTGAACAGAAAACCACCGCAAAGATGCAAGAGAGGGATCGACTCAGAGCACTGTAGAGCCATTTATGGACAAACATTTTTTTTTAAAAATAACATGTTTTAATACGTAGAGGACAGCTGTTTAATCTTTTACATTGTGACAGGAATTATCAGTGAAGAAACAAGCTGAACTGTGATTTTACTACAGAATTCTAAATTTGAAAATTCAATGGATTGTTGTCTGTACTGTATTCATGTTCAAAAACAAAGAATAATACGACTGAAAAGCTCGACGTGACATCTCCAGATATATACTGCTATCTGAGAACTGTTTTATAAAACTCACTCAGAAAAGTGTGGCTTCTACCTGGAGTTAGTGTTTATACAGTATATAGGAGCTGGGGCTTAAAGCGTTCTATAAAGAGCAGTCTGAGCTCATACAACTGAGCTAATGCTAACGTTAATGCCACAGAATGAGCCACGCTAATGCTGTGTGTTGTAACAGTCAGTATATTACTGTTGTAGTACATAACAGCACCACTTGATGGCGCCTCTTTTATTTGATTGTAACGTAAGGTCACAGTTCACATTAATACAGTAGTAGCACTCTGGACTCCACCATGTGTAGACGCATCTCTGTGCTCTACTCAACCTCTGTAACGAGTGGTAAAGGAAATACGGACTATACTCTATTTTAATGTATGGCTAATAGACTTAGCGACGTGGACACCTGGCTTTGTATGGTTTCTCAGTTTACAATAAAGTACCAGTGGAATTCCATAAGTTGTTCTCTTTCAAGCTATCTCGGAGCACATGTTAATTGCTATTGCTAGCGCTCTCCTCCAAACTACCACCACGTTACAGTGTCAGCAGTCTGTTATGGTCGAGCCATGATTTAATCAAGTCTCAATAAATAAACATTTACAATGTATATATAAAGAATTAAACTCACATTGATATTACCGTATAGAGGCATTAACGTAACGATGTAAATAGATTAGCCTATTATAGGTAGCTAACGTTAGCTAGCAAGTCTTACTTATGCACACATTTGTATCGTTTGTCCTCTTATATACTTCTGTGTCTTTATTAAGTAAAATTTAAAACATATATTCAGCTTTTGTTAGCATATTTGTTGTACACAAGACCACACAGCCTTTCACTGAATTTGTCATCAATGGTTTGTTTTCCCCCATGGTAATCTCGGATGTGACGTTTTAGTGAGACCTCCCAAAGTTGCTGACTGTATCTATAGCTACCTTTATGTTTTTATTTTAGTAGAATATCACAAACTGGACCATTTTGCCACCTCAAAATACTATAATATATGACAAACTGAAATTTGGAGCTTACCTTAAACTTGTAGGGCTGAGTTTAGCGTTAGACCGTTAAACATTACATCTTGTCACTTTTTTCGTGTTTTACTTTGCTTCCCTTTTCCAATAAACAGTTTTTCTTTAAGCGTTGTTTTTTCTGTGTAAAAAGACGTATTTTGAAATTAGAGCCCTTCTTTAACTTTGCTCAGTATGGAGAACTAAAATGGGTAAAACTATAAATAGATAAATGTATAAATAAATAAATACATTCATACATAATTGCAAACATTTTGGACTTTTTTTTTCCTTGAAAGTTGTGGGGGAAAAAAGTTAATTTATGAAAATTATGAGCAAATTTCAAGGAAAAATCTATACCCAAAACATATGCAATTATGTATAAATGTGTTTATTTAATATTTTTATTTATTTATTTAATTTGTCAGTTTTGGTCCTCCATACCCCAGCAGCCATTATTCTGCAGCCAATTAGAGTTTCCCTTTTAACAGATGATTCCTTTCACAATACACCATTAGATCATTACAGGGGTTTCTTTTAATCCAAGGGGAAAAAATTGGGTAGTTCAAACAAAAGTCATAAGCTTTCATATTTTATATAAAGCTCCCTTTGGTTGGTTTACCTCACTTGTCAACACACAGTTATTGCCTGCAGTTGATAAATAATAATAAGGAAGTGGTGGCTATGTTTATTCTGACAAATAGTGCAAAATGGTATCTGCTGTATATTCAATCTATTTTTTTCCTTAAAAAGTACAGTATAATACAGTATATTGTACTAATTATGCTACAAAATCTCTCTTTTATCTTAACTAGCATTTAATTCAGTGTTCATTTTGTAGTAATTATGTAAAATGGGCCAGTCCTTTAGCATAATTTCTGCATGGTTTGCTTATTCTCCTCACATGGTGGCACAGATGAATTATCAGGATTACAGTCATGTTTATTCAGTCAAACCCAAATGTACACACAGCCTGGAGAAGGAGCACACACTCACTCTGGTGTCAGCTCAGATAACAGAGAGTTAATGTGCAAAACGTGATCAGCCTATACTACTATACTACACTATAACATACAGTACTAAACTAACACACCAAATGAGCCCAATATAATATTAGTATATAATATCTAAATATAAGTATAGGTTTGTTGTAATGTTTGTAGTAGAGTTCACAAAGACTGCTTTACTGTATTCTGAACAAAGTAACTCTGACAACAAAAACACTGAAATAGTCAGCACACACTAAAGAATTAGTTACACAAACAAGTGACATCACATTAATTAGGTTAAAGCATATTAGGAAAAGTTGACAATGACGGTTAAATATCCCCTATTATGCTGAATTAACCCTATTTTTAACTAAATTATAATGTTGTTTCCTAAGGAAGTGTATTGTGTTCACCTGGGGAAAAAAAAAATCAGTTTTTATGGGTAAAATCTTTTTGGTTTTTATGAGAAAAAGTCATGTTTTTGTGAGATCATACCATCAATATTATTTAATGACTACAGGATTTCCCAAATGCGTCAGGCCTAAATAAAATAAGACCTATTAAACTGAATAATTGGGGCATTTATGTGCTTCTGTATACACCAGCTCTCTAACATTGTGAGCTAAAAGCATGTTTGAAATGGACATTACTAATTTATTTATTTTTAGCATTACAGATTTATTTTTGTCATAAAAACACTTCTCATAAAAACAGAACTAATTTTACTCACGAAAACAAAACTAAATACTAAATTAAACTAAACATTTCTAAGAATTTTGACGCCAATCTCTGAATGTCACCCACTGGTCGGCTTACGTGTACAGAGCAGGGTTGAGAGGACGGGCTGCTCTGGTCCACGAAGTTGCCACCGGGGTTTCTTCCGGAGATCTCGTCTTCATTCCTTGGGTGCATCCTCCAGGGAAGCTCAATGTGTGTTAGCCGCCAGTTGGGTGATCTACAGACACAGGATAAATATGGGGGGCCTTGTTTGGTCTGGTCTCCACTTTTCTAACCCATCTAGAAAAGGTTTGGATTTCCTAAGCCTAAGCTGGCGTCAAAGTTTAAGAAATACTTGGTGATGACCTGTGTATTAAAATAACTTGATACAAATTATGAAAACAAAATCAAAGCATCATCTCAAACATAGAAAAAGCAAGGATCAGAAAAAGTTAGAAGTCAGAAGTGGGGCACCCAGTCATCGTGGGGGATGGGAGTCCCACAAGGCACATAGCTTTGAGGAGACAACCTCCTGGATGTTTCACTTAAAGCAGAACTCAGTAACTTTTTTACCTTAAATAAACAGTTTCAGAGTCCGTGTGATGGTTAAATGAGTTGGTGTGGGGTGAACCTTCATCTCCTTCTGGTGTCTCTGGGTCGAAAGTGACACTTGCAACAGTGAGCACCATCGACCCAGTATCGCAGAAGTTTCGGGTCTCACGAGAAAGCGGCACTTAGCAAAAAGTGATGGCTTTATTTTATTTATTTTTTTTTTTGTTGTTGTGGCAGATTGGCAAACGGCGGAAAAAACTTTGTATGGATATGAAGAGGGGAAACCAAAAGTAAAGCCGAGCTAGGAATCATAATAGGATTCAACTGGACTTGTGAGTGTTTACGATAGTGCTTTACTCTGAACTGTAGGGGGATCTCTATAGAAGAAAATGAGGCAAAACAGCAAAGAAATGAGCACTGAGTTCTGGTTTATGAAGATATCTACAACTGCCCAAAGACAACTACAACTGGTAGGGTGACCACCTGTCCCACTTTTGGTTGCAATGCACAGCCATTTAAGCATCTGTACCTCCATCCCACTTATTCAGATAATGTCCCTCTTTTTACTGGTGCTCAGTGTATCTTGTAAAGAGTTACATTTAAGGTAAGAACAACAAGGTAAGGTCATTCTGATCATGTCAGTGCCTGAATTGCTGTCACTACAAAGCAATTCGCTCATTTATCTATCTGTTTGCATCATGATCCATCCTAAATAGTCATTTTATGCTCTGTCCATTCCTCACCGTTGCCATCAGGAGAGGTCAGACACCTAATCTAAGCATTCTCTGCAAAGTGAAAATAACAGCTCCCCAAAAGGTTTCCATACATATACATTATAGTTATAAAATGTGAAATACTATGTCCAGGATTATTTTAAAAAGCTTAAACAAGTATAATATAGGACCTTAAAATATATTTTTTTCTAAATATCAGCCTTGTCATCTTGAATAAAATAAAAAATAAAGTTATGAATTAGACTAGCTTTGTTTATGCAAAAAGTGCATGCAAATATCAACTGACCAGACCGAGAGACCAGAGGCTGTCATCTTTAGAATCTATAATATATGCTGTTCATTTTGAAGTGAACAACCAAACTAATTCATTGACATGCACTGGCTTCCTGCAAAGTCTTTTTATTTGCTTTTCGTAACTTTATATTTTTTTCGCCATCAAAAACAATGTTAGGACATAGAGACAGGTTTCTTTTCCATCCTTAGTACCGTTTTCCTTGACAGTGATGGATGAAAACCCCTCTGTAGATCATGTTAAACTCTGTGTACTAAGATGACAGCTCACCTGAAGGGCCTCCCTGTGACTCTGTACTAACAATACAGTATTTACCATTTAAAGCTTGTTTTATTTTTATCTGCTCTACTGTACTAGGCACAGTCGGGATCAAATCAATCTGCAGTATACTGTCACTCCACTGTAAAATACAAGTGTGCCAGTTTCGTCAATACTGCAGCAACGCAGCTTGATCCAAGGATGTCAAGGAATAACTGTCTTGTCTACTGGGCAGAAATACAAGCTGATTGTAGAGTAGTTTAGTAGTGGTAGTAGTAGTTGAGTAGAGTAGTATTTTTAACAACTATAGCGTGATTTTGGGTGCATAAGAACATTATGTAGTAGAAATGTAGATATACACAGGATGCAAACCTATGCCTTTTAAGTAATAAAAGTAGTAGTCTTGACCTGTAGCAGAATTGGACATCATATAATCACTTATTAAGGCATGTTTTGACCTCCATAAATAAACCCAATTTAGTTTAACATGTTTAGATTTTAAATATTTCGCAATATCATGTCACAAAATAAACCCTGGACTTTATTCAGTGACTGTCTGGACTAAGAATGTAGTGTGTATTTTGATTTGAATTTCAGTGTCTCTACCTGTACTGGCCTTTATTTCACAATTAAAGTGTAGTGATGGTATAGTATATATTCTATACAGCAGTAACCTGGAGACTAGAGGAGATGTGTTGGTAAAGAGTTTAGGAGCTAAGAAAACCTCAGTTTTATCTGTTCCACATACTGTATGTTTGAATGGAAAAAGTATATTTTTCTATTAAACATGTCATGATATACTGTAATGACTTACTGAGACTCAGGCAGAGGCTGAGCTTCTCTTGTGTAACCTGGAAATAAACACTTCACACTAGACGAATAAAAACGGTTTTGATCAGTTTCCTGGAGAAATGGGACTGAAGATAGTCAGAGTATTATCTTCATGTAAACATAGAGTCTCTCCACCTGACCACTGAGACTTTTTTAGGGAAAGGGGTTTTAGGAATGTTTTTTTTTTTTTCCAAGATAGTTTGAGTATGTCTTTCAAAAATTAAGAAATTAAACGTAAAAGATAATTCTTTCCCTATTTACTCTTATGGTATAAGTTGAATCGTGTACACTGCAAATCACCTGTGGCAATCAAACTACAGTAAATCATTGCTTCAGTTACAAGACACTAAATTGAGCCTCCAGACAGAGACCAACCAAATGTCTGTTGGACAGCACCTCTGTGTCCTGTCGGCTAAAAATAAACTAGTGTTCCCCTTCAAAAGCTAAACTTTGATGCTGCGTAGCATACGCTATGGGAAATGTTGTTTGTTGGACCAGTGGTGAAGCTCGTGTGTCAAACACGCCAAAGAAATTTGGCCTGTTTATATACCTCATGCTCAATCAACAGCACCTGCGAGATTGGGCGCACCTGGTTGATTGAGCTGGGAGGTATAAAAGGTACGTGACTGGGAGAACAGTCTCCAGGTCAGTTTGTCTTCAGACTGCTGTGTAGAGCTCTGTGTGAAGTGTTTGATAAAAAGAGAGAGAGAGAGAAAAAAAGAGAGTATGTTCCTCCCTGCCAGAGGCAGCTGGGAGAGGACAATTTACACGAGTTCTGCTTTGAGTGTTTGGGGGAAGAACACGCAACCCTTGGGCTAGCGGGGGAGTGCGAGCCCTGCAACCTTCTGCCAATCAAGGTCTTGCATGCTCGTCTCGCTTTTTTCAAAGGGCGGAGCGGCACTTCCCGGCTGCGATCCTGGGGGTCGCGTGTCGAGCTGGCGGAGGCGCCGGGATCAGAGGGCTCTCTGTCCCTTGTGCTTCTGCCAGACGAGGACGAGGCCGATGCATGGGTCAGATGACACCTCCTCCCTGGACCCCTCTGCCGCTGCCTCATGGCGCTCCTCCCGCTCTCAGGTGGAGGTTGAGGAGTTGCTCGAGGTTGTCACCAGGGCAGTGGAGCAGCTCAGCATTGGCTGGCCGCAGGGCCAGGGATCCCCCAAACGCTCAAAATTAGACGACAGAGACGTCATTAGACAGAGATTTCTGTCGAGTGGCCAGGTGGAGAGGCCTCAGCGGCGGTCTCTCCCCTTTTTTTGATGATCTCCATTAAGAGCTCTCTTGTTCCTGGAGTCATCCTTATTTGTCCTGCGTCTAAATCCCTTTGGCCTGTTTGACACACACGTTTCACAACTGGTCCAACAAACGACATTTCCCATAACGTATGCCGCGCAGCATCTCGTTCCCGCTTTATCGGGGAACAGGGTTACACTCAGTGACTCGAGACGTTTTATGACTACAACCTATTTCTTCTCAGAACTTAGCCTAACCTTGATCAAGGACACTGAGCGACTGATGAAGGAGAGAGAGAAGAGGTGCGATAGTCTCCTCCTCAGTGAGTTCAGTTCATATTAAGAGCACTGTAGTCATTTAGTCTTCGGCCCCAGTTGTCCCAGCTTCCTTCAGGCTACAATTACCTGAACAACTGTTTCCAATGGAGAGCTTTTATGAAAGAACAGCAGGCTGCTCAGACAGAAGGGAAAGCTTTACTTAACATATGTCCTTTAGCACACAGCCTGTTTTATTTTTTATATACATCTTCAATTTCACATTCCAAAATACAAATCCATATGTAACCATGGAAAGACACAGTGAGTTGTTCTGGGTTGACACACTTTTTGTTGCAGCACTATGAGCTGATTGGCAGCAGTGCAAAAGGTGCTGTTGTGGTGTTGTTCCTCTTCTCTTTTGGGGCTGTTGGCTGCGTGTTCGTCCTGATGTGGGTCTGTAGTTTTCTGAACTTTGCCATGGCTTAAAGTGTTGCTGTTCTTGTCGCGACAGGGCAGTAATGTGGAGATCCCCATGAGGCATATGGAACCGCAATAACCTCTTCTTTGACCCTGCGTTGAACTGTTTGGTAGCAGATGTTAATTGGTAGATGAGTAACTGTTACGCAGGATTTCAACTGAATGTTACAGTGCAGCGGATAGACAAAGTACTTATTTACATAGTATAATTATTAAAAAAAAACAACTTATAAGTAAATGTTTTAGTGTCTTCTAGTAAATAAAAAATTACTCTTTTCTTTATTTCGATGTTTGTATTCTTTTGTGACACTTGTGCACTGTGTAATAGGCAACCCCAGTAATTTTCCAAAACTAAATTTGAGCATAGTTTTAGCTCTAAGCTTTGGGTGAAAGTACGGTGGCCCTGAGGTACAAAACAAAATTACAATTAAAAACTAAACACTTTTACAAATACACGCAAGACTTTTACAAATTCACGAAAAACTTTTACAAACACACGAAACACTTTTACAAATACACGCAAGACTTTTACAAATTCACGAAAAACTTTTACAAATACACGAAACTCTTACAAATTCACACAAACTTTTACAAATGCACGAAAACCTTTTACAAATACACAAAACATAAATACAAACCCACAAAACACAAATACAAATATTCAAAACATTTACAAATTCACAAAACACTTTTACAAATTCACAAAACACTTTTACAAATTCACAAAACACTTCTACAAATACACAAAACACCTTGTTTAGTTTTTAATTGTAAATTTGTTTTGCACCCCTGGGCCACTGTATGAAAGTCCCAAGGTGGCGGTTTTGGTGAAAGTTTCACGTAAATCTTAAGGAAGTCTAATCAAACCATACTCGTTTGCTGCATATTACACAAATGTATAGTTTGGTCATACATTAAACCTTAACTTTAACATCCAGCTATATGAGCATTTACAAGTAGTGTTTAAAGAAATCTGTTTTGTAGGTTATAAACAGTATTTGCAAGCAGGGAAGGAGCCCAAATGTAATAATAATAATTAAAAAAAAACACTAACATTGGTACCATGTATTTGTCACGTACAGCTGTGATCCACTGTCTCTGTTGCTGTCACTGTTCGTATGTCTCACCGTGACATCAAACAATATTAGGAGCCATATCTGACACCCATCTCTGTCCCGGACCACAAAATAACAGGTGCAGGCAATTCTTCTCCAGGAAGAGACAAGACACAACACAGATCATGCCACATTCATGACAGGAGAAAAAAACAAGTGCCTAGCATGTGGTGGCATGTCTGCAAGAAGCATACACAAACAGCTCTAGATATTATCCATTCAAGGACAGAGGATGCTTATATTACCTTAGAACTATATTTCACTTGAGAGATGTACAGCATGAAATTTAGAGAGAGCAGTAGAGATGGGAGGGAAAAAAAGCCATAAGCCTCCTCATTTTGAGATGAAGGTCTGAGAGCAAAAAGCAGTGCTACCTAATTGTATTTCCATATGTGTCTTTAGATATTTATAAGGCCCTGTAGAGGAAATGTAGGTTATTCGGGATGCAATCATTTTCCAAAAAACTTATAATAAGGTCATGATGGATGTAAATCATGTTTCATGCTCAATAGTCACCACTGCAAGAAATAATATGAAACAAAAAAGAGCTAAGAAAAGGCACTAAAAATATAAAGTGGAAATTGGGGTCCACTTGTTGCATAAGACATCATAAGACTACATATTTGCAGATGGTAGCAGCTTTTTACAGGAAATGCATGGGTCAAGTCTGTAAGGGACGATAATATTGAGGTTGTGTGTTCAATCCTCTGGGTGTAGTCTGCATGTGCTTCCTGAATTACTGTGAGTCCTCGCTGACTTCTTCCCTCGTCCATTACATGTCCTGTACAACCTCCACAACAAATAGACAAGTCAAGTTCACATCGACTGTGGTGCAGTAAGTGTCCGTCACTCCAAAAAAAACAAAAAACATATCGAGTCTTTTTTTCACAGATGATGGAGCTCTCATTCATAAAGCTGAACAAAGCAGATCACGCCAGACAAGAAGTCAGACCCGGCACTCTCTCTCTCTGCCAGTAAAGAAAAGGCCATTCTGCAAGAGAATCATTACATTATGATGAAGGTTATTTCCTTGCTCTTCATTCTTTGTTCTGAACTAAATATAGTGGGGATGGATGTATTCACTGTTGCAAAAAAAATCACCATTATTTAATTTACCGCTAATTGTATCATTTCATAACTGTGCCCTGGTAAGGACAGAGAAAAATCTGATTTAAACATGGTCCAAGATATGTTTTTGGCCTCTGAATAAAGGACAGCCTGCAGACACATACCTCAAACACAGAGCTGTAATCTAATGAAGAGAAATAATATAATAATGTCAGAAGTTTGTATTTGGCCGGTGGCTAACCCCTCACCAGGATTCATATGAAACACACCATGAAGAGCTGACCTTTAAAAGGCTCTTAATCATTGTGCATTTCTCTGTAAAATGAACTCCACACAATAATTACACTTACTAGGCAGCTGTCAAAATTCATCTTTTTGTGCAGTTATGCTGTGTGATAAGTAATACTGGAAACCAAATGTGTATATTTTATACTACTTTTTGCATAAATATGTACGGAAGCCATAAGCGGCCATGGATTCATAACTTTTTTTTCTCCCGTTATCTCGTTATAACGACTTTATTCTTTTGTTTTCCCGAGATAACGGCACTATTTTCTTGTTATAACAAGAAAACAAGGTGTTAAGCCATTCTCCATCATCTGAGCTAATACTTTTGGAAATATAGTGTACTTGTATAAGAATACTTTGTTAAAAGTCGAAGTACTGACTCAAGTAAAAGGAAGAAAGTACAGGCTCAGACATGTACTTTGATAAAAAAAAAAATAAATAAACAAATAAAAATAATGCCAGTGATATGATGTGGCTACATCTTTTTGATAGCTAAAAAAAAACACACTCAACATACAAAATAATATTATTTCAGAATGAGTGTGGTCGTCTGGTTCCCCAGTTTGTAGTGACCGGGAAACATGAATACTGAGGAAGACTTTTCTGTTGTGTTGTCATCTGTGGAGATTGACAAAGCATAGCATGGATGTGAGCAGAGCTGTAAAAAGTAACAACCCAGTTCTGACAATGTAAGAAGTAGAAAGTACAGATATTTGTGTTCAAATATAAGGAGTAAAAAGTCATCAGAAAAATAAATACTCAAAGTACAGATACCTCAAAAATAAACTTGAGTACAGTAATGAAGTACAAATACGTTGTTACTTCCCACCTCTGTGTTAACCTGAGAACAATAATAACCCAATAAAGCCATCATGTTTAATGCACACATTATAAACTTTATAGAAAAGGTAAAGCTTTGATTGAGTCATGAATAAGAGCTGCTTCTGTGACAGTGAACAAGCTTCTCATTCAGATCAGAATTTCAATGACACTACTTGGCACTTTATCATTTCTTAAATATGATTATATCTCATAATTGAATAGTGCCCTTTCTTTTGACAATGGAGTAAGAAGTGTTTTACATTTTTCTTTCATGAACGAGAATAAAACTTGACAAACAACAACAAAATCTGTCATTAAATAATTCAACTTAATGTTCTCAGTTTTATAAGAGGAGGAAAAATGTGTCTCTGTCTTTCATTATTTAAAACTATTCAGATTATTTCCAGTTTTAACACACTATATTTTAGTGTCCAAAACTGTTAATTAAATGTACTACTCTTGTCAGTACAAGGCCAAATTAAATTATTTAAAATAGAACTTATTATACAAAGTGCTAATTGCGAATGAGTGCTTTGTGATTTGTTGCCATGGTATTTTAATATTATTTTTATTACATTTTTTCAGAGGAACATGCTGGCATTCCTAGGCTATAAAAACTCCAATTTCTTTTGATGGTTTGAAGGCACACACACAGCTTATATCAAAAACACATCTGGGGTTGTGTTTAGTTTCACTTGCATTTTTTATTTTGTAGTAAAACTGGCATCTTATAAAAAAAAAATTTTTTTCTCTCAAATTCTGTTCAAAAAGTCTAACATGTCTGCACTTTGCTGCCCTCTGCTGGTCTCTTCACTTGTTTTTAAGGAAGTTGTGGAATTGTTGGGAAGGCTTTCTCTTAGTCACATAATGTTTTTAAAGGTTATAAAATGTGCAATGCTGTTAAAAAAGACAAATACACACATAATATTATCCCCTTTAAAGCAATACAGTGACTTCTGCATGTGTATTTGTTAACAAGCTAATATATACAACAATGATAACAGTAATAGTATCATAGGCAATAGTTTTAAGTAATGAAAAAGAATGACAGTGGTTTAGTTTGCTCGCTTTTCCTGTTTGTAAATGCTTTGTCCTTCCTCCTCTTCTGACAACACCCTCTTGGCTTTCCTCGCTGACATTGCTGTGCTGTTTTTTCTGAAAATGCAATGTCCAAATACTACACAGTGTTGCTTTAACACAGCCCTGACACTGTGGGTGGTTGTTGCGCGGCCCTCTGTCCAAGCCTCTCTCATTACTGGCCTTTTGTTTGTTGATGAAGGATGATCCCAGTGAATGGCAGCTTGTGTCATGGTGACCCACTGCATGACCATTAGGACTGCTCTGGTCCCGCCCCTCTCCATCTGTCCGGGCTGTGCTGGGCTCAGTAACAGTGGTCTGTCAGAGATCATGCTCCTCTTCTCTGCGGTCAGCCTGGAGTTAAACAGGCAGCATCTGGTCTGGATCTGAGGGCTGCACTTGGATGTCTCATTGATTTGTTTGGCTTTAAACAAAGGGTTTGTTTTATTTATAATCTATGGTGGCCCAGAGAGGACACACTGAGCACGGCTAGAAGTTTCATCATCTAATTGGAAGATTGTAAGAAAATATTTGCGGTCTTTTCATATTAAACATTGAAATTTGTGAAAGACAAGCTCAAGTGTCTCTGTGACTGATGATGAAGGAGGTCAAACTGAAAAAAAAAAAACTAATAATAATAATAATGCCTTAGTCCTATATAGTGCTTTTCTAGGCAGGGTTAGTGGGAGAACGTCTCTACCAACTGAGCTACTGCTGCCCCGACTATTCATATATTACTATTAATGTAGATGTAATTGAATATTTTTAATGTTCTTTTTTTTTTTCTTTTTTTTTTGTATTTAATGTAGAGTAAATGTTACGGTGGCCCAGAGAGCTCAACGAATTACAAAAGCTGAAACACACTTTACAAAAAGAAACTGCCACACGGCAGTAAAATGTAACAGTTGATATTGATATATTTTTATTTTACATTTCTATTTTAAAGGCAAGGATATTATTATTTATTTCGGTTTTACCATGAATTTGGCTGTAAATAAATAAATGCAGGAGAATTAGTATTTACAAAAAAACAAGTAGATAGTGTATTTGTATAACAGGACAGATGTTTGTTTTTTTGTTTTTTTCCTCGTCCACTTTTTTAAGAATCATGAACAAGGATGAGTGGAGTGGGTACGCATGGTATGACCAAAAAGCTCAAGGGGTGTGCAAGACAAAAAAAACACTGCTATAGAAGCCAGTATGAGCCATATCTTAATGACTGATATGGGCTGTATAAATGTAAGCAGGTGTTGCTCATATGTTTGAGTAATTGAACCATTGCTCCAGAGAAATGAAAAACCTTCTTTGCGACATTGAAACTATAAATCTTATTGGGCCCAAAACACATTGCACACTGCATTGATCAATAGCTCCATATTATTAGCAGGGGGAAATATGACAGTGGCACACAGACACAGGTAATTGTGAGGATTGTGTTAGTATGAGCCTGCATTGATCTGGTTTATGTAACTGTCCTTATCGATGAGAATATTAATAAATGATTGTTTTTACTGCAGCAAACAAAAGTTAAGCCCTCACAGGGTTTCAGTATTGAGTCAGTGGGGAGTCTGCAACAAAAATCACTGCTGTGTTATCTTCAGTTGAAAAGTTGATTATTATATGCACATTAATAAGGCCCCAAAGTTTCCATGGAGCATTAAAAAGCATTATAAGTCATTAAATTAATTTAGTAAAAATGAAAGCCTTAAATGGCAATACAAAACATAACATTTTATCCCGACAGGCATTACAAATTTAAAATGGTTCTGAAGTAAAATTGCTGACATTATTAGTTTTATTTGTGAATATAAATATGTACATTTAAATAATAATTTACTGTTATATGTAGCCTACACAAGTTTGCTTCAGGTGGGACCAAATTACCCAAACATCGGATTTTGACTTTCAACATTATCGGTGCTTTATGAACGGTATTTTACAATACTTGAAAACACATTTTTGTGGCATTAAAAAGGGCAATAAAAAGCATTAAATGATACCTGCAGGAACCCTGTATATGCTCTATAGACCCTTCCACAAGTGATTTATTCAGACCAGTATTAGCGTTCTTTCCCATTTATTTTTACAAACGAGAAAAATAAAAACATTAAATCGGGCGTTTTTAGACAGCAGAAACTAATGGCTGTTGTTTATATATTTGTAAAATTTTACTTTGGTTATTAGCACCCATATCTGAGTGACAGGCATGAAACCAAAATTAAGACAGCCTTTAGAGATCAGAAACCTATGGCGTTGAGTGATAATATGCCTCGTGAGAGTAGCATTAGTCACAGCGGAAGAAAATTGTAAACATACAAGCCTTGAAACTACTGCTTTAACTGCTTTGGCTTTTTCATTTGACTAAAGCTGTAGATAGACAGGAAATTAGGAAGAGAGACAGAGCAATGCACTTTGGTCTGCAGAGATGTGCCATAGAAAAAGTAATCCTCGCCCAAGCCACAAGCACCAGACGTGCATCATGAGAGTTCCACACACCTTATTCTGACATTTTATAAAACAATGTCTTGAGACAGTTTACAAAGTAGCAAAGAAAACAAAACCTGAGTTAAGACAGCAGGGAGGACAAATCCTCTTTTAATGGGGTCAAAAACATCACACTTAAGAAGAACAAATGTACAGACTCTACACAGCTGGCCTTTAACCTGTGAAACAAGAGAAGCGGTGTGTAAAATAACTTTAAAATAACATGAAGCTTTATGTGAAAGTCCAGCTTTTACAATAATAGATGTCTGACCTTTGAGTAAACAGAGGGAGTTAGAAAACAAATGAACCACATGCAGCAGCAGTATACTGTGGAGTCCCAGAGCAATAACCTTCAAAATATTCTATAATATCTCCCATACTCATTTTCAAGAGCTAATACTGGTCTTTTCTATTGATATTCTTAGCTTTGTCCACAGTTGTTGGCCAAACTACACTTTGTTTGAGAGAAAAGAG
Source organism: Bostrychus sinensis (assembly GCA_020698575.1). Classification (NCBI taxonomy): domain Eukaryota; kingdom Metazoa; phylum Chordata; class Actinopteri; order Gobiiformes; family Eleotridae; genus Bostrychus; species Bostrychus sinensis. The sequence continues at coordinate 27,419,326 of CM036254.1, read as the reverse complement.
CATGGTAAAATAGCTAATTAGCACGGCTATTAGCAACATGAAGCTAACAGATAGTACATACATGACCTGACACAGTTTAAGCGCTGAAGTTATTAGTGCGCTTCCTGGAGATGGTGTTTTTTTTTTTTTGTTTTTTTTTTCATTTCTTCGTAAAGCAGTGAAGCCAAGTGTTTTCAGTTCTAGAGAAGGGCAGAGCCTCAGTATACAGGATTACTTAAAATGCATGAAAGAAACCAAATACAACTCCATGTATGTTTTTGAGGATGAAACAATATTATAACATGGTAAAAATCATTTTAATTTAAGCTGGAATAAAGATGATTTACAAATAAAACTGGGTCTCTACTTACATTACTACTACATAAACTACTGTTTAAAAACACATTTATGGGTAGTAAATCTGACTTTAGACCAGGGCTAAATGAGGTTGGCCATCTTATGTGAAAAGCTACAGTGGACATAGGAGAGACAGAGATGCATGCATCAAATCCCTTGTGGTTTAGATGTACTTGAGAGAGAGCAGAGGTTAAATTGCAGCTTAAGTTGGGTCATCACCTTGAATATGAGGACATGAGGAGAACATGTAAGTGGCATGGGCGTGCCATGAGGGCAAGCAAGGCAAGCAGTGCTTGACCAATCAGATCTAAAAACCGCACAGATTAAAACTATAATGAAATTAAATCGCTATCTCTTCAAACATTTCATTTTGCCGTTCACCATAGAGAATCAGTCAATTACCTGCTTCCAGTCACTGTGTACTTTTCTGCACCCTGCTGGCCACTCCAGGTACTGTTTGGGTACCTAGGTTGCCTCTCTGTCACTCATTTCTGTCATTTTCTCCTTCGTGGAGGTGGAGTCATGGTGCACTGTTTTTGCCTGGGTCTTGTCAAGCAGAGGGCCAGCAGCTTGTTTTGGAGGTTCGCGCATGCGTGCTGTGGTCAATCTCAGGCTCAGTGACAGAGATCTCTGGCTGAGAGCAGGGGGCGATAAGCAGCGCACTGTGCAGCTTACAGCCCCATACATTACAGTGCGCCATGTTAGACAACAAAACTTTCCACAAGTATCCGCAGCTAGCCAAAGTGTTTAATGGTACGTTCACACCGGATGCGAATCTGGCGTCGAATTCGCGTCATTCGCGTCTAGTTGGACACGTGACCATTTTCAATTCACTTGCGAATAGAGCAAACTCACTCACGCGAATTGTTCTCTTCATTCGCGTCAAATGAGGGCATGGCTGCTAGGGCTACTCCCAAATGAGCCTGTCTGGGTTTGGTCACCTGTGTCCCATGTGGCTGCAGGACCTCTCCCCAGGACACTACTGCTGTACTGCAGCATTAACCCCAGAGACAGAGCTGAGAGACCTGGGGTTATTTCTTGTACATTAGCTCTCTTTAGTGGTTTTGGGGTCTGGTCTAGTCACAGGCTCTGTATTTTCTGTTGTTCTGGAGAGTGCAATAACTACTAATATAACGAGCACATCTCAATACGCTATTTTGGTAAAGTTAACCCCCCTTTATATTTAATTGTATTTATTTGTGTGTTCTTGATGTCAAGATGATCAGAGTGAGCCTCTGTCACAGGCTTGTATCACAGATAACAGCTATAACCACAGTCACACAAAGCATAAACAGCCATATTTATTTTATTTTTATAGTGTTTTCTGTCAGGGCTGTTTTTGTTTCCTGTCTTCATAAAAGTAGAAGAGCTGCTGCAGGCTGCAGCTTTTATCTCCGGGTTCACTCTGACAGCCTCGATGATTGTTTTGCTGGATCTCCGAGGCAGGGATCTCCTCCTGTTACGTCGTACGTAACCATGTCACTGCTACAGCAGGTCCCTGATTGGTTAACGTGCTGCGAATGTTCGCAGAAGTTAAAATTTTTCAACTTCCGCAACCAGAGCATCCACCGATTCGCGTCTTCGCCTATTCGCGGGACTCGCATGTCAAACGCTCAATTCGTGTGATTCGCGCCGCGCTATTCGCGGGATTTGCTTGATTCGCGTCGCGCCATTCGCGCCACAGGACGCTTGTTCGCGCCGGAACGCGGCTTTCCATAGACTTAACATGGTAATCACTCGCGCCTGACGCCTGATTCGCGTCCAGTGTGAACGTAGCATTAGGCTTCTTTTGAGGTTTTATTATAGTGAAGCAGCATTAACAGTGCACTAGTCTTGTGTTGATCTCAGCATGAGTCCTGATGAACAGACCTCCCTCATCTGTAAGGCTGTAACCTCACTCATCCAGCCATCTTCATTTTCATACTTATGAATTAAAGTTAAAACAAAAACTTAGGGTACATTCTTTGATAAGGCGACAGAGAAGGCCAGCTTTGTGAAAAAAAATGTTGTAATGACATTCTTTTGTATACAAACAGCGTTACTAATAGTAATTATATAAAAAGTGTGTGAGATAGTTTGAAACAGCCTACTACACAAACACTGGTGGGATTGCATTTAAGTGATTTTTAATTCAATTTAAATTAAATCAAAATGTTATCATATAAAACGTAATGAAGTCAAGGTGTTTGCTTGCCTGCTTGAAACAGTCACCGCACGCTACTGGTAAATGGTATGTTGGGTTAAACAAGGACACAGAGGACCTATACCACATAAGTGAACACATATAATATAAAATATACAGCCAATGCCATTCCAAAAAAGCTGACAATCAATATGTGAAGCCCACCATTCACTGATAATATGTATTACAGTTTTTCCCCATCGGTTTGGCTCATTTCTTGAAACAGAAATTACATTCTCAAAACTCTAAGATCATTTGGCAAAACAGTCTTACAGTTCAGCACAACACTATAGCTCACCTGCAAAAGCTCATATCTCTCCCAAAACTGTACACTCATACTTCAATCTAAATCCCTTTCCCATTTAAATAGTCAGTGCCTCCAAAATGGCTATAATCCTTCTCAATTGCTTTGGCTCATTTCTTGAAACAGACCAGACGTTCTCAACATTCTTGGTGCTTTTACCAAAATTTATCTGGATGGTTGATCACAACAACATGGTTCACCTGCAAAAGCACATATCTCTCCCAAAACAGTTCACTTATGTGTCAAAACTACATTTCTTTCTAATATGAATAGTCAGTGCCCCCAAAATGAATCGTCCCCTTGACATTGTGTAAGCACGTCAAAATGTTTAGATGTTTTGTCACTATGGCAGAGGACCAGCTAACACTATACAGAAAACAAGGATTTTAGCCTCCAAGGTTTGACATCACAGATTGCACTCATACTACAAAGGAAATTATAACTATTTTTATTCACACACATAAAGTAAGTTCCATACATATGTAAAAAGAAAATTTACATTACAGTAATAAACTGTAATACAGTAGCAAACACAATATCAAAAACAAGGAATTATTCAGTGGTCGCTGTCTTCATTCTCCCGCTCTTGTCCACTGTCTTCACCCTCCTGATCATTCACACGCTGCTCTCTGTCTGGCCACATGTTCTCGTCCACATCACAGCGGATATTTTCTCTTGCGATGCAACGAGGGAAGAAACAGCGTGCATGCCGCAACCATCCCCTACATTGATCTCCTGTAATCACTTCACACGCAGCGTTCATAGCATGGAGCAGGGACGGCTGATCCTAAGAGTGATGCTCATACACTCTCCACCTCCAAGCAGAGAAAAACTCCTCAATAGGATTGAGGAAAGGAGAGTAAGGTGGCAGTGTAGCGCAGGCAACATAATATTTGGGTTTTTGTATTGCATTGTAGTGTTTGTGTCCTTTTGTTTGTTTACCTGTTCAGCTGATCTCCGCAGTCAGCTGACGGTGCCTGCTAATTGCCCTGATACAAGGCACCTCATGGGGCGTGGGCACGAAAAGAAGGGTGAATAGTGCTTGCTGGACGGGCTGGAGAGGTCAATAGGCCGTTTCCCTGGTATTTTAACGGGTTTTTGAGCCAGCACCGTACTCTGGACTAATGCTGACCGCCTGGACAAAGCACAACTGAGGCCGGTGAGAGCGCTCCAATTATTACCTTTTTATCGCGGCATTTCGAAGTGCCGGCGCGGGAGCGCGTCTCCGCTGCAGCTTCGCATGTTCCTCTTTCTCTTTTTTTGGAGGACTTAAAGACTCAATTTTTGGGATTTATTTCGGGATTTGACTTTACGTTTGGGATGTATACATACCTTCTTTTGAATTTCCTTTGGATTATATTTTTGGAGACCTGGCTGCGGATACTATATATCATGAACTAACGCGCATCATGAACTAACGCGCATTAAAGGACCTGTAAGCAATTCTTGGTCAGGGTGTATATTGTCTGCTTTGGGCATCACAATTATAATAATTTTTGGAGAGTTAAATTGTCTCTGCCTTTTGGTATTTTGGTTGTTAATTTTTAAAAGGGTCAAGACAAGGTAAAAAACAGTAGCACTGGTAAATTGTCACTATTTCCAGACCTTTTCTATTGGTAACTTACTTGCACTGTTGTGTGAGTGTTACAGTAGGAACTCCATGACCATCTTTGGATGAGTTGTGAACCACGCCCTGATGAGCGGGCCACGGTGAAAATTGACATTGTCCCACAAAATGACATAAACTCACCTCTCTCATTTTCAGGGATCAAGTCGGCAAAAAGGTGATCCAAGAAGATGAGGAGCTTCTGCGTGTTGTATGGGCCAAGACTGGGGATGTGAGTGGCCACACCATTCTCAGAAATGGCAGCACACATGGTTATATTGCCTCCTCACTGACCAGGGACATCCACCGTGACCCAGTGGCCAATAATATTACGGCCACGTCGTCGGCCCTTGGTCAGGCTGAAACCAGCCTCAGCGACAAACACAAGGATGTGAAGGGTGTCGTTTCCCTCCAATGCCATTATTCTCTACAATAGAGTACAGAACATCTAATCAGTTGTGATGGAAATTTTAGATTGAGATACTTGACAAAAAGGCAGTGTCTGATTCAAACAGCAAGTTGTCTTTATTTTACTTGTGCACAAGGAGAACACAGCACAAAGGAGAGATGCAGAGTGTCCTACCCCCCCTTAGCAGAAGGTAGTTTTTATACCAACCTACACAGGAGAGAGTACGTGTCCCAGAGTCACAAGCATATCTGAAGACTTTTGCTCTAATCTTTAAGAAGACGCCATGTCTTAGCCTCGTGTGCACTAAGACACAACATCCCTTGGCCTTACAGCTGCTACGCATGCCATTGTCCTGTACAGCACTAAGCTCAAATAATAGAATAACAGTAGGATAACACAGAAATTAATGAATTTCCAACACACAGTCATACAGAAGAGTCATATACTACAGTTACAAACAATTACATAGGAATGTTCTATGTTCTCCTCCGCAAGTTCAATATACTACTGGCTACTACTCCAGTGGTTCCAAACTAGTGATAGGCCTACGAGGAAGTACTGCAGGGGGTATTTGATAAAAAGGGGAGTGGGAAATACTGATGACTTACTGAAATGTTACAGTAAAAACTAAAGTATTAGATTTGATTGGAAGACAACAAAATAAGGATGATAATTGTATCATACAGTAAACTGTTGAAATTGTTGAAGTCAGATAAAGCAAATACTGATTCTGAAATCAGGTAAAGGGAAACTGAAGCCAAATAAGTGAACTACAGCTTACTGTGATTACAGGTGAGGTTATAATGAGAGACAACCAGTAACTGACTTACATTTACATACTGGTACTGCAGCTCCTTCACTCTGTCAGAGTTCCTCTCAAATGGTACCCTGTAGATTTGTTTCATCGTTATTTGACGCATCTTCAAAACCTGGTCTATTGTGGAGATGTTTATTGTGTTTATATTCTGGAGCATATGATTGTCTTGGAGGATGGCATTGTGGATCTGTCTCAATGTGGTGGCATTGTTTGCCATCACCATGTTACAAATTTCTCTTTCCTGTCGTTCATTGAACAGTTTCCCTCTGCCACCCACGTGAGGTTGTCGTCCAATCCTAGACAAAGAATAGAATAAATTACCAGTGTAATTGTATTGTTTTACTTACACTAACTTTACCACAATCCTAATGCAACATTGCACAGTGACTGGAATACTACTATAAACTGTATAAATTCTGTAATTCCATAGTTTACAGTAATTTGTCCAATATATTTCTTGTCATTTTTAGTATCAAAACATTCAACTATTCCCTTCCACCTACTAGTATAGGCCTACTACTGTAGGCACACACACACACACACACACACACACAAACCCACTACGGTAAATGAATAAGTGATACGTTTCTTGCCTCACGCACAGGGCCCTGTCCTATACAACATATAATTCCATCATAGATTACATAGAGTACATACGTACTAAGGCATTTGCCATTCTGTTGTGAACAATTGCCAAGAGGTTTGGAGGATTGTCCATGTTATTTTGAAAATGTCATTTCTGTTTCAAGAAATGAGCCAAACCAATAGAGAAAAACGGTAAGACCCAAATAGTGCAGTTTTTACAAGATGTTAAAAAATTGAGGCATAGATCTAGTAACTAACAGTGGTATTACAAGCAAGCTGACCCAGAAAGTTATGGTTATTGAACAAGTCTGGCTTATTTAGTCCTCCTTTAGCCCTGTTCCATGAAGCAGACTGACCAGTGGGCTGTGGAGAGGGTGGAGGGAGTGTCATGGTCTCCTCCTCTCCATTACAGTTGGTAATAAGTCCATCTCCTCTCCCACAACATCCCTGGTCTATTTTTGTTCTTTATAGACTGAATTTTACTGCACAGAAATGCAAGACAGCACATTTTTAGATTTTTAATGAATGATTGAAAATTCAGTTACTCTTACTCCACTTACTCCATATAACACCTGTACTTGTGAAGAAAATGACTTAGGGGACAATGGTAAATTACCCTCACTTTTAATGAGCAGTGGTAATAGTAGTAATAGTACTAGCAGTAAATAGCAAGTAGCTACTTTCTACTTTGGAAAACCTATTTTTACCAAGGTGACAATTTTGCTGGGTCCTCACTGGTGATATTACTTTAAAGTAGCAGCGGTACTTTTACTTGAGTTCAGTGCTTTTTCCAACTCTGCATTTATAGTTTAAGGTTGGCTATAGAAAAGTAGAGTGTAAATATACATTAATAGTCACAAGGCCCAATACATTTTTCATTTTGCTACCTTACCAACGGCTTGAAGATCAATTGTAAAGGTAACACTTAATTTTACTCTACACTTGATACAGTGTAACTACAATGTACTGTACTGTAGTAACATGTACTTACATAGTGGAATTTTGTGTACTTAGAGTTTCTAAATACAAATGTAGTAAAAAAAAAAAAATACTTGTCAGACTTCTCTATCAAAGTGCACATTACCACTGAGTAAAGTAACCATTGTTCTGTTTCTGCAGAAGAAACCTCATCGTGTCAATATAATCATTGTATGCTCTTTTTCATTCATCATTCATGCCTTTTGTTTAAACAGATAAATTAAAGACCTACCTCAAATGGAGCAGACAGTGACAGTTGTGGCAGAAATCCACACAGTCAGATGACAGCTCAAGCCTTTAAATGTTATTTCAACTCTTGATAAATGTTGGAAGCTGGGAGTGACAGGACGCACAGCAGATAACCGAGTGTATTCAGGAGCGATAATGATTGGGAGACGTGAAGGACAAAGATGGAGAAATGGAGGCTCTGCTCAAAGTTTGGCTAGGAGAGGCATTGAGCAGCACTCAGTTCTAAATAGATCAAATACTTTTTTAGTGTAGTGGTGGAACCTGGGTGGCGCTGTTCTGTGGCGACACGCAGCTTCAGCTCGTGTCCATGTCACTGTGTTTTAAACGTCTTTTAGTCTTTTTAACCACAACTCTGTCCACCTCTTACCCACCTATACCTCAGTACTGAGGAAGGAGATCCTGTCAGACAACAGGTGAAGGTCTGGACTGAGGACAGCTCTTCAGCGCTACAAGGCTGCGTTGAGGGCACAGACTAGACAGTGTTTCAGGACTCCTGTTCTGATATTGATGAACTTACTGACATTGCCTGCAGTTACATCTCTTTTGGCAAAGACTCTGTTCTCCCGAATAGGGAAGTCAAAGTGTATCCAAACAACAAACAGTGGATTTCTAAGGACATTAAAGAATTGCTAATCAAAAAAAAAAACTGTTTTTAATGAAGGTGATGTGAATGCAGGGAGGGCTGTGAGAAAAGAGAGTAGGGCTGAAATTAAAAAAGCTAAATTAAGGTACAAGGATAAAATTGAGGCTGAGTTGAGAAGTAACAACTTAAAGAGAACCTGGAAAGGAATGAAAACAATGATTGGGTCTAATGTTAAAGCCTACAGAGTTGTCCTGGATGGTTTTTAATATGATAAACATCTGGCTGATGAACTTAATGTATTTTATACTCGGTTCAACAACTCAGATTTTAATGATGACATGAATGGTATCAGGGCTATCACACAGGCAGCTCCATCCATTACTGTTGACAGTAGAACTGTGGCTAACATATTCAGGCACACCAAATCAAAAGCCCAGGGCCAGATGACATCTGTGGACAATTATTAAGAACATGTGCTGACCAACTCTGTCACATCTTTCAGTTCATTTTTAATTTGTATTGTCACAACAAAGAGTCCCCAGAAGTTGGAAGCATTCCATCATTGTGCCTATAGCCAAGTGCAGCTCCCCAAAATCCTTAAATGATTTTAGACCTGTAGCCTTGACCTCCTTGGTTATGAAGAGCTTTGAGAAAATCATTAAAGAGGCTGTCCTACTGCAGGTTGGAGATCAGTTAGATTCACTGTAGTTTACATACAGGTCTGGCAGGGGTGTGGAGGATGCTGTGATCACACTACTGCACTTTATTTTTAGCCATCTGGATAGAACGAAGACTCATGTCAGACTTTTATTTGCCAATTTTACTTCTGCTTTTAACACCATGCAGCCCTTCCTCCTTGCTAAGAGACTGATTGTGGATTTCAACCTTGATTTGAATTTAGTGGGCTGGTTATTGGACTTTTTAACAGACAGATCCCAGAGTGTAAGGGCCAACAGTGCCCTGAATGAAGTTGCATTTACATCCACTGGTCCCACACAAAGCTGCTGTCTCTCTCCTCTCCTGTACATTCTGTACACAAACCAGTGTTGCAGTTCACTGATGATTCTGTCATTGTCAGCCTGCTATAAGGGGATGAGCGGGACCATGGGCCAGTCCTCAGTGACTTTGTAGAGTCGTGTGACAACTCCTTCTTACAGCTGAATGTATCCAAAACTAAATACATGGTTACTGACTTCTGCAGAACACCACCTCCCCTTACAGTCAGGCACAGACATTGAGCTTGTGGAAACATACAAATATCTTTGAGTCATTTTAGACAACAAACTGTGTTTTGAACCTTTGGTTGATGTTGTCTCAAAGAAAATCCAACAAAGACTGTACTTCTTTAGGAAAATTAACACTTTTCTTCAGAAATGATTACTCTCTTTTATTGTGCTTATATTGAATCAGTTTTATCTTTTTGTGTTGCTGCTTGGTTTGGAAGCCTCTCAGACGTGGTAGTCTGGTCCAAGTGGCCAGCAAGATTTCCAGGAGAAGTCAGGCTCAACCAGGGGAATTATACAAAAAACAGGTGCAGAGGAAGGCTAGTGTCATAGGTCATTCACAGGATCATCCCTTTAGAGCAGAGTTTGAGGCTTTGCCCTCTGGGAGGCACTATCAAGCTCCTGGCTGCAGAAGAAAGAGGATGCAAATATATTTTATTCCATCAGCTGTAAAGCACCTTAATGGCACTTAGCACTTTTGTAATAATTTGCACAATTGGCATTTTTGCACTGGATTGGGTCCTGTATTTTATTTATTTGCACATCGTGTAGTTTGGGCGTTACTATGACTTCCATCTCTGTTGGTGAGTGTTGTTTGTATGTTTATGTATTTTATGTGGTGCTGCATATCCAATTTCCCTTTGTGGGACAGTAAAGGTACTTTGAACTTTGAACTTTGAACTTGAATGCAATTTTTAAAAATGACCAAGCACAATTATATGCCAAAAATACATTATAGAAGCTTATTTTTATGTTCTTGTATAGGCCTATTTTACTTAAACACAACGGGCAAACAGGGCAATATTCAGTGTTTGTGCATGTACCTCTGCTGTGCACATAGAAGCACGGGAGTATGTTTAATGATCCCTGCGCAATGAGTGCACTTGTTTAGGCATGAATACAGTACGTCTAGGCAGCCAAAGAAGCTGAAATCCATGGATTTGGCGTTTTGGTCAATTGTTGATGTCCAGTCCTGGTTACCCTGCACCAGAAATAAGGAAACTGAGAAAGGTTTTGTGTTGCCATAGAGAAGTGCAATTAAATGCATTTTGTTGTTTTTTTTATGTTAAAATTTCTCTAGGGGGCACGGTTGCAGAACAGTTAGTGCTCTCACCTAACAGCAAAGAGATCCTGGGTTAGATCCTCAGGCTGGCCAAGTCATGATCTCTCTGGGTGGAGTCTGCATGTCCTCCCCGTGTTACTGTGGGTTTTCTCTGGGTAACCCTTCCTCCCACCGTCCAAAGACAAAATTGGTGACTCTAAATTGCCCCTAGTGAATGAATGTGAGAGTGAATGGTTGTCTGTCTGTGTGTATCTCTGTGTCAGCCCTGTGACAAGCTGGCCACTGTCCAGGGTGTACCCCACCTAGGGCCTAAAGTTACTGGGATAAGCTCCAGTCATCCACAACACCTAACAGGAAGTGGAAGAATATTAATTTTTCTGTAATTAATGAGTGATAATCAACGCAAGGAAATCCCGGTTCTAGTATAGAGCAATACTTGCACATTTTTAGATCAGCAAAACATGTATTTTGGGTCTCTCTGCCACTGTCTACCTTTTTAAGTCATTGTTTTGATATATCATGTCAGAAAAATTAAAAAATGAAAGCTTGGCTGCCGCAACTTATGCAACATTTTTGTAGCTTTGTGAGGCACATTTACCATGTACAGAACACATTTTTATGACTTTGCTGCATTTCATTTTGTGAAGCATTTCATTTTATTAGCATTTAGCTCTACAAACTATTAGTGCTACTGGTAAATCCCAAGCACATCACTTGTGTTAAACTCTTTCTCACAAATAAAATTAATTACATATTAGCCACTTCTCTGAATAATTTAAGTCTCTCCTGTTTGAAAAATGGTCAGTGTGAATACAGACATCTTTCTTTTTTGAATCAACCCAGAAGAGGATTATGCAAGCCCAGCCCATTAGAGCGTAAGGTCCAATAATTTCCCCTGACTAATTATGTCACAGCCAAATTTAGTAGATATTTTAAAATATATTTCAGCCAAAAATCCATCACTGTCAACTGGATTTATTCTTAGTTCCTGTCTGATTCACCCAAAGCCACCAACAACACGACGACCTGCAGCAGTGACGATTCACTTGCCTTTTCTCCCCAGAATGAAATATTAACACTGGAGACAAAATGGTGACATCTAATCAATTAATGATGGTGCAGAAAAGGGAAATGGAGAGCCCTAATGTCCCTTTCATCTGCTGAAAAAAGACACATGTAGTGGAATATTTATGCACCAGCAATTAGACTGGCCCTTTCTGAGACTGACAACAAAACACATGTCTTGTTGAATCGTTTGTTTTGTTCATGGTATTGTTATCTCTGCAGCTAAATGCACCTGTCATGTCAGAAATGCTATAGGCCATGTGACAGGGATTCTCATAGCCTCTTTCTCTAACGTTACTGCTACAGGGGTGAACTCACAGCAGATATACATCACTTCTATGCATGTAAGTATACTGTACTTTATAAATAGATGTGAGCTGTCTTTTATGGATGTAACAACTTTGTAGCCTGGTGAGCCAGACTCTCGTACTTGCTTTTAGCAAGCAGGACAGTCTGGTTCCTCTCTCAGAGCAAAGCATTTCTTAAGTTTGTTTTGGAACTGGCCTATCAGTCATTTATCTGCAGAGCAGAAAGTAGAAGAGCTAACCAAGGTACCGCTAGCTACCGAGCTAGTTTAATAACTTTTCTGACATGATTAACGGCGTTTAGTGCTTTTCGTCGTCACCTGTTGGTTCTGGTGAAGTCTGCATTATTGTCCAGTCCTCTGTAGGATTTTTTTCTTCATCTAGTTTCCATTTTAACAATTGTTAAGTTGTTTACATCTAATGTAATGAGCGCAAAACTTTTTCTTTTTCCACAAGTCTTTGTACAACTGGCTTTTGCTGCTGTCCCTTGGACATGCATTACAATAAATGGTCAAATATGCACTGTTGAATTTCAAGAAAAACTGAACTACATTAAAAGGTGCTAGAATGCATAATTCCATGAATATTTTGTTAAATTATCAGCTGTTTAAGGCCGGTTCTCTGACACAATCACCTTTTCGCTTCATAGCAGCGTGGACCCTGTATAAATCCCTCTGGGACAGCACTGAGCAGTTGTTTCACAGTTTAGTTACACTTTAAAAGAGGTGAAGCAATCCAGAACAACTGTAATTTGATCATGTGTACTTGTTGTGCATGCTATTGGCCGTTATGTAATGTGTTATGCCTTTTTTTTTTTTCTCTAAATGATTTTGGTACATCAAGCACCTATTTTCTGCTCAATACAGCTCCATACAGAAAGCAATATGGACCACTGCCAGCTAATTTACTGTGTATTATAAATCTGTGCATTATAGACCCTTGAGCACTTGAATTGAAATTGATAATTATACATTTTAATTGATTACACTCTAATCCTACCACTCTGAAAATTAAATGAATACATAGGGAGTCCATATATTTCAGTCATCTTGGATCTTGGTATATTCAAGTTCAGCCTGAAATACCTCAAATAGTTTTTTATGTTAATATAACTTGAAGTCTATTGCCACTAATGCTTACTTTATACCTCCAACAAACAAGCTGCAAATAACTCCCTTTCATTAAACTCCTCATGTACTCCTCCTCCATTAAGGCTCGAGAGTATATTACTTACTTTTCTTAACTCCAGGAGCACCATAAAAAGGTTCTGGAGTTCTGCGTTTTACCTGAAGATATAAAGTATGCTGTCTATTTTATAATATTCACTCCTAACATAAAAAAAGATTGTAATTAGACCTTATCAAAAATGTATTGTGTCATAGTGTAGTATGTGCACCAGAGGCTCTCGCCACACCCTGGAGCCATGCGTCTGTGGTGTGAAAGCTAATGACTTTGGGCTGACCCACCAGGGGTTTCACCAGAGGTAATTACTAAATTATCCTGACCCACCTGGATTAATAGTCTACAGTAAGTGATTTTTCTCAGTGTACATAAAAAGAAGTAGCAGGTGTTATTAAGTAGTATCCCCTGAGAGGTCCGTGTGTTATGGTGCACCATTGGAGAATCTTTCCACGTCCTGTAATGAGTTCCTCATGTAACACACAGAGCTAAATTCCTTTTTTTCTTGAGAGCACTGTTTTCCAAAGATTATAGCCTCTGCATGTGTCCCCATAAATAGTTCAGTTAGAGCTAGGGCCCAGTGGTTCTCAACTGGTCTGGCTTCGGGACCCACCATCATCCTATTATCTCAAGCTGCCACCCAAATAAAAAATATATTTTAACTTCTCAAATTTATTTAATAAAGCATAGTGCAGTTTGAACCTAAGACTAATCAGAATATCACAGTCAACACTAAAAAGAACACATTTAAAGATAAACCAAGTACCAGTGTTACAGAGGGAACACCCAATAAGCTGCATTTTAATTTAAAAACTTAACTCTTCACTTAAGTAACTTCAGCCTTCAGACTGCATGGTGCTTTTATGCACAAACATAAAATAAAAACAACTGAGATATAGTTTCAAAGACTCAAAAAATCAAAACACTGTTTGTAGCTTCAGCTGAATACATAACAATGTCCTATTAAAACAAGTCACTTATTCCAGCATCAATGGCATCAGTCTCCAGAATAATGGTGACACTGCACATGAGTCCTGCAGAAGTTAAATCACTTTCCCTGTCCCATATCTGCTGCTCACGTAATCATAGCACCTTTAATCAGCAGAGCCGCTCCACACGAAAGCCTGGGCACTACATCCTCCTCTCACCTCTAGAATGGAGACTGTTGCGCAGTGAAACCAAGCCGCCCTCCGCGCCCCTCAGCTTGGCCTTAGCTCCGCCGAGTGCCTGCTGATTTCACCGGAGCTTCAGCCGGGCCTCTCAGGATTGAGCGGAGGGTGAACAGCGGGACTCAGAAGCGCAAGAATGCCGGGGTTAGAGCTCCGGACTAGAGGCCGCTCCGCCGTGAGCCATGGCTGCACTCAGTGCCCCTCAGCCCTGCCACAGCTCCGGCGAGGGCCCACTCTTTTTACCAGAGCTTCGACTGGGCTCAGCAGGATTCAAAGGAGGTTGAGCGGCCGGACACAGACACCACAGGTTTACAGAAAGCAATCCCGGGCTTAAACTCACCCCAGTCTCTACAGTTTATAACAGGAGAGCTGAAAGTGAAAGTAGTGGCAGACGTGAGTTTACAGGAACTAATGCCCCAGACTTAGACTTAGAGGCTGCTGCGCTGTGAGCCCAGGTCTGCAGAGGTCCCGCAGCTTTCGTGGAGTTCCAGCAGGCCTCCTCAGGATTCAGCGGAGGATGAACAGACGCACTAGGACGCTGCAGGTTTACAGAAATTGGCTCCAGACTTAAACTTACCTCGCCAGTCCCTACAGTTTTTATCAGAGAGGAGAGCTGAGTGTGAAAGTAGTGAAGGAGAGATGACTTTAACTAAAGCAGGACAGGAAAAAGCGACAGTGATTAGTGCCGCAAAACAACAAGAGATATGCAAGAATACTTTTAATGATATACTGATAACCCTTGCTCTGACTAAAGCCTTCTACAGACAGTGTGGGCCCTGATCCACATGAGAAGAGTACTTTTACTGAGTTGTAAAGGGTGAACAAAGTGGGGTATAAGGGCTAGTTAGCACAACTGTTAGCAAGATGAAACTAACAGATATATAAATGTCCTGATGTACTCTGAAATTATCTTTATAGAGAACGCGGGGATACATGGGTCTGACACGTGGCTCCTGAGCAACTGGAATATGTATTTTATGAGGAAAAGTTGAGTTATTTGAGAAAATGCAGAACTAATTGTAGCTTCAACTTTCTTTTCTGGGTTTTCTGTACTGTAACTGTTTTGTGAAAGCAGAGATGTCACATTGATTTTCCACAGACACATCTCCAGACTCCTGACATATATATGCACCTTCTAATGGCCTCTAATCAGTCTGTCAAGTCATCACTAAAACATATGCCACCTGTATTAAAAGATCAATTTGCCATCACCATTTTCTTGATGGAGCCCTTTCACTTTGACATTTCACTCTTTAGGTAAACACATTTATTGCATGTGCACCTTGTTACTAGGCATCCATTTACTATAATTAGTGCAAGCTTTCTCAGAATTTAGACTGGACCCATTAACCCATCATTTTCCACAGTACTGCAGCTTGAATGGAGCCTCCATAGACCCACGCTGTCAGAGGTGAAATACTGCGGACGGCACGGGCACTGAGGGGGAGAGCAATGGTCTCACAATCAACACCAAGCCAGTCAGACAAAAGTGGCCATCTTCAAGTTACTCCCCATTATGTCTGCCCACATCCCATCAAAGGTGTAAATGCTAAAAATATGCTGTCTAGTTTCCAAGAAAGTAAACACATGATATGGAAAGTCCAAATCCTGCATATCCCACTAAAAATGCAAAACACAAGTGGGGCTTTTACCATGAAGCCATTTTAGTGAGAGAAAAATGTTGGCTTTTTAACCATACAGGGGAGACAAGGGTTAGTTGTCACATTTACTCTTATCAGAATTCCTCAAAAACTGTCAGACAAAAAAATCTGATGTTCTATGAGAAGGCCTGGCTCGCAGTCTTTGCTCTTATTCATCCTAAAGGTGTTTTGTTGGGTTCAGGTCAGGCCAGTCAAGTTCTTCCACACCAAACTCACTCATCCGTGTTTTAATGGACCTTGCTTTGTGCTCTGGTGCAGTCATGTTGGAACAGGAAGTGGCCATCCCCAAACGTTTTCACAAAGTTTTTCACAAAGCTGCAGCTTAGGTGCTTGATTTTATTCACCTGTGACCATGGAAGTGATTGGAACACCTGAATTCAGTTATTTTCGTAGGTAAGCAAATACTTTTGGCAATATAGTGTATGTTGTATGTTTAGAATAAAAAAACAAGAAAGTGATTAAAAGTGATTTACCCATGAAAGTAAAAACAGCGTCTTTCAAACTGGTTTCATTCAAATGTGTATAGTTTAAAGTCCTCCCGCTGTGCTGCTGTTCTCCCAAACTCACAGAGCATTCTGGTCAATATTGATCGTCTAGTGACCATCAATGTCCACAACTTTTTAAAATTCACTGTGGGAGTTCTGTTCTGTGCTGTTCTGATAACTTTTTGTTGCAAACAGCACTTTCCCTAACATTTTGTCTTCCGTTGTCACAACATCAGGGGTGTGTCTCCTGTTGTCATGAGGACATTTCTGAGGATTCTGGGTAAATTTTCCAAAAAACTTTTTTTCTTTTTTTTCAGTAAGGAAAGGGACGATACACTGGCCTAATGGTCATGAGTGTGATAGTTGGTTGATAATCTTAGCAGCAGTAGTAGCAGATTTTGATCTGAGATTGGATAAAGAGAGACGTTTTTATGGAGAAAAAAATGACAGTTTTTTTAATATGGTGACGTTTTATTGTTGAGGATCCATGAGAGATTTTCAAAAATTTAAGGGGGCAGTCTTGAATTTGGGACGAATTAAGATTATTGGCATAAGTCAGCTTGGTACCCAGTTTGCTCAAGTATGTAGCATGTGATCTACCAGTTGAGCTGCCAAGGGGTGCCCTGTTACTTTATGTATTTGTTCTAAAATTCCAAATAATCATCAAATATGCTTTCACCCCACAAACACTGTAAACCAAACACTGGTTCTGCTTGGTTCAGACAAAGATGACCTCTTTCAGTCCAAAGACTATGTGGTCCTAATCCCTGTCCACTACAGCTGTTACACCTGTTGTTGCCCTTTTGCCCATTTAGCACTTTTGTTTTTCTAAGTACAGGGGATGTTCTGGGACAGTCTTTTTGCCTGCTTGTTTGTTCACAGCTGTTGAAAAGGCTCTGCCGTTTATCTCATGTTATTCTATTGTTTCTTTTGAATGTGTTGCATCTGCAGAAGTATTTGAATCCTCTATTAGCCTCTGTATCACATCAGAAACACTGGATTTATGCTCTCAAGGCAAATGAGTTCAATTGCTCTGCTAGATAGATAGTTAGGCTCCTGCTGGGAGTGGAATGACAAGTACTCAGTCCTGAAAT
Source organism: Bostrychus sinensis (assembly GCA_020698575.1). Lineage (NCBI taxonomy): Eukaryota > Metazoa > Chordata > Actinopteri > Gobiiformes > Eleotridae > Bostrychus > Bostrychus sinensis. The sequence continues at coordinate 27,402,033 of CM036254.1, read as the reverse complement.
ACTGCTCTCAATCTGCTGTTAAAGCCATCCTATAATTAGTGAGAATAGCAGAAATCGCATTGGATATTTCTTTTCTTTTTTCTGTCAGTGAGCCCCACTCTTCTCTGTGCCTTCTGTCTTTATCGTGCCGTCTTCATTGATTGGTCCGAGGAGTTGCATTGTGTCCGGCGCTGGTATCAGTCTCCCATAGCCGCTCCTGTCTGTGTGTTTGGTCCAATGGGATCGGCTTCAGTTGCACATGATCAATCTCTCCGCAGACAGCTGATATCACACACAAAGGGAGTCCTCCTGATAAATAGCTGGATATTTGATTTTCAGAAATCAGTTGTGATTGTTACAACAGAATACCCCTCTCTTTCTTATGGAGTGGACAGGGGAGCTAATCTCACCGGTGCAACATGGAACAGTTGTTAGTAAGAAAAGAAAATGCCTTAATTGGTACTCATAGCAGCTCCAGCTAAAAAAAAAAAAAAAAAAAAAAATCCTATTATCTAAAATAAATCAGACCATAATGTACAGTAATAATAAGTCTGAACACTTGATGATTTTAGATAATAATGTGACTGTCATTTGGTGCCTATGGCCTCTCTAACCACTACCAAAACACATAATCACACTAACACATTCATAATTTTAATTTTAATTTGAGCCAGATTCTGCCCCGAACAAGATCCAGAAACTCTCTTATTTTGACAGAGTGTGATCTGGTAACTGTTTGCTTGGATTCAGTAACTTGGGCACAACTCAGAACAAAGTGTTGACTACATTTGACTCTTTTGAGCTCCTAAACCTGTGTTGAAGTTCAAATGTGTAAACAGTGATTCATTTCCACTTGAACCCCTTCACAATAAAAGCTCCTCACCCTCCACAGCTACTAAACCAGTGGTCCCCAACCTTTTTTGGCTTGCGATCTACTTTTAAAGTCATCAAGGCCAGGAGATCTACCTTTAGTGTGGTGGGCATTTATAAGAGTTATTATTATTGCAGCGGTTAAACATGAAAAAAAACTGAAATAACCTCTTTAATAAAGTCATATTTTATTAAACTAAAAATTATAAATGTTCATTATCAACTCAGGAATAACTGAATCTGATAAATGTAGCATATAAAGTTTTGTCACTGATATATTTCCTAATACTGCTGATTATTATGGATTATAATAGGCCTACTATATTTATGTGGCAGTGGCAGTAGCTCAGTTGGTAGAGCCGCTTGCCCACTGACCCACAGGTCAGTGGTTCAAGCCCAGCTGCTGGCATTGCTTGCATACTGCTCCATGATCAGAGGGGCCGTAGGTGCATGATGGCAGCCACGCTTCCGCTACTGAGTGTGACTGAGGAGTGAATGAATAATGCACCAAATTGTAGACTGTCTGGAAAAGTGCATTATTATTATTGGGTCAATTGCAGTATCAATGCAGTTCATCACCAAAGCTCAGTATTATTTTAGTAACATTGGTGATTGACAGGAGCTCCACGGTAACGTTCAGGGGAGGAGCTTGTGACACTTTGACAAAGTCAGGTTTCCTCACGGCTCACAACAAACTACTTTGTGAGAGACAGAAACGGAGCAAACTGGTAGAATACATCAGGCACTGATGGCTCTCCTCCTCTGAGTGCATGTGCGTCAGCTCCGCGGTGCTGTTCGGAGGGGCCGGTAAGCGCGAGCCGACTGCAGCCTCCACAATTGAACTGAAGTGAAAGCGGCCAAAACTCTGATTGTTATTAAGTTGCTTGTATTCCGTTTAGCTCGTAGCTCGTAGCTCGTAGCTCGTGCGGTTTACTCGTGATGGTCCGTGTGTTAGAAAGAATCTCAGACTAGTCGATCTGCGTGTCAATCAAATGCCATAGGCTTATGACTTTACGTCCGATCATTATTTCATAAATCCAGTCATGAATTCATCAGAGATCATCTCTGCTGTTAGTTCCAAAATGTGCACACACAGGAGTGAGAACTGGCGTAAGGATACGCAAGGTTTCACGTCTAGTTGTTTTTTTATAAGTTCCACCTTTGGCGCAGAGACCTGCGTACGCCAATTTCAGCCTCGTTTTGGGCATACGCAAGCTTTATAGATGAGAGCCCTGGACTAAAGCATCCGCCAACTCCTGGACAGTCTGTGGTGCAGCGTGGCATTGGTGGATGGAGCGAGACGTGATGTCCCAGATGTGCTCAGTTGGATTGAGGTCTGGGGAACGAGCGGGCCATTCCATAGCATCAATGCCTTCATCTGCAGGAACTGCTGACACACTCCAGCCACATGAGGTCTAGCACTGTCTTGCATTAGGAGGAACCCTCCTAATGGTCCTGCTGCTGGGTTGTTGCCCTCCTACGGCCTCCTCCACGTCTCCTGATGTACTGGCCTGTCTCCTGGTAGCGCCTCCATGCTCTGGACACTACGCTGACAGACACAGCAAACCTTCTTGCCACAGCTCGCATTGATGTGCCATCCTGGATGAGCTGCACTACCTGAGCCACTTGTGTGGGTTGTAGACTCTGTCTCATGCTGCCACTAGAGTGAAAGCACCATCAGCATTCAAAAGTGACCAAAACATCAGCCAGAAAGCATAGGAACTGAGAAGTGGTCTGTGGTCACCTCCTGCAGAACCACTCCTTTATTGGGGGTGTCTTGTTAATTGCCTATAATTTCCACCTGTTGTCTATTCCATTTACACAACAGCAGTGAAACTGATGTCACTCAGTGTTGCTTCCTAAGTGGACAGTTTGATTTCACAGAAGTGTGATTGACTTGGAGTTACATTGTGTTGTTTAAGTGTTCCCTTTATTTTATTTATTTATTTATTTTTTGAGCAGTGTATAATAATGTTAATAACAAATGTTAAAATTGAGTATAAATGAGCAGTTGCTCTGTATTTTGGCGTGTGTGTGCGCCTATGCATTGTGTTGTGTGTACGTTCCAGTATCAGTGTTTGCTTTATGGACTCCAGCGTCAAAGCACAATTTTCATTCTAACATCGTTTAATTTTCAAATTAAGCACTGATTCATACTTAAGTGCCACAGACACTGGAGACAAGGTGAGTGAAGTGTCTTGCCCAAGAATACAAGAGTAATATTTAAATCTAAAAAAAACCTTTCAGTTAGAAGGCAAACTGCTCTACTTAGTGATCCACTGCCTTCCCCAAAGATCTATAGAATGTCCAGTTTTAATTCAACAACAGACTTTTCCTTCCTGATCAGCTCATTCAGTCTATGAGCCTTGATGCCACCTCTGAGTGTCTCATAAAGTTGAACTGTAATGTTAGTAAGCTTCCTTCCTCGTTATTTCTTTTTCTTCTCAGCCAAATGAGCCTAAGGTTGCTTACTCCTGACAATGGCCAGTTAGTTGCTGACACTTAATGACACAAACTGACAGAAAACCATTACGGTACATGCATGTCTTTGACCAGTGGGAGAAAGCAAGAGTATGCACCTGCTTGCTGAGAGGTAAGAGCGCTAACCACTCTGCTACTGTGCACCCCGCAGAGCAGACAAATTGAACCAAATGAGCAGTCCTACATGTAGTTTGTAGAGTGAAGATATTAATGGCTATTGATATTCATAACACATCGTCACCGCTACCCTTTTAGAACCTGGTTATTAAGTGTGTAAACATTTAGCCGCCATATTTAATGCTGCAATTAGCTTTTATATTTATCATGAGCAGAACGAGAATTCACAGAAATGTGTCGAACTGCAATACTTTGTCAATGTATGCTCAAATTTAATCTAAAACACCTAAGTTAATGTTTTTTTCATTTGCTCCCTCATAAAAATGAATGGAAAAGAATGATAATTTTGTAATCAAATTGCATGTGCAACTTATTTGAATACGTCACTCGTGGAAGGGTCTATAGTCTACTTTCAGAGACAACGTAAGCATTTTCATTCATTATAAAGTCTTAAGGCCTGGTGGCGTCAGTGTTTCCCTATACAGTCAGTAATCTATCTCTGCCCACATAACTTACATTACATAAGAGCTGCTGCTAATCCAAGCAATCTGAGGGTTAAAAGCCGCACTTGGCCTACACCACATCTGTGAGCGCAGTGTCAGGGTCTAGTGGCTTTTCCTGTGAAACACAACACAGCTGACCTTTGATCCTATTCACTCACTTGATTTGCATGTAATATTTTAAACTTATGTATGTATAGATCAGCGGTTCCTAACCTTTTTTGACCACATGTACCCGCTTGGTCATACCATGAGTACCCCAAATACTCGTCGAAAAGAGCTCATGTAAAAACATCTGTATTTATTAGTACACATATTTTATTGTAAGTACAATTTTAACATTAAAAAAGAGAACAAAATATAACTATAATGTTATAATAACCTCTTACATTTACTTATTTTATTGCACACTATATTTCCAAAAGTATTTGCTCACCTGCCTTTACCCACATATGAACTTAATCCATAGGGTTTCATATGACGTTGGCCCACTCTTTGCATCTATAACACCTTCATCTCTTCTGGGAAGGCTTTCCCCAAGGTTAAGGAGTGTTTATGGGAATTTCTGACCATTCTTCCAGAACCACATTTGTAAGGTCAGACACTGATGTTGGACAGAAGGCCTGGCTCTCAGTCTTCGCTCTAATTCATCCCAAAGGTGTTTTATTTGGTTGAGGTCAGGGCTCATGGACCTTGCTTTGTGCACTGGTGCAGTCAGTTTTCACAAAGCTGCAGCCTGCTTGATTTTAGTCACCTGTGGCCAATGGAAGTGATTGGAACACCTGAATTCAGTTATTTTGGTGGGTAAGCGAATACTGATGGCAATACAGTGTATATTGTATGTTCATTCATTCATTCATTCATTTTCTACCGCTTATTCCCGTTAGGGGTCGCGGGTGACTGGAGCCTATCCCAGTAACTTTGGGCCATAGGCGGGGTACACCCTGGACAGGGGCCAGCTTGTCGCAGGGCTGACACAGAGACGAACACAGACAGACAACCATTCACTCTCACATTCATTCTCTAGGGTCAATTTAGAGTCACCAATTCACCAACACATGCATGTCTTTGGACGGTGGGAGGAAGCCGGAGTACCCAGAGAGAACCCGCGGTAACATGGGGAGGACATGCAGACTCCACCCAGAGAGTTCGCGTGATGGTGTGTTGGTCGGCTCGAACCCACGACCTCCTTGCTGGGAGGTGAGAACGCTAACCGCTCTGCCACCGTGCACCCCATTTGTATGTTCAGAAAAAAAAAAAAATTAAATCGTATTCTTTCCCAAATTTTAAATAAAGTTACTACAAAAAATTAATAAATCAATAATTTTGTTGCAAAAGATATGTATTAAAATACAGTATAAAATTTAAAATATTTTTTAAGCAGTAAGACACTTAAGCATGTCTTTCATAAGTTTTAATAGTTCTTAAATAGGAAAGCAAATAATTTCTTATCACGTTGGAAAGAAATTATGAAATAATTCTAAGTACCTCCTGTAAAATGCTTGTGTAACCTTTTTTTATGAAGCAAGGAAAACAAACTATACAAAACAACATTCTTAGTCAGGAAATCTTCGTCTACGGTGAGTGTTAGTTTACATGGCTTATCAACAATAAATCAATAACGCCAGGAAATATTGCTAGGGACATAGCTTCTGCATTACTGCCTACATGTACCCAGCTAAACTAACCTGGTCTCCCTTTACTTAAGCTTCATTTTTATGGGCAGAACAATCTCAAGCAGAGTAACCAATCAGAGAAATGAAGGGTGTGACATAACTCATATCCAAAACAAACATGATGCTTATGAAGAATGGTTGCTGGTTTTGCCTTAAAGCACCAGTATACGCTGTATTATGAGAAGCTCTGTACTTATTTCTGAACAGGGACAGCAACAAAAGCCAGTTGTACAAAAACCTGTGGAAAAAGGTTTGTTTGAATGTGGTTATTATGTTGGACGTCAATGGGAATTTACTGGTGTTAAAATGGAAACAAGACAAAGAAAAAAATCACAAAGAGGACTGAACAACAATGTCAGAGTTCAGCAGAATCAACAGGTGCTGAAAGAAAACACTAAACACTGGTAATCAGATGAGAGAAATTATTTCAGGCTGTATAAGCAGGCGCCATCTTGGGTATTTTTGATAGAAGATTATTTTCCACTTTTGGAGATAAACAGCTGGGATTGGTCGGTATCATGCAAGTCGATTGGAAATGGCTCCTTGTGGCTGAGGAACCAAACCCTCCTGCTTTTGAAAAGAAGGTAGGCCAGGATAGGCTACATCAGCGTAGACAGAAAAGCAATACTAAATAACAAAAAGGGCAAGTACAAATAAGTAAGTAAATAATAAAAATGAATACAAGTACATACAATGTTTAACAATGTTTCAACAAATCGCAACCTGAATGCTAAAATTGTCTTCGTTTTTATGGGTGGCCTATGTTGATTCAATGTAGAAAGTGTATTAGATGACAACACGTTTTGCCGAAAATGCAATAATTCGATTGTAGATTGTAGGTTTCAACTTTTCAATTATGAAATCTTGCTGGCAGAGGTGTTTTTGTCTCGCAGTAGGAGCCACTCAGAGCGCGCCGCATTCGTGCAGACTGGAAAAACTGAGTCCCCAGTGAAAACAATGACGTTACAGCCATTACAGCCAGACGAAAATCGAGAAATAAAGCCATTGCTAGCCCGTGTTTGGTGGTTTCTCATGAGACGTGTGAGATTTGCTTGACACTGGGTCTACGATGCTCATACTTGCCAGAGTCATTTTTCGGCCCAGAGTCTGTAAGTCGCATTATTTACCTCATAACACCTCATTTAACCATCACACAATCTCTGAAACAGTTTAAGGTAAAAATACATGTTACTTACAGGCTTGTATGGCATTAAGAAAACTACTCAAAAACATAAACAATTATTTCCTGACACTTCTGACCTTCCTTTGTGAAATGAATGCCAACCTTTTGTTTGATAGATGTGAGCTGCAGAGATCTGGACTTAGTTTTTGTCTTAGTACTTTGATCTGACCATCACAACAGAAGAGGTTGTAAGGTTGTCTTGACTCATTTCATCTCTAAAAAGTGCTTTAATTTTTAATACGACTGTCAAAAACCGTCTTTTGGTTTGAAAATACAACTCTGGTCCAAAGCAAGCAAGGTTTTTGCTAACTTCTCTACATTCAAGGTCCTGTCCTATTGCTCCCATTAAACCGATCGATATCTACAGCCCACTAGTGTTGACGGATGTTGCCCCGTGCACAGAGGTTGTACTTCAGGATGAGTGTGCTGCCCCGGTACGGCACTCAGACTCAGTTATGGCCTGTTATGATGGCATCAGTGGGAAATGTTCTTATTATTGTGCCACAGCGGCCAAAATGGAGTGGATTAAAAGGTTGTATCCAGAATGTTCATCCATTTTACTGCTGTGGACTTCAGGGACTAGCACAGATAAAAGGTGTTCAAGAACAAGGTCAACTTTAAAAATGTGTTTGACTCTGCATAGACCATTTAAAAAATATATATTTTGGAGAAGAACAATATTGGCTAATGTAGAACAATATGATTCGATACGATACAACACCTTCAAATTTATACAATCGAAACAGCAACTTTTTGCCAAAAATCATAAAAATCTATCAAATCTACATTGCAGCTGGGGCTGATTATGTCCAGCAGATAGAGAGCAAAGAAAAGTTGAATAACATTTTATTTCATTAAAAACAAAATGACATCCAAAGAGACATATCTGGTTTTAACATGCACATATTGATATACACTACCTAGAAAACGGTATGATTTGATAAAGGTAATGCGTATCGATATAATTGTATCGTAGGAATAAAAATTTGATACATTGATAGTAATGATATAGTTACACCCCTATAAAATATTTAGCTTTTTATGCAGTGATACCACTATCTCCAAATCAAGTACCAAGTATGAGTACTTAATAGTGAGTACTCAATTTAGAGAACTGATAATACAAGAAATTTCAAGAAACTTTAGGTGCACTAGCAGGTATGGTACAGGTCGTGTCAGTGCAGGACAGTTTGGTAGGTTACAGGTAACCCCAAAACTGGCTTGGGTTACCATTACTCCAGGTCCAGAAGACCGGCGTCTGTTACTTACAAGTTAATGTTTTGTTAAATTAATGAGCTAAAAAAAAAAAAAAAAAAAACAGTTTGGAGCTGACTTTAAAAACACAAAAGTGTTTAATAAAAAGACAAGTGTAAATCCTGATGTGTGGCGGATTAAGGCTGGAGGTAAAGCTGTAACTTAACTGCAATAAACAGGAGACTTCCTTTTTACCTCCAGCTTTCTGTGCATTCAGTTCACTTTTTAACAACTCGTCATATCACAACATGATTTTGACTTATTTTAAATGCAATGTGATTCACAAAGCAAGCGTTGTATGACGCTAAACTGGAAACAGCTGTTGCTAATATATGCTAGCTTTGTTTTTCAAAAAAGATGTTCTACTTGAAATAAAACATTTTAATTGAGCAAAATAAACATTTCTCTCTTGTAATTTTACTCAAGTATAAGTAAAAGTATGTTTTACTGCATTTTTGTTCAAAAAATGTTTCTTGAGTAAAAGTATCTACAGTAGTTACCTTCCTAGTCTGTGACCTACATAGTGCAGTTTCTCAGCAGCTGCCTCGCTAATGAATTAAAGAGGAAGAAACCGTCCAAATGATTTAAAGATTACCACTAGCAATGCAGTTGTAGTGGGTTGATATTGTAAATTTAATAAATAATATTTCACTCAGTGCAATATTGACAAAAGAGCAGTCCCTTTGGAAAAACCCTTTGAAAATGAATAAAGCTCTTTTCTAAAAATACACATTCAGAGTGTGAGTAAACAGAGCCAGAGAAGTGATGTACAGAGACGTTCATCATTTTATTGATCAGTGCAGTACAAGCTCAAGCACTCTCCAAACATCACCCAAGTCTGAGGCAAAGATTAAAGACAACAGTGCAGATAGTGAATGCTAAAGGAGGCAGGAAATGGGAGAAGTTATGGGGAAATAGTTGAGATTCAGTGCCTTGCTCAAGTGCTTTTGATGGTCTGCATGTGCTGCTCTCGAGCGCAGCTTCCTCTGTCCTTTTGCCCACTGAAAGATTTAAATTCATGACAATTCCTTTGAAGCTGCCCTGACACTATATCCATCACGCACAGAAATGGTAAATATTTACAGAGGTCAGCCCGAAAACCATGCACTAGGTCCTGACAGCTCACATGAAAGGATGTGCAGAGACAGGGGTTAGAGAGATGTCATGGGCCAAATCAGGGGTGTTTCCTATCATGGCTGGTTAATCCAATGGTGCGTAGAAGTTTCCAAGATATTTTTTGGCCATTTTCAGGCTTTATTGGACAGTATATGGTGGAGTAGTGACAGGAAATCATGGAGGAGAGAGCAGAGAGAGACATTCGGCAAACTGGGACTCAAACCCACAACACTAAGGCAGGCTGTAGTTGCTGTGCATATGCGCCACAGCTCTACCAACTGCAACAAGCAAAACTAGCACTATAGATGTTTAAATTAAGTTCATGTATTATGTTGTATTTTCTGTAAAGTACTTAGTTCAGTTTTTCTATTTTAATAAATTAAACGTTAAGTATAGGAAAATAACAATGCTGTTGTTGGGATGATACTGTGACAGATATCAAATTTGTGGTATTGTACTTTTAGGAGACAAAAGCATTGCTCAATTTCTCACTAACATTCAGGCAAAGTGGTTAGTACCATTGCCTCACAGTAAGAAAACTGTAGGGCCTTTCTGTATGGAGTTTGCAATGATAACGCAATAGAAAATGGCACAGACCAACTCATCTAATACATAAAAGAAACGGCTGTGCTGCTGAGTCTGATCTCTGCACATACGGTACACTTTATCTCCGCAGCTGAATGTCTGTGTGCTGGTGTGGAGTCAGCGGTTGTGTGTCCAACAGTGAAGTGCGGCGCTCTCTGACGTCATGGACTCATACATGAACATCCATCACTGCCTCAGGTACAGCCTCTGTGTACTCACTGAGACGCACAAACTAACACATGGGATTCATCAGGGGCAGAGATGGGAGACTGGCAACATCTGAAAAGAGAGTTTGAATAAATAAACATCCTGACAGCTTATTAAAACCCTTTGTCTTCCACACTAAGAAGTCCAATTTTTTTGCCTATTGCCCCTTAAGCGCCCCTTTGTCAATTTTATTTTGTAGTTTCAGTTGGTGTACTACTCTCCTCTAAGCTTCAAATCAGTTTGTGTTTGATGAAAATCGGCCTCATATTGGTGGAGATATGATCATAAACAGCTCAGTGAAATATTATGGTCCAATTATCTGCAATGTGATCTGAAGTGTGCAGCCTACTGTGAACACGCTTGAGGCATTTCTCACTATAGACCTGAGCTGTACTATCAAAATAATAACAGAAACATAAGTTTAGACATTCTCTTAAAAGTCTTTGGTCTTCTCTGGAGCCCAGTTTAATGACAGTGAGGGCTCAGACTGTGATCTGTCCTGGACCAGGACCGGATCACTCAAAAACAAATGATAATGGCCATATAAAGAAGCTTAGATAAAATAAAGCTTATATTAGGCATATAACCCATTAAAAAAAAAGCTGTGTAAAAGTGCAAAGTCCTATTTAAAGATGCTGTCAATCTCTATTAAACTACAATAAAAAAAAGTTTACAGGTTGACATCCTTGGTTGCAGTAAAGCCATAAAATGTGCCTATGTATTTTTTACTCCAAAGTCAAAGCCATTTCTTTCTTTATTCCTTATTTCAGACACATGATTTTGGTGCATAACTTTAATTAAAACACACAAAAAGATAAAGAGATATTTAGTCTATTAAGTGGCCATTAAATGTGAATAAAGTCTCTTAACCCAGTGCTTCCTCAGAGCAGATGTGAGATTTCAGACTCCTCCAGTCATTGCATAAATGTATGTATTGATTGTCTCAGCAGTGCCTCAGATGTGTGACTAGCACTGTGCCACCTGGGAACTTTCAGTAAGAGTCATCCCTAACCCGTCATTGTAGGGCACAGTGAGTCTACCGAGACTACTTCTTTTATTATTCCACCAGAGATGTACAAAAAGCTTGGAACAAAGAACACTTCACAGAAATCGAGCCATACTAAATTTATGCATCAACATGTTTGCCTGTGTATAGAGGTTACAACATTGTCTGTGGAGATCTTTGTCATCACGCCAGTCATCAGTTACAAAATGTCCAAGGTATTTGACCTCTCTGCAGGCTGTAAGAGGTCTGTCACAGAAATAAAACGCAGGAAAGTTTAAATTTTTATCATCTCTGCTTCTAACAATCATGTTAGCGGGTATGTTGTCTTCTAAAATGACCTAAAATACAGAAAACTACATATGTTTTGTTCAAATTTTCCTAGTCTGAGCTGCACCAGTCTGACATAATTCCACATTTTCTTCTAACCTGGAAAAATGACCGATTTAGTTACCCAGGACATGAGCCAGCATGATACATTTGGAAACAAGTTTTTATCTGTGTGCCTTTTTTAAAGTTTGAGCCCCTGTCCCCCAAACTCAAACCATGAGGTACCAGACTAACTTCTTTACAGAATAGGAAAAGCATCTGGCTGGCCTATACAGAGTCAATCTAACTCTATCTATCCTTTCCCTGTGCTTCTCCACTTGTTACTTCTCCATGCGGCAGTACCATAATCTCATTAATCACAGTTGGTGTTAATACGATGATCCAGTCCAAACAGTGACACGTGCCATTCATCACAATGAGGTGAGGAGGGACCAGGGAGCCTCGGCCCATGGACACAGTCTGGATCCATCGATCATCTGCTCTACAGAAGTGAATGGACATCATACAGCCTTATTATCAGCCACAGGTCAACACTTTTGTAAGGGTCTGGGTCTGAGAGAACAGCAGATAAATGAGTAGAGAAGAGCTTTAGTGAGGTAATAGTCAACCCAGTCTGTTGTTGTGGTTCGAGGAGGGGTCCATTGTTTCTGCAAGTGGGTACGTTGTCTTCCAGGTCTTCCAGAGTTGTGATTCTCTACTGTCGGGTTAGAGATGGGACACAAAAGTGGATCAAGGGGAGGTAGGATATAGTTACAATGGGCAGTTTATCTGAAGCATATTTAAATTATCTGCAAAAATAACTTTGGTTCTGGGGGGACACAATGGAAGTGCGGTCAGTGACTCTTTTCTCCCAGCAAGGAGGTTGTAAGATTGATCCTTGGGCCGGCTGTCACACAAATTCTCAGCGTGGAGTCAGCATGTTCTCCCCGTGTTACTGTGGGAGCTTCCTCCTAGTGTCCAAAGATAGGACAGTCTAAAAAACCAGGCATTTGGTCCAGCATCAGGTCCAGCGTGAGCCTGCTGCATGGTCTCATTATCATGAAAGCAGTCTCTGCTTGGCTGGTGACCATTTATGCCAACTTGTTTTGGTTAAACAAATAAAATATGATAAATATAGAGTTTATTGGTTAAGATTAAGGTTAGTTAGTTAGTATTGTTATGTTAATGGTACTGCATAACTGCATAAAACAAATAAATGTGTTCTTTACAATCTGATTTTACAGCCACGAGTACATGCTGCATAATTAGCTCTTTTTTTTCCTCCTATGATGTACTAATAACATAAGAACAAACTGACCTTAACCTTTACTAGTTTGGAAATTCCATTTTAATATTTATTGTCTTTCATTTAGCTCAAAAGTAGCAGAAATGCTACATAATGCCATTTACTAGTTTCATTCTGTGTTAAGGTGAAACAAGTCATGTCCGCCGAGGCAAAATGCCTGGTTTTGTCTGCTCCAAAGACATGTATAAGTATGTAGGTGAATTGATGACTCTAAATTGCCTACAATGGATGATATAGTGCAGGGGTGGCTAACCAGTCAGAGACTAAGAGCCAAAAAATTTACCACTGTACAGCAAAGAGCTACATCAAGCACCAAGCCAAACCTATACAGACACACACAAATTCTAAAAATGAACCATGACTTCTCTGCTTAGTGACAGTTCACTCACCTCACACTGTGCAACGACTTTTAAAGAAACTGACTTGACAAAAGAAAAAGTTGAAGAAAACTTGACCGCTCACCCACATAATTATCAGACATGACTGTAGAAAATAAAAGGAAAATACACAAACATAAACACATAACATCATTTTTTTTTCTGACTTCTAACCATTTGTTCCCTAAGCAGAATATTTGCTTGTAATAGTTGGGTGTCATCTGTGAGTTTGTTTGAATGTCTCCAAAAGCAATGATGACAAGCAGACAATGACATAATCAGGGAGGGATAAAATATGGTTGTAGTTGAGAACAGTTTTCAAGCCCATTCTTTAAATATTCTTGCATTTGGTGTTGATGGATGATAGTCCCCAACTCACTGCTAGTAAATATTCCATTTGTCGATAAGTCAGTTTATAAAAACTCAGATTTCTCCTTCACGCCTCCAAAAGTTCTCTCACAGAAACATATCACAAATACTGTAATAGAAATACTGTTGAAAGCATAAAGTTTTTACCACATCCAAGTAGCCTACTAACTCACTGAAAGAACTGCTCAGGGTTTAATGTTAGGCTAATAAAATCTCACAACGTTAGTGGGAGTGTGATATTGATAACAAACGTAGTGTCTTACCATTAACATTTTGACCACTGGCAACCTCGTGCACTGTAAAGACGCTCTGTGTGTCTCTGGGTGTCCCTGCTTGGACTGCTGCCCCCATGACCTGTCACCGGATAAAGTGAAAGAAGATGGATGGATCACTAGAATGTTAAATATAAGTTTTTTTGTTTGTTTGTTTGTTTTTTATTGCAGTAGAAGTAGCATAGCAGTACTATCCATATAGTAAAAGTTTTAGTCGTAGTAGAGCAGTGTTTCCCAACCAGGGGTACAGGAATCTCCAGGCCTATACGAGCACATTTCAGGGGGTACGTGGTATTAGAGTTAAGTCTAAACCAGGTCAAACCAGAACTAAACCATGCCTAAAACCAGAACTAAACTCAGACTAAGCTGGGTCCAAACCAGGACTGAATCAAGTCCTGGGGATACACAAAACCAAAAAGTTTGGTAACCACTGCAGTAGAGAACAGTACTAGAGTACAGGTTTTGAGTACTTCTCCATCCTCTGTAGAACCACAGTTCAGACAGACAGCTTTATTGTCAGATCACCTGTACCTCACTGTCCTACATTCATCTTTAAAGCCCAGGTTTCGCTGCAGTTGCATAAAAAGACATTGTTTCCTGACTAGCTCTCAGCGTTTCTTCCTGACCTCTGAGCTTCAAACATACACCTTGGACTCATTCTTCACATATTGTCGGCCTCTCTCCAAATGCACCTACTACAGTATCTCAGGCTGGCTCTGGCTCCCCACTGTCACCTCAAATCAAATTCTACTTAAGTGAAAATCACCTTTGGATATTGTTCAGGAGATCTCTTCACACCATTTTATTTCCTCATGTTTGTTCAGGAGGATATATGTTGAAATGATATGTATCATTTCTGCCCATAAAAACTATCTGTTAGCTCAAGTTACGAAATCTATCATTACTTTGTGTCATTGTTATACAAATTTGAATGATGGTCCCTTGAAAGTCAAGCTGGGTGACTATTTTTAAGTCTTTAAAGAGTCTAAAATTATGCAAAATTGACTTTTTTGAGCTTTCCATCATAATTGTTATAATGTTGTTCCCTCAAAACATTCATTCATGCATGTTTAAGTAATCCTGCATTCTCTGGAACGGCCTTTTTGAGGCCTCAGAACACTTAGTTCCATGAACCTCCGCCCACTCCAGGAAGCATTGACCAATCAACCAGCCCTCTACATCCAACCTGCTCTCATTCATTCATCCAAACACAGTACAGGCCAGCATGCTTACACTGATTACTTGCAGCTATTTTTCATTTTGTAGTAAAATGGCAGCAGACAAAACGTTTAAGGAAATAAACAGCTCTTTTTCTAAAAGACTGCAACAACTATGCATTCTGCTGCCATCTCCCGGTCTCTTTACCTGTTTCTTTACTTAACTTGTTCTGTTGCCATCTCCTGGACAGAACTGGGAATTGCAACTCCTCCTTCCTTCATTTTATTCTGTCAAAATGACGGACAACCTCCAGAATTTTCAGTTAACGTAATCTCTGTTACACACAACATACTGCCTACTCACAGTAACAACCCTTTAATTACTGTAAATTAAGCTCCTTATTCAATTTTAGGATTGTGGACGTGGAACCTTGTGTCGTTGCCTGGATAGAAGAGTGAATTCTCCATGCAGCCACAGTGTATTGTTATGATAGGTGGTCTCATACAGTTCTTCCAGGGGTTGGCCCATGATCTTTGAACAGATTTTTAATAATTGTTTCAGTCCAGATTTAGAAGCACCAGTCGACTGGCTCCAAAAGACCGGAGGCGACGGAGGAGGTATATTCTCTGTTCTGTTTTTTTTACAGATGAAGTCAATGTGGTGTTTCCGTGATAAAGTGGAATCAATCATGACATCCAGATATTTATATGACTCTACCTGTTTGATTAGTTCATTGTTGATATTAGTGGGGTTTAGGGCTTTTGGTTTTGAGCTGAAAACAATTTCTTAAAAACTTAAGAAAACAAAACAAAATACAAGCCACTTGGACTCGAAACGGATAAGTGAAGATACGGCTAAACGGCACACTAGAAGAAGCAAAAGTTGTCACGGTAAGAGAGCTCAAAGACTTGGATTAGTATAAATGAATGAACATTTACTGCTGTTTGTTTTCATTCATAATGACACAAGGATGCTAAATTGGGCTTTGGGATTTGTGTGTTTGACCGTAAGGAATTCAAGATGCTGGAAGCTAATTTGCTCCATCAGTTGGAATTATTTGCAATTGACGGAATACAATGAAAATGCTTGAAGACTTTTTGTGGACTATCATCTAGGACAACAGATGTGGGTGGATACAAATTATGTGGCCTCAAACATAGGACTGAATGGAACTAATAACGTGTGACATATGGATTATGCATTTCTGAATACAGAGGAGGAACAGGTGAACACACACAATCTAATGACATTTGGCTGTACACTTGACGGTACAGAATATAAAATAAGTGACATTGAAAAGGAGTTGGACCCAGAAATACATTTCTATAATAATTTAGACATAAGCTGTGAATATTTTACAGAGGACCAGTTTAAAGACCAGGTAAAAATGGAAGGACAATTTTCTGTTATACATTTTAATAGTAAGAGTCTCTTAACAAAAATTAAAGAATTTCTGCACTTAATAAATTTAGTGTCATTGCAGTCTCTGAGACATGGCTTGACAACGATAAAATTGCTGAAGTACAGTTGGAAGGATATGAGTTATTCACAGTAAATGGAAATAATAAAAAGGTGGTGGAGTTGCTTTGTATGTGGATACATCTATACAACGTAACCTTGTTAGAAAAAGATCAATAATTGTGGAAAACATACTAGAATGTGTAACAGAGAGAAACTGAAAGTAAAAGATCAAAAAACATACATGTTAGCTGTGTGTACAGAACACCAGGATCCCCAATGGATACATTTAACCAAAAAATAAATGAGCTGCTCAACACAAACACAGCTAAAGAACAAATAGTGTGTGGTGATTTTAATATAAATCTACTTAACACCTTAGCCCATAAAAGAACTGCAGTCATTAATATGATGTACTGCAATATGCTTTTTCCCAATTATCACCAAACCAAGCAGGATTACATCTGATACTACTACCCTGATTGACAATATATTCTCAAATAAAATTGAGAATAAAGTAGTTGGAGGTCTCCTTATAAGTGACATAAGTGAGTTTTAATTTGAGAAATGTGACTAAAATAAAATCATATATATTTATTAGAAAAATAACACCAGTGACAGTAGAACATTTTAAAAAGGACCTCAGTAAACAAAACTGGAAGAATATTTTGATTTATGATAGGAGGGATCCGAATGAAGCTTTTGAGACCTTCATACTCAAATATGTTAAATTATACAACCGTCCATTAAAAAAAGTAATTGACAAAAGAAAATATCAGGAAAAGTCATGGATCACTAGAGGTCTTGAGAACACATGTAAAAAGAAAAACCTACTATACAAACACTTTTTAAAGGTGAGGACTAAAGAATCAGAAAATAAATATTGAAAGTACAAGAACAAGTTAGTTAGCATTTTGAGAAATAGTAAGAAAGAATACATTTATAAATTACTAGAACAACAACAAAATATCCAGGGAACATGGAAAGTGATAAATAGTATTATTAAAGAGGATCCAAAAAAAGCAGAAATTCCAAATTATTTTGTTAAAAACAATATAGAACTTCACACTAAAAAATAAATTGTAGATGGCTTCAATGAATATTTTGTAAATGTGGGTTATAACTTGGCAAAAAAAAAAAAAGATGATTATGGCAACAGTTACGATTCAAACAGTCTATGCTTTAGAAATGTACGTTCATTTTATATTAGTCCAACAAATGAAAAAGAAATAGTAGAAACTGTAAAGAAATGTAAAACTAAAAAAATCTAAAGATTCAGCAGACATTGACATGAAATTGCTCAAAAACACAATAGAACTCATAGCACAACCCTTGACGTACATATGTAACCAGTCATTCATCACAGGAATATTACCTGATAACATGAAAATAGCCAAAGTTATTCCCATTTACAAAAGTGGAGATAAGCATTTATTTTCTAATTACAGGCCAATCTCAATACTCTCACAATTCTCAAAAATAATAGAAAAAATATTTGTTAAAATACTGGATAAATTCATAGAGAAATATCACTTACTGAATGATTACCAATATGGGTTCAGAAAAAAACGCTCCACCTCAATGGCTGTTACGGAACTTATTGAAAATTTATCTTCAGCAATAGATGAAAACAAATATAGTGTAGGTGTTTTCATTGACCTAAAGAAGGCATTTGATACAATAGTTCATACTATTTTATTACAAAAATTGAGAAATATGGTTTCAGGGGGTCTGTACATAGTTGGCTGCAAAGTTACTTAGAGAACAGGTATCAGTATGTTGAGTTAAGTGAGGTGAAGTCTAGTATGTTAAAAGTGACATGTGGAATTCCACAAGGTTCAATTTTGGGACCTAAGTTATTTATTGTTTATATTAATGATATATGTAATGTATCAGATCTGTTAAATGATGTATTATTTGCAGATGATGCTACCTTGTACTGCTCTGGGGAAGATTTAAAACACCTCGTACAAACAGTGGAGAGAGAGTTACATAAAATAAAGATATGGTTTGACAAAAATAAATTATTTCTAAATATAGATAAAACTAAATTCATTATCTTCTCTAGGCGCAAAATAAAAAACCATGTGAATATATTGCTGAATAATGTTAAAATAGAAAGGGTATATGAAAATACATTTTTAGGAGTAATTATTGATCATAAACTAAATTGGAAGTTACATATAAATAACATTAAAAAGAAAATATCTAAAGCAATAGCAATATTATATAAATACAGGTATACACTTTTCATTATCTATTCTTCCCTAATAATGCCCTATATAACCTATTGTATTGAGGTTTGGGGCAATACATATAAAAGTAATACAAAACCAATCTTTATTTAGCAAAAAAAGGCCATAAGAATCATTACTTATTCTCCTTATAATAAGCCAACTAATACTTTATTTATTAGTCTACAAACATTAAAATTCTATGATTTAGTGGACCTCTACACCTTTAAAAATGATGTTTAAAATAAAAAAAATAACCTCTTGCCAAAAACACTGCAAAATATGTTCACAATTAGAGATAGTCACTATCATCTCAGAGGAATTGAAAAGTTTGTAAAGAAAAGATTTAGAACAAATATAAAGAAATCTTGTTTATCAGTCAAAGGTCTGTTTAAGTACAGAAGGATTATTTATTTGTATGAATGTATGACAAGAAGTTGGTTATAAATGTATATGTATTAATTTTGTCATACTTGTGACCGAAATAAACAAGTACAACATTAACAAAGTGAAAAGCAGAGCTGAACTCACACAGCCCTGGGGTGCACCGTCACTGGTTATAATGGCATAGGACAACATTTTGTTTATTTTAACCTGTTGGACTCTGAGGAAAGATGCATACCAGTCAATCAGGTGCGAATTTTCCAGGTGGGGCTAAGCTGGTGCTAAGGTCTTCAATGGGAGTGCACAAAAAATTGGAAATTTTAGAGCCTTTTAACTCAGCAGAACACACACATAAAGACTACACAGTTTTCCTTCAGCCTGCAACAAAAATAATGACTCCAGCCATAAAACTGACCAAACTCCTGCACAGCACAGAACAGTGCAGGTACACTCAGAGCTCTGTGGACAGGTCAATGGGCTACTCATTAAGCTTCACGAAGACAACACCTCATGCACTGAGCCAATAAAGAGTTCTACTGAACCTATGTCAGATTAATGGGTTTATTATGAACAGTGTTTGCTCTGTCCTGACTTTAGGATTACATTTTTCAGTATTCAGTGTTTACATTCACTATGAATGCGAAAAACGCCAGGTAAATGCCAGATCCACTGCATGTTGATTATGGTGAAATGACTATGGCATGGTTGGGCAAGTGGTGTTTTTTGGACATAGTTTAAAGGACTGTATCCCAGTTGAAACGCCAAGGGTGATTTGACCAGAATTTGTCAAATTGACTCATGAATGAATTGAGGCTCGGAGCTGTGACTACTGATTCTGGTAAGGAGTTCCAGCTCTTGATAACTCTGAAAGTAATTGAGTTTTGGTTTTCTGGGCTCTGGGTGTTCTTAGTTTCAGGCTATGTCCTCTGGTGTAGCCGTCCCGAACTGGAGTAAGGAGTGGGGGCAAATTTTCATCATACATGAAGTGGATAATTTTATACGTTTCTCTCAAGTCCCCACAGAGCCTCCTGAATCTTAATGAGGGTAAGTCCAGCTTTCTCAGCATTTCTGGGAAGGGTAAGGTTTTCAAATGACTTATCTGTTTGGTAGCTCTATGTTGTACCTTTTCTAGTGTCTCAGTGGCACTTTTAGCGCATGGATACCATACAGTGGCTCCATACTCGAGGTGTGGTTGTACTAAGTCTCTTCATACAAGTATAAGTCCGACATATTATTCCCATTATGTTATTGGCTTTAAGACATCAGGCTTCTATATTCACTTTGAAGGTAAGTTCACTATCAAAATAATTCTGAGGTCTTTCTCATGGTCTCTTCTTTCCAAACATACTTCTTGGCCATCCGCTGATCTCATTGTATACTGTTAGGCTGATTCTTCTGGAGTCTTGTTTCCAAATTTCATAATTTTACACTTGGCTTGATGGAACTTGAGTTGTCATTTCTCCGACCATTCTGATTGGTTAATAACTATTCTGGTTATGTATGTCTTGCTGGAATGAGATATTGTCCATAAAGCTTTTGATGGCTTTATATATTTTGGTATCGTCTGCAAATAGATATGCTGTAGAGTGGACTCATTCAGGGAGGTCATTTATATAATATACAAATAGCAATGGGCCAAGAAGTGATCCTTGAGGTATTCCACTTGTTATAGGCTTCGACCAGAACACACTCAAGCGATTTGCTCAGTTCCTTTGGAATCCTTGGGTATAAACTGTCCGGACCAGAAGATTTTGTAGACTGTAGGTTTTGTAGCTTTTTTACAATAATAGTTTCAGTCAGATTTATGTTGGTTAACTTTTCTTTGATGTTTCTTGTAGGGAGTTCTGGTAGGGGTCCACAGCCTTCCCTCATGTAGACTGATGCAAAAAAAATTTGCAACTAGTTCAGGCTTTTCTTGGTCATTTGTAGTTTTCCCGAGGTTGGGGTTGTCCTCATCTAGTAATAAATCAGGGATCCCCAAGCAAGATTGTTGCAGGGACGCTGAAGTGGTCATTTGACTCCATTCAGTTTGACTAAAATTAAAGTCAAAGAGGGCTTCTGTATATAAGAGCAAGCTGCAGGTGGTCATTGTTGTTCAGGCGTATATTTAGATCATATAGGATGTTTGTATCAGCTGTTGAGGCTCTGAGGTTTGATTTGATATAAATAAGCAGGCCCCTGACCACCTCATTTTGAAGATTTAAGGTGAAAGCATCATAATCAGATATTTTATAGTCAGGTTCTGATATAATACAAGTGATGATTCTTGGGCTTTACTTCTGCAATGGTTATAATGTCCACTAGGTACTCAGCCTCTTCTATTCTATATCTTAGTTTGACTATTTTATTTGTGAGGGTATGCACATTTGTGTACATACATCTTAAACTCTGTTGTCTGTTGTATGTAGTTTTCCTGTGTTCTTTGTTTTCTGTATTTTTACTTCAGCCTCTCTCCACACAGTCCACGTACTGCCTGGGTCCCCATGGATTTTGAAATTCCTGCTGTCTCCATTTTCCTTTTGTCTTCCTGGATTAGGTTTCTTCATTGTTTCCGCTGTTCCTGTGTCATATTTTTGTACACGTTGCATGTGTTCTTCAACTTGTACAAGTTTGATAGTATCAGCTGCGTGTCTCCAGTCTTACCAGGAGTGGTCTTGTTTTCCCTTCTTCTTTTTTCACCAGTCTGGTCACATGGGATGCTCATACATCCAGACCCAAGTCGGTTTTTGCGAGGTTGTTGAAAAGGAGTTCGTCCTTTTTTTTCTGCTGGTCATAGGTGAGATTTTCAGTCAATTCTTGTAGATGATGAATAACTCTCCCAAGGCCTCTTTTTTCTTCAGTCTTTTTGTCTTTTAGTCATTCACTCAGGGTTGTCTTCATTCGTTTTTTGTATGCTGTGTGCATCTCTTGACAACTTCAGACAATAGTTCTTCACCCTGTGTTGAAGTGAGAGGTGCTGGGTCAAGAACACTACATTCAAGAATGGCTATTTTGTCAATAAGATCCTTCTATAGGTTTTCATGTAAAGCTCTTTGTTCTTTCAGCGTTGCTTTTAAAGCTTCCACTCTTTCTGTACAAGTAGGGTTGGCAGTAGTGGCGAGGTCATCATCATCACTCCTACACTGTAGCACTTGCTGCTACAGAGCCACAGTAAGTCCACTCTTTGAGCTGTATTGTACTGTGCACTTGAAAGTCTCACACATTTAGCACATTTTTGCTTATGGCAAACTTCACACTCAAGAATTTAGATCATCAAATTAATCAGACACATAGTACATACCCAGCTGTCTTCAGTTATACCTACTTTGGTAGAGTGTTTGTCAACAGTTTTGCTACTGGGATCCACTTGTTTCTGGTGTAATATTTGACAGATTGATGTAAGTCTCACTTATATGTCTTTGTTTCTCTTCTTGTGTCAAAGGATTTATGTTGTTGTGCGAGGCCATTTTCAGAGTCAGGTTTAGTGGAGTAGTATGTTGTAAAATTCGTGAGAGTTTGTAAACAATAGAGTATATGCAGATGACATCACAGCATGCACAAGTAACTGCCTTGAGTGCCAAAGCTGCTTTAATAGCGCAAATACTCAAAACTCAACTAAAAAAGAAAAGATTTGCTGTAAAAGTGACTGATACAAACATATTCAACAACAAATCTGAGATATATTTTGATTGACAACTGAAATCTAAAAAGAGGAGAAGCAAAAGGACCTGGGCATTTCCAGTAAACAACCCTGCTGACCAAAAGTCAATCTGTAGTTTTCCACAAACTTTTGGATGACTCACCTTACCTTAAATAATCTGTTTGGGAGTCTGTGTGATGGTTAAATGAGTTGTTGTGGGGCGTTAAATCCTGCATCTCCCCCTGCTGTATCTGCCTAAAACCCCAACTGCAGCAGAGCGCACTGCTGACCTGGAGTCAGTGAGAGAGCGGCTAGCGTACCAACAAGCTAGGAATGGATTTATTTCTCGGTTTTTATCATGACAGAGCGGCCAAATGGCTGAAACAACTTTATACTGACACAAGGAGGGAAAAATGAAAGTAAAGCCATGTGAGGAACCAAACAGGAGTCAACTGTACTTAAGTCAACTGTACTTGTAAGTATTTAGTATTTAAGTTAGATAGTGTTGTACTCTCGTTTGTAGGGGGAGCTCCAGAAAGGAAAAGATGCATAAACAACAAAGAAATGAGACAGGTTACCAAGTTATGCTTTTAAACATTTTCTATTAAATATTTTGACAGCTAACCCTCAATGTTAATAAAAGTATATATAAAAATAAATGATTGAATAGAAACTATGATGTCCTCAGCTGTCTTAGTTACATAAAAAGGTCAAAAAAGTGAAATCCTGGCCACATATCAGTGTCTGTGGAAAAGTGGTTCTTGGTGAGGTTGTGTGGATCACCGTCTAGTTTAATTGCCTTATTTAAGTAAATACTCATCAGTTTTACTCACACTCTCTGTAATGTATGCAGCCGCTTGTTTTGCCACTCAGTCTAAACAAAGGGGGGTGTCCCTTGGAAAAGTGAAGATCTGCGTACTCTGAAGCTTGATAAACTCACTGGTACTTACGATTTTTCTGTATTTTTTGTTATTCAGTCTAAAAACGTACATGTCCCCTCGAAATATATTTGTCTATCCACAAATTCCAGTAAATTGTCAGTAAAAATGTGGATGTAATGGGTCGGATATTCATAAAAAATGTATAAATGAAATTGAATGATTGAATTTTATTAGGAAAATTTCACATTCACAAATCAAAAATACAAAAATTTAAACCCTGCTTTATATTTTTATAATGACTATTATTTTGACATTGACACTTTGCAGTACTGTAATAGCCAAAGTCTTTGTCTATGGTAAAAATGCATTAAATGTTACAACTGTAGACTATTTGAAATGTTGTTATGTGAATTTATACAGGAAGATGAGATGTAAAATTGTTGTTGCCAATATGAGTTTTTAATGTTTGTTGTTTAATTGTTATGATTGTTGCACAATAAAAACTAAATAAACAAAAAGTCATAAGGTCTTTGGAGAAGTATGAGTGTGTTACAACATATTTATATTATTCATTGTATTGAAAATGTACTCCATAGAAATGTTTTGCCTCCTGTCACAAAATGCAAATCTTCTGGAGCCATTTTTTTGCTTTGTTCATTATAAAGTTAATGTCATCCCTTAAAGCAAAATTATGCAACTTTTTATGTAAAAATATAGCCTTCAAATCATTTCGGTGGTTCTTCAAATGAAACGGGCCAATAGTCTTATCCTTTGACATACTGCACCATGTTAGTTTAATAAAGTAACTAAAGAGACACGTGAAACATTTTTTTAAAGGGGGAAAGGGAGATGGTCCCATTCAGATCAGAGACACTTTCATTAGTTGGTAGTTTGCCTTTAATGTATTGAGTTGATTCTGTTACTTATGCTACTTTTGATAGCAAAGTTATAATAATGTTATTGTAATGTTTCTATGGAAGCCTACTGGTATTTAAAAGCATTAATGGAATTTTTTAAAGCTTGATCATGAAGTATCAATACTCATACAATACTCATTTTGGTATCAATTCCTTGAATAAAGTACTAATTAATGCATGTGAAATAAAAGCACATGCATCACTTGGGGGTAACTTTTGTGCCAAAAGTCCCCCACACAGCAGTATTTTGGTCTGGTCCATCCATGTCATGTGATGTGAAGAAGTTAACAGTTTTCACTCCTCTGCACACTTAAGTTATTTATTTTATACTGTGTACATTAAAATTGTTAAATGGCCAGTAATAGTCACAGGATTTGTCTTCAAGGGTAGCAGTTTCTGTAATGAAAAAAAAAATTCACCAACCAAAAATCATGAGTATCAAGTATCGGTATTGACAAAATTCCCCTCCAAAAGTAAAAAGTGTGGTATCACCTATGACTAAAACTTGATCCACTCTTTGCAGAGTTGAAGTCATTTTTCTAAATGATTTTATCATGACCTTTATGGGTCATGTATTTTAAAATCTCTTTCATTTGACAATATTTCCTTTAACCTTTGTGCCCCAATTTGAAGAAGTTACGTTGTTACTGTTAAGTCACAAAACATCATAAAAAATATACATGTACATACATATACATATACATTCATGTTTTTTTTTTGTTTTTTTTCATAAATCTTTCAATTAACTTGTGCCCTGATTATAAATACCAAATATTTCATTATTTTCAGAATTGTAACCCTTTTTAAGCCAGTGTATGTAATAGCATCTAATACTTTTTTTGGTAAAAAATAGACAAAAAAATCAAATTAAATTAAATAAAAAAATGTTTTATATTTTCTAAGCAAAGAGGATTTTTCTAGGGGGAATTATTACAGCCTTGGGTTTGTCAAAGATTACCAACAACATTTATTTTTAGGGCTAATTTTTTCCTGTACAATCTTAAAACCAACTCCCATTAAAACAGGTTGTGACTTTTTGTAACAAAAAAAAAAAACAAAAAACATCAATCCATTGTTGGTAAACATAATTTATTCATGATGTTTTATTGACAAAGATGCTGTTGTAACTTAACAGGAGCAACATAACAAATTTAGTCAGAGTGTAAAAATGAAGTAATATTAAATTTGTGTTTAGAATATCAACATTATAGTGATAAAATATACATCTGAGCAACATTTAATAGCAAAAATAAGAACCACTGCAAAGTTATCAAAAAAAAAAAAAAAAAAAAAAAAAAGAATTAAAAGGACACTTTTTTATCCTCATTGGTGAAACAAGGGTTAAACAAACTGCACTATAAAACAGTGGTCAACCTCTCCCCTTTTTTTGGGTCCTTTATTTAAAATAACTGTGTTAGTTGTCCTCTATACTAAGAAACAAAAACAAAAAAACAACACAGATTACAGTGGGGTGCTCAGCTCCTGGTGGGATTTGGCAGAAATGGATCACCTGCCAGTGCTACACTTTTAACTGTGTCAGACTTAATGTAGCACAAAAAGAGGTGCCGCCCAATCTGAACCTGCTAATCACGCCATCCATCAACCTCCCGCCATTATCACTGCAGCTTCAAATAAAGGCTGATACAGCGTTGGTGCATTAAAAAAATAACCTTTTAATGCAGACATTATTATTAGCATGCATTTACAAACTCATATAAATAACCCAGGACAGCTCATCACATGTATGTACAGGAAATACTCCACATGCCTTTTGCAGTACAACAACAAACTTATCAACATGCAGCAGTCTGTAATCCCTGCACCAATGGAACACTGACATCCTTGTTTGATATCCTACAGCAGTGGTTCCCAAAGTGGGGTCCGGGGCTCCATGAGGGGCTGTAAAGGTACTGCAGGGGGCCCCCTAGAGGTTGTATACAGTATATTAAGTACATAAAAAGAAATTGAATTTGAAATGAGTTACAGTTATATACTTGTTTAAAAATATTACTTTAAAACATGTTTTAGCCAATATTTTTTATAGAAATCTATGGAGGAAAAACATGATATCATTTTTAAAAGAGAGTGAAGTTTTATTGTTGGGGGTCCTGTGTGGAATTTTTGGAAATTTAAGGGGGCTCTCTTGACTCTTGGAATTGCTGCCAGGTGAGTAAAAATATTTTCATCTGTATAATGTTTTAATGTGATGTTTCTTGCTAGAACAATAAAATGATCACATTTTTACTGGATAATATTTTACAGTACTACAAGCTAGGAGATATGAATGTATTACATTATTACTAAATACTGGCACATCATGTTATACAAAATACTGGACTTGAATACTTTCCAAAGTAAATCTCCATTAGGTCCATGTGTTAGATTGTTACTTTTCCTCTATTTCTCACTGAGAACAAGACAATGACAAAGTATCTTTTTGCACTTTCTGTTGATGAAGTTATAAAACAAATGCTGTTAAATGCCGTCTCTCAATGTGATGTGTTTGCAATTACTTTTGCGGAGAGTTCCCAGGGGTTTCTGACAGACCTGAGAAATATATAGATCCAACTTTTTAACATCAATAACTGCAGCAACTAAATGGTGACACTTTGCTTTAATCACTGCAAAACAAGACAATTAAGACAAAGCTGCAGCTCTGATAGAGATGGATGAGTAATGTGAGATATAAGATTTCTGTCATGGACCAAAAAAGTCTCACATTTAAAGGAGTGGTAAGCATATTATTATCTGTCTGTCTTTCTGTCTCAGTAAATTTCTTGTCATTTTAGTTGAGCTGATTGCATTAATGGAGATAAATCCTGAGCAGCTGCATCTGCAAAACAACATTTGTGTACGTAGCACTTTTTATGCATAGTGTAGAATTTACAGACATTTGTACTGCAATCAGTTCATTAAGAGTTCATTGGCTGCATGATGGCAAAGTGGTTAGCAGTGTGGCTTCACTGCAAGAAGGTCCTGGGTTCAATTCTTGGTCTTTCTGTGTAGAGTTTGCATGTTCTCTGGGTAATCTGGTTTCTCACGTCAACTTAAAACATGCACAATAGACTAATCCTCCAGCGAGGTACTCTTGGGATTCTGGCCTAAGATCTAGAGAAGTGGCCCCAGTGCTGCACTCCAGTTGCCCCCTGCTCCTGACAGGTTGCCCCAGTGGCACTGAAGGATGGGTCAAATGCAGAGAACACATTTCCCTGCTGAGGCAATAAAGTATACCTTATCTTACTTTAACCTTAGCCACACTGACTGGTTTGATGGAGTATAGTAACACTTTTCCCAAACTTGTCCTTTTATAACCACATGGCCATGAATTTTTACAGGTGCCAGTTTACCATGCTTATAGCACATCAGCTTCAGTGTGGTATAATCATGGTAAGTTGGCCCTCTGCATGAGGCATTATCTGCTATTATCTGTTCTTACGTTGCAGTGTAGGTGCACTATTAGCCATATACTGTACCAAACATCTCTGCAGGACAGCACAGGTAACAGTGACAAGGGGAGGGGGTATTCTGTTCCTCTCACCAGCAGACCTAGCAAATAAGTAAATAATCATGTTCTCTTGTAATATGCTGTAATGCAATGGCAGATAGGTTTAAAGTCTGGTGTTAGACATATTGAATAAGTTATGTTTTATTTTCAATAAAAGCTGCTCATTGGCACATACATAAACAAATGTTTTATTTCAGGTTTATTTCTACTCTGTGTGGCCTATAAAGCATGGTAGATGTGGCCGTATGTGTTAATACCTGTTGTTAAGTTGTAGGTGTAGGTGCATCTCTGCAAGACAGCAACTGTTGCAAAAAGTGCCAAAAAAATCATCATCATTAATGACTTAAAATTGGAAATAAATTAATAATAAAATACATTTATTGAATGGGAAATTTATTTAAAAACTATTTTATTTAAAAACAAAAAAAACAAAAAACAAAAACAAAAAAAAACAATCAAAAGCATAATTGTTTCACTAAATGTCATAAAATAGTTTGTTTATTGGTCTAGCGGTCATCCCTGGAACAGGATTTCTTTTGTGAATAAAACTTGCTGTTTCAAAATGTGACGAATGTCTCAAAAAGATCTGAATCCACAGAAATGATGAATGCACGAATGGAGCGATCCACAAATGCAGTTTGGATTATTCACATGCAAAACTGCATATTTATAAATGACAAACGATTTATTTGTGAAATAATTACAAATAATAGATTTGCAAATTAGAATTTATTTGCAAAAATTGCTGCATGCAAGTCACAAATTAGGGGTTTTGAATAAATCATTCAAAATTCAATCAATTCATTTTATAGAGACAAATATAGCTCCATAAATTAGTTGTGTATGTATTTATTTCCTGTTTTAATTAATTAATGACACATTTAATAAATGATTTCTGCATGTATTTATTTCATTTTGACCCTTTTCGTCCTCCTTAAGGGCGGTTCCCCAACCAGAAACTTGTATTTAGCTTAATATACAGCAAAAAGGACAATCCAGTAGCCATATTATGAACACATACAGACTAGGTGTTTGCAGTCGAGGTATTTATCTGTGAGTCTGCTGGTTTATTCTTATGTTGTGATGCTAATTACACAGACATATGACACTGAATTGTGCACAGATGCATTGATGCTTGAAGCTGCTCCTACGAGACTTTGTTCGGACACGACTTGAAAACACTCTACATTGCAAAGAGACACCGTACTGTCACTTTAAACATAGTGAACCACTGAGCAGCAGAAAAATACACATTTGACAAATATTCAGAAATAACACACATGCACCACAAAGCAGAAGACATGTTACATGCTACATCTACTGTAGCTAACGTTTAGTGTGAGACAGCATTTAGCTTCAATATTGCTGTTGACCTGTGCTTATGATGACTGAGATACTCATTGCTTTTGTACTTGGCTCTTGGGCTAAGCCATTTGTGTGCTGGGATGTTTATTGTGTCGAACAGACCTCACAGTGGCTGTAGGAGAGCCACACTGGACTGCAGTGTTGGAGAGTGTTGTAGTCAAGACCACACCAGACCATGGACTGACTTTATTCTAAAGCATGGAGAGGTATAAATGGACAGGTTTAAATAATCAAACTCTTCTCTGGGTATGAATGTATGTGGTACATGCATTCACTTTATATTGCACAGTGGCAGAGTTGTTAGTGTTCTCGCCTCCCAGCAAGGAGGTTGTGAGATCAATCTTTGGGCCGGCTGCAACATGATCTCGCTGGGAGGAGTCAGCATATACTCCCTGGGTTACCATGGGTTCTCTCTGGGTACTCGGACGTCCCCCCAGCATTCAAAGACATGCATGTGTTAGTCACCAAATTGCCCCTAGTGATGTAATGAATGTGAGAGTGAATGGATGTCTGTGTTAGCCCTGTGACTAGCCAATAGTTGCTGGTACAGGCTCCAGTTATCCACAACCCCAAATGGGATAATATTTTTGGTACTATAATGCATGGCACTATGCAGCATTCAGCTCACTAGCAGAGAGATCCCTCCTAAGGTTTGGCACTGGGGCAGTGTGGTTAGCTCAGACACTGTATATGGCAGAGGTACACTGGTTGTATTTATTACCCGCTGGACCATTGCATCTTGCTTCTCACTAAAGGCATACATACATTTAAAGTCTGAAATTGTGGAAATGATGTGATGAGCAAGTTGAATTTGAATATGTACTGTGTTTCCATCCAGTCTCATTTGTGAGCCTGACAATAAATAAGCTGGGGCTGCCCTCAACACGCACTGCGCCACGCACTCCGCACTAAATACACAGTCATTTCACTAAATGAGAGCGTTTCCACAGGAAACTGACATGCTCAACATCTGGATTTTCAAGTAGTATCATTCCGTACAAAGGTTTTGGATTATAAGTTTTATATATAATTCTCTCTCATAAGCTATTTACTTTAACTTTATGATACAGATACAGTGACAGACATGATTAAACATTTATTGCATTCGTATAGTTTTCTCATGCCCAACTAATTTCCTGTTAGAGGAAAACCCTGTGAAGTGAGCTCCAAAGCGATCTCATATTAAACTGTTGTTTTCTGTCCTTTTGCTTCTAAATAATCATTATTTGGTCATCATTAATGGCTTTTATCACATGAACTCGTACTTCTCGTGCAGACGTATCTAGTAGGTGTCATTAGGCAGTGGTCCGCAGTGCAGCAGATACACATGCAGTGGAAATCACGAGTAAGGCGGCACTGGCTCAGCCCCCCATCAGAAAGGCTGATGGATTGATCCCTGCTACCAGCAATGCATACTGCCGTTGTGTCCTTGGGCAAGACATTTCAACCACTTTGCCTATGTAGGTATGTATATGTTAGTGTGCTTGTGTATTTAGTGGTGGT
The DNA here is from genome assembly GCA_020698575.1 of Bostrychus sinensis. Taxonomy (NCBI): domain Eukaryota; kingdom Metazoa; phylum Chordata; class Actinopteri; order Gobiiformes; family Eleotridae; genus Bostrychus; species Bostrychus sinensis. Next base: position 27,371,405 of record CM036254.1, on the reverse strand, counting down.
CAAAGAGGCCGTAGGTGCAAAATGGCAGCCACATGTCTGTCAGTCTGCCCCAGGGCAGATGTGGCTACAGAAGTAGCTCACCATCACTGAGTGTGACTGAGGACTGAATGAATAATGCACCTAATTATAAAGTGACTTTGAATGTCTAGAAAAGTGCTTTATTAGCTATTACCATAGTGTTATTCTTATCCTTCTTCCTATTATTATTACAAATGAAGACAGAGAAATTCCTCTATTGAAAAGTAAGTAAGCCCGGTCTTGAGTACAACACTACTCCACTGTGTGTATACAGTGTATGACTGCATTGACAGTGTTGTGCGTTTGTGGAGCCCCTGCTGACACATCATAAATATATTGTGTCTCTTTGTCCCAGTGAAGGAACCCGGGATCGTCACATCTCCGAGTCCCAGTGTCCGTCTTCACCTGAGATGAAAGCAGGAGTACAGAGCTCACAAAGTCAAAATATCCAATAATTCAGATTCCTCTTGACGAGCCGAGCTGAGTGAAGAAGTAAAGTAGTAAAACAGCATAGAAAAACAACGCTTTCTCTGCATCCACAGGGCTTCAAAGGAGACGACGAGGAGAGAGAGATGAAAGCCGAGATGCACTGAAGTATTTGGAGAAAAAAAACAAACACTGGCTATAGCTGTCCACCAACTGATGTCAAGGTTTGGCCTTTATAGGAGTCTCTCTCTCTATTATTTTCACATGAATTCACCAAAGAAGGCAGGCGCTATCGAGTTCAGTCAAGTGCCCTCTGGAGCAGGTGCGCAGAGATGGTCAAGATACCGTCCTGACAGTGATATTTACAACATACCTAGAGGGAAACGCTCAAAGCATTTCTCCTCCGTTATATAACAAGGTACCGATGCATGCTGTTGCACAAAACCCAAAGTTTGTTTTTAACATTTTGTGGGTGTCTTTTGATACGTTCCTTCAAACATTTATAGTCCGTGATGCCCCTTTTCAAAGTGAACCACCACCATCTTTGTCCAATATTTAACATGACAAAAAAAGAAAAAAGCTCCTTCTAAACATGGCAGCAAGATACAAGATGGACACAAGGGATCACAATGAAGGAGAAAAGAACTTGTAAGTGCATTGTTGTTACATGGGACACACTTTGTTTTCCGGAATGGGCAGCTGGGCGAAAGACTCGGTCGGAGAGTCGTCGGACTTTTGGGAGCCGGTGCCCACTGGGATTCGAGCAGCAATGGCCGACATTTCGCCCGTCATGCTCTCGGCGGTGATGCCCGGCCGCTCTGATGTCTGGTTGAAGTTGTCTGGGATGGTGCCCATTCCTGTGAAGAGCTGGATCAGGCACTTCCTGAACTGGAGACGAGAGAGAGAAGGATCAGAATAAGTAAAATTACTGGAAAATTTGTAAAAGGGAAAACTACCAAATCTTACTGAAATCCACATGATCAAAAACAGAGGTGGGTTAAGTACCCAAAAATTGTACTCAAAGAAGAGTATTGTTACTTTCAAAATAATATTACACAAGCAGTCGTAAAAAGTAGTCATCTAAATAATGACTCAGTACTTGAGTAGTTCTTTTTAAATCTTCTACTTTAGTCATTTTGAAGTAACAATACTCTTACTTGAGTAGTGAAATTGGCAATAAAATATCTGAACATCTGAATATCAGCACATAATATTTCTGATGCATACAGAACATATTTGTATAAAGAAAAAACACTATTTAACAAGCTACAAGCTTTCTTATTTCTATGAAAGAAAGTTCTCATGGCAGTATATTGTAGACAGAATACAGTACATAAGTTGCTATAGATTTCATGCTTTCACAGTGCACCTGGGCTTAGGAAGTATTTAGGTCAAATCAATAGCACACAACTGGGTCAGAGCTGGGTCAGGTCATGTGATTCAGCACCTGAGTTTAAGCATTGTATTTACACCTGCTAAATTGCACCATTGGGAAAATGCAAAGAACAGCACAACGGAGGTAAGGTTAAACGTGTAAACTAAATTTTGTCAGGTGGTTCCTTTGTGGGGAGAGATTAGTCCATCATTTTCTACATTTATCTATAGCTGAAATACTTAAATCCTTGTTTGCTTGACAGGGGATCAGGGCACAAGTAAGGCTAGGTACTATTAAACGATACCTTTGTAGGAGATGAATTAGCACACCATAGGTATCAGAAAAAAGTATCGCTCAGATAGCAGTTTTGAAAACCAGGTACCATTTAAATACTGGTATCGAAAAAATCTGAATGGTACCCAGCCCTAGTCATTTTCATCCTTCGTCAATATTTACACAGGACTCTCCATTTTTAATATGTATTTTGTAAACGTGGATGTAGCAGTTTTTGTTTTGTGAAACAATAACACCAAAGTTATTCTTTATTATTACACAGCTGCCATCAATAGCTTTAGGTTACTTCATGACTATTGAGTGTAAAATGTAGTAGAAAGTACATTTGAATGTTTTTACAAATTTTACCTTTTCTTCTTGAGCGAGTTTTGAACCTACAACCTTCTGATTGCAAGTCAAGTGTGCTACCTATTACAACGCAGAGAACAAAAACTGGACAAAAACTACTTGTAGTTTCTTAGACAATTTAAAATTTTACTTAAGTAAAAGTAAAAACTAATTCATCCTCTGATCGCTTGTGACCCCTTGTGGCTAGATTTTGCAGCCATTATGATTTCATATATAAAATAAACCAAACAGTGTCTAAATATGGAAACCCATTAGGCCATTCTATTTTAAGAAACAAGTATAAATGCTCACTGGGAACCACAGTAAAAACCACAGCCCAGCACTTAATGTTGTTGTCCACACTGACCTCACGAAAACAATGGAAGTGTGAATGGCTCCATTTTTCCCTGGAAAGTTATTTTGGCATTTTTCCAAGTAACAACAACAACAACAGCACAATCATTGTTTTCCACATTACTTTGTTTCTAAACCCACTAATTGTCCCTTTTTTTGGCAGCGTAGCACACTCTCAGTGAAGCCCTGGGGTGAAATCCTGGCCCATGACCCTTAATGGCCCCTCTGATCTCACTCACAAGCCTGCCCTCACACTACTAATGCTTTTCAAAGCGTTTCAACAGCACCTAACATCTTAACAAATCCGCTGTAGTAAATAACTGTGTCCATACTGGGGCCTTTGTTGGACATTAGTGCCACTGAGGAGCACTTGTGTAACACCTTCCTTAAGATTTCCTTGAAAAGCACAGCCGTAAAGCCGCTCATGCACAGAACAAGGTTATAAAATGTCATCTTAATGGCACAGAAATTCATTAACCTCAGATGCCCAGCCCAGTTGTGTCTTTAAACCAGAACAAGACTGAATTATATAATGTCAAAGGACGATGACACACATTTTAAACAATGAAGATGTTAGGAGTGCAACTTGTTGATGCAGCACCAAGTATGGCGCAGGTTGGGTCGGTTTGAAGGTGTTTCTATTTCTCAAAGTGGTCTGTGGCATCCCCAAGAAGTGGACCATCCCACTTTTCAGACTTCTTTGCAAGAGGACGGTCTCCTGAAAGCTTCTACTCACAAAGCAGTTGTTTAAGAAATGACAAAGTCTCTGATGAGGCGATGAAATGTCTTTTAAAAAAACAAACTTTGTGCTGGTGAGCTTTTTAACCCTCTTTGCTAATTTCTTCTGAATGACTGAGAACCTGCACCAACGTCTTGAGCTAGAAACTGCATTGACACCATTGGACCATGAACACATTTAAAGATTTACAGAAGTTAATGTAGCTCTATGTAATACAGACAACAGAATGATATGCTTTTGGTTGCCACTAACATTACCAAATATTAAAATCAGTCACTGGAATAACATGCTGAAAGGTAAACATTCCAGTAAAACAGAGGAGCAGTGCTGACATATTGGAAAGTGAAGGTCAGTGTGTAATAATACATTTTTAAAAAGCAACAGGGATGACCTATCAAATGTGACACATTCTGCAAATGACAGCTTATTGACTATGTGTGCAAAAAATAAACAAGCTCTAGGCTAAGCAAGCTAAAGACTATGAGCTACAAGTCAATGGATGCTTTAAATGTATTAAACTGAGCACGTGTAAACATAAATGCATCCACATAGAGATATAGAAATTATACAGAGATTCTTGTGCTTCATTAAAGATGTTAAAACCTGAAATCTGCCTGATGAGAAGTGTTATAATCTATGTTAAATAATGTAATGTGCATGAGTGCCATTATATGAATGCAGATTAGGTATAGTAGCAGCTGACTTGAGGGCTAAGTAAGAATACAAGGCTATAGCTGTTCAGCATTCTTGTTCTATTTGCTTGTGGCAAATGACCCAGATGCCAACATACATTTTCTACACTGCATAAAGAAAGCATTACCATGTTATTACACCACTCGCTTGTACAAGAACGTTCAACACTACTACATCTCTTACGACAATACAGGCTTTTATCTTTTTTAATTACTGTCATATGTTAATAAATCAGCAAATGGTAGAAAAGTCAATTGTTGCTGAACAGAGGTTTCTCAAACAAGTGTGAATGAAACAAAACACATATGTTTTTGATGCCTCTGATGACTGAACATTACAAAAAAAAAAGTCAGTTTTGCATAATATAGCTCCATTGGCTCAATTATGTAAACCACAGTAATCATATTTAAATATAAAATGCTTGAATAAAAGAAAATGCTTGAAATATATATCATTGTGTGTATTGAATGTATATAAAAAAGTGAACAAAAAAGTCACTTTAAATTAGAACTATAAAAAATAAATTGACTTTTCCACTATGTTCTAATTTCATAATAATAATATTAAAGCATTGGCTTTTTTGGTAGTCACACAAAATTGCTTTACAAATAGCATTAATCATTCACTCCTCAGTCACACTTGGTGGTGATAAGCCACTTCAGCTTCCCTGGGGCAAACTGACATAGTTGTGGCAGCCATTCTGCGTCTACGGTTCCCTCCGACCACCACCAAACACACAATCACTCTAACTCGTTCACACAGGCAAGGTTGGAGAAGTGTCTTGCCTGAGGAGACAACGGGAGTATGAACTGGGGACAGTGGGATTCAAACCACCAACCTTGAGCCAGTTGCCCCTATTTATTTTATTTTTTTTGCAGTGTGCCTGTATTTACGGCCAGTTTACTAACTCATTTTGAAATTTGTAACATCACATGCCAAGACTACCGCCTTGTATGTAAAAGTTTAGTGTCAGTGAAGACGTCTGTAGACTTCTCTTTGACTAAAATTAGATCAATAATGTCCTCCTCACATCACAGTCCAGTGGGAATGCCATCCATTTATTAATCTGTTTAGTAAAGCTTGTCAACACGTTCAGACTTCATTTCATTACCGGTTATTTTTAGCCTCCTGACTCACCTTTCTCATTGATTTCTTTGGTGTGACATTGACATCAAAGAAACCCCATGCGTGTTTCATATACGTGCTCCTTATAAAATGAGATTTAAATGATACAAGAGCAATATGAAAGTGATAAATTGCATTTCCACACTCTCCCTTGACCTTCTGAACCCATAGGCTGTTTCCATTTAAACTACAAGTAGCAGTAGCCGCGGCTGGAAATCCCCTCGAGAGTCTGGTGTTATGCAACATAGATCAAATGCCTGGTCAGCTGACTTCCATAAGCACTGGTTTAAACAGCGGTTGCTCAGCAAGAGTCCACTACACTTCCCTATTTACATCCAGCCTACATCTCTGTGTTGACACATGACTTGACCCACTTAAACATCAAGAGTATAGAGAGCAGAACTGGGCCAATCTGATGGAGCGAGATGACAATAGACCCCCGCCGTACAACCAAAGTGCACCTGAAAATACAGCGCTATACATTGAAGTGTGGGTGGAAGTAAAAGCCTGTTCATTATAATGGGCCCTGGCAGGTTTTAATGTTGAGAGCACAGCAGGAATGAGAGGAATCCTATTGAAGAGGTACAACCAGTCGTGATGCTGCAGCACAGAGAGACATGACAGAAAATGTGGAGAAGTGTTAACATGGAAAACAACATGGAAAATGACTTTAAAGGGGCATGTAGAGGATAGATCAAGCTATAGAGAGTCAAAAAGTCACAGTTTTTTCTGAAATGCCCCCCATCATCAAGTGGATTGAGGCCATTGTAAAAAAAAAAAAAAAAAAATCTGAATTCAGAGATTAAAGTCAGAATTCTGAAATTAAAATCATAATTTGGAGATTAAAGTCCGAATTGTGAGTATTAAAGTCAGAAATCAGAGGCTAAAGTCAGAACTCTGAGAAATATCAAAATTCTGAGAAAAAAAGTCAGATTTCTGGGATTAAAGTCAGAATGTTGAGAAGAATCTGATTTGTGGGAAAAAAGTCCGAATTGTGAGATTAAAGTCGGAATTCGGAGGGACTGAGGTCAGAATTCTGAGAAAAATACAAAATTCTGAGGAAAAGAAGTCATAACTGAGAGACTAAAGTAATAATACAGAGACTAATGTCAGAAGGCTGAGAAAAATCCAAATTGTGAGAAAAAAGTCAGAATCATTATGGGATTAAAGTCAGAATTCAGAGACTAAACTCAGAATTCTCAGATTAAAGTGAAAAGTATGGTTGCCTGTAAGAACAGACATTGTGAGAGGAAAAGGGTCTAAAATACATACAATAAACTAAATAAACTCACTTTTTTTTTTTTTTTTTTTTACATTCTTCCATACACTCTAGATGCTTTTTAGTAAATATTTTTTTCTGGCTTTTAGTGGCCTCATCCCAATTTTTTTTAAATGTGTTGCTGTTATCAAATGTATATTGTTTAGTTTCAACACCTGACATATTGTGGTCTATTGTGAATTAAATTTCTTTTATAAGATCTGGAAATCATTTTTAATGACATTTTACACATTTTTCTAAATTAAGTTTGCATGTCTACAAGCTATCAATTTTTATGATCTAAACATTGAAAAAACACTGGCGTAACCACATTTAGCAGAACAGCTGATAAAACTGAATTGGTGAAACCATACCTGAAGCGGTGATAAGCTTTTTTTTAACAACAGAAGTAAATGTAGCCACACACAATTGCACAATTGGATGCTTCAGGTTCTAAATGTTTTAAGTTAAAAAATGTGTTCAACACTCACCATGAGAGCATGACTGCTGCATTAACTCAAGCCAATTAATGCTGTTGCTGTTCAACAAAATCAATTGCTTGAGTAACAAATCTGGTGCATCTGGCAAAGCAAGATAAACCAATGAGTATAAGCTGATTCAACACATGTGTTACCATCAGGCACACACTGATACATTAGAATATCATGGAAAACTCCATTTGCTTTAGTAGCTCAATTCTCAAAAGAATATTATAGATTCAGCACATGCAGAGTGAATTATTTCAAGTACTCTGAGTACTTCTGGAGTAGATATGCAGAAATTGTGAATTACATGCCTATTACTACTTTCACTGACTGACTATAGGAGTCAGACCCTTTATAGCTCTAAGCACAGAGCTTTCAGCTAGATTCTGGGCTCTAGTTTTGAGGCTCAGACCTGGACTCGGACTTCCTTTTTGTATCAGACCAGGATTCATGACTCACCTCAACTTAGCTATATTTATACTCTGATTAATACACATTTGGATATAGACAGAGCACTCTGCTCATCTTTGCCTCATCTCATTTTCTTGCCTCTTTTTAATATATTTGTCAATGTTGTGGTTGCTCTTTTTCTTCTGTTTTGGTAAAATCTTCTACTGTTGCCTATTGCACCCTACAACTTATTCAACATGACACAAATGTTACATAAAGTTTATACAGTTTAGTATAAATGCTAACGTACAGATTTATTTGTGTACATAATGTGAGTATAAATGAGCCTTTAGACCTGGATTTGTTTTTAATCGATGGGATTCAGACTCAGCTTGACTTTTTTTTTTAAATGGACTACTCTTCAGTGACTTGGACTTGAAAAGTGGAAACCTAACTACAACAATGGTTTCTTGGTAGGGTAATGAAAACGCTTGAGGTTGGCTCAAAATTGAATTTGTAATAAAAAATAAAAAATAAAAGCTCAGTAGATAGAGGCATTTGAAGGTTGGTGGATCGATACCCACTACCATCATTACCTACTGCCATTGTGCCCTTAGGAAAGACACTTCAGCCACCAGTCAGGAGAAGTAACCATCTTTGTGTGTAAATATGAATATGTTTTTTGCCCAACTGCAAGTAGAAGGCTTGAATTGGACTGGAATGACACAAAGATTGGAAAACTGAAAGCATAGAAGCAGTAAACCAAATATAAACTGCAAACATCTGCAATATACAAAAAAGTTATTTTAACCTAAATGGTCTTGAACGCTGTCAGCTGAATGGCAACGCTGAGGGAATATTTGTCTCACCGCTTCACAGTCTCCTTATTTGAAAACTATTGAAAACAAATTATATAGCGTAGTGTTGGGATGGCACTTGGCAAATAATAGCAGGGAAAGTTTTTGGAGCCAGGTTAAACAAGGTGATAGCTGGCAATATGAGACTTTTAATGTGTTGTTTAGCGAGCTAGAAAACATGTGAGAAAAGCAGTTTGTAGTGGACTAGTAAAACAGACACAAACTTTTGAAACTTTAGAACTAAATCCTTCCAGGGAGTCTTTGTATTTAACAAACATCATGCGAGTAATATTAGGTATGAGGTTAGGGTGCATTGCTTTTTAATTAGAAAAATTGTCAAAATGAATAAGTGTACTTTTATAAATGAAATTATCATCATTTTCAACTTTTCTGAGATTTTTACTACATTATAATGTTTCCTCCTCAAAAACATGCCTGGAGTTGTACTTCATTCACGCGTGTTTGAGTAATACTGTATACTGCTCGGTCTACTCCCCACCTTTCAGTCTGGGAGTCTCCTTTCATATCATATCTCAAATCCTCACAATAAACTCAAAAGAGGTGATCGAGAGGCAGTGGTATCTGTAGAAGGCTACTGAATGCATACTGAAAGTAACAGCCTCCAAAAGAAGACGTTTTCCAAACATATGAATAATTTGAAGTTTTAAAAAACAAGAAATACTTATTCAGAGGTGTCCAAAAATATTTCAAAAAGCCTCATAAAGCATAAGGTACACTTAAAAATACAAACAAATCAAAAAAATACTGCGTTTTGGCAGAGCTGTAGCACTATTAACTTCATTAATTATATACAGATAGCAAAAAAAAAAAAAAAAATGCATAAAAGCGTGACTTCTCTTGTTAAAAAAAAATCATTCATAGTTAGTAACCACACTGGCCTCCTGTCACAAAGGGACGCCATGATTGTGACGTCAACTCAGGTTGCTTGGTGCACAAGATATTTGCGTGAGTTTCCGAGTGAAAAACCTGAACCAAGTTTGTTTTCAAGGACTTTTTTTTGTGTCGGATGTCGGGATTTCTAAAAAACTCAGACGTGTAATGAATGCAGCATACAGTATATACAGTGTTTGGTGAAAAAGATGTCATCAACTTTACAACATAGCTACATTTGCTGCTCCTAAAAGGTACAATTGAACTGATTGCCACATCAAAATACTAAAGTTTATAGGTTACCTCAAACTTCTAGCTTTAAATTTAAAGTTAATTGTGAAGGGCAGCTTGATAATAAAGCCTAGATTATGTATGCATGCATGTTTTTTCAAAGATGATTCTTATTACAATATGCTAAAAGGTGTTAGGTGCTATTCCTCAAATCAAGAAAAAAATACATGCATGGGTTATAATTTGGCAAAGTTTGTAGGATGGAAAAAAGTTAAAACAACGCTAGCTCTGGCTTGAAAAAAAGAGTAATCATGGATGACATACACTATTTCAGGCATTCAAAGTAATATTCAAAGTCACATACAAAAAACTCCTCAGTAACACAAGGGAGTGGTACGACCCCAATGTAAAATTAAACAAAGTAAATGGCATGAGAGAAAAGTCAGTCCTGGCCTTTCTCAACTGTGAGCTGTACATGTCTATACCATAGGAGGCTGATGTATTTTTTAACAGAGAAATACATGGACAATTGTACGCTGCAGATTCACATTTCATTTATTCATATGCCATGCATTATTGAGAGACAGGCTAACACCCAACAACAACAGAAAAAAAAAAGTCTCATCTGCTGCACACGATGAGCTGGTGACTCAGACCAGTTCAAATAAAAGTCAGTATTGTTTTCCTAAGCATACTGTATGCGAAACTCAAAGTATTGATAAATATATTGTATTTTTCGCTAAGTTAGAGATTGAATGTGACGCATAGAAAAGCATAGGAGCCAATCCTGTGGGTGCTGCGGGGCTCCGAGCACCTATACTGAAATGTAAGAGCACCCAGGGGAAAGATTTTCTGCTCACACATGGCTCAATAAACTTGATTGAGCACAAACAGTGCGGCGTCTCTCAGCCTCTTCACTCTTACAGAACCTGTCACTCACCTAAATCATCAGTGTGGACCTGATGTGGGGCAACTGTGCAGTCTGTGTTGGCCCCTGTGTGAGACAATGGTTTCACCGATCCCCGTAAGAAGCAGGAGACCAGAAGGTAAACTTTGAATGACTAACTTTCTCACTAAAATGGCAAGACTGCATTATTTTGGGGTTCAGAACTAAAAAAAGCAGCAGCAGCACCACGATTGGGCCCTCCTGGACCACCTTAGGGCTCCACAAACACTTGAAACTTTTAAAAAGGGTCTTAAAACATATCTTTTAAAAAGAGCTTACTCTTAAGCTTTTATTTTGTTGTGTGTTCACTTTTTACTTAAATGTTTTCATTAACAATGCATAGCATGCTGAATTTTTTTTAAATGTAAAGTGCATTACAAATTAAAAGTATTATTATTAGTAGTACTAGCATGACACAAGTATTGTTATATGGTTTGCCAAAATATGGATTTCCCCATTTGGAACCATTCCTGGAACTTTTAGATAATAATAAATTATTGTCTTTTAGTCTAATGAAAAAGCATAACACACTAGCCTATACAAATAACTCTCCTGGAGATGAAGCAAAGCAGCAGAGATTAAAAAATATTAGTGGTATTTATATATTATAGATGATTCTTATTTTGTTTTGTAGAGAAGCTTAATTTTTCTCATCTTCATTCAATTTTAATTTGATGGAAATTTCAATGTGTAACTGCAATATGACAATTATTATTATGTAATTTTTTTATCACCAATATAATAATAGCCTAATAACATTTATCCCAGTCAGAAATAAGAAACAAATATTTCTTATTTCTGAAGTGGCAACAGTGAGACAAGAGGTTAAGTGGTTGTCCCCTAACCGGAAGGGTGGCAATTTGATTCCCCCTAACAAACTGTTGTTGTGTCCTTGGGCTAGACATTTTACCCACTTTGCTTACTCCATGTGTGTGAGTAAGTGGGCTGGTTGCGACAGGAAGGGCATCTGACGTAAAAACTTTGTTCGCCATATCTGCTGTGGCGACTCCGTGAGAGAACAAGAAGTATAAACAAAATACGTACAAAAAATATGAAGAGTCTAAATCTAAAGTTTCTGCTCTGTATAATAATTTTCAATAAGTAACCAGTAAAACAAATCATTGCTTATTAAGTATCGGTACATTATAATGTCTGACCTGTTTGTTCATGAAGACGTAGATGATAGGGTTGTAGACTGCCGCTGTCTTGGAGAAGAAGGCTGGGATGGAGGCCAGCCTGGCGTCCAGCTCGATAGTGGGGTGAATTGTGACCAGGATGGAGAAGACAGCATAGGGAGTCCAGCCCACCATGAAGGCCACGATCATCACCACCACCATCCTGGTCACCTGCCGCTCCGGCTTCCTCGCTGTGGCCAGGCGACCGTGAGACACCTACAAGAGACAACAAATATATTAATAGAGAACTGTAAGTAGGATTGGAAGTCTGGAGTCTGTAAAACCTACCAAAAGACTTGCCATTGTCCTCCACTTAGAGATACGTGTTTATGTATTACATGGAACACACCATTATGCAGCGTTCATGTGGTCCACGGAAACTCAGGAAAATTAAAGTTGGTATATTATGCAAAATCAACTGGTGTGAGCTTTCTGCCATGTTATAATGTTGTTTCTCTCATCAAAAACATACCTGGAGTTGTGGTTTGCTTTATTCACACCTGTTTGCTTCATGGACATAACAGAAAAGTAGCTTTGACCAAATGCTGTTAAAAATACGAGTTTACTAAATATTGTCACTTGCATAGGAGTAACAGAATTGCATTCAAAATTACTATTATTACCGTTCTTACAGCTTTTCAGTTGTGAGAAGGCTAACATCAAATCTGACTAGTTAGCTCTATTAAACGCTAATTAATAGCATTACTGACTAAAAATTGTGAGATAAAGCACATGAACATAACCAAGCCTGAAAAACTATTTCTTACTTTGGAAAGACAAGCATCTGTGGACCATATGAACGCAGCAATAGCCCGTATGTAATTTGCAGCTCCATAGGTTGACATTTTCAACCAGTATAGTAGAGAGAAGTGGCTCTGTTTCCAAGAAATGCTCTTCAGAGCAGTTCCCACTGTTTTCTGCAAACACTTAGGAGGTCCATCTGTAGATTACTGCAGTGTTAAAGTGGACCTCTCTGCCTGCAGCTTACATACTTGAACTGGTGTTTATTTGAAGTGCCTTATACCAGTGATTAGGGCTACTGCTATGACTGAGGGTATGGTCGGTGGTTCTTAACACTAATGATTCTTTTTCACTGTGAGCTGATTCACCATTCATAAACTTCGATCTTCTAAATATCACTTCTGGGGCCTCAAATAAAATGAAAGAAAAGTACTTTTGCAGTATATGTGCAGTGTAAATAGAAGATAAATAACATCTGGAGAAATACCTCTTTGAAATAAAATATTGAAAACATATTGTAACCTGTAGTAGTTTCCTATAAAACTATAAAAGAGAGATGAGTTCGCCAAAATCTAAAATGCATTGTATTTTATTTTGGGGAACTTTTAGGGTGGTACTTAATGTGATGCCAACATTTTGAAAGTATTTGCTAAATGATGTTTTTCAGTCTCGAAAAATCTATCAGCAATGCAAAATGGGGTCTACTGTGCAAAAGTTGTTTGTTATGTTATTTGAGTTTTAACGTTAAACTGTAAAATTTCCTGCAGTGTGTCTGGTAACATTTTCAAAGTTCAAAATACAAACATTTATAAAATATGTCACCAGCATCTGGGGCAGTTCATGAGGATGTTGGCATAATATAAAATATTTTTACTTTACTAATACAACCCTTTTAACTGCAGTTCAATTCTACAATAATAAATAAAATAAGTTTTTGTTAAATGTTAGAATCAAAATGGGGTCTTGCGATGTGACATGAAAGATCAGGTTTTTAAACAAAACCTTTGAAACAGAAACTACAGAAGCCCATTTGTCAGTTATAGATCAGAAAGACCTCCAGAGCTTAGGCTATTAGCTAAAGAGGAAAAGGACGTGTAATATCCTCATTAACATTTCATTAACAGTTCATTACAAAGATTTTAAATTAATCAAATTGTAGTGAAATCTTTGATTATAATGGCACAATGTTTTTAAAAGATGGATTTGAAAATGCTACTTTAATTTTTTTGTTTGAAAAGATATAATTTTGAGGACAAATAAAATGTAAAAGGGTAAAAAAAAGGTTAAACAAGAAGGTCATCTGGACAAGGTTTGTCCTATTAAATGAATAAAATAACACTAAAAACAGGTGTTACTTCCAACATGAAGCTGTGTGTAGTTTGGGACTAGATCAAGGAGTATATGACAAATGGAAACTGGAAGAAGGAATATATACCAGTAGAGGAAAAAAACATCTTTGAGTATCGTTTAAGGTCCTCTATTTTACTAAACACAATTTTTAAGCTTTTAACCATGCTATATTAATACCTGGAGCAGTATTTTGTTTCATTTATGGGCTCAGCACGTCCTCTATGCTGAGCACGTCCCTTCTCAAGAGCCGAAAACACTCGGTCTCGAGTCTTGTGTTTTGTCTTTTTCATGTATTTCCAAGAAAATTCTTCCAGTTACTGTAGCAAACAATGTCTTACAAGGAACTGTCTTTGTTAGAGGCTTAATATGTAGACTCAAATGTCACCTGCATCTTTCATAAAAAATACATACATTATTAGAGGAAGACGTCAATAGAAGCTGCATATATATGTCATTTGTGTCGTTTGTGCTTTTCTTGTATTGTAAGACGGGCACATCTCCCGAGCCTAGTGTAAAATCATTCAGTGGAGCATATCTTGTACAAATGTCTCACGCAATGCAGCTCATAAATGAATGATGCCTTTGTAAAGTGGCCCTGACCTTCCGCAGTTTGCGCAGCAGCTTGCCGTAGCAGAAGAAGATGACTCCGAGCGGCAGGATGAAGCAGGTGGCGAAGAAGGTGATAATGTAGCTGTGGTCCTTGTTTGTTGTCGAATACCTGGAAATACAAATGAATGAATGGTTAGGATTCACAATGGGCTTAAAGCAGTGGTTCTCAAACTTCTTACACCAAGTACCACCTCGGAAAATAATGGGTTTTCCAAGTACCAGCTTTAGAATGAGCATAAATCATGACTGAATCAGGTCTAAACCAGAAATAACATGGATCAAAACCAGAACTAAATCACTTTCAAAATTAGGTCTAACACAGGACTAAATCAGGCCCAAAATTAGGCCTAAACCAGGACAAAACCAGGTCTAAACTAGGTCTACATAAGGACTAAGCCCGGTCTAAACCAGAGCTAAACTGGGCCTAAACCAGGACTAAACTAGGTCTTAACCAGATCTAAACCAGGACGAAGCTAGGTCTAAACCAGGACTAAAGCAGGCCCAAAATTTGGTCTGAATCAGGACTAAACAAGGACAGGAATGCTGCCAGCACTGCATACTGCCATTGTGTACTTGGGCAAGACACTTCACCCACCCTGCCTGATGTAAAAATGTGTTAGTGTGAATGTGTGTTTGGTGGTGGTCGAAGAGGCTGTAGCCCCAGAATGGCAGGCACATATCCTTCAGTTTGCCCTAGGGCAGCTGTACAGAAGTAGCTCACCATCACAGACTGTAACTGAGGAGTGAATGAATAAAAGACTCCAGTGTTAAGGCCTCGATACACCAAGGCGACTCCCAGACTGCCACCAATAAGACGGAGCGACAGCCCGTCTCTTCTCGTCTCCTCTCGTTCCCTCCCATTTCCTCACGTCGCATGACCTTTTTCCCTTTTCATACACCGAAGCGACAACCGACCTAAAGACTGTGTTTTGCGCATGCACGTGATGTAATTACCCCCCCCCCAAAGCGGCAGATGGCGCTAGCCAGTGAACAAAGATCAACGGAAGTGACACAATGTTTGCGGAGTACATATGCATGTAGCACGCCTTGGTCTGCCACTGTTCTCAGCTATAATGGCCGGTTTGGACATTGTTTTGTGTGGATTAGGTGCCACTGCTCTGTTACTTGAAGAAGATAACTTTCCACACGGAATTGCGAAGAATGTAAAAATGGTGACAGTACGCTGCCACAGCGGTTTTCACCTCTCGTCACCCCGTCACTTCCGCTAAAATTCCCCTGAGCTGATTGGCGTGGCAGCTGTAGTGCTAGGCCTATCAGAGCGCTTCGTGCCAAAGACCAAAGACACCGATTCAACAAGGCCAATCAGCAGAAAACTAGTCAGACGGCCTCCGTCCTGGAGCGATGGGGGCAGACAGCGCATACATATCAAAAGGACGGAAATGAGCGACGTGGAAGAACCGTTCAGACGGCTTCAGATGGGCGATTGTCGCCTTGGATGGAGGCCTTTAGGCCATTTATGTATCTTGAAAAGCGCTGTATAAATATACCAAAGCCATTATTATCATTAAGACATATTCTACATATAAATGGGTTTTGCGTGTTTGCACTGAGACAATCTTAAATGTCATTGTGACATTGGGAGCTTGCATGTGTCAGTTTCACACATGAGTCCATTATACAGAGCTGCAGCTGAGACTCTGACACAGATCTGGGCCCCAGGACACTCATCTGTGTAATTATGTCACTTCCATTAGACCACCGCACAGTCGAGAGAGGAGAGGAACATGTGAGGGAGCTACCTGCAGACAACAGCACCAGAGCTTCAATCTGTGCATCTTAACTCTAGTACACAAACTTTTTACACTAAGCACCACCTCTTAAAAAAATTGCTTTTCCAAATACAATTTTTAAGAACTGAAAAGTACATTACATTAGGAGTAATTCAGGCCAAAACCAAGAGCAAAATTTGTGATTAACCCAGAAAATGTATTACATAGTAAAGACAAAACAATCCAGCATTATACTACGACTAAAACAGACCTAAACTAGGACAAAGTCAGAACTAAACCAGAACTAAACCAAGACCATACTTATTATGGTTAAGGTTATGGTATATTTCATTGTCCATGTAGGGAAATTTGTTCTATGCATTTGACTCATCCTCAGAGCAGCACCTGGGGACCCTTCTCCAGATCTTAAGCCAGGATCTTGGTCAGGAGTACCTAGCTGGAGAATCAGCGTACTGTGCACGTTTTAGGTCTTGCTGTGAGTTGACAGTGCTAACCACTCTTCCACCATGCTGCTGTGTCTATAATGATATGGTTATATTTCATCTTAAAAAATCCCAGAAATTCCTGAGCAACACTTGAAAGAAAGTTGAACCACAGATGAAGCACATACAATCATTGACTCATTACTCATTATTCTGATGACATGATACACATTATGCACTGAAGACATGAAGCATAAAGATTATATAACTCAGTGACACTGTCACACACAGCTCTCTCCTGTTCCACAGCCTGGCAAGCCAGCCTCTCATACTTTCTTTTTGAAAGCAGGACAGTCTTGGTTTCTCACTCACAGCGAAACATTTATCTCAATTTGGAACTGGCCTATCACAGCCATTTATCTGCTGCACATCTTACAAATATGGAAGCAGAGTGAATCCATTAGCTTCTTTTAGTCCTTTTCTTTTGTCACGTGTTGATTCTGCTGAAGTCTGCGCTGTTGTTCACTCCTCTGTGGTACTTTATTCTTCATCTTGTTGCATTTCAACAACAGTAGAGTTTCATTGATGTCCAATGTAACAACAACATTAAAAAAAACTGACTTTCTCTGCAATTTTTTATACAATTGGCTTCTGCTGCTGTCCCCGTTCAGAAATAAGTACAGAGCTGCTCATAATACGGTGTATTCTGGTGTTTTATGGAAAAAATGGCAAGAATTCACAACGTTTGTTTCAGTTACAGGTCAGTGTTGCGCTGCTTATGTCCCGCCCTTTCTTTCTCTGATTGGTTACTCTGTCTGTGATTGTTCCGTCCATAGAAACAAAATTTACGCAAAGGGATACCAGACTAAACTCTTTGTATAGAATAGGAAAAGAGCCACGCTACCTGCTCCATGGTCCCCCTCCTGTTTCTGCGTGTGTTGTTAGTCTTTATAAAGTCCATGGCAGCCCCTGTTTTGTATTCACCTGGTGAGGTGACACACCTACTCCAGTAACCACATCCAGTAATCACCGCCACTAGCACTTAAAGCCTGCAGACCTCCACTGCAGAGCCTGATCGTTCCATCTGTAAGTGGTGCTTCACACTTTGAAAATGGGAAAGTTTTTGAAATTTTGACTCTACTACTTACCTGTGTTTTTTTCCTCCATCTGCCTCTCATGTGCTCAGCTTCTGTTTGCAGTGTTGGTTCAGCCCTATCCCTTCAAACTGTTTATTGTGGAGGGGGATGTGTCCACAGTGGGGGCAGTGCTCTCTCAACACTCTAATTCTACTATCATCTCCCCCATTGTGCCTTTTCTTCTACACAGCTGACTCCAGCAGGATGCAAATATAATGTTGGTAATCAAAAACTTCTAGGTGTTAATGTTGAGTGGAGTTTCTCGCTGGAAGGAGTCTGGAGGCAGTCTGTCCAGTCAGGGTCTATGGGCATCAGAGGTTACACTAGAGTCAAAAAAATTCTGTCATGAGCTATTTTTGTCTGACATTGTAAATATGTATATTAATATTAATATCAATATAGGCTTATAATGATTGCGAAACAATTTTATTATTGAGAATACTAAATATGCATATGCCAAAAATAAAAAATAAAAAATGCTTTAACTCTTTTACTGTTCTTTTAATGAATGAATGTGTCCTGAATCGTCTAAAGTACAGCAGTCTATTGGACGCTCGTGCTCCACATTCAGTCACTTAGCGGCAGCAGAACAACAGCTCTCCCCCTGACGCAGCCTGGTGAGCTCTGAATATGCCAAAATACAAACTTTACACACCCTTTCCTCTGCTCACTGAGGTGCAGGGTACACTGCCTCAGAGCCGTGGTGAATGCAGCTGTACTGTACAGCTGTATGCACTGTGCATGGCCTTGTTAAATTCCAATAGTGCGCGGAGCCATTGCAGCGTGTGCATTTGCAAATATGTGTGGAGCTCCTGCTCATAGCCAGGATTTGGTAAAACTGTTGAAGTTTATCTGTATCTGACTTTGGTTACTTGGAGAGGACCTTACATGACACGCTCTGAATGTGCTGCTTTATTTCACCTCTGTCTCCCCAGAGCGCATGGGACACAAGTAAAGTTTGTTTTTTTACTTAAATGCGTATTGAAGCTACAGATAACGCATTGAAGGTCACAGGATGAGAGCCAGGAGCTTGTTTTACGTGGAGAAGACTGCGCGCTCCATGGCAGTGGCTAAAAAGAAGCGAAAGCAAAAGGAGATGTTTATTGGAACCTTAAAGCTCACCGCACCACTGTCTTATGCCCATTTCCAGCCTGTGTAGACCACAGGATGGTGAGCGCAGTGCTGTCTGCTCTTAGGCCACAGTGTTTTAGGGTTTTCAGGTGTTTACCTTTTAGCGTGATTCTGCCTGGCGCCCGCACATGGATAAGTCCAGAAGTATAGAAGTTATTTAATTAACTCGCTCTGTTGCCATCTCCTGGACAGAACTGGGAATTGCAACTCCACCTTCCTTCATTTTATTCTGTCAAAATGACGGACGGCCTTCAGAATTTTCCGTCAAAACTATAAATAATCGGTAAATGATGGAAAATCCTCGGTTAACATAATCTCTGATGGGCATTGTTTTTTGGCACTTTCCAATTAACCAAGGGTTCCAAGAACATCAAACCTGATGCTCTCTCCCGCCAGTTTGATCCTTCTGATCCTTTTGTTTGTGACAGTACAGCAGTTTGCAGTGCGGCCCTGCAAGTCACAGCTCTCCTCTTGGCTGCCATCCTGGAATCTGCTGCACACTTTCCAATTTTCTGTGCACACTAGTGAGTCTTACAACTTAGTTCTACTCAAATAATATTTTTGAAGTTTGAACATAGACACTTCTTTCCTTTCAGCTTTTTCCACCTCAGAAAATCCTCTTCCTTCTAGTGTGCAGTGATTTGCATATTGATTTAGCAAAGGTGTACGCCAGATGCCCTTTCTGACACATCCCTCTCCAATTATCCATTTATTCAGAAAGTACTGTCACTTCAGAATAATATTACTCAAGCTGAAGTGAAAGTACTCAACAAAATTGCAAATTATAAAGTTGACTTAGAAAGTACCACTGCTACCTGCTGTTACTAGTTTTTCTGCTGTGAATACTACTAGAACTATTACAACAAAACAGAGAACACAAGAGAACACAAGTTTTTGAAAAAAGATGGGTTATGAAAGATATATAATCTTGATTGTTCAATTAAATAAGTACAATGACACAATAGAATATAAAGTAGTTATGAATGTAATGCATTATTGGTCAAGCATGGTTTATGGTAACATTCATTTACTTATTCATATGTGGAAAAATATGAATTAATGTAAAGGTCTATAATATTAGGACTATATTTAATATATATACTGCTATTTATTAACATTTTGTTTAATTGTTTATCCATTTGTTGCGGTTGTGTTTTATTTTTTGAACTGAATATTACAGTATTATGGATATTATGATATGTTTATGCACACATTTATCTGAAAAATAAAGTATATATATATTAAAAATTACTTTTACAATGGCTAGTACTGGTGCTTGTACTGCTGCTTTTACTACTATTACTAATACATGTCCATCTCTGATCTTCAGACATATAAAAGGAAGCCTTAAAAGGGCAGTCAGGCAGCCTTCTACCCCTTTCTGATGGTAGATAATTGGTAATGCCAAGGCGATCAATGTACGTTCATTGCGATAAGTCAATAGTCTAATAATTTTTGACAGGATGAGGATTGCTAGAAAAATGTGTATGTCCTGTAAAAGTGACATTTCTCCACAGCTTTGCACGTCACTGCGCCATGTGCAGCACTCGGCCTCTGAATCAACAGACTCACCCTCAAGGCAGGATGTGGCTGTTGAGTTTCCCTCTGATTGCACCCTTATGGACACTCAAACACCCTTGGGTCGCACTCGTATATCTACACCACATGTGCCTCTGGAGATAGCTTCAATATTTATACAGATGCAGTCCCTGACAAACGCTGCAAAGGCCCTACAGACTTGGACAATGAGATGCATGGATGTTGAGCTAAAGCAGTTAATGAGGATCTGTATGGTCAGTAACAGGAGTAGATCTATGAAGGGAGGACAGTGGAAGTGGAAAGTGTCATGATCAAA
This sequence comes from Bostrychus sinensis, assembly GCA_020698575.1. NCBI lineage: Eukaryota > Metazoa > Chordata > Actinopteri > Gobiiformes > Eleotridae > Bostrychus > Bostrychus sinensis. The sequence continues at coordinate 27,350,826 of CM036254.1, read as the reverse complement.
GGCCAAAGCTAAAATCAATTGGACGTTAGGAGCCTATAAAGCCTGCTTACTATTGACTTTTATTGAAAAAAGGGTCAACTTTCTCAATTTCAGTTGAAAAAGTTAAAATATTTAGTTGTAGAACACAATATGAGTACATGGATCAAGTAATAAGCATGCATTAACTTGGCATTGCAGCAGTTGTGGTGTCTAATTTTGACTATATTCCATGTCTAAAAAAATGAAAATAAGTGGAATTGTTTACTTTTATACAGCACTGTCTCAGGGCATATGTGATATATAGGCAAATGTTAAGGGTGCCGAATGACATGCAGATAGAGATGGTAAGCTGATGATATGAGCCTGGTCAATCACAGTAAGTAAAGAAATCACAGACACTAGGAACAGTTGTCAGCCCATAAAGGTGTCCTAAATCTTGCCTAGGGCACCACCAGGGCTCTGGATTTGTCCTCCCTGGCTTATTTACTGCAGATCTCAGTGGCTGGACCCTGGACAATCACTTGTTAACTGTGATTAAACGGAAACAGACAGACCATTTGCAATTGAATTCATTAACTATGGGCAATCTAGATTAACTGTTTGACTAATGCGTGCTTTGGATGGCGGGAGGGCAGGTGGGCGAGGATGGATATATATTTTAGACTGTCAAAGCTTTATTTTCAAGGTTGTCTGGACAGACTGAATGTAAATGTGTATTTAAAAGCCTGTATACTTTTATTCAATATTGGTACTTTTATACAATTGGCTTCTGTGGCCTTCTGGTGGTATTCACGGGTCTGCAGTTCAAGCCCTGATTTACTTTAATTGAGAGCCAGTGTTATTCCTGTTTTAGACTTGCTGTAGTTGGGGCTATTCCTAATGTAGTCCTGGTTTAGTCCTGGCTTAGTCCTGGTTTAGACCTAATTTATTCCTGGTTTAGAACACATTTTATCCTAATTCAGTCTTTAATGTAAGCAATGCCAGTAATAATCCTAATGAGGACTATATAGACACTACAATGACTTCTGACTTAACCCAATTTATTTGAAATGAATGGTCCACCCAGGCTCCCTGCTTAAAGCCACCAGTGTGGTCACATTTCATTATCGCCACTATTTCCAACTCCGTGTGTCTGAAGCACTAATATAGACTGAACTGGAACTCATGTTTTGTCAAAAGGCCAGTCATTTCAATATTTTTTTCTAATAAGCATTTATAAATATTCAAGCCAGACCTATGTTACCAAAGTGTGAGAGTACAACTGTCATCTCTGATACGTGGAGAGTCTTGAACCAGTCCAGACAGTCCTCCCAAACTGTCCCAGAAATCTCATTAGTTCAAAGATTTGCTCTCCTCCACCAGCTGGTGTCTCTCTTGTCACCAGTCGCCTGCCCCACTGTCACCTCCAATCCGGGTTATTCTCACTGACAAGCCACAGACAGCCATTTAAAAGTTAAAGAAACAGTGTGTGAAAAGAGTTTTAGAGGCAGTTCCTGCTACTGCCAAGCAGTGGGAAATGCTTGTTATCGTAGCATTAGCAGGGTTTTTGTTCTGTATTTTGGAATAATGTATGATCTATTCCAATCTACAGTTTTATAAGTGATAATAGACAATACATTGCAATAGGAAATAAATCTGATATCATGTTTCAGAATTAAGTAGTGGTCAATGATACCATACATCCAATAATGGGTGCAAAAAATCAGATTCTCTAATGAGGGATAAAAATGGAGCGCCCATCAGTCTGCGTTATCATGCACATTTGAGCCAAGCTATGGTCATAAGCTATTTTAATTGGAAAACTGTCCTCATTCCATCATTACACATCTATTACAGTAGACTTCCAGGTTAAAGTCAGCGTCACAAAGCATCTGGACATATGGGGGTCAGACTAAGGCTACTTTTATTTAAATACTATATAGTGAAATAAAGTCAAACAGTGAAAGTGAATAGTGAATTGTCAGGTGTGTGGCTGCAGTGGACCATGGTTCGGACCAATCATCTGTTTTTTGGTCCAGCGAAAAAGAAAAAAAAAGCACAAAGTTGAGTTCATTTGTACTTTGAAACTGTGTTTGAAACCCAAATGCAGAAAGTGACCAACAATAACAAGAATGTACTTTACTTAACATTAAAATACACTTATTCATGAGGCTTTATCAATTCTAAAATTTAGAAAAAAGTACGTCTACACCATTTAAAGCTTTTGAAATGCAAAATCTATCATTTTTAACCCTTACTACAGTTTTGATTGATATATGATCCACACTATTATAAGGGTTATATTATGCAAAATCGACTTTTCCATGCTTAGTCATAATGTTGTTCCCTCATCACAAACATACCTGGAGCTGTATTTTGTTTCACTAATGCCTGTTTAAATAAACCTGTATTCAAAACTTGAATATATCGCCTATGCCACGGCACGGCCCTGGATAAATCTATGCAATTTCACTTATTCTCAGTTTTTGACATGGAATATAGTCAAAATTAGTACTTAGATTAAATAACACCACAAACTCAACTGTAGACATTAAACACCTGGTTGCACGGACTGTCACCTCATATTGTTACATATGTTGTGTGAAACTATTGATATAGGCTGCAGGTACAAAAATACATTTCACTGTACTTTGTATCACTGTGCATGTGACAAATATAGCTTATCTTACCATTTGCACCAACGTGTTGTCAAATGCATGATATTCTCTTGATTGTATGTCTCATAAGCCCTATTCGCACGGGATAAGCTTTACCCCTGGATCTAATTCGGAAATTACACCCCGACGTGTTTTTAGGAGGGCATTTACGATAAGAGATGTTTGTAATTTACTCAATTTTACAGACTTTATTCTGGATATGACATATTAACAACCACACAGATTTATTTAAAAAAAAAATCCCCTATTTTGTTTATTTTTGTTCTAGCTCTACTTAATCTTAAGCTTTTATCTTTTATGTTGCTTTACAGTATTGACAAAAAAACAACAACTAAAATCTAACTAAGAACCTCCATGTTGCTCCAAAATCTGTGTGTTCTTTAGGGTCATGTCTTCACCAGAGTTTGTTTTCTGTTTTTACTTTTTAATCAGAGGAAAAAAGTAATCGTTTCGGAGTAGGACCAAAAGAGACATCTTATTATTAAAATGGTTTAGATACAGATGCAAAATGGAGCAATTATTACAAATTACTTGAGTTCCCTACCTCTTCGGTAACATTTCATTTCTGAGGCAGAACACTGACAGGTGGAGTAACCAATCAGAAAAATGAAAGGCGGGACATAAGCAGTGCACCACTGACCCAAACAAACATGGATACTTGACGTTTTTTTTTTTTTTTTTTCTTCCATAAAACACCAGAACATGATGTATTATGAGCAGCTCTGTTCTTATTTCTGAACAGGGACAGCAGCAGAAGCCAGCTGTTTATGCATTAGTTATGTTGGATGTCAACGAGACTTAACTGTTGTTAAAATGGCAACAAGACGAAAAAAAAATCCCACAGAGGACTGGATAATCCCACAGACTTCAGCTGAACCAACAGACTATACTCTCCTAGACTAAAAGTGCAGAAAAAATAACCCAAACCAACATGTGGTTCTCTATTAGACAACTTTAGAAAGCCACTGTATTGCCTTAATTAGACTGTAGTCAGCACACTCCCAGTTCGGAGAAGCAGACAGGAGCAATGTTACAGAAACTAAACTATTATATGCTGTAAAAGGGGCCAAAACATTTAACTTATTCAATTAAAGTATGTTTCCAGATAGAATAACGTTGAAGGGGGAAAAACACTTTAGTTCAGATGATCTTAAGGTGCCTTGATGCTGATGATGATGATGATGATGATAATAATAATAATAACAATAAATAACAACAACAACAACAATAATAATAATAATAATAATAATAATAATAATAATAGTACATACATACTCTAAGGAACTCTAAAAATGATAGCAGTTCAGTAGCCCAGTTAGCAAAGCTCAGTGTCACTGCTCCTTTCTGCTATTACAAACTTGGGCTATGCTAATACTATATTCATAATGTTGGTAACAGGCTAACGGTCCCTGAGTTTGTTATATATCCACTATCAAAATACTGGATTATTAGCTAGCTATATCAATGACATTTTTAATCCTATACTACCTGAGGGAATTAAAACCAAGCAAAAATCTTAAAGGTGAGTTATGTCAAACTACATATGCAAAATACTGGAATATTATTTTAATTCATTAAAATATGTAAAGCAGGTTAGAAGTAAAAAGCAGATAAATATGGTTGAAATGATGATACTACAGTATATGAAGATTTACATTGGCTTAAGTGGACAAGTGTGCAGTGAAGTAGGGATAATGATTTTGAATTCATTCTTACTATTCAACACGCCGTACAAGGACAATGCTGTGTCATATCAGTGGGAGTGTGTTTCTGACCAGAGGAACAAATGTAAATGTGTTACTATTTTAAGACCATTGTGGCTCATTATCTCGTGTGATATGAACGTTACACAAGAACAAGCCTTCAAACTGGGCGAATGTCGAAACATGAGGCCATTACAATGACATTTAGAAAAATTTAATTATGCAAGACTTTCTCTGATGAATAAACGGTCACTTATATTTATGTGTATCTAAAAAATATAATGGAAAAGTGACATTTTTAAGTGGTTCAATTAAAAAAATATATAAAAATATATTTAAATATTAAAATAGTTTAAAATATTTCAGACATATTGATTTTATTTGTGTTGATTATGTAATATGCTAATTTAGTAAAATACTGACTATTGAAATTTTCATTAATGGGAAAAAGTATTGAGCTATATTTGTTTCAATAAAATGAATTGATGCAAAACTAAAATTATTTATTCAAAATGCCTAATTTGTGATTTTTGCAAATACATTCTAATTTGCAAATATATTAATTGCAATTATTTCACAAATCAATCATGTTTGTCATTTATAAATCTGCAGTTTTGCATGTGAATAGTCCAATCTGCATTTGTGCATTCACACCTCTGCACATTTGGATCTTTTTGAGACATTTGTCCCGCTTTTTGAGACAGCAAGATTTATTCACAAAATAAATTTTGTTCCAATGACAACCACTGGGGGTATGCAGCTATATTGTAATTTGCAAATATATCTGTTGTAATTTTTTCAAAATTATTTGGTTTTTCATTCATAGATCTGCATTTTGCATTTAAATAGTTCATTATGCATTTGTGGATTGCCCTATGTGCGCATTCAGCCCTTCCAGTGCGCAAATTCATCACTTCTGTGCTTGCGGATAATTTTGAGACATTTGTTCCACGTTTTGAAACAGCTTTGGACTGATTCAAAGGAAATCCTGTTCCACTGACAACCACTGGGGGCAGTGTTGGCACTGCTAGTATCCAAATGTGCAGAGGTGATGAATACACAAATGGAGCGATCCACAAATGCAGATTGGACTATTCACATGCAAAACTGCAGATTTATAAATGATAAACATTGATTTGTGAAATAATTACAAATAATATATTTGCAAAAATCGCTGCATGCAAGTCACAAATTAGGCATTTTGAATAAATCATTCTAGTTGCATCAGTACATTTATTGTTGCATCAGTTCATTTTAGTTTTGCATCAATTCATTTTATTGATACAAATATAGCTCCATAGAAAAGTGGCGTAGTATTTGTTTCATTCACACAAGTTTGAGTAATCCTGTATGCTGAGGCGCTGCCCTTCTCAAGAGATGAAAATGCTCAGTCTTATTGCTCTATGTAGATACAGTATGTGAGAAACCCCTCCTTTTCCAAGAAACTCTCCTGCATATTTCTAAAGCACATACGCCGTCACCTGACTTGTTCTGATCATTTCAGCACTTAAATTGCTCCTTAAGTCAGCTCACTTATCTATATGTTAGCTTCATGTTGCTAATAGCATTGCTAATTAGCCATTATATCATGCTCTGTCTATCACTCACCTTTCAGTACAAGCACTCTTAATTCTGTAGAGGGCTCCACAAAATGAGTTGTGGTGGGAATAAAGCACCATGCATCTCCCCTTGCCTCCTCTGGGATGAAAACAACACTCCGAAGTAGAGCAATGCCGCAGCATGTCACAGAAGTCTTGAGTTTAGCGCAAAAGTGGCAGTTAGCCAAACAACAAGCTAGCAATGGCTTTATTTCTCAATTTTCCCATAGCACAGAAGAGCTTTTAACATAAAACTTGTGACAAATTATGTGCCTGCTCTATAGCTAAAAGTATTTGACATGTTAAATAAATGGCTACACCCAAATGCCTGTTACGTCCTAAATAATGACTTTCTACCGATGCTGCCTGTTGTATTTATCACTTCAGGGAGTACTGTAAGCCACCAAACATATGCTGATCTGATCATTTGGAGGCAAGCAACAGCAGGTCTGTCCCTAAAATGTTAACCACACCTTAATGAGGCCAGAGGAGAGCCTTATTGATCGGATATAATTTCAGACACAACAACCCGGTCTTCAAAGTGTGACCTCTAAGACAGATTGAACAAATAAGAGACAGTTTATGGTTTGTTGTCTTTCTTCTTTAGAAATTTTAGACAGGTTTTGTGGCAGCATCTAATAAAGGTAGAGATTATTACCCAACAAATCAAATTGCTTGACTAAGACTAAACAGCATTATCTTTGTATTTTAGAGACACCATTGCGTCTTTAAAAAGGATTTTAACATGTTTGGTCAGTCACTTGCTTGATCCTGTTGGCTGCATGGTCTATTCTGCTGGTCAACATATGTTCCAATGGTGGCAATCACTACGTTTACATACAGCACAGCATACTCTGACTATGCTCATTCTCTGTTTTTACTCAGATTTCTCCAGAGAACTGGTCAAACCACTCTTGTCTCAATCTACAGAGTACTGAGTTTAATTACTGGCCCTACCATCTGTGAGGTGTTCAAGTGGTCTGGGATTTACCAGCAGTGCTAAAACGTTGTGGCGTTAAATGTTAATAAATGCAGCTAAGTTACACAGCAAATCAGTAATCAGTTTTACCAAGAAATATAAACAGTAACACATTTAATTTATTAAATTATACTTATACACACCTGATAATTTTTTTAAAACCAATCGAAAAATTGCAAGAATTTACATTTTGCACTGTTGGATCTCAAGGAGATTGTAAGTAGAGCTTCAAAATGCAAAAAGAAGAAATGGGAGTAAGACAAAAAAAAAATTTGGAGTAAGCAATTTATTGAAAACAGTAATTAAACTGAATGAAATAAGCTGTTCATCAGTTGATCAAAAGTTTAAGAGCACCCTCATAGCATAAATAAAACTTTCAGAAAGGACTCAGTAATGAATTCTCATTAGAGAATAAAATTAAATAAAACTTTCTTCCGCCTTTCAGGGTCCCATGTTTGGTGCTCACTTGCAAAGTCCAAATGGGCAATTTTGTGGCATTGAAGGAGACAAAGCATTTGAATAGGTTTTTTGTTTTTAAAGCCCTTTTCTGGCAGATGCCGTCTGATGGTTACTGGGCTGCAGTCGGCACCAGTAACAGCCTGAATTTGGGTCAAGGATCGTCCCGTGTCTTGACGGACAGCCAATCAGATCCTCCGACTCAGTGCTAGTGAAATTTTTCTGGGTCTACCACTTGACTTTTTGTTCCATAATCCTCAGGATCTTTTAAGAAATTCAAAATGACCTAACCTCAGCAGTGATGGTGTGCTGCAAGAGGCCTTGTTTATGCAGCTCAACAATCCCACCATGTTCAAAGACAGAAAGCTTTTGTGCCTTTGCCATCAGGAGGTCATGACAGTGTGAATACCTGACAGAAAATGACACTGAATCTACATTTTTGCGCAGATATTGGCTTTTAAAGGCTGTGGTCTTAAACTTTTGATCAGCTGAAGAAATTGTTGTTTTCAATAAATTGCTTTCTCAACATTTTTTTTTGTCTCACTCCCTTTTCTTCTTTTTACATTTTGAAACTCTCTTAGAACCTCCTTAGGATTCAACAATGCAAAATGTAAATTCTTGCAATTTTCCAACTGGTCTTAAAATTTTGATCAGGTGTGTATATCTTCGCTGGTCTAAAAATGCATGAGTATGCCCTACACATTGAAATAATATCTGTTTAGTACTAAGTGCAGTTGATTTTCCTAAATGTGAATGCCTGGGATAGCATGATAAAACTCTAAACTAAACTAAGAGTTAGAAGTTTAAGGTAAGCTCTAAACTAATTTGGTAATGATTTGAAAAACCTGTTACAATATGGGAGAGTGTAACAAAACCAGAGGTGTTAGAAATACCAGATGTTTTTTTGTATCCAGCTTCTACTATTACTTTTACTACTACTGCTCTATAGGTACTACTATGGTTCTAATACTAAGAAAACATTATTCAGAATTTACTGTTTCTATATGTAGAGCTGCAAACAGCACTATTCAACAATTTTAAGAATTTATCAATTAATAATTTTTCAAGATGTTTTAAAAGGATGCACTACAAAGTAAGCTAGCTAAGTGGTGTAGCAATAAATAGTTCTTTCATGTACATATTTTTCATGTGTTTTGAGGTGATGAGGTTTAACATTTCTGAATGCAACTGTGCATTACTTGACAAAAAGTATCTAATGTGAGTTACTTTGCGATTCCTTTCCCTTCTGTACAGTGTGCTCCTCCTGCCAGTGTGCATGATCCCTAGAAAGTAAAATAAGTCCAGGTACTGTATCCTAGAGCAGACCAAGGACACATCCCACAATAACCACCCACTGTTTCCAACTTCTTTCACCGAAACCTTCAAAACCTCCCTTTACCCTCCTTAACATTCAAACTGTGTCCAGTGATAAATATCCGCGTGCAACCTGTGATAAAGAGGCACACCAATGAGGCTTTTAAAATGCATGGCGACTTTGCATGTGGCTCTGTGGTCCTCTCACACCTGTCCTGCCAAGATCCCGCTGTTAACCAAATGTTCTCTGACAGGATGTGGTGCAGAGGTGGATCAGGTCAACTCTATGCTGTGTATGTCTATACAGTGGTCTTTTAAGTGTATTGTTGGGTCCATTCGTTCTCCTCTACTCCTTATTCTGAGAAATGTTGGCCTCATTGCGCTAAAGGCAAAGCATTCGGCAGCCCCCCCTTCATCCACATGCATTTGATCAAAAAACCTAAATAGCATTACCCAAGCATTCGCCCAAGGGCCAAGGTCAAACCCGACCTGTTTCTTGACTGTGATTACATGAGATGCGTTCACTTAAAGGGAGGTATGATACCGTGAAGAGGCCAAAAATGAGCTGAAGGAGGGCTGTATCATATTAAACGTCATGGGACAAGCAAACTCAGGGGCCAACTACATTATTAAGAAGGAGATTTTGGATAAAATGTACATGTAATTTAGACATATAGTATTATAAGTTATCATAAGTTAAAACAATTATGGTGAAAAGTGAATGGTCCTTAGAAGATGTAATATTGTTCAGATCCATGGACCACTTTTCACCAAAGAAAATTTGTACAGAAAGCAGTTGAAGTCTACACTTCTTCAGGGGTCAGCACAGCAAATCAGTGACCTCCATTTAGCTCTATTCTCTGGATCTTTTTATCACACCAACCACTGTTTGCTCATGTCCTCTTTCACTAACATCTATAAATCTCCTCTTTGTTCTTACTGTAGGGCAGTGTTTCCCAACCAGGGGTACAGGGACCCCTAGGGGTACGCAAGCACATTGTTAAGGGGTTCGCAGAATTTTTTTCATATTTTTGTCTTTCGGATAATCAACACATTTAAAGGCAGAGTATTATTTATTGTATTGATCTTGCAAAACGTTAACAAAAAAGTCTAAAATAAGTCTAAAATGTCTTTGTACTAATAAACACAGACATTAAAATTATTTACATTTATCATTAAATGTCATATCTTTCTTTGAAAAATCATGAACACGTGCTGTATACTTGAGGAGGTACTTATGGTATGACAAAGAGCCCAGGAAGTACACAAGACAAAAAATGTTGGGAACCAGTGTCTTCTGCCTGGCAGCTCAAACGTCAGCATGTTTCTTGCTGATGAAGCTAAAGTGATAATTCAACCTGGAAGACCACCACTTCTCCAGTTGCTGCAGCCTCGCCTACACCTCCACCTCAGCCAATCAGCATTCATAACTTTAAACTGGCCTCTCCTCTTCCACCCCATTACCACTCCAACAGCGGATCATCTCCATCTTCCTCAGCATCAGCAGCTCACCTCCTCACCTCTTCACCATCATCACCAGGATCTAGGCTCCGGGGTAGATTCGCTAATCATTTTTCTACCCTACTACCAGGGCTTCATTTGTAAATCAAACGATGCTGGAACAAAAATTGCGCTTTGACACTGGAGTCCACAAGGCCAACACTGATCCTGGAACATACACACAACACAATGCTCAGGGACACACACATGCCAAAATACCAAGCAACTGCTCATTTATACTGAGTTTTAAATTATATTTTAACATATTTGTTAATATTATTATACATTATAGTGTTTCACTTCAGTGTAATGTGTCAGTGTACGTTTGTGTGATTGCTCAGCTGATCGAGAAATCAGCTGCTACGCATAATTACTGCGCTTTTGTAGACTCGCTCTATCATAGACCTAGCAAGAACACAGACTCATGCAGCTGTGGTCTGTAGAAACAAAGTCTAGAATAGGAAAGGGAGCACACAGCAGCAGTAAGCTTTCAGCCTATGCCTCTCCTTTTGCTTTCGTTTCTTTTTAGTGACTGCCGTGGAGTCTTCTCTGCGTAATGGCATTTCACGGCTCCAGGCTCAGTGACCCTCAGCAGCGTTAGCTCGAGCTTACAGATGCATTTGAACAAACAAAAAAGAACAAACTGCTGTGGATCTATGTCCCGTGCACACAGTGGATATAATGGAGGAATAAAAAGCGCACATCGAGGGCGCGTGGCGTAAGGTTTCTCTGCGTAACTATGGCTATGTAACAGTGACATTGGCGGGACACTGGCCCCGGGTCTCATCCTGTGACCCACGATCAGCGATAGCTCTAGCTTCCATATGCATTTGAGTAAAAGAACAAACTGACGTGGCACTGCCAGGTCCCGTGCACTCTCGGGCACAGTGGGGAAATAATGCGGCACATCCAAAGGGCATCAAGTAGGTCAACTCCGCGTAACCAAAGTCAGGACAAACCTCAACAGATTTACTGTCTTCTGGCTGTTAGCACAAACATCACTTTTGACATAAAGAGTAGCAGTCAGCTGTACTCCACTCGCGTTTATAAAAACACACAACCTACTATGGCTCTGTGAGCTCTGTGCAGCTCTGTGGATGCAGCAGGGATTGGGCGGGGTCGGGGCAGTGCTACTGCTGTACACCTGCAGACACCACTGGTGTTAACAGTGCTGAATAGATCTTTCAGTTTGACGTGAAGGTCTTTTCCACAGGATTCCCTGTACACTCTATAGACATGAATTACAGCGCGGGGACAGTCTATGTTGAAGCACTCACGTGGAAATGAAGCGCGGCTTTTATGTTTAAAACATTGCATTTCTGTGTAATTACTCCTGCGACCTTCAACACAGGTTTAGGAGGTCAAAAGAGTCAAATGTAGTCAACTCTTTGTTCTAAGTTGTGTCCGAGTTACCGGATCCAAGCAAACAGTTGCTGGATTGGACCGCGTCAAAATAAGGGAGTTTCCGGATCCTGTTCCGGCAAGATCCGGCTCAAATTAAGCTCTGCTCTTCTTAGGGACAATTTGTTGGAAGGTTATTGGCCTGTGGGCCGGATATTCCGCTGTACTACTGGCTTTAGTGCTGCAAAATATCGCAAGCTGGCGTGTATACAGTTTAGCGGCTATAAATGATTGATTTGTTATTTATGGGTAGATGAGCTGAGGGCCGGTCCAACTCGACTGATGGGCTGGTTCTGGCCCTGGAGCTGCCTGTTAAAAAGCCCTGGTTTAGGGGCTGGGTAAGAGATCTGGACTGCTGTTATTTTTGCAGAATTAAGTGATTTTGTTTGTTTTACTGTTTTATTTCAAGAAATACATTGTTACAAATAATAGGATATTCTAGATACATTTCACAAAAATATTGTTATAAAAATTTAATATGAACTTGACAAAGTTTTTGGGACAGTTTTGCAAAAACAAATTGTGCAGCCCCAGAATAAAATAAGTAAATGTACCAAGCAGAATAATATTTGTACCAGTTGTAATAATCACAGTGTAATATGAATTAACATCTTGTTGAATTCTGAATTGAAACACAAGAGTAATGTCACTTTAAGTTGCATGCAAATGACTTTAAAATATTGCATAATCTTTTTTATGTAAATCCTATAACACTGCAGATTAACAGATACTTCAACCTCATAAATATAGCTTAACATTTTACATATGGGGATGTTAACTAGAAGCAATCCTCAGATACTTATTTAAATATATGTGCAAATATTCACAATGTCCAATCTATGTTATTCAAGTTATGCATCAAGTTAATGGCATACAAAATACTGATGTGAGACATGAGAACAAGGACAAAGACTGAATGATATACTCATAAATGATATATCATATAACATGTAGTGATAATAATTACACTCAAATCAGTTCAATAAAATCCAAAATAATAATATATGTTCAGATTAAGAATTATTCCATTATACTAAGAGCATAATCATTCATTCAGATTCAACCAATTATTCTATTTTGTGGTCATGAGGTGTTGCAGGGTATCCAATCAACTTTGGGCCCGATTGATTATACCCACTATAATCAATCAATCAATCAATCAATCAATCAATCTTTATTTCAGGTCCAAATTGGTCTATATAATAATGAAAATAATAAATAAAGACCCCCAAACCTGACAACCTGATCGAGAGGAGCCAGCTTAGGTGGCTCGGGCATCTGTTCCTCCTGGGCTCCTGGACGCCTCCCTGGGGAGGTGTTCCGGGCATGTCCCACCGGGAGGAGGCCCCGGGGAAGACCTAGGACACGCTGGAGGGACTATATCTCTCGGCTGGCCTGGGAACGCCTTGGGGTTCCTCCAGAGGAGCTGGAGGAAGTGTCCGGGGAGAGGGATGTCTGGGTGTCCCTGCTTAGACTGCTGCCTCCGCGACCCGGCCCCGGATAAAGCGGAAGTAGATGGATGGATGGATGGATGGATGGATAAATAAAGACCCTGAACATGTTCAGTTAGTTGCAAGGCTAACATTTAGAAACATACCAGGCCATCATTCACTTTCACATTCATTCACTATGGGTACTTTAGATTCACCTAAACATGCATCACTTGCGTCACTTTTTACCATGAACATATAGATAATCTTTTATGTGTTTTTACAGTTCTCCATCTACCAACATGGAGTCAGGAACCGAACTGGATCCCTTTCTGAAGGCTGTCCTAAACGGTCAGGGAGCATCAGAAGACTTCCTGTGCAACACATTTTTTAGTCTAAGTCTTCCTCCGTCTTCTCCAGCTGCACCTCTGGCTGTACAGGCAGCCAGCAGTGACCCAGTGGCCGCTCTACACTTCAGTGAGCCAGAGGCCGGACTCGACTTCGAGGCCTTCTTGAACTCTCTTGAATGGGAGGAGGTCTTTGGTCTCCAATTCTCAGAGTACACCTGTACCCTCTGAGCCTTCCATGTTTGAGCCAGATGTCCTACCATCGCAAGAGCCTCAGTTGGAGATTGAACCGGAGTCTTTTAAAACTCAGAATTAGACAGAGGTAATGGAAAACCCTGTTCAGGAGACAAATCAAAGCGAGGTCATTCCCCAGCTGACCGGCACACTCACCGCTCCAATGGGGAACTATTTCGGTACTCAGGACGGTGCGCCCTACAACCAGCCAAAGACCACCCTACAACCAGCCAAAGACCACCCTACAACCAGCCAAAGACCAATCAACCGTACTCTCAGCATTATGTGCCACAAGTGCCTGAGGTCATAGCTGGGCCTTACCACCCTATGGCTGCTCCTCAGATGTCAACAAAAAGCTCAGATTGTCCCTGCATCAATGCTATGTCCAGTTGGCATGGTCAATGGGCAAATGATGTACACATATGTGATAGAGCCCTGTGCCTCCTATAGTGACATCACTTCAAGGTAAATGGCATGACAAAAGTGTTTAAAATGTAAATAAAAGAATCCAGTGGTTCACAGATCTCATAAAACCATATTTTACTCACAGTAGAACAGTTCAGGTGTTGAAACTAAGATATTTTACCATTTTGTGACAAATTGAATTCGATTGCAGCAACACATTTCAAAAAAGTTGGGACAAGGGCAACAAAAGGCACATGAACATGATCCAGAAGCTCTTCTGTCTTCCTGGGCTAACTGGGTTTGTATTTTACACAGTTTGGTTCATCTGGCCATAGAAGAGTCCATTTTAAATGAGCTTTGGTTTCTGGATCATGTGGATCTTTGTTGCATGCTTCAGCTCATTACATTGGATTTGTGCAAACTGTGTTTAGAGACAGTGACTTCTGGAAGTGTCCCTGATCCATGAACATCGAATACATCTGATAATAATAATACAGGCTGACATCAAAAGGTTGCCAATAAACATAATTAGTTGCAAAATTGCCCACCAGCTGTTTTTTTAATAGAGAAAGGCCTTATGTTGCCCCGCCTCATTTTTTTTTTTTAAATGTGTTGCTGCCATCCAATTGAAAATGTGCTTTTATTTTTTTTATGAAATGGTAAAATATCTTACTTTTAACTCTCTCTCTACAGATATGATATACATTATGTTTTTATTCACATTTTTCACAGTGTCCCAACTTTTTCAGAATTGTGGTTTTGTTTATCTGTTTTCTTCTGTTTGTAGGAAGCAACAGTGAGACTGCCATGACAATATCAAAAAGTTAAGAAACTTCTAAATTCCTTCATGCTGTTCAGAGCTGAGCAAAGGCTGAAAGTCACGGAGGAGCTGAAGATCACTGACTCTTGCGATGGCAGGACATCTGGCAGTGTGTGGAGTCATTGGACAGAGATGGAAGAAGCTGTCTCAAGAGGAGCAGGCGGTGTACTTTGAACAGGCGCACGCAGTAAGAAGGGCTCACGAGGCGAACTAGCAGGCTGACTGAGGGGATATTTCAGGTCTCTCTAATATATAGTATATGCCATCACTAATTTGGGGTTAAGAGAGTAAGTTTTTTTTATGGGAATTAGTTTAAATACCTAGAAAACAGTACACAGCCTGTATTTAGTGCTACTGGTAAATACCAAGACCACACCCCTAATCCCGTCTGGTTTCTAAGCATTGTCTACATAGGGCTGTGTATTATTTTACCCTAATCTACCAAGTTACCAGCAACTGGCCCAGACTGATAACTGCATTGACTGTTCTTATCTCAAGCTAACACTAACTACCTGCTAACAGCTATTACACACAGCCACACCCACAACTTCCAATATACTGTATCTCATCACCACTGACAGAGCTGAGGCCACCAGACACCTCACCCTCCAAACTGAAGAGGTTTCTCTGTATCAGCAGCTCATGTCAGCCACAATAATGAAGTACAGGCTAAAGATTTATGTGCTGTGTCACCTCAGGAGAAATTTTCTCACTTGTCAGCTCATGGAGACTTACTTTTGCAATGTGCCAAAAATGTTGAGATGTTTTGCTTTGTTGTCCGCTCACAAAATAAAGATGGATGAAAGATCAAAACAGTGAAATTACACAAGAAACATTCCTTGTGAACTACAGGCTGTTAGCTAATGTGTTCTGACCCCTTAGATGTAATTGTGTTCTCTGAAGAGATTGATTGATTTTAAAGTTTAGTTTAGTTTAGTTTAGTTGAATTTAGTTTAGTTTATTCTCTATTTGTCAGGGACCAAGTACAAGTGCATTAATTTCACAAGAAAAGAGATGCTTTGTACCAGATTTAGCTACAAGCTAATTTCCATCTGCAGTCCCCAGGCAGGTGAGCACAAACCATAATACATTACAGAGTACAAAAGTTAACATTAATTCATAGGTAAAATACTTACTATGTAACCAAACTTAAAGAGACATTTTAGCCTTAATTCATAATTGATAAAAATACTTACAAATACAGGTTATTAGTAGTGAAAAATGATGAATACAGGTAAACACAGCGTTTGTTCGACTGATGTTGGCACAGTTGATTATTAAGAACATGTTTTTTTAGGTTTTGCGAAATTATGAAGATCTACAGACAACTTCAGTCTGTCTGGGAGCTGATTCCATTTTTTGATGGTTTTAAATGAGAAGGCTGATTGTGCAAAGGCAGAGAACCTGTTAGGGATTTCGCTTTTTTTGTGCGCTGTGGACCGAGATGTTCGGGTTGTCTGGTCAAAAGAAAGTTGAATAAATTTCTTCAATGAAGCTGGAGCAATGTCATTAGCAAGTTCATGATAAGGTTTAAATTGAGTTTGATGTAATTAATTAGGGGCATGTCTGTGGTAATAGTAGTGGTAGTAATACATGTATATTTCAGTAGTTCAATTCACTCTGTGTGTAGTGAATCTATACACTAATATGAGTTCAACTTTTTGTATTCAACTGCTGAAAGAATTTCACTCTTCCACTAACTACATATTCATATGCGACTGTAATACTGTGTGGTGGCAGTTTTTAACAAAATACGTAAAAGCAGGCAGGTCAGCCCTATGTTCCAACAGGCCTATGTTCCCACATTTTTAAGGTATTGTTCAAAATTAAGCCCTTTGTTCCCATAGCCCTATGTTCCCATACTTCTGAGTTTGTTTGTTTTTTTCAGTTAGGCCCTATGTTCCCACTGCCCTGTGTTCCCACATTTTAAAGATATTTTTCAAAATTAGGTCCTGTGTACCCACAGCAATTTGTTCCCACATGCATATGTTCCCACAGCCCTATGTACCCACGTTTAAAATAAATAAATAAATAAATTAGGCCCTATTTAGCCATAGCCCTATGTTCCTATATATAAGACTAAGAACCATTTATGGCAAAATACTCTTCTGAGCGCTGTGGGAACAAGTGAGTTGTGGGAACATGGGGCTGTGGGAACGTTGAGGATGAGGAATGTGATGAAAGGAGTTTCTGTGTTCTCTGTGACAGATAATAAAGCGCGCCTCACCAGTCAGGCTCACAGGTGGTCCCGATCTTGCTGATAGTGTAGCGGTTCCAGCCCAGGACCGGGGGGAAGGTCCAGATGAACGAGAAGGTCCAGACGAAGAGAAGCCCCAGCATGGCATGTTTGGCCTGGAGCCGGATGTTCCCCAGCGGCCGGCAGATCACAAAGAAGCGCTCGAAGGAGAGGACAGCCAGAGACCACAGAGCCACGATCCCTGTAACACACAAACAGACAGCGAGGGGGTCACAGGGGTGGGTATACAAGGGGCTCAGGGGCGACTGGGTAACAAAAACACATCCATTTATGTAGCATATACTAGCGCCATATGGGGCTTCCTGTACACACTGAGATCAGCACAGTTACTCAGATGTATATATTCTGAAAAACCACTTATACATAGGATACTGTATCTTATTTTAGATACATATGCAGCTGTATGAGTCACTGTTGGGAAATCTGAGTGACTGTGACAACAAAAAGATGGTAGTAATGTTATGGAAAAATGCTAAAACTAATGCTAAAACTATTGTATGGGGACTGTTATGAAAGATGACTGCAATATTGGGGTTGCACATTATGTAGAAATTTTGTAATTGCAATATAAAAATAAATGGCTTTAAATCTAACAATGTTCTATGTGCCATCCATTTACAAGTGTAACAAAATAAAAGTCAAAAAAAAATAAGGTTTAAAAAAATCATGTATATTGCAAATGATATTGTTATCCCATTATTTAAGAGCAGATATTACATCAGGATTTTCCGTGGTGCAAGATGTAAATTAATTTTGAGACACAGAGGTCATGAAGTGATTTTTTTTTTTCTGACGAAGCTGTAGATCTTCTATATATGGTAGTGATCATTGACTAAAAAGTAATAGTAACCAGCCAAAGCCATGTTTGAACCACTACCATTCTAGCACTGACAATTGTTTATATCCTGTATTTATATATGATTTATTTCTTAAATGTTCTTAAGACCTTATTCTAAAGATATTTAAAGGGGCTACATTAGTCAGTTACCACTGATACTACATTTTGTGATAAAATGGCATAATACAAAAAATGTAAAGAAGTGAAGTGCTCACTCTGCACTTTGCTGCCCTCTGCTGGTCTCTGTTTCTTTATGGCACCAGTAGAGTACTTATTAAAAATGGTCTCTTGTAGTCAGAGATTGTTTTTAAAGGCTGTGAATGTGACTAGAGGTGACCAAGATTGGTTTAAAAATATGAATAAAAGTATAATATAGCCCCTTTGATTCTGAGTAAAAGCTTACTGGTAAAGGAGCAAACTGGCCCAAAACATTATAATTAAAAAATATGTTTTGCCTGTAGTGTCTCCTCTTTTTAAAGCTTATTCTCTCAACCTCAAAGTCTCTCGGTTTTTGTTAAGAAAAACATGTAATATAAGTAAATAGAGGTATTTCGACCCCATATCAAATGTCAGTTCAAACAAGCATCTGCAGGCATGTTAAATAGAAACTAATTGGGCTGTAATAGATAAAGCAGTTAAACACAAATATGCCTTACCTCTCAGCCTCTCTCATACTGTATGGTAAGACACTTTATACAATACTTTTGCTTTTGGAGCTAATTCTAATTCCAAAACACGAGTTTAACACCGGTCCCACTGTGCAGCTCCGTTTGAAAAATGGCGCTGACGCATTACATTTTGTTAGTGTAGCTCTGGTGTTACTAGAAATAGTTTAATGGAGCAGGGTGGATACATTAGGCCACGTCCTAAGGTCCAAAAGTATTAATTATGTCAGTAAGTCATTTTCACAGAGCGCCTAATTATTGTCCCCCCACTCAACCAGGTACTGTTTATGTCTGCCTCTGCTCACTGGGGAGACAGAGGTAAAAACAAGGTTGGAGCTGAGTTTTAAAACAAAAGAAAACCTTAAAAGTTCACATACTCACAAAGAAGCTAGAAGTGAGAAATGGCTCTAAGGAGGAAGTGTGTAACTAACTCTTATGTAAAAAGTGATCTAATGTGTCCCTTGCAACAGTAATCCCATTTAACACGTTTCTGAAGATCGGTCAGATTTTATATGCTGTAGTAAATTTGCTTTAAAACCACTAGCATGCTAATCTGTTATTTCTTTCTGACAGCTCGGTTATCAACAACCATCCAACGCGCTACACACTTCTCCATGGATCACAACAGTGGCCAAAGTCAATTTCTCATTAATTTTTCCCACTGACTTTTTGAGAAATCTGTATATTAAAACAACGTGTGTAAAACATGTGATCCTAAGTAGGGCCGGGTACCGAACAATGATACCTTTGCAGTACCAACCAAAAAGCTCCAATACTTGGTGGTATTGAAAAAATAATTATGTTATTATTATTTTATTATATTATGTATGTTTCAATACCTGAAAGGTCTTGAGACAGAGTTTTAGAAAGCTACACAGCAGCCGAGTCACATTTAGCTGCATGTTTTGATTGGAGTTTTCAATTTAAGACTTGGACACAGCTAAAACGGGTACGCCCAGGACATCCCTGGTGTAGCCTTTTTACCTCCAGAGCACAGGGGACAGAATACCTGCAGAGGCACACAAGTGTATACTCAAACAATTAGGGAGATTCCGCTTACTTGCTGCTAAAGGGTAACACAAAAGCAAAAAGTGCATGCACACTGGTATAGAAAATTAGGTCTTGTTTAGGTACTGGTTAGGTAAAAAATGGAAAAACACCAATCCCTAATCTCCATGAACTAGAAAAATGCACTGAACGCAGCTCAAATTGGAAAAAGAACTAGGGAACTCAGGTCAAAATCTGCTTCTTGCCTTTTCCACTTGACATTGTATGCTTTATGACAAGCTAACATTAAATCTGACAGTTAGCTGTGGTAAACACTAATGAATAACGTCACTGACCAATATCTCAGTTGATCTATAAACAGCAATGTCAGTATCCCAATTTTCTGAGAATAAAGCACACAAGCATAACCAAGTTGGAAAAATGACTTCTCATCTTGGAAAGACAAGGGTCAGAGGACCATGACCACAGCAAAATGGTTTAAAAGGCGTGATGGAGGCTTATCAGCTATGGGGTAACTGAATTTAACATTTAATTTTGATGAAAAATAAAAATCCGAAACTTGAAAAAAAAAGCAAAATAAGTTTGTACCTTTGCCTTTTCAAATTTGAGATATGCAAATGTATCCCATAGCTGATCACCCTCTGTCAAACCTTTAAACTCTTACTACACGGATTGTTCAAAAAGTCAAAAAAGAAAATCATTTCAATGTAATTTTCATCCATTTAGCATCAAATGCATTGGCTGAATTTATACTGTAATGCTTCACCACCACTAACCTTAGTCTGAATATTGCAATTCTGTCAGGCATTATTAATGTCAGTCTACCATCGTCGACTCTAGTACTTCAACGACCAACTCAAAGTGTTAGAGGACGATGAGTTGTGGGTTGATTTATAAACATATACTGCTCATTTACTCAAAGACATACTGTAAATCTACTTTGTAAACCACCTGCCCCCTCTGCCCCTCTGCCTGGCCCAACCTCTGATTCATGATGTTTTTTAAACAAGCTTTACTTAGAAGTTACACCCACATTTGCTATTCATTTCTCTCCCTTTTGTACAAGTTGCGTGGTCAGAAGCCACTTGCTTTAGATGTGAGGCTGGGGACATCATGAACAAGTCATAGTTCAAATCCCTAAACACTTTAATTTAGATTCACTGTACATGCACGTCTTTGGATGGTACAAGTGAAGTCATGACACAATGTATACAAAGAGAAGACATGCAAAGTTTCTTCAAAGAAAAGCCATTGCCAGCCAAGAGGTCAATCTCACGACCTTCCTGCCCTAACCATCTGTGCTCCACATTTAGATGCTTTGTTGTCTTTCCTTTGATGCCCTGTCCAAATATCACTAAACTGCATTTTTTGCCTTTTCTTTGTTTTCAGTTTTCCCTTTTTGCTGAGAGTTACAAATTTTTGTGTATGGAAACAAAATAAGAAAACAGACAATAGTTACTCAAGCAGAGAGCAAGAAAGGCCCTTTGATATTCATATTCTTAATTTATCTGGGCTTGGGACCATCACAAGGAGTACACCGGTATGTGACCCCTTGTGACTGCATGGAGTTAGTATCTTATGTGCCAGCCAAGGCAAACCAATTCATCTAGATTGCTACTGTCATGAAAGAAGAGTCTAACATGATTATGACAAGTTAGCATTAGTTACCATTGTGATTCTTTGACACTGGCTCGAGCAATTGTCCTATAACCAGAAGGTTAGTGGTTCAATTCCCATTCCACAGTCTATAGTTTCGTTGTGTCCTTGGCCAAGACACTTCACCCACCTTATCTGTATAAATGTGATTGTGTGTTTGGAGGTGGTCGGAAAGGGCATAGGCACAGACTGCCCGCCCCATCTCCATCAGTCTGCCCCTGGCAGCTGTGGCTACAGAAGTAGCTTACCACCATTGAGTGTGAATGAATAATGCACCAAATTATAAAGCACCTTTTAGTGTTTAGAAAAGCGCAAAGCTATATAAAAATGATGCACGGTGGCATAGTGGTTAGCACTCCTGCCTCACAGCAAGAAGATCCTGGGTTCAATTCCCGGACCAGGTGGGGCCTTTCTGTGTGGAGTTTGCATGTTCTCCCCATGTCTGCGTAGGTTTCCTCCAGGTGCTCCGGTTTCCCCTACCACTAAAAACATGTACAATAGGTCCCCCATGGGGCCAGGACTCCCCTGTAAAAGAGGTTCTGAATCTCAGTGAGACTTTCCTGGTTAAATAAAGGTCAAATAAAATTATTATTATTAGCAGCAGTAGTAGTAGAAACAAAATAATCACATATACTGTATCAAAAATTGTTATATAGGTTTGACTGGGGTAGCTTTAGACCCAATTCAAAAATGAATTAGTCTGGATAGCCAGGCTAGTGAATATTTCAATTCATTCATCTTCTTCCACTTATATTAGAGGTCACAGGTAGTTGGACCCTATTCCAGCAACTATGGGTCTTAGGCAGGGTACACCCTGGACAGTGGCTATATAGTTGCAGACCAGTGATTATTTGTCTAGACTCTTAAAGTGCTTGTAAACAGAATGTCTGAAAGTTAAAAAGACAACACATTTTTAATGGAGTAATTAGCGTTAGCCACCAAAGATTGACAATTATGAATGAACAAGATGATTTTGGAAACTGACAACCAATCAACCACAATTAAATGATATCAGAGCCTAGTTAGAAAACATTAGTAAAGCCATTTTATTTAGTTTATAATTTAGCAATTAGCATCTATAATTAGCATATGAGCTCAAGGCTACGCATTTTACATGTCTTAATTTTATTGGTACGTTGAACAAGTAGTTAGGGTTTGGGTGGGTTAGGGTGGACCACAATAGTTTGTCTTGTATGCTCAGATTTAATCAAGCAATCACCACTAATCCTACTGTAATAAGTTCACTGTTGCAACTATAGCTGACAATCAGATCTCGGTCATATTAATTCATAGTAAATTTTAACAGACATATAAAGAACAACCATCTGTTTTTGCTATCTAAAAACATCTAAAATATTTTTGTAATTTTTTTTAGTCCCTTGTAAAAATAAATGAAATAGAATGCCAATCTTGAAACCAAGCTGTGTGCACAATTTATTTTAATACGTCACCCACGGAAGAGTCTATAATGTATAACCCTAATAAGAATATCTTTGTTTTTTTATTGCTGAGAAGACTTGCTTACCTCAGATAAAACTGTATGCTACATAAGTCATATCTGAGATGTTTACACTTGTGCAACTTGAAATGCCTAGCTCTCAATCTAGACCATTGACTGAATCGTCTCCCTCAGAGAGAAAGCTCAGCTTAGGCAGATGCTAATTGACTCTCGTCTACTCAGTCCCTCCTCAGAACCAGGTGACTCCAGCTGTCACTCCACCCGAACCAAATTGGACAGCTTTCCACCACACACCGCTCTGTAGATTTCTCTCTTCACTGCTCCATTGATTAGCCATCTGACCAGCTTCCTGAATGATAATGTATTACTACCAACACTGGTTATTGCATGTAGTCTCGCGTGCGAGAGGTTTTTTGTGTTGCCGTAGGAAACGTGTGCCCTCTGATCTCTGGTGTGATGCATTATGCAGTCCTTGGTAATAATTAAATCCTTACAGTGTTGTGGTCTGCAGTCCAATGCATCAGAGCACAACGAGAGCACAACGAGGACTCAGTTTATCAAGGACATTTTCTTACTATAGCAAAAATATAGGCAGTGCTGGGTCTATGTTGTAAATTTGGGGGCCCTAGATTCAATGCTTAACCATGTCTGAGCTGTAGATATTTTTATCCCTTTTTTAATTGAATTGATTAGCCACAATGACCATATAAACAAACAGCAGGTAAAATTATAGCACACGCATAGCTACATCCACACTACACGTAACGTATAGACTGTCCAGGAATCATCAGCCCCTCCCCTCATTTATAGCTGCTTTGCCATCTTTTACTGAGAAAACTTCTGTCCACACCCGTTTGTCCTCTGCTGGGACAGATTTAAAAGGGGCTATATTAAGCTTTTATTCATATTTTTTAAAACAATCTTGGTCGCCTCTAGAACAGCATTGCAAGTTTTTCAATCTTAAAAAACATTATCCTAACATTATTATAAAAAAAATGAAAGTACTCTACTGGTGCAATAAAGAAACAGGTGAAGAGATCAGCAATGGGCAGCAGAGTGTTGCGGTCACTTGATCATATAATCAAAGAAAAAGAGAACTTCCCTCCCTAAAGTTTTTGTCTGATGCCATTTTACTACAAAATAAAAAAAAATAGCTGTGATCAGTGGAAACAGAGCTGTACACTGTTTTTTGGTTAAATGAATGTGAGCAGACTGGATGTAGAGTGGGCGGGGGTTCGTGGGAGAGGCGGAGATTGGTGGAACTGAGAGTTTTGAGGCCTCAGATAGGTCGTGCCAGAGAATAGAGGATTACTTAAACATGCATGAATGAAGCAAAACACAACTCCAGGTGTGTTTTTGATGAAAAAAAAAAACATTATAAAGTGGCAGAAAGTAAAAAAAAAAAGTAAATTTTGAATAATACAGACCTTTTAAACATTAACTTCTCTTATGGTGGGATGAAGTGGGGAGAGCGTACAGTGCTCTAAGAAGGGGAGGAGCCTCATAATGCTGAAGGGATTCCTAGAAGTGGTGCTGCAGATAAGAACATGCCGGGGGGCTCTGAGAAGTGATGCACAAAAGCTCCCAGCGAGATGCCGTAGTTTCCCTACAACTAAGAGTATGGTATATTGACTTAGGCTTTATTCTCAAACTCCTGTTGGTCAACATCCAAGTAAGGGCCAATAATACAGAGAAAGTAGGTCATTCAGTATTGCCTACCTCTATAATCTAAATACAAAAAAGGGAAGAAAAGTAAAATGGAGATAAATATTGGCAATGCATTTAATAGTCACTTATATAAAAGAATACAGGGTTGGACAAAAATTGTACAATCCATTATGTAAAATAGAAATACGTATTTTTGGCCATTGTTATAATTTGTTACTCAGAATGCATTTTGAAGCAACTTCTGACCTCAAAAGTTCACATATACTTACAGTATAGTGCTATTCCAAGTATTTCTAAAGCACAAGTTTATATTGCTGGTTTCATGAAATGGGGAGAAGTGTATGGCTTAGCTTGACGGTAAAGGCTTACATGGATTTCGCAGAAGTCTGAAGGAAAGTAAGTTCTTGAGGATAAATAGGACTATTTTCTTGCTGTTCATCTTCTTGTATTGCTGTCTGGCAACGTCTGCAATATTTGCTGGCTTTAAAGCAGACAGCTAGGGTCACACTGCAGCAACAGGACCCTGAGGTGTCTGAAATGGAGAGATTCTTTGTTGTTTTTCACAGAATATTGCTACTTTACCCTACACAACAAAAAAAATGTTTTATATTATCTCAAAAAATATTTGGCTTGTAAATTACCATCTTCAGTGAGTAAAAATGAGCCTAAACCAGGACTAGCCCAGGTCTCAACTAGGACTAAACAAAGACGAAACCAGAATTAAAAAAAAAAAAAAAAAAAAAACTAGGACAAACCCAGGAACAAAACCAGGACTAATTAAGACTAAACTAGATCTAGACCATGGACTAAACCAACACTAAACCAAAACTAAACTAAGACTGAATCAGCTCGAAACTAGGACTAAACCAGAACTAAACTAAGACTAAACAAGAACTAAACTAAACAAGAACTAAACCAGAACTAAACTAAGACTAAAGAAGGACTAAACCAGGACTACACCACAACTAAAACCAGGCCCGTTGGCAGTCCTGCTGGGGTCTGGGGCAAAAAGGCTTCATAGGGGCCCATTATAATATAAATAATAAATAATATAAATACAGGGAGCCTATGTGTTTTCATGTAAGAATGTAAGTATTTTCTGATAACTAAAGTTTGTTATTGTTGCTTTCCACTGTCCGCTTAGTGTTAATACAGGCAGATAAAAAAATGTTCCTGCCCACAGCGAGAGGCCAATAGGAAACACCATGTCCCTCTCCCCTATAAGCCTCTCTCCTCTGTGGGCAAGAGTTTAAGCTTTGAGGATGCAAGTCATGAGAAAAAGGATTCACACTAGATGTAATTTAGTTTATTGAATTCAAACCTCTTGAGTCTGCATGTGTTACCGTGAGTTCACTCTGGGTATTCTAGCTTCCTCCCACTGTCCAAAGACTGAATTGGTGACTCTAAATGGCTCTCAGTGAATGAATGTGAGAGTGAATGGTTGTCTGTGTGTCTCTGTTCACCCCTGAAACTAACCAGCTATAGAGTGTGTCCCGCCTAAGGACTATAGTTACTGGGATAGGCTCAAATACCGTAGACAGAAATAAGCAGATAAGATGAATCTCTCGAAGAGATCTGAATTAGAATAGAATTGTTTATGCCACAACTACAGCTGGCTTCATCTGACTGGATAAAAAAAAAGGATTTTATTCGAAGGTCTGAAGTGTGCCGTAGATGGGTGTTTCCCAACCAAGGGTACAGGGACCTTTAGGAGTATTCCAGCACTTTGCAGGGGGTACATGGAATTATATGATATTTTTGGAAGTTCATAAAAAAATGTTTGTGATATTAAAACTTAACACAAGAAAGAAAAAGAAGGTGAAACAGTTTCTGAAATAAGTAAATGTATTGGGAGTATATATTTTATATTTTTTTATATTTGTTTTAAAGGCAGCCGCATTAATATTTGTATTATTAAGAAAGAAACTGTTAAAAAATATATTTGAACAATATATTTTGTAACATATCTTTAGGTTTAAAAAGCTTGTTTCAAAGGGGAGTTATTAAAATTATTTTTAACATTTCTTTGTTTTAAATTTTTAAATTATTTATTTAAATTACTGATTTTATTTTTTCCTCCTTGAATTTGAGTTTTGTTTTTTTTTTTGTTTTTTTTTTTAATGCAGGGGAATTTGTATCTACAGTGAAATAAGTATAAAATGTCCATGTACTAATAAAGACATTGGACATTCAAATTATTTTCATCAACACTTTATATGACATTTTTTTGAAGCTTTATCAACAATATAAGTAAAGGGGTACTAAAGGGGTACTTCGATGACAAAAAAGGTTAGGTACCGCTGCCTTAGTTGCTTGTCCCAATCTCTGCAGTATAAACAGAGCCCCAACTAACAAACCCCAAACTCTCCTCTCTGTGTAATCCCAGTGATGTAAAATAATTCAGTGTAATTCCTCTCTGGCATCAGCCCACATCACTCATAACAGGCCCTGAGCTTGTCCTATGAATAGATATGTTTTTACTATGAGTCAAATCTGATAAGCCGATCATGTGATTAGAGGAGACAGACCATATGAATCCTATCACATTTCCCTGGTTTCATTATTTGTAATTGAGCATTTGTTTGAGTCAGTAAATCTGCCCCGTCCCGAAGCCTCCCACAAAGATGTCCTGTGACTGCTGTAACTTATCACATGTAAGCTGCAAAATGGGAAACCCAGTCAGCAAATCTAATAAGGTGTCTTTGGAATCGGAAAATGTGACACACAAAATGTGACAGTTTATTCTTCCTACTTGCACCTCACCACTACAGATGGAACCATTTTAGAGAAGGTTACAGAACACAAATACTTAGGAATCTGGTTAGACAGTTCATTATCCTTCCATCATCACATTTCTACATTATAAACATAGGTTAAAGCAAAACTGGGCTTTCTGTTCTGCTTTCAGCTAAATGTGTTATCGTTGAAATGTCCATCCTTCCTCTTTTTGACTATGGGGATACAATCTAGCGTCAAAGGAAGCAAAGGAAGCTGTCAAAAACTGGATACAATCTATCACTCTGCTATTTGTTTTGTTACAAATTCTCCCTTCAAGACACATCACTGTCTGCTTTATTCTCAAGTTAACTGGCCCTTACTGCAAACTCGTCGCAATATCCACTGGCTTATGTTTGTATATAAAACTGTCAGGTCTCACTCCTCCTTATCTAAACCAGTTGCTACAACGAGAAATCCCCTTGAGGTCCAACACTCGATCCTCACAGCTTATCAAACTCAAAGTTCCCAAAACAAAGTCATCTTTTGGCCTTATGTCTTTTCGTTTTGCTGCTGCAAATGACTGGAACTTGTATCAAAATACACTGCATATGGAATCGATGAGCTCACTTTCTGCCTTCAAAAGCAGATTAAAAGACACTTTTAAGGACTCCTGTGATTGTTTTACTAATGAACAGTAGTTTAAGGTCTTTTTGCATATGTGTAAATTTTATGTTTGCTCCCCTCTTCCCTTTCCCTTCAAGTGTTCTCTAGCACTTCCATGTCAACTCTGTACATAAGTAATCAGGTTTAGACCTGGTTTAGTTCTGTTTAGACCTAGTTCAGTCCTGGTTTAGACCTTGTTTAGTTCTGGTTTAGACCTAAACCCCATTTGGTCCAGATTTAGGTCCCTTGAAAGCCAAATATTTTCTTATGTGGTGTGACAAGTTTGAGAATCACTGCAATAAGCCATTTTTGGTTTAATTACACTTTCTCTTGTCAGCTTTCTTGTACTTTCTTGCAGCCGGCTCACACAGACTAGACCAGGCCCAGATCCGCTGACTTGGTTAAAGGATATTGCTGGTCACGGCGCTGGTGAACTGTTTATGAAGAGTCATGCGTGATGCGATGAATGGAGCTCATGTCCTGACGCCTCAGCGGGCGCGGACTCAAACTGTGTTCTGTAGACTGCTGTCGAGATGTGGCAGATTCTAGAGCGGCTTTATAAACAATGCAGACAAACAGAGCAGTGTGGGAAAATTGTGATTCAGACACATGAAGCAGTGATAAAGTGGATCAAAGCAGACTATGTCAACTGATGCTTTTAATATAGTGAAGTTTAGGATGTTAGATAGAAACTTCATTGTAAAAATATATGCTTCTTCTACTGTTTGGCTTTTTGGGATCCGTGAGTAGCCGGAGCCAACTTATATTTTGTAAGGATACAGTATTTTTATAGCAATCATCTATCAAAAAGACCTTGGCAGCAAGTGGGCAAAATGGTCCTCCAGAGTTCGATACCTGGACCAGGGTCTTTCTATGTGGAGTTTGCACACCAAACCTGTGCTCGAGTATGGAAGCAAACTAGTTTCATCAGATTTAGAATTTTAAATGCTTTTGAATTTCTACCATTGAACACTGAAAAATTAGTCTGATTTTTTTATGTAAACAGAGAGTGCTGAAGCTGTTAAATTACAAAAAATTAAAAAAACATTTTAAAGATATGTATTTTTATTGTCTCGATTGTTAAAATCAAGTAGTGCTAAGTGAATCGAATAAAAAACACAGTTAATAACAAAATTCCCTTGCCGAAAACATTTCTGTTTGCGCATGCGCACGTGAATGGCAACTAGAGCTTCCAGTGCAAATGGGGCAAGTGACAAGTGTTTCATGCATATTTTTTGACAGCATATTTCAGACCCTGAATTTGGCTTAATCTAATTTGAGGACTCAAAAATATATGATTTGAATTTTTTTAAAGGCAAATTTTTTATTCAGAAATTTTGATCACTGAAAAATAGAGTAAAAATTGGATACTGAAATTTCAGCGTCTGAAATCTGATGAGACACGCTTGCTTCCATACTTGAGTGGGTCCTTCATTAATCTAAAACATGCACACTAGGCTAATCCTGCTGCTAGGTACTTCTGACTGACTCCAGACAGGTTGCCTCAGTGGTGTTGGAAGAATGGGTTAAATGCACACAACAAATTCTTCTATGGAGACAGTAAAGTCTGCCGTCATTTTCACCAAAAGCATCATCTAGGCTATTTCCTCAAGCTCCTATTGAATGGTCTGCATCATTTTTCAACACTGAAATAATGGCTCGGTCTTAGTCTAGTTACTCCAATAAATACACAAAAAGATACAACACAAGTAAAGGCAGGGTTTCTGCAGGTATCAGCAAGTCTGATTTAATGATTTTTATTGCAATTTTTATAATTTTTGAAGCCACAAACCAATTTAAATCCTTGCGCTCACATTTCAAACATCTGGAGTCCTGAATGGCTGTCATTCTAAAGTACGATCTGAATGGCACTAAAGAAGGCAACATATTAATCGAGAGCACAAGTAAATTATTAACTATAAAGGCTGCATTTACAGTAAATTGGTAAAGGCACTGATTTTAATGCCTGTTGAAATTAAATTTAGTGCTTTAATGCCATCGAAGGCCTTCATTTTCAAACAGTTTATTTAATGACTTTTAATGCTTTTTAATACTGTGCAGGAACCCATAAAGAGAAACATGCATAAATATCGTCAAAGCATTCATGTGGTGTTTAATTAAGAAAAAATAACTTGATCTAAGTAAAGGTTTAACACTAAACTTATATTTATACTTATAAGCTAAGCTTGAAAGTAAATTCTGATGGGTGGAAATTCCACTCGTGATAAAGACATTTAGGAACTTTTCAAATGTATGTGAGGACAGGTAAAATCATGGTTCAGTTTGTACATGCTCATTGTGGTTTTGCATGAGTGTTCAAGTAATGAATTATTTATAATAGCGGTAGCTCAGAGGCATTTGCCTACACTGCAAAAAAGAAACATCTAGAAAATTATCTGCCAGTGGTGTAAGAAAACTGCACATGAAATAGGAAAAATGTTCTTCCTCCACTGGCAGATAATTTAGCTTAAAATAAGAAAAACATCTTTTGAAACAAGTCAGGAATAACTCAAAACAAGTCAAATAATGCAGTAAATGTGTAGCATCTGCAAGGTTGGCAGATCGATCCCCACTACTCACACTGCATACTACAGTTATGTCTTTGGGCGAGATACTTGACCCACCTTGCTTGTTTGAATGTGTTAGTGTGACTGTGTGATTGGTGGTGGTTGCAAAGGCTGTAGGCGCAGAGTGCAGCCACATCACTGTCAGTCTGCCACGGGGCAGCAGTGGCTACTCCGAGAGGAGTGAACGAACAATGCACCTACTGTAACTGTACAGTCATTTTGAGTGGCTATGTGCAATATGAGCATGATGCATCATTATTATTTATTTTTTATTATATTCTACAGTTTTCATAACTTTATGTTGTGAAATAATAAAAACAGCTTGACCATCTCCTACTTGTATGCTTATGTTTATCTACTTGTATTATGATACTGTATATAGTATAAAAAATAACTTAACAAAATTAAAGTCAGTCATTTTTTAGTGCGTATTTTCTGTTTGTTGTGAGCAGTTTGCATGTCTTCCCTTTCCCTGAGCTAAATTGCTTCTATCTGTGCAAAATATGAATGCCTTCAAGTTTAGTACTTCAGACTAGATTTCTGTCCCTTGTCAGCTACATTTTGACAAACTCTTGCTTCAGTCTTAACCACTGAAGGCTTTCAAATGGATTTATTGATCAACATAACTTGATTGAACTGACAGTCCCCATCTTTAGATGTAATGAAGAACAATGCATGTCTACTTTGATTTCATCACACAATCTCTCTGGGTAGAGTGTGCCTGTCCTCGTCGTGTTACCACGGGTTCTTTACGAGTTCTCCAGCTTCCCCGCATCATCCAAAGACATGCGTGTGTTAGGAGAATTGGTGATTCTAAATTGTCCCTAGTAAAAGAATGTGAGAGTGAAGGGTTGTATGTCTCTGTGTCTGCTTTTAGAGAGAGGCCTGGGTGTACCACGCCAAAGCCCCATAGTCGCTGGGACAGGAATAAATGGAAAAAGATGAATGAATGAATTTAGGACATAATTAGTAAGTGTTTAATTAGCAACAAGCCAAATATATTCAGTGAACTTAGCAACCGCTGCTATATGTTCAACTATGTATTTTGTCTTATTTTGAATACCTTTTTTGATCAGCTACTACTACAACACCACCATCGACAACCACATGCAATCAACATAAGTCTGTGCCATGCAGTCCAGAATAGCTCAGCTGGTAGTGCTGCATAAATAGGGCAACTACAGCCTGCTTCAGTGTTGTGGGTTCAAGTCCAGACTCTGACAATAGCCAAATTCTCTCCCTTGTGATTTCCTGTCACTTCTACATTGTCTATCCAATAAAGCCTAATCAAGGCCTAAAAATATATGTTTATAGAAAGCACTTTGCCACAAGCAAAAAAAAAAAAAAAAAAAAAAAAATGGGGAAGAGACATTCAGCTGTCTGGACTTGAACCCTCAACCCAGGCAGGCAGCTCTACTACTGAGCCATACTGGGGCTCAACAGTTTTATCAGGTGGGTAAACATACAATCATTCTGTTGAACCAATGTGAAAAAAGTAGCACAGATTAAACAACTTATTTAACAGCTAAGCCAGTGACAAATATTTCTTGTGAATGATTAACACACAATGTGTACATTTTAGTGATGCTTAATATATTTTGTAGAAAGCACTATAGAGCGCAACAGTGCCCACCTCTGGTGCCAGAAGTAAATTTCCCATAAATTTTTTCCCATAGACTTTTTGAAAAATACATATCCACAAGAGTATATAAGCTCGACAGAGAATAATGAGCTATGGGGTAACTCATAACCATAGCGCAATTAATTTCAGTCAAAAGAATTATCTGTAACTTGTGAAAACACAAGTGCTACAAATGTATTTTGCATATTTTGTTGTCTTTCTTTTTTTTTTTTTTTTTTTTTTTTTGGGGGGGGGGGGGGGTCTTTTAGCTGCTCCTTTATGGAGAGTTGGCATGTTTTTTACACCGGATGCCCTTCCTTTCTCAACCAGCCACATACTATGACTGGAGTCGGCACAGTGGGTAAAGTGTCTTATACAACAATACAGCAACAGCATGCACTAGGTCAAAGCGGGAATGGAACCGCCAACTCTCCGATTGGTGGGCTACTTGCTTAACCTTCTGCCCCTGACTTTCAGTGATTTTTTTCTACTCTCTATAGTTTGTAAACCATCAAAACAACCTTATAACTTTAGTATGCCATCCTGTAGCCTATGGGTCAGCCCAAAACTATGACTTGAACTTGGAGCACTTTTTAAAAACGTATGTGACGAGACAAGCAAAACCAACTGTATTCAGTGCTAAGGCTTGTTTTGACAGAGGTGACCCTGAACTTTGACTAGACCTGAAACTGTCAGGGATGCAACACTCACCAATACATAGTAACAATGTACAATGGGATACAAGAGTTTGAACTCTTGGACAAAATTTACAATTTACTTCTAAGCTTATTTATAGGTTTAAATCTTACCTATTTGCAAAATTAAACTTTAGAGATATCATCAGGACATGCATTTTCTCATTCACCAGGGCTTCCTTAGGACAAGGAGTGATTCCTGATACAGTCTTATCTGCAGCCCCACTGACAGCTGTGTACTGTAAGTCACTGTTTTTTTGTTTTTTTGTTTGTTTGTTTGTTTGTTTGCAGAGAGACACATTTCTGAAATTTAAATGAACCTTGGCCTCTCTTCACCCCCAGTGAGACTTCGGAATACATTGCCCTCACTGTTTACATTCATCCTGACTGAGTATAGCTTTGTTTTAATGTACTCAGACTAATGTCATCATCTTGGTCGACTACTGAAATGGAATAGTTGCTATGTAAGTTCAATAAAACTTTTTTTACAGATATATTCTACTTTTTTTTAACAGATCTGCAACAAAATCTTAGCTAAGGGGATCAAATGTGAAATATGACTGGGAACAATAAGCAAAAAATGTGCAATTTTTAAAAATGCTTTTGAGCAAATTGAACTGTGTGCATAGCCTGAAACGCTGACTGTCCAGAATTCTTCCAGTTGTCCCAAAGGGTGCAAAGGTTTGAGTACAAAGGAGAGCAATAATGGACAATAGTGACACGCTTATACATTGTTTTAAAAATCTATTATTAATCCTAAATCAACTTAAATCTAAATAGCCATTGTTTAAACTGAGTCTAATGTATGGATGTTGTCCCGTTGTGAAGCGCGCACTGACTCCTCTGAAGAACTTTACTGCGCTTCATTCATGTTTCCACAGCGGAGCAGAGCTGAGTGAAAACAACGGTTGCACTGACACCTACAGTCTACACAGTCACAAACCCGCTGTAAACTCTGAGAAAAGACCTAGGACTCACCGAAAAAAGTAACGGCGAAGCCCTCGAGGACGCACGCCCAGCGCCCGAGGAAGAAGTATCCGCGCGAGTTGGTCAGGAAGCTGATGAGGCCGCCGGTGAGCGACACGAGGAAGTCCGCGATCGCTAGGTTGACGATGATGTAGTTGAGCGGCTGGCGCAGCTGCTTGAAGCGGAAAGTGACAAACATCACGAGGAAGTTCTCACTGAGCGACAGCGACGTGACCACGAACATGAGCACCGCGAGCACCGTGAAGTTCCACGGCTCCACGTTCGGGATGGGGCCGTTGAAGGGGTCCCAGCGCTTGGTCGTTGGCGTGGGGACCGCGTGGGACACGGCGTTCACCGAGAGGCTTAAAGTATCCATTGTCCATGCCTCCGCGCGCTTCACTCCGGCATCCCGTTTCTCACTTCACTCACACTCGGACATAGTGCAAGAGCCGCGGCTGCACGCGCCTTAATGAGCGCTCACAGCGGCTCGTGCTGCCTTTATAGAGCCACGCGCCTCCACGTCACCGCTGCCCTTGGCTTACACGCTCCTCGTGAGCGCTCCGCACCGCGCGCGACAAGTGTCCACCGCGCACCTCGCGCAGAGAGGCTCAGACCTGACTGCCCCGAGCGCAGGGCACACTCACAGTCCCAGTGAGGCAGGATTACACTGGACTGGACTTTGTGCTGCGGTTTATCCTCTTCCATAACCTCCTGTATCCCTTCTGCTTTTCTTTCTTTTTCAACTATCGCTGCTTTTTTAAATCTCAACTTTTTCATGCTGCCCTCCTGTATTCTTTCTTTTGTCCATGCCACTTTAAACAGGGTTCACTATTTTGCTGGTGCACTTTGCTTTACTATCTGCACAGACAAAAGTGCCAGACCTCTCAGTGCTTAACTATTACCTTCATATGGAAAAAGAGTAATTCACTGGACACTAAGAGGCAGTGAGAGCGCTCTGACTAATGACAAGAATTACAAAGTGTTTACTGTTATTATTATTATTAAGTAAAACATAAGTAATGAAATGTCTTACTCCACTCCAGTGCACAGCTGAGGCAAGGCTCTGGCTTTGAGGCAGAGGGGAGGAGTGTGACCAGTGCGTGTGCTGGGTGGTGTAGATTGTTGAAGATGGAGGCTGCACTGCTTCTGCAACTTCCAGGCAAGGGAGGTTTTGTTTTGTTGTTTATATTTAGCAGATTAATAGAGCCAACTGGACTACTGTTTTGGAATTTGTATGTAGCTGTGCCTAAAAAGCACCTGGATGCATCCTTGTAAAATTGTCATAAAAACAATGAACAAACAGTTAAAGAAGAGGCGAGTACAGAACAAACACAGATATTAATAGCTGAATAGCTGCAGACAGCCACATGACCACTTGGTATTAAATATTTTGATTTTTCTTTAGTTTTTGTTTTTATTTTTGTAATGTGTGTACTATATTTTATCCTTATTCCTGTACTATTTTATTATGTTATTATTATTTTTACTATTTGTATTTTCATTTATTTGTGTATTTTTATATTGTATTCTATGTTACTGTAAACTTTGTGTAAAGACCCCAGGAAGACTAGCGGCCACATGGGCAGCTAATGTGGATCCTAATAAAACAACAAAAAACTATAAATGTACTGTAAGCAGCATGGACTTGTACTGGTTTGAAAACAGTAATGCAGTCTAAGTCAAAACAATGGTCTGTGGGTTGCCAGTCTTTCCGCTTTTCTGATTGGACAATTGGCCATGCAGTTTTAGAACCTAAAACAAAAAATGTGAACAAAAACAACTTGGCCATTATGTAAAATATATTTTAAATTGTTAATAACTCAACTGTACCATTGTTATCAGTGAAACTAATATTTTATTTAAACATGTTTACCTGATATTTTATCACACATGTGGGTAATTTTTATGAAATATAAAAAATATTTAGCATAGCTCATAGCTCACAGCACCTTTACAGGTCACCTAAATTAACCTTTTGGAGTTTTTAACCATGTTATAATGTTTCCACCTCAAAAACATACCAGGAGTAGTATTTTGTTTCATTCACATGTTTGAGTAAACCTGTTTTCTGAGGATGTCTCTTTTCTCAAGAGCTAAAAACACTCAGTTAACTGTTCTACATAGACATGTCATATCAGGAAGTGCTCCTGCGTGTTTTAAAGCCCATACACCATTCCCAGACTCGTTCTGATCATTTCAGTGCTTAAACTGCTGTCTATATGAAGCAGACAGCTCATTTATGTATCTGTGTTTGTCATGTTGCTATTAGCTGTGCTAATTAGCCATTTCATGCTCTGTCAATTCCCTTCTGTTGCCAGCAGGGGGCGTCAAGCATGTAATGCCAGCATTCGCTGAAAGTCAAAGTAACAGCCACCCAAAAGAAAACTTTTTCATACACATACATTATTTAAGCTATAAAACATGAAATACTAATACAAGGGTGTCCAAAACTATTTCAAAAAGCCAAAAATATTCTGCATCAGAGTGACCTATACCATATGTTTTTGTCTCACAGCTCCTCATTTCTTTCCATGCATTACAAGCTCAGTGGAGTATGCCCAGAGCCCTTTCTACTTGCCTTACTGAAGCTGGATACATGCAGCTACACCTTAACTGTGTAATGCATTTTTTATCTGATACTATACATGCAATGGCACTAATATATGTATGCTGATTGATCAATACTACAGCACTCCTATAGGTCAAGTGAGTGGTCTTTTTTTTTAGACTGTGACTAAACATCTGTCGTCATTGCTTCTCTTTAATGACTCAGGTCTGATAACAACTGTTACACATGACTGAAAACAACTGGCTTTGGTGTTAAGTCAAGCCTAAAATCACCTCCAACACGTCTGCCCAGTTCGCACACATGTGTTTTTCATAAAATCAAATATATTTTTTGAATGGTGGGTTCAAACACTTCATGAAATGTGCTATATGAATGGAAGGTATTATTATTATTATTAATATTATAATTTCCTACTGAGTGCTAATTGCAATCAATAGAACTTGCTGTAGCTCACTCTTGAGATGAGAGAAAAAAACAGGCAACACTAAAACTTTTCACACTAAGTGCCACCGCAAGGAATTTTATCTGGCTTTCCAAGATTTAATGGACTAAAATGAGGCTAAATCAGGACTAAACCAGGTCAGAACAGGGTCTAAGCCAGAATAAAAGTAGGTCTAAATTAGGACTAAATAAGGATGTACCTGTGCCTAAAGGTCTAAACAAGACAGTTAAGCTGGGATTGAATTTACTATGCTCAAACCAGCTCAGAATCTAGACCACTCATCACTCTAAGGCTAAACCAGGTCTAAATTAGATCTAAACCAGGTTAAAACCAGGTGTAAATCAAGTCTAACCTACAGTACTACTAAACCAGGACTTAACTGTGCCTAAACCAAGACTAAACCAGGACTTAACTGTGCCTAAACTAGAACTACACCATGTCTAAACCAGAACTAAACCAGTTCAAAATCAGGACTAAATCAGGACTGATCAAACTCTAAAGCAGGACTAAACCAGGACTAAATCAGCTTTACCAGGACTAAATCAGGTCTAAATCAAGACTAAACCAGGTCTAAATGGGGTCTAAACCAGAATTAAATGAAATCTAAACCAAGACTAAACCCAGGACTAAACCAGGTCGAAATAAGTTCTAAACCAGAATTAAAAGAAATCTAAACCAGGACTAAACCATGGCTAAACCAAGTTAAAACTATGACTAAACCAGTTCTAAATTAGGACTAAGCAGTGCTCCAAACTTCTCGACTGAATCAAGCTCTAAATTAAAGTAAATCAGGATATGAACTCCAAAAGACTCGTGAGTACCACAAGAAAAAGCCCACGTACTACCAGTAGGAACCTGCACCACAGTTTGAGAACCACTGGCATATAACAAAACACTAGTGCAGACAGAGTGTAATGAGCCTATAGGGCCAACCTGTCTCCACTCCATCTCACTGCTGTCTCCAAAAACTGAATACATTATAATTCTACTATATTGGCTGTTAGCAGAAGAGGAAAAAATGCATTAGGTCATGTGAGGAAATATTCAAATTAGGCTTAATGTATGTAAACCAGCTCAACATTAAAAAAATACAATTGTTACATCATGAAATTTCAACCCAAAAGTCACATAGGAAGTTTCAAAACAATCCCAACTAACATCTAGGAAAGACAAGCATAAATCTATGAGTCACAGACCAGTGTACTGTTTATGCCAGTTCCAAGCCTGGATAAAGGGAGAGGGTTTTGTCAAAAAGGCAAGAAGGACACCAGGTGTAAAACCTATATGCAAATCTCTGGAAGGCAGCTCATTTGCTGTGGTGAGTGCCAAAATGAAAGAAGATATGTATGGTGAAGCTAGAACAATGGCAAACAAATGACTCAGTTTTGAGATAAAAGTTCAAAGAAAAGATTCGAAGAAAGACTTGTTTTAAAATGACTTCCTCCCACTTTCAGCTGCAGCCTCTCTGATAATCTTGGTGACTAACTGTAAATATCCTGATTAGTCAGTGCTGTCATGTAGTGCAAAACTTTTCAGCAACTTTATCAAAGCTTATTAAAGTTTTAAATGCTTTCTGTTGGTTGAAAGAAGCTACAATCCACAAGTGGAGACAGCAACCATCCAATTAACAGACAGAATACTGTAATAGTGAAATGTGAAGGTACAAGGTATTTCCTTGAAATTACAATACATTAGTTTTGTCTTCTTTTAAAATAATGGAAAGTCAGATTTTACTTTCAGTCTTCTTTTGTCAAAACATTCAAACAAGCCATAATTTGAAATTAAAGAAGGACCAACGTTTTTACCTTAATTAAACAGTTTCAGAGTTGGGTGAATAAAGCCTCCTGGTGTATCTTGGCTTCCAGCCTTGCAAGAATGGGAGAACCGACCCGGTGTCCCTGAGGTCTCAGGTCTCCCTAAGAACAAGCTAGCGATGGCTTTATGTCTTTGATTTTTGTAATGACAGAACAGCTAAAGTAAGGCGAAGACATTTTCATACAAATACACAAAGGAGAGTACAAGAGTCAAGCCTAGCGAGGTGTCATGCATGAGGCGACCACTAATTTCCATTTAACTTCCTTAATGCCAGATCCACCTCACACAAAAATGTGTACTATGGAACGATCTTGAAATAACTTCATGCATAACTGGTGTGTGAATATATTATAACTGAGATTAGAGACAGGGAATCCCCTTGCATCAGTGCCACTAGGGGGCAGCAGCTTCAGAGATCACTCTTGTATGAGAAGAGGTGAAAGACATCTGAGCACATAAAAGTTGGATAACAGTCACTTTTCACTGTATTGTGACTCATTCTCAAAGAGCAGTCACATGAGGCTTTTTACCTTGCAGTTAAAAGTTCTACCAGTGACAATTTGGTCCAAACGAAAAAAAATAGGGCCAATAAAAAATGGTTCGCACTTGGCCCTGGGCCATAGTTTGCACACCCCTGCTATAGACCCTTCCACCAGTGACGTATTCAGATAAGTTCAGGTTCATAGTTTATAGTTTGGTGACGATATTAGGGTTCTTTCCCATTCATTTTTATGAGGGAGTAAATTAGCATTAAACTGCGTAGCATTTAGCTTAGAGATGATAATTGCTATGTTAAATTAAAAGGCTAAATACTGACACACTCGTTAATGTTTTGGCTCAAATATTACTCACATGAGGTCGATTGGCTGTCAGTTGCCAAAATCATTTTGATTATTCGTAATTTTGTGATATTTTGTGGCTAATGCTAACTCCTTCATAGAAAATGTATTGTGGCCTGTTTAGTTTATGGCATCATTCTTTGGAACACAGCCATTCTGTTAACACAAAAAGGGACTATATCTGTGAAACAAATTTGCAAAAATGAAAACTTTACTTGTTTGCACAACCTACTGTGCTAAAACAATACATATTTATTAAAACTAATCAGTGTTATACAGAAAGATCAAGCACAAGAGAAAAACAGCACCAAGGATACCAAAAACTTAACAATGTTTGAACTCAAATACAGCCAAGCTATGTAACAATTCGAGTGGAGAAAAGTAGGAGCTCACCAGTCATGCTGTAAGTCACACAGTTGTGGGTCAGTAGTTTGTTGAAGTTTCTTGGAGGTGCTGGACTCACCTCTTTTGTCTTTGATCTAGTTGACTCGGTGGAAGCGCCTTGTCACAGCCAATGCCCATCACCAAAATGAGGATTTATCACTGCCGCAGTCTTCTCCAAATCTGTGTATGACTACTTTTGTTTGGAAGGTGTTCAGCGGGCCCCTCTGCCAACTCCAACCTTGTGATGTGTTCAGGGACGGCCAAAAGAGCAAATACCATCAGTGACCGGCCAAACTTGTTAAAATGAGTTTTGAAAGAGAAGGCATTTGAGGTGATGCATGTACTGAGACATCTTTTATTCATTCATTCAATAATCTTCTACTTATTCCCGTTGGGGGTCATGGCAGGATGAAGCCTATCCCAACTATTATGGGGCCTTTAGCAGGGTACATCTGCCAGTTGGCTGCCGGACTGACAAAGATAACCATAGATAACCCATAACATAAGGCGCATTTGCACTAAATGGTATGGCATGGGTTGGGTTAGTTCGGGATGGTTTGGCATAGGTAGCCCCAAAACCTGCTCATGTTTCCATTCCTGGATTTGTGTGTAGAAATGAGTTATAAAACGTGTTTCAAAACGTTATATTTAATAAAAAGACAAGTCTGGTAAATCCTGGTGTGTGTCAGTGTGAAGCTGGAGATAAAGCTGTATTAGCTTCAGTATTTCCAGTTTAGCACCAACTTTCTGCACATTAAATTCATTTTTCTGAGCTACTTTAACACTCATCATATAAGTTAGTGTTTAATACAATTTAAACTATATGTTTTGATTCACAAAGTGAGAGCCATACTACGCTAAAAATGGAAACAGGTGTTGCAAATATACCCTTGCTTTATTGTTTGATTTGCTAGGTCGCTTGGTTCTTTAGCTTATTTTTGCCAGAGTGTGGAACTCACAGCAGTGTGCCACTTTTTCCAAAGTGTGTCAAAGCAATCCCAGAGCTGGGCCCCCTTGCCGAGGAGTGTTGAAAGTAGTGCGGTTTGGTGTGGCTTGGCTTTCTGGACCCACTTCGGATTGCTTTGGGAAGTGGAAACACTCCCAAACCGTCCCAACCCATGACATACCATCCCAGTGCGATTGCGCCTACACATTGACAGTGGAACACTGGCAAAATCTCACTCTCACATTCATTCACAATTTAGATTCACCAGTTCACCTACACGTCTTTTCATGCTAAACCTTCTGCCACCATGCAACCTCTACATGTTTGCTTATTTTATTTTACAAACATTTTAGAGTACCATTAGACAGAGCCAGCGTACTGCCATTGGCACCCATACCGTAGTTTGAGAC
Organism: Bostrychus sinensis; assembly: GCA_020698575.1. NCBI lineage: Eukaryota > Metazoa > Chordata > Actinopteri > Gobiiformes > Eleotridae > Bostrychus > Bostrychus sinensis. The sequence continues at coordinate 27,309,817 of CM036254.1, read as the reverse complement.
CCACTAATCTAGAGCCCGCTCCTGTATTTCTGCATTTCTGCATTTATTACAATTGGCCAGGTGTTTTCTTTGTAATTGTTTTTTGGACTCTGGCCCAAAGCGGAAAGTATGGAGTCAGCTCCAAAAACATGGCTTTTGCCACTTCATGAAACTGCAGATGTGCTCACTGTAAAACAAAAAAACTACCCATAAATATCCTTCATAACCCTACTTTACAGACTCCTACTACAGACACTACCACAAGTTTACACCAGTTTATGTACTGTCAGAGAGCCGCAGTATATCATCAACTGCATTGCTGTTGGGCTAATGTTGTCCAACACTGGTCTATTCCAACACAATCCCATCTCATCCCGCTCATCTATTGCAGGTTTACCAGCCTCCAGCGGTGCACTGACCTGTGGAATTGGCTGCTCTGGTGATTCTGAACCAGAGCCACGGGATTGGAAGGGAACAGCGGTCCTCGGGGGAAGATCCTGTTTAAGTAATGGACAGTCCTGAGATAGATGGACTTGTGCAGTTGGAGAGTAAGCATACCCTTTGGTGCAATTTTTCAAAAGGATTTTTACTCAAAAATAGACACTCACAAAATAAAGTCTCCAATTTGGTGATAGATCTAGAGTCATCTTGCTAAATTGGAAGATCTGCTAAGAAGAGGCTCTGGTGAAGTACCCATTTCAAAAGCATCATGTCAGTAAAGTGGTAACAAGTGCCTTCTTAATAGCGTTCACATTGGTTACAGCATGTACATGGATCCATCAGACTAAACATGCATTACACTGCTGCATTGATTTACTGGGTTATGGTTAGGTTAGGCAAGAAGTGGTGAAGTACCAATTCCAAGTGTGTCGTGCCTAAGTGCTTGACTTGCCCGGTTACATGTAGCCAGTCAAAACAAGCATCACACGCCACCTATTTCAATTCATTTTAGCAATTAGGATTTACGTCCTTTATTAGTTTTGTGAACTAAATCTCCTCTGTGTAATACCTAATCAACATAATACTGCCCTGCTGCCAACAGGGTCCAGATTAAACTCTTGAAATGGCCAGTTACTCCCAGGCCTGAGACCTAAATTAGAGCTACACAGTGGGGATACAACCACTGGGATACTGTTACCATGCACCCTGGTGGCATTACATACTGTTCCCTTTACAATGCTATTATATTATAATATAGTCATATGTCAGATCTCTTCATCTGTAAGCAAAAGATATAACAATGTTGCATTCTAAACCAAATTTAGGTATGGAGACTAACCCACACTTTTAACTGCGTGTGAGTCTACTCCACTGCACTGTGCCATGCAATATGCAGCAAAAACGCTGCCGTTGTAGTGAATGATAGCATTTCCCAAGGTCTGCACTGGAGATATGCAGCAAGTCTATTTTCTTTGACGGCGGGGTCTGTTCAGATCAATCTGCGGAGTTAAAATTGCACCAAACAGGAATCTGATTGTGCACGTCAGTTAAACTATTGCACTCAAAACATAGCTTAGTGCCTAACTACTTCCCCATTGTAGAGAAAAAAACCTGTGAATTTAAAGTGATGTGAAATGAAGTCCAAAGCATTCTCATTTTAGACATTTTTTCTGTCCTTTAGAGTTGTTTTAGTCTTCTTTATCAATAGATTTTATCACACGAACTTGTACCTTCCGCACATTCTCTTTCCGAGCTGTTTGGGGTTCCCCAGCACAGCTTGGTGGAGTGGAGACTTGTAACCAGGCCAAGGGCAGACCAAGACCAGACCAAGACAGACATTTAGCAAGTCCAGTTTGAAATCTTTAGGCTCTCAATCAAGACTAAACCAACATCCAACACCAATACTTTATGTGCATAACTTAAAAACAAAGTATTTCATTGTCTGAGGGCCACACATCTAATTTGCTGAAGTGGAATATTTCCTGAAGAATACAACTTTTTAGCACCTAATAATATTCTCATCATGGCAGAACATTGTGTGCAACAGTAAAAGTCAATTATTTTGTGTTGCACATTAATTTGAGGAGGTGTAAAACTTGCAAAGTGACAAATAATAACCACCTTGTTCTGGAAATAAGAGCAAATGTAAATGTGTCCTCATGCTGGCAACAAGTAAGGAGCTATTATTATCCAGCATTTTTTTCTGGGAACATAGCAACTGCAGCAGTACACTTTGCGATATCATATAGTCTGTAAATTTGAGTAAAAGGGTTAGCATACACTTGCATACACTTCTCTGCACTCTGCATCCCCCTATCACATGCACAGCTGATCTCCACAACACTACCAAACTCAAGACTGCAGACTCCATATTTCTGGTTAGCTCAACTATTAGGTTTGTAAAAATGTGTTTTGTGGTATATTGGGATATTTTGGGGGCACAATATTAAGCATCATAATTCTTTATAGGTATCAAGACATTTGTGACATCATGCATAATTAATGAGCTACATCTGTTCTGGTGGCAGGCCTATCAACACTAGTTCGGCTGCAGTTCCCAGGCTGGCCACTGGGGTGGTGCCGTTTTTTTGAGCAGATTAATGTAATGTGGTGTTTTTCCACAGATTGTCAGCTCAGCACATGTTCTCTCTTTTGAACAATTTACATTCTGTTTGACTCTGCCTCTATTGCTGTGTACTGAGGACAACTCTGTTGTAGTTTGAATTGAAATATAATTGCAGAATTATATTGACCTTTGTACCAAATGTTTAATTTGCTTATTAGCAGTATAGCTGCTATGACACGCTAAATGGTAATACCTAAAAGCCAAGCTAAGACCTTGGTGCATAAATCAACCTTACTTTAAAATTAAGTAGCAGAAAATATTGCAAAAGTCAATACTTTAAAAAGTACTGTTTCTTATGCTTCATCAGTCATTATGTTTTTTAATTTATTTATGTATATATGGTTTCCAAATTAGAAAATTCCCAAAAAAATTCCCTTTCCAAGCTTAACTTCCCATGGAAAGTTTCCAGAAAATTTCTGGAAATTTTCCGCCCCTTTGCAACCCTAACCTTATCTATGCATTAAAACATGAAATGCAGGAAAATGTTCAGACCAGTAATTAAAACCGGAGGGAGAAGTCATGTTTTAAAGGAGGAAAAACATGGCTATGCATATACATTTTTATTCATTCACTTCCATCACTATTCATGCAAGATTTTTGCAAAAATTTCAATATTTTGCATGACTAGCTGAACACAAGGTGAAGAGTGGCACCACATGGCTCATTTGAACTTAAGTTTGTTGGAAGAGGCAGTGCTGGAGGATTCTTGTAAAAAATGGTGCTTTTGATGGAGGGACATGGCTTTTCCAGGTGGATATGGGCAAAATTACATATTGAATGATTTTTGTAAGTAACAAATAAAGTGTTGTTTGAATGTACCTTGTAAACTATTAGATGGACTTTATGTAATCGCAGTTTAAGGTGTACTTGTAATGATAAAGGGCAGTATGGTATGGACATAATGGTTTTAGTAAAATAATTTAGAAAAATAAATTTAAAATATGATACACAAATAAGCTGTCTAGATGTTGACAGTTAAAGGCTTAAAATAGGACTTAAAGACTTAAATAAAATAAATGGTCCTACAGTGCACAGTACACAAGTATTGAAGACAAACAAGATTCTATGATCATAGAAAACTCTGCTACAACTTGCATATAATATTTGTATGTAAACATTAATTTTAAACCACTACTTTGTGTCTGAGGTGGGGTGCAGCCTAGACAATGACCAGTTAGTCACGGGGCTGACACTTAGAGATACACGCTGACAAACAACCTTTTTTCACATTCATTCTCAATCAGTTGTAGATTCCCAAATTTTCCTAACACATGCATGTCTTGGACAGTGAAAAAAAAAATCGCCTTGCTCTGAAGAAGTGTCAGAAATGTAAGCAAATTGGTGCTAACAACGTACAGTACATTTTGACTTCACCAGTTGACACTCATTGATGCTGTCTGTACAAATCCAATTAAATAAGTGAGTTTAACAGTTACAGTGGCGAGTGTCCTCTGTTAATTTGAAGGTGGTCTTTTCTAACCACTAATCCAATCACTGTACAGCACTGGGCAGGAAATATACCCAATTTTATTTCACTGACACACTGTCCCATGTCAAGCACCAGAAAAGCTGATGTGGTTTATTTCCAATTAACTGACCAAAACTAATTAAAAACTCACAAAGAAGTCACTGTGTAAAAGTGCATGAAGTGTTTCTCAGTGGCACGCAACATCTGCTGAGATGTTGCATGCCAATTTCCTTTGAAATTGACTTTTATGATCTGTAAATCATAATATTTTTGATAAAACAGGAAGAGCATGCTAATCTGACTGCATTGCATGACTGAAAGGCACAGAGTATTCTTGAAGCAGGTGTTTGTGTTCTGTCTAATATATCACCTGGCAGTAATGTAAAACTCCCTGGCGAATAAACCAGCTGTTCTCAACTCAACCAGCTAAAGTGTACTCTCAGTGGCAAGGTAAAGAGGTACCTTGCCACTGAGCAGACCCGCCAAGGCTGGAGACTGAACAATGCTGGAAAGGCATATGGTAGAAGGAGGCACCACACAACAGCAGTGCAAAGTGGCTGGTGGATCTAAGAGCAGACCACAGCAACCTCCCTGAACAAGAACCAGTAACCATCACAGTGGCAGACATCCAAGAAAGAGTCTCAGGTATGAAAAACTGGACAGCAACAGGGCCTGACATGATCCGCACCTAATGGCTGAAAAAGCTAACTACACTCCATGAGCGCCTGGCAGCACAAATGAACGAGCTGCTAAAGGATGGGACCCATCCTGAATGGCTAACCGACAGCTGGACTATCCTGATCCAGAAGGATCCCCTGAACGGAACAGTCCCATCCAATTATCGGCCAATAACCTGTCTCCCCACCACATGGAAGCTCATGTCAGGCATCATAGCGACTAAGATAAGTGGGCACATGGATCAATACATGAGCACAGCACAGAAGAGCATTGGTAAAAACACCAGAGGAGCTAAACACCAGCTGCTGGTAGATAGAACATTCGTCAGCAGTCACATCAGAATGTCATTCGGACTTGAGAAGTGTGGGCGAATGGTGACAAAGAGAGGGAAGGTAGTCCATACAGTAGGGGTCTCACTCCCAGATGGCAGAATAGCAGACATTGAGGACCGCTACAAGTACCTTGGAATCCAACAAGCAAATGGCAACCTGGACCAGGCCACAAGAAAAGCAGCCACAGCCAAATACCTCCAACGAGTAAGGAAAGCTCTAAAGACTCAGCTCAATGGCAAGAACAAAGTCTGGGCAATCAACAGCTATGCCCTTCCAGTCATCAGATACCCTGCGGGAATAATAAGCTGGCCAAAAGAAGAGATTCAGTACACAGATGTGAAAACACAGAAGCTCCTTACCATGCATAGAGGGTTCCACCCCAAATCCAGCACCCTGAGACTGTACACTAAGCGCAAGGAAGGAGGCAGAGGACTGATGAGTGTCAGACCACTGTCCAGGATGAAACATCCAAGATCCTTGAAAATATCAGGAAGATGGCCTCAACGGACGAAGTGCTCAGTGAATGTCTCAGGCAGTGGAAAACAGAGGACGAGGTGCTGGAGGAACCATCATGGGAGGAAAAGCCCCTACATGGGATGTACCACCGACAGATAACTGAAGTGGCTGACATCGAGAAATCCTACCAATGGCTAGAAAGGGCTGGACTGAAGGACAGCACAGAGGCACTGATCATGGCTGCACAGGAGCAGGCCTTGAGCACCAGAGCAATAGAGGCCCAGATCTACCATACAAAACAAGACCCCAGGTGCAGACTGTGCAAAGAGGCCCCTGAGACAATCCAGCACATAACTGCAGGCTGTAAGATGCTGGCAGGGAAAGCGTACATGGAGCGTCATAACCAAGTGGCTGGTATAGTGTACAGGAACATCTGTGCAGAGTACAGTCTGGAAGTCCCAAGGTCAAGGTGGGAAACACCTCCAAAGATGATAGAGAACGACCGAGCTAAGATCCTGTGGGACTTCCAGATCCAGACAGACAAAATGGTAACGGCGAACCAACCGGACATTGTGGTGATGGACAAACAGCAGAGGAAAGCCATTGTGGTTGACATCGCAATACCAAGCGATTGTAACATCAGGAAAAAGGAACATGAGAAACTAGAGAAATACCAAGGCCTCAAAGAAGAACTTGACCTGGAAAGTGAAGGCAACAGTGGTGCCCGTGGTCATCGGAGCACTCAGGGCAGTAACCCCCAAACTGGAAGAGTGGCTACAGCAGATCCCAGGAAAAACATCAGACATCTCAGTCCAGAAGAGCACAGTCCTAGGGACAGCAAAGATACTGCGCAGAACCCTCAAGCTCCCAGGCCTCTGGTGCAGGACCCAAGCTTGGATGGATGAGACCGCCCGCGGAGGGTGAGAGGACAATTTTTTTTTTTTATATTAAATACATTTTTCCCTATTATACAGTATTATTATGCTTTTGATTTTCTGTCAGTGTTTTGCTGTGTTTGAAGTCTGAACTATCATCAAAACACAACACTGCAAATGAACTAGACCTGGGTTCACTTTAGACCGACACCACAGCTTTCTGTGGGAACAGAGTTCATCCTTTTGGTAAAACTGGTTTAGACCAGACAGAAAAAAAAAGATTTCTGCTGCTTCCTCTCCATCCCTCTGAGTGTTCCATGACTTCCTCAACCTTGGCTAAAGTACACATCCAAAAACCTGATATCGTTCTGTACAAGCCATAAAATGCAATTACAAAAATGAATAATGTGGTGCTAAGGCCTGTTTTAAAAAAAGTTGGGATCCTGTGTAAAATAAACTGATATACTGTATTTACCATTTCATGAAAATGAATAGCACATTTTTATTATTGATGGTAGCAACACATTGGTAATTTGGAAACATTAGATTAGGTTAAGGTATACTTTGTTGTCCTTGTAGGGAAATATGTCCTCTGCATTTGGCCCAGTTACGTCATCAGATTTGAGGGCGACAAGCTGCTATGTCATCATGGCACGCTGTTTGTTTACAAGTCATGTAAAGCCACTAACACATTTAAAACAGGTGTACTGGAAAACCTAAACCTAGCGGCATGAAATATCTGTCCAAGAGGAGCAGCGAAGACAGCCACAGACGAATAAGAGAAGCTTCAAAACTGCTGCTGTCTGTTCTCTTCCTCAGATAGGTGAGGGCAAGTCAGTGGCGAGTCTTTTTACTGTGAGAAGAACAGTTGTGTACATGACAGGGTTCGTAGTCGTGCATGTGGCTATGGATAGGAGTACTCACATTGAACTCAAACACTCAACATGTTTTAAGTTGATGGGGGAAACCTGAGCACCTGGAGGAAGCCCACACAGACACACGGAGAAAATGCCAACTCCACACAGAACTGACATGGTACGGAAATCAAACCTGGGACCTTCTTGCTGTGAGCTGAGAGCGCTAGACACTATACTACTGTGCCTCAAACATTTTTGTTAAAATGTCTAAAAGGACATCATTCCTGAAATCATTGTCACTGAAAATGATCCAGAAACAAGCTGTCTTCTTTGGAACATCTGTGTTTGTGTTTTTCAAATTTTCAACTTTCAAATAAATCTAACCCTCAACAGTTTTCTTTTTTGCCTCATTCTATTTTAAATAAGCTTTAGGGGCGGCAAGAGCTCAGTAGGTAGAGCATTACCAGCATTGAATATTGCCACTGTGTCCTTGGGCAAGACACTTTACCTACCTGGCAGTGTGAATGTGGTCAGAGTGATTGTGTGCTTGGTGGTAGTCAGAGAGGCCACAGGCACAGAATGGCTGCCACTTCTCCATCAGTCTGCTCCAGGGCAGCTGTAGCTACAGAAGTACCTCACCACCACCTAGTGTGACTTAGGAGTAAATGAATAATGGGCTAATGTAATGCCCTTTGAGAGACTTGAGAGGCTTGAAAAGCGCAATACAAATCCAACCCTTCATTAGTATTATTATTAAATCAAATTAGACCTTACTAGCAATGTTCATATGGTTTATATCTCTGCCTCGAATGCCCTAATGTTGAGCTGTACCATTTTTAGAGCCAGTACGTCTTGGTACAGAGTGGTACAGTGTTATCAGACAGGCCTTGTAGCTCTTTTCCTGAATTTGCTGACAGCATTAAACAAACAGGAGAACTCTGGGCTTTTGTCGATTCATTACACAGACAGTCAGTGTGAGGCTGAACTGTACAAGGTGACAAAACAAGAGAGAAATCCCAGGACAGGCCAAGATAAGCAATCACTACAGAAACAACTGTGCAGACACTTTAGTTACTACAAACAGACAAAGGTGGACCTTATGTGAAGAGATATTTGGGCATAACCTACAATATATTCTTCCTTAAAGGAGAACAATGCACAAAAGGGGAACAATTTAACCTTAAAAAAAAGTTTAAAAAAGGCAAAATGATTTGTTGCAGGGTGAATGAAGCTTCCTTCACCTCCCCCTTTGTGTATCTTGATGAACAACCATCTCGCGAGAAAGCATCATGTCCTGGATAGCAATAACAACAAGGTATTGATGTCTTTATTATTATTATTTTTTATGTAAATAATGGCAGAGCAGCTCAAACACAGTGAGGAACAATGAGGTCCTCAAACCAGCTGCTTTTAAATGTACCATGTAAAGCATCTCAAAACTAGAGGAGACAGGGCCTTTGCTGTAGCTGCTCTCAAACTGTGGAACACCTCTTTACTTTTAGCGTACAAGTAATTTTTATCTACCCTGTAAATTGGTTTGGGCAGCAATGGTTGTTGGAAATGTGCTATATAAATAAATTTGACCTTGACCTTAACATCTATGACCTGTCGATGGAAATAGTCATGTAGTGCCAAAATGGCCAATATATCTAAGGCAAGGTATACTTTATGGTCCTCCATAGGGATATGTGTTCTCTGCATTTGACCCATCCTTTAGTGCAACTGGGGCAAATTGTGCAGTAGGTGACAGCAGTGCAGCACTTTGGGACCCTTCTCCTACGGTGGCCCTGAAGGGCAAGTCACACTAACAAATACGAAAATACGCAAACAAATTTGGAAACACGTACCCAAATACAAAAACACACACAAAAAATTTGGAAACACTGACCCCAATATGGCAACATGCACACAAAATTTGGAAACATGTATGCAAATATGGAAACATACACAAATTTGAAAACATGCATACAAATTCAGAAACACACACGCAAATTCAGAACCATGCACACAAATTTGGAAACATGCACACAAATTGGGAAATGCAAACAAATTTGGAACACATTTTTGGAAAACATTTGGAAACATGTCCATAAATTCAGAAACACACACACATTTTTAATTTGAGGTTGATGAGGGAAACGGGAGTACCTGGGGAACACCCACCCTAACACTGGGAAAACATGCTAACTCCGCACAGACAAGCCCCACACACTCTAGGAATGGAACACAGGGCGTTCATGATGTGAAGCGACAGTGCCACCACCATCACGGCATCACATATGCACATAGCTCCACAGAAAAACCCAGGGCTAACTTAACAAGTTGGTAACCTGCTTTTTGATACCGCTGACCCAGATTGCTGGCTCTCATTGCTTTTGTATTAGGTTCTAAAAAACAAATCTGCGGGCCCTGGACTAACCGACAAAAGATGACAAGAATGTTCTTACTTTGGGAGACCTTGCTGTCTAGACCTCACTACCTTCTCTGCAAAAAGATTAACAAATAATCGCTATGTGACAAGATGCTCAGAGATGTACCTTATAAGCCGCCTCCACAACCCTCACCCTGACTACCATTTTAAAAAGGTGGCGATTTGTGAACCTGCGTCATATTAATCCCACGTGAAAGATACGATGCCTCTCTCTCTATCTCTGGACACCAGCTGTCAAACGAAGGTCACACTAATTCACTCTTTGACAAATCAGTTCGATCAATAGTTCCTTACCAACCACAATGTATTAGGAAAAATGACTCATAGTGCCCTTTTTTCCCCCCTCAAAAGCACAGTTTTAAGTAATGGTTTGAGTGAAATGTCCTATTCTGATTACTCCAAACCCTGCATTGGGTGGTTTGTTGGGTAAACTAAAAGTAAAAGACCCATTAAAATTGACACATGAAGGAATTGCATTGCTCGGGACAGAAGAGAAGCTAACTGATTACATGTAATCCTCCCAGCGCCTTCAATACGGTCTACTGCAGAGACACAAACAACATGATGTGACACAACTCATAAATGGGTTTCACTATAAACATGCCTGATGAAGATGTTTATCATGAAAGAGGCTTAATGAAGCTATAAACTTACATTACGCTGGGACAATTACAGTTCTCCAGCTGCCCATTGATTTTTAAAACGTGATCCCAGATGATGTGTTTTAAATCTGTTAAGAATAATGAGATAATCAGCAGCTGTGAGGGAGAAGTGTACTTTGAGATGCAACATTTGGACTATTAGCTTCAAAACATACAGCATCTAACCTCTTTAAAAGTAAATATGTTAACATATGTTTGTTTCAGACTTTGTTTAAGGGTCAATACATTTAAGTGAGCATTGAAAGCAAGGCTATAATCACAGAATATCACAGATATGCTATTACCATCTGCAGGGTTCTCGCGACCCCCTTTTTTCCCCCAGCTAATCAAATGTTGTTTTAGCCCAGCTAGTACCTCATACTGTGCAGTAACTGGTAAGGCCCCAAACACACTGGATGCGTAACTGCAGCGTGGTGACACCGTCAGGGAACCAGTTTTCACTTCAGTGCCCAGCTTAGCAGATCAGAGCAGCCACACTGCCGGTGTGAGACACGAGGCTCGACAGACCCCTCAAACAGGGCTGTGACGCCATCAAACCCACGCCGAATTCTGACGCTCGCGGCTGGCACTGGGTCGCCCTAACCTAACCCAAAATATACACAAAATTAGCATATATTGTTAGATTTTGAAAACTACTATGAGCACTACCCGTACCTGATGCATTTTTTGAATGTTTGGGGGATTTCTGGCTCTGATGGAGCATGAACTAGAACTTTCACTTTTACTCTAAAAAGTCTCATGTTTGGAATGTCCAGTTTACAGAGATAGTAAACATACGCCTCTTTAGTCAAATATAGTCACCATAGGTCTGTTATATGTGGCTGTACTCTCATATAGACTTCTGAATATTTTTTTCTGTAGAGAAGGAGCTGCCAGCAGCGAAATGCTCACGCAGCCAGTGTGTACAACCTCGCGTCGCGATGCAGCTGTGAAGGTTAATTTATACTTCCGCGTCTTCCTGACGCCAAACTACCGGCGTTGCATCGACGGTGTTGAAAACCCTTCTGCGTTGCTTCTCTGTGTCATTCCATGCAATGCCAATTCATTGTGAGACCAAGCAACCAATCATAGTGCTAACGGTCCGCGTCGCCTTGACAAGTAGTTACATTTCTGACCAAGTGCACGTCAGGGCTACGGCGTAGGTTTTGAGAGGCGTCGTGGTGACGCAAATGGGTCCGCGGGGCTACGCTGTCGATTTGACGCGGAAGTATATCTCAGCCTTGACGCCAGTACACTCGCTGCAGTGCCCGACACAGCCAGTGTGTTAGTGCCATTAGATACAGATCTTATCTACTGCAATCGGTGATTACAATTGCGTGGAATGTGTAAAGTTTAATAAAAGTACATCTAGCCAGTCATATACCAGAGTCCGCCCCCCCGAAAGAGATAAACTTCCGTGACGTTATGCACAGTAGGTCACTATATTAGACGGAGTTCCCTGCGCAGTGACATGTGATCACAATGGTGGCCACAACAAGCCCTCGCCTTCCGATGTTGGGCAATGGTAAAAACAGCTGGGCATCCGTTGCAATTCAGATTGTTACGTGTTTGCTGGAGAGTTGTAAATAAATCATTTTGTCACAAATGCATGAGGCCTCGGATTATGAAAAACTACGGAGAATAACTGGATTAAGGTATCTCAACAGCACGGTGTTTTATACATCAAAATATCGCCCAGATATGCTCAGAAAGGCTGTTTTCAGGTAAGGAAATACAAAACGTTTCCGTGGTTATCCGTGGAGGGGGATAACCCCAGTGATGCCGAGGTGATGCCTGGGGGCTTCACGCCCTCGGATTGGTCTGTATTGGGAATCTCCAATACAGGCGAAAACCCTGCATCTGACATCTAACAGTATTTTATGCCACTAATAGTAAATATCATAAAATGTAGATAAATAATGACAGCATACTTCAGCTGAGCTGCGATGTCACTGCTCTTACAGGTCAGTTTTACCTGTCTACACAGTAAACTCTGATATCAGTGTAGACAGAGGGCCAAAATATATGTTTTCAGAGATACCCTTACAACTGTCCAGTGGACAGTAGTGTTGTAGCCAAGAGCGTACTAATCAAGACCAAGACCATTCCGAGTCCAGAGTGAACCAAGACAAGGCCAAGGCTTTCAGGGTTCAAGTTGATACCAAGACTTTTAGGGACTGAGACCAAGGCAAACCGAGAGCAGGTTGAGATCAAACCCTGGAAACTGACTAAAAATTAAAAAAATTAAAAAGTGGTTCAAATACAGTACATTAATGGTTATTTTAACAATTTAATGCAACAGACTCCACAAACAGATTATTTTCCTGGTTCTTCTAGCTAACTACTTACTCCAAAACTACAAAGAATAGCATTTTCTCAAAATGTCTGGTAAATAAAATCTGACAGACTGTCACATCCGGGACTGAGACAAGACCAAGTGATCAGCATCTACAACTAACCATGTTATGTACAAGTATCACTATTGACTGAGTGACTTATTTCATAGATATGTTAGCTATTGGCACCCCCATCGCCCCACGCCCCTTCTCAAATCCAGCTGTCCAATCCAACTGTTATGACTAATAGTTTATGAAGTGTGCTATACAGCATGCCCAACGATAATGTAGCCAAGTTAATAATTTATTATCTAAATCAGATTATGGGGCGGTTTGCGGCCGAGTGTGAAGCGGCTGGGATGAGAATCAGCACCTCCAAGTCCGAGGCCATGGTTCTCGACCGGAAAAGGGTGGCTTGCCCTCTCCAGGTTGGGGGAGAGTTCCTGCCTCAAGTGGAGGAGTTCAAGTATCTTGGGGTCTTGTTCACAAGTGAGGGAAGGATGGAGCGTGAGATCGACAGGCGGATCGGTGCAGCGTCTGCAGTAATGCGGTCGTTGTATCGGTCTGTTGTGGTAAAGAAGGAGCTGAGCCGAAAGGCGAAGCTCTCGATTTATCGGTCGATCTACGTTCCTACTCTCACCTATGGTCATGAGCTTTGGGTCATGACCGAAAGGACAAGATCCCGGATACAAGCGGCCGAAATGAGTTTCCTCCGCAGGGTGGCTGGGCGCTCCCTTAGAGATAGGGTGAGAAGCTCTGTCACACGGGAGGAGCTCGGAGTAGAGCCGCTGCTCCTCCACATCGAGAGGAGTCAGTTGAGGTGGCTCGGGCATCTGTTTCGGATGCCTCCTGGTCGCCTCCCTGGGGAGGTGTTCCGGGCATGTCCCACCGGGAGGAGGCCCCGGGGAAGACCTAGGACACGCTGGAGGGACTATGTCTCTCGGCTGGCCTGGGAACGCCTTGGGGTCCCCCCGGTAGAGCTGGAGGAAGTGTCTGTGGATAGGGAAGTCTGGGCATCTTTGCTTAGACTGCTGCCTCCGCGACCCGGTCCCGGATAAGCGGAAGAAGATGGATGGATTATTAATGGACACTCAGTTCATCAAACTTCATTCAACTTCTAACTTCTCAACTTCATTTTGCAGCCATCTCCTATCACCTGTACAGTGTTTTTTCAATGGACCAGCTCACATCTGCCACTCTCCGGTTTGAGGAACCCTTTCAACACTTTTGTGACTGCTCTGATTTAAACTCGACTCCAACCTGATGTCGTTTGTAATAAAGAAATGCGTCTCCTGGAGCTACAGCCGTGCTCTGCTATGTGGCTGTTTAATTAGTTTTGGACAGTGAAATGAACTCTGTGCACAGACAGGCGAAGTGTGTCAGCTTTTGTTTCTCCAGACAATGGGCTGTATGGGGATCTATTAGTCCATTCACTGACGTGTTATATAGGATTTGAGATAAATGAATAAAGAATGTTCTGCTCTTTATCAGTGCAATAGTGGCTTAGGGTTTAATTTTGTCTGTTAGTTTAGTCCCTGTTTAGTTGTGGTTATAGTTCCAATTAAATTGTTCATTAATGAACTGGTTAGTGTCCCCACCTTGCTTGCAGGAGATCATGGGTTTGATTCCCTGATGGGGAGCCAAAATCCCCAGCCACATCTTGTGTTGGTCTCAAGCCATAAATGGAGTTCATTGCTTCAGGTAGGGCAACTTTTTTTGTCTTGTGTTGCCCCTGGGTTTTTTGTCATTTGAGCACCCCTTTGCTTATACTGTTGATCAATCTTCAAAAAGTGGTCATATAAAACATAAATGAAACATGAAAATAATTTTAACATCTATCTTTTATTGGAACAAAGACATGTTATACTTACTTTACTGTAAATACAAATTCTCCTGCATTTTTCAAAAACACTAATTTAAAGTGAAAAAAATTATGTAAACAATAATCTGACTAAATAAAAAATATAAACTCAAATATAAACTAATATACATTTACTTATTTTACTGTATATTTTATGTCGAAATTTGAACTAATTCATTAAAAAAGATATTAAAATTAAAATCAAGAATTTTTTAAATTTACCGCAAAGAAATAATTTGAATAACTCCCCTTTGAAACAAGCTAACAAACTTAAAAATATGTAACAACATATATTAAATAATAATAATCACCTTCTTTTTACTTTCTTGTGTTAAGTTTTAAGATCTCAAATATTTTTGCGGAAAAAAAATCATATAATTTCACGTACCCCTTTACAAAGTGCTGGTGTACCCTGGACCCCTGGTTGGAAACACTGAATTGGCGTAAAAGCCACATCACCAATGCAAATGACAGTCCTAAGGGCTAAAAGGGACTTTTAACCTTTAGCCTTTGTTTGACCCTGACTTGGTTCTGGATATATTGTTTTGTTTGTCTAGCCTTATCCAAAGTCAGTGTACTCTTTGTGCCGGTCCCATATATTGAATTCTTTGTCTAGCCTAGAGTTTGATCCTTTTTCAGTCCCGGGTTGGTTTTGGTCTTGGCTTAAAGCTGTTCAAATTCTAAATTAAAGCCTGGATTTAATGCTGGGCTAAATCTCTGCTATATATTCTTGCTATTAAAGAAATAATAAGCTACACATTATTGTACTTAGTGTCCACCCACACAGCACACCTCTCTTTAGATTCGTATTATCAGAGGTCCTCTGGGTATGGTAGCTTGAAGTGATCCATCAATCGAGTTTTGCGCTATCATTGACTTGTGGTTCTCAAACATTCCACTGACTTAAGAGTTCTTACCTATAGTGTATAGTGGCTTTTAAGACTTAGCATTTCTGTGTATGTATTTGAATCTTTGTTTTCTCATATACTTTTTATAGTGATATTGGTTGTTAAAGGCACTTAAACCTCAGCAACTCTAGTCACCTTCATGGATTGCTGAATTGATTGAATCAGGAGGCCTTTTTCCGTTGAGAATCATTTTGTTTGGAGCAGTTCCTGATCACTAAACAAGTCGACCTAACAAACATGAACAAACCTTTTTTACTTTTTTTAAAATTACATAATAATGGATGATTAACATGATTAACATGATTAATGTTTGCTTTGAAGTTGGTGCAGAGTCAGCTTCTGGTTCCGGCTCTGTCCAAATCAAATATGCTTTGAGCCTGACAGTCCTGCCTTTGGTTTGAAGCCCTATTGACTCTGCAGGTCTCCATCTTGTGAAGCGGAAATGACCTATGGCAGTGTCAACATTATTTATGCACCTTTTGGCCACAGCTAATTTCCCATTGCACTGTGGACCTTTGCGACATCAAACAGCCCCCCCCCCGGGTCCAGAACGTGTCAACTCTGGCAAGCGGCCTATACGATTTTGGTGACTTTGTTGTGATGACTCGGCTCCCAGGACCTTTCTGTATATGCCAGTCGGACGAATGGCATTACACGTCCCCAGTTCATTTGCCTAGTCTCTTATCTCGCACATGAGAGGCCCAGACAACCCCCCATAAAGAGACAGATGATTATTGTCAGCTCTTTCCAGGAAAACACGGTATGGGAAATAGACTGGCATTTATCTGCCCATTAGTTTATTGGTCGAACCGATGGAGACAGAGAGCGGTTTCAGGCGGCTGGGAACTATCTGATTGAGTCACTGGAGCAGACTACAGGAGACTAAAGCACAACCCCAGCAACTGCAAACACCTTCAGACCTTGCATTTAAAGTAGAACAATGAACAACTTTTTTATCTTTCGTAGGAAAACAGTCTCGGAGTCTGTGTGATGGCTAAATAAGCTGTTACGTGGTGAATGCACCCTGAATCTTCCCCTGCTGTCTCTGGGCAAAAAAACAACCTTGCAGGAATGAGCGCCACCACCCCGGTGTCCCTGAAGTCTGGCACATTATCATTGTGTATTTCACAATTTTTGTCATGGCAGAGTGACCAAAAGGCAGAAAAAACTTTAGTAAAGCCAAGAGAGGGATCACACAGGAGTCAGCTTAACATGAGTATTTACAACAGTGCTTTATTCTAAAAATGTAGGTGGAGCTCCATAGAGAAAAATTAGCCAAAAACAATGAAGAAACAAGCAAAGTTATATTATACCTAGGAATACTGTAGGACAGAGGTCGTTAACAGGCGGACCGCGGTCCGAATCTGGACCCAGATGCCCTCCCATCCGGACCCGAACCTCTGTCCCAGTCCGCGGACCCGAACCCGTTCAGCCTGTTCACTCCCTGGGAGCGCAGCGGCGCGAGAGAGGCGCCGCTGTGGCGCGAGAGAGGCGCCGCTGTGGTGCGTCAACAGCATCGTATCCTGGTGCTTTAAAACTTTAACATGAACAGTGCTGGGGTTAAATCAGCTGTGTTTTCTGTTACTGTCCAACAAAATGAGAGGAGTAGGTCCAGACTGAGTGCGGAGGGACAGGACTGTTCCATTTACAACAGACTTAAGTTTTGTTTTTACGGAGCAGCGAGAGGGGAGGCGACACAGGCTGTGAGCGGCTCTGCCCTCTCGGTGTCTCTCTGTCGAGGCTCACCCCTCTCCTCTCGGTGTCTCTCTGTCGAGGCTCACCCCTCTCCTCTCGGTGTCTCTCTGTCGAGGCTCACCCCTCTCCTCTCGGTGTCTCTCTGTCGAGGCTCACCCCTCTCCTCTCGGTGTCTGTCCCAGCTGCCTCATATTCACCAGAGAATTAAGAGGAAACCTGTGTTTTGAGGTGCAGTACGTTCCACTTTAGTTTTAATGGGTGAATCGTCTCCTGCGTAAAAGCAGACAGAAAATCCTGCGTGTGATGCTATCAACCAATCAGATCTGAGGATTTGGAAACATATGGAGCGGTGACTGTGAGACAGACAGTGGAGAAATGAGAGAGACAGATGTAGAAAGGAACAGAGGTCAGCTCTAAACTCCTGTGTCTCCCGTGTTCTGAGCCAAGGACCATTATAAAAGCATTTTGTTTGATTTTTTTTAACTGTATTTGATTAACATAAAAAAAAAAACTTTTTAATTTTATTATTTGATATCCCCTAGTTTTAAACTAATGCTTATGTTAGCAAAATGCTATTGCCATAATGTAGACACTGATGTAACTACAATGATTTTATTTATTTATTTTTGAGGTACAAATCAACATTGTGATGCTCCGGACCTTTGCGCGAGAAAATTTTCACCAATTGGACCTCGGTGAATTTTAATTGGTGACCCCTGCTGTAGTATTTGGCATACTTAGACTATTTGTACAGTGTATGTCCTGTGGAGTCTGCATTAGTTACATCATTATTTTAACTTTTTGTATGCAAAAATGTAAAAAATAAAATAAAATATGACATTTATATGATAATGGTTGAATTGGTGCTTTTCTAAACTTTTACTGGTGACACTTTATAACTCATGACTATTTAGCATTAATAAAGCATTACTCTGGCAGAGGACAAATGACTTCTAACAAACCAAAACTACTGTAGCCTTCAACTATTTTAAACTAATAGGTGCATGTTTAATTTTCATGGCCAAAGGTGCATAGTAACCCAGCTCCCTTACCAGTTTAAGTTTCAGAATTGAGAAAGCCTCTTGGATCTTCTACTCTAAAAACTAACTCCAGATGACTTCTTTTAAAATCTTTTGCTGTGATTCATTTAGCCTGGATGTATGAGTCTGCACAGACTTATAAGGCTGTGATACAACTTTTCTCTCTGTTGCAGAATGCTTTATAAATGATCACATGCACATGCAGACTGAAGCATTTAAGAGCCTAAACAAAACAGATGGATGAGCAGTGCTTTGGGTGAAAAACATGTCATTCAATGAAGTTACATGGCTGAAATTCAAGTTATGACCTCTTTTATGACTTAAAATACGAGTCAAAATCAGATGGTAGTAATTTGAATGTTTGTTTGTCGAGCGAACACACTTGTGTAATGTTAATTTTGTAGCCATTGCTGAATGTACACCACCTATGGTCAACTAAGGAACTAAGGAACTCTTAGTAGGTTATTATGAAAGTAGTTTTTCCCTGAAATGGATGTATTTGGGTGCTTTCATAGTAGATGTATATCTTAAGTCATTATAAACCAGTGGTGGACAAAGTACTCAGTTAATTACTTGGGTCAAAATATAGATCCACCTCCTCAAATATTACTCTACAAGTAAGTCAAATTATTGCTTGATTTAAAGTAATGGAGCATGTGGTTCTAAATATATACACACGGCACACAAGACAATTTCCCCACATACTGTAAGTGAGCCTTAATAGAAATTATTAGTGGAGTAAAAGTAATAAGTTTGCACCAAAAAAAACACTACTCTGCTATAAACTAAGAACGAAATGTTTTAGTATCAAGGTACCATTGTTAGTGTTGCAAAGTTAAGTCAGATTTAACATTATCTTTCTTGCTGTTAGAATAGCTACATTGAACATAACTACTGTATAATTAACCTCCCATGACCCACTATTGGGTCCTGACCCACCAGTTGAGAATCACTTCCCTAAGTCATGCTTTTACACATTTTTAGAATGCATTCGGGATGCATTCACCTTGCAAACATCAGGCACATTAGATCCAATCATTCTGCCAAGATTTTAATGCCAGGTCTAAATGGGGTTGGTGTTTCTTTCATGATTAAGCAATAAAAAGCTGCATAAATTCTAATTCTTTCTTCCACTCATTTCCATAGTAAACGATATTGTGAACAGATGTTAACTGGCCTTACAGGGGGGATAACGACAAAGTGGGCTGTCATTGAGCGCTTTCATTAAGTCACATGTGGCATCGATTATCGGACCCTGTGGCCTCCCCAAAATTATCTCCATCACCACCGCCAGCTACACCTTATAAAAATGCTAATTGCTTATTTGTAATTGTACACAAAGCCCCATGTTCCAGTACATATTAATAATATGCGATGGTCTTGTGAAGCTGGAGCAACCTTTAGCGATCTCTCAGGTAAATGACTTTGGTGTTAAACTGCTCATTCTGCTGTAACCTTTTACTACCACAGTGCTGAATCAGAGAGCATGTTCGTTTGGTTTGATGTGACGTCGGTGCCGCCTGGACTCCTCTGGTGTTGCTGTGGCCTGACCTTTCCAAACTACACTCGGGGATGGGGAGGAGGGCAGTGGCGTAAATGTCGGATCACTTTCCATTATGACAGAAAGTTACTTGTATTTTAATTATTGTTTCATTTTCTTTGTAGCGTAACCCGCTGTGTGTTACATATTAAGAAATGCCATAAAAAGATAATACACTCAACTGTGGCTTATTTTTGATTAATGAGGGACTTTGGACTTTGTTTGGAGTTGTACAGCTTGCTAACAAGATGGCCACACTGTCTTCCATTACCTCAAGTATAACGAACCATTCTCATGTGCACTACCCTCTCATTTAATTCCCATTTATTTTTTTATACTGTGTGGTTGATGTATTTTTAATTAATGTCATTACTTAGGAGGCTTTTTGGCATTTGGCACCAATTTTTTTCTTAACTGAAAAAGAACAGGCATGAGGACTCTTACACACTGAATTTTTAAAAATTATTCCTTATTAAAATAACAATATAATAATGATCTGTCATGGTATTGACCAGGTAAAAGCATCAAACAGACTTCATACTTGCTACCATGTTGCTCTATAAGCAGTGACCAGTCACTTCCGTGTCTGTCCTCTCTCCCAGTTCTTCCTGTACACTACTATATTGCTTTGGGCTAAACTGAGCGGTGTTCGTGGAGTCACAGGTGTTCAGATGACAAGAATCTGGGTCCTTGAGAACGTGTCATGCATCCGACATAGAGTTCTCTTGGGCAGTTCTCAGAAGGGGTACTTAAGTAAATTTCTCAGGCAAACATTCACGAATAAGGCCCATTGTTATTTCATCTACTGATAGACATACTTTAACAGACAACCATTCACAACCAAAACAACCAACAAATTGACAACCAAACAGACAAACAAATTGATGACACCGTTCTGAGCATGACTTTGTTGACCAGCCAGGTCTTTGGTTGACTTCAGCCATTGTTATAAAGCAAGTTTCAGTGTTTAGAAATGAGCTATGTATGACCGATACATTATTATTACTATAATTAAAACATGCATGTCTTTGGACGGTGGGAGGAAGTCAGGGTACTCGGAGAGAACCCATGGTAACATAAAAAGCAAATGCACAACCTCTTTGCTGAGAATCAGGGATGCGAACCACCCTGCCAACATGAACCTAAAGTTTTTAGCATAGGTTTTTCAATTCACTATACATAGAATGTCTAATGATATTTATAAGGAAAGCACTGGAGTTCAAAGTCTGATAATCTCAACAAAAGCAGACTTGGAATCAGAATGGACGCTTATTACAGAGTTTCAGATTAATAGAGGTTTACTCTGGTACATAGGATTTTTTCTTATTCCTAATCTGTGTATTTTTTAAGTCACATGTTATAGTTTTGTCTAATGTTTTGCTACATTATTCATTAGATTAGCAAGACTTCAAAACAGTTAAGAAACATACTGTATGTCCCTGGTGCATAGCACCTGTACATTTATCTAGGTTTTCCATGCAGTTATTGTGGGAATATTTCTTGGCAGAGCGCAGTGGGTTTAGCTTTGGAAATATCACCACCATCTCCACTTTTCTCATTTCAAAAGAAAAGATATGGCATTGGGTTGTTTCCTGTAATCTCAAGGGATTTTTTAGTAATTTTAAAATCTCTGAAGTGAAACATTTTACTGCATACAGTTTGCAATGAAATGAAAATGTCCTAGTTTGGGAGTAAAGGTGAAAGAGGCGATTAGTTGATGTTGTGGATGTTGCTGAATGAAGTGGCCTGAAGAGGGACGTGTTGGAGCAGCTGGACCTCTGCTTAAGCCTGAAGCACTTCTAAGAAAGTCGTTCCTTCCTCCACCTCATGTTAGTGTGTGTGTTTGTTCATGTTTAACGATTTCTCTATAATGTCTTCTCATGTCAACATATGGTGAACCAAACCCAGAGTCAACTGACAGATGTCCTTAAGAGTTCTTCCTGCAGCACCATCAGAAGATTTTACATGAATAAATTACAACGTCAAATCATGATGAGCTATAATATTTTGATCACTTAGCTGCTCAAATAAATAATACATGTATTCTTCTACCTCTGAAATAGGCATGCCCCCATACAAGTGTCAGAACAAGTGTTCCTAATTCACAATGAGTATCAGGAAAATTCCATACATTTCTACCACTTATCCAGGACTGGGTCGCAGAGGGAGCAGTCTAAGCAAAGATGCCCAGACCTCCTTCTCCACAGACACTTCACCTTCACCACAGACACCTCCAGCTCTACCGCGGGGACCCCAAGGCATTCCCAGGCCAGCCAAGAGACATAGTCCCTCCAGCATGTCCTTCTCCGGGGCCTCCGCCCAGTGAGACATGCCCAGAACACCTCCCCAGGGAGGCGTCCAGGAGGCATCTGGATCCAAGCCACCACCGCTGGCTCCTCTCGATCTCTACTCCAAGCTCCTCCCGGGTGACTCTCTGAATCTCTAAGGGAGGGCCCAGCCACCCTGCGGAGGAAACTCATTTTGGCTGCTTGTATCCAGGATCTTGTCCTTTCGATCATGACCATAGGTAAGAGTAGGAACATAGATCGACTGGTAAATCAAGAGCTTTGCCTTTCAGCTCAGCTCCTTCTTCACCGCAACAGACCGATAAGATGACCGCATTACTGCAGATGCTGCACCCATCCACCTGTCAATCTCACGCTCCATCCTTCCCTCACTCATGAACAAGCCCCGAAATACTTAAACTCTCTCACTTGAGGCAGGATCTCACCTCCAACCTGGAGAGGGCAAGCCTCCCTTTTCCAGTCGAGAACCATGGCCTTGGACTTGGAGGTGCTGATTCTCATCCCAGCCGTTTCACACTCGGCTGCAAACCGCCCCAGTGCACACTGAAGTTTTATATCGAGGACCGTGATGTTGCCCATTAAGGCGCAGCCGGGGCACCACCCTGGAGCCAGGCCTGGGGTTGGGGCTCAGCCTTTGCCCATGGGGCCCGACCATGCATAGCCCGAACGAGTGACGTGGGCCCGACTTCCTCTGGGCTCACCACCTGCAGAGGTAACTGTAGGGGACTGGTGCAGTGTGGATCGGGCAGCAGTCGAAAGCGGGTGCCTCGACAACCAGGTTCCCGGAAACAGCTTCTAGCTGTAGGGACCAAGAAAAATAACAGGGCTCATTTCTTGTTTCTCATGGGGACAGTGAAAGTACTGACCCAATCTCTGCTATAACACCCTCGAGGCAATGTGCTTTAGGTAAGACTAACTTTAGTTCAATCTACAGCCTGACCATAGCTACAGTTGGCATTGTGTCAAATGGGGGCGTGGTCTGATGTTGGGGAAACAAACCTTGTCACCTCTTTAGAAGCACTGCTTTTCAGTCTTTTCAGACTTTGTCAGATGCATTGTTTGCATACTAAGCACTCTTAAAACAAGTCATATCTTACACAGAGTCCCCACCTGTGTTATTACGTGGAAAAACTCAATGGCCCGATGTGTCATATAGATATATTCTGCTATCTGAGAACTGTTCCATAAGACTCACTCAGAGCTAATGCCACTGAAAAAGCTGCGCTAACGCCATGCATCAGCACCCTATTATGGTCAAGCCATGATTAAATCAAGCCTCAATGAATTAACATTGACAAATTTACAATATATATGGAAAATTAAACTCACCGTAATGTTATCATACGAGAGTAAATTACATTTCGATATAGACTAATAAGATTAGCATGTTAGGTAGTTAACTTTAGCTAGCATATTTTATGCACACATTTGGACCACTTTGTTCTCCTTAGATCCCCTATTATGCTAAATTTAATCTTGTTATAATGTTGTTTGCATATCAAAAACATACCTGGAGTAGTATTTTGTTTCAATCATGCATGTTTGAGTAATCCTGTATGCTGATGCTGTCTCTTTTGCAAGATCTGAAAATGCTCAGTCTCACTGCTTTACATAGACACTTGAAACCAGGAAGTACTCCTGCGCATTACACCATCACTGGACTGGTCCTGGGGTCTCATGTATAAAGCTTCTCTACTCCTAAAATGAGGCCTAAAAATAGGCGTGAAACCTTGCGTATCCCTACGCCAGTTCTCATCCTAGTGTGCGGACATTTTGGAGACACGGCACAAAGGTGGCAAGCTGCTGAAGAAGCAGGTTTGACAAATTCATGTTTGGTGCATGTTTGAGACAGTTCACTGTCACTTCCTAGCACTCAGAAAAAAACTAAGGATTTGATTAAGACATTATTTAAACAAGTAGTGAGTAAAAAAGAAGGAAGGTCATGTGATTTTTCATAATTTCACTCAATATTCTTGACAATAAAGCTATTCGTAGCCAGGCACGCTCATGCACTTCCACAGGGCGCTGCATGCTGGCTCCGTCATAATCATGGAGGTGTAAACTAACAGCAGAGACAATCCCTGATGTATTCGTGACTGGATTTATGAAATATTGCTCGGACATGAGCATAAACAATACCTACAGGCAGTTCATATCAGAGTTGTGTGGTTTTAATGCAGCACAGTGTCAAAAAGAGACAGAATGGACATGTTCTATATTTGACCTTACTCACGACATACACCTGCCCTCTCCCTTTACACAACCTCTGCTTGGTTAAAAGTGTCTATATTAAGAGGAAGGGGGTGTTCATTGTGTCATTGCAATTATTTAGTTTTTTTAATCAGAAAAGTGGCATTCTCTTTCTCAATACAGATGCATGTGTGTGTGTAGAGCTGTGAAGCGTCTCATGCCTCCCTCTCTTCCGTGTTTCTCAATGAAATCTCATTAGCGGCTCATGTTTAGGTAAATCTCATTCAGAAATGCTTTTTTTTTTTTTCATTGTCCTTCTTTGGTGGATTCGAGGCATGGAGAGGGCATGACGTGAGGTGGGTTTAAGTGTGCACATTTCTACTACAGGCAGGATCTATAAAGATAAAATTGCGTGCAGATGTGCACGCGCCCAGTTTTATATTTTATAAGTGTGAATATTTTCTAACATACGCAGCTTTTTAGTTTCTGGCGTACAAAGACTTTTAGTAAGAGTTCCACGTACAGTTTTATAGATGAGACCCCACATCATTTCAGCGCTTAAATTGCTATGAATGAGTTTGCGCATTTATCTATCTGTTAGCGTCATTTTGCTATTAGCTTTGCTAAATAGCCATTTATGCTCTGTTCAGTAACAGCTTCACACAAGAAGACATTTTCCATATACAATATTTAAGTTGTAAAACATTAAATACTAATACAATGGTATCAAACATTATTTCAAAAAGCCTGAAAAGAATAATATAGAACGTGTCTCTGTATTTTTAGGGTAACCCAAAAGCTTAAGTTCAACATATGTGAGTGTATTTGTTGTGCAGAAGACCATGCAGCAAATCTTCGGCATTATTGCGAATGGTTTATTTTCCCATGCAGGGTAATCAGTTGTGACATTTTTATGGGTATTCAAACAGTGGCTGACTCTGTCTATTCTGTATAATGAATTAAAAAGGAATAAAATAAAGCCATCTTGTACATTTGTGAGTGGCACATAGAGGGCAGTGAGAGGACGATCCAGGCAAAGACACATCTCCAAAAACAAGGCCAGTCTCAGCTGTTCGCCCCCGAGACTCGCGAAGGCCACAGATATGTTGATCTGTTCACACAGAAAATATATATATATATCTATAAAACATGTGGCACCTCAAAACACATCCTCTCCTTCCATTGCGACCACATGGGACCCACGGACGTGATGGCCCTCACTTCCTGTCTATTACAGGAGCTGACCCACTTCAGAGAGGTCACGCCGAAATAGACATGGTCATAAAGGGAACAGGTTCAATCATCACACAACTTTTTCTTTTATGTCAAAATCTGTCATTTACAACTATAGTATAGCACACAATACCTTTGTTGCACCACACCGCTTCACACGTGTCTGTATCTTTTGAAAGAGACTGAGTAAGAGCTGCACAACATATAAGTATTGCAAATTTATTATCTGTATTGCAAGAAATTAAATGTATTGCAATAATGTTATGGTCTTCTATCCAACAGATATTTAATAATAGTAACAAATAACAATGACAGGCAGAGTAACCGATCAGAAAAATGAAGGGCAGGACAAATAATAATGCATTGGTCTACGTTTCTGGACACTCAAAGTCACTTTAAAATTTGGTGCATTATTCATTCATTCCTCAGTCGGTGGATCACTCAGTGATCTGATAATCTACTTGTGTACACTGTGTTTCGTGGTCAAAATAATTCAAGCCCATTTCTCCTATCATCATCTGCAACCGACATCATGGCCCGCCCACTGCTCCACTCACTCCCACTGACACTAACTGCCCTCGAAACTGAAGCTCAGTGTCAGAGATTTATACACAGAGCATGCTGCCATAATGTGATAGGCAGTGGTTCCCAAAGTGGGGGCTGTTGGACCTGGTGGGCCACAAAAGTACTTTGCAGGGGCCGCCAGAAGTTGTCTACTTTAAAGGCAGAATTTGTAAGATTTGACATATCTAAAACAATACCCATTTTAGACACCAGAGGGCAGGGAGTTTTTGTGGATTTTTTGCTCACTTTTTTATATCACCATCAGGGGGAATGTTCAAATTTGTCTGCAAGGGAGTGTCCATGACATTCTCATTGATAATGATGGGTCAACCCACTTTATGAAGCTCCTATAGTCATTCCTCCTCCCACTAAATGTAGTGTGACCTGAACACTCGCTTCTGAAATAACCTGACAGATTCACTTTTGCTGTTAGATATATTTCTGCTTCTGGCCTTTTGTTTAGTTAAAAATGTGTAATGTGTAACTATTGTTAAGGAAAAAAAAAATCTCAAATCTGTCTTAGTCTGCATATGTTTTAATATTATGACAGTTTTCTCAGACATATATATATCTGTGCATTTGTACAAATATCCTCACTATGCACTACGGTAAAAGTAGTAACCAAATATGGACTTTTTCCTTCCAATGGCTTTTTGCCCTTTATTGGAAAACAAAAGACTAATATTACTGGGTATAAAGGAAAAATCTGGTTAGACAAAATTTACAAAAGAAATGGATTCAAAATCAATGACTAAATGTAAATGATGATTTTCCCAATTCTAACAAATTCCACCTTGCATGAAAAGAAATTAAGCTTGAACTGAATTACATTCTAAGTACTTATTTAAAAATTGTTACTTTGAAGCAACTTTTATCCAAAAAAAGAGAAAGAGAAGAGAAATCTATGAGGGAAAAATGTGACAGTCTTTCAAATAGAATTACATTAAGTCTTATCGTTGGGTTTCCGTGTGGGATTTTCTGTTTTTTAAGGGGGCCACGACACTCTTGACTTTAAGAATGGCTATGATAGGGAAATGGCATCAGAGAACCAGCCTTAGACAACTGATTAATGAAATTACGCATTCTAGCACACTTTTAATGTAATGTAAATTAGATTGTTTGGAAATTCAACAGTGCATATTTCACCACTTATTTTACAATTTAAGGGGTAGTTCAGCTTCCCTTGCTGTCGGTTTTTCTAATATCAGCAATACAGCAATGCTCCAAATACATTAATTGGTACAGAAAAAGCCCCTAAAAAAAAAACATACACTACAGGCAAACAGATTGGTCGAGTGAGAAGTGCTTGAAGGCTAATGAGGCAGTCAAGTGGACATCCTTAAGGGAAATATGTGCGACTCGTCAAGGTGCTCAGCTGAACTAAAGCTTAAATCCTCTTTCGACTCAGAGGCAGCTTCTTGGAAACTGTATAAACAGAGCAGAATAAAGCCTTTCACACAAATAGAAGGGCAGTGGACAAAAAGACAGCAACTCTGGGAAGTGAAGGCTGGGTCATAAAAGCCTGGGTCACACCGCATCAAACTTAAATGTAAATAGCTTTTCGTTCAATTTATAGTCCCCAGTTTAATATTGTAAGCATAGATATGTCTTACTGTAGATTGTCACTCATTAAACAAAAACAATATTTA
Organism: Bostrychus sinensis; assembly: GCA_020698575.1. Classification (NCBI taxonomy): domain Eukaryota; kingdom Metazoa; phylum Chordata; class Actinopteri; order Gobiiformes; family Eleotridae; genus Bostrychus; species Bostrychus sinensis. Next base: position 27,282,212 of record CM036254.1, on the reverse strand, counting down.
CCAGTATTACAATGGTGGTTATACATTTTATTGTGTGTTGTAGTAAACATATAAAACATACACTATTCTCCCATGAACAGCTTTTCTGTATTTTGCAATTACGTAGTTTAACTTGCAATATTCAGAAACAAAGTTCACACAAAATCACTTTTTCAGTCTTTTTTGTTGCCTTGTCCCAACTTTTTTGAGACATGTTGCTGCCATCAAATTCAAAATGAGCTCTGTGATGATGATGATCATCATGATGATGATGATGATAGTGGTAGTTATGGTGATAATAATTATATAATATATTTTTATTGTTGCTGCTATTATTACTAATATGACCAATGCTTTGCAACACATACATGCAGTTCATTTATACAAAAACACATGGGTAATTTGCATACACTGACAAGTGCAGGCATGTCACACTGAAGGTATTTTTTTCATGGTAACAGTCAATTCCCTAGCATTTCAAAAACATTGCATATTTTTTGTGCTAAATCTTAAAAATGTGGGGGATTTTTTTTGACCTGGTACCAAAGTGAGCAGTAATAGCATAGCTGTTGCTGGAGTTGTAGTAGTCATAGTTAGTAGCGGTACGCAGTACTAGAAGCAGTTAGTAGTTGTAGTAGATGGTGGTAGCATGTTCTTTCAACTTCCAACTTTAATACCGGATAAGTCAAAGAAAATGATGGATGGATTAAATTCATTTTCCTACTGACAGATTTCCTTACTCTTGGTTGTAAATTATTTAAAAAGTATGTATATTTGACCTACATACAGTACTATTAACATTTAATATGACCATAGACAACAAGGAATTTTGCTTTAATTTGGTAGGCAACCAAAAGCTACTAAACTACGTACATGCATAATGCAATTAAACAGAACAGAAAGCAACTTTGTTAAAAAGGATACATGAATTTACCCATAGTTCCTTCTGCTCCTCATCTGAGCACTCAGGAGAGGCAACAGCTCTGAAGATGTCAGCAGGAAGTCAACCAATTTGACTGACAGACAGCATTCTCAATGCAGTTCACTTAGATTCAGTTAAGTATATGTACAGTCTGCATATGCACATATGTGTCTAAATGCATTAGTCACACACGACATGCTCAACCAGAACTTTCAGCAACCAAGGCTTCTCTGCGGATTTTCAGATATGAATAATTTAGAAAAAAAATTTATAAGAAGGAAAAGGTTTATGTTTCAAGACTAATGCCTCAATGTGTTTAAATTGTAGAGCCCCAGTTTCCTTACAATTACATAAAATAAAATAAAAAATAGATGGATGCTGTTTTGAACACTTGTGTTGCATTTTCTATTGTATAACCTTGCTTAAATATATTTACATGTATTTTATAAATTTAGTTTGTTTTTTCCCAATTTTCTTTTTTTGTTCTGATTTCTTTTTCCATTTTGTGCCCAGCTGTTCCTCCTGAAAGCGTCCTTTACAGCCAGTGGTCTTTTAAAGATGATTAAACGTCCTATATTACGCTTTTTGACACCTTTGCATTAGTGTTTCACATTTTATAACTTAAAATAATGTATGGGGAGCTGTTACTTTGACTTTGTAGAGAACCCTTTGGTTCTTGGGTTGCCAGCAGGGTTCTGTTGCACCCTGCTGGCAACACTGGGAACTGTACAGAGCATAAAGTGGCTAATTAGCACTGCTATTAGCAACATGATGCCAACAGTCTTGAGAAATGGACGGGCACAAGCTACAGAATTACTCAAACAAGCGTGAATAAATCAAATACATCTCCAGGTATGTTTTTGAGGTGGAAGCAACATTATAACATGGTTAAAAGCTCAAAAAAGTGGACTTACCATTATAGGGGACCTTTCAACTCATAACTTCATAACCATATCTAAAAGTAAAAAAGTATTAAATGTAAAGTTTACTGAAGTAGGAAGTTCTCTTGCAAGTAGCAGCCCATTCAGATCTACAAATGCCACCTAGAATCGAACTCAGGACCTTCTGGCGAGCTCTCAGCATACTTTGCCACAGAAATAAAAAGAAATACTTCTACTCATTAAGATACTGCAAAAATGAAAGTGAAACCCTTTTTCTCTCCAAAATGTAATTATTTACATGTTGGTGCTGCTGTGTGAAAGTTGGGCACTATTTACAATGTCCAACTCAAGCAGTTACTCAACCTCAAGCACTTTTTCATTGATTATGGCTTAAATCTCTCTGTCCCCACCTGACAAATGCAACTTTTCATTTACGCTTTAAGCCAAAGAAACATCAGTAGGAGCATTTGAGAAGCTGCCTATAGTTTATCAGGCGCAAAATAACAGTCTCCTCCTCTCCAGGTTGGGAAGAGTTGTAGCACAGTGGATCTCCTCAGACCTCTGCCTGTGTGATGAACTCAGGCAGCAGCAGCAGCAGCAGCCTCATGTGAATTCATGAGACCACAGCAAGCCGCTCTCCCTCTGTGACAGCTACCGGGACAGAGGCACTAAATGGGTCCAGAGCTGCAGCCCCCAGGGACACCGTCTTCTCCACACACACTGAGAAACACGTCCCATCGAAGAGGAGGGTCACCTGGTTGGGGAAATTCAATCTACATCCTGACAGTGGCACACAGGGAAGCAGAGATAACAGGCAGTATAAGTCTACATGTCAGATAGAGACATTTGTCAGGATGGACCTTACGGGGCAGGACTGTAGGAGGAACTATAGGGACTAATTGAAGTTCTGTGAAACTACTGTTGGACTCGCATTTTTTAAATTTTTTATTTTTATTTTTTCCTGTCAGTTGTCACTTGTTCTTTTTCTTGATGCCGCACTAGTGGTGTGAAAGGAGTCAGGCCTATTACCATAGTTTTCCTGCATTAAAGCAACATTTTTTCCCAAGTCATGCGGATGGTTCCTTGACATGAACCAACAAATATCCCCTGTCTCAAAAATTGCACAGCTGAGAAACTGCATTATGTAAATAGAGGTGATTAACAGAAAATTCTTTGTATTTTTTTCTCTTGTTTACATTGGTAAAAGATTATAAGCTTATATAGGCTAATATACTATACTTAACTAGACTAACTCACCACTGTAAAGTCAGCCACTGTTTTGGCCACAACAAATTTTCAAGTGAGTAACATTCTGCAACAATGTATCCAGTGTTTTGACTAATGACATTACTAAAGGCATTGTTTTTTCAGTAACAGAGTAATCTAATTCATTACTTTTCCCATGGGTACAACACTGTTACAGTTACTGACAATAAAATGTGTCGGATTACTTTAAGGAAGAGACAGGGGAGGAGTAGCTGTAGTGGCTGCAGTCAAAACAGAGAGCTTTGAGCAAGGCCTAGGACTTAAGAGTTTGTGAGTTTGCCCAGGAAGGGAGCAGGAACACTGAGGGGCTCTAGTGCAGCTGCGGGGCAGAGACGGTCACCACTGCACTTTCACTTTCTCTGTGGGGGTCCACGGGGCATGGGGCTGTTCCACGGCTCCCGTCATGCCTTAAAATCAAAGGCACGGCCCCTTCTAATTCTGACATGAAGCCCCTCTCATCATCACACACCGACAAGACACTCATGGCTTGCAGTCCAAAAGCCCAGGGACTACAGTGTGAGCTCCGCAAACAACATCAACATCAAGTGCACGGCTGTACGCACCACAGAGGACACAGAGGTCTGAACTTCAGGGTTCTTCAAATATGTTTACTGTAGTTATAGATTTAAACCAGGCTAAACCAATCAAAACCTGTTAGACCAGGACTAAACCAGGTCTAAATTAGGATTAAACTAGGTCTAAACCAGAACTAAACCAGGTCTAACTCAGAACTAAACCAGGTCTAACCCAGAACTAAACCAGGTCTAACCCAGAACTAAACCATTCCCAAACTAGGGCTAAATCAGGTCTACACCAGGATTAATCCAGAACTAAACCAGGTCTAACCCAGAACTAAACCAGGTCTAAATCATGCCTAAACCAAGATTAACCCAGGACTAAACCTGGCCTCAACCTAAGTCAATGGACCTCGTTAAAGGATCTAAAACATCTATTGTGTTTTATTGTTTTAACATAATAAATAAAGGCTTAATTACTTTGCCTAGTAAATAGTTATTTGTGTAATGCAGCAAGTTACTTTTTTTTTTTAAATATTGTAATTGCAATTGTATATAACTAATTACCTTTTTGAAGTAAGATACCCAACACTGAATACATCTGCACCGGGGCATACTGGGACCTACTCTGTCAGTCACATGCTCTTGACCACTTTTTTAAACTACAGAACATTGTTATGGCTGTCTATATTACACATTAGTTAAGTATTATTAATGGCTTAATAACCAGTTAATTAAGTATTTACAAACCATTACTTCAACATTTTTAGACACCATTAAATTATAAACATTGTTAGTGTTTATTAACAGGCTCATGTAAAATATAGTTAATTTCATATTCATTAATGCTTTATTAATGTTTAATGGTTGTGAGTTCAGTGTTTCCTCAGGGCAAAAACACTTCGCTTGGTGATGGTGATAGTCAAAGGTCATGCAACGGTGGGCGGGGGCTGGGGGGGAATTATTAGGCTATTATGATCATAATTTTCTTATTATTAGGTATTATATTACTTGTCATATTGCAGTGATCTCACATTAAATTAAAAATTAAATTAAAATAAAAAAAGAAATACACAAACTGTTAGGAATAAATGAATAGCGCTAGTGCGTGTTTCTGTAAAGAGCGAGTCCACTCCAGTCTGCGTGTTTTGTGTGTTGATTGACTATTAACTAACAGCAGTCACAACGAGAAGAGGCCCGAGCGCAACTTGTGATGTTTTGGACTTCACAACAACAGCAAATGTTATGAAATTAAACACATCACGAAATGCATCTACTACTCCACATTACCTTATGCTCAGTCTTCATACTGATGTCAAAATGTATGTGCACTACACAGGGGCAAAACCAAGTGAACTTAAAGACCCATCCAGGAGTGACATGTTTAAAAAAGTTGCGCATGCAGCCTGGTACGAAGAATAATGTTCTATCCCATTCATTTCTATGAGGGAGCAAAATGAAAACATGAATTTTGACATTTTTGGGCATCAGGAACAAATGGTTGTTGTTTATATATTTATTTAAAATTACTCTAAATCAATATAATCCAGATCTGAGTCAGTAACATTTGCTAAAGTTAACTTATAAAAGTAGGATTTGTGGTGATTTATGAACTGAATCTGAGCATAAAATGTCAAACTTTTATTTCTGTTACTATTTGTCCTGCATAACATTGAAATTAACAAATGTAGCCTTTAGCTTATATGCTAATAATTGCAATATTACATTAAACGGTTAAACATTCACACACTCACTAATGTTCTTAAACCAGCCTCTGATATTACTCACATGAGGTCATGTGGTTGTCAGTTTCCAAACCTGTCTTGATTATTCATAATTTGTTTGGTGGTTAGCGCTAATTGCTCCATTTAAGATGTACTGGTTTTTTTTTACTTTCGGTACCAGTCTTTGGAATGCAAACGTTCTGTTTACAAACACAAGAAGGGATAATAGGGGCACGTTTTAACGTGACGGCCAAGATTTAGGCTTGGTGGGCCGCAGAAAGGAATGTAGCAGAAATAAGCGGTGGGCCAAGCGGCTCTATTGTGCATTTGAAAGATTGCTATCAGGGGAGGACCCAGTTTTTCTCTAACAGCTACAGTTTTCAAGGAATCAAAATAAAATTGTCGCCTGTCGTACTTCTTGCACATTTTTGTAAATCTGCATATTTTCGGTAACACTTTTCCAAGGGGAATAGAGTGGGCAGCTATCTGTTATCAGCCAATCACGCGCTCAGAAACCACCTGCTGCTGGAGCACCAGCATTAAACCCCGCCCACCTGCACTTTTATGAGAAGATGAGCGGCTGTCACCAAACCTCTGGTTTAGTTATAGAGTTAGCAATAAAGCCTAAGACCTTCGAGTTCATTCATTTTTAGCAAAATGTATCATCTAATTGTAATTTTAGGGCTATTCATTAACTTGATAGCCATATGCTTTTTTGAGCTTTACACTTAACAAAGAACATATCCTGTCTGTTCTGTAACTTCACCCAGTGAATGGTGAGAATTTCTCTCAATTAAACTCATAATCTATATTGACACTTCGGATGCAAACACACAGCCTAAATGAGTATAGTAGAGGTATACACTGCTACAAGACACTATGAGTGCGTTTAATCAAGATAAAAAAAGAGCTCAGAAAAGTGGAGAATGTCATTTTATTTTATAATTACACAGGAACTCCTGTTTAACTTCTGTATCTGTAAAGAAAGACAGAGAGAGATTATGACTAATTCTGATATTAAATGTTCTATACTGTATTATAAAGCTATTAGAGTGTTGACAATTCTAACTTTTATAATCGCACGTCACGTAAGGTGGCTCTATTTAGAAATTCAATTCAAAACCTATTCAACTGTTAGTATCCAGGTGCCCTGCTCTATGGCTAAAGATATAGGCTTATATGACTTATATTTCTTTACAGTCCTGTGGTAGCGACATTTAAGGATGCAAACGCGTGAGGAAAAAGGCGATTAGAAAGAAGAATGTCATACTATTATACTGCATGGAGACTTGGCCCTGTAGTCACGTGATCCTGCTTCTGTCAGTCAAACAGCTGCGTTAGGGCGCATCTGATTGGTCAGTCGTCAAAATCTGAGCGTACTATTGGTTCATGAAGTGTAGTCGGCCGCGGCGTTTGCCTGATAAAATAATGAGATAAATGTATTGCATTTGTAAAAATGTGCAAGATTTTCAAGTGGCGACAATCATAATATAACTGAGGATAATATACACTTTCTATATGTGAAATTCTGTGTCCTCCCTCGATGGAGATCTATATTTTCGATAACAAAAGCAGATAGACGGCTTCGGCCCACCACCTACTAGAGTTATTCTTAAGTCTTACCAATATTTTTACATTCTGTCATTTGGTTTTCCATTCCTCTTTATATCTTTTTATAGCGCTGTTTGGAAATATGTTTTACTTTAAATGGAGAAAATTTGTAATATGTTTTTTTGAGTAGCACATTGAAAACTTGATAAAAAAAAAACAAAATGTTGCTGACTAGTTGATCAGCCATTTTGCTCACTCAGAGCATGAATGTGAGTTATAGTTCACTCTACACAGTTATAAAGTTGAGAGATTGATATATTCATTAGGTTACCTGCGTGGAGCATTCATCTTTGTATATTGCTCTGGTTTAGAGGAACGATCAGTGTGCACTGAAATAGGATCCCCATAATAGTGAGTCATGTTATGTTTGCTGTAAAGATCTGCTCTGTATCTGCTGCACTTGACTCCGGGGCTTATCATAAATCCCATTTTATTACAATAATATGAAACAAAATGAGTTTCTCCAATGCGAATTTCCTCCAACAGTGAATTATGGATTTTACCACTGCAATGGCACTTATTTTTTTCTTGAATAGATAATTCTGTATCACTGTAATGTTTGCAAACTACATACAATGTAACAAAACAGTAGGCGCCTTACAGGAAATAATTCAAATTTATATTTAAATATGATCAAGAGTCAGTAATACTGTGATAAAAATCTTTTTCGCAAAGATCACTAATTAAGCTAGGCCAGTGGAAAAAAATACCTCTAACATCACTGCCAAAACAAAAAGTCTTTGAATGAGGCAGTGAGGATTGTTGAGCAGCATACGCAAGTCCTCTCACAATGTGCCATCGCTGCCGAGGTTGGACGCAGTAATTCAGTCATTTTAAAGTTCTTATACGATCCGGGGGGTTATAGGCAGGGCTTAATTTGAGCCAGATCTTGCCGGAACAGGATCCAGAAACCCCCCTATTTTGACGCAGTCCGATCCGGCAACTGTTTGCTTGGATCTGGTAACTCGGACACAACTTAGAACAAAGAGTTGACTACATTTGACTCCTTTGACCTCCTAAACCTGTGTTGAAGGTCGCAGGAGTAATTACACAGAAATGCAATGTTTTAAACATAAAAGCCGCGCTTCATTTCCGCGTTAGCGCTTCAACATAGACTGTACATAGAGTGTACAGGGAATCCTGTGGAAAAGACCTTCACGTCAAACTGAAAGATCTATTCAGCACTGTTAACACCAGTGGTGTCTGCAGGTGCACAGCAGTAGCACTGTGCGTACCTTGAGATGCCCCCCCCCCTCCGCCCAATCCCTGCTGCATCCACAGCGCACAGAGCCATAATAGCCTGTGTGTTTTTACAAACGCTGACTGCTGCTCTTTAAGTCAAAAGTGATTTGTTTGCTTTCAGCCAGAAGACAGTAAATCTGTTGAGGTTTGTCCTGACTTTGGTTACGCGGAGGGGACCTACTTGATGCCCTTTGGATGTGCCGCATTATTTCCCCACTGTGCCCGAGAGTGCACGAGACATGGCAGTGCCACATCAGTTTGTTCTTTTACTCAAATGCATATGAAAGCTAGAGCTAACGCTGATCGTGAGTCACAGGATGAGACCCGGCGCCAGTTAAACGCCAGTGTCACTGTTACATAGCCATAGTTACGCAGAGAAAACGTACGCCACGCGCCCTCGATGTGCGCTTTTTATTCCTCCATTATATCCACTGTGTGCACGGGACATAGGTTCACAGCAGTTTGGTCTTTTTTGTTTGTTTAAATGCATCTGTAAGCTCGCGCTAACGTGCTGAGGGTCACAGAGCCTGGTGCTGTGAAACGCCATTACACAGAGAAGACTCCACGGCAGTCACTAAAAAGAAGCAAAAGGAGAGGCATAGGCTGAAAGCTTACTGCTGCTGTGTGCTCCCTTTCCTAGTCTAGACGTTGTTTATACAGACCACAGCTGCATGAGTCTGTGTTCTTGCTTCAGACTGGTGGCCACACAGTAGGTCTATGACACAGCGAGTCTACAAAAGCGCAGTAATTATGCGTAGCAGCTGATTTCTCGATCAGCTGAGCAATCACACAAACGTACACTGACACATTACACTAAAGTGAAACACTATAATGTATAATAATGTTTACAAATATGTTAAAATATAATTTAAAATTGAGTATAAATGAGCAGTTGCTTGGTATTTTGGCATGTGTGTGTGCCTAAGCATTGTGTTGTGTGTATGTTCCAGGATCAGTGTTGGCCTTGTGGACTCTGGTGTCAAAGCGCAATTTTTGTTCCGGCATCGTTTGATTCACAAATTAAGCCCTGGTTATAGGACAAAAAAGGTAAAGTGGTAGACCCTAAAAAAAATTCACCTGCACTGAGCTGGAGGATCCTAAAGCTGTCCGTAAAGACACAGGCTGTTCCTTGACCAAAATGAAAGCCTTTACTGATGCTGACTGCAGTCCAATAACCATAAGTTGGCTGGCTATGTGGAGATGTTGGAGAGGGCATCCCTCTTGACTGAGGGCCCTGACTGGGTCTTTCAACAGGACAACGCTGCACTTCACAAAGATCAGCCGATGAAGGACTCCTTTAGGAGAATACCAGGCCATCGTGCTGGTACTCTGGTCTAAATGCCACTTGAGAACGTTTGGGGATGGATGGTCAGTTCTAGAGGATACCCTTTGTAAAGCCATCTTTAGTACCTTGACCAACACCTGCCTCTTGAAAATACTCACATCAAGCATGCCTAAACTAATATTTTGAAGCAATTTAAGGAGGCTCCTAATTTGTTAATTTTTGACACTTTCAGTTTTGTTTTTTAACTTTTTAAGGCTATGTTTTTAAACTTTTGACATTTAACATTTCAGTATGAAACAGATTTCAATAAATTACCTACTCTCTTGTTATTGTTTCTTGCCCGATTGTTTCTTTTTGCATTCTGCAGCTCTACTTGCAACCTGGTTCTGATCTGAAAGTGTAAAATCTGAATATTTAAAATTTCTTCCCGGTCTTAAGATTTTAATCAGGTGAATTATTAAAAGGTCATTTTGGGTTCATAATAACTACATGCCAAATTACCAACAGTGGGCCTGGAGACAGTATGTTAAAAGGACCTTTAACCTGAATGCATGAGCCAATAATGGAAAATACTGCAACCTTTCTATATGAAATTACAGCAGGAATCAAATGTACAGAACATAATCAATTAACACGTGTGCATTGAAAATGTAAATTCTAATTAATTCTGATGATGCACACAGAGGACAGAAAGTGAATGTCACAATAGAGACGGAGAAAGACTGGAACACTAATTAAGGAAATAATGTATGAAAAATGAATAGCATTATATATACAGTATAATAACAATGATTCCCGTTTTGCATATTAGGGCTATGTATTGTATGTTTAGCTACTACATAAGTAACTAAGCTAAGAAAACACAATGACAAGCGGAGTACTTCCACTTGAGTAATATTATTTTTGAAGTAACATTACTTTTACTTGAGCACAGATTTTGAGTACATCTTCCACCTCTGGTCTTACATTCTTGTATGATTGCAGAGTATACAAAGCTGTACAACTATGAAACTTAATTTAAGCTATTTTCTGTAGGGCTGAGAGCTTTTGATCGCTTAGCCAATTATTTGGTAGGTGAGGTCTTTGTCAACTAAAATTTTACTGGTCAATTAGTTGAATGAACTCTTTGCATCAATAAAGCTGGAGAAATGTATGACTTCATAACTTTCATAAATTTTTCATTTTAATTAAGAAAGCAGAGATGATTTTGATCACATAATTTACAGCCAGGTTGTCAGCCAAGAGTTCCTAGCTGGAGTATTAGTCTATTGTGCCTGTTTTAGGTTAATGGGGGAAACCATAGTACCAGAAACCCATTCAGACACGGGGAGAACATGCAAACTCCACCCACTGGTCCGGATCTAACCTCTACCTCGCTTTAAAATGATCCAATCAACTGAGTAAAATGCTAAAGTTCTTCAGAGGACACTGTCTAAAACGCTTCCTCTTTCACAAGCAGCAGATCTTCAATAGGCCATGACGTTGAATACTATTTTCCTGCAACCGATGCGTCAGTACAATTTCACTTCAGTCCAATTCATTCATTGAACATTGCAATGAAAAGAGTTTGCAGGCTGAACCAACCTAATTCTGATTTATCTGGACATTTCCTATATATCTATTTGCTCATTCGTTGATATGAATGGCTGCATAGTATCTGGACATTGCTTTTATTTTGATCTCACATCCAAAATCATCCAATTTCTGACATTGCTATAATTGAGCCTATTTCAATGCAAATCTCTTCCTTTTTTTACTGACAATTCTACAATGATTCAGGAGTAGATAGTAACGAGGATAGCACCCAGGTCTCTTTGAAGCATGCTTTTATGTACAACTGTGACATTATGTGTTAGAGACCACATTAGCAGGAATAATAATGAGCACTAATGGCACTCCTATATAATATTGATTTGTATTACTAACACGGCTGCACAATACATGTTGACGCAGCACCGGGTTTTAATGACTAAGATATTGGACGGACATGAAAGAGCTGCCTGCTAATGTCTCCTCACACACACACAACACTGTCTGGACCGCAACGTCCAAAAGCGTTCGGAAATGTCGCCTGTGCCTGACGTAAACAGTGGCCTTTGGTGTCCCTTGTTGAAATGTTCAGTTTCAAATGGGCCAAAATATGAAGCCACCTGTGTCGCAAACAGACACAGAGGGTCAAGAGCAGACAGGACGCAGGGCAAAGATGGAGGTGGAGATGGGATAAACAACAAGGACTCTGTATGGTATGTTTGACATGAAAGGCAGTTCAGTTATTAGAGTTAGTAAGTAGGCAATAGCGTTGTCACGATACTAAAATTTCAACTCGATTTCGATACTAAAAAAATCCCTTGATACTCGATACTAATTTCAATACTACGGTGACAAAAATTACCACTTTTCATTGAATGTTTGAGGTAATACATGGGCTCTAACCGCCTCCTTTACCGTCACCATATTATTCAAACTATATTTTGTATAGAATAATATTATTAGGTTATTACTATATATGTAGCATACTTGGTAATTTTTTCAAACTTTTATTTTTTTGCAAACAGTGGTTTATGCTCCACCACTCTGATACCTCTGTAGTCCACAGCTATGTAGCTACATGATGATCTTTTATTCAACACAATGCTAAATTATATGTGATCCATTACTTCAGATTATGATAAATGATTCCTCAAAGGTAAAGTTTAATAACAGTTTACCTGATTCCATTTTCTATAAATGGTAGTAGGTTATTAGGCTGCAGTAGCCATGGTTCATATTTATATTGTGGCTGCAGTCATTCACAGTGATGGGTCAGACAGAGTCAGGACCACAGCAGTGCTCCTTTAAGAATGGCTGCTTTGCTAACACTAACAGCTCTCTCCTTGCTCCACTGGTAACGAGACATTTGCAGTTACATTTAGGCTGTTTTATGTCTGTTTGGAATGATGCCGCTGCGCAGTGACTCCCAGATCGGAGCGCGCTCGGTCCGCTCGGGATGTCCCACGGCAACTCCCACAGAAAGCCCGCTCCGCTCGTGCAGCGGCACTAGACTGAGCCTGTCCTCCTCCTGTACTCACTCACTGGAGGGGAGGGGCTGCGCCTTGTGTTTCTGCCGCGCAGGTAAAGACGTCACATTATCGATACTTTTCCAAATGAATATCTCATTTAGATACTCATTTTAGTATCGATTAATATCTTGATATCGATTTTTTTGACAACCCTAGTAGGCAACATTATTTTAAGATGCATTGTAGACTGGCCAGCAATTATTATTATTATTATATAGGAATACTAGGTCTGGTCTTCAGCTTATCCTCAATGCAACTTGATAGACATACAACCTGTAGAAAGAGGGAAGGAGATGCAATCTGCAAAGTCACCACCAGATGCCACCAGATTGACAGCTACTGCAAGAAACCATGCAACAAAGACAAGGCAAGCTAAAAAAAAAAGGTTTTTCATGACAAAAAAGGCAAGTTGAGAACAACTGAGAAGAAAAAAACAGTGTGTTTGTGTTTTTAATTTGTTTAAGAAAATGTGTTTGCATGTATAAAAAAATAGTATACTGAAAACTAACCTGGCTATCCAGATGGTCTGTTCCACAGAACCAGGCTTTCCAGACTTTCAAAGCCATTGCAAAGGGAATGTACTTAAAGAATAATTCCTGGTCATAGGACTGGGTGAACCATCTGCAAGTAATCGCCTATTACAACGTAATTATATTTAATCAATTTCATCATTACAGCAATAACCAGTCTGTGGGCAAACCTACAAAACACCTATAATTAGGATCACTGTCACAACATTCCATTCCAGCCCTGCACTGAGGACATACTTTTAAGAGGACAAAAATAATTTTCAAGTTTGTGGTCTTGCAAATCTGTCAACAAGCAGAGCAGCACAAATCAAGACATTTGAAGTTGAATGGAAGTCAACTTTATGTAAATGTGGAGTGACATTGTCTGACCAACCACCAATCAAGGAAGAAGATCTGATGGTTACTTGAGAGGAATAGGTCCAGACACAAAAGTTGCAGTTTAAACCTTCTTCCTCGTCCGGAACGTCAAGGAGGGCAGCCGACACAAGAACGAGTTGAGCTTTTGTGTGCGAGTCCCTCTGCCCTCACAAAGTCATTGCAGTTTGCAGTCGATGCAGAGTCTTACAACTCTGAAATTCATACATTTAAATTCTGACATGATCACACGACCATATTCACAGAGCCCCGTAGCAACTGCAAAATGATTAATTAAAACTGTGATCCTGGCCATAGCTCTTTTTTCCTCTTGTTTCCATTCAGTGAAGCAGCATTTTCCCTGCCACTGTCCCCAGTTCATCTCTATTAGAGAGCAAATGAGCTGTCCCCCTGCCTGTGAGAAAAGATAGGTACGGTGGCCCCTGGAGGCTGCTCTGGGCCGGTACGGACACCCACCTTCCTCTCCACACTCTCCACACTGCTGATCGATCAATAACACTGACACTAATTGCTTCCTTAAAGAAAAACTAAACCTTTAGATCATGGATTAAAAATCTTGTCCTGCAAACCTGCTCATTAGAGATGGCTTTTGTAATACGACTGGGCATTGTTCGCAAAGTATCCGGCAACTCCTGACCCAGAAACAATTTGAACCAGGGACAGCAATGCCAGGCCTCGAAACTCATTTGTCTTAATTTGGATAAACTCTTATCTTTCATCTACCAGTAATTCTTCCAACTTCTTATTTGCTCTATCATTGTTTCAGCGATAGCCAAACCAGGGGCCTTCTGCCCATGCAACCAGACACTGATGAGCTGTCCCTGATAAATTCCCTTCACGAAAAATGGCGCTAAATGTGTATATTCAAATATCAGTCACTAGGCCTTGTCGGAGACAGGGATCCCTGAACATTTAAGGCCTTTGCATATAAGGATAAATCAGACTGGCCCAGCTCTCTAAATGTACCCTTGATATCAGCCTCAGTGGAGACACAACATTAATCTCACTCACATCTCTTTATAATCGTCAGAGGTAGTTAAACCTCTGCTTTTTAAAGGTGCAGTGTAGTTTCTGGTGACATCTAGTGGTGGCATTTAAGACTTTCTCAACAACAGTTTTGTAAGTGCTCGGTAGCCATTTACACAACAACACTGGTGAGGAAAATGCAACACTCATGCCCTAGCCGATACTTGAGGTGTAAGGAACGTGGAAGTAGGGTTGAAGAATCTGTACTAATCTGTGCTGTGAAGCCAACAAATGGCAAGTAATTACACACCAGAAGTAGTCAATCTTCTGCTCTGCTACTTTTACTACCACTTTTTGATCCTGTGGTTTTCTGGGGCGCTGATAAACACTATAGCACCAATACGGATTTTTATACATGCACTACTAACATTAGTCTAGAGACAATAAATGTTTTAGGATGTATATGAAAGACCTATCTGCTGTTAATATGTAAAGGTTGTAAAAGAGGACATTTTATGCTTTTTTGGACACCTTTGCATTAGTATTATACGTTTTATAACTGAAAATAAAACATCTTTTGGGGAGCTGTTACTTTCACTTTGCAGTGAACTCTTGAATTAGGCGTCCGATGCCTCCTGCTGAAAATGGTGGGAAATGGACAGAGAATAAAATGGCAATTTAGCACTACTTTTAGCAACATGATGGTACCCAATAGAGAAATGAGCTGACTGCTTTGTAGCAATTTAAGAACTGAAATGATCAGAATGAGTCCGGTGACAGTGTATGGGTTTTAGAAATGCACAGAAGCAAATCCTGGTTTCACGTGTCTCCACAGAGTGGAGAGACAGAATAATAATAACAGAATTACACACTACTGAAATCAGCTGTATTTGTTCAGCCTCTCACTACACAAGATAACACCAGTGAATGCAGAAAGAACCAGAAATAGCAGATAATTGCTTGAATATTTCCGTACTGCAGAGCTTCATGTCTGAAATCAAAGTAATGATCACACAGAGAAAATGTTTTTCTCTACAGCTGGGTCTGCTCAAACAGTCTGACTCACCGAAAAGGACAAAGACATCATTTGTTGAACAGCACTGACAAATGAACTTTCACAATACTCTCATCCAGGTTTTTTCAACGCATTAACATTTTGGGGAAAGGTTAATGTTTTTTGATTGACAGATATGTAGTTTTGATTGCTGATACTCGCCAAATGGTATCGTCTGGCGGGAACTCACTCAAAATCTATGGTGGAATCAGACTTCTGCCTTTCCTGGGGCTGTACAAACTGGAATTACTGTATTTTAGTCTCTCACTTCTTACCTTCTGACACTATGATGCAACCCTTTTTGATTCATCCGAAAAATCTGAAAGGCTATTTAGCCATTACCAGTTTGAAGACACAGACAGGAGCAACACTTACAAAGACTGTGGGTTTTAGCAGGTGCTCAGAGTCTAAAGAACTGAAAGAGGAAAAGTGTGCAATAGCAATCTGCAATGTTCCCAGTTTTGGAAATATATTATGTCAGTGATTGCACTTCTGTGATGGGCCATTAATAGTACACAGAATAAAAGAAGTTTGGGCTTTGGGGCTTGGGGTTAGCAGGGCCCATCACAAAATTTTTGTCATTTGAACTTCAAAGTTATGTCAACTTCTGTGACAGATATTATACATTTTAGATAAAGGAGACAGAAATTAATTTTTTATCTATTAAATCTGAACCTCTTATGGTTTCTGTATAGCAAAAGGTTTGCCTATAAAACCTCCTGCAGTTATATTGTTGGTTCTGGTGGCAGTTGCTCCTGCAGAAAGATTCAGACTGAAGCTGAGCCAAACAGCCATCAATCCAGGGAGCGACGTGCCTCACATGCTTCCACTCACTGTCACTGTATACATTACTGCTGCACAGCCAGTCACTCCTGTTTAACTGGGGCTGAGGTGCACACAACCATTTTCTACCATTAGCTCAAGAATGGATTCTCAACAGTGGAAGGAAAACCACTGCAGGGTCAGACTTACATTTTGAAATATACAATAAAATCAAACATCTTTCTGAACAATCTAAAATTGCTAGTGCATGTTAGAGAAGACATTTAAAGCTTTATAGAAGAATGAGCTCCTCTTATTGTTCCTGTAATCACCCAGTTAAGGACAAACTGAGTACTGTAAAAGAAGCGCATTAATGTTTCTTGTTAATGTTTTGGATATGTGTTAAAAAAATGTGTGTGCTTCAAGCTTAAATGTCATGTATTTCCAGTAATCTGTTCTAAAATACTTAAAAAAAATATCACTCAAGCAGAAGTACAACAAAAATTGTACTTGAGTAAAAAAGTAAAAATGTTACTTAAGTAGAAAGTACATTTGAATGTTTTTTACAAAATTCGAAATCATCTTGTACTGAACCCACAACCTTCTGATTTCAAGTCAAGTGTGCAGCCCACTTTGCCACAGAAGGCAAAAAAAGTTTTTACTCGTTTAGACAATTTTAGACAAGTTTTACTTCAAAGTAACTTTTTTCATCCAAAACCTACTCAAGTAAAAGTAGAAGTATGTTCTACAAAATGTACTCCCTTAAATGTAAAAGTAAATTACTTGAGTAAAAGTACCTAGTTACAATTAGTTAGGGTTAGTTTATGCTTCCACCACTGTGTATTTCCATCCACTATTAAAAAGCACGTGCAGAGCAACTCAACTATTCAAAGGAGTCAATAAAGGGTGTGCTTGCAATTTGCAATATGTCCACTAGAGGCTGTCAAAGGCTAAAACATCCACAACTGGTTTGAAGCAATAATAATATTCTTTGGACACAAAACTGACTTAATTCGGCTACAAAAATAAACACATAGCTATTCCATAAATATTGGCACAAATGTGCCTTTTTTGCCTAGTTTAGTTCAAGTTTTAAAAGCTCTCGTCCACTCTCTTATATATATGTGTTCATTTAATATCAGATTTGCACTTTTGCTTCTCTCACTTTTTTTCCTGTTGTTTTGTAGTGTAAGCAGTTGGAGACGAAGCTGAACTGGTATTTTTTCAGTTGGACTTGCCGCCGATATTACAGTGTACAAAGACACACATGAAGTTAGACCAATGAAAGCGTCCCTGATAAGACTGGGACCACTAATCTTTGTTCTGAGCATGTAATTGTTCAAACATTTTTATCCCTGCTCCAATTCCCCCTCCCTCAAAAACGCTTTTGTATTTTGTCCATTTTAGTCTGTACAGCACTTTGGTCAGCTTTGCTGTTTGTAAATGTACTTTATAAATAAATTTGATTTGATTTGATTCTTAATAAAGCTCGGATCCCAGAGGCTCTTTTTTTCAGAAATGACTTGTATTATGGTGTGTTATTGACTAAATAATAAGTTTTCATCAAAAACAAGGGAACAAAATCAGCTGGTGTATTTTCAAGAACAGACAGCAGTGAACAAAATACATGTCATAGTGGTTACCCTTTACGATACACACAAAGTCATGCCTTTAACCTCAAAACTAGAGCAATAAAGTACCACGGCTGCATTTCAGAAGGTTATTTACAGGTCACTTCAGCAGACGACATGTAGGTCTGTAGTTCACTACTGTTTCTCCCTGACGCCGTGTGCAGCCAAAGACAATGTTTTTCTAAGTTATGGTCAATCAAAGCTGAGCTGCATTTTCATTTCACTCAAGCCCACAGTTATTGCTCCTAGGTTTGTGCCGTAATACACTCTCTGATCTCCACACGGTCACATAACATCAACACTAGACTGGTTCAGCAGAATCAACAGATAGGGATAGTGCTGACCTTTTGTTTTCTATTAAAATAGGTTAACATAATGTGGGCATCTCTTTCAGACATATAAGTGACTCTAGGGTAAATTACTATGCTGACTTGTAAGGCATTTGAGGAAAAATAACAAATAATGTATAAACCCCAAAACAGAAATCAAAAATGTTATATTAAAGATAGTAAATGTCTATTTATTGTCTGCATGTGGCCAACCGCTTGAAAGCCAAATACAAATCTTCAGACTGCTTGTATAAAACTTGGATGCTGTAACCCAGAGTCAGTGCTTGCAACTAAATATTTGTGCAAATTGAGAAACATTACTGTCCTAGAGCAGGAGGGTTTCATATTGACGCAGGTCCCCATCTAGTGGTAGTAGTGGGTTTTCACAATCTTTAGCCAGAAAAGGGAAAGTTTTGAAAGTTACAATTAAAATGCACACTGATCTGACACATTCATTTCCTATCCAAAAACCTTTCTAATTCTGAATAAATTAATACAATTATTATTAGAAATTTGTAATTATTCTTTATTCTGTCCATCTATACCAATTATTCATATTTCAAGCAGTAAACAGCTAGTATTCAGTAATGTGTTAATCATTTACTGCTGATATACAGTACTTATGGGTCATGGGCGAACGGAGCCTATCCCAGCTACTTTGAGCCTGAGGCAAGGTACACAGTGGACAATGGCCATTTACAGACACACTATTGACACTTTATAACCCAATCAGCTACATGCTCATTTGACAACCCACAGATGCTGCCAAAGTTTACATGCACGCCTTGGTACTGTCACGTATCACATACTGCCTAACTACATGGCCACAGCAAACATCACTACACTGAAGCCATTAGAGTCTCTCTACAAACGAATAATAAAAATACTTGATAAGAAATCAATTCTTTATCACCACTGCTCAATATTAAAAAAGTACAAACTTTTAACCTGGGACAATATGATCAAATATTCAAAATTATGTTTAATGTTTAAAATTATTCATGGCTTGTCTTACCCTCCTCTCAGGCAGTTTGTTAACATTAGAACATCATCGTACCGTGTCACTAGGGGGGCAGCCAGAGGAGAGTGCATTGTTCCACTTAGAAAAAGTGCATTTGGCCAGTCACAGCTGCACATGAGTGGAACTGTATTCCAGTTAGCATCAGAGAAACAACATCCTATAATGTATTTAAAATTACTTTAAAGGACTGGTTCATTGATAATCAGAATTGCCAACACTAACGTGTTTTTGTCCTGTCCTCTGCTCCTGTCTGTATGAGGCCATCATGTTCAATGTGTTTTTACTAACTTTAATAATGTATATTGTGTGTAGATGATTGTGCTTTTAACACCAGTTTAACACTTGTCTGTGCCGTAATATGTGTACATTTATATCTTTGTAAATATTACTGTATGTGAATAACCTTATCTTGATTTTTAGGGTGACACCATAAACATCAGCCCGGGGACTGCAGATTCAAAGTAGCCTTGTGGCTAATTCTGGTGCATTTACAGAAATGTTAATTAATGTACACTGTCCCTGTGATATAAACTAATAAATTAAATTAAATTAACACCCACAAAAAAAAAAGTGTGCGGACTCTGCCACTGTACACCCATATTAAATACACATATATATATATATATATATATATATAAACATAAACCCAACCATTAATACCTCTAAAACCCAAAATTTAACTCATTTGACACTAAACAAGTAATTTGACCCAAAACGGTTGGGTCAGGAGAGAGTTTTTCTTTATGTATTACCCTGTCCCCTACAGTCCACACACAGATACAGATCCACTGCTTTGACAAATTATTTACAATGCTAAATAACAATAAACATACTGCATAAAACAGAATCAGCTGTGGATAGCCAAAATTCAAATAGATTTAGCTGTGCAACATATTGATTGGACCTGATCACAGATTTAGTCAATCTGATAACTGAAAAAAAAAAAAAAACTACTATAACTGAAGTGCTGAATGAAATGTAGTAAAGCAAAACTATGTAAAAATAGGACACGTGGCAGAAATAAACTAAAACAATTTTAGTGAAGTACTGAATGGAACTCTATAAATCCAGCAGAGGGCGCTCCTGGTTAAGTTATCCTGCAGCTATTGGCTTTACACAGATGTGTTGAGGCAATGTTTACAGAAGTAACACCTTAAATTGTACAGTGTTTGTAACCTAAAATAGTAGCTGGATTTAACATACACCTAATAATCATAAAGTAGACTAACTGATCTGATCACTTGTCATGAAAAGGCATAAGTTAACATGTACTTAAAACCTCTTATGTAAATGCTAGTGTTAACTGGTGATATTGTCTGTGTTTAAGCAGCCCAGTGTCTGTGTGACTGCGAACAGATGGAGCGACTCCAACAAGCCCCTTTCTGTCCTGACATCTGCTTATCTGTCTTGTCACTGCTCTATCAATCCCTGTTTGAGCTGAGGTCACGCTCAGATAAGATTATCTGCACTCTCTTTATTAACCGCTTTCTGTCCCAAAACAGCATTATTAACAGCTACAGCTAAGTTAAAATCAAGTGTAGCGTATTAGGTGGCTCATAGATAGGACAGTTCAAGAAGTCACTGGAACAAGGCCCAATATGCATAAATACAGGGTAGCATCTGTGCCAAGACTTTAACACTATTATTTATTAATAGCCTTGAGCTTTTCCTCTGTGTCCCTCTTTTTTGGTTTTCATAAAGGAAACTAACACAAAACTACATTAGTGTTTAGCCATAGCTGATAACAACCTGTTTAAGGCAGTATGCATTAGCAATTTCCTCATTTAATACTTTAACAGCAACGACATGCAATTGCCTAGAATAACTGATTACCGTGAACTGCTTACTTATTTCTTTTTAATCTTATCAGGATAAATTTGCATTTTATATCAGCAGAATGAAGTTCAGACATTCAGCTGAGCAACAGGTGAGAGTTCTGGTGAAGTGTGTGTTATATAGAGCAGTGGTTCTCAAACTGTGGTACAGGTAGCACTGGTGCTATTTTTTTTTTTTTTCCCAATATCTTTATTGCTTTTTACTTTAAATTGACATCACAATAACATATGAAACAATTACTCAGTCACACACACACACAAACACACACAGTAAACCTGCACAAAAAAGCAAACAAAACCAAAAACAAGTGAAACAGATAAGTATTAAATTATAAATATGAAAATTATCCTTACTGCCCAATTTCTATAATGTTCATATATGGTTCCCAGAGATGTACAAATTCTTTCCGTTTTCCTTTGGCAATGTATGTTAGTCTTTCCAGGCCAATAGACGTTGAAAGTTCCCTTATCCACTGTTTTATAGAGGGAGGGTCCATACTTTTCCAACATAGTGCAATAACTCTTCTCGCTTGTATGAGTCCAAAGTCCAACAGTTTAGTAAATTTTTGTGTTTGTGTGAAATCCTCCGGGTACACGCCCAGTACACAAAGCTTCACATTTAGAGGAATGGTCAAGTTAAACACCTCTGACAGACATCTGATGACCTCTTTCCAGAATTTCTGTATTTTCTGACATTGCCATAAACAATGAAGAAGAGTTCCTTTTTCATCCAAACATTTAGTACAGGTGTCAGGAATATTAGCCGACATATGATTAAGTTTTACAGGCGTTATATACATCCTCATTAACCATTTATATTGGAGCAGTTTATAACGTGTATTGATTGTTTGTCTTTGTGCCTTCAAACAAACCTCATTCCATTCTATTTCATCTATATTTTCTTGTATGTCATCTCTCCAGGCATTTAGCTTATCTATAGCTGAATCTTTAGAGGTTGCCATTAGTAAGTTATAAAATACAGAAAGTAAACCTTTTATTTTCAAATGCCTGAGAGAGATTTCTTCTATTTTTGATAACTGGGGAACCTGCCCTGTTTGTGTGGATCTGGATGAGATATAACTTTTTAGCTGTAGATATTTAAAAAGGTGTTTATGAGGAATATGATATTTTTCACATAGTTGATTGAAAGTAAGCAATACTCCATCCATGTACAGATCTTTAACCTGTTGGATACCCTTTACATTCCACAATCTGAACCCTCCGTCTTTTCTGCCAGGTGTAAATTGTTCATTGCCCCAGATAGGAGTGAACTGTGAGAGTGGTGAAGTGTCCCCTACGCATTTGTGTGCAGTATGCCATACTGTTAAAGTATTTTTAAGAAAGGGATTCTTTGTACGCTTTCTTAGCATTTTAACATCTGATGAATATATATAGCTTTGTAGTGGTAAATCAGGAATGGATTCTTGTTCAATATTAACCCAGGCTGGGGGTGTGTTTGCACAAAAATAATGTGTAGCTGATGTTAGCTGGGCAGCCATATAATACCATCTAAGATTAGGAAGCTGGAGTCCTCCCCTTTCATAAGGCAGATATAGCAACTTTAAACGGAGTCTTGCCTTTCTATTATTCCAAATAAACTGACTGAACAAATTATTTAAATTTTTATAGAATGAAGCTGGTAATGGTAGGGGAAGAGTCTGAAAATAGTACAAAAATTTTGGTAAAATTGTCATTTTTAAGATGTTTATTCGTCCTATCATAGATATGGGTAAAGTTGACCATTGACTTAACGTCTCCTTAACTTCTTCTACCAGGGGGTCATAATTCGCTGGAATTATTTTATCCAGTTCTGGGGTGATTTTGATGCCCAAGTATTTAAAACCGTCTTTAGTTATTGTAAATTGAGTGTTTAAAGTGGGATTGTCCCTTTCTTCCTTATTTAGAAACATTAATTCTGATTTTGAATTATTGATTTTGTATCCGGAGAACTCTCCGAAGCTTTCTATTAATTTCACCAGATTGGGAACACTATTTTTTAAATCTGTTAAGAAAAATATAATATCATCTGCAAATAACGAGATGAGATGATCGCTTCCTCCAATTCTGACACCTGATATTCCTGTATGCGCTCTTACTGCCATTGCCAGAGGTTCTATTGCTAATGTAAAAAGTAATGGCGACAGAGGACAACCCTGTCTTGTTGACCGCTGTAGACTAAAAGGTTTTGAAATATTGTTATTGGTAAGAACTTGTGCTGTGGGATTGGTATACAACAATTGAATCCATTGGATGAGTTTTGTGCTGAAACCATATCTTGGAAGTAAGTCAAAAAGATAATTCCACTCTATTCTGTCAAATGCTTGACACGCATCCACTGCTAACATTGCTGTGTCTTTTGTATTTTGTTTTTCAAATATTATATTTAGAACACGTCTAATGTTATGGTAGCCCTGTCTCTGTTTAACAAAGCCTTGTTGATCATCAATTATCAATTTAGGTATAACTTTGTCCAGTCTCCTAGAAAGTGCTTTGCATAATATCTTTGTGTCGCATCCCATGAGACTAATTCCCCTGTAGGAGGAGCATTCATCTGGGGGCTTGTTTGGTTTTAGTATAAGGGTTATTGTAGCTAGCCTCAACGAGTCCGGGAGAGTTCCCAATTCAAACGATTCTTTATACATATCTAGGAGCGGCTGTACTAACTTATTTTTAAACGTTTTATAAAATTCTACAGGCAGCCCATCCGGTCCAGGTGCTTTACCACTATTCATATCCCCTATAGCTTCCAACAGCTCATTTGTTGTTAAGGGGCAATCAATTGTCAATTTATCTTCTTCTGATAATTTTTGAAATTTTAAATGATTGAGAAAAGTATTCCGAGCTTCTTCATTTACATTACATTCTGAGGTGTATAATATTTTATAGAACTCCCTAAAGCGTTTGTTTATCTCTGATGGATCTATTGTCAAGTTGTCTGGCGTTTGTTTAATACTATAAATTGTTCTTTCTGCTTGTATTTTTTTAATCCTCCATGCAAGTAACTTGCCTGCTTTTTCGCCTTGATCGTAAAATGCTTGTTTTGTCCACATCAAGCTCTTTGCCACTTTGTCAGTTGTTAATTTATCATATTTGGCTCTTATGATAGTAAGATTATGTAGTTTTCCAGTATCCTTACTACGATAAAATTCATTCTCAAGGGTTTTAATTTGTTTTTCTAATGACTGGATTTCTTTGTTGTATTTTTTATTTTGGGTACTGGTAAAGCTAATAATTTCTCCTCTTATATAAGCTTTAAAAGCTTCCCATCTAATACTGGCCGTGGTTTCCTCCTTGTTTAACTCAAAATATTGGTCTATGCGATTTTCTATAAATTTAAGAAAGGGTGGATCGTTTAACAGAAATGTTTGCAATCTCCATCTTTTTGGACAATGTTCAACCTTACCCAGCTGTATTTCCATAGAGACTGCTGCATGATCACTAATTACGATACTGCTATACCTGCAATTATTTACATGAGGTTGTAATTCCATAGATATTAAAAAATAGTCAATTCGTGAATGGCTTTTATATGAACTGGAATAACATGAATATTGCCTACTTTCTGGATTTTTCATCCTCCATATGTCTTTTATTCTTAAGTCTTGCATGTAGTTATGGAGAACTTTTCTGGTTTGCATATGAGTATTGTCGCTTTGTGTAAACCTATCCAGTACTGGGTCTAAGGTACAATTAAAATCACCTCCTATGATATAAAGGCCCTCTAAAGTGGACATAGTTAAAAATAGTCTTTCAAAAAAAGATGGGCAATCTTCATTGGGGCCATATACATTTATAAGATTTATTATCTGTGAGAGAATGTTACCTTGGACAATAATGTATCTCCCACCTGGATCTGCAATAAGTTTTAAAGTTTGAAATGGTATTGTTTTATGTACAAGAGTAACGACCCCTCTGGCATGACTAGTAAAGGAAGCATGAAATAAGAGACCTGGCCATCTTTTGGCCAACATTTGTATGTCTGACGCGACAAGGTGTGACTCTTGTATGAAAACAATCTTGGATTTTAAGCACTTTATCCTATTTAATACTTGTTTTACTTTGGTTAGTTTCCTCATCCCCCTAACATTCCAGCTTGTGATCGTAGCATTCAAACTATTTTCCCATTTTGTTCTCTCCATATATTGCTTATAATGTTACAAATAAATTGTTGTAAAATAAAATTGAAGCCAGTAAAGTAATGATGCAGGTTTACACATACATTCAAACACTCATCCACACTCAACATTAGAACCTGTTCTGAACAATCCCCAATTAAACATCTGCATTTCCTCTTGTAGGACGCATACCCCTCCCCTTGGAACAAAGTGGGTTCAGAGGATGTTGATCCACAACAATGAGGAGCAACTCGTCGGCGTGACCTTGTCAATAACACTCTAACTTTGTCTATCAACCGTGTTTTTAAATTTGTATACTTTAACCCTTGTTATTATATTAACATAT
Source organism: Bostrychus sinensis (assembly GCA_020698575.1). Taxonomy (NCBI): domain Eukaryota; kingdom Metazoa; phylum Chordata; class Actinopteri; order Gobiiformes; family Eleotridae; genus Bostrychus; species Bostrychus sinensis. The sequence goes on along the minus strand of CM036254.1, from coordinate 27,256,764 downwards.
CTTATTTAAATTTATCTGTCAACAAATTTTACTCAAAATAGAGCAAGAATCTTATATACACTTTCAGAACAACACAGCGTGTATATTTGAACATTTTGTCTGCACTCTTTAAACACTTTCAGTTCAAGTATCACCTGTTATTGATCCGCTGTATCGGTGCAGTCCTAAATTCTATTATCTTCGTCTATGATGTGTGAAGAAACAGTCCCTTCGGAACTCACTTATCTTGGGTCTCTGCTGTCGCTTGAGGAAGGCTTCTGTAAAACTCTTCAGCCTCCCGTGGTGTTGAAAAGAGATGTATCTTGCCACTATATAGTACCCTGAGCCTGCAGGGGTTATGTTGAAATCCACGGAAGGCGTTGATATTGACAAGCTTCTTTATGACCGGGTGAAACTCCCGTCGTAAGCGGACAGTTTCTGCAGAGAGATCCTGCACAAATGTAATCTTGAGCCCATCGTGCGTAACTTCTTGTTTCTTCGTTTCTCGATAAACAAACTCCTTTTCTTGAAATTTTAAGAAACGGATCAAAACTGCTCTGTTTTGGTTTGGTTTCCCCGAGGCTAATGTGCGGTGGACCCGCTCCAATGTAAATGACTTCTGAGGCGGCAGTCCCAGCCATTTCGGCAACATGTCAGTAACAAAGTCAAAGAGCGGCCTTGTCCCCTCCGCACCTTCTCTTATGCCGAAAATTCGCAGGTTCTTTCTTCGTCCCCGGTTCTCTAAGTCGTCCGTTTTCGCCTCGAGGAAAGAGATTCGTTTAATAGCTGATTTCAGCGCTGCTTCGGTTTCCTCGAGCGACTTTTCCGTCTCATTAATACGAGCTTCGGCTTCTTCAATATGAGTTGCATTGGTCAAAACATCCTTTTTAATCTCTGTCACCTTGCTTTCCAATGCAGTTAAAGCATTTGCCACTCCAGTCAGTCTAGTGTCGATATTGTCCAACTTTACCCCAAAGTCTGACCGCAGCGATTTCAGCTCAATTAGCACGTCCTCCATGCTAACCATGCTAGCATCTGCGCCACTCGGCGGACTCGGCGGAGTTATTTTAGTGTTTGTCTTGCGGCCGCGAGTGAAAATTTCACACTGTTTTACAGCCGAAGGTTTTGACATAGCAGATTTTTGTCCTTTTATAGGAGTTGTTGACAGCTATTAAGGGTTATTTTAACAAAGTTAGTGCACGGTCTCAGAGCCTCTCTACCAAGCAGCCATCTTGGTCACGTCGCCCCGGAAAAAGCCCGGACTGGTGCTATTTTATTCCTTGGTTTAGATCTAGGTTCTAGGCTCCAGATTAGGCTCATTTTAGCCTATCAAAATAATAATAATAATAATACATACATACATTTTATATAGCGCTTTTCACACAACTCAAAGACGCTTTACAAGTAACACAACATATGACAAACAAAAGAAACAGGAGATCTTTAAGAAACCAAACATATTCTGAGGTGGTGTGAAATGTTTGAGAATCACTGATATAGATGGTTATTACATGCAATTACTTTTGGTACTATAAGACTGCTTTTTTAAGTGTTTCTCGTTAAATGTAAATCTGAGCACACTTAAGTAAGTGCATCTCAGTATGGCCTGTGTTCTAAGCAGAATCCAGGCCATTTTTCACCAACATACAGTACCCTTTTTTGTGTCTCTAATATGGACCACACATTTAAAATAACCATTTAAATACAGCAGTTCTGTAGTCTATTTACAACTTTACATTGTTTAATCCCTTTCATTTTGCTCCTGTCTGCTTCTCTGAACTGGGGATACAGACAGTTATTTATCGCAAGGGGGTTGTATTATCGCCAAAAGTATCAAAAAGACCCACATTTACAAAATACTAAACTATCTTTTTGGGTTATGTCACATATTGTAATTTGAAGGTTGCAAACTTGTTATTTCACCCAACCCCTAGATATTCATTTAATCAGACCTGGCTTTATTCTGTGTATTAATTCTGAATTAATAATCCAAGTATAACCTCCATCCACTCACATCTCATATCTCAATCATAAAAACACATTAAATAAAATTAGTTTCCCCAATAAAAACCAAATGAAAAACGACGTCCCTCCCTTCATTTAATGAGCAGCACGTCTATTCCTTTAACAAATCTGAGTTTAAGAGTTTAAACTTTAAATTACCCGAGAATTTAAGAGATAACAATTTAGCCCGTTCATTATGTGACACTGTTATTAGGTTATTAACGGTGAGGGCTCTTTTGGCAGTGGCTCCTGGCTTCACACACAGAGGATAAGTGTGTCAAAGCCTGCACTGTTCGGCTCTATTTCACTCACACCCACACACAGGAAAAATAGGATGGACACATTTCTGTAGATTAAAACATGGCAACTCAGGGTTTTCCTTTCACATCCACATTATTGCCCTGCCTCTATGTGTATAATGTATATTTACTTAATATGTATTTCTACTATTTAGAAATATGTACTTCTATTTTTTATTTTATCCTTGCAGATTTGTGCGTATGCAAATATTGTACATTTTTATCTATTCTGTTGTATTTTACTCATATTATTTTATTACTTATGACTATTCAGTACCTATTTTACCTTTTGCTAGTGTTTTCAACTAAGCTTCTGTGACTAATTAATTTCCCTTGTGGATCAATAAAGTCTAAGCCTAAATCTTAAGTTTTCCAGGTAAAATTTAGGACATTTAAAGAACATTTTAATGTCACACATCCACATCCAATTTGCAATAAGTCATATTTTGCCAACTTTTACTTAAATATATATTATTTTGAGTTCAAGTTTCTTGTTGCAGCTGTATGTGAACCTTACTTTCACATTACACTTGTATGAATGTAACATTAGTAATAATTGGATGACCTGAAAGAACTTGAACATAAATGGCAAAGTTTGCTGCACATACTGTATTTACAACGTCACTCAACATCTGAAAGGCTAGATTAAGATTTTGTTGCAATTTGAACATTTAGGACCTAAAAATGAACAAAATTTAATACCTGGTCATATATAAGGCCTTGGTTTTGGCATTATCAATACCCTTTTAATATGTTTAAGACCTTGGGGATACAGTGCAAAATTTCTAAAAGATGGGAGCCCCAATAAACAGATTTTGTGTGCATGTGTGTACCAGTAACTTAGTAGTTGGATGCTTTCTCTTATCTTCACTTTTACCTTTAGCTTGTGTCTGGCTTTTTAATGGCACCTACAGCATAGACAGGAGATAAATGTGCTGAGTAATGCCTGCAGCAAGGGTCTATCACATTGACAGGACCCACATAAGTTTGAGCAAAATTGCAACGCATTTTTACAGCAGTTTTTCGTCAACACTGTAACTATACCTGTGTATTATATAGAGTAGTGGACTGTCTTCTTGTCATTCTACCAGGGCCCCACATTGCAGTCTCTGTAAACAACAGATGAAATGACATTAGAAAGAAAAATATTCCATTAACAACTACTCATTTTTGGTTCATGCAACATTTACTGTCTCTATATATATTTTATATATTTGAAAATACGTTATTTATATTTGCATATTATGTCCATATACCATCAAATAATAAAACATATTTTATTATAGATATTTGTTAATTACAACTTACAGAATGTATTACTAATCTCAGAAAACATGTTTCAAGGACCAAGGCAGTATGGGCCTAAATGTAACTATGTCTAAACAACAATCTATATAAGATACTATTAAAACAAATTTTATTCCACTAATACTAATAGGCCCACTAGCTATCATTTTACAAATAATTCATTGCACTCTAGCAGTGTTTCCCATCAATTCAGTAGATAACAGTGGCCCACCATGGTCTAATTTTAACCCCCATAGTCTAAAACAGAACTGTGCTTTTTCCCAATACATACATATAACTTAAACTACCGATACACTTATAAAACTAAGAAAAAAAGCTTCAAGTCATTATTGTGGTTCTAATCTTGGAGGTGGTGTTTACTGAAGTGATTTTCTGATACCAATATTATAATAGTAATAAATAAAAACGCTAAATATTAAAAAGAAATACTTTAAATTGCTAATTATTTAAAAATCTTGTTGGATCTGAAATTGTATTAATAATCTACCTTCATAGACTCAATGTAAATAGGTGGGAAACCCTGCTCTTGTGGAGTAAAATGCAATGCCTCTGTAAACTGGATATTTAGGCAATTTGATGAAAATCTAGCTGATTATTTTAGAAACACCTTCATCAAGTCTACACAATATCCACAGAAGCGGTTATAAATCGAAAGTGCAGGACCATTTGCGAATTAAAACCGTGTGCTGTGGGTCCTTTCCTCCCGGCTTCAGAAAAACAGTCAAAATAGTGAATCATCACCTCGCCTTTGTAAACCCCAACGCTGCTCCTGTGCGCACCGCAAATGGCCACGAGGTGCATTTACTGAAGCTGTTCAAATGCTAACGCGCCCGGCCCATATTTCACTCTTACAACCTTCCCCACATCTCCATAAAATATTACAGCACTCACGGTGATGACTAGGCTACGGGCGCTCGCTCGTCTACCGCACACTTTCAGCCTAATAACGCGCCGCAGTTTGTCTCAAAAAACACACATTATCGCGCTCGCGTAAAACCAAACACTGTCCCGTATAACGCGCACGGCTTTTAATAGCTGTCATCGCAAAGGCCTCGAGTTTATTTAATCTATTTATTAGCCTGCTACTAAAGATAATGCTTGGAAAAAGGTGCTTTTACAAGACACTAAAAATTGTACAAGAACTGTCAGCTGAAGTTTGGCTGTGAGTAAAAGTTCGCTAATATTTATTAAGAGTGTGAAATAGTAATTTAACTTAATGCAGTCTAAAATTAAAGATAGACTGCGTTCAAAAGCGCCATGGGTCTGTTTCCATATTAATACACTCTGGTCCCGAGCAGCTGCAGCTCATAATGTAAATGCATATGCTTTGTGAGGCTCGGAAACAATGATTTCCACGGTGTGAGGCGCATCATTAACAGCAGCGCCCGCGGATCTTAATAGAGTGGAGCTGCTGGGGCGTTCACGGGCCCCTCGGACACTCAACTGTTGACACTGGGGTTTGAGAAGAGGCACAAACTATTTAATTAACATAAAAATAAATATACCTTACTGCCATGCAGAAGATGGTTATTCATTACGTACAGGATTATTATATCATTATTAAGGATTTTGTAAGCAAACCTGGTTCTTATTTTTTTTCCTAATTTTTATCAGTGGTGGTCAAACATTTTGTTGTGGTGATGTGTATAAAAAAATAATAGAATGGTGACCCAATTTTCTGGTTATTTTTGACATATTTTGCTTAATTGTGTAATTTACTTTTTGGTCATTTTGGCAAATATACTGTTGATTTTTTTATTTTTTAAGTTAGAGAATTTACTTGCTGAAATAAAAAAATAAAAAAAACTAACAGCCTATGTTCCTAAAGTTTTACAAATAAGTACTGTATAGATTGTAAGTGAAGCCCTAATTAAATAAAGTCAAAGCTAATAATATTTCCTAAAAGATTCATCAATATGGGCAAGACCTTTGTAAATGTCTGATCATGTTTAACGATGTGAAATATACGCATTTTTCATAAGAGGGCTATAGTTGAAGCTAGTATTTCCGACAGCCAGTCAAGGCAGCATCCATCTACACAGGCTGAAGTGTGAAGAAGTGAAGGCTCTGTCTCCTCCAATCAGCGCGCGGCTTCACTCAGCCTTGCCCAATGGGAATAGCGCGCGTGCAGGTGGCTGTGCTGTTATCAGCGGGACCCGCTTCATTCCAGCCATAGAGCGAGTCAATTTATCCAAAGGCGAGCCGGCCCTTTAATGGTTCCCATCAAAACCACTAAAAACATCCGAGCGGCCGAGGATTCCTGTGGCGGACTCTGTGGGCGCTCTCCCAGCTGACACTCAACCAAAACAAACTGCCGCAGGACGTTTCGGGACGTTTTACCAGCACTGCGCTTCCCAAGAGAGAAGTTCGCCTTCCTCAAGTTTCTCCGTCTTTCAGGATACTTAGGAGCAGGCGACACGAGCGGCCTCTCCGCATTTATTGCACTTTATTTTGTTTTCATTTAACGTTTTTATCCCAGCGAGTTCGAACTGTTCATGTTCACAAATGTTAGCGGTGGGGCAGATGGAGGCTAACCGGCAGAGTGCTTTCGTCCTGAGCAGCACCCCGCTGGCGGCGTTGCACAACATGACCGAGATGAAGACTTCTCTGTTCCCGTACACCCTGCAGCAGAGCCCGGCGGGCTTCAAGGCGCCCCCGCTCTCCAACATCAGCTCCCAGCTCGCCGGGGGCACTCCGCACGGCATCAGCGACATCTTGGGGAGACCCATCACCACAGCGGGACAGCTGCTCTCCGGGTTTCCCAGGATAAACGGCCTGGCCACCACCGCTGCCGCCGCGGCAGCCGGGATGTACTTCAGCCCCGCGGTGTCGCGCTACCCCAAGCCGCTGGCGGAGCTCCCGGGCAGGGCACCCATCTTCTGGCCCGGCGTGATGCAAGGTTCACCCTGGAGAGACCCAAGAGTCCAATGTCCCTGTAAGTACTGATTCAGTTTTAAACTAGGCAAAGAGTTAGAAAGTTTTTGTTTGTTTGTTTGTTTTTTAACAAAGATTTTTACGTTTGAGCCTGATTTATTTTCAGATATGTCCAGCCAGAATAACTTAGCAAAGATAAATACTAAAAAAAAACATTTGCTTTTTAATATTGCATTTCCATTTGGATAGATAAATATGCAAGCAGGCAACTCCATTTAGGTCAACGTTAATAATTCAAAATTTGTATTACATCATTACCATTTATTTTGTTTTATTTACACAGATCTTAGGCTAATAATAACCAATAACCAATTATTAATCCAAACAATAGAATTTAAACATAACCTTAGAATTTAAATTATCCATTATGGGAAAAAATAAAAATATGCCTGCTGTATAACCAACATTAGCCTATACTAAACTTGTTGAGCAGAACCTGTTGAAAACAGTTCGCTCTATAATAGTTCCAATTGTTTTAAAAATATCCAAGCCCTTATGATTAACCCACATTCTGTAAAAAATGTGTGCAGTTGCCTAAAAACCTGTCGTGTCCCCACAGCTCAGGCCAACCTCATGATGGACAAAGACGGCAAAAAGAAGCACTCCAGACCCACGTTTTCGGGACAGCAGATTTTTGCTTTGGAGAAAACCTTCGAGCAGACCAAATACCTGGCGGGACCGGAGAGAGCCAGGCTGGCCTACAGCTTAGGGATGACCGAGAGCCAAGTCAAGGTAAATAATCAACTTTTATGCTTTTATTGGGCTAATACAATTTACAGTAGTGCTCCGTGCTATTGGACTAACCCCTGCTATTAGCTAAATATAAGCTAGCTATTACCTTCCAGCTTTAAATGTAGGCTAATGTTGTTTAATTTGTTGCTTTTCACAATATTTTACACATTATAAGGAAGAGAACGTAAAAAACTAATATTAATACACCGTAAATATTTTTAATAGCTTCGAACTGCTGTAAAAAGTGCGTATTTCTTTCTTCTAACCTGTTGCTAACCTGTCTCCATTAAAACCCACAGGTGTGGTTCCAGAACAGGAGAACCAAATGGCGGAAAAGGCACGCGGCGGAGATGGCCACGGCCAAGAAGAAGCACGACTCAGAGACGGAAAAGATGAAGGAGAGCTCGGACAACGAGGACGACGACGAGTACAACAAACCGCTGGACCCCAACTCGGACGACGAGAAAATTACGAGACTTTTGAAAAAGCACAAGGCCACAAACCTGGCGCTCATGAGCCCCTGCAGTAACAGCTCGGACACTTTGTGATGGACGCAGGCAGCGCGGCTCAAAAATAAAATAAATAAAAATAAAAAAATAGTAAACATGCTTCCAGAAGAGACTTTATATACCGCACTCTTACCGCGGCCCTTTCCACCTGAACTTTGCTGAACATGCGTCGGACATGAAGAGTTATTACTCATTGGAAGCGATTAAAAGCGTAAAAAAAATTGAATTAAAAAGAAGAAAAGCTCGATGTTCTGTGAATACGGAGATACGAGCCCTGTCTTCTACGGGAGCCGAGGGGGTGTCATAAAAGGACAAATACCGTTGCTATGGCGACGAACTTTGACAAACATTGGTTTTTACGCTATAAAATGAGTTTTAACACAACTTGTAAATCTAAACTAAACTTCAATAAGCCTACACATATTTCGGATCAGTGTTGGAAGAATTAAAATGCAGCATTAGTGACTCTTTTACCTTCAGTTTTAAAGTTATTCAAAGTTATTCTTCTTTGCTAAATTAGCCACATTAGCACTATGCCATTTAGACATTAAAAAATTTCTTAAGGTAATTTTCGACGCATTATTCCTTATTTAAAAGTTAAATTATATTGTTTTCAAATGGCACTGTAAAAGTTTGTTAAAAGACAAAAGCAAAGAGCAAATAATGTTTTACTTTAGAAACATGTATTTTGGTTTAGGAGAATACATTGATGATTTCTGACTTTAAAAAACAATCATTTTATTTTGTCAAATTAAAATTGTCCCCTGTTCTTATTACCCACATTTTCAGTCTACAAAATCTCTTTTAATTAAAATGTGTTAAATTGTTCATAAAGAACATTTTAAATAAATTTAGGTCTATTTTAAGAATGATTTGCATTTTAAATTTTAGGTCTGCAATGACACATTATAGGGACAGACAACTACTTGAAATTGTCACTTATTGTGTGTTTTTAAGGTTCATTTTCCAACACTGATCCGGGTTCAGATGCATGTTCACATGGCAGGTGTAAAGGGCCTGTGATGCTTTTAAAGCTCAGTTTAACCAGGGTATCCACTGTCCTACAGCGCGAGGGGGGACAGGTTAAAGACGGACGGGCAGAGTGGAGACGAGTGAATGCTTCGTGCTGTAGCCTAAAGATGAACTTGTATGTGAGATTGTATATATTTTTTACTGTAAGTTATATGTTGTGAAGCAGTGGACATGCGCTTATCCTCGTCTGCTTCACTTTTCCCGCCTCTTCTCTTTGTACACTTCTGTTCAGCCGCCGCAGGCCCATGTACAGACGGACAAATGCTGTAAATATTCAGTGTAAAATCCACGGCTTCTTTTAACACTGCAGCAGTTTATTGGGTTTCATTAGTTTGACCTCATCCTCTCAGAGCTGCACCACTGCTTCTGTTGGACTAAAGAGAGTATTATTGCTTCCGGAAAGTTACAGGAAGAAAAAAAGAAAACACTTTGTATTATGAATAAATTATTTAACAAGCATTTCTGTTTCTGATTATGTTTAATCTGTGGGGCTCACGTAAATAAAAGACAAAATAACTGCTTATAATAACTATTAGCTATATAATAACCATTTGGCCATAACAATAAAAAAAATCTGAAGGAGTTAAATTTCTGTTTTAAATGTAAGTTTGTTTGTTTTTTTATGAAAAGCCAAATATTAAAATATATTTTTTACAAATCAAGAATATACATATTTCAACTTTAGGTATTTGAATTAATGTCACATGATTTAGGCCTACTTTTTAAAACTACATTAGCAATACCTTGTTCTAAAGGTGGGTGCATTTATCAAGATGAGTTTTAGAATTTTTTGAATCTATTCTTGGACAAAAATTAATGAGTACTTTTTATTATTACAAAACTCTAATTAGCCATAGTTAATGTGTTTTGCTGTTTCTGTTATATGCCAACTTCTGTCAAATGTATGACCAAAACATACCAGTAATGTATTACTTCAAAAGGCTTAGTTTCTGAAATATAGGTGTGTGTGTATAAAGCCTTGTGATAAATTAAATTAACATAAAAAAATTATTTAAAAAAGTCTTTAAACGTAATACAAATATGTTATGTCAGGCCTCATTGATAATTTCAGACTGTTTTTTGTGAGTCCAGTTAATTAGTTGAAGGAAAACATATACAGGACATTATGATAAAGTAGGCTATTTTAGTTTTTAACTAAATAAACACATTTATTTGGAAAATGTATAATGTATTTTTGGTGTAATATTTTTAATAAATGGGCACTTAGCACCATTTGAATACAGTAATAAAAAAGCCATTACACAGCGTTGGCGGTAGTTCTGTGGCCCTGTGGGTTCTTGTCGGTTCATTGTAAACAGAGGTGGGAAAGAGGTTCAATCTTTTAATGATGTTTATAGATTTGCTTTTAATCAAAGGAGAAATCCAACAGAGCGCCCTCTGTGTCTGTCTGCGGTACTGCAGCTTTAGAACAGGTCAAATTAACGGCTGCTCTCTACTCTCAGCCAATCAGGAAGGAGAAAGAGTGGGACTCTACTCCAACACAGCATAGTTTTGGAAAAAAAAAAAAAAAAAAAAGGTTTATACAATTATTAATGCAATTCATATTTGATTCAATGAAGAATACCTGTCCTAACGTCTGAGGTAAAAGATTGAAAAAAAAAAAAAAAGTGATTTTGCATGGTCTATGTTTAAACACTCGTATATACTTTTGAAAACGAAAGTATAGGCTATAGGCTTAAGGTTTAGGCTTTGTATTGTATGTTCTGTTGGACAAAAGCAGTGGCATGTATTACAAATTCAACTGTCCTAATATTTATACTAAAATATGTTGATAGTTTCATATTATTAAGTTTTCAACATGGCATACTGTTTAATATTGGTAGCAATAGTGGAAAGTGGCATAGATGAGGGATGTATCTGTAGTGTGGGTAGTGTGCAATAAGGACAACCAGGCATTGAGCTCTAATGGTTTTTATTGCTTGAGAACTGCATCACCTACAGTAGAGGCCAGTCCAGAGAGGGGCTATAGAAGAAGAAAATCTCTATCAGCTGTATTTATTTTAACATGGAGTAAAAGAAACTGCGGCTTAAAGATCCTACAGTGTACGCACTCACAATGACCAGCAGCAACAAAAACTGTGTTTATACGAACCCAAAACACACGAGACAATGTAAAAATGCAGGCACGGTGATGTAGAGACAACAAAATAATCAACTCACACTTTGAAAACTTGTAGTGTACGACGAGCTTCTTAAACCCTGTAATGCTCTTATCTGTAGGCTACAATTATACAAATAAAAGCGATTTTTTTCTGCCTTATTCCCAATGCGTTTAGAGTTTAACATGTCAATACCTTTTACCAAAAAACAAAACAAAAAACAAAAACAAAAAAACACACACTCATTCTGTGTAGGATACTTGGCACCATAAAGGAGTAACAAAAATAGACAAAAAATAAAAACAAAAACAATTTAACCCAAGCCTATCTAAAATATCACATTCAAAGATCCATAATATAGGTAAATAAGTTAGAGTAAGAATAATAATGACATTATGTGAGAGTGCTATCATAAACATTATCTTATCATATACTTGCATGGTCTATGGCACTGCTTAAAACATTCTGGGACAGGCAAAAAAAAAAAAAAGAGACAACAACAACAAAAATATTGTGTTTCTTTCTCTCCCTTCGGCGCTCACTTCAGCATTTAAACATTTTGGTAAAGATTTATAAATTATCTCTTTAAAAAGTACAGTCATATAAAATGAAACCATGTGTCAGGCATGGCAGTGAGTTGGGCACGCAACAACTCGAAGAAAAAAAAAAATCAAAATATTTATAACCAGTCGAAATAAGCGTTTTTCAACTTGAAGGACCTTAAGGTTTGGTCGTAGAAGAGAAAACGGCACTAAAACCAGCAACAAGTCTATGTTATACTGTCAAATGTACAAATAAATCTAACAATATAGATATACAACTTTTTTTTTTGCATTGCACACATTGTCATTTTTTTCTTACATACTGTGTGGAAAGTAGCTCTATACACAGAAAAAAAAAAAAAACAACTAAAAATGGCGGCGGTGTCTAAAAGTAGTCGCACTGATTTCAATTAGAGTTTTGGCAAAGAGGCTACGGCATGGAACAAGTCATTCATTGGCCAGTCCTTATTTTTTTATATTTTTTTTTTCCTTTTTTTCTTTTGTGTCTGAATGAGTTTCCGGGGGAATGGGGTTGGCATGGTAATGGTGAGGTCAGCGATGTTGTTGTTGTTGTGTGTAAAAAGCCCAAGGCCCAAGTCGGGGGGGTGAAAATAGGAGTTGACCATTATTGAGAAGAGAAGAAGTGTGCAAAATGTGGTCAGGTTTGGGGTGGTTTTTGGGCTCGATGAAGTTGGTGTCCCCCGTCTGTGTTGTTTTTTTGTTTGTTTTTTTCACATAGGCGCTTCACGGAATATCTGCTCCCCCCTTTGGCAACACTTTCCTGGGGAGAAAAGTTCAGAAAAAGTCCTTAATACACAATGTTTAAGTGGGTTAGAGAGGTGTATTTTTGGAGAGAAGTGAAAAGTACAAGTGTGTTATTAGGAAATAAACAGAGCTTTTATTTCCTTTGGGTTAATCATGTGACCACCATTTGTAATCTTTAAAGGGACTGTTCAGTTTGAGTAAAGTGAGTTTATATAAAGGACTTGTGGATAGTTCAAGTAAAAGAACGCTGTCCACACACCAAAGCCACACTACTAAAAATGTTGTATTTTGTTGTATCTATAGTGTGCTTGTAAACTCTGGGCAGTTTCCACTATAGCTTGTTCACAAACTTTTGTATAAATATATGATAATTCTAACGTATTTAACTATATTTGTATTTTTATAATAAACCTTATCATGGCCTAAAATGATTAAAAATACTCCACTACATGTGCAGTACAGTGTTTCCTGCAGAAAATGTGTCAGTTAAGGTGGTAGCCAACTCTTAATGCCTCAAAATGTATTTCATTTGTGTACCCCACTTACAACTCCTAAAGCACACAGAAAGTTAATTTAACTTAAACACTGCATCATAAATGCATTCAAATTTGGTTTTGGAGAAATAAACACACTTTATGTACACTGTAAAAAAAAAAAGTTGCAAAAACTCAAAGCAACAGGATCCCTAAAAATGTTTGAGTTTGGGGGCCAACTCAAAATCTAAAGTTTTCAACAACTAATATTTTTTTGTTCACCTAAGTATTCATACAAAAACTTTAAATTTTAAGTTTTTCTTTCTATCATTATTTTTTTAACTCACCTTACAGCCAACTTACTATCCATTGTTTAGAAAAAGTATCATTCTTCTGTTAAATTTAGTGTATTTAGTTTTTATTATCAATAATTTTTCTGAACAATGGATAGTAAGTTGGCTGCAAGATGAGTTAAAAAAATGATAGTGAGTAAAATTTAAAGTTTTTAGACATATGAACGTCAAATTTGGTGAACAAAAAATATTAATTCTTGAAAACTTGAGATTTTAAGTTGGCCCCAAAACTCCAAAATCTTGAGTTTTTCAGTTTCCGCAACATTTTTTGTATATACTTCATATAGTCTATAGTGGATAGTAGGTGCTTATAGCCATCAAGTGCTGGGGGGAATGTTGCAGTATTATAAACGTCATAGTTGTGATTCAGACAAAATTGAGTCAAAATTGATCTTTTGAACTGTGAATTAAAAACAGGGCAAACCTTTTTTTCTCTAAAAGCATTTCATTAACGTTTAAAGTTGGACAGAGGGTGGATTGCTTATGTCACCAATAAAAAAAATCAAACAATTTTTATTTCTTATTCTGTGTTTCCAGCTGTACTTACTTGGGCATGATTTTAATTTCCATACCATTTCTCATTAGAGTAAAAAACAACTATATATTTAAAAAAAAAAAACTCCATAGAAAGTGACTTTACAAACTGAGCAGTTCTTTTAAATGGCATCACATTTGCACTGAGTCGTTCTAGTGGAGAAAATAAATCAAAGCAAATCAAGAGAGACGGGAGCAAGAATGGAAGAGTTAGAGTAAAAAAAATGAATATTTACCACGACATCACTGCACCACACAACACTTGTGCTTATTTGCATTAGGTTTACCTGCCCCCGCTGTTATTCGGAAGGACAGGAAGACGGGCTGGGGACAGAGGAGAGACATAGGACATAGTCATTGAGGAACACTGACTGTAGGTTACACTCACAGACCAGCGCCCCACTCATTTATGGAGCTTAGTGGATTACTAATTAACACTTTAGAATAACTCACAACTATTTAACAGCAATGAAGCATTAATAAATATGTCATTAACAATAATTTAATGAATAAACAGTTTAGAGATCCTGAATTATCACTGGTGTTTGGAATTTTGGACTGATTTACATGAGAACTGATTTACTTAAGAATTAAACAGTAATAACAATGTTTATAACTCAATAGTGTTTATACATGTTGAAGCAATGCTTTGTAAATAATCAATAAACTGGTTACTATTCCTGACTGATACTACAATAAACTAATTCTTAAGTAATGCGTAATAGTGTGAGTTATTCTAGTGTGTTACCGATTACTTATGCAGTTAATGCTTTATTAACCAAAGTAAAAGTTTGATTCAACATTAATTCAAGACTCTGGACTCACTGGTCCAAACTGGAAAAAAAAAAAAAAAAAGGAAAAATCCAAACTTACTGAAGACTAAACCAGGTCTAAACAAAGTGTAAACCAGAACAGGGTTGAACCAGGAGGTTTAGATTTTGAAGTAAATCATCCTCATTTAGTTTTTTCCTTTTGTTTTGTATTTGGTCATGACATAATTTAATTTCCAGTGTATTTTGACTGTAAATTTTGAAATTTAGATAAACTAGGTAATATATAGGGTAACCTCTGATCTCTCACTACAAGCTAAAGGTCAAAGTATTCTATCATTTATATAGGCTTTGTATTGTAACTGGGGAGAGGAGTTATAGTCACTTGAGAAACACAGACTGTATTAACTAAAACCCTTGTCCCAAACTGAGTGCCCTGCCTGAAAGGTTAAACTCACAGACCAGCACCCCACATTTTTGGAGCTCAGTGCTAACTACGGCGGAAATTTTTTTAAACATAAGCAGCAGTGATTTTAGCGCTGGTGTGTGTTAGCGGCCCGGATCGGTCAGTGTGCTAAGGGTCAAGTCGCAGGTACACTCCACAGTGAGTAATGATGAAAGAGCGAAACCTAAGGCGCCTCCGGGATTTGGGTTCTCCGTCTGACACTGGGAACTGACACTGGACCGACGGGTTACACAGCAAAGAGACAGGCGGCCATAGTGGTCAGCGCTATGACACAAGACTATGCCACTTGACTTTAAAAGCACTATCTGAAGCCATGCATTAAGTTATACTTCATAGTACAGTTTGTGCAGAATTGAAGCAATGTAGCATGTAACAACCAACCCAGTGATGCATCTATTAAAGGTGACAGAAATTGCAACTAGGAAAAAAATGATAGGTGCAGCTAAAAAAATTAGACTACCGTGTAAAAAGTGTTTATCATTAGTTCAATTCAAAAAGTGAAACATATATTTAAAAAAAATATATATTATTATTCATATTGCAGAGTTCATACACTTTTTTACCAAGAAATTTCAATGACTTTTCCAAAACCTTTGACTAAATTTCCAAGAGCTGAATGACTGAAATGACATAAATAGGATTCAAAATGTCCAGTGTTGTGCATTAGAAACTTTTTTCTGCTATTTTATTTGTTAAAATTGAAAATTAGTCAGTTGGGGGGAAAAAACTAACATTTGGGACTCTTCCCTCAGAAATATATTATTTAACCAATTTTACAGACTTTTAGCCTATACACCTGTGATTAAAATGATTATGCTTGGTAAGTAGGACTAGAATGCATTTTTAACAAGTAAATTAAGATATAAAGTAATCATATAGGCAGACTGGTGCAGGTTTAACTAGTAGTGGTTGAATGTTAACTGTTTAAATTTCCAAAACTTTTCCAAAACTTAACACCAAAATATAAAATTCCAAAACTTTTCCGGGGCCTGGAAATTGCCGTTTTAAAATTCCATGACCTTTCCAGGTTTTCCATGACTTTATAAACCCTGATATTATTCATATTCACATTCATATTATCTTATCACATTAGTCCATTATCTATTCACTTCAGTGTCACACTGGTGATGGTAAACAACCTCTCCGCCCACCACCAAACAAACAATCACACTAACACATTCATACAGGCAAGGTGGGTGAAGTGTCTTGCCCAAGGGCACAAAGACAGTATGCAATGCTGGTACTGGGGATCAAACCACCGACCTTCTGGTTAGGGGAAGAACATCTCTACCTAGTGAGCAATTGCAGCTGTCGTTTCCCTTTTTGAACTGAACTATTGAAAAATATTTACTTTTCAAAATATTCTATTTTTTTAGGTGCACCTGTGTGCTTATGTTTCTAGCTACTTGACAAAAATAAGGCAAAACAGGATTGGTAAAATCAAAATTGACCCTTCATTAGTCTTCTGACTGGTTACTGATCGACCAATCAGAGTATTTGCTGCTTTTAGCAACACATCAACCAATATGTCAAACTGTGCACTTAAGTGTATTGGATTACAACAGAAAACAAAGCTTTCAAATGGCAAATGTTATTTAAAATGGATAAAGGCTGAGTTTGGGAAAAAAATTTATTAATACTGAAGTTTTTTTCCCAAACCCATTTGAATAATGATAGATGACAGAGAATTATAATGCATCATGGATTATGGCTTTAACTATATCAAACTTTTTGGCACCAAAGCTTACAAATGGTCAGCAGGAAAAAAGCAAAAACAAGATCAGTTCATCTTTACAGTTACATGAAACATCTTGAAAACAGAAAACAATCCTTGATCTATTGTGTGTATGAGTTGTGGTGGTTACCTTGTGGTCCCCCATACAGACGTTGGGCCCAATGTTATCATACACTATTGACTTCTCTTCATTTTCAGGCTGGGGAAACAAACACAGGAAACATATTACAAAAAGTGCATTTACATATAGTAACTTAAGTGTCTTCTTCCTATTATTATTCATTCTTATTTTTATTTTGTGCTATATTCTTGTATAAGCACTCTGTGGACCTGCTAGATCAAATACTATATGTATTCACCACTTGCAAGGTTCTTTATTTGCTTTGATTATTTTTATTTACTTCTTTAATATTCTAAATACATACGTTGACTTGGTCAAAATTTCTAATAGTGAATGCTTCAAGTAAGTGATCCTATTGCATGCTGGACCTACAGTATGTTTGCAATGTTGTAATGATAGTGACACTAGGCAGATTTCTAGAATAGTGCTGCACAGTATAACACAAAATTATCATTATTGTGACATCAGCAAACGCAATATCAATATAGCAAGAAAGTATTGCAGTAACGCAATGGTCCTGAGAGAGCCAGAATAATTTTCTAATAGTGTTTCAGTCCTGGTTCTGCTCTGGGTTTAGACTCGGTATAGCCTTTTTTTCCCCCTGGTTTAGCCCTGGTTCAGACCTGGTTTAGACCTGGTTTAGACTCGGTATAGCCTTGTGTTTGTCCTGGTTTAGACCTGGTTTAGACCTGGTTTAGACCTGGTTTAGACCTGGTTTAGACCTGGTTTAGACCTGGTTTAGACTCGGTATAGCCTTGTGTTTGTCCTGGTTTAGACCTGGTTTAGACCTGGTTTAGACATGGTTTAGACTCGGTATAGCCTTGTGTTTGTCCTGGTTTAGACCTGGTTTAGACCTGGTTTAGACACGGTTTAGACATGGTTTAGCCTTGTTTTAGCCCTGGTTTAGTCCTGGTTTAGACATGGTTTAGACACGGTTTAGCCTTGTTTTAGACCTGGTTTAGCCCTGGGTTTGATCTGATTTAGCTCTGGTTTAGTTATGGTTTAGGCTTGGTATAGCCTTGTTTTTGTCCTGGTTTTAGACCTGATTTAGACCTGGTTCAGGTCTGGGTTTAGACTCAGTATAGCCTTTTTTTCCTGGTTTAGACCTGGTTTAGACATGGTTTATCCTTGTTTTAGCCCTGGTTTAGTCCTGGTTTAGACCTGGTTTAGTCCTGGTTTAGACCTGGTTTAGCCCTGGATTTGATCTGATTTAGCTCTGGTTTAGTTATGGTTTAGGCTTGGTATAGCCTTGTTTTTGTCCTGTTTTAGACCTGATTTAGACCTGGTTCAGGTCTGGGTTTAGACTCAGTATAGCCTTTTTTTCCTGGTTTAGACCTGGTTTAGACATGGTTTAGTCTTGTTTTAGACCTGGTGTAGTTCTGGTTTAGTTCTGGTTTAGACTTGGTATAGCCTTGTTTTTGTCCTGGTTTAGACCTGGTTTAGACATGGTTTAGACCTAGTTTAGCCTTGGGTTCGACCTGGTTTAGTCCTGGTTTAGGCCTGGTTTAGCCCTGGTTTAGACCTGGTTTAGTCCTGGTTTAGACCTGGTTTAGACCTGGTTTAGCCCTAGTTTAGACACCGTAAGAAAAGTGGTTGTTTGAATTCCCCACAACTTTATTTGAAACCAGTGCAGTGAAAATGAACCGAACTCGAGAGTCTCTACCAAGTCTCTCTGTGTCATCTCACACAACCACGTTTCAGAATCACAGAAGCCGTCCCCACTCCTGACATAGATCCGCAGACTGTGGGATAAATCACAGTCGTCTTGGTCGAACTAAAGACTTTTTGAACAGTCCCCCCACCCCCCCACCTCCACAGCGCACCGAGGTGGTCCACATCTCCCAATTCGCTGAGCTGCGTCCCGCCTCAGAAGAAAGAGACAGAGAGGCTGAGAATGAAGCAAATAGTCAAATCCAAATTAACTTCAGACCAATCCTTCGGGTCAGTTTTTTTCCGTACCTCAATCTACCTTTTACCGACTTCTACAAACGTGGGCCTCCAACCGAGATACATTCATCAAACGCGCAGTGGGTAATTCACAAAGGCAGTCGGAAAATGGTGGACTTTCGGGCTGCATAATCTTTAGACAGATAAACAAATTACCCGCAGGACAAGCGCTCGCTCGGCTAAACATTCATTATCGCCCAGTCTCGGGAGCCGGAGCCGCGCGATGCAACCGGCCGGGCAACCTTTGGCGTGTTAGGGCTCGGCAAGCAGAAAATAACATGATGGCGAGTTAACCGAGCGCGGCATGATCGATGACGCCACACGCCGAGGTGTTTACGGGGCCCGGGAATCTGTAACGTGCTCAGGGGAAAGCCAATCTGTGAAGGAACACACACGCGCACGGTTAGAGTCCCGCATTACAAGCAATTAGCCCGGTGCTTGTGGGATAGGAGAGCAAACAGGCAGCCAGCTGTGAGCGGATCGGGCAACTTCCGACACCGTTTAGAGGGAAAGATGCTGAGATATTCCTGATGAAATAAGGATTAAGTAGCGCTGTGTTTAAATGTCTATCGCTGGTACAGAGTGTGGAGTCAGTAACAGGGCTGTGCTGGTTAGTATTCTCTGCAACAAGTCAAGATTATACAGCATTATCCAGGATCTAATTTATGTCTATAGGCTATGTTTAAACAATTGTGCAGCAGGTGAAAAGTAGGAGCAGGTACAAAACTGGATTTCATTCTACGGTAAATGTATAGCTGTAGTTAGCACAGTAGGTTAGGATTTTTTGATAGTGTATGAGTTTATAAGGTAATACTGTTTTAAGTAAAAGGCCAAATACATCTCTAGCCATGCTTATCCAATACATATATACATGAAGAGCTTAACTGGACTTAATCCTCATAGCTCAATTACAATGTCTAACTGGACTGCAGTCTGAATTTGCATAAACAGGAGAGAATCAAACCTATGATTCCACAACCTGAGCATTTAGAGGCCCCTTGTTATGCTAAATATTTTTTGTTAAACTTTTAACCATATTATAATATTGTTTTCACCCAACATACCAGGAGTTGTATATGTTTCACTCACACATGTTTGAGTAATCCTGTATGCTGAGGCGCTGCCCTTCTCAAGAGCTGAAAATGCTCAGCTTCGCGGCTCTACGTAGACACGTGAAACCCCGCCTTCTCAAGGAAGCGCTCCTGCGTATTTCTAAAGCACATACACCGTCACCGGACTCATTCTTATTATTTTAGCGCTTAAAAAATGTGGTCACTACAAGGCAGTCAGCTCATATTGCTAATAGCTGTGCTAATTAGCCATTTTATCATGCTCTTTCTATCCCCACCTTTCAGTACAAGCACTCAGACACTCTCCTCTTATGTCCAAACTCAAATCCTCCCAACTTTATTCACGTGTGAACTTAAAAGGAAAAGATCAAGAGGCAGTAGAGGCAGTAGTGTCTGTAGAGGGCTTTAGTCAGAGGCAGAAGACGTTTTCAATACATATACATTATTTTAAGTTATAAAAATTAAGGTCTACATTTACTTCAAAAGCTTGAAAAAAGACTAACATGGGCCCTTTAGAAGAAAATAAATTATGTTGAAACTGAAGTGTTACTAAGCAAACCATGAATTTATCAGTAACACTGATGCAGCAAAGTCAGTTTCAAACATTTTCCTATCGCAACAACTCTTATCTAAAAGCATATAAACACATAATAAGCTACAGAAGACATGCCTTTTTCTATTTTGATTCTAGTTTTATGACATGAGACAACAAAACTGCCAACATACACCTCAGCAGAATAGTGACCTCCTAGTGTGGCAGTGCATCAAAAACAAATCCCAATGTTTTTTTTAATCTGAGTAAGATGTTTGCCTCTTAAAACCCCAGTTCAACAAAGGCAATAATTAATGCCTTACTTATAACGGCACTGGTTCATGTTGGTTAGCTCAGGATATAAAGCTAAATACACTACTGCTCTCTATTACTCTCTTATTAACACCAAAATGCAGTGCTAAAACGCCCTAAAGGTGGCAAAAAAGTTACAAATGACTAACTCAACCACCTCCCCGTGGTTAAAGGCCCTCCTCTGTGTCTTTAAACTGCAGTGAAATGTATTGGGGCTCGAGAAGAAAGCTGAGGAAGGGATTGCTCATTTGTCCCAAACAAAAGAAAGACAAACTTCCTGAGTGGGGTCCTGCTGGGGGCCCTTAGTCCACAATACACCTCCCCTCTCCCCTCACACATTTACACCAGAATGACTGCATGTAACTGAGCCTTATTGGGCAAATTAACTTTGTGTGTTATAAAATGAATGACTTCAGAAACAACTATGATGGTGATGAAGCAGTTAGCCAAGCCAAATTATCCTTGGCTTTGAGTTGTCGCACTACTTTAGAATTTATGGGTTGGTTGTATGTAAATGAGTATTCACAGTACATCATTCTGGTGTCTGAATCTGTACATTTTTTGTCTGCTGGTTGATGCATTAGAAGGTTCCTTGTTGGTGAAGTGGTGAGTGTGGCATATTTTCTTTAGGGCATAAACTCCAACCACAAGTTTATGCATAAACAAATGCAGAGGGTTGCATCAGGAAAATGCAAGACTAAATATGCAAACTGCTAGACGAGTTGCTGGAGGGAGCTGCTTCAAAAGAAACTGTTTGGTTGTGAAATTGCTCAAAAACTTGTACCTTAGTTAACTTTTGTACCCTGATTTTAAAAAGTTAGGCCTACATTGTTGCTGTTAAATGACAAAAGTGCCCTAACACAAATGTTTCAGATATACAATTTTTATTATGTTTTTGGCAAGGGCACTTAACAGTAACAATGTAACTTTTAGTGAAAATGTGACCCTGCAAAAAATATATATAAAAATAATAAAAATAAATAAATAAATAAAATCAACCATTCAAATCAATGTTGTTGCCAATTTCCAAATTCACCCCTAGAAAAATACATGTTGCATTAAGAATATTGAAAATGTAAAATTTTTTTGAGTTTATTCCCTTAAACATTACAGATGCCAAAGCATACACTGGCATATAAAGGGTTACAATTCTGAAACTAATTAAATATTTGGTATTTTTGAGTAAAAGATTTATGCAAAAAAAAAAAAAAAAAAAGTTAAGATATATAATTTTTATGACATTTTTGGAGAACTTGAGACATTTATCCTTATAGGGGATAATAGTTTAAAAATGTCATTACTTTAAACACAACTTGTATGAATCCTTCCTTGCTTTTTGCTTTTCTTTTTTGGGGTCTGCCCTCTAGTGTGCAGGAATTCACATATTGATTTGGGATAGGTTTTTACGCAGGATGCCCTTTCCTGAAGCAACACTGTCCATTTACCTGGGCTTAGGACAGGTACCAAAAAAAAAAACATGGCTGGTGACTTATTGCATTTTAGACACAACTTGTGCAGATTAAACTATCTTTGTTTTGCAAAAGTACAAAAGTACAACAAATGCCTGTTCAACTTTCTGGCCTGATTTGACATATTTGAAGTACACAGACATTGGCACAGCCCTGAGTACAGCACAGACAAAGGGAGATGTGGCAGATTGGCTGAAGTTTACAGTGCTGTGTGGGATTTGAAGCAGAGTGGGGGGCTCTCAGGGTTCGACAGATCTCCGGCTTAATGAAGAAATGGGCCCGCTCTAACTCTATAAGGGCCCGCATGTATAAACTGTTGGAGTGGACCTGATGGCTTAACTCTGTAAACAAATATTCAGATTTCACCTCATCCTCCATCTGTGCTCTGACAGATGGCACCGAGCAATGACAGAAGAAGACTTGAGGTTATGGAAAGAAAGACCGATCAGGCATAACATTATGACCACAGGCCTAATATGCAACAATGCAACTAATATGCATTGCGTATTCTGACACCTATCTGAAATAGGATTAACTTTTTCAACAATTTGAAGACATAATCTGTGTTATTCACTTCACCTGTCAGTGGTCATAATGTTATGCCTGATCGGTGCATTTGAATGGTGAATGTGTGTTGTATGTTATAATAGGTTTTGATTGGACTCACCTTTAAAACCAGGTCTCTTGCGGAGGGAGACATGAGGATTCGGTCGCACCAGGCGGGGCATCTGGTGTTCATGTACTGCTTGCCCTGGCTGCTGTCTTCACTGTACGGATAACTGCAGGGATCAGAGACCAGCAAACATGAGTTCAAGTCAAATATATTTACTTATGACCAGAGTAATCTTGGGGCGCTTGACCAGATAACCTGACAAATCCGTTGTTTGGTACGTACTTGGCAGCAGTCAAAAAGACACAAGGATATAGCATCATTTCAATGTACGTTATGTATGACTTTAGCAATGTGGTGGATATGTCAATTCATTTAAATCAAGAGGGTCAGTGTATTTTCTCTGTTTAATTAGTTCAACAAAACATCCAGGCAACTGTTGTTTTTGGAAATTATTGGTGTACTATAAACCCCCTACTCCAGCCAAACGGGGTTCCAAGTAAGTGTACCTTTGTGCCAGTACCAAGCCAAAATAAATGGACATAGTTGCATCAGGAAGGGCATCTGGCAGAAAAAAACAGATGCCAGACTTCATTTGTGTGGCTAAGGTGACCTCTAAAGAGAACAGCCAAAAGAAATACATTATATTGGTGTACCACGTATAAACCATAACGCAACTGTGTCAATGAGTAATGGTCAACTGTGAACTAAACTTGGCATAAACTTACAGTTGAAACTAGAAGCCACATACACTGTATAAAAAGACAGAACCATTTTTTTACCCAACATATGACATTAAATTAGACTACACTTCTTATGTTCTAGGTCAGTAAGAATTTCCATAATTATTTATATTTAGTAAATACCAGAATAATGAGAGATGTATTTATTTATTTATTTTTGAGATTTTTTTAATTATTTTTGTCAGTCAGAAGTATAGTAACTCTAAAATCAGTAAAATTGATTGAATGAATTTGATGTCCATACCAAACCATTTAACATAAGGGGCATTTTCACTGGATGGTACAGCAGCTTATCACAAGGACCATTTAAAATATAATTTTCCTTTTATCACTGTTCTTTTGCTTGAATGAGAATTATCTTTCAACCAATCAACTCGCAGCAGTGTGTAGCTTCACCTTTTCCAAAGCAATCACAGAGATGGCCCCCCCTTCACCTCGCGGTCCCAAAAGTAGCACAGTTTAATATGTTTTCTGGGGATGCTTCGGACAACTCTAAGAAGTGGAAACACCTCCAAAACAAACCTGTGCCGTAACACCCCAGTGGAAATCCTAAAGCTTGTTTAAATTCTTTTGGCATATACATACATTTGACTCCTGTTTTGGCACCATTGGAAACTCTATTCAATTTGACTTAGATTAAAAAAAAAACAAAAAAAAACTCAGTCAACCATTTAGAATAGGATGTCTCACAACTTAGGAGCTGGTAAAAAATATATATAGATGACAATAGCACAGTTTTATAGATTTAGATTTATGAGACAAGAACACAAAGATTTTCTAATTAAACTAAAATGATGGCACTGTAAAAGGCAGTAGGGGAAAGCCATAAACAGTTAATGAACAGGACAAAGGGGGAAGAATAACCAGACGTCTTTATGTGTTAAATCTATGAGACGGAGATCCCTGTGTTTTCCCCAGAAACAGGAGGTCCATTAGTACGACCAATCATCTGAGTAATCTCTCATTCAACACACTCCGATGGCTCAATCAGCACCGCGCCTCTCTGCCAACTGTACACAGGCTGCCAGCCCGATCGGGACACAGGGAGGAATAAAGGGCTCCAGCCGGTCGAACTTATTCCTGCCTATACCTGCGGTGCCATCAAAAACACATTATCTACAGCAAAGATCCTATCAGGGAACAATGGCACACTTTTAAGCACTAAGGCATGGAGCAGATCGAGATTTACATTGTTGAGAATTCAATTTGGACCCGGCGGATCGTCAAACGGCGCACCACCAATCCAATTTGTTTGTCGGTGCTCCCCGGGACGTAACATAGCACAGGCTTACACACTGTAAAACCAATCCAATTTGCTCCTTCAGTGCGGCTCCTGCTAAGTGTAGCAGAACACACAGCCGCTCCGATACAGCACTGATGCACTAATGAGGAAATAAAGACAGGGAGCGATTACGATTCATCACAAGGAGGATAATTGGAGTTTGTGTGATGGCAGTTAATGAACATTTGGTTTGTAATGTTTTATTATGGGCTTTATGTTGCAGAAAGATACCAGGTAACACTGTAGAATACCTCAACACTATTAAGCCTTAGTTAACAATCAGTAAATTGATTATTTAATTGCCTGTATGAATGTGTTAGTGTGATTGTTGGTAGTCGGAAGAGCCGTTGGCACAGAATGGCTGCCACATCTGTGTCAGTCTGCCCCAGAGCAGCTCTTGCTGGTAGGTTACCACTACCAAGTGTAAATGAGTATTATTATTATTATTATTATTATTATTATATACATTGTTTTATACATTGTTAATTTTAATTCATAAGTACTACTCTCAGGTAAATAAATGCATGCAAAAAACATCGGTGTTAATTCAATAAATAAAATGGAATATTCATTACATTTATTTAAGTTATTTTTCTTATTTTATTACTGCTTAATAGTGGTGAGCTATTCTAAAATGTTACCAGCTAAGGCAAACCTTGTTTAAAGTTAAGTATGTACAAGTCTGTTTCCATTAGCAAACAGAGAATGACCATAACCATAACCATAACAAGCATTTGCCATTGTTGGATGGAATAAAGCTCTTGCTATAAAAAAAAAAAAATAAAAAAAAAACTGCATTCAGGAACCTCCAGCACCTCATCTTAAAAATGTAGCTGAGTTATTTCAAAGTACTCAACAAAACAATGAAATGGAGCAGCTAATGAATCGTGTTAAATTAACCCACACAGGCATCAGAACATGAACTTTCCTATTTGTTTGGGTTTATATAAAGACAAGTTCCCCCAGTGGAGTGAGAACTCTGGTTTAGCATACATTTGACGCTGCAAGCAAGAAAGAAAAAAAAAAAAAAAAAAAAAAAGCGGGTAAAGTAAACATGTTACTGCTTTTCTCAACAGCTATGTCGCTGTCATGGATACTGACAGCAAATTTTCAGATGTCAGTAGCAGTAACAACCCATGTCATCTATACATACAAAGAAACCAGAGCAGATACAAGTTATCTGTAATAAAATTGAGTGACACAGGGAAAAAGTACTGAACCCACAAAGATGTGTCAATAAAGACATTAGATTGTCTGATGAGTTGGTGAGAGCAGCTTGGGTTGACTGACATACTGCTACAGATGGAAAGCAGTCCCAGTGTGACACAAGAAAACTTGAGATTAATTGTTTTGGCATCAAGTTGCTGCAAATCTTTTTTTTTTTTTTAACATCAGAACATTTCCCACAGTTTCTTGCAATGTCCTGTCCTGTGTGTAGCAGTGTATAGCTGGAAGACAGGGTGAGAGTCCGGCTCATGCAGCCCCCCCCCTCTGAGCCCCCCACCCCCCCACCAGGTGAACAAACTGACCTGCTGTGGGCTACTTAGTGAAGTGCCCTGCCTCCAATTAGCATTAATAGCCTTTAAACCATGGGGGAAATGCATGGCTGTTTTGGTATGCTAATCAAAGGGCTAAAGGGAGTGATCCGGGATAAAAGACGGGCTGAAGAATGGGATGAGTGAAGCGGAGATACACGGGCAGCAGAAGCTATGGGGATAAGGACAGGATCAGGCTGAAAGAGGGTGGAAAAGAGCAGGGGTCTTCAAAGGGGATTGTGAGGCATTTCGACTTCAGGGTGGCCTCAATACGGCTGCTTCCTGAGGGACGGACCGCAACCCTAAATGCTCAACAATGCTCCTATCAGCTGCTCTTATGGCTTTATTGACTAACACAAGCACTCGGGCCATTTCAGTGTTAAAGAGATTGAGAGAAAATCAAGTTTTGCTCCCCGACAATGAACTGATAACAAACCTCCTCCAGTCCACTTCAGTCACTTCCGATGAGATTAAAAATAGCCCACAGTGGCCATTAAAGGGTCATTGAGCCACAGGTTGTTCCCCTTTCTGTTTTACCGCACCCTCCATTGGCCACAATATAGATAACAGGAGACTTAATGCAACAGCAAACAGTGGAGCTGCACGTCGGGGCTGGAGTGATTAATGTGTCTGATTAGCGTTGTACAAACTTATCGTTGAAGGTAACCGTCGGGGAGGGTGTGTGGACCACAGGCTGTATAGGCTCATATCAGAGACTTGCTGGCAGAAATAAGAGTAATTACTCTAATTAATGTCTCAAACTGATAAGTCCACAACAGGGGACCCACACAGGAGGACTGGCCCTGAATGTATATAGACAGATATATAAGTAGGTGCAGACAGTTAGAATCAGGTCGAGAAAACCAAATAATTGCTATAGTCTGAATATAACAAGAGTTTTAAACTGCATGTAAACCCGGGACTATTGTTGCATGTATACAGTGCACTCTGACTGACCTAGGAGAGGCATTCAACAGCACTCAGCACTAAATAGGCAGAACAACATTAGTCCAGTGTTAGAGACATACTCGCTCATTTTTAGACCAGTAAAGACACATTATGGGCCACCGGCGAACTTCAATCTATCAATCAATTAATCAAAGTTTATTTCTATAGCACTTTACAATAACACAAAGAAGACCAAAGTGATTTACATCAAAAACATGATAAAATTACAAGGGTTTAATCAAATACTATAAAGTGCATAAACCAGTAAAACACAACACAAAGGAACAGAATGAATCACAGACTTAAAACCTAGGGGTTAAAAGCCAGTCTAAACAAGTGAGTCTTTAACCTGGACTTAAACAGGGACAGCTCAGTGATCACACTCAGATCAAGTGTCAGCGTGTTCCACAATTTTGGAGCGGCAACAGCAAATGAACGATCGCCCCACTGTTTGTACCGGGACCTGGGGACATCCCAAAACCATCTGAACAGACGACCGGAGAGCTCTGCTGGGGCGGTGGATGGTTAAAATCTCTGATAAATAGGGAGGGACAAGACCATTAAGAGCTTTAAAAACAAAAATTTAAATTTTTAAATCAATGTAACAGCGGAGCAGGAGCCAGTGGAGAGAAGAGAGAACCAGAGTGATGTCCGGATGAGTTGGTTAAAAGTCAGGGCAGCTGCATGTTGCACCAATTGCAAACAATGGAGTGATGACAGTGTGAAACCAAAATATAGTGCATAGCAAGAGGCAGCATGTACAAAGAAAACAGGACCGGACCAAGAACAGATCCTTGTGGTACCCCAGAGGACAGGAAGGCAGGTGAAGATAAACAGTCATCAACCATAACAACAAAGGTCCTGTTGGTCAGGTATGAACTTGTTTTTTATTGTTCTTGGTCTCTGGTTTGCATTAGATTGAGACAAAAGTGCTTTGCTTGATTAATATGCAATTTATTCTTTCTTCTTTAGTGTACTGTATATTTAGTGATTGAAATGTAAGTACAAGCATTGGGCCTAGACCCAAACTATAGACAAACCTTCCAACTCAGTATTAAGAAGTATTTGCATATTCTTAATACAAATTCACTTTTTACAACATATAATAGTCCAGAAAACCAGTTTGTCCATTAAAAGAACAGGTTGTGAAAAAACATGTCTGTCAGATCATGAAGTTGTGTTATTTAGTCTAACGAAGTAAATTATATAGTGTATGTGTTACTCATGACAGAGACAATATGAGCTTCCAGTCACACTTAAAGTGTTGTTGTGTGTTTAATGGTTGACTCTGAACTCGTACATTACTCACAGGTGTCTTATCACTTGCTTAAGGCACAGACAATGTGTCATTCAGCCTCACCTCAAATGCAGACCGGAAGAAAGAAAGAACAAAAGAAAGAAAAATATTACTAAAAAAAAAGTCTATGGGCTTTGGCATATCAAATGGTGTGGTCATTCCATCAAAAAAGCACCCATTCTTCTACATGGACTGTAACATGTCTGTGGAGATTCAAAGTCATCCAGGTTGAAAAATAAGTAATTTCCAACTCAACACTTCAGGACTTACTTGTTTACACAGATGATTATACAATATTCACTGAGGTGTCATTCAAATTGCATTTTTTAAAAATAAGATAAGAAAGCCTTTATTTGTCCCACAGTGGAGAAACTTTCACAACAGTACATTTAAAAGCAGTATCAAACAGTCACTACATTTACTTGCTGTATGTTCATAGTCTGTCTTCAGTCCGACTTCTCTGAACTGCACAAACCACCTTAATGTCAGTCTACATGCAGAGCAGAGAGCCGAACTACTGAAGTCACAACGTGCATTCAAGTGTCTGGAGATTTATTTTAAGTTTGTAGTGCTAAATGGTAATAACTGTAGCTAACTTGATATGTACAATACATAATAATTATAAACGGTAACAATTTGACTTAACCAAATGAAATGCAACAAAGTCCAAAAAATGCATAAACTTATAAATTACAAGAACATAAATAAACACAATGGACCAAAGCATTAAAAAAAACTAGCAAGCCAGCCGTAGAGGGACCCATAATACATATATCTTTACTGAATGGCTCTAAACACTAGGCTGGTAAATGCCTCTCCTAGCTTTGTTGAAATACTGTGTATACACACAGCAGTAGTCTGACAATAAATAATGCTACTAATAATAATGTTAATTAGTCTAATACAGCCCTTTTCGCTTTACAGTTCAGTCCATTACATATTCCCTCCTCAGTCACCACAGTGGTGGTGCTTCTACTGTAGCCACAACTGCCCTGGGGGAGACTGATACAAGTGTGGCTGCCCACGGCCTGTCCGACCACCAAACACACAATCACACAACATATTCATACAGGCAAAGTGGGTGAAGTGTCTTGCTCAACAACACAATGGCAGTATGCTAATGCCAGTAGCGGGGATCAAACCCAACTTTTGGGTTAGTGGGCGAATGCCTCTATTGACTGAGCTACTGCCGTCCCTTGAAAAATCGCATTCTCCAGGTGCTCTACTCAAACTAAGAGAAGTTGAAACGACTACCCCCCAGTTGCCAGTGTCAGTTCCAAGCCCAGATAAATGGAGAGGGTTAAATCAGGAAGGGCACCTGGCTTCAATACCACTGGTAAATCAGAAGGCAGGTGATTTTCTGTAGCAACACCGGAAGAGAAGGGCCGAAACCAAAGGATAAAGGAAAACTGTTGCATTCTTACTTTGTAGCTGCCCACTATTCTTTAACAACACCCAATGATAACTGTTTATATGCAAAACAGTACTGGCTATTTCACAACAAAAATACGTGATGTAGGCGGCTGGTCCAGACTTCCTCGTCACATATTCTCCTATCTCACATCTTAGACTATTACCTTGTTTCACTAAATGACAGATCAGTGACAGGCCAAACAGTGGGCCATTCAGGTGCTCAGTATTTAATGAGGGCCATATAAACTGGTGAGTACAGGCAGGGCAGGAAGCCACAGATAAGAGCTGCACTATCAGGGATGAGAGGTCAAGGGTGCAACCCAGCATGAGGCGATGTCAGACTGGGATAGGCCTGAAACTACTTCTTTGGAATAAGGGCTACATAATTATGTACACAAAACATGAAATATGTGAAATATGTGTTTTTCACAATATTATGACCTGCAATATTTAAGTATTTTGTAATAATAAAAGTAATAAAAGTACTGGAATGAAACTAGATAGCTAGGACAAATGGAAAAAATGAAAAATAAATTGAGTCATTATTATTATCTTCTTTTTTTTTTTTTGGGGGGGGGGGGGGGGGGGGGGGGGTGTAGATTACGCTTGCCTTGCTATCAGAAAGTATGGGTTGTAGTATTAGCAGTCGTACTACTAGTAACAGTAGCAGAAAAAGAACAATAGTAGTAGTAAAAGCAGCAGTAGTAACAGTAGTAGTATTAGCAGTTATAGTAATAGTAGCAGTAGCTAAGAGATTAGTGCAATGACAGTACTAGTAGTATTAATATTAGTAGAATAGTAATTAGTAGAATTATAAGTAGTATAGCTATATTAATGCATGACTAAAAAAATTTGTATTACTTGTATTAGAAGTAGTAGCAGCAGTACTAGTGTAGTAGTAGTAGTAATAGCAGCACTAGTGTAGTAGTCGTAGTAGTAGTAGTAACAACAGTACTAGTGTAGTAGTAGCGCTTTTAATAATTTTGAATTTCTTTACTTATACCTTTACTTGAGTTGTAGTAGTAGCAGCAGTCGTAATACTAATAGCAGTAGCAGCAGCAGCAGCAATAGTAGCTTTAGTAGCAGTAGTAACGGTAGTAGTATTAGCAGTAATAGTGGCAATGGCAGTACAACAATAGTAGCAGTTACAGTTGTACTAGAAATAGTAGCTGTACCAATACTATTAATATTTGTAGTATTAGAGGTTGAAGCAGCTGTACAAGTAGTAGTAGCATTTTTTTTTTTTTTTTTTCTTTTTGCTATATGGTTATTGTGTTTGTCAATATCACAAAAATTCAACTTAAATTCAATACATTTTGACCCTCACTGCCTGTTCTGCCATGTTTATCTGCTGTTATCAGGGGAGGCTTGGAAAACACAACAGCCCAGTACACAGATCCACAAAGATCGGCCAAACGCTATCAATAACATGAATGTTTGCTTCTGTTTGTAAAGCTGGGAGGCTCACAGGCACAACATTGGCCCGGCGCAGTTCAAACACCGCGAAATGCCATCAGCCACCACTGCTTCTCCCGCGACATGTTCGACGTTTAGCTCCCTCTAAATGAAGACAACCCACACACAGATGTCGTCCATTTAATCCTGTGTGTGAGGAAGAGAGTCCCAAACAAAGCCAGGCTCAGTGACACATGATGGCACTATCTGCAGCCATTATCAGCACAATGGGCCCTCATCATTTCACAGGCTGCAGTTCAAGTGATGGATGCGCGTAATGCTGCGGAGACAATGCTGCCGTTCAAGCCTGTACAGTGGATACAGCTGTAAGGACAACCAAGGGCTCACACTTACACACTGACAATGGGGAAGAGCCTGGGCTGTAGGGCTTTTTAAGAAGACATAGTGAAATGATGAACATAGAAAAGGTTACGCTCATAGAAGCTCAATGGACTAAACTGAAAGACTGGTCAGAAAGCATGCCAGACCACTTCAGCTGTTCATTTAGAGAAGTGAAAAAAAAACTTGGTAACAATGAAATCTGTACATTTGTGGGGAAAAAAATACCTTAATACATCATTATGTTGTTTTTATTGTCAATCTCCTATTGGTCACTTATCAACACTCAATTAATCGCTGTTGCTAACAGGCTAATTCATCACCATCTATGCAATGAAACAGCCCAAAAACATAAGGAAACAAAAGAGAGTTAAAGAAAAGCGTCTCTAAATCATTCATGCTTAGTAACTGAGTCCAGGATTCCAGCTTGTCTTCCTGGGGTCCATATTTGAAAATAGAAGTGAATGATTACATATATGTTGTTTTTGATCCATAAGATATACTAACTGGCTTCTTTATTACTGTAAGTTGAAAAGGTCAGCGTTTGTGATGTGTGAGCAGCAGTCACTAGTGATGCTAATGGCCAGAGAAGAGCTTCATGAAGTTTTGTAGCTGAGTGGTCCACTACTGCAAACCTGACAGCTAAACTTTAAGGCTTTCCTAAACTCAACTATTTACCTTTTTCACAAACCAACAGTCCAAATAATTAGAACCATAACATACTGATACTCATTCAAATGTTACTTACTTAATCTGTGCAATCTAATGTAAACTAACGTTAGCAATTTTACACGGCTTATTTAAGAGCAATTTATTCATGATTACAACGTGACAGAAAGTATATATAGTGTATATAAATAGCGTCTGTAACTGGTTTCATTCAAATGTGTTGTGTACAGTTTAAAGAGCTGTCGCACTCCCACTGTTCTCCTCCAAAACTTGCAAATAATTCTGGCCTATATCAACCATCTAGTGACAAGAGGTTGACTGATATGTTTTTTTTTTAATGGCTGATGCCAATATCGTTTTTTTTTTTTTTTTTTATTCAGCGCAGCCAATGACCATAAACACTGCCGATTTTCTGGATCGATGTGTAGATTTGATTAATTTTAATAAAGAAATTGGATTTTTTAAAATGAGCAATCTTTTTATTGCCATTTTGAGCTTTTCAGGCCTAGATAAAGCAATTTTGGATGTTTCTTATGAACTGCAGTGTAAGATGCCCAAACTGCTAAAAGATGGTTGGGGAAAATAGAAATGCAAAAATTGATATATCGGTCAACCTTTACTAGAGACCACTGATGTCCACTAGTTTTTACAATGCATTGTGGTAAACTTTGAGTGCACTACTTTTCATTCATGGGACATTCAGACACCACTACTACATGGCCTGACCATGATACAATGCACTATAGTGACTAGGGATGATATATGGACAGCCAGGAAGACATAAAATGGTAAAAAGTAATTTGTCACACCTGATGACATTAATAGCACTGTCACTTATAGGTTAAACAGAAAAAAACTACATGAATTTGGCTCCTATGAGCTTAATAAATAATCTATTGCAAATAAGAAAGTGGTAAACTTATCCCTTTGACTAAATAAGCAACCTTTTCTGTATAAAAAAGTATTAAAGCCTGGTTTATGGCACTAACCAAACATTATCTAAGAGGACATCATTGTGTGTCCTGATGGAGTCACGCGCTGCAGCTTGATGGTTGGTACTTGGTGCAGTGAACAACAGGCCTCCTTCATATGGACACAGCTATAGCTTCTCCATACAGATGACATCACGGTCCCCTGTATGTGAGCTGCAGTATTCAGTGAACAGTGGATACAGCCGAGCCATCTGTGAACACTTCCTATGAGCTCAAGACGGACTTCAGGGAATTCTCCACAGCACTCATTATTCACTTTCACTCTGTAGCAGCCTCTACAACAGGGGATTTTCATAGTGGATAGTTCTGTGTTATGAGACTAAAGATACCTTACTTGGCATTACAGACAGTGATTTTTTCTTCTTCAAAGGCCAGTAAAGCCATGTAATGTTATCCATGTTAACATGTTAGCCATATATAGATTTTACTACAGTTGTATCATTTACTGCTGTGGTTCTCAAAATGTGGAGTAATGTTGAGTATTGCTGGTGGCATGGGCTTCCTCTGGTGGTAAGCAGTAGTGTTTTGCAATTGAAGTCGTGATTATGTATATTCAGAAACAGTTTTATTCCTGTTTTAGCCCTGCTCTGGTAGGGAATTCAGTGTGAAATCGACATAACTGCTAAGTCCTGATTTTGACCTTGTTTAGATCTGGTTTAACTCATAGACTTGGATTAGTCCTGGTTTAGTCCAGGGTTAGATTTGGGTTAGTGAAGACTAAGGGTCATTTTTGTTCATTACTTGGTACTTGGCAAGTGTGGGAAAAATCAATATGTATCGCATATTGTATTTTATTTGGCAATACTGTATCGATATCAAAAACTTCAGTATGAATATTTTCAGTTTCTTTTACTGAAAAATAACAGGATTAAACACTGTTAGCTCTCAATTTTTTTTTACATTTTATAAAAAAAAATTCTCACATTATTTTCACTGTGCAAATGCAACTTGTTTGTGAAATACAGTTACAGTATTCACAGTTTTGATTGTTAAATAAAATGTATTTCATAAAGTTATGTGCGTTGGTGATGTACTAGTACACAGATGAGGTTTTTCAAAATCATATTATTAAAAAAAAGGCAGTACATCGCCAACAACTATAACAGTGTATCAATATATTGATGCGATAGATGTATATTGATAAATCTTGATACAAATTGTCACAAATCACCATGTTTTTGCCAATACACAGCCCTATTTGGAAAACCCTATATTTTGGGTATAAAAAGTTTTAGAACCTGATTATATTATAATTACTTTAACTTGTTCCATTCTCATTGCAGTAGTGTTTTCCAACGTAGAGTAGCAAGCATGCCATTTAAACACACAGTTGTGTAGTGACTCAGGTTGCCATCTTGCTTGCATGTCTAAATGGGTCAGAAAGAAACTATCTGTGGTACAAGGTAACCCTTTAATCTGTGTATAAATGGTGTGATTATGAACAACTTGGAGAAACTGTCCAGTTGACAAAAGAATGTTGTAGTAAAAAAGCAAAATCACCTAAGCTCTTTCACAAACACTGTGAATGTAGAATGGTTGAACTACGGAGGATGGAAATTGTAAAGCGTCATGCCAAAGATGATCTCAGTATGTTTCACTGCTCGTGTTTACAGGTTTGTGAGTCCTCCTGACCCCTGG
The DNA here is from genome assembly GCA_020698575.1 of Bostrychus sinensis. NCBI lineage: Eukaryota > Metazoa > Chordata > Actinopteri > Gobiiformes > Eleotridae > Bostrychus > Bostrychus sinensis. Next base: position 27,221,837 of record CM036254.1, on the reverse strand, counting down.
ACCACACTCTGCTGCTCGACCTTTTACACGTCTAGACTGGACAAATACAGAGACACAAGCAACTGGAGCCACACTTTAACTACAAGACTTTTCCATCAAGATGTACTGCACTGCTTTGGTGTTTTAAGATTTTTTAATGCATAAAACGTTTTGGTCTGGTATGGAATGACAAGAAAAGAAGCATAGGCAGATATTTTTCTCTATGTTGTTTGAACAATACTTGACTTGCAAATAGTCTCATGAGACATCTGAAAATCAAAACATTGCTTAAAACTGATTCTAAAGGAATGGGTCAGGACACAAAAGCGGGTTGTGTGGAGGTTGAACATAGTTTCAATATTCTGTGTATTTGAAGCCTAAATATAGATTTAATAACATCATAAAGTGATAAATCAGATTTTAAAATACATTAAATGATGGAATAGTTTAGAAAAACAAGTGGGCTAGAATAACTATATTCTTGAAAACAAATGCACTGTTGCCCATACACTTGGAATAATTTTGTTTCCAGACACATTCCCCTATTTTTTGCCTACAATAGATACTGATGCCCAGGTAAAACATATTCATGCTTAACAATAGGTTGTCATTTCCTGAAAAAAGAGACTAATATTTAATTCCAACTTTCGAAATAAATAGAGAAACATGACCTGAACTATGACAGCATTTACTTTCCACTTCAACTTTTCAAACAGACGCCACTAAACCGCAGTCTTTTGGCCCACCTCAGCTCCCATACCCCCCCATCCCCCCACCCCCCGCTTTAAAAATCAGTCAAATCACAATTGATGGACTTGTCCCGCAGCTGCAATGTCACTCAAAATCCTGCTCAAAGCCCATTCGCTCTAACCAGGTTACTCCCAGAATGCATTCTTCCACTGCTCTCTCATTGTCCACTGCTTTTCCTCCAGCAGGACCGGGGCCCGATTCAATTTTTGCATCGATCTCGTGCAAAAAAGGCCCAAGAAATCAGATCAGAGGAGTACTAAAAGCTTTGGTCTAAATCAATCAAAATACATGAATAAGATACTGGGGCTTTAGTATGTTTTAGGGGGCATTACTGTAGTTACGCCATTTCAAATATGAAATCAAAACAACCATAATGTAGGCTAAAACCTATTATTTTCAGTCAGATGGTTGCACTGCAGGTTGAGCAGAGATAAAGACCTAATGGCTGGTTGCATTAAACATGATGGAAAAACTGTGTCCAAACAAATAAATGATAGATTTCTGTTGAAAACACTCATCTGCGTTTACTGTCTATGACGTCGTACTGCGGCCTATCGGCGAACAGCAGCCAACTGGCTCCAAGTCCGACTGTGACAAGGCCCGGGCAAATTCCTCACATCGGTGCTCAGGCACTTAGACTTGTCACGGCCAACTTTGACAGATGACTATTTGAAAGTGAAGAGATATCTGTTTCACTGCAGCCCAAGCAGCTCCTGGAAGAATTCATGTGAAGAACAGCAGTCTTGGTCTGAACTATGATCCAAAATTTGATATGGGCTGGACATAGATCAAAATGGGTGCATTCATTTGGCTGTGTGAATAACCAGTGATACACAGTGTTAAATTGTTGTTACACCAACCATTTATTTCTGACTGTGGAAAGAACATAGGTCTTAACTCAACAGCATCATGTCATCCGGGTCTGAACTGTTTTCTATTATACACCGGCAATGTTTTTTGAGCGGCTTGGCAATAATCTACAGAGCTACAGCCAGGGAAACACAGAAAATAGGCACCAAGTGTCAAAATAAACATCCGCTACACCAGGGGTCTGCAACATTTCGGGTCCAAAGAGCCAATTGTTGTTGTTACTAAATTTGTATATGTTAAGAGCCACAAACAATTTTGATCTTTGTTGGATTAATTATTACAAACTAATGGAGAACTATGTTAAATACTTAATTGAGTCGTATTTTAATAGGCCATTTAACAGCAGAGTAAAATACTGGCGCTACGCATTTTCAGAGAACTGAGAGTTACATTTAGTAAATATTTCTTGGTGCTGTTTATTTAACTCATGTGTTGCGCACTTCTAAGCAGTGCAACCATGTGGCCAATTTAGGCTAAAACAGTGTATTTTTATAAGTCCATCGCCAACTCCGGAAAACGGGGAATGTTTTATTTTGACAGGATGATGCAGATGCAGATTTTTTGAAAGATGTGCACTTGGCTACTTATTCATCCCTTGACCTTACATAATCAGATGGCAGATGGCAGGGAGCTGCAAGAGAGGGGCAAAGAGCCGCATGTGGCTCCAGAACCACAGTTTGTTTCACAAATCTGCGCTACACTATCAAAATGTTGGGAAGAAATGATATTAATGAAATAATAACAAAAAAAGGCCACAAAAGAGCACAATGTAATAGTGTACTTTTGTATATTTGTGTATGTTGAATGTTGGGTGCACTTGGGTGGTGTATGGTGGTATGGACCCCATTTCACAAGCTTTAATAGCTTCTTGGAGAGTCCATTTTTTTCACACTGGTCCAAACAAAATTGGATCAAAGAAACTGTTTCCTTATGGTCAAATTGTGACTTTGTGTGGAAATAAATAAATAAATGAAATGAAAATAAAGGCTATGTAAAAACATAGCAGTAATGTAAACATTGCCTATCGCAACCAGAACATCTTGAGGTGGAGTAATGTAATGTAATTTAATTTGTGCCCTTTGATAAGTTCTCAGTGTGGCTGCCACTCCATTGCTGTGTAAAATGTAAAACACAGCTCCTAAATGATGATGTGACCGCTGCACACTAGAAAGCTATTACCTGCTGGCTAGCATTCTATTACATAAGAAATTCAACTGCAAAATGTATACATTTTGGGCTAATAGATGTTGTTTTTTTTTTTCAATTTTTCTTCTTTGCACTGTGATTGGCAATTTTTTATGTTTGCTACCCTTCCTGTTGCAACCAGCCCCATTAAGTTGTAAGGTTAGGAGAAATGGAACTATTTTTTGAGTGCCTAACGATTGGTGGTGGAATACACAATATAGAGATAGCGCTATGGGACAGAGTTTGCGTATTAGTGTTGTATAAATGAGCCCTTAATTACACATACCGATAAAGTACAGCGTATCTTTGGCTTAAGATTGTGAACATACTGTCATGTCAACAAAAAGTGGTAACTACAACTAATTTGAAGTAAGTCTTTGGCTCTAAAAGTACATGGGATATAGTACTACAGTCACCATTAAGCACGGTTTGTTGGAGGAGCCTATGAAATGTGATGCGGTCCACTCTCCACATTATTGTCAGCTTTTTAATGGCCGACAGTGGGCTAGTTAAACTTAAACAACCCCCTTCTCCATCTCCGCCCAGACAGACTCATGCATATATAGTGTAGCCCCGCCCCCCTGACAGCTCTGCCTTGTGCCCCTTGAGCAATCAAGCCCATACAATTGTTCTCCATCACATGGCGGGTCCAGACCAGCCCCTGACCATCTGTGAGGTTATTACTGCCTTTAACACAGCCCAGCAGAGCGCACGCACACTTGGGCTCTGATCTATAAATCAATAGCAGTCACAAACGTTTCATCTGCAAGTTAATTCTGTCTGTAGCCCATGATGGATAAGAAGGTGTCGCTAAATGAGACGTGCGTCAAGGATGAAGCCAGGCCGAGGTAAACCAAACTCAGTAATAAGTGAACCAGTGACAGCTTGGAGCATTTTACCTGATGTGTAACAGATGTGTACTCACCAATATGTCAAGAAGATAGGCCTGATACTTCACAACCAGCTTTGACATGCAATGACCACATGTGATGGGATTTAACTTCCAAGTGTCATCTGATAACAATAGTACTCAAAAAAGGTACTTGATATTTGGAGGTGCTACCTTTGTTTTGTCCTGCGCTGTGGCACAACTTTAAAGTGAAACTCAAAGAATATAAAATAATAACTTCAAATCAGTTGTATAAATAAAATAAATAAAGCTTTTAGCAAGCAATTCAAAAGTTTAAGCCTAACTATTACTGTATTTTTAGGTATTTTAACATTGTCCTGCAGCACTACAATTTGGCTTTTGAATTATTGACATAAAATATTTATTATTTTTGTACTGACTTAATAAATATATCCCTGTCACATTGTAAATAATTCCGAATTGTATTTTTTGGAAAATATGGCTGTCACACGGCAGGACAACATGTACATCTCTAGGAAAAAGTAGTTTTATGAATATTATTAATAAAATAACAATTCATTTTCTCTTCTTTTATTGTTGATATACATATAAAATAAAACTTCTTACACAACTTCTAAAACTATGTATATTGTATAAAATGCCCTGTTTTGCACTGCTGAGTACACAATGTAAAGCAATATGTAGCAACATTTCAATATCACATAAAAATCTTTAGTTTTTTACCGTTTATACACTGCAATTTAAGTCAGAGCTTTCTCCCAAGATTGCAACAGCTAACCCTAGGTGTAGCTACAGAATAAAATTTTAATAAAACTGAATTAATTTGTTTATTTATATCCTTCTTAAATAATAAATTTGAATTAGTTTATTGTGCTGCATACAAGTATGACTGGCAGGTAAAGAGTAGTGTAGGCCTATCTAAAAATAACTGGTGTTTTTATTCATTCTTATTCCTGTTAGAGGTCACTCATCCAGTAACTATGGGTCTTAGGCGGGGTACATCCTGGACAATGACCAGTTATTTGGAGGGCTGAGACATATACGTACAGAAAGACAACCATTCACTTTCACATTCATTCACAAGTGGGAATTTAGCCAGAGTACCCAGAGAGAACCCACAGTAACAGAAGGGGAGAAAGAAAGTGTGAGACTGAATGAGCCTCAAACATCTGACAGATATCCCCAGTTAGAAATACTGAATTGCATTTTAAGTCAAACAGAAGTCACATATTGCTAATTTCACACACTGATTGATGTATATATATATATATATATATATATATATATATATATATATATATATATATATATATATAAAACAAGGCGATACTATATTGTGATTGAGTTTTTGAATAGGTGTCAATGGGAGCCTCAAACGTCTGACTCCACTTCCGCCTGTGATCATGACATCCATTAATTTGCACCGTCTAAAGCTGCTCTCGTGTTTCATTTGTTTGATCCATCATGGTCTGGAGCACATGGAAACCATTTGTATCCCACGCAGCAGCCCGTTCATGTGTCCCAATGGAGAGATGATTCAGTATTATACGGAATAGGAGCAGGGCTCGGCCGCTGTAAAAGCTCCATAAATCCAAACTGTCACTTATGCAAAGTCATGTAAATGTGCTCCGTGATTAAGACACACAGTCATTTAAAAAACAGGGACAGGCAGCACCTCGGCGTTACACATGTATAACTCAATCTCACTGATATGGGAGCTCCGGCCCGCTCGCTAAAATCCCCCCCGCCACCCCCCCTTCGCCTGCCACCGCCAGCAGTTTATCAAGTAATTATTGTTTGATTACAGCTTTTCATTATCTGCGCTGATTGAGTCACAAGCGACGCCAAAGGTCAAGCGCCATTAACGCCGCGCTCCCCGAAACATATTTCCACAGAGCCGCTGTTTGCCCTGCCTCTCGTCTGAAAGGGCTAATTGCAAATGCATTTGTTTGAGGAAAGAGGAGACCGGCTCCCTGCAGAGGTCCCACCGAGGAATATCAATGTGGCCTGCAAACGGATATGTACACAGGGGAGCAGTTTGGGCCCGCGTCCAATCAGACTTAACAAGTGATAGCCATCAAACACACATCAGCGCTCTTGTAAAAGCATTTTGGACAATGAGGAGGTGATGGGCTCCTGCTGGCTTTACATATCAATACAGGTCCCAGTTAAAATGTAATCACACCACTGCACAGGCTTCAAATACTCTTGTAATAATGTGTTATGCAATGTATAAGCTGCTCTTGTATATATTTCAGATTGTGGGTCATTTTCTTAAGGTATGTCTTATCTTTTCAATAAGGTATGGATGAATATTTCACTGGTAGGAAGTGCATTGATCAGTACAAAGGTGTCATCTGTGTCTTACTTATTATTTCCATGCCTGTATTACTAATTGACATTAGCAATAGCAAGACATTACTACAAAATACTGTATGTCATAATGAGGGTCCTTTTGACGGAACAGTTTCTAAACATTAGTATTAACCACAATAAGCAGTCACTGACAAAAACAGATGCATAACCTAAATATTTCAGCTGGCACATAGTGGCTGTTCATAAACATGTAAATCTACAATAAAAACTCTGTTTTCATGCACGCACTGTATGTTTCATCTTCCCTAACCAACATGTTTTTGACAGCAGTATGGTGTAAAAGAAAGTGTATCTACTATGAAATGTGCAGTAACGATGTTTAGTTTTTTGTTTTTTTTTTTGTAAAAAAGTGACATTTGGAAATGTTGTAAACTTTGTTATTTCATTTATAAAGATGCCCTTTATTTTTTATTTTTACCTTTTTTTTTAACAAATTGTTCATCTTTCGGCTGCTCCTTTTCTTTTGGGTCGCCACAGCAAATCAGTCGCATGGTGACTTTGTGATTTTATACCAGATACCCTCCCTGATGCAACCAGCCACATATTGTGACTGGAGTAGGCAATGTGGGTGAAGTGTTTTTGTGAGTGAAGTGTCTCTTTGGGCAAGAACTGAACCACCGCTTCCCTGGTTGGTGGGCAGAAGCTTAACCCACAGCGGCAGCTGTACACTCCTTAAGGTCATATGTTCTAGGGCTGCATGGTATGGAGAAAACATGTGATATTCCATAACTATGTTGAAAATTGCAATAACAATATTATTGCGATATTTGAAAATAGAGCCTTCTTTTCAAACATAGTAAGTTAAATTCACTATATTTCACAAAAATGTAACACAAAATCAAACCTTAACTTTTAAGGTTCTAGTGGAAAATGATTCTTCAGTGTAAATCTCTGTTAGATGGAAGACAACAAGTGTTATTGCGATATATATTTAGATTCTTGCGATATGGATATTGCTGATATTGTGATAACGATAATTTTGCGATATACTGTGCAGCCCTAATATGTTCATACTACTGTTTTATCCTTGGCCAAGACCCAGCTTTGCCTCTATTATCCATGTACACTTGTGTATGAATGTGTGTGTGCTTGTGAGTGTGAATAGTTCCTTGTAAAGTGCTTTGAGTGCCCATGGAGGTAGAAAAAGAGCTATATAGATGTGATCCTTTAAACAGTGTGGTCACAGTTAAGTTTGCAATATGAAACGTGTTGTTACCTGGGAGGGAATGCGATCTCCAGTTCCTGCAGCCGATCCTTGAACACCGACAACTCTTTGTCATATTCTAAAAGCTGCAAACACACAAAATGGACAAATAAGATTAGTGCATGTTATGTGTAGACCTCAGTAGCAGAGACAAAGCTGATCAAAGTTGTTTCAAGTTATTTCTGGTTTAGTCAAATCTGGCAGTCGTCCAGTCATCCTCTGAAATCGTCCCTATCCCTGTCCTATGACGGCCCATCTCTTCACAGTGACAGTGAATTCACACAGTCCTCATCAATCATGTGTCCTCACCCAGCTGGAGCCCCCCCCTTCCGTCCCACCAGAGTCTAACCCCCGTCCCGCAGCCCCTCCTTCACCTAGACCCATAAATCATTAATGAAAAGTGCAATTAGCGGTGCCTTGTACACATTAATTATGTTTGAGATGAACAGGTAGCCGACGCCACCTGCATGACTGCCTCCCTGAGTGACTGACAGCAGTGTTTCCCTGGCAACCATGCCATTAATCGCGTAAGCCCCGCCCTTTCCTTATCAGACAGGAAGACAGCTAGACAGTGTTGGTAAATTGAGATATTATACACGTTTCAAAGTGACAGTGGTTGTATGTGCAGCCTGATGTTAATGGCATTACATTGGTGTAGTACAAGGAGCTGATGGGGACACAATGAAACATCAAAGATGTGCTGTACATGATTAATATTTGGATTAATGTCCGCTAAAGTGTTGTTGTATCGTGGGATGATGACTGGCTTTGCATGCATCAATATTCATGCCATTAAACTGAGCAGACATTAAAGTTACAAGGGTGTACATAAACTAAAGCAGTAGTAAACGTCAGAGTTGTTATTATATGGGCATTAAAAGGAGAACAATGTAACTTTTGAACCTTAAGTAAACAGCTTTGGAGTCAGTGTGATGGCTAAATAAATGGTTGCAGGGTGAATGAAGTCATGTGACATAGCACGGTGAAAAACCAGCCTTGCAAGAATGTGAAAACTGACCCGATGTCCCTGAAGTCTTGGGTCTCACGAGAAAGCGACATGTCCCAGTTAGCTTTAATAACAAGCTAGCAATGCCTTTATTTCTTAGATATCACCAGACTCATGAGTTTTTACAATAGTGCTTTACTCCAAGCTGTAGGGGGAGCTCCGTAAAAAAAAATAAGAAGAAGAAAGAGTGACCAAAACAGCGAAGAAACAAGCAGAGTTACATTGTTCTCCTTTAATAGGTATAAGACCCAGACAGTATACAACCCCAAGAGATAACTTCAGATGGCTTTATTGAAAACTACTACCTGATGAATTAAATGAGGTAGCAATATAAGTAGAAGCAGTAGTGGTAATATTGTGTATATAGTTGGGGTGTAATGCTACATCCATATGCACTGATACATTGATATAATTACCCATGATCACATTGTATCAAATGCGTTCTTACTGAAATATACAAGACGTGCTTTTATTTTTAAATTTGCTATAATTTGAAACCGGCGCACCGTGTGTCTATACTTCTGCAGCCACTAACTGTACAGAGTGTAAACAAAAGTAGCAGTAAAGTAATTAGCAAGGAAAATGTGTGCAAAAATATGTTTTCGTGTGTTTTTAGTGTAGAATAACATGGTTCAACGTTAATTCATCTGCTGTGATGGAGAGCTGGACTATTTCAAGATAAAATACTCACAAACAAAACGACAAGCCTGACACAACACAGGTATGCACTGGGGAGTCTAAAGCATAATATTATGTAATCTTGATATTTTGGCGTAACAGTGTTTTTACTTGACTACAGGTTTTAAGTACTCTTCTGAGTAGTTCTACAGTCAGTTATTGGGCTACATCTGCACTAACAATTGTATTCAATACCAAGTAAAACTGAAATGAAGAGAGTATGTCACATTTATGAAGCATACATGGATTTTAGCTCCATGTAGATCCTTGATTGTATAGAAAAAATATACTTGTCACTTAATAAAACGCCTGTGTATATTGTATATATTTCTGTGTTGTTTTAATAACCCCGCCTCTCTCCCCAGCCCCACACTACACTGCGCCTGAGCGTGCTGTGATTATGTGTCATCGGTGTAGAACAGGGGCCATTACTGGGATCCACGGGGGCCCGGAGCGCCCTGTCCCACCGGTTCAGGAGGGCAGATGGGCCGCATTCATCAAACTCACGGCGCTGGGGTCACTGGAGACACTCAGACACTGTGGATGAGGGATGGGACAGCACGCTTCACTGTACCCCCCACACCAGCCCACACCGGCCCAGTGTGTGGCGGGGGATAGAGCCGTAACATGGAGAGGAGACGAAGGTCATACTTAACTCAAAGTGAATTAATAATCAACCGTGTTTTCTTAGTTTGTATAATATTAGGTGTAGTGCAGTAAGCAACCAGATGGAGACATTAGAGCAGCCTTTTTTTATTTAGGTATTTAGATTTAACACTATCAATTTGCATATTCATGATTATTCTTAAGTGTAAGGGCCATGAGAAAAGAGTAAAGAAACAAAGTTGAAATTATATCCAAGGTGCACATCAGTATATTAAAACATTTCATTTTTAGATGGACTTTAGAATAATGTACAACTATTTAGCCATAATATAGCATTAATTAATATATAATATATAATGAATATATTTATAAGTTTGCACTGACTTTTATGAGCTTATTACTCAAGAATTAAACATTGAATAACAATGTTTCTAACTCAATGGTGTTTAAACTTTAAAGTAATGCTTTGTAAATAATCAATTAACTGGTTACTAATACTTAATTAATACTTAGTTAATGCTTAATAGTGTTATAAAGTGTTACAAAATATTGTAGAAAATGTAATTCATTTCAGTAGTGCAATTCAGGTGAAATCCATATATTATATAGACTCAGTAAATATCCCATGCATTTCTTTCTTTTAATAAGGATGATTATGGATTACAATGACTAAAACCTAAATTCAGTGTCTCCTAAAATAGGAATATGACATAACACAAAATCATTAACATAATAATAAGGATAAAACTGAACAATAATTCACTGTGTGTACTAAATCTATACAATATGGGTCTCCTTTCTTTCTGAATTTAACTACTAAAATAATTTATTCATGTGCACCTGTACATGTCTTTAAAAAGCCCTTCATTGACAGTCACGTGGGTTTCTATAAGGAAATTTTAAGTTGAGCGTAGTTTCATTGTTTCATAGTTTGCCATCACTATAGGTGGGAATAATATTTTGAAGACGATATGGACTAGAGAGATATTTTTAAAAGATTTAATGCTCTTTTTTGAAGTTCTCATTCTCTGTAGGGAATGAATGTTGTCTGTGAATGGTTGTCAGTCAGTGTATGTTAAGTGTTAGCCCTACAGATAACTGGCCATTGTCCTGGGTGTACTCGCCTAAGGCCCATACTTGCTCTGTGAACGGAGTAAGCAGAAGAAGAAGAATGATCAAATATGTTTGTAAAGTAAAATCAGTGTATCTATCAATTCTGTAGCCTAAATGCTTTTATACATACACAACCAAAAAAGTAACTTGCTATTGTTCTCTATCCACTCCCTGACAGCACAAAATATAGGCTGTCAATCAATTTTATTCATTTACTTTGGATAATTTGTATAATGCATTTCAGTTCACACTAAAGTAGCTAATTAATCCTTTCCTATTAGCACCATTCAAAGTTTACCTCATGCTCCACATTATTTGGACAGCGACTCCTGTTTGCTCCTCTGATTATTCGTGCATAACGTAGTTTAAACAGCGGCAGATAAGCAACATATGGCAGTGTGTGTCTACTTTTTGTGCGCCATTAAGTGAATGTTGAGTAATTCATTCAGGTGAATGGAAAAACCCTGCGACCACAAATTTCACGCCACATTTCACGGCAGGTCAATTAAACAAAATGGTCGGCTGCTTTGGGGAGGTCAGTGCTCCTCAAGAAAAAAAAAAAAAAAAAAAAAAAATCAGTTTATATTAGTTCAAGGTCTGCTGACATTATAGAGCCAGGAGTTGTCAAGTGAGTATTTAGAAGTCTTATACTTACTTTTAAAATGGCTTTGTTATTACTGCCTTATATCAACAGAAAAGGTTGTGTATGTCTTAGTTCATACTTCAACTTTTCTAAAATAAACTAAACTAATGACATAAAGAACAATGGCATTTGCCCAGCAACCGGCCGGTTCAAATCTTGCCCAAGGTGCATACTGTTGTTGTGTCCCTGAGCAAGATACTTCACCCACATTGCCTACTCCAGAAACTGTGTGTGACTGGTTGCCCTGAATAAGAAAGGGAGCAAAAAGATAAAAAATCAAATTAAATTTGTTTTACTAGCAGCTTGTAGAGTGAGCAACTTGACTACAGAGTTACATAGTGATAATAAACGATAACAAGAAGTATTCAGGGGTTGGGGGAGGGTCTTTTGTTCCATTAAAAGTTCATCTTGTTAACATATTGGTTTAAAGCGGAACTCAGGACCCGAAAACATCACTCACAAGTATAAGTGCCGCCGACCCAGTTTCACAAGTCTCAAGCCTCAGAAGAAAACAGCACACGGTTGTTAGCGAGACAACAAGCTAGCAACGGCTTTATTTCTTGATTTTTGTCATGGCAAAGAGGCCAAATGACAGAAAAAACTTTGTGCAAGTGGTCACATAAGAGCCAACTGGACACGTGTGTATTGCAATAGTGGTTTATTTTAAAATCTAGGGGGAGCTCCATAGTTGCCAGGTTAGGCTCCAGTCACCTACAAACCCTAACGAGAATAGGCGGAAGAAGATGAATGAATGAATAATGACAATTTTCAAAACAGTGTGAACTGGGACCGCAAATTTCACGCCACATTTCACGGCAGGTCAATTAAACCTAATGCTCAGCCGCTTTGGCGGGTCAGTGCTCCTCAAAAAACAGCTTATATTAGTTCAAGGCCCGCTGACATTATAGAGCCGGGGGTAGTTTGTCAAACGGGACGACCTTGGGAGGATGAGGAAGATGAGGCAGCAATGGTTATGTCCCAACACTGAGGAAGATGTAGGGGTGTCTTGGGTAAAAACTGCCCTGTTGATGCCATGAGAGCTGCCTGCTTCGGTGATCAGGCCCGTCCTAAATCAGTAGACTTTGATAGTTAGAAGTTGTGGGGTGAAAAAAAAAAACGCCCGAATACGAGGTCTGTGGCCCCTGGACCAAAGCCGTTTGTCCAGCACCTGTAATTGTGCTTTGATTTACGCCTTGTCGAGTGTGCCGCCCGACAACACCTGCTGCCATTAAAAACCATCAATAAATGTAGGGGTGAGAGGTCATTTAATTTGATTTTTACTCCTCACACTTGGCTTTCATTGCGCAAGCCGTATTTTTTCCCGCTTTTTATGGGATCTTCATTATTTTGTGCAGTAAAGCGATAAACTGTCACTGGGTTGGGGAAGGGGGCGGATGACTGGTTTTGTTTTTTGGGGATGGGTCAACTTTAGTGGGCTGCGCCTAGATTGTCTAGGGCTGTTTCCACAATTACTGCAATTTGGATTTTTGGGAGGTGGATATCCCTAAGACAAGGGCAGCAATACTCCAAATGTGCACAACCCAGCAAGACATGATGCCCACAAATATTTATTCTACATTTTACACAAGAAATTCTGACCTTACCTTGTTGTTCTTAACTTGAATCTCACTTTTTATAAGATCCACTGAGCACCAATGAACAAGTGAGACATTATTATCTTAAGTTAATTACATTCTTCTACTGACAATGTAACAACAACCAAGTTCTAAATACAATATAATCAAACAACTGTGCATAGGAAGTCAAAAAAGTTTGAAACCAACATTGTACCCATAATAAAAGCTCTTAGATGGGACTTCTGTAAAATTTACTTAATGACAAAGTTAATGAGTTAATTTTTAAGCAATAAAACATTGCTCCGGTTGGAAACAATTACAGTGATGGGCAGATACTAATAGGTGAATCACCCAATCACAAAAGGAGCCCTTCAAATGGCTCTATGGAACAGACCATCAGGACAGTCATGTTAGTAAGTCATTAAAAGGACAGTCATTAAGCATAGGTATTAATCAGTGGTGGGAGGCAATAAAATGTAATCTTATTAAAAGGCTTTGTAATTATTTAATCACGGTTAATCACATTTTTATCAAATAGCAATATCTGACATGGCATTTAGTGCCCTTGTATTGGCCTGAATACATACAGTATGTCCCAGCAGCCAAAGGTGTTGATGTCAAGCCCTGGACCGTGGGCTAGAAATGAGGGAACTGAAAAATGTTCTGTGTTGCAATAGAAATGTTAAATAATTCATTGTTATTATTAATGCGTTTAAGTCCTGTCCCTATAGTTTTCATTCTTTAGCAGCCTAGTTATTTGCATTATGATGTACTGTGCTATTAACTATAAATAATCAGGTATCACTGGAACAACTCACCCCTATTGGTTGTTTTCAGGAGCCAGTTTTCCTGTATAAGTTATATGATATAGTTATATTATAAGAAATATCTAAAAAGAAGACTCACAAATGTTGAACCTGATCATTTATATTAGTCGCAAGGTCCATAAACTCGCTGTGTGTATCCTATCACACCCAAAAAATCTGCATATTAATAATAAACATTTTGCCTGCCCCCCCATCTCTATTAAATACTACAGGCCTATAGAATGTTGTGATGTCATCTGAAACCCAGCAATTAAGCAGTAGAAAGTTCAACTATGTCTTTAACAGCATTTTAATGAATATATAGTTTATAGATACTGTAGTAACCTTGATGTTCATAATTTTGCACTGAGCTTGTGAGCTTATTACTCAATAATTAATTATTATTGTTGAAGTAATGCTTCAACTGGTTACTAACCCAAAACTAATAGTAATGCTTTACAGAGTGAGTAATTCTAAAGTGTTACTAATAATTATGCTTTTTCATGATTTCTCAGTCAGTGCCACACAGTTAAAGTCAATATAAATGCTGTGAGGTCAGATGTGATTGTGCCCACTGCTCCACTTAGGATCTCTGACGGGCAGAAGATGAGCTGTGGCTTGCATTTGTTTTTATAAATCCATCCCTTTAGCCTCTGATGCTACACCTCCGCCATGACAACAAGCCCGGACAGAGAGGTTCATCAATTGGCCCGGGCCGAGTGCACAAACACAGCCTCCCATCTGCCTCCACTGCACTGATAAAGTTACAATAAAAAGATACTGAAACAAAATCAATGCGGCGCAGGAGCAGGAGGGGGGGTGATGCTCTGAGAATAAAAAACTCACGGTCTTCCTCTCCGGTCCCGGTTTCTCCTCGACAAACGCTGAGAGGGAGAGAGAGCAGCCGGAAAATTTAATCTTCCCAAATACTCATCAGGGCTTTCCATCGTCCCGCCGTGACAGGGCCGCGGATAATTAATTATACAATTTCGATGGGGATATCGACTAAACAAACCTATTAATCATCGCAAAAGTCAATAGGCATGGACACATTCAATCATGTCCCGGCCAATGATTACTCCTCTCAAAATACAATAATTATTTTCAAGAGCTGCCTCGAATTAAATTTCTGTCAAGCCGGTACAAGTCTTGTAGTTGATGAAGGATGCCATGGATTTTTCTTAGCTGCGCCGTTTTCCCGGTGGAGGAGTGTGCAAGCGCGGGACATTTATCCTTTTGGAAAGGTAGTTTGTTTTATAAGGATCATAACATGGTGTGTTTAACTAGACCATGACCATCAGATTATCTGTGATGCCCCCCATTAAATCATCCATCTTGTCGGCGACGGGGAGAAGGAGGAAGAAGAGGGAGCAGAGACTGTTTCACTGTTTGTGCACAGATTTAATCATTTCCCTCAATGTGGAGCTCTATATATGGGAGCTGCAAGGTTTTTCGAGTCAATCTCAATGATATCCTAATGTTAGCTTGTCCTAAACAACTTAGGCAGACATTTTAAGGGGGTATTTTTCCCTTGGAAGTGTACACAATCTATCCTGCTTCATTGCAACACAAAGCCACGGTGCCCTCTTTGTCTTAAGGCCATTTTCTGATTTCTTAGTCCTATGTCAAAATACACGGCATTTTAAATCAAGACAAAAAACATCTACACATGATGCATTAATTATTCTTTAGATTGCAAGTGACCAAGAACATCTGAATTTTTTGTTTCATCTTTTCCAATGACCAGAATTACTCACTTTCCTGGGCAGCCATTAAATATTTTTCTCTTTTATACAAAGAAATAGTCAGTGTGGAGAGGATACAGAAAAAATGCAGACACTTAACCCATTCCACCTTGTTAAAGCAATGAATATGATATTGCCTTGGGTCATTCTTTCTGCACTTGTCTGATTTGGTCTCTGTTTTGAAAGGTCCTACCAATGACTTGATGTTTGAAGTTAAAAATAATACATTGCCATATAATATACAACAGATGTTCAAAGACAGAGACTGCATATACAGTTTGAGAGGTAAAGCCATGTTACAGCAGCCTCATGCACGTACAACACTTACAAGCAGATGTGTATCTGTTTATGGAGTAAGTGTAAGGAATGGACTAAGTGATGAAATCAAACAATGCAGTAATAGTGTCTTGTTTAAAAGAATGTATAAGAAATTATTATTAGATAAATATAAAAAATAAAACTACAACTACTGTTTTTGAGGTGAGAACAACATTATAACATGGATAAAAGCTCAAAAAAGTTGATTTAGCAGAAGAGGAGACATTTAACAATAAAAAAACATATGTATGAGGAAAGTTAAGAAAAAATTATTGATGTTTAAACATGTAGTGTATACAGATGTATTAGTTTCCAGTTGCCACAATCACATTTGGTGGACGATTTAGCCAGACAGAAGACGGATCACTCAGTCAATGAATCGACAACCAACAAAACAAGTTTACACATTGTCACCAAAAGTGCCGCCCAGCCCCAAGTAATTTATACTATGGAAAAACACTACAAAGAAGCCAGAGCTATCAGATTGTTTTAAAGTCTTCCAAATCACCAAATTACATTCAATTCCTTCCAAATTTGAACACATTTTGTATTTATCATTTCAAAATCTTGCATAAGCTTGTAGTTAGCATTAGAATGTTGCTCATAAATGGACAGCATGTAAATGTGTTAGCATCTGGCACTGAAGCTTGTAATCAACCGTTTTATGGCTTGCTTCACACAATAATACTTTCAAATTCTAGTAAAGTCCAGATCATTTTGACTTTTAACGTCTGTAAATGTTTTCATATCCTTCTGCACTCTGAGTAGTTCACGAGAGCAGGTTTAACAAGGTGCAGCTTTAACAGGCCTAATGTAATACAGCTCTGTGTAAAAGTGTTTCTGTTTCTCTTTACAGACACTTAACGCTAACCTCTCAGGCCTGTTTTAAACTTTTACTCAAGTCATTTAGTCCATCAGTGAGGACAAAGACCGTGAGTGTTTGTGGTGGTGAAGTGAGGCCCACTGACAAAAATTAGTGAGTCTATGCAGTTACAACAGTCTCTAATGCATTTATCACAAGAAATAATCCGGATTAAGCAAACCCTAAATTTAATATTTCGCTCAACCACCTCTGTTAACACCATGGTGACATTTAGGGTGCACTTGCCGCATTTAATCCGATTAAAACAAACTTATGTCCTGTTTGTTTGGGCGGTTTGTTTGAGCTGGTATGAAAGCGATCCAGTGAACTTTGGTGCAGAATTACAAATCTTTTACAAAACGTTTTGAACTAAACAGGCAGCCATAGTAGTGGCATAAATCTACAAAAAATGTAACTAAGCAATACTTGTAAACATCAAAAGCACACCTGAATGATTTTCGGAAATATCATGACCTATATATTATTATATAGTGGCTGAGGCTCAGAAGGATTGCGCCCTTCCTCCTATAATGTCTGGAGACAGGTTTTCCAGAGTTCAACACCCCCAAGCAAGCTTCATTTTCAAACTGTAATATTTGCTCAACGCATTTTCCCTCCTTACACGTCAGACTAATCACATTTTAGTGACGTCATGCATCACAAGATTGGTAGGCTCTGGGTATGTTTGCAAAAATGTGAAAAGTGTGAATACGGACCACATTTTCTTTGGACCAGAGCAGTCACATTTCAGGAGTGAAAGCACCCTTAAAGTAACCACTAAACCATATAAGGGCAACAAACAATTATGTTTATAATCATTCATCTGTTGCTTAATTTTTTCAAATTAATAATCAGATAGTGAAGTGCTAGTTAATGAGCTAGTGGACTAAATAGGACAATAATACAAAAACCTGACTTGTTTTATTGTTCAAAACTGGTAATAGTGCAAATGAAAATAACAGAAGCTTCCACTCATAGCAGCCTATCATTGGCTTTTTGGGAAAAAAGCCAAAAGTTCTACTGGGGCTAATAATAACTAGCTGGAGTTTACATGGATGATATGGAAAATAAGGCACATCTGTGAAAAAAATGAAAGTTTGCAGCAGCAAAGAGACAGTATTTAGGAATTAAAAAATCTCTTGGTCAATAGTAATCAAGATTTTTTATGAGTATACTCCACACAGCAAGTATTCCATTATTACCTTTGTTGTTGTTGTTTTTGTTTTTTGTTTTTTTTATAATCAATAATAAAAAATTACAGTTAAGGTCAAAATGATGAACAATGGAACATTTCCCTAAAATATTGCCCAATGCTGGCAATATTCATGACATTAATAGTAAAGTATTCATCAAAGATATCAACTTGTTTTAGTATTTAGTCTGGATTGTAAAATACATATTAAAGATTTCTTTTCTGAAAAATATAGCGAAAACTGAGATGGTCAAAAAGATTAGCCCCATGTGATTTAGTGCTTGCACATCAGTTTTGGGGCCATGCTCGGAGGGCAAGCAGTTTGGAGAATCTTGAACAATTTACCCTGGAAGAATGCAACAGGAGATGTACCAACTTGTTTTGAATCAGAAATATTCCACTATTAATACTGTCAAAGGGCTAATCATTTGTCATTGTAATTTTTTGATTTTTCTTGAAAACATGCCCAATTTTGTTTTGCTACTGATATTCTCTAAGAAACCTTTATGAGACCAACCCCAGGTCACAAGATATGTACTTTCTTCTATTTATCTTTAGCCTTTCTGTGCCCTCTGTGCAAATATGAAAGATTTAATTTCACCTCATTCTGTCTCATTGAAAAACATTTAACTTGAAGTGCAGTAAAAGGCTGCCATTGTCACTACTCTGTGTGAAAGCAAAGCAAGCAAAATCGATAAAATAAATGAAATTGATAATAAATAAATGTAGTGGGGGGTGAGAGAGAGTTGATGAATGCATAAAGGGTGCATGACTTACTGAGGTCCCATTGTTTTCCCGGAAAACGTCTTGGTTGACATAATTAAAAAGCTTCTTTTCAAGTTGAAGAACAACCTGAACGAGAGAGAGAGAGAGAGAGAGAGAGTGATTAATCCAGTCCCTAATGTGGAGAGCAGTGTGTAATTACTGCGCTAATGAACAGCAGATAGGGGCTGTGTTAATTGTCCCGTGTCTCTGAGGGGTCTATGTTACACACAGGGTCACACCTCAGGGGAGCCTCTGATACGGTACAGTCTGTTACATGCAACCATCATGGTATTACTGTCTTTTAAAGAGCTATGTGGGACAATTAGAGAGCGCTTCTGACTAATTATAGAGGGTTGTGTGGCATATATGAGTGGTTTGGAAATTGTGCATGTGGCTATAGGCCCTGCCAAGACCAAACGTTAAAATGAGTTCTTCAGTGATTCCAAACTGGTGGTCAAAAAAGTGGGTCACAGAGGCAACAAATAGCATCATTACTCAACTTATCTGAAGTCTAATATTGTAATTAAGAAAAAATAAAACAAAATATGTCACAAAAATATTCTAAAAAGCAGGTCTGACTTGAATTTCAGATGTCAAGATGTTTCTGCTAGTTCTTATTGTTAATTAACTTAACTATTAAATAAACAGTCTACATTATGCTTAAAAAGAACAATTCATGTTGATTAGTGTAAATCAGTAATGTGTTTTCTCTTGACATACTGTAGCATTACTGTATGTGTGGCTCTATGTTATTAGTGGTCTAATTATGGGACCCAACCCCTACACTTTACAAATCTACTCACAACTTCATGTAAATTCAACCAGAAAGACTGATTTCTTTTCCTTGTTCCTACACCCTGTGACTGTCAGCCAATCACAGCCTGCCAACTTTACCTCTCATCCAATCCCCTCTCCAGACATTCTTGTGTATATAGTATATATATATGCCCTCTCCCCTCAGTTATCCTGATGTTCAACTATGTGCTGCAACCCTCCTCCACCCCCAACCCCACCGCATCAGCATAACCCTCAGCCTCCTCAGCCTTTCCATCTCCTCCTCTTCACTACCACCAGTGTCTAGGCCCCGGTGGGAGAATTTTACCGTAACTAATCTATTACACTCTATAATCATCGCATCACATACATCTCTACCTGTCGAGGTCTAAACACCACAGTTATTCCCTCAATAAATAAATCCGTCTGTGTTTGTTTGAAGTCCCTCCTGGATGAATTAAACAATAATCAGGTTTCAAAACATTGAAACTACAGTATATTCAGCCTCCCCACAACCCATTTTTGGGTCCCTACCCACCATTTGGGAACACAGTGACACAATAGCCTCAGCTTTTTAGTTGATGTGCTTGTTTAATTGCAGAGGTGCAAGTTGCAACAAACGTTAAAGCATGGTTTAAATAAAGCCATTGTGTGGACACTATAGTATAAAATTGACAATATTACAACTTTAATATACATGGATATGGTATATGATAGGATAAAAAACACATGGTTGACCAAATAAAATACTGTATAAAGTCACTTTGTGTGTGTGTGTGTGTGTGCGCGTGTGTGTGCGTGACTCAACCTACCTTTCGGTCATTATCACTTTCTCTGAATATTAACTTGTCGACTTCGTTGGTGTCGGCAGATC
Source organism: Bostrychus sinensis (assembly GCA_020698575.1). Lineage (NCBI taxonomy): Eukaryota > Metazoa > Chordata > Actinopteri > Gobiiformes > Eleotridae > Bostrychus > Bostrychus sinensis. The sequence goes on along the minus strand of CM036254.1, from coordinate 27,201,643 downwards.
GGACTGTTTGCATGGTGGCAGTGCAGCACAGACTCTGAAAACCAAAAGAAGAAAACCAACACATCAAAATATATTCCAATACAATTCATATCAAACTGATTAATTCACTGAGATGCCCTGTCCGTATTAAACTACAGTCCTTTTACCAAACATGACATTGTGATTCATGTGAATGGCTTTTAAAGAGCTGTGCCGCAAATCAGCACCTCACTGTCCCTTGTCCTTATGTCCCTCTATGCACTGACCCCACGGACTGTGTGCATGGTTAAATTCCCCTTTGTGGACTCTTTTAACAATTAGTTAAACATTCGGCCATCTGTGTTTGAAGACAGTTGAATAAGGTAATCCTCGGGCCAGCGGTTCCCATAGCACGCAGCACATAGCGGGCCGCCTAATTGAAATTCAAAGCACAGATGAGATAATCGGGTCAAGCCAATATAACGCACAGAAAAAGGTCCTTTAGACTAAAATGTCACAAATCAGTCCCGGCAGAAACAGCACGGCAGATTAGAGCAAACAGAAAGTGGCACAACTCCTGCCTTTTCCCTGCATGCTTCTGCCCCCCCAGCTCCTCAAAGCAACTTTCTAAAGCCCCAACAAATCGCTCTATCTTTCACTCATTTAGGCCATCCCAATGCAGGGTCAATATGCCCCCCTGTCCTCCCGGCAGCCAAATGCTAATGCGCTTAAGTGTACTTAAGCAGCTTTGTGCAATGAATAGGGCCAAAGAAGGAGCCACGGAGAAGGGTAAGAGATACTTTCCCTGTCAAAAAGTCATCTCAGCAGACAACCACATAGAAGGGACTTTGGAGTTTGATAGCAGCCATATACATATGTTGGATGAACTGACTTTTTAGAAAAATAAATGTGAATTTGATGTTTTGTGTGAGTCATAAGGTTGCTGTAGGTGACTGGATGGACTTAAGAACTCTGTCATTGGTCATTTGTGGATAGCTCTTGAATTGTGCGACACATTTCAAGTTTTTTTATTTTATTTCATGTCTGCTATGTGTTGGATACTGTGGATGTTCTGGTGATCACTGCCTCCAAGCATTGTCCTTTCTATTTTAAATTAGGATTTTGCATTTTCATGTCCCATGTTCTGCTTGTATTTAATGCAGATTTTGCAATTTACAAAGCTGCACAAGACTCATGTAAAACACCTGTTGCTTATAACCACTAGCTAAACGTTTAATCTTTTTAAAATCTTTTTTGCTCCTTTAAAACAAATAAAAACATGTTTATTAGCAAAGAAATACCTCCTCCATTTAAATCAATGCACCGAGACAGACAAATCACCAACCTTGGCAAGATGCAACCCTAAGTAAGCAACCATATGCAAATTGGTATCTATATGATACAAAACAGAGTGACATCGAGATAGATAGGTGAACTCCCCTGTATGCAGGTGAGCAAGGACTTTACTGTGTGCCAAATGTAATAAAAGTGCAATTACAAGAAAAGACAATTATCTAATGCCGTGTTCCTTTTGGGCAAAAAGTTTCTTTTTGCTGAATTACTACACCTCAGTATTTCCAGTATTAATTTGAAAGTGATTTAAGGACAGTGCTCCGATTGCACTCAGCTTTGTGGAGATTAGAGAATGAACATAGACAATAGTGAGAACTTGACGAGATCTCATGGTTTGTATAAATCAAATACATCTCACTATTTTCTAAAATGTGCAGTCTAAGTGGATGATGTCAACCAATCTTTATCCCACAAAAAGTAGCAGCAGAAATATTACAGAGGTGAGACTGATGGATAGCTTGGGCATTTGGGTGGCATGATCGATGAAACTGTGTATATTGCAAAAAAGGGCACATTGGTTTGCATTTGGTGTCACTTGTTAAGCATAAATGGGGCACAAGGCTGCCATATTGGTTCAACTAATTCCCTGTATCCTCCAAAATAAAGGCTAAACACATCTATTGATTAATCCATTCATAAGCTGATCGACTGGTGGTTGATTGAAATCATTGATCATAGCTGTCTTCTGTCAGAAACTCCCCTCTGGACCCTCCTACGCACCAGGGTCTTCTCTGATCCTTGTCCCGTCATGAGATCAGAGCCTAAACCAGGATGAAAATGAGAACCTCACGCTGTCACTTAGGTCCATAGGGATTGCTAATGAGTGCTTCCTACAGTTGCAATCGCGCTGCTCTTCAAAGCTACTGCCTCCTAAACATGTTACACACCGACACGCTCGCACTGACCACACCAAATACTGTTACCCTAATGCATTTTGCTTAAATTGGGTACTTATTTAATACAAGCAATTTAGGATTGGTTCAGAAGGAGAGCGGCAATGGGAAAACATTAACGGATGGCTGTCAAGAGATGCATAGTGGGATATCTTCACTTTTGAAGATTCTTCGGAGGATCCCTGCAAAGTGACTTAAGCATTAGCTCCGTGCATTAGGGGTCAGGCCGAAGGGAAGACACAGCTTTGTGCGTGAATGGAGGATAATCTCATGACTGTCGCAGGAGGAAGCTGGCTGTTTAAAAAAAGGAGCTCTCTATTCCAGCTGCTCCCCTTTAGAAGAAAAAGGTTAAAGCAATCTGTGCCACTTCAAAGACCGGAGAGGCACACACAAACAGAAAGACCAGTGTCGGGTCCAGTACTGACAGATGGAGCAGAGCCGCCCAGGCCTCCCTCTGCATTAAGCAACAAACCCACCCACAAGTCTGTACAAACCCGACCAAAGCAAATCTAAACTGTGGCTGTAGGACACAAGCACAATAAAAACACTTGAGTTAACTGGTATGAATGAATATTTTGGGAGATCGCCAGCTTCTTCGTGTTAAAAGGCTTTCTTGTTATTAATTTATCAATCAATCTGGACTTTGTTGTTGATCCTGTTCAACCGTTACCACTTGTTGTTGTTGTGCAAAGCCAGGCTATGAATAAAATTGGGCTGAACTGCTAAGGGCAACCTGTCAAGAGCAGTGGGGGGCACTTCTCTAGATCTTGAGTCAGGATCCTGGTCAGGAACACCCAGCTGGAGGATTAGACGATTGTGGATGTTTCAGGTTAATGAGGGAAACCAGAATACCAACAGAAAACCCACACAGACACAAGGAGAACTTGAAAACTCCACACAGAAATGACCCACACAGTCCAGGGAATTGAGCCCAGGAGCTTCTTGCAGTGAAAAGAGTGCTAACCACCGAGTGCTAACCACTGTGCAAATGTCTCTGTCCACTCATGCTTGGACTGCTCCCTTGGCAGAAACTCAACAAACTCATGGATTGTTGTTGCTTTTTATTGATGATGCAAGTGGCACAGACAGAAAATACTTTTACCACCCACAAATATATTAAATACCTGTGCTTAATTTACATAGTATGTCATATTGATTAGCCAGTGGTTTATGTAAACAGGTTCTAAACCTTTATTAATTCATAATCACACTGATGACTGAGAAGTGATTCTAATTCAAGAGCTACCATTTAATAGTTTATTTAGTTCATTTAACAGCCCTAGACACAATTATAGCCTGTCTGTCATGGGAATAAATTTCTCCTTCAGTGTGGTTCTTCTTAAGGTTTCTTCTTTTTTCCCCACAGAAGTTTTTCCTTACCAAGAAGAAGGGTCTAAGAAAAGGACTGTTTAGTTATTTTTCATGTTTGGATGTGTATTTATTTTTGGTTGTGTGTTTATGTTTTCATTGTGTGACTAATTGTTTGTAAAGCATTTTGAGGCTGACTGCTGTTGTGATATTGGGCTATATAAATGAAATTTAATTGAAAAGCTACCATGAATAGGTTTGTTGAATTATATCTTGTCTTCATATGAGCCAAATGTTATGTTATGTTAGTATCTTTTCATAATTTAGGTATTGGGAAAACTGCAACATAGCAATCATTTTGGCTTCTTTAGAACCATTGATTAAATGTCAGTGATCTGCAGCTAGAGCATTGCTGTGTGCAGAGGGACACAGTGGACAATGAGTGAACTATTCATTCTTCATTAGCAGCAGCAGGGGACAGGAGCTCCCCTCTGTGTCAGTGGCCAGTGTCTTTGTCAAAACACGCCATTATTTTCTCTGTTTCTCGCCACGCTGCCAAGAGCTGAGGTGTGCCAGCGTTTGGCAGCTCCGGGGTGAATTACTTTAGTCCAGCGATCACTTTTCCCCCCTTGCCCCATCGTTCATCACGCCCGTCCCGCTTGTGTTATGGCGACTTCTGCCCCGGGGAGCTCCAGAGGGGGCATCCAAAGTAGGCAACAACAAATTTGGAGGTTTAATTCCTGCCAGTTTCTTCCCCCTCATGTCCTGGAGCCAGTAAATCAGGAGTGACCCTCCAGGCCCAATCTGACTGGACACTGGCCAGGTTTATGCACTCCTCACTTCATGCAGCGGCTAATTTAGTCCAAACATGGCGCTTCATCATCGACAAACACAGCATGATGGGATTCAACGTGGAAGAGGTGAGAGTGCCTAGTGCATAAACTGAGCATTGATAACATGTGGCCAGTGGTGTGTACTAAAAATACCTTCAAAATAATATTACTCAAGTAGAAATAAAAAAAATAGTAATTCAAATAACTACTCAAGTAAAAGTAAAAAAGATATTTGGTGAAATGTTTTTACATATTTATGAAAAAACATGCAAGGCACAAGAAACAAATTTCCAAATCCTTTTCACTTTTTCACAAAAAGTTGCTGAATCAAATACATAGGTAACATATAGACGTGGTAGACAAGTAGCCAAAAATTGTACTCAAGTGTATTCAAGTAAATGTAACTCCTTACATTCCATTTCTTTATGTGGCCTTACTGTTGTCCTCTGGTTTGAAAAACAAGGTTGAACCAACTGGCTTTAGGCCCAGCCAATAACTAGAACCATAGTTTTATTGTAAAAAAATGGATAATAAAAATCTATTTGGGGTACAGCATATTTATAGGCTATGTGAACAGTTGTGTGAGAACATCAACTTCTACATGTGCAGGTGGGTAGTTGAGCAAGGTTTAGTATAAAAGAACTGATGTTCACAGCAAGTTTTATGATGCTGGTAAAATCTGTGGGCAGTTTTGACCGCACAGGCTGACTGTTGTTTTTGTACCATGTGGCTAATGCTAACACTGATTGCTGCAGACAGTTGTAGCTGTTGGGGCTTGTTTCCTCATGCTCTTTGTATTCAAATAGGTATTACCTTTTCCGGTGATTACTTTTCTAAACTGTTTCTCTAAAAGCAGACTTGTCTATATTCAAAATCTTGTCCAATGCTCCAAGCTGATCATTGAAATCGACCTTCAACTTAATCATTAACATTAAATTAGAATTTTGGGACTGCCCTATCCGCAGCTATTTTAATTGTCACTGTAGAACTACTTAATGCAGCACCTAATGCAGTAGTAGTACTTGCGTATGGCAACAACTGAGTACATATTTTGACAACCCACCTCAGAGCAAAAGCCAGATATTACCCACAGCATAGTTTGGTGGTCTAGTGTTTGGTGAACAGCAGCTTGCACAGTTTGCTGACCTCACAATGCAGTTGGAAGCATTCGTCTCAGAGGAAATCTCTGTCACTGAACAATCGAGTGTCTCCACTTGTGCCTTTGTTTCTGCTGCGATGAACTCACCAATCACACTGGTCAGAGAGAGACTTTTCTCATTGACGAACCCTTGTCAACTATTATGGGAAAAGCCTTATTATTCACAATACATTTACCCCGAGAGTGACCCAGTGGTCAGCGGCTGACCCTCATAAACCTGAGTCCCCCTCACAGCCATTGGCATGAACACAGACCCTTCCCATGAATCCGGCAACATCCAAAGTGACTGAAATGTTACTTCGTAGGGGGTCCATGAACGGCCACGCCTTTGCCCGAAAAAACGAGCGCAGAGGTAAGAGGGCGTACTCGGCAGGCCATAATGCGGCCTATTTATCTTGCGCATTATAACATCTGGGAAACTTCTCTAAAAACAATGACGGGCATTGAGAGCTGCCATTCGGGCTTTACCTTCAGAATCAGGCCAAAAAGCATTTGTCCCTGATGGGAAGGATAATGGACAGGCCACAAATCATTCAGGACAACAGGACGGAGGGGTGTGAGAGAAGGCCAATGCATGTCTATGTCCCCCCCCTGGTATTTAACTTGTGTGCTGGCCCATTCTGCTCAACCCTGCAGGACAAATTGCCCTGCATGGTTGTCTTTGAGAAGCGGTATGGCGCGCAGAGAAAGGGACAGCGCTGAAACACAGGGAACAGGCCCATAAAAATTCATCACTTTGACCCCCCGTGACCTCTCGCTCCGCTGGGGGGCTCCCTCACACCCCGCGAATGCACCAGCACGCACTCGCCCACCCACCTTTCCCTAAACTCTGGCCGCAAACACACCAAAATGATAACCAAACATTTTTTCGGTGTGGACTCAAGCTCAAAAGAGAAATAAACAAACTTTGAGTATAACACCGTTTGACGTAAAGAAAGCCTTTGATTTGGTAACACGGGCAGACAATAGCCAGGGGAAAGCTTAGAGAGAAAAAAAAAGGCCACCAGATGCTTCATTCATTGTGGCTTGTGTGTAAAGTATTGGTAGTAAAAAGGGCAGAGTGGCGGGAGGTGGTTCTCTTGGGGCGTATTAGTCCCAGTTTAAGGAGGACATTGTCTCAAGCTGCTCTCTTGACACATTACTGCCGCCTTACAAAGAAACTCTAATGAGAGATTTAATCTGAGAAGCCTCCCCTGCCACTCTCAGTCAGCCACACTTTTTTTTTTTTTTTTTTAAACCAGCCACGGCAGATGTCCATGAGACTGTTTAACGCCACAGCTTCTCTTACACTACGTCAATGCTCCTATGCATGCTTAAATGAGTCAATGGCCGACCTTAATGTGGCTTTCATTTGAGTGTTGTTTAGCTTCCCAAAAAAAGGCAGCTTTGTTATGTGGAGGAGCGGACCAGCAGGGCAACTTCATTCAGGGTTGCGCTCATTTCAGTTTGGTACTGTTAATGACAAAACTAATTCAGATCTAAGTGTGAAGCTGGCATTGTTCAGCTTTGATACGTATTCAGCAAAAAGAGCGATTAATGAGGAATAAATGCTGAGTAAATAAACATGAGGCTCCTGATGCACAATTTAAATACTGATGCATTAACTACTGCAATGACTGTCAACTGGGCTGACTGTGGGGCCTAATTTCATTAATTTTGGACACTTCTGCATTAGTATTTCATATTTTATAACTTAAAATAAGGTTACTGTTACTTTGACTTTGCAATAACGCTTGGATTAGTTTTTAAGAAAGATATCTGTTTGCCTCTAGACTCAACTGACTCTTTCAAAAGCTAGACATGGGAATGGAACCAGAAACTCTTCCTTAATGCATCACACATTACCTTTACCTACAACCAAAGCTTTAAAGAAATCTGTACTGTATTAAGCTGTGTCACAATGGAATAATCACCCTCTGTACATAACATTAATAAGACTGTTAAAAAGCAACTACAAATAGAGATTGTTAGAAAGGAAACTGTTGCACAATATTGACAGCTAAAATGTACTTTCTATTTGGCATCAGTAATTGTATTTGTTTATTAATTAACAATGGGTGTGATTGGTTGAACTAACATTTTAAAAGTTTCATTCATTATGAATGTAATTGTCATTGTTTGTTGTTCTATGTAGACCCCAAGAAGAATAGTTATTGCTGTGGTAACAACTAATGGAGATCCTCAATAAAGAATAAAGATTAGGTGCCTGCAACAGTTGAAGAATGAACAGAGCATAAAAAGGCCAGTTGGCACTGCTTTTTGCAACATGATGCTAAAAGATAGATAAATGAGCTGACTGCTTCAATAGTGACGGCAATTTAAGCAATGAAATGATCAGAATGAGTCCTGTGACAGCTTTAGAAATGTGCAAGAGCAGCTACGGGTTTCTTGTGTCTACACAGAGCCGCTTTTCCAACTCTTGAGAAGGGGACAGCTTCAGCATACAACATTACTTAAATAAGCAGAATAGGGGACTTTTAAACAATAGGCTGCTATCCTGTCTTGTATGTTAAGTAACCACGGTCCTTATGTAATGCATCACCATCACTAATCATAAATTGGTAAACTTAGTCTGTTCCTGAGCATGTCTTCTCAGGACTGGTTGTCCATTAAATTTGCCCTAACTATTGCACAACAGCTTTGGTTTTTCATACTTATCTGTTTTCCCAATAACACAGGCTTCAAAAAGGCTGACCACAAAACTAGATTCAAGCTCCCCATGATCCACATTTGGATCTTGACCCATCAATTGAGAACCAATCAACAACTTGTTACTTCTAGCGAGATAAATGTTGACACTAAATTAGACAATCTGCTCCATTTCGCTGTAGTCATTGCACTATAGTTTGTGATAAAGCATGGTCTTTGGTTAAGAATCAATTAACTGAACATAAAGTGAGTAATTGGTCGTTACAAAGTCAATTGCACAGTATTGAGCACTGGATTGGTGATTGGTGCTGGTCTAATGAGATCGCAGGACCTGCTAAGTTCATTACTGAAGCGTTCGATGGTGATTGGGATTAACAAGTCGATGCTTTATGCTTTTTAACTGTTGCTTCTGCCAAGAAATTGATAGCTGTTGCACAAAAGCTTACATACCAATGTAATTTCGGTGACTTTTATTCATGTGATTAAATCTCATCTTAAAGGGGTGTATGAACCAATTAACATGTAATTATATATACAAAGGTTTGGTGTGTAGGGCTTTGCTGTGAAGATTTACAGTAAGGCTTTGAGTAAGTGCAACTTTATTAAGGAATGTTTATCGATGGACAAAATAAGAAACTGCTTTCAAGTTACAACAATAGTGCAATCAGGTTTGGAGGCCCAAAAACAGCAACATTGGTGATGGCACAGGGGCAAAAGTCACAGCAAAAAGGTCTCGGGTTGGATTCCCCAACCATGTGGGGCATTTCTGTGTGGAGGTTGCATGTTTTTCGCGTGTCTGGGTGGGTTTTCTCTTTATCACTTTAACAACTCTCCCATTTATAAAACTTGATGACCATTATTTTTCTCTGTTCATGCCTATCGCAGTCAGCGCTCAGATGGTACTTTTTACAGCATGGGATGGCATGTTTATACCATGGCAGAAAATGGGCAGTTATGAACACTTTGACATTTTGACATTTTCAGGCACCTTAAATGGGTCTACCAACTCACTCCACCAACTACTTGCCGATATTACAGCCTTGTTACAGCCTAGTTTAACGGCATTCATTAGTGAGTGAAATGAAAATGAATCTGCTTAGAATTTCAGATGACTTGGACAAAATGCAATACAGTTTTATCAATGTCTGTAATGAAGGTTTAATGAAATACCATCTGCTATATAATGCAGAGGTGCCTTAGTGTTGCTTTAGGGAAGATCAGAGTAGCAAGTCACATGGATTATTACTGTTAATAGCGGAAATGTGTCTTAATGTCTATGGGAAACCTCAACTGACTTTAGAAATGCCAAGCAACAGATTCTTTTTTGACATACTTGAAATGCACTGCCTAATAAAGACTTTTTAACTGGACAAATTCATTATGCAGCAGCGATTGGCTCCTCAGCAGCGACAGGTGACCGGACCCTCCCTCTGTGGGCCCTGGGAGGACAGGACCTTGGAGAGGAACCAGCTCCTCGCCCACAAAGCACATTGATTCATTTGGAGCACCACCCTTTAATTTGTTTGCACCATTTCATCTAAATGATGGGCTTGTCCCGCCGGGCCGAGGCAGAGGTGTAACTCAGGCCAGGAGGAACGGTACCGAAGTGGAGGGGGAGCGGGGGCGCTAGGCAACCGTCTTGTGGGTGGGCTTTGTGGGACATTTTACCAATTTTTCATGGCCATCCCTCTTGATGTGACCCCACTCAAGGCCTTTTATGCCCCTGACAGCTCGGCGCAGGAAAACATGCTGCCGCTCTGATAGCATGAAATCGGGGAACAAAGACCCCCAGGGAGAGGAGAGGGGGACCACCGCGGCACAGCATGGCCCGGAACACAAGCAGATGTTATAGGACAGAATTAGCTGGTTCTCTCTCTCTTTCTCTCCGGCCCCTAAAGAGGAGGGCCCGCAAGAGACATGGGCCTGAAATGTATTGTTTTGGGCCTCCTCTAAGACAAAAACTAGAGCCACGCCTTCTGAAAGGGCTTGGCAATATGGCCGTCACAGATAAATCACTGCCCCATGAATCCTCAATGAGGGGCTTAATGAGGCTCTTAAATATGATGGGATATCTGTGTGTGGAGCTGAAAGAGTTTATATGTGAGTGGGCAGTTGGTTAAAAGATGCCAGCACTACAGCTGCCCACAGGGAGGCCTTGTGTGGGACATGACTCTACTGCAGAGTGGGAGACCTGTTGGACATATACAAAGTTCTCCTAGGTTATATGGTGTCCAATGCCAGTATAATTACTGCAACCCCAAACATCCAAAAAATGCATATTTTGGCCTGGCTATACCTGCTTGATTTAGATATTTTTGCTGTATTGAACACATTATCAGCATAACTATTAGACTACCCAATGTAATGAATGTTTTTTTGGGGCAGGCTTGGTGTAGTGACTCCTTTTGAGCTTAAAAAAAGATCCTATCCTATGACCCTATACAATTTTGGACATGTTGTTTATTTGTCACTCCAAGCATGATTTTACTGGATTTGCCAAAACATTAACAAACAGTTAAGAACTACTTTATTCATATTGGGTCTGCACAACAACCCAAAACACAGCGCCAAAGTGATAAAGAAATGTTTGGCAGGGAACAGGAACAACATATAGAAATGGCCCACAAACAGAGTCCAGATCTGAATTTCTGGAGAGAGCTGAAGCCGTCTAACATCAAAGACCTGGAAATCCATGCAAAAGAAGGGTTGTCCAAAATACTAGTAGTGTGATTACAAAAAAAAGGAGATGTTTTTGAAACTGCTTTACGGCACTCCTCTCAGCTGTTACACTACCGCTGGTCTAAGTTGGTGTTAGATTGTGCTTCTAGCTAACTCATCATAGCAGAGGCACTAAAAAGACAGAAAACTTTGTCAGAGGAAGCAAGGAACGGAAAAAAAAAACAAAAAAAAAACACAGAGGGACTGCTCGAGAAACCAGACAAGAGTAAACCTTGGACCGGCTATTGTTCATGGGAGATAAAAAGACAGAGGTTTGCAAATGGATAGCAAGAGTCAACTTTTTCTGTGTTGTCCTGTCATGTTGCTGTTTATTTTCTTTTTGCTAATAGTTTTCTATCATGAAGGGAGGTTACAGGCAGCCCAGCGTCAGGTTTATATACATTAGGCCCTCTTCTAAATATCTCATTTGGATAATCTATAGCAGGAAAAGCATTGTTAGTGGCTAATTTTTGCATTTGGGGCACGTTTGTCATTGCTACGTTTGTTTATGCACAGGTCATATTTGATTTTCCTATTGTATATTACACAGAGTTGCTTTAACCTATTAACAAGAGACTATTTCTATTTTCTCACACTTTACAAACTACGGCAGCCCCAGAGACACAAAACTCACTTCTCAGGAACACTGTACACTGGATATTATTGCATATAGTGATAAATTGGCAAAGCTTAGAATTACAACAATGCCTTTGTTTCATATTTTGGTGATAGAGTGAGACTGTTTGTGAAGTATATTAGCCTGAAGCTACTTAAATGTGTCCAGGAGAAACATCCATAAATGCCACTATATTGTCTAGTCTCTCCGTTTTGTCAGCTGTAGCCTTTGTTAGATGAATGATAGACCGATGATTGTAATGGAGATGTTGGAGACTGCGGATGTTTCTGCATAGCCCCTGGAGACGGTAAGCACTGCCCTGGACACACATCCAGCCTCACAAAGAGAAAACATTATTGTGCTTTGGTTTTAACAAAGGCCTGAACTGCATTAGTCAAAAATAGACTGACATCATAGGAGCCGGACACTATGTACCAGGCACAAAGACATCCTTCACACTTTATGTTTCATCTAGACTCAATAATAGGCTCACTGTTAATGCTGCTGCTGCTGATGGGGCTCGGGATTTCAAAGCCAATTGGATAAAAAACAGACAAGATATCAGAAAAGCTGGGGCTGAAACGTACAGCTGAAATGTTGAACACTTTAAAAACTAAACAAAAAATTGACGTGAAATAATAAAACAAAAAACTTGACCAGACTGACTACAATCTAAAAGGGGTTCTATAGAAAGCCTTTGCAAATGACAGGCACTTTATACAAATACCTGGAGGAGGCTGAATGAACCACCAGCAACCATCTATTACCATGCCAGGTTTGTTAGATTAGTAATGGCACTTGGTCACTTTATCCGTAAAAGTAAAACATGTAAAATAAAATAAAATGAAACATGTGGGGAAAAAACATGTAAAATAAAACAGAAAATAAAATAAAGTAAAATGTGTAAAATAAAATAAAACATTAGGGAGAAAAAACATGTAAAATAAAATAAAATAAAACATTAGGAGAAAAACGTAAAATAAAACAGAAAATAAAATAAAGTAAAACATATAAATTAAAATATGTAAAATAAAATAAAGCAAGGAAAATAAAACATTTAAAATAAAACAAAACAAAATAAAACATGAAAAGCAAAACAAAAAATTTAAATAAAGCATGTAAAATAAAACCTATAAAACAAAACAAAACATGGACAATAAAATAAAACATGTAAAATAAAACATAAAAAAATAAACATGTAAAATAAAACAAAAAATAAGACATGAAAAATAAAATAAAACATGTAAAATAAAAATATGAAAAATAAAATGAAAATGTAAAATAAAACATGGAAAACGAAACAACATAAAATAAACCAGATAGATTCCAGTGAGTTTTTGACCTTACAAATCTTGAGAGAATCCTACTGCAACATAAGGTTAAGTTCTGATCAGCTAATTATGTTAAAAATAAATGACAAGAATTATTATGGTTTGAACACTAATCCAGTCACAAGGGGTCACAAGCCAGTCACTTTTTGCGCTGGTCCCAAGCCTAGATAAATGGAAAAGGTTAAGAGTCAGGCATCTAGAAGGACATCTGGCATAAAACCTTATCAATATGCAAATCACTGCCCACTGGGAAACAAATGGTTTGCTGTGGTGACACCAGAAAGGTAAAGGTGAAAGGATAATTATTCATTTGCCATATGACAGTACAGACACACCAGTGAGTATGAAGACAGTGTCCCCATCTGGAGAGCACAGTGCCTGACTATGGGGTATCTCAAGGTTATGTGTCTGACCGGGTCCAACCCCAGGGGCTCTGAACCCACTGGACCCGCTGGTGCCTGGCTCTGTGCTCATACTTGGCCCAAACCGTCCCGGGACTGGCACGTTGTTCCCAGCTGCTCAGAGCACAATAGCCTTAGCATGGCGTGCGCCTTGCTCAATCGGCCTGTTGTTAATGACAGAAGCCGGCGTTTAATGATATGGACAGAGCTGCTGCCATCAAAGCTGCATCTCTCCAGTTACGCCCTCATCGCTGAAGTCCTGCGCCCCTGTCCTCTGCTGTATTCATTAGCATCAAGAGCAAACACTGGATACACAGAGAAAAGGCTCTTGTCTAGGGGGAATAGTCTCCCTCTATATCCCCATGGGTTATCCATGATATAATAGGCCCTCATTGTGATAGATTGGACTTAATAAGCCTTTATTTGTTATGGAAGGAAACATCTCCATCAGAGTCTTCACCTTTAAGGCCATAAACAGGCTGCTGTGTGCTGACAGGCAATGGTGTAGTGAGTGTAGGTGGGGTCAGAAAGGTTATCAGCCACACAGACAGGTTAACAGGCTTCAGTACGTCAGGTTAAGGATTTGTAAATACAACAAGTTGAGCTCAGGTCTGCAATAAAAGGTGAAATATACCTCCTAATGTGTTCAGTCACTCAGTTAAGTGCATATCTGGAGTTTCTATTGCTGGACGTTTTCTAGTCAAAACAATAACACTACATAGTTTATGGCCTTTTTACACTGCACCATATATTAAAGTTTTAGTACATTTTATTCTGCTGCTATGAGTAAACTTAAGAGTCTAGACAGCCTATAGTAAAGGAGTGTTAATGGCTGTCTATTGCTGTGTGTCTTTAAGTTTATCCCTGCAAGTAACTGGCTAATATGCAGACTGTATCCCACTCAGGAGGTAGAGCAGTTGCCTGCTATAACTGCTAGGTTGGTGGTTCAAATCCCATTCAATCGTCATTATGTCCTTAGGCATTTCACCCACCTTGCCTATGAAGAAATGTGACAAAGTGTTTGGAGATTTACAGCAAGAAGACTGTGGGTTCAATTCCAGAGCCAACAACAATTTGTGAGGAGTGGGAATAATTGGAAGAAAAATTGTGAATGATGAATGTGGATGTGTGCATGTATAGATAGGCATTTCAAGTTACGCTCATTATTACCTGCTATGTTATATTTTGTTGTACTGAGTGTTGCATGCATACACACATGCAAGCATAAACTGTGCCTGGGTGTGCACACATACTCTAAAACAAGTGCCTCAATCAGTATTGTACACATAACTTCCTCATAAAACCACATGAATGAACCTACAGCCATAGCAGTATATTCAGCACCTCTAATGCCACTTAACAGGAGATACTAAGAATATCAAGGTCATGCTCCTAAGACACATTTTTCTACATGCAACACTTAAAATTGGCTTAATATAACATATGTCTCTATGTGCAGGGATAAATTGATGTTAGTTGCCATGTTATTTTAATATGGGTTGTCATGTTTACACATTTCCTTTCAACCTTAGAATAATGGCATTCAAATGACAACATTCATTTAGATAAATTAATTGCGATAAACGTCTCTTTCTGGTGTGGGTATATGATTAAATAGCTGCTGGTCTGATGCGTGTGTAGACATGTGTGACTGGGCTGTAAATGCATGAGTCTATCAGGACGAACTGAGGCGGGTCACGGTCCCCAGTGTCAGGGGTCCCACACAACACAAGCCCAATCAGTGCTGGCCCGATGGTTAATGGATGGATGGCCCCAAAATTAATTAGCCTGACTAATGTAGTGTACACTTAATTACACCGGCCGCCTTTTGATTTATAGCTGCCCGCATTCACATGACGCAAGTGGATATGAGACTAAAAAGGGGAAATGTCTGGATTTTGGAGGTTTAAATGAGTTGGTGGATGGTTTATCAGATCTATGGACTCTCCAGGTGAGAGTCAGCCACAGCATTAAGACGTAAGCCCTCTATTTATTCTGGAAGATTTTGAACTAAATGTTTGCTCTTGTAAAAAAAATACATACACACACTCTTTGGACACAAGCATTAACAGTTGACAGAAATAATGAACTAATTAGTTATTACAAGGTTTTTCGGAAATGTGGCAACCTCACACTATAACCCTTGCTTATGCTGTCTAATTCTTTTTTTTAAATGTCACGTTATTTTGTTGTGTTTAGACCATTGGTTCTTAACTGTGGGACCCTGTTTCATTTTATTGTGATACTTATTTTATGGAACAATTTTACATGTCGCAGATGTTTTTAGAAGTTATTAGCTCCTTGTCCTCTCAGTTCTGTTTTATCAAAATTTAAACTGGTAGCATATGACAGAAGTTTGGATGCATTTTTGTAAAGCAAAAAATTAGTTACAAGAAACATGCAAAAGAATAAAAGCTTTACAAGGTGGGTGCTTCACGTACTGACTGTAGGAGTGGACCCTGAGAGAGAAGTACAAATATTGATTTATTCATTTATTTAAATGTATGTATGTATGTATGTATGTATGTATGTATGTATGTATGTATGTATGTATGTATGTATGTATGTATGTATGTATGTATGTATGTATGTATGAATGCATGAATGCATGCATGCATGTCCCTATGTATGTATGTATGTATGTGTGTATGTATGTATGTATGTATGCATGCATGCATGCATGCCCCTATGTATGTATGTATGTATGTATGTATTTTTTTATTAGCTTATTCATTTAACTAATAAGATGTTAGATGCCACACATCAGTTGCAAATCAGGCATTTTGCATAAAGGTACACTACAAGGGATACTACATTTTAAAAAAGTAAAACTTGAGTAAAAGTTGAGATGTTTATTTTTTATTTTTATTTTTGCTTTTATACAGTTGGAATCAGAGAGTTGCAAGATTTTAAGGAAATACAAGTTTTTTTTTTAAGACGACAAAAAGTAATAGGCATCTTTCACCTTTGTATTAAAATGATGTTTCCGCTGCTTCGCCCAGTGTACTGTTTATGCATTACTCATCACAGCCACATTCCTGTGCAAATGTCTCACTTCACTCGGCCATAAACCCCATTGTGAGTCCGCCTTCATGAACATGTTTACCCAGTCTGTCTATAAGGAGCTCCATATATGCAGCACTAAACACGAGAGCAATGGCCGTCATAAAAGAATTTGTCTTGAATACGTCTTTGTAAAACCATTTCTATCCGCACTGTCGTGGCGGCGTGAAGGGAGCGACTTGGCCGAGTGAAAAATGTCGGATCCATCATGGCCGCCTGTCATTATCCGGCATTTTACAGCATTCATTAGGACTGGGACTAGAGTGGGCCCCACCTTTAATTTCATGCTGCTCAAGCCGGAGAAAGGACATGGGACAAAGGGGGAAGATTGATTGGCTCTGCGTGTGATGCTTTCAGATGCCAAAAGGGGGCGTCTCACCCAGAGGTGGAAAGTAACAAACCACTTTTTATTTATGCATTTATTTATGTATGTATTATTATTATTATTATTATTATTATTATTATTATTATTATTTTCAACAACTGTTACTGTTGGTCTAGTGCATTTTTTAAGTAGTAGTAATATTATTAGCAGTAGTATTATTAGCAGTAGGAGGAGTAGTAAAAGCAGTAGTGTTACCAGTGGTTGTGACAGCAGGAGTAGCAAAAGTAAAAGTAGTAAAACTGATGGTAGTAGTAGTAGTAACAGTAGTAGTGCTAGAAATATCAGCAGTAGTAGTAGCAGTAAATGTAGCAGTAGTACTAGGAGCAATAGGACATTTTACCGTGCAGAAAAAAATACTACTCAAAAGTAAGTACAGTTTATATTCAATACTTTTACTTGTGTACTATCATTTTGAAGTAACAGTACTTTTACTTTTACACCGCTGGTTTCTCTGAATGTAGATGCAGTCAGACCAAGGCCAGCGAGCTTAATGAAATCTATCCATGTAGCGTTGAATCAGGCCCAATTAAAAGGACCCAGCACCGTGTCACGGGGACAGTAGATCAAGTCAGCAATTAACCTTCGTGCTGGCCCCTATCAATCCTTAAATTGGAGCGGTCCGGCCGGCAGCACACCATCGTGGCAGATATTAAATTTACATTCTATTAAGTTTAATTAGGAGGGATTTTAAATATACTAGGAGTCCAGGCACGGGGCCCTGAGACTGTCATCGGGACAGTTGATTCACGAGCGCCGTCCACCTCCAGAGACACGGTTTATATAGCTATCACTTCAGAGAGGAGCAGACATGTTACTCTGTTGGCTGCAGATGTAAATGGGCCAACGGTAGAGGACTGTGACTGAGCTCCCACTGAGAGCTGCCAGAGTCAGGTAATCTGATAGGATTATACAGCATTCATAAACAATTCACAATGGTCTTAAGCACAGCAAATCCAATAAAATAAATCTCACATTTAGATCACTTACTAGGGATCTCTAAACTCTGTATTTGCCAAACAGATTTCTCCAAGCACCACTAATTAATACAGATGTATATACATGTATATTGTTTAGTTTATATGGTATATTAATATACAGTATATATTTTACACAGTATATTGTTTAGTTTCTCAAAATGTGGTACAGGGGCCTCTTCAAGTGGTACTCAGGAGTCACTTAAGTTCTGGTTTAGACCTAGTTTGGACCTGTTTTGGGATTGTTTTAGTCCTGATTTAGCATCATTTGTTTCTGTTAAAGATGATACTTGGAGATGCACTAACTGCAACTAACCCAAAGGTTGGCAGTTCAAACCCTGCTTGCATTGCATACTGTCATTGTATTTTTGGGCAAGACACTTCACCCCCCTTGCCTGTATGAAGGTGTTAGTGTGACTGTGTTTGGTGGTGGTCGGAGAGCCCGAGGCACAGATTGGGAGCCACGCTTCCGTCAGTCTGCCCCAGGGCAGCTGTGGCTACAGAAGTAGCTCACCACCGAGTGTGACTGAGGAGTGAATGAATAATGCATTGTAACAGGCTTTGAGTATCTAGAATGGGGCTAAATAAATCCAATAGATTATTAATGTAAGAGTTGAGAACCACTGGTTTATATATGATAAAGCTTTATGAAAAGTGATTTATTTGATCCAAATCTAAAGCAATCTTTCTTTTTCTCTTCTGTCTACACAGTAGTGACATCATGCCATCACAATATGTGAATGCCATATTTGTGAAATTTTCTGTTTAACTGAAGTCTACAAAAAACATTGAAACATGAATGCATTACCGCTTATGTGTTTGTGTTGCATCTCTTTTTTCTATTTAAGTTTTTTGGAACAGCAGTCATTATTTTAGTGTTGATAAGTTGTAAGGTTGTAACAATCCATTAACTAAATACCTGTATTGTTTTGTTTTGTTCTACGATTCAACTATATCAAAAGGCATCTCCTTGTATCAAATTCTATCAGCTTACAGGACGTTTATATCGACACAACTTCCAAAATCAATATATACAGGAAAAAAATGTATTATATCAATATTAGAAATGTACATCTTATTAAAACCAGATGTGTCTTTTTGGACATAGTTTTTGCACTTTTGATCCAAAAAAGTTATTTTCAGCTTTGCTCTCTATCTGTGTGATGTATCAACCACAGCCACTGTGCTAGATTTGCGGGTATACTTTTATCATTTTTGGCAAAAAATTACTCAATATAAAGGTGTCTAATTGTATCAATTTGGATTGTTCTAAATCAGCCAATATGGTTCTTGAAACATATTGATACACGGTCATAGTATACGTATTGTTGCATAAACATATTGTTACAACCATAATAAGTTGTGTGGACCAATCAATGGTAGCTTGATGAGCCAAGATGACATACTGAGGTCTTGTTTTTTCCACAAATAAATCCTTACACATGTTAGAGTGTTTGTGCAAATAAAGAAAAAAAATGTCCACCTTCATTTCAAATGCTGCTGCTTGAAATAGTTTAAAGTGATGAGATTTTATAGCCTCTTGTGATGGAAAGACATTGCATTTATAATCAGTTAATCAAAGCTGCCCTCAGTGTGGTGTTAACACGAAGCCTTCATAAAAGATGAAAGTCTGGACAGGACATGGACTGTGAAGTGTCCGACTCGGCAGACAAACCCTCTCCTTTGGCGTTTCCTGTTTTATCTGCGTCGATGAAACGCATGAGCACATGTGTGGGACCGGACCACCTCAGGGCTGCTCCGCTCCAGCATTAGTCTCCACGTGGCTGTGTCCTTTGTGCGGCCGTCAAAGGCCCGCTGAATGGGGGTCAATTGAAACCTATTCCCTCTGTCGGACACAATTAATGGGGTTGCCCGGCCTGTTTCGGAGGGGGGAGCAGTCGGGGGCCTTTGGTTACTGATCCTGCCGCACAAACATGCCAGGAATTCGCCACCTGGAATTTGGCCGGGGACAATGAGCGCCCACCCCTTTCCAAGTCCACCTTTTTCTGGGGACATCCAAGGAACAGCCCGACCCATCCACCCACCGCCGGCCCAAAGGCGGCAGGAGCGACAGGGGAGTGCTCAGTGTTGTACAGGGCCTAGTCGTACACAATGGGACAGAGGCAGAGAAGAAGAGGAGTGCTGTAGCATGCAGCTGTACAGAAGAGTACCACCGAATGGGCTTCTGCTTCAGTGGCTCTCAAAGTGGTCCATGTGTGGTCAAATGGAACAGAAGTTTAGGCATTTTGCTATTATTTCATCCACTAAACACCACAAGTATCAATCTCTCTCTTGCTTATGTGCAGTAGTGGATAGTAGATACTTTTACTCAAGTAGTTTACTTAAGTACATTTTTGAAAAAGTACTTTCTGAGTACATTTTGTAGAACTTTTACTTGAGTATTTTTTGAAGATTTTTTATGTATAAGATAGTTTTTGTTGAAGAAGATGATCATTCAAATGTACTTTCTACTTAAGTTCATTATATACGCAATACTTTTTTACTTTTACTGAAGTAAAATTGTTGTTAAGTACTTTTAATTTGACTTGAGTAATATTATTTTTGAAGTAACAGTACTTTTATTTGAGTATAGATTTTTAGTACTTGGTCTACAACTGCTTATGTGAGTGTTTTGAAGGGCTACACAATATAAACAGCTTAAATATCAATATAACTGCTACCTGAATAGAATTGCTTGTATTAGAATACAGCCATCCATCTATTGCAATACATTATGCAATCATTCCATGCCACTTTGCACTTTGACCAACTGGCTTTGTGTTTTTTATATATATTTGCATTTTACATTTACATTGGAAAGTAGAATGTTTTATAATTAACATAGCATAGTCATTATATACAGCACTAATAAAAAAAAGACACACACACACACACAAAACTACCACATAAAGACCTAACAGGAAGTAAACTTGTTTTAACCCAGGGTTAAAATAAACTAGGACTAAACCAGGTCCAAAACTAAACCAGGATTTAACTAAGACGAAACCGGGGAGGAAACTAGGGCAAAAACGATGATGTACACTCTAACTACAGCCAAGCTGAAACAGGAATAAAAGTCTTTGAATTAACCCGAATCAGGAACTGCAATCTTGAACTGCAAAAGACTCCTGAGTACCACCAGAAGAGGAATGTACCACAAATTGAGAACCACTGCCATACAGTAATGCATGAGGAGGCTTTATTCACTTAATAGATTACACCCAGCCCTACACATTAGTAGGGCTTAGTTAATTTTTTTGATTACAGTTCTTAAACGATACCTGGTTTTCGATACTAGTACCTGAGCGATACTTTTTCTGATACCTATCCTGTGCTAATTCATCTTCTACAATCATAAAACACAATAATATTGAATAAAAGACACATTTTTGGAACAAAATTCTTAGCTGTAAATTAAAACCAGTAGTTTGTATCATTTACTCTGTGTTATTTATTAGATTCATACATGCAAAAAAACATTAAAGGTCCCACTAGGTATTGAAACTTGGTATCAAAGAAATGTGTTTTTTTTTTCTGATACTAGCAGTATTGTAATTTTTCTTTTGATACCACAAAAGTAGCATTTACCAGTACCCAGTCCTACACATAGAGCAGGCAACTGTATATATCAGTCAGCAAGTGTCTATACCAGGTCTGAACTAGGTCTAAACCAAGTATAGACCCCAGATTAAATCAGGTTAAATTAAAGCTATAGTGTACTGTGGTGTCCAATATCAATGAGTTAATGGGCATTTTATTTAGCCGTGACCAAACTGTATAACTTAACATATATAAATGGCTGTAGATATATTTATTTTCTGTATATACAGTATATATTTACAGGGTTTCTGCAGGGTTCAACAAGTTGAATTTAAGACTTTTTTTTAGACCTTTTTAAGACCATTGTTTAAGAAATATTAAGACCTAGGTAGTTGCATCAAATGTATGTGACATATCTATAACGTATTTTTAAGGCCTTAAATTCAGATTTTTAAATTTAAGACTTTTTTTTTAGACTTTAAGATGCTGCAGAAACATTGATATATATTTACTGATTGCTGCCACTACAAAAAAAGTGTTTTTGCTCACGGCTCTCATTCCTGTTTCCTTTAGGGCTTGTTGTATAGATGTATATTGTGTGCCACAGTGATACAAATAGCCAGAGCAGAGCTTTGACCCGTACAGCACCATCAGTGAAGCAGAGAAGCGAAGACGGAGGCCGGGAGTGGGACCGCGGCGGCCTGAGTCTGAATCAATCTCCAGATAAGTATGGCCGATCGATGGAGCAGCCCATCTACAGCTAAGCACTTCACTGGACGCCGCACTAATTGTCCTGTTGACATTAATTGTCATTAAAGGGGTCCGGGACGGCTTCGGGCTGTGAGTTACATCTCGCGCCAAGGTTGCAACCCATTTGTTTGTAATGACATCACAGCTCCGCGGGCCGCTCTTACTCAGGAACGTTGTTAAATCAGGGCCCTGGCGCGGGACGGGTTTATCTGCGGCGAAGTGGAGCATTTAACGGCGTGATTGGAGCAGGTGACATCATCGGGCTTTAGTGTCATCCCGTTAAATGGTCAGTGGGTTTGAGGAGCCCTCTCTACTCAGCAGGAAAGGCACTCTGTAGTTGGTGGATGAGAACTACATAATGGGCCAGCCAAATACCAACTGCCCCACTGGAGACTTGTGGTACTGCGATAATACATTTTTTTACATTATTTTATCTTCTTTTCATTTTAAATTTCAACTACTTGTATACAATTTAAGGCTGTATTCATTCCATTAAATTAAATTGTGTTTATAGACTTTTATCTAAAATATTAATTTCAAAGGCTGGTTTTCTCAAAATGAGTTTTTCTCACACTCAGATATCTCCATTTCAGTAGAACCCATAAGCACCAAATTTTCCAGTCTTGTGCTTAAGAATATTTTGAAGGTTTTTACAGAGGTATTTGTCGATATGTAATGCCTACCCTGATTTATTGGGCATAATACTTCTAAAAACAAGGCAAATTTTACTTTTTTAAGGCTGTCAGTATTGTTTAATTTACTGAAAGACAAAAAAAAGATATTCATATTTCCATCTGTAAAAACCTTTTCATCTATTACATCAACAAAATGAATCAGAAATTTTAAACTTAGCTCTATGCAATATTCAAAGAGTTTTTTAGGCAAATTTGTGCATTTTTGCATAATAATGTCTAATTTTCATATCAAAACATTAAATGACTCAAATCTTGCAATTTTTTTCTATATTTATGTCAGTAATATACAGTAAAGGTTTTACATTGATATCTGTTAGTTTAAAAGAAATCCCTATACACCTGTAGTGTCTCACATTATATTTTAGATCATCAAAAGATAGCCAGAGTAAATACAAAATGCAGTATTTAAAAGATTATTTCATTTTATAAGGGAAAATTAGAGCAAAACATAACTGGGCCTATGTTAAAAAGGTATTTCCTCTTGTTAAATTATGAAATTACTGAGATTAACTGCAGCTTTTAGAAATCCAGGTAAAAAGACATTTCTTTCTAAGGCTTTGGGACTCCAGCAAACCATGGTGAGAGCCATTATCCACAAATAGAGAAGAAAAGTGGTAAAACTACTCAAGAGTGGCCTGAGCGCATTAAGGACTTATCCAAGAGGTCATAAAAGAGCTCCAGAACAACAACAACAAGAAGAACTAGGGGCCTCACTTGCTTAAGTTAAAGCCATTGTCCAAGAAAGTTTCTATGGGAGATATACATTTTAGCCCATTTCAAAGTATGTGCTCAATAAATGAAAATGGTTAAAATTGCCGGATAAAGTCTTTTCACTGCGGATGAATGGGTCTCAGATGAAATACAAAAGTCACCAGGTTCAACAATCTGCCAAAATAATCCATGAAGGAAGCCACTTTTTAACCCAATGAGCACCTTCCCATTTAACCGCCATCCCTGACTGTGCGTGCCTCTTATTGCTTTGGCCCACAGCTCTAACTTCCTGAGGGGAAGTCCGAGGAGCCCACCCCTCTCCCCATGTGAGGCGACCCCCTCCCCCTCAAACGGAGCGCCCCCAGTCAGACTCATTTAGCCTTACAAATTGGTCTGTTTGTGCGTGTGTGTATTGGTCCCGGGGCTGTGAATGGCGGTGCATGAGAAAGGAGCTGCATGGCGCGGTGAGGGGGCAGAGATGGACACACAGCGGTGCAAGCCTAACACATCCCAGGAAAAGGGGTCGCGACCTTTACAGCACATCGGAGTGGTGGAGACGGTTACCTACCACAGAGCTAGCACCATTAGCAACAGGGCATAAACACTGCTAGGCTACAGTCTAAGTCAGGGGTGTCAAACTCAATCGGAGCTGGGGCCAAAATTAGAAAACCAGTCTTGGTCGTGGGCCGAATAAGAGAATTGTATAAATAATAAAGCCAGCTTACTGTATTTTTGTTCTCAGTTAGGCTACAATAGGCTTTTTAACATAGAATAATACTTCCCCACAGAACTACAGGTGTAGATTTGTGGTTTTAACGGGCTTTGTAGTTTTGTTTTAAATCAGAACTTGGAACTCAACAAATAACAACAAATAGGCCACAGACTACTGACTAACACTGGCCAATTATTTATTAAGTATTATTTACTGCCACAGATACCTAACTCCTCATATAAGACAGGTGTTTTCATCAGGTCCACTCTGTTTTACTGTGACAGTGGGTACTACCAGCAGATAAATATTTAGGTGCATGTCATGCCCCTTATGTAAGCCCAGCACAACTTTAAGCTGAGTCAGCTCCTACACACAAACACGTATTATAGGCTTATTTAACATTTATTGAGCAAACTACTGTCCACCTTCTCTGTCGTCTGCAGGACACAGTGTGAGCAGGATTATACCTCTTTCTGGGCAGGTTTAGCTCGCTGTGTGTTAAAGAGTGCATTAGAGCACAAGTAGCGACAGAGAGAAAGGAAAAAGAGTGACGGAGGGCAGTGCTGTGAATGAACTTAGACAACTCTCTGCTGATAACTTGGTTTTACTGACACAACTTGGTTTTCTGTTTTTAAAGACGTACGGTTTGTAAAGGAGATGTTCTTACAATGCTGTGTGGTTGGAGCGAGGTTTTATTACTGCTACATTAGCTCAACAAACAAAGTGTAGAGTGTTTACAGAGAGTCCCACCTGTTTAAGAAGCTCCTGCTCTCACTGACCCCTCTTTGCCCATTTCTTTTGTGGAAAGTTAAGTTTCCTGTTGGAGAATCCTTCACTCTCTCTCTGCTCCTGCGGCTCGTTAAACGCCGCTCGCTAAAATAGCGGGGGAGACGCAGTGCCGGCGCGCAGCGGCGCCGCTTCCGCAGTGCATTATGGGAGATGTAGTTCAAACAGATCGAGCACAATATATCGGCGGGCCATTATTAATATAAAATGGAAATGATCTCACGGGCCAAAAGAAATGATCCTGCGGGCCACATTTGGCCCGCGGGCCAGAGTTTGACACCTGTGGTCTAAGTCATCCCACTGGGCTCAGGCTTCTTTTGGCTAAATTCAACATACACTCAATTTAATTAGAGGGAAAATAAACTGATACAAAAATGTCAAATGACAAAGACAATGCTATGGTTTGCAAGTCTCAAGAAAACATGTAATTGTAAATTTTATGGCAGCAATACATTTCAAACAAGTTGGGACAAGGCAACAAAAAGCGTAAAAAAAAAACCCAAAACATGGCATTCTATTGTACATGTTCATTTACATGCATTGTTTCATCTTTATCAGAATTAGGTGTGTAAATGTGTTACATACAATAAAAACATAAATTGAAATAAATAAATCAGTAGGGATTGAAGCATGAGCAAGCCCCAATAGCAGCAGGACATAAACAATGCTAGGTTACAATCCCCACCCAAAAAAAAAAAATAATAATAATAAAAAAATAAAAATAAATAATAATAATAATAATAATAATAATAATAATAATAATAATAATAATAATAATAATAATATAAAAATAAATAACAACAATAACAACAACCAAAAAAATCATAAAAATAATCCTACAAACCCAATTTTGAAAAAAATAAATAAATAAAAAATGAGCCATGTATAAAATGTAAACAAAAACATAATGCAATACAGACAGAGACTGAGGTACTCAATTAAAAAAAAAAAATATTAAAAAGCATTTATTATTTCATGGGCAGTATTTGGCTGCCAGAACTGTTTAATAGCTGAAGATCATGTGACCTGTTCAAATGACGTATCCAAAGAGTAAATCCATGACAAGATAATCACACCACATTATTGTAGAAACCACAAGTGAGAGAAAATAATTCATATTCCAATATATACAGAGAATAATCACAAAAAATTATCACAAAAAGAGAAAAAATATATATTTGTGTGATCATTTTGTTTCTTTTAATGATGCACAGGCTAAAACACATTGGCATTTTTTAACTTAATACTGCCCATAAAATAATAAAGGCCTTTTAATATCTTTTTTAAATCCCACTGAGTCCGTCAGTCTCTGCCTGTATCCTACATGATCCCCAACCTGAAGAGAACCTGGGTAAAACTTCGGTAACCTTCAGACTCAAGTAGCACTCCAGTAGCAAAGTAATTTGAGGAACATAATGCAATAGTTTACAAATCTCAGAAAACCATTTTATATTCCCAATAAAACATAAACAGTATATCTGGTGATGAAACTGAGATATTTCACCATTTAATGAAAAATAAGGGCTCATTTTGAATTTGATGGCACCACATGTTTCAAAAACGTTAGCATGAGGCAACATAAAAAAAATAAATTAAAAAAATTAGCATTTAATTACTGGTGCAGGAGGAACATAATTTCTTTACTAATGCAAAATTTGTATTTCACACAGATTTAACAACTAATTAATGTGTTAAATGTGATGAATTATAATTCAGAATGGTGCTTATTATAATAACATTACAAAAACATTAAAGAACCCAATAGATACATAAACTGGACATTATTTTGATGTTTTTAAAGGTAAAGTTTAAGTATTGGGCAGTGTTTGGTATTTAAAATTTACATGAAGCACAGAAAAAAAGTAAAACAAAACAAGTAACTTATAAGTCAAACCAGTTTAAAAAGGTATTAGAGTGCCATGGTATAGCTTGGGTATAGAGCTACAGCGACTAGATATTGTCTCCCCAACCAAACCCACACATTTACCTCCAGCTCTGAATAACTGTGGGCATGTTATTATTATCCAGACTGACTTTTAATAAGATATACAAAAACCTATTCTTGATATCAAATCAGCGCAGGGCCCACATGTGAACCGGGTGATGCTTAATTGCGATCGCCGACTCCTGAATGGCGGCAGTGTTTGCACATCTGCTGTTGTGGACACTGTACCTTCGATGTATTATCTCCAAAGCAACAGATGTTCACATGATCGGTGGCTAAATGTGATCTAATTAGAGCTCCAAATCAAATGTACTGCACAAACTTTGTGAAAATAAATCAAGGTTTGTTGATAGATGGCTAAGTGGAAACATGTGACAGTCGGGCTGGGTGCACTGACCTGTTTATATACGGGATATAATAATGGACAAGTAGAATGTGAGGTTACAAAAAGTTACAAAATTAAAACTTATGTAGATGGTGATGCTAATTCTGGTAAAACTTCATAGATATAGAGCTATAGATGTTGGCACAAATAGAGTCAAAAGTATGGGTTTTCCTTCTATTTATACTGAGCCTCTGGGGGTACATTTTAATATTTTAGATTTTTTTTATTATTATTATTTGTATTATTATTATTTTTTTTTTTATTAAAACATTTAGTCACTTAAGCCACACAAGTTTTAATTTATTTCTGGCATTCTTTATTAATTTACTTGCATAATATTAATATTAGTGTCAAAATATTCCAGTAAACACCACATTATATAACTTTTTAGGGCCTACAATTAGATATTTGAAAGGTATTTATATTAATTTACTGTATATGTAGCATTAGCAGTATATACTCTAAGTTCTATGTATTTATTGTAGGGTGACCTGATTTTTAGACTGGAAAACTGGGACACATATTTTTTTCAGCAATCACGGTGCATTTGAACTTACCATATGACAAAAAAGCTTCCAAAATCCGTAAAATTGTCTATCATATAATGAAAGTACATGACTCTAGGGCTTAAGTTTTGAATTTTAATGGGAATTTATTGATAAAAGATAATGACATTGTAAATAATTTTAGTAACAAAAGTCTTTAGACAAATGTGTTTTAAGTGTTCTGTGCTTTTCTATTGGTTAAAATGTGGACAAGTGGGATGTGGTCTGCGGAAAACTTGGACAAATTTGTGTTTTTACAGATACTTGTTGGGACATGTGAAAAGGAGCCTAAAACTTGGATTGTCCCGGTTAAATAGGGACATCTGGTCACCCTAATTTATTGGGGAAAAAGTTTTAAAGTTGAGTTTTATATTAAAGGGGACAATATAATAAAAATATATAATTAGACTGCTGTATTCTTCCATTGTACTAGAAGAACAGTAAAAAGCCTTCGTTAATTATCCATAAAAAAATAAACATATAGGTTAATTCTTGGAGCCAACCCTTACTTTAGCTCAAGCTTCAGTCCATTATCCCTTGGTCCACTCTTTTCTACAGTCTATGCCCCCAGTACCGCACAGTCATTTACTGCCTCCCTGGTGGCGGGACGACTCCACCACACTTGCTTTATCCTCATTGTGCCACACAGAGTGCAGCTCTTCCTAAGTCATTCGAAAAAAGCCCGTCCATTCACAATGTCATCCCTCCTCTTCCCTTCGGCTGTGAATGGTGAACAATGGCCACACCTTGAACAGACCCACTGACTCGAGGGCCATTGTGGGTCGGAGCAGTGGCCAACAACAACAAGTGGCTGTTATTATCACAAGACTGCACTGTCTGCCGTGGTGGTGGCCCTTTATGACACCCCCCTCTTCTACTGCTCAATGACTGCTATACCTTTGGCTTCATTTGCACCCAGAGAGGAGGGGGAAAGTAGTAGGAGGAGAGGAAGGCACAAGTGAATGGGCACCGTAACATAACAATGCACTTTGGAGGCTCGGTGGGCAAACACAGCTGGGCCAGGCACAGTCAGGCGTTTAATGACTCATAACTCTTAACAGACAGTGGCAGCTTAAAAAAAACAAAAAACAATCCAACTATATTGCACCGCCTCGTATTCACACAACGCAGTTCATTAAACATAGCTCCGGAGCAGATAACCACATGTGGAGTGCATTCATATACAGCTGTGCTCAAAAACGCTTCTTTTTGGCCCCCAATTTAAAAAGTATTTCTTCCTATTTCTATTTGCATTTAGATATATGTATAGCATATTGGTTCAGAGACAACCCCAATACTGCAAAAGTAATACAAATCCTCCCAAATCTTTTAAAGATTCCAAGTATTGAAGTATTAAAGTTTCAAAAGAGTTCTCATAAAATCATTAATCTAACGCTAAAACATGAGGGATTATTTGAAAGTGGCCATGTTGGAATCCAAATAGCAATACTTCTAAAATGATCATTGTTTTAGTACAAAAAAACTGTTATTTTTAGAGTTGCATGTGGGGTTTTTGTGGTTTGGAGTTACAGTACCTTGCAAAAGTATTCATCCCTCTTGAAGATTAAAATATTTTTTATTGTGAAGCAAGCAAGAAATATGACAAAGAAAAACGAGGTCTGGTGTTACTTACCCTCAGAAGTCACACAAACGGTTAGATAAGTTCAACCTGTCTGCAATTCAAAGTCACAATGCCACAAAACATCATTTAATTCATCATTACAACATGTTAAAAATAGGGAACCACACCAAACCTGCCTAGAGATGACCATCTAAAACTGTTTTTCTGTCATATTTCTTGTTTGCTTCACAATAAAAATAAAAAAAAGATTTTGCATCCTTTACAGTTGTTGGCATGTGGTGTAAAGTGACCTCCCAATGATCCACTTTTGCAAGGCACTGTATCGGTTCTTGAGGATTAAGGGAGTGTATATAAAGTGTAAAAACTTACCTCAATGACCTGCTTTGAGTCCAACCGAAAGTTGAAGTCTCCAAATACAAAAAATGGCAGTTTCTCATACCGCTGGTCCGTGATCCTGCGAGACAAGACAAGACAGAAAAACAAAAAATATTTTAATCAATATAAAGTCCTGGTGAAGAGACTTTTTGAAAACTAATGTTGTTAAGAGTCTTCAGCCTCATCAGTGGTGCCTCTGACCTCAGTGTATTTACATGACGAGGAGCACAGCACCACCTGCTGGACACAACACTTCCATTTCAAACATATTGATATTGTGAAAAGGGCTTCTTTGGGAAATGTGGTCCAACATATTGAGCTCTGGAAAGTAAGTCAGTTGTATTTTCACCATTGTCATTTTCTAGCTGATATGGCCTTGCACATGTAGGGACTATATAAACTTTTAACACCTCCAAATTATGAGACAATAGACCATCAACACAACACTTTCACTTATAGGTGTCAAGTGAGGCAATAAATCCACACAGAGGAAAGGAGACTTAACAGAAGTTACAGTTAGGACAAGTCTCTTAAGTATTAGCTCAAATTATTAGCAGCTAATTAACATTTTTAGTTTTAATTGGTTTAAAAAGACTGTGAAAACAGCACTTTATGAAATGTGAGAAATTGTAAAATTCCTTAAATGTTGATATAATTACTGGGTGATACACACAGGGGATGGGGGAAACATTATATGACATGAATTCATATTTTACATTATTTTACTACATGCATGATCTGCTATTCAGTGGTGTGTTTTTTGTTTTTGTTTTTTGTTTTTGTCTTGTTTGTTGCCAAGAATCATTTGGTGAGGATGTTTTGTTGATGTAAATGATGTACTGTGAGCAGTGGCGTAACTCAATAATGGAGGGGACCCAGTGCAGATTTTTAACAATGGTCCCAAGAGGTACAAAAAGCTAGTCAGTACTTCCAGTTTGTGCATTAGGCCTTTAATTTATAAAATGTGGCAGTTAGCTGTTTTACTAGATTCAAAGACCAGTGCTTATATTCAGCATAGTTAGTTAGTCATAGAGGCCCAGGGACCCCTAACCCCCCTGGGCCTCAGTGCAATTCCACTGGCTGCACTGCCTGATGTTACACCCCTGACTGTAAAAATAAAAAATACTAAATAAATGTTTAAATAAATATGCATAAATAAACAAATAAATTAATTAATGGAATTTGTGTTATGCCTCTAAAATATTATCTATAGCAGAATTTAGACAGTAATTTGTATTATGTGGTTAGTGACTAAAGTGCAATGACATAAGATCAACTTTAAAAAATCTTGCATCGGAAAATTTATAATGTTTTTATTAATAATCTATAAATAATCCACATTTTGAAGTGTATCGTTTACTGTTTGTGTAGAACTGTTTGAAGTGCTTTGAACCAATTCTCCCACACTATAACTTCATTAATCAATAATTTCCCTGACCATCTCCTTTGATAATCTTCTTTGACGGCAAACCCACTTTGCTTAAAAATTATCAAAGTCAAATGGCTTCAAAACCATTCATTAATCTAATATTGCTATTTCCTTTTTTAGATCATATGAACCTATGTTTCCAGTGGTCTGCAGAGATTTAGGAATTAGCCTGAGAAGCAGCCAGTAGCACTACTTCTGGCCTCGACCCAGCGCACGTCTGATATTTGTGCTCCTTTAAAGCCTCCTTGGGGTATTTTTAACCAAACAATTTCAATGTCTCCTGTCTTGTTAATGTCCTTAATGCTCTCCGATGCAATTTGAAAAGTCCAGCGTCTGTGGATTCATAGAGTATAGATCCTGAACTACTTCCAAATTCTCGTTCAGAGCCAGCATCGCTTAAAAAAAAAAAAAAAACGCACCTAAGCGACATATAATTAACTCGCACGCCTCATCAGCCACTTAGAGCACACTTCTACTAAGCACAGATAGGAAATTAAGGTGGATGCAGCGCTGCCTCTTGTAAATTAATGATTGGGGATGCTTGGCTCGACGTCTCCTATCGCTAATCGTGTGGATAAATCTCGAGCTGGACTTCCCAAGGCCTAGATAACAATATATTTATGGGGCTGTAAAAGAAAAAAAAAAAAAAAAAAAAAAGGCAGCAGGATCCTCTCCGTAGTGGGTCTGAGGGACTGAGGAAGTCATCCCACTTCAGGGAGAACAGCCAGGGGAAGGGTATAGAGCCATTATATTAAATAGACCATACAGGGCTGACATCCAATTATATTAAATACAGGATAAATCTAGGTTTATTATATGTTTGGAGAGTGGTGTTACAATGTAATCAGAATGAGCCGAGTCTTTAAAGGATTCAGGCCATTTCTTGTTAATAAAAAGCTTCATTTATAAGCGGACATTATGGGTTACATGCAAGAAAGCATTAGCCTTGTATGATACAGTGACTTATTATTTTACATTGGCTGTTCTCTGGGGAATACATGTCGTGTCACACCAATAGACCCTTCTATGGAGGAGTTAGCATTAGCCACAAAATATCGCTAATTATACATAATCAAGATGGTTTTGACAACTGACAACCAATCAACCGAATATGAGTAATATCAGAGGATGGTTACAAAACAATAGCAAATGTAACTGACTATCAGATCAGGGTGGTGATAAGTCAAAATAAGTAAACAACCATCTGTTTCTTCCATCTAAAAACATATAATTTATTGTTTTTAATATGCTCTGTTGTAAAAATGAATGGGAAAGAACTTGTAACCAAACTGCGTGCACAACTTATTTGCATGTCACTCGTGGAAGGGTATATGCCAAGAGACCTCACCTTGAAGTTGGACTGAGCGGACTGCATGGGGCACCGTTGGCTCAAGAGTCCATCTAGTGGTATAAAGTTATACAACAAGCTGGCATGGGTGGCACTTTTCTGTTTGTATATGTTTTGAGATTGAGGCTGGGCCAAGTCTTAGAGATTGATTTTAGTGCAGCCCACAGGGAGCTGTAGGGGTGTAACGATACAGTAACCGTATCGATTTTTTTTCCTATGATACAACTACATCGATACACATGACCTTGTACCACGTATCATTTTCTAGGAAGTGAATATCGATAAACATGAAGTATCAATCGATAATATCAGAAATATCGAAATTAGAAATTTGTATGTTAAAATAAAACCAGATATGGATTTTTGGAGATAAACTTATTGTTTTTAATTAAATAAAATGTTATGGTCAACTTTTCTTCCCTCTCTGTCTACTGGACATAATCAACCCTGGCCACTGTGCTACATTTGAGAATAAACTTTTATGATTTTTGGCAAAAAGTTGCTGTATCAATTATTTATCTGAAGGTGTTGAATCGTATCGAATCGTATCGTTACAAATAAGCCAATATCGTTCTTGAATCGTATCGAAACACTTTTAATCGATACATAACGTGTTGTGGCAAAAACGTGTTGTTACACCCCTAGTGAGCTGCCCACAGTGGAGGAAAGTAACTGGATATTTTTACTTAAGTTATTTATTTAAAAGTTCTGTAAGCAGCATGCACTTGTACTGGTTTAAAAACTGTGCTGCAGTCTAAATCAATGCAAGGGTTTAGAACCAAAACAAAAATGTAAACATAAACAACTGGCCATTATATAAAGTATATTTTTAATTGTGAATAAATCAGCTGTACCATTGATATCAATAAAACTAATATTTGACTGAACCATGTTCACATCATAGCTGAGGACATATATGGGTAATTTTTATGAAGTATTTAAAAAATATACTGCTCATTGCCTTTAAGTAATTTTTGGACCAAAAAAAAAAAAAAAAAAAAGAGTCCTGAGTACTTTTACTTGGGTTCATTTTTGATAAAAAAAAAAAAAAAAAAACAACAACTTCCAAACAAGTGAAAAAAATTTTGTTTGTTTTTTATCTCAGTGGGTAGCCTGTTTTACCTGCAATCTGAAGATTCTGGGTATGTACTTTTATTCTACTTAAGTAATGTTATTCTGAAGAACAGTTCTTTTACTTGCTTTGATTGAGTTTTAGTACTTCTCCCACCACTGGTAGCTCCATACATGACTCCAACTACTGATATAAAAATGATAAAACAGTTAAATAACACATTTAAATTTTATAATATCATTGTAAACCATGTGTCCATTTAAAGTATGATGCGGGATTCCTAATATTGTTTTAAGTACCGCAGAGTGCACCTTTATTTTTATTAATCCTGATGTTGGAGCAAATTAAAAGTTCATGTAAGTAAACCAGACATGAGTTTATGTGTCAGTATGTGTCAGTGCATGTCAAAGTGCAGCGTGACTCGTTAATGAAGCCAAACAGAGCTGATGTCGTTAAAGACCTGGCGTCCTGGTGCTAAGAGACTGGCTCTATTCAAACAGTGTTGTGTTCAGTTTGTCCTGTCAGGATGAATACAGGGCAGTAAAACTCGGAGCACAAACGTCACCGTGGTCGTCAGAGGCGTGGGAACTCAGGCAGAGGAGAAGAGACACAAGACTATGAGGAAATACTAATGAAAAGAATTGTAACATATATTAAATTTGATGTTTATAGAAAGTAATGAATCAAAGGAAGGTGTCTTAATTGAGCATGTGATTTTATTAAATGTGCATGCGATGGTCTATGTAGGAGAGAGCAAAGGCATGGATTGAAGAGACATTTTATTGTACAAGACTTGCAATTTAAAAGAAAAATGTGTTTATTGATAGGGATCAATAACTATAAGTCAATTGATTATGATTATTATATTTTTGTTGGATGGTGATGTCTTTTTAATTTCAATTTCAAGACTTGACCCAGCATTGTGGGGCATTGTCACACCTCCAGCCTTGGTTCTCTTATTCCAATTACAAAAACATTTATTAAAACGTGCCTAGGCAGACATCTGGAGGGCCTCCACCACAGAAAACTTTTACAAAAGGCAGGTAGGAATAATTTAAGGCGATGAACCAGGAAATATCAGCCAATTGTGGGGTAATATTTTAACAACAGAGCAATTACAATGAACGGGTTTGTTTTTTACAGTAGCAGCAGTACTAAGTACACAGTACTAACCACAGTCGCTAAAATAATAACAACTGCCACTACTGCCACAGCACTGGTGTGTGAGTGGTTCAAGTAGAACTACATATAGTATAGCACTTATTTCACAAGAATCTAGCTGCTAGATTTACATGCATTCTTCAAACTGAAAAAAAAAATCCATCATAACTAATACATTACTTAATGGTAAAGCACTGTAAGTGGCAAAATCTCTCTCTTATTTAAACAAAAAAAGCTATATGTTATTTTTTGTCCTTGCAATACTGCCAAATACATCTACAGTTGGAATCAGAAATATTCAAAGATTTTAAGGCTTTATCAATTGAAGATTTTTCAAGAGGACAAAAAGATCCTGAGATGTCCTGGAGTGGCCTTCTCAGCCTCCAGATTTAAATCCTATTGAAAAAAAACTTGGTGTGATTTAAAAAAGGCATTTGCAGCACAGAGGCCATCAAACATCACTGAGCTAGAGGCTTTTGTATGTGGAGAATGGATAAAGAGTCCAGTCGAGAGGAGTAAGAAGCTTGTTAGCAATTACCAAAAAAGTTTGTTCAAAGTTATAAAAGTTAAAGGATGCTCTACAAAGTACTGAAGCTAAGGGCTGAATAACACTGCCCATGGAAATGTGTTAGAAGAGTCACATTTTTCATGTCATCAAGTCAACTTCTGTTGTTGAAATAACTAATTGATTCAATAGTTTTTGTTGTTTAATGAGTTTTTTGTCATTTACTCTCATTATCTTTCATTCACATCATTATAATGTCTATTAAGATGAGAGAATTAAACATTTTTGATTGCAACGGACTATTATTTTTTGCATTACTTTGCAGTCATATTTTAGTAAAGCTGTCACATTAAAAATGCACTGATCTAAGCTGACAGGTGTGGACAGCTTTAATAGCGACAGAACATGAATAACCCTTGTCAGTATAATCAAACATGACAGGGTAAGTGAGAATATAGACAGACCAAAAGGGACAGGGCAGTGTGTTTCTGCTCCACTTCCTGTAGCTTTATCCGCTAACAGCCATGTCTAATACCCGTCTAACAGGCATGGCTAATTCTCACACGCGGCACTGTTTTGTTTGGCTGATCGAAGGTGCCGCCGCAGGTCAGAAGGTAACCTCTGTTTACACGATGACTTCCTAAAGCACTGGCAGTGACCCAGTGTGGTGAAAGCTGACTTATTCCCCAGCTTTTAGTTAGACATTACAAATGAAAAGACTTGTAAAATATATTCAATTTGATATTTTATAGATGCTAATTGATTGGAACTGAACTTTGCATTGAAATTTGTAAAATGTGCATGGAATTTTCAATGTTGAAAAGGTTAAACAAGGTTAAAGATAAGCAATCGCATCTCTTTAAAACTCTTTTTAGCGTTTTATATTATTATAAATGCAATGACTGGAGAAATGGTCGGTTACAAAGAACAATCTGGAGGGCTTCCATGGAAAGCCTTTGCAAAATAAAAGGTATAAGAATCTAAAGGTGATGCACCAAGAACTAACAGCACTAGGGAAGTTTAAGTATTATGGTCCCAAAAATGCCTGTAACTGCGTATGAAAAACATTAGCTACAGCGACTGGGCGTGAAAAGCGTCCCGAGAGTGGGGGGTCCAAAGCCTATGGGGGTCCATTAGCGCATCGGCCATCCCGGTTCATTCAGGCAAACTGTAACAGTGTCAGTGACATTGTGCCACAAAGACGTACTCCTTTACACAGTCTATAAACATGCTTGCTCTGGGACAATTCATGGCACAGTGACACCCCTAAGAGGAAAAAAAAAAAACTTTCTGGGGGGCCGGTCCCACTGTGGGCTGTGGGCTGGGACCTTAGGCAGCGCTTCCTAAAGGGCCACACAAAGACAGAGGTCAGACGCTAATTTATAACACGGCCCCCGACTCTGCTCCCAGGATCCTTAAACCAGCAGCACAAAGACACCCGCCAAAATTAGCCAATCAGTGTTAATGCACAATTCAGGTGGTCCTTGGAAACTAAATTTGGGGATTCACTAATAAAATTTTTTAAAAAGAACTGGTTAAAATATGTGAGCCAGTGTTCTGTTATGCTCTCATAAGCAGGGAATGATAGCCTGGACAACCAGACCCATTCACTTTTGTAGCAACATGAAATGGATCTGGTGGCCCTTCCATTCAAATCAATTTCCATCAGGATCAATCCTACCTGGCCAGTGACATTCATTTATCTACAGGGAAGCTGACTTTATGGAATGTTTTGTTTCTCTGATTGATGTTTAATGTCTTTTGTTTCCAAATTATGTTGATCCTGAGGCTGTTCTGTGTATGTTAGTACTGTTCTGTGATTGGTTGTTTGTCTGTCCAGTCTCATTTAAAGGAACTGTTAGATGCAGCATAAGAATTGTTGCCCAACTTTCTAAATGTCATATACTGTAAATCATTGACAAGGCAGAAATGTAGTACAATAATTAGCATTTTGTGACTTAGCCTCATTACAAACACCACTGAAGGTGTATTAGGTGTTAAATTTATTACGTAACAAGTTACCATTTATGTCTGTCTGTGGGTAAAATATTAGTTTTATCTGTGCAGTACCAGTCATGGCTACTAGAGGAATTCAATTTTAATTTCAGTAATTTGCATTTTCTACATCATCTTTTTGACTAAAACTGTGTTAGGTGTTAACATAAAAGTGAGGTATTTCCTCTTTGAAAATCAGGTTTGTGTACATGATATTTTTAAGATGGAGAGGATAACTTTCTGTATTAGAATGCAACAGGATTAATTTCAGGAAAGAATGGGAAGCTGAATTGAGTACATAACACCTGTAAGAGCAAGTACTTTCCAATATATGAAGTTAACAGATAACTTCCTATCTTGGACATACAAACCATTTGTGAGCCACATGAATGCAAGAATGTAAAACTAAAACCTGCCTGTTTTGACTTTTTCCCAGCGGCCGACATCCTCCAGTGACTCCTCCAGATTACACTGTGTGATTGACAGCCAAACTGAGCCATAATAGACAGTCTATATGGGATTATAAGGGTGCAACTGGGGGCCATGTCATGAGTATATTGACAAGATGACTTACCATAAGTTGGCCGGTCAGATTCAACTTTGCACACAATGGCTGGGCTGGACGCACTCGGCCATTGTAAGTAAATGTTGAGAATTTGGGAGAATGTTAACATCGTAAAGAATGTGCTGGGTGACGTCTCGGTGAATGAACTCAGGGTGGCCCCTGGCTGGACCTTTGACACCTCGGGACAGCCTTCCCCTCGTCCCCCTGTTAACGGGACAGTCCCATGTAACGCCCACAGTGACAAGAACAGGACGAGGATGTGCTGCGGTCACTCAGAGGTTAGAGAGTAAGTCACAGACAGCAGCAGCATTCACAGGAGAAAGAAGTTGGCGATGTATTTAACAATGTGGTGTTTAAAGCCTCCCTATTTTGCTAAGTTGACTTTTTTGAGCTTGTAACCATCTTATAAAGTTTCAACCTCAAAAACATACCTGTAGGAGTATTTTGTTTCATTCACACTTGTTGGAGTAATCCTCTACATAGACACGTGAAACAAAGAAGTACTCCTGTACATTTCTAAAGCCCATACATCGTCCCCGGACTCATTCTGATCATCTCAGCGCTTAAACTGTCCCTAGTACAAAGCAGTCAGCTCATTTATCTATCTGTTAGCGTCATATTGCTAATAGCCATGCTAATTAGTCATTTTATGCTCTGTCCATTCCCCACCATTGCCAGCAGAGGGCGACTGTCACCTAATCCAAGCGTTCTCTGCAAATTGAAAGTTACAGCTCCCTAAAGGAAGATATTTTCCAAACATATACATTATTTTCAAGTTATACAATGTGAAATACTAATGCCAAGGTGTCCAAAATTATTTCAGAAAGCCTGAAAAAAGCATAACATAGGACCTTTAAGAAAAAGCTATGCCATGTAATGAGTGCACTATCAACTGTTGCACAATTTTCTTTGATCAGATACAATAAGCTGCCAGGTCTTTTCTGGTCCACTACCACAATGACTCAATTGAAGGGACATGTGTCAAACCACTTCAACAGTTGAAGCTGCAGTCATAATCCAAGGAAAATTGAAACCAAACTCTAGAAACATTGCAATTCAGGTGGTCCTTGGAAAATAAGTTTGGGGATTTGCAAAAATATTCAAGTTGGAAAAAGAACTAAGACACTAGGACAGGGGTCTGCAACCTTTGGGATCCAAGGAGCCAACTGTTCCCAAAAATACAAAATTTTAATATGTAAAGAGCTGCAACCAATTTTAATGCAAAAAATCGGCTTAGCCTATAACTGAAATATAACCTATAGGTGGTCATTAATATTTGAAAACTAACAACTAACAACTGTGTTAAATACTGAACTTATTATCTCACAGAGAACTAGAGTTATATTCTGCAACTATTGGAGCTTGTGTGTAAAACTTCTAGTCAGTTGTCTACTTATTATTATTATTATTATATAATTATATTATTATTGCCTAACCAGATGTCAGATGCTCAAGGAGCCGCAAAAGCAGGGCTAAAGAGCTGCATATGGCTCTAAACCCATAGGCTGCAGACCCCTGCACTAGGAGAACTAAGAACTCTGTAGTAATGAACTGGTTAAAGTGTCAGAAAGTTGGTTCTCTAATTTTAACCAGTTGAAATTAGTGAGTTAACTTTCTGACATGATCTCATAAGGATCATCAGTGTGGATGGAATGGCCAACCAGAGCATTCACATTTGTAGTTTTGTTAAACAATTCTAAAACCAAGCTCTTGCAATATTGTAATTGAAAAAAAAGTTATTTTCCTGGGTCTGACCTGCTCAGGCCTATACCACGTCACTACCTGTTTCCTGGCTATATCTAATGCAGTAACAACAGTTTTAACACGTAAACCAATATAATACTCCATAAATATCTAAATTGCAAATCTAAAAACAGACTAATAATTTTTGTCGCTAATATTGGCTAACTTTTTCTAATACAATAAATGGTTTCACTTAACCCAAGCTACAGTTGAGTGGATTATAATATTATGGCACTTCTCTCTCAACATTAACACATTAACACATTCTCTCAGAATGCAAGAGTGACAGATGATTGACACATACTTTTATCAACTGGGATGTCATAGTACAATTTCTTCCATAAAGGATACAAGTACTTACAGCTAATCACAAGAACCTAATATTTATCAGGCAATAGACTTCAATCAAATGTCAAAGTTACTTGCTTTTGAAGTAAAACACACAAGAGACTTCAGGAGACAACCCTGGACATTTCGGCAATGATTTTCTCAATACTGATGACAGATTTAGGACAGCTGCAGCAGGTCTATAGGATTTTGCTAACAAACTTACTCTCCCCATGTGACTAAAGGTCAATTGTCTATCTATTGTCGACTGTGTGAGAAGATAACCCTATTTTTTCAGGTAGTAAAAAAAAGGCTTTTCCTTGTCATTCAGCCTCAGAGGGTGCAAGACAGAATACACAGGTCAACAGTGAGAGGACACACTGGGAAAGATTAACCTCTGCTTTGGTGGCCCCTCAGGTCGACGAGCCGCTAACACACCAACATACCCGCACACCACTGTATGGATTCTACATGTTGCTAGTCGAACATGGACATTAATTGTACGGCTGACATGCTGCGTTGGTTAATGTGGGTGTTTTGCATAATAAATTCATTCTGGTCTCGGAGGATGTCCCGGTGATTACCCAGTCCTCCCTCTCGCAGATCAACATGTCATTGGCTGGAACGCGGCCCGGCCTTTCTCTGCTCTTTAGCCCGTTGTTCTGGGAAAAGCCAAAAGGGAAACATTTAGATTGGAGCCTCTTTGAGACGCGCTGACAGTTGACTGATGACCGTCCATAAAATGACAAAGCATCGCTGTGTGGTGGCCAGTGCGGCCCACTGCCTCCCCATGGGAAACTAATTGCTTTGAATTGTTAAGGGCAACATTATTTTTCTGCCAATCATTGCTTTTGAATGCCCCGAAAATGAGCATGAAACAGGCCCATTCAGCCAACAAAACAGTTAAATGTTCCCAATGTTGATCAAATTAACTTCAACACGCTGACAATGGACTATATTTGTGTGAAAATAATGGCGGGCCACAAAAGACGTCTTTATGCCTGGATTTCACAGTTGTAATGTAAAACTGTTCTCCGCTGAACTGGACCTGCGAGTCTGAAAGGAGGTTGGGAGAAAACAAACTCACATTCACAAAAGAGATTTTTTTTTAAGGGGAAAGATAATGCGGATTTTATCTAATGCTATGAATTCACCGGCTTTTTCTGGCACAATGTTTTAGTAAATCCAGCTCTACTGTACAATTTGGCCTAGTATTAGAAATAATTTTGTCACTATAGCAACACAACCATATGTTTATATATATGTTTTGTTGTTGTTGTTTTGTTTTTTTTTTAAGTTTTTACATCTACATATTTATCTTAAAGCTTATAATTAAAGCCAAATAAATTCATAACTATAATAATTATTTTAAAAGTAATGCCTTGGAAATGATGAATTATGATGACTATTTTAAAACTGTATATGTTACAAGTTACAATTTAAAAGGCCCCAAGTCTGTCTGTGCATAAGATGTATTATTTTTCTCACTGCAGTACCAGCCGTGGCCGCTAGAGGAAATTGAATTTAATAATTAAATTAATTAATTAATTATTTTTTTATTTTAGTCAGCTGAACGTTTTATATTATATTTTGTTCATATTATTATTATTATTATTATTATTATTATTATTATTATTATTATTATTTATTTATTTTATTAGTAAGCAGAATGTTGGGCAAGTGACACTTAAACTACAGTCAACAAGTTTGTTCACATATAAATAGCCTTCTTTTTAGCTTACACCTAACATCACTACAGTTTGGGGTTTCTAGCCTTTTATTTAAATTCATTAAAATTGTATTTGTTTGTTCTCTCCTATAATGATGTGGCTATAATGTAGATACTGCACATCTACAGTGAATGTCTGCATAAAGGACAAGGCAAAACAAGCCGACGATGCATTCCCCTCTCGGTGCTTTGGTCTCTTACAGTGGGGCCACACATCAACGCAGGCCCTGCAGACCAAGCCCTTTTTGATGTGACTCAATAGTGAAGTCTGGTCTCCTAAACGCTGTTCCCTTCTCACCATTGTTCCCTGGGGGTTTTGGAGCACTTCGCAGATAAACAGTGTTCAGCGTCAAAAAGGGCCACAGAGGAAAAGGCTTATCTGATGTCTTCTCAATGGGCTGTAAGCTGCATTAATAGCGCCGCGGCCCCCAGATAAGGACACAGACCCGAGCTGGATCTTCTCGCTGCTTCGTGGATCTAAGCCAGTGGTGTGTTCGCTGCCCCCTCCTCAGAGCTGGGAGATTAGAGCGCCGAGAGGAGAGAGAAAGGTGGGAAGAAGGAGGGGGGTGGTTGGCTGTTCCTGCTCTACTTCATTTACCAAAGTCTTTTTTAAAAGACAAATAATTCAAATTTTATCTAATAGTATGAATTCACTTTTTCAGCCACAAGTATAATCTGTGCCTTTTATAATAAAAATAGAAGGTACTTTTTCACTAACTTTGATGCCTACATTTTAGGATATTCTTGGAAGTTTTTGGGGCAGCAGTAGCTCAGTAGTTAGAGCTTTACACACTGACCAGAAGGTTGGCGGATCTTCCTTGCCTGCATGAATTTGTTAGTGTGTTTGGTGGTGGGCAGAGAGGCTGTATAGGCACCGAATGGCAGCCATGTCTCCATCAGTTTGTCCCAGGGCAGCTGTGGCAACAGAAGCATCACCACCGAGTGTGACTGATAACTTAAAGGTTAAAAATTTAAATAAAAGCATGCTTTTATTTATATTTTTGATTACACTTGAGTTCAGGGTCCACCGATTAACCATTAACTAAGTGCTAATTAGCATGCTAGTTAAAGGTAATTAGCTTTTAATTGGTATTTATAAAGTACTTATTAATTCCTTGAACCTAAATTATGATTTTAATAAGATTGTTGTGGTACTATTCTCTAATAATGCTCATACTCCAGAAATCTTATTAAGGTCACAATTTATGTCCATTAACTTCCTTACTTCCTACTACTAAGCAGTAATTTTTAAGTTAAGTTAAGTTTATTAAGGGAAATATGTTAGTTAGTTGCTAATTAGTTGTAGAATATGGTCACAGAATAAAGGACTAAAAAAACAACAACCACCAACTAGCATGATAATTAGCACCTAATGGTTAATAGGTGGACCCTGATCTAAATATTTTTAAACCAATCTTCCTCACCTCTAGAACAGCCCTGCACGTTTTACAAACCTTTAAAAGCATTATCTGACTGAAAGAAAAAGGTTTTAATAAATACTCTGCTGGTGCCGTAAAAAAAAAAAAAAACAGGGGAAGAGGCCAGCAGAGGACAGCAGAGTTTCATAATTAAAGACTTACTTTGTTAAACCTTTTGTATAATGCAATTTTACCACAAAATGAAAATGAAAAATAGCTGTGAATTGGTGGAGACAGAGCTAAACACAGTTTTTTTTGGCAGCAGACTGGATGTAGAGGGCTTACTGATTGGTCAGAGCTTCCTGGAGTGGGCGGCGGTTAGTGGAACCGAGCATTATGAGGCATCAGAAAGGCTGTGCCAGAGAATACAGGATTACTTAAACAGGTGTAGGTGAAACAAAACTCGAGGCATGCTTTTGATGAGGGAACAATATTATAACATGGTTAAAGCATGGTATATCCCTTTTAAGTTAAGCAATCTATCTATAGATATTGCAGTACCAGATGTGGCCACTAAAAGAATTCTACTTATCAATTTATATTATTGCAACAAAAATATGTCATCTCAGCCGGTGGTGTGTTTGCTGCCCCCTCCTCAGAGCTGGGAGATTAGAGTGCTGAGAGGAGAGAGAGAAAGGTGGAAAGGAGGAGGGGAGAGGGGGGTATTCGGCTTTTCCTGCTCTACTTTCAGGGGGTAAGGAGTCAGGAGGAAGCACAATAGCCAAAAAGATGGTTCCCAACCGGCCACTGAATGGGAACACTGTTGGTGGTAGCGCTTCATTCAAAGCCGGGCCTATTGGGCACATTGTCCTCCCAGATCGCTGCGGGAGAATGGAGTTTGCTGGTGGCTGCCAAAAGGTTAGCAGCCGCAGTGA
Organism: Bostrychus sinensis; assembly: GCA_020698575.1. Classification (NCBI taxonomy): domain Eukaryota; kingdom Metazoa; phylum Chordata; class Actinopteri; order Gobiiformes; family Eleotridae; genus Bostrychus; species Bostrychus sinensis. The sequence goes on along the minus strand of CM036254.1, from coordinate 27,157,809 downwards.
AAAGAGCGAGCCATTATTCACTGCCCTTTACAGAAACCGAGGGACCCTTTGTGCTCCTCCTCTCTTCACCGCAACACCAGCTTTTTCTTACTCGGGACCTGGTTTAGCCAAAATATGAGCAGTCGAGTCAGGAGTCAATAACACATCATCACAGTGGAGAGTGTTGGGATGGGCTATATGACTTTAAATTGATATTAAGATTAAAAGAAAGGGCATTCAGGTATTCCAATAAGAAATGCATGAGGAGGAGTGACATTGTAGTTAAATAGCCAATTATAAGGTTTGTATTATAAGCATGTGTTTAACGGGAGACTGTGTTGAAGACTGACCAATGCAATATTGAATGGCACACCAAAAGAACTTGTCTATGCATGCAGCTGTTTGCCAAGCTCTTGCATTAATTACACTCAACACAGTGACAGTATAAATCTCTGTCAGATGTCTGACCATAACACTGTCGCGGCACATTTAGTTTAGCATGATATGGGAATTGCGTTATCTCAGTAACTATAAAATCTGCAATATATTGTGCAGTCCTAGTTTGCAGTTGGTACTGCAGTTCAACAAGTAATGGAAAGAGTAGTTCATTTAATTTAGTTTCGAAGAAGTCATTAACAAACCTAACTGATTTTTTTGCACTTTTAACCATGTTATAATGTTTGCACCTCAGAAACATGTACTATTTTGTTTCATTCACACATGTTTGAGTAATCCTGTATGGTGACAGCATCTCAGAAAAAGCTAAAATCGCTCGGTGTCACGGCTCTACATAGACACCTGAAACTAGGAGGAGCTCCTCCTGCGTGTTTCTAAAGCCTATAGTCAGTCACCGTATTCATTCTGATCATTTGAAATTGCCATCACTACAAAGCAGTAAGCTCATCTATCTATCAGTTTGTGTCATGTTGCTAATAGCCGGGCTAATTAGCTATTTTTATGCTCGGTCCAAGTGTTCTTTGCAAAGTCAAAGTTACCGCTCCACAAGAGAAGATGCTTAAGTTAAGATGTTTAGAAATGATAAAATGTAAAACACTAATGTAAAGGTGTCCAAAACTATTTCAAAAAGCCTGAAAAAATCTCTTCAGTGACTGTAATATTTGCATATTTACAGAAATGTTTATTAATGTGCACTGTCCCTATTCAAAATCAAAAATGAAGAAAAATAAATAAACAGAGTATATCTTTATGTTATAAAAAGCCCCATTTAGACAAATAGCCAAAATCACTGAAATAAATGGTAAGCATTTGGAAAGATTACGTGACTATACCTTCTAATGGTCAACTACTTTTCAATGCAGAACCAACACTGACATACCAGACACTCCACTACATCTATTAATTAAATTTTCAACACCGCAGACTTGAGAAAAATAACAAGCTACAGCCTTATTTTCAATCCACTTTTAAGGTGACCCTCAAAAACACATCAACAACTAAAGCGCCACAAAAGCAGAGGGAAATAAGATGAAAACACTTTGGCGCATGTAAGCAACAGGAACGCTCCTTTTCAAACTTCATTACAGCCATAAATCCAGGTAAGTTACAGCGTCATAAAAAACTGCAAAAGCTGCCATTTTCTCAAAACACTCCCACTTCACTGTCCATTAAACACGGACAATTCTTTCATCAAATCACGACAAGGAACAGGTAAAATATGACCTGAGGACTTTCCAAAGCGGATAATAACTCATGCACATGGAGTGGTTGTTGCGGATAATGTATGCCGCCTCTGTATGCATGTAGTTATTCAGAGAGCAAGCCGCGTCGCGCATTCAGATGATGTTTGAATGGGAGGGAGGTCACCTGCTCTGAGGCCTCGTACCATGCTTTTATTGTGTGTTAGCATGGCCAGGTAGGGAGCAGGGGTTGCACCGTGCACTCTATCACTCTGTTCATTGTGCACGGCTGCAAATGGATATCACATAAATCACATTAGTAGAGGCTGTGTATGGGCTGGCCTCATGGTGATTCTATAGGGACAGCATTTTAGAGCAGCAAAGGCACGCTAAAGACATTTCTCTAACCCTAATTTAAATGTTTATAATTAACATGGGCATGTGCAAACATTCATTCAGCTTTTTTCACTTTTATCTGTTTGGGTTGCAGGTGGCTGGAGCCATAATCTCATCATCTATGGGTCTTAAGTGGGTTACATCCTGGACAGCTAGTCATGGGGCTAACACAGAGACATACACTGACAATCATTCACTCTCACTTTCATTCACTATGAGTAAATTTAAATCAACAAGTTGACATGTGCATGTCTTTGGACAGGGTTTGGAGTATAAGAGGAAGCCGGAGTATACAAAGAGATGCCCAGCTTGAGGATCAAACTCACAACCTTCTGGCTAAGAGGCCGGAGCGCTGACCACTCTGCCACCATGGACCCCTTATGTGCAAATGTAGGGTAAATGAATTTATGTAAAACTATACGTGTCACATAATTCGAGTTTACAAGCTAAAAAGACTTTCTTTATCATGTTTGTTTACATAGCCATCGACCAAATGGCTATGAAAAGTAGGACTGGGGAAAAAATTGTTTTGTGATATATTGCAAATAGTGTAGATACTTTTGCCTGACAACAATATTTTTTATACTTTAGTGACAGCATCCATAATACTGGTGCTACAGTGCTGCACTGCTTTCACTGTCAAATATGAACCATAAGTGGTCAAGAATTCTGCCAGGACTTTAGAAGGCAGTACTGCACTTTTAAGCGCACAAATACTGATTTCTGAATACGTAATAAATAAATAAATGTCAGATTCATTTGGAAACATGACTTGTTTTCTTGTATAATTAGGTTTATAAGTGATTTTGCTTTTTAAATTTAAGGAGAAAACATCACAGTAATTGATGATATTGAATTTCAATGTTTTTTATTACAATATCCAACTCCCAATAGAAATGGTATCGGCACCAAAGTATCATGATACTATCATATTGTGACAAAAGTGTATCGCCCTGGCCCTAATGAAAAGATTTTATACTATGGCTCTATTTTATGTAGGTTAAAGTGGGATTATTTTTAAGTGTACTAAACTTTATTGTCAGTAATTATGGTTCATGTGATGAGCAGTCATTCAATCTGTATGTGCAATGTATGTTTTGGTTGATCAGTGTAGCAGTCCTGTGTTGTACCTGTCTAAAACATAGCCCAGCGCCTTCTGCCTGGTCCCAGAGTAAACGGAGGGGCTCCTTTCCCAGGCCACCAGGTTGGATGCATCATGAAAAAGGTGGATGTTGACCAGATCAAAGGCACTGTGGAGGAACACACAAGCGACAGCATTAGGCATCACACAAAGTACTCTTATCTCAATAATAATATTATATAAGATTATTCAGTTATTAAGCAGAAACCAGTACAGCTTCCTAATAGAGTTTTTAGTACTGCCTTGGTTTGTGCCAGGTCTAAAGATTTTCTATTAAATGTGTAAGTCCGCAGGCTATTTTCTTAATCTTGTACAAATAGGACTTGATTTTCCTGTAATTTCTTGTGAGATTTTCGTCTTAGGTCATAATCTGGTTTAAAGCATCCATCAGTACATTCATTTTCTCTGCTATCCGGGGATCTAAGTCTAAGCAAAGATGCCCAGACTTTCCTCTCCCCAGACACTTCCTCTTGCTCCTCCAGGGGAATCCTAAGGGGTTCCCAGGCCAGCCAAGAGAGGTAGTCTCTCCAGCATGTCCTAGGTCTTATCTGAGGCCTCTCCCAAGAGAGGAGTCCAAGAGGCAGCTGAAACACATGCCCTAGCCACCTTGGATGACTCCTCTCAATGTGGAGGAGCAGTGGCTCTACCCCGAGCTCTTCAATCTATCTCTAATGGAGTGCCCAGTAAACAAATTTCGACCACTTGTATCAGGGATCTTTTTCTTTGGTCAAGGTCCTATGATCATGACCCAAAAGCTCACTATAGGTAAGTATGAAAGTAGATTGACCAGTAAGAGTTTTGCCTTTCACCTTTTGATTTTAGTTGATGCAGTCTTGACACCAACCCTATTGCCTTTACACATCTTACTAATGTGGTTTCTCACTGTCAAGACAAGCGCTGGTTAACTAAATCTACAATGATGACCATCTCCCTGCTGGTCCAGTCCATGCTTGGTGGTTTGGTTAGAGCTCCTTGGTGGGACGTCCTAGCAGGATTGCGCTTACCTCTATGCGGGCCATATCTTGTCCAAATAAATATTCTATACAGTCTATGTTATGTCTATCTCATCTGTGATCACATCTCCCATTCTTCAGCAGCCCCTCTGTCTGACTCTCTTGTCAAACGTCCTGGGCCTATTAAATGCTTACCATTTCAGCTCTTTAGTTCTCATGTCATCCATCTATTAGATTCCACTGCCCCTCCCTGGCTCCTTGCATCGCTCCTCACACTGAACCCAAAGCGTCTGTATTCATCTTTTACCATCTAAAATGGCATGTAATGTTTTTTGTCATCTGTCATATACAACTGCTGGGGTAACGCAATTACACCTAATCAAATCGCTGCTGGGCCGTCTGGAGAGAGGATTCTGACTCCTAACTCTCTGTAAGGTCTATAACTTGTGCTACTCTAAAAGTCTTCATGTTTAATCGCTTGAGTTGTATAGGTGGGATGTGTCAGGACTCACCAATCGGCCAAGGCCCATCGAGTTCGGATGAATCCCTTTCTGGACCACTTGGACTGCAAAGAACAGAAGAGAGATTCAATTTACCATAACATATTAAATATCATTGTCAAGGCTTCAACTGTCACTGTGAAGCGAATTAAAGCTGTCTTAGGCCTTTTAGGCAGGAATGCATGACGGGTTATAATCACAGATTTAAAACATAGCATCGAGAAAGTTGTAGAAAATGATTTCCAGTCTTTTCTGATTGGTCATCTATGGCAGATCGTGTGGATAAGCCTAGGTCCCAACTAATATGTTACCAAAAAACGAGAACCTTGTTGATATTAATTACAAAAACAGTCTAAATACAAAAATTCAATGCTTTTTAAAGTAATTTTGGATAGCTTTGCATTAGTATTTCACATTTAACAACTTAAAATAATGTATATGTATGAAAAATATTTTCTTATGGGGAGCTGTTACTTTTACTTTGCAAAGAACACTTGGCTTAGGTGTCTGTCAGCCCCTGCTGGCAACAGTGGGGAATGGACACAGCATTAATGGCTAATTAGCGTGACTATTAGCAATATGACGATAACAGATGGATAAATGAGCTTACTGCTTCATATTGACAGAAATTTAAGTGCTAAAATGATCTGGATGAGTCTGGTGAGACTAAGCATTTTTAGCTCTTGAGAAGGGGACAACATCAGCATAAAGGATTACTCAAACATGCGTGAATGACACAAAATACTACTCCAGGTATGTTGAGGTGCAAACAACATTATAACAGGTAAAAGCACAAAAAAGTAAATTTAGCAGAATAGGGGACTTTTAACATGACATTCTTTGCAATACACTAAGCACATTGGATACTATACATGCTAGTAGCATGCCTTTTATAAAGACAAGAACTGATGCTTGCAAATGCAGTAGTCTTAATTTAAATAGCACATATTTACACGGTGTAACAACATAAGTAACTATAATATTAACTACTATAATTACACTACATAAGCAACTATGGCCAATGTGTTTTGGAAGGTGAGGTCTACATCAACACAAGCAACTTTCAAAAGCTGCACAATCTCTGCATCAACATGGCATTGTGCTTAACTTAACAGACAACTGCAAACTTGTGTATAATGAAAATGCAGTCCCAGAAGCATAGGTAACTGGAAATTCTGCCAGAGAAAAACAAAACACTATACTTATATGTTTTAACATAAATACCTAAGTCTAAACATATTTAGACCTTGGCCTTCCTTTGGGCCACATATACATATCCAGTAAGCTGCTTCAAAAACTTCTACAGAATACTGTTTGAGGATTTAATAGTCATTTGAAGCTAATATCTGTAGTATTAAAGTATTAAAATGTGATTTCACTACACATTTTCAGTTTGAATCAGAGCAATGAGTGACAAAACTAATATTATTTCTACATGTATTTACTTTTGAAATCTGGGTCACTAATGGCCACGTCTTGGTCTGATATGAATACGACTGAACTTCCCTTCAATCCTCCGCATGGTACGGCTTCTTTTTGATCTGATCCCTGCCGCATTAGAGTTAATTATCCAATCACAAGTCAGAGCTGGCCCTGGAACAGCACATGATTCACCATGAAGCTGTTATTAAATGAGAGACAAATTGATGCTGTGAGTTTTCTCATTTTAAACAGATAAATACGACTCTTTGCCTCGGCCTCTCTCTGCCACTCCTAATGGAGACTTAACCGCGCTGACGAATAAACTAATTACAGACTGGGTCACATAATTACAAACTGACTAATTTTATTTTGAAAAACTCTGATGGAAATTAAAAGGCTAAGAGGTATTTGATTGCGCCACACATCCTTCAATCTGCATTAGGACAAGATTAACTGTATCAAATTGAATTACATTAGCATACTTGAATTAATCCATACCGCCTGGGCAGGATGTATGGGCCCAATTATAACTCGCCGTCCTCATATTGTGACTTTGAAAGGAGCAGATGGAATTGAATGTGAGAGCGGCGCGGCTTTTCCAAATGGAGAATTCAAACTTTGATTGGGAAACGATGAAACAATAATGAAACTGTACCCACTGAACAATGGGTAGGTCTTTCTAAAATGTACAAAGACATAAAGCTCACTTGCAGTAGATGTAATTAAAAAGGCTGGATCACTTTCATTTGTTAAGATCATGTCCTGCTTTGTCATTTAAGAGGGAAAAACTTGAAAAAGACTAAGATTACTGAGAAAAATTGACAAACAGAAAATATCTACTACACTCCAGACAACTATTACAGCTCATTGAACTGTGTTTCCAGGTTACTCTTTAAGCTGACATATCTATTATGACACGTACAAGTCTCTGCTGTGCAAAGAGCTATAGAGGACACACAGAGCCCAGTCACACTTCAATCCAATTTCAAACTGCATTTTATAGGTTGGATAGCTTGAATATAACTGTTGCATTCATTCTACATCCAGCCGCATTACAAAAGTCCACTTTTTGAGAATAGTAATTAACCAAAAAGCTATCAATATTCACACAACTACAGAATTTTTCTAGAGCCAGACTTTCATTGTGCGTTATCATTTCTATTTTCTACTATACTGCAAGGTTCCAGAGATCTATAGAATATTATTTTAAGAAGTCAAATCATTTTTCATATAAGTACAATTACTCCTACATTTTAATGCAGCCATCACAACAGGAGGTGGACTTTATAATTGGGTTTCTGAAGAGTGTAATGTTGCACACAGTTTCTTTTCCCCCAAACAATGTACATTAATTCCAGAGAATTCCTGGACCTACATTCTCATCTCATTTCCGTTACTAGAAAGCTGCTTTATTTTCCCCTGGATACATTGAATCTTGATTCTACATATTTCCCAAACTAGATAGTATTATAGTATATGGCTCATCATGGTCTGTCTATTTTAAGGATAGTGTCACAGTCATCTATCATCTGTTGTGTGCTTGTATTGCTAGTGCCACAGTCTGTTGGTTGAGTATTGTTACTATACCCATTGGCCAGACTCTAATAATAAAATAATAATACACTAGTCTTTTCTAGACACTCAAGTTGCTTTATAATTTGGTGCATTATTGATTCACAATTAAAGTGCAAAGGACAAAATGCACTTTAATTTCATTATTATTCCACCTTCCAAAAATTAAAGGTAAACATATGTGCCTGGCTTTGTTGAGTAAATAATATAGTATAGAACTATAGGGCAGTATATGTTGTTAATAAATCAAATCATATTGTATCATGATGCACTGAGAATGCATCGGATCTCCATTTCTTTGACGGTATACGCAACCCTTATAGTGTGCATGCGTGCCCAAATATACAATTTCAATAAAGTCATTTTGAAAATATGCTAGAATAATGTGTGTTTGTGCTCTCCTGAAGGTGATGAAGTATCCAAAGGTAGATGTTTGAGTCGAGGATGGGTTGACGAAGGATGGGCTCATCGTTCCAGCCGTGACTGCAGCCAGAGACGTTTAATCCACATTTAATTTAAAGAGCCATTAACTACAATCACAGCATTAAGATCCATCACTGGCCTGACACCCGGCCCCAGATTGCCCCATTTCCTCCACGTATGACTGATCGACCCACCGCTTCACCGCTCACTGGTAAACACACAACACACCCGGGGCATCCACAACAAGCTTTAAGGCCAAAAATAGGACCGCAAGATTCATTCTGCCAACCGTTTAACCCAATAAGAAGTTATGTTTTGTAATAAAGGCCTAGTTAAGATACTAATCTGATGTAATCAATCAAAACATGCCAAAGAAGCGCTCCACTTTTTGACCTTTTCAATCTGAGGAAGCCAAGTAGCCACTCCCCCTTAAAGAAGTCATCAGATGTAGTCTTTATTTTGAATAGGAGGAGGTTAGGCTTAAATGAATATGTGACATGTAATCATATCTGGTCATATATCAGGTTTTGTGGTGACAGGAGGGAGGGAGGGCGCGGGGAGGTGGGGTCAAAGGGCGGAGCTAAAAGGTCACCGGGCTCAGGGGTGACATTGAGTGACCTTCCGAGGGGTAGAGTTGGTGTGTCGGCCTGGGACAGTGATGAACGGCGGCAGGACAGAGGGTCATGTTCAGGAGAGGCACCAGTACATACGCGGCTATATGCTGTTATACAGGGAGAGATAGGCAGTGTCAATGGAAGCTGCAGCGTAGAAACTTGGAAAATATCACACTGGCCAACGGTGTCAACTGTTTTTTAAATGACATTTTTGTAACTAGAGCTAGGTCTTTAGACAATTTTAAGAGAGAGAATAACACACAAATAATAAGCAGTAATACAGTATTAATAAACACCTAATTAACAATATTTTGTTGACTAAATCATTTATTGATACTGTGCTGAAACAAATGTTTATAATTTTGGTTTCAGTGATGAGCCTACTACTCAAGTATTAAGCATTATTAATAATGTTTATTACTCATTGGTGTTTATTAATGCTGAAGTAATGCTTTGTAAAGAATCAATTAACCAAAAACTAATCCTTAACTGATGCTTTATAGTTGTAGTCTAGTTAGTTATAGCTATTCAAAAATGTTACCGTAATTTAATAAATGAGCAGTTCATAGGTCTTGAATTAACACTGGTGTTTATAATTTTGCACTGATTTACATGAGCTTATTACTAAAGAATTTAACATTAATGACGTTTATAACTCAGTATTAAAGTAATACTCTTTATTTTTCCTTAACTAATACATAACTAATGCTTAATAGTGTGTGTTATACTAAAGTGTTACCACTGAAAAATAAAACTACTAAACAAGGTTTTTTTTTAGTGATTTATAATAATGCGACTTAAAATAACAGTCTTGTATCACAATTTACATGTTTTGTTTTTTGTGGCGTCAGTGGCTCAGGAGGTAGAGCGGTTGCCCTCTAACTAGAAGGAAGGTTCAAATCCTGCTTTCTCCAGTTTATACTGTTGTGTCAGTCTGCCCCAGGACATTAATATTATTATTATTTTTTACCTCTGTAGTGGTTATGTTTTTGCTAGCGCTTGTTTGTTGATTTGTCTGTTATGATCAAATTTTTATGACATTTTCAGGAAAGGCCAGAAATGAGCCAAGAAATAAATTATTAGTTTTTGAAGTAGGTCCGGAAAACTTTTTTTTTTTTTTTTTTTTTTTTTTTTTTTTTACAGAATTCTTTACCATTTTGAGATCTGTGAGATCTTGTCTGTTAGCAACTTAAATGTTACAGCTGTATTTTCATAAAACTTTCAGGAAAGGTCATGGAATGGGCAAAGGAATGATACTTCTTACTTTGTGATTCTCATTTGCCTGCAGTTTACATTACCCGGGCTTGGGAATGGCACAAAGACTACACTTGTTTATGACCCACCCGCGGCAGAATGTAAATTTACTAATTCCCAGGACTCATACAAAGCACATGTCCTGTCTGGTCTAGCATGTCCATTTCCCAGTCCATCCCATTCTCTGACCTCTTATTTGTCGGTTCACAGTGCGACCCCCATAAATAATATTACAGGGGGTGGAGCGGGACAGAAGTGAGTGGTGGTGGTGGTGGGGGGGGGGTTGCTGCAGAAAGAGAGCCTGCAGTGACAGAAATGCACTGTGAGTAATAAGTAATACACACAAACGCTGATTGATTGGCACACCCTCGGACACATCATCCATCGGGACAGAGGGCCGGCCGGGGGTTTATGAGACGGGACGGTCCTGATGGAGACGCTCCACGTGAAGGGGACGCGGACTGCATCAGTGTCACAGCTCACTGCAGTAAACACCACAGGACAATGAGTGGTATAAGGACTCACTCAGGAAATGAATGGTGGTCGTTACAGAAGATAATGGTTCATGTGGGTACATAAAAACAACTTACAGCTTACAGTATAAAACCGCTAAAGGGATTTTAACAAAACAAAACAGAAAATCATAGAGAATTTCTCTTAAATGGTCTCAGTATGCATAACATGTTTGCAATTTGTGTTTGCATAGCTTGAAATCTAATCAGCTCTATTTCCTCCACATTGTTTTGGACCATCTGGCCAGTTAGGTTAACCCATCAAGAGAATTATTCAATTAAAAAGTGACACTTTAGAATACCTCACCACTATTAAGCAGTAATAAAGTGTTAATAAATATTACGGGTGTAACGATATGTTTTTGCAATGATAGGTATTGATTAGAATTGTTCTGATCCAATTCAAGAACGATACTGGCAAATTCGACGATACGATTCGATATAATTCAACAATAAAATCGAATCAATACAAGCGATACAGCAACTTTTTGCCAAATACCATAAAAGTATACTCTGAAATCTAGCATCGCAGCCGAGGTTGATTATGTCAAGCAGACAAAGCAAAGAAAAGTTGAATATAACATTTTATTTAATTAAAAACAACAACAAAAATTACATTCAAAAAGACGCATGTGGATTTATTTGATTTTTCCGTGTATATCAATATATACTTCCAGTATGATTCAATACAAAGTAATGCGCATCAATATTTGATTGAATATTTGATTGAAATATAGAGAAAAACAAGAGAAAGTTCTATAGTTGGGGGTCTGCATGGTTATTTTCGGACATTTAAGGGGGCTACAACAGTGCTGACTTTGGGAATAGCTGTTCTAGAGCGTTAACAGTTAAAGCTAGAAAAAAATAAACTAATGTACTTTTCGATCCAGTCACAAGCCTGGATAAATGTAGCAGTTTGCATAAAACCTATTAAAACCTATGCCAAATTAATTGCACATTAAGAGGCAGATACTTTGCTGTAGCTAGACTGGAAAGAAAACAACAGAATATAACTTTATGATGTTAAGACTGGGGTGTCTAGTTTACTGTTATGCAAATCCAGACCTAGAACAGCCCTCCCTTGTGTGAACATCTATGGTAGCCCTGTTGGGACATGCTGATGGCTATTTTTACAATTTAAAAGCACTATTTTGGACATTGGTCTCCAACATGTTTTGATGTACTATCCTCTCTGAGCAGCCATGGTAACAGATGCAGGAAGTAACACAGCTTTGTTAAATAAAGAGTCTAAGAAGTCTGTGTAGGTTCTCAGTCATCCAGGAGAATCCAGCAAAAAGGTTAAACAAGAAAGTCAAAGAGGGAAAGTAAAAAAAAATCTGGACAAAGTTTGTTTTAACTATTCCAAGACCGAAAAATGCAAAGATATTGATTTTAAGTGTTTGCGACTGACAAAATTTGACACAATACTGAAACATTTCACACAATGCCGCTTTAATTTGAATACATCTGAGATATTTCAGAGCAGACTTCTTCCATATAGCCTTTCTCATTTGATTTTGATTCAGACATAATAAAGTCATTTATGAGCCCGGCGCCGCGTCATGCATCACGCCTGTCAGTCCTACAGCCTCGTGTCACAGGTGTCTTCTCCCGTGATGAATGCAAGGCTGCCGTCTAAAAAGCAAACCCTGCTTTTCCAAATGACTTCATCTCCTTAACGCGCGCATCGCAACTATGAATCTTCGGCTGGCGGCGCGTTTTAAATCAACGCGGATATGAAGGAAGTTAAGTTTGATGGAGGGACGAACTTGAAAGTAATCACGCCCCGGTATTGAAAGCGGACCACAGAGGGCACTAAAAGGGTATGACAAGTCAAAGCTGTTATGGACATGGCCAAGATGCCAAACAACGGCACAAACTCGTACGGACGTTGATCTACAGCCCAGTGGCCATTTTCCGTTCTCCCCCCTTTCTCCCAATGTAAAACAATCAATAGCAAGGGCACATTAAGGTCCAGGCCGTATACTTTATTTATATAAGCCAGTGACAAATCCTTATGATGCAATGGGTTTTGGAGGCATGTATTACCGCGCCAAACAAATAAATATATGAGCGGCCACAGGGGAAAGAGAGAGCAGGGGCAGGGGAGGGGGGTGGTGAGATTGACGGGACGGCAGAGGAAACGACAGGCCCGACAAATCCATCATGGCGACCTTTCAAAAGAAATGCACCTACTATTTTGTCCACTTCCTTCTTATTCAGCATTTCAATTAATGTCCCCTATGCTCATGGCTATAACTCACGCCGGGATTACGGAAAAGAACAGAGCTGCTGCATATGTAGAGGGCTGTCACTTAAATCACACACAAACTGGGGCAAGAAAGGAGAAAAACGAACAAATAAGAGACTGCAGTTATTTATGACAGCAGCTGTAGTCTCTTAATAATCTAATAGTGTGTAGCAGTGATTTAAGAGGTGTATTGGTAAGCTGTGATTCACTGTGACTTTGTAAGATGGACTTTAAATTTGAGAGTTACAGGGGACATAAAGTGTAAATTCAAGAACTTTTCAAAATTCATTTTTAAACTTGTACAACAAAATTTTCGACCTTTTATCTTTTTATCCAAAAATATTAACATTTATTTAAACTAATCTCAGTTTAACAAGGAAGACCACAGGAGGCTGTACATCTGTTACAGCTTGGATTATTAAAACTCCTGTATCTTCTGTGTAAAGTTCATAATACTCAAATGACCCAATAAGTTCTGCCATAGTAAAAGAAAAACTTGATTTATTATTATATATATGACTGGGACAATACGCTTTTGTCACTATATGATACCATCACAATACTTTGGCGCCGATAAGATTTGTATTGAGATTTTGATATATTGATAATACATACATATGAATACAGAAACCAAGTCATGTTTCATGTTTATTTCAGTATTTGGCAGACCAAGTCCTTACAAGTGCAATATTGCTCTCTACAGTCCTAGCAGAATGCTTCACCACTTATGGTGTATCTAAAGTTTCAAAATATTGCGATATACCACAAAACAATATTTTTTTCCCAGTCCCACTATGCAAAATTGACTTTTCTGAGCTATCTACCATGTTATAACGTTGTTCCCTCATCAAAAATATACACGCCTGAGTAATCCTGTATTTTCTGGCGCTGTGTTTCTGAGGCCCCAGAATGCTTGGTTCCACAAACAGGAAACACTGACCAAACAACAAGCCCTCTACATCCCATCTGCTCTCATTCATTCATCCAAAAAAACAAAAAAAAACAAACAGTGTACAGCTCTGTTTCCACTGATTCCTCACAAACATTTTTCATTTTATTTTTCATTTACTACAATGTGTGAAGGGGAAATGATGCAAACAATAGACCTAGATAGAAGCGGATGATTTGTCCAAAAACAAAAAGATGCAGAGAGAGTAGCCGTTGAGAAAATTTGGGGTGCGTGTCAAGATATAATTTGTATTCTGTGTCATTTGTCCCAACTGCATACTTTACATTTTGGCAGTTGCATTAACAGAGGTAAGTCACTCAGTAAGTCATAATGTCTTACTACAAAGTTGCATGTACAGCGACATCTCAGTGGTATATAACTGCTTTAGAATCCAAAGTCCCTGAATTATACTTGTAATTTAAAAGTGGTGCAAAGTGCATTCAATTACATCTCACTTCTCTTTTTATTCACACACCGCTGTCCCAAACACAGCAACAATGATCTCACCACACTTTATTAATGAGAGACTGTAAAGGTAAGTCACGAGCTTGGCCCAACTCATCCGTCTGCTGTCTCCTGTCACTCTCCTTCACCACTCTGTCAGATCTGATGACTTTCAAAAATCATCGTGCCGTGAATTGTCTTTCTTGTAAAGCTTTTAATAAATCCACACTTGTCACAAACATTGGCTGACATATCAAGTGACCCGAGAAGGGTTCGGGCCCGCGCTGTTTGTCCGGTCCAACATGGCTGTAATAGGATTCCTCAAAGCGAGCAGATGGATGGGAAATCTAGGCGGTTTCATCTACTAAAAGAGGACATAAATCAGCGGTGGAGGAAGCAGGGACGAGACCGGGGTTATCACCAGTCTGCCTCCCCCCGTGAGAGCTTTGCATTAGAGCATTAGTGAAATTAATTCATCTTTCATAAGAGGTTTGAGCAGTATCTGTGATCTATGATAACAACCAATTTCTCACTACGGAAGGGTGGAACGAGCGGCGGAGGGGGGAAAAAAAAAAATACTGGTGGACCCCGATAGACTACACAAATCTGCTCTTTTTAAATGGGCTAACATTATCTGGAGTGCTGCTCTCTGAGGCATCATCTCAGATTCATATCCCGGGACTGGAACGGGGCATAAATCACTGCAAAACTTTTTCTCATCTGCTCCTTTCTTTTTTACAAATCCTCACTGAAAGATGCATGTAGTGAGCATTGGCATTTACTCTTTTACAGTAATTTAAAGGTGCCATGTGCAAAATCAACAGCCACAAAATTTAAACTGATAGGTCACAACAACTCCCAGCAGTAGACAAACTGAGCACAGTGAAAAAGAGAAGCACATTTGGTAACACTTAAGAATAACTTAACACTATTAAGCATTAAGTCTTATGAAGCCAGTTAACTATTTATTTACAAAGCATTACTTCAACATTTATAAATAGCATTGTGTTATAAATATTTTTGTTCATTCTGTAGTAATAAGCTCATGTAAATCCATGCAAAACTTTAAATATCAGAGGTAATTGAGGACCTATAAACTGTTTATTTAGGAAATTATTGTTAATTATGTATTTATTAATGCTTTATTACTGCTTAACAGTTGTGAGTTATTCTTAAGTCGATAACACTTTTTTCGCTACACTTGATACAGTGTAACTACAATGTAACTACAATGTAACACACATTAAAAGAAACTGTAATAACATGTACTTAAGTTGTAATTATCATGGAACTTTGTGTACTTACAGTTTCTTGGAACTAATGTAAAATAAATAAATAAACTTGTTACACTACTCTACCAAAGTGCAAAGTACCGCTCAGTAAACAAGTACAAGTACTTTTATTACATGTGTACCTAGAAACTGTAAGTACACAAAATGTCCTTATGTAAGTACAACATAAGTACATGTGATTACAAGTTCTTACAGCATATATTACATTGTAGTTACATTGTAGTTACACTCTATCAAGGGTTATTGCACATCCATTACCAATTCAAACACAATTTTGGATGAATGTTTAAAACATTCATGAACTAAATTAATTCTGAAAGTGAACTCAGTATTGGACTAGTGTTCACAGGTTTTGTTCATAGAAAACAGCATGTCCCTGCAAGGCTACCGTAGCACCTCACTGACTGCTGAAAGGTGGCATATGTGGTGTGAAATTGCCATTGTCAGTTTTTGCAGAAATTTTATTATCAGATAAACAAAAACAATGCCCTCCAACACAATAACAAGCTTTATTTACAAAGTCTCATCTAAAGTACTTTACTCTTGGCAAATTTGGGTTACTGTAAAAAATTAGCCTTGAAAGTATTTTTGATGTTTCCTACAAATGAAACATGTAGAATTACCTCACCTTAGCACAAGCAAACTTGGCTAACTGAGTAAATGACTGTAATGGAGCAAGTGACCATGTTGTGTGAACATACTGTATTTGGCCACTTATCTCAATATATTTACTTATGCCCTAAAATCTGAAAAAAAAAATGACAGTATCTGCTTTAAAAGTTCATTCAATGTTAATTCATTATGCTACAAAAAAAAAAAAGTTGCAAAAACTTAAAAACTCAAGGCAACAGGATCCCTCAAGATTTTTGAGCTTTGGTGCCAACTCCAAGCCACAAGCTTTCAACAACTAATATTTTTTCTTTACCTAATTTAATGTTCATGTCTAAAAACTTTAAATTTTAAGTTTTACTATCATTATTTTTTTTAACTCAACTTACAGCCAACTTACTATCCATTGTTCAGAAAAAGTTGTTAAAATTGTTTTGTTAAATTTAGTATAAGTTCTTCTTGTTGTCAATAATAATATATATTTTTGCTGAGTTTAAAAAGAATAGTGACAGTGAGTAAAACTTAACTTAAAGATTTCAGGCAAAAATTGTTGAAACCTTTAAATTTTGAGATGGCCCCAAAACTCAAAAATCTTCAGGGATGTTGCCTTGCGTTTTTGCAACATATCTTATTTTTTTATAGTGTACTTGTGAAGCCACAGTTGCCCTGTGGCAGACTGATAAAGTCTTGTCTGCCATTCTATGCCTACAGCGCCACCAATCACACTGGTACATTCATACAGGCAAGGTGGGTGAAGTGTCTTGCTTAAGGACACAACTGCAGTATGTAACGCTGCTAGTGGGAATTAAGCCACCAACCTTCCACTTACTTGGGGAACGGCTCTACCTACTGAGCTACAGCCAACATAATGTAACAAGTGAAGAAATGTGGAAATTGTATAACTTGTGTAATTATTGTATAGTTAAAGTCATTTTCTCATAGTAATAGTACTTTTACTTGAGTACATGTATTGACCACACCTCTGAAGACAGCTGTAATCCATTTTCTGCTTTTTATACAACAATCATTTTCAAAGTCTTTGCAGCTCAATCACTGTAATTGGTTTTAGATCATCTGCGCAAAGTAGGAACCGTAGACTTGTGTGTGTCTCTGTGTGAAAGAGCTGGAAATTGGGGGGGAAGTGAGCTTTGGGCCCGTGGCGGAGTGTTTTGCATATATTTTCGGAGTGGGCCGGTGGAGCGTGGTTGACAGATGAGCGGGGAGTGTGGAGATGACACACCGACAGTCGTCTCTTTATTACTATATCAGCGGCAGATACAGCACTGGTCCCAGCTCAGCCAAGTGTGAGGCGCGGGACACAGAACAGCAGACTGGGCTTACACTGCTCCACTGTTCGAAAGCATTTCACATTTTTGAATTAGCTGCATGTTAGTCACAGTTTTCTGTAGTTTTCAAGTTGTTGGAAAATTGTAATCACTTCCAAAGAAAGAAAATGTGTAGCTGAAACATACTTTTATTAATAGTGGGAGATTTGATGATTACTGTCCAATAGCAAAACATATATAGTGTTTGTAAACGTAACATCTGCATTATGAAGAATAGTACCACGTTAGAAAGGCGATAATTCATTTTTAATAGGGAATCTGTGTTAGCCACCAAGGATCGTCAATTATGAATAAATAAGGTGATTTTGGAAACTGAAAACCAACGAACCACATGTAAGAAATATCAGAGTCCGGTTGGAAAGTATTAGTGAGTGTATCAAAATTTTGCTGTTTTATTTATTGTAGCAGTTAACGTCTATAATTAGCATATAAGCTAAAGGCTACTCAGTTTACATTTGTTAATTTGTATGTTACACTGAACAAACAGGTACAGAAATCTGGCAGAGCACAATAGTTTGTCATTGTATGCTCGGACTGAATCCATCAATCACCAATAACACTACTTTAAGTTAAATTTAGCAACTAACTGACAATGAAAAAACTAACTGATTCATACATTTTAATAAATATAAATGTATTATTATTATTACTCCGAAGGTATTATTTAAAAAGGCATCATTACTGTTAAGTTTCAATTGTAAATATGTGCCCTTAACTAAGGATAGCTTTCTGCATTTGTTTCAAATGTGTTTCTGATTGTCTGCTTAGTGTAATCTGAGAGTGATGGGTTAAAGTTGCTGAAAGCAACAAACAACAAGCTGTTTTTGTTGAAGTAAATATGTTGCTCTTTTACCCTTTAATCTGAAATATTGACTTTTTTGCGATTATATGTATTATATTTATTCTTCAACTAAAATATTCAACTGAAAATAAAATTAATTTCATGTTCAGCAGTATGTAATTTGAACTAACTTTTCAGCACACTTGAGATGTTCAGTACACAGTCATTACACTCATTACTGTTTTGTAATTTATTGTCATTTGATATGATTAGCCCAATTTAGGCTGGACTCTGCACTGCACAAGGAAATGTGATTCAAATATAAATCCCTGTTGTTCTTCCTCGGCTGGGAAATAAACCAAATTAATTTGATTAATTTGCATTTTAAACTTTTTGGGTAATGTCAAAAATAGCCAAATCGTAAAACCGAATTTAGGGGAAATTTGCATCCTCCAAATATTGAACTGTTTCCTGTGTTGTGGCTAATGCTACTGCTAGCGCCCAGAGCAGCTGTGGAGACTGTGGAGACTCTGCAGACACTGCTAAAAAACTAATAATCATAGAGAAAGAAGTACTTTTACCTCTGTAATGTCCTTGTTCAGATGTAGCCGGAGTTTGGCCATAACGAACAGTGTAGTGTAGCACTAACGTAGAACTTTGTTTATGTATGCTAATCAGCCATGTGTTCAAAAGCTTTTACCATCTATCAACAAGCCTTTGTTTGCTGTATAAATGATAATAGACCTGGCTTTTAGCAGAGAGGGCTAAAACAAAAAGACACTGATGTCTACACTGATGTCACTGTGAGAATAATGCACACTGCTGCTGCATCGGTGTTGTTTTGTGCAGACATTTGGCATAAAAATACAGCTATGCAAGGTCGATTAAAAATATATATATTTAATTTACTTCATTTTTTATGCCAACAGGAGAATTTTTTTTTTAATTGTCTGAAAACTGAAGAAAAAAAAAAAAGATTTTATTTTTTAGCCCCACATTGCCCAGGCCTATGTTCCTCCTATTGCCCTATCTGTTAGTATATATGCTTATATATATATATATATGTGTGTGTTGTATGTTTTGATTTTCTGTAGTGTCTTAAAGGAGAAGAAAACATTTTTATTCTGTTTAATTATGCATTTTCCTCAAGTTTTCAGATTGATGGCTTTACTTAATGGATAATAAATCTTGACTATTTTCTTCTTTTTTTGTGCCACATAGTCTTAATGCTTTTTCCATTTCTCACCTCTGGGAAGTAGTCCTGTGGGAACTTCTCCTTCTCCAGTGTGGGTGTGTTTTCTAGTGTCTCGGAGCAGGTCTCTTTACCCACCACCTTCCTGAACTTCTTGGCTGCAGACGACACACAGAGGATCATGGGAAAAGGGGGAGGGGTGAAGAGGAGAAGACAGAGGTGGTTTATTGTTATGAACTCTGAAGGTTAATATTTTGACAGGCTTTTAGTAAAGTTAGGCTCAAAGGGCTTCCTCAGACAACTGCTCCACCTGCTGGTCACAGCTGGGAACAGAGTTGAGCAGCTGTGTGGATTTCTCCAAAACATTGCCTTTTATCTGTTAAATAATGACTGTTTAATCTTTTAATGTAATGCATTAAAATATAAACTTGCTGAACTAAAGATGCCCTTTTTAAATGACATCATGTAGCTTCTAGACAATAAAAAGTCATAGAAATTTAATTTTATGTAACACAATATTATTTACTAGCCAAAAGCAAAATACTAAATAAAGTATCAACAATGTAATCAAATGTAAGAGTAGTTTTATCACAACATTCAAGATTAATAAATACAGTTGAGTTATAAACACTGTAATTAACTTTTAATTCTAATTCTAATTCATTCTTGAAAAGTAAGGTAAATGAATGTGGTGACATTTTATTTACTCTACACTTGATACAACGCATTTACAACTGAATTGAAATGTAACACATGGTGTAACAATTTGTAATGACATGTAACATGACATGTAATGTGACATTTTGTACATACATAACAATAAAAAATCTAAAAAGTACTTGTTACAATCAGACAACCAAAGAGTTTGATGACACAATGACATTTGCAGCATTGTTACAATCTATCTGAATTAGAAAGTTCCTTTATAAACTACTTAGAAATGTAAGTACATTCCATTATGTATGTTCAACACAGTTACATATTACAATTCATTAAACTGTATGTTACATTGTAATTGCACTGTAGCAGCTCTGTATTAAGGGTAGTGTAAAATAAAGTGTTATTTAAAGCCATGTTTCTTACTGGGTAGGTTGCAACCGAGAGACATGGTGGAAAAAATGACTGATTATTAGAGCAGCACCTCCTCAGACTGTATTTAAGCAGCTCTGGGCGGTAGCAGCAACATTAGCCACAACACCTCACTGTACAATGAAGCACTTTGAGGATGCTAGTTGCATATTTTCGATATGTCTATTTCTGACATTGTTAAAAAAAAAAAAAAAAAAGCAAATTTATCAAATTAATTACATTTATTCCCCAGCCCTAATAGTGTTCATTAAGTAACAGCTTCTAAATACTAACAGAAAAAAATTACACAAAGAGTGTACTAACAATTTGCGTTTAATAAATTAGTTGGAAACGTTGTACTGGTGGGTCGCAGCTTGACCAGTGGGTTGAAAAGTGGGTCTCAGGGTGAGACCACTTGAGAACCTGACTACAATAGTGCTTATTAATGTTGAAGTAATGCTTTGTAAATAATCAATTAACTGGTTACTAATCCTTACCTAATACTTAACAAATGTCTTATAGTGTGAGTTATTCTAAAGTGCTGTCGACATTTCTTGAAAAATGATATGAACTGTAGATTCAACCATTTCTATGTGCAATAAACAAATTAATACAATCTATTTATAGCCTCTTTAGTCCTGGTCCGGTCCAAGTGCCCCCTCCCCTCAGCGCCCTGTCCTTCACTGGGGCACCTACCGCTAATGCTGTCTCTAATATCAGTCCAGCGCCTCCACATCTATATCCTCTCTTTAATTAGAGCGGCCACGGGACCCTTCGCCCCTCTGACACCTCAGGCTGATGGGGACGGCCGTAACTGTCCAATAACCCGCCGCGCGCCATTACACCAGGCCCCAAATCTTATGAATTAAATCCTAATATTAATAAGCATTACCATTCCTCGGCCTTTACATTATCCTCTGAGCCAATCTTAGCCCAAGGTTTTGATGGAAACGGGAATAGCCTGCAAATATGGGCCTGCAAATGGAGGCGCGGGATATGCAGGGGTGGGATGAGGGCCACTTGGTATGACACCAATGTATTTATGCGTTTTGATAATATGAAATATAAAGAGGGCTCACCTTTGAAATCAAACTGCTGGATGTTTTTCAACGAATCGTGGATAAAGTAGAAACTTCCAAGAGCCTGCAAAGAAAAAGAGGAGATTTTGGTCAAATATAAAGATTTAACACTGTAAACCAGGGTAAAAAAAGGATCTTTTTTGCTGTATTGTGCCCAGACTATAGACACACCTATGCATACTTTTTTACACCCCTTAATGACATTTTTATCCTTCACTCTTAACACCTCATTCATGGCATCTTTTTCTATCTTATATTAAGCGTAACAGTATGAAAGGCCCTATAGTTTTTAATATAAAGCTGCACTACATGATTTTGTAACTGTAAAAGCGATGTGTCTAAAAAAAAAATGTTGACTTTGAATGATACACTCCCCTTTCCTAATTCCTCTCCTTCACGACGCTCTGTCACAGTCTCACACAAACCTGGAAGTATGTACACAAGCCAGAGCTATCACAATAACATAGAGGAGATTTGGAGTTTACTTTTAATTCTTTAAAATAAAAAATAAAAATACTGTGAATAAGCTATGAATTTAAAAATAAAACAATAGCCCCTTCACATTATTCCTGATAGATTCTAGTTCTGGATAGATAAAGGATGTACTGACCAATCAGAGTGCGTTAATGGGTTAAACTGTTCCTTCCCTTGCTCTAAAACAAAAATCCTTATAATACAGCCCACAGGTGACCTCAATGTCAATTTTTTTTCTCAGATGACTTCTGTTATGCTGTACTAAAAACTAAATGATTATCTTTACCAAAATAAAAGGAAAAAGAAATCAGCTTTAAGAATTCAGCCATTACAAACAGAAAGTTGAAGTATTCAACGACTTCAATTTCATAGCCAGTATGTTTTTTATCAAAGTGCATTGTTAATTTGTAGGCCAGCGCGAAGCATGCATTAAGATAAGAGTCATTGGCCGTTTTATCCCTTACTGCTCAGATACAGCCTCTAGTGTCAGCTAATGCTAATAATGTGAACAGGTTCCTCCACAGTGCACCTGCTGGTGACGCCACAGCCCTCTCAACCAAAATGCATTGTTGCATCTTTTATTTTGGCCCATTTAGCAGCCCACTTTGAGAAACCATGGTCTACTCCCAATTGGTGAAACCTCTAAAATTACTGCCTACCTTACACATAAATCTACTGAGTTCAGTTAAACTTTCCCAAGACAGAGTTTCACTCAGTCAAATGGAACAATTGTAGTTCATTAAAAACAAGTCACTACCCTGGGTTCAGCAATAAAAATAAAATAATAAAAAATACATGTTAACATATAATTCCACTGCTTGAGTCCACATTGAGAAAACACATGTACAAGTGTATAAGGGATGCAAACAATCACAAATATGTTTACTTCCTTTATGTCTACATGCCTTTTCTTTATCCTTTTCGAACATTAATGTAGGATGCTATTTTGCCAACACAAAGAGAATGCCAATGTGTCAATGACAATATTGTCAAAGTGAGTTGTTCACATATTGTTTTTGGATAACTTATCAACATTATATCAAGGGTTTTCCTAAGTATCATGCAGTTTTTAAGCTTTTATGTGGGAAAATAATAAGTTCTGCTTAACTTAGAACAGAGTACAGATAAATGGACCAATAATTTTCTTCTTTGGAATGGTAGCCTTCCCACCTGGCTCTGCTTTCCATGTAAGAAATGTACACTTACAGTATCAGTTGTTATATTTAGAAGGGCACAACTTTAAACTTAAATTTCTCAAAACCCAGAATTTCTCACAACGCAGATAGAACCATAATTTAATAAGGGGACGAAATATTGTCTACTGAGTCCAACCCACAGTTGACTTGAAAACAACTCACACGGGTACTTTTGTGCTAAAAGGGTGGCCATAAAAGTGCTTTAGGACATTTATTTTATACCTACACCTGGATGGATGCTTTAATAATCATAAGAAAAGTGCAGGAAAGCATGGTAGGACCGCATTAGTAACAACGCTTGACTGATAAAGTGGAGTGAGGGGTCTCAGTCCGGAGCACAAACACTACACAACAGGTGCAGCGAGCGTCGGTACAGTACACTCCCAACAGACCGCTCTCTTTAGGGAAGCCTTCGAAACGCGACAACGACAATTTGGGGTTTTCAAAAGGGACACATTCAGATGGACTTTTCAGTCAGCAAAGATCGACTTCAATAGGCTTAAAATCTTAATTTTCCCTGTGAACAATCAGGAAACTTTCCCAGTCGGCGCAGAGGCCAATCAAAGTGTGTGGGAAGCAGCGAGAGTGGCGCTCCGAGGGGGATTTGATGCGGTTCACAGTCCGCTACACTGCCTTTCTGTCGCCCCGCTTTACATTTAGGGCAAGACGCAGCCACAGCTCAGACTCAATCCCCTCTGTCTCTGAGATGTCAGACGTTTGGGTCGGGATCCCACTCGAAAGCAGAGACGGGACAGTTAGTAACGTACACCAAATAGAAAAAAGTGCAGAGGGTATTCGAATCTATGAAATGGGCGATAAACAAAATATCAAGAGTTTGTTTTAATTGGTTCAAGTCATGCATAAAACACATTTTGAAATAGTGCTACAGAAAAGGCAGATTCAAAAAGGCAGAAATAAAAATAAAGGAATGGAAGGAAACTTAGAGGGCTTTTACAAAAAGCTTAAAGGCCTAAGGGGAGGAACTCTTGATGAATACTGAGAAGATGAATGGATGAACCACCTGCCTATCAAGAGGTACTCTCCAACTTTTCAGTTCAGGCAACAGCATGTCACTTACACTTGTAACTGTAACAACATAAGTCATCATGAAGCTTACAAAAATGGCCATGTCTTCCAGTAGTGTCAAACCATTTGTTACTCCTTTGCATTATCTTACATTAAAGTTAGCTACAACCCACAAGAAAACACTGTCACTGTTCAGTACTATCCTAAACATTTGCGTCCATTTCACTTAGGGCTGTAGTCGAATAAAGAAGTGGTTAGGCAACAGAAATCATTTCCAGCACAGCAACATGTGCATGTGGGGAGAGGCTTACCAGTGTTACACAAGAATTGATGTCAATAATAATAATACTTTTACAATAATTAGGTAATAAAACATACTAAGAAAAGTAAGCAAAAAAATTTACAATATTTTTACCTTCAAACTGATTGAAGACAATGACTAAGATCCAACACCAGGGGCTCCATCGCCAACAAATTAACTTATTTAGCTTCAAGCTACCAACAAGGGCTTTTCTGCATTTAGTAAAAAACTTTCTAATTCAAATGAGAAAAACAGATGTGAGATCATCTTTTCCAGGTTTAATGCTTTATAAATCAGAACTACAAATTTCTTTTAATAAAAGACCTAGTTATTGATGAAGTACTCTCACATCAGTTTGTTGTACCAAGGTTTGACAAAACTGGTGTGTTTTATTGTAAAGATAAGGAAGTGAAATAATTTTTTTATTTTTTAATTATCTGGCAGACCATAACTGAAAAATTATACAATTTTGTTTTACACATGAAGGACTTGACATGGTGTAGAACAAAACATAAAAGTTTCATTCATGTCGAGCAGTTAGAGCCTGTGAAACTTTGAAACTTTAAAAGTCTCACAAACTAAAAAAGATAGCAGCTCCAAACTTGGCACATCCACCATCAACATACTGAGTTTAAACCAAACCCAAGATGGTCAAGTTGAATTTTATTTTTTATTTTTTATTTCTTTTTTGTCTAAAATATGTTGATTTCACATTTAATGACTACATAGGACTACTAAATTTTCCCAAACTAGACTGATCACAATATAAAAACTTTGGGTCTGTATAAATCTGATTCTTTACATGCCACACACTTAGGTCACCGGCTCAATGAGGCTGATGAAATTTACAGCTTACATTTTGACATTGACGGACATAGCTGAATTTGATACACAGCACTATTTATTTAGAGGCCAGTATTGACTAAATGCATACTCTTGTATTTGACAAGCCATAGACAAATTATGAATTGTCAAAAGAGTGATGTATAGTTGTATGAAAATAGCCATGTTCGGGTCCAGAGCGAAATAAAAAGCATTGAAACCTCACTTTTGTGAAGCACAGTCAGCTAATGTTGGCTTTCCATTCATAACAAATGACCAGACCATCAGCTTCTGCCATTCATCACAAACCAGAGTTGATTCATTTTCTGTCAGTGCAGTAATTAATTGGATAAATATTCCTTGGGACTTAGTTTAGAAAAATACAGTGGTGCATGGCCAATTTCATTTGATTCACCTACATTCCCATATGTCATATTTGTGTACAGGCATTTTAACTTCACTATACCTGCTGAAATTTCTAAACAAACAGTAAGCGCGGCGGCACGGCTTTGACAAATAATGCCGTTTTAGCTCACTCCTCCCCCGGCCTCGTGTCCCAAATATCCATCTCTGTCCCCAAGTCCGACACTGGCACGCTGAGGTGAAAACAGACATAAAGACAAGTGAGCACAAATAAGTGTTGGTGGGGCCTTTTTCCTGGAAGCCGTCCTTCTCTTGCGATGGGGAAGTTTTGACCTTGGGGCCCATCCTGATTCGCAGCCCCCCTTATCTGTCCCGTGAAAGAAGGAATGACAGAAGGCGGGAAAGGCAGCAGCAGCAGCAGCAGCAGCAGCGGTGGCAGTGGCAGAGGCTTCGATGGCGGAGGTTTGGGTCAGCGGCTCTCATCAATTAAATGTGCGACAGTGTTTTCCGTCGGCGGGCCTTATATGTCAAGGAGATGGGCAGGACCTCATGTTTGTGCTTTTGACAAATCAGCAAATGTTTAATCTCAAGATGCGCCGGCGCTCATAAATAATGCAGCGGCTGGTGCGAAGCTGCTTCCCTGGTGCAGAGAGGCAAACCAGATAGAGTTTTACACTACAGTGGACCAGGATTTATATAAAAACAAAACAACATGCTACCATTTTGAGCATAAAACTGCACACCTGTAGTCAGCCAGATAGACCCATTGACTTTCTTAGCTAAATGAAGTGGGTCTGGAACATCTCCCATTCATTTTTTCCCCCCAGATTGAACCTAACCTGACCAATCATAGCCAGTAATCTAAAGTGAGTGCTTTGTTCCTTATTGATTGCACAGTTGTGTCTCAAACTGAACAAAAATCAACAGGTTCAATACTAATATTTTGTATAGAAAACCACAACTGGGGCATCTTGGTAGTTGATCCTATAGAGCAGTGGTTCTCAAACTGTGTAGAGGTACACAGGCTTCTTCTGTTTTTTAATTCCTTTTAAGTCCTACTCTGGTTGGGCATAAATTTTAAGTGCTTGACCACTGCTTAGTCCTGGTTTAATCCTGGTTATGTTCTGGCATAGGTTTAGTCTAGATTTAGTCCAGTTTAGTGGGACAGAGCGACTTGGGTTCAATTTTCTGAGTGTCTTCCACCTCTCACTCTCATCCTGTTTCCTGTCAATTTACTGTTACTTCACTAATGTCAAATAAAAGTTTAAAAGTCAACAGAAATATAATTAACAATAACAATGAGAGGGGTGGCTTCGTACATCAGTGGTTCCCAAACTTTTCACACCAGGTACCACCTCAGACAATATTGTGCTTTCCAAGTACCATCTTTAATGGACTAAAATGAGCCTAAATCAAGACTAAACTAGGTCTAAACCAGAACTAACAAGGGTCTAAACCAGGTCCAAAATTAGGTTTAAACCAGGACTAAACCACAAACAAAATTAGGAGTAAACCACGATTAAACTCGACCTAAACCAGGACTAAACCAGGTCCAAAATTAGGACTAAACCAGGATTAAACTAGCTGTAAACCAGGCCTAAACCAGGCCTAAACCATGACCATACCTGGTCCAAAATTAGTTTTAAACCAGGACTAAACCAAGGCTAAATCAGGACTAAACCAGGTCCAAAATTAGAACTAGACCAGGATTAAACTCGGCCTAAATCAGGACTAAACCAGGACCAAAATTAGGACTAAACTATGACTAAACCAGGTCCAAAATTAGTTTTAAACCATGACTAAACCAGGCCTATACCAGAACTAAACTATGACTAAACCAAGACTAACTAAAATCAGGTCTAAACCAGGACTAAACCAGGACTAGCTCCAACTTAAGCAGGACTAAAACAGGAAAGAAGTGTCTCTAAATTAAACTAAATCCAGTGGTATCCAGAACACAGTTTGAGAACCAATGTCAAAGACTAACTGAACTTGCTAACAGACCTGTACATTTTCTTCTAATGCAAACTTGATAATCAAAGTTTGTTAAAATCTTTGAGCACAGAAATCTAAGAATCTAAGTGCCAGTGACTTCAGTTTAAAAGCACCTAGACTTTCCTGGCATAGAGTGAACACTGCTCCTAAAAACTGAACTCACGCCATGAATCACTTCCCAAATACACGATACACATCTGGGTCTAAGTGGTTATCCTTGTAATCATAGAGACCTACTTAACCCCGGCCCTTACAAATATTTATGTGACGTGAGTGTTCAGATCCTCCCAGTCGCAGTAGTAATAGTAGAAGCAGCAGCTCTTGGCTCTTGTCTCTGCTGCCCTCCTCATGAAGAACCTATTATATTAGCACTGAGCAATTAATCCATTTGTCCCATTACACAACAGCCTCCAAATCCTCATTAGACCAGACCGCGCTGACAGGCCGTGCTTATCTTTAACCAGCGGCTTTACAATGGCCTGTGTCAAGTGTATGTTTGTCACGTTCCTCTTCATCGATTAGCTGCCAGATTCACTTGAAATAATTAAAAGAATATTTTACATATTTATAAACCCGGGCTGCCACGGCGGCTACTTAATTTTCCATTAGTAAAATGCAGTCTATTAAGTGCAGCGCGAGGAGGTGCCTGCAGAGGGGAGGGTAGAGAAATGAGTAATCGCTATAATCGGAGACAGAAAGACAATAACTGGGCTATAAAAATGGTGGGTTTATGGCTTGTTTCTGGCAAAGCTATCTCTTGTCACGGGTTGAATTGAAACGGCTGCAGAGATAAGAGCGTGGTAAGTATGTTTACATGCAGAACACACTTGGATTATTCTACTAGCTCAATTAAGCTCACTTTTGCTCAAGTTTACATGCACGCAAGACTACCAGTTTGCACAGTCTTATGCTGCAAAGTTTTGGACACCTTTGCATTAGTATTTTATGTTTTATAAGTTTAAATAATGTATACGTATGAAAAATGTCTTTTTTTGGGAAGCTGTTACTTTGACTTTGCTTGAATTAGGTGCCTGTTGCTCCCTGCTGGGAACAGTGGGGACTGGATAGAGCATAAAATGGCTATATAACACAATATTAGTCACATGGCGCTAACAGATATAGATAAATGAGCTGACTGCTTTGTAGTGACGACAATTTAAGCACTGACATTATCATGTATGGGTTTTAGAAATGCACAGGAGCACTTCCTGGTTTCGTGTGTCTATGCAGAGTTGTGAGACTGAGCGTATCCATATCATTAGAAGAGGATGGACTCAGCATACACGAATTACTCAAACAAGGGTCAATGAAACTAAATACTACTCCAGGTATGGTTCTGAGATACAAACAACATGGTTACAAGTTTAAAAAAGTGTATTTAGCAAAATGGGACATTGTAGCCTTCAATGCTAATACGCTCATGCTAATCTATTGTATAACTGTTATTTCATTGATAAATAAACAGTAGCACTGTGTATAGTAGTAACTGACACAACACTATCAGAAAAGCACATTACTTAATCAGCAACTGCAGCTTTCATAAGCACATAAATGCATAAGCTATGGCAGTTACACTTTCGTTTTTCTTTTGTTTACAACATAAGACACCAAACCATGTATCTCTCTTGTTTACTCTGTGCTGCTGTCACACTTTGGAGCATGCTCAGAACACCTCTCCAGCCTTAATTCAAGAGTGCCATACCTCTGTCTATAGTCTGACAATAAAGCGCATTATCCAGAATAGTTAGTTGGATTAAGAAAAAATTAAGTTACTGCATTCCCATTCTGAATAATAATATAAACTGGATTTATAGTATAATAATAATATATAGTATATTTTTAGACATTCAGTGCTTTTCATAAGTCCATTATTCATTCACGACATGCAATATTTCATAACTATGATGAATATTGCAATTGCACTATTTTTGCAATGCTTTAAAATAGGGCCTACTATTCTGACATAGTAGGTGAAATTCTCCTCAAACTAAAATTTAAGTCCCTGTATTCACAAGTCAAAATCAAAACTTAGCACAGACTAAACCAGGAATAAAACAAGACTAAATTGTGACCAAAATATTTTTTTTAAACATTTTTTTTTAGTAACAACATATTTTCATATTAGGTTCTGGTAGGAAATTGAGTCTGTCAGATGGAAGACCATAGCATTATTGCAATATATTTAGATTTTTGCGATACATATGTAACCTGGATAAAAATGGGTATACATTGTTACTAGAAGATTTAGTTCATAATAGTTACTATCCTCTTAGGCTAGTGCCACTGAGTAAGACGTTTATATGCATTTTAAAATACTTGTTAATTCAAACTTTTCTTCCTCCATGTAAACTGTACAGTGTGACAATATGGCAGCCCTGAATGTTCAGCTCTGACATTTAAAAAGCCCAGAAGAAGATAAGGGCAGAACAAGTCCCAGAAGACTGGAGAATAGAGACTTGGAGCAGAGCAGTACATAGCCTGCATACTCTGCTCCGCTGAATGCTTTATCGATACCGGGGGCTGCAAAAATGAGTTCTGGGCCGGTGGAGAGAAGCAGGAATTGTGTGACCCCTGAATAGATTTTCTGCGTTTAATGTGAAAAATGAGCCATAAAGCAAACATAAAAGTAATAATTTTTCTTCAAGGTCTCACCTCCAATCTGCTCGGAGGGAGAGTGTCCAGAGTGTCCCGGGAGAGCTGACACATACACACTCGGGGTGTCAGCGGAGAGTCACCGGACAACTTCCAACGGGGTAATGCACCACGTCACGGGACAGAACGGGACTGCACCGCATCAGGATGAGGGAGTGCTTTAATAATGGCGAGTGTAAGAGATGCACAGTAATAAGACCCCAATGTCAGGAGCTCTTTGCTGTTAACTATGGCTTTTATGCTTGTAGGGAGGTTGTGCAGTAGTAGATGTAATTTGTGCAGATAACCTATGCTTTCTGAACAATAATAATAGTATGTAGTGTAGAGTTATATGACCTTCGACCTCTCAAGACACATAGGACTGTTTTCCAACTTAAAATACACACAAGATGCTGAAGAAACACTCTGATTTTGGTCAATAAAATCTCCATTAACTACAGTTTTTTTTTTGTTTTTTTTGGTTTTTTTTGTAAAAAGGAGTTAATGAAATGGCACCAAAACTCATCCTCTTTAGTAAATAATGATAAAGAACTATTCAAAACCTTAATTACACATATATTTACTACAATAGTTAAAATGCTTATTATGCTTTTTTTAGGCTTTTTGAAATAATTCTGGACACCTTTATTGTACATGTATGGAAAATGTCTTCTGTTGGGGAGCTGTTACTTTGACTTTGCAGAGAACACTTGGATTAGGTGTCTGTCGCCCCCTGCTGGCGACAGTGGGGATCAGACAGAGCATAAAATGGCTAATTAGTACGACTAGCATACAGGATTACTCAAGCAAGCATGAATGAAACAAAAAACTACTCCAGGTATGTTTTTGAGATACAAACAACATTATAACATGGTTAAAAGCTCAAAAAGTCAATTTAGCAAAATAGGGGACCTTTAAGGATTTTAATCAGTCAGAATATTCAGTCTGTACCAGTCAACCACACATTCGTATACATTTAATTTGAATCTGTAGATTTTGAGTACTGGATTTGATCTATAGCTGGTAAAAATCCATGGCGGCAAAAAAATAAAAACATTTAAAAAATAAAATGGAAAAATCAGCTTTTTATTAAAAAAGGATTAAAAAAAGACATCAATTTACAATAAATTTATGGATACACAACAAATGAGCCTGACACTGGCTCATTTTTATATGGAGATGGTGACCTTAACTGACCAATTTTCTGCGGGTAACACTGATGTTTATAATTTTACACTGATTTACACAAGCTTATTACTCAACAATTAATAATATAACTCAATGGTGTTTAATACAACTCAATTCAATTCAACTTTATTCTGGACTCATATGATCCAATAATAATATAAAAACAAACAATACAAAAATTACAGAATACAGAAGTAATACTTTGTAAATAACCAATTAACTTAACTGGTTAACTAAAGCTTTATAGTGTGAGGTGTTCTAAGGGTTACAGACTTTTTTGAAAGGAGTCAAAGATGGTGCTTCCTTATTTGTTTCCAGTCCTTGGTGCACACATTGTACCATCTGTGTCTCTGCCCAATCACTGCAAAATATCCTCATTAGTCACTACACAGCATCATTTATACAACACTACAATCCAAGCATTCTCCAAAAACAACAGACACACACACAGACACTGTCAGGATTTCTATTTAAAGACTGTCCCCTCTCTCATCCCTGTCAGGGGCCCATTGATATGCAGGGCCCAGGCTGAAAGAGCACCTTCACAAGAGCCTGCAATCCAACAAAAAAACACAACCTGTTTGTCATTAGCCACAAGGAAAACACTCTGCAAAGTGAGCCATGTCAGTAAGTTTGGAGATACAGATGGGGCAGCCTTAGTATGTTTTGCACCCCTCTTTAGCCCACCAAACCCCCCTAAAAACCGATCCTGCCACATGTTTGCCAAGGCTTTCTCGCGCTGCCATTGATTGAGTATTCAGCGTATTGAGCCACAGTGTCTATTATTCATCAGCTGCCTGGGAAGCCTGACTGGATACACAGACAAAACTCTCATTAAAACTTATTCGGTCACTCGGTGTGATGTGAAAGCGAGCCTCAGCGTTTGGAGTCATCCGTCACGTCCTGAAGGAGCCCCTGTCTCTCTGGGGGGGGGACCTGGCTTTGCTGTTCAGTAACAGACACATAGGAAAACAGAGCTATACAATACATTGCAAATTTATCATTATTCCAATATCAACAGCAATAACAAACTTCTTGTCTCCAAAAAAGTTTCAGTCCAACCTCAAAATCACACAATGGTAAGCTTTCTTTTTTGGAATGGTATGGCATGTGTAGTTTTTGGCGTCCTTAGATGGCAAAAATGCAAAAAGTAATTTAACACCTCACACCTCTATAAGTTCCTACGGTAGCCCTGGAGGGACATGTTGTATATATAGGTCTTTTGGCAAATTGTCTTATTTGTAAACAAAATAATTGTATGAGCTTTAAAAAAAATGTCCAAAGTCATCATACAAGATTGTGTATTTAAAATAAAACATGAATGTTCTTCTCTTCTATTAGTGCTCAGTTTGTCAATTTTGAGTTGGTCTATGGAGCTTTTTTTTTTTTTTAAGATATTTTTCGCCTTTTTTCGGCTTTATTTGATAGGACAGATGAGTAATGAGGGGAGAGAACAGGGAGAGACATTCGGCAAATTGTTGAAGTCCGGACTTGAACCCACAATGCCAAGGCAGGCTGTAATTGCCCTGTATATACGCCGGAGCTCTAGTAACTGAGCAGCAGGCCTATGGAGCTTTAGAGGGGAACAATGTAGCTTTGCGCATTTCTTCACTGTTTTAGTTTCAGTGTTCTTTATAGAGCTCCCCCTACATTTCAGTACTACTGCCTGAGTCTGGTTGACTCCTGTGTAGGACTGGGTACCATTAAACAATACCTTTGTAGTATCAAAAGAAAAATTATGGTTATTCAATACCAAGTTTCAATACCTAGCGGGACCTTTCCTTTGAATGTAGGAAGCAAATAACAGAATAAATCATAGAAACTATCGATTTTAACTTACAGTTAAGAATTTTGCTCCAACAAGTGGTCTTTATTCAATATTACTGTGTTTTCTAATTCTAGAAGATGAATTAGTACACCATAGGTATCACAAAAAGTATTGCTCAGGTACCAGTATCGAAAAAATCTGAACAGTACACAGCCCTGCTCCTGTATGACCCCTTGATTGGATTGACTCTTGTTTCTCCTTCTTATATCTGTACAAAACCATTGTTAGCTTGTTGTTATTTTGTTGCTTGCTCGCCAGAACCGAGATTTCAAGGACACTGGGTCAGTGCTACCATTCTTGCAAGGTTGCTTTCCACCAAGATACGCCAGGAGGAGATGCAGAGGGGTTTAATCACCCAAAACTGTTAAATTTCCTCTAAAAAGTTTATTGTAGTTATCCACATTTCTGGAAACACTACCAGCATTAAAGGAGAAACAGCTGCAGAAAGACTTGTACATTTATTCTGAGGTAATTAAGATTTAAGTCCAGCTTCTTAATGTTCTTCAAACCTTGCAGGTAAATTGCTTTATATGGCAAAGCGAGACCAGTATCGACCCATTCCCAAATTAAGCATCACGGGCAGATTGTCCATTCTGATGCAGACCACCTGGACCAGGCGAACGCGCTCCAACGAGGCCTTTTTCATTACATTTCCTTAACACTGTTTGCATTTTTAACAACCTCGATCCTCCCCTCCCTAAACTCCGGGCAGCTACGCAGAATAAACTCAATGCTTTACTGCAAGAATATGTCATAAAAGTCTGAGTCTAAAGGCTTTTGGCGGTCTGTTTCCGGACTTCATTATTCTAAAATCTGCCCCAATACGCTCCGACATGCGCTCGCGATTGATCCCCGAAACCACTGATTTTATTTTCTTTTGAGGAAAATATTATGGATGGGTCTAAACAAGGCATAATTGGCCAAACCCACGGGCCGCGGCTGACCTGCCAACAATCCTGGACCCCCCGCTCCCAAGGTTGGCTGCCTCCCTGGGAAATATTGTGCATTAATTTCATTTAGTCTCCCCTCCAACATTCAATGGTAGAAGTTAATTAAATTGCTTGTCCATTGTGTTCATCCACTTACAAAGTTAATGATATTGTGCCGGGGAATTAAAGAGCGTTTTATAAAGCGTGTGGGATGGGAGCTGGCAGGCACTACATTGCCCGGTTGAACTCTGTCATTCGGCGGGGCTTCGGGACCCCGTAATTAGCAGTGAAATGGATGCTTCCATCTGCCAATTTCCTGCCACGCTCATCAGTCGTGCCGTCGCTCCCCTAACCTGCCCGGCAAAGGGGTCTAAAGCAATAAAACCATCATAGCAATGACATTCACCGCTTAGAAGAAAAAAAAGAAAAAGAAAAGTGCCTATACATGAATGAGTCAGACTTTAAAAGAGAAAGCTGCTCCAGAACCATAGCAGCAGCAGCAGGAGCTAGATGGAGGAGTTTGATAACTTTATTTGAAATATAGTCTTAATTAAGAAGAATATCTATCTCAATTAAATTTAATGGGTCATTTCTGTGCAGGTCAAATATGCAGAGAAACAGCAATGGAAGAATGATTGATGGCCATACAGTGCCAGAAATAGAGCAAGGTAAATCTTATATCAGTACATTTTTTGAAGAAGTCGTTGCTTTGAAAATAAAAGTTGGAGGGGCCAAGACAATACCCAAAAAAGTAGTGCTTTTGGATTAGTGGCCCAAGGCACTGTAGTTTTTTTCACCTAAACCTCATTACTTTCTCTTTTCTGGTTTGTTGTGTACTGGTCACATTTGGTAGTCCCATTCTTCTAGTACAGCACAACAACACAGATCTGTGTTCAGTGTCCAGTGGATGTTTCAACTATTTTTTTTCCTGACATACACTTTGACTTTGTCTCTCTGGACTCTTGTTACTGTCTTGACAACAAGAGGACAGTTGGATCAGATGAAGGTGGCAAGCTCTGGTCCGCTGGAGATGGCTTTAGATATTGCACCCTCCACACTCTAGATCTTTGTCATGCATGCATACTGCACTGGAGAACACATACTAAGGCCTTATTTGCACAACAATGGAGGGCAGGAACACGCAACAGTCATGCCGCTTCTGATTCGCATTTACACAAAAATGCTGAGGTGTAAGGGAAAACGTGATCAAACTGCAGCAGTACCCATATTTGTCCTGCAAAAGAATAAACAGCAGAGAAAATCGTAGTTCCAGTCTGTAACTTCCCAACTACTTTAAGATATTGTGGTATTACTGTGGTATTACTATAGTTACTGGACTAAATATGAATGTATGAGACACGTAAAAAACAAACAAAAAAAAAAAAAAACATCACATCAGTCAGCTGACATCCACATGGCAGGCAGCCAATCACTGTTCAGGTTGGGGCAAAACGGTTTGTTGTCTAAACGGCCCCTAAAATCCTAAATTTCAATTTATACATATTTTCTGTGTCTGTCTTGAGAAATTCTCCTTGTGTAAGCTGAAATACACATGGCCACTCAGCCATTCCCTGCATGCAATACCTCCAACCTCAAACATCACATTATTGCCACTTAACATGGAAACATAATCAAAGATTTTGCTATTTTTCTACTACTAACTATTTGGGGATTATGGGAGACTTAAGTGTATTTCAGCAACTTTGGGCATTAAGTGGGCACTCAATTACCAGTCGCAGAGGCAACTGTTAAAATTGTCCACACTAACTTTTACTTTAGTCCATTTGGAATTACCAATTGCATGCATAGCTTTGGAGGAAGCTAGAGAGAGGACATGCACATCACACAAAAGCCAACCTGCATCATTTATCAGGGCTTAGGGCTGCCACAAAAGCTACACTGACTTGTGGCCTGTCTGGATTATATACTTTAAAGTCACTCGTAAAAAAATATTGATTAAGGACCACTAATTCCAGCATATATTCTACATTAAATCACTGCTTTAAGAGGTCAATGAGACCTTGTATGCATTATATAAATGTGATCTCAGTGTTTAACCCAAGTGTTTTAACCTAATTAAAGACCAATGTCAGATGTGTTGCATGTCTCATGCTCCGGCGAATCCGCATTGACTGGAGCGTCTTCACAAAGCAACGGGAGCCAGTCCGAGGTCAGCCCTGTTCATGATTTACACACCGCCATGTTGGGATAATTCCTGCGAGTTATAATAAAGCCCAGGGGCCACGGCACTCTGTACAATTTAATCAAGACCATTGACTTATACACAGGATGTAACGTCCATTCAATGACAAACACTGAGGCACAATTAGACTTCTAAAGAGAAATTTTACAATGTCTGCCCCCTGCTAACAAGGTCAACCGCTCCGGGCCTAACTGTATCAGACATCTCCAATTGGGCATGAAAAGACCTCTATTCTTACCCCCCTTCGCGGAAACATAATCTTTTGAAAGCAATCTTCAAATAAACCGTTGATCTTAAGAGGGCCGGCATAAATGGCCACTTTCTTTAAATAACAGCGCTGTCGGGACATTGACAGAATCATTGTTTTAAAAGGGGATATGAAGATGATGAATATTTGCCTTATTAGATTGTACCCAAAGATGAAAAATCAAAGCCTGAACAACTGAGGTATGCATTAGTAATTAAAGTGACATTACCTCCTCTATAGTCTCCGACCGCCGCTCAGTTGCCAGGGCCATTATTCAATTGTTTCGGATGCTGCGAGATAAAATGCCCTTAATATACTTACGCTCATTAATGTAAATCATATTTAGCTATGGATGTCCAATAATCAAAAAGAATTTTTCAACTTGTAATTCGCCCTCTGTAAAAGTATTCCCATTAGGCAGAGAGGCCTATGCAAATGACAGGTCGTCGGCCCCATTGATTTTTTTTTTCTTCTGCATTTTGGGGAAGGCCGCTAATGTTGTCACAGATGGTTCATCAATCTGTATTATTATCTGATTTAATATTGCGCCTGTTCACGTGGGTTCATTTGTGAAGGGATTGATTGGATTAGGGGCAGAGATGTTGCATGGAGAATGGAAGCAATATCGTTTTAACTAATCACTGCGGTCGGAGAAAGGCTGGACACAAGTTTGGCTCGGGCGAGTTTCTCCAAGAGCAGAGAAATGGGAGCTGCTTTTAACACTTTTTCGAATATTTTTTTTAAAGGAATTGTGGAAGAGAACCTATAACCACTCAATTTTACAGACACCTATTCATGTGCTCATTAACGGAAAGGCTGATCATCCATCAAAAGGAAGAAACTTCAGTTCTCTCCACATACATAGGCTTCTATAAAATATTGCTGTTATGCTAAATTGACTTTTTTGAGCTTTTAATCGTATTATATTGTTGGCTCCTCCTCAAAAACATACCAGGAATAATATTTAGTTTCATTCATGCTTGTTTGGGTAATCCTGTATGCTGAGCTTGTTCATTCTGAAGAGCTGGAAAATGCTTGGTCTCACAGCTCTAAAAGGAAGTGGTCCTCGCGTTTCTAAAGCCCACACACCATCCCCAAACTTTTTTTTGTTAATTTCAGCACTTAAATTGTTGTCACTAAGAAGCAGTCAGCTCATTTATCTATCTGTTAGTGTCATTTTGCTAACAGCTGTGCTAAATAGCCATTTTATGCTTTTATGCGTTGCCAACAGGGGGTAACAGACACCTAACCTAAGCGTTCTCTGCAAAGTCAAAATAACAGCTCCTCAAAAGATGACATTTTCCACACATATACATTATTTTAAGTTATAAAATGTGAAATACTAATGCAAAGGGGTCCAAAATTATTTCAAAAAGCCTGAAAAAAGCATAATATGGGACCTTTAATTTCAAGCCTCTGTTAGCATCCCATGATGTATCTGGTGTAGTTGTTTGTTGGTGCTCAGCTACCTAAATAACTATACTTTGCCATTTTGAAGCTTGTTTTGATTGTTCTCAGGCAGCATTTAGTTACACTGAATTGGCTGATCAGAAATTTGCAAAACTAAAGTTAGGGCTCCTTGATTATGGAAATATTCATATCATGATTATTTGGGTCATATTTTAAAACACAATTATTTAAAACAATTATTCATGGTTTGCTCATAGCGAAGAGTAGAGCTGCTCAAAGACAGAGACAGACCTGCAGCCTATGACCAGTTTTGGAGGATGTTTTGGAAAAAGACAAGCGCATGTGTAGTTCTGACAGCACTGTAGAGTCAGCCCTTTAGAACACAGGGAGGCTCATTGACTTTTTACTTTCGCTTTCACCCCACAGCAGCAGATTAGCAATAGCTCCTTAAGCAAGTAAGCAAAACACAAATGCATGAACATTAGTCAGAACACAATCTTGTTTTTGGAGCCAAAATTGTAATTGTGATTAAAATTAGATTAATTGCACAGCCCTAATTGACATATCTTTAATGAAGGGGCATTCAGTGTATCGTTATTTTATTTATATTTTATCCTCTTATGTTGTTTGGTGTGTATTGTTTATCAAAATATGAGGAATAGTATTCCAAGGTTTCCCATAACTTATACATGTAAAATTTACTATTATCGCTCGTTGAGGTAAAATGTATGCAGTTTGTTCATGGTAATTGAAAATGACTGAAAATGCTGCCCATGTTTCAAAGGATTAACTTAACATACCAAACAGTATTTGACATATAAATATAAAATCTGCCAAAGCACAATTACAAAAGTGTGCCAAAACCACGCACTGTTGGTGCTTACCTGATCGAAAAAACTCAGATAACTGGAACATTAAAATACAACCCACAAGAGCACAATTACTTTCCATTCATAAAGTGCTTACATTTAAATGAGAGAAATGTTATTTAGAAGAAAGGTAGGTCACATTTAGTTTAAGGTACTAGAGCAGTTTTAATATTAATTGAGCTTTTAGATGTCCCCAGAACCAGCAAAGACATGTGACTGGTAATTTTAGGTTGAAGCTGTCACTGTTGGTTTCACATAGTCATTATTTGTGACATTAGAAACTTTCAATGTCAAATAATAACCAAACCCTAGCCTCTGTAAAGACCCTGTCAGAGGCTGAGTGTGGCTGGAAAACTAATCCGTCAGCGCGAGTCCTCTCTGCTGTGGCCTTGCAATAACAGAGTGGATCCTTCACTGCCCAATGAGATACAGCTGCGAGGGAAAAGATTAGTCTGCTGCATCTTAGTGGCATTCGTTTGTCAGTGGTGAGAAGAGGCCCCCATCTCTCTGCATCAGGACCACTTCCTCCTGCTTTAGCTCACAGACAACTCTTCCTCAATGAGAAAGGCATCAGCTTCATCATGAGCCATCTGCAGAAACATCTATTAAATATGACTGGCCTCTGACCACTGAGGGAGCAGATAAAGCTTTACAGTCAATGTGTTAACATGTCAGAGGAAATTGTTACTATATCTGGACTTAAAACTAAATAAAATGCTTGTAAACATTAACTGTAAAAAAACTCTAAATCAACTTTAATCAGACCAAGCTGATTTGTGTGGAGTTGGCTTCAACTTTAAACTGGTAAAGTATGTAAAAGTTAAGGGTGCTCCGATCGATCGGCCGCCGATCATGATCAGCCGATCATGATCAGCCGATCATGGCTAAAAATAGAGTGATCGGTGATCGGTAAAATGGGCCGATCAGAAAGGCCGATCAAATTACAATAAACACGCGAGGCTCTCACATTTACTGTCCTGCAACTCCGGTTTGATTAAACAGCAGTAGCGTTATTTTAGCAGTGTTTTTAAGTTAAGCCCTGGTTATAACGAACACATACCTGCCCTGGAGGCGCTGCTTTGTGTCCCCGCTGTGTCCCCGCCTGCTTTAGGAGCGCACGGGACAGAACCGAGGCGCAGCAGTGCGTGTATTTGCAAACACCAACGTAAATAGAGCTACAGCTAACCCGCTAACAGTTACGTTAAAAGGATTAAGAAAGTTCAGAGTCTGCTTGTGTCTTGTTGCGCGGAGAAAACTGTGCGTTTTGTGGCTTAAACTGCACCAAATGGCTGCTAATGGAAAGAGAAAGTAAAAAGGCAGCCCATGTGTCCCCCGTGAGTCTGAGAGGAGCACCTTTCATCGTTGTCTTCTCTGCTCTCTTTGCACGTTTTCTTCATTCAGACGTTGTCAAAACTGGCAGCAGGAGCTGTCTGCTCTTTAGTCCACTGTGTTTCAACCTGGTTTGGCTGCGCGTTACGCGGACACAGGCGCTGCACCCCGGACTCGCATTAAAGGAACCAATTAAGAACAGCTGATTTTTACATCAGCGGAGCATTCAAACAAAGCCACAGACACTGGGCACACATTAAAGACCAATAATGAAACAAAACCTCTTCTTCTAAAACAAAAATAAGTAGAATTTTGTTGTTCTTTTATATTTACAAAGGCTACAGTATTTTTCAAATGGAACTAATAATAGCCTGTATACAATACATTACTACATTGAAGACCACGTGATCGGTATTGGCCATGATCGGTATCGGCCGATCACAGCAGAGGCTGATCGGTGATCGGTGATCGGCCTCAAAAACCCTGATCGGAGCATCCTTAGTAAAAGTGCATCTTTAATAGGGACCTGTGTGTAATTATGGCACATATATATGGCATATGGCAGTCAATCCTCCTCCATGCACAACAGGAGAGGAACTTGAAAACCTTCCATAAGTGATGTCTCTGAAACATCCTCAATATCACCCAGCAGTTCAAAGTTTCAAACAGCACAGTCCTAG
The DNA here is from genome assembly GCA_020698575.1 of Bostrychus sinensis. NCBI lineage: Eukaryota > Metazoa > Chordata > Actinopteri > Gobiiformes > Eleotridae > Bostrychus > Bostrychus sinensis. Next base: position 27,116,904 of record CM036254.1, on the reverse strand, counting down.
AGTGAGCCAGACTCCAAAGCTGATGAAACAGAGAACCCTGCGCTGGCACAGCCATGTTGTAAGAATGGATGCAGGTTGAATTCCAAAGAATCTCCTCTATGGAGAACTTGTGCAAGGAAAATGCCTCACAAGTAGGCAACAGCTGTGCTACAAGGATGTCTGTAACCAGGACCTGAAGGCCTTGGAAACTGACCTTAACAGCTGGAAAACTCTGGCCTGAACTTGGAGACAGACTGTACAGCAAAGCTTCACAAAGTTTGAAGAGGTTTTGTAAGATGCAATGAGGCAAGGAGGTGTAAGATCCGAAGCCAGGGAGATGGTCCAGCAAAAGACCACACCTGTGCCGACTGTGGAGGGGACTTAAGAGGCATAAAAGTGCATTTATGCAAAAGTTACAGCTTGCAAACAGACACATAGTAAGGCTTTTTAGTAAATTTTAAATTATAACATAAACACTCACAAAAGAAAGCAATCAGCAGTCAGTAAAGACAACACAATTCTGCCTACAAAATCTGCCTGTGCCTTGAGGCTTAAATGTTGGCAACAGTATGGAAAAGAAAATGTTTTACAAACCAAGTTAAGCTGCAAAAAGTTCTGATTGATCCAATGAAGTTTGTACTTAAAATACTGGTGCATGGCTAAGTCAGACTCCAACTGCAGACTCAACCCACTGTTCATGTAGAAACCTGTATGTTACTATCACAAAGTGAACTCAAACATCATTAATGAGTTTTATAACATTCAGCACATTGTTGCATGGTTCCCCATATTGTGCAGCTCTAGTCTAATGATTTTTTTTTGCCAAACAAGAATCATAGCTTTCCTAAATTGTGCATGTAACTATATTGACTACCACTAACTGCACTGTTCTGGGAAGTCACCCAAACCGACCAGAGTTGAGTTTTGAGGTCACCTTCTCAAAAAATGAAAAATAAGCAGCTTTCCGTGTGTCTGGTTGGAGCAGAGGCGTTCTCGCAGCACAACAGTGACCACAGGAGCGTGAAGCTAAGACGCCGGTCCGGAGCCTCTTTGTGGCCCTCTTTGTCTTTATGTAAAAACCAATGATGTGTTATGTAAAATTCCCAGAGGCTTGATTTAAATGGTTGGATATCCTCCATGCTAGCTTAGTTATACTCCAGTGCATCGCCCCTGAGAGCGCACGGACGCTGCATGAAAAGCAAATGTAAATGCTCCCACCGCTTTTTAGATAACAAGAAATTATGTCATGCCCTTTTTCTCCTTCTTATTGTATGATTATAATAATAAATAAAAAAAGAGAGGGGACTTTTTTAAGCAGATGTTTCTTTTTGAGGGTACAATTGCTGCATCCGGACTTGGCTGGCCCCTCAAAAAAAGGGACAGATTTGGGAGGTGAGGAGGTCCAGTGCCAGTGGCAGAGTGGCAGAGCTGTCCTGTACTTTTACTCTCAGATAAATGTGGGAGGAGGAGAGGATTTGGGCCTGGTCTTTTGAGGCTCGACAGATGACCAGGTGGTACTGTATTGTATTAACAGGAGGGCACGAGAAGCAGAAGGGAATATGCATCTTACGGGGCATCTGTCGGTCTGCTACTGTGAGACAAGTTAAATATTTTATGCAGCAGATTGTAGGGTGTAATATACAATAGGTTAAGGTGGCTTGTAAAACTGATAAATAGGGCTGGCTCAGCAATTGAAAAAGAAAATGGAAAATGGACAGCAAAGCTTGTGCATAAAGTATTGTCTAATCCACCTACATAATGTACATAATGTTATGTGCAGCAAGTCAAAAGTGAGTTACAAGTGGACTTGTAAAAAAGAAATGACATTTCAGACTGGACAGCATCACTACCCACAAATATCTTCTAGGCTGTGAGCACCTATGGTAGCCCTGCTGGGACATACTAAAGACTATGAACAAAAGCAAAGGAAATAGTTGAAGAAGGCTTTGCTCTAGGCCTAATCTGTCCACTCTGGGCAGATGCAGAAACCAGAACAGGAAGTAATGACTCCATCTATTGGGTTCTAAGGCCCTTTAAAGCACTCAGAGTAGAGCTGCTGCTCCTTCGCATTGAGAGGAGCCAGTTGAAGTGGCTGGGGCATCTGTGTTGGGTAAGGTGTTCCGGTGTAGGTACAGAATCTACTCAGGTTGCAAAATCAGCTCGGGTAGCGTCGCTTAAGGATGACAATATGCATTATGCTTGGATGTGACTTCGAGCGAACAGCGTGATTGGTGGAAATGTCAATCCAAGCAAATCTGACCATCAAAACCTCAAGAAAACCTTTGTAAGAGCCATAGAAGCTTGTGCTTCTAAGTGACAGTGTTTCTAACCAAATTAAAAGATATTCAAGTATGATTTTTAATCTCCATAGTCAGTAATATCTTCTTAAATCTACTGCATAGTTTTCAAAAGCTCAACAAACTCAATAACAAGAAAGAATAAAGCACTTACGCACTTTTAAACAGAAAACCAGATTGATTATAGTTCACTCACGTAATCAACTTGTGACGTTACTAACCAGAGCAGATTTTACAACCTGAGGATATTTTGTACCTACACCGAGCATGTCCGACCAGGATGAAGCCCCGGGGAAGGACACGATGGAGGGACAATGTCTCTCGGCTGGCATGGGAATGCCTCAGAATATCCCTGGAAGAGGGAGAGAATGTGTCTGGGAAGAGGGAAGTCTGGGCATCACTTCTTCTACTGCTGCCTCTACAACACAGCCCTGGATAAGCGGTAGAAGATGGATGGATATGCCAAAAGCATTATCTATGAGTATGAGTAATAGGGAAGGCATTTCTGGAAACGCCTAAGGTCTAAAATCCTATGACAATTAAAATTAATAAAAATGCTAAAGCTTTCTTAATTTAATACAGATTGTGAACATACTAGGAAACATAGACAGTATACAATAAATGCTATTATTCTGTCAAATAAAAGGACTATGCAAGTGACTGGTGTATAAGAAATGCAATACACTAAGCCCATGTCGATAAGATCTCTCTAGTGTCTTCTAAGCAGGCAGTATATCACAAATACAACCAGCAAATACAAACATCTATTTTTATCTAAGTAATACCCCAGCTGCTAAATAATCCTGTGTCTTCAGTCTACAAACATTTATATATCTGGGATCAAACATTTAAATATCTAACCATCAGAACTGAACAGAGATGACTCAGTCCTCTTCTGAGAAATGTCTCATTCCATTTGGCTGGTTATTTAGGCACCAAAATGTAATTAGGCAGTAAAAATTAAGAGCTTGGATTTAACTAAAGGAGAATAACATCCAATCTAATTAGAGTCGGCTTTAATGAGTGGGTAATTAGCTCCAGCCTGGTGGACACAGGACACCATTGTGGCTTGAACTTGTGCAGAGACCCTGCTGACTGGGGCACCCTTTGTGTTAGATTAGTGTCCACTTGGGAAGCATTACTCACCAAAATATGATTATGCTTCACTTTATACCTTTATGAGACACCACCTGGGTTTGTCCTGGAGGTCAGACAGGGCTTTGCAAAGGCTGTTTTGATGGGTTGGACTTCAGAAAACACAAGAACAAGTGATTACATAGTTAGCTATCCAAAATAGCCACATATTATGGCTCCTTGACATTAAACTTTTTCAAAAACGTAACGCAATCAAACTAAACCAGAGCAGAAAAATGCATAGTGTTTTAATTCCTACTATGGAAAAGACACAGAGGCCTTTTTCTTATTGTAAAAGCCAGACACCAGTTCACCATTGACCGTTATGCTGAGTGTGAAGCTCACCAAAGTAGTTCATCTTTGGCACAGACAAATAACAGAATAAGAAAGTGCCCTGTAAAATATGATGTTGTGAATGTAAACATAATAATTTCCAAGTTTATTTATTTATTTATTCATTCATTCAAATGCTCAATAAATTTGTAAAAGTGTATTAGCACATTTTTTTCTAAATGCGTATTGCTTTATACAGCAGGTCTCAGAAGGACACAATACTAGTTAACAATGGCCTTGTGCAGTAATTTATAGACTGATAAAACGGTTTTCTAGCAAAACTCAAGCTGTTGGGAGCATCTCATAAAAATATATTACACCTTTTCTGAGAACCGCCTTAATATTAAAGATTTCCTACAACTGACCTTCTTCAACTCCTCACATCCCTTTCTGCTTTCAATCTCAAACGAACCAGGGCCACCATAAAACAAGGGTAACAAACCAAGAACCACGCATAATAAATAAAAGTCTGTATATGCTTGTTCAATCATAGGAGACGTGTATGTTGTATGAAAAACACTGACTATACATCATAAGGTATATCTAGGTCCGCCTTCGGTTGGTTTCATTGTTCGGGACGTCCTGGCACAGCTCGGCGCCGTCCCATTTGCTTAGGATCCACCCCCTCATTTGCTGGAGCCCGTCTACCTCTGACCTCCGAAACACTGCATTAATTTTCTCAACAAAAATCAATCGGCTGAGGAGGATGGCCCCAGTTATTGCACGGAAGCGGGACACACCCTCCTACAGTTGGTGTATGGCTGCTTTTATAGGTAAGAGTTTAACAGGGGGTGGTGTCTACGGGACAAAGGGAACTGCCCCATTCCCCTGACCCTATTGATGAGTCACTGTGAATAAACTTGCAACACTGCATTAATAACATTACAAAACAGGCCTTAAAGTCATTTTGGCAGACATTCAGTGAGCTTGTACAGTTGGCATTGCATTATCGAATTACATTTACCACAGCATTAGTAGAATAATCACAGGTCAAACCAATCCAACAAACTAAGTGGTGTGGCTTATATTTGTATGGCAGTTTTGGTCAAAATTAGCACTTAAAATAATAGCTAAATAATATGGTACCACCCTAGTTTTTCTGTATCTTTGGAGGTACTAACCTAGTGGCGTGTGCAAAGATTAATCGGGAGAAAACAAAAATGCTTCACAATTTTGTCTTCATGTAATATACAGCAATAATGTAATATACAATATAAAAGGAAAAATGTGAAATAATGCATTTTCAAATAACCTTCAGTGTAGTATGTGTCTTCACTATCATCTTAAATAAATGACAACCACAGCTTGTAGCATAGACAGAACCTAAAAAGAAAATTAACTTTTTTCTAATTGGACTTTGGAAAGTTCCTTTTACAGCAGGGGTCTCCAAACAGTAGCTCATGAGCTACCAGTAGTTCTCAACACTTTCCACTGCTTTATGAGTCCTAAGTTTGATATCAAATTTGATGTATTACTTGGGAAAAAAGTTGTGCATACCCAATATCCAATCAAAATCATAGATGCCTTCCCCCTTCGTGCACAAAATAATTATTCACCAATTAGCTGTCAATCAAACAGCTGGGCTAATGCAAGTTTGATGAGTCAGTTTGATATGAGATTGGCAACAAACATGATTGCAGCTAAGAGGCTAAAATTTCTTCCACACATGTAAACAATTAGTGTGTCTGAAGTGTGTCTGTCGCTGCTTACAAACAAAAAAAATACACATGCATATAAACTAAATATTTTTGTTGGTTTAATTTAAATTGTGACCTGTGGACACCAACACTTTGTAAATGTTCAGGAAAATAAAAAGTGAAAATAAAATTAATCTTCTCTGGGTTGAAATGTCTCTGTGACTAACTGTCCACTGTCCTAAGGCCAATAGTTACTAGGATAGGCTCCAGTACCAGCAAACCCTAATGGGAACAAGCTGCAAGGAGATGAATGAATAAATATTACAAAACACGAGTAGCTCTCTGCTACTTATAAAAGTAGTTCTCAGTAGGGCTGCACAATATATCGCAAAATTATCGTTATTGCAATATCAGCAAACGCAATATCCGTATTGCAAGAATCTAAATATATCACAATAACGCTGTGGTCTTCCATCTGACAGAGATTTACACTGAAGAATCATTTTCCACCAGAGCCTTAAAAGAACATGTGTTGTGACTAAATAAAAATGTTAAAAAAAATCCAGTTTTAGTGGTTTTTAATTAATTTAGTCACAGCTTAGCCTTGTTTTATTCCTGGTTTAGTCTGTGTTAAGGTTTTGTCACTGTTTTGACTTGTAAATACAGGAACTTACATTTTTGTGAAATGTAGTGAATTTAACTTACTATGTTCAAAAAGTAGGCTCTAGTTTTCAAATATCGCAATAATATAGTTATTGCAATTTTCAACATAGTTATGGAATATGACATGTTTTCTCCATATCGTGCAGCCCTAGTTCTCTGGAAAAAAGGTTGGAGACCTCTGTTTTACAGCATCTATGTGCAGCAGTAAACAGAGAATGGTATGTCCCCTAAAACTACCATACTGAACTACTATGTTAGCGGAGGAGTGTTCTGGGGTTTCAGAAACTTCACACCATTCAACATGTGTGAATGAAACAAAACACAACTCTAGGTATGTTTTTGATGAAGGAACAACATGGAAGAAAGTTCAAAAAAGTTGATTTTGCATAATATAGCTCCTTTAACGTTGCTTGAGTTTTTCACTTGAGAGGGCACTGCAACCCTGTTGGTGCCTTTCCTGGATAAAAGATTATGAGCTATCAGAAAATATAGTATTCATTGCTCCAAAGCAGATAGACTTGGACAGCCTCTCGATAACAGCTGTTCAAATATAGAGCTTATTATACTTATTTCATTAAAATATTTATCACTTCTCCTTTAAGACTAATCTAAAGTTATTTGATATCAATTTTCTAATGGAGTGAGATGAGAAGCATATGAGACTAATTACTTTGAAAGATGGCATTGAAGTGTGATTAAAAAAAACGCAAAATAATGTGTTCAGTCAAGGGCACGAGAGGCCATATGACTGCAAATTTCCAGCCATGTGGTCAGTTTCACTTTTGTTTGTCTATTTATACGGCGACTAGCCACGCAGACTCTGCAGCATTCCCCCAGATCCGATTAGGAAGTTATGAGGCTCGTAATTAACCAGCTGTTTTAGTCTAGGGCTGAGGTTTTCCTACTTCCTAATGGGTGAAAAATGTTGGAATAATGCAACAAATGTGCTTGATGAGCTATTAATAAGTAGTGCGTAACATAAACATGACAGGAGTATTGGCTTTAGAGAAGTGAATTAGGAAGTGGGTAGAGTTATTACTATTGGAGGTAAAGAGGCCAGTGTTGCCATTACTTACGTGGATTATGGAGGACCCACTCAATCTGTGCAGCCTAAGTGTTTAAAATGTGCAGTGCAATACCTGCTAATTCTATTAAGTGCCTGTGTGGTGTGGTGTGGCAGAGCGGCTTTGGGTTGATGTAAATGGTCGGCTGGTTGACTAAACAAAAGCAATAGCATTAGAATAAGGTGATTGGATGACAGAGTGCAACGGGAGGCCTGGACCCAAACACTAGGGGCCTTGCCAAGTCCATTATGTGTATTGGAGACGTCTCGATATCTGTCACAGTGAGTGCCAGCCCAAAGAAAGAAAGGTTGTTGTCGCGTTACCTTCGGTCGTCAATATGGCCAAGGTGCGACCGATACAATCAAATCAGGGGTGCGCAAACAAACGTGTCCTTTTCTTTGCACCTTTGGGGGTCATTAGGAAAATACAAGAGACGAGACAAGAGAGCTGTTACTCTGGTATATTAGCTGTCTTTCCATACATCCTAGTGGATATGAAGTTTTTAATTAGGTATGATGCCAGTAATGGTCTATGAGCAAATAAACCTCTCCATGTAGTGATGTCAAAGGCTGGAGATAAGAGAATGCACTGTCTACTATGTAAATAAGGTGCTAGAGTAGGTTTAGTCATAACTCCCAACTACAAAGGCAAAGTTCATGGCTGGAGCCCTGTCCCTATCAACTATGGGCCTTAGATGGGGTTCACCTTGGGACAATAACCAGTTAGTCGTAGAGCTCACAGACAACCACTCACACATTCATTCACTGTAGGGACACTTTAGGGGCTTTTCACACAACAATGCATTTTGCTAAATCTGCAAAGATTTGATAGCGTTTTGGCCTCTCGTTGACACAAAAACGGGGTTTCCACTTTGTAAATCTGCAAAAAATTTTAAACACTCAAGGAGGCATTTTGGTCTTACAGCAGGAAACCACTCCTCACTCGTGTAAACTGCGAAGACGGCATACTCACTGAAAACCATGGTGAAACAGCCCCTGAATAGTGATTGGCTGGGTGCGGGCGCACATCAACTGACCTACCATCACAAACTACTTTTTTTGTGTCTCACACATTCATATTTAGTCCACTAACTGTCAAAAATATATGTCATGTACTATACTTTCTTTATCAGCATGGCTCCAGAAAACCGTATGGTCTTAATGTTGTTGGATAGTTGCAGACCAGGAACTATGATTTCCTCTGCTGTGTCTGTCAGGGTACTACAGTTTGATCACATATAGTTTTCTTTACACCTCAGAGTTTTTGTGTAAATGCGAATCAGAGCGAGAATGACTGTTGCGTTTTCCTGGCCAGCGCTGTTGAGTCACCAATTCATCAAACACATGCATGTCTTGGATGGTGGGAGGAAGCTGGAGAGAAGCCACAGTAACACAAGAGAGATATGCAAACACCACTTGGAGTGACTGAAGGATTGAACCCACAACCTCTTTTTCGAGAACCTTACCACTTACAACTATGCCACTGTAAATTGTTCATATTTTTGTTGCTAGAAAAAAAGAGACAATTTCTCCCCCAAATTAAAAGTACAGTCCAACATACAGTAGACCACAGAGCCAGGGAGAAAGTGAGCAAATACTGCCCATAATGAAGCCTAGCAAACATTGTTAAAGATTTCATTGGATTAGAATTGAACTACAGGACTTCAAGTGTCGCACTAGAGGTAATCCAGTCTTGGTCACTGTGAAAGGCTATGCTTGAAAGCACATGTGTAGGATGTGCTTGTTTAAGTGTGCTGATCAGAGACATGTGTCAAGAGGTTGTAGCTGTAATTACTCCACAACACCAGCGCTTAAAGAGGAGACATGGTTTGAATCGGTGGGATTAATGTGATCATCCCCTGCCCTGCCCCCATATTATCATGGGTTGAGCAGATCAATACCCACGGGACAGGAGAGGGAAGGCAAAAATCACAGGCTCCTTTCGTAGTACATTTACTTAAATCGTGCATGATTTTGTTTGACTTTCATCTTTTTATCTATTACAAAGTCAAGACAGCTTACAATAAAAAAACTTAGGTAACATATTTTGCTTTTTGCAGACTTTTTGAAATAGTTTTAATAATACATTTTATTTATTTATTTTATTTTATTTAGACACCTTTGCATTAGTATATCTTAAAACTTAACTTAAAATAATGTATTTGTTTGGAAAACGTCTTCTTTTGGGGAGCTGTTACTTTGACTTTCCAGAGAACCCTTAGATTAGGTGTCTGCCGCCCCCTGCTGGAAACGGTGGGGAATGGATGGAGCATAAAAAAGCCATTTAGCAGATAGATAAATGAACTTCAGCGATTTAAGTGCTGAAATTATCTAGAGTGAGTCTGGTGAAAAGGACAGCTTTAGCATACAGGATTACTTAAACATGTGTGAATGAAAGAAAATACTACCCGACAATTACATGCTCAAAACAAAGAGGGATGGTCCCATTTGGATCAGGGACACTTTCACTGAGTCTAACTGGAAAGACAGCAATAACAACGCTGGCTCCAACTGCTCACACCACAAAACAGCAAAAAAAATAGAAAAACAGACAAAAAATAAAAGCAAAGTGCAAATCTGACAAAAATCTAAACAAAATAAAACATGAATGTATTAGCCTGGCGAGCTGTTCCCCATTCGGAGGAAAGCATTTCTCTCCGGTCAATTTGGAACCTGGCCTATCACAGCCGTTTATCTTTACCTCGTCTTATGAATGCAGAAGCTAAACAAGGTAGTGCTAGCTACTGAGCTAATTTAATAACTTCTCTGACCTGATGTTTATAGCTTTTCTTCATCACCTGTTGATTCAGCTGAAGTCCGCGTTTATTGTTCAGTATTCTGTGTGATTTTTTTCTTTGTCTTGTTGCCATTTTAGCAACAGTAAAGTCCTGTTGACGTCTGACGTGATGAACACATTGAAAAAAAATAGACTTCTGCTGCTGTACCCATTCATAAATAAGAACAGAGCTTCTTATAATAAGGCATATTCTGGTGTTTTATGAGAAAAAATGGCAAGAATCCATGTTTGTTTGGGTCAGCGCTGTCCTGATTATGTCCCGTTACCAAAGGGATACCAGACGAACTTCTTTGTATAAAATAGGAAAAGTGTTTGTCTAGCAGGCTACGAATATATAAGAAAAGAGATTTTTTTTAAACTTGGTACAGCTGTGCAGAGCGGACACATTCTCTCTTCTGCATGCCCCTGCAGGGCTACCATAGTTGCTCCCATGCTGTAGAGTAGAGTATGAGAACACACACTGGTTAAGACTTTAGCTTCTTATCCCCTACTGAGTAAATGGTAAGCACTATAGAACAGGAAACCAGTTGGACAAATTGCACCAAATATCCCACAAAAGAGCTTCAAAGCGGCTACTGTTCCACACGTCCAAAGCTCCCATTCTTGTCTTACATGATACCTGCTCTGGGGTAGAGGTGCTCCCCCAGGACCTCCCTCACATATATATATATACACTTAGGCAGGAGAAAGGTCAGGCTGCTGGATGTGCTGGGCAAACAGGCAGCAGGGTCCCGGGGCTGGGGGTATAGATCACAGGAGAATTGGTGCATGGCAGTGAATGAATAACCCTCCATAGCTCCCCAAACCCCATTATTCCCCTCCTTCTCCAGCGGGGCCTGAAATCCATGTCTGCGCATGCTGCCAGTTCATTAGTGGGACCATGTCATTCCTCTTCTGGTCGTGGCAGGACACACTGGGCCGGGCCCCAAGAGGACGAGGCCTGTTTAATTCAACATCAACCGCTCCACCGAGGGCCTTAATCTCTACTCCACTGATCAATACCGTATCAGTGTAAATTAAGATGACAATTTTAAAGTAATTAAGCCTGTTAATGCTCGATTCAAATGTCATTATTTGCACAGGGAGAGGCAGAGGCTGAGAGGCTGTGTTGTAGTAATCGAGACTTGGCCTTAAAACCAGTCTTAAGACCACTTTTTAAGATCATGATGATTCTCTTGGAATGCAACCAATTTTTGGTTGGTCTTTTCCCAGATGCAAAGCAAGAGCCGCCAACTGATTAAACATACAGGAAAATAAGTGATTTACTTATTTATAAGAAGAGAAATTTGGATTGCTGAATTGATAAGCAATACAGAAAGTAACATGTCCAGAAATACTGTATTCTTATTTATTTTTAATTTATTTTATTTTTATAATTAATTTTATTTATTTATTTAATCAGGACAGGTGTACAGACTGTAAATGAGCCAGATTGAAGCATAGTTGCTAATTTTCCATCTGAAGACCTGAGGCAGGTTAAGCAGAACAACACAAAGAACAGTGCACGATGAGAAACATAAAACACAGATTAGCACCTTAGCTACATCTGAAATACAGGAGACTACTAATACTCAGCCTGTGTATTGGCAAGAATCTGGTGATACCATACATATCACAATACAAGTATCATGATATGATATATTGATATATTGTTATATTGTAACAAAGGCTGATATACAGTCATTTTTATTTTTAACAATATGATTTTGAATAACTTATTACTAGTACACTTCTACATGCAATTATTCTCAAACATATATTTATATAAGCATGACTCTAGTGGCCCGCCATAGTCTAATTTTCTCTGTCGTAACCTAAAAACAAGCAGGACAATAAATTGTAAAAGGTGGTATTTTTTGCTTCTTATATTCTTATGATAATAAGAATATAAAAATAACCATATTACTAAAAAAGACTGCTTTAAAATTAAACAGAGACATAAACTGAATTTTTTTTTACTCCAAATCAAATGTTTTAATGAACACATTTTTATTAAGGATCACCAGTACCACTATAGTCTCAATAGAAATCTGTGAGAAATACTGATGGTCCATTTTCCAGACGAGTGAAATATTTTAATGTTAAGCAAAAATGTTGGAGCAAGAGCCACCAAAAATGCATGATGAAAACAATACAGATGTAAAAGAAGTTAAAAATGTGAAAAAGTGACTGCAGCCAAATTTCCAATGATAATATAATATTGATGGTGACTGCTATTCATAATAATGCATAATAATATGGCTCTTATACACTGAAATATTGACTCTCACAATTTTGTGCATTATTGCTTACAGAAGTGTGGTTGCCAATCTGTGCCTATGGCCTCCCTGTTCACCACCAAACACAGTCACACCGGCACATTCATAAAGGCAAGGGCACGACAAAAATATGCAATGGTGTAAGCGGAGATCGAACCACCAGACTTTGGGTTAGTTTTGGGAACCTCTCTACTGACTGAGCTACTGCAGACCAAATTAGTTATTGTTTGAAACATGTAATAAACATGACATGGTCTCATTGCCTTAAAGTCTAGCCATGCTCTGGGATACTGTGATCTTAAATGCAACACTTCTGCATCTGTTTAGAAAGTAAATCCAAGTAAAGTTTTCTGTACATAGACGGAGTGAATCACAAGCCACATCTGCAGTGGCAGGCAAAAGCGCTCGTCTCCAAGTTGTGGCTGTGTCCACCGAAAGGAGGGCTTAACAAAAGCAGATTAACTCTCCGAGCCAATGCCGTCCCGCAGGCCTCTCCAATTTCAGAGGAGGGTAACCCAATTGCTCAAATTGGATTTGTAGAAGCAAACCAAATTAGGGGCCATATTAGATGAGAAGTGGCAGCAAGAGAAGGCTTGTGGAGAGAGGGGGGTGGCAGGGTGGGAGAAAGAAACGTTACACAATAAAAATGCACTTAACTATAGAATGAAGGCCAGCAGTAATTGTGTGATTTGATTATTTTAGTCTAGGCTTTTGAACGGCTATTTCGAGCCATTGTAGTGGTTGGACCAAACTAAATGGGGGCTTTAACCTTGCACGCGTTTGTGTGCGTCTCACTGTCCTGAGCTGAGGTGAAAAGGAAATGAAATGATCACATTGTTGCTGGTTATTATGACGGGCTGACAGTCCATAGCAGATGACCCTTTTAGACCAGATTCACCAATTAGAGCCAACCACTGTGTTTAGGGGGCAAAGAGGGGTCCCGGCACCACACGCCCCACCAGAGACGCTCCCTAATGTCATTAAGCTTCAGAGCTGCACTTTCATTATTCAAATCTTCTTTTAACTTCTGGGTCATCCTTTCTTCTAAGACAGGGGCCCTTTGTGACAAAAGATCAATGTCTGACAATGGAAAAGATCACAAATTGAAAGCAGTCAGTCACTGGTTTTAGTGCCTTTATCGACACTTGATCATCTGTAATCATCTGTAATATCTCTGTAAGTGAGTTAAAGAATTTAGGGGAAGGAAGGGCATCCAGTGTAAAACCATGCCACATTAAATATGCAAACCATTAATGTGACTTGCATACTGGATCACTGGAGATGGATGGAGGCAGAGGATTTGCTGTAGCGACCTCTGAAGACAAGGGAGCAGCCGAAAAAAGAAAGATGATGCAAGCTGAGTTGAGTCTGCATGTCCTCCTGTTACCTTGGGTTCTCTTCAGGTGCTCCGGTTTCCTCCCACCAACTGGTGATTCTAAATTGCCCCAATAAATAAATGTAAGAGTGAAAGGCCTTCTGTGTGTGTATGCCTCTGTGTCGGACCTGCAAGTGGCAGGGTTTTATTAAGTCTATGGGGGTAACATTTTAATACCATTTTAGATTCAGCAGGATGTTATTATTATTAGTAATACTATTATTATTACTATTATTATTACTACTATTATTATTATTAGAATTTAAATTTATTTATTTAAATTCTAAGCTTTTACTTCATATTTTGCATTCTTTCTTAATTTTGTTTTATAATATCAGTATTCATTCAGTCATCATCTTCTGCTTATTCCTGTTAGGTGTCGCGGGTGACTGGAGCCTATCCCAGTAACTTTGGGCCTTAGGTGGGGTACATCCATGGACAGGGGCCAGCAAGTCCCAGGACTGACACAAAGACAAACACAGACAGAAAACTATTCACTCTCACATTGATTCACTAGGGGCAATTTGGAGTCACCAATTCATCTAACACGTGCATGTTTTGTTTTTTTTTGTTTTTTTATTTAACCAGGAAAAAAATCCATTGAGATTGACAATCTCTTATACAAGGATGTCCTGAAAACTGGTGGACGGTGGGAGGAAGCTGGAGTACCCAGAGAGAATCCACTGTAACACGGGGAGTACATGCAGACTCCACCCACCCAGCTAGAGCCCCTCCGACCACCACCAATCACACTAACACATTCATACAAGGACAAAGTGGGTGAAATGTCTTGCCCAACGACACAACAACAGTATGCAAAGCCGAGGTGGGGATCAAAACACCAACCTACAGGTTAGTAGGGGAACTAATTATACATGTGGTGTCAGTAGTACGGTCAAAGTCCTATGTATTTATTGGTAAAAAGTTTTAAAGTTCTGTTTTAGACTATATGGACTATCTCTAGAGGGAAAGGGTGCTCAGTGCAAGAAAGTCAACTTTAGGCTTTGATGCTAGTACACGACAATTATAAATGTTGAATGAACTATGTGTCCATGCCTAGCAAGGGCTCAAGCTGCTAGCATATAATCTATTGACAAAACCAGAGTACGTAAAGTAATTAACACAACACTATTACCAAAATGGTTCAGATGCATCACGTACTGTCAACAGTCGAACCATTTAGCAAAAAGCCGATGGACAACGGCAGTACAAAGCTGTAGCCACTTTGCTGCCTGATCCTCTGCTGACAGTTTGAGGAAATCACTTCAGTGTTGCCCAGTATTTAGCATCTTCCCTGGAGATGTCTCACAATGGTGTTTGCTATTTCTTTATAACACATTACTACACCCGCTATCCTCGTCTAACATGACAGGCATCTCTTATGTAGGTGCGGCTTTTGATAACTTTAAATACGGTTACACTCTCCCCTCAACAAAGTCATCATCAGCACCATGTTAAATTGTCCCGTCGATGTAGCACTATGAATTATTAACTATGTGCCAATAGTGGAAAGATAGAGCACTTCCCAGCTGAAAAACAAGCCTAACCTGTGCGTATTTAATTAGCAGGGCGGGCACTAGCGTGCATGCTAAAAGACACCCAGGGGCCCCTTTTGCTTGGCATCGCATTGGTTGCCGTCCAAAGATGTCCGATCCATCACACTGCCTGTTGACTGGGTTTTGCAAAGGCAGCTTGTATTAATTATCAGCTCATTTGGAGCTTGGGGTGGGTGGGTTGTCAGTGGGCGGGAGCGGGACATAGGCAGGTGCTTGCCACATTATGATCAATGTTGAGACAAGTCTATGGAGGGTGATTAAGGTCAATTTGGCCCGGGGCAGAGCACTTCCCTTTTGGAGAGGGCGCTCCGGGGATGATGCGAGCTGACAGAGCTGACAGAGCTGACAGAGCTGTTCGAGCAGAGAGATTAAAGACTGACACAACACTTATCGACAACAACTGTTTACATTATTAATAAGGCTAGAAACTGTTGGCTTCTACTTTAAAGCAATCTGTGAGAGTCTTATAGGTAAAGACAACAGGTTGTCAATGGGCAGGAGTGTTTAAAGTTACTTTTAAACCCTTGTACTTTCGGAAAATATATTAAAATTTTCTAACATCAGAAGTGGATAGAGTAGCCAAAAATTGTACTGAAGCAAGTTTACTAAAAAATAATATTACTCAAGTATTGTAATTGTAAGAGTACTTGTACTTAATCAGATATACAAAATATATCACAGTGGCTCAGGTGAAAAAGCGGTTGGTCATCCTATAGCCCAAAGGTTGGAGGTTCAAATTCTGCTCTACCCAGTTCATTCTGTCATTTATTATTAATTATTAATTATTATTATTATTTTTATTATTACTAAATAAAGTGCACAATATAGTATTTCCAAACAATTTTTTTTAAATAAATAACATTTTAAAATAAACTAAGATTCACACACACACAAATTACACATTACGAAAAATCTAACTTTTTCACAACATAAAACATTTGAAACCAATACATAGTTAATGTATAGATATGGGTAGAGAAGCCAAAAATTTACTCAAGAATAATATTACTTCAAATAATATTACGCAAGTAGAAGTAAAATTTATGATGCGACAACACTACTCTTAGAATTGCAATTTTTTTTAAAAAGATACTCAAGTAAAAGTAACACTTTACATAGTGAAGTTAATGTTCTTTTTTTAATAAAGGAAAAGCTATTTCATTCTCCTCAATAATGGCACAATTTGGGCAAGTGTACATCTGGTGATAATGAAAAAAACTAAATGTTGTGGATTCTTGGTTTAAATTGTTTGGTCAGGCAATTAAAAGTACAGTAAAATGAATGATGAATGGGAGTTCATGGATAAGCTGAGGGTTGTCTCCCATCTCAAAAGTTAAACTATTTCCACACAGATTATTGCTTTGAATTCTTAAATCGTCTTTTACATATTTCGAGGACTAGCTAGTTCACAACAATTTATAGCTATTGTCAGGCTATCTTGCATAAGTGGACAACTGATAAATGTTATGGCTGGCATATAGGCTATTGTCTCTTCCATACTGTTGATTATAAGTCCCCTATTATGCTAAAGCTTTTTTTCAACTGATATTTTCAACTCAAAAACATACCTGGAGTAGTATTTTGTTTCATTACATGAGTAATCTGAGGCTGTCTCCTTCTTAAGAGGTGAAAACACTTGATCTCATGGCTCTACGTAGTCATGTGAAGTGCTCCTGGACATTTCTAAAGCCCATACACCCTCACTGGTCTTGTTCTCTTCATTTCTACACTTAAATTACTGTCACTACTAAACAATTAGCTCATATATCTGTCTGTTAGCATCATGCTGCTAATAGTCGTGTAAATTAACCATTTTATGCTGTGTTCATTCCCCACTATTCCCAGCAGAGGGCGACAGACACCTAATCCAAGGTTCTCTGCTAATTCAAAGTAACAGCTCCCCAACAGAAGCCGATTGCCATACATTTACATTTTTTTAAGTCTTAAAACGTGAAATACTAATGCAAAGGTGTCCAAAATTATTTCAAAAAGCCTGAAAAAAACATAATATGGGACCTTTAAATAAACTCAGCCAACTTCCATTGTTTTAAAAGTCCACTGCAAACAGACATAGTCGATATGAGTCTATTGTTGCACATGTCACTGTCTATAATTGCAATTAATAATTTGCATGCTGCCTATGTGTGTTTTATGAGTTGAGTGACTGAGATGGTAAAGTGGGGGCTCATGTTCCCCCCTTTGAAAAACAGGACTGTGAAAGCTGTGAGGGCCCTCAATAGACAGAGGATTATGGAAATCAAAGCTGAGAGATTAGCTAATGGGACTATAATGGCCAGTGACGGCGCAGGGTCATCTGGGCCATGCAAATGACGCAGTCCCAACCTGCGACGGAGCAAGGATCAATATTGTAAGAACTCTTAGCGGGACACAACGGACTGGAAGTATGTTATAAGGCCGCGCACAGCTTTCAGCAAAAACACAAGGACTTAAATGGGGAAACGGAGACATCGCCAGCCCCATCCCGCCGATTCCCCCTCCCCGCCCCGGATGTCAACAGGCTGCGTGGGACGGTCCCGCCACTGACACAGCACTAATGCTCCATCAAATATCTATTCATCCTGCTCCGGGCCCAAAACAAAGCAAACGTCCTTGTAGACAATCAATAGTGCTACAAGCAGGACAGCCAAGTATTACGCCAGCATTTAGATACACACTAAGTAGTTTATTTTCCCAGAGACTCGCAATCTGACATCCGCCATTTAGGGATGTGCCGGTATTAACCTTCTCGAGATGTGCGAGGCAAAGTGGGTGTCGTAAAACGCAATTGACTCAGACACATGACGGCTTTCATCATCGAACTAAATGGAACATCTCCGCTCTTATATATCAGAATACCGATTTTGAGCACGTCAGAGAAAATTTCAATTTGAGGTCCAGCGCTCGAGCCTCGGGCCTCTCATTTTCATTCGCTGGGGCTCAGAGCAGCCATTCATCAGGGTCTGGGCAGAGGACACCTCCCGCCCGCTCACGAATGCATGGAGCAGGCAATAAAATTAACCTTGTGGCAATTGTTTTCCCACCCGTTTGATGGCCTCGAGGTGGCTCATCTGTTGCGGCACGAGCGGACATAAAAGTCAGGCTCGGATGTGCAAAAAATTATGACTTGTGATGCTGCGGGGGGTTGTTACCCAAGTACAAGCGAGCTAATGTTGGATAATGAAGTCCAAACCTGATCAATCAGAGCTTGTTTTTGTTTTGTTTGAAGACAAAAGACGTAGAAAGCTTTCCACAAGTGACGTATTCAGATACGTTGTGCATGCAGCTTAGTACTGAGATTAGTGTTCTATCCCATTCATTTTTACAAGGTAGCAAAACAATAAATAATAATAACTTAGATGTTTTTACACAGTAGGAATAAATAGTTGTTGTTTATATATTCATTAAGATGTATATGACCCAAATCTGATTGTTACCTATAGTTGCTAAAATTCACTTATTAAATTATGATTAGTGGTTATAGATTCAATCTGAGCTGATGACTAACTATTATGTGCACCTTATTTCTATAACTATGTGTCTAGTTAAAATTAAGAAATGCTACATTAAATAAAATGGCTAACCGTAGACACATTCGCTAATGCTTTCAAACCAGACTCTGATATCACTTACATGTGGCTGATTGGTTGTCGGTTTCCAAAATCATCTTGTTCATTCATAAATGACAATCCATGGTGGCTAACGTTAAATCCCCCATTAAAATTGTATTATTGTCTTTTCTGGTACCATCTTTGAAATGCAGACATTCTGTTTCCCAACACTAAAAGGTCTATAGTGACTGCTCTTTGTGACTGTAGTAATCATGGCTACTAAATGTCCTGCAATGAAAATAATTCATGAAACTAAGAAAAGGGACTTTGACAACAGACCACAATGTACATTTTTGACAGGACAGAGCCTAAACATAAAAATGCCCAAACATTGCTGGCTGTTTCCAGAATTTGGTCAAAGAATCTTCAAACTAAAGCATACACATGAAATATGTAATATTATTATATATTACAATGACAATATGCCTCTCAATCACAGAATTTTATCTCAGCCCCAGTAACTCATTTTGATTTGAATTACACTTAATAGTGTAATTAAGTATTAGTTAAAGATTAGTAAACAGTTAATTGATTATTTACAAAGTATTACTTCAACATGTATAAACACCATTGTGTTGTTAACATTGTAATTAATGTTTAATTCTTGAGCAATAAGCAAAATTATAAACATCACTCTTAATTTAGTATTTATACAATGTATATTCATTAAATTATGACTAATTACATATTTATTAATGCATTATTACTGCTTAAAAGTGGTCATCATCTTATTCTCTTTTGAGAGAGGCCTGTGTCATTTCCAGTCAAATAAATTCCGGTTGAATAAAAGTGACTTTAAGTCAGAATTTGCCAGGGGTATGAATAATTTCAGGCTTCACTGTATAGTTAAAAAACTATGCAATAATCCCATTTAAAAATAATATATCTAAATTTAAATAGCTTTTTATCCCAACAAAAAAAAATCTATTAAAATCGCAAATTGGCTGAGAAATGAAAATATATACATTTTTTTTAAAATCAAGTTTTTATTTTTTAGCCATATCGCCCAGCCCTACCAGGTATATAAATAAGAACAGTGGTACATGTACTGCTGGTGGCACCTGGGCTTCTTCTGTTGGTGCAGGAGTTTTTGCAAGTCCTGATTAAGTCGATTTACTGGCTCAAGCCCTGTTCGCACGGAATAAGCATTACCCCTGGACCTCTGTAATTCGTAAATTACCCTCTGACGTTAGTGTATTTAGTCGGACATTCGCACGGGATTAACAATGTCTGTAATTTACTTGATTTTATGGACTTTATTCTGGAAATGACGAATTGACAACCACACATATTTATAATAAAAATCCCAGATTTTGTTTATGTTTCTAGGTCTACTTAATCTTAAACTTCTATCTTTCATGTTGCTTTACTGTACTGACAAAAAAAACTATCTTTACCTCACGCTACAGCGCATCTCATCCATTATCGGTGGAGATTTGGCTCTTCTTAAACATCAGGCGCCCTTCTCTCTTAATCCATTCACTGCGACATGTCTCTCCGGATATACCTTTAGCACAAAAACCATCCAAACTTTCCAAAAGAGCCTCCATGTTGCTCCAGAAACTTAGTTTAACTTTGCCATAATGACAGGGGGTGTGCTTCCGGATCACGTCTTCACTGTAGTTTGTTGGTTTTTTTTTACTTTTTAATCTGAGAAAAAAAGTAATCACTTTAGAGTAAGACCAAAAGGGACATCTTATTATAAATATAGTTTAGATACAGATGTAAAATGGAGCAATAAAAGACATGTTGGATCACTTTTATGATCATTAGAAAACGATCTGCCAACAAAAACAACCTGATCACAGACATGGGGATTCACACGGGACTGGTATTATCAGAGGACCTCTGTGTTGGCCGAAATATCGGTAGGTCATTTTCAGGGGAATTTTTACAGAAATTTTTACAGACATGGCAAATTATTACAAATTACTGGAAGTCCCTAGGTAATACTAGTCCCGTGCAAATAGGGCTTTAATTCTGGTTTTGTAGTGCTTTAGCATTGACTTAGTCCTGGTTTAGTCCTGGTTTTATACCACATTTAGTCCTGGTTTAGAGGCTGATACTTGGGGAGCCAAATATATTCAAGGGGGTACTTGGTGTAAAAGGTTTGAGAATCAGAGGTCCAGACTGACTTCCGATGGAAACACCTCCAGGATGCATCTGATTGGTCAATTATCTGGTCAAGGTTTATCAGTTAGAATACTGACAATATACCAAAACTATTCATGTGACCTGATCCAGAAAGTATCTTCCTTTTTATCACACTGTACCACTACATAATGTTTTAGCAATGCTCATCTAAGTCTCACCACAGCAGCACTAAAATGGGATAGTCCTTGCATAAAACCCCGACCTGGTATTGATAAATTGTCTCAGATTAAGATGTCCAGCATTTGCAACTCCCTCAGTCAAGGCCACATTAAGCTCGGCCTTTTAAATGTATACGCACCAATGAGCGTCACTTCACTGTTAATAAACGGCGGCCATCTTTGACTCTGGGGGCTCGGGAAAAGAGGAACCAGTCATTATGAACTGAGTAAAAATGATAGCGAGATGTTTTTTGCAGTTCAGCCAGCATCTCTAACCCAGACCTTTCACACTGCCGTGGGACAGACACCAAGAGGGGAGGAGGAGGATGAGAGAGGGAGGGTGGGTTGTACAAAAAAAAAAAAAAAAAAAATCCTTCAGAGGGTGTTTATTTGCTCTCAACACCTCCTCGGCGATCAATATTTTTAATTTGGATCCGAGTTATTATTTTTCACATCACTGCGCCGGGGAGCAGAGTAAAGTGGCTCATATTTTAGCACTAAAAAGATCGATATGACAGGTTCACCTTCACTGTGGCCCCTTTGGTGGATCAGATGTGTGTGTGGAGGGGTGGGGGGCGAGGGGGGATTGTTGGGGGGTATGGGACATCATAGCGTCCCGCCTTGGATCACATCATTATCTGTGGCCATCCTTATAACAACACACACATGCCAAGGACCGGACCACACACTAACGCCGCTGATTTACTCCCTCTGATGGATGTAAAGAGTTTATCAGTTTATGAGCTTCTTGCGTATAAGACTTTGCCACTGCGCCACGCACCGCCAGGGCAAAAGGCGCACTTCTCCAGATTTGACTCCTTGTAATAAATGCATCAATTTCCCCACCTCTTTACACAAACCATTAATTATATCTACATTTTCCGTCCGAATATTCTCACGCCGGGGTATTGCCCACTCTCTCCCAACCCATAACTCAACGTCTGATGTCAGATTCATTGATTGTCGCTCAACGCATGTCTCGGCTCGGTGTGTTGGCGCTAGTGTCTGTTGGCTTTTGTCGCCTTAAATGTGTGTGTGTATGTGTGTGTATGTGTGTGTGCGTGTGTGCGAGTGTGGTTGCACTTACGTCCCGAGTATGAGTGATGGCGACGGAGAGTTATGGCCCGGCGATATTACCCGGGTGACATCTACTCCATTCAAGTGGCCTCGGTCCTCGCTTCGGGCCATATTGAAATAAGAGCTCGCTTAGATTTAGTTTGCAATATTTTAAGCTGCTTATAGTGGTGGTCTTTAAACCGTGGAGGGATAGAGATGGAGAGGTGTGTGTGTGTGTGTGTGTGGGGGGGGGGGGTAGCGCTGCTAGTTAACCCCCGTGTGTAAAAGCAAGCCACTCCAATGACCCCTCTCTGTTTTGTTTCCTCGTAAAAAGGAAAAAAAAAAAAAAAAACACACACAAGCAGGGGGTGATATAGGAAGCGTTTTTTTAAAAAAGGCTATAAACACGCATTTGAGGGTTATATACCGTAAACACACTCTTGTCGGCAGAGAGAGACGCTAAGTGTTCATAAAAATCCTGGCCAAGAGCTGAGCCACTGATGATTGCATTACAGTAGTGGGCTCGAGTTAGAATTAGGCCTCACTCCTGGGTCTGAAGGAAGTGATAGTGATTGCTTAATGCACTCGTTTTATTTGTTAGTGTGTTATTTCAAAATAGTAAGAACATTTTACTGCAACATGAGACTTTGATATACAGTAGTGTTGCATCTCATCTGATGAGCAAATCGCAGTAGCTGTTACATACTACAACAATAAATATGAAGTATAGGTAGGGGAGGGAAGGGGCAAAATTGACCATGCCATAATGTTGTTCTCTCATCACAAACATACCTAAAGTTGTGTTTTGTTTCATTCACGCCTGTTTAAGTAATATTGTATTCTCTGGCGCTGAGATTCTTAAGCGCCAGAACACTCAGTTCCATGAACCTTTGTCTTTCCCACAAACCCCCACCCACCCCAGGAAGCACTGACCAATCAACAAGCCCTCTACATCCAGGCAGCTCTCATTTATTTATTCAAAAAAAACGTGTACAAAAAAACTTTTTTTCTCTGCTCAAAAGAGCTGCACTGTGCTGTGCTCTGCTGGCCTCTTCACTGATTCTTTATGGCAGTAGTACAGTTATTACTGGAAACACTTTCTTTTAGTCACATAATGTTTTTAAAGGTTGTAAAATGTGAGGTGACCAAGATTGGTTTTATAAGATAAATAAAAGTGTAATACATCCCCATTTAACGTGGTATATACCCAGATGGGTTTTGAGATCACAGGAGAACTCTCTGAGTCTCTGCCTCTGTCTCTCGAAACACACTTTGTAAAATTTTCACCATGATTATTTTTGGACTGATGTCGACTTAGTTCTAGTCACTATTATTTGGCTTGTTTTGCTAAAAACTGCTGTTTCTTTAGTTTAATTTGATTACTTTAACCCACACATAGGTGGCGACAGTGGTGCAGTGGGTCAACCCCCCAACTGGAGGGTTGGCGGTTTGAATCTCATGCCAAGTGTCGTTGTGTCCCTGGGCAAGACACTTCACCCACATTGCCCACTCCAGTCAGTCCTACCACTAAGTCCTAAATGAAATGCAATTAGCTCCATTCTCTATGACAGTTTCACAATATTGTAGGACATACACATTTTGCATGAAGCTAAGATGAAGCCAATGAACAGTAAGAACTCCCAGGGCCGGCCAACTAATTTGCAGATAGGACATTTCACTAAAATTCACAAAGGCTGGATTGGACAACATCATGAGACACAACCACTACTTCCTGTTGCAAACAGACACCCACCTCTCATGCACAAACACATTACTGGTGCAGAGGAGACAGCAGCGTCCTGTCAAAGCCACAGTGCCTGATTTATCCCCCGTTGCTGCTCCTGCCTCCATCCTGCAGACCACAGACATGAGCGATGCCTTTAATTTCCCATTAAAATGCTCTGGAACAAGCCCGGGCTGAGGACTGTGTCACTGCCGGCCTGATTAGACACAGACAGACAGACGGAGGTGTGTGAGGAGGAAGAGGTATAAAGTCAGGCCTAGAGCATAAATATTAATGACCAAGAACCAGTGGATTGGGAGTTGAGTTATCAGGGCGGGCCTTCCTAATTGACATTTTACCTGCTGTATACCTTATCAGAGAGTAAAACAGTGCAGAGGCAGACAGAGAGAGGAGCCAGGTGTCACTCACAGCACTAACCCGCTGGGACAAAGACCTCAATGTTCAACAATGGGACACATGTAGCTTCTGACATTCATGCATTGTCACCAGATCAAATGGAGGATTATTATTCTGAAATGGCCAAGAACAAAACGTATGGATTGATTTGGTTTGATTTCTGAATAGAAGCATGACAGATGTGCAATGCCTTGAGTTTTTAATTTGCTAAACTGCTTTTAATTAGGGATGTAGTGTAGATGTTTTGTGAGACAAAGTGATTACTGTCTGTACTTGCCAATAATGCTAAGTGGGTTACATTTCTCTTTATAATTATATAATTCTTTGTTAATATTGAAATTTGATTAACAAATACTTACTAAAAAAGAGAAATACTCATATGTTGCATTTGATTCTAAAGCTGTATTTATTTAAAGGCCACCATAAGAAGATTATTAAATTAGGAAATATAGAAAATATTAGATTTTTTATTTATCACCAACTCTGACAACTAAAAGTAAATTATATGTGGGGTGTGGTATTTGACTTATAATACTAGTACTAATAGAACATTTAACACAGTACACACAGCACAGTGCGCAGTAAAATTTCAAGTGTTAAATAAACACTTACAGAGTCAAATGTAACACTGTTAGAGTCTGTGGTAATGGTCTATGGTGCTACATTTGCTCTTGTTTTAGTGTTAAACTTTATGAGTGAACAGCACCATGACAATGGAGAACAATGCCACACATGACCTGATGTCTTTGAAGTTCATTTTAGTGAACACTACATTGCTGGGGTAATACTAAAAGCAGATTTATCAGTAAATAAAAGTATTAAAATTATCATAATAAAAATCATTTCAAAAAGGAAAAGGAAATGTAAAAAAAATAAACATTTTCGGTATTTAAACTTAACATTTATATGTTAAGTTATGGGCCTGTCCATCAGTCATGGTCCAATCATGACTCAGAGGAACAGTGGCACACATGACTCCTGCATCAACTGGACATACATTTTATTTATATAAAAGTTAAATAAAATAAAAACAATTTGAGGTTTAGCACTATGTAAATAAGGACTAAAAACACTCTGATAGTGTTCTTTTAACAAATTTAAAATATTTATAAATGAATGATCCTAAAAATTAAGAAATAACAACTCAATTATGTGACTAATTATAGGCTACATCATTAAAAAAATAGTTATCTATAGGTAAATAGTTTAATAAACATACTTAAATATGGTAAACTGAAGAAGCACTGCTAATGTAAACTGACTGAGACATCTTCCCAACCCAAACTTCACACATTGCTCCATCCATCACAGAGCTCTGAGCCTCTGACACTGAAGCGTTCTCTCTCAGACCAGAGGCATGTAAACAATGTGTCTGGCCTTTTACCGTCTTCCCGCTACATTACTACACCCCCCGTGCTTCAAAATACACTCACACCGACTGAAACCCACTTACATGATCTTACAATCGACAACAAACAATTATCCACGCATCAAGGGCCCAGGAACAGATCGAAGATTGGGCAAAACAAACAGGAGTGATGTCATGGAAGCTAAATGGCAAGCCCTGTGTGAAAAACACGAGAGAGTCTATCCATATTTACTGTGGCTGGGGTCTCAACATCATCCGAAAGGCATTGGCCGCAGCTGTCGCCGTTTGAGAGAAATAAAAACACAACAAAAAGGTTAATCTATAGACAAACTCCATTAAATAAACAGTTGGTAATGTCTGGATATGGGACGGGCTTATGTGAAATGGCACATAATTATATTTCGCAAAAGGCCAATGTTTGTAATATTTTTTTGAAAAGAGCAAATGTGACTGGGTGATTTATGAGCGTTTGTGGAGGTGCAGCGAAGTGTGCTGGTAATAATATGGGGAACATGGGAGGAAGAAGAAGAAGACGACAGTAAAGCGCACAAAAAACAAAATGGCGCTCCAAAAATGAAAGTTGTTCTAGAGGCTTTTGTTGCAAATATGAACCTGAGATGCTCATCAGACAAACCTGCAGCCTGTCTCTCTATCCTCATCTAAAATGAAGCTAGAATCTTCCAAAAAAAAAAAAGTACAAGTCACAAGCGTTCCAATGTTGCTGTTGCGGTCAGTTGTCTCCACCTAGAGGCCAACCAGACTACTGCACTTCAGATATAACAATAATATACAGTATGAAGTTAGAATCTACGTTCAAATGTTGCGATAATTTAGCATAACAGAGCCATGCATATAGTTTTTAAAATATTATTTGAGCTGTTGGTAGCATTTTAAAATAACTCACACTATTAAGCATTCATTAAGTTTTAGTTTAGGATTAGTAACCAGATAATTGATTATTTACATTAATAAACATCACTGTGGCATAAAATGTTATTACTGTTCTTTAGGTTTTTCTTTAGTAATAATCTCATGTAAATCAGTGCAACATTATAAACAGTGGTAATTCAGGGACTATAAACTGTTTATTCCTTTAATTTTTTACATATTTATTAATGTATTATTACTGCTTAAAAGTTGTGAGTTATTAAATATTACTGAGTTATTTTATTATAAAGCTAAAGCTAAACTAAGCTAAACTTAATAAGAATCAACTCTCCTGAACAGTTTTCCCTCAACTGTTCCATCACACAACTGCAATAACTTGTAATGGGTTTACTGTATTCAAGAGTATTTTAAAAACTACTCTTTAAAGTTTATTATAAGCAAATACCAGACTCTGACAAGATGCCCAAACTTATTTTTAAGCCCCTACTGCCTCCATGTGGCCAGTTGCTGTCGCTGCAATAGTCCACAAAAGAAGCCCAAAACATTATGTCCAAGCTATGGCAGAATAAGATGGTGAGCTTAAAAACTTGGAGTGGCCAGCACAGTCTACAAACTTTAACCCCATTGAGCTGGTTTGGAATGAATTGGACAGAAGAGTGAAAGCAAACCAAAAACTCCAAGTGCCATGCATTTATAGGAACTTCTGCAGCAGAGTTGGGTAGAACTTTCTGAAGAATATTTGATTTCCAGTGAAGAAAAATGCCTCGTGTTCATTTGTCATATCTGACAAAGGTTTGATGAGTCTAAAGTTCAGAATACATTCTAAACTTTTGATTTTCTTTTCATGGTCGCTTATTTGTTCTATGCTCTCATTTCATTACAATGAGACATTAAACTGCATACATTTCAATAACAACTTGAAAAATTGGGGTGTTGTAAAACTTTTTACCCGGTAGTGAATATCATTTATATATAATTCAACGTGTGTCTAGTCATTCCAGGTTTGACTCAAATCTGAAGCAGGTGAATCAGACACAAACTCATCTTCTTCCTTTTTCCAGAGTCTGACTGAAACCAGCTGCACACCTCAGACTCTGAACTGAAACCACATCTGAGACACATTTTCCACCTTCACCTGCAGTAAACATGATGGTACTTACAGTGAAGTGCTCCTGGGACTTGTAGTTCTCATCGAGGTAGACACGAGCTCGGCTGTACTCCTTCAGAGCCTCACTGGACAGCAGCTCTCTGAGGGACACAAAAGGTCCACAGGAAATTTAGTCTCAACCAAGAAAGTCTTAATAGGGACAACTGCAAATGAATTTCATACTATGGGTATACCAGCTATACCAGTTTTTAAGATAGACTATAAAATATGTCAGTAAGCATCCAAAAACAAGGAAAAATCAGAAGGTGCCCAGGGTGTCCGCTGCCTAAAGCCCATAGAAGCTGGGATAGGCTCCAGTCACCCGTGGAAGAAGCAGAAAAAGATGAATACCATTTGGGTAAATTGAAACAAAAGGTACCCAGTGACACATTTGCACAGTTTCCCTATTAAATCTTTATGCTATCAAAGATTGAATTAGGTTGTATTTTGGGTATTGGGTCAATTAAGTATGGGAATGTTATACTGGCAAAATTTGCAGAGCATATGCTAAAACTGTAATATGTGAAAGCAACAGAGAACAACAGTGACTGCCAACAAGTAAATTTACCATCATTTTCTCCATGGACCTCTGGAAAATCTGTATATTAAAGAGTTTAAAGGATTGGTGGAAGCTAATCAGCTATGGGATGGTATATCAGGTTTTTCAAGTGTCTTTCATTGCAAATGTGAACTTGAGATGCTCATCAAACAAACCTGCAGCCTGTCTCTCCATCTCCATTCAAAATGAAGCTAGAATGGGTGATAGTGGATCAGTAGGTTGAGCGGTCGCCCTATAAACTGGAAGGTTGGTGGTTTGAATGCCACTCTCCCCAGTGCATACTGTGGTTGTGTCCTTGGGCAAGACCCATCCTATCTGTGTTAGTGTGTGTGACTGGTGGTAGTCAGAGAGGCTGTAAGAGCAGAATGGCTGCATGTGTCCAAAAAGGCGCTACATAAATCCAGTGCATTATTATTTTTATTATATATTTTACTTCTACTACTTCTACTGCTATCTTTTATTATTTTTTGTTCCTAATGTTTTAAGAGTGGTCAGTTGTCTCCACCTGGAGGTCAACTAGACTACTGCACTTCAGATATAACAATAATATACACTATGAAAAAGTCTATGTTGAAATGTTGAAGTAATTTAACATTACCAAGCCATGTATATACCTTTTAAAACATGACAGTTTATATAAGTTTAAACCATCAATGAGGGCTAATCAGCTATGGAGTAACTCCTGACCATAACACATTTCATTTCAATACAAAAAAGATTATTTGAAACTTGAAACATGGGCTTTGTAATGTTAACTTTTTTAAAGTTTGAGAATTTTCTCTTCAGTTGATTGGCTTTTAATTAATGGGAACATTACTTCAGAAACTGTGGAATGGGAGTCACTGTTGAGCTTCATTCAAAATATCAACAAAGTATCAATCTAGTCAGTCAAAACTTTCTTTCATTCTAATTCTTTAGGTTATTTTGTTTGGGGGCTGCAGGAGCCTATCCCAACAACTATTGGGGTACACCCTGGACAATGGCCAGTAAGCCAAGGGGCTGACACTTTGCATGGCTTTCCTCTCAGGAGAGAACCCACACGTACTAAAATAGCAGAGAAATGCATCAAAGTCAAAATCTGCCATTTGTCTTCTGTCCAGTAGGGGGAGTTGTTCTCTCAGTCCTGAAACTCCTCCAGTGGGTGTTGTCTTATCATTCAAACACTCAAAACTATTTTGCATTTAAGCACTTTACAACTTTACAACCCGGATACTCACTTCACAAAACTATCCACATGTGCCATTGACGCCTCATAGTTCTTCCCTCCCACCTCCTGACAGTGCAAGGCCATAAAGTGAGGCTTGTGCGTCTGAACTGTCTGCAAGAGAAGAAGACAAACATGAGTCAAGTTAGTCACTTGTCAAATACACTGATCAGGCATAACATTATAACCACTGAAGAATTGGATATAGAACTTGAGCCGATGCTACAGAAGCAATTAGGTATTATATCATATATGTCTGAAAAGAGCATTTTGTTCAATTGTAACCATGATACTCCACCAACATTTAGCATGTTTATACAAATCTTACACACTGTAAGACACCTTACACCTACAATATCAAACATATACCTAAAAGATAGAATGGACATTTTATTAAACTTTGACTTAGTGTAAAAGTTAAACCTCAAACTCCAGAATAGATGGTCATACCATTCTAAAACATAATAATAATAATAATAATAATAATAATAATAATAATAATAATAATATAATATATATTTTTTTATAATTTTATATATATAATAATAAGAATAAGAATAAGAAGAAGAAGAAGAATACTCATTATCATCATCAAAATCATAATCAGAATATCTATTAATTTATTTTTATTGATTGTGGCAATTACAATGGTTATAATAATGATATAATAATTACTAATCCAGACAAATGTAATCTGGAGTTTGAGGATTTTAATACTGATGAAGACTATTAAGTATGACTGCCAACTACGTACACTTTGTATTCTTAGAAATGATTGCATTATGAAATATACTATATATTCATTTTTATTTTTATTATTAGTTATGTTTCTATATTTGTTAAAATGTGTTTATTTACTTAAACTTGTAGTCGTTTACTTTTACTCTGGGTTTTTTAGGAGTTTTTCCTTACCAAGAAGGCGGGTCTAAGGACGGGATGCCCTGGGTCTGTTTAGTTTAGTGTAGTTATTGTTTATGCTTTGTTGTGTGTTTATGTTATATTGAGTGTTTATTTTGATTGTGTGTTGATGTCTGACTAATTATTAGTAAAACCCTTTGAGACGGATATATAAATAAAATAGAATTTATTACTTTGCAAAAAGAAAGATTAAAAAGCCACGTGAAAAGTGGTCCAATGAAGGAACAATGAACTGTGTATAAATCTATCTACATTGGTAACAGCTGAAGTCACTGTAAGCCAGAATAAACCAAAGCTGAGCAGAGTTTATCCGAGTGTAAAGCCGTGAACATGGGGCCTGGAGAGCTGTCTCTGTCTCTAACATGGCTAACTTTGGGACATGCTGCTACTATATTTACACAGAAGACAGAGTGTGGGGCTAATGCAGCAGGCAGGAGGCACTTAGAGCTTGTACCAGAGAATAACATCAGGCTTCCTCCTGCATTAGGGATGTGCTCTGTGGAGCGCAGCGTGTGAGACATCGCTCATCACCAACAATTCTAGTCTCTTGTCATATTTCATAACTGCAGTCTTGACTCACTATATTCATTATTACTGTCATAGTAGTGCTGGAATCTATGGTTCTAACTGTGTTCTGTACAATTAATGTTGCTACAAAATGCAAACATGCAAACTTATCAAACCATTTAAATTGTTCTAAGCATTTTTAACTTAAATGTACAACCTCTATATACAGTATTTGATGACTTATGTTGCATGAGTCACAGAACACTGGAACATTTATCCAGGCAGAGCACGCATTAGTCTACTTCACTTCATGGCTACAGCAAATAAAAGGTGAGAGCTCAAAGATCCTCCATTATCATTAAGAGCTGCTGTTTGGGAACACTGTGGTTTCTCAGTCAGAGGCTGAACAAGCAAAGACAAGTGGAACAATAGAAGAACTGACGCAGCTTGTTTGAACTGTTAATGGGGCACAGCATGGACAAGTTTACTTAACATGGAGCTACTACATTAGTGATACATTTTGTATTATGTATTTTGATTTGTTTATACTTTTAATTTTAGTTCTGTAATTAAAGTTCTGTAACAGTATTGTCTTGTCCTTTACGCTATTAATAATTGTAATACTGAGTCTCATAATCAAATATAAAGTTACAAGTGCGTATTCTGTCAAATTTTAAAGGTGCATTTTGTAGTATTTGGCAGAACCAGGTGGCAATATTTTGTTGTGATTGGATCAAGCCCCAGCTAGTGACCATGTACCATGATTTGTTTTAGCCAGTCATAGCAATGACTCATATTATGTAGCTAATTATGTAGCTAAACAACCTTTTTTGTCTTGTGTAGTCCCTGGGCCTTTTGTCAAACCATAAGTTACAAAGAGCCCATGTATAGATGATTCTTGGTGGTCATATCAAAAAATGTTTTTGTCTTTATTAGTGCAAAGACATTGTACTTATTACTTATGTAAATACAAATTCTCATACATTTCTGAAAACTCAAAGATGAAAAAAAAACTGTTTTCCTTTAAAATAAAATAAAAATATTACGATATACATTTATTAATAGATTATTTTCCTTTACTTATTATTTTACTATTTTTTATTTATTAGATATTTTATTTAAACAAAAATAAAAAATCATTTCTCAATTGTAAATAAATAAAAATTTTAAACTTAAAAAAAAAAAGATAATAAACTTAAAACATTTGGAACAAAATATATTATTCAATAATATCCCTTGTTGTTTTGGACCAAATTTGACTGTATTCAGTGTCACAGGGACACTTGACCTAGCTTGTCTTTAATGCATTTTGATGCATGAAGATTGCATATATTTTCTCATAATCCTCTACATGAATTATCAATATTTCCCCATACCCCTGGTTGGGAAACACTGAGCTAAACAACAAACCCCATACGCTACACATTTTCAGAGTCACTATGTGTTGCTTGTGGCTCTCAGCAAACCTAAAACCCGCCCACTGAACTGTACTACCACACCACTGAGTGAAAATGAAACAGAAAGAGACAGACAAGATGGATTTTCGTAAGTCTGTGAACTCACAGTTCTCGCAACAATCCAGCGTGCTGCACAAAGTAAGCTACTCTACATATCACACTCATCCTTTGAACATCTACTGTACAGTAGCCCTGCTGGGACATGCAATAGTCTATGAATACATTGCATAGAAAGAGGTTATATAATAAGTAGAGGTGTAACAGTATGAGTGGTTGACTGTAGTGAATCGTTTCGCTATGACATGTTCGGTTCAGTCCACTTGTGAACCGTTTCGATAGTATTTATAATTTAATTTAATGATTTACGGCGACCTTACGAGCGGCGGAACTAAATTTCACATGAGAGTTTCCACACAGATGCTATTAAGTGAAGGACTGCATACACCGTTATCATGGCAAATGCGTCGTTCTGCTGAGATGAGGTACACATATTGATAATGCCCAACTGTAAACATCAGGGCAGATTACGCTTTTAAGCAGCCTTTATCAAATCATTCGGATCAAGGTAAAGCAATAACCCACATGGACACGTAGACTTGGTTTAGTCCTGGTTTATACCTGGTTTAGTCCTGGTTTAGTCCTGGTTTATACCTGGGTTAGTCATACAGTAAACATATTAGAAAAATGGTCTGGACCTCTGTGACCTGTGTGGTGTGTTTGGCTGTGTCTCTGACCACAGATGGATGGGTATCACAGGCTACAGAAAGCTATTTAACAATAACTACGTTACATCACACTAGGAGATAAATATATTTTGCACGTTTTTTCCTGCTTTTTTCTTTCTGGGCCTCTGTACAAGAACAGGAAGACAGAGCTTTGGAAATGCCTTTAATTTCCAAGATTAAGTATTATGTGTTCAAGAAAATTATACACACTTGTAACTTATCCATTTAATTTGGGTTTCTTTATGTCACAAAATTGAACACATGGCAGACTTTAAAACACATCAGACATTAAATTCTTTACACCAAGAGTCAAGATTTACTAAATTCATTAAAGTTCTCTGATGCACTAATTTTACTTGATTTTCAAATATCTCAAATATAATTATCTGAGATTTCATTGACATTCATTACTATAAGGCTGGAGTATGGCTTCCTATAGTGTTTGTGAGCATCTGTCAGAGGTGTTCACAGTGACTGACCCTTAATGGAAAATCAATATGGAGCAGTGATTTAGAGCAATCACAGCACTCACAGGCCTCACCCTACCCATGCCCGGACGCCTTATACATCACTGTCACTCAGCTCCAGGACGAGGGGGGGCAGCTCCAAATGGTCCCGCACTAAGTCCTTTATCTCACCATTGCATTATCGTCCCAGCCTGAATCAAATAAAAGTAATGTATGGCAATAGTGGTATGGATTTTCCATCGACCTATGGCTTGTCATTTAGCTCGATGACCTCAGAGTGGAGACCTACAGCAGTGAAAACTTAAAGATTAGTGGACCTCTCACTTCACTACAGAGGAGGTCACTCTCTGAAGGCTCAGTGATAATAACAGCAAAGAGGTGTAGCTGTAAGAGAAGAGAAAAGAAAAGCCTGCCAATTTGTGTTTATTGCAAGCCAAGAGTGACATTTGAAGTGGAAGATAGGGGATTAGAGGAATATCTAATTACACAGCCTTGAAATTGTGCCCTACTCAAAGATTCCACAGAGGATGTAATTTCTGTCCTTTTAGATAACGTATTAGTGCAGTTTTGAATCTATAAAAAAAAAAAAAAAGAAGCAAATTAGATTATTCCATTTATCTTCCGCTTACTCCAATTAGGGGGTACGGGTGACTGGAGCCCATCCCAGCAACTATGTGCCATAGGCGGGGTACACCCTGGACAATGAACAGTTTGCAGAGCTGACACAAAGAGACAGACAGACAACCATTCACTCTCACATTCATTCACGAGGGTTTAGAGAGGATTTAGAGTGGCCATATACGTCATGTTCTGGGAAAGCGGTTACTTTGACTTTGCAGAGAATGCTTGGATTAGGTGTCTGTTGCCCCCTGCTGGCAATGATGGGGAATGGAAGAGAATAAAATTGTGCTCTTCCAAATGAGCATGGCTAGCAATATTAAGCAAACAGATTAATGAGCTTCGTAGGGGTGGGAAGCGATGCAAAGCAATGCAAATTGATGCACTGATGGATTAATTTTAGTTATATATTTTATATATGAAATGCAATGCAATTTTAACACTTTCTACTCCAAAACCCAATACTAGAGAAGACATAATTGATACTGTACCTTGCAGTAACAAATTCTGTTAGCATTTGCCAGAGCTGACTTGTCTTGGAGATTTGTACTGGACATAGCCTATTTTAATAATTTTTAGTCTTTACAAAATTCTATTTATTAGCTTTTCTGAATCAATTCAGAATCTAAAAAAAAAACAAAAATGATTGATGCATCCCACCACTACAGCTTTGTAGTGACAGCAATTTAAGCACTGAAATTATCAGAATGATTCCAAGGGCCCTGTAGGGGCTTTAGAAACATGCCTGAGTACATCCTGATTTCATGTGTCTACAGAGTAGTGTGAAAGCCCAAGGTTTTCAGTTCAGTACACAGGATTACTCAAACATGGTTAAAAAAGGTGATTTTGCAAAATAGTAAACCTTTAAAGTCATCAATTCCCCTTCAATTGCATGTCTTTTGACGATGGGAGCAAGCCAGAGTACATGGAGAGAACCCACGGTAACACAAGGAGAGAACTCATGACTGCTGGCCCAAGGAACGATCTCAACCTACTCACTGGGAGGCAAGAGAGAATAAAAACTAGTTTTGGAAAAGCACCTAATTAGAGAATGTATCATTTGTCTGGTAACTTTTAATGTGGTTTGCAAATCTGAACTTAAGACTTTTCCTAGTGCCTATTCAGTGTATACTTTTCAATGTACCTTGCACCATTGGTTTGGACAAGACTTTTCTTTTTTTTTTTGTAAAGAGCGTTGTTAAAGTGCACTAAGCAAGAAACACATCCCAGAGATGGCTGGTTAACATTTTATATCGTCATATTGTAATCTCCTTTGTATGCTTTAGTATTAATAATGAATAAGTCAACATAAAACAATTGTGGAAGGCCATGTGCTTTCTTATACTATTTACTTTTCCAGGCACTGGACAAACACAGTGCTGTTGGTAGTTTCATTAACTGCACCATCAGCACCATCAGCACCATCAGCCTGACCTTACCTCAGTGTGACAGAGACCCAAAGCTCCACACATATCCAATTACATGCACAAACTCGACCCAGGACTTCTGTTGACATTTGAGGGCTGAAATATTGACATGCCAAACAGAGCATCTATGAAAATAAAGCCTTTATGATGGGCCACAACAGTAGTGCCTTCTCTCAGATAGAGACAGCTGCTGGGGAGAAAAGCCAGTTTGTCCAGAGACACAACCAACAGAGCCGCCATATGGGACCGTTTCTCATCAAGACACAATGTAAACAATCAGTAGTTTAGGGCTGTAGTCAACAAAAGAAATTGTTAGTCAACCAAAGTTATGGTCAGTACATCGATTAATTGATCAAAATCGACCGAAGGATATGTCGGGGACTTACCAGAGTCTTACACAAACAAGTGACTTCACATTAAACAGGTGATAAAACGTTTAGAAAAGATGGATGTAAATATTCAGTTATCTAAAAATCATCTATAACAGAGGTCGTTAACAGGCGGACCGCGGTCCGAATCCGGACCCAGATGCCCTCCCATCCGGACCCGAACCTCTGTCCCACTCCGCGGACCCGAACCCGTTCAGCCTGTTCACTCCCCGGGAGCTCTCGCGCCGCTGCGGCGCGTCAACAGCATCGTATCCTGGTGCTTTAAAACTTTAACATGAACAGTGCGGGGGTTAAAGCAGCTGTGTTTTCTGTTACTGTCCAACAAAATGAGAGGAGTAGGTCCAGACTGAGTGCGGAGGGACAGGACTGTTCCGTTTACAACAGACTTAAGTTTCGTTTT
Source organism: Bostrychus sinensis (assembly GCA_020698575.1). Taxonomy (NCBI): domain Eukaryota; kingdom Metazoa; phylum Chordata; class Actinopteri; order Gobiiformes; family Eleotridae; genus Bostrychus; species Bostrychus sinensis. Next base: position 27,080,621 of record CM036254.1, on the reverse strand, counting down.
TACGGAGCGGCGAGAGAGGAGGCGACACAGGCTGTGAGCGGCTCTGCCCTCTCGGTGTCTCTCTGTCCCACAGCTCACCCCTCTCCTCTCGGTGTCTGTCCCTCTGTTCCACAGAGGACAGAGCTGCCTCATATTCACCAGAGAATCAAGAGGAAACCTGTGTTTTGAGGCGCAGTACGTTCCACTTTAGTTTTAATGGGTGAATCGTCTTCTGCGTAAAAGCAGAGAGAAAATCTTGCGTGTGACGCTATCAACCAATTAGATCTGAGGATTTGGAAACATATGGAGCGGTGACTGTGAGACAGACAGCGGAGAAATGAGAGAGACAGATGTAGAAAGGAACAGAGGTCAGCTCTAAACTCCTGTGTCTCCTGTGTTCTGAGCCAAGGACCATTATAAAAGCATTTCGTTAGATTTTTTTTTAACTCTATTTGATTAACATAAGAAAAAAAAACTTTTTTATTTTATTATTTGATATCCCCTAGTTTTAAACTGATGCTTATGTTAGCAAAATACTATTGCCATAATGTAGACACTGATGTGACTACAATGATTTTATTTATTTATTTTTGAGGTACAAATCAACATTGTGATGCTCCGGACCTTCGCGCGAGAAAGTTTTCACCAATTGGACCTCGGTGAATTTTAGTTGGTGACCCTTGATCTATAATATCATAAGAAAAATGGAAAAACAAAAGTTATTAGGTAATAAATGAGACCAGCTTTGTTGGTGGAAAGAGTGGATGCAATTAATTGACCAATAAGATTTTAGTCAACCAAGACCTCACTGAACGATAATCAACTAAACAACCAGAGGGCCTACGGTAGTTATTTGCGCACATTGACATACAGCATTTCATTTTCACGCTCAGAAAAACATGTTAAAAACCTGTCCTGCTATGAAATTAAATTTACATATTATTTTTGTGATTGCCAGCTGTATAGACCAATCAGTGAAGATCCAGATTTATTGGTGAACACCAAGCTCGAGATTGACCACCCACCTTGGGTTCATGAGTTATCCCATAGCTGATTAGCCTTTACACTCTTAATATACAAATGTTTTAGCAGGTCAGTCTTTCCTCCTTCCTTCCTTTAATGCTTCTTAGTTTTTTTTTGCCAAAAACTCAAGGTGGTGTCATTTTGGCGCCTGGATAAAACCAGCTGAAAACAGTCTGACCCACTAAAGTCTAGTGGGATCTTCCTCCGGATGAACTGTGTGGCCCAGATCCACAAACAGAGCACGTCTGATGAGGCTAATCAGAGCGGCCTCAGTCCCATTTCACAGTCTATTTTTGAGGTGGAAAATCATCCGAATGAGATCTCCAGAGTGTGTTGGGTTTGATACTATCTCTGCTCTATCTGTGTCAGTTCATTTACTAAATTATAAGCCATGCCCTTTACATGGGAACTTGAGAAAGTCCTCTGTTCAACTCATTTATGATAATTTTGTGGGTCTTCAAGAATAAGTTAATAGGAAAAAAAGTTCTGGCTGCTCCCTATCCTTCAGGGGTCTACCAACATATTACTGTGAACAGACAAAGACTGAAAAAACATACATAACTGATCAAACTTATCATTAGACTGCTCAGGGGCTGACAGCAGAGTTTAGACCTGATGCTGCCCTGATTTCTGACATTCTTAACTTGAGCTGACAGGAACAGCTTTACCTAACTTACTGGGTTTGGCCAGGATTTAGTCTAATTACAATGTGTTAGCAAAAGTTAATATTAAGTTTCATCTCTTGGTACTCCTGTTATGACTTAGTCTTTGTTGATTCTGTTCCTGTATCTCCCACTCAAGTGTTTATCGCATTTAAATGTTGTTTATCAGAGCTCCACAAGAGCTCCGATAAACAACATTTACATGCAACATTTACATTTACATCCACTCCACTCCAGTTTTACAAGATCCAGTCCACGTTTTGCACTAGTCTGCAAAACACGGACTGGATCTTGTAAAACTGGCTGTGTAGCAGAACAGATTTAATAATGATTCTGAGTCGCGGAGACTTTTTTTCCCCCTCAAATGGGTGGTTGCCCTGGTGCAACCTCAGATGTTTTTTAGTCGCACCATTGAGAAATTAGGTCGCACTCTAGAGCCCTGTAAAACCTTTCCTTTATTTTGATGAATCAATACAATTGGTCTGACCAGTGTTCTAACAAGGTAAATTATTGTCAAAAAAGCTATCAAGCACATTTTATTTCAAGATGAATGGGTATGGTAGGTAAGAGTTAAACCAACTAATCGTTATTCAAAGTAATTATCCATCCATCCATCCATCTTCTTCCGCTTTATCCGGGGCCGGGTCGCGGAGGCAGCAGTCTAAGCAGGGACACCCAGACATCCCTGCCCCCGGACACTTCCTCCAGCTCCTCTGGAGGAACCCCAAGGTGTTCCCAGGCCAGCCGAGACATGTAGTCCCTCCAGCGTGTCCTAGGTCTTCCCCGGGGCCTCCTCCCGGTGGGACATGCCCGGAACACCTCCCCAGGGAGGCGTCCAGGAGGCATCCGGAACAGATGCCCAAGCCACCTCAACTGGCTCCTCTCGATGTGGAGGAGCAGCAGCTCTACTCCGAGCTCCTCCTGGGTAACCGAGCTCCTCACCCTATCTTTAAGGGAGCGCCCAGCCACCCTGCGGCGGAAACTCATTTCGGCCGCTTGTATCCGGGATCTTGTCCTTTCGGTCATGACCCAAAGCTCATGACCATAGGTGAGAGTAGGAACGTAGATCGACCGGTAAATCGAGAGCTTCGCCTTTCGGCTCAGCTCTTTCTTCACAACAACAGACCGATACAACGACCGCATTACTGCAGACGCTGGACGCTGCACCGATCCACCTGTCAATCTAACGCTCCATACTTCCCTCACTCGTGAACAAGCCCCCAAGATACTTAAACTCCTCCACTTGAGGCAGGTACTCCCCCCCAACCTGGAGAGGGCAAGCCACCCTTTTCCAGTCAAGAACCATGGCCTTGGACTTGGAGGTGTTGATTCTCATCCCAGCCGCTTCACATTCGCCTGCAAACCGCCCCAGTGCACACTGAAGGTCCTGGCCTTATTAAGCCAACAGGACAACATCATCCGCAAAAAGCAGAGATGAAATCCTGTGGTCCCCAAACCTGACACCCTCCGGCCCCTGGCTGCGCCAAGAAATTCTGTCCATAAAAATTATCAACAGAACCGGTGACAAAGGGCAGCCCTGCCGGAATCCAACATGCACTGGAACCAAACTCCTGCTCCGGTCATACAGGGACCGGACAGCCCATAGCAAAGGGCCTCGGACCCCATACTCCCAGAGCACCCCCCAAAGGACGCTACGAGGTCCACAAAACACATGTGGACTGGATGGGCGAACTCCCATGAACCCTCGAGCACCCGATAGAGGGTGTAGAGCTGGTCCACTGTTCCACGACCGGGACGAAAACCGCATTGTTCCTCCTGGATCCAAGGTTCGACTATCGGTCGAATTCTCCTCTCCAGTACCCTGGAATAGACTTTCCCGGGGAGGCTGAGAAATGTGATCCCCCTGTAGTTGGAACACACCCTCCGGTCCCCCTTCTTAAAAAGGGGGACCCTTCTTAAAAAGGGGGACCACCACCCCAGTCTGCCAGTCTAGAGGTACTGCCCTCTGCCAGAGGGGTCTTCAACTCAAAGTAATTATATTTAAGCAAAAAGTTGTGCAATGCAAAATATTAGTAAAGCATGTATAAACTAAAATTGTTTAAAATGCAAGAATAGTGTTGTGTTTTTTTGTTTTTTGTTGTTTTGTTTTTTGCAGAAGAGAGAAGAAACCTAAGGCTGAAAAAGAAAACTTGCAGAAGAAACCAAAAATTTGAAAAAATTAAATAAGAATTTGTTGAAGGATAGGCAGAAAGTCATTACTTGGGAGGTGTGACAATAGAATTAATAAATGGTGAGAACATGGCCTGAAATAGCACAAATCACAAAAATGCTAAAAGGCACGATTACTAGTCATACTAGAAGAAGCAGAACTAGAAGGAGCAGAAGGACAGGCAGTAAAACATTATGTGGCAGAAGTCCCATTAGCAATTATTGAGATAAAGATGGCATAAAATAGTACAAACCATATAAAAATAAACAGACAGAATTACTAGTCGTACTAGAAGAAGCCGACGAAGAACCAGAAGTAGCAGAGCATGCAGAAGAAACAGAAGGATAGGCAGAAAAACATTATTTAGCAGAGGTCCAAATAGAAATGAATGGGAATATGATGAAGTCAGAAAGAAAACCAACATTTTTAGGGGGCTTGTGTGTTGCTGATCTTGCTTACAGGAAACTAGATCAAGATATATCCAAAATTTGTCCCATCTGTGGCTTGTTGACTTTGTAGAACTTTTAAATAAAGCATATTAGCAGCTACGGATAGAAAATTATGAAAAATAATTACAATTTAAATACATATTAGACCAAATCTGATGTCCTGTTATTGTTCAACTGTGAGTTTGTACTACAAATCAGTGACCTGTCACAGAGCAGGGAAGCTTCCAATGCAAATTGCTGAATATTGATATCCGATGCAGTGTGGAGAAATGCAAACGACTGTTTATCCACCACTGCACTGATAGAGCCATGTTAAAGCTGTCTGCAGGTCACACACACACACACAGCAGGCAAATGAAGCTGCTTTGGTTAGTGAAAATAGCTGGGAAATCCGAGGACCAGCCTGTGTGCAGACAGTCACAGCAGGCACATCTGGCCATCTATCCACTATACCTGTAAATGGCAGTAACAATAATCTATGGAGGACAAAAAGTGTCACTATGTAAATAATTATTTCATGGTCCTGTGCTGCAGTGTGTCATGAATTAATTTTATTTGTCAACATCACCCTATCAAAGCCAGTAGGTGGGCTCTAACACCTGATTGGTTAATAGATCAGTGTTTGCCCCACCTACTGGCTTTGATTAGTCAGGTTGACAGATATATTTTCTTACATGAAAGTAATAATTTTATATATATTTTTAGGCCTTTTTCAGTTTTATTGACTAGTGCAGGAAGTGACAATAAAGCATAGGGGAAAGAGCAGGGAGAGACATTCTGCAAAGTGTCATAGTCAAGACAATTCCAGCAACGCCAGGACAGGCTATAGTTGCCGTGTATATATGCACCACTGCTCTACCAACTGAGCTATACTGCAGAATCCATTTCATTTTTTATTTAATTTTGGCACCTTACATCCTCCATATTAAGCTATTCTGTGAAATGTGCATTATGTAATATTTTGTACTAAACAGCTAATGCAAATGAAACAAAGCTGCATTTCAATAGAGTATAATCACATCAAAATAACACATTGTCCTATCTTAATAAATAGACAAGTACAAAAGAACCCACTGTAAGGAGTAATTACTAACTGGACAAACTGAACACTGCTGGATTAAACATACACACACAATGCACACATTAACTAAATTTACGTTGTTTCTAACTTTATGATACAAACTCATATGGCTCAATTCAACAAGTTTTGTTCACAAGAAGTGTAACGTCTCAACAAGAGGTCACCAAAGACACAGAAAGTACCTTTAAACAACAACATTTGAACAACAAATGAAAAAGACATTCCACTCTAATGTATCTGTGGTGGAAAAGAGGAGAACTGTGACTCACAAACCTGGGAAAAATTGTATTTGAAATTCCATAAAAATGACTGTGTTAAATTAAATTTGACATCAACCAATACAAATGTAATATAATAATAATAATCAGATTGTACATAACAGAATGCATCATAACATCATGTGATGTCTGCCTTGTTGTCCTGACGTTTTACAGACTTAAGCTTATTTATTTGTCTATTCTGTGGTGCAGCACTTTTTGTCTGCCCTCGGTCAGATTGTGCAGCCTCTAGTACAGAAAAAGCAATTCATCTTTCATCATTACTTTGAAACTGCCAACCCTGTAATGCTCCACTGTTGGTTATTTGGATGAATGTCTAATGTGAATTGGATATGGCATTCCACCTTCTTTCATGTTGCCAATTCCACCTGCGTCCACTTCAGTGCATGAAACTAAATTCAATGCAGCCTGGTAAAGATATGCTGTGCTAAACTAAACAATGTACTGTTCTGTTACTATTGGTTGTATGAGGACACAGAGGTCCTTATGTCTGCAGTTAGTTTTGAAAACAAGTGCAGAAAAATGGCATCTAGTTACACATGAAAAAAAAGTGTAATGGAATAGCTATGTTTAATGCTGCAATGGTCAGAGTTACCATACTGGAGTCCAAAAATAATTTGAATGTTAACAACTAATGGCACAGTGGTTCGCACTGTTGCCTCACAGCAAGAAGGTCCCAGGTTTGAATCCTTGTTTGTGGAGTTTGCATGCTCTCTTTGTGTCTGGGTAAATTTCCTCCAGGTTTTCCTCTGGGTGCTAGGTACTCCTGACCAGGATCCTGGGTCAATGTCTGGAGAAGGGTCCCTAGGTGCTGCACTGCATTCGCCCTGTGCTCCTGACAAGATGCCCCAGCGGCACTGAAGGATGGATCAAATTCAGAGAACAAATGTCCCTACTGAGACAAAAAAGTATACCTTACCTTAACAATGCTCTACAGTAGCTTCCAAAAATGCATGGCTCAAACTGCTTCAACTATTTACTAATTTAATCCTGCCAGATCACGATGATTTGAAGGTGTGATTGGTCAAATATACTGCCATCACTGTATGTATTCTAACAAATGCTGTAAACATTGTGAAAAAAAGCAGTTCTATGCTATACAGACATGGCAGCTGTTCATTTACTAAATTATCATCCAAGCCCTTTGCATAGGAACTTGAGCATTATATACTGTATGTCCTATATTCAGTTTATTTATGGATATAGTTTCTGGATCTACAGAAGTTTATAGGACTTAATACAAAATGTCCTTTTCTTGAGGGGTCTTTTCAATTAAATTTGGCATTTGCCTTATGTAGACATGGCATGATGTTGATATGGCAAAAAGGAACAAAACTGCAATATATTTTGGAATCCTACTCAATATTAACCTGTGGAGTAGTCTACCATACGCTGCTCCTATACATACATACACGTACATAATATACCATAATCATTGTTCATTTGCATGACTGAAAGAACATTTCAAACTATTGCTGAACCAGTGCAGAAGAGGTACAACTCAAAACTCTGAAAGCTCTCTAACACCTCTCAGTAACCTTTCTCCTTTTAAGTGGAGTAACTTTCATTTTGACATCTCAGTCTCTACAACCGTGCTCTTTATAATGGCATTACATAACTGCAAACAGGGCTGACATTTTCTGAGGCACATTCTTCAAACCTGTTGAAATAACTCACGATATGGATGGCGAACAAACAGAGGTATTTTAACTCAGCTCAACCTGCCCGAACCACTCCGAGCATGCCTTATGCACTCCCAAATGTACTATAATAAAGGAAAGGTGTGAACTGTGGGTTGTCAGTGTAGTAAATACAGAAGTGAACTATGGCCCAGACACGTTGCAAAACAAATATGTTCATTTCCTGATAGGTGTGGTAAGGGATTCCCTCCAACTCATCACACTTTGTACAACTGTGCTGGGTCGAAAGGAATGAGGAATGAACAAGATAAAACTACAATAGACAGGAAAAATATAAGGGGAGCAGGGATGGAGCCCTGATGGACGCCCTTTGACATATTTTTAGGCCTTTTCAACCAGTTTTGCTTTCTAGGATGTTGTAGGAAATGTAAAAGAAGTATTACTACTGTACTACGGTACAACTACTTTTTCCATGTTTTGTTCTTACTTATGTGATTTAGTTAAGTCCACAAACAATAAGTCAGATAAGTATTTCCACTTTTACTAGGGTTAAGTCTCGGTGTATGTGAGTTTTGCTAAAGCTGTAGATCCTGGCAGACTTTTAAAACAAAACCGTTACAACTTTTCACCATGCATTAGTAAAGTTTTCTCTAACTATGCAGTTGAAAATGCAGATGGAACTGTAATATCTCAGTATGTAAAATGTTTATTTCAGACAAAATTTTCAAATTGTATTCCTTTTCATGCACACAGCATATCACCTTTATTCGATTTTGGTTTGCAGTCATCAACAGTTTGTAATGCAGTACTACTATGCAAATCAGATGCCATATTTTCATAAACCTATAACTGGTTGATTTATCGTGAGGTCAAAGTTTTCCTCTCTGAATCATTGCCAAACTCATCTAGCAGCAGCAACAGTCAAGGAACTCAGCACTGCAGCAGTTGCACAATGAGCTTTTCATTTTCACATGCACTGAGGTTTTTCCAGTTACAGTCACATCCTGGTCCTAAGGTTCAGGACCAGCAGCAGCAGCAGCTAACCCGTGTCTCTGTGTATAAGTAGCTGCGTGTAGCTCTGAGTGCTAACAGTTCGGAGCCTGATGTTTCCATGACGTCAGAGGTGCAGCAAGAGGTGGCATGAGGAGACGGGCCAGTTCACACGGGGCACACCTCTCCACACTCAGTGCATTCGCTGTACGAGGGCATGCTATGGCACATAGGCATTCATACACTCTTACGTCATCCAACTGGCATCACATACAGACATGTCTTAGCACGCTGCTGACAATAATAATTAAGAAGACAGGACACAAGTTGACAGTAAATAAACAGAGCTATAGAATGGGCAAGCCTCTTTATCAACTAATGCTACTTTGAAGAAAAAGCTACCACAAGGCTCTTGCTTCTCTCTAAATGTCTTTTAGTTTGAGCCTGTTCTGCTTCTATGGATCAGATATATTAAAATGTATACACAATACAAAGACTTGTTAAAAAATGCTAAAAGTTACAGAGCACATGGCTAATTAGCATACATAAACAGAGTACTAAGTTAGAGCTGTCCACCACACTATGCTGTTCGTTTTTGCTAGTTTGCTGTCACCTGCTAAAACAAAGGCATCACAGAGGTAATATCATTATTTTTTTCTGTGATTATTAGTGTTTTTAGTGTCTGCAGAGTCTCAACAATCAGTATTTAAGCTGCCCCGGGTGCTAGCAGTAGCATTAGCCACAATACAGTGAACAGTGCAGTGCTTGTAGGATGCAAAATTTGATTTTACAATTTGACTAATTCTGACATTGTCCAAAATGAAAAACAAATTAATAAAATGTATTTGATTTACCTCCCAGGCCTATTTTCACATTTTTTTGCAGCAGTTTCCACAATGAAGTCTTAGATTCATATTTTCTGCAACAATGTTTTATACCCGTGGTTTTCAAAAAGTGAGTTGGGACTAAAAATTTTGTCACAGGGAGGTTGAATATAGCTGAGCGTTTTTTCAGCGTATTTTGTTTTAATTACATGAACTGGTTTTAAATACATGCCATAGTAAAATAACTTCATATTACTTTAGTTCTGTTAAAATGTGACAATCGCAATGATCAGGGATAAAACAGGGTCCCAATCAAACCTGTGGAAAAACAATTGGGAATATATTTTCAGCCTAAGCAAGAAACCGTGTTAAGGTCTTGCAAAAACTTGTCTTTCATGTTTAGGTTTGTACATGGACATCATGAGAACATTTGCTTGTTTAGTACAAAACCTGTCAAACATCCATCATTTAAACTATGTTATAGGAGCCCTGTGTCAGGGCCATAGTCAGTAAAATAGTAGACGGATGAGCCAGTAGAAGAATGCGTCGAACCCAAAAAGGTTGGCTCTACACACATTATTCTGGCTCATTGTCTATATTTGAACACTTTTTGAACAGCTTGCCTGCCTGTTGCTGACAAAAAACAGCAACAATTTATTAAAGGCACTGTGGGTCATGTAGAGACACTGCTTTACAGAACCCACTTCATTGTGTTGCATTTGTAGATTAAGATCAGCATTAGTTTACTGTTTGTTAGCAATCAGTTACCTAGACCCTGACTCAAAGATTGTCAAGTCTGCCAAAGACTGATCTCTTTCAAAACATGGTAACAGGGTTATACCCCCAGAATTTCCAGGACAATTTATGACTTTTCAGGACAGATGAACACAGCTGTTTTTCAGGTTTTTATTACAATCTTTGTCATGTAATGCGGTTATGTTATTGGATTTTTTTCTCTCTTTTTGGCTTTTTTCTTGAGGTTACCACAACAAACTGTATCCAAGTGCATGCAGTGATTTTTATATGATTTGGCATAGGTTTTATGACGGATGTTCATCCTTACCCTCTTTTTATATTTATATTTTTTATAATTTATCCAGGCTTGGGATTGGCACAGAGAGTAAACTGGCTTGTGATCTGCTGTGGATGGATTATGTGATGTTCAAGAAAATTTCTGATTAATTCTGTCTGCAGGTTGAGTGCATCAAAACTTGTATAACACACTTAGCTATAGCTATACATTATTTCCAGGACAATTCCTAGACTAGAAAACTACAAAGATTTGAAGTACCCTGGTCAATTCATTCAAGTATAATAATAAGCCTGGCTACCAAGTTAAATTAATTAAAATGCATTTTACTTTACTGCTTTGTCCCTCTAGACGAACCTTTCACACCAAATCTTGAAGAACCCAGGTCTAAATAAATGGGGATAAACAGAGAGAAAAAAAGGCAAAACTACTGAGACACAAAACATGAATTATACCAGGACTAAACCAGAAGCAATCCAGGACTAAACCAAAACAAACCAGTGGTCTACTTCTTAAATTCAAGACCCAGAACAAGACTAATCAAGCATACAACAGTTTGAGAACCACTTCTCTAGACCAGTGTTATTCTATCTGTTAACCACGGCTAGTTTTTTTTTTCACTTTTCCTCTTTGTTTGCATTGGAAAAGCTGTTAGTGTACATATTTAGTGCACAAAGCAGTCCTGCAGGTATTTTCGCCAATGCATGCATTGGTCTGTGTGCACTGAGGGAGTGTCTGGAACCATCTCAAACCAACAAACCAGGGCTTCCCTTGGAAATGTAAACAGCGAGGTGTGCATTTTCCCTGGAGAATGTTTGAGGTCTCATTTCAGTAATTAGTTTATTCAATCTAACCACCATTTTCCAGCTACACCCCTGACAATTATTCACGGTGGGCATGTTTTCAGATTTAAGGAACGAGGAAAAGTCATGTCACCAAAGTATAAAATATCCAAGAAAGGCTTTTGAGTTGCACCAAAGATATGAAATCTTAAAACAGCGTTAGATTATGAATGAAGTGTTGCAATGCAAGACCGAAGCAGCTCACACCATCAGAGTGAATTAACATCTGAGTGATGTTTAGTAGGATAATGGAGTGGCCTTGAAGCTACTGCTGCAGTACAATGAGACTATGCAGTGTTTTCAGCCTCGACAAGCTGACATTACTGAAAATGCATGAATAAAAAGATTCCATAGAAAAGCTGCAAAAATGGAACTAACTACTGCACATTCTGCAATTATCAACTAATAATGTATTGTAATAAGAATCATCTATGAAAAAATAAGACCTTAATAGATAGGCTTTATTATCATTGATAGGTCTACAGCAGTGGTTTTCAAATGAAAGCTTGGGAGGAGTTAGCATATTGTCTCAAAGTTTAGCATGTTTGGAGCCTAAATATTGTTTTTGTTGCATGAACTGGCGAAGCATATTTTTAAATGCATGTAGCATAACAAAAAACTTTGCTTCAGTAAAAAGTGGGTCATAATAAATTGATCAAGAAATGCTGCAAAAGTATACATTAAAAAAAAAGGGCTAAACAAAATGTGTATAAATATAGTCAAAGCAAAGACGCTTTCACACAGAACAGTTAAAGGAACTTAGTTCTCAGAACTGCCATCCCCGAATTCAGTTCTCAGAATTCATCAGCCCCAAGAACCTTCTGTCAGCTTGCTTTCGCACTGCCAATTGGAACTGGATCAGATCTTGGTGACTTAAGCACCGCAAGAGCGTGTGATGTTGCGTACGTGCAACATCCAGCAGTAACAACAAACCAAAACAAACGGCTAGCATGGAGAGAGAAGACCAACAGATTGCAAGTTCATTGGAGGAATCAGCAGAACAGAGTGGCAAATGCACAGTATCATGTCCATTCACAGAGAGTGAGGATACGAAGGATCCAGCGTACGACTTCATTTTATGACTGAACAGGGGAAAGTGGAGCGCCACAGACAAAGTATACGACAGGTAAGTGTGTGTTACAAGTAAATATTTTAGGCCAGGTCTGAAGTAGGAGCTTAAAAGGTTATAGGAACTATTTTCCTATCATGTGTGAACATGCAGCAAAACAGCATAGTTCTTCAAAAGGTTATAGGAACAGCAGAAATTTTGTAGTGTAGTCTAAAATTTGGACAGCTCAGGCTGTTTTTCTTTCTTTCTTTTTTTTTATAAAATAATAGGAAATGAAGCTATGGTGTTATTGGGAAGAATTGCGTAGTGTGTCTTTAATGGCACTGTCCTGCTGTTGTTTTGAGTTATTGAGCAGATAGAATAATAGCAGTCAGTCTCCAGTAAAGAGTATCATTGGCTGCATCACAGTCCATTTTCTGAAGCAGAGATTTAAGCCAAAACACTATTTGATTTTCACTGGGAGCTGCTCCAGTTGATATTTATCAAAGACTGAGGTGAGATCTTGGGAAGACGCCACACATTGTGCTGGTCGGCTCAGTTTCAATTGTCTGTTAATAGAGGTAATATATGAGAAGATAGCTTTACCTGGAAGAGTTACAAACACATTTTTGATAGTGGTGGAGTTGTGCATGTTTTTCTATTCTTTCTGAAAACACTCATTCAAAATTATTGTGAAAGTGTTCGCACATTTATACTACATTATGTCCAGGCTGATATGTCAAGTCTTTCGAGTTATAATTGTAACATTTTTCTTATTCCTTAAATGGAGAAAAAAAAAACATAACCCAATTTAAATACCTTGGGGGACAGAGCCTTCTCCATCGCTGCCCCCACCCTCTGGAACCCCCCCCCACACACACACATCCGTGCCTCAGACTCTCTTCAAACTTTCAAAAAAGTTAAAAACCTATCTCTTTAATCAAACTTTCAACCCTCAATAACATCTCTCCTGTTCTTTTGTTTGTCATATATGTTTGTTTCTTGTAAAGCGTCTTTGAGTTCTGTAAAAGCAGCTATGTAAAATTGATGTATTATTATTATTATTATTATTATTATTATTATTATTATTATTATTATTATTAAATACATGGTTCCAATGACTAAAAATTTCAAGCTGTGGAGAGAAAGCATTTCAGACCCTCACCCGTATTTTCTGAGAATGGCTTATAATGGCCTGAGAATAGCTACTTCCACAAATTAGTTGTTATCTTTTCCAGCCTAAATTCCAAAGTCCTCTGTGCAGGGCTCTAGAGTGCGACCGTGACCAATTAGGTCACATGTGCGACCTAATTTCTCAATGGTGTGACAAAAAAAATCTAAGGTCACATCCCTCTTTGTAAAAACAACTACTACTACTACTACTACTACTACTACTACTACTACTACTACTACTACTACTACTACTACAGTAAGTCAACATTGCCTATGGATAGTGATTTAAAAAAAAAAGTTAACCTGTAAAGCTGCGGTGTTAAATGCGATGCGGTCGAAAATTTGGGTGCACCTAACTTTTGTGTTGGTGCACCTAAGTGCAAAAAGTTAGTCCAGAGCCCAGTCTCTGTGTCACAGACAAAGACAAAACGCAACAATGCAATAACTATGCATATGTCAAGCCCTTTTAAGATCGGGACACACCAATATAACGGCCGACCACTGTTAGAAAAGGCAGGCCAACAGTTTTGTCACCTCACATCCACCCTGCTGGCCAACCCAAGCCGACTAACACACGGCTTATACGTTCTATGTGCCAGACGTAACAACTATTCATAACAGCAGGTGGCCATAGTCACTAAACTCTAAACACTAAACATTCAAGAATAAACCTTTTTCACACTTTTGTGTTTTCAACCAGAAGTTGTGTCATATATTTCCGGTAGTGGTTGTAAGTGGCATAAAACAGCTCAAAAATAAGAGTTTTTGCTCTCACAACTACTGGCCCCTCCCACTACACTTCACACTATACAGACGCAGGGACAGTAACTGTCACCACGTCTGCAAACATGAAATATGGTAAGCTTGTTGAAAACACTCACTCCATTTTGCCTCAGACAAGCGCTAACTGGAAATGGGATGACATGACAAGTAGCTACTTCTGTTTTTTGTGAAAAGGGTATATAAACCATACTAATCCAATCACATCTCGTTAATGAATAAAACAGACTGGGTTATTGCCACTTTTTGCCTGAAGATTCAACATGTTCAATCGGCCAAAACTAGATCCGACCATTGCGTCCAACAGTGCAGAACATACCAAACAGACTTGCATCGCCGACCACACCAGACTATCCAACTGTGCATGACGGTTGATAAATCGGTCAAGTGCCAGCATTTACATGTAGTATTAAGACTATAGCACCTCAGACTAGTCAAAAGTGCTACAACCCAGCTAACCCAGGTCTTATCTCCCTGTTTATCAGTAATTTTCACTGGCACTGTTGACTCTAAAGGCTGTTATCACTGACACTGGATCAATACAGTCTCTCTGGCCTGACAGAGCTGTCGAGGAAAGTGTTAGGGATTGTTCGATTGTCCTCACTAATGAATTCAGAGGATCATTTCACGCTCGTCCAATGCTTTGTCCTTAGCCGTGTTTAATTATCCAAGTATCTTTTTGTGTCTGTCCAACTTTCTCCCTTTGTCTCGTCTCTCACGGCCTTGACTTTGAGAGACGTGTAACAATGTTTGTCCACTGAGGCTGGTTTTGAAATGACTCATATCATTTATAAGGTGCCCGATTCATTTGTTTTTTTAGGACTCTTTTGGAGAGGTTTTTATTTACAATATATTCCTCAACTGTTCTTGGCTTGTTAGAAAGTTACTAAAGCAAAGATGTGTGAGTCCTTTTTGTTTTCAGTTTAATTTTGACAATTTTATCAATTTAAACTCTTAAATAAAATTCGTAATTTATTTTTTTTTTTCTACACTGTGATACACCACTGCTTTCTGAATTAGCCACGTATATAAATTGCACCTGCAGGAGGCGCCACCAATAAAAGCTGTGTTGTACCAATGTTCCGGACATTGTTTGGTCATTCTGCCTTATCAACCAAAGGGAATAGACAATGAAAGTGTTCACAGGTTTATTTAAAACTTGAGACAAATAGTAACACATTTAAAATGCTATTAAAACAATGATTTAAATCTATTCAAAATGCCCACATTAATAATGATGCAATCGTGGTAATACTACTTCAAGTACATCTCCACTAGTCTGTATGGCATGTTTTCTACTATAATTTTAATATTTGGAATTCATCTATATTTTTTGTAATATTTTACCATTTGCGTTTGTTTCAAGATACATACATTCATGATTAACCAGCTCAAGAAAAACTACTGAAAGCAATGACACTGCTCTACCAGGTGTGATTTTAGCAGAGTTTTGAACTCGCCAATGGTAGCTAATGAAACAAGATTCCTGCCGCAGATTCCATGCATGCGGTGCACTGAAACCAAACACAGTTTTAACAAGTTCAGATCGAACACCTGTGACCTTCAAAAGGATTTTCTCTGATGATCATGTATTGTATGTGCTTGTATGTACAAAATGTTAGGAGACCACTGATATTTTGTGTTAGTTTGCTTATTAAAGCCTTTGCAGTGAAAACTAGTAAATCTATGCTCTGTCTGAGGTGCAGAGAGGTCCAGTGAGCCATTTCATATAATTTACAGTGATGTGTTCATGCATTTGTACTGGTTACAAATCACAATACTGCATAATAGGCAGCTTTTTTTTTTTTTTTTTTTTTTTTTTTTTGAACTGACTGAGAGGCATGCATATGATATCCCCATAATCTAGTATGGCCAAAAAAGTATTCTGGACTAGTCGCTTCCTGGCAGTAAAGGCTTTTTTTTAAATGCTGTCAATATGATCTCTAAAGGAACTTTTCATAGAGCCAAATCCCAAGGCACTTAAGTACACTATATTGCCAAAAGTATTCACTCACTCACCCAAATAACTGAATTCAGGTGTTCCAATCACCGTCCATGGTCACAGGTGAATAAAATCAAGCACCTAAGCTGCAGCTTTGTAGAAAACTCTGTGAAAACGTTTGGGGATGGCCACTTCCTGTTCCAACATGACTGCACCAGAGCACAAAGCAAGGTCCATAAAGACACGGATGAGCAAGTTTGGTGTGGAAGAACTTGACTGGCCTGCACAGAGTCCTGACCTGAACCCAACAAAACACCTTTAGGATGAATAAGAGCAAGACTGCGAGCCAGGCCTTCTCATACAACATCAGTGTTTGACTTCACAAATGTGCTTCTGGAAGAATGGTCAGAAATTCTCATAAATACTCCTAAACCTCACCCAGAGGAGTTGAAGCTGTTATAGATGCAAAGGGTGGGCCAATGTCATATTAAACCCTAGGGAATAGGAATTAAGTTCAGCTGCGTGTAAAGGCAGGTGAGCAAATACTTTTGGCAATATAGTGTATATAAAGTCACCCTCTGTAAACAGGCACCATCCAACACTGAAATTTTACAATAAATAGGCATTGAGGGAGTAGAAATCATATATTTGTTTTTTTTAAGCATTTCTAAAAAGTAATTATTGCAATGATATGAATGAATAAATAAATTAATTCATTAATTAATTCTTGCCTAATGCCACAGGATTTAATTTATAAGGCCCACAGAAAGTGTATTATTGCAGTATATAACAGCAGTAACTTTAGATGCTGCTACATCATTGACATTGTAGTAAATTGTACTGGCACTAGACGGCAGTAAATAAACATGACCCAGAGAGAGTGGGGGTGTGGATTTACCCTTCTAATTAAAATGTCATTATTTTCATGTGTCGATTTAGAAATGGCATAATATTATACACAATTATATGTTGTAATAGCTTGAGAAACTTTTAACTGGGAAAAAAATGTAGCACTTGTCATTATTCAACATTTCCATCAATTAAAACTGAACAACATTTCAGACCACAAACACAAATGTTAGACTTTTGCGCAGATTTTGAAACACCTGCTGTTCTTGCAACCTTCAGTGCACCAGAGCTTATTGTAATAAAGTCTTCATCTGCTGCTTTGGGACAAATATTTCAAATACACAACTAGAATCTCATTATAAAAATAGAAACAATTGTGGAAAAGTAAAATAGCAGGCCTTCCATACATATTACTCCATTCATTGTTAGAGTTAAAGCAGCTCTCAGTGTGTGTAGTTGTAGCCTGTGCATGTCACACTTCCCTTGCCCCAGTGGAAAGAGTTGTGGTTTGTCAGGGGTTCGAATGCAGATCAGACGCACCGATACAAAACATGACTGAGCGATGGCTTCTTTCACTTCTTTAGTGAGAGTACAGTCTACAAGATCACAGCTACTTAAACAAACACTAGACTGCAAGTGAAATAACTGCAAAATGGGCAAGACACATTCAATGAGGTGGTGCTAAAGCTGCATGTACACCTCTTCCAGTGTCAAATTCAGCCACATTTAAAGCATTGAAAGTCCAAGCTTTACAAAACATTACCAATGCTGCAAATGGTATATTTATTACAAATCCAATTCAGAAAAGTTGGGACATTGTGTAAAACCTATATATTTTGTTTATTCATAATAGACCTAACCATAAATTAATGGAAAATAATAGCTCATTTTTAATTTAATAGCTGAAAAAAAGTTGTGACAAGGCTATAAAAAGCTGATTTAGTTGATTCAGTTTTGTATGTTGTATGTTTTTTTCCCTAAGTGACCCATATTTTACCACACTTTTAAATACAAATAAAGTCATATAATAATAAAAAAAAAGACTTTCAATTATTAATTTTTATCAAACCTAAACTGTGAGCATAATAGCAATGTGCAATAACTTTTAGAACCAGAAAATTGAGCAATAAATTATGCAATCATTTTCCGAATTTTCTGTGACGTGTTCAATGTATCAGTCTTCCTTTATTTAAATGTGCATTACATTACATTTAAAAGAACCTGAACACGAACTTGTTCCCTTTCATACATAGACTACAAACAGGTTAGCGTTTATAATGAGATCTTTGGGCTTGTATTTCTTGAGCCCATCATTGGGTGCCAGCGGTTTTTTTGGTGACAGCCAATCAAATGTTATTGTTGACATCAGGACTGTTGTGTGCCTTTGTTTTCATGGTGACCAGGGCACTGAAAAAAAAAACGAAAAAAAAACAAACAAACTGAGGGGCAGGATGAGTATGGGGTACTCGCTGTCTTGTGACCCACTGTGAAGCTTTTGACCCCTCAGTTCTGGAAGTAACATCTTTTTTATTAGAAATGAATGATGTTATCATGTTATCATAAGAGTTACCACACTGGTTAGCCTCCGCCGAGCTTTTAAACTCTTAACATAAGCATTTTTTGAAAAGTCTATGACAAAAATGAATGGGAAATTTACTTCTATTGTAATTGTGATATGAAACGGAGAGTAAAGTCTTTCCTCTGAGGTATTAGGGAGCCCTTTTATATGGTATATCACACTTAGAATATTTTAAATAGGTATATGAACTAATGACAACAGCTTATGTGTATTGTTAATATTTATTTATATGTTATTTATTTATGAATGTAAGCTTATTATAGATTTGATGGAAAGAGGGTAATATATATTTTGTATTAATTTTGTATGATATTTGTTGCGGTCTATAGAGGATCCTTATAAAGAGGTTCTTAGGTCAACAAAATGGCAAGTTTGAAAACCTAAAAATCCACCAATCAAATTCTTAGATCTTAAGTCAGTCATCACTATGACAAGTGTGAAGGCCTCAACATTTTGCAGCTATTTAAAATTCAGTTGATGTTGATGTAAACTGAAAAAAGCAAAACACTGCCTACATAACTTAACTTGATCACCTGAAACTTCAAAACTTAAAGCCACAACTTCAAACTTTACAAGAATTTCAAAGTCCACACACAGAAGGCATACATGTGTCTCTATGGGAGTGGACTGACACAATCACATGGAGGAGTCTCCATGGAGGGGCCACGCGGTCACAGTCCCATGACACCAACACATGGTGGGCCACTGCAGCTGCTGCTATTGCTGCTGTGGTGAAGTGTGTGGAGGGAACAGATGTACACATGAGGGGAGGGACAGAGAGATGCTGGAGTGTCAGTGATAATTATTATATGGCCATACGCAAGGGTTCATTATGAGTTATTGGCTACTATAATAGCCCTACTGCTCAATACCGTATTAAGTGCATAGACTGAAAAGCCAATGATTTTGTGGAGAATGTATTCAAACAAAAAGGCCGGATTTGAGAAAGCACAAAGCGTGATAGACATAAAAAGGTTAGCAATAAGAGCAACCAACTAACAACTACTTTGTGAAAAACAGTACTGAAGTCTAAATCAAAACAATGGTCACTTTTCTGATTGGACGATCAGCGATGCAAGGGTTTTAGAACCAAAAGTAAAATGTTAACATAGACAATTCATTTTATTACACTGTTGCATTAGCCATCACAAATGGCTGGAGTCTGTCCCAGTTATTTTGGGCCTGAGGCAGAGCACACCCTGGACAAAGATCAGTTACTCACAGGGCTAGCAGAGAAAGAGATTAACAAACATCTATTCACTCACACATTAGTTCAATTAAGAGTTTAAAGTGGACCCATCTGAAGAGGTGGTATCAGTCTGCTTAGAAACAGACTGTGCTTGGGTTTGCTTATGGTCTGAATATGAACCAGCCTGGTTCTGCCCCAGCATCAAACAACATCAGCCTTTTTGGAGTTAACAATCCACCCTAACGTGGCCGGGAAATAAACAGCAGTGGACCAGCTCACGCTAATAGCAACAATAACGAGCCGTGCACAAGCACAGCTGCTAGAGAAAACACACAAAATCCAATGGTATTTACCATGTTTAGCAAGAAAATGAAGGAGAGGGGGTGCGAGCGGCCTCCTGAACAGCTTCTCTAGCAGCCGGCTTGGAGCATGCCATTGCTGTTGCGAAATAACAAGAACAACGTGGTATTAGCTGCCCTTGACGCTCAAACTAGTTTTCACAGATTTGTAGCTGTAACAACAGAATAAGTATCCTACTAAAAGTCCTGCACCCATCCTGAACATCATCACACGTGGTTTTGTTTACAAGTTTTTGTCCACTTGTAAAAACTGCAATGAGAAATCTATCTGCTCGAAGACACCTTTCCATCTACATGTGCATGTCATTAGTATCTAAATTCAACATCATGTAGCATCCTTTCATTCCTACCAGCCATTTATAGCACTGCAAGTTTTTTTTATGACATCAGTCCCATCCTATAGATCCAAATGTAGAGCTGGTGATTCATATTAACTATGAAGCTATTATAGAAACCACTGCATTAGTGCACTGACAGAGTACGGTCTTTGTCCTCAGGCAGTCACACACAGTGAGAGCTGCAGCAGTCTGCTGAGTCACCTGAGCTACATTTGTTTTGTGAAGATTTTCCAGTCCATTTGCAGCAGAGATCTGGCTTTGGACCGTGTCATGGGACAGGCAGGTGGGCCCACAAGAGGAGAGCGGGTATAGTTTATTAAAATATCTCTGTGTATGAGCTTTCACTGCCGCCCAAAAACAAACAGAGAGAGGCTTACCTGGTAAAACTCCCGCAGCCATGTCTTCTGTAGGTTTTCAGGCTGCAAAGAAAAAATACAGACAATTAGTGACATGGCAGCAACTGACTGACAATGTTGTTTTTCTTAAGGTGAAATTCTGAAATTGTGCAAAAAGGATCCATATCATGTTAATGATCTGTAAAGTTATGTCTATAGAGGAGCTTAATAGGCTAACATCCGGTATGTAATATTGAGGATCAATATTGGAATATGACTTTATTATCCACAGGCATTGTAAAACAGCTCTAGTCAAACAAACCACTGTCGCCACTTAAAAATTAAGAAAAGATGGCTTATGGCTACTTGACATTGTAGTGGAAGTAGTCTCTATGACCAGTCCCGCTTTAGAAGTTAATGATTGCATATTCTTAAATACATACATATTAATATTTGATGATCAAGTAAGTGTTGTATTAAAACATATTTGTCCATTGAAAATTAAACATTATGTATGCATATAAATTACACTGATAGCATAGCATTACTTCAACATGGATAAACACCACTGAGTTATAAATAGGGCTAAGTAGCATTTAGATTTTTTCGACACCAATACTTTAAAGATACCTGGTTTTCGACACCGGTACCTGAACGATACTTTTTCTGTTACCTGTGGTGTGCTAACTCATCTTCTACAATCATAAAAAACACAAACATTGAATAAAAGAAACAATTTTGCAGCAAATCTCTTAGCTTTAAGTTAAAAACAGTAATTTGTATGATTTATTCAGTTTTGTTTTTTATTCATAGATGCAAAGGAACATTAAAGGTCCCACTAGGTATTGAAACTCGGTATCAATTAAAAATATTTTTTTCGATAACAGTAGTATCGTAACTTCCCTTTTGATACCACAAAGGTACCGTTTAATAGCACCCAGCCCTAGATATAAACATTGTTATTAATGTTTAATCCTTTAGTAACAAGAAGCTGTCCTAAGGCAGGCTCTATAAAACAGTACACATACAGATACAAACATAATATCAAGTGTAGACATACAATGAACCACAAAGACCAGTTACAATAAAGACAATAAAATCAACTTGTGATCAGAAAACAGTAGAGATTATATATGAGTACATGACTGGCTTGTTTTTAACCAATGTTTTAGGGTTTTCTTGAATGTTAGATAGTTATTACAGTTTCTAACATTGAACAGTTATATCAATGCTACATTTTTATCATCAATGGTGATTTTATATCAATAAACTATGTATTAAATAAAATCTCCTTAATTACGTATGTATTGCTTTATTTCTACTTAATAGTGATGAGGTATTCTAAAGTGTTACTGACTCAAACCATTATTGTAATACAACACTACAACCAGTAGAGATATTTTGACATCTCTCTTCTTTTATCAACTTTTAGAACTGAAATACCTATAAATGTTCATCCGTTCGAAAATATCAGTGGTTTTAAACAATAGCAATGTGCATAACAACAACTTATAATTAAATAGATAGACTGCAAACCTGTCACTGTTAACCAATTTTTGATTGGTCCATACCATTCACTCAACCACTCTACTACCATCAGGTTAAACACAGCAACAAAGATCTCCCCTCCACAGTAGTCTCTATTTCTTAGGGTCACGATCGACAAGTATCTCTCTGTCCTTTCTACTTCTTTTACTCTATAATCTTATCCATCTGTCATCCCTAACTCCCTTTGCCTCTCCACTTTAAAAGGCTATTCCCAGACCTGCGCTTCATTTCATCTGTGCAGTGGAAAACAGGGACCCGAGGCAGTCTACCATTTAAGGAGAGATCTCCCTATGTCGATTACTAGGCCTGATGAGGCACTGCGCGAGTGTGCAACGTGAAGAGTGTCCTAAAAAGAAACGCCAGGGGATGCACTAAGCTCCGTAACAAAAGCCTCGATTTATTTCAGAAGTAGTTGGTGCAGTTTCCTCGGCCGCCATCAGGGACAGAAAAGAGAATTGGTCGCCATGGAAACGCCAGGATATTCTATTCTTTTTTCTTTTTTTTTTTAATCAATAGTTCAGCAATATAAAAAGTAGTTGTGCTCAATAAAGATTATTCATAACACTTGAATAACAGGGTAAATTAAATGGCTAATTCTAACTGCAGCGCTGGTCAAATTAACATTTAACTGTTTGTGGCATCTACTGACTTTGTACTGGATGTATTGGAACAATAAGTGGTTTCAAAACAGCACAGTATAAAAACAAAATATACTATCTTAGGGCTGGAGAAATGATAAATTCATTAAACCATCCTGCCATACGCTCTTAGGAGACAAGGCTAAAAGTAGGCCTATAGAAGAAGAAGAAATGTGAATTTTCTAATTCTAAAAAGCTATTGGCTGCTACCTTCACGAGATTATTACAAAACACTTCTACAGGTATGTTTTTGATGAACAACATATTATATTATATTATATTATAATATGGTAGAAAGCTCAAAAAAGTCGATTTTTGCATAATAAAGCCCCCTTAAAACACTCCTGGATCTAAACAATAAGCATTTTGTCCTTGGCTCATTATGGACTTTTCCTGAGATTTTCATAACAAAAAATAAAAATATATATATTTATTAAAGCATTCTTGGTTAACAGCATTTTTAACACCCTGGTAAAACTTTTGCACAGTACTGAATGTTGGCATGTCCTGGGGCACCTCTAAACTATCCCAGGCCTTTAAGTCTTAGCAAGGGGTGAGAGAGTGAGTACCACCACCATCACCCACACCGTCCCAGCCTGGGCCCGTCCCGAGACAGCAGAGGTCTATATAAGGACATGAGCGCTGGACCCTGCCATTAGTCACACGGACAGAGCAACGGCAAAGAGACACAGATGGGAAACAGAAGCAGAGAAAACGTCATGGTGTGATTCTGTCATAGAAGTAACAAGACATGACTTCACAGGACGAGGTCAAACCGATTGTTTTGCATTGTTTTCAAGCATCAATCACAAAGTAAGTGGAACATGGTGGGAGTCAGTGGCACCTCTGCGAGTGCATTAGAGAGGAACAGACGTGACGTGAGTGCAGGTAATGAGGCAATAAAACTGCACTCATGATAGCTTCATAAACAAGCATCGCACCAGGGAATGTGTGTCCCAGATCAGGAGCCACTTTCCTTTAAAAATGTGGACTTATATAGAGTGTGATTTCCAGGATTCACAATGGATTTTGAGACCATATTAGACATCTGAGAAAATCTGCAATCAGCATGTACTCTCCACTTTTCCCTTACTGCCTTAAGACAATCCATGCATGTTAGTGGGGCTAAAGAATGCAAAACTGACTTTTTGTTTTGCTTTCTACCATGTTATAATGCTGTTCCCTCATCAAAATTTGTTTCGTTCACGCCTGTTTGAGTAATCCTGTAGTCTCTGGCACTGAGTTTCTGAGGCCTCAGAACGCTGGATTCCATGAACCTCTACCTCTCCCACAAAGCCCTGCCCACTCCAAAGACCAATCAACAAGCCCTCTGCATCCAGTCTGCTCACATTCATTTATCCAAACAACAGTGTACAGATCTTTTTTTTTTTTTTTTTTTTTTTGGCATCATACACAAAGTTTAAGGAAGTAAAAGGCTTTTATTTTGTTTCTGAGAGCCAAACAGAACTGCACTCTTTTACCTGTTTCTATATAGCAATAGTAAAGTAATTACTGGAAATGCTTTCTTTCAGTCATATAATGTTTTTAAAGGTTGTAAATCGTGCAATGCTGTTCAAGCAGTGATCAAGATTGGTTTAAACAAGATAAATAAAACCATGATATAGCCCCTTTAAAGGTTAAAAATATCAAGACCTATATTAAAAAAGTTGAAAGTATTACAACCTAAAAACTGGGATTTTGTACCTCTGCATGTACATTAGTTCACTAGTACAGTAGTGTAGCATATGGCTTTTTAAATGCCCATCCAGCTTGTAAAGTTTGGAAAAAAAGTGTACTTCCTAATATAAAACAGTTATAGGATTGCATAAAAAGGAAATAATACTAATAATAATAAAACTGCCATCTGCAAATGGCTGCTGAAGCTTTTCTGTCTGTATGTCTTCTAAACTAACCTCTTACCAACATAAATTTACAACGGCAAACACAGCATTAGGAGTACAATTATACAGTGTTGTAGCATCTCTGACCCAGAAACCCTCCCTAAATCTAGGAGCAACTGTGGCTGCTTTCTATGGCCTTAAATAGCATCAGCAGAACAACACAGTAAAGCGTGTCGGACCAAACCTGGAAATTATACAATTAATTGACTTTTTCCATAGAAAGCCTTACATCAGGGACAAAGTGGAAAGCAATTTCAAGGCTAGTGAAAAACCTAATTGACAGATATAGAGCAGTCTGATTTAGTCTGACCCATATCTGGGCCTGTCTTTCTTCTAACAGATGTTGGGACAGCTCAGAGGAGACTGGACGTCCCTCACAGGGGCAGGCCCCAGGGAGAAACTGGGCTAAAAGAAGGAAAAGACCTAGCCTCTCATCTATATCTGAAGTGCCCTGTGCTTATCACAAGTTAATTTGTATTTAATTAGAAAGTGGGTGACACCATCACACAGCCTGAAATACCCGTCCCCTGTCGTTCACTTCCTGTCGCTCCAACACTCTTTTCTGGCTCTTGTTCTTGATGCTGGTTTCGTGGCCTACTTTTGAGACAGCGTGGGGAGCTCTCAGCCTCTGCTTGGGTTTTTGGTGGAGATCTATTTAAAATCCAAGTCAACACTCAGGTGGAGTTTAAGTGTGCATGCAGAAAAGCTTTGGATATGGACACAAACTGCTCATGGACTGCTGTTTCAAGCTAAAAACATACAAATATGACTTTTTATTCAGCAAAGACCTGTGTTTTCTTATTCCTCAAAGTACCTTAAAACCAAATATTTTTCTATACTATTCCATGATATAGCAATATGTTATGCTATGATAGGCTATACTATTGTATGTCAGAAAGTCCCTGGCAGCTGCTCCCTTTATTTCAGAAGTAACCACACAAAGCATGTGTTATATTATACCTGGATGTATTTTACACCAAATGCCATTCCTGCTGCAACCCTCTACATTTATCCAGGCTTGGGACCATAGTACACTGACTTGTGGCTTCATGTAGTTTGTTAGGGGTCTTATGGTTTACTTTTTGCTCTACCAAGTGAGCTGTATTGGCACTCTACAGTCTTATATAATGCTATACAATTAATGATAATAATATTAATTATAATAAGCTATTCTCTGTATAACTTACTATATTCTGCAGTACCAAGGGAACACAAAGTAAACTGCCCCTGGACATACACATCTTATCACATGGGAACACCAGCAATTACAAGTAAAATGGCAAGGATACAGTATCCTACCTTATCTTCTAACAGCAGAAAGGCTTCCATTTTTCTTTGATAATCTATTTAATATTTCTAAAATTAAAGGTAATTATAGGCTAAAATTTGTAGAAAACAAAATCAAATCTAGGACATTATTTATTTGGGACACGCTGCTTTAGAGGTCGCGCCAATCCCTTGATATTTGCCACTTGCAAATGGCCAGTCTTTGAATATAACAAATCTATGCAAAGTAATGGCTTAATGTGACGTGATACTGCACATCAGCTCTGCGTATCGTTCTCAACTCCAGAAGTTAATTACTGTATGTATCAGTGAGCAAATAGGGTTAATATTACAACACAGAGAAGCATTACTTGCCACTTTTTAACTTGTGTTGTAAGTTATGGAAACCTCAGAGCCCACAGGAAGTCAGCCAGTTTAGAGAACAGGCCTCAATGTGTTTGACTCAAGAGTCTCTCTGCCGTCAGCAGAATGACAATTAATGTTAAGTTTGGTAATCAGCTTTTTTGGATGAGTCAGTGGCCTGTGCTCCACCTCAATATTTCATATCACACATGAGAAGACTTTTTGAGCAGTGTACAGAGTAGAGTATTGCAAGAAATGGGTAATAACATTTGCATTTGAACATTATGTTGCCACATTATGCTCAGAAAGTAGAGGCGACAATGGCACTGTAGGTTAAATGTAGGGCTGGGCAATGTGGCTATGTTTTTTTGTTTATTTGTTTTTTTAATTCTTAGCTAATTAATTTAATTAACTTGTTTTCATAATTTATAAATTAGATTATTGCATATTTATACTGTATGTTGAGGTGCTCAATGAGAGCAGCGCAGATTTTGCTCTTGTGACACTGAATATGTAAAACGAGGCGTTCTCACCAGAACACAAAATTCAAGGCGGAGAATATTCAAATGAAATCACTTTGCAGTTGCTGTTTGATTTATCACGAGTACCGGAGCTAAAAAATTTAACATGTTGGAGGAGCAGGTGCAAAAGTTTTGCGGAGGAATGAGTGCAGCTTTTAGTGCACAGATGGGAGGTTGAAAATAAGTTATACTGCTTTAACAGGGCTCATTTACAAAGATACAACAATGTGTTGATTTGATGCCGGAGGAAACAAAGAGACAGACTTTACCTACAACACTATTTCCTTGATTCTCACTCTATTTCCCTGAACTGCTGCCTTTACAGCTCCTGTCTCTGGGCTTTCAGTTTGTTTAAATCCTTACGGTGACAGAATAGTCTTTAAACGCTGCACAAAGGCTACATGAAGTCTCACTTGTGTTTATCCCATTGCCTCACAATGCACAATACAGCACTTGATTGACAGCCTGGGCCTATGTGGCTCAAGCGCTGCGCTGCATAGAGGCTCTACATGTACGAGCACAGGATATCAAAAATATTTTTTTAATTGTTATATTTATTTGATCACCATTAGCACTGCATAGAGGCTACTTGATACATTTTGTATATTTGTTTGAAGGGTTACTGGCTCTGACAGACAGTGAATAGGACTTTCCTCTCGGTCTCTCCACTTGTCTCACACAGAGGGTCATGTCACGTGACTCTGGACAGTGCCAGAATCACAGGAGACATTTAACAAGGATGGGCTATGGAAAGTTAATAGCAGAAAGTAAAATGCAAGGAAATGATTCTTCCTCAAAGACAGTGAGTCTGCTACAGTCAGTCCTGAGGCAGGACTGTCATATTTTGCGTTGCATCACAGTAGGAAACATGCAGTCGGAGCTGACAGAGCAGTGTTACTCTTGCTGTCAGTGCGTCTATGCTCACGCAAAATTCTCATTTACATATGAGATTTGCGGCAGCAATTACTCGCGCAGTTTCTCTTTGTATATCACACCCAACACGACCACAAATAGCAGACACTATTTTTAAGCTTCACTCGCAATTTAGCACTAGTCTTGGTAAATGTGGCCCAAAGTGCCTAACCTAACGCTGCTGCACATCACACTGCACTGTTGCCACATCTAAACAAAGGCATTACAGAGGTTACCAGAGGTATCGCTAAATTTGATTTTAATATATGGCAATTTTTGAAATTGTCCAAAACTGAAAATGCAAATGAATCAAATTTATTCAATTTATTGCCCAGCTTCAGTTAGGCGTCCGATTGAACCTCACTCAAAGTTCATACTGATGTTTTATCTATGGGCAAGACACTTCTCCCATATTGCCTATTCTAGTACGTGGCTGGTTGCGACATTTAGGACATCCCATGTAAAAACCTGCAAAATCCCCATGTGACTGGTTTGCTGTGGTGACCCCTAAGCAGCCAAAAGATTTTTAAAAAGTCTCAGAAAGTAGTGTTGGGTTGTGCTATTGACTTTAGGAAACAAGGTGTATCATTAAAGCAAAACCAACATCTGCTAACAAATGCTAAAAAATGCTAGCTCCAATAACATCTTACATCTTACTGAATTATTACATCAGGTCATCTCTGGGACAATAGAAGCTATTTTTTGGAGTGCAAACAGTCATAACTTTCAAAGCTACAAATTTGACACTTCAGAAGCAGATTTAGCAAGTCCAAGTACTAAGTGAGAGGAAACACACTTCTGCAATCTTTGTAGAAAATGCACTAACAAGGCATATGCAGCAGTCTTGTGTCAGTTTTTTGCCAATATCTTTTCAGTTATTATGCTCAAAAAAGTGGTGGCAGTCAAATGCAAAACTCTGAATTTTGAGATCAGGAGACTACTAACAAGCAGCAATTAACTTTTATTTTAAATGTTGCTCCTGAAAAACATTAGTTAAAGACTTTCTCTAAAGCTGAGAGAAAGAAAGAAGTCTAGCTTCATAACAGGATAATAACATAAAACATAAAACCTGACCCAGGCCAAGAGGTCATGACCCGAGCTGCCTCTCTGTTCCTGCTGTGTCTACTTCAGTGAGACATTCCTGCACCGATGCTGCTGGAGTCATAGAAATCCCCAGTTTGGTCTCAGAGCCACTGTTTGAACGGCAAGCGAGAGGAAATTACGTCAAGGGCCCCACTTTTACTGACCCCTGGGGAGAGCTGCTGGGAACACATGGCCTCCACATGATACTGTCTCAAATACAGGTCTTTTTACTCCTACACTAATCATGTTTTCCCAAAAGCATTCATTTCACTTTCACTATTAGTCAGGGTGCATACTGATCAACTTCAGATACTTTTTTTAGGGCAGACAGTAAAATAAAATAAATAAAAATAAAACAAAATTAAATTAAATTAAATGCACAATATAGGCAGTTCTGGTAATTACTAAATTGAACCATTTACAAAATTGCAGCCTCTGATGTTCACACTAAGAGGTTCTTTTGAGTCAGATACAAATTCAAAACTGCCACAAGAGGAGCTTAAGTGCAAGCATTCGAAATCACAAGGTTAAGCAGCATTTGACTTTCCCATTTCAAAATATAATCCCAGCATTTGCCTTTTCGATCCAGGCCACAGCAAAAGGTAAAGAAAATGTGCTTCAAAAGCATGTCTCAGCAGTCTTTATAACTCAACATAAAAAGTGTTGAGAAGTCTAAAAAGCAACAGTTGCCTGGTTACACCTGCCGTGATCCACACACACAGGTCTAGAATTAAAAAGGTTGTACACTTTATAATAAGACACACTGTGTTTAGTTCTTTAGAGTCATGTCAGGACATATGACCACTGTAATATGTCTCCAGTTTAGACAGCACCATGACCCGTTTCGTTTAGCAGCCATCCACCCAACTTAAGGAGAAGTTATCTAATTATTTTATACAGTTGCAATCAGAAATATTCAACATCCCAAAGATTTGCAAATTTAATATTTTTCAAGACAAAAAAGATCCTGGGATGTCCTGGAGCGGTCTTCTCTGATTAAAAATCAGAGGGTGGGATTTAAAAAAAGACAGTTTCACCACAGGAGTCCATGAAAGATTACTGAGCTGGAGTCTTTTGCATGTGAAGAATGGGCAAAGTTTGCAGTTGAGAGAATTTAGTAAATTATAGTGGTAAAACTAGTAAGACTAACAGTAGTTAACTGTACAGGATAGAGATAGACCAACATATCCGGCCAATTTTTGAACTGATAATCAGCTGACACTTGCAAATGAATGCAGATTTTTCAAAGATTTTTCACACCGAGCCTCTCAAAGGAGGCTTCAGTTTCAAGCCTTGATGTTATTCCAAGTCATTAACATCTACATGCAAATTTGTATCATACACAAAATACATTGCCCCTAGAGCAGCCCTTGTCTTTAAAGTAATTTTAGAGTGAATACAGTTCATACTGTCCATTCCTGACCTATTTCTTTACATTTTATAAGTATTACAAAAAACACAGGACTATTAGATTATTATACAATTCTGCAAATCGACCCTGCATATCAACCACAAAAAATTGGCCAACAACTGATCTAGACTTTAAAAATCAGTATTTGCATTGGCCATAGACAAACCCATATCAGTTGACCTCTAATACAGGAGTAGCTATGTGGATGCTTGCTGCAAGGAAACTACTATTTGTCCAGAGCTCTGCCAAACTGATCCATTTCTGCCAAAAGTTAGCCAAAATGATTTTCTCTTTATCATATTAGCGTTTTGCCAGATAGCTGTCTTTGCTGCCTCATCCTTTGATCAGGTCATGAAAACACTGCCCTTACTGAGAGACCTTTGAGAATATTAAGCAGGAGATGTCCTCAAAAATCCCTGGGAGCAAACGACAATTGCTTGTAAATGGTTTGTGTTAAGGTTGACAGACAGACGTTAACAGCCAAATGCAATGATCTCTGCCAAAACTCACAGATGTTAGCCAACTCAATGAGTCATTTAGTTCTACCCTCTTCACATCACAATGTTTTGCCTAACAAATAAAAAGCTTTATCCTAGAAAATCCTTAAAAGCTGCACACTAAAGAAAATGCAGCCTAATTAACCACTTTAAAACTAAATTTATGACTTGATATAGTTCAGTTAATGCAGCGTCACTGTAGTAGGTTCCTTAGCTCTTTTGTAGGTTGTTTTGTTTAGCCTTGTTGGTATCGAATGGAAACCAGCTTGTGAAAGATGTCATTTACAAAGTCATGTCTAATTTCACCAGACAAACATTGACCTCAGGAAAAGCACTGGAACATTTTTCAAACTCAAACCACCTCATTTGCCATTCAAAACAAGCCCGACTCTCTGCAAAAGTTTACGAACTAGCACAGCACAGATTTGAGGTCCCAAAGTCCTAACCAAACTCATGTCTTCTTCTAAAAGATTCCATTTTGTTTAATTTCTCTTCCTGTTACATAGTGAGATAGAAAAGTAATACAGTTTGTCTCTATGGAACACAGACAACCAGTCAGACCAGTGTGATTAAAAAAAGAATTTCCATTAATTACTTCAGCCATAAAAACAAGTGAAAAGCCCAGCAGAGGGCAGCTCTGTTACAGTCCTTTGAACAGAAACACAGAAACAGAGCTTTTTATTTCCTTAAAATTTTTGTTTGATGCCATTTTACTACAAAATGAAAAATGGCTGTTAGGAATCTGTGAAAACAGAGCACGTTCTTTGGATAAATGAATGAGAGCAGACTGGATGTATAAAAGGCTTGTAGATTGGTCAGTGCTTCCTGGAGCGGGCGGGCGTTCGAGGGAGCAGGATGTGGAACCGAGCATTCTGAAACCTCAGAAAACCCTAACCCTTGTCCTTCTTGTGTGGAAGCGTGTCAAACATTATATAGTAACAAGGTTAGTGTCTTTCAGGGGAGCAGCGGCTGACTAAATTTATCCAGCCTCGGAGATGAGAGGAAGGAGGGCAGCTTATGGCCGCCCTGCTTCCTCCAACAGGTACCCAACGGAGGCAAAAAAAAAACTACAAAGCTAGTCCCATCTGTTTTATATAATTTGTCCATTAAAAGACTCATTAGTGAATTAATTAGAGCAACCCCTTACTGTGAAAGCAGTCCTTTGAGACAACTGCCTACTTAGGGACATGAAATATAGAAGGTAAGAATAGCACCAGCTTTGAAGAATGTCTGTTTTTATCTTAAGTATAATATTTCCCAATTATACCGTTTTAGTCAAGATCCTCCTCCATGTTGCTCTGTGCAGCCTCATGTCTTTATCAAGTCATGGAAAATACTGGCCTATGAGTGACCTCAGGGAAGATTAAGCAGGAATTGACAGATACCTTCGAAATCCCAGCAGCAAAAAAGGCAATTAGTAGTGGGTTTGTATTAAAAAGAGTAAACAAAGCAACACAAGATACATCTGTTCTATGTGGCTAACAAAAATAACCATAGACGCTAATGCAGATCAAGACCTACTTTTTTATTTTAATTAAATTATAAAGTGAACGTTAGTAAAGTATACAAAGAATGTGCCTGGTCTCAGTCTGGATTTTCAGGGGCAGTATCAATGAATGCATTATAAAATACCTCCATGTACAATTAAATGGACATACAACCACAGTCACAGTGTCCTCCACAGGAATATAATAGTTTTTCTACAGAAAGCAAATTCATATCAAAATAATGGAACAAACTGACTTTTTGCCTAAAAAAATACAGAGGTAAAAGAACTCTTTTCTTTGAGATTATTGGTGTTTTAGCTAGTCTGCAGAGTCTCAACAGTCAGTAAGCTGCTTTGGAGCTAGCAGTAGCATTAGCCACAACACAGAAAACACTGTGTGTTTCTCATTTCTCATTGAACCACTTCGGAGTGATCCACATCATCAGTGCCTTGCCAAGCGCTGCTCCAAATGGTTAAATCCCCCACAGAGCTCGTGGATCACCTGTGGATTCTCCGCGGCCTCACCTACACTATCGCTACAAATTGCCCACAATGCACTGCAACCACTCCCATTTTTTGCAAACTTTATTTAACAATTAAGACAAACTTAAATACGGTATTAAAATCCCTACAATAAAAATAATAAAATATATTACCACTGTGTCCCACACTGCAGGAAATAACAGGATAAAGAGACACACATTAAAAATCACATTTTAGGCTCTGTATCAAGGAAAGTCAATATTAAAATAGTCTAATAGTTTTTGCTGTTTCTGATTATTTAATTTTAACTTATTTTGCTATATTTACATAATTATATTGATGTACATTTGGTTATAGGAACAAATTAGACCTGCTGATAGCTGATGATTTTGTTTAATATGGCATCTTTTCAAAGTATTCTTGTAAGATCTATTTTTTAATCTCACCAAAATGAAGAGACATGGGAAAACTCTGCAAAAACATGTTCACATTCTGCTGTCTGACCACTTTCCACTCCTAAAAAAGTTGTTTTCATTTTAGACCCATGTTTTTAACATACTGTATTATTAGTATAGTACAGTATTAGTATTAGTATATAGCCAGGCTAGCCAGACAAACTCTTTTCCTATTCTATACAAAGAAGTTAGTCTGGTACCTCTTCGGTAACATTTCATTTCTGTGGTGGGACAATGACAGGCAAAGTAACCAATCAGAGAAACAAAGGGTGGGACATAATTCTTGCACATTCTTGCCTTTTTTTTTTTATATATATACATAAAACACCAGAATACAGCGTATTATGAGCAGCTCTGTACTTATTTGTGAATGGGGACAACAGCAGAAACCAGCTGTACAAAGTAATTTTTTTAAATGTGTCCTTTACATCGCATGTCAACTGGACTTAACTGTTGTTAAAATGGCAACAAGACGAAGAAAAAATTACAGAGGACTGCACAATAACACGGACTTCAGCAGAACCAACAGGTGACGAAGGAAAGCACTAAACACCAAAAATCAAGCCAGAGAAGTTATTAAATTAGCTCGGTAGCTAGCGCTACCTTAGTTAGCTCTTCAGCTTTCATAAGACACGCTGCAGATAAACAGCTGTGATTGGCTATTTCCAAATTGAATCAGAGAAATGCGCCGCCCTGAGAGGGGAACCAGACTGTCCTGCTTGTAAAAAGCAAGTAGGAGAGTCTGGCTCGCCAGGCTAATTAGTATACCAGTTTATACAGAATATTGTTTATTTTTTCCATATGAATTTAAACTGTATTAACAGTGAATTAAGGAAAAATGGTTGGGGAGGAACTAAAAGCTCAAGGAAGTATTTCTTCCGTGGGACTGTTGAAATACACAGAGGAGATTTTAAAAGGTTTAAGTTGAGCATAACAAAAGATGGATAATTATAGTCATTATAATCAAAATATAATTCACTCAGCACTGTTTAAACTTGAGCCATTTCGCCAAAGTTTCCTTAGAGCTCTAGACATAAAGTGAACCAAGTATTCAAAACCCCAAACCTACCTCGCTAACATTAATTCAGCTTTGCAGTAATATTAAACAGTACTTACTAGACAGTACAACTTACACTTTATTTAATGTCACTCTTTTGTAAGTTTTGCCCCAGTAGAACCTCAGGAACTACGTCTTTGAATTTTTTACTATATATTTTATTTAATCAGGGTTTGTATAACTATTTACAGATCAAGCACTTTCAAGTTTTACTTTTTGTTTCCCCCCAGCACCTCACAAGTGGATGAAACTATACATTTACAACTGAACGTTCTACATGTGCCTCTGGGACAAATGTTCAATATCTACTCCAAAAAATGTTGGTGCGATAAAGCTGAATTATTAGAAGCCCTGGCACTCCGAAGCCTATGGTTACAATTTCAAGCACATTCAAGCACTAATTTTCAAGCACTTTTCACACCTAGAAAACACAATATAATTCAAGCATTTTTAAGGATTTCAAGCACCCCTATGGACCCTGTAAAATTATTTGTATATTTTTGGATTGTTTGTTTGCTAAGACAACATAAAAACTTAAATCTGAATACTGGAAATAGCAAAATACCCCACTACTATATTGCAGAATAAAAAAAATAAAATAAAAAAAAATAAAAAAACATGATACACCATTAAACCTGTATAATGTTTGGTAATATTGTATAGACTTGCAATGGAGATCAGAACGTTACAGAGATTAGTCATGGAGAAGCTCTAAGTATCTGGGGAATCTTCTCAATGCGAGCACTTGCTGCTGCATAATATATGACTGATGATTGAGACAAGCAAAAGCAAAGGAGCACCCTTAACATAAACAGTCACTTGAGCTGGGATGATAAGACCCTCAGAAATGGCTTTAGCAAAAGTGGTAGCTTTACTGTAATAGCCATGTGGACAGAAACACAACTACTATTGGCTTTTAGTGAGAATCAGACACTGCAATCACCCAGGATTTGTCGATTAACTGTCGTCAAAAAACAGGAAATTACAGCACTCCGAGACCGCAGAGGTTCACAAGCCTCTTCCTCACTGCACCACACTGCAGACAACCATAAACACACAGTCAAAAGTAATGCAGAGAGAGATACTGCAAGGAACCAGGTGAATAAAACAGGACTCATTCAATTCAATGCCTTTCAGTAAGAAGTTATGTGAATCATGGCTTGTAGTAAAAGAAAAAAAAAAAGGTTTGTACAGCAAGGCCAGGTCAGACCCAGAAAGACTTGAAAGCACTGAATAGTTTATAGTTGGTTTAGCACATTTTTCTTTGCTGTTGGCCACAGTACAACCATTGTTGGCTGCCTTTTTGCCCATAGCAACCTTAAAACTTACTTAGGCATATAACTTTAAGCATTTAGAGGAACACTCAATGACAATTTGTATCAACTATCTGTTTTGAGTTTTGACCAAAAAACAATAAGGGATATCAACGGTAACATACTGGAATCTAGATACAGTATTCCAACTGGATATTCATACCTGCTTCACCTGGTAATGCACGTTTTTGAAATGTGAACTCAAAACTACTATGACAAAATCAAACTCTTAACGTAATGCCAGACTTCCCTTTCTGTATTTTGACTTCTCTTGGTTACTTACTAACATGAAGAAACATGCCCATGCATTGATCATAACCTTTAAGATAACCTTTTTACTGTTTATGTTGTGCAGTGCGTGTTCAGGCCTGAAAAAAGCTGAGTGATGCCTTTTCTCTGAAGAGTGTGATCTTCCCACTCAGACCTCCGCCATGTGTTACTCAACTCACTCTGCCTAAAACACAATTCACTGACGCTATAGCTTCTTTACTGAGAAGTCATTAAAAGGAACACTAGGGGTGTTGAAAGAAATCAATTCAGTAAATAATAATTATTTTTATTCTTGGACATTCTGAATCAATTCAAAATGCTCAAAAAGTGTTTAACATTAATTTAGCCTTCCCTCGTGGCTCTAAGCCTGCCAAAATACAGAATTGTATTTTGGATGGAGATCAGATTTGGTACAAGAACTAAAGAAATAAATGTTTGGAATAAAGAATTTCTTTTGTTTCATAGTCTTTTTATCGTTTCAAAACATAATCTAAAATCCCCTTTCTTAGCAAAATTTGCAACACCACCATCCACCTAAATTAAATCAAATAATGATTCTGAATCTAATCTTGACCCCAAGAATCAGAATCAAATCGCTAGACACTGACAGATTCCCATCCATACTGAACACACAGCAATTTTTATAGAAAACGTTTTTGCACTTTTAACCATGTTATAATGTTGTTTGCACCTCAAAAACATATCTGTAGTATTTTGTTTTATTATGCCCGTTTAAATAATTCTGTTTGCTGAGTCTGTCCCCTGTTCAGGACCTCATTGCTCTACATAGACACCGTCACTACAAAGCAGACCGCTCATTTATCTATAGGTTGGTGTCATGTTGCTAATACCTTTGCCCCACTGTTGCCAGCAGGGAGCAACAGACACCCAATCCCAGTGTTCTATGCAAAGTCAAAGTAGCAGCTCCCCAAAAGAAGACGTTTGCCTATACATTATTTCAAGTTATAAAATGTGAAATGCTAATGCAAAGATGTCCAAAATTATTTCAAAAACCCTGAAAATAGCAGATTATGGCCCCATTAATATGCATCTTGTGTGGAACTGATGGCATGTTATTGCAAAACAAAATGTAAAGAGTAATTGCTGTTGATGGTTTTACCCACTTCACCAATTACTGATTTCAGCTGTGTTTGTGTGACCTTTGAATGTTGCTTAAATAATCAAACTCTTTAAACCTAATGTGGATATTGACTGCATTTGCAAACCCAAAGCTACATATTGATCCCTCAGTAATGTGCATCCTGAACCAACTGCTGTGTTTTTGTGATGCTAAATAGAGACCACTCGAAGCATTTATCAATATTCGCTGGGCCTGTACTTACAAAAAGAGTGAGTGAGACAAAACCCACAACATGTCTCCACAAGAAGACACCTAAAAATAATCCACCTTAGTGTGTACAAGGCCTGGGGGCCTTGTACACTTTGTATCACACTGACAGCACTCAAACCTGACTGGAAAGTTGGATGAACAAGTGTTAAAAGCAATGTAAATAGTTGACATACTTTTACCAGAAAAGCTAAACTAAATGGCTAACTAATAGGGGTGTAACAATATGTTTTTGCCACGATACAATATGTATCGATTAGAATTGTTTTGATACGATTCAAGAACAATACTGGCTAATTCGATACGATTCAACACCTTCGTATTGATAATCACTACAGCAACTTTTTGCTAAAAATCATGAAAGTTTACTGTCAAATGTAGCACCTCGGCCAGGGTTGATTATGTCCTGCAGACAGAGAGTGAAGAAAAGTTGAATATAACATTTTATTTAATTAAAAGCACAAAATTTATCTCCAAAAAGCCATATCTGTTTTTATTTTAACATACAAATTTCTAATTTTGATATTTCCGATATTATCAATCGATACTTCATGTGTATCAATATTCACTTCCTAGAAAATGATACGATTCGATACAAGGTCATGTGTATCAATGTAGTTGTATCATAGGAAAAAAAATGTATACATCGATACAGTTACTGTATGGTTACACCCCTATTGCTTTGGTAACACAAGAGTCAGACAGCCATTCAATCTCACATTTATTTACTTGCCTGGAAATTCCAGACTCACCGCTGTACCAGCGGATGAGTCTGGTCACCATAGAATCAATTCGATTACTAGCGCGGAGCAAACAGGCAGCGGAGTTAGCCAATCAGAAAATGGCGGACGTGATGTTAACAAAGCGACAAGAAAGTAAGCAAAGCGAAAACATTTTTTTATTTTTTAAATAAAGGCTTCTAGTGCTGCAAGCTGCTGTGGTTTTTATGACTCGATATGTTTTTGGTCATTTAAAATGGAATTTACCGCTGAATGAAACAAACTCGGCTCCTCAGTGCGCCACCTTGATTGTTGTTGTTGCGGACGCTGCTCGCGAAGAACACATGACTTAAATAAGTGAATCAAAATGCACGGTACGGTTGGGATTTGACTAAAACAACGGCGGACGGCGTGGTGACCAGACTGATATTTCTCTGTAGAATAATACAGAGACATATCAGTCTGGATTTTCCAGGCAATCTATTTACTAAGGACAATTTAGATTCACCAATTTACCTATGCATGTCTTTACATAAACAACAACTAGCTGCAATAACCAAAGCTCGGTGGAATTTTGGACCAATTGGCTTACAGTATATTGTGTGGTTTACTCTAAATGAGCTGACCCTCTTGAACTGCCCCACTTCCATAAATATCTACAAGAAAATGTGCCCTACAAAGCCTGTTGTAGACAGCAACAGTGCAGTACAGCTGGAGGAGGCTGGATTAGGTGTTTCCAATGCCACCAGAACTGCCAGGCTATAATTACTATCACTATCAGTACAGTACGTTCTAGATGGGATTCTTTAAGCAGTGAACAACAAGAAACACTACTACAACATGGGAGTTACACAAGTAGTGATTTTGAAAATAAAAATTCAAATATTTAGTGTTAAACGGCAATTTGTCTTTGAATAATGAGCATTTGTATTAGCCAACCAAACAACCTACCAATTTTGTAGCTTTGATGCACTTTTTAAAGAGATTTTTTTTGGCATTTAGGCTTTGATAGATATGGGACAGTAGAATAGTGACAGGAAATCATTGGCGGGAGAGCCCAGAGACATTTGGTAAATTGCTGAAGTCAGACTCGAACCCACAACACCAAGTTATGCTGTATTCACTCTGTAGCACTGCAAGCTCTACCAACCATACCATGGCACTGGATACAACGTTTTTGTTTTTTTTAATTTTTTACAAAAAAAGATAGCATTACGGTTACCAAAGTACATTGTCTAAGTTTGATAAAGTAGCTACCAACACAAACATTTCACCTTAAAGTGACTTCCAAGACACTTCACCCACTTTGCCTTCAATGTCTGTGTACACTGGTGTATGAATGTGTGAATGGCAGGGTTTCTGCAGGCTTCAAATAAGTTCAAGTTAAGACTTTTTTAGGCCATTGTTCAAGCAAAAAAAAAAAAAAAAATTGTAAGCATGCTGTGTAAAAAAATAGGAGACCATTTGTGACAGTGAGTGCCACAAAGCATTTTGGTCTTGGCAAGAAAAGGTCTAAGCTCTCGTACTGGTGATGGGAATATGCCTTTGAGCTGTTAAGTGGACATTTTAGGTAGTTGCATCAAATGTACGTGACATATATGAGACCTGTTTAAAGATCTAACAGTCCAATCTCTGCAAATTTAAGACATTTTAAGGCCTTAAACTCAGACTTTACAATTTATGACCTTTTCAGACTTTTTAAGACCCTGTGGAAAGCCTGGAATGGGTGAGTGGTTCCTGCATGTAAAGCGCTTTGAATGCCCATGGAGGTAGAAAAAAAGCTATATAAATGTGACCATTTACCACAATTTCACTTTTCACTTTTACTTGAAAAACAATGTTATTCATACAGAGAAATTATATGATAAGTAAAAGTTAATGGGAAACTACTGACAGGATACCACAAATTAGCAATAATGGACAATAATGGTCTCAAAAGGACAGGAAGTGGACACTAATGGACTAATACTCAATTGCACAGCGGATACAAGCTTTTAGCCAAATATAGTTTTAAATGTAAGTCAATAGTTTCAGAGGAAATGTTCTGGAGACCGGTCCTCAAAGCGTCACCACAGCTTCAGAGTGCAACCAAATCAGCAGCACAGTGTCTAAACATTTTTATTGGTCGTTCCAGTGTCTGACATGGAGCAGGACTTTCTCTGTTTACGTGAGGAGATTTACTTTTAAACCTCACTTTGACCCGGTATTTTTCTGCTATGAAATTCTCAAAAAAAGAAAAATGTGTGGCTTTATCAATATCAAGAATTAAGTCTTGTTCTTGTCCGTTTCAGATGTGCCAGGACAGAACAAAGCAAAGAACATCTATAGAGGCTAACTGTAAAGCTTCCAGTCTATACCTTTACACACTCTGTCTCCATCAAGTGGGTCTGTAGTCCCTTCGCTTCTATTTCCACTGAATAGAAACCTATGACAGCAATGAGATCAGGTAGAAGAAAAGCTACATAAATTGAAATACAGTATGCTATGGAAAGGAGAAGAACGAAGGTTAGCAGCAATAAGAAAGAGACCCAAGTGGAGCACTGAGGTTACAGGGTGAAGAGGTAAAGCAGGTGCAGGATTTTAAAAATGGATTGAAGTCACCAAGGTATAGCTCAGTTGGTAGAGCAGTGGCAACTACAGACTGCCTTGGCATCGTGGGTTTGAGTCTGGACGCCGACACTTTGCCGAATGTCCCCATAACACTTCTCAACTGCACTATCCAATAAAGCCAATCAAGGCCTAAAAAATATCTTTAAAAAAAAAATGATTAAGTGAAGTTATATTGCGCCGTTTTAGACATTCATTCACTCCACACTAGGGCTGCAACTAACAATTATGATAATCAATTAATCAGTTGATTTTTACAATTAATCAGTTTTTTATCAGATAGTGAAGCATGAGGAAATGTGTTATGGCCTGGTGATGTAAGAATGACAAGTGGTTAAAAACTGTAGGTTTTATTGTTCCCATTAAAAATGTATAATACTACTACAAT
Source organism: Bostrychus sinensis (assembly GCA_020698575.1). Lineage (NCBI taxonomy): Eukaryota > Metazoa > Chordata > Actinopteri > Gobiiformes > Eleotridae > Bostrychus > Bostrychus sinensis. The sequence goes on along the minus strand of CM036254.1, from coordinate 27,039,795 downwards.
AAAAAAAATCTAATTATAAGGCAAAGGTTCAAGTATGCCATTTGAAGACTTTTAGATACAGCATATATATTCACAATGATGTTTTTTTTTTATTCAAAAACAAAAAATTACTTGGTGTTTAACTGTTTCTGTGGGTTTACTGCTCTGTTTTAGTAATAAACCCTCCTCTCTCTACAAGGCATGTCCCAGTCTATCAATAACACAGTTCGCAATCAATCAATTACTAAATTAGTTGATGATTATTTCAATAATCAATTAATTCAATTAGTTGTTGTAGCCCCACTCCACAGTTAAGTTACCTCTGTAGCCACAGCTGACCTACACTAACACATTCATACACCAGTTCCACAGACACTGGAGCCAAGGTGGGTGAAATGTCTTGCCCAAAGACACAACGGTGGTATGCAATGGGGAGCGTGGGATTCAATCGCCAATCTTCCAGTTCGTGGATGACTAGCTGTACCTCCTGCGCTAAGTATTTAAGTCCGAAGAGGTGAAGAAACATGTGCAGCAGGTTGGAACGGGTGAAGAAAAGTGTTAAAAGAATCAGCAATAAAGGAAAGTTAGTGAGACCAGCTATGTATGGTTTGTATGGTCTGTGAGGCTCAGAGGAAAAGACAGGAGGCTGAGCTGGAGGTAGAAGGGTTTTAGATGTAGAGGTTCTCCTCAGAAGTGACTGAAAGGGAACAGATGGAAGGGAAAAAAAGAAGAACAAGGTGTTGCTTTTTTTCTCCGATTAGTCGCATGTTTTAAATTTTACTTTCTGCACAGACTTGAACTGATCTATCCTGTCTTGAGAATGGCTGGTCGTTAAAAGTGAACTAAAGTGACTCAAGCATATCCCAGCACTAACAAGGTGCAGACAGCTTCCTGAGAAACCCAACAATGGCATCAGAGATTGAAAGATGTAATAAAACTCTCCGCAGGCCTGGTCACTGTCACTGAAGAGGAAGACTAAAATCCTCTTTACCAGCATTGCAGTCCATATTTTCAAGCCACACATTTGTAAATCAATGGCGGAGCAACAGGGGGGATTTCTTATCGTTTCAGAAAGTGCGTTTTAACTGAGATTTAAAAGCCATGAAGGTTAATCCCAGTGTTTACTCTGGTGCCACTGGCGGAGTTGAACAGAAGCAGTGCAGACGGTAGCCACATTATCAGCTTCATAACAAAGCCTGGAGCTGGGCTGGTTTTATGGAGACAGGAATAAACCAATGCCTTTCTAAAAATAATTCTAAGGTCATCATAAGTGTATATATAGAAAAAAACAGTCTTACTAAAGTCCAACTGTAGCAACCGATCATGTGATAAAGCCAATAATGTGATAACTTGCCATTAATAATGTGTAATAATAAAGTTTTTGAGCCAATTACATAATAACATTTTGCTATTAATAAGTTATTACATTATTGGCCTACCTTTAAAAAAATCCTTAAGCCTATAATGTAATAATACAACAACAGAACTGCATTTCTTTGAAATAAGATGTTTTCTTTTTTTTTCTTTTTTTATGGCAGGTTTAAGCAGTTTGCTCATCAGAAATAGGTTTAGTGGATGACATAGTTAATTATGATTGTAAGAGCAAGTTTTTTTGAATATTTACTTATTATTAATTTGTTTAGAAGACTCTAAGTCATCCAAGACATTTTGTGTTTTGTCAGTGTCTCTGTTGGATGTTGCATAGTCAGTGTTATTGGCTCAAAAACGTTTACATTATTGGCAAGTTATTATGTTATTAGTTTTATTACATTTAAAATTGCCAAAATGATTATGTTATTTGCAGTTATTAGATTATTGGCTATTATTACATTATTGGTTGTTACACCAACTGTGGCTCTGCAATAGGACATCCCCTCTGTATTTGTCAGTAACTGGGCACACAAGCACAAATGAGTATGGGCAACTGGCCTCAAAACACAGATATAAGGGTACATTTTAGTATACAGTAATGAGCTTCTTCCAAGTAAAAATCGTTTATCTCATCTGTTGTTAATGGCCCTTACTCCAACGTTTTTAAGTCAGCATTTTCAAAAGTATTTATTTATGGGTTATTAAGAGGCTTGGCAATATGGAAACACAGCCAAATATAGCAGTTCTGAAAGAATAACATGAGTCTGCACCAAGCTGTTAGTCTCAGAAAGGAATAGCCACAGTTTTCCCTGTTTCAGGGACAAATCCTGATTTAAAAAAAAAAAAAAAAAGATGTTTGTTACTGAAGTAGCTTGAATTACATCCAGAAGAAAAACTTGCCAAGACATGACCTCATGTATAGTTTTCACATTGATTTTGGCTTATGTTTAGTTTTTTTTTTTTCAATGCAGACACATTATTTTTGCTAAACATAGCCTCCTGTAGCTTTGCAAACAGTAAAGTTAGCTAGATGCCCTCCAGTGAACTCCAGTGAAAACAGAGATGGGATCAACTTGATAACTTAATAACAGGGGACGGCGATAAGACAAAAAAATTATATATCACAGTATTTTTCAAAATGTTGATGGTATGGGTGTATATAGTGCTCAAAGATAAGATGTTTTTTTTTTTGTCCTAGCATAAACAATTAATCCAAATGCAAAATAGAATTTAGTAAAATATTCAAACAAATGGATATCATTAGTTGTACTGGAACAAAACAAACAAAAAAATCCCAGGAGCTGCTTTTGCTTTTGGTTCTGCGGCAAAGATTTTTCCTTTAATTCTCTTTAATCACCGCATATGGAAAAATCATACCATACAAGGAAAAAAAAGTGTATGTATGGGTATAAAGCCTTAGCAAAACTCAATGAGTGCTGTACTTGTGTTCTTTTAATCAACAGTGACCTGGTTCATGATAAGGGTAAAGGATACAGTACTGACAACTTGAACTACATACTGGGTCACATGACAACTGAAACACACTTATCTGAACGTTACCACCCCTAAATCTCTACTTGTATGAACCACAGCTCTTACAATAATAACAATAATAATAATAATGCATCAGGCTTATATAGCACTTTTCTGGATGCTCAAAGTCACTTTACAATTAGCTACATTATTCATTCACTCCTCAGTCAGACCCAGGGGCAGACTGACGGACACATGGCTGCCATTCTGTGTCTCTGGCCTCTCCAACCACCACCAAACACACAATCACACAATCGCATTCATACAGGTCAATAAAGTCAATAGATATGAGACTTTGCACTTCACAGAGGCTTATTCCAGATGTCGTCACTTTATTAATAACGGCCTGAAGATGGCCAGAGGGAGAGAATAGATGTGGTTACAAAAGAAAAAATTCCTTCTACAAAAGAGAGTCCCGTTAGACCCAGATGCATAATTTAATCATGAAAGATACAGAAACTGAATTAGGGCTGCAGAAAAAGCCTGTTCTACTTGTGCAGCTTTGAAAAGTCGCTTTGATTCATTTCATCTGGAGTGGCATCTGTATTCGTTTGATAGGGATTCTTTTATGTCGGAAAATCTAAAAATGATTGACATTGATTAGGTTGTCTGGAGGTCGACAATTGATTATAGATTCCTAGAGGGAATCTATAAAACCATTGCATACAGAGCAGGAATTCGCCTTGTCATGAAGTGTGTTGTCCAAGGGAGAGCTTATACTGTCATATAAAAAGGGACTCCCAGTGTAAATATTTTTATTCACAGATCACTGGCAGTTCATTCACATATGATTACACCTAACAGTAAAATCAAACATGATTCAGCTTAATTTGTGTGTTTAGTGTGCACCCAATACACATATCTTGTTCCTGGAAAGGTAACTGAGACATTTTGAGTCACTCATGGATTAAAAGTTTCGCTATTACAATCCACTAGAACAGGTTTGATTTCTCAATTTGCACTCAAACCTAGGAGCCTAAAGAGATATAAGATGTAAAGTTTATTGTGTAGATCTTTCTACCATGTTCCAATGTTGTTCCCTCATCAAAAGCATGCCTGAAGTTGTATTTTCTTTCAATCAAGCCTGTTTGAGCAATCCTGTATTCTGTGGCGCTGAGTTTCTGAGGCCTCAGAACACTCTTCTACTTCAGGAAGCACAGCACAATCAACAACCCGTCTCCAGTCCGCTCTCATTCATTTATTCGAAAAACTGTGTGCTCTTTTTCCACTGATTCCTCACAGCTGTTTTGTATTTTGGAAAACAATGGCATCATACAAAAAGTTTGAGGAAGTAAAAAGCTTTTTCTCTGCTGCCCTCTGTTGGACTCTTCACCTGTTTCTTTATGGAAGCAGTAGAGTACTTACTGGAAACATTCTCTTTTAGTCAGATAATGTTTTTAAAGATTGTAAAATGTGCAATGCTGTTCTAGAGGTGTCCAAAATTGGTTTACAAATATGAATAAAAGCATCTTTAAGGTTTTAGGCCGCTGCTCATTGGTCAATTGACCCATTCAGCTGCAATAGGACAACCACAGAAATCTAAACTTAATGGGGCCTTGAATTTCGTATGAATTGGGGCTTCCTAAATTGCCATTTGCTGTCCAATGGAGGAACTTGAAATAAAAAAAACTAACCTGTTTGTGGCTTTGGGACTTTGCAGCCCTTTAATCTGAGAAACAAAAACTTTACCACAGACCATGCCCAGGAGGAGAACACTTTCAAGAATGCAGAGTAATCTTTGGATTATCAGAAAAAAATGCATAATCACCTTGTAATCTGCTTGTTTGTGAGACAATAACATAATGCCTATTGTACAGTGCAAATCCATATGCAGTGGTCCTGGGATAGTAAGGTATGTGTTTAGTCTGGGGTCTAACAAAGCCACTCAGGTCAGATGTTAGAATTTTTTTTTTTTTTTCACAAAATCACAACATAACGTTGTTAAGTTTGAACACAATATCTGCAATGGAGAAGTAAATAGCGTTTTCAAATTCATCTTGAATCTTCCGACCCAAAACCATGGAGGCTTTGTTAAAATGTAGTGAAACCTTTGACATTGTTGTCCACACTGAATTGAGCACCTGAAAGAGACTTACGGTCTTTATGGTTTGGAATATCTTCAACACAATGTGCTACCTGCAAGGTGCAGAGGCCTGCCATGTGTGATACAACATCTATTGCAAGGATTTCTTAAGTGATACTAAAGTATACAGTATACCATAAATATCTTCATGATACTTTATTTGTTCAGCCAGAAATAATGTCACCCAACAAAATATCTTTGATCACACCTAGTAGCAGCGACAGTTGCCTGTAGGGCTGGGTACCGTTAAACAATAACTTTGTGGTATCGAAAGAAAAATTACAATATTACAGGTATTATTCAATACCAAGTTTCAATACCTAGAGGGACCCTAATGTTCCTTTTCATGTATGAATAAACTAAATAACACAGAATAAATGATACAAACTACTGGTTTTAACTTACCACTAAGAATTTTGCTCCAAAAATGTGTCTTTTATTCAATATTATTGTTTTTTATTAGGGTAAAAGATGAATTAGCACACCACAGGTATTAGAAAAAGTATCGCTCCGGTACCGGTATCGAAAACCAGATATCGCTTAAGAACTGCTATTAAAAAATCTGAATGGTACCCAGCCCTACTGCTATGACCCAGCTCAGCTAGGCAGAAGGGAAGTAACACAACCCAAGATGTAAAATGGTTAACTAAACTTATACATTAATTTAAAAGGAATGTAAAGGGTAGAGTTAAAATGATTACTACAAAAATGGTGAAACAAAAGGTTCTTCACAGTTCTAAACAAAAATATATTCTGTACAGAGAAACAAAATTATAACCTAAATTAAAAAATCAAAAACACAAATGTGAAAGTTAAACGAGTGACAAAAGTCGCAATACACACAAGTGTCTCAGTTAAACAAAACCTAGTCACATGAAAAACGAGTGACAACTAGAGACATGGAGGCAAGTGGCATGCTGGTCACACAAAATCCCAGCGGCCAGGACTGGCAGGAGACAAGTCCTTTTAAAAATGTGGTAGTAGCAGGTGGAGCCGAGGGATTGGTCAGAGATAAGGGATGCCACACTAATCAGAGGAGGAACAGCACAAACACACAGAAGCCAATCAGGATCAGAGCCAGAAAGCTGTCCACCAATTGCAGAGCAGGACTGACACACCAGGGTTTACATAGAAGAAAACACAGGTCTTCAACACACAAATGGCACAGAGGAGAGTAGCTGGAGGCCAGAGCCTAACAGTCACCTGTACAGTATTTGGCATCTGTTGGTTTCTAAATGTGCTGTAAATAAATTTTGAGCCTCACCACTGACATTATTTATACTGTCAACACCTATATGGCTGGAAGAAAAATTTAGAAGTAACAATACTTTTGCCTAAAATCAATACTTTTGATTAATTTGTGACATCATGCATAATAATCCCAATACAATAAGAATTGTAGCGGCATATCGTCTCATGACAGAGGTGTATCATCTGAACACCACATTTGACAAGTTGTAAATTTATGCTATGTTCAATGGAAACACAACTAATGCCTTCCAAGCATATTTCTAATTCTGTACATATCAGAATAATGTGAATACAAACAGGATATGGCTGGAGTCAGAAGAGTAGCACTAAGTCTATGGCCCCAAATGGATTTCCCTTGTACTTCCTATTCAAAAAAAGGCTCTGCCGCTGCTGTTAATCATGAGTGCATCAAGGGTCTAAAGCTATTTCTATCCATGTCTCCTTGTTGGTCTTTTCCCTGTGTGTCCTTATCACACAGCACTGTCCTGCACACTGCATCCTGTTTGCACTGTGGCAGGACAAACAGTGGGTCGGTGTGACGCCCATTTCACAGACCTGTAGGCTTTCAGGCCCGGGACAGAGAGGGATCTAATTGGCTCTATCCTGCTGTGGGTTGGAGGCCAAATAGGGAGAGTGGGGAAATTAACACTGGGTTAAAACTAGATTACAGGGATCTTTTTCAAGTTTTCTCTGAGGCATTAGGACTGTCAAAATGCTTGATATTACGGCGCTGGGAAGACATACAAAGAGTCTGAAATTTCAACTGTATTTTTCTTTTTTTTTTTTTTCTATGACACTAGGGAGGGGGCTGTTTCCATTTGAGCCAGGACCTACTTCAAATGTCTCAGAAAATCCCATTTCTGTCACAGGGATCAGAAGTCGTGCTCAAAGCCAAGACCAAGTCCAAATCAGGGCAAACTAAAGTCTATAATATGTCCAAATCAGGACCATCTCTGCTGTGACCTTCAAACTGAGCCAAAAAACTGGACTTCCAAAATAAACAGTAGAGCGGGAGTCACTGGATTTCCACAACACAACAGTGCCCAGGACTGAATCAGAGCCAAAAAGGGGACTAAAGGGAGTCCCAAACCACCACAAGCCGGACCCTTAGACGGGAATCTAGTGAGGACCAGGAGTCACCAGACAAAGAAACCACTTTGACAACTCAAGACACAATTATCAATGGCTGTTTAACAAAAACCTCTATTTTAAATATTTATCAAACTGACAAACTATAACAGCCTCAGAGAGTCAAAACTCCCATTTCCATTAAATTAATGGAAACAACCATTTGCCAAAGGGCAAATCTAAGGTCACTGCAGATTCATTAGACACGCAAAGAATAGGCATTTACTGTGGTGGGTAAAAACTTATGTGAGAGACCAAAAAAAATACTTTTGCCAAGAAAACAGTCTGTCCTTAAAATGGCCTGTGTGTGAACTAAAGATATTTACAAGTGAACCTGAATTTTAAAGTCCTAACTGGTTTTCAGCTAGTTTTCCTAAAACATGTGACAGTGTGTGACAGTGAGCATCCAACCTGGAATGACTTTTTTTGGCCTTGTCAAAGATTCTATTTTTTCTTCCAAAGCATCTCTGAAGTTAATTACAAAATGGTGTTTATCTGTGTATCTCTTGTAGCTCAGACCATTTAAACATGACCTGAATAGTTGACAACAGCTCTCATCACACACAAATGACTTTAAGAAAGGCAAATATTTTGATGTATTTCAGTAGATTTACTAAATTATTGTTCTTAGTTATTAATTTGGTGGTTTTCAAAAAACGTAAATGAGTTTGGGCTTTGGTTTGTATAGAAATCAGGTTATGGCCTATATTTCAAATGAAAGTGTGCCAGGCTAAGTGTGTCATGGTTACGGCCACTTGGGGAGCAGAACGAATCCAGGTTAAGAAAGAAGTGTCCGAGTTAAAAGGACAGAAATAGGGCTGAGGAGATGAGGGTTGGACTAGTTGGACTATAGGTTGGACAGTCTGTGAATAAAGTGACACCAAAATGAAATAGGCCAAATAGAAAACGGAACATGGACTCAATATTTAAGTTGCAATCAAACCTAGAATATGACATAAAAATCATTCACTTGGGACTAGCACAAAGTTTATGACCCCCTGCAGTGACCACTATGGCAGGATTCTGTGCCAATGTTTCTCTGATAGGAGCTAATGCAGGGATACTTTGGTAGGTGGTTACACTATTGCCAACAACATCTAAACAAAAATAAAATAATATGCATCTGTTTCCCACACTATTTTACACAGTACCCATTTTGTCTTTAAAATGTGTTTGGCACATATCCCTAAACATGACAAGAGTCCCGTCCAAAAAATATCCTGACCCTTCAACATGAATAGCTTCATCAGTGTGAGTGGGAGCCAGACGTGGGCAGCCATCACAACACAGACTGTTTGTTTTCCACCTGAATAAAGACAAACACTTTGGGCCCAGAGGAAACCATTGTCCTATGAAATGATTCATTGTTTTATTTCAGAATGCTCTAAAGCTGAGGGGTCAGGTAGTAATTTTGGTGTGCATCCAGATCACTGTTGAAATCCAGGAGTGTTTTAAGGGATTTTGTACCATTTTGAGATACAGGCAAAAAAAATACAGACTTCACTAGTTAGAAGATTCTTTACCATTGTGAGATAAAAGGGTTTTGTGACTCAATGGAAAGAACATTTACCCATGAACTAAATGATCTTCGAGTTTGAGTTATTTTAATTGTGTGTATTTTTGGACATGAATATACTTTTTACTTTTTAAAGCCTGTCTAAGACTTTTACACAGTACTGTATTTTCTTTGCTGAATTGGAAACATCTCACAGGATAAGGAGTCATCCCCAAAGGCACATCAACAGGAATTCACAGACAAAGTGTGGTTTAATCTCGTGGCTGCAGATGTAAAAATTCACTCAAAAAAACAACACTTGAAACTAAAAACAAGCTTTTGTTTATCACTAAAGTGAAGGCAAACTCAAATATAACGTGCCCCTTGGCTAGTACAGAACTCACTTCAGCTGGCTTACACAAATATTCATTTTATATCATGTTGAATTTAAATGGGAACTCCAAGCTATTAAGACATTACACAAAAATGGATATGGTCATGTATAAATATGATGATATGAAGTAAATTTGACTACATTTACAACATTTATGGCACATGTATTTTAAAATTCATTTCATCATGTGAGGTAATATAGACCCACAACCTTATCTAGTAAACTGGAAGATCTAGGTCTTTGAAGGAGGACCATTCCTTCTATCAAAGTGCCTTTAAGGATACATATTTTGGGAAATTTAAGACTATAATGTAAAGCTAAGTTAGTGTTTATGTGATATACTTATTACACTTATTACACCACTAACAAGACCAGACAAACAGAAAAGGCTTGTGAACAACCAAAACCAATCTATGAAACTATTGTAAAACTCTGTAACATTACTACTACTACTACTATCTGCAGCATCCACAGTTTTCATTTTCATGTGGAGCCATTAAAACAACATTCAGAAATAGCACTCATGCTTCCTGCAGTTCAGGTCAGCCTGTTCTCCATGTGATTCACAAAATATAGATCAAAGGAAATGTGACTGTTTTTGGACAAGCATAACTGCATTACTGACGCAGAACAGATGTCAATATCAAAGAGCTAACGTGGTACCATAGGCTAATATAGTTGGCAACATATTTGGATACAATTTTTCCAGACTATTTAGGGCCAACACTGCCAAACATCTAACATTTACCACTGCGCTTTTGCATTCATGTGTCTACTATCATGTGCCTCTACGTGTATATGAAAACAGCATTATGTTCCAGACTTGCCCATACCTGCCTATACATTGTTTGTTTGATTTTTGTCTTCCATAGTGAGCAACTGTGGTACATAACTAAGGCAGGACGCCAATGTGCAAAGATGATTCATTACCATGAGAAGTATTAAGAAACTTGTCAACCATTTTAAACATATTGTCAAAGCAACATAAAGGCTTGTCCTGTTAGAAGCATTAGTCTTTCTGCTAAAACACCAAGTGAATTATGTGTGTACAGTATCACCTTTGATTCTTTCATATTTTTCTGTCATACACAAAGGAAGACTGTTTGTATTACAGGAGACAGTGTCCTAACGCTGACTAATGTCCAATGTCCTGTTCTTATTTTCTGAAAGAAGACAAACAGATGAGGCTCAGGAAAAGCCAGGGTCAGGCCTGTATCTCCAGACACCTGTCCCTATCCATCCCACAGTGCTTTTAATCTGTCGTCAGCCAATCACAAGCTGCATTAAGACACTCACTTTGTCTAGGTATTCAGCTTTAGTGTCCAGACATCCTTGTGGTATGGATAAGACAAACATTAACAACACAGTTCACTAAGAGGCCCATTTAAAGGGTCTATAAGAGTTGATCCAAGAACATTAAAATACACAACAATTTTTTTGCATGTTTGATTTAAGGTTAAGAAAATCTAGGCATGATGTCACCAGCTAGAGTACTTTTTGTGCCAGTCCCAAGCCTGGATAAATGGGGAGCGCAGATGATTTGCTGTGCCGACCCTTGAAGGAAACAAAAGCGGTTGGTTTTGTCTGACTGTGCAGTAGAAAAGACAAACTTCCATTAAACCACTGCTTTCTCTTACAGACACACTTTATTGGCTAAAATATGACAGCCATAAGAGCAGATTTAAACAAAGATTAGTGTGATACTCCCTTTAACACAAACAGTGTAACAATACTTTAATGTTCAATGTTTTCTATATGGCCCCATATTGACTTCACAGCAGGAAATAGCCCTATGAGCTTGACAGCCATCCAATAGTCAATAAGCCTGTTAGGATGACTACTTTACAAGGTACTGATGAGGGTAACAGTTTAAATAGTCCACCCTTTCCCAAAGTCAAGAGCGTTGCGGCCCCGTTAATTTATTGTTAAATTAATGAAGAAAAAAAAAACATTACAAAAAACACCTACTTGGGGTAAAAAATGTTTTAAAGTGATATTTTTAAAGTACTTAAATGTAATTCATTTCCAGCTCAATTTCTTTTTATGTACTTAAAGTAGACAACCTCTGGTGGCCGCCTGCAGTACCTTTGCGGCCTAAAAGGGGGCCCCGGACCCCACTGAAATAGTCCAACAGGACTGGTTTTTAAATGTACATGATTTGATAATGGCAGCACTCTCGCCTCACAGCAACAAGGTCCCAGGTTCAGTTCCTGGACTGTGTGGGGCCTTTCTGTGTGGAGTTTGCATGTTCTCCCTGTGTCTGGGTGGGTTCCTGACAGGTTGCCCCAGTGGCATTGAGGGATGGACTGAATGCAGAGAATGAATCTCGCTACTGGGACAATAAGTTATATCTTAACCTTAACCTTAATGTGACATGCAGTGTTAGCAGGACACTCAGCTTCACTTCGGAGAGGCTGACAACAAAGGACACACCTCCAAGCAGCCTGAGGGGGAAGGATCCTTGCAATTGGGCAACAACCAATGACTGTGAACCCTTTATCTCAATCATAAGAATCTCAAATGTGTCAGTAATATTTTTCTTATCTTACAAGATGCCATACCATGCCTTGTAAACCGGTCCTGAGCGGCTTTATAAGCTTTTTGCAATAACTCCTCAGTGTGTTCACTATGCTGGTTAAGATGCATTTAATATGGAAACTTCATACGCCTCTACAAACTCTCTCTTACACAATTTAACAAGGTTTCCATCTGGTGAACCGACAAAGCAAATACCTATAAAAGCCAAACGAGGAGGATTAGCAGGTGATGAAGGCACTTCTTTTCAGTAGACATTTCTCTCGTGTCCTAACCAGCCTTCCACCGATCCAAGTTGGGTTATAAAAGTCTGTGAAGCGGGGCGAGGACAGGCGCTACTACCATCTGCTCAGCCTAAATGCGGACAGGCATCACAGGACAGGGCTGGCCTTGGATACTCAAGCAGGTACAAGCATTTGGGGACATTTGGGGAAAATTGCCTGCAAAGTTTGAATGTTAGAGTTACAGTTATTTACGCATTAGGTTTTACAGTGTTCTCTAAATCCAGTTTATTTCATTTATACACCAGTCAGGCATAACATTATGACAGCTGAAATGAATAACACAGAGTATCTCTTTATTACAGCAGCTGTTGATGGGTGGGATACATTAGGCAACACGTAAAGCAAGAAAAATGGTCAAGCATAAGGATTTGAGGGCCAACTTGTGATTGCTAGACAACTGGCTCAGAGCATCTCCAAAACTGCAGCTCGCATTTTAAAAAGTACTTTTGCTACAATGTGGTCATGTTGCCTACTGAGATAGTCCAGTTAGGCCCAAACTCTTCGTTCCTTAGACCACAAAGTAAAAAGGACCACCAATAAACCATGTGATGGGAGCAGCTACAACTAGCCAAATGGTCATGACATTCAGTTTAATACAACACATTTTATTTGACAAAAACTACCAGCCAGGAGCATACAAGTAAATGATTGTAAAAGGTTGGAACACTGTAGCAAAGCACCACTGAGTGACTTTCCATTGAATATGAAAGCATCCATCTTTGTTTCGGGTCTGGCTTTTATTTTATAGAGAACACATTAAGTATGTGCTGGCCATGTGTGGTCCAACTCCAAAAGCAGACACAAAAAATATGGAAAAATTGGAGCTTTTACTTTAGGCTCGGAAAAATGAAAGTCTAAGTATCCATTGTGATCCTAAAGAAGGGGTGTCGGACCATGGACCATTTTCTGTTGGCCCTCAGGCTTCATTCTCAGTTGGCCCAAATGCCTACAGGTAGCATTTCTTATCACGAGGTAAAATGCTTCATATTTTTGTGAGGTAGACCTGGATAAAGGTAGAGATAAAATAAAAATGTGTGGTCAGCACACTGAAAAAAATCATCAATACTATGTACCGGTCCCAAGCCCAGATAAATATTGAGTTGGAAAATGTGAGGAGATCCCTGAAGCTAAAAAAAAAAAAAAACAGTCAAATGAGACCTAGGGAGTAAAAAATTTCTCACCTCTGCTAAGTGGCCATTATGTGTATATTTTTCTGCATGTGGCCCTAAGAGAAAAACAGTTTAGACGCCAGTGTACTAAAGGGTTACAATAATTAATCTGGGTGCTGTTTTTAAGCAGACATTTTCTGCCCTCACCCACTGGACATTGGCTTTTCTTTTTACAATCACCGGAATTTTAACAACTTTGGTGTGGTCCCATAGCTCACAATGGAAAAATACTAATATTTCTGTGATTGATGCATAAATGGGACAAGTCTGCAATTAATGTCTTATAACAATGTTTGCAGTGCATCAAACACACAAATACAAGCTGTGTATACAATGTTTAATTTGTGTTTTTTTGTTACAAATGTGCTCAATGGTTTTTGATTTCAGCGCCTGTTATGTAGACTGCAAGTGTCAAAAGTTTATTGTTTTTCTGTCTCGTTTGTTGAATATAAATGGGACACAAGGCTGACCAAGATGGAATTTTCGGATACAATATCAAGAGAAAATAGCATAAATTGGGCTAAAGTTTAGTCCCCAATTCAAACCATTTGCCGTACTTCTAACACAAAACAAATGTAGCCATAACAACCTTTGAAAAGCACTGTCTGTCCCTGAGCGACAATTGCTACAAAAAGCACATAAAAGCAAATAAAAAGACCATCATTTGCCAAAAGTATCAGAGGTTTACCCTTTTAAGTCCACTCTGTTCCTGATTCATGCTTCTACATTTGTCTCTGTCAGACTAAAACAAGGCTGAGGGAATATTTTCCCAAAGACATCGTAAGGACAGGACCGGAAGTCTTAGACAAAGATACATCGGTGGGACAGGTCTATTCATAGCCTTTGGGACGAGGGGAGGGTCTGTATTGTTGTCAGTGGAAACTTTACTGCAGTCAGTGGAGACCAAAAGATAACCCACAGTTCAGAGGTGATAACGCGTCAATGGGACCACACATGCAAACAGTAAAGCTGGAAAACTGGAAAAATCCTCAGAAACAAAAGGGAAATTGTTTGGGAGTGGCCCCCAGCCCACCCTTATGTTTGTAACAATACTGTACCAGTTATATAGTTTGTTATTGTCATCTGTTTGACTTCCCAAGAACAATATTTTAATAAACTTTTGCTCCAGAGAGCGGTCTGCATGAGTAAATATTTTATCAACACATTCTTTCCTTGTAATTGTTTCCATTCAGCACAGTGCTAAAGCCTATAGTTTTAAAGTTTTGTGTACTAGCAAAGGTCAAGCAAAACAAACAGATGGCTGTGTTGTTGCAGAGAATACTTTTTTTAATACTTCTTTTTGTCCCAATATGTTTTCTGTTTTTTTACTCTCCTATTTTACCTTCCACTAATGTATAAACATTAGTTTAGTAGTCAGTAAATCTTTGAAATTTATGATAAAGTATTGGCAGCTGGGGTTGCCAGAAATGTACTATAAAAGTCTGATGACAGTTTAAAACTTTTACATTAAAGTAAACACTTTTTGTGCCTTGTCTTTATGAGTCACTTTTAATGTAATAGAAAAATGAAGGTGAATGAATATTGTCACCAGATTTTTAGATCCACACTAAAATTCTGGTAACCACAGCTGCCAATATTGTACCAAAGATTTTACAGATTTTGCTTTAAAGAGTACACTTATAAAGGTGAAACTGACAGCCTTTGATATACTATGACAGCTTTCATGTTTGTCTACAACAAATACATAAAATATAACCTTTTTATATTAATAGGATTTTATGGTTAATAGTCATAATACATTTTCAATCTCACCATAAAACTAAGAACTATTTAAAAGTGTCCTAGAAAAGCATCTACATTTTTAGAGCCTGACCGTATATTATTCATACATTTCCATTTCCATACAGTCTCTTGTATAAAGTAAAACGTTCAGAGAAATATAACAACTCTTAAAGGTGCCCTATTATGCTAAATCAACTTTTTGATATTTTAACCATGTAACAATGATTTTAAGGATGACAAATAAAACTGACACAAACTGAGACGCAATATGCAGCTAGGCAACAGTATCCATTAGATCCTAAGCTAGTATACATTTTTAAATTACATTCACAACAATACAAAACAAATCAATTGTGTCAATGTTCATAAATCACTGGTTCAGATGCTAATCATGCTCTAGACGTACACTTTTGTGTTATCACCAAAGAGAATCAATTTAGAAAAGATTTGCACCACAATGCTATAAGACACAGCTCTTTAGGATCACAGAAAGGTCATATATAAATGCTTTAGGCCAAGTAACAGCATATGAGAAAATCATTATTATCATTATTTATTTACCATTTCATCCATAAAGAATTACACAATTATGTTCATTGTTAAAGTGTACAAATGTGGATAGCCCTTAGCCCTATATGTCAGGTGTTTTGATCAAATATCATATTGTTCTCAGTGTTGTGTAGGTCTGTATTTTCCTCAGGAGTGCGATGGTGAGTGGGTGGACTAATGATGGAGTAATTAACACCAGAGCCACAGCCGCTGGAGGAGTAACACTTGACGGCTGCTTCTGCTGCTACATTTGCATCTTAGACACAAACAACACACAGCCGCACTGATCAACAACCACTCCAGGAAAATATGAGGAGGCCTCCTAATGAAGTTACCACACACTTGGTTTGAATTCATTATGGGTAAATATTTATTGACAAGAGCTTCAATGAAAAGTCTCTTCAACATGGTTATATGCAGTACTTTTGTTACTGGAAAAATGCCATAGACCAGTGGTTCTCAAGTAATACCACAGAAAATATTTGGCTTTTTAAATATTACCTTTAATGGACTAAAATTACTCTATCTTGACTAACCCAAGTTTAAATGAGCACCAAAATAACCCAGAAAAATGCATAACTAACCCGGGATAATACCAGGACAAAGTCCAAAATAAAACTCTGCCTAAACCAGAAATAAACCAAAAAAAAAAAACAGGTCTAAATCCAGAACTAGCCTGGAACCCTAAATGTTAACTTAATATGCTGGGACTAGGGGTGTAACAATATGTTTTTGCAATGATACAATATATATCGATTAGAACTGTTTCAATACCATTCAAGAACGATATTGAGTAATTTGGAATGATTCGATATGATTCAACATCTTCAGATCAGTATAACAACTTTTTGCCAGAATTTACTCTCAAATGTATCACAGCAGCCAGGGTTGAATGTGTTATCAGACAGAGAGAAAAGCAAAGTTGAATACAACATTTTATTTCATGGAAAACACAAAAATTACATCCAAAAAGCCGTATCTCTTTTTAATTTAACATGCAAATTCCTAATATCGATATTTCTGATATTGATTGTTTTTTCCATGTGTTTGATATAAACTACCTAGAAAATGATACCACTGGTTACAAGGTAATGTGTATCAATGCAGCTGTATTGTAGGAAAAAAACACACTGGGACACACTTTTTTCAATCTTATCTATAACTTAACATTGACCTCATAAAAACATGCATACAATTTTCTTTACAACCTGATAAAAACATGCCCATGACTCACTTTAGTGTCCGAACCCACTAGTTGAAAATGTAATGAACAAGCCTAATAACATAACATTGCGTACAAGGACTGGGAGCTCAAAAAGTACTAAAATGACTCAAGACAAACTTTGCTGTTGTAATGGTTAATACTGTGATTACTGCCCTTGTAGATCATAAATATAGAACAATCATGCCACCAGGTGCTCTGATCTCATGACTCCAGAAATACTGAAGAAAACAAGGCCTGGGCTTAATGACTTGGCCAGACCTGCTTCTTCTATTTCAGACTGAGGCGTCAGAGGAAAAAACAACAATGGCTTTAACACGGAAATATTCAGCAGCTCCCGTACAGAAACAATAAGACTCTCCATCAAAGGCTCAGGTTAAATAAACAGCATCCTACTCGGAATGTGAGGCTGAGAGGAGAGGAATCGGAGACAGAGTAGGAATCTGACCACAGAGATCTGCTGCGAGGTGAGGGCTGGACATTAGAAAAGCAATGCCGTTTAGGTCATTCACTCATCTAGAGCTGTTTATAACCCAAGACGTGACCACATTTTTTTGTTTGCATTTTGATTTATTTACTATTCCTCGCACATAAACACCGCTATAGCAATCGGTGGTAGCTTCCTGATCATCGGCGCTATGATGAGTCTGAAATTTGTTCCAACTAACTTCAGTCGTAGCCACAATGCAACATGTGAACCCTCGCACAGTGTGATCAAGCAGTACTGCACAATCAGTCCCTCCAGGATTTCCTGGGCCATTTTTGTGATTGTTTGGGGCTAAAATGTCTGATTTTGTGGGGGATTTTCTTAAAAGTTGTGATAAAAGTTGAGATTTTTTCATCTATAATTAACAGGTAAAAAGCAGCAGAGGCAATAAAAATAGCCGACACTGTTATCAGATCTTTTACTTTAAAATACTGTCTAGATAGAATTACAAAAACTAACAAAATGTTTTCAAACATGTGGGGTGGTAACAATTAATCTAATTATTATAACTGCGGGAAAGTCACAGTGTTTGGACAAAGTTGCTGGGTCGCACTGTGTTACAATCCACAATCTGGACCTTAACTTGCCCTGAATATAGCATGTTAGCTGTTCAGTGGAAACAGGTACAATTTTCAACAGGCTCAAAAACTTTCCCACCCAACACCTGGGTTCACAAGCAGGTGTTGTTTGGGTACAGGCTTCAAACGAAACATTTTTGTTATGAACACATGTCTCAATTATATGCCTTCTTTTTTGGGATTCTGTACTTCCGCAACACTGAGAGTTGGCTATTATTTGAGCAGCAATGTTAACAAAATATATTTTTGTTGAGATCTGCATTTCCATACTTCTGGTAACAGTGTTTAAGGATGATCTAGTCTGTCCTGCCTTAATGTTTACTTGATTAATGTCTGTATGCCAATAGCCACAAGAAGAAGAGCAATTCAAGAAAAATACTTTTGCTAAATTACATTTATCTCTGATTCAAGTTTGCAGAGGATGTGGCGTTCCTATGTGCCCTGAAGTTATGTTCACAGTGAGCTAAATGTTAAAGTATAATGACGGAATATATTTGGCTCATGAAAATTGGGACATTATTTTCTCTACACCAGAGTTCCTAGTTTTTGGAAAAAGTGATGGCATTACAAATAATGAATACCCTGCTTTGTGAATCCCATGAAAAAAAAGTAAAAATAATAAATCTTAACTATAAAAGTATTTTATTGCTTGGTGAGATGGAAATGTCGACACCACTGTCCATAAACTTTACTTGAGAGAACCCACTTTCTGGGTTAATTTGGTGCATTAGGTCAGTTTTGCTCCTTGCCATATGCCACACGGGAAAGTTCCTCATTACTTTGATATTTTTAGGAAGACGACCCAAATTACAAAAATACCTCACCCTGAGTGATTTGTTCTTAGTCAAACATAGCCTCTTTGTGCTAATGGTTTCTAACACCTGTTTGGGTCAGGGATCAAACTGCACCTGTCTACGGAGGCCTCGGAGGTCCAAATGAATTACAGTATGTTACAGGGGTCAGGCCAGGTTGGACCGCAAATTTAAGTAGAGCTATTCTGAGTGACAAGAACATTGTTTAAAGGCCTGACCAAACAGCCCCTACCCTGATGTGGACAGAGATACTGACTTTACTGTAGCCTCAAACATTTACAATGACAAGTGGCTAATCCAGCTGTCAATGACCTAAGCACAATAAAAATGTTTTAAGTGTAATTATGTGATAAATATTGATTTCAGCACAAGCACGGCATAGCTCAACAAAAGTGTGTCAAATCCCTTTTAAAGTATAGCTCCAGAAATAACAACATACATTTTCCAACTTGTTCTGTCGTGTTTTTCTTGTATTTTTTTTTATATAAATTATTCAACAATTATTTAACTGTCTGACTTTATTAGTACAAACACATTTGTAATTTAAATAAATAAACAAACAAATAAATAAATAATCTACCTAAAAATAATCTAAAAAAAAAGTATTTTTTACAAATTATTGAAAAATATTCCACTTGTATTGATTCCTTTTTTTCATCTTACTACATACTTGGTAAAAATAAACGTCTAATATATTTACCACAAAAAACTTCACCTTTGATGAACTCCCCTTTAAACTGCATTTAAACTTAGCAAGACCTTATTATAATATTGGAAATAGCAGTTTAATTTCAACATCAGTCAATAAAAATTCCCCATACCTCTTGCAATGTGCTTGGTACCCCTAGATGTCCCTATACCCCTGGTTGAGAAACACTCCTGTATCTGCAAGAGCCAAAATTTCACATTCCACCATCACAATACCACTTCAAATATAGATTGGATGTTACAAATCTTCCCACACCATTGCAAACCAAATTTCACAAAACAAACTTGCAGAACAACTTTGCAAATCTAGGTTTGGCAAAGTCTGGGTCAGGCCAACTCATTAATACAGTGAAGCCTGCAGTGTTTAAACTTCATGTTTTTGTTGAAGGACTTTGGCTCAGTCCTCAGTGGCAGAGTTTAACGTGACATACTACGTACCACTATATTTGTTATAGTTACACTCTCACATGCTTCTTTAATCGGTGACTCTGCATTTTCTCCCTGCAGCTTGAAACAAGAAAAAATGAGCAATTATAAAATACTCATACTTCTTTTATCTTTAGCAAAAACCAGGGCTCACTCCCTTAAAGCTATTTGGCTTTCAAGAGAATTGAGATTAAAACACATGCAAGCTTTTGATACAGTGTAAGAACTTAGTAATTAAACAAAATTAACTGATAAACCTGGATGCATTTAAAGTGTATGTAAATTAATATGTTATAGAAATAGATTGGAATCGCTAAATTGGCATGTGAAAGTCTAATGCTCCAATGTGGTTTGTACGGGCTGAAAAACTAAGTGAAGCCTAGGCAAACATCTGAATGACACAATGACAATTATTTCAATCACTGTTAAATGGTGGGAGTAAGAATTAGCATTGATTGCAATCTTGGGTGAATAAGTAGGCTCACATCTAGACAGTATTATAAATGCATGCAATATGCAGAAACTATTTTGAGTAATATTATATCACTATGGTCTGTGATATTTGAATGTTGGAGTAAAAATTGAATACAAATATGTAATGTACGTAAGAGTCGAAAACTACACCAGGACACTAACAAAGACTAAACCTTGGACTAAACTGACAAGGATTTTAATTACGGTGCAACAGTTTGATTTAAATGGCCTGTATTATGCTTTGTTCAAGCCTTTTAAAATAAATGTGGACATATTTGCATCAATATTTCATGTTCTATAACTTAAAACAATGTGCATTTTTGAGGGAGTTGTTACTTTCACTTTGCAGAGAATGCTCAGATTAGGTGCCTGTCGCTTTAAGGCCCTGCTGGCCCCGCCCACTTCTCGCTGCCAGTTTATATAATCTCTGCTGCAGTGAAGGACGGCAGGGCTGAGGCCTTCTGACAAAAGCCCTCTACAGACACTACCCTTCTTTTTCTCTTTAGAGTTCAAACTTGGAGGATTTGAGTTCAGACATCAGAAGAGAGTGCTTGTACTGAAAGGTGTGGGATAGACAGAGCATGATAAAATGACTAATTAGCACAGCAATTAGCAACAGGATGCACTGACCTTATCAGAATAGGTCTGGTGATGTTGTGTGTGTTGTGGTGAAATGGAGCGTTTTCAGCTCTTGAGAAGGGCAGCACCTCAGCTCACAGTACTACTCAAACATGCATGAAGGAAACAAAATACTACTGTGGGTATGTTTTTAAGTGGAAACAACATTATAACTAGGAAAGCTATGAAAGGTCAATTTAGCATAATAGGAGACCTTTAAGGTTCTGCTTAGACAAATATTTTGACAGGCAAACAAAAATGTCCACATTAGACAATAACGTTATTTTGTACAGCTACTTGTTGGCATGTGTTATTAATTCAACATTTTAGAAAGCATTTATAGTGCAAAACATGCCAGTGATCATTTGATTTGATACCAGAAAGACACTTGAAAAAAGAAAAGACATTTGCAGCGGCAGCCTGAGTGCTTTTTGTCACATAGCCGCTGTTTGCTCAAAACTGTGCTAAAACCGGCCGTGCATGTCTGAACAGAGGGGAGTCTCTCTGCTCTGGGAATTCCTTTGTAAACACAGAGTTGGACTAAAAGGTAGTGGCTTGGGTGTGAAGTGAAGGAAGTCAGAAAGAGGCGTGGCAGCAGCAGTGACAGACACACACTGTACACAAGTATATCTGGTGTATGCACACTGTTGTAGCCTAATGTGATATTATGTTTACATGCCATTAATGAGTTACAATGAACACATTACAACACCGCAGCCTTATTACCTCATAGTAAAAATAACAACAGATTTGAACTGTTTTTCTTGTGTTTCACACCACTGTAGCACATTATCAACAGAAATCTGCAAAAAATAAACTGCAATAGACCTTTTTCACAAGGACCAAAAGTAATTACTCATCACGTTATCCAATTTAAGGCAAAATGGAGTGTGCTTCTATAACAAGCTTGACAAATGTTATGTTTGCAGTGACAGTAACAAAGACAAAGACACAACCACCAGACAATGGCAATGATCAAGGAAAGTACAGAAGAAAGCTTGAATGTTATCAACAATCAGCTAACAACCGATGACAGCAGAAACACAATGTAGTATTAAAATCTGTTACACTCAAAATGTCTAAAATGAAATATAATAGAGCAAAGCCTACCTGTAGTTTATATCTTTACAGCAGATTCTGACTCGCAGCAAGATCAACGGTGATGTTTTGTAAATGAAAACAAGCTCATTTGTGCAAATAGAGATAATCTGTTTAAGTAATATTGAGTCATTTATTTTTTCATTTTTCCACCGCAACTGCTACCACTAAAATAATCTGTGTATCGATCTAAGTATCAACTTCTGGTTGAAGATGCAGATGTGAGTTGTCTTATAGTGGTATTGTGTAATACAATGATAGACTGCATAAAGACAGTGGAGACAATGCAACTTTTTTATTTGTTAAGTGTAAAGTTTTAAACTGGTTATGTATATGATTGATAATGAATAACTTCTCCTGCCCCATAGTGTATTTTATACATGAACTCTGCTTGACTGAGATGCTGTTTTGGGGGAGGGAGGGGGAAGAGTGGTCCATAATGGATAATTATGTCTCTTGTAGTGAACCTAAGCTAGCTCTGTTGACACTTCCAGCCTTATCCCACCATGTCTTACTCTTATCTGGGTTGAAAAGGGTGCAACCTGATGTCCTGTCCCATGACATAATGAAATCTTCAGTGACTTCAATGGGACTTTTGATTGCATATGTCTTGAGAAACGGAAAGGGGCTAGATTATGCTTTTTGAACCTTTCAAAACTAATAACCTCTAACATTGTACCTTTTACAGAGTGCAGCAGAGTCCAGCTCTGTTGCGGCCTTTTGAACAGAAAGAGAAAAAAAGCCGTTTACTTCCTTAAACATTTTGTATAATGCCATTTTAGTACAAAATTAAAAACAGCTGTTTTTTGTAAATAAATGAGAGCATACTGGATGTAGAGGGCTTGTTGATTGGTCAGTGCCACCTGGAGGGGGCGGGGGTTCATGGGAGAGGCGGAGGTTTCTGGAAATGAGCTTTCTGAGGCCTCAGAAACTCAGCACCAGGGAATACATAATTACTCAAACAGGCGCGAATGAAACAAAACACAAACTCCAAGTTTTGATTAACATTATATCATGGTAGAACATGCAAAAAAAAGTAGATTTTGCATAATATAGCCCCTATGAATTAAAACTCCAGTGCAACTTCTAAAGCTTAAAAATGACATGTTGAGTCTCATAAATATATTAGTATTCAAGCACCAATGGGCCTACATATTTCAAAGATTGTTCTTGATATTGTTTCAGTTCTCACTATTTTCACTAATTTCAAACACTAAGTAATCATTTTAAAGCAATAGTCCAAAATATTGTGAAGGACGGTCAGTAAGATGTGGTTGAATAAAAGAGAAAGAGAATTAAATGAAGTAGTTGTAGTTCCTATACAGCAGAGGCCACAGCTCAGTCGGTAGAGATGTTCACCCACTAACATGTAGGTTGGTGGTTCAATCCCCACTACTGACATTGCATACTATCGTTGTGTCCTTGGGCAATGCACTTCACCCACCTTGCCTATGTATGAATGTGTGAATGATTGTGTGTTTGGTAGTGGTAGTCAGTGAGGCCGTAGGCGCAGAATGGCAGCCACATTTCCATCTGTCTGTCCCAGGGCAATGCATTGAGTAAAAAGGCACTATATAAATCCAATGCGTTTTTATTGCATTCAAATATTTTATTTGTTCTTATCTAAGGGTGATTTACTGCCCCCATTAGCAGCCATACATAGCACACACTCTGTTAATGCTCATGTCTGCTCCAAAATGGGAGTGTTTTAACAGTAACAAAGGATATAACTTGCCTATCCCTAGTAACCCATATTTCAGGTTAAGTACAATGTCCTGGAACATCCCTTTAAGAACTTTCCAGATCTTGAAAACACAATATGAAAATCAAGCATTTTAATTATGAAACGCTGTATTTATTTTCCCAATATCTGACTATGTACGTGGTCTCCCTTAGAAACTCTATACTTCTCTAATAAACACTGGCCTAGTTGTTGAGTGACGGCTCATATTAACAGGTAATGTCAACATTGCTGGTGCATTCTCCTCTGTCTCTGCACCATAATCACCTCAACACCTCTGTTAGATTATACTTAGCCTACTAGTTTTTCTTTCCTGGGGCTTGGTGACCTGACTAAGCAAAAACAGCCTCCCTGCGGCAACCAGATGCAATCAGACAGGAAGTCGGATGCTGTCTGGGACCACTGCAAGATAAATAATTCACTGGTGATTATTGGGGAGTTAAACCATGGAGGTTACGAGAGGCTGTGGGCGAATCACATGCCTGAAATGTGTTAGAAACAGGCCAAAATATTACAAGACAAACTGTTTTTTAATTATACGCATCTTAATTATAATCTTAGTTCACAGTTATGAGTGCTCAGACAGGTAAGAAACTGTTAATTACTTTTTCAAAAGATGTAATTTTGTATTTTTATTGATGGACCCAATTGACAAGTAATGTAAGGGAAGAAAGGCAATGATCTAACAAGGAAACTACAATTTTCCTTTCATAATCAGATCACAAAATGAAAGCTTCAGTCTTTTCTGGTCTAACCCTGCTTACCTTTGCTTTCACCATTGTCTAGACTGTGACTGGACTTACCCCTGCTTAATAGACGGGTTACAATTAGGCTAAAACAGTGCTTTCTCAAAGAATAAAGTTGTTAAAGTCAGCAATGTTTTAAGATAGTGTTTCTAAATGTACTCCAGCCGTGGTTAACTGACACCAAAGCAGAAGTTAGGTGAAGCAGCCTCAGACCACACAAGCCTCAGGCCACGTTCAAATGCAGAGAGAATCTCAGCCATAAACCACACATCATGCAAGCCAATTAAGCACTATACCCATCCTTAACCCATTTACACTTTACTATTAAGAATTGCAAAATGCAGGAGACAATTTTCATTATTAATGTATTAACAAAAGGTTTATCAGGGCACAGATCATTCAGGAATTGCATTGGTCTAGGGCTGAAGTCAGTTTAAGTTATGATCTAAAAGTTTAGTTTGCAAAACGATCCAATTTTATGATTTAAAAAAAGAAATGCAAAAAAGGTAGCCATCCTGGTGTTGAGTGGTGGGGTAGGGACTGGTAGTGGTGACTTAAAGCACTTAAGAGTTTTGGTTAGAAAATTAAAATGCAGCTAATTGTGCATTCCCTCTCTAGCATCACCACTTGCTTGGCTTATCTTTAAATTTTTTTGAATACTGTGATATTCTAATATTATTCTGTCTCAAATTCAAACTGCACTGTTTTATTTAATAAATTTGATAAGATAAAAAATAAAATGTTTATTTGGGTCACAGCTTGACATTTTAGGATGATGGTGGGTCCCGAAGCCGTGGATTCAAATGGTGGATTCAAACAAGCTTGGAAGAACTAAAAACTCCTAAATAAAAGCGATCTCCAACACAGAGTCACACGATGAGAGAACAGGGAGACTGCTTGTTTTTATAACAATTTCTGTCAGTGTGGAGCTGACATGAGAGTCACCAGGTTAGAGAAGACTTCAGCTGATGTGCCAGGACTATGTATGGACTTTGTATCACGAACAGAGGATTTGTTTTATGGCAGCATTAGAAAATCTAACGTTACTTTTGAGGGACATGAAGACGTCTGTGGTCAGATTTGCACCGTTTATTTGTTATGGCGCTATTTCTTTCACTAGCAACTAAGTTAGCTACAGACAGACTTCAGCACACAAACACATCAGTTCTCTCATCTCACATTTACTGGTCCTCGTTAGACACTGATAAGACAGGTGAATAAGGCACAAACAAGGCATGAATGGACCAAGTAGGCAACACGCGCATATTAATTAGCCGCTAAATAGCGCGTTTAGCCTGTATTTTGGAACTGCACTCCCATGCATCGTTTGCATTAAGAGTGAATAAAGTTAAAACTGTGTCACCAAATACTGCTGCCTGGAGGAGGGGGGCAGGGGGTTTATAAATCCATCTCCAGTATGACCTGAGTCTGACCCAAGTTAAAAAAAAAAAATCAGCTGCTGTTAGAGTGAAGATGAGATTTTTTTTCCTGTAACAGAAATAAGCATTGTACATGTTTTACTCCAAGTAAAGATGTTTTTGGTTATGGTGGCAAATGATATGTATTACCAAAGTATCCAAAGTAATTAGTAGTGCCTTTGTCACTGGCCTAATAGTTATTAATATTTCATCTTGCTGTGAAAAAAAATCTGGTCCAGTAGAGTCAAATAGGCCTGGCCTATACTATGCTTCCATTCATATCTTTAAAACAATCTTGGTCAGCTCTAAAACAACCTTTAAAAAATCATCTCTCTAAAAGAAAGCTCTTTGAATAATTACTTTAGTAGTCCCATAAAAAAAAACAGGTGAAGAGACCAGCAGAGTGAAGCAGAGTGCAGAACTGTTAAGCTATTTTGAACAGAACCATAGAAAAAGACCCTTTCATTTCCTTATACTTTTTGCATGATGCCATTTTACTACAAAATGAAAAACAGCTGTGAGGAATCAGTGGATAAATGAATGAGAGCAGACTGGATGTAGAGGGTTTGTTGACTGGTCAGTGCTTCCTGAAGTGGGCGAGAGTTTGTGGAAGTTCATACAACTGAGCATTCTGAGGCCTCAGAAAGGCCATGCCAGAGAATACCAGATTACTCAAACAGGCGTAAATGAAACAAAACACAACTCCAGGTATCTTTTTTGATGAGGGAACAGCATTATAACATGGTAGACAGCTCAAAAAAGTTACTTTTGCAGAATACAGCACCCTAAAGGTAATCTGTAAAAGAAAAAACTGCAATAATAAAACAGTAGTCCAGTCTACAATGAAACGGAGTATTTGTGGCTCAACTTATTATGGATCTACTGTATATTAAGTTTATATCGTAGTTTGTATTAATCTTACTGCTTAAAACAACAACAACAACAACAAAACCAAGACTCTGTCATGACCAAACATCTTACTGTACTCCTTACAGTAATCTAATGTAATGTGAGAAAGATAAGGTTGACTCAGGTATTACTGTAAGGACAACTATGACTATATAGTGCGTAGCCTCTAGGTCCCATATGGGAAAAGTACACTTCTAGTCCTGCAAATAAATGCTTACATAAAACTATTATCAACCTGACCTAACTTGATGATAATAAGAGTCATATTTTAGCAGGACCTCTGCCAGAGCCTGTTGTGACTTGCAGCTTTTTCCGACATCTTTTCCTTGTAAATGCAGTTATGACAGGACGGAGGACAGCAGATCTGAAGGAGCACCAAAATAGCATCATCTGATCTTTATTTGATAAACTTTTTCCATGCAGCAGCAACAGCACACATGGACCTATATGTATATCTTGCATTAGCATATATGCAAAAAGCTACAGAATCCAACTATTAGACTAAACTTTTATAGACAAACTAGAAAGACAAGACTTTCTAGGATATCTATCTTGTCATGTAGAAGGTATCACACGAGTAATTCACACTGGCATAAACACAGACAAGTACTCATGCCAAAGCTATAAATGATACACTACATCATTCAGTTTGGGAATTCACAACCGTCATCATGTGATCGGCTGCTAAATTTAGAGCAGCTGAGGTCTCCGGAGTCCATTACCGTAACATCTTCTTCTTCGTGTTTACAGGGAAAATACTGTTTCACAGCGCTGCGGCACAAACAAGATACTAGAGATTTGAAGAGCTCTCACTCTGTCAAGTCCAAAAGGAGGAGGAGGTGATGTTTTCGGATCATATTAATACGCTTGCACATAAAACTTTTCCAGGAAACTAAAAAGGTAAACAAGCACTCGGCTCTGTTTTCTGGATATGTGCAATGTTTCCACTGAATGGTACAGTGTGTGTCGGACTGCTAGCACTATAGGCATACAGTCGGTAACCCTCTGAAGAGATGTGGATATAAGCATGAGGACCTCCTTTGCTAAAATGAGGTCAAACAAGGTGCACCATAGACACTTGGAACATGGACTTACTTGTATAGAGTAAGGTAGGTCAGTCCTTACAACTAGCAGTGCAAACAACTAAATGCCATTGTTTTCTGCAGAAATAAACAAGAGAATTACTACAATTACTACATTCTACATTTAGGCACAGATTATGTTCACAGTAAGGGCAAAGCAGACAGAAAGTCTAATATTAGCAGTTGACAATGCAAGAGACTGATGCTAGTGAAATGACATGGGAGACATTCTTTTTTAAACCATAGACATTTAGGATTTTAGGACCCCATACCACAACAACATCCCATTCCAACAACTGCTGCTTAAAATAAAGTATACTTTATTGTCCCCATAGGGAAATTAGTTCTCTACATTTGACCCTTTAATGTTGCTGGGGCAATCTGTCAGGAGAGAGTACAGTGACCGGGACCAGGTCTTGAGGTAGAATCCTTGTCAGGAGTATCTGGCTGGAGCATTGGACTATTGTGCATGTTTTAGATTGATAGAGG
Organism: Bostrychus sinensis; assembly: GCA_020698575.1. Classification (NCBI taxonomy): domain Eukaryota; kingdom Metazoa; phylum Chordata; class Actinopteri; order Gobiiformes; family Eleotridae; genus Bostrychus; species Bostrychus sinensis. Next base: position 27,011,473 of record CM036254.1, on the reverse strand, counting down.
GTAACTGGAGCACCCAGAGTAAACCCACCCAGACACAGGGAGAACATCACACAGAAAGGTGTCAAACTGTCTGTACTGCCTAAGGAGGTGTCTATAGCTTGAGTCAGTTTGCCACAACAAAAGTTCTTCTCAAATTTTAGCACTGCAAATGCCTTACAGGTTTGAGCATTGGGCCAGACTCGCTGTCCTCCCAGTGTTACTATGTGTTCTCTCCTGCTTCCTCCCACCGTCCAAAAACATCACTGTGCATCTCTAAATGTCTGCCTCTGTTCCATAGTAGCTTGGATATGCTCAAGCCAGCCACTCTAATGAAAATACAGATGGTTGCTATTCATTTGTACAATTAAAGATTACACTTGCTTCAGTTAGTAAGTAGTTGTTCAGCCTATTTTCAGTCACACTCTAACTTGGATTCATGTTGTACAAAGCCTATATAGGATAAATGTTGCTTTGCCTCCACTCTGAGCTCACAGTGGGGCAGGTATTTCTTCTTCCCCGGTCTATCTTTAGTTTGTGGAAATATGTCAGCTCAGTGGGGTCCCGTCAGAGCTAATGAGCTGTCACAGGACAGGGCTGGGACGGGGAAGTGGGAAAGGAGAGAATAAATAGACTGACGCTATAGGGGGTGTATTCATAGAGGCGTATGGTTGTCTTGGCAAGTGTCTATAATCAAAATGCGAGTGGTTGTAATCAAATAAGTCTGCTGCCAATGGACGCTGTTGAGAGGAATTAGAGCCTGGAACAGAGCTTTAAAATAATAGGAGTCGCCCACACAGACCTCGAGAGCATCGCACACAACAGACCATCAGCTGGGAAAGAGTTACTGAGATAGCACTAACACACCTAAAGCAGACGGACTGGAAAGTAGGAATTACTCCCTCAGAGTTTAAGCACCCACAATCAAGTACTTGTTAATGACACACAGCTTATTATAGCATGTACTTTAGATCAGAGATTCTAAACTAGAGGGTACAGTCCCAAAAGTGGATTTCAGTGAAAACCTAAATATTGTTTCACCATGAAATGATGAGACAGGTTTTAAAATACATGTAGCATAGAGGCCATAGTAAAATTATAAATAAAATAAAATAAAATAGTTCTTTGAAAATTGGGTCAAAATGAAAAATGGACCAGATCAGAGCAAATTATATTTTAAATTTTTGTTAGATTTAGTACGCCATAATTAATCTAGTAAATTAGAATTTAATATAGTAATTTCAAAGATTTATATTTATATTTTAAAACACTATTTATGGCTTTAAAAAAAAAAAAAAAAAGCTTATTATTCCTTAAAGCCCACTTTTGAATCCCAAGCCACCAGTTGAGAGCCACTGACAAAGCTAACTATAAGGATCTACTGCAGTGTTCATGTGCTCCTCAGAAACTCTTTTTTGCGTTTCATAAGAACACAATGAACTCGGGAACATGGGTCAAAACCTGCTGCCCAACTTTCCCATTTAACATATGCTTCATGGACATAGCAGAAAAGTTACTGATTCGTTAATTTGCATTCTATACATCAGTTTTTGGGCTAACTGTTGTAATTCTATTTGTCAAGTTGTCATAAAGCTGCAGAGCCTTCACAGACGCCACACTGGACAGGCATCACATCACACCAGCATTTGTTTTCTCAGTCTGGACCAAACCGAAGTGGAAAAGTTTACCTCTTTGTTGGGATAGTTTGGGTCCCAGAGGGACAACTGCACGAAAACCAAGGCCGTAAACACCAAGTATGTGGTGAGTTTATGTGACCAAGCTGTAGTCTGAGAGAGTCAATGTTTGGGTGGTGGAAGAAGTTAATTAAGATGAAGCCAAAGCTCAAACTTTCAACAAAGACGAGACATAAATATGCCTGCTTTGAGTCATGGATTTTCTGGAGTTCAACCAGTTTATGATAACGATTAGGTCTAGTTATAAACTTTAAAATTAGTCACACTTTGTAAGCAACCTCTTCAGCAAACATAAAGCATTGAAGGTTGAACCAGTGTATCTTGCTGAATTACAAAACATTCCAAGTACAAACCCTTGTCAAATCCAGCGCGGAATACAATGTAACTGAACAAAATACAATATGTGAATCTAAATAGTGTTTCAATATAATTACAAAAGTCCTAAAAAGTAGGTATTCCAGCTCTATAAAATAAAAAGTAGACAAACTAAGCACTGCTGAAGGAGAAGCACACTCTTTTCAATGGAACGCAATGAAGAGTTTTGCAAATAATCATAGACAGCATCTGTCATCTCTTAATTTTTAACAAAGTCAAGACATACAGTACCCGACAGACTAGGAATGCTCCAAAATATCAGCCTAATATTGACATTGGCCAAAATGCACGTAGTTGACTGGCATCTGCAAATTTGGCAGCATGCACCGATACCAGCTGAAGTTGACCTGTTGCAGTCCTCTGTATTTGTGCTAATACCCCCCCTTCCTGAGTGTAAATTGAGTTCAGTCTTCTGTATTGAATGACTTCAAAGTAGTTTTTATGAAGCAGATTCCTTTGTTTTATTAAAAGGAGACATACAATACCCAAAACAATGTTAAGAACTTATGTTTGCAATGTCTGCATCAGTATCAGAATGGAATCTCCACATCAGTGCATCCTACAACAGACATATTAGTTCAAGTAGACAAGTAATTCACTCTTATTTATCTCACTTTTATCCTAAAATGAAAGATAACATCTGAAAGCAGTTGCAAAGAACTTGTAAAGTTAGTAAAATGTGAACCAGTAACTCAGGACATGATATTAACTTCTGCCTTAAGTGATTTGATGTTACCTCATTAGGCAAAATTTGTTCAGGGAGGAGCTCAGAACCTCAAACAAATTAGAGCCCAGAGCCTCCTATATAGCTGCAGAAACCAAAGTGAAAAACCCAGCCTTAGCTTAGCATGCAAAAATCTTATTAAAATGCAGGCTTTTCTCCAAACAAGGCCCAACAATCTTCTTCTACATTTGGCCATTAAATCCTGATCCCAAGGGACAGAGAGGGTCTTCCCACTGTGTTTGAGATGGGAACGGATAAAACATTTGTGGAGCTTTGGGAGTAATAGGCCTTGGAGATCTTTATAATGTATGCTTCATTATACTCCCACAGTCGATTCACTGCTGCCTCCTGCTGTGAATGCACAAATTAGAAATCCCACTTTTGTCCTAGAGGTACAAGTAGTGACTCATAACTTCAATCAAATTAGCACTGTAAATGTGTCGCTGTGTTTTGTGCCTAGGAGCAACCACTGTTCGACCATTCTTTTACTAACGTCAAATGAAAGGCAACTATACGCAGATTTCTTGACAGATCTCTTGTAAACATTAGAGTTTGCCATCTTCATTCATCTGGAGCTGGTAATGACTTGGAAGAATTTACTTTGGATGACTGCTTGCTTTTGGGACAAGATAAACATGAGTCAAAAATTGGATACAAGGAACATTTAAATTGGTTCAGTGGTTCAACAAAGCTGGTAGGATGATTGCACTGCCTAACAAGGCCACTTCAGTGCACTTGGTAAACAGCGTGAGCATGGTGCAGGGAAGATTATGTACAATGTGTTTCTGTACACAGACTATAGTGCTGCAGTATTCCTCCTCCACACTCAAGTCTCTTGGAAGCACCTACCGAAGAATAGTGTTGTGAAACGCACTATAGTAACCAGAACAATGTCCATCTCACATGTAATGGGCAGAGATTCTTTAAACAGACTTTTAAAGACTGTGAGGACAAACAAATCTACTACAGATCTTACACTAACTATATTAGGCCTGAGGTCAGGTACATCTTGGACAATTGCCAGTTAAAGCCAAGGTAACATGAGCACACTAGTCTGCACCATGGATGTCCAATTTTATTTTTAAATTAAGGGCCACATAATGAAAAATACAGAATGTCCATAAAGTCTCTTTAAAAGCAAATAAACAGACAAATATGTGGAAATTATTATAAAATGAGGAGTAGATATTGAAGTTTTTTGCCTTATTTAATACACCTCTGTATGGGCACCATTAGTTGCACATCAAGACAGTACTCAAATTCTTGCCATGTTCACTGTAGCAGAGCCTCATCAATGGTGGCAGAGGCATCAGTGATCCCACACCACACACTCACCTTTGGACTATCTCGATGAAGTTCCCGAGTCACACGGGGGTGTTGTGATCCCCAGATTCTCACATTATGTGTGTTCATTTTCCCTGAAACATGAAAGGTTGCCTCATAATTTAAACAAACTTGGGTGAGGAACATTTCATCCTCAGAAATTGGTTCCAGTATGTTAACTGCAAATTTTTTGGTCTTGGTTTATCATTTGTCTCGAGTTCAGGCTGTAAGTGTTGCACTTTGTAAGTGTACAATCACAAGTTCTTGTGTAGGACTTTGTGCACTGTTGAACATGGTAGCTGTAACTGTCTGGCAGCAGTATGCATGTGACTAAAACCACATTGATAACCACTGAGTACATAGAACAATTCTGATTAAGATATGTCATCAAATGCCTTTGTAATATATTTTTTAAATTGTAAAGAGACTTTATGGACACCCTGTATATGCGGTGGAGGGCCACTGAGCATTAAAGAAAGTCCCATTTGGGACTGCAGCGTCTCCATTGTGAGCTTTACCGGTTTTACTCCAGATCCCCTTCAGCAACCAGGTTTATCCAGGTTTGGGGTTGGCAAAAATGGCTGAAATTTATTTGGCACCACCTACCATTAATTGTGTTTCATCCTTAATAAAAAAGTTTGCTTTGCTTGTTATGCAGTCATATGAACCTTTTGACCAGCACGTTTTATTTATAGCACTAGGTACAAAGGTACTATAAGGAATACAGTCTGTGCCAATTTGGACCAACTGAGAATGAAGCCCACAGGCCAATAAAAGATTGTTAGTGTGCAGCATTATGTCCTGTCTCTTGTCTGCTCCTGTCTGTCTGCACGAGGCCATCATGTCCTTGTATTTTACTAATTTTACTGAAGTACAATGTGTGTCCTTTTAACACCCATTTAACACTCAGCTGTGTTTTAATATGTGCACATTTATATCTTTTGTAAATAGTGTTGTATGTATATAACCTTGTCTTATTTTTTAGGATTACGCTGTAATCATGTCGGGGACTACGAATGAAAAATAGCCTTTTGGCAAATTATGGTGCATTTACAGAAATGTGTATTAATATGTACACTGTTCATGTCAAATAAACCAATAAATAATAATAAATTTGGCTCCTGGGAAATAGTTTGACACCCCTGCTCTACACAGAAGTGGGCGCTAAACAAGTGGAGTGTAGCCTCCCTTTCCCCAGACACTTCCACAAGCTCTTTTGGAGGAATAAGCTCTTTCTGACAAGACTGGAACACCTCCCCAGGACGCTCCAGGAGGCCCTAAAACCTGAGCCTGCCTGAGCCTCAACTGACAACTCTCAGGGAGAAGGAGCAGAGGCTCTACTCCGAGCTCATTCCTTAGACGTTATAGATGTTTCAAATCTTCCCCGCCAAACTAAAAAGCAGTTTATGTTGTTAATTATTTCTCAAAAAGATAAAATGTTTACAGTTACTTTATAACACAATAGACAGTGAGTGAAATGTATTGAAATGTAATGTAACCCACCACTCTGTCTTGGCTTTGAACCAAAAGACTGGAAAACATGCATGTGACCTATTTAAAAAGGTATGTATGACACATTATTACTGGGCAGATGCCTAATAAATTAATGGAATAAAATAGTCCATATTGTCACTGGTATAGGATCATGTCTGCTTAGGCTGCCAAAACAGTAAATCCTCTCACACTAAAATTAGAAACGTTACAAAGACTACATTCATTCATTCAACAGTGTAGTCTATACAGAGAGACCTAATTGACCAGAACAGCCACTTTCAAAGGGAAAATGCTTCTTTTTGGCTCAGCATGTTAGACGTCTGAGAGCGTCGCTAAGTGCTTCTAAGAGTCTATTTATAGGCTTACTCCACGAGAGACACTTGTTCATGTTTAGATCAACAGCCCACGCAGCTCAGAGACGAGCGACAAGGAGAGTATTGACACAACACTCAAAGAGACACAAACTGTTTGGCTCTGACACGTTTAATTAGAACTGTCACCATGAAGGGTACCACTGTCATTCGGTTGCTCTGCACGGCACAAGTTCAAGTCTGAGAGGAAGAGGTTGTAAGAACAAGTCCAGCTATCGCTCAACAAGCTGCAGACACTCCTTAAGACCAGACACACCCGCTTCACAGAGAGGTCTGCCTCACAGCCAACAGGCGCCTTATCTGCAGCTCTGGTTTAAAACTGATTATTACGAGACGTGATTCAAATGACTCATTCACATTCACAAGACTGGTGCTGTTTTCTTATGCATATCATTCAGGTACTGTTCAGGTTCACAATTCAAAATTAAGCGTGCAAATGACATACTCAAATGGATGCACACTGATTGTTTTATAATGCTAGCATCTCCAAGTTTTTAGACCTTTTCAGTTAAATAGGCAAATGCTACTATATTAAGTTTCTTATTTAACCATTTATTCAGTTAATTAAGTTATGCTGTCATGGATTTTTGCACAATATAAAACTCACACAATATAAAAACTTAAATCATTCAAGCATACAAATTGTGTGACTATGTAGAAAATAAAATGCTCAATGATAAAACATAATGCAAGCGATAAGTAGATTTTAGTATTTGGTATGAAAACTCAATTAATACTGTATAATTTCCAAAAAATGACCATGTATCAGCGCTTTCATATTTTTAAATAGACCAAGACAGAAGAAAGACATGGGCGCTAACTACCCTGCCCACAGCTACATTTCCCTCTCCCCTGACACTTCCACTAGCTAAGCATCAACTGCCTCCTCTCAGGGAGAAGGAGCAGAGGCTCTACTCCGAGCTTTCCATGACCCAGATGTTTTAAGTCTTCCTTCTTTCCATTTTTAAAAAGACCAAGTGTAACTTTCAATAACCTAGCCACTATGGCTCACAACAAAATGTGCCATTTATAGGCATCCTCCCCATTCACGAAGATTGTGTCAAAACCAGGCTGAAGTCCTTTTCCAACTACTATTCTCTAACTTCTGTAAACAAAACACATCTATAAAAACAACACTGTGCACCTGTCAGTTCAGCATTTATTGCTTTGTTTTACAGCATCATTATCATAGTTTCTTTTATTTGAAGCAGCTGGCTCTGTTTCTTTGGAAAATAAAGCATCATTTGACATGGCAAGCATCGCCTTTCGAAGAGAAAACTGGTTTGAAAGCAGAAAGCATGACCATAATTTTAAATAGTACATGTGGCACTGCTCATGCAATATGAATTAACTGGTTGGAGAGTATTTTTGAACACTGACAAGCATAAAAAATCTTGCAGGTAAAATACCTGCAGACAATGTCAATCTGCCGTAACTCAGACTTAAATGTCCATCATATTTTGCACTATTTCTTAACATGAGGATCAGGACCTTATCAATTAACTACTCCAATAAAACCAATACAATAAAACAATGCTAATGGCAACAAAATAACAATGCCAGGCAGTAATACTTCTAAGGAAACACCATTATGGCCGGACACACACCTTCTTCCTGTGTAAAGTGGATCTAAAAGTGATACAACTTACAGTTATGACCATAACAGACAGTGGGAATTGATACTGGAGAAGCAATAGGATCACTTCTATGGAAAAAGGTTTGAATGGCGTCACCTCTTTTCTTACGAGCATGCTGACACTAATGAACAAACAGTGGTTTCACCAAGAAATTTCATGATCATTTTGAGAAGTGAGCTTAATCAGCTCTGACCAGCTTCCTATTGCCCTAAAAAGCGAATGGGGCTTGGCGCCAGGTTTGATAATTAATTGATAATTAATTGTTTCTAGATGTAGTTGGATGCATTTTTTTAACTAACTTGACAAAAAGATACATTGGTTACACAAGATGAATATTACATACAACTTACATTATCTAGTGTGGTAACTTCAGGGCTTCATATGTAGCAGAACAGGTGCCTCTACACGGAACAAGTATGACAGCTTTGAGAAGTTCACTTACTCTGCTCAACTCACATTATCCTACATCTGTATGAAAAAAAAGAAGCTGGGTTTTTAGAAATGAATGTACATTTGAGTGCACTTTCCCACGACTGAAAAGTTGGCCAGGTATACTTCAAGATTTCCAGAAAACAAAAGAGCCATGCTTAACCACCTAAACTATCTTGGACACTGTAACAAGGAATAAACTACATATGACATAATTTCACTCGCCTGATAACGTTAGGGCTTCACAGCTGAGCAGTTGGCTGAATAATGCACAAGTCTGACCTCTTGGTGCTTTGAAGAGTTTTGCCGAACGTTAATGCAGGTTGAATGGTACATATTTTTAAGCTAATCCTCGTCAGACACGGAGATATTCTCCAACTGCCGACCAAGTCAGAGTTCACCATAACTCATACTGCAAGGATAAAATTCTTCCAAACCACTGCTAAATTACCCTCAATAGCTACAAAACTAAAGGAGTCCCAAAAAGTTACTACAATGACTTACAAGGCACCAAATGTACATACTATTTGAATAATTATGTCATCCAATACAACTTCTGTCTACCCCAAATACGGACAGTAAGCCTATAGATTATTACTATATCCATAATTCTGGTTAGATTTGATCATTGTTGCTTTTTGATGTACAAAAAAATAAAACCCTAAACTTTAGTATTACTTAAATCAACTGCAACTTTAAGGACACAAGAAGTCATTAGTATGACACACCAGAAATAAAACAGAAAGAAAAATAATCTCAGCATGCCCTATATCTTATCAGCAAATTCATAAATGAATAAGTTCCATTACACAGTGGTCCATGCACACAGACCACATTCAAAAAGGGGGCGTGTGCCAGACACTGGTCGCTATTGACAACCTGTTGAAGCAGGTGAGTTTGAGTAGCCACAAATACAGCATTAGTATAGACTTATTACAAGTTACAACAACCTATATTTACAAAAAGCACATAAAGTTGCATGTCTCCAAGTTTTATACTAACTGCTACTTTCCTTTTAGTGACTATTTTGTCGTGTTTTCCACATTTTGCGCTCTTTCTAGTGCGTTAAATGCCACATACTTGTCAATGAATGGACTATCGATCTCAAGGGCATACCTCTTTTCAACAGACAGGCTACATAACAGACCTACACTATCTGTACTTTCCAACAGTAACGCCCCTGCACGCGCCTATGTGATTACAGGAGGTCATATGCTCACGGTATAGGTGCGTAAAAACCTCACACGCGAGTCGTGACCAGCAGGAGACGTTCTACCTAACACAGCTTCCAAGAGTTGTAAGAAAAGAAAAACGTGGTGCGTAAACACGGCGTTGACAGACAGTGTTTATCAATGAAGAGGAGGGGGGCACTTACATCTTCAAACAAGGATCCAACGTTGGCTGTCACCAGCAGTATTCCCGTGCCTTGCGCCGTTGTCAGCTTCCCTGCCATGATTTCTTCTCAAGCAAGTCGTAGGTTTAAAAAAAAAAAAAAAAAAAGCAAAGAAGGCAAAAAGAAAGCGGTGGATGTCTCGGAGAAAAACGGTTGATTAAAACGCTGGGGAGAGAGGACTGGAGCCGGGGTTGAGGCGGCTTGGCTGGAGCATATTTTTTCAGCAGTAGCCGTGCATCTACTACAGCAGGAGTTGCTTTAGCGGTGGTGAGAAGGAGAGGACGACGCGTGAGCTTCTCTCTCTTTCTCTCTCTCTTTCTCTCTCTCTCTCTCTCTTTCTCTCGAGCTACTTTCCCGCGTGGAGAGCCATCGTTTCAGAAACAAAGTTGAGGTTTTTTTAATCCACGGAAAGCGAGCCGAAGCTCTGGTTCATCTCACTGTCCACGAGTGTTTCCCGAAATTCGCGCAGTGCGTTAAAAGTCTCCCTCCTAAAGCAGGACTCCCAGCCAGGACCATTGCCTCGACTGTTTGCAGAGGATAGGCTGGAGTGCTCCGCCGCGCTGACGTCACCGCGCCAATGGAAACACGGCGTTTTCTTAAAGGGCCAGCGCGCCGTAAACACAGCAGCAGCAGCAGCACCGCCCCCCTCCCCGACAGCGGAGAACTGCGTCTATTATCGGACAGGGCACTCAAGGGGTGGAGATTGTATTGATTAATAATTTAAGAAGCAAGCAGATCTTTTACCTAATGGTGATTGCTCAATGGGAACACACAAACAAGGTATTTAATCAATTTAAAGGGGAAATATTATGCAAAATCCACTTTTTTGAGCTTTTGACCATGTTATAATGTTATTACCTCATCAAAAACATACCAGGAGTTGTGTTTGTTTTTTCCATTCACACCTGTTTGAGGAATTCTGTTGCCTTTCTGAGGCCTCAGAATGCTCAGTTCCACAAACCCCCACCCACTCCAGGAAGTACTGACCAATCAGCAAGCCCTGTTCATCCAGTCTGCTCTCATTCATTCATCCCTAAAACAGTGTACAGCTCTGTTTCCACTGATTCCTCACAGCTACGTATTTTTCTTTTTGTAGTTAAATAGCATCAAACAAAAAGTTTAAGAAAGTGAACTGCTCTTTTTCTCTGTTTACGTTCAAAAGAGCGTAACAGAGCTGTAGATCTGTTTTTATGCCAGTTGTATAATTATTGCAAATATTCTCTTTTAGTCACAATGTTTTTAAAGGTTGTTAAACATGCAATGCTATTCTAGAGGAGACCAGGATTAGTTTAAAAATGTAAAAAAGCACAATATATCCCCTTTAAAGGGATAGTTCATAATAACAGCTTTTAATAAATTGAAGTGCTAATGAAAACAAAACTTGAAGACTGCTTTCAATGGAGGAAACATACTGTATGCCAGGCCGCACACCACTTTTCTTGTCAAGAGTATGTCAAATATGACTGATGGCTATTTAGCAACCTCTGTCAAGTTAGTATTAGTCATAAAACAGGGAACAATGAAAAATTCATACAGCATTCGCCTTTCCTATTAACACACAGATGCAAAAAAAAAGTAAAATAATAAGTCTGAATGGATGAGAAGCAACATGAATACGCTTGCCGTTGTCATCATGTTATTGAACCATCCCATTAGGGGGGTAATGGTCCTCTGCTGTCCTCTTGCTTTTAAGTTTTGGCCACTGTCCAGACCCAGCATTGTCGCTAAATTGATTTTATTGTTTCCACTGTTTGTAGCAACGACAAATGCACTTTTTATTGTTTAATATGCAAAATCAACATCTGACAAACAGATGAGGATGAAATGTCAACATTAATATTTATATTGGGATAACAGCAGCTTGGTTTCATTTCACTGGTTTTCACTCTGTGGCATAAGTAAAGCCTCAGTCCAGGTTTTCACTAAGACAGGGCTTAAAATTACATGCTTTTGTTTATTCATTCATTCATCTTCCATATATTTTTGTTAGGGGAGGCGAGTACTGGAGCCTATCACAGCAACTATGGGCCTTAGGCGGGGTACAGCCTGAATTGTGGCCAGTTAGTCTCAGGGCTGGGACATAAAAAGATAGACAACCTTTAGATTCTTATATTCACCATCAGAGCAGGAGCACTTCCTGGAGAAGGCGGGGTTTCATGTGTCTACAAGGAAACCCATGCCTTTTCAGCTCTTGAGAAGGGGATGGCCTCAGCATACAGGATTACTCATGAATGAAACAAAATACAACTCCAGGTAAATTTTTGAGGTGGAAACAACATTATAACATGGTTAAAATGTATACTGAAATTGTAGTTTTTCTCTTTTATCTACATATTTTTAGTCTGATTGTTTTGTTTTTCATCGTTTTGTTCCGATAGAAGAGAGCATAAACTGCATTTTGATTCTGCTGTCTACATAAAAAAAATTTATAACAAAGAATCTTGAAGGTAAAAAGCTCAGAAAAATCAATTTAGTAGAATACAGGATATTTAAAATCACTAAATGTACATGGCAGAGAAACAACCCTGCCAAAATATTATCACCTAAAGTATTACTGATGCCACACAGTTACGTTCATTGCACGTTGGTGGTGACCTTGCACATGCAGAAATGTACCCCAAAACCGTATTTAAGTGCTGTTATTAAGGCTTTTATTCCCTTCAACATGAAAGCCTCAGTATCAAAGAGGATCTCACTCTGCAACACAAGGCTACAGTGTGAGCCTCAAAGGGGCCAATGTTAAAAATAACCCACATTTTTTTATCGCAAGGGCATCATGAACTGTGAACCTTTCAGCCGCCATACCTGCTGTACATGTGTCAGTGTCCCTGTGGCTTATCAATGATTGAATCATTCATTTAATTCAGTGGCAAATATAAGGCCAAGCTGCAAACCATTGTGTACTAAAAACAAATGAATAGTTTTTGTTTATTTGTTGTCCTGCATACTACTTTATATAAACTACAATACAAATCTCTAACTATGTGAGAGAAAAGTCTTTCATTTTCCTTATCAGTGGTCGCCTCAACAAATCCTCCTGTGCAATGATTTGCGTATTGATTTGGCATAGATTTTATGCTGGATGCTCTTCCTGATGCAACCTCTCTCAATTTATCCAGGCTTGGGACCACCATAAGGGGTACAGTGGCTTGTGAGCATCTGGGGCAAATGGCAATCCTGTAATTAAAAGTGGCAGTGCTTGAGTGGCCTTGGCCTGTTTCCTGAGGTCATTATATTGACAAGAGTGTGATCAATAAGAAGTGTGTATTGCAAAATAAGGATTATTGATTCTGCATGGCCTTTACAAGAAGCCATAAATTCTTTTAACATCACATCTAACATATCCTTAGAGACTTAGAGCAGTGGTTCCCAACCTTTTGTGTATTGCGTACCCCGTGGGCGTTTTTGTCACACCGTGAGTACCCCCTTTTTTGTTTACATGTTCATTTTTTAAAAAGTGCTCCTAGAGTGATCATCTGTGTTTATTAGTACTAAGACATTTTATACTTTATTGTAAAAGCTAATTCTCCTGCATTTTTTGCTTTGAAATTTAAATTCAAGATACAAGCCCTTTAAAATACCAATACAAATACAAAATAATTAATAAAATATAATATTACATAATAAAAACAATATTTTTTTTACAATATAAACTATTAGATTTACTTATTTTACTATTTTTCAACAAAAAACATTAAAACTCAATAAATTGACAAGTAAATTTTATTTTAAACAAATTATTTAAATACCTCCTTTGAAACAAGCTTTATAATAGACCTATATTTCTAGTTTTACCTCATTTAAATTAATACTTTTTAATCAGTTAATCATCAATGAGACACTTGAGCTTGTCTTTCACAAGTTTCAATAGTTTTAATATCGCAAATATTTTCTAATCAAATTATGAAAAAATTTCAAGTACCCCCTGTAACGTGCTTGCGTAACCCCAGGGGTCCCTGTACCCCTGGTTTGGAAACACTGACTTATAGCAGGAGTTCCCAATCTTTTTTAGTCTTGGGTACCCCCTGAGCTTTTTGTCATATGAGTCTTAGAAAACATCAGTGTCTATACAAGGACATTTTATGCTTACTTAATTGTAAAAGCAAATTTTCTGACATTTATTCCTTTCAAAATCTAATTCAAGATTAAAAAATGCCTTTAAAAATATGATATTATAAAATTGTATTAAATTAACCATATATTTCAAAATGAAAAAAAAAATCTTCATCATATATGTTCTACAAGAAAAAAATATAAAAAATAGTACTCATCATTTGAGTAATTCCCCTTTTAAACAAGCTATTAAACCTAAAAGATATGTCACAAAATATAACAGGCCTATTCAAATTATATTTTTAGCAGTGCCCTCTAACTTGAGCTAGCTTGTTTTTCATTTTAATGATTTATTATATAAAAGATGGCAAATATTTTCTTATCAAATTATAAAATAATTCCAATTACCTTCTTGAAAGTGCTCGTGTACACCTGATGGTCCCCAGACCCCTGTCTGGGAAACACTGACTTAGAGCAATGACTCAGGTGGGCTGGGACCCAAACATGAGTATAGTTTTAATGTTCAGCTTATTTAAACCCAAAATATAGTTATAATAGAATTAAATTGTGAAATTTCAGTGTATGTGGCATAAAGATCATTGTAAAATGAATGCAAAGAACTAGCTTTTATTTTTGTAATATCTCAGTTGGATAAGAGGTATGAGCAAATATTTGAACAAATGAAGTGCAACAGAAAAAATCTATTTTAAAATGTCAGTGTGATAAGAACCATAGAGCTCAAATGACTGCCAACCCCACGGTGCCGGAAGTAAATTTCCCATTAATTTTCCCCATTGACCTTTTGAAAAATCCATATATTAAGAGTTTAACGACTCAGCAGAGGTTAATCAGCTCATGACCACAAAACATTTCATTTAGCTGTAAATACAAACTGAAATTTGATAAAAATGCAAAGTTACAGATAATCCTTTTGACAGGAATTTATCAGGTTATACAGATTTTTCAAAAAGTCAGTGAAGAAAATTAATGATAAATGTACTTTCACTACGTCAGCATTAGAATAGTAAGATTTCTTGTCATTGTTGATTCAATGTTGACAATTTAGTGTCAGTCAATTAGATTTATTAGTTATTCTTTTCCTTACTGCTGTTCTCTTTCAAAGGAAATCCATGTTTGTGATTTGCATGTTTAATTTGGCAAAAGTTTTGGTTGCATTGATAAATAAACCTTGGCCAGGCATATTAGCAAATTTGTAAAAACTATATCTATATAAAAAAATAAAAATAAAATTGTATATTCTTCTGATGTGCATTGGGCTTGTAGTGCATTTGTATTAAAAAAAAAAGATAAGTTGAAATGTTTATTGTTTTTGAGCAAAAACTGGGTATATTTCTGGCTATTCTTTTCACTGTTAAATTACCCCAAATGAAGCTTGATACTTAATTTGTTTGTTTGTTTGTTTGTTTGTTTGATTGTTTTTTCCATAAGTGTGTCAGAGTTTTTCATTTGCATTTTACTCATGCACTTATGGCAACTTTGTTTTTCATTTGCATTTCAAGACATGTTAATATAACGGAAAAGAAAAGGTGAATAGTTTATTTTCTATGTGCTATACATTAGAATTATTAATAATATTTAGCCAGTAGTGTGTAGACAGTCTGTCCAGCCCTCATAAACGTTGTAAAATTTTCTAATTTGGCCTCGCTGTAAATGAAGTTATAAGAATAGCCCTGCTTTAGGCTAAGTAGCAAATGCATATATAGTTAGCCATTTTGTATTGAATATAGCCTTTGTCCATGGTCCTTCACCCTCTTGACCTGCCCCATGTTGGAATAGCAGCACCTGGGGGTTGGACCAGACCTGGCCTTTCCATTGCGTGAGTTTGATTCAGGCCTAATGTGGACACAGCCTTTGATCTAAAGATTTTCTGCTCAGATTTTGGCAGCAACAACTCGGAAAAATAAAGCCAAGTTACTAGAGCTAACAGGAAGTCAGAATCAGAGCGTATGACTGGATCCTGCCGACTGTGTTTGGAGACACAGCCAAGTCCGTGTGTAATGGATTACTGCAAATGAAAATAAACCGAACTGGCCTTTCCTGGCACCGCAAACCTCAGGCAGCATTAGCTCACCTGTTTACAAAGATTATCCCAGAGCCTTTTGTCTGTAAACAATTGTAGTCTGTGTAAAATTGGACTGTTCTGTGCTCCTTAAGCAGTCCAGAGCATTAAAGTTCACACATGTTTCTACCAAATACCAGAGGGGAGTGGCCAAAACCTGTACCGAACTGTCCCATACTGACACGAGACCTGCGCCGTCCAGTGGACATGTTTACTACTGACAATGTAGCACTGTAGCCACTTATTATGTGTTTTTATTTATTTATTTATTTATTATTTTTTTATTACATTTTTAAATCTGCCATTCTTATTACTATTTTTTTATTATATTATTATTACAATTTGCTGGTGAGAAACAACATTTTATTTCAGCCTGTGTATTTTTTTGCAAATGCCATGTGAAATCTATGTATAAAATAATATGCATATTTCCAAACAATAACGATAAAAACAATTATAAATACAAATGACATCTTTATAAAACAACAAAGTAAGGCACAAAAACATATATCTAATCTAAATCCTAAACTTAATTTAAATCTCATACTCCTACTAATATAGGCTTCAAAATCATACAGTGCGATGATGATATAGAACAGTGGTTCCCAAAGTGGGGTCCGGGGCCCCTTGGTGGGCCGTAAAGGTAATGCAGGGGGTCCCCATAAGTTGTCTACTATAAGTACAACAAATTAATATTAAGTACAGTTATATACTACTTTGAAGCTAATTTAGCCAACAGTCTGTGTTTTTTGGTAACACTAGAATAACTAACAACTATGAAGCAGTAACAAAGCATTGATAAACATGTAATTAACAATAATTACAATAAATATTTTTTAAGAGCCTGAATTACTACAGATGTTTATATATTTGCACTGATTTATATGAGCTTATTACTAAAGAAATTAACAATAATGATGTTTATAACTCTAAACTGAAGTAATGTTTTGTAAAAAGTCAGTTTGGTTTCTAACTCTAAACTAATACTTAACTAATGCTCTGTTACTGTTAAATGTTGCTGTTTTTTTTTTTGTTTTTTTTACATTTTTAATAGAAATTGTTGGAGGTCCATGTGGAATTTTCTGATTTTTAAGTCTTGATTTTGGGAATGGCTAATATAGAACAATCAACCAGATCATAATGACGAATGTTGATGCACAAGTAAGTAACAGTAATAACTATGTTGTAACCTCAGAAAATGTCAGCAGCATCTTATCATTGAAGATGTTGAAATCAGGAAAAGGCAGTGCTAAAGATAAATAAGTGACTTTGACAGGAGCAAAGAGTGTGTTTGAGGTGTGCTGGATAAAACAAACCTGGGCCCATCTCACAACTTTCTAGGAAATGAAAGATCTTGAATTAAAATGTTGGAAAGCACATATTTTGAGATGTTGTGAAATATACTGATATGACAAATACGCACTGCTTAGCGGAAAGGGTGAGCTACACATTGTTTTTTTTTTTTGTTTTTTTTTTTTTTTTTGCAGCAGAGAGCAGCTCTGTTACAGTCTTTTGAACATAAACAGTGGGGAAAAAAACTTTTTACTTCCTTAAACTACATGATGCCATTTTACTATAAAATAAAAAACAACTGTGAGGAATCAGTGGAAACAGGACTGTACAGTTTTTTGGATAAATGAATGAGAGCAGACTGGATGAAGAGGGCTTGTTGATTGGTCAGTGCTTCCTGAAGTACTGAGGCATCAGAAAGTCAGTGCCAGAGAATACAGGATTACTTAAACTGGCGTGAATGAAACAATGAACAAATGAACAACATTATAGTATGGAAAAACAGGGGACCTTTAAATGTTTTACCAAGACTCAAGGAAATGCAACACCAGTTTTGAAGAAAAAAAAAAAAAAAAAAAAAAAAAAAAATATATATATATATATATATATATATATATATATATATATATATATATATATATATATATATATATATATATATATATATATATATATATATATATATATATTATACACTTTCCAAGCTAGTTTTTTAATGGGCTCAATTTGGTTCACCCATATTACAACATGTTACACACTGCCCCTTATTGTTGTCTGTGCACAAAAACAGGTGTAATTAGATCTTAGAAACATCATTTTAATTCACAAATGTCCAAGGATTTCATGAAATATTATGTGTTTGGTAAAAGAAAGAAGAAAAAAAACACACACAAAAAAAACACAAATGATCTCAATTTGTCCTATTTGAGCATCCATAGTAGCAAAAAGTACTGTAGCCAAATTTTGTTTTCTGCAATTGGCTTTTATTTTCTCAGACCCAAGCAAAGGCAAGCAATGTTTTTTTTTTTATGTTTATGAAGCGCACTGGTGCAGACTCTGGTAATGCGCTGAGTGATGTTGCCTCCTGTCACCTTTACCTCCAGCGCTCTAACATCTGCCTCCAGCCCAGTGTGAGCCCGGTGCCCACATGATCTGTGAGTATTAATTACACACCTTTCACACTTCCTGACGTGATCTGCCCTGATGGCTCCGAGGGAGGCTCCTCCATAAATAGCCATCTCCAGTGGAAGGTGCGCTGAGGTCAACAGCGCGGGGCGGCAGTGTGGCAGGCTACATGAGACTGTGCTGCTAAAAGGATGAATGAGGGGGACTCAGGTGAACTGGGGTGGAAGAAGTACTCAGAATCTGCAAGTACTATGACTTCAATAATAGAGTTAGACAATTGGAAGTAAAAGCACTCAACAAAAAAGTACTTGAGTAATAAAAGAAAAAAAAAGCTTATAACGTTTTCTTGAGTAGTAAATCTATTACCACTCAACCCACTTTCCCACTGAATTAAAAAACATTAAGTCATATGGAAATTTTTTAAATATTTTTTTTTACTTTTTTACCTTAATTAAACAGCTTCTGAGTCATTGTGATGATGAAAGAAATTGTTGCAAGGTGAATAAAGCCCCCTGGACCCCCTCCTGGCATATCATGGCAAAAAAAAAAAAAAAAAAAAAACTTGCAAGAATGAGAGAATTGACCCAGTGTGGTTTGCTGCTAGAAATGGCTTTATTTCTTAGATTTTTGTCAAGTCACCTTTGTCAAGCCAAATGACAGGAGCCAACTGGACTTACAGTGAGGAAAATAAATATTTGAACACCCTGCTATTTTGCAAGTTCTCCCACTTAGAAAACATGGAGGGGTCTGAAATTTTCATCATAGGTGCATGTCCACTGTGAGAGACATAATTAAAAAAAAAAATCTAGAAATCACAATGTATGATTTTTTAACAATTTATTTGCATGATATAGCTACAATTAAGTATTTGAACACCTGTCTATCAGCTAGAATTCTGACCCTCAAAGACCTCTTAGTCCGCCTTTAAAAAGTCCACCTCCACTCCACTTCTTATCCTAAATTAGAAACACCTATTTGAGGTTGTTAGCTGTATAAAGACACCTGTCCACCCCATACAATCAGTAAGACTCCAACTACTAACATGGCCAAGACCAAAGAGCTGTCCAAAGACACCAGAGACAAAATTGTAGACCTCCACAAGGCTGGAAAGGGCTACGGGGCAATTGCCAAGCAGCTTGGTGAAAAAAGATCCACTGTTGGAGCAATTATTAGAAAATGGAAGAAGCTAAACATGACTGTCAATCTCCCTCGGACTGGGGCTCCACGCAAGATCTCACCTCGTGGGGTCTCAATGATCCTAAGAAAGGTGAGGAATCAGCCCAGAACTACACAGGAGGAGCTGTTCAATGACCTGAAAAGAGCTGGGACCACCGTTTTCAAGGTTATTGTTGGTAATACACCAAGACGTCATGGTTTCAAATCATGCATGGCATGGAAGGTTCCCCTGCTTAAACCAGCACATGTCAAGGGCCGTCTTAAGTTTGCCAGTGACCATTTGGATGATCCAGAGGAGTCATGGGAGAAAGTCATGTGGTCACATGAGACCAAAATAGAACTTTTTGGTCTTAATTCCACTCACCGTGTTTGGAGGAAGAAGAATGATGAGTACCATCCCAAGAACACCATCCCTACTGTGAAGCATGGGGGTGGTAGCCTCATGCTTTGGGGGTGTTTTTCTGCACAGGGGACAGGGCGACTGCACTGTATTAAGGAGAGGATGACCGGGGCCATGTATTGCGAGATTTTGGGGAACAACCTCCTTCCCTCAGTTAGAGCACTGAAGCTGGGTCGTGGCTGGGTCTTCCAACATGACAATGACCCGAAGCACACAGCCAAGATAACCAAGGAGTGGCTCTGCAAGAAGCATATCAAGGTTCAGGAGTGGCCTAGCCAGTCTCCAGACCTAAACCCAATAGAAAATCTTTGGAGGGAGCTCAAACTCAGTGTTTCTCAGCGACAGCCCAGAAACCTGACTGATCTAGAGAAGATCTGTGTGGAGGAGTGGGCCAAAATCCCTCCTGCAGTGTGTGCAAACCTGGTGAAAAACTACAGGAAATGTTTGACCTCTGTAATTGCAAACAAAGGTTACTGTACCTACATATTAACATTGATTTTCTCAGATGTTCAAATACTTATTTGCAGCTGTATCACACAAATAAATTGTTTAAAAAATCATTCATGGTGATTTCAGGATTTTTTTTTTTTAGATTATGTCTCTCACAGTGGACGTGCACCTACAATGAAAATTTCAGACCCCTCCATGATTTCTAAGTGGGAAAACCTGCAAAATAGCAGGGTGTTCAAATACTTATTTTCCTCACTGTATGCGTATTTACGGTAGTGCCTTACTCCAAAAGGTAGGGAGGAAGGGGGAAGGGGGTTCTGTAGAGAAAAATGTGACCAAAACAGCAAAGAAACAAGGAAAGTTACATGGTACTCCTTTAAACTTACTTCTTCATGTGGATATCAAGATCAAGCTGATATTCTTTTGAATGCATGCAACACCTAAACTACACTATGTTTCCAAAAGTATTAGCTCCCCACACAACAACCCCACACCATAATCCCAATTCAGTTATTTGGGTGGGTGAGTGAATATTTTGGAAATTGAATGTATTTGTGACCAACAGACTAGCAGACTCGCAGTAATGACGACAAATCCCTGAACTTCTCTCAGAGGCAGCATCTGTATAAGTTATCATATTATCTAAGTCAGATACATAAACACAACTTGCAATGTGCTCGTTTTATACCTCTAGCCTAAATTCCTTTGAGGTTTAAAAGTTAGTATTTTTTATCATACCAACCACAATACACTCTGTTGTTTCATAGCAAATACACTGCAGTATTTATGAAATGAGAACAGAGCAGTCTACACCAAAGTTCTTTTCAACAGTGCCAATAAAAGGCCTGAGCAACCCTCAAACACAACATTATTTAAAATGCGCTCAGGAGTTAGTGCATATGTAGAGTGACTGTTTCAATATTTTCTCTGTGTAAACTATGAAGCCCCATTTGACCAACTTCTGCATGACATGCTGCTTACTGTTTAAAGCAGCGGTTCTCAAACTGTGGCATGGGTACCACTGCTGGTACACAGGCTCCTAGTGGTACACAGAAGTATCTCTGGAATTTCTGAAGATGAAAACCATTTAATATATCACACTGGCTGGTTTAGTTTAGTCCTGGGTTAAATCCTGATTTTGTCCTTTTTAAGCCTAGTGTTTAGGGTGGTCTTAGACTTAGTCCTGAGTTAGTCCTAGTTTATTTATTTTGGCATTTTCTGGCTTAGGCCCAATAAGGTTAAATAACTATCTTAATCTTGGGTTTAGACCTGAGTTTAGTCAGTTTCAGATTGTACTTGGAAAGACTAATATTTTCTTAGGCGGTACTTGGAGTAAAAAGTTTGAGAAACACTGACTTTAGCAATATTCCTTTTCTTCTGCTATTTGTGTAGTTTTCTGAGTAGGAAGTGTTACCCTCACCGTACAGCCAAGTGTCTTCAGGTTTTAACTACAAATAAATAGCAAACCAACATCTCTCCAGCAAATTCTCAGTATTTCAACAGACTTATTTGTCTCCAATGAAAGAAGGGCTTTCCAATAACCCCCACAGAAACAGGTGACCGAATGACCCCTAGAGCATGAACAATTGAGGAACAGCTGAAGGTCACATGACTCACTGGAGTGGGTCCTTGAGAGCTAAGTCTGGAGCAGCCAAACTATGCACAGACTAATGAAGTGGATTCAGCACATTACTGAGAGGTACACACACAACCTTCGAGAGGCAGGAACATTTTAGGTCACTTTTAAGCATTTATTTAGTTTTACAATGCATTACTTCAACATTACTAAACACCACTGAGTTATAAACAGTTATTAATGTTTAATTCTTTAGTAATAAACTCATTTAAACCAGTGCAAAATTATAAACATCAGTGTTTATTCAGGATCTAAAACGTTTTGGTAACATTTAATTTACACTACGCTGGATACACTTGATAATATATCTACAATGTAATTAACACATGCTGTAACAAACTGTAATAGCATGTAACTACACATTGTACTTACATAAAGACGTTTTGTGTACTAACAGTTTCTATGTACAAATGTAATAAAAGGTACAGTACAATAACTACTTTACTTGGGGGTAATGTAGCAGTGTATTTTTATTACATTAGTCCCCAACTCTAAGTACACAAAAGTCCCTCTTGTAAGTACAACATAAGTACATGTTATTACAGTTTATTACACTGTGTGTTACATTGTAGTTACACTGTATCAAGTGTAGCGTAAAAAATGTGACCAACTATTTGCACATTACTGTTAATTACATAGGTATTAATGCTTTATTACTGTTTAATAGTTGTAAGTTATTCTGAAGTGTTACCTATATGTCTAATTGTCAGAAAAACACTATTACATTATTAAACATTGATTAAGTATTAATTAAGAATATTAACAAGTTAATTGATTTTTTTACAATGCATTACTTCAACATTTATAAAACCACTGCGTTATAAACATTGTAATGAATGTTTAATTTTTTTGTAAAAAGTTCATGTAAATCAGTGTCAATTTATTAACATCAGTGTAAATTCAGAATCTATAAACTGTTTATTCATTAAATCATTTTCAATTACATATTTATTTATGCTTTATTACTGCTTACTTACTGCTATTCTTAGGTGTTACTTATATGTATATTTTTCAGACAAATGTAAGAATTTGTAACCAGTTAATTATTTACAATGCATTAGTTCAAGAGTTATAAACGCCATTGAAATATAAACATTGTTATTCATGTTTAATGCTTTAATAATAAGCTCATGTAAATCAGTGCAAAATTATCAATATCAGTGATATTCAGGATTTATAAACACTTTATTCATTAAATCATTGTTAATTACATATTTATGAATGCTTTATTACTGCTTAGCTTAATAATACCAGTCTGATGAAACTTGCATTAATAAAAAGCAGAATTTTAACTTGATAATAAAAGGACTATAAAATAAGAAATTATTGTTAAGGTGCTGAAATGAAAAAGACATTTATGAACTTAAAACATTAAGTCATAGAGCTGGTCAGTTTCTTCAGGACTTGAGCGGTGTATCCTGTCATGTTACAGCCGGGTGTGAACAGTCTGTAGAGTGGACAGTGGAGAGTGAGTGTTTGTGGAGGGAGCCCCAGTCATGACTCAACAGTCTGTGTGCAGCTCCCCGACTCGGGCCAAAAACACAGTCACAGCTGTGTGTGGCATGGGACGCCCCGAGAGTGAAGTGGGCCTGTTCTTATACACACAGAGGACCAGTGTGAGGGTTTAGTCAAAAGACCACCACAATAGAGCCAGAAGAGAGATTTCCCTTCACCCCCTCCACCAAAAGATTCTATACCATTGCAAGATAGGGCCAAAAATACTACTCCAGCCACAATAGATTAGTGAATTAACAAATGATTGGTTTTAGTTGATTCTTTACCATTGTTTGATGTATAATCTTTGTGGCTCAGTGCATCGGTCATTTACCCCTAAACTACAACAGAAATCCCTCTACCATTGCAACATAGGGCCACTGCCTTAGTGGAGGTTGTCCACTGTATGCATGCTTGAAGATTCTTAG
Organism: Bostrychus sinensis; assembly: GCA_020698575.1. Classification (NCBI taxonomy): domain Eukaryota; kingdom Metazoa; phylum Chordata; class Actinopteri; order Gobiiformes; family Eleotridae; genus Bostrychus; species Bostrychus sinensis. The sequence continues at coordinate 26,987,925 of CM036254.1, read as the reverse complement.
CCATCCAGGTCATAATCCAGATTGAATTGCCTCCATTGTCATGTATATGTTTTATATTCTACCACTAGCTCTTTAGGGCTTTCCCATAAAGCAGTGTTTCCCAACCAGGGGGCCAGGGACCCCTAGGGGTACATGAGCACTTTGCAGGAGGTACTTGGAAATATTTCATAATTAATTTCAAACATGATAAGAAAAGACATATTTGTGATATTTTCATATTGAACTACTGAAGCTTATGTTAAAGAATTTTATTAGGATATTATGTTTTTTGTTTGTTTGTTTTGTGTGTTTTTTATTTATGTGTTTTACTTTTTTTAGGTTCAAACCATTTTTTGGTGGTAATTAATTAATTAATTAATTAATTAATTAATTAATTATGAGTCTAAGATTATTATTATTTTTTATTTATTTAGTTTGAGTATTAATTATGTTTTTTCCTTCATTTTAATATTTTTATTTTAAAGACAGGGAGATTATATTATTATTTTTGAGTTAAAAAGAATTTGTATTTACAATAAAGTTTTATCTAACCAATATTTGTATTTGTATTTTTCCATCTTTCCACTGCACGTCTATGGACATTTGCAAATATATATTTTACCATGTCCTTTAACTTTGCTTCACTCTTTCTCTTTATGTTTGTTTCATGTCTAACCACACCACGCTTTTATAAAAAAACAAAAAAAAAAAAAAAAAAAAAAAACAGTTCACGCTACCTTGATCGAGCCTCTTTTAAAAGTTATTTTGGGTTGCAGTCTCAGTACTGTCCCATAACAGCTGCACTGTTTAAACCATCTTATACTCTGAGTGACCCATGTTTATCATAAAGTTAACAACATTCACTGGATTTGGACAATGCCACTTAATGGTTTTAGATAGAAGAAGCAAAAATAGCAGTGTCCCTATTTGGCTCAAGCAGAAGATGAGAGAGGAGGGACACACGATGACAGCGGCAAAACAAGAAATGAGTCAGCAAGAGTATGAGGAAATAGTGAAGACAGGGGGGTCAAATTTAAGGAAAGTAAGATGATCTGGCATATTTTAGAGAATTAACTGTTGTGCAGTAACTTTCCACTCATAGAAGATATCTTTTTTCTAAAGCTTGCACAGTATAAAAGGTCAGCGCAGTGCCAGTACAGCCATGAGAACGCAGTAGCTTTTAATTAATTTGAAGTTTTTATTTGTTCACATATGATAAAAGACTACTCAGTTCCACTAAAACCTCTACACTATCTATAAATATAACTTTTAGACCATTTTACAAACTGAGTTATAAAGTTACAATACAACAGAAATAGGTTAAGCATTATAACACATAATCCATGGCTTTTCTTTTTGGCACCACTAATTTTGTTAATGCTAGATCTAACACACACACACACACACACACACACACACACACACACACACACACACACACACACACACACACACACACACACACACACACACACACACACACACACACACACACACACACACACACACACACACACTATTAATGTCTATTTATTTGTTTGTTTTTTGTTTAGTTTCTAATTTTCTAATTTGTTCTATTACTTTTAAGACAATTTGGTAACACTTCAGAATAATTCACACTATTAAGCATTAATTAAGTGTTAGTTAAAAAATAGTAAATAGTTAAATTATTATTTACAAAGCATTAGTCCAACATTTAAAAAACACCATTAAGTTATAAACAATCTAATGAAAGATAAATTCTTTAGTAATAAGCTCATAAACATCAGTCATAATTCAGACTCAATACACTTTTTTGTTACTTACAAATGTATTAATGCTTTATTACAGCTTAATAGTTGTGTGTTATTCTAAAGTTTTACCAACAACCTTTCTGTCACATTCCATGAAATTGTCAGTGAAGATTCTTAGTCATCCAGTCACAACATTAAGTAAAACACTGTTAAAACATTAAGTTATCTGGACATGTGTTCTCCAGTGTTTTCTTTTTAAACCTTTAAATCTTTCTAATTAAACTATATATAGCTAAAACATTGTGTCAAAAACATTGTGTCAAGTACAGTATATCTGTGTAAACACACACAAGAAAACAAGATTATTATCTTAAGATGCTGTGTGTAGTTTATCACACACATAGTCACATCCTGTGTGACTATCTTCATACACACGCTTATGAGCAAACACATTGGAAACAGGTCAGAGGTTGAGGTTCTAAAAATTTTGGAAATGTAGAAAGATTTTTTTTTATATAATGACATTTATTCAGTGTGTGTTTTATAGTGGCATCTGGTGGTAACATTGCAGACCACAATTCATCCGTCTACAGATTCTGACCTAGTCTGTAAGAAGCCATGCAAGGACAAGTATATTTTTGGCTATAAAATAGTATTTTTAAACTATGGAACTTTGCTTGTTTCTGTGCTGTTTGGTTGCATTTTTCTCTATGGCGCTCCCCCTACATTTCAGAGTAAACCAGTATTGTAAAAAGTCATGAGTGTCTGGTTGACTCCTGTGTGACCCCTCGCCCAGCTTGACTCTCCTTCTCTCCTTCTTATATCTGTACAAAGTTTTCCTCTGCCTTTTGTCCACTCTGTCATGACGAATATCTAACTCACTCACTTGTTGTTATGGCTAACCAGAATCTGTTGCTGTTTTGCGAGACCCGACACTTCAGAGACATCAGGTTGGTTCTCCCATTCTTGCAAGACTGGTTTTTGCCAAGATACACCAGTGGGAGGTGAAGGACACTTAATTTAACTTTTTAGTCGCCACAGAAGGTGAGCCTTATACATCCCCACATTTTTAGATAAAAAATAAAAAATAAAAAAATTGGCCCTATGTTCCCACATTCCTAACATATTTTTCAAAATGAGGCTTTCCACAGATCTTTGTTCCCACACTAATAGTTGAGGTTAGGGTTAAACATGCACCATTTACTGGAGAGGTGGAAACATAGGGCTGTGGGAACTAGGGATGTCCTAATCCTGATCAAAAGATTGTATTAGGTGCTGATCAAGGAATTTTTAAAGCATTGTATTAAGTCATGTGATCAGGCTGATCTTGGGTTTTACTTCTGTTTTACTAACCACAAACCACCGGCACGTGACTGAACATGCCTGCAGTAGGGCTGGGCAAAAAAATGAATTAATCTCACTAATTTGCGTTTTTAATTTTGGAGTATCCCAAAAGAGGCTCTACTGAGTTATTGTATACCTTCAGTGGAAATAGCGTCTTTCAAGAGCTGCAGCTGTTCACTGTGTTGTGGCTAATGCTAATGCTAGCGCCCAGAGCAGCTTAAATACTGACTGTGGAGACTTTACAGACACTCAAATAATCACAGAGAAAGAAGACATTTTACCTCTGCAGTGTCTTTGTTTACATGTGGCAGCAGTTTGGCAAAGACAAACAGTGTAGTGTGATGTCCAGCCTGCAGAGCTAACTTTATGTACTATGTTTATGTATGTTAATTAGCCACATGCTCTGCTTAGCTTCATTAAACAGGCCTCATATGGTGGTTATAAATGATAATAGACCGGGCCTTTGGAAGCAGAGAGGGCTAAAACTAAAAGACATGGATGTGTTCACTGATTTCAACATCAGAGTAATGCACACTGCTGCTGTTTTGTACAGATATTTAGCATAACAACATAGCTATGCAGTATGTTAGGTGTTATTACAAAATGCAAAAAATATAAATGAAAACAATCAGTATAGGGACTCAGATTGGTCAAAACTAAACAAGAAATGATTGGTTTTGGATCAGGAGCTGAAAAAAGTTGATCAGGGCATCCCTAGTGGGAACATAGGGAATAGGGTTAACTAAGATGAAAAAGTTGCAGTGTATCCCTAAAAATACTATGACAATCTCTCAAACAGCTCAGATACATATAGATGATACTTATAGCCATGCCATGATGTTAACAATTTTTTTCAGTGTGGTTATACTAACTTTATTACTACTACGGTACTTCAAATGTCTAAAAAAGAATCACTCAAAATGTTCCTTCAAACTCTTCAAATACAAACTATAAATTTATATGTCATGTAAAACTTTTCACATAAAGTTAAATGCATTAGCTGTTAACTGTTAAATATTGAGACACATGGTACTCATTTCTCAACCTGTAGGTGGTTGATTTCCTTGTAGTTTTATCAGCTTGTAAATACTGGTTAAAACTTCCAAAATCCCCTCTTTTTTTTCTGGCCCGGTCCTCAGTGCTTGTATTTTGTATCCCAGTCACAATCTTGGCCAGTGGATTCCCTCACACCAGTCGCTGCCCTTTACTTTTCCTTTTTCGCTAATCAAACAGCTCGAAGGCAGAGCCAGTGGAAATGGCCCTAAAAATAACAGGACAAATATGTGCAGATAACAACAACTAAAGGCTCAGTCAATACTATAGCTGTAGGCAGGATATCCCATCGGGGGAGTGCGGGGGAGGGAGAGAGGGAGGGGGTGCAGGGAGTGGGAGTGTGTCCCTTTGCTGATAAAGACGTACTAAACAGCAGCAGCAGTTTAAGCCCCTCCTGCGCACCGTCTCTGGGTAATGGAAAAAATAAAAAAATAAAAATGATGTTGGAATTCCAGACTCCAGAGAAAGTATGTGACCTTTGACCCCCATCTCTGGGCTGCCTCAGTGGCTTATCTAAAAATAGGGAGAAAAAAAAAACTGGAAATAATCAGGCATTCTCATGTCTCTGAGGAGCAGTGAGGAGATGGGGCAGGTTGGAGGTTGACAATGGTTAGAGTCCTACACTTCTAATTTGGGCTTTTTAACATTTTTAAATAATCTTGTTTGCTGAGGCCGTCCCCTTCTCAAGAGCACATATACATTAGTTATAAAATGTGAAATACTAAAGCAAATGTGTCCAAAACTATTTCAAAAAGCCTGAAAAAGGATAAAATAGAACCTGTTGTGGTACAAGTCAGAACAGAAAAATGAAAACTTGGTTGAAACTCTTGAATTAGCTTCATACATATGAGCTGCCTTTACGAACTGTCTGGGTGGACTCTGCATTGTCCTCCCCATGTTACTGTGAGTTAAGTGTTACCCAAAAGTAGAAAAACATCAGTCTATAACTAATGGTATTATTCTGACTTTCTGAGATAAAAGCATGAACAGAACAAACACCAGAAACATCGGAAGAGAGCCAACTCAAAAAGCTAGACTTATTTGACAAGTCTGGCTTATTTGCTCCTCATTTTTGTTCCATGAAACAGGCTTATTATGGGCTAGACTGAATTACCATGGAAACTTGTGTAGGAAGTAAAACCTGGCCCAGAGCCGGTTTAAGGTCAGGCTTAGTCAGAAATTCTGGAGAACTAAGGCTCTTTCATCACATTTAAGTCATTGTTTACTGTAGACCACAAAGTTACAGTTAGTTAGAATCGGAAATACTGTATTTAGCCAACTTAAAATGGCCAGTTTATAGATTGACAATATTTATTTAAATATTTTATAGACTGAGTTTTCTTTAACAGTCATTATCATTATCATTATCTGCAATCATGTTTGTTTTTGCCACTACTTTTTACATTGTCCATCCATGCACAGTGCTACCCCCTTGGTCTCTGTGGACCAGCCTCAGAATCACTCATGTGGATGTGATGATCCCTGGAGAAACAGTAAGTTAGTTTGGGATTTGAGCCTGAAAAAAAAAAAAAAAACGTGTTGTTTTTGACGAGGCAGAAGTCATTTGCGTGTCTGGCATATTTACATGAGCATTTGAATTAACCAAAGCCTGAACTAAATCCTTTTGTAATTCACTTAGTGGCGTTGCATGCTTTGTGTATCCACTGACACAGATATGTAGCTATACCATAATATATGTGATAGGCACAAGTGTCTAGGTTCACAGTATTACAGAGAGTCATTGGTCAATTTCATTTTGCACCACTAGATGGAGTTGTGGGCTATTGAAGTCACAATATCCTAAGTTTTATACAATATTACTTCTTTTGTCTGTGACTGGGGTTATTTTTCTGGTTGTAAAATAAAAGTAGTGCTTTTAATGGCTAATAATCTCATCCATCCAAGTTGTACAGTGTAAAGTGCAAGCATCTGAAGCAAAAAGGTTAATTTCAGGAAAAGAACATTTTGCCAGAATTTAATGTTACGGTACATTCTCCATTCAAAAAACAGAAGTTTAGTCCTTGTTGGTATAGTTCTGTGCTTTTGTTCTGGTTTAGTCCCAGTTTAGTTTTTGTTCTGGTTTAGTCACAGTTAGGATTAAATTACTTTTTTAATGTTGGGTTTTAGTCATTTAAAGATGGGACTAATATTTTCTGTGGTGTTACTGGGAATAAAAAGTTTGAGATTCACTGTTCAAGGTTCCGTTTTTGTCTTGTGTACCCCCTGGGTTTTACTCATACCATAAGTACCCATACATGCTCAAGACTCTTCAAAAAGTGGTCATAAGAAACTGTGTATTTTTTAGTGCGCATTGTAGTCTTTTACAGCTATAAAGTAGATAAAAAGCAGTGGTGGAAGAAGTACTCAATTTCTTTACTAAAGTATAAAAGTACTTCAAACCAATTCAAAAATGTAATGGAGTAAAAAGTACAAATACTTACTCTAAAATGTAGTGAAGTAAAAGTAAAAGTACCCTTTGTAAAATGTACTCAAGTAAAAATCAAATACATGAATATGGCACACTTACATTAACACATTCACACAGACAAGGTGGGTGAAGTGTCTTGCCCAAGGACACAATGACAGTATGTGTTAGCGGAGATTGAACTGCCAACCTTTGGGTTACTGGGCGAACGTCTCTACTGTGTATTACAACTTGCAACTGAAGGGTATCCGGTTCAAATCTCGGCCGAAGCGCATACTGTTGTTGTGCCCCTTGGCAAGACACTTCATCCACACCTACTCCAGTCACTGTATGTGGCTGGTTGTGACTGGAAGGGCATCTGGGGTAAAAAAAACTGCCAAATCACCATGCGACTGGTTTCTGTGGCAACCCTGAATATGAGAGAAGCCAGAAAAAAAGTATATTTTTTGTTCAAAATAATCTCCATGTCATAATTTATATTTACATACCCTGCAGACTTACAAAGACCTTGAGTATTCTCTGTCACGTTGAGCCAGGTCAGTCCTGAGTTTTTAAGGCTCTCTCTTGGTCCGGAGAGGATCCCACAGCAAGGCCAATTCTGGAACTCCCACCGGGCCCTGCATAATAATATCAGCCCAGACTCATTTATCCTGCCTCACCACTTCATCTGGAGCAGCGGTCCTCAGGGAGAGAGGGCAGTTATTTCTGACAGAGGCCGCTCTTCATCACAGGGCTGAATTACATCTGATGAGAGGACTTTGGGCATCGGCATTTGCAGAGCACATCACGGTACATCCAGACCCTGTAGGGTTCTCCAAACTATGGCTTATATAAAGGTATCGGCCAATGGCTGGGATTTTTTCTGTGAAAAATCTCCAAATACTGAACATGATGTCCCTTTTCTGTGGGTTTATTTGTTACTGTCTGTGGACACAAACAAAGAGATGCATGTGTCAGGTGACTCTATATTACCACTAGAACCAGGCATAATGGAAAAGTCGTTCAAATTGTGATACAACTATGACATTTGGTGAGATTGAGGGTTGATCCCTTGATCACACTATGTTGTGAGGACTTTCCTGTCTGGGATACAACCAGGTTTGTGCCTTCTGTCCTACACTTGGCCTGATTGTTTCTCTTGTGTCATGAACACTGTGTGCTCCGTACACCATGCAGACAATTGACCTATAACTGTCCTTGGCCTGGCTGTCTTCCATTTGGCCAGTCCTGTCCATTCAGGTGCAGCTGTCTAAACTACAGTGTCTAAGGTAGATTTTTCAAATCATTTAGAGCTGGTTTAGGCAGCATTTGGGGAACTAAGAAAGTGTACCCCTCACAGTGAAGGACCTCCTTAGCTGACACTGAAGCCCATTCTTCTGACTTCCACAGCAGCAGTTGTCACCAGTGTGTCCTGGTGGGGCCCAACAATTACTCTTTTGAAAATGGTAGTAGACATTAACATTACATCATTGCCCTACAGCAATCTATAGGCATATATCATGTAAAAACAACTACCTACATGTGATCACTTTGAAAAATCAGTGACTCATTGCTCAAAACTACAAAATAGGTCACTCCTAGTGCATAAGGAACAGGATTGAATTTCAAAAAGGACCGCCATCTTGGATTTTTGTGAGGCAAATCAGGCAAAATTGATCAATTTCAGAATCTCTACCACTGTACCAAATTTCACACTTGTATCACCATTTGAATGATTTGGTATTATTGTTGATGTTATCTGCTCTACTATAGTGAGTGAATGGTTGTCTGTCTGTCAGCCTGTTACTGACTGGCCACTGTCCAGGGTGCACCCCGCCCAAGGCCCATAGTTACAGGGATAGGCTCCAATCACCTGCAACCTCTAACAGGAATAATTTAAAGAAGGCGAAAGAATGATTGCATTTGGTGTGTGGGGTTATAATAGATGTGTGTTGGCATGTATGGTTGTGAATAACAGACATTTTGGCAGGACTATAATAATTCACACTATTAGGCATTAGTTAGCGATTAATAACCAGTTAATTGATTGTTTACAAAGCATAACCTCAACACAAATAAACAACATTGGGTTATAAACATTATTATCAGGGTTTAATTTGAGCTGGATCCTGCCGGAACAAAATCTGAAAACTCTCTTATTTTGACAGAGTGTGATCTGGTAACTGTTTGCTTGATTCAGCAACTTGGCCACAACTCAGAACAAAGTGTTGACTACATTTGAATCTTTTGAGCTCCTAAACTTGTGTTGAAGTTCAAATGTGTAAAAAGTTACAAAATAATAATAATAATAATAATAATAATAATAATAATAATAATATTTTTATAAATATAAGCCATGTTATTCTCTGTCACACTAAGTTAAGAGCAGTGGTGGGAGTAACGCGTTACAAAGTAACGAGTTACAGTAATGAGATTACAATCGTCAGTAACGCAGCGGGTGACGCGTTACTTTGGAACCCCCAGTAATAATATTAGAGTTACTAACAAAATACCCAGTTAGTTACTCGCGTTACAGTCACTACAGTCAGTTTCATTTACCTGCAGTTTACCGCAAGAACATAATACGTTTCCTACTTTATTTTCATCGTTCCCTTCTCTGCTCCTCTTTATGCGCGCAGCGGCCACTCGTCCTGTCCGCACGCTGATCCCTCTCCGCGTGCGTCGGGGCGCATGCAGCTGCTGCTGCTGTCAGCGGGGACAGCGGGGAAAGAAGAGACGTGCACCGCTTTGGCGCTAACAGAAAAATGTATTTTAGCTTCAGTGTAGTGAAATAAAACTGTGTCCACGGGACTTGAACGCTGCACAGGAGCAGAGGTGAACTTAAAGCGCAGTATTTGCTGTGTCAGGCTGCCCTGCTGCTGAAATGAATGCAGCTAAAAAAACTAGAACGCCTGTAATAAGAATGTAGTAACAGAGCTGGTCAGGGCAACAGTGAGGCTATAGGCTTCTTCTATTCAGAATTGGGTTCATTTAGGCCTTCCTGTTAGGAAGTAATCCAAATGTAAAGGAACTAAGTTACTTTCATGAGTCAGTAACTAAGTAATATATTACTTTTTAAAAGAGTAACTAGTAATCTGTAACTAGTTACTTTTTTGAGTAACTAACCCAACACTGGTTAAGAGCTTCATTTCCACTTGAACCCCTTCACAATAAAAGCTCCTCTCCCTCCACAGCTGCTAAACTAATGGGCGCCTATGCATTTTGTTGTGTGTATGTTCCAGTATCAGTGTTGGCCTTATAGACTCAAATTGTGTTTTTTCAGGCTTTTAAGGGGCACGTCCTAAATTGATTTTATTCCATCCCAAGTCCAGAGCAGCACACTTCTAATCTCCTCATCATATCTGCAAATGAGCACACAGTCACTCAAGGGCAAACAGTTATCTCAGGTCTCTCTAAGTCCTAGGATAAATCACAAGTATCACTTATGGCCCCCAGTATTTGGCTGTCATTACATAAACTGGAATACAGTATAAGTGACATCATGGAGGTTCAAATAAACGTGTGACATAATCTAACATACCTCAGCTGTTTTTCCATTGGACTCTGTTGGCCTCACTCCCAGAAATTCCAACACAACATTTCTACCTTGACACAGATTTTTATTCCACGAGAGAGGCCAGTGTAGTTTTATCACACCATACTTTTTACTTCTACTTTAATAATTAATTTAAAGTAACAATACTCATTTTTGAGTACAGTTTTTGGCAACTCTACCCATCTCTGTATGTTACCTATATTGGTTTAAAAAGTTTTATGTTAATAAAAAGTGAGAATTTGGAAGTTTGTTTCTTGTGCCTTAATTTATTTTCAGTGGTGGAATGTAATGAAGTAAAAGTACTCAGTTACTTTACCTAAGTACAGTTTTCACCTATTTGTACTGTACTATTTAACAAGGGGTACTTTTACTTTTACTTCTCTACATTTTAGAGCAAGTATCTCTACTTTTTACTCCACTACTTTTATGACTTGGTTTAAAGTAAAAAGTATTTAGAGTTTGGTTTAAGATCATGTGTTTTTGTGGTACCCTCACTGTAGACACACACAGTACTTAAATATAAAAAATGCAGTACAGTAGTACTCATTAGAAACATCAAAATAAAAAAAGTCAGAAGACCTCACTGACAGATTCATTCTCCTCTACTGGATTGGTTTGTTCATTTTTTATCTGGAATCAGCACAATTTTCCAGCAAAATCCTTCAAATTTAACACCTAATGAGTTGTCAAGTCTGTGCAAAATACATTTATTTTTTTACTCACAAGTACATTTAAAAGTATGTACTTTTATACTTTTACTTAAGTAAAAATTTTAAGGTGACCCTTTTTGCTCCTTTATCTGTACTTTTACTTAAGTAAAGAAATTGAGTCCTTCTTCCATCACTGGTTATTTTGTAAAGATGTTATTTCATTTTACTATTTAATTTCATTTTTATTGTTTATTTAATTCATTAAAAACAATTATAGCAGTTTAACATTCAATTGAATTATTATGAATGAAAAGGAGCAGAAAGAAGTATGAACTTATCATGTCTGCCCCCTGTTCACAATTTAACATTTCTGATCAAATCATAAAAGCTGTAACACAGCCACTCTTCTCTTTCATTTCATAACACCTAATATAACGTGACAGAAGCTACTCCTCTGCAGTCTCAGACATTTTCACCATACAAAATTTGACACTTTTAAAAAAAATACATTCATGGATTTAGATTTCTTGATTTCACTGAAGACTGTTCCATAAATGGACACCTTTGATTGAAATATATCTTCCCATTGTCACTGTTCTGAATCTGGGAGTTTTAAAAAACCTCAGTTCCTTTTAAATTATAAATACTTTCTGTTTTTATAAATCTGTTTTGAAGGTTGGTTGGTAAGGCTTTCTGGTGTGCCTTATACATAGTTTTCAAAATATTAAATTCTACTAATTCCTTCAATTTCAGTAGGTTTAGCTGTATAAATATAGGGTTTGTAGGATCCCTGTATCCACTCCCATTTATAATCCTGAGTGCTCTCTTCTGCCAGAGGAAAACTGGATTGATATAAGTTTTACAAGCACTTCCCCAAACTTCAATATAATAGATCAGATATGGAACAATCAGTGAATTATACAAAATATACAATGCATTCTGGTTTAAAGATTCTTTAACCTTATGTAAAACAGCTACAGTTTTGTCTATTTTTACTTTTACATAATCTACATGTGATTTTCATGTCAAATTGGCATCAATCATAACACCCAAAAACTTTATCTCATTTGTTCTCACTATTTCCACTCCTTCAATATATAGTGAAACATCATCATATTTTCTTTTATTATCAAAAATCATACATTTACTTTTAAGAATATTCAATGACAATCTATTAATATCAAACCATTTTTTAATTTCCCTTAATTCATTCTGTACAGTATCTAGAATTACTATTACTATTTATTCTTTATTGTTGGAAATACCACAATTTGAACATTATTTTGTAGTTTTTGTCTCTTTGATTACATCAGTATTAATCTTTCAAAAGTTCAACACTACTCTTTTTTCACCAAATACTTTTCAAAATATCTACTTCTTTACTTCTACTTGAGTAATGAGAACAATTCTGGCTTTCCCCCTCTGGTTATAGAAGTATCTTCTAGGTCCATGTTTCTCACTGGTGTCATCATGGGACATAGTTTTATCCCTGAAAATTTTATCTACACCCACTTTTTCCATAAACCAGACATACTAATTTTACTCCAGCCTTTCCAACATGTAATTTGTTTCACTATTACTTACAAAAAAAAAAAGAAAAAAAAAGAACATTTACACTTTAAATAAGGTGCACACGTTGAAATTATAGTCAGCGGCCCACTTTTGGGTCCTGGAACACTATTTGAGAAAGCGAATCAAAAAACATGCACAGATTGTCAGAGCATTTCTTATGTTGACTCTCTTAATCCAGCCAGCCAGAGGCCAGTGTACTCTTTGCGCCAGTCCCAAGCCTGGATAAATAGTGATGACGATTTTTTTTTTTGTAGCAATTCTAATAAGGAAAGAAGGAAAAGGAGAGATTTTTATACTTATCTTGAGTTATTTCAGTGATAAATCATTACAAAAACGTCTCTATATTAACAAACACAAATTCAACACCATAGACCTAGCCGTTCCAGTAGTGGCTCCAAATTGCTGCACTCATTCCTCCATTGACTCAAACCATAACTGGTGCTAACACAGCGCCCCTGCCATTCGGCCTCATCATGAGAGACTAAATATAAACCGGGGACTTGGAGCTTTTAGAGGCTTGTCAAACACAAAGCTGCTGGAGGTGCTGCGTCTCCAGGAAACGGCTGCAGCCCGAACCAGAAACAAACGTGGCTCTGTGCAGCTCTCTCTGTCTTATGTAAATGTCCCGTTCATTCACTCACTTCTCTGGTGTCCCGGGACGGACAGAGGGGGTGATAAGAGGGGGGATCCATGGTCGGGCTGACAGATGTTTACTCTCTGAATAATCACTGAGCATCTTAAGTTGATCTGTTGAGCAATATGCTGTAAACTACACTTTAAAGGGCTCACCAGACCCCCCCTTCCCCCTGCCCTGTCCCGCTATCACTGGCCACCAACTTCCAAAAAGTTCTTATATAATATTGCTTAGATATTTAAATGATTATTGATATTATTTATTTAATTTATTGTTTCTCCTTGGTTCATCACTCACCTTTCAACAAACAAACAAATACTTTACAATATACTAAAATAAATAACAGTTCAAATCAAATACATAATCAAAATATTTAAATTTAAATTTTAAATACTGTAATGTAAACAATTTAGATGCTTAAAACTATAATGCAGTCATTTATTTGGTGACAACAATTCAGTTAAAATCTTTTGTTGTGCTTTTGTACTTCAATAGTATATTTCATTCTATTGCAAATTTGTTATTTAATTATATAAGAAAGATATCAAACTACATTTGCTTTGATTTTATGTATTTGTATTTGTTTCTAAGATTTTCAAACTACTGTGAACTTCAACCCTTGCTATAGGCAAAGTAAGCGGCTGTGTAGGGCCCCACAGACTTTAGAGGGCCCCCAAATCTGATTCACAACTCCATCATTATTATTTTGTTTCATTTATTAATTACTATATTGGTTGCCTGTGTAGGTTATGTCATTTTTGCCATGTATGTATTATCATGTGTTAGGTCATATTTTATAGGGTTAATCTAAAGCTGGGGGCCAATGCCATGCTGCCTGTTCACCTGGGGCCCCTTTTCTGAGAAAGTGAAGTTTGTCAAATATAAAAGCATTTATGAACACTGTGCTAGAAAAAAATGAGCCTGTTTTAAAGAAATTAAAAGTATACTGTGTAAGAAACCTAATGTACGTGTTGCATTACTGTTGCATTTCCAGCAGATGGCAGCAATGTTACATGCCAGGTTTTTGCATTTGCCGTTTTAAACCCCAAACTTCTCTTTACTCTGCTATATGAAGTATATTTTAAAGCTTGTGTCTACAAATAGTTTCAGATTATACCTCAGCACACTTCACACTGTTGTAAAGCCACGTGCCAGTGTGTGTGTGTTACTGATCTAATGGAACATGCCTCTGGTGCTGGACGTAAATAAAGAGTTCCAGAGAGAACCAATACAATACTGAGGTTAAACAGAGGATGATATGTCAGCCTGGAAAAGGCTTACTCCACTTTGAATGACTCAATTCTTCTAATCAACTTTAATTTATATAAAAACAATTATATTTTATTAGATTTTAAATATTTTTATTATTTAAATGCTATATTGCTACTATAACCCATTATCAGAAAAAACACATAATTCACATACACATACACATAATAAACACAAATACCTTTACTGTGTGAAAATTAAAATATACAGTGGGGCAATAAAAGTATTTGCACAGCCACCAATTGTGCAAGTTTTTTCATTTAAAGGTTTGAGAGAGGCCTGTAATTTTCAACATAGGTACACTTCAACTGTGAGAGACAGAATCATCATCATATTTATCTATCTGATAAATAATCATGATAAATAATCATGAAAACATGCATTTATACTAAAGACTATGAGCGTAACAATTGTTTATACACAGTGTATTATAAACCTAAACTGACTGATAAAATAATAACCCTTACCAAATTTGGTACAATTAACACAGAGAAAATGATTCAACATTTTCAATAACAAAGGCTGGAAGCTTCACTAGACCAATGTCATTCCACAACTGTCATTTCCTGTATGAATACAGAGCCAGATTTTTTTTTTTTTTTTTTTTTTTTTATGGATCTTGCTTTTCAATCAATCACGGTTACACCATCCTTTGCTATACAAGAAAAAAAAAAAAAAAAAAAAAAAAAAAAAAAACGTTAGGAAAGGAGCCATAATAATGACAACAAACTGCAGTTCTGTTAATTTCTCATTTGCAAATTGGAGAACCTCAAGTCTGCCCAATGTGTAAATGGTCACGTGATTTATTATATGGTTTTAAATCTGCTCTTCTGGCATCTGTCCACTGAGGGGCAGTGTAGGACAAGCTTTTATTCTGGTGTAAGAGAAACAGTTCCAAGCTGCACTGCATTGAGGGAGCAAGACAAAAGCCTCACTCTGACTAAACCAGAACCTCATGTGTAACCTAACTAATGTCTCAGCACTCTTTGTACATTTACACTTTTTAAGACTACTTAATTGTGTTTTAAAAGAAGTACTTGTGGATATGGAGAATAGACGTAAACCATACATGTTGCTGCCATGTTTTTGTTGTTTTCAGATGTTTTAAGCAAACAGAGCATCATTTATAGTTTGCTTCAGTCATATGACTTTAAAAGGGGCAATATTATTCTTTTATTTATCTTTAGGGTTAGGGTAAGCCAATTTGGTCTCCTCTAGAACAGCATTACATGTTTTACAGCCTTTAAAACATTGTCTGACTAAAAGAAAATGTTTTTATTAAGTACTCTACTGGTGCCATAAAGAAACAAATGAAGCAACCAGCAGAGTGCAGACTGTTGCGGTCTTTTGAACATAATCAAAGAAAAAAAGCACTTCACTTCCTTAAACATTTTGTATGATGCCATTTTACTACAAAATGAAATGTCTGCGAAGAATCAGTGGAAACAGAGCATGGATGTATAATAAGGATAGGATAGGACACCGCCCCCCTCCTCTGATGCCAGTTTTACCAGTGGCCACTGCGTGGAACTGTAGCAAAAAAATTCCATGCAGCCCAGAAAGGATTTGTCCCATAGAGCGCAGTGTAAAAAGAAACACCTGGTGTTCTGCTGACAGGACACCTACAGCAGAGAAAATGATAAGATTTTGTAGTGTTTATGATCTATTTTCACACCATAGACTTTTCCCCCTCTTTGAAATCTTTAATTTGGCTAAAAAATAACTTTTTATGGTTTGTGACATCACTGCTCTAGCCTGCCATTGCACCCATTGGTCAGAGCCGGCCACGTGGTACTTGTAGCAAGACTGTGCTTGCTCAAGGGTCCACACAACGCAGAAGTAATGCAGAAGTAAGAAACTTTTTTGGCATCACACGCCAATGAGCATGGCTATTGAAAATAACGGTGGTCATGGCATCATTCGTTATACAGTTCTGTAATACATCCACGAAACAGAGCTGTACACTATTTTTTGGATAAATGATAGAGTACTTCCTGGAGTGGGCAAGGGTTTGTGGGAAAGGCGGAGGTTCATGGAACCAAGTGTTCTGAGGCCTCAGAACAGCCGTGCCAAAGAATAGAGCAGATGAAGATGAACACAAGTACTGTATTCAGTTTTCAGTGCCTCTTTTCTCTATAGCAAAGCTTACTAACATACTGGATAGTAAATTAAAGAGGCTATATTATGCAAAATTGACTTTTCTTCTCTGTCTACCATGTTATAATGTTCTCATCAAAAATATACCTGGAGTTATGGTTTGCTTCATTCACACATGTTTGAGTAATCCTCTATTTTCTAGCACAGCCTCAGAATGCTCAGTTCCACCACCTCCTGCTGTAGTGGTAGTCCCTGTATCCATGTGCCCTCAGTGCTGCAGCCCATTGTCCTCTTTAGTTTATTGTTTATTGTGAATGCTGAAACCCCAGAGCTTTATCACATAAATGTCTGATAAATCTGACTTTCTCTCTATTGACCTGCTCACATGCTCATACTACTGCAGCCCTCTGTTCTCTGGAGATGGTAATTATTATATTGTGACTGATGTGACTTTGATTTTCCACATTGCCCTGCAGTTGTAGAGGTAGTTACTGTGTGGATCTGCCCATTGTCCTTTTCAGATGATTATTGTTCATTGTCAGTACCAAAACCCACAGAAATGTCTGATAAACCTGACTGTCAAGATGTTTTTTTTTGTCAATTTCCCTATACGTACAGACAGACTGGGGAATCATATGCTGTTTTGTTCTCTTCTATCAGTGTCATACATAAGTAAACACTAAACTTAGAGAGAACAAGAGGCTGCTGTGTCCTCTCGTGTCACCATTTTGACTTTCTCCTGCAGCAGTCGTCCCTGTGACCACATGTCCACTGCGCTGTGGTCCATTGGCCTCCCAATGATGTTTATTTTTTTTACTGTTTATTATTAGAATCAATCCGTCAGTGTTAGATCACATAATCATCAATAACACAATAAAACATTCAGTGTTAACGGTTAGTAACTGGTTTATTATTTACAAAGCATTGCTTCAACATTAATAAACACCACTGATTAATAAGTAGGGGTGTAACGCCACAGTTACTATATTTATGTATGTATATTTATATTGATAAAAAAAAAAAAACACATTACGGTAGTGTATATCAATATGCATGGTCTTTCTGGATGTCATTTTGTGTAAATAAAATGTTATATTCAACTATGTTTCCCTCTCTGTCTCCTGGACATAATCAACCCTGGCTGTGATGCTAAATTTGAGAGTAAACTTTTATGATTTTTGGCAAAGGTACTGTATGGATTGTATCAATATGAAGGTGTTAAATTGTATCACATCATATTGTTCTAAATCAACTAATATCATTCTTGAATCAGATTAAAACTAATGTTATCAATACAAATCATATAGTAGCAAAAATGTATTGTTACACCCCTAGTTATAAACATTGTTATTAATGTTTATTTGAGTAATAAGCTCTTGTAAATGAGAGAAAAATTATAAACAGTGTTAATAATAATAATAATAATTTGTATTATTTCAGTAGCTATAACCTACTTATTCATTAAACTATTGTTTGTTACATATTTATTAATGCTTTATTAATGCTTAATAGTGGTGAATTGTTCTGAAGTGTAACCTAATGATGTGAATAAATGTAGAGGTATTTGTTAGAGGGAGCCCCTGCGTCCACATGCCCTCAGTGCTACAGTCCATTGTCCAGATGAGGCAGGGTGAGGCAGGGTGAGTGACAGGCTGCGGCAGCTGTGAGGCCCAGGCCCCACCCTTCCACAGGGAGCTGCTCAGAGGGAGGTGTTTGTTATTGTGTGACAGCTGTCAGCTCAGGCCCCCTCCTCCAACAGCTCTGTTACCTCCGATCGGAAAAGCACAAGAAACCCCTGCATAAGGAGGTACAGTTAGATAAAGCTGAGGATATTCAATTTGAAATATTCACATTTCTGCTGCAGAAAAACAAGTTTAGCATTGTTGCTTCTCATTACCATATATAAGTGAATGTGGTCATACTATTGGCCGCATGTTTCTGGCTTGGCTTATTGTTCTTCTTTGTTTGGAAAAACAATAGACCACATGACCATCTAAGTTGAGAAACTCTGCAAAGATCAAATATCTAATCAAATATCCTCAAATATACAGAATCGGCATCTTATTACTTTAGACTATTTGACATATGAGGTTGCATTCAGAAATGCTCAACCCCTCTCACCTCAAGATGACGAGAATAAATGACAAAAAATGATTTACTGTTACATATCTGGGTTATTTTAACAGAAGTTGACTTAACTTTGAAGTTTAAATGAAAAATGTGACTCTTTTACACGTGTCCAGTGGCAGTATTACACTACTATACTATAGTACTTTGTGGAGCATCCTTTAACTTTTACTACTTCAAACATACTTTTCCGGTAATTGCTAACAAGCTTCTTGCTGTTCTCAACTGGAATCTTTGTCCATTGTCCACATGCAAAAGTCTCTTGCTCAGTGATGTTTGATGGCCTCTGTGCTGTAACTACCTTCTTTAGATTTTCAATGGGATTTAAATCTAGTGACTGAGAAGGCCACTCCATTACAGAATCTTTTAGCCTTCTTACAAAATCTTTAAAGGGGCCATATTATGCTTTTTGCAAGCTTTTTGAAATACTTTTGGACACCTTTGCATTACTATTTCTTGGTTTATAACTTAAAATAATGCACATTTATAGAAAACATCTTTCTTTAGGGAGCTTTTACTTTGACTTTGCAGAGAAAACTTAAATTAGGTGCCTGATGCCTCATAAAATGGCTAATTAGCACAGCAACATAATGCTAACAGATAAATTAATTCAAATTAATTTGGTTGTACAATTCTCAAGTTCTAAAGTTTAGTAAATTCCGTACCTGCCATTAGAACATTGTGTAGCTATCTCTCCAAAACATAATTTATTCATAAGCAGTGCTTGAGGACATAAGAACACACAGACATGCCCGGCTTAGTGAAAGAATAGTAAAATACAAAAAAAAAAAAACAGGATTTGGGCACAGACGGAGACAGTAGATCCTGTTCAGAGTCAGGTAGAGCTGCAGCTGGAATACCAAATGAAAAACACCCTGGATGAAGAGAACAGTGAGGAATGAAAATAGGGGAGAGGAGTGTTGAAACAGATGGAGCTGATTCACAGGGGACTGAGTGAAGGCCTCTGTGGGACGCTTTAGTTTTAAATGAGGCCTGCCCTGAACCAGCCGCCCCTGGAGGTAAGACCAGAGGGATCACTACACAAACTCATTATACTTTTATAGTGGATTTATTGGGAGATATGGGAAAACAGACTCATTTGGGATACATGATACAATGCAATGTTATTCTCAAGCAAGGGACGTCAACAAATTCATCTTGTAGGCTGTGAGATATTTGCTCTGTAGGACGCAACAATAATTACACTGTCAGTAAGCAAGGGTGAGTCTTGTCTCCATGGCAGCCACTCTGCACCTACAGCCATAACGACTGAGCCTGCTGATCTGATGGGGGAATGTGGGGTACCACAGGGTTCAATCTTGGAGCCACTTCTGTTTCTGCTGTATGTTTCCCCTCTAGGCAAGATTATAAAGCAGTTCAGTGATGTCTCTTATCATCTCTTTGTTGATGTTATTCAGTCGCACTGTTCATGTAAGACCTCAGAGACCTACAAACTGAACAATAAACTGACTTTTGCAAATAAAGCAGTGGTTAAGTGATTGTTATTTGCATTTAAACTCAGATAAAACTGAGGGTTTAGACAACAACGCGTTTTGCTGAATCTGCAAAGGTTTGATTGTGGGTTGGCCTTTTGTTTACATGAGGACGGAATTTCTGTTTATTGAATCCGCAAAAGTTTGAAAACGCTGGAAGAGGTGTTTTGGTCTCACAACACTGACTGTATTCACTGAAAATGATGATGTAACAGCCCCAATCTGAACTGTGATTGGATGTCTGCATGCCGTATGTCAGCTGATCTGCGAGCACAAAATATAAGACTTTTATGTCTCATACCAGTCATTTGTGATGAGACAATATCTCTAAAACATCACTCAAAACAGCTATTAAAGAACTGCCATTTTCAACTGCGTAACATCTCTAAAGTCAGAACGATGGTTTAAAAAAATGAGTTGACTCATTTGCAGCTGGTCCATTATGCAGCGAGGCCTCTGACCTGCACAAACAGAAGAGCCCACATAACCCCCATTTTAAAGTCTGCTTTTAAAAGGTAACTTAAAACTTCAATGGGCCTAGGGTTGACCGATTGATTGTATTTTGTTGTGAACCACTTTGTGACTTTTGTATGAAAAAGGTGCTATATAAATATACTTTACTTACTTAATGTACATCCTGCTGGAGTGTCATTGATTCATATTCAGTGTTTGGGCAAACTTGTTACAGTGTTCTGCTATCGTTTGGTGGTGTGTACATATATACAGTAATAAAAATCTGTTAAAAACAATATTTATCTTCATACAGCCTATACACTTGAGCGTTTAAGGGGCCTTTTGATGCCTGTACCAGACACCAGAGATTTGCATGTATTTGAATGGCTCATTTACATCAAGTGCAGGTGTAAAAGATGCAAATTGACTGGGACAATATGGGCTTCCTGCCAATCTACAGGTTACATGTGGCTGAGCTTGATATCTGGCTCAGATGTCCCATAAGTCTATGTTTCCTGCAACATAAAATAACTGGCCATATCTGTATGCTGACCATTGGTGGAAGAAGTACTCATAATCTGTATTGGAGTAAAAGTATGTTGTACTACTGCTTTCATATATCATCAATAGTAGAGGTAGATGTATCCTGCAAAATTTAAGCAAAAGTGAAAAAGTATTAAATGGTATGTTAAAGTACACACTACTACTGCCATTACCAGTACTCCTACTTATAATCCTATTACTATTGCTACTACTACAACATCCACAAGTGCTGCGCTACATATTATTATTACTACCACTGCCACTTTTACTACTTTTGGTACTTTTACTACCACCAAGGTTATATTCATTCAGAGATTAGAAATATTTTAGACAGAAATATTTGAATATAAGTTACATTTGGTCCTAAAAAAAAAAAAACGTAAATAAAAAATAAAAATACCAGTCTAAAAACATCTACTGAGGCATTTCAGGAGCTTCGGAACACAAGCTGTAGTTGAAAATGTTTGGACAAGGCTTTATTTAAACAACAAACACAAATAACAGACAGTGTTGTCCTAATATCTTAACTGAATACATTAAGGTGTGGCTAAAACACACAAGTCAGATGCTGCAGCTGGAGAAACAGCAGAGTTTTACTGCAGATGACTCACACATGACTTATCCAAACAACGGTCCCATCTCACTGCAAAAATATGTACTCTATTTAAGAGTTACCGTATGATATGACTATGATGCATCCACATTTTGCAATACAAAATGTTTTATGGCTTCAATAAATGCCTTTTTCTTTAAAACTCCCAAATTGTGCTTTTTTCAGGCTTTTTGAAGTCATTTTGGACACCTTTGTGTTAATTTTTCACATGGTATAACTTAAAATAATCTAAATGTGCATGTGCAAGTCCTGAGTGTAGAAATAAAATGGACAGAAAACACAGCGTATAAGTGAGGGCTAGTGGCATAAGGTGGCAATGGGTGGCCCCACTGTAGGTTTTCAGAATGGGCCCTTAAGTTATGAAGTCTATATGTCCACATACTGTATCATACTTTAAATTTTTATATTGAAAGTGCACTGACATTTTTTAAATTCCAAAAAAAAATAAAATAAAATAAATAAATAAATAAATAATATATATATATATATATATATATATATATATATATATATATATATATATATATATATATATATATATATATATATCAGCACGGCTATTAGCAACATGAGGCTAATAGATAGATGAATGAGCTTTGCAATTTAAACGCTGAAATTATCAGAGTCCCGTGACCGTGTCTGGACTTTAGAAACACACAGTAGCACTTTCTGGTTTCACATGTCTATGTAGAGCCGTGAAACCGAGCGTTTTTAGTTCTTAAGAAGGGTACGGCCACAGTGTACAGGAATAACCAAGCATATGTAAACGAAATAAAATACTACACCAAGTATGCTATTTTATTCATCTTTCTTCCATATATAATTTTTTTTTTACAACTGAAATGCATTATATTTTCTGTATTTTGTTTCTTGTATATGTTAAACTTTAGCATAAGGTTTCAGGTTTTATTAAGACTATCCAAGACAAATGGTTCATCTGTCCACCAACAGCATGCTTTTTAATGAAAGTTTTTGGCCTTGAAAGCCCCTACTACAATACATGGCTCTTTCAAGTACTCCTCTTTGTGTCTTGCCCGGAAGAAGTGATCCAGTGTCCCACAGACCATTCCTTTTGTCTCTGCTGAGTCACGGATTGAGCTGTCTAATTCAGTATGGGGCTAATCCTGTGACCGCCATGACACTTCTTCCTGTAAGGGCCGCTGTCCCTCTGAGTCATGTCCATAAAGTCCAACCTCTGTCAGTCCAGTGTGGAGCAACAGTTCAGAGTCCAGCTGACAATGAGTAAGAACCAGATGCACCACAATCAAAAGTGTAGTGGGAAAATACTATGACTGTACTCCAAGCAGCTTTTGTGAAATTAGCTTTTTAGCTTTTTTTTTTTTTTTCATGAGTTTGGCACAGCAATCTGCCTCCTATTGTGCATAGGTGTCATATATTGCTCTGACATAGGTTTTATGCTGGATGCCCTGCCTGACACCACCCTCCCTATTTATCCAGGCTTGGGCACAGTACACAAAGTTTTTGAGACATTACTATAAAGAGTTTTATTGGATGAAAATGTTAATTGTTTACCTGCAAGCTTTGGCCAATCACTTGCTCAGATAAAGGGTGTCATCTCCAATAAGAAGAACTCATTTGACTAGATATTTACTGTAAACCACCAAATGATTTTAAAAATAAGTTCAAGTTTAAAAATATATATCTTCCTCACCTGCCAATATTTGCATTTTTAATGTCATTTTTGCACTTTTCTCTGCTGTTTGTGGTGTTGGAGCCAATGCTGGAATTGCTATCTTTCACATCAAACTTGCTGCTATTATTCCAGTGTATAAAGACGAGCTTGGACTGAAGCAGTGCAAAGGTTTCTGATCTGAGTGTCCTGAGTGTCAAAAACACTTTATAATAAAGCCCAGATGAGGTCTCCAAGTCTTTTTTTTTCTTTTTTCCAGAGAAGACTCCGCTTTTGCTATAACTGAATGAATAGTTGTCCTGAAACACAATGGGGAAAAAATCAGGTAAGCTGCTTAATCAGTAGATAAAAATGGGAATCAATTACTATGACAACACTGGGATATACATACACACATTCATGTATAGTTGCATAAGAAGTTTGCTGTTGAGGCTACTTCTATAGCCTAAAATTCAAATCAACTCAGCCTCTTTTGTAATTCTGAGACTTGTCTTTCTGAAACCTGTTACTCTGGCCCCAGTCCCATTGTGCTCCTTATCTACCTCACTATGCAGCCAGAAACCAGACTAAACATCCAGACAGGCATTTTAGGAGCTGACAAAAATATAATGTTAAGGCAGAAGAGGCACCATATGATTTTGGCTTTGGGCAGAGGTTCATACTGTGTCATTACCAAACACTATACGATATGTTTAGACTATATATACTATGCATTTTCATCCATATTTAGGCCTGGCTTCACCCCGGCTCACCTCTTTTTTTTGTCCCTCTGTCATTCCACATCCATGAGGTGGCATTAGGTCTTTGTCCACTTCGCTGTGACTCACTCCATCCTTTCACAGTCGTAATAGGTGCTACATCTGGTGAGAGACAGTGATGATCTCTACATGCACGTGCACCAATTTATCAGCCTCTGACCGTGGGCTGTCCCATTTCAAAGATGGATCATAATTCTTTCACAAATTATACTCAGGTTGCATTGGCTTTAATTAGAAAGTAATTCATTTCCACTTCCTTGGATTGGAGAGAACCCGCATCATCAGTTTTTACCTAAGTTTTACTTTGCTCCAAACATATTTAATTTTTTTCCCACTGTTTCTTTGTGTAACATACTGTCTCTAAGATGTATCTAGTGCTATTTACCCTGGCAGCCGTTATTCAACAGCCAATCAGAGTTTCCTTTATTGGAGTATGCCAGCACATCAAAATCCTTAATAACACAGCTTATATAACGTCTTAAAGTCATTTTTTTTCCCCCCACAAATGTTTCCCATTACAATATACTATTCGATGATTACGCGAAGAAATTATCGAATAGTAGGAGTAGGAGTTTAACAAGGCACTGGGCTAACGCTTATCTTAGCACTATAAGTTTTAAATTATAGGTGTCGCTTTGCAGCGTTAGTGTTGCCACTGTCCCGGTTTTACATGATTTTCCTTCTTTTTAATGGTTTTTCCCGGGGAAAAAAATATTGTTGTGGGACACTGAATGTCTGTTTTTTCTATATGATGCGTAAAATTAGTTTTTCTGTTTAATCTGTTATGTTGTTTGTAGCCTACGTTTATCGACTACACATAATGATGCAAATTATTGGCTGCAAAGATGACTCGTGGGAAGGCTTACTAGCTCTAGATAATAATACTAGTAAACACATCCATTGACATTAACCACTTAAAGTAACTACTTAAAGCAAAACTAATATAGCTCCATCACAAGGTTATGTCCAATTTCGCTGTAGAAGGGCAATTTTTGTCTTGGGTTAGATGTGTGAAGGGCATTGCTGCTTATAAGCAAAAGGGTGGACTGGGTTGCTGAAATGTCTGGGTTTTTTGTTAGACATAGGTGGCAACCCTATGCACCGTTGACCTGTAACTCAAACAAAAATGGCATATTCTTTGCACCATTTTTTTTCCATAAAAGGGGACAGTAGCAGAAGCCAGTTGTACAAAGAGTTGTGGAGAAAGTCTGTTTGAATGTGGTCATTACGTTGGACATCAATGAGACATTAGTGTTGTTACAATGGCAATAGGATGAAGAAAAAAAACACACAAAGAACTGAACAACAAGGCAGCCTTTAGCAGAACCAACAGATGTTGAAGGAAAGCACTAAACACCAGACTGTCCTTTTCGAAAAGAAAGTAGGAGAGGCTGGTTCACAGGCTAGGATTTCTGGTGACTGATGAATTAAATCTGAGCCTATAATGACAAATTATTGTGGACCATAACATTTTTGTAACCAGTGAAACACGGAAATTGAGAAAAGTAAATTACATAGCCTTTAGCTTTTATTCTAATTATTGGTGCTAATTGCTACATTAAATAAGTCGGCTAAATGTTGACACACTCGCTAATGCTTTCCAACCAGGCTCTGATATTAGTCACATGTAGTCCAATGGTTGTCAAGTTCCAAAACAATTTTATGATGCTTGGTGGCTTACGCAAATTCTTCCATTAACATCTTTTTAACTTCTGGTACCACTGTTTGGAAACACTAAACACTAAAATGATTTATTGGTTGAGAAAAGCAGAAAGGTACCTACAGTATTTTGATATTGTTGGTGAATTGTGGGAATGGAAACGCTATAGGTAACACATTTTCACACCCGGGACAGTGTTGGTTATGGGCTCATTCAAAAGCGTGCATCCTGATTACACAGTTTGATATAGGAGAGCATTAGCAGCTAAATCAGCGATGTGCTAGTGGGTTTTTCTCCCTCAGAGGAAGACAGTGATTGCGCCATGCTGGCAGCTCGGTGCTGTGGGCTGTCACAGATGAGATGGAGAGGTGCACCGTAGAGACCAACGCAGCCTCCGGGGACTGAAGCTGAGACATGAGTGGGGCGTCCCGCTGGATCTCACCTTCCCCACCCACTGATAGGACGAAGACACAGAGGATTGCACAAAGACAGGGGGGAGGGGATCTGGCTTATTACTACACTACATTGTAATGGTACATGTGGATGTTTTAGTTATAAATGTTTGATATATTTGCACTGAAATAGCAATAGGGCACTGTAGCAGCAGCAGTGTGATGATACATCAGTTGTTGCAGGGTAAATAAAGCCTCTTGCACTGTCCCTAGTGTATCTTGGCAAAAAAAACAAAAAACAAACAGCCTTGCAAGAATAGGAGCACTGACCCGGTGTTCCTGAAGTTTTGGGTCTCTTGAGAAAGCATCACTTCCCAGTTAGCCTTAACAACAAGCTACACTGTACAAAAAATCTCAAGTTTTCAACAGCTAATATTTTTTGTTCACTTAATTTGACGTTCATATGTCTTAAAAACTTTGAATTTTAAGTCTTACTCACTATCATTATTTTTTTAACTCATCTTACAGCCAACTGTAAGTATTGAGTCTAAAGTTTAAAAATAACTTACTGCTAATACCTCTACTACTACCTAAACTGAATCCATTGTTCAGAAAAAGTATTATCTTTTGTTAAATTTAGTATATTTATTTTTTATTATTATCAATAATAATACTTTTTTCTGAACAATGGATAGTAAGTTGGCTGTAAGATGAGTTTAAAAAATAACTAACTAACCAAATTAAGTGAACAAAAACCTATCCGTTGCTGATTTTGAGTTGGCCCCAAAACTCAAAAATCTTGAAGGATCCTGTTGCTTTGAGTTTTTGAGTTTTCGCAAGTGTACAGTGTAGCAATGGCTTTATTTCTTAGAGTGGACATGCACCAAAAGCATCATGAGCAACTGAACCGACTGGTAGCCATTCATTTTTTTTTATGGATGCTGCTGCACAAAGGTGGCAAGCCATGGAAATGTGCCAAGTGACACGAATCAGGCGACTTGAGTGTAGGTTTGAGTTGAACTGATGTTAACTTTATGCAAATACGAAGTGACATCTCCAAAACAACCACCAATTACAAGCAAGATTTGACAGACACTTAGTCCAGGCACAAAAGCTGCCCCCTGACAGCAACCTGAAGGAGGGTGGACGGTGCAAATCGAGCAAACTGGGCTTCGAAAAGAGATTTTGTCGCTTTTGGTGTGAGTCCTCCCTTAGATTTTAATTATGGCAGAGTGGCTTTACTTTCAGATTACTTCCTAATATCAGATTAGATAAATTTACTCAGTTCTAAATAGAATTATCGCCTCACTATTGACCTAACCAACACTATTATTTCTCTTTTAATAAAGATGTTCAAGGAGAGTTTTCAGCTTTCAGCATTCATTTCAGCAGGGCAGCCTGACATGTTCACCTGCCCCTGTGCAGCATTAGCTTTATCAGAAAACACAGGCAATTTCACTACATTTGGGCTAAAACGGAGTTGTTTGTGCCAAAGCAGTGCTCTCCTCTTTTTGTCCCGCTGAGAGAACTACCAGCTGACACATGCGGAGAGGACGAGATGGTGCATGGAGGAGACGAGTGGCAGAGGCGCATATAAAAGGAGCAGAGGAGTGAACAGATGAAATGAAAGTAGGAAACATTTTAGCATGTTTATTTAATACATTTTAGCTCCAGGTCTCCACAGTAAACTGCAGTAAAGTGAGCTGACTGTAAGCTGAGTATCTTATAGGTATTTTGTTAGTAACTGTAACAGGGGCGTAACATCTGGCAGTGCTGGGGCCCAGGACATGAAGGGGGCCCTTTGATAGTTCTTAACAATAATCACTGTTAATGGGTTGTGTACAGTCTAGGCTATAAATTACACAGTAGGCACAACTCAATTTAAGAACAAGGTTTTTCTTCACAGTATTTACCTAATGCTTCATGCTCTTATTTATTTTTATTTTATTTTTTGGCACTGACTATTTTAAAGAAACTATTAGTTGACTTTAAGAATTTACAGTGCACTTTTTATTACCTAAAGCTTAATATATGGACATATAGACTTTTTAACTTTAGGGCCCATTCTGAGAACCTGCACTGGGGCCCCTCATTACCACCTTATGCCACTGTAATATTATTACTAGCAGCTCCAAAGTGACATATTGCATTACTGACAACTGTAATCTTGTTACTGTGACTTGTTACCCAACACTGCAGGTCAATAAACACAAGCAGACCAGAACATTTAGCTTTCATGGTAACTCATGTGGAGCTACTGTTGTCTGTTGATTGGTCAAATGAGAAGCGTTATTCAAATATGAAAAATTCAACACAAAAATAAAATAATCTCCATTTGGGGCGAGATGAAAATAGAGTTGAGATTCTACCTATAAAATATTTGAGGCATGTTCTGATTCATTTCCATAAAAAATGCTGTTAAAGGCTTTCTGTAAAACATGCAGAGAGCGGCTTAGTGAGGAATCTCAAGAATGACACCTCAGGCATGTCCCTGTAGTCCTATACCAGTGTCATATTTGAGTTTGAGGTTCACATATTTTGACTGAGTACTGTAACAAGAACAGCTAAATGGATAATGAACCCAGTAAACCTGTTTGAGGGCTTCTTTTGTCCCACTTTAAGGTACTTTGTCAGTACTGCAGTAACTAGTTGAGTTTCAGCTTTAGGCACTTATGTAAAGAACTGTAACTTTTAATCTAACTACTCATATGTAACCGTCAGGAAGGGCATCTGGCCTAAACCCAACCTATGCCAAATCAATATACCAATCTCTGCACACACTGTGGCGAAAAGGGAAAAGTCGAAAGGACAGAATACCTTTACTTTTATTTGAGTAGTAATATTTGAAAGTAACAATACTTTCACTCAAGTACACATAAATACTTCTTCTCTCCAAGAACCTCTGGCAAAAGTACCCTTGACCTGGCCCCAGTCTGGATTCACGTTGAGTCTCTAAAACTCTGGAGATAATGAACGTGCAGTTACAGCTATGAGTGAACACTTTGGCATTTCCTCTTTTTACAACACAGTCTACAGCGAAGGCCTGAAGCACTGAGTCATCACATTACTGCATACTCCAGTGGGAGATAGTACTGAGAAGTATCTGAACTTGTACTTTGTCATTTACTGTCTGTGGGTATAATTTCTGCAGATGTCACCTTCATTAGAGACATTTCAAGAGTCCAACCCTTTAGTGGTTTGTTTTCCATCGCTGAAAAAGCTTGTTCAATATTGCACAGGTAAATGACTGTCCTTGGGGCCCCCTTTCAGCTGTGGGCCCTAGGCAACTGCCTTCCTTGCCTTCCTTATTGTGACAGCTCTAACTACTATAACTGCTGCTTAGCGATGTGACGTTCATGAACGATCTGACTCTTTTGAATGGCTCTTGACCGTGAACGATGAGAGCCGAGTCAGAGTGGTGCGTGAGCCATTCTATTTTCTTTTTTTTTAAACTTGTATTGAAATAAACAAGCTTTATTTGCCAACCGCGAAAAAATCTCATAAGAAAAAGTAGAAGAATACAAGCTCAAATCATATGGAAACAGAAAGAGATGAAAAGAGAGGAGCACAGTGCACATGCTCAGACACATTAGTCAGAAGTAAACAGCTTGTGTGCATGCAAGTTTATTGTTGCCTGATTAGTTTTTACTGAGATTTTTGCGCACATTTTTTTCCACTAACAACATTTTCACTTCTCTACTCCCACCTCTGCATTTATAATGTTGCCTACCCATTGTGCAGTTGCTGGTGTCATTATTGTCCAATGCATATCTGCCATACAAGGCCAAAAAATGTCAAATATGAGAGGACAGGCAGTGGATGGAGTAAAGGCATTTGCATCTGAGGACTGTATTGGACATACCAGGCCCTTTTAAGCTTTGTTGCACAAAAAAAATCTAACCCCAGGCTGTCAGGGTCCTAATGAGGAAGGAGACAGCACTTCAACAATTTGAAATCTGTGTGGAGTATCTTGTGTTTGAATGGGTTCTTCTCAGGGTGCTCTGGTTTCCCCCATCAACCTAAAACAGGCACAATAGGCCTCTCTTGGAACTCTTGACCAGGATCCTGGCTGAGATCTGGAGAAGGTTAATCAAGCGCTGCACTTCGGTCATCCACTGCTTCTGACAGCAGCACTGAAGGATGGGTCAAATGCAAATAACTAATTTCTCAATGAACAATAAAGTATACCTTACCCTAGAGACTTACCACAGCACTTATGAAGTATTTTAGGAGATGCAAATGTTGCTTTGGCCAATCACATGCTTGCATACGATAAGAAATGTTCCTTTAGGCTGTTGGTCTACAGTTGAACTGCAAGAAACGTACAAAAGATGAACAAAAATAGAGGAAAAGATTGCAAACTGAAGTGTGCATAAACATCTTCAACACATACACGGTTTCCAGTATTAAACAAGATGAAGAAAATTGCTTAACTGCATTGGTCTGACCCTAAACTCTAGTTGCAGGGTCTAAACTGGCCCCAAAAAACATACTCCAAATATAGATGTGTGTGTTTGAAGTAAATTTGCTTAGATAAATATGAGAAAATATGTCTATAAAAAAAAAACAAAGACCAAAATACCAACTTTGTTCTTAAAATCTGAAGTCAGTGGGAGCCAGCCCTCCCTCTATGCTTAAGACTTAGACATTGACTGCTCATCGACACACATGCACTCACAGCACACACTGTAAAATATTGAAGACTCAACAGTTCAGAGGCCTCTGGAGGTGAACTCTGTGCAAACTCAGCTCTGTCTGGACTCAGTGAACTAAAGCCAGAGCTCAACCACAACCTGAGGAGAGAGTCATTTTCCTTTTCTCCAACAAATGCTGAGCCAACACCAAGACCCTTTGGCCATTCCACCTTAACAGGTCTCTGCACAAAAACTATGGCTAAATCTCAAGCTTTACAAGAGTTTTTTTATTTTAAACTGTGGTACAATAATGGTGTTGTTCACTTTAGTGTATTAGAGCTATTCACACTTCAGAAGTAAGAGCTATCACATCCTTTTTTTTACCACTGAGCACACCATAGCCTGGCAGTGAACAGCAAAATGTCTGCCAAGGAAGTTATTTTTTGCCAGTGTTGGTTTGTTAGGCAGTTAGAAAGCTAGCTCAAAAAGAAAGACTGTGTGCTTAACAGATTCTGTGCCATTGCAAGATAGGGTCAACGATCTAACAGAGGGTCAGTGACAAAACAACAGATTTTATGTGTTTGAAATCTTTGCAATGAGGGGAGCAGTCAATAATCACTGGTGTGGGTCCAGTTCCGGAAACTATATCTCTTGTGAGACAGGCCAATGCCTTGACTGAGGTCTGCACTCTCCAAAGGCTCATTCTAATACATACTTTTAATCACTAAGCAATGTAGGTAGGAAGTAGTTTATTTACTCCCTGCGCAGAAATCTATTTACAGTGAGTAAAACAATTTTAATATGATCAAGACATTTGCACATTTAACACCTAGAGTACACTTTATTCAATTCAGTACAGTTTTATTTATATAGCTCAACATCACAACAGAAGTGGCCTCAATGGGCTTTGTAATCAATTAGTCACGCAATCAAACATAAACACACAATTAGACAAAAAGACACAATAAGACATAACACACAACCAGACAAAAACACACAATGAAACATAAACACAAAGACACAAAGGAGTTAAACAAACACCCAATCAAACATAATACACAATCAACACAAACAGTAACTACACTAAACTAAACAGTCCCGAGACATTCTCTGTCCTTAGAACCTTATTCTCGATAAGGAAAAACTCCTAAAAAACCCAGTGTGGAGACCACACTGAAGGAGAGATTCTCTCCCAGGACATACAGGCTAAAAATGTGTCTAGGGCTGTTAAATAAAGCCCATTAGCTCATCTATAGTTTCACAGTTCAAGTCTATAAGAACACTTTATACAACATCTGACCCAAAATTTAGAAGAGAAAAAGGAAAAACAGGCTTTGACCAGACCCCTTAAAGCACACAGCGGTACTACACAAAATCATCTAGAAAAATGTAATGCTATGAAACCTTTAGGAATTAAAATAAATAAATATTCTTTATTTCTATACAATTTAATTGACTGTCCTATGCAGACGTGTGAGAGTAACAATCTCTCATTATCTCCTGCAACAGGGCAATCTTAAACATGCTGTTTAATGTACATATGATATAAGACATTATATCATATGACTCTAATCATTATAAATACACTGCCAAAAGTATTTGCTCATCTGAGGAAATATATTGTATTTGGGCAGGTATAGGTCAAAATGGATGTACTCAGAGTCTTAAGGCTTCCTAGAAATGCTTTCTAGTGATATATTATGGTCAATTTGCAGGAAAGGAGTGGAAAATTGTGTTATCTTTAGTCCACTATGGGAAGTCCTGTATCCTTGTATCATGGTTGGGATCTTTCCAGGATTAATCGGGAATTCAAGATTTTCCGACATAAAATAAAATGCCACATAAATCTGGCAGATAAATGTGAAGAGCATATGTTTGTGTTTAGCGCTCGGGGTGCTCTTCTAATCTTACATAAGGACAGGAGCTGCTGATATATTTAGTAACAGCTCACTGGGAGATAGCTATAAAACTCAATAGTTTCCTTTGAATGAGTTGGTAAATGCCAGTGCAGAGCTGAGGTCATGGCTCTAAAATGCAGTCTAGTAACTTTACAGGTTTATAGCTTGCATCTGTTAAAAATAAAATCCGTACTAACTGTGAGAGTCTTGGCAAATCAGAATTCTGGCCTAAGGGTCAAACTCAAGGCTTTTTTTCTATGTTGTGACAGATGTTTCAGTGAAATAATCTAATGCAACCATATGTCCAACAATGGGCATGTTCATCCCTCCATCACCAACCTTGGCGTCAGATAAATACAGTCACAGACTCAGGCTTTTATCATCTTCAGATTTGATCTAAAATCTAACTTTTTTTTAACCATAAGCAATTTTGAGCAAGTCATGCAGGCTTTTATTTGTTCAGCTAATCCAGAACTGTGTGGCATGGCTTTTAACAGGCAGCAAAAAAGGCGTACACCTCCCTGCGTTAGCTTCCAGTTTGTTTTAGAATTGATTTTAAGATTTTGTTGTTTGTTTTTAAAGCTTTGAATAGACTGACCCCACAAGTAAATCACAGACCTCATTCAAATTTACACTCTGGAGCGTTCACTGAAGTCCGAGAGTGTGCTGCAGCTCGCCGGTCCTAAGATAAGACCTATGCCGTTTACATGATACAATGAAATCTTGAAAGTCCTGACTTCTGAAAAATGTCTGTTCATGGGTTCAGCTTGGAAAACACACATGAAACTCCACAATAACAACAAAACCATATTAGCATTCTGATGTTGTTCAATAGGAAACAAATAAATACACTTTTAGTGTGGTACTGTTTGGCGTGGAGTTATATCAGAGGACGTTTCTGTTTCTACTTTACTCGTTTAGTGATAAATGAACAGTCAAAGATGTTTTTGCAGAGCTGTAGCACTGATAATTTCATTCATTATATAAAGATAAGTATATTTTTGCAGAAGTGTGAGATGTCTTGTTTAAAAAAAAAACATTATTTGCCTGTTAGTAACCACACAGTTTACCTCTCACTGAGGGACTCCATGTGATCGTGACATCAACTCAGGAGTCCAACACTTCCGCAAAAGTTTCAAGTTTTCAAGGTCGGAATTTCTGAAATTCCGATGTATAATGAACACAGCACTAAAACCAAGACAGACCAGACCTTCTATGTGATTGGCCCCAAACTGTGGAATGCTCTGCTTTGCTGTCAGGATGGCCCACACATTTAAATGTTCTCGTCTTAAGAGCCACTTTTATTCTCTGGCTTTTAACTCCATGATTTTTATAAGTTTATTTATTTATTGTTTTTTTGTGTATTGCTCTTATTTGGTTACTTTGTTTATGGACAAGGAAGACTAAATAGTATATGTTTTAAATTGTTTATTATAACATCATTAAACAACACAAAACCAGGTGGACATTTGCTTTAGAGATAATAGTTTTGGGTTGAGTTCCTCGTGTAATTCTGGTTATCACCAATGGTAGAGGAACAATGGTGATCGATTGGGCTTAAAATTTGTGTTATAGCTCACACAGTCCATGAGCTAATATCAAAGAGAGCTACTCCTAAATTCATACAATAAAAGATGGCATTGCATGGGAGCAATGTGGAAGAAAATAAACAACAATGCTAACCCTAACCCTAACCCAACAACATACAGTATCAACCATTCAGACAGCAGTTGCAAGACAGTGCTCTGATCCTACCATTTGGCACCTGTAACAGTGCAGCCTCGCCCCATTATCAGAAGGTGCTAATCCACTGCCCCCCTTTTCATCCTGAGATAATGAGATCGCAGACCGCTCAGACCTGGGTTTTGGTCTGGGTCTGCAGGACGTGTCTAATGTGCTGCTGCCATGTTAATAGAGCTGGATTAGTGAGACAATGGAGCTCAAGCTGTGCTGAGGCGAGGGGGGTCACAGATGGGATGAGCATAGCTGTGGGCCCAGCTATAGACACCCAGGACCACTGTCAGAAACCCACACGAGTGCATATGCAAACAGCTATATATATAATGGATATTATGATGTCACATGGGCAATATTTGGACTTGGATGACTCTTGGCTATACGTTGTAGAGGCAGTTTACATTAACCTGGCCAATTGGGTTTGTCTTTTTCAAATTTAGGGTTCATTTATTCATAGAGCCTTAGCCTTAGTCCCATAATAACAGAAGTTTTTTAAACTGCATGTAAACCCAGGAATCCGATTGGGGCCATTGGAATTTCTCTTTACACAGAGGAGCACTTGGATAATGAGGTTCATTGCCAGATGACTCTTGCATGTATACAGCGTACTCCCACTAAACTGGGAGAGGCATTCAACTGCACTCAGCCCTAAACAGAGAGAACAGGAGGAATGAATTTCAGATTTTGTAGCATTTCCGTCTGTAAAGTCAAAGTGTTGCTGTTAACCCTCTGGAGTCTAAGCCTATTTTTGAATCTACCCTCATATATCACCATTTGAATTGAGAAACACATAATTAATATACATAATTTTATACAGGATAACTTTATCTATTTGACCAAATGGTTATTACATTTGTTTGCTGTACTATTTGAATGCCCCACAGCGTAGAATACACAAAAAACACAGAATCGGAAATAGAATTTTTGACATTTTTGGACATGAGAAAATCAAACTTGCTTAACAAAGGTTTCTGAGTGCAAAAAAAAGTGAAAAAAAGTTCTTATAAACATCATATAAAATAGTTTGTGATTTATAATAAAGCCTAATGCCTTTAGGAGCAATTTGAACACAGGCAATAATGGTAAAAATAGACCTGACCTTGCCCCAGTTTATTATATATTCACTGTATCAAAAATTGTGCACTAATGGCTTTTGTCAGATGTTAAAAGGTTTTAAATAGGAGTAATTCTATCACATTTGAACATTTACAAAGTGATAAGTGCCCTCCATACAGCTTACTGAAGGGCAGCACATGTGGACAAACTGGGTAACTGCAGGGGAGTGATTACCTATCAGTGTGAAATAAAAACTGACATAAAGCATGAAGCCTTCTCTGTCAGGAGCAATTGTAAGCACCTCTCTACGTGAAAGGGTTTTTAACTACAGCTCTGTGCGACGTTGTTCAATCCCGCCATCGTGACCATGGACTCCTAAGGGTAAATATAACAATGATTACGGATTAAATTTGCCATCTCTGTAGCATTTAGCACTATTGGTAAATCCCCAGACCACTTGAATGCATCACAGCACTGTGGGTTCAGTAGTCCAACTCTGGTGCATGCATGTAGATTGAAACGAGACTGGTGTGACCAGTTCTCCAGAAAAAATGGTTGATGACAGACTATGAGCAGACTCAGAGTATGATCTGCATGTAAACGTAGTGAGTCACTTCTGGAAGTGTTCCTGATCCATGCAGTGATTTCCAGTACACGCTCATGTCTGTTTTTAATGCAGTGCCATTGTTGAATATTCGGAAGATCCAATGCTAATAATATAGAGACTTCATCTTGAGATGCTCCTTTCATACACATTATATTTCTGAAATGTTGCCAGTTAAGTATTTGCAAAATGTTCACTCCAGCAACTAATTACTGGTGGAACTTTTGAGGGTGAGGGAGGCAGGATGTGGGATGCAGGAAGAGGAATGCAGGGCGCGGGATGAGGGATGCAGGATGAGGAATGCACAGTGGGGGATTAGGGATGCAGGGTTAGGGATGAGGAAACAGGGTGAGGGATGCGGGGTGAGGGATGAGGGAGGCAAGATGAGGGAGGAGGGATGCAGGGTGAGGTATGCAGGATGAGAGAGGAGGGATGGAAGATGAGGGATGCAGGTTGAGGGATAAGGGATGCAGGATGATGGAGGAGGGATGCAGGATGAGGGATGCAGGGTGAGGGATGAGGGATGCAGAATGAGGGATGCAGGATGAGAAATGCAGGAAGGGAGAGAAGGGATGCAGGGTGAGGGATGCAGGATGAGATATGCAGGTCAAGGGATGCGGGATGAGGGATGCAAAATGAGAGAGGAGGGATGCAGGATGAGGGATGCAGGGCGAGGAATGCAGGATGTGGGATGCAGGGTGAGGGATGCAGGGCGAGGGATTAGGATTTTGCTGGATTAAACAGGGTTTCTGGGAAAATAGCAGGTGTGCTTGAGAAATGGTTGGGGTACATTCACTGGGATGTAGCTGAGGTGTGCCCTTGCTCACTAACCTAACCACCTAACCTTAACTACATACTGTGGGTCTTATTGTGAAATATAGTTTCATGAGATTTGTCACTGCGTTCAGTTTTTAGGTTTTACACACTGTCATAACATTTGTCCAAATTGTGTTGGCACATAAAAAGTCCTTCTAACAGTTCTGGTGCCATTGTTAATACATTTACTTGTATTCATAAAAAAGCTCCACTTTTCCCACACGTTTTGAATGAAACATACAAAGTGCCCTATTTAGTTTTCTGACATAATCTCCCCTGTTTATTCCACCACATTATCATTGTACAAAATCAGCGTGTTTCCGTTTTAAGATCCTTAAACCAGATTCCGGGCCCTGAGCTACAGTTGTGTGGAAAACCGGATCTGTCTCTTTCTGTGTGTCTCTGTGTGTATCCGGATGATCTGGGATTGTCCTCTCCCATTGTGCCTGATGTGTTTGATGTCGACAACAAGCTGCGGTTCAAAATAACTGCAAGATAAAGGATCAAGCCACAGGGCAAACTGAGAGACGTGGAGAAGTTTGTGCTAAACAGGATGAGATAGAAGGATTATTATAGTAAATACCACAGAGGTAGAAACATGTACGCAAGTAAAAGGACTTTGAAATAAAATGATTCAAGTAAAAGTAATCAACTAAATGACTTCACTATCAGCTGGAGGATTTGCCTGTTCCCCATGTTTTAGGCTGATGGGGGAAACCGGAGCACTTGTAGGAAACCCACTCAGACACAAGGAGAACATGCAGACTCCACACAGAAGGGAATTGAACTTGGGACCTTCTTGCTGGAAGGCAACCATGCACCGTACAAAAAAGGCAGAACTTGAGTACATTCTGCGGTCACTCTTAGATATTCCAGCTTGAACTTTATACATTTATTTAAGCTTATTTGAATTAGAGGTATAATCTTGCCTTTTGACTGTGGCACTATGGCAGCCTTTGCTGACATTGAATCACCTTGCTCAAAGTTTCTTTGTGCTTGTATTGGCTGTTAAATAACCTACACACTGTACATTATAATTACTTTGACACACCACAGCTCTATGAACCTAGAGTACTGTTGTGGTATATGCCAAAGGTTCTGTGTCTCTATTATATTTTCTCATTAACAAGTTGAAATTGTTGAATTTTCTTTTAACCATGTTTTAATGTTTCCACCTCAAAAACAAACCTGGAGTATCATTTTATTTCATTCACGCTTGTTGGAGTAATCCTGTATGCTGATCCTGTATGTCATTTTAAAATAAATTAATTTGCTGTCACTACGAAGCAGTCAGCTCATTTATCTATCTGCTAGCTTTATGTTGCAAAAAGCTATGCAAATTAGCCAGTTTTATGCTCTGTCTCTTCCCCACCATTGCCAGCAGGGGGCAACAGACACCTAATCCAAGAGTTCTCTGCAAAGTCAAAGTCACAGCTCCCCAAAAGAAGACGTTTTCCATAAATATGCATTATTTTGAGTTATAATACATGAAATACTAATGCCAAGATGTCCAAAATGATTTCAAAAAGCCTTTAAAAAGCATAATTAACCTATTTTAATTATGGGTGATCCAATATTTGTCCAGTCCAAATGAATTTAAGTAATATTTTTCAAGTCCAGAAAAACATCCAAAGACATGCATGTGTTTTGCTGAACTGGTGACTTTAAATCGCCTATAATGTCTCTATATTTCAACTCTGCATCAACGTGGCCCTTGTCTCAGAGGTTATACCACGCCCAAGGCCCATAGTTGCTGCTGTAGGGTCCAGCCACCCACTGGACGATGAAGACATGTTTGCAGTATGCTCCAGTGCAATCACATGCCAACACCTGCCATTTTTGCTGATGTTTAATAAAAAAGTTGACCAGGTTTCTATGTGCTGCATTAATGTTTTTCTTCAGATACAATGTAAACACTATAGGTACCTCTTAATATCCTTATTTCTTATGAATAATATTGTTTAATCTAAAAGTTACTCTCAGTAATTCTAACTTGTCATTAACGCCTGTGAGAAGGAACGTACTGTATGTGAATATGTGACTTGACTCAGAAGAAGAGCTGGATGTGAGGTGAAAGAGGACAGATGGTGCAGAAGGTTACTCATATTAAGAGACAGGCACGCCCCGATCAGGAAGTCTGCCAAAAGCCAGCTCCCACTTGTAAACAACACCTTCTCGTGCGCAGTGGCTCATAACGCTGATACTGCGCCCCAGAGAACACTTTAACAGGCACACGCACTGTTAGGTTTGGGCTAATTTAAATGTCAACACTGTGTGTAAAATCAGACAGAGCGTGTGAACAAGGCCTTGAGCTGAATGTGTGAGATGACAAGGATGTCTGCAGGAATCTGAAAAATGTTTGACTGAAAATAATCCAGGCATTAAACTTAAAACAAAGGCTATTTTTGTGTGTTTTTACAAGGATGAATAGCTCTGTAACTGCCTGTCACTTTAGCCATAAAAATGTTTAGTTGGATTCTAAATTGTACAATAATGGATACAGGCCAAAAAATAGGTACAGTATGTGGCAAGATTTAAAAAGTAGGTACCAGAGCATAGGCTACATTCACACAAGTTGCCCAGATAAGATTTTGTTGTCTAAATTGCATTTTGTTATTTAATTTATTTAATGTTGCATAAACATACATGTATATTTTGTATATGCACTGATGGCCAGTGCCACCCATGATTCACATTTACACTAAAATGCTCAGGTGTGAAGAACACTAAAGTAAACTGTATATCTGTATTTGTCCAGCAAACGGCGGTGTGTACCCCATAAATGCTCTACACCACACAGAGAGTAAACAACAGAGGATATTTAGGTCCATTCTACAACTTCTACTTTACTTGTGGTTTTCTGGAGCCATTCTCAGAGTCTCTCATTAAGGTAAGTACTTACACAGATATTACTGACAGTTACTGGACTAAATATGAACGTATGAGACATGAAAGCCTTGTATTTTGTGATTGTGGGTCAGCTGACATGTGACCAGCAGTCAGCCAATCATTGTTCAGATTGGGGCTGTTATGTCATCATTTTTAGTGAGTCGCTGTTTTCACAGTTTGCATGAGAGCAGAGCAGCTCCGAGTGGCTCCCGCTGCGAGACCAAAACACCTCCTCCAGCGTTTTCAAAAGATTGCGGATTCGGAAAACGGAAAGCCCGTTCTTTGTGTAAATGAAAGGTCAAACTGCAATCAAACCTTTGTGGATTTGGCAAAACCATAGAGTTAAATATGCTTATCCTACCTTCCCACTGTATTGGCTATGAGGCCGATTTCAGAGCCGCCCCATTTTGGATTTTCTAACTCCTCCTATGGAGGATATCACAAAAATTGGCAGAGAGGAGTAGCTTCACTGTAACCAGTCCCTCCATGGTCCCTCCCTAATGAGTGCGTAAAACAGTCAAACCCCCCCCACTCGGCTAAGAGAGCCAGAACGATGCTAAGGCAATGCTAATTAACAGCCAAGCTACATGCTAGTGCCTAGCCAGCCAGCGCACCTTTTGACATCCTATGCTAGCACTTCAGAGCAGAGACGTCGTGCTAGCAGCTCGATGATTGACAGATGTCAATCAACTTGACCACACCTACATTTATGCACAAATCTACCTTTTGGAATATCGTAAACCAAGACATTATTTGATAATAACGTACATTTCTGAGCCTGTACTTTTTTTCACTTTTACTTGAGTAAAGCAGTTGAGTCAGTACTTATACTTAAGTAGGCCTACAGAATGTTTGCCACCTCTGACACTTTTAAGGGCAAATGTAGACATAGCCAGAACCCATCCTCCAAACAAGAGAATGTGTTGTGTAAACAGAACCATTACATTAGCAATTACACCATATACTGTAAGCCATACAAATAAAAATTGCTACAAGTAAGCCCAGCTTACAAGCCCAGATAATTTTGGTTGGGTTAGTATGGCTCACTTTAAAAGGTGTTTTATTGCTACATACATAGTTGTACCTACAAGTCAAGTGACACTAAAAATATGATATTTCCTATAGGAGTTGGATGCTGCAGTCAGTCAGAGTCCTTGGTGGTCCTTCTCTAAATGACTGATCTGTTAATAGGATTTAGGGCTTATAGCAGCTCAGTCATGCATACGGTTTCAGTGAAAGCAGACAAATACGTTTTTAGAAAGTATCCAGATGTTGCTTTGGAGAAAGCCTAAAGCCTGGGACACACCAACCCAATGCCCGACCACTGTCAGCAGAGGCAGGGTGACTGCTCGTCTCCTCACGTCTCCTCTGTCACCACTGAAAGTAGCTGCAGACACCGGAGCGATTCAGACCCACGACCGAGCAGTGCGCATGTGCAAAACGTAATAACTATTTACAACAGCAGGCGGCGCTAGTCACTAAACTCTGCAGTTATTTAAACTCTAGTAAATAAAACTCTGCAACACAGACATGTTTAACTCAAGTATTTATCAGTCAATAATAATTATACGCACTAGATTAAACTGGTCTGATCACAGTCATGAATAAAAGGGACTGGATTATTGCAGGTGTTTGCCTCAGAGGAGGATTATATTTTTATCTGCACGAGGCTACAAGCTAAGGTAAGCTAACTGCAGCACATTACCGTCACAGAGATGGAAACATAATGAAGTAGTTGTAGAACAGAAAGTTCCTTATATTTTTGTGAACAGGACTAAATTGTGAACAGGACACACAGCCAATCAGAGCTCATTGAGCACGACGGCCTGACGCCAATTCCACGTTCAATCGGCCAGAACCACGTCCAACTGTGTCCCACTATGTCACACCAAACAGACTCATGTCGCCAACCGCGTCAAACCATCCGACTGCGCCCAACGGCTGATGATCGCCCCGGTGTGTCCCAGCCTTAACACCAGCAGACTGCCACAGATGTTCATTAGAATACAACACAGCCCTGGGTTTGAGCCAGGTTGGGGCACTAGTTGTAGCAGTAGTAGTAGCAAAAGCAGTAGTAGTAGGATGAGTAAATTTGACTTTGCATGGCCTTTCTGAGGCCTCAGAATGCTTGGTTCCACAAACCCCCGCCCACTCCAGGAAGCACTGACCAATCAACAAACCCTCTACATCCAGTCTGCTCTCATTCATTTATCCAGAAAACGTGTGCAGTTCTGTTTCCACTGATTCCTCACAGCTATTTTTCATTTTGTAGTAAAATTTGGCATAATACAAAAAGTTTAAATTAGTGAAGTGCGTTTTTTCACTGATTACGTTCAAAAGACCACAACACAGCTGCCCTCTGTTGGTCTTGCCTCCTGTTTCTTTATGGCACCTGTAGAGTACTAAGAACGTTCTCCTTTAGTCAGATAATGTTTTTAAAAATGGTAAAACTTGCAATACTGTTCTAAAGTTGACCAAGAATGGTTTAAAAATATGAAGAAAAGCAAAATATAACCCTCTAAGTAATAATTTTGTTGAGTACCACTTCTACTTGAGTGATATTATTTTCAAGTAATAGTGTTTGAGAACAAAGTTTGGGTTTCTGCTTCTAAGTTCCCAGAAACCCAACGAGACATAAAACTTACAGCACTGCGATGATTTAATACGACTTTTACGACATGTTTGAACAGGACCTCATTTGGTTTTCACACGCCCACCAGAAGATTGTGAAATCATCTAACAATAATAAATGTCATGATAGTGTGTCCCTATCTGTATTGTTCCCAAACCTGGAGGTGTGGTGGTGTATCCTTTAGTACACACACTATGGGAATGTTCAGGAAAGGTTTGCTACAATAGAAACAGTAAAAATGTGTTGAATCATCACCATGTGCTTCTGCTCAGTCTTGTCATGTGGCAATAAAAGAATAGAAGAAGTTCAAAATGCCCTAACAATACAACGGTTCAGTTACGTTTATGTCATGCTGCTATTCAAGACACCAATATTCATGACAATATGCAGTATTACCCTACTAACTCAGTGTAATTTTGGGTGCAGTTTTACAACACTAAGAAGGTTTTCAGTCATGCTTTGGGCACCCTTACAGCTGCAGTTGCAATCAGAAATATTCAACCCCCCAAAGATTTTAAGGATTTATCAATTAAAGATTTTTCAAGAAGATCCATGAACGTCCTAGAGTGGCCTTCTGAGTCACCAGATTTAAATCTTTAGTGGGATTTAAAGAAGGCAAGGGGTTGAACGTTTCTTATTGCTACTGTACATTTGAAATAAGCAAAGCATGGCCATGTTGCTGTTTTTTGGTTGATTAGGCAACATACTGTAGTAGTCTAGCAACTATGAGCCTGAGGTGGGAGCCATCCTGGACAATGACCAGCTAAGGGGCATTACCACTGGACAGTACGGCACAGGTCATGTCAGTATGGGATGGTTTGGTACAAGTAGCTCACAAACTTGCTTGTCTTTCCATGACTCCAGGACCAGGGGCTTCGTTTATAAAACTTGCATACGCACAAAACGAGGCTGAAACTGGCGTACGCTGCTCTCTGCGCTAAACGTGGGATCTATAAAAATCCAGCTAGGCGTGAAAACTTGCATATCCCTATGCTGGCTCTGATCCTGGCGTGTGCACATTTTGGAGACATGGCACAAAGGGGACCCTCTCG
The DNA here is from genome assembly GCA_020698575.1 of Bostrychus sinensis. Lineage (NCBI taxonomy): Eukaryota > Metazoa > Chordata > Actinopteri > Gobiiformes > Eleotridae > Bostrychus > Bostrychus sinensis. The sequence goes on along the minus strand of CM036254.1, from coordinate 26,944,626 downwards.
GTGAGCTGCTGAAGTGAAGCAGGTTTGACAAATTCATGTTTGGTGCATGTTTGATACAGTTCAGTCACTTCCTAGCTCTCAGAAAAAAACTAAGGATTTGATTCAGACGTCATTATTTAAGCAGATAGTAAGTAAAAATTTGTTATAATTTTGCTCAGTATTCTTGGTAAATGGTAAATGGTCACATTTTTATATAGCGCTTTTCCACCTTCATGGGCACTCAAAGCGCTTTACATCAAGGAACCGTTCACCCATTCACACTCACATTCATACACCAGTGTGCGCAGACACCGGAGGCAAGGTGGGTTAAGTGTCTTGCCCAAGGACACGACAGTATGCAAGGGTGGGAGCGGGGTTTGAACCGCCAACCTTCTGGTTATTGGACAAGCGGCTCTACCAACTGAGCTACTGCCGCAAAGCGGCTCATAGCCATGCACGCTCGTGCACTTCCATAGGATGCTGGGCACTGGCTCCATCCTGATCCATGGAGTTAACTAAAAGCAGAGACAATCCCTGATGAATCCATGACTGGATTTAGGAAATAATGCTTGGACATGAGCATAAACAACTATTACAGACGGTTCATATCAGAGCTGTGTGGTTTTAATGAAGCACAGTGTAAAAAAGAGAATGAATAGACATGTTCTATTTGTCTTTATGCATGACATACATCTGCACCACGGCTCTCTGCCTCCTCCCCACATGTCTTTTATTTGTTAGGCTATAAGTCTCAGTGCCAGGAAATCCTAAAAAGTGATGCAATAAAATAAAATCAAACATTTGTTACATTTTAAACTTCATTTCAATTATTTTTTAAGTTATAACCAGAGGCAGGGGGCATTTATTGTGTCACTGCAATCAAAACGGCATTCTCTTTCCAATACAGATGCACTTGTGTGTATAGCGCTACGAAGTATCTCATGCCTCCCTTTCTTCCGTGTTCCTCCGTGAAACCTCATTAGCGGCTCATGTTTTGGTAAATCTCATTCAGAAATTACTTTGCATTTTCCTTCTTTGGTGGATTCGAGGCGTGGAGAGGGCATGACGCGAGGTGGGTTTACGTGTGCACCTTTTAACTCCAGGTGGGATCTATAAAGGGGAAATTGCGTCCAGCTTTGGCCACTACAGTTGCAAAAAAAAGTGCTGTATTTTCCATGCTATAGGGGACTCCGGATTATAAGGCACACTGTCATTGAATGGTCTATTTTCAAACCTTTTTTACATTAAAGTGCACCGGACGAAAAGGCGAAACAAAACAGTCAGATAAGTCAGTCAGTCAAACTTTATTCAATGCGTTCACCATAACTCCCAAACTCGTTCAGTTGTAACGTGTGAAAAAAAGAAAACACAATCTGAGACCGCTAAATCAAACAATAGCGTTTTCACAGTAACTCATAACTGTTCAGTTAATGTTATAACAAAATACAACACAATACACTCACTTTTTCAGTTCATTCCTCGTCCACAAATCCCTCAAATTCTTCATCTTCAGTGTCCAAGTTAAACAGTTGGGCGATTACGGCATTCAGCGTGCCCGGATCCCTCTCGTCATTATAATCTCATTATAAATTATATATTTTGTTGAATAAATTAATATATAAGGTGCTCTGGATTATAAGGCGCACTGTCGTTTTTTGAGAAGATTGAAGACTTTTAAGTGCGCCCTATGTTCTTTTTTGTTTTTTTTTGGACAGCTGTAGCTTCCTCTGTAGTGTCCCCCCATGAAATCCATTCTTGTTTAATGTTTTACCTATTGTAGATTTGTGAACAAAGATGTTAAAATGTGCCAGAGATTTCTGTAAGTCTTTAGCTGACACTCCGGGATTCATCTTCACCTCACTGAGCATTCTGCACTGTGCTCTTGCAGTCATCTTTACAGGAGGGCCACTAGGGGGAGTAGCAACAGTGCTGAACTGTCTCCATTTATAGACAATCTTTCGTACTGTGAACTCATGGACATCAAGACTTTCAGAGATACTTTTGTAACCCTTTCCAGCTTTATGCAAGTCAACAATTCTTATTTGTAGGTCTTCTGAGAGCTCATTTGTATGAGGCATGGTTCACATCAAGTAATGTTGCTTCAGAATAGCAAACTCAAAACTGGGGTGTGTTTGGTCAGGGCCACTTTAAGCCACTCCTTCAATCTTCTCACACTGATTGGACCCCAGGTTGGCTGACACCTAACTCCAGTTAGCTCTTGAAGAGGTCATAAGCCTACGGGTTCACATACTTTTTTAATCCTGCATTGTGAATGTTTACATAAATGTTCAATAAAACCATGAAAACATATCTTTTTTTTTTTTTTTTTTTTTTTTTTGCAGCATTAGCGTAAGCAGACTGTGTTTGTTGTGACTTAGATAAAGAGTAGATCACATTTCATGACCAAATCATGCATAAATCCAAATAATTCCAAAGGGTTCACATACTATTTCTTGCAACTGGATGTGTACGCCCCCTTGTTTAGTGAAGAGCCTATGCAACCTTTTATAAATAAGGCCCCAGGTGACCAGCATCTGTTACATAAACACTGATATCACACAAACACAACAACAGCTGTGTTCATAAATTAGATAAAAACATGTTTGAAACTGTCTTTTAAAACATAAAGGTGGTGCCAATATTTAATAAAAAGACATGAGTAAATCCTGGTGTGTTGGTGTGAGGCTGAAGGTGAAACCACAGTAAATAGGAGACAACTTTCTGTGCATTAAACTCACTTCTCTGTGCCAATTTCATGCATTTTAATAACTGATAAAATTAGTTTAACTAGTGTTAAATCCAGTCTAAACTACAAATGAAATGTTTTGATTGCCATCCTTCACAAAACTGTAAACAGCTATTATGCTAGCTTTATTTTTAAAAAAAATCAGCTCAAGGTCCTGTCTTAAAATACGGCTGTTTATCACTAAGACAAGTATGTGCTTGTGGAGTTTCTCGTTTCTTTCTGTTCTTTGGCTTGTTGTTTTTGCCTGAGTGAGGATTCAATCAACTCGCAGCAGTGCATAGCTCCACCTTTTCCGAAGTGATCCAAAGCAGACCCAGAGCTGGACTCTCTTGCCGAGGGGTGCTCAAAGAAGCACAGTTTGGTACACTTTCTGGGGCCGCTTTGTGAAGTGGAAACACACGCTTATACATCTCTTCTTACAGCCAATTGTGCCAGGAAATTGTCTCAAAATTTTGTTGCCTTTATGATTTGCATGTATTTGTATTCACTTGACCTTTTTAGTTATTCTCTATTACATTACATTCCCCATTGTGGTGTATAATCCCATAAATCTTAACCTTTAAATTATGCCTTTACATTTTGTTCCCATTGTACAAACTCGAATGTCTCCATGCAAACTGCTGCCAAGAAGACATCTTATGCAATCATTAGTCATCCCTGTTGACAAGATTCCTTTTTTTTTTTTTTCCTTTTACACAAATAAGCCAACGACACTGCTCCTTCCTTTGGCACACTCTCCTGCTACAAAGCCCTGGAGGTTTGAGCTCCTGGCTATGGCTTAGTACAGCACAAGAACAATAGGAAAGAAGGCAAAATGGCCATATGTGAAGATAGTAAGACAAAGAGGTTTACTGTGTAATTCAAATTAGCAATGTTAAATAGAAAGGGTGAAGTATTTGAAATGGCAGAAAATGATAAGGAATGGGGCATATTTCTCCTGTGCAAGGACAATGGGAGACAATGCAAACAGAAAAGAAGTTGAAATGGCCATATGGGAAGGCAGTAAGACAACTGGGGGTACTATGCAATCCAAGTTAGCATTTTACAAAGAAACGGTAATCTTTATGTATTTGAAATGCTGTGAGTTGCTAAGGAAAAGTGCACATTTCTCCATGCAGTATTGCCTGCCTGCCCATCCCCCCTGCAGTGGGAGCTAGCAGCAGGCAGTGGAAGTTGGGGGGAAGGGCGGCTCTCTTTCTTCGGGTTTGTGGAGCAAGCCAACAGCTGCTTCGAAGCCAGGACTCACAGCGTTGCAACAAGCCTAGCCGGCACCGTGTCCACATCCGGCTAGATTCAAATGCACGGTCACGTAACGAACCAGAGGCCAAAATGTGAATGGAAATCTGACAAAGAAAGAAGGGCCCACAAGTGTTTGCCCAAGCTGTTCGTGTTGTAGTTGTGTTAATATCTGAGGAATTCTGGGTCAGCAATTTAGGGATCCATGGCTACCGTATTTTGGCATAGAACCATAGTTGGGAATGTTGCTAATAATCCCTATTATCCTAAATGAGCTTTTCATGTTGTAAAGTTGTTTCCACCTCAAAAACATACCTGTAGTTGTATATTGTTTCATCCATGCTTGTTTGAGTAATCCTGAATGCTGAGCCTGTCCATTTGTCAAGAGCTGAAAATGCTCTGTCTCACGGCTCTACGTAGGAACATGAAACCAGGAAGTGCTCCTGCATGTTTAAAAAAAAAGTCTTAACACTGTCACTGGACACATTCTGATAATTTCAGCACTTAAATTGCTGTCACTACAAAGCAGTCAGCTCATTTATCTATCTGTTAGCATCATGTTGCTAGTAGCCATGCTAAATAGCCATTGTATATCTGTCCAATCCCCACCGTTGCCAGAAAGGGGCATCAGGCACTTAATCAAAGTAACAGCTCCCCAAATGAAGATGCTTTCTATACATTTTACATTGTTGTAAGTTATAAAACGTGAAATACTAATACAAAGGGATGGCAGTAGCTCAGCCAGTAGAGCTTTTAACCCTCTAACCTGAAGGTTGGTGGTTTGATCCCCGCTACCTGCATTGCATACTGCCATTTTGTCCTTGGGCAAGATACTTCACCCACCTGTATGCCTGTATGAATGTGTCAGTGTGACTGTTTGCTGGTGGTCAGAGAGGCCATATGCACAGATTGGCAGCCATGCTTCCTCAGTCTGGAGTAAATGAATAAAGCACGAAATTGTGCAACTTTGGTATCTAGAAAAGTGCTATAGAAGACTACCGCATTATTATTTAAAGGTCTGCAAACCTATTTCAAAAAGCCTGAAAAAGGCACAATATATGAAGTTTAACAAGGTAGAAAAAAATGCTTGTTGGCTGTGGGCTGATGCTATATTCAGCACCAGAAGTTTAAGGTAAGCTCCAAATTTGCTTTTGATGTCATATGTCTATTTTGAGATAGCAAATTGGTTGAGATTTACATTTGGTAATAAAATAAAAGCATAAAACCAGTTATGGTCTAGTTGTCGGTGAGTGGTGGGGTTGGAAACATCATACAGATTCTGCTGTTACAGCACCCAGGATGCATTAGTAAAACTGGCTTTAACTGTCTTCCATATGGATTAGTGTTACCACAGATTTGCTTGTACATTATCTCAAAAGCTCAACAGTTGATGGACCTCAAGAACTGAAAAATGCATCTAGCGCTGCATTGATGAATCCCAGCCCTGACGGCACGAGGAAGCAGGAAGCTCACTGACACAACGTACTGTGTTATTAATGTCCATGAATCCAGACAGGAGTTTCCTCTCAAATTGTGATCACACGCGTCATGTGGTTTGACTTACGCAGGAAACCAGGCCGCGCCCATGACCTGAAGAAACGTATCTTCCTGGAAAAGCAAGTAGAGGTTTGGCTGAGGATGTGAAGACAAATCAGATGAGATCAAGTAATGAAAAAAAGAATTCAATAGGTAATGACTAGGTCCACAGTAGAAAAAGTCTTCACTATAATTCAAAGATCTGTGTTTACATTTTGTTGTACAGTTTGTGACCAAAGATCATTTGCACAATAATGGGGATCATAAAAAGATGTGTAATTGTATTCTTTTATAACAGTAATGTTCATTTTTGTAACCCTATCACTAACCTCTCTTAAAACAAGCTGGGAATTAGTTCTTTGGTCTATTCCTTCCTGGGACACGTGAGCCTGGTTTTCCTGGGAGAGCTAAACAAGAGTGTAAAAATAACTATACTGGCTATAAAAATGTCACTGACTTAATGAATTCCCTTGGAAATTACCACAAAGTGATAATTTATTACTTGCCATTGCACTACTATAGGATTATACACAAATTCCAGGATTACTTTAACTAAACTAATGCCTTACGTACAGTAAAGGAATGTTAGTGGTGAATTTTTAGATGTTATTTACCTGCTGGCATCCCATAGTCACAAGGTCTGCACAGTAAAATCTCCCAACATTAGTGTTGTGTGTTAAAGACTATGCCTTTGCACAGATTCACTCAGCTTTTTGAAACACTGTGGTAAAAGGAGGTGCTCTATGGTGAACAAAAACAAGTCTATTGGTAGTTTGATGTTTTATTTGACATTGACAAATTGGCTGTTGCTACCTGACAGTTTTTTCCCAACTTCCAGCTAGGTGGTGGAAGGTTCAAGCTTCTTCTTTCTTCTTTTCTTTTGACTGTCGGCTTTAGTGGTTGCCAAATATGAATCATCTGCCTCCATCTAAACTCATCCATTTAAATTTTTCTTTGACCAAAACAAATTAAATGTCACTGGCACCCTGTGGGTCAACAGCATTCATAACAGTTGATGGTTCTGACTGATACAGTAGGGATCTGGGCTTAGGACTAGTACAAAAACACCAGTGGTGCATTGTAGCAGAGTGGTTAGTGCCACTCTACTCCTGCATGTCACTGTTTACATGCAGCTCGAGAAAACCAAATTATTGCCTTAGTGGGATCATAACTGGAGTTTTAAACTGCAAACCCGGGACTCTGACTGGGGGGTAGTCATTCGATTTGCTCTTAGTTGCACAACAGCACCTGGATAATCTGATTCATTGTCTGACTACTGCTGTATGTATACATTGTACTTCAACTAAGCTAGGAGAGGCATTCAGATGCACTCAGTACTAAACAGGTAGAACAAAAGTAGTCCAGTGTTTAGAGCTATACATTTTAAAACCAGAAAAAACACATATTATGAATCCCTCCGGCGGGGCTGGCATGTTTTTTTTATTATTCTGGTCCATTGTGTTATAAAAGAAAAAGTGAAAGCATGGCTGCTGTAGCTTATGATACGTTTAAGGGGCTTCAAAACTGAAACTGAAACACATTTCTCTGAGTTTCATTTTGTAAAGCCTGTTGCTGTTGATATGTATTAGTAAAACTAAGGTAACCAATCAAATTAACCACATTTATTAGCATTTAGCGCTAGAAACTTTAGTGCTACTGGTAAAACCCCAATCCCTGAGACCACTTAAATACATCATGGCGCTCAGGGTTCTGTAGTTTGGCTCTCTGGTGTGCATGGACTGAAAACGGACTATGAGCTAGTCGGAATGTGCTCTGTGTGTAAACGTAGTGATCATCAGCCCTGCACATAACTGTCACTGTCTAGGATGTACCTCGCCTAAGGCTGTTGCTGGGATAGGCTCCTGTCAACTGCTTCCCCTGATGGAAATAAATGAAAGAAGATGGATTTTATGCTCCACATCTCACAGATGGACTAGCAGAATAATCAAGTATGAACAATGTGCAGGTTATATTTGTACTGATACTGATATAGTCTGTATTAATGCTGTGTGCCATTTCTCCATTATTACTTTTTTTTTTTTTCACAAATGTGTCCTTTCAGTTTCAGTTTGACATTTTTTCTCCAGAAACATTACACTAAACTGAGACATTTTTCCCAGTAAGACTCCTGCCTGAACTTGCTTTTGGCAAGAACCACAAGGAACAAGGATCAAGTAAAACCAGGTTTTTTGAGGGATACACTTATATCCTTCCAACAATATTTTTGTACAACTCATCTCCAAAAACTGTCCACTTTGCCACCATACTCCCACAAAGCGCTAACTTGGGAATTTTATTTTTTATTTTTTAGCTTGAGACCCACCCACCTGCCTTGTCTTCTTTCCAGTGTTGCTATAGTCCTTTTATTGCAAGTACATTTCTAGTGTCCCTGTTTTCAAGGTCACATTTCCACCTAAATGAGTTTTAAACATCCAATTTTCCTTTAAAGCATTGCATAATTGAACTACATAATTATGTATTGGCCCTAGACACAAAAGGAGGGCAAGGAGAGCTACAGCCTCTGAATGTAAATGCAAAACCGAGAAGTGATCAAACCTCAAATGATTAAACAGATCAATAAAATGAATTTAAATCAGTGCGGTTTGTCAATATGGCTGACAGGAATGAGGAATGACTGGAGGCATCAAGGACAAAGGAGGAGGAGGCTGCTCATCCAAACAGCTGGAGACGTGCCAAGGCCTGCTTCTGAAGTCCAATGACTGAAGGGACAGGTGGGAAATGCCTGTTAAAGAAGGATTTAGTGTTGTAAAGTAAAGGCAATGGTGGTTTGAAAGGCCTGTACAACAACTATATTAACAAACCAGCTGCTAAAGTGAATCTGCTAGTTCTATAGCTTCGGCAAAAGGTTTTGTCCTTGATCTAATGCCTTTAAGTCAAAGGTGTTTGTCTATATGTGTATATGTATTAGATTCAATTCACCCACACTCTGTGCTGCAGCCTCACTTCCTTAGCATTAGTCGCATTAGCTGAATACTTTAAAAATTTGTGTCAGGGTTTTCTTTGTGGCAGCCTTAATTTAAAAGGTGAAGACATTTTGGGGAAACAGAGCCCTCGTTTAATTTAAGTGGAATATGTCTTTTTCTTTTGTAACATGCTTTTTTATTTTGAGCAGCGCAACTTTTGGAACTAAAAGTAACAATTTTTTTTTAAATGGCCCTTTCCAAAAAATACGGATTTATCAAAGTCAGTAATGTTGTCAATCAATGACATGACAAGACCATAATAATGTATTTTTTAAAAATTCACATTGCACTCAGTATGTTAAAAATATTTAATTTGTGGTGTTTTTCTGATTGTGGTTTAGCAAAAACCACAATCTAAAATAATTTTTTGGAGGGGAGCACTTGGACACTGAGAATATTTTTTTTCTGGACAATGGTTAAATTAAGTTAAGTACACTGTATTTCCAGCAAGTGCTTAATAATTTAGATAGTATATCGTATTTACTTTGATTAATCCAGCCTCAAGCCTGCAAATAGACAAGCTTGAGGCTGTCACTCCCAAGAAGGGACATCCGGTGGAAGACTTTGACTCTCTATACAAATAAAGATTATTTGAATTGGCTCCATTTTATTGCCCTTACTTGGTCAACCCTTTCCTCTTCTTTTTATGAGTTACATCCAGGCCTGTTGTAAAACCCTGCCTTGTCAACATCATTTCTTGTGAGGCCCAACTTTGAGTCCTGCAGACACTACCCATAACATCCTCATCGTATTTCTGTTTAAAAGAGACCACCCAACGTGTCCAAATCTGGGCCAATGACATTTCTATTTGAAACAGTGCTGAGGTGGGTTTGCTTTCTTAGCTTCCTCTCTCGGCACTCGGCCTGTTCCCGTGAGCGTCCTATACTCCTCTGAACCTAATGAAGGCCACAGCTTGCATAGAGGCATATCATTAGCAGTAATTGCACACAGCGCCTCGCCGACCATGTGCCTGGCTTTTTGTCCCAGATTCTCGCTGCACTCATCCATGAAGGAGACGTGGAGTGGGAGGAAGGAAAAAGCAGAAAGCATGTCCTGGAAAACTGGAAATATGGCTGGGTGGTTTTCAGATACGGGAAAGTAATGGAAAATTGAAAAAAATTCAACTCAATTCATAAACATCCAAAGGGATTGAGTAAATGAGGCTCTTTTTGGCACATTTTCCCCCTACTCTGAAAACAGAAAGAACACAGAAACTAAACTGTGATCAGGCACAGAAATATAGCAACCTTACAAAAATCTTGTGTCATTGCTCCTGTCTGCTTCTCCAAACTGGACAAATATCTCAAAGACCCCTTTACAAATTGCTTTCCCTTATAGCCGAGACGACGAGCTACAATTTTGACACCAACGACTACAGGATCTAAAATTTGTTTCTTACTTAAGGTAACCAGACCATAACAAATCAGATGTGGGACAACCGGTCTGACAAAGCAGGACAATGTCGGACACCTGACCAGCTAATTGACACTAAACTGAGACTGGATTGACCAGTTGTTGCCGTCGGAAGAGGTGCTGAGTTGCTGACAGGTCAACTTGCTTCAGGACTGTCAATCAAACAGTGAACCCCATGTGAATGGCAGCCCTGCAAGGACAGGGTTTCTTGCTTTGTTTTTACTGGGCAGCAAGACAGGCCGGATCTGTCACATCACTTACAGCTATTGTCAGTGAATGCAATGACAGAGATCTAATTTGTGAGACGCATGATTTTTGTTGAAAATGCTGTAATTGTGCACTCCAGACATTGATTGATTGATTGATTGTTTGAGTGATTGTATACTTTATTGTCCCTCTAGGGAAATTTGTCCTCTGCATTTGACCCATCCTTCAATGCTGCTGGGGCAACCTGTCAGGAGCAGTGGGCGATCGGGGACCCTTCTCCAGATCCTAGTCAGGAGTATCTAGCATTAACCTATTGTGCATGTTTTAGGCTGATGGGGGAAACCGCAGCACCTGGAGGAAACCCACCCAGACAACATGCAACATGTAAACTCCACACAGAAAGGCCCCACAAGGTCTGGGAATTGAACCGGGAACCTTCTTGCTGTGAGGAAAGATTGCTAACCACTTTGCCACTGTGAAAAAATGAACAGAATGCTTGAAAAACCTGTTACACTGTTTTTCAGGCTCTTTAAAATACATTTGGGCTGCTTTGCATTACCTCATGATATCTCATGTTTTATAACTTAAAATAATTCATATTGTATGTATTGAAAAATGGCTTCTTTTGGGGAGCTATTACTTTCACTTTACTAATAACACTTGGATTAGATGGCCCTCCCTTTCAGGCCCTCTGGCCCTACCCACTTCAGTCTGTCAGCTCAAGCTCATTGCAAACACTGTTGTTTATAGCAGTGGTGCTGTGGTGCAGTTCTGCAGGGCCTTGCTTTTGAGTTCATGTGTGAATAAAGTTTGCAGGATTTGGGCTCACACATGAGAGAAGAATGTACTGAAAGATGGGGGACAGATAGAGCATGATATAATGGCTAATTAACATGGCTATTAGCAACATAAAGCTAACAGATAAATAAATAAGCTGACTGCTTCCTAGTGACCACACATCCAGTGATGGTGTATGTGCTTTAGAAATGTGCAGGAGCACTTCCTGGAGAAGGCAGGCTTTTGCGTTTCTATGTAGAGCGATGGAACTTAGCTTTTTCAGCTCTTGAGAAGGGCCATGCCTCAGCGTACAGGATTACTCAAACATGCGTGAATGAAACAAAATACAACCCTGGGTATGATTGAAGAGGAAACATTTTAACATGGTTAAAAGTTCAGAAAAGTGGAGTTCTTGTAGTTTATTATCAAGGTTAGTACAATTAGGAGAAATTTCAAAGACTGCTGGCAACAGGAGTAGGACATTCAAAACCCCTGTACTGTAATTGGACTATGGCAATACCTTAAATTTCTTTACCTGCATGTAAAAACACTGACTGACAGTGAGTGGTTAACTTGCTAATCCCTGATGCTAATAGAGTTGTCAACACAGTGCCTTTGAGAACTTAACATTTTTTTGTAAATAAACTGAAAGGCGAACTGAATTTTATGTAGCTTTGTTGCCTCTATTGCATTTTATTCTGTTTGATCTCATTTTTATTACATTTCTCTCTCTGTCTCTTGCTTTCATCCTCTTTACTGTCACTTTTGTTTTTCCTTTAACGTGTGAACCTGGAGTGATGCAATCCCAGCTCTCTCGCTCTCTCTGTGTGAAGCATGTTTTCCTATCTATCACTGACAGGAAATCAGGGCCTAAGTGGCATTTCAAAGAGGCCCAGATATAAGAGTCACATCATGGCTCCAGGAAGTACCGGGATTACACTGGGACAGAGCTGTTTGTTGTGTAAGCACGTCTATATGTCCGAGTCTACGCTGTGTGTTTGATGTAAATACTCAGACAGTTGGTTCTTTCTGAAGCTGAACAACCGGTCTCTGCACGTAATGTATTTGTAGGGAGATGTTTTGCATGAGAGCTGTCATTTGAAATAGCGTCATATAAGATAACCTGTTTTGCATATTAACTGAAATGTACCTACAAGATGTCTTCACAAATCACTGGAGAACTGAAACTTCAGAGAAAAGTAAGTGATGCTGACATTACAAACCCAGTATGGTACAAAAGGATATGACTTTACAATAACCTTATGTTCTTAAGTACAGGAACACTTGACCCCTGCCGCATGAAGAACTCGGTGCGTACCTATGTTCCTTGATACATATGTTCCCCAGTTTTTATGGACTGGGGAACATAGGTACTGGGGAGCACCTGCAAATCTGTGAAACTACCTATGTTCAGCAGTATACAGCACCTATGTTCCCAAGTTTCTATGGACTGGTAAACATAAGTACTGGGGAACATAGGTACCTGCACATTTGTAGAAGTATCTATGTTCCCCAGTCGATAGAAACCAGGAACAAAACCAGTACTGCAGAATGTAGGTATTTGAACATTATGGTAAGTCCTGCTATTTTCTAACTTTAGCACTATTAACCCCAATTCTAACCTCAACCCTAACCTTGGCCCTAATATTCCCCAGGGAATATAGGAACCATAGGGCTGACCTCTAAAGAACCACTAACCAAATTTTATATATGTGTTAAAATCTTTATTTATTGTGCATAATTGCTTGCCTGGAAAATCCAGACTGATATGTCTCTGTGTTATTCTACAGAGACATATCAGTCTGGTCACCACTCCGTCCGCAGTGGTTTACTCAAATCCAAACCGTACCGTGCATTTTGATTGGTTTATTTAAGTCACGTGTTCTTCATGAGCAGCGTCACTCGTACGCGTCTCCTCACCGACAACAATAAAGATGGCGCACCGAGGAGCCGAGAGTTTGTTTCATTCAGCGGTATGGTACGGTAATGTTGAAATAACTCCCTCGTTCCTCCCTCGTGGCTTCACTACTCCGTTTGTTTACTTTCTCACTTTCTTGTCACTTTGTTAACGTCACGTCCGCCATTTTCTGATTGGCTAACTCCGCTGTCCGTTAACTCGGGTTTGCTCCGCCCTAGAAATCGAATTGATTCTAAGGCGACCAGACTCATCCGCTGCTACAGCGGTGAGTCTGGAATTTCCAGGCAACATAATTGCTAATAAAGCTATGTGAATATATACAGCAAATCTATTCTATATATTGCCAAATGACAAGGCTGTTTTTCTGTAGAAAATAACAACGTGACAGTGTGCAGCATCTTGCTAATCTTCTTTGACATTCATGAGTTTTAAGTGTTCACAAATTCACAGAAATCCATTCTGTCCCATTCAAAGGCATGTGATGTTACTGAACCGCAGCATATTAAGCCATTACCCACTGCACCATGGTATTGCTCTGTTTGGACTATTTCTTGAAAGATAATTGGTTACTGGTAGACCCAAACAACCCTTTGGTTTTGACCGGAAAGTACCCGTTCCTATGCAGTGGCTTTCTATGGAAGATTGTTTTCTGTAACAGAGCATCTGTCTGTGGAGATTTCCAGTCATCCAGGTCAAAGTGTTCAACTGAAGGTTTATGAAGTCATGCAGACATATTGAAACATGAAGACATTTCACCACCCTACCAACCACTTGGTTAATTGGCCATTCTTTTCCTTGGAACAGACAGTTTGGTGAGTCAAGCTACTGCAGTTTTTTATTTATACTTAATTTGTTCCAGCAGCTTGTTTTGAAGTATAGACTGCACAGTTTTGTCCATCTCAGACAAAAGATTGCTAATTGTGGGAAAAATTGTAGCTCAAAAATGGTGGTCATGAGTTCTATGGTGAGACAGGGACAAAGAGCTGATGTACGACCAATGATGAGCTGCAACAGATATCAGGCAGTGTCAGATATTTTGGAAGATTCATTGGAGAGTGTGTCTTTCTCTGCTGCACCTACTATCTCTGTCAGACGTGTGATTAATGAAAAAACATCAGCCCATCCTCATAGTAACAACAACAGTGCACAGCCACAAACGTGACCACATTTCCACTTTTCCCTTTTGAATTATTTATTTTTTCACGCACATAAACACTGTTATAGCAAGGAGTGCTAGCTTCTGGATCACCGCCACTACAATGATGTAAACACACTGCGTTCAGAGTCTGAAATATGTTCCAACTGACTTCGATCGTACCCACAATTCATTGTGTGAATCCTTCCACGTGCAGTGTGTCTTCTATAAATCTTGTAAGACAAAGAAAAATCACAGTGTATAACCAGCTTTAGTGTAAATACCTTCTAGTATAGCTGGGAGTCAATGAGGGATACATTTGTGGCTGCTCAGTGAGCGCCGTCTAAGTTAAACATTACTAGACTTGGATACGGCTTTGCCCCTGCTGCACAAAGAACACTAAACAATAAAAGTTTTATGTGAAGTCAGTAATAGTTGTTGGAAATGACTGCCATCTTCAAAGCAGAACAGAATATACTTGTCAAGAGCAGCCAGATGGCTCAATTTGAGACATCTTGCAAAAGTAGGCTGCTGCCACTCTTCATCTGTGTAGATTTTTACCCTTACATAACATCTCATATCTCTGACTTTTACAGGCCACTGGCTCATAAGATCATGTCCAACAATGTAACTCTTAAAGGCCCCTTGAAAATGTGAAGCAGGTGGAGACAGCGCTGGAATTGATATCTTTCCAGTTGGACTTGCTGTCGCCATTATTCCAGTGCACGAGCTAGGACTCAACCAATGAAAGTGTCCCTAATCCAAATGGAACCACCCCCCTTTGTTCTGAGCGTGTGATTAATAAAAAAAAATCAGGTCCTGGTCTAGTTCCCCCTTTATCAAAAACATTTCATAAAAAACCCCAAAACGAAACAAAACAAAACAAATGAGGTCTCAGAGTCTCATTATCCAGAGATGACTTTACTATCAACGAAATCATTTGTTTTCCTCAAATACAAGGGACGTGCAACATTAACATTGTGCAAATTTTGTGAATAAACTAGAGCAGACATTTATAGTTTACTCTACACCATGGGATCCACAGTGGAAGGTGTTGTTGGCTGGACTTCAAAACCAACCACCCCCAGCATGACAAATGTTCCAGCGGTCACTGGCGGCGTCTTCCCAAAACACAGAAAGCCATTGTCCAACACTTTTTTCCCTCAAATATGTGTGTCTCCATGGGTCGGCTTAGAAAAATGTCTGAATTTTCCCCCTTTAACTGCAGCCAAAGGAGAAAAGTAACTATGCAGATACTTTTACTCAAGTAACATACTTAAGTATAATTAACTTTCTAATGTATTTTATTATTCAAATTGATGTTCTAATTCATTTTCTACTTTGATGTGAGAGAATTGGGGAGACAAAAAAATACTTTTACTCAATTAACCCAAGTTTCTAAATAAAAAGCCTAACTCATGTGCCAAAGTGGGTAGCATACTAGTACTAGCTGTAGCAGAGGTAGAATTAGTATTACCTCGTAGTAGAGGTAATAGTAGAAATAGATTTGTAGTAGTGGTAGTTGCAGTAGTAGTACTTAATAGTAGCAGCAGTAGCAGTCAACCTGTAGTAGTTGTAAGTAAATTTGGTAACACTTTAGAACAAGTCAAATCTAACAACAGTAATAAAGCATTAATAAATATGTAATTAAGAATAATAAATAAGCTTTATAGATCTTCAATAGCCACTGATGTTTATAATTTTGTACTGATTTATATAAGCTTATTACTCAGGATTTAAATATTAATAACAATGTTTATAACTCAATAGTGTTTATAAATATACAAGTAATGCTTTTTAAATAATCAATTAACTGTTTATTAATCCTTAACAAACACTTATTTAATGCTTCATACCATAGGTTATTCTTAAGCGTTGCCATAAATGTTACACTTAATGCTCTTTGACTTAAACAATTTTGTCTAGTACTTATGCTTCAACTTAAGTATGATTTTTTTAGTCACAGTAGTTACTTGAGTGCAGATTTGGAGTTCTTCTTCCACCTCTGCACAGTGCCACAAACCACCTGGATACAGTGGAGCAGCCATAATACCAACAGTGTGGCTCAGAGTTTATTAAACAGACCTAAAGCAGATGGCTTCACTGTAAAACACAGCTGTGCCTCCAGTGACCTTTAGTGAATATGGGGCTGAGACAGTCACCTGATGTAATTAAGGTTTTTAACTGCTTCAGAGGTTACGATCAATGGGAAAGCCGACCGCTTAAAATGATACTGTATTAATGGATTTAAATGGTTTCAAATGTGGACCCTATTCCCATACTCCTTTGAAGGAATAATTCTATAAGGAGTTTTTTTTTTTTACAGCATTTTCACACCAACTGATTTTATGTACCAACCAAGAACAATATGTTGTTGTTTATGTAGACTTTAGTATTTGTATTAAAAATCATTGACAAAGTACAACTCCCTATGAGAGTCAAAACTCAAATACAGCAGCGTCACAGGGTCAAGACTTAAACAACAATAGTCTATGACTACAGCAAGCTCAAAGGGTCAAAACTCAAACTACTCCAACTTCAGAGGATCAAAGCTAAAACTGCAGTAGGCTCAGAGGGTCAAAAATCAAACTACTACATTCATTGAGGGCCCCTAACTGAAAAATATATGAGGAGGGGACTTTTACACAAATCAAGGACTTTTATGCATGCCTTTGTCCTGCGTGGGCGGGGCTAAACACACAAGGAGGCAAGGAATGGAAAGAGAATTGTGACGCATGGACTACAACAGCATGAAAGGGTCAAAACTCAGCTCAAACTACCACAGAATCAAAGGGTCAAACTTTAATTTTACAGTAGGTACATACCACACTTGTATACAGTGCTCTTATCTGATCGAGGCCTTGACTGTTGCCATAGTTACTGCGCTGTTCTGTTCACATGCAGGGAAACTGAACACTGCATGGACACAGTATTTGAAAGTGAATTATATTAGATCATATCACTAGTTTGATAACATCTTGGGAGAGGTATCCACATTTAGGCTGGGGCAACGTGGAAACTTTTGGTTAATGGTTGTGTTGCCAGCACATTTTATTTTTTGTACAGCACTTTACTCATATTTGTACATTGTATAATATGTATTGCAGTATTCAGGCTTTAGTCAATCTGTGAACAGAGCTAAGTTAAGCCTAAATAAGTTGCCCTTGTTGTTATTGTTTTTGCTCAGTTGTAACTTAATCCAAAAATGACAAAAATCTACACTACTGCTGTTTTTTCCACTGGGGACTTTCAGTAAATGTGTTAAAAGGAGTTTGGGACTACTACTAACAACAACATAGCTTGACCATGCATACCCATTCACATTGCTAACAGGAATGGGTCTGGGATTCTTTTCATTCATACCCAGTTTCACTTGGTAGCACTCCTATCGTCCAAATCAAATTCTGTCTGTGAAAAGCCAAACATAGCAAAACATACTGAATTGGCATAGGTTTTACACCGGATGCCCTTCCTGACACCACGCTCTCCCTTTATCCGAGCTTGGGACCGCCACAAAGAGTAAAACCACGTATTTGCTTTATTCCTCTAATTGTTTCAGTGTTTTTTAATTGCAAAGTTCAGTTTACAGCCGCAGAACTATTGTGAGCATTGTGCCAGTCCCAGGCCCACATAAATGGAGAACGCTGGGTCAGGAAGGGCATCCAGTGTAAAACCTATGCCAAATCAATATACAAAAAAACTGTAAGGCAGGTGATTTACAGAAAGTAAAGGCAGAAATGAAAGAAGATCATTATGATTTATCTGATACTGAAACAATAATGGGATCTGTATGGTTATTCCTTTGTGTACAATTTTACTGCACTTTCGAATACCACTGTTTTTTATACTGCATATTAGTTATTTGTTTAGTTTGTTGGGTCCACTTTTCAGTTATGAACTCTTTCCTCTGGGTGTGTGTTCCCAGAAACAGCTGGTTTTCCCCTGCATTTGTCAACCGTCTCTTATTTAAATGGATCTATTTCAGTAACTTCCTGTGTTTTTTTTTAATCTTATTTATATATATACTGTAAGTGTATGAAAAAGGCCCCAGTCATGTTGTGAGGGGAAATGCACCCTGACGTGTTTTCACAGCTTGTCGGCAACAATGGACAGGGAACTATAGAGAAATATGAAATTAAACTTTTGTGGCGGTTAATTTAATAAAGTGTTGAATGTCAGAGGAACAAGATCCTCTACCTTTGTTTGTTGTGTTTTAAACCACATTTGAATGCACCTGATTTTACCCTGGGGTACTATGAAATTGAAAAAGAAGGGACAAATGAGTCATCTAGCATGTGTAACTTGCCACTTAGAAGTTAGTTTAGTAAAAAGAAAGCTGTGCTGTATAATGTAATAATGCGGTGTGTTGAGAATACAACTGGAGTGCATCAGGACACACCCAAACACAATTAGATGTGTTCTTTTGCCTCAGGACCATGGTCACACCTATGGTCCACGTTGAACATTTACCCAAAGCTGTGTGTGACGATGTACTCACGTTTTTGAACCAGAAAATGCACTTTAATCTTAGCACTCACAAATATATCAAAAAAGGGGAAGTAAATAGATATTCTGACTGTAACTGATTAATATATGCTGCCAAAAAAACAAACAAAAAAACAAGTCTTAAGTAGAACTAAACCAGGACTAAACTAAAACACAAATCAAGGACTAAACCTGGTCTAAACTAGATCTAAACAATGATTCAACCAGGTCTGAACCAGGCTGAACCAAGACTAAGCAAGGACTAAACAAGGACTGAACAAGGATTAAACCAAGACTAAGCAATAAAACTGTCTTTAAATCAGCACTTGAAGCCTGCATACCATTAGCAGGAAAAGGTAAAAGACTAGCCAATATTCTTGGTGGAACCGTATACTGTATCTTTATAATCTGCAGGAGCTATTAATTCTGTATTTTATTCCCGCCCCTGTGATTATCCTTAACTTGGACTTTGCACAGACCTACTTCTGGCCCAAATGAAAGTGCGTAGATAAATGCCTTTGGTTAGAGCCAGAGGATTGTAACAGGAGCTGGGTGGGGGAGGGGAAGGCTGCAGCTGAGTCCCTATAGTAAAAGGATACGTCCCGGGTCACCTCACCTTGATGAGTCTGTCCACAGAGTTATGCAAGAGCCATACTTAACCACTCCTATTTATGACTCTAGAGCTACAAATCAACACAGACAGCATGGATACAGCAGGAAATTAATCAGGTCTTACGCATTTTTGGACAGATTAGTAACCTTGTCCCACTTGTAGGGATTTTAAACTTCAGTCAAAATAAGGTGCGCCTTTGCAGCAGGGTATAAAGGTGCACACAGATCCGAGAGCACAACTTAAATCTGAGGTTGTCATCCAACCAGCTGCATATGCTCAGCGTGCAACAGGACCACAGACATGTGACCACAAAGAGAGACAAGGGGTTCAGTTACAGGCTGGAGTCAGCAGCAGTGCTCTGATTCAACTTTAATCAGCACAAAAACATGAAAACTTTGCGTTAAAAAGATAGAAACTTGAGCATGGCTAATCATTTTGCAAACTACAGTATAATAAGGAGGATTTGTCCCATGGTTCTATACACAAAAAACAGTGCTAGGAGTGTTTACACAATGTTGTCCCAATGCCTGCATGTCCCATTCTGACAGGTTTGGGATGAGCAACATTCCAAACCTGTCATTCCCAGCTGTTATGTAGGTCTAGTGAGACTTGGAAGAAAGGTACCATGAATTTAAATCAGTAGATAAAACTTCATTTACCAGCTACAAGCACAAGTGGGAAGAAGACTTTCAAAGACTTTCTTTTGATGGTTATCACCAAAGTATTTTAGTGTTGTGGGTTTGAGTCCAGATATAAACATTTACCAATTTGTCAATAAAGCCTAATAAAGTCAAAGGTGCACACACTAATCGACAGGTTTCAGCAAATTTTGTTCTGACGAGTGAAAGACTGTAGATCACACATTCAACAACTGCCCCAGTGGCTGTGGTCGATTGTCATCCCCATTTAATGTAGAAAGCATTATAAAGTGGTCATGTTTTGCGAGTTTCAGAGAACAGCAGGACCTCTATGACTGGTGCAGGCCCGACACAACTATGGATGTTGTAAAACTTGGCAAAAAAAATGTGTAGCGTGTCCCCAGCTTAAGCCACCTAGTAATTTCTGTTGCAGTACCACAATTGGCCACTAGACAAATTTACAAATAAATCAGTGCCTATGATAAATTAATATTTCCAACCCCCAATAAGTCAAGTCATATCCTCAAAAAGAAGCTCTCAAAGTGCCATTATTGCTTGTATATTTTATTTTATGTACAGTACATGTAAAAAAGAAAACAAAAAAGTAGCCAATAACATTGACTGACGAGGGCAACAGCAGATATTCATGTTGCTCTACGGGAAAATCCCCTTTCAGGCATACATACATACACTAGAGCACCCCACTTGTTATCGTGCTTACAAAGGCTGCATGGAGACAGGCCAACTTTCAACAGTCAGATTATAGAGATAGAAATTTATAAGTTGAAGCTGTGTTCACTTCTACCATCAGGACAGATTTTAACCTTGACCATAATGGTGTCCTGGCAAGAAGAGAGGTATGGATGCTGGTTGTAGCCACTGTGAGTCCAACTGTTGACTTAGTATCCCAATTATTGTACTGATTTTCAACAATTTAAAGTGTTAAACTTGATTGCACTCCAAATATATTATTTGGAAAAATTCAAGAAAATTTAAAGTTACTGTCTTATTTCCTATTTCTTTTTTTACAAAGTAATGACAAAGAAACCTGAATATTTATTGGCTTCCAAAAAATAGCTTAATTACTTTGAAGTTAATGACCATGTTACTAAGTTATGAGGTTATAATTCATTATTTTTACCAGGGCAATTTATAGAAACATGCTCATTTTAGTCATTCTTAGGAAAGTTGTGCAAGTCAAAAATAGTGGCTTTAATTTCTCAAAAAAAATCACTATTGATTTAAAAAGTGCAAGAATTCAAATTACTGTCTACATTGCCTATTCAGTTTCCCAAAGTAATATCAAAGCAACATGAATTTTTTTTACTTAGCTTCTCAACGGTGACTTGCTGATGGATTTCATTTGAATAGTAAATATTCATTTGAGTTTCTCAATCCACTGACTTAAGTTGGTTTTAGACATTCCTCAGAAAGTCCACACATTGAGAAACTTGCCAGTAGCTCAAAATATTTGACTTTAGGACTAGAAATTTAGACAAAGCATTTCAAATTAAGCAAAAAATGTCAAGTTAGTATCTTAGTCTCGTAGTTGTATTACAGGTAATGACAAAGTGTCCTTGAATTTTAGGTTTGCCTTTTACAATAAGGGTTTACTGTTGTTGTTAAATTAAAACAATACAGTGAGACCACGTCAAAACGTCAACCTTTCTCAACACATAAGATCTGCTTCCCATCACTATAATAAACCCACAACGGCAGAAACCAGCTTCCATATAAAGGTTGATTGGCGGAGCGTGACTGTGTGCAATCTTGGTTAACTTTTTAATACGGCTGGGTTTTTTCCAGCCTTTTTACCTCCGGTCACCCCAACCCCCACCAACTTCCCCCTCACCTCCTCCTGGGACTGTTTCAACAGTGCCGCTTTCAACACAAAGGTCACTAAAGGTCATTGCAGTCTCCGAAAGACTCAATGCACAGCTAGCTCCAGCCTTTTTCCCTTCCCCTTAGCACGCTCAGCAGTTGAATTCACAGTATTCTTACAGCATTTCCTCAGAAAGTCATAAAGCTTTAACTAATAATGCATAGGGGGATTCTGACACCAAGTCCAGTGGAAATGTCTTCCGTAGTATGTTATATTTTTAGCTAAACGCCCCCGTGTTACAAATGCGAGAATACAGTGTACACAACCTTCTGGTGTCGTCCCCGCTAAAAAAGAAATTCGTACGATAAAATAAAATAACGTTTAATCTTTTCATCTCCAAGGCAATGGATAGTCAAACCACAAAGACTTTTTGAATACCCCTGCTGCCTATCAGGGCTGTATCTCGCAATTAGTGTTCTCAGACATTGAGTTTACAGCAGGCCACCAAGGTACAGAATAAAGTGCTTTTTTTTTCTTAAAACGTGACGAGTTAAATAATTTAAGTGTTGTCAAAAAGAAGGAAAGAAAAGTAAAAGAGGTCGGTGGGGTGCCAAAGTATGAGACACAGCTAGATAAATGGAAGATGGCAGAATATGAAAGTTTGTATTTAAATATATCCACAGATAATGTCAAAGGATGAACACTGAGCTCAAACAGTCACTTGTTATTGTCTCTGATGGGAGCTGTTCACATTTCCGAAGAGGATTCAAGGTAAGACGTTATCCAACTGCAGTTAAACATTAAAAAAGGCTGCGTCCACACAAATGCGTTTTCAAAAGTTTTGCTGTGTTGCCCGCTTCAGGTTGTATTAAAATATTTCAAAATGCTCCGTTTGGATGCAAAGATTGTTGTCATTTAAATGAAGTGTATCATGTATTTTTTCATGAATAAAATTGAACTTTCTCTGCCAGAGAAAGCATTCTGTTTGTGGGTTGCATATTGTTGCATTTTTCAACATAATTATCAAATTTTTCCAAACATTATGCAGTTGTGGTTTGAACTGCCTGAAAAAAGGTGCTTCATACTCTAGTTTGTGGTCTGGATGTTTCGCCACTAGCACGAGCAAATCATGAGTCAAAGACACTCACAGTGACTCATGATCAAAGAGATGCCAAATGGTGGGGTAGGTTTGTCACCAATATAAAGAGGTCTAGGAAGCCTTGGAATTGTGCACGAAACTGGAAGTGACCACCATATTTGGAATAATAGCCAAAAAATGGATGGCAGCAAAGTTAGCCTTGTAAGTAGTTTTGCTAATAGCCAGTAAGGAAGAAGTAAATGTACAGAAAATTGGGAAAGTGGACTGGCTTCATAATAATTAGTATACTAAACATCTGGTGTGCATTTATGAATAAAATAATCACTATATTTGAAAATTCAACCACAATCTAATTACTTATTGATCCTTTGGTTCATTTGGAATTAATGTTTGCCAAAAAAATAGTGAGGGTTAAATACAACAATATTTTGATATGAGCTTGGCTTAAGACAGTAATAACCAACAATATTGTTGACGCAACGTGGAAACACAGCATTATTGATGGTTCAATACGTATTGGTGTGGATGGAGCCTGAAGTCCAGAAAGAAAAAAGTAAAAGGTAGAAAAATCCAATGTGGACACCACCGTTTTTGAATCGATCCTCGCTGTGAAGCATCATCGACAGCAAGGAGAGCAGCAAAGAATTTATGGTAGTAAGGTGGACTCATGATAAACCATTATAAGAGAGATAATAAATACATTCTGGTTCTTGTAGTGTCTTAATCCGGCTCTAAAGAAATATGATTAAAATCTAAAAAAAAGAAAGAAAAAAAGCAGGAATCGTTCAGTTCATAGTAGACCATGAGATGCTTGGCCTTTCATTTTTTTGTTGCTCCCTTATCCAGTCTCAACATTGCTCCATCTTGGCGGCCATTTTCCACCAGCCTTGTGAAAAAGAAAAAAAAAAAAAAAAAAAAAGATCGGCATATAAATAGTAGCCGTGGCAACCGCACGTACTCCCTCCCTCTCAGGGTCTGGGATGACGGTCTGAGAATTGGCGACCTCCATTTGTCCCTCCTCAGCTCCTGTAAATGACAAAAGACAACACAAGTCAAGACAATGAGCAAAATGGCAGAATCTTGGCAACAGCAGGTTTTTACATAAGGCAAAATGGGATAAATGTGGTTCCTGACATGTTTGTTAGTCTTTTAAACATTATGGATAACTGTTAAGGAGACGTCAGCTACTTTACAGCCTGCTTAAAGCTTTCTGCGGCTGACAGAGCAAGAAAAACACTTCCTTTATGGGCTGTGGAAAAAGTACCAAATATAGTAGGCCTTAACCCTTTATTCCCAAACCTGGCTGGTCTCGTTTTGGCCAAGCAGCCCATAACAGAGTCAACACAGCGTTTGGGAGCTGCCTCTGTCTGAGACTCATATCGGTTTAAGAAAATATTTAACTTTGGAGAGGCAGCTCCTAGGCTGCCCAAAGGTCACTCCACGCAAAGCAGAAGAACAAGTTTGGTAAACCTGCTTCAGCATGGTATAACACACAAGTTATAGACAAAGTGCTGACCTGAGTTATTTAAATATGCTGACAGCATTTTAACAAGTTGTGCCTACTTGTGCATTTACAGTATCTGGTGAGATCAACAACAAAAAAAACGGACCAAAATCTCCCCCACACATCACCAAGTTAGAGACGCCATTCATTTTACTATCAATGGTGCATTAAAACCTCCTCAGCTCTCTATACACAATCTTTCACATACTGATAAATAAACCATCTAATTCTGTGGTTCTCCAGCACTGGTCCAGGACCCTGTAGTTGCTCGCGAAGGATTTTGTTTTGGTAGGCAACATTTTTTCTAGTGCAGTTAGTAGACCATAGGTGTTAAATGAAAATGCGGAATAATTATAGAGAAAGGAATGACTAAAACCTGTGCTAAAACTGAAAAACATAATGACGCAAAGCTGGAGCTGTGATGTGTTCACTGAGTGAAGCCAGCTGTATGATCTCCACTATAAGGAACTATCTGACCGCTGAATAACTGCAGTACTTGAAATTTTAGTTGACTGTGACCTTTTGACTAATTAGGCTAGTCTGACCAACCATCCTATATGTTTTTGTATTCAGTAGAATTACTACAGATTTCAGATGGATTTTCAGGGAGCACAATGTCAATGGCTACATTAACAACAATCAGAAAACAGGAGGAAATACAGTACAGACAATCCAGAAAAGCAAAAAAAAAAAAAAAAAAAAAAAAAAAAAAAGCAAAAGTACAGTGTAAAAAGTACAAATGCTTGCTTTTTTTTCTGTTCTTGGTTTTAGATTATTTTTTGTCAGTATTTAAAGTGTGTATTTCTGCTTGGGTGGAAGTGTTATGTGATACTTGCTATTACTTCGAGTTATTTTTTATCCTCTGTGCTTCTGCTTGAGTAGAGAAATGAGTATCTCCTTCACTGCCATAATAACAATAATTTGTTGCTGTTTATATCTACCTTATAATCAATTACTTTTTTATTTATAACATTGTATTGAACTTGTCTCATATAAAAAAGTACAGCATTTCAGTTTAGATAAAAGATAACAACTCAGTTCACTTCATTCACTTTTCTTTGATAAAAAAAAAGTGAATGGGTGTAGCTGACCTGACTATATTTAGTTGACCAGGAGCAGTCAGACAAAACAATATCCATATTCCAAAGTTAATACAATCCATGTACCAGACATTCACATTATGCATGTATAATTCACCTACCAGAGTATATCAAATCAGGAAGTTAGTGGCACAAAGATAATGCATCCTGTTATTAAATCAACCAGATCAAATACCAGAGCCCTACTTCCCATATGTGGGTATACGCAATTCAGATTATAAGAAATATACACTGTAATATACAATATAAACAGTCTTGAGCACTTAAACGTTCCCAAAAAGCAAGTAAATTTTCATAATTAAAAAAAAAATTAAAGTTGGGTTAGCAAAATGACTTAACAGCTTGATACTGAGCTCAAGCGGTAAACAGTTAATTTGCAGTTTAACAAGCTGTTCTTGTTGACAACAGCCCAGTCTGTCCCTTAATTAAATTGCCAATTAAGCTTTGTTTTTGCATTCAGAGTGATATATTTATGACTTAAGTGGAGCAGGAGGCAGCCAAAGTGTAAAGCTGGTCAAAGTAAACAAGTTTAAAACTGTTTACAGAAAAGAAATGAGCAGTGTAAGTTGCATAACACAACAAAAATCATGTGATAAAAAGGTCACTTAAGGGTATTCACCTTTATTCGTTGTTGTCTCTCTTTTTACAGTAATACATTCTTCTACAAAATGCTGAACTAAAATGAACAAGGCATTTATGCATCTATTGTTACATTCACTCTGGTTGTGAATAAGTAATGTGAAATGTGATCCATGTCAGAGAGATTTAGTTAAAGCCAAAAAGCCTTGAGCTACAGTTGAAAGACAACCAGACACAGAGTTGCACAATATTAGGAACATGTGCTTTCTGCTGCGGGTTAGATCGAATTTGCCCAATATATTAACATGCAATATGAAAAAGCCTGGTACAAGGAATGGCAGTCAACACTGATTAATGCAACCAAAGCAGATTTAGACATATGCTGTACAAACAGTAATTTTGTGCTCAATATTTCTAATTAAAAAAACAAAAGCATGATAACAAAAAAACATGTGCACCTATAATGTCACAGTTTTGTTCAACCCACATGAAAATGCCATGGGTGTTAAAATGTATTAGGAAGGCTGTAGATAATGAAGAAAAAGTCTAGTATTCTGTAAAATTAGGGTACTTAAGCATAGGTAAAGATTACCAATTGGAAATAACCTGCAAAATCAGTTTCAAGAATGAAGCAGGAGTGGGGTCAGCCCTATTACTTATGTTCCCTGAACAACATTAAGGTTGGGGTTAAGGTTAGGGAATATCAGGACTTACTAGAATGTGTAAGTGCCTGCATTCTACAGTATTTATCTCCCCTGGTTTCTATGGACCAGGGAACTTCCATCCATCTTCTTCCGCTTATCTGGGACCGGGTCGCGGAGGCAGCTTTCTAAGCAAAGATGCCCAGACTTCCCTCTCCACAGACACTTCCTCCAGCTCTACCGGGGGGACCCCAAGGCGTTCCCAGGCCAGCCAAAAGACATAGTCCCTCCAGCGTGTCCTAGGTCTTCCCTGGGGCCTCCGCCCAGTGGGAGGCCCCAGGGACGTCCAGGAGGCATCTGGAACAGCCGAGCCACCTCAGCTGGCTCCTTTCAATGTGGAGGAGCAGTGGCTCTACTCCAAGCTCCTCCCAGGTGACAGAGCTCCTCACCATATCTCTAAGGGAGCGCCCAGCCACCCTGCGGAGGAAACTCATTTCGGCCGCTTGCATCCGGGATCTTGTCCTTTCGCTCATGACCCAAAGCTCATGACCATAGGTGAGAGTAGGAACGTAGATCGACCGGTAAATCGAGAGCTTTGCCTTTCGGCTTCTTCACCACAACAAACCAATACAATGACCGCATTACTGCAGACGCTGCACCGATCCACCTGTCAATCTCACGCTCCATCCTTCCCTCACTCTTGAGGCAGGGAACTTGGGTACCTCTAATTTGTGAAAGCACCTATGTTCCTCAGTACCCAAGTTCCCCGGTCCATAGAAACTGGGGAACATGAGGCAAGAACTAGACTATCTAATGTGTGGGTGATAATTGGGGCACACAGTTATAACAACTAACAAAATTTCAAAATGTCATTAAGTGCATGTTACATAAAGGTGGATTTCATACATTTATTTTGACATGACTGCTTTTAATGTTTTCCTTATTTAGACAAGTTCAGTGCTTGCAACATTAAGTGTTTTGTAGGGCTGATAGTCACTGGTCGCTTAGTTGATTAATTGGTCAGTGAAGTCTTGGTCGACTAAAATTTTATTGGTCGATTAGTTGCATCCACTCTTTGCATCAAAAAAGCTGGTCTAATTTCTCACTTTATAATAATGATTTTAGATAATATATTTTACAGCAATTTGTTTGTAAATGTTTTATCTTCTAATTAATGTGAAGTCACTTCTATTAAGTCCCCCACATATCCTTTGGTCGATTTTGGTCAATTAATCACTGCCCTGGGCATAGCTTCGCTCGACAGACAGACAATTTCTTTGGTCGACTACAGCCCTATAGTGTTTGTCCAGTACTGCTCCTAACCCTAACTACTGGAAGGGTTGTTGTACCACAGTTAGGCCTGACAGTGGGACAGCAATGGATTAATCTATGGCTGAATAATGTGGATGTGATTGCTACATTAAAAACTTGGCAAAAACTTTGGGTTTAAGGTTGTTTTCACACCTAATAGCCCGGTAGACTCAGTTCGATCGGGACTAAAGTTGCAACATTGCTGCATTTTTCAGCTGGTGCGTTCGCTTTCACACTGCACTTTGGCAAACAAACCAAACCTTTTGAATAAGGCATTTCCCGTCTCGCCTGTGGTGGCCCTACATCGAGAATTACTGAATGAGAAGACAGCTCATCTATTGGCCAGTGAGGAGCATCTACCTCACATGATGTAAACAAAAGAGCAGCATCAGATTGAAGCGGAGTTGGGATTTCTGTTTGGACTTTTACAAATTTATCAGACGTATATGTATCAGCAATGGTCTCGGCCTGAGCGGCAGATGAGGCAGTGGACCACAGAGAATGTTTTCTTTTACACTGTGCTAGGCGGTGGACGCAGGACAGAGAGACAACAGATCCCTGTTGTCCACGTTACAGGCTACAGATGCTGAGCAAGGTAGGGCATGGCTAAATTTATTTAGCCCACTACTGGTAGAAAAAAATTAATCACAATACAAGCTTTTGGCATCACTGCTCTACTGCACAGGGGAATCCCATTCCATTTTCCACTAATTAGCTTGAAAACTTCAATTTTTTTTTTTTTTTTTGGGGGGTGGGGGTCACACATCTTTCTCAGGGCTTATATCTCCTCCTCTCTCCACATCTGACTGCGAGCCATTTCTCCACTTATTGCTGTACACATGCGTTTGTTTTGTTTGTGTTGACCCACAAAGCCCCGCACGTGGTCTGCTTCTGGGTTTTGGATCGCTGTTTGGTCCTCTTTGCATGCACATCTGCTATCAAACCGCATCAGGGTTCACTTCAACCGAGCCGAGACCCATCTTTTCATGCGGACCAGAGTTCGATTTTTTGGTCCAGATCAGAGTTTGATTGCGCATTCAGACCTCCCCAAACGAACCAGAGTTTCCTAGCAAACAAACTAGTTTGATTAAAGTGGACCAAACTGGGCTGGTGTAAGAATGCACAGGGTGTCCATAAAGTCTCTTTACAATTTAAAAAATATATTACAAAGGCATTTGATGACATATCTTAATCAGAATTGTTCTATGTACTCAGTGGTTATCAATGTGGTTTTAGTCACATGCATACTGCTGCCAGACAGTTACAGCTGCCATGTTCAACAGTGCACAAAGTCCTACACAAGAACTTGTGATTGTACACTTACAAAGTGCAACACTTACAGCCTGAACTCGAGACAAATGATAAACCAAGACCAAAAAATTTGCAGTTAACATACTGGAACCAATTTCTGAGGATGAAATGTTCCTCACCCAAGTTTGTTTAAATTATGAGGCAACCTTTCATGTTTCAGGGAAAATTTACACACATAATGTGAGAATCTGGGGATCAGAACACCCCCGTGTGACTCGGGAACTTCATCGAGATAGTCCAAAGGTGAATGTGTGGTGTGGGATCACTGATGCCTCTGCCACCATTGATGAGGCTCTGCTACAGTGAACATGGCAAGAATTTGAGTACTGTCTTGATGTGCAACTAATGGTGCCCATACAGAGGTGTATTAAATAAGGCATCTACTCCTCATTTTGTAATCATTTCCACATTTTTTCTGTTTATTTGCTTTTGTAATATTCTTTTTTAAATTGTAAAGAGATTTTATGGACACCCTGTATTATTGTATCCATTGGCCATTAAAAAAATCTGAAACATAAGTTGTGTTCAGTTGACATGAAATAAATTTAAATAGCTGGACAAATTTGTATAATTTTAAACTGTACTTCTCTTACTTTAATATATTCCTGGCTATTTGTTTTATCAATTTCTTTAAGTCTGTGGACCATAAAAAATGAGTCTGAATTGGCTGCAAAATCACCTGTAAAAGTAAGACCAGTTTTAGCCACCTGTTGGTACTAACCTACGTGTCGCAGTGGGTCAGCAATGACGTGATCTCCGGGCTCATGTAACCCACAGCCTTGGCTGCCTCCAGGATGGCTCTCCGGTACATCCCCTTCTTCTTTCGGTTGAATCTGGACCTGAAGAGCTCTCTGAAGGGTGACAATTTGGCAACGGACAATTGAGATGTGGTGGGTGACCCGAACCACGACACCTTTGCTTGGGGCCACTGGGCTTCACAAGTGGCTGTTTCCTGTTTGCGAGTCCCACTTATGCTCAACACTCTAGCGGGCCACCAAGGAAAACCGTGAATCTTGCCCCATACAATGTCTCCTACCGCTACGGCGTGCCCCTCCTCTGTGACACACTTTGTCATGCTGCGAGTGTGTAGGCGAACTGTAAGAGGTGGGACAGTCTTGCACCCATCCCGTGTAGGAACGGATGATGAAGTTACAGAAAGGTCTTCCCCAGGAGCAAGGTCGCAAAGTTCTGGGGAGGTGCCTTCGGAGCTGAAAGACTTGGCCTCGTCTAAACTGTCGCTACTACACACAGACAAGCTAGACGAATCGGCTTTACGTTTTCGGAAATTTATCAACAAAGTCAAATCATTGTGGCCTCTTTCTCCTTCCTCTCCCGAACTCCCAGACCATAGCTCCAGTGAGTTCTTGCCCTCTCCCGAGTCCTCAGAATGGGACAAACAGGGGCCACTTGATGCATGTGGTCTCCTTGTGCCATCAACAATCTCCGCTTCATATTCGACTACGCTCTCCTCTCCTTCCCTTTGTGGAGGTCTCAAGCGTATCTTTGGAGAAGGCAAGTCCTGCCCCACCGTTGTATAGGGCCTGGTCAGTTTCAGTTTAGGAATGGACACTGTTAGGCCCGATCTTGTGGCATCTAAAATGTGCCGTTGTTCCTTGGTTGTTAGCACTTTGCCGTTTTCTCCTCCCAGTCCATTTTGCACAAGTTGTTTGGGACAGAAAGGCTTGACTGACCCGTGTACTCTAGAGGGGATCTTCATAACCTCCCCTTTGCCTTGTGGAGTGCTGTATGAGATCTTAATGACAGGGCTATGTGGTATAACGTCACTATTTGGGAACTTTTCTACTTCAGGTTCAGCCCTTTTGTCTCTCCTGAGGCGTTTGCTTTCGAGTGTTGTGCCATTTTCTCGTCTTTTAGTGTCCTTAGTGACCACTACTTCCTCTTTCCTTGATAACTTAGACGGCGGCTCCTTCTCCTCTGCCTCATCGTCGCTTTGTAGTGCATTTTCCTTTCTTGACGGCTTGTTGCTAACGCCGTCTTTACTGTCCTCGTCACTATTTAAAGTATTCTTACACTTTTCACACAGTACTTGTCTTGGCCGTAAGCGTATCGTACTTATGGTCAAGCGGCCCGGTTCTCGCGCCCGCCTCTTCTTCCTTTTGATTGGTCTAGGCGGAGGCTGCGGGACCCACTGGCTGTAGCTGTGTCGGACCCATAGGGGCGGTGGAAAAGGTGCTCCTTCAAAATAAGGAGGGTAAGGAGGCTGTCCAGCTGGCACCGGTGTGGGGACAGGGATGGGGCAGGCGAGAGGGGCACTAACCAGGTCACTTTCAGGGAGAGTATTCTCGTCCTTTGGTCTATTTGGAGCTTGGCTTGGAGATTTGGAAACTGGCTCCTCACCGAGAACCTCTGCCACGTCACACGCCGGTTTAGTTAGCGAGTAGTCCCCATTTTTTGTTGTGACATCTGGTATACAGAAGAGCCCAGTCCTAGGAGAAGAACAAGCCAAACATTACATTACCATTTTGTACACAGTAAAGGATTGTATTAAACTGACAGCACACGTCAAAAAATTTAACATAGGAATAAAAAAACTATTACATGTCCTGATGAGACTTTTTTCAGTCAGGCTATCTTGCTGCTCAAATATGGATGGTGTAAAGGGCTGTCAAAATACTGTTCATTGCAATATCAACATATGCAATATCCATATAGAAAGACAGCTAGAACTGCAATAATGTTATACAAGGTGCAGGAATTTGAAAAACATTTCATGTGCTCATAGAACAGACAGTGCAAAAAAACAATACTCATAATATCATTGCTGCAAACAACACTTAAGTACATAGTATGTTTTTTTCATTATGCCCAGGTCCTATAGTAGACTTCTAACTGGTTATAAAGTGCTGTGGCCTGTGCAAATCGCAGCAATCTTCAGGCCACTTTATAAGGACACAACCCTGGGCCACAGCCTTTAAAAGCCTTTCCAATGTAAAGCCAGCACACTGTAAAAACTGAGACCTATTCAAGCAATTTGTGTGGCTGTGACTGGACACACTGACGCCACTCTCCCTGTCACCTGTATGCTGAAATTCTTCACTTGTGGGGGTTGGGGACCGCTGTAAGAGCAGCCGGGCATTTATCTGCCCTGCTGCTGCCTCGGGCCTGAGCAGCAGTACTGTCTCTGCTTGGCTCCGAGTGATTTTGTGTGTCCTCTTCGCAGTGTGACATTTGCAAACATGTCCAAAGAAAACCCAGGAGTGTGCACCAGTAACATGGCCGAGCGGCTTCAGTCAGGAGCAGACAAAGAGACTACAGGATGCCCCCCTCCCTCCTCAACATCTGACTGAACAAAAACAATCCCATGAATCACTCGGGATTCTGAGGTTAGGAAGGAGCCAGGAGATTTCAGTTTGTTTTTGCATCTGTGCCTACTCGGGGCTTATGTGTGGGGAGATTATTAATTAGAGCACATTTGGGGAGGCTGTGTTCCTCCCCAGGAGAAGTAGTTGGCAAGCACCTCTCAATAATGGTCTCTCGGTGGTGAGGCTTGTTCCTCTCACCTTTTTGGTTCTGTCCTCAGAGCAGCCCAACATTCGCCCTTGCTATGATTGACACTGTGCTGCTTGTGACACGGAACAGGTCGTGCTAGTTAAGCACAAGGACACTATGTCTGACCAGCCATGATTCAACGCACTGTTGCCAGCCCACATTGTGTACAGTGTAACTAGATGCACCTGAATGATAGGCCAAAATGATGAGATAACAAAACCTGTGTTAGACTGTTAGACAATGACAGGAAATGAATTTGAATGTGCATAAATAGCAAACACAGATTTTTGACAGGAGGAAGGCCTGAAATACGGGCCTATTTTAAGTTATTCAAGGCCTGCGTTTTCCCATTTGGGTAGGTTATTTTCAGGACAGCCTCAGCTCTCACATGAAAAACCATCTAAGCATACTAGGGGGCAAAGCTGGTCAGATTCTGATTCTGCTTGTCTATTAATAGTCTAAAGCCAGTGGCTTTTAAGGTGCACAGAGCATTAGATCAACACAAGGCTTTACATGTGACAGATAAAACACAGAGGCTTGGCAGTGATGTGTGTAAAATCTAATCTATATGAGAGAGATGAACCTGTAGTGATTCAGGTTTTATTGCAGCTATATGACTTAAATGATCATTAACTAAAGTGGACAGTAGATCCTGAAAGGTTATGGAAAGGCCTTACAGATGTAAAGTGTTTAATATATCTCATACCTTTATATTCAGGTTCTATTGTCTCAGGGGTGACTGACTGGTTATAGGGGGCTAGTCAATTCATCAACAGAGTTTCTCATCAAGAAGACAAACAGTAATGCATTGACAATGTATCCTCAAATAATATGTCTATTTAAAATAAACGCAGACAAAACTAAAACACATAAAGCTCTTCAGTCGAGGCCTCTCGTTCTCTTTTACTTTAGCTGCTCTTTGATGAGGCTAACAATAAGCTACAGATGAACCCAGTGACATTTGCTATTGTTCAGGAAAAGTCATTTCCACTATGAATAGGTATACAAACTATCCCCAAATTCCGCCTTTAAATTTTGTAAAATAGCACCATTTGCTTCATGTTTATCGCCACAATTTTAACAGTTAAGCATTAGCCTGTTAGCTCACTGATAGCCCCGCTGTCAGCTACAATAAGCTGCAAGTGAATTGTATGGAGGCCCGGTTAGCTTTAACTTAGCATCAAAGCTAAACTTAGCCGTTAGCCATTAGCACAGTTCAGCATTTTAATCTCATTCAAAATAAAGGGGCAAAATAAAAAAATAAAACTCACTTTTTGTTGCAGTCAAGTAATATTCCGGTAAAGTTTCTTTCTCGGAAGGTTAGCGTCACCACCAGTGTGTCGTTTATTATTTGATCGATAGTGACAGGTATTCGAGAGCCGGCCCGCAGCTCCTCGGCCGCAGCCTCCATGTTTCCCGGGGAAAGGTGTCCGGCTGCGCGGTGCTCGATCCCGGCCAAGGGAGCCACGGTCGCGTCGGCCCAAGATCCGTCTCCCCTTCGCAATCGGAGCAGGAGGCTACACCAGGGCATAAAATGACGCCATCACCCCCGCCAAGTCAATTACAACAGCACTGCCACCGCTGACATCACGCTCCTGTGGCTGTGGAGCAAGAAATCTCCCCAAGACAAGGCCTACCCTTTCTCTGGCTCGCTCCGAGCTGTTTAGTGCTACACAAACGCGTTTGACCGAGTTTATTTCAACGCAGCCATTTTTGAGAGCCCAGTGTAGTGTTTTGTGCGCAGTGTACAATGTATGTGAATGTACAGGAGGCACGATGAATACATTTGGGCTATAGTTTTATAGTTTAAAACAAAACCATGTGGTAAATGCCTGATACATATACCAGTTATGATTAAAATAGCCACAATCATATTTCCATTAAGTCCTTAGCAGTTAATATTTTTACAGGGTAAATGCTTAACCTCTTAGTAGCCAAATTTAACACTAATCACAACATCTCCAGGCCTGATTTAGAATTGGATGACAATATATTTAGAGCTAATTTTGTCCTGGTTTATTCCTGGTTAAGTTTGGACACAGATTTGATGCTTTTTAAGTGATTTCATTTGATAATGCAGAAAAAGGCTTCCACAAAAGCGACCATTACAGTTGATGTGTATCAAATAGGCCCTTGAATATACAGTAAAACAAAGCATTATGCATTTCTCAAGGTAACATTTTATTTTTTAATGCAATATCAGTGGCCCCAAAAAGTAGCCAAATGAGGAAACCCACTACTTTACCAAAATGACATGACATTTATTTTTAAGTGTGTCATGTCAAGTATGTGTAATATATATTTTCTTGTTTTTCTGAAGGTAGTAATTATGTGGGCTCTTTCACACAAAGCACATAATGGCCATTTTGCCAGATAAAGATTAAACAATGGGAAGGATTTAGTGCCACAAAATAGACATTACTGTTTATTATTTACAGATGAGTGACAAATTAGGAGTAAACCTTTACTTCCGCACATCTCTAACCAATAATTATGTGAGATTCAGTGCCAACACAACCATTTAAACAATAATTATACAACATGTTTTGAAAAATAAATACGCTTTGTGCCTTTAGACGTTGTCCTACTAGTATTTAGGATACATTTTCTGGTAATATGTGCATGATTTCAAGCACCACATATACTGTTTGAGATATGAGGCATGACAGGTATTGTTATTCAAAAAGGAACAAACTATGCCATGAGTTGGTTAAAACTGTCAATTTTTGTGAGTTTTAATAGTAAATAGAAACAGTTACTGTAAATCCTTTTTTATATCATTTATCTGTGAATTCTTGTCTGGTGTGTCCTGAGTATAGCACAAAGCCTCTTCCACGTTCCATGTCAAGAAGCTGAGCCTGTAAACTTCTTATCTGTCAATCAAAAAACAACAACCAAATGATTAATAAAAACCCATTCAGACTGATATAACCCATGATTCTGTGATGACACTGAGTCTATAATGATCTGTATGTTCGACCTCTTTTACATCTCTTTCTGCTGCCTCGATCTGCTCCTCTCTGTTGCCTGTGGGATTCCTGCGCCGCTCCTCCATCTTCTGGACGACGGCGTAAATTTGCTGCCGCAGCTTACGGACGGCGCTGAGGGGGTGCACACAGGGCAAAGGTCAAACCCAGCACTCAATGATAATAAATAAGGTATGAGTAACCATAAGATAAGGAAGACAGTCGATTCATATGGTATGCTTAATTTAACTACAGTCATTGTAACCTCTATAGTGACATTTTACAGAACAGGGGCCTTTGGTTAGCCTCCTGCATATCTGAACTTAATAAGAAAGACAGATCTCCATCTTTAATAATAATAAATAAAACATAATAATAAATAAAACAGAAATACAACAATTCAGATACCATCCTATGCACACCATATTTAAGTGCTGCTTCATGCTTATGTAGGCCGTAGACTGTCCTTACCAGAAATGGCTACTAATCAGCATACACAAATTAGTGGTTCTATAAAAATATAATTCATCTATAGCATAAGTGAGTCCAGCCATAAGACGTACATTGTTTCCTACTTCTCATGTTGGTCTTTTGGGATCAATATTGGCTAATTAATGCTTTAAACTGGATGGTTTTGTCAAAGCAATTTCATTTAAGAAGAACAAAGAGAAGTGCAATGTGGGTGGCTGCACAGTAACTGTTTGACCACTAGCTGGCTCCAGATATCCACTTATGTTTTTATGCTTTTCATATGTAGAATATTTTTTGAAGGTTATGTCAGGGAACTATATAAAATAACTGCTTATATATCACAACACTGGTAAAATTATTCTTGTAACATTAATTATCAATGCAGTGATGGGGCAGATAAAAGCACTCTCATATCAACTAACAAATATAATATACTTAGAATGTACTTCTCAAGCCTTATTCATTTAATTAACTATTTATCAATGACTGTTATTTTGTTATATGTCAAGAAAACTAGCAAGTATCTCAGAGGTACAGAGGATACAGTCTGATCATATCTTAGATCATGTAGTGTGGGAAATATGGTTATAACCCAACTATATTTTAGGTAGTTCATTGTTCTGTTGTAGTAGTGCCTATATAAAGTTCCTGTTTACCTGCTTTCTTCACACTCTATGGTACTGTATGTCTGACGTTGAGCTATATCTCTGCTGTCTTCTGCCCCGGGCCTTGTATCTGTTTCTGCTTCCTGTTGATTTATTCACACAGACAGTATTACTTTACAACAGAACAACATTAATACTTGACTCAAGCACGATATCTGAGATCTGTGTGTCGAATTACCCAAATAGAATTTTACACACAACTCCCCCGGTGACTGTTTTCACAGATGTTTCTGAATAATTCTTTTTCTGCTGAGTGCTGGTAAATGTTACTGACAGAAAAATTACTGAAAAGTGTGTGGCAGGGCTGCATGTGTAAATCATGTCAGCTGTAATAACAATACGTGGCTGCTCTGCATTCACTCCTGCTCAGTTTCTGTATTAAACAGCACTTTTCCTATATGACTAGTCACCGTTTGCTTCATTTTACGGGACACAGAAAATATGGGACTATCCATGTAAAACAATTATTAGCCAACACAATATTGCTGTTAACGGTTTAAGACAATGGTTCTCAAATTGTGGTATGAGTTCCTCTGGTGGTACGCTGCCTCTGGTGGTACTAGATCCTAAACTATTAAAACAAAATTACAAAATGCTGTTCAAATTATAATTTATAATCTTACTGTTAGCACTAATAACACATTTGTTAAGACTTAGTTAAGGATTAGAAACAAGTTAATTGATCATTTGTAAAGCATTACCTAAAATGAATTAACACCATTAAGTTGTATTCAGTGTTTAACCAATGTTGTAATCAGTGTTTAATACTTCAATAATAAAAGCATGTCAATTATGGTAAAAGTATAAACATACGTTTTAATACAGTATCTATAAACAGTATACTAATTAAAATATTGTTAATCACACAGTTAATAATGATTTATTACTGCTTAAAAGTGGTGAGTTATTCTAAAGGGTTACCAATTTCTAGTAATAAATAATATTGAGAGGTGTGTAAACTATATACATTTTAAAATACCTAGATCTATGTACAACAATAAAAACTGTTAAGTTGAAAGGCAAATATTTTCTGAGCTGGTACTAGATTTCAGAAACACTGGTTTGAGAAATCTGGGTCCCCTTTTGCTTCTAAATTAAGCAAAATGTTCCTCTTTAAATCTTTCCAACTACTTTCAACACTGCTGCTCCATGGTCAAAATCCTCACACCCTTGCAATATGTCCCATCCACAATCAATATCATTCACTTGCCATGACATATTAATCAATGTATGCTCTTTGAAGGTGGCAGAAATGGTGTTGTGCTGCCCCCTTGTGGTGAGTTGTTTCACTCAGTTAATTACCTCCTGTCTCTGGTGTCCTGCCCTTTTCTGCTTGTGTCCTGACTGTGTGTTCTTGGCTTGGGTCCACCACTTGCGCAGCGCCTCTTGGCTTCTACAATAGAGACATGAAACAATGCAGTGTAATAGATCTGCATCAAAGAAAATGGTGCACAGCGCTACGTTGGTAAATGGTTGCAAAGGTCTGTAAACATTGATCTTGGATAAAACTCAGTGAGCTCCTTTGGTAAATGCTACCTAGGGACAGTTGTATAACTTGATGTCATTATATTGGGGAGTTCATTCACTAGATTTTAATAGTAAGATATAAATAGTAAAAAGTCAATGGTCCATCAAAACAGTTCATGAGGTTCTGGCAAACTTTAAAAAAATACTGTAAGACGTGATGTGTCATGCATCATAAGCTTGGCAGCAAAGTAGTTGTTTATTTACTTCTGCCAGAAAGGTTATGTCTTTGCCAGAATTGATTTGTCTGTTAGCGACATAACTCAGTAAGTTGTTGTTGGATTTTTCAGGACAGTAATAGGTAAAATGGGAACAAAATAATTTTTTGGTGAGGATCTTGATCACTGTCTGGAAGTAGGAATTGTTAAAGGATTTTTATCACATATATTATCTATAAATAATGAC
The DNA here is from genome assembly GCA_020698575.1 of Bostrychus sinensis. NCBI lineage: Eukaryota > Metazoa > Chordata > Actinopteri > Gobiiformes > Eleotridae > Bostrychus > Bostrychus sinensis. The sequence continues at coordinate 26,906,051 of CM036254.1, read as the reverse complement.
AATTTTGTCCTTTGCACCATAACTAAATATAGACTACACACAAATTTGAAAAATACTTTTAGGTCACAAAAACAGGAAATAGAAACAAATGATTAACTTTTGTCACGTATCCATATCACTGTCTGTTTTCAGTATGGAACTTTAATGTCTTGGTGGATATGAGCTATCCAAGTGCTTCTGCTTAATTTTAGTTTTGAACATTAGCACAAATATGGGGAAGGTTAGAAATGCATTTGGTTACAATGTAGGTTCGTTAGCCAGAGCAATAAAGCAACAAAGAACATTCAGCAACAATAAAGTTAACTTTAAAGGGCCCATATTATGGTGTTTTAACACTTTTTGAAATTATTTTGAACAATTTTGCATTTGGATTTTAAGTTTTATAGCTTAAAATAATGTATACAGTATGTATGGAAACCATCTTCTTTTGGGGAGCTATTATTTTGACTTTGCAGAGAATGCTTGGATTAAGGGCCTGTCCCCTCCTGCTGGCAATGGTGGGGACTGAACAGAGCATAAAATGGGTAATTAGCATGGCATGACGCTAACAAATAGATAAATGCGGTTACTGCTTTGATGTGATGTGTCGAAATTATCAGAGCAAGTCCGGCGACAATGTACAGAAATGCGCAGAGAATGAGACTGAGCATTTCAATCTGCTGAAAAATAGATGGCCTCAACACACAGGATTACTCAAACATGCATGAATGAAATAAAATACTACTCCAGGTGTGTTTTTGAGGTGCAAACATTGTAACATGGTTAAAAGCACAAAAAAGTTGATTTAGCAGAATAGGGAACATTTATATCTGATTTGTGAGCTGTGTCAAAATGCTAACAATATTCATTACTGATCAATAACTTTTATAGTCTGTTAATATTTTCACTTTCAAAGTAAAAGCACATGAACACAACAAGGTGCTCTCTGTGTAGCAGCCTCAGACTCACTTTCTTCTCTGGTCGAGGATGTCCTGTTTCTCTCTCAGCTCCCTCAGTGTGGCCTGTCTCCTCTCCTCAGGGCTGTTCCAAATCCGAGTGTCAAACGAGTGGAGCTGTGGAGTTACGCCGGCCTTGGTCGTCGCCTTTTTCCTGCCAAATAAATTGAAACAAAATGGTTTCTTTTTATTGCCCTCCTGAGCACCGAGCCCCGGCGGAGACAGCCTGGAGATTTTATCGCTGTCTTCTGCAGAGAGCGTCATTAAAAAGTGTTTTTGCTATTCTTCTTCCATAGAACTTAGAGCTTTGGATCTCTGACACTAAAAATGATAAATTCACTGCCTCTATTCCATGATACTGCCCTACAAAGCCAAAGTGCAGTCAATCTAGAAAAATGGGATAGGACTTGAGACTAGATTTAAAACCACTTTTTGGAGATATTTGTCTCAATTTTAAATTGCAAACACATTTTTTTCTCCAGAGAAAAGAACAAAATATATTTGTCAACAACCAAGGACAACCACATTTCTAGTTTTAATTTATCTTTTTTCATTTTGTTATCTTTTAATGATAATAACAGATGGGCGTTAATTTATCACTTGGATTTGTCTGAATGTTAGAACTATATCATGCTTATAGAAACTTCCATTGTCCCACAGAGATGTACCACAGCATGGCAATTGTCTGTTAATTGCTATTTCAAATCTTTTTTTTTTTTTTTTTCTCAACTAAGGCTTGATTTGATATTTTAAGAAGAAACTTTGCTAAATGTTGGACTTTTTACATAAATAATGTTTAATAGCAAGAGGTTGTAGATAGAGTTGAATCTTACAACTCTTTCTTTGTAAACTTTAACCATTGCATTTGCTCTCTACATTCCATGAAAAAAGATACCTCTTTCTAGATTTAAATTTCAGAAAGTTGTGATGAAAACAGACTACTTTGCTATGGTGTGTAACAGAGTAAGGATAAATCATATCCAAATTACACATTATTTTCTTCTGTATGTATGTGTATCTTTTCACCTTTTTATAGTAGGAAGTGAGCGCGGTTTTGGTCGGTTATCCCTGCTTGCCGCTGTCTCCAGTTCAGCCTTCTCCAGTTCAGCCTTCTCCATCAGGCTCATCTGATGTTTGAGCTCTCTGAACCTCTGCAGCTCTTCCTCCTCAGTCACTGCATCCTCCTCCTCTTCCTCCAGACTGGACCCCATCAGCTCCAACTGCAGCCTTTCGACTACGGGCACACCTACAGCAAGGGTTTATACACTTTTTTACCAAGAATTTTCCATGACTCTTCCAAAACTTTTGACTAAATTTCCAAGACCTGAAAAATGACTTACATGTGTTTAAATAGCTGTCAAATGTCCATTGTGGTACATTAGAAACATAAGTTTGCTGCAATTTCATTAGTTAAATTTGGAAATTAGTCAGTAGAAGAAAAAAAAAAAAAAAGAGTTGGGGTTTCTTCCCCCAAAATATATTATTCCACTAATACTGACTTATAGCCTATACACCTGTGATTAAAAGATAATTATGCTATATTAGATATAAACTAATCATCTATGCTGTTTTAAAGCATTACCAAAACCAAAAGAGCAAAAAAAAATATTTCAAATATTGTGACAAAAAATAGATTTTGGTCACTTTTTCCAGCAGTGAGAACAAGAAGAGGCCAAGAAGACAGCATTTCTACTGAACACTTATATTTACTATATTCTAACTGGTGCAGGTTTAACAAGTAGTGGCCAAATGTTACGGTTTAAATTTCCAGAACTTTCCCAAAACTTTACACCAAAATATAAAATTCCAAAGGTTTTCCAGGGCCTGGAAATTGCATTTTAAAATTCCATGACTTTTCCAGGTTTTCCATGACTGTATGACCCAGTACAGCAACAAGAACACAACCAAATCATGTGAATTTTCTTACAAACAATGTTTCTTACAAACAATAAGTGCATTACATAGTTTTCTACAACCACCAGGGCACCCATTTTATGTCACTTTTAATGAACATCATAACTATACAAACACATCTGTTTTATACTAGTTTACTTTAGCTTCCAGTCTGGATTTTGCATTGATTTCCTACATCTTCTATTATCTGCATACTGCGTTCCTGAAATACAATAGTACGTTTATTACCATTATTAGTACCATTATATGGTTCAAGGTAGTGAATGGATTGCTATACTAGATTTACAGTGTCAACAAGCAACAACTCCTCTTCTTAATTATGTACATTTTTTCTAGTGGCAGATTTAACTGCACTCCAAGGAAATGTCCAACTTATTTAAAGTAGTGATGGTCGGTACCACACTTTATGGTTTGATATGATACTGATTACTTTTTGTGAAATTTCACTGATACAATACCGATACAATTTGTATCAATTGTATCAATACTGATACAATTTTTGTTTTCAATCAAAATATTAATACCCTTAAAGACAAATCATGTAACAAATACTGGACAAAATAATAATAATAATAATAAAATAATAACTTTAATGGGCACAGTAATGAGTTTTTGCTAGTAGGACAAACAAAATGTTTATTGATGCTTACTCCAAATGAGTAGCGTGAGTGTCAATATATCAACACTACAGTACTGTAGCCCATCACTCATTTATAAAAAAAAATAAATAATGTTTTAACTACTTTGAATGTTGAAACAAACTTTACTAAATTTATGCCGCAAAGGTTCGATTTAAAAATTGAAAAAAAAAGTTTGGTTCTGTAAAAAGTGGGTCACAATAACTCATGCTCAAAGGAAGATTGATGACATACAGTAGTAGCATTCTACCACTCTTTTTACATTCACTGGTTTTTGAAAAACCAGTGAATGTATCCAGAGTTATATTTATATAGTGCTATATTTATCCCAGTCTTAAAACAACATTCACTTTGTCTACATGCAGATGCTGTCTGTCTGTGTGACTTTAACCTCAATTTAAACCCAACTCTTCTTAAGTATGTTGAATAAACTACTGATTATTTACATGCAATGTGTTATTCTGTGCACAGTGTCTTCCAAGTAGAGCATTTTTAATTAATACGAGGGCAGTAATTCATAGTTGCACAAATGCCTGTATAGAGCTGAGAACTTTGAGCGTCTTATCTCATTCATTTTCTGTAAAGGAAGTTATATTATCATCATACATCAGCATTCATTTATTCATATTCTTTTAGTTTGCAGATGACTGGAGACTATCCCAGCAACTTTGAGCCTTAGGTGGCATACACAGGCCTGGACAGTGGCCTGTTATTTGCAGAGTTAGGGTTAGGTACAAAAACATACACTGACAGACAACTATTTACTCTCACATTAATCCACTATGGGTTATTTAAATTCACCAGTTCACCTAACCCCTGCAGGCTTTTGCATTGGCAGAAGCAAGAGTACCCAAAGAGAACCCTCTGTAACATGAAAGGACATCCAGACTCCACACAAGTCAGGGTACAAAGTGCTAACCACCACCATGGACCTATGTCTTTTAAACCGAATTAATAAGACATTTGGACTTCCCCATGCTCTGGGATATATCTTTTTAAAAGCTTTGACTGACTGATTATTTAATAGATTTAGTGATTAACGTGGTTTACACTAATGAGTCTCCTTTAGGCACTGATTGCAGTCAGTCGCCAGCAAGTATCACTCTGACCAATGTGTAAAACATTCAAAGCCCTTTTATTTGCCAAATACGTCAAAGGACTGAGCTGCATTGATCCGAAGAATAACTCAGTGTCACTTCTTTCACCCGATTTGTGTGGTGTTAATGTGTTTCAGTAGATGACAATAATTGAATAATTAAGGCACTATTCAACCTTTACCTCCTGGCTCCTAGGGGCTAATTTTTCCCATGTTATCTCAGCTGAAAAAGGCTGATGACATTGCAGTATGTAAATTAAGGTATATGCAAATCCACTTAAAGCTACATTTATAATCTGAGCCGATTCAATAAAAGGAGCTTTCCCTTTGGGGTGCCGAGGCCTGTCTTTGTTAATAACCCTGTAAGAAGGCAGATAAATCATTTGATCGAAGGCTTTGGCTCCGCTCATTGTGCATCGGCAGTCTTTCCTGAGGAGGGCTGTCTTCTCATAGTGATTACGAACAGATAGCGCTCGGTGGCACGGATCTACTGTTAGGAGCCCACAGGTTTATCGATAATTTTTCATCAGGCTAAAAATATTACAAACCTTGAGCAGGGGAGGAAGCAGTGAGCCGAGTGGCATATGCTGTTTCCAGGGGAACAGGAGTCACACCAGCAAAGTGGTACCAGGGCAAGAAGGAGCTATTTTTGGGGCCTGCTGTCCTATCTTTGACAAAGAGAGCAGATGGCTCAGATGCGTTTTTTAAGCGGCACGTGCACACTAAGCACCTCTCTGCTTTCAAAGTTAAGGTGCCTTTGATTCACCTGGGAGGCTCTTGGTGGCACTGACAGGACGCTGGGCTAAAGCTCCCCTCAGGAACTGCAGGATGCCCAGGACGCCCCGCTGCAGAACGTCTCGCGGAGGGTAACTGATGGGACAGTCTCTGAGGTTCAGGCCTGTCAGACTCAGCACATTTCCTTCATAAGATTTTACAGAAGAAGAGACATTCATTTAGATGTTTTTTGACCTGTAAACAAAATATACTGTGGACCAAAAAGTTGGAATAAAATATTTTTTACCTTTTCTCATGGAATGCCAAACAATTGTTAAAGGGCCCATTATAATTTTTTAGACTTTCTGAAACAGTTTTGGACACCTTTGCATTAGTATTTCTAGCTTAAAATACTGTATATGTATTGAAAATGTCCCCTTTGCTGTTACTTTGACTTTGCTGAAAACACTTGGATTAGGTTCCTTCCTCGCACTGCCGGCAACAATGGGAATAGACAGAGCATAAAATGGTTATTTAGCATAGCTATTAGCATTATGATGCTAAAAAACAGATAAATGAGCTGATTGCTTCGCCAATTTGAGCACTGAAATTAACATTTAAGCTCTCTAAAAAAATATGGCATCAACACACAAGATTACTCAAACGTGTGAAATAAAACTAAATATTACTACAGATGTCAATTTAGCATAATAGGCAACCTTTAAGTATTAATTTATTTCACCTGGGTAACTGGGACAGAGTATGTAATCATTGCACCTGGTCAGAGGTTATTACTGATGTTTATACATATGAATAAATACAGGAATGTGTCTGAAAAGAAAATTATTCCAACTTTATGGGCAACAGTCTACTGGCTTACTCTGAAGTAAACAGTAACTCAAAAATGTGATGATACACAACCTACCAAGCTCTGGAGGCAGATCTGTGATAGGATTCCCCTCCAGCAGCAATGTTCTTAAAGCTCTGAAATAGGATTAATGTAACATTTTAATAGTGACAATTAGTACATTTGTAAGTTTGCGCAGGCATCAAGATCAGAGGCAAAGTTATGTACCGTATTTTCCGCACTATAAGGCGCACCTAAAAGCCTTTAATTTTCTCAAAAACTGACAGTCCGCCTTATAATCCGATGCGCCTTATATATGGATCAATGTTGGTTAATTATGGCTACCGTATTCAGGGGGCGTCGCCGAAGTGACAGCGGTAAAAACGGTAAAGGGGAATTCCAGTCCCAGCTGTTCATGTGTGCCATAGGCGTGTTTATGGATCCTGCCGCAAAAGAACAAGGAGGCGCGGCCTTTGCTCTATCTCAGTAGAAGAGTTGCGACATTGAGGGGACAGAAAACTGAACGCTCGAACGCTGTTCATGTAGCTTTGAACTGTGACAAATGGAGTTGGAAATACATTGTTTTCAACAAGGGCGGCGCAAATAAGAGCTACCGGGACGTACGGTACCGTATTGTGAATGCACTAACTTGTTTTGGGAGTGAACGGAGTTGTAAGAACGCTGGTTTGTATTCTATTAATAAAGTTTGACTGACTGACTTATCTGACTGTTTTATTGACATTCCCTTTAGCGCAGCTCCATCTAGTGGATGCATAAGGCAACCCCAGCCACTACAGTTTTTACAGCTTTTTACAGTTTTTTACAGCTTTTATTCTATGTGCCTTATAATGTGGTGCACCCTATATATGAAAACAGTTTTAAAAATAGGCCATTCATTGAAGGTGCGCCTTATAATCCGATGCACCTTATAGTGCGAAAAATACGGTAATCATTCTGACTTAAATGCTTTAATGAGAGCAGATACTTTTTGGTTTCAACAGAAGTGAATGCCCTCTAAATAAACTGTAAGGTTCTTTTGACTTATGTTGACAGTCAGCAGCACAGCTTGTCAATGATGAATCTACAATTTGTACCACTAGCTTTATGCAGAATATTTTCCTTGCTTCTAAGTAAAACTACCTTCCCCTATTACATTCTTTTTGCATTTAAAATCTGAGACAAGCAGACTTTGGATGAGATTTTCAAACTACATTGGTTGACATCCCCTGTTCTGTGTGGGAGTAAGCATGTTTAACTACTTGCTTTATTTCTGACAAAAATAAAAGCGTTTGGCTGAGCTGGCTGCTTTCCTGAAATGTGCTGGAAATGACAAATTGAAATATGTCTGAGCAGCTGCAATGTAGTGATAGAAAACCCTGCTACCTAAAATTATTTTTCTAAGTATCAGTTTTAACCAATACGAATACACTGCCACATGTTGCTTTCTTATCAAAAACACATCGAGGTGTAGTATTTTGTATTCAAATGCATAGTTATTGTTATTTTGCTTTTATTAAGTCAGTGTAATTGAGTACTGTTTGCCAGTAGTAGTAGAATTAGCATTATACATTTTAGTGGGTTATGGTAAGGAGGTTGTGAGATCAATTCTTGGGCCAACCATCACATGATCACTCTGGGTGGAGTCTGCATGTCCTCTCCATGCTACCATGGGTTCTGTCCAGGTACTCCAGCTTCCTCCCACTGTCCAAAGACATGTATGTGTTAGGTGAATTGATTACTTTAAATTGGGCCTAATGAATGTATGTCAGAGTGAATGGTTGTCTGTCTGTGTATATCTCTGTGTCTGCCCAGCGACTAACTGGCCACTCTCCAAGTTGTACCCTGCCTAAGGCCCATGGTTACTGGGATAGGCTCCAGTACCAGCAAACCCAAATGGAAATAAGCAGAAGAAGATAAATGAATGGGTTATGCCGTAGCTTGAAAGTGCTGGACAGTCAGCTATGGCACAATTTGCAGATCTAGGTCACTGAGACATGTTTGGCAGGCACTGTGGGCATTACTTTTTACCAGGCAACAAGAGAAAATAGATTTTTTGCTGCAAATGTCTGTAATCTTGCTCCAACACAAAATGCACATTGCTGTTTTAACTATGTAAGAAATAGCCCTGGTTGATACCACAGTAGACATTTAATTTTCATGGTTTGGCTACTTAGCCATTTACTATTTAAAGGAGCTTACCTGTGACGACCAATTTCTGGTGGGAGGGATTGGATCTGGTTATGTCTGAGGTCCAGCCACAGCAGGTTGGGCAAACTGGTGAACAGGCACGGAGGAATACTGTTCACCTCATTGCCTTCAAGATACAAATACTAGGAAACAACAGGACATAGATGAATAATGTTAATTCATCCAGGAGAGACTCTGGTGCTTAGGTCCTGGCAGGTAGTGACAACAGATCTGAGATGAAGGGAGAGTTTGATAAGTTAGTTAGGGGAAATTTTTTCCCAACCCGGGGCCTAGACACTGGTGATGGTGAAAAGGAGGAGACTGATGATTACGCTGCTGCGGTGGAGTTGGGGGCAGAAAAGGGTTGGACTATAAGTCGCATTTATTTAGAACAGACATTTAATCTGGAAAGGCAAGTTATTCAATTACAAAATAGCACACAGAACAACAGGCTGAATAGGTGTCCAGTATGTTAACTTAACACATTAACAGTTATTCAGCTACACAATAGCATAAAGAACATACCTGGGACATTGAATATGCTAAATTAACATAACAAGCCAGTGAGTCCAGCTAGCAAGTTACTGGTAAGCAAGTTCCCAATCTCATTCTACATCACTGAATACTACTGACAGTAGTTGTCACAAGACTAGAGCGCCCTCTCTTGGCTGTACATGGTAATGTTTACTCCTTGGTTTATGTCAGTCAGTCATATATTTTGATTGATAAGTCACACCTGACTATAAGTTGCAGGACCAGCCAAACTATGAAAAATAGTATGACTTATAGTCCGGAAAACACGGTAGTAGAAATCAAAGACTTCCTATTGTATTGTCCAGTTTTGGACAATACTGACTGTGGGATGAAAACATATCGCAAAGGTAACATTGTAGACCAAAAATATCATTAATCCAGCAGACATCTCAGTCAGTTGTACTAGGACATTTTCAAGGCCACAGCTGTAATAGAGTGTAAAAGTCACCCACTACCTGCCGAATTTTCAAATTTCCTCAGGCCACACGCTCAATGGAGCCAATGGAACACATCAAGTACAACTGAACTAGAAAATGCTTAGTTTCTATGTAATCAATGTTTTAAATGAGCACCTCAGTAATTTATTTATATTTCATAGTTTTAAGAGCATAATGCCATGGATTTGAGCAATTTGTAGATTTTTCAGTTGTATCAAGTGGCTTGTTTTCTAGATTAAGAAACTTCTATGATTTCCCTTGTGATTTAACAAAACTAAAAAACAAAACAAAAACAAAACAAAACAAAAAAACAAAAAACAAACCAAAACCAAAAGAATGGGTATAAAAAACAGAGTGAAAGGGATAGCCTTCTTGGAAGTATAGACCGTTCTCAGTCACGTGACTTGGTTTGTTGGCGCTGCCATTTTGGATGGCAAAAAGCCGGTGTAGCTGGCTAGCGATTAGTGATCGTGCATAGAAATTGAGTTCATATTTACCACTTTCTACACCGGTTCAATACTTAACATTAAGTGTTCAGGTCAGACAGCGATATTTAGAGAAATGTTCACTTGTCGATGCTTAAGACCCATATGATGTCAAAATTACGGGTTACCAGCCTTGAACACACAATCCGCTTTGGAATACCACAACGTTTACAATTATTTAGTCAATCAATCGACAATCTCACTTTAGAGGGGCACAATTAAAAGCTCACAAGAGGCAGAGAGCTCCTTAGAGGCATAACAATATTTAGTGGCAGGATGGGTGACAGACCTTTAGTATGGAAAGTGCCCTAAACAACTGTTGTCCATGTGAGTAGGCAGATGAGAAATGCAGATTAGTGAAAAGGCAATATAAATACTTCAATAAAGTAGGCTTTCCGCGGAGGTTTACAAGTCAAAATTTAAGGCCTTAAAAAGTGGCAAATTTGCTGAGATATGGAGAATTAGGATTTATATTTGTTTAACCTCATTCAAGCTAGTGGCGACCAGATTCAGAAAGAAACTCTGGGAAAACATAATTTGCACGGTTATTATTTTGTCAATACAGGCATGTTATACACCGTTAGAAAGCTTATGTTCTGTACAAAATGGGAATTAAGTTAACTTTATGCTTAAAATAGGACATATGTGTAATTAATGACGATTCCTCAGTATGCCCAAACCGAAAAAACAGACTTTTTACCTTTGAACACTGGTTCTGTCCAAAACCAGTCCAATCCAGAATTAGTAACGCTCAATCAGTTCGTATAAATCCACAAGTAAATATCAAAATATATTTCCATCAAAGTATTCCATGTTGTGAAAATAATCCTGTAATCGCTATATCCTCACGCAGAAAAGAACAAATACCAAGCTGTCCTGAACATTGCATTTTCTTTTTCTCTCCAGTTTGCTAAATGTCCGTGAAAACATGTTTACCCTGCTAATAAACCTGAGCAGACAGTAAGAACTGACTTCAGATCAGTTTTTACTTTATTTGACGATTACAGCAGGAGCGATCTTTTATGTGACTTTTTTAAAGAATAAACTTTGTCAAACAGTGCAACATTAACTTTTTTACTTCAAAAGACAGCTGGTAGATGCTATCACAGATATAGGACACATTAAACTATTTTTGATGATTAAAACAAATTTAATTTGTTAGGCTAACAGACAGCAGGACTGATCCAAATCGGGCCGTGACAACCAGCTTTTGCCATTCAACATGGCGGCTCCGTGGAAATCACGTGATCAGATGACGCTGTGTGAGAAGGGTCTATAAGGCAGAATACCAGGGGGCAACTCTACTGAAAAGTTATAAACAATGTAACAATATGTAACAATATTTTATATTGCTTAATGAGTTTTTTCTCATTTATTTTCATTATCATTCATTCAAATCATTATAATGTCTTTGAAGGAGAGGTTGAACATTGCTCATTGCAACTGTATACAGTGAAGGTCGAAATTATTAGTCCCCTTAATGAAATGAAATATTTTTTTCAATAGCTGTATACCATTGAAGATATTTCAAGGCTACCCTTGTGTTTGCACCCACAAGCACAATGGCATCTCTCTCACCTCTGACAAATAATAATCAGTAGTGTTGAATTTCTGATTCAAAACAATCTCTTAAGGTAGTTTCTAACTAAGTTGGCACGTCTCCTGAGCCCATTCCTCCATGGACAATGTTCAAGATTCTGCAAACTGCTTGGCCTCTGAGTATGGCCCCCAAAACTGATGTGAAAGCACTAAATCGCATGGGGCTAATAATTTGGACCATGTCAGTTTTTACTTTGTTTTTCAGAAAAGAAAGCAGGAGAGTTTCGATCCTCTGCCATAGCAAGCTGTTTCCAGTCAGTCGATTTGGACCCGGCCAATCACAGCCGTTTATCTGAGGGGCATCTTACAAACGTAGAAAAGAATCTCCTATAAAAAATAATCAAGATGGCGCTCAGAAATAAGTACAGTGTTGCTAATAATACAGCGTTTTCTAGTGTTTTATAGCAAAACTGGCAACAGTTCAACATAAGCACCATGTTTGTTTTAGATACTGGTCAGCGGCGTGCTGCTTACTTCTTGCCCTTCACTTCTCTGATTGGTTACTCTGCCTGAAATGGTTCCACCCATAGAAATTAAATTCAAACCATGAGGAACCAGACTAACGACTTTTATACTAGTTTAGCCAATAAAGACAGTAAAGTCACCAAACCTTTGCAAAATTACATAAAAATGAATAAACAAAAGCAATATTTTACCACCAATAGAGCATGAGTAACAGATCATCCTAAACTGAACTAAATAAATGTTGCCAGTGCTCTCCACAGCATTCTTGATGAAACCAGTTACAATATAACACTAACATTTACAAACCAATAAAAAATAAGGGGGAATTATAGTTAGAGGCAGGCAAAAATGACCTATGGTGCAATTAGTTTAGATGATGCAGACAGTGATGCTATGAGCCAAGTGAGTGGGCAGCCAGATAATGAAGAGTGAAGTTTATGCTGACCTTTAGTGTGCTGTTTCTCAGAAGATGCTCGGACACTTTCTGTAGCTTTGTCCTGCTCAGATACAGCGTCTCCGGTGACTGGAACTCAGAGATCTCCTTTGACTCTTCCCTGTCAGCTCCGTAGTGGGTCGGTGGTTTGTCAACGCTGTCTCCAACACTGAGGCTTAGCTGCAGGTCACACACAGGCTCCTCCGCTGGGAACGACATTGTTGTAGAAGTGGATTCAGTAGTTTTGGCTAGCATTAGCTGTTTCATCGCGGTGTCATTTTACTTCGAGGGTCTGAAAGTGAGAGAAATGTGTATTAAGTTAAATAACTTTTCACGTAACGTAGGATACGTCACGTTAGCTTAATATATTTGATAAAACAAGGAGGACCAATTTGGTAAGCACCTTAAATAACCCTTTCATAAGGTCACGTATTTATAGAAAGCGACTAAACTTACCTTTCTGTAAATGTGTCTTTTAAGTTGTAGCTAGCATCGGGAAAAGATATGCTAAGTAATTAGTAGCCTTGTGTAGTAACCACAGCAACGAAGCCAACTAAGTACGCAGTAAGCGTACAGTCAACGGAAAGAATGTGGAAACGTTCTTTGATTGGCTGGTGCGCTGTCTAGCAACTGATGACGCTTAGAACGAGAAAAATATGATTGGTTGGTTTTACATGTAATCCTGGCCTACTCTAATAACCAATCAGAACAATTTTTTTTTATATTTTCGTAGGACTTTAGGAAGCGGGTTTATGTCAGAAATAGCAGTTTTATAAAGTTTAGTTTCTCACGCAGCAATTTATTAACATTTTTATAGCAGTTCTGAAGTTTATAAGTAATTTTTGTTAAATTGAATGTGTCTTATCTAAAACTAATGAACTAAGCTACTAGACTTCTCACTCATTCAAAAAACAAGGTAGGTTAAAAAGATGTCCGCTATAAACTTGATGACTTATCTCAACCCAGTTATTTATTAGACTTCTGTGACCTTATTGTCATAAAAAAAAATCACAATCAGGGGCAATCTAAGACTAACACAAAATACTGAAAGAATGTAGGCTGATTTCTATGCAAATATAGCAGTAGCCTAATATACAATTAATACATAATATTCACCCATGAACATTTCCTTAAAATAGCATAAAGCTTGTTGTTTTTTAGAGAAGCAAGAAGAATCTACATTTCAGTGACCACTAACTAGTAAAAGATGTGAATCCAGACTAATATACTGTATTTAAATTGTGTTCTGTATGCATCAAAAGAGAAGGCTGTGGTAATCTTCTCATTCATACAAGTTATAAATGTGCATACATTAATATTAAAGTGTGAGGGAAAGTCTTGCCTGCTTGTTTAATTTATGCATAACAACTTGCATGAAGTCACTGGGGGCATGCATTAGATAAGCCTCACATATAGCCCACTGATGCATAGGTCGCACACTTTTCATAGAAGTGACTGTTATGTGATGCATTGTGTAACAGTAGCGTGAGAACACATTTGTGCATATTGTAGACAAAGTGTTAAATCCCCTTTCCCTCTCTCAGTGATCTGGCACCACCCATCCATTTTCTAATGAGGCAGTGGAGTAATTCAGTGCAGTCATTCGGACTATACAGACAGTGTGGTGGGGAGAGTTGTGTGCAGGTTTGACCCTGTAGGAAAAGTCCAGTTCAGGTCCAGCTGGCCCTGCGTGAGGACTGGACTCGCTTCCTTCACTGCTCTTTATCAGCGGACAGTCTCTCTCAAACACAGCTCTACGTCGACTACAGTCACTGTGCGGCAACTGTCACACTACTCTCACAACTGTCAAGTCAGACACGGTGAAGCACGGTGGCGTCCAGCTGTGATTTTCAGAATAAAAGTCTTCAGCATTAAAATGAATTTTAATGATAAATAATCAGAAAAGCGGCAAGTTCTAACCTTTCACCAATAAACACTAACTTAAAGCTATTAATGTTGAAGACAATTGAAGCAAACACTATAATAATGTTTGCCGCCTATTTGTAGTTGGACAATGCATTGCAAATAAATGTTTGTGTGTATTAAGGAAAATCATTTTGACTATTCAAATATTTTACTACTAGAATAGTGGCTTAGACTGTTTTAACACATAGCAGTGTTACCTGTAACATTTTATTATTGTGAAATGCCACTTCGTCACCATGAAGCCATGATTGAAGCAAAACAGTTTTAGATTAGTTGTCATTATATTATTACATTATTTTTTAAATTAAAAGTTATTTATATATTATACTATTAAGCTATATAAAGTTACATAGTGTTAAGTTAGGTTTTAGACTATGTGGGATTAGATTATGATTATGGTGGGCTGCCATAGTTTTTTAAATTATTGGTAAATGCTGTTCTGTAGCTATAATAGGGATGTAACAATATTGGCAATATTGTGATATCGCAATATCAAAAGTCTCACAATATTGACTTTTACAATATTGAATGGTAAGCTTCCAGGGCGAAATAGTGTTGATTTGTGGCATAATGGTAAACAAGCAGATAGAACTACATAGACCACGATTCTTTGTTCTTTTTCAGTGCAGCTAACTTGAAAAAAATATTGTCATTAAATACTTATTTTGTCTTAATCTTTTGAAATATTACAATAATTAATGCACTAAAGGCTTGTCAGGGCATTTTTATGGAATTAATTTTGTTATTGTGAGCATTTCTATAACAGCGAGAGCATCCCCACAATACTGCAATAAATATTGTAACATAAGATTAATATTGGGATACTCTACCATTAGATTTGGATATTGTTACACCCCTAATCTTTAAAATCAATAACTAGTAGCCTATATATATTTTCTGTATAACTATTTTATTGCAAATAAAACCATGTTTGAAGCTTTTATTCTGAAATGCGGTTTCCTGTCCGCCTTTCTCTGCTTCTGTTGTAACTTGACGTCGCTTTTACTCCGAGCCCATCCAAAACATAAGTCTCACGGTTTGGCTGTCAGGCTACGGAAGACAACTGAGCACTATCTCAGCCTGCTCTTAGATTAGCTCCAACTCAGCGAACAACATTTATTTCCGATTATCTGCCCGTCCCCGCCAACTTCACTAGTTATCCTCCCGCTGGAAAGACTTTATTTGTTTTTTGCAGTGGGCAGAGGCAGGAGTATAGCGGACTGAAATGCACGCTTGCTATGATGACAGTTGTTTGAGGAGGGAGCCCAACGCAGAGCTGTAGTTTTCTTTGCAAGAAGCGAGGAATGCTATCTGAGCATCAATGTTTCACTGGGGCAAGTGGAAGAAGAGGATGGGTGCCAACAGTTCTTCAAAGAGACCAGTTTTCGACGAGAAGGAAGATGGTAAGTCAGTGTGCGAGAACGGGAAAGTGAAGCGTGCGGAGTGAGAGTGCACAGCTGAGAGAGACTTAACGGGAAAGAGCACTTCTTGGGGCGGGCGGAGAGTGGATGCTTGTTGTTTGAGTTATAGGAATTAGGCTGAGAAATGGTTGAGGTGGAAGAAAAGGAGTTGTGATGGTCACTGTAGTCAATGTTGCTTGAAGATCTGCAATAAATTGACTCGTGGCAACAACGCATTTGCTGTAAAACTGCTGGAAAGTAACGGTATTAAGTAATGAGACGCACGCTTCAATGCTTTGTGGCTATTTACAGCTTGGTTTTACAGAAAAAGATAAGAACTACATGTGTGGCGAGTTATATTGAAAAGTTGTTTCTTGTGATCCAAATGATATTTCTTAAGTTTATATTCACCAAATATTACACTTAAGGTATTTTTATATTTTTAAATATATTTACTTTAATGGTTTATTTTGCAGGGACAGTGCACATTCATTAATATTGCTGCAAATGTACCAGAGTTGGCCAAAAGGTTACTTTTCATCCCTAGTCCCTGGAGAGATGTTAAAATTCTCTTCCTGAAAGAACAACAGTAACAATGAAGATATGCATAAGTATACATAAAAGCCTGTTGTCAAATACAGTGTGCAGAGTAAGGTAAAGTATCAACAGTTATTAAAACATATTTAGACATAACTAGGAGAGAGAAGTAGTAGCAGCACAGTTATTGACTTCTTATATTCAGTTATACAGTAGAGAGTGCAACACAGATCAAAAGTAACATTTTGGGTGGATGCCTATTTTATATTACCTCATGGGATTTGTGTGACAAGATAAGCTATAGTGGAAAATAAATTATGAATAAATTGTTTCTTTTTAAGATTGTCTTTTGACAATCACCACTGGGCAAGTAATTGTACTATTAAAATGTATTAAAAAGGAAATATATTCATTTAGACTTTTAGAAATGTTTGTATATTTTTGCTTGGGTTGGGAACATCTCTTAATTCACTTTTTTATATGTTTTCAATTAAGGCGTCATTAACTGGATATTTTTTCCTCCAGTAATGATTTGCTATAGGTTCTAAAAAGGACAGTTCTATGCATAGTAGCAAAAAAATAGTAAAAGTAGTTAAAATTATGTAAATAATCCAACCGGACAAAATAGTGAGACTGAATGTGCTACTAGAAAAAATGTAAATCTACCCACATTTGGTTGGTTGGCTAGTGTTGATGTCAAGCCCTGATTATAATAATGATAATAATAACTGTAATTATAGAGCACTTTTCAAAACAGAGTCACAAAGCGCTTTACACAATCCCATTACATGAGGATATACAAACAAATCCTCAATCAATACAAAGATAAGTAAAATTAAAATCACACAAGATGTAATAAATCAGACCTTAGTGTAGCATAATCAAGAGTGTGATAAAACATATGGAGTACAATAGGAATAAATACAATAAAAACAGGATTATAAAAAAGCTTTTCTGTAAAAAAACAAAACAAAAAGAGATTTAAAAGATGCCGCTGAGTTTGCCAGCCTGAGGGGGAAACCGTACAGAGGACGCCCGGTCTCCCCTGGTCTTGAGTCCAGAGCTGGGAGGTTTCTGCCTGAGGACCTCATGCTGCGCACTGGTTCATACAGGGACAGTAGTTCTGCTAGGTACCCAGGGGGCAGACCATGAAGGGCTTTAAAAGTAACAAGTAAACTCTTAAAATCAATCCTTAAACCAACAGTAGAGTAGGTCAATTAAAATCTGGGTGATATGCTCCCTCTTCTTTGTTCTGGCTGCCACATTTTGAACTATTTGTAGGCAGTTGAATGATTTTCAGAAAGTCTGCTGTTGCTTATAATGTTAATAAGACTATGGACTGGGTGTGCATTGGCTGGTGTAAGTCAGTGTTAAGTCAGTATCTTATAGCAAAATGGTTACATTTTTAATTCCTTCTGTGTGGATTTTATATGATATATCTCTTTGTGCCCTTTTCAAATCTGTGTCCTCCTCTAGCTGTGCGAAGACATTGCATTAGTCTTCTATTTGCTCTTGTACATTGCCTATAGGCATGACTGTGAGTGTGAATGCTTGTCTGGCAATATATACAAATCTCTGTGTACATGAGCCTCCAATGACCCTGAAAGAGTGCAGTGGAGAAATGGAAAAAGTGAATGTTCTGGCTTTTCATGGTCAGACTTGGACAGTGCACATGATTGGAAGAGAAAATATATGGGAAGAAATAGCTGTTGTATCCAAGTGCATACGATTCTCATTATACAGACTAAACAATGCTAATCTGGCAATCCTTTTGCATATGTGTCATTGTAATGTAAAAGGCTTATTCCATAACATCTTATTGTCTTCGCTGGCTGTAACAAATCCCCTCTTAATTTGCTTCATCCCTCGCTGCGAAAGGAGGGGCCTATACATCCACAAGGCCAGCTGCAAACCCTCTTCAGTTTGATTAATGATCTGAACGAGGTGCCTGGCCCATTCATTCTCAGCGCAAAAGTAGCATGGGCTATTTTGAAAGACTTGGGGAGGAAAATAGGGAAAAAGTTGTATCGGTGGCCTATTTTTTGCAGAAGTGTGGTAGTTTAGAGTTTCAGGCAATTCTTATGTCATATTTGTGAAGAAGCTAAGGATGAGTCACTGCTTTGAACAGCTTGTAATGCACTGTAACTCACTGTAAAGACTGATTACACTGCAGTTTCACAGCCCGAGTGCTATTTTATGTTCACACAGTATGGCATAGACGCCAATAAAAATGACAGTGAGCTACCGGTGCAAGCTATAGTGAAATTTATTTTTTACTATTGTTAACAAAGTGGCTCCTGAAGCCTGAGAGCTTTTGATGGTAAAATTATAGCATCTATGACACATTTATTTTGAACCTCTAACATCTACTTACCCTCATTAAACAAAGATTTTCTACTCATCCACTCCACAAGAGGGCGCAGCGGCTTGTGCATGTTAATTTGTTGTTTGTTGATCAATGGGGCCTTCAGTTAAAAACCTGCTTTATTAACTTCTATGTTGTCATATTTGTCACTGCACTGAATGCATTGTGGTATTTTTTTGCACCTATACACCGTGAACTAGCATTTTGGTTGCTATAAAATTTAACTGCTTATACAGTATAACTTGGTATAGATATAACTATAATACTATAATACTATAATGATGATGTAGTGCCCTAGATTCACCTGTGAAGATACTGAAGCATGCAAAATAAAGGTGCCTGTGAGCAGGTATGGAAGTCTTGGAGGGACATGCTGATAGAGATGAACAATCCCAATAAATCAAATGAAGCTAGAGCCACTTCTAGAATCCGTGCTCTATCATTATTGCTATCAATCATAACCAATGTGTATCTGAAATGAGGAGGGCTTCATGCATTTTTGACTCTCAGATTTATTTAATTCCTGCAGCAATTGTCTTTCATAAGGCTTACAAGCAAAATAAATCTGGTTATAACAGCTTTAGACATGTAAAACTAATGAGATAAATATTCAAGTACAGTCCAAAGAACAAATAAAAAATAGTTCAAAGTATGTTTTTAGTACTACAGAGACCTGGAACATATTTTTGAATGTTTATCCCTCAAGTTTAGCACTCTCCTTTCTGCTTCTAGTAGCGTCTGATGGAACTTGTTGTGCTGACTGAGGACCTACTGATAGAAGCACCTCCATATGGTGATCCACCGTAGCTAAATCCAGAGCTGGAGCTGAACCCACCAGCTGCAGAGCTCACTCCCCTGGCAGATTCCTGAACGTGGATGGTAGCGTTGGCGCCTCCACTTGGCCAGTCTGCTCTCCTCTCCTTCCAGCAGCTTCTTGTAGGTGGCAATCTCAATGTCTAGAGCCAGTTTGACGTTCATCAGCTCCTGGTACTCGCGGACCTGGCGGGCCATGTCTTGCTTGGCTCTCTGCAGAGCTTCTTCTAGTTCCTTGATACGAAGCCTGGCGTCCATCACGGCCAGCTCCCCGCGCTCCTCAGCCTCAGCGATCTGGGCCTCAAGGCTGGCTCTCTGTCCCTTGACTGCTTCAATCTCGTTCTGAATGCGGGCGATCATACGGTTCAGCTCTGCCATCTCAGCTTTGGTTGTGCGCAGGTCGTCACCGGTCTGTCCAGCAGAGGTCTGCATCTCCTCAAACTTCTGTTTGTACCAGCTCTCGGCATCAGCCTTGCTCTTGTTGGCGATGTCTTCGTACTGAGCACGGACTTCGGCCACAATGGAGTCCATGTCGAGGTTACGGCTGTTGTCCATCTCCACAATTACAGATGTGTCCTTGATCTGGCTCTGGAGCTCACGCAGCTCGGCCTCGTACACGGCCCTGAGGAAGTTGATCTCATCTTGAAGAGCATCGGCCTTGGCCTCCAGCTCTATTTTGTTCATGTAGGCTGCATCAAAATCTTTCTTCAGGATCACAAACTCGTTCTCTGCAGCTGCACGCTTGTTGATCTCCTCTTCATACTTCCTCTTGAAGTCCTCCACTAGGCCCTGCATGTTCTTGAGCTCTCCCTCTAGCTTGACTTTCTCATTGCCCAGGCCATCGAGCTGTCGACGGAGATTGGCGATGTAGGCCTCAAACATTGCATCAAGGTTTGAACGAGTGGTGGTCTGGTCCTGCAGCAGGCTCCATTTGGTGTCCAGCATCTTGTTCTGCTGCTCCAAGAAACGAACTTTGTCAATGAAGGAGGCGAAGCGGTTGTTCAGGGTCTTGATCTGGTCCTTCTCATGGGTGCGGACAGCCTGGATGGTGGGGTCGATGTCCAGATTCATAGGGGCCAGCAGGCTCTGGTTGTAAGTGACCGCTGTGATCTGGGGAGCCGCAAAGCTTGCTCCACCACCCATGCCTGAGGAAAGCATGCCAGAGCTGCCGAAGCCAATGTTACCACCACTGCCAAAGCCAGCAGAGGCCCCATAGGCAGAGCCAGATCCAAAGCCTGAGCCATAGGCAGAGCCAGAACTGAAGCCAGATCTTTTGACAGTGTAGCTGGATGTTGCTGGGACACCAGTGGTCCTCCTGGTGCTGAAGCTGGACATGGACATGGCCTTCATGGTTATGTTTGCAGTAGCTGGTGTAACGCTGTGAGCACAGGAGAAGTGAAGGTGCTTCAAAGGAGAGCCAGATGCCTCTTAATGTCTGACTGCATGGGGGCTGAGTTTTTATGCTGTGTAACTGTGGGTGGAGTCGCTGGACCAGCCTGTACTCTCTCTTTGGGTTGTCACCTTTGGGGGAATGACAGGAGTGGCACAATCCCCTACCAGTGGAACAGGTTGGGGGGGGTGGTGTCCATTGTCAGTAGCTGAGCCCCCCCCTACCCCTGGTGGACTGGGTGATGTAGGGATAGTGACTCTGGTTTACAGGTTGATTCACCTGCTCAAGATTCCTAGCGTATTCAACCAAAGGCCTGGGGTCCTCTTAAAAGCCTGTTTATCACCATCAAGCAACATTAGTGGGCTTTACACAAGCCAAACACAAAATGTTAAGAATGGTTGAACTGGGCACAATATTTTTACATTTTATTTAAAAGAGATTTGCAAATAAGACTTATCTTACTGAAAAGTACTGCATGTGGTATCATATTTAAGATGTCAGGCGGGCTTTATGCTTTGTTTCTCAAACTCTTCATTTTCTACAAACCACAAGTGTCCTTCAGCAGTTCAGTTTGGTTAAAATGTTTATCACACTGTATTGAGAGCTTGTTTAATCTGACCCTGGAAATAAAACTAAACTAATGCTCTGTACTGAATAGAATGCAAAAAAATTATTAGCATGACTGGTCCAGCCAGGTGGGTCATGAAAACTTTTTTCCTCTCAATTTTTTAACTGGGTTGTATAGAAGTATACTGTACATTTAGAGATAGTAAATGTAGAGGAGTTTTATTTTAATGTCATTTATACCATATTAAAAACATGGGTTTGACCAAATCTTCACACAGTTTATCTTTTGAAATTATAGTAAATCTTTATAATTGAAAAAATTGCACTGAAGCCTTGTAGGGCATTACATTACACTTTGAGGGAATGGTATCAGTAATACTAATACAGCTCCCTACTGAACACACAACTGCTACCATTGTATTATGTTCCACCAATAATGAAGGAATAAGAGTAACTTTAATATTTGTATTTCCCTCACAGACAAACACCCACTACTTTCTCACACTCAGTGCCTACAGTAGAACTCCTACAGAACTTATGTGGAGGTAAAATACATATCTTTTAATGGCTCAAGTCTGAAAGAATGCTATGAAATGCTGACTATTTGAAGACAACAGAGTGGGTTTTAATACTGTTACACTGTCACAAAACCCATAGTAAAATTGTGATCCTAGTGGTGTTCTGAAAAAGTGGAGACATTGTGTAAAATATAAATAAAAACTGAATGCAATATTATGCAAATGTCACAAAAACTTTATTTTGTGC
The DNA here is from genome assembly GCA_020698575.1 of Bostrychus sinensis. Taxonomy (NCBI): domain Eukaryota; kingdom Metazoa; phylum Chordata; class Actinopteri; order Gobiiformes; family Eleotridae; genus Bostrychus; species Bostrychus sinensis. The sequence goes on along the minus strand of CM036254.1, from coordinate 26,884,004 downwards.
ACAATAGATGATAAACAAAATCAGGTATTGAAACTGAGACATTTTAACATCTAATGAAAAAATTTGGCAGCTTTAATTTAATGGCAGCAGCATGTTTAAAAAAGTTTATTATTACAAACATACATCTAGAATGAGCAACTTGGTAGTTTTCAATACAGAATTGTGTCTGTTTTTATTGCAGTGTCTCTCGAGGCCCTGAAGATCAGGAGCATCCAATACATCTAACCCTACTGATAGAAACTCTGCCTTTCGAAATGACTCCTTTTATATCCAGTCAAACTTGTCTTAAAACTCGGGGGACCTGTCCTTTCAAGCAGTGGCCCATACACTGAAACACCCCAGCCTACTCCTCTCCCTGTGTGTGGCCGACCGTGTTGTTTCTTTTAAAAAGCAGCAGAAAGAAAAATCATAGGAAAGAATATCTGGGAAAAACACTATATAAATAAAGTTGACTTATTATTTAAAACAAATAATTAAATGTCTTAGTTTTAACACCTGATAAATTGTTCTTAATGTATAGTGAACAAAAAAATGGTTCTTGAAATCTGCAGATGTTTGTGCTGTTTTTATTTTAATTTTACACATTGTCCCATCTTTTTCAGAGTGGGTTTTTACATGGAGTGAAGATCTGACTATCTAGGGACTAAATCAACTTTAATGAACTTTAACAGCAACATTAAGTAACATTAAATGAAGTGCTTTTAATTTGCATATACATAATATAGGTGTATAAAAAGTTAAAAGCACCTGCAAGTAGCTAGGTAGTAATGTAGGGAGATGATCAAACCCAGAGGAACTTCCTGTGCATTTTAATAAATTAGAATATTGTAGAAAAGTGAAAATATTTCAGTTGTTCAATTCAAAAAGTAAAACTCATATGTTACAACCTATAAAATGGTATAACTATTTCAAGCATTTATTTATTTTAATAGTGATGACTTAGATGGCCTAAAGAAAACCCCAAATTTACTTTCTCATAAAATTTAAAAATATTATGAAAATGTTCAGTATTGTAAACTAATGCTGTCACAATTTAATCAACTAATTAACTGGAAACCACTGCAAAGGTTCCCAGAGCTTTTAAATCAGGAGTGCCCAAAGTAGGGCCCATGGTCCAAATTTTTCCCTTCGAGTGGTACGATCTGGGCCACAAGGGGGTGCTGAGATTCTTAAGGAGTATTTACTTTTAGTCTGCTGTGCACTGAAAAACAGGCTTGGACACGTAGTCAGTGGTTGGTAGGTATCCCCCCAGTCAACCTAATAATTAAAGGAAGTTTAATCAATGATCTGTTTGCTACACATTTCATTACATGCAGTAGATTATTGCACTTGACCTTTGGCTTTAAATGGTCTCTCTAAGCCAAAGCACTCTGCAGGGGGTACTTGCAATAAATTTATCATTTATTTCAAAGATGATAAGACAGTATTTGCAATCTTTTCATACTTGAACTATTTACCTTCATGAAAGAAAGTGTCTCACTGACTAATCAAAAGGAGGTGAAACTGCAAAAAAAAAATGTAATGTTATATTTTGTAGTTTGTTAATTTTTGGTTTAATAGCTTATTTTCAAGAAGGGAGTTATTCAGATTATTTATTTGTATTTTTAAATGTTATTCTAAAAACTGAAAATATAGAAATGTAATATTGTAATGTTTTAATATTTTTTATAGGCAGGGAGATTATTTATTGAATGTTTAGATTTTTAATTAATTTGAGTTCAAAATATATGCAGGAGAATTAGTATCAAAATGTCTTTGGACTAATAAAGACAGACATTTTTTTTTTATGACCACTTTTGAGGAATCAGCAACAGATATGACTGAGGGGCTATAGAACAACAAAAAGCCCAGTGGGCACACTAGACTTAAAATGGAGACCTCTGTTCTAAAGTAAACCACTATCAGAGCAACCTTCCTTAACACTTCTCAAGTTTCTTTTTTTGATATGCTCATCAAAATGTGGTAGTTTTTTAAGGAAATGGTAAAATATCTCTGATTCAACACCTGAAATATTGTTTATGGACTTTTGTATTTATTTAGATTTTGCACAGCGTTTCAACTTTTTTGAATTTAGGTTGTGCATATAGTTACCATACGTAGACTTTTTTTGAAGGCCAACATTTCTGTGTTTATTTATATGTTTATATGCAAGCTTCTAATTTTATGTGAAAATTCATTTTGGTTTTGATTAAATGTAGGCCATAAGAATATATCCTTGAAAAATGTCAATCTGTAACAAATCTACACAACACAGAAGGTTTCATGTTTGATTTGAACTACTGGAATAATAATTTTTTTTCTTTGATAGTATTTCATGACAAAAGAAATTTCTTACTGAATCAGGTCTTATTCATTCCTACTAATTACTCATAAGCAATGTTTAACGAAAAGGAAAGGAGCTTGATGTTTTTTAACTCTCAGATTTATTTGATGTTAATTACTGCAGCATTTGTCATTTCTAATGCTTACAAGCAAAATAAATCTGGTTAGAACAGCTTTACAACAGTATCAAACTTAGCAGAGTAACATTTAGAGACAGTTTAGCAAACAAAAATCAGCTTGAAGTTTGCACCACAAACTGTCAAGTTGCTCACATTTCTGATTATTACTGTGGTCTGATTAGTCTGCAACATATACTTAAATGTCCATCTCTCTAAGTTTAGCACTCTCCTTTCTGCCTCTAGTAGCGTCTGATGGAACTTGTGCTGACTGAGGACCTACTGATAGAAGCACCTCCATATGGTGATCCACCATAGCCAAATCCAGAGCTGGAGCTGAACCCACCAGCTGCAGAGCTCACTCCCCTGGCAGATTCCTGAACGTGGATGGTAGCGTTGGCGCCTCCACTGGCCAGTCTGCTCTCCTCTCCTTCCAGCAGCTTCTTGTAGGTGGCAATCTCAATGTCTAGAGCCAGTTTGACGTTCATCAGCTCCTGGTACTCGCGGACCTGGCGGGCCATGTCTTGCTTGGCTCTCTGCAGAGCTTCTTCTAGTTCCTTGATACGAAGCCTGGCGTCCCTCACGGCCAGCTCCCCGCGCTCCTCAGCCTCAGCGATCTGGGCCTCAAGGCTGGCTCTCTGTCCCTTGACTGCTTCAATCTCGTTCTGAATGCGGGCGATCATACGGTTCAGCTCTGCCATCTCAGCTTTGGTTGTGCGCAGGTCGTCACCGGTCTGTCCAGCAGAGGTCTGCATCTCCTCAAACTTCTGTTTGTACCAGCTCTCGGCATCAGCCTTGCTCTTGTTGGCGATGTCTTCGTACTGAGCACGGACTTCGGCCACAATGGAGTCCATGTCGAGGTTACGGCTGTTGTCCATCTCTACAATTACAGATGTGTCCTTGATCTGGCTCTGGAGCTCACGCAGCTCGGCCTCGTACACGGCCCTGAGGAAGTTGATCTCATCTTGAAGAGAATCGACCTTGGCCTCCAGCTCTATTTTGATCATGTAGGCAGCATCAACATCTTTCTTCAGGATCACAAACTCGTTCTCTGCAGCTGCACGCTTGTTGATCTCCTCTTCATACTTCCTCTTGAAGTCCTCCACTAGGCCCTGCATGTTCTTGAGCTCTCCCTCTAGCTTGACTTTCTCATTGCCCAGGCCATCGAGCTGTCGACGGAGATTGGCGATGTAGGCCTCAAACATCGCATCAAGGTTTGAACGAGTGGTGGTCTGGTCCTGCAGCAGGCTCCATTTGGTCTCCAGCATCTTGTTCTGCTGCTCCAAGAAACGAACTTTGTCAATGAAGGAGGCGAAGCGGTTGTTCAGGGTCTTGATCTGGTCCTTCTCATGGGTGCGGACAGCCTGGATGGAGGGGTCGATGTCCAGATTCATAGGGGCCAGCAGGCTCTGGTTGTAAGTGACCGCTGTGATCTGGGGAGCGGCAAAGCTTGCTCCACCACCCATGCCAGAGGAAAGCATGCCGGAGCTGCCGAAGCCAATGTTACCACCACTGCCAAAGCCAGCAGAGGCCCCATAGGCAGAGCCAGATCCAAAGCCTGAGCCATAGGCAGAGCCAGAACTGAAGCCAGATCTTTTGACAGTGTAGCTGGATGTTGCTGGGACACCAGTGGTCCTCCTGGTGCTGAAGCTGGACATGGACATGGCCTTCATGGTTATGTTTGCAGTAGCTGGTGTAACGCTGTGAGCACAGGAGAAGTGAAGGTGCTTCAAAGGAGAGCCAGATGCCTCTGGGTGTCTCACTGCTCAGTGGCTGTGTTTTTATGCCGTGGAGCTGGGGGTGGAGTCGCTGGACCAGCCTGTACTCTCTCTTTGGGTTGTTGCCTCTGGGGGAATGAGAGGAGTGGCACAATCACCTACCAGAGGAACAGGTTGGGGGGGGGGGGGGGGGGGTCCAACTCCGTGGTTGGCTGATGTAGAGATAGTCATCATGGTTGACAGGTTGAAGATTCTTACGGCTCTGCAAGTGAGCATTCAACCCAAGTTCTGGAATGCAAGGCCCGTCAATCACTGTCAGGGAACATAGCCTAACTTTACACAAGCCAAACAGAACATGTTTAGAATGGCTGAACTGGGAGCAGCTACTTTCTCAGTGCCTACATAACAGCTTCTACTACAGACCTAATGTGGAGATCAAATACATATCTTTTTTTTACTGTGATTAACTCAAATATGCTGAAGCCTGAATGAACGCTTTGAAATATGGACAATTTGAAGACATGCAGCTAATGGAGTAATTAAGACTAGATTAGTGTCATGCTTTGCAGTAATGTTAATTTGTAGCTGCACAAAAATTGTTTAAGCCTCCTGGAAGTGAATCAGATGTGCTCATGCTTAGTTGAATCTTTGTGATCAACTTAAGAAACAGCCTTGATACAGTATGGCCATCACTGCTGAGGACAAAGTCATTGCAAAACTAGAGCAAATGGGTCACTTCACTGCAGGAACGTGCTGAATATGTATGAGGGCCTCTTTAACCAGATGACCCAGATATGATTTTGTTCAATACTTCTTGGCATTCCATGTACAGTTGTTATGTTTAACAGATTTCAGTAAACCTGTTCATAATCGCTGTTGATGGCTGACAGTTACGGTATTACTCTGTAGACCCCTTTTTGTGTTTGGAATCAGAACAGCTGTGTTTTATGGTGCAGTCAGTTCAGCAGACCACAATACAATGTCTATGGAGGAATTAGTGTTAGCCACCAGATCACAAAATATGATTAGGATCACCTTTTGAATAAGTGAACTTTTAGCAAATGGAACTGAATATCATATCTGGGGTGCTATTAAGAATTTTAACCAAAAAATGCTACTTTTGTGATGAAATTGAGTGTGCAACTTATCTGAATACGTTACTTGTGGAAGGGTCTGTCTTGGTTCTTTTTATCTATTTATGTAAGTTTAGGAGTATCTTTTTGTCATCTCTTGGTAAGGGTGTGTAGGTGAATTGGAGAACAAAGTTGCCTGTAGCGTGTCAGTGTAAAAAGAATGTTTGTCTGTCAGTGTATGTAAGATAAGTGTGGTGAAAAGCATATAGCAAATGCTTGAAACATTTTGAAAGGTGTGTCTCTTATTTTCTTAGAGCAGGGAGTGGATTTTCAACAAGTACTTGAAGCTAAAATAAATTTAACAAAAGGGTTTTAAAACTTTTTTACAACAATATTTTATTTTCACCAAAAAATTAAATAACTTACAATAAAAACAAAAGCACAGTCATAAGCCTTTTAACAAAACAAAATGTGGCTTTTCAAAAAATACAGACCTGCTTTTCAAAATTCCACATTCATTAGTTTGGCCAAGCTCTTTTACCAGGAATATTTCTGTTTGCAACTGTATATAAATATGTTCTCCAAGTTTCTCAAGTCTGATTCATAACGCTTCATTCAGCTGTTGCACGCCTACATATTGTAGTCAGTCTGAGGCAGCCTCCATTAGGAATGACTATGGTCTTGCGGAGCTGCTGTGTCAGGAGCCGCATCAGCACCACTCACTGTCCTGGACCAAACTTTAATAAATTCATGATTCGAAGCTTGACTCAGACACTCTGGTTTGAGTGTGTAACAGTGAGTCTGAAGGCTGCGCTGTAGTGTGGCTCTGAACATTGTGTGGTTGCTGTGGGTCAAGTGAGAGTCTGTTAGTAATCACCTTGAACATGTCAGTGCCTGTTCAGTTCAGTTTAGTGTTGTCTGAAAGAAGCTGCTGCGATAATGGTTGCCGACAGAGGTGACAATTTTTACTTTCTCCACTGATCTACATACACTGATTGGGCATAACATTTGATCACTTGTGCGGCAGTAGCTCAGTAGGTAGAGTAGTTAATCTACAGTACTTCATCTTTAACTTCGCTGCCCACATTAAGTAAAACATGCAAATTGTATTGTTACCATCTTTAATTGAATAACAACAGCCCTGCATCCTGGTTTTATTTCTCGTTCTGGGATCTTCTCTTAGAAACGGCTTCTCGGAGAGCGGCATATGGCCTACATTATGCAGTGATATTAGAGCAGCATCAGCTTGAAATGCTCCAAACATAATCAGGTTGATGTCCAGGACCAGCTGCCAAAGGGGCTTCTGGGTAAATGGATGAATTTTTATAGGAAGCTGTGCAATTGATTGAGCTGCACTTCTCAGTCCTTTTTCATTCAGATTTACAAAACTCTGAATGAAACAAAAGATGGAGCTTAAACAGAGCTATGTGATTTTTTTTTCTTGGACTGGAGGAAACCCATGTAATCATCTAGTAGTACATTGTAATAGGAATAATCATCATATAAAAGTTGACAATTCAAGACATGATGTTTAACAAGATGGAAATCATTACTGTTTTGCATTGGGCTAAAGCTAAACATAACGCTAGAAGTTTAAGATAGGCTCAAAATTTCAGTTTGATGTCATCAGAGCTGGGCAATAAATCAAATTAATTTGCATTTTAAATTTTTAAACAAAATAGTCCTATCATGAAATGGAATTTAGCGTTTTCTAAGAGCTGCACTGTCCACAGTGTTGTGGCTAATGCTACTGCTAGCTCCAGAGCAGCTTCAATACTGACTGTGCAGACGCTAAAAACACTAATAATGACAGAGGCATCACATTACCTCTGTAATGCCTTCGTTTAGAGAGTTTGCAGCAGTTTGGCCAAAAGCGAACCACGTTGTGCGATGTGCAGCGCTCTGTATGTTGTTTATATATGCAGATTAACCATGTGCTCTGGAGCTTTTGGCATGTTGTAACAAGACTTTGTGTGGTGTATAAATGATAATAGACCTGGTCTTTGGAAGCAGAGACAGTTAAACTAAAACACGTTCATGTCTTCTCTAATGTCACTGTAAGAGTAATTCACATGGCTGCTTCTGTACTGTTGTTTTGTATAGGCATTTAGCATAAAAATACAGCTATGCAATATTCTCAAAAAAAAAAAAAAAAAAAAAAAAAGAAAAATACTATTATTATTTTGCCATATTGCCCAGCCCTAGATGTCATATACTAGCTTTTTTAATGTGGCATATTGGTGGAGTTTAACATTTGTTAATAAAGTAAAAGCAGAAAAGCAGCTATTCTGTTGTTGGTGAGTGGTGGGGTTAGAAACACTAGTTAACAGCTTTTGTGATAGCTCAGCTTTAAGAAGTTGAGTTTATGAGACAGCGAAAGTCGTGACAGCTCTCTGGTATTTAGAGAGAGGCTGGTTCAGGGACGTGTCTCTCGTCTTCAGCTCATAAATAAAGTCTGAGTGAATAATGGTGAATATAATGGAGCACTTTGAAAGTCTCTCTTCACATAATGGCCTTGAAGCATCTGTCATTATTATTTTAAATGTACCAAGCTGCTTCAAACTGCGTTTTCACTTTTATTATTTTATATATTTGTATGAGTCAGTTTCACCACTTTTATTAAACACCATTGTATAATTTCACAGCTAAAGATCATTGAAGAAAAAGGCTAAAATTTGAGACATATTGTTGTTTCTGCTGCTGAAGTAAAAAGTTGTATTTAGTTTAACTACAACATTGCTGGTGAGCTGTTGCTATTATTCTTTAAAAGTGACTTGGTCTGGTTTCTGTTGATTCAAGTTGGGTTTTTAAGAGCCAGTATCAGTGACCAGTCTTACAGGGTTTTCAGTGGAAATTGTTGTGAGGGGAAGGTATACCACACCCATTTTTTTTGTTTTTTTTGTTTTTGTAAAGTCAATAGTATAGCTGGTCAGGCTACATTTCTGCAACAAAATAACTTTCTCAGCTTAAAAACTTTCATGTAACACTTGTTCTCTCTAGATGGTAATTGCCATCACGCTCCTGGTTGTCAATGGGACCGGTCACACAACTTTTAAAACTAACAAGACTTGGAAAACAACTATTTGTCCACGTGTGTGTGTTAAGGAATCTATCTTTTTCATTATGTACCTCATTTATTCCAATCAAATTATTTTACTTATGTTATAGAATTTATATCTTATATGGACCACACATTTAAATGGACATTGACAACTACCAGTCTACCACAAGGAATAAATGACATAAGCAGAGGTAGAAGAAGCACTAAAAGACCTGAGAGTAAATAAGTATCTTACCTCTCACTCTCTTTATTGCAGATTTTTAATAAGATAACATACAGTGTCAATCACAGCAACTCACCCAAGCCCAGGTCTGAACATGAGACAAACATAAAATAAATAAATAAAAGAAGAGAGAAAGAAGACGGTGGCTTAAATTGTCTCTGTTGTCATGTAGCACTGTAATGGTGTTTACCAGCAACAAAAAAGATTCCCATGTTTTCATAAATTTACTAACAGAACCCTTCAGGGAGAGAGAAAGTTTTTCCAGTTTCAAATTGTGAAGAACTTCCTTCACCCAGTGATCATAGGAGGGAGGATGGTTTAGCTTCCATTTGAGCAATATTAGTCTACGAGCCAGCACTGTAGTAAACGCCAAGGCTCGTCTCAGTGCACTGGAGAGGGTGGGTTCAGGAGAAATGCCAAAAATGCCCTGGCCTCACTAAGTGTGTCAAAAATATTTGCCTTGAACATGCTCAAGTTGGGACAAGCCCAAAACATGAGCATGGTTAGTGGGAGACTGTCCACATCTGTTACAGATATCACAGACCGTGGAGTCAATTTTAGATAGTTTTGCATTTGTATAGTGTATTTTTTGAAAAACCTTGCACTGGATCAGAGCATGATGACCACAAATTGATGAGTGAACCAGCATTGAAGCCGCATCCCACTGATCTTCAGTCAGATTTATGTTTAACTCATCCTCCCAAGTGGTTTTAATGAAGGAGACCATGAGATGGCTTTATCCAGAGCATTGTAAAGAAAAACAATACATTTCCTCTGATTTGGATCCACCACCAACACAGTATCTATCAATGTCTCAGGAGGACAGGTTAGGAAAATGAGGGAACTGCTTCTTTTGTCTTACTTACTTTTTGAATATGTAAGCACAAAATATGTGATGTTAGGTTGCTTTGTTTTTTATTTTTATGTTTGTGCGTGGCATGACATGACAGTTTTTTTTTAGTATATTCTAAATAAATTATATATATATATAGATATAAAAAACTCAACTGAAGTAAAAGTACTATTACTTCAAAGATTTTTTATTGATGTAGAAGTAATAGTATTTAACAAATTATTACTTGATTTAGTTACAAAACATGTTTGAAAGTGATTTGAAGTTGTGCAGAACGACTAGTACTTTTACCTCAGACCTCATATGCTGACCTTCTAAGTGCAAGGCATTCTACCACTGTTGCCTCTGGGGCGGCAGTGCTTTTAGTCAGTTAGAGACTGAGTAAAAGTGGCTCCAATCTTACAAGTAAAGGCATGTTTTTCTTGTAAATGTATGTTTTACAAAAGATGTACTTACTAAAAGTATCTAGTTATTTTCCACCTCCTAATCTAATAGAACTATACACAATTAAGCTTTCTATTCATTTTCATTTTTTAAACAAAACTCACCAATATGCTTGACTTTATCACTGGCAATAGTGATATTGCACAAAGGCACCCAGTTGTGAGTATAACCTATTGACTGTCCTCTGTCAGATCTGTTTTCTTGTTTACTGCTCTCTCTTTGGTCCGAGGCGTTTCAGATGAAGAAATGAGCGTCTGATTGCTTTTGACAGACCACAGCTGACAGTTGCTCTCTCCAGACACGGCACTTTGTCTGGCTGTGATCGGGAACAGCTCTGCTCTGAGAGGACTGTGGACAATAGACTGTTGTGTGGCAGAGAGGGGAGTGAAGTGACCAGCCAGTGCTTTTACTTCATATTATTCAAAAGAAAGATCTATTTGCAAATACTGTATGTGCATGCTATATTTGATTTTCTTTGCACTTGAGATTTTACTCTATAGAACAGGTTTGGCAAGGTTTTGGTTGTAGGACGGGTAAATAAAAACCCCGAACATTACCATAGTGGACTGTAGTTTATGCCCACCTGCCCATGTAAAACTGCATAAAAAGTGTTTTGTGTTACTCATCAACTGCAGCATGGTATACCACTGTGCTGCCTAGTCAACAGTAAATATTGCATTCTGTAAGAAAGTTACTTAAATCTCCCTTCTAAGAAAAGTCTACAGTGGGATTCTTGACACATTCTGAGACAGACAGATTTTTGTTTAAATCCAGGGACTTCACGAATTGTTATTCTATTAGATAGTACTATTTTTTAGAAGAAATAACTTGTAAAAATGTGTCATCTGCTGTCTGAATGGAATTAAAATATTTAATTGCAATATAATTCTGATAATATTCTAAACCTGCATAATTTAAATGCATAAGAGTGCTCCTCCTGCTCTTGGGATTTGTTCTTCCAGAATAACATATCCAGTTAAGACAACATTGATGAATGCCAAAAAACAAAACAGAGCTGGGGCCTAAGTACAAATCTTTGCATAAGAAGCGTTCATGAATGAGGCCCTATATTCCTTTATTAATGTTTCTGACATAATATTGTGGACCCGTTCTTTGAAACTTCACTCACTCTGATGTTGTTATTATATTGATAGAGTTGATAGTCTAATCAATCCAACCAATCAGAAAACAGAAACAAAACTAAAAGCCCACCCCATTTTATGTTATGCAAAACTGGTCCAACAAGATTGCCAATACATTGTTACAATATGTACCAGTGCATTTTTATGTCACTCGCACGGCACAAGAAACAGTCCTTCAGTACTTGAAAATACTAATTATGGATTTTAAATTTCAAAATGCTACTCCATTTGCAATCGTTGTACCTACACTGAGACACAAGTACCACCTCATATGGACGTAAATCATAGATCTAAACCAATGGTTAATAATGAGGAAAATTTAACTATCAAAGAAAGGACAGAAGACTAGAGAAAACCAGAACAAAACCTGGACACAATCAGGTCTAAACCAGGACTAAACCAACAAAACTGGTCCAACAAGATTTCCAACGAAAACTACCAAGTGAAAACTGCAGGGATTTCAGACCATATTCAATTTATAAAGTCCACGAGTAGCTGAGTGAGTGGCAGATCAGGCTCCTGGAATTATAAGGAATATAGTCTTATAAATGCCTGAATTTTTTCTTAACCTCTCCATGCTCCAACAATGCAATATTAGGTGTATGCTTTTCTTCTTTTTTCTCTGAGCTGATGGCCTTCTTGAGAAAATGCTCTTCTAAAATGCCCAGAATGGTTATTGCTGAATTCCAAAACCTACACCGAATTTCCCATCCCTTTGCGATTGAATCACACAATTGTACTGAAATGTTAAGAAGTCCTTGAAATCCTTTGAAAATTTCTGAAAACAAGTGTGAGAAGATAAACTACCTCTATAGACAATTCACTTTGGCTATTGCCGTGACCACTTTTCCTCCTGACACTCTATATAAAGCAGAGCAAGCCGATGTATGAGGTTAAAGATAGTTGCAGTGAGCTGTGGTTGATTACTCGTGCTGAATTCAGACGCGCTGGTTTCTTTTCATCTCCACAGAGGCTCCCCATTCCTCTCTGTGGCTCTGTTCAAGTGCACGCCGCCTGCAGACACTGGCCTTTTGCCACGGCGTGGGGCTGCTGTAATTGGCCTGAGCACTGAAGCTATATAGGTGCAGAGGACTAGTGTAACCTCAGTGTCGGGAGATGTTGGCCCTTAGGCGTATTACTGCCTTTTATATCAAACAGATCCTCAAGAGCCCAGCGCACTTAACATGAAAGACAGAAGACCTGCTACTGGAGCGTTGTGTTTGTTCAATGTAACATCAAGTGTATACAGTAGTTCAATAATACCAGTAAGGATCAAAATACTTGGAAACACTTAATTTTTTTTACTCACATCACCTGAATAAATACGATGTTTGTATACTTGAGGGAGTGCGCTGAGGCAGGGTTGATAGCAGCTCCTGCCTCTTAGCAAGGAGGTTGTGGGTTTAATGCTCAGGCCGGTGGCATCTGCTTGTCCTCTTATCGTTATCTTGGCTTCTGACCAGGTACTCCGGCTTCTTCCCACTACCCAAACCATGCAAATTTCCCGTCCTGTAGGCCCTCGACCTCACCTTCTGTAATCTTCCCGGACCCCTACCTCACCCCCACTCCGCTGTCTGGAGGCGCACCTGCTGCAGCCTTACAGATCAGAACTATGATCCTATATCTGACCTAATGGACTTTATTTAACAGTCCTAGACACATTTATAGCCTGTCCGTCCTGGGAGAGGATCTCTCCTTCAGTGTGGTCTTTTTTTTGTTTTTTGTTTTTACACAGCTGGGTTCTTTAGGGGTTGTTCCTTACTGAGAAGGAGGGTCTAAGGACAGGGGCTGTCAGGGGTCTGTTTAGTTTAGTGTAGTTATTGTTTATGATTGTATGACTTATGCTCCTCATAATAATAATAATAATAATGAATTGGATTTATATTGCGCTTTACAAGCTTGTCAAGCTCCTCAAAGCACCTTACAATTTGGTCCATTATTCATTCACTCCTTCATTCATAAATGTCAGAATGAATGATTGCTGTCAGTCAGGGTGTCTTTAAGTGTCAGCCCTGTGAGTAACTCATCATTGCCCAGGGTGTACCCCGTCTAAGGCCCATAGTTGCTGCGACCGTTGGAAACAAGCTGACAATAAATCTACAGTTGCCGTATGCATTTTGAAGTGCTTATATGTTGCACAATGTTATGGCATTTACTATGATGGATGTTTGACACTTGGTTTTAAATGACATTGTTGCATAACTGTGTAGAGGGCACTGAGAATGTGGTTTGACCTGTGAAAGCTAGTGTTAAGCCTTGTATGTCTCTACTTTGACTTTCACTAGAGCAAAAAAGGTTCAGGTGGGTGTATTTATGTCACGGGTGCAGCATAAAAGGGACATAGTGTTGACTAAGATGAGATGGAACAGTAATCTTTACATCCTCGGAAATACTAAATACTATATTAATAAAAATATAATACTATGTTAGTAAAAAATCTAAAAATCTTACACTTTTTCATTTTATTGTAATGGGTCATTGGTTGCATGTGCTTATACAACCAGTCAGTGACAGTTATCATGGCAAAGTTTGGAGAAGTATTATTGATATTGCTTGGATGAGAACAAAACAAACTCTAATTTGTTTTTAAGCTTTGTAGTAGTGGTATTCTGTCCACCATTCAGAAAGTCTGTGCCTTGTCAGAGTAATGTTCTGGCCCATTAAGTCTTTTCCATTGCATTTGGTGACTCTAGGCACATTTGGCACGGTGCCCCATGCCCAGTCACGTTTGGCCCCTCTGGTTATTTTAACTAGTCTGATAGTAAAGCAAGCGTGCTTGTATGGAAACAGGTTCATGCCTCCGCAACAGCCATATTATGTATAGTTGTGACCATTCCTACTGACAAGTAGTGGCTAAAATATCTTGAGTCTTCCTGCTGCTAAAAAGACTAATTGTTTGAGGCTTGTGAATAGAAAAGTTGTTTTATTGTTGTTGTCTGGTAAAAACCATGGACTGCAGTGGTTGTGGATGACACACACATGCTTTGGACCAATGATAATTTGTCTTGCACTAATTATGATTGACAGCAACTGCCCAACAAAAGCCAAGGAAGAAAGTGGTTAGGTGTTTTCTGCATGCTGTTTTTTAAAGATACAAAGTGTAGTTTTTGAGTTCAGTATATTTACTGTTGATATACAGTTTTGTCTTTACCTGCGTTTACTGCACTGTTCTATTGTAAATATTACAGTCTGTTTTGGTGTATGGGTTAAATGACAACAAAGTGTGGTTCCTTCATGTTTTCTGAATTCTTTTTCTCAGAACCCACAGACTTGTGTTGTAAACACAATATGTACCTTTGCAAAGATATGTTTAGGGTTGTGACAAACTATTATTTTGATAAATATGAATCTGTCCTTAGTTTTTTGGATTAAATCAATAATAATCAGGTAGTGAAGCATGTAAATGCAGAATGACCTGGAGGAATTTAAAAGACAGTTAAAACATTTTATAGTTCCAGTTTGAAGTTGGTAATACAGAAAATTACACAAAATGTAAATTCTCCTTTACCGTTTCTGTGGCTTGATTGATATTCTTCGTTCAGCAATTAATTGATCATTAAATTACTTGAGATCATTCAAATTCATTTTTTAAATAATCTGTATCACTTTAGCATAATTTACAATGGTCTTCACAAATGTTTAAGTATGGTGTTTGTAAATGTTTGTAAATAATCAATTAACTTCTAATCCTAATGCTTAATAATGAGTTATTCTAGAGTGCTACGTAATAATCTGTTATCACTGATTACTTGCTGCAGCCCTGTGTTAAGAAATATTACGTGGATTCTGGAAATTTGTGGGCAATTTATCCATAACCAATGGGTCTTGTTGCTGCTTAAAAGAACAGTTGTTGAGTTAAATGTGTGAGCTAGTTATGAGTGACAAACTTGGCATTAACAAAGTTACTTGATGACGACATTCTTACATTTTAATTTTGTTGTTCTGTTCTGAAGTAATTGTAGGCAGCGATGACCAAGCCTGGAGTTTGTCCTGAATGATTCATTTGTTTGTCAACCGTTACTCTATAATTTATTTCTTCTTCAGACGTCCCACCTGCCCCATACTAATACTAACATCCCTGAGTGGTTTTAAATGTCAAAATTACAGCCTTTTCTTTTACAAAATCATCATTGGTTGGGCGACATACTGGCACACAGAGACTATCATCAAACTAAGAGATGCTGTGTTGCCTGTTTACAGAATTAGATTTAAATGGCGCAGTGACAGTTAACAGCTGTCATTATGAAAGAGAAAAAGATCTGTTGTTGGTTTAAACTCTCACCTACTGCAGCTTATGTGATGTCAAATGCACCTCTTGGTATTTTGTGCATGTGTTAAGTGTACCTTGCAGTAAAGTTTGAAAACAGGTTATTTCGAAATGCTTGTATTAAAATAAAAACTTTGTGTTGATTCTTGATATATGCAGTTATACTTTAAACATCATTTTAAACTGTGAAAAATAAAACATAATTTTAAAATTAATAAAAAATATAAAGTGAAGTGAGTCAAGTTAGAACTGTTCTGGGCCATTACGATTGTTCAATTGCATTTTGTAATTAATCTGATAATTTCTTTTATTGCCTCCCATCACTAATTTAATTCAGCTTAATTTTAATTTTATTTTATTATATTCCAAGGCCTAAATTGAAGATATTTTTGTGCTTTTGTTCATCATTTGTAAAGTGTATGTTTGTATTAATCAGATGAGGACAAAATGAAAAATGTGTTGCATAATGCATTAATCTTATTTTGCATTGGACTGATTTCCTAAAAAATACAATGCTATTAATGAGCGATTAGATTTGGATTGCATTTTCACAACAATTTGAGGGAAATGTTTAATTCCTCATTTGGACCTGTTGTTTGCATGCTATTTAGGTTTTCTGCCTGCAAAACAAGCCATCTCAAATACAACCTTGAAACGTGGCGATAAAACTGGATAGACAGGCAAAACACAGCCTTATCTGTGCTGATGCTGCTGGTCTGTTTGCACATTAGCATGACAATTTTGTGAGTTTCTGAGGCTTATTTTAATTTTGACACTTTGGTGAGAGCTCCTGCATGCCTTTCAGCAAGGAGTTTGTAGGTTCAGTTCCTGGGCTGGCCAACACATCGCTCCCTGTGAAGTCTGCATGTCCTCGCTGTGTTGGTCTCTCTCCAACTTCCCCCACTGTATACTGATTTAAAGACAAGTATTGGTAAATTGTACCTAGTGAATGAATGAAGAGTGAATTACTGTCTGTCAGCGCTGCTAGTAACTGTCCAATGTTTAGGGTGTATCCTGCCTCAGGTCCATAATTGATGGAATAGCCTCCAGTAAGCAGTAATATTGAGCAGTCATTCACTCAAATTATGCAGAGGTCACAAAATGTTCAAACAACACATTTTCTGCATAGACTTTCTCTGAGGATGCAGCTCTAGCTGGTTACTATGCTGGCTGTGGGGTGTTAACTTCATATGCTCAGCATTTTCAGATTGGATACAATGCCTTTGCAATAGTTTGCCAACTGTGACTAATATCTCATTATAAGTCACTTGTTCTCAGCTTCTCCCACTTTGTGAATGCTGCATGGTTTGGTCAAAATAGCAATTTGTGTTTAACAGGCTCTTGGTTTGCTTAAATGATTGATTGCAAACTTTGTTTCAGTGAATATATGAGCAGTCCTGCCTTTTATCAAGGAGAGTCTTAAGGCGGGCCAGCAACATTTTCTCTGTGGAGTCTGCATGTCCTCCCCCACTGCAAAAATAATCTATATCTAACATTAGTTAAAATGACTGACTTGAATTCAGATTATTACTAGATTAGATTTATTTACTAATATGGCTAGATTATTTGACTTGACACAAGTTATTTCTGTCTTGTTTCAAGCCAAGTGGGGTAAGTGGAATTTTCTTAACCCATTGGAAATAATTTTGCTTGAAATAAGTAAAAATGGATAGAAACAAGACAGAAATAACTTGAAAGAAGTCAAATAATCTAGCCATATTAGTAAATAAATATAATCTAGTGAAACAATTATTCAAATCAAGGTTAATAATCTAAATTCAAGCCATGAAGATTTTTTTAGATGTTGATTTTTTTGCAGTGCCATGTTGATTTTCTCAAGCATTCTTCAGCTGTCCAGTGAAATGCAAGTGTCAGGTGAATCTAAAGGTGTGTTTATGATGTGTTTACCATCAATTGGTGTCGGTCAAATTCACATTGAGCTCTGTCAAACGAACAGTGCATCAATATTTACTGAAGAGAAACTCTGGGGAAACTTAAGATGAAGAAACCCTGCTCATTTATTGGTGAAAAGAGCACCTCTTCAGCTGAATATATCTACACGGCAGACTTTCATCAATTTTGAATGAAGTGTTAAGTTTAGAGCAGCGATGTCGGCTGAGTACAACTGTGGATGCTCTCCAGTGATTAATATGAAATCTGTGTGTTTTGGCAGTGTCTTTGTCACTGGCCACTTTGGCAACTCCTTTTCAAAAGTTACTAGCCAATTAGTATTTTCACTATGTTAACTAACTAACCCTAACCCTTTTATATACTTTTTCTCTGATGAATTACAAATTACACTCAAATGTAACAACAGGAATTCAGGGCCTCTAAAGTTAAGATGCATATAAAAACTCCAACTGACCTGAAAATGCACCAATATTATGCAATGTTATTTAGAAGTCACTATAGTTCAAACTGAACATGGGTGTAGTCCCAAATGATCAAAAGACATTCATTTGTCACTTTCACACATTTTCTCCATAGTTGAAGATGGGGCCCTATAGTTGGTATGAACTGCTGTCTTCAAATACTCAACATTTTCAGATAAGAAACACCCATGTTAAGTGATTTACAGTGAACAAACATACCTTCACTCCTGAACAATGTTATTCTAGGTCCAACAGTTTTAAAAGCAAGAAAACTAATTTATCATTTAATCAAACCAGGTCTAAACCAGAACTAAACCAGAACTAACCAAGGTCTAAACCAGGACTTATTAATCCTTTTGAGCCATTTATCTTAAGCTTTTCCGACTTCTTGAATGCAGCATGAACTAGACTAGAACAAACCAGGACTAAACAAAATCTAAACCAGATTTAAACAAAATCTAAGAGATTAAACCAGGCCTAAAACAGGTTTAAAGTGGGACTAAACCAGGACTCAAACAAGACTCATTTATCCTAATGTGTTCCCACTTTTTAAATGCAGCATTGTTCCCGCAGAATTACAATTTGCATGTAATTAATAGGCCCCTATAGTTTGGTTAAATGATTAATAGTGCGTCTACTTGGCTGCTTTTGTTGGGATCTTTGATGCAGTTAATACACCATCAATTACAATCAGTGTTAGACAAATTAGTCTTCTGTCCAAATGCATTAAAGTCAGTAACGCCCAGATGTTGTTGTTTGTGGAGTGGGTCCATATCTGACAGTACAGTCGCTCTTTGACGGCCATTTACTCCCAGGTTTTATGATACTGCCATGTTGTTGTCAAATGCTTCACAGAATTAGCTGCTGTGACAGTTTTTGGCTGCACCTACAAAGAGTACAACAATGCCATGTGTAGAGAGATAAGACTACTGCAATGACAGTCTTTACAAACTGTACACACCAAGTACCACCTCAGAAAATATTACCAAAGCACTGTTTTAATGAACTAAAATGCTTGCATAAATCTGGACTGAATCTGGATTAAATGCTGATTGAGCAAAACAAGGATTAATCCAGGACTAATCAAGGTCTAAACCTGAAGTAATCTATGCTATGTTTAAACTATAACAAAAGCAAGACCAAATCTAAAGCAGTTCTAAACCAGGTCTAAACCACAATACTAAATGTCTACAATGTCTAAATCCAGTTTAAAAAAGGAAGAACCCAGGACTTATCTGATCAGGACTAAACCAGGTCTAAACCAGGACTAAACTAGGACTAAACCAGGACTAAACAATGTCTAAATCCAGTTTAAAACCGTAAGAACCCAGGACTAATATGATCAGGACAAAACCATGTCTAAAGCAGGATAATACCAGGATTAAACCAGGACTAAACCAGGACTGAATCAGGTCTGAAACAAGACTAAACCAGGACTAAACCAGGTCTAAAAGAGGACAAAACCATGACTAAACAATGTCTAAATCCAGTTTAAAACCGGAAGAACCCAGGCCTAATCTGATCAGGACAAAACCAGGTCTAAACCGGGACTAAACCAGGACTAAAACAGGTCTAAAACTGGACAAAACTATGTCTAAACCATGTCTAAACCATGTCTAAACCATGTCTAAACCAGGACTAAACCAGGACTAAACCAGGACTAAACCAGGACTAAACCAGGACTGAATCAGGACTGAATCAGGTCTGAAACAAGATTAAACCAGGACTAAACCAGGCCTAAACCTGGTCTAAAGCAGGACTGAACCAGGTCTAAAACAGGTCTCTTGTTGTAGAGGAGCTTCTCTAAAATCTTATTGTTAAAAAAAGAATTGCTTTGTATTGTGTTTGTTACAGTATGAAACATTATTGTATTCTAACTCTTGCCAATAAACAGTCCCAGTAGATAATTTTCCATCGACTTAAAATTAATCCTTTTTCCACTGGCTCAGTTCATATTGCATAAGAGCTACAATACATACCAAAAATGAGGAATGTCCTGTTCTGGCTTTGTAAGCTTTTTGTCTTTAGTTTAACTGTGGGGCGTTTACCATAGTGGGAGTGAAACACAGTCCTTTATTGATTTAACAATAGATACTCAGGCATGAGCAACAAGCCAAAGAAACCAGTGTCCTTCATGTGATAATTAGTTAATAAAGACTTTTTTGAGTTTAGTTTCTACTTTGTGAATTAAAAACATTGTATAAATTATGTGAAACTTCAGCATTGGGATCATGCATAGTAAGGTAGGGAGTCTTGCAGGATTACGTAAAGATGCGTGAATGAAAAAAAAAAAAAAAAAAAAGGTACTCCAGGTATGGTATTGAGGTATAACAACATTAAAAAATAGATTAAAGATCAAAACTTTTGTATAGTAGGTCACCTTCAAAATAAAAAAATAAAATTGAACTAAAAATGCAGCTTTAAATGGGAACAACAATTGAGAAAAAAAAATTGTAGTGTATTTAATTGTATTTTACTTATTTCACAACTTTTAACTTAATATTGTACTTTCCTGTCTATTTCCCATTTGCTTGCTTTTATATGTAATGACTTAAAAGCGCTACTTTGCTCATACTCATGCTGTTTTCAGTGCACCATATAAATAAGTTAGTTTGTCTTGGCTTGACTTAAAATGGCTGCATCCAAAATAGAAAGGGTTTGTGTACAATAGCTGACAAAGTCCATCAATAAAACCTATTGCAGAAAGTACGAATCTGGCTGTAATGTGCCATCTAGGGCCTATAATGGCATCCCCTTTCTCCAACTTCTCTTCATTTGCCCCACACACTGTATTATTGGACACTTTATAAGCTCCCCTCTTATTGACTCTTCTTGTGCTCATTTTGGCCGTGGCCGTGCTGTTGTGTAACCGTTTTGCTGGCGGTGATGTGGTGCTTGTGACAGCTGTAGCAGGCCCAGAGGCAAAGAAAGCCTGCAGAGAGAAAAATGAAAAACAAGCCCAACTTCTTGGAGGGATAAAGGTCGCTGCCTGTTGCTGTTGCTGTGTGTATTGAAGGCGGGGTGGGATGGGGGGGTGGGATTAGGACCGGGGCAGGAGGTGTAATAGAAGTGAGATTGAGGGAGTGTCTTTACCTGATGATATATCCATGTCTTTCATTGTCTTTGTCTTTCGTGGCACCTCTCTTTGACCTCTTTTGTACAATACTTGACTTTGTGTGAAGAAATGAAACATGAGGCATGACTAGAACATAAGGGTGCAGCAGTGGTTGTTAAACTGGGGCACGGCTCTTTCCAGTCCAGAGTTTATTATAATCATTCAAATATAATAACTTCTCCAAGCATGTTTATACTTGTATTGATTTGTTTGTTGCAGAGTCTGTCAACAGGATAATACAGAAGGTAATGGTCAGATTTTGATGAAATTGTCAGGAAAGTTTGAGTAAGAAATGTTTAGTTTTTGGTGTCTTGGTGTCTTTGGAGTCTGACTCACTGCACCAGACACCAGTGTTTCCCAACCGGGGGTAGGGGGAGCCCTAGAAGTACGCGAGCACTGTGCAGGGGGTACTTGGAGTTATTTCACAATATTTTTAAGATGAAAAACATTTGTGATCTTTTTATTTTGCACTATTAAAAAGAGTGATCAAAAGGAAACGAAACTGCTTAAGAATATTATTAGATTATATTTTGTTGCATTTTTTTAGGTTTAATTGCTTGTTTAAAAGTCAAGTTAATAACATGGTTTTAATTATTCTTTGTAGTAAATTTGTTATGAGTTTAAGATTATTACCATTTATTTTTATTTTTTAAGATAATTTTTAACATTAAAATTATACAAAAGAAATATAATAGGAGTTCATATTGTTTTTTTTTTAATTTATTTTATATTTTATTTAAGGGTGCTCCGATCGATCGGCCGCGATCGGTGATCGGCCATGGCTAGGTGTGATCGGTAAAATGGGCCGATCAGAAGGGCTGATCAAATTATAACAAACACGCGAGGCTCTCACATTTACTGTCCTTCAACTCCGGTTTGATTAAACAGCAGTAGCGTTATTTTAGCAGTGTTTTTAAGTTAAGCCCTGGTTATAACTAACACAAACCTGCCCTGGAGCTGCTGCTTTATGTCCCCGCTTTGTCCTCGCCTGCTTTAGGAGCGCACGGGACAGAACCGAGGCGCAGCAGTGCCTTTATTTGCAAACGCCAACGCAAATAGAGCTAGAGCTAACCCGCTAACAGTTACGTCAAAAGCATTAAGAAAGTTCAGAGTCTGCCTGTGTCTTGTTACACGGAGAAAACTGTGTGTTTTGTGGCTTAAACTGCACCAAATGGCTGCTAATGGAAAGAGAAAATAAAAAGGCAGCCCATGTGTCCGTGTTTCTGAGAGGGGGACCTTTCATTGTTTTCTTCTCTGCTCTCTTTGCACGTTTTCTTTGTTCAGACGTTGTCAAAACTGGCAGCAGGAGCTGTCTGCTCTTTAGTCCACTGTGATTCAACCTGGTTGGCTGCGCATTACGTGGACGCAGGCGCTGCACCCGCGGACTCGCACTAAAGGCACCAATTAAGAACAGCTGATTTTTACATCAGCGGCGCATTCAAACAAAGCCACAGACACTGGGCACACATTAAAGACCAATGCAACAAAACCTCTTCTAAAACAAAAATAAGTAGAATTTTGTTGTACCTTTATATTTACAAGGGCTACAGTATTTTTTAAGTGGAAATAATAATAGCCTGCATACATTACATTACTACATTGAAGACCATGTGATTGGTATCGGCCATGATCGGTGTCGACCGATCACAGCAAAGGCTGGTTGGTGATTGTGATCGGCCTCAAAAATCCTGATCGGAGCACCCTTAATTTTATTGTAAAGACAGGAATATTATTACGGATTTAATTTAGAATTTGAGTTTCTTCAAAAAAATGCCAGAGAATATTTAAAAATTTACAATAAATTAAGTAACTGTCTTTGTACTAATAAAGACAGATTTTTTTTTATTACAATTTTACAGAATTAACAATGTATATGAATGAAGGGGCACTTATGATATGACAAAAAAGCTCAGAGGGTACACGAGACAAAAAACGTTGGGAACCACTGCACTGCATTATAAGAAAGCAACTGTAAAATTTACAGTAAAAAAGTTTTACTGTAAAAAAATACAGTGAAAGCGTACCGTAAAATGTTAACTGTTCATGTGTTTGGTTATGGTCAGTTCAACAACCAGCAGTGTATAAGTTTAGAAGGACAGTGTGATTTGGCGACATCTGGTGGTGATATTGCAGCTTGACTTAGGCTGGATCCCATTTCTACCCCTTAGCCCTTTGCCTTAGCCCTAGCCCTTCATTTTGCGCGTTCACGAGAGACGAAGGGCTATCCCAATTCTCTTTTCTCCTCCTGCCCCACGCGGTGTATGTAAAGATTAATCCTATGACAGTGTTAGTTCTCAGCAGTTTGTTGCTTTCTCTGGTGTTACAGTTGTGTTTGAGCTGAAGCTCATTCACCTACAGTTCTCCTGTTGTTCACATGCGCCCCCTTCAGGGTAATGTTGGCTTGTTTTAAAAAAAGTAAAGTATAAACTGAGCAAATGGTTTGTACAATGATGTATAGCCTGATATAGCAGTGTAGGGGTGTCCCATTTCTTAGGGGTGTATTGTCAGCCCTACCTCTTACCCCTCTGTTTTAAGGTCTAAGGGGAAGGCGAAGGGTGAGGGCTAGGGGAAGGGGAAGGGGTAGAGGTAAGAATGAGAAATGGGATTGGGCCTTAAATTCCATGGTAGCTCTGGAGAGACATATTGTTTTTATGATAGATTTTTTTTTCCTATTAATGGCTTATATAAAGCACTAAACCAGTGATGCTGAAACTTTTCTCACCCAGTACCACCTCAGAAAAATGCCATATTAGCTGAACCCTTTTAAAATTTGAGGCTGGGTTTTCTTTTTATGGCAGTCTTCATTTTAAACAAGTTAATTTTATTTTGATGAGTGAGTTGTTGTTTGTTCAAGCTTTTTAAAATTGAGACACGGCTTTATTTTAATAGACTCTTTAGGTGAGTCTCTTTTTTTAGGGAACACATTTTAAAAATATTTCTCTGCTTTTATTTTTCTAGTGGACATACAGTTTTTGATGTTGCACCTCAGGGCCACTGTAAAAAACAGGACTAAACTAGGTCTAAACTATGACCAAACCAGGGCTAAGCTCATACTGAACCAGCGCAAAAAACTTGATAAAACCATTACCAATCTAGTCCTAAACCAGGACCAATCCAGGACTAAACCAGGACTGACATTGGGGATTAAACTGGAACTACACCAGGATTAAACCAGGTCTAAATCACAGCTAGACCAGAGCTTGTCCCAACAAAAACAGATCTAAACTAAATCTGAACTCAAACTGCAAAACACTCACCACCAGGAGAAGCCAGTACCCGTGCCACAGTTGAAGAACCACTGTACTAAACTTTCTTGCAACATAGTTTGTTCAAAAGAATACTTAAATGAGCCTTTCCTCCACCTTATGGGGAGGCAGGCCTTTTAAATGTCAGTACTGAACACATTTCTCACATCTATACAGCTGCAGAAACAGTAACAAAACTTTTTCGCTTCCTCTCCACTCTCCCTGAGCAGCAATTCAATATTTGGCTGTCTTCTCCTTTTCTTATAGAGCATTATATCTTTTTAGCCTCATTCCCAGTGCTTCGATTACTGTGCTAGATTCACGGCAGCAGCGTAAGAAGGAGCTCCCTGCGCTCCTCGATCCCTGTGGGGAATCTGAATGAAAGTGTAAGTACATCTTTTCAGGCCGAGCCCAGAGTGAACGACAAGGATAAGGACTCAAATCTCAAAGTCAGAGTTTTATGACAGTGTAATGGTGTGAGCAGAAGGATTTATGGGATTGAAGACAAGGTTCATAATGGATGTCTATGTGTACACAGAGCTGGAAGAAGCTTACTTAAAGCTGCATTCAAAATGATTGTTACATAAAAATAATATTGTGTAGTAGAACAAACAATAGTAAACACATTTTTTGTTGAGCAAAAGTAAACTACCACCACCACTACTGCTATTACTATTGCTACTACTACTTCTCTGTCTACTTCTACTGCGACTTCTTCTACTGGGACTTTCCTGGTTAAATAAAGGTAAAAAAAACAAAAAAAAAACAAAACTAATACTACTACTATTTTTTCTGTTCCTAAAACTATTACTACTGCCAGCACTGCCATTACTATCACTACCACCATCAACATTGCTGCTACTACTACTACTTCTACAACTACTACCACTTCTACTACTACTACAATTACTGCCACTGCTACTACTACTATATATTTTTACTACTACTAACATTAACGCTTCTTCTACGACCTACCACCATTATACTAGAACTACCATCACTACTGTTACCATCACAATAACCTCTACTACCACTATTACTACTGCTACCTGTACTATTACTTCAACCACCCTTCCTGCTACTACCACCACTTTTACCACCACCACTACTATTACTACTGCTTTACTACAACCACCACTCACCACTACTGCTGCTATACTACTACTACTACTCCTACCACTGCCATTACTGCTACCATCACCACTACTATTACTACCAGCACTACTAACACTGCTGCTTTCACTACATGCATTTCCATTTTCATCTACTGCTACTTGTACTACAGTATTACTTCTGCTCCTACTACTACTTCTACCACCACCACTACTATTACTTCTAGCCCCACTAATGCTTCTTCTGCTATTACCACTACCACCACAACAACTACTATCACCACCTTTGTAACTATCACTGTTGCAACTACCATCACCACCATCACTACTACTACTACTACTGCTAGCACTATTACTACAATCAAACTCTGAAATTTCTGGCTATGTATCATTGTGCAGCACAGGCCAGTCTCTATCGCCCAAAGAAACCAATTAAAATCATTTTTTGTTTAATCTCTGCATCTCTGTGTTGCCTCAAAGCCAGGATTGTTTCCATTTTTCAACATGGCCCTGGCTGCTCCGGCTTAAGCTGCGGTGAATAGGGCCTTAATACTGCACTGAAGAATTTAGAGTTTGTGAGGAGAACGCTGCAGGGGCTATTGATCTCAGTCCTATTAACAGATAACACGTCTTAACCTGGATAGAGCAGAGGCATTTAATATAACAATGTGAGAGAAAATATGAAGTATTGTTATTTCAAAATAATCTGAATCTGGCAGAAATTGTTCTTTTTCAAGTACAAAAAATAAACTACTACCACCACCACTGCTACTACTGTATTACTGCTAATGGTAGTCAACTAGTAGAAAAGTAGTCAACCAAATTATTACTTGAATACCTGAATACTACTGCCACTACTCTACAACCACCACTACCACTACTACCACTGCTACTACTACTTCTAATGCCGCCCCTACTAATATTAGTCATCTAAAAGTAAAAGTAGCCAAATTATTACTTGAGTACCTGACTACTGCCACCACTACTACTTCTACTACTCCCACTACTACTATATTACAGGTGTTCAACAGAATTATTACTTCAGTACCTCCCACTACTACAGCAACCATCACTACCGCTTCCACCACTAGCCACTATTATTACTACTACTACACCTACTCCTACCACCATCAAAGCTACTACGTTATCTAATTCCAACACCAGCACTACTAATATTATTCAACCAGAAGTAAAAGTGGTCATTTAAATTATGTGAGTATCTGTCTACGACTAACATTATGGCATGGTATGGCATGTTGCTTCAATGCAGTGCTGATTGATTATGCAACTGATGCAAAATATGCAGTCTTTGGGAGGTGCCCAAATTGCCTTCAGCTAATTAAAAAATAAATAAATAAATAAATAAACAATGGAACCACCCCTGTCTTTCTTCATCTGCACTGCTGAATGTAGAGAGTCAGGTTTTCAGGTTAAGGGCCAGATTTACTAAGACTGGTTTACTAAATTACAAGTGCAGCTTAAAGAAATAGCGTTTGCTATTTATGGCTGCGTTGCGTGTGATATACAAAGAGAAACTGCGCTAGTAATTGCTGCCCCAAATCTGATATGTAAATGAGAATTTTGCGTCAGTATAAGACACACTGACAGCAACGCTGTTCTGTCAGCTCCGACTGCATGTTTCCTACAGTGATACAACGCAGAAGTCAATATGACAGTCCTGCCTCAGGACTGACTGTAGCAGACTCACTGTCTCTGAGGGAGAATCATTTCATTGCATTTAACTTTCTTCTATTAACTTAGCCTAGTCCATCCTTGTTAAATATCTCATGTGATTGTGGCACTGTCCAGAGTCACGTGACGTGACCCTCTGTATAACACAAGTGGAGAGACAGAGAGGAAAGTCACTGTCAATTCTATTCTATCTGTCTACACTATTCACTGTCTGTCAGAGCCAGTAACCCTTCAAACAAATATACAAAATGTATCAAGTAGCCTCTATGCAGTGCTGATGGTGATTAAATAAATATAACAATTAAAAAAATATTTTCAATGTCCTGCGCTCGTACATTTAGAGCCAAATCTATGCAGCGCAGCCTTGAGCCACATAGGCCCAGGCTGGCGCCGCAGCGAGCATTGTGAGGCAATGGGATAAACACAAGTGAGACTTCATGTAGCCTTTGCTCAGCGTTTAAAGACTATTTAGGATTTAAACAGACTGAAAGCCCAGAGACAGGAGCTGTAAAGGTGGCAGTTCAGGGCAATACGAGTGAGAATCAAGGAAGAAGTGTCACAGGTAAAGTCTGTCTCTTTGTTTCCTTCGACTTCAAATCAACAATTTACTGTTGTATCTTTGTAAATGAGCCCTTTTAAAGCAGTATAACTTATTTAACTATTTTCAAGGCCCCATCTGTGCACTAAAAGCTGCACTCATTCCTCCACAAAACTTTTGTACCTGCTCCTCCAACATGTTCAATTTTTTTAAGTCAATTTCTTAAAGTAACAATGGAAGTTAGCTTACAGTTAGGAGGTTTAGAGATATGCAGCACTTTCTAACTTAGGTCAACATTTATTTAAAGCTACTCTAACCCTATTCATTTTTTTCACCACAGTCCAAAACCTCTGCTCCTTACAACAAAAGCATGGCTACCCTTTCTGCTTATATTTTAATAAGAAATGTATAAAAGTGGACCAATTTGTCATCTAAAAGTGCTGATACATAACATTAAATAGGAGTTTATAGCACAAAGTTTGGTTCTAGACTGATACAAACCAACATCTTGTGAATGCATTGGCAAAATTGTCCACATTGAGCCTCACTTTCTCTTGCTTTCTCCAGCAGCCATGACTTAAACAGCCAATGGAAGAGTCCCTTTTTGGAGTGTGCCAGATTCCTATCTCACTGTGCATTAAGTTATGGAATGATTTCCTTATCTGAGAAAAAACTACATACATATGTTTAAACATAATCTGTGTAAAACTATAGAATTCAACATATTTGAACACACCCATTTTCAACACCTGTTGTCACTGGGTTTTTGTCCCCACATTGTTACCATAGTTTACATGCTTTAAAGGGGACAGTCTAAAACAGGTTGGCCAACATTAAAACTAACAGTGTTTTAACACTACAGCACATGTAACTGCAGTTAATAGGTTAGGTTATAAATAAGCAATATTTATGTTACAATAGACTCAAAAATGGTTATGGCATTTCATATGCCAGACATTCACACTTTTTGTCTACACCTAGCAAAACTCTGTTACCATTGTTCAGTTTTATTTTTCAAATCACTGTAAAACATCTATTATCTATTATGTCAGATTATGTACTTCCTGTGTTATTGTGGCTTGTCTATCAGGAATAAATATGAGAATTAATGATTGTCAGTCAGTCACTACATTTACTTGCAGTTTGAGAAAACCAAATTACTGCATTATAGGGTAGTCATCCAGATTTCTCTTACAGAGCTGGATAATGAGGTGCATCGTGGGACTACTGCTGCGTGTATACACCATACTGTGATTAAGCTAGGAGAGGCATTCAACAGCACTCAGTTCTAAACAAACAGAACAAAATGAGTCCAGAGTTTAGAGACATACTCACACATTGTTGGACCAGCAAGGCGACATACAATGGGTCCCTCTGCCACTTGTGTGTTATTTTAGTCCATCATGTTTAAAAGACACATTTATTTTTTAGACCTTCATTTAACCAGGAAAGTCTCACTGAGATTCAGAACCTCTTTTACAGGGGAGTCCTGGCCCCATGGGGGACCTATTGTACATGTTTTTAGTGGGAGGGGAAACCGGAGCACCTGGAGGAAACCTACGCAGACATGGGGAGAACATGCAAACTCCACACAGAAAGGCCCCACCCGGTCCGGGAACCTGGGACCTTCTTGCTGTGAGGCAGGAGTGCTAACCACTATGCCACCTTGCCACCCCATTTACCACATAATGAACATTTTTCTTATTTTATTAAGTTTTATTTGCAAAGGTGTTACTGTTTATATTTATTGATAAAATTATAATTACTGTATAAATTAGCCATGTTTATTTGCATTTAGCGCTACAAACTTTTGGCGCTGCTGGGAAATCCGAAAACCACCTGAATGCCTCACACTGTTGTGGTTTCAGTAATTTGGCTCTACTCTGCATGTCCATCAAGACAACAGCGGTTTGACCAGTTCTCTGGAGAAATCGGAGTAAAAAGGGAGAATGAGCATAGTCAGACCTCTAAGTTTCAGACCAAACAGTGACTATTTGGCTTTTGTCCATAGTGTACCCCACCTCAGGCCCAAAGCAGCCAGGTCCCCTCACAGGAATAGGCAGAGGAGGATGAACTAACAAACCATTATTACATTCTAATGTTGTAAGTCTACTCTTTCTCTGTAAAATAGTTATTATGGCTGCGTGTCTTATTCTCAGATACAATCCTGTGGTAGTGCTTGACCAAGAGACTCTTATGCTTGGCACAAAGTATACATTGTAGATTGCTATTTCTCTATTTCTGTTCTCGCTTTTAGCCTTTTAACTTCCAATATAACCCCAGCATATCTTTTATAAGGCAATATCGGCTGGTTTTCTTTTATTAGAACTTTTATAACTGGATGACTGGGGGCAGAGGAAGGTGGTAGGAAGCGGACTCCAACTGTATGATACTGAAGCTCAGCCCACCAGCGTAGAGGATTTGTCAAAGTCATATTTACCAGCTCACGAGGAACAAGGTTATTGAGAGAAATGAGGTTATGGCAGGAAATGGGAGCGGGCGGTGACATGCGGAAGGTTACTGTACAGTAGGTGTTTACACGCAGGGGCCCAGTAATCAGATCACTCTCCACCAGCAGCCGCTTCTTTAACCAGGAGACGATCGAATTAGACTCGACCTATGGAGCCAGACAGAACACAGACGCAGCTGAACAAGTAGAGCTATACACCCTATTAGTTACATACGTGCAACGGCAACAAAACTAGAGCTGCAGGAGTTGGGCCACTTTTAAAAGGTTTTGTCTTTGTATATTTTACTCATTCTTGTCTTGATCAGATAGAGTACAATTCATTTATTTATCCACATTTACTGTTATGCCTGTAAGGAATACTGATCTAAAAATAAAATTAATTGAATGACCAATATCTCAGCCTCAAGTCTGGGCTTGAGACTGGTCTTGTACTTTTAGTAATTTAAACCTATTCTTTGGTATCTCTTCTTGACTCATTAGCTTGATTAATTTCAGTTCTTGCTTTTGTCTAGGTGCACTCTGTTTTTTGGGATCAATTGGTTTTGGTTTCTGTTGTCTATTGTTGTATAGTAAAGTAAAGAGCTATATTCTGCTTTTATTAATATTTTTAAGCCAATCTTGGTCAACTCTAGAACAGCATTGCATGTTTTACAATCTTTAAAAACATTATGTGATGATAGAGAACGTTTTTATTAAGTACTCTAATGGTGCCATAAAGAAACAAACCAAAACTACTGTAGCCTTTGAACTAGTCTAAACTTTTAAGGTTCAAGTTTTAGGTTAAAAATTCCTAATTCCTAGGAGCATAAAACTCAGCCCTTTCAGTCCAGATAAAGTCTGTTTATGTTGTGACAGGTTTTCATGTTGAGAATGTAAAATGTATGCATGGGACAAGAACTCATTTTAGATTAATGGTTTATTAAACAAAATCAACACAGAACAAACCAACATAGGAAAACTATAATCATTTACTACTATTGAGGTGACTGTTCATGACCTACATGACTTTACATTGCATTTAAGAATAACTATTTGAATACAGCTTTTTACACAAGGCCCATTGACTCACTGCTGAACCCACGAGGAGCAGTATGTTTTCACTCTTGTACTCCACAGTGGATTGTGTAGTAGAGGAGTGAATGGGCAGTCAAATGTGACACAATTAGAAGTGACAGACTCCTCCCCTCCAGCTGGTCAGGGCAGCCCCGGGGCTGAAAACAAACAAACCTCTTCTGAGTCCAAGAGCTGTCTGTCTTTTCGCACAAGCCTTTTTCCAGCGAGAACACGAGCAGCGCTGAACAATATTGGGAAAAGTAATCTTTCTAGCCCAATACTGTCATTGTGAATTATTATGCAATTCCTTTTTAATTTTTCATGTTACTAATGTTTCCAGACATCTGTTTTTTAGCAAGAAATTGCAACGAATATTCAGTATTTCAATAATATATTTTTAGTAGTGAAATCATAGGCTGACTTTTTCAATGTCTAGCCTTGTAAACATCAGAGGTGGAACAAGTACTCCAAATCAGTACTGCTACTGCATAATATTGTTACTCAAGTATAACTAAAAGTACTCAACAAAATTGTTACTGGAGTAAAAGTAAAAAAACAAAACAAAAACAAAACTGAGTTTTGTTTTTAAAGTTTACTTAAGTAGAAAGTACTAACTACCACAACTATTACTGCTACTGCTACCACTACTACTACTCACTGCTGCTGCTATTACTACTACTGCTAATATTACTACTACTGCTATAAAGTTCATCCAAAGTTTATTTGTATAGCACAATTCCTAGGGTAATTCAGTGCTTTACAGAAAAAAGTACAATAGCCTTTAAAGTCTATTGAGTGGAAGCCAGTGAGTGAAGACAGGACTAATATGGTCATACTTCCTGGTTTTAATCAGGACCTGAGCAACACTGTTCTGGATGTACTGCAGCTGTCTTACAACTCGTTTAGTGAAGACATCTATTTTAGACAGAATACCTTTAATTTTGGTGTTTTGAGGTGGTAGAATGCTGATGACGTTATAGATTTAACATGGCTGGTAAAGTCAAAGTCCATTATAACCCCTAGATTTCTAAGACCAAAATCACTCATGAGCTGTTTTATTGTCTCTGTGTGCTGTTCCAATCAAGTGATGAATTGAGAATTGTAATAAAATTGCCTCCTGTAATCATTGGACCATCGGAATGGATGGAGTGTGCAGAAAAGAGGTTATGGAAGAAGGATGGATTATCTGTGTTTGGGCCGTAAATGCTTGCTGTTATGACTGCATTATTATTTACTGAAATATTAATGATGACATAGTGTCCTTCTGGATTGGTGATTGTGTTGTTATGGAAAAAGATTATTCTTTTATTGATTGAAATAGAAATTTCTAACCTGGCTTTAGTGTTTCAGAGATGTGAAGGTGACTTCTGACATCTTCAGTTTGTTTCTGTGGGCCAAATATAATTACTAACATTACTAGTACCACCACTGCTGCTACTACTAGTACTATCACTACCCCTACTGCTACTTTGACAAATCCGTACTGAGTATCTGTATCAGTGTTTACAGAGTTACTAAGAGAAGTGCATATTGATCTTTACATACTGTCAGTAACCATCCATCCATCACGGGGGCAGCAATCTAATCAAAGATGCCCAGACTTTCCTCTCCACAGACACTTCCTCCAGCTCTACCAGGGGACCCCAAGGCGTTCCCAGGACAGCTGAGAGATGTAGTCCCTCCAGCGTGTCCTAGGTCTTCCCCGGGGCCTCCTCCCAGTGGGACATGCCCGGAACACCTCACCAGGGAGGCGTCCAGGAGGCATCCGGAACAGATGCCCGTGCCACCTCAACTGGCTCCTCTCAATGTGGAGGAGCAGCGGCTCTACTCCGAGCTCCTCCCGGGTGACAGAGCTCCTCACCCTATCTCTAAGGGAGCGCCCAGCCACCCTGCGGAGGAAACTCATTTTGGCCGTTTGTATCCTGGACCTTGTCCTTTCGGTCATGACCCAAAGCTCATGACCATAGGTGAGAGGAGGAACGTAGATCGACCGATAAATCGAGAGCTTTGCCTTTTGACTCAGCTCCTTCTTCACCACAACAGACAGATACAATGACCGCATTACTGCAGATGCTGCACCGATCTCTCTGTCAATCTCACGCTCCTTCCTTCCCTCACTTGTGAACAAGACCCCGAGATATTTAAACTCTTCCACTTGAGGCAGGATCTCACCTCCAACCTGGAGAAGGTAAGCCACCCTTTTCTGGTCGAGAACCATGGCCTCGGACTTGGAGGTACTGATTCTCATGCCAGCTGCTTCACACTCGGCTGCAAACTGTCAGTAACTGAAAATATAAACTAAAATAACAGTAATTGTGGCCTCTGTGACTAATTGCAGCCTTTACTGATTTAACTGAAAATGTGATTAATTGTCCGGCCCTAGTTATGAGCTTGTGTAACTGTATAGTAAGTGGGTTGGTGCATCATGCGAGCGCACACCTGACTGCTGAACTCAAAAAAACACCGCACTGTCCTAAATACCTGTAGGACTCAGAGAAGTCAGGTGAATCTGGGCCACACTGGGACGTGTCCTGCCTCTGCATCAGATCCGAGCAGCCGAGGGGAGAGAGTGAACTAGGCCACAGTGTCCAATTTTTCCACCGGGTGCAATGTCATAGATGCACTGCCTCTGCAAACTTGGTACAGTTCAATGTTTATCATCGAGGTTAAAAAGGGCCCAGTTGTGTGCGTATGGGAATAGGTGGGGCGACAAAAGATGCATAGAAGAAGGTAGGGCCCCAAGTGTGTTTACTAAAACAAGATGCAACAAAACAGTTCGGACAAACTTATCGGGAATGTGACCACTTGCATTTTAACACATTCAAGGCCATATAAAAAAAGACAAATTATTCATAGCCTGGCCCTGGACAATGACCCAAAACACACAGCTAAAGAGGTAAAGAAATGGTTAGCAGAGAATGGGATCAACATCTTGAAGAGGCCAAGACCAGAGGCCAGACCTTAACCATTCGATTGTGAATTTCATGGAGAGAATGGAAGACAAGAGTAATGGCAAAAAAGTCTTCTAACATCAAGGAGTTGGAAATCTGTGCAAAAAAAGATGGTCCAAAATTCCAGTGGAAATGTGCAAGAAAGTTGACAAACTTTTTTGAAAATGGATTTTTTCGAGAGTATGTTGACCACAATGTCTTACTAGGACTGTGCAATTAATCGAATTTTGATTACAATTTCGATTATTACACCCTACGATTACTTAAATCATGTAATCGAGAAAAAACGATTAATAATACTAACTATGAAGTGTGTTTTGAAAGCGCACTCTCGCTCCGCCCCTCCCCTCTCAAAGCCTGCGTTCTGATAGCTACAAGCTAGGCTACATGAGGAAAGTTGTTAGCAGAAACATGGCAGAAAGGAAACAGAAGAACCGCTTAGTTAGCAGAGAAGACAAGGCAGATTCTGTTGTTTGTGAGCACTCTGGATTTGAAGAGGAAAACGTCGAGCCAAGGCACACTGTGTGCAAGGTGTGGAAAATATTTCTATCCCCTACTGGACAGGAGAGGATGGTTGTCTAATAACATGGTGAGTGCTGTGGTTTCATGTTTACTTAGCATTTTGGTTCTGGTTGTACGTGCTCAAATTGTACATGTACAGTTTAGCCCGAGGCGCTTGACTTTATCAGCAATGCGCACCTGAGCGCTGTGGGTGTGTCTAATTTTCCAGTTCATGGCTAAACCATGCCCCGTATCTGTTTACAGTTGGCTTTTTTTGTTTTGGTGTAGGGCTGGTGTGGCCGCGGAGGACAGCCAGTGGTCAACAGGCAGAGAAATAAAACGGGATTGCGCTGGTCTCTGCCAAGGTGCAATGTTGTCCACCTCCGACAACCCGTTCAATGCGCCCCGGTGCCGCGGCTTAAACGCACACTGTAACAGTTAAAAGCAGTTGAAAACCGTGTTAAGGCTGATTTATGCTTTTGCGTCAAATCGACGGCGAAGCTCCGCGGACTCCTTGGCGGTGCCGCGAACCCTCTCAAAACCTACGCTGTAGCCCTGACGTGCACCTGGCCAAAAATGTAACTACGCGTCGAGGCGCCAGGTGCACGTCAGGGCTACGGCGTAGGTTTTGAGAGGGTTCGCGGCACCGCAAAGGGCTTCGCCGTCGATTTGACGCAGAAGTATAAATCAGCCTTTAAACTAAATAGATCGACGGGGCGTGTGCGCGTCTGTGTACCGAGGGTCCTAGCGGTGTCTCAGCGGCAAGTCTGCCCAGCCTCAGAGTACTTAAGTCGGGCTTGGACACAGAGAAAGGGCTGATAACAGTGTGTATGTGTTGATAACAGTGTGTATGTGTTGATAACAGTGTGTATGTGTGTGCATGCTTGCAGTTAAAGAGGGTAACGCATGCTTCAAATGCAGTTACGAACCGCGTTTAGGACATTAAAGAGGCGAACTAACTGTTTGCGGTCATCACTCAAGCCAGATCATGTTAACAGCTGGTGTTCCTGGCAAAAAACCTTTAAAGCATTAGTCTAGTTATGTTCAGCTGCCCTAAACCGAATGTTTTCATGCTATGAAGATGGACCAGCATTTTTTATTTACGTTAATGACAATAATAATACACATAATAATAATAATGCATGTACCTGGTATTTAAATAATATAGGCTACTTACTAGACTTGAAACTAGGAATAATTTTATTTGTTAAATAATTGCTTTAGTTCTATGTTCATAACAGGTTATAACAGTTCACTCCATTTGGTTACAAAAGAGAACAAACTTGGTTTATTTAATATTTTGCACTTTTTTATTTGTGTGCAAAAATATATAAATTTTACATTGTTTTGTTAAGTTAATGAATAATTGTTTGAATAATCGTGATTTCAATTATGTCTAAATTAATTGTGATTATTATTTTTTCCATAATCGAGCAGCCCTATGTCTTACAGTCTTTTGCCACTTTGTTGTGTCATTTTCAGCCAGAACAGATTTGTTAAAGTCAAAATTTACTTAAAAATGTAAAAAATTGTACTGGGTTTATTTGAATAATTTTAGAAAGGAAGGGTATCTGGCATAAAAAAAACTTGCCAAATTACCATGCAACGAGTTTGCTGTGGTGAAAAAAAAAAAAACTTTTAACAGTGCAAACAAATGTGAAGTTTTGAAAATAATTTTTTTTTCTTTTGTCAGTGTGTTAATATTTTTTTAGTTGTGTCACATCTTGCAGCACATAATCTTAAACATGCATCTTTCAGTGCTAAAGCAATGTGTGCAAATATAAGGACTCCCCTTTGTGTGAGATGTGCACACAGTTCAGCAGGTTAAGACACAAACAAAAGAACAAATGGGCTAGACAGTAGCAGTCTACACTAAAGTTTTGTTTACACAAGAATGTCCCAATCTTTGTCTTTTTACATGCTGTCATCAACAGCTCACATAGACTTGGTGACTTTGTATTGGTCGATGACAGTCTGAGTCAAGTCTGACAGCTCCGGATAGATCAGGTCACTTTGGCACTTTATCATTTGCAAACAGGAGCTGAAGTTGTCAATGTTGAAAAATGTTTCAGAAATGCTAAACTGGTCCAATTCCAAGACCAGTCTGGTCTAGGGAGCTGGCAGTCTGTTAAGAAGAATGTTTGTCCCTAGCCTACATGGGAGGGCACTCTACTGCTCATGCTGCTCTACCAGCGCTACCTGTATACAGGTAATTATGCTTTGAAAATGACGCAACCAGACAGACCATAGTTGAGTACAACAGACCGCCTCTATTTGTTCCCCCTTAAGGCTCATTTATGTTTAGCTATGCATTCGGATACTGCAAAGCATTCTGTCCAGCTTCTGCATTGATTCTCTCTGTACATTGGTCCATTTTCCAGGAGCTTGCGGATTTGTACCAATGGAGCATTAGCAATGTTTTGACCATTGGAAAACTTTTTTTTAATGGAGTGACCACACAGATAACCAGTATTATTTTGTTCTTTCTCAATAAATAGTGTACAAACAGCGGTCTGGGCGGCCATATTTGTTGTTGTTTTTAGTCTTTTTCTTCCATTTTGGTAAAATCTTTGACTTCCTATTTAACATAACATAGATGTTGCCGAAGTTAAGACTTGGAAGTATAAAGGCTGTGACAATATAAACGCTTGAAATGGACGGCTCTATTTACGTACAAAACAGGAGTATAAATCAGCTTTTTGAGCCATCAGATCTGGAATTTCAGACCAAAAGAAGCCAGTGTTGATAGAGCCTTCAAGGTTCAAAATGAAAAGTATGAATAATCAATTATGGAGCCCAGTATCTATTCCTCATACAGTATATACAGTATGATGAAATACCTAGGGCTAGATAGTATCCCCTGACCCCTGTATGTTTGAGTATCTTTTACTCTGCTCATGTTTAGCCTGTGCTGGTGCAGACAGCTGCCGGAAGAGGTGAGGATGCATTATTCAGGGCCCACTGTACTTTTCACCTTTGAACGCTCAGAAATAAAGGCTCTGCTCTCCCAATACCTCCACCTATATGGCTCTATTTTTTACATTTTCCTTTCTGTTTCGTTCGCTGTTGCGTCCCACCATTCTCTAAATAGTTCCCTAATGTATTCCCATGTGGACGGCTGAAAGGTTAGGATGGCATTTTAACCCTGCAGCGCGGCCCAGTTCTCCGGTGCAGCAGGTCACAGTCCAATGAATTGTGAATCTCTATCCCCCCGAGAGCCCACTAGAGGAGCAGGTCAAGAATGGGGACAGGATGGAGACACTGGAGTGGAGTAATGAGGCGTTATGTGTTCAATTTGGTTTCATTTTAAGACTTCTGAATGAGGCATCTTATCTTTACGAAACAGACGTGTACATTAAGCCTGTACTCCTAGATTTTATTGCATATAAGTTTAATGATCTGTGTCTAAACAATTCATGGCATTTTTTAACAAGAGTGCAAGAAATGATGCAAAGGTGTAATGGTCTTGGTTAAACTTAAAGATAAGAGGTCAAATTAAAGTGCCACCAGTGCCTGTGCTGAGTACTTCAAGACATAAAACTTATGTAATTTAAAGGTGCATTATGTACTGTATAATTTTGGAGTATACAGTCAAACTAAATATAGCACAGAACTCTCTTTTTTTAGCAACTTTGACTGGGTTTCGGGCTATTAGTAAAGAACAATTTGTATTTTCATGCAAGCCAAACATAGGTGCTCACAGGCTGTAGAAAGGAGGGGTGAAATATATCCACTTCTCACTGCACTACTGTTATGGAGCAATAGCTTACAATTTGATTCAGTGACTTTCAACAGTGTGGAAAGATGTGATGTTTTAAGTAGTCCCTTTTAGTGTTTGTAAACAGAACAGTGCCAGAAACTTAACCGACCACAATACATTTTCTATGGAGGATTTAGCTTTAGTTGCACAATATTGCAAATTATGAATATTCTAGATGGTTTTGGGAACTGAATTGACCACATGTGAGCAATATCAGAGCCTGGTTAGAAAACATTAGCAAGTGTCATCCTCATTATTTAAGCCGTTTTATTTAACGTAGCAATTAGTGTCTGTAATGAGCATGTAAGGTAAAGGCAATGTAAGATATGTTTCTCAATTTTAATGTTATGATATTTATGTAAATAGAACAGAACACAATAGTTAGTGTATGCTCAGATCAATCACCCCTAATCCTACTTTTAGTCCACTTT
This sequence comes from Bostrychus sinensis, assembly GCA_020698575.1. NCBI lineage: Eukaryota > Metazoa > Chordata > Actinopteri > Gobiiformes > Eleotridae > Bostrychus > Bostrychus sinensis. The sequence continues at coordinate 26,845,545 of CM036254.1, read as the reverse complement.
AGTAAATGTAAGTGTTCTTGGTGACAATAAGTAATTTTTTTTAACAACGACATTTAGTATTCATTTCTTTCATGAAAAAAAGTCTAATTTATTGTTATTACTTTGCAGTTGCTCTCTCCAAACTGCGTGCACAACTTATCTGAATATGTCATTCATAGAAGGGGCTGTCACATCTTGAAACTGTGGTACTGAGTTAAGTGCCATTCTGAAACTGTGAACCATGCCCAGTAGAACATAACAGACAGTACTTCAAAACCATAAAGTAAAAGCAGAAACTCAAACATCTGAACTAGGATACTTAACCTCTAAACTGAACTCTAAAGAGCTACAAGAACCACATAACCATTGTGCCACAAAATTAAACAAAAAAAACATATCTTCAAACATATCTTAAATCTTTCTCAGTAAAAGCCTAAAAACATGAGAATAGTTCATTCGGAGCAGAAAAGGGAACTTATTATTCTCAGAGCCACAGCAGCAGCAGATAGTGAGTGTTGTGCAGTGACTCCAGTTTAATCATCATGCGACGGAGACTGACCTGCTTTCACTGGACTGCTTTGGGACCGTGACCTTTAACAGGGCCGTCCAGTATCAACACCCAACACCACGACTGCAGAGGAGCTCCCAGTAGCTCATGTTTAGGATGATATAACATCCATTACAATAGGTCTGGGCAATTTGGACAGCCGTGATTGAGAAGCTTCAGTACATGTGATCTTAATATTTATTTAAAAACAACTGTCACTGGCTAATTGTCAAGGGTGTACCCCGCCTAAGGCCCATAGTTGCTGGGGTAGGCTCCAGTCAGAAGAAGAATGAGCGGATGATGGTAAAAATGTATGTATTCAGTGTTTTTAAGGGTGCAAAGAAAAAAGTTGGCTAACTTTACTGTCCATATGTTCTATTTTGCATAAGCATCTGGAAGGATTTACCACAGAAAGTCTTTGCAAAGGTTACGTACTTTAGACAAATGGCAGGTGATTGTGGGAACCATCTGCCAGTAACCAACTATTATGAGGTAGTTTTATGTAATCAAAGCAATGCCATGATGTCTGTTGCATCTGGAAAATAGTTGTTTTATTCATTAGGTTTAAAACTGTTTTAAAATTTTGTTGGTTCGACAGTGCCTTGAACAAAACAAGATTGATTTTTGTGAGAATTCTGCAGCTGCTGTGCAAATGTGCAAATCTTCATGTAATTCCAAAAAAAAAAAGCAATTCTAAGGGTTATGTTTTTGTCAGAGTTGGTTGGAATGCTAAACTGTCTGTTAGATACTTAGATGCAGGATTTGTTTTAAGTGTATTATTGTTAAACAGGGTTATTCCAGCTTCAACAAAGATACTTTGAGGTCAGTAAAGAAACAAAACATAACTTTTTTGCGAATCCAGGTTATTTTTACTGCACATTACCATTGCTGCTCAATAGTTATTGAATTGATCCTTGAACCAGAGATGGAGAGCTTGAGTCCTGGACGTGGACTCAAGTCACTGGCCTTAGTTTCAGGACCCGTGACTCGACTCAGACATATAGATGACTTGCGACTCGACTCGGACTTGTGAGTTTCTGAAGAGAAGCGACTCGTGACTTGACTTGAGGTTCATACTGATGACTTGGACTCAGACTTGTGCAACATGGAATCAAAGTGGACTAGGACTTGATCATGGATGCTGCTCTCAAATATTGTAAGATTAAACTCTCAGTCAAAAAAGTAGTCTTAACTCATACATAGACCTATTTGTAAAAACTATTTTTACACTATTTCTGGGGATTTTTGTTCCACAGATAAAGTTGAAATAGTGACTGCATTTAAATCATTTATTTTATTCTTGTTTCACGGGTTACATTCTGGCACTGAAAAGTCTCCTTAGGCCCTCCTTAAAGGCACTGTAAGCAACATGTGCGCTCTACTGGTTTGAAAACTGTACTGCAGTCTAAATCAAAGCAGTGGTCTGATTGAACGATTGGAAAGGCAGGGTTTAGAACCTAAAAAAAAAAAAAAAAGTAAACATAAACAACTTGGCCATTTAGTAAAACATATTTTTTATTGTGAATAAATCAGCTGTACCATTGTTATCAGCAAAACTAATATTTGATTTAAACATGTTTACCTCATATCTTGGGACTGCTCATAGCACCTTTAAATGGTCTGAACTCGCAGCTTGGACTCAAGACTTTTGGACTTGCTCTCAGGTGATAATAACTTGTCTTGGACTTGACTTAGATGTTTCTTTTGGTGACTCGGACTTGACTCTGATTTTAATGACTTGGACTTGGTTTCTGACTTGCACATTGATGACTCTGACTTGGACTGTAAGAGCGACTCGGGACTAGTCCTATGCAACTTGGACTTTGACTTGAGCACTTGAGAGTGACTTGGACAAAACTGTTCAGAACTAGAAAATCCCTTGTTTCAAATCCAGGTCTGAGCACAATATATAGTTACCATTGCGAGATAGTGCCAAATACCTTGGTGGAGTTCTGCATACTCTTAGTGCTTCTATTTGACCACTTCGCTGCTAATATCCTATTCACAAGTCTTTGTATTTCATATACTCTATAATAGCTTTGGGCTGTATTGTGTGTTCCTAGTAAAACTCTCGATTCATCTTGATATTATTTGCAGATCTCTCCTCCCCTGCTCGCCAGCACTTTGTTATCAGTTGTTTATCATCAGAACAATGGCTGTTTTGTCTTTTATTAATGACTGTAAACACGATGAATACAGTACGCGCTGGTGTTGGCCCAGGAGCTGCGATCACACTGAATTAATTACGACGGGTTGCAGCGTTTTGGAGATGCTGTTGGCGGCAGCAGCAGCAGTGTGTAAACGTACGGCACCACAAAGGGGGAGACACGTCGCCATGGCAACTTCAGAAGTTTTCACATGGTCACATGATCACCACCCCCCCAACCGCTGCAATGAAGTGTTCCCAGCATCTTGACAGGCTTTTAGATCCACACCACAGCCTCCTGGAGTGACTTCACTGTATTCCGAGCTTCAAAATCTCATCTCTTTTTATTCTTTTTTGTAAAGATTTTACTCGACATACCACAACCTCGAAAGTGAGCTTTGTGTGCCTCAAACATAGAGAAATAGTGCATTATCAGATCATTTTAAGGCCAAAATCTTTACATTGTAGCATATGATTGAATTATTAATACGCTTAAGTGCATTTCACACCAGTGTTGTTTATCAAAAATGTATGCATGTTCGCTTCAGGTCAGAGCGGAAAGAGGAAGCAGAGGGTTTTAAACAGGTCATTGACAATGATCTATTCTGGAAAAAAGGAAATGGAAGATAATGAGGCAGATCTGTATGTAGCACACATGATGGAGCAAGTCGATTTAAGGAATAGGGCTATGCAATATACTTAGGAAGTGTAATATCAACACACACTATGGAGACAAAGGAGTGCAAGAACAATACATGTTTTCATCACACTTTAACGTTAATATTTTTAAATGGTAAATGGCTGCATTGCTACCTCCAAAGACACTGAGGGCAAGGTGAAGTTCAATGTCTTACCAAAGGGAACTTAAACAGCGTAAAAGGAAGCCGCGAGGATCAAACCACCAACCTTTATTTATTGGTTAAACCTCCAGAGCCAAGATATGACGTGTATCAAATTAGAAATAAACAGTATCATGATTTTATTAACTTTATTAACTTCTAACTTCTGCCTAACTTGTGGCTTAATTCTGATTCTTTTTTACTAAAACTTCACACTCTACAGACTGTCAGCAACTATGGCAGCCCCACAGGGACACAAAGTTCCCAGTATAAAAAGACAAGATTGTAAGCTTACCTAAAAATGTCTACACCACAGCCTCCCAGAATGTTTCCTCTGTGAGCTTCAATTTCACATATTATACTTGTATTTATATTTTTAAAACAATGTTGATTACCTCCAGAACAGCACAGCAGTGTTCTAATCTTTAAAAACACTATGTGACAAAAAAAAAGAAGCTTTTTCTCTAATTATATTACTACTCTACCGCTGTATAGCTTAGTGGTAGAGCTGCGATACATATACAGGGCAACTACAGCCTGCCTTGGCGTTATGAGTTTGAGTCTGGATTTCGACAGTTTGTCTTTCCTACTATGTTCTGTCCTGTCAATAAAGTCTTTAAAAAAATTACTTTACTACTCCCATAATGTAACAGGTGGAGAGACCAACAGAGTACAGAGCTGTCACTCTGTTTTGAACAGAACCAAAGAAACAGAGTTGTTTTTTTTTTCTTAAACTTTTAGCATGATTTTACTACAAAATGAAAAAAATGTGTGAGGAATCAGTGGAAACAAGGGAGCAGACTGAATGTGAAGGGCTCGTTGATTGGTCAGCGCTTCCTGAAGTGGGTGGGGGATCTCTGGGAGAGTAGTGTGGACGTTTGTAGAAGTGAGTGTTCTGAGGCCTCAGAAACTCATTGTCAGAGAATACAGGATTACTCAAACAGACATGAACAAAACAAACCACAACTCTAGGTATGTTCTTGATTATAACAAGGTAGAAAACTCAGAAAAGTAAATTTTGCAGTATAAAACCTCTTTAATGAGACTTACACTTAACATTTATACTTTATAAAATGTCCCAAGCCTTCATGAATGTTGTTCTCCTCCTGCAGTGCTCAGTTTTATCTGCTCTGAAGCTGTAGAAACAGAAAGCTGCAGAACACAACTTCTCTCGTTCAGGGCCTTTAGCACTTTAAATGCTTTCTCTACAACAGACAAATGCCAAAAATGTTAGTTTTCAGCCCATTTATAAAGTACTGTAAACATAGCTTTGATTGATGTGTTCCACTTTGTTCAGCTGTTGTCGCTGCATAGACACAGGACATTGGAATCCATGCAGTCAAAGCTCCCTCCCTCCAATATACTGTATGTATTCAAATCACTACACTCCTATAATACATTATGAGAGCAGATAAAACAGCGGGAGCACATCTCTCTGCATTCATTTGACTGTAATGAAGCCATCTGGTATATTTTAATGAGAGACCCCTATGGCAACAAAACTATATGTTCGCAGCTTTTTGTCGTATGCATGTTCTTAGCTGTAATTTACACTGATGATTGTTTTGCAAGTAACAAAGGCGGTTGTGGGAGTCCCCTGTTTACCGAAATGATGCATCAAAGGCTTAGCTCAGTGAGAAACAGTGATTGGGCCACAAGCGCTAAAGGCCATGTTTGATGAAGCCGTTGACTTAAATCACTATCATCACACCGCAGCAGCCCGGCGTTATCATTTTCTCTTGCTAATACTGACTAATTGCGGCTCTCTTAATGGGCGCTGCTCATACATATTCAGGCTCAAAGCTCATTGAGTTTTTTTTTTTGTACAGGCGTGAACATTGGTGTTGCGGATATCATGGAGTAATTGGATGGAGCCTATGGAGATGCGCCGGTGAGGGTGTGCCGCTGCAACACTTATTTCGATTTAAAGGAAGTGGGAGTGGATTTTCCTTGCGGTTGTCGAAGCGTCTTTGAGTCTCCTTGTAAATGCATTAATTACCTCCAGACTGGGCAAAGGTTTTAGGCAGGTGTAAAAAATCCTGTTAATTGAGAGTGCTTAAATAAATAAATACCTGTGTTGTTGTTATGAAAAGTTGTAGTAGTAGTAAAAGGACAATATGGTTCATTTTGGTGTGGAACCAGATCACTGTTATGAGGACTGTTTTAGGGGATTCTGTACTACTTTGAGATATGGACCAAATATTTTAATTTCACTCACTAAAAGGGATGTAACAAAACACTCAAGTAGTACGATTCATGATTTTAAGTTCACGCTATGATTTTCTAATGATTTTTATTAACAGAATGAGCTTCAGTCTATCAACATCATTCCTGTCCTCTCTCAAAGGTCCTGTATTGTCCTTTTTCAGATTTTTGGAAATAATGTTGGATAACTTTGCATTAATATTTCATATTTTATAACTTCAAAAAATGTATATGTATCGACTTCTCATATTTATATTTTTCCTTGGCAGAGAGCATTTGGATTAGTTGTCTGATGCCACTGCTGGCAACAGTGAGAAATGGAGAGAACATAAAATGGCTTTTTAGCACAGCTATGTGCAATATGTCGCTGACAGATAGGTAAATGAGACTCTGTGACTTCGTAGTGAGATCAATTTAAGTGCTGGAATGATCAGATTGATACAGTGTATGGGCTTTAGAAATGCGTAGGAGCACTTCCTGGTTTCATGTGTCTACATAAATCTGAGACCAAGTGATTTCAGCTCTTGAAAAATGGACAGGCTGAGCAACAGGATTAATTAAACAAGCATCAAGGAAACAAAACACAAAATAATGGTTAAAAGGTCAAAAAAGTTGATTTAGCATAATATGAGAACTAAGCTGATATTTTCTTAATGGGTTGCATTCATGTTCTAGACTTTAATGATGTCCAAAGCTCAGTTGGAGGGCAGGAGCCAGTATTACTGTATAGTTATAAACTATATAGAAACCAACAACTTTTTAAAGAAATATCCAAACAGAAAATCCACAGTCACAAATATTGAAACAGATTGTTTTTTCTTTTCTTTTTTTTTGTTAGGTTTGAGGTTAGATTGGGGCCACAACCTCACCATATTAATCCTGTGGCTTAATGCTCTGTCATCACAACTTTGTGATGCTACAGTAAGAAAATCCTTTCACTTCAGTGAATCTGTGCTGAGGAGATGTTGAACGTTGAGAGAGTATTTGTTTCATGTGGATAAGCCCAGTAATTGTACAGATATTAAAAATAAACCAGTTCAAAACATCTCAATTTTGACAGTTTAGCAGTAGATTCTACAATAGAATTCTTACCGCCACCATCTCAATCGCACACCATAAACTCTTTAAAATGTTTTATCACATGAACGCGATCTATTGTTTTGTGAACAGAAATTAGAAAATATTACTGGATATTAAAATAAAATGTAAACTGAAAATCAATCAGAATTTAAACGTTTTTCTTAAGGAAAATCAATACCTTGTGGTGACAGTGTTTTAAAATTGCATCACTCATTCATTTTTATCTCTGCTGATCCAATTCTTTATTCATTTTGAAATTATTTGTGACTGATTTATGGTGCACTGTTACATCCCTACTCACTAAAAGAACAAATGGTTAATTTTAGTAGATTATTTGTGAGATATTATTTGTGATTCAATGGAAAGAGCATTTACACCTGAACTAGGGAATCTTTGAGTTTGGCACTATATCTTTACCATTGCAAGATAGTACTAATGCCTTAGCCTGTGGTCTACTGTCTTTAAGTGGTTTTAATTTCAATTTTTCTTCTTTTTTGTTGCAATTTGTGTATTTTTGTACACTCCTTTCTTTCTTCTTAGACTTTCTTAAAAACCTGTGTAAAACTTTTGCACAGTACTGTATCTAACAGACGGCTTTTATGATGGCACAAAATAGCCATACCGTCGACAATCAAAGTGGCCATTAAGGCTTGGTATGGCTGTGTTTACTCTGGCTTTGCTAATGTGATGAGAGAAACAACTAATGGACCATGTGACTCTCACTGCCCACCTTGTTGCCACAGTTACACACCAAATTAGACTCAACTTAAACTGTCAGTGGATTAAAGGGGATTGATACTAGCCATAGATCAAGAAGTATCTAACGTCGGCAAGTGAAGTTTTCTCAGGCGCCTCATTGCTAACCTGTCTGTCACCATTGATGTTAATTGAAAGGTGTTTTGTAGGAGACATTTACAGGCGTTAATTGCTTTTTTAATTTATTGAGTGCAAGCAAAAGGTAAAAATGTCTCATTGATTTACCTAACAGCCTTTGGACTGATTTTTGCATCGCTCCCAGGCACCAGGGTCGTTTTGCAGTGGAAGTAATTATCTGGTCTTAATAGGGAGGTGGAAAGATGGAGGTGTCCTAGAGTAGTCGATATAGTGTTAGTGAAAAAAAGAGGTGGCTCAATCTATATCTACTCTATGTGATTTTCAGAGATTGAGAACTTAGACAAACCTTATCTGACATGATCATAAGAAAGTATTGAACAAAGTTGACATTAGTGGTTGCGGCAGATCCACTGGGCATTGGGGAAGCGCTAAAACAGAAACTTGGTCAGACAATCAAAAGTTAATGCCCAGATAGATTGATTTATGTTCTGGTCTGTAGAGAGCAGCTCATGTTTAAAATAGTTTCAAATAGTTTTGTCTTGAATTTTGGAGAAAAGTAAAACCATAAATTGTATCCATATGCACTGAACACTGCTGGCATTTTTTTCCATCATCTAAAATGCACCAGAATGTGGGAAATTACATCTGTTTTGTTCAAACATTTCTGGGGTAGGACACACCCCCTTGCTTTATATTGTCCTAAATAGAAACCAGTCTGATATCTGCTATAGATACATCAGTGTCACAGATTGATGAGCAACATAAAGAAGTTTGTGTTTTTAATGGTTTTCATTTGCTGTTGCGGGCTTGCTCCGAAAAACAATAGCCAAGTCGGGAATTCAGTTTAAGGTGGTTTATTTTACCAAACTTCCCTAAAAAAAAGGCAACCAGTGTAAAATTCAAAAACAGTGCTATTTACAAAAGTGTAAAGAGACACGTTTCGTAAAAAAATAAAATAAAATAATAATAATAATAAATTCCAATTCTCAGAGAAAGCACAATCGAGCCAGATGTTGCCCTCAATGCAACCAAGCACAGACTGACTGGAGGCCAGAATGGTCCTGCTTATAAACCCTTAAGCCCCTCCCACGGGCATTACATAACATTAACAAAAAAACATTTTCATAAACAGGTTGATTTTATACCATTCAACATAATATCATCATTCCTTCACTGAACAGGTTCCTTTCTTTTTACCTAACTACAAAAAATATGAAAACTGAACATTTCTGGTCACATGACCCATCATACCGCGCGCAGACATGGTATATCAATACGCCCCTTACATGTGGAAGCGGACGCAAGTGAGTACGACGGGCAGGAGCAGTAGGACCTAGTGTGCACCCAGGGTCGCACTGTGGGAAACAGACAATTTTATGTATTAAGGGACAGGACAGAGGGAAAACAAGTTAGACCGAATGCCAGGCAGTAATGTGTGTGTGTGTGTGTGTGTGTGGGGGGGGGGGGGCTGACATGACTTTGTCACATTTGCCATTAGAGATTTCATTAAAATAGGGTAAATGTATTTATCCTTATCTATTATATGTGTGTTGTTTGCAGTAATTAGGTGGCCACAAGCAAGATCTTGTTTAGGGTCACTAAACTCCTAGGGTCGGCCCTTCAGTTTATCACTATGGTCAGAGGGCAGAGACCTCCACCAAAGCATTAAAGGCATTGCCCTGGATCCAGACAGAGATCTTCACCAAAAGTAAATTGTTCACAGGTTCATTGCTGACCCCTTGTGGCTGGAGTTAACATTACTGTTGTTCTAGCTAGGATTTGAACCATTTACCTTCCGCAAGAAGTGCAAATTCTCTGTTGACTGTGTACTAACTACACTGGCCTTGTTGCTAAGATACAAAACTGGTCCTATCTCTCATTGTTTACAGAAGCCTGTAAAAGCCCTGGATCTAGTCTGTGTACCAGGTCTACACCAAAAACTTACAACCCAATACTGACATGTCCTGAAAAATTCCATAATTATTTTCTGAGAAGTAAAATGTACTATTCCACACTACTTAGGTAACCCTTCCCCACAGTGAAGTGAAGTATTCCAGTGAGTCTTGTGGGCGCATGTGGCATAGTGGTTAGCACTGCAACCACACAGCAAGAAGATCCTGGGTTTGAATCCTGGAGCGTGTTGGGTCTTTCTGTGTGGAGTTTGCATGTTTTCCCCATGTCTGTGTGGGCCTTCTCTGGGTGCTCTGGTTTCTCCTACCGCCCAAAACAAGTACAATAGGCCAGGACTCCCCTGCAAATAAGGTCAGGAATGTCAGCGGGACTTCCTTGGTTCAATAAAGGTCGAATAAATAAAATTATTCTTCTGGTGTCATGTTGTGACTAAGATTTCATTTTTGTTCATCATAGCCTACAAAGAATGTCTTGCATAATAAAAACACTTAAGCAATAGTCTGTACTTCCACAATGTGATTCCACAGTCTGCTAAGAGCATGCACACAACGCACTTTGGATCCTAACCAGTTCAAAATGTAGACAGCAACTGAAGTGATATTCATAACAAACACAAAATGCCTATATTCTGTCAAAAAAGTATCAATTATGAGCAGCTGTATCTGGTTGGCAGTAGTGTTTGCTGTATTACACACAAGCAGAACATGTAACAGCTGTTGTTTTATTAAGAATGCACAATTGTACTACTCTTCTACACATATTGACTACATTAAGTGACATCTTAAGCCTAGTTTCCACCAAGCGGTTCACTTTGGTCTGTTATACTTAAATTAATGTTTCCACTGTCAAAAGGATAGCTGGTCGACATCTAATGGTAATAAATATGATAATTTGTGTAGTGCTCAGCAGTGAACAAACCCCTTTATCCCTCTAGTGTTTGTCAGCAGGGAAAAAAAAGTTAATGCATGAAGTTTAATTTGCTTGTTGTTTAACTAAATCTGTGATTCATTATGGAAATGCTTTTTGACACCTACGCCTTGTTTTAGTCGTGGAATAAAACAGATGTCCATTTAGCGATGTTTTTCAGTCCTAGACCTCCAAAACATCAAAATGTTCTTAATGTATTCTTCAAGAATGTGTGCGTGTAAAGTTTAGTGTGCCTTCTAGTTTCAAACTTTTATCGCTTTAGACAGTTATCCATTCATTCATCTTCCGCTTATTCTCAGGGTTACTAAAGCCCTATGCCAGCAACTTTGGGCCTGAGGCAGCATACACCTAATGTTTCTGAGAGAGCTAATTTTGTGGCTTGTTAATATTGTGGTCACCAGGAGACACTGGTGAGAATGCTCAGTAGAGATGACTCAGCTCTGTGAAAATGAAACGATAAATCAGTTTTACCATGATCCATTTTTTTGGCACTGAAAACAGAACAGTAGCGCAGCAAGGCTAAAACAGAATTGAACAGAACTGTAAGCCATTACCATGTTCAATCTGCTCATTAATGTTTTAACACACATCTACTTAACTCCTTGAGAAATAAACATTATTATCACTATACTGGGACAGATAAAGAAACAAATACAATTCTCACAAAAACAACAAAACAATTCCATGAATGTCGCATTCTCAACCAAACAATCTCACCTCTGATTGCTTACTCTAACTGTCAATCAACTCACCAGCCCTTCCAGTGGCCAGTTAGTCATAGGGCTGACACAGAGGCGTAGACAGACAACCATTGATTCTCACATTCATTCACTATGTGCTTTTAAAGGTCCTATATTATGTTTTTTTTTTTTCAGGCCTTTTTGAAATAGCTTTGGACACCTTTGCATTAGTATTGCAGGTTTTAGAACTTAAAATGTTGTATATGGGTTCGGTGTCTGTCACCCCCTGCTGGCAAATGTTGGGAATGGACAGAGCATTGTTGCTTCTAAGTGCTGAAATGATCAGAACAAGGCCAGTCGGCTTTAGAAACACGCAGGAGCACTTGCTGGTTTCACGTGTCGTCTCATATAGATCTATGAGACGAGCGTTTTCAGCTCCTGAGAAGGGGACGGCCTCAGCGTACAAGGTTACTCAAACTGAATGAAACAAAATAGTACTCCAGGAATGTTTTTGAGGTGCAAATAACTTTGTAAAAGGGTTGAAAGCTCAAAAAAGTCTATTTAGCATTATATGGGACCTTTAAGATTCTTACCTATGCAAACATTACATGCCTTTGGTTGCTGTGATGACGCCAGAGTGAACCCACAGTAGCACGCAGAGGACAAGCCCACTGTGTAAACATTGGCAATTTAAAGTTTGATTTTTGACCCTGTAAGGCTGCTGTAGTTTGGGGAGTGGGGTGACGCAGAGAGGGTTAGTCAAAATAGTGGCAGGCTATGACTACACAAGGAACATACAAAATCCAAAATACAGATCTTTTGTAAATTTGTGGACTTATTAAGACAATAATATACTTTGTCAAGAAAAGTAATGGGATTTTTTACAGTGCAAATCCTGCACGTCATCTCTTCATTCATATGATATGATCTTAGAATCTGGCTAAACTTAAAGGCGTTATCTTTTAGTATGGTAGTCATATATGTTGTAGCTCTGAATTATACAGTATAAGATATGAAGATTCTTTCATCTGGAGGCGAACTCATTTTCCTCACTCCATGCGTGCTGATAGCAGCGCTTTCTCAAGTCCATATCTGTGGCACATGCAAAGCCGAGCATGCTCTGATCAAAAAAACATGCGAGCCTGCTCCCCCTGCATGCCTTGTAATGAGAGCCCCATCAATAAACATCAGAGAGGATCGGTACAAGGTCAAGACCATGATCGGCAAGATGGAGAAATGAAAACTGTATAGTCCTGGCTTCACAGTGATGGGAAATGCGTGGTAAATCCAAACGCATGAAGCTTTCAGGGGTTTCTATTGGTCGCTCAATATCAAAGGCTGCAATGTGTGTCTCTGCAACAGCTCGAGCTCGAGACCGTGAAAAATGTGGCTTACTACTTCTATAAAATATTCAGCAAACATGTGGAAGATGAGGCGGCAAAGTAAACAGTTTCTTTGAGTTGTAGCTATGAGTCTAGTAGTGGCAGCACGGAAGTGGATCATGATTCAAAGATGGGAGCCTACTGCAAGGATATGAAAGATGAACAACTATCCCAGCTGATTTTAGATAACTATTTACACATACATTCACTCACCAGGGTCAGCATTTCACCTGTACACATTGCTGTCTTTGGATGGTAGGATTAAGGTAGGAGAGCTTCAGTTAGAGGAAGAAATGAAGACTCGACAGACAGAAGAAGCATATCTGTATCTGTATTTGCAAAGTGCAGTCGAGCAAAGTTTGGCCAAATGTCTCTTGTTCTGAGCACTTTTCCAGCATTAGAAGTGTTTTCCCTTCTTTATAGCACATCAGTTCACATGCAGGTAGCTAAACCGTATAATATCTATGCTTATGGTGATGTGCAGTGTTGGTTTTGCAGCTTTAATCTGCACAGACATTTTGTCAGTTTTAACAGTCTTTAATAAGGAGGTACAGGACTTAATCCAGCCACATAGAAGCCAGTGTAATCTTTATGCTGGAGGGCATTGCATCATAAGGGGCATCTGGTGTAAAAACAGCAAAAAGTGTCATTTGGCATTCTGTACATTCAAGCAAAACATTGTTTAGGACCAGATCTGCTAAAAAAAAAAGGTGCTAAATTGGGTGTGCACTTAAAAAAATCCTGTTTATCTCTGGATGTAGTGCATGTGATAAACTGTAACTGTGCAAATACAGTACGTGCTGCCCCAAATGCAGTATATAAATGAGAATTTAGTGCATCATAGCGCAGTGCTTTGATCCAGATGATACAGCAGATGGACAGATGGACAGATGGATGTTAGAGACCTGTGGCCAAATGCTGTAATAAACACGCTTTTAACAGTGTTCCATATCAGCAAAAAAAAAAGTGTTTTCTGTTTTCTGTAGTGCAGTTTGAAATGGGACAGCGCGAGTTCAAGCGGTTCAGAGCGTGCATCTTTGTGCACATTGAAGAGGCAACAAGATCAATTCAACACTGCAGCACTGTCATCACATGTACGCTGTGTTTAACGACTGCTCGGTCTTTGCTGTAAGGACTTCATTAAAGACCGGTTTGAGCAACATCAGCTGAAAAAGGCTGCAGTTCAGAGGAATACCAATGAGAATCAAGAGTATTGCAGATAAAGTCTGTCTCTTTGATGCCACTGCCTTCAAATCAATAGGTTGTTGTTATATCTTTGCTAATAACCCCTTTAAAAGTATCAAATCACCCCAATTAATCTAATTAATCTATTAATCTGAGCCCAAACAGCAGCATTTTTTGGCATCTATACTTCTCCAACTTGGAACATTTATACAGTTTTAGCTCCCTCCTGTAGTCATGATAATTCAAATAGTGACCCGATAAACAATTTCATTTGCAATTTCTCTGTCTTGAATAGTTTTCACTCTGTCCAAAACACTTAAGTCACCGGGACAAAATCTGCACTGCTTTTATTTAGCACCTGTGAGAGACGCTAACATCAGGTACGGAAGGATTTCTTCCACTTTTAGCACGTCTTATTTATTTACCATGCACGCAAACCTTTGATACATCTCATCCTTAGTGGCTTGTTGCCTTTAGCTGGCGTATTATAAACTCTATACAAATTATAATACAACTGATATTCTCCCCTCATTGACAGCTCATAAGTAATTTCTATTTGCCAGAAATATTTTATATGCACACTGTTTGTGTCCTGCTTATACCCTTTCATCACTGTGCTGCATTGTCAAAAATATGCACATATTTTATTTGTGAAAAGTAAGACTGTACAGCTCATACTGAAGACGCTATTTTCTACCTGTTCACATGATGAGGTTTGAGGATATGCGCACATTTATTTCAAAGATTCACCCCTTTCATGATAAAAGCTGTCATTTCTAGCATGCTGTTGCAGTTGTAATGGGATTGTCTACACACTGGCAGATGTCTGTATATTTTCAAAGCCCTCAAGCATTTGTAAATGTTTTATTCAAGCTGCTTCACACCACTGCAGTTGCACCGGAGAAACTAGACCAAAAATCTGCATATTATGATTCAATTTCAACAGCAAATAGCAAATATGCATTGCAGGTCCGATACCTATTTTTGTAAAAGATACAACATTTAAGGGTTTTAATGTTTTTTCAGAGGGAGAGTAAAAGATAGTATGTGTCTGAGTTTACTGTAAATCTAATTCAGTTCTGCAGATTTTTTCCAATTACTTTGACAGATTTTATCTCTATTTATGTTTGTTGTTATATTTGGACTGTTTTGCTGTGTAAAGAAATATAGCCTATACCACAATTGACCATTACCCTGTGGAGTTTTGAGCCACTATTATAATGATGATATTGTAATCCAGCAGCCAATGGGAGCATCCTTTTTTTGAATGGGAGCATGTGATTGGCCCAAGCTTTGTGAAACTGGGTAACAGAACAGACACTACTTCAAATGTATGGGGTTCTTGTGTTCCTCTGTTATTTTTCTCTGGTTTATGGGTGCAGATAATGTTCAACAGTTTGAAAACAAAACAAAAAATAGTCCTTTTGTAGACTTGCTTGTAGCACTGGCTTTGTGCTCCAGAATAGCAAAATGTAAAACAACATCAAAATAGTGCAATAACAGAGTTGCTAACACTTGAAATACAACAATACATGTGCAGACAATAATAAATAAATAGCACTAAATCGTCTGTATGTAAGAGGACAAAACAAAAATACAATTCACTGTTACAACATTACCCTATCCTCTTTTTTTTAATCTTTCAACTACTCCCTTTTTCTTTTAGGGTTGCCACAGCGATTGTGCAGCTTTTTTTATGCTGGATGCCCTTCCTGTTGCATCCGGCGTAAAAAAGCTGCACATGTTCTCCACAAGTCTTGGCATTATCACGCTTAACATGCGCCTTTCTAGTAGTTTCCAGGCAAAAATGCACAAAAATATACATAAGATATTGGGGGGTTATATTTCCTGTAAACTTTGACCTCTTGTGTACATGAGAAAATAGGACCACCTTGTGATAAAAACAGGTAACATCAATCAGTTAAGTAAAATAAGTCCAAGTCCAAAATCTTCCAGACACTTTTCCTGGTTTCACCTTTCACGTTACATAACATTAATAAAAGCTCTAAATGTCAGTTTTGAGTAGTTTTTTGATCAAGCCCTAGTGCTGCCCATAACAAAAACTAAAAATTAATTCCTCTAAGTAGATGTTACCACTCTGATTTAACACAACTGAAAAATGCAATGCAGATTACTTCTCATATTTGCATATCATATACTGCTACCATCTCGGCATCATACAGAGCACGTAGCCATCATCTTCTCCAGTGGCACCATAAAGCTGCCGAGTGCCCTGCCGACTATACACTCTATGCAAATGGAAACCTGTCAGCAAATGGCTCGTATAGTGCTGATAACATAGTATGGAGCCTGACGGTATGGGATTATAAACAGCATGAAGCGTACTCTCCAAAGGGTGCACAGGAAGGGATCGATGCTAGGAGCCTTTTTGATCCTGGTCCAGCACTCACGGTCTGCGCAGAGGGGCTTTCACTCACTTGGATGGGATGGGTCGGACCGGGTCTAAATGTACTGTGCACATTAGCATTTTAGAGTCCACTCTCTGTGAGCGTCTTATCTTTGAAAAGAGCCTTGATATTTATGTGTCCTACATGCAGAGCCAACAAATCAATGCTGTGATATAAATTTTAGCACTTGTGAAATGATTAGCTCTGAGTGGTGTTTTTGGCATTCGGATATTACTGTGATGTTTGGTGATTTAAAAAAAAGTTTATTAGACAGGATTTATATCAGGTAAGGCCTTTTCCAAAAACTTGACTTATACATCAAGCTGTACAGAAAGATCTCAGCAAAAAGTTGTCTGTGGTGTAGTACTAGGTGGGTTGTTAATGGGTGGAGAAAAGTGTCAGGTGTGTTAAAAGAGTTTGACAAAATGAAAGCGATGTTGTATAGTTTACAGACAGTGGATCGGAGGAAAAAACAAGAGCAGAGCTGGAGGTAGGCAGCAGAGTTTAAGATTGAGGTTCTCTTTGTGAGTGACGAGGTTGGATGGGATTAAAAAGTCAGTCTGGGACAGTCGGAGATAGTAGGAGACTGTTCGGCCAACTGAACATGTTGAGTCTGATTGGCCATCCTCCCCATTTCACAATCTGTCATAGAGCTCCTGAATAACATTGAAATATAAGGAATTTGTTCTAACAATTTTCCATTATGCTTTCCACTGTAGATGAGCTAATTGACTTTATTCAACGGTTCTAGACACATTTTGCCTGTCCATCCTGGGAGAGAATCTCTCCTTCATGTGGTTTCTTCTTTTTTTCCCAACAGCTGGGTTTTTAAAGAGTTTTTCCTTACTGTCTAAGTACAGGGTATGTCCTGGGACTGTTTACTTTAGTGTAGTTATTGTTTATGTTTGATTGTGTGACTAATTGTTTGTAAAGCCCTTTGAGGCGACTGCTGTTGTGATATTGGGCTATTGGCATATTGGCATGTCTGATTATTATTCATGGATAAATACTTGAGTAAAACATTTGAGTGTTATGGAGGTTTATTTACAGAAGACAATTATCCACATAGTTTATTTCAATTCAGGTTATTTTCATTCATAAACCCCAGTATCACAACAATCACTCGCCTCAAAGGGCTTGCTCAAACAAACACACAATCAGGCATAACACACAATCAAGCATAAACAATAACTACTCTACCCAGTGCCCTGTTCTTAGACTCCCCTTCTTGGAATGGAAAAATACAGCTGTGGACACCCATTGTTATAAACAGTTATTACATCTTGAACATGCGCAGAACCAACGCGCTGTTCGGTACTGAGTCTGAGTCACTTTGGTGTGTCTGTACTTTTTGTGCTGACCAGGGGAGACGTGAGGGGACAGAGCAGTCGTCCTTTCTCTTCTGACGGCGGTTGGGCGTTGGGTTGGTGTGCCCCATGCATGCAGGGATTAGATGTTTTGGAGACAAAGTCAGAGAGGCTAGCGAGACTGAGATGGTTTGGACATGTACAGAGGAGAGATAGTAAATACAGGATAGAAGGATGCTGAGGTTTGAGAATGTGGAGGATAGGGTTAGAGGGGGGCATGTGAATTGCTGAGGTGATCCCAGAGCGAGAAAGAAAGTTGTATATTGGCATGGGATATGGGATTTACTGAGATATGCTGCTATGATTGTGCACTGCTACTTATTTGAAGCCCATGAACTACGTATATGTTGTGTACATTTATGTAAAGAGAGTACTAATGCTAAAATGTGGTGTATTGTTCTTATCTGTCATATTTTGAGTTTAAAGGAACCTTTAGCCTCTTTTTGTGTACCTAATACATTTTTTCTAACCAACAGTTTGGTCTGATTGGTCAGATTTATTACTATCTAACTACAACTATTATGTTGGCCTCTCTTATTGGCATTTTTCAAGCTCATAATACATTACTGTAGTTGTGTAATATTTACTATATAAGACTCATGCAATATTACTCATTGTGCCGAACCCAATCCCGGAAAAAAGAAGAGGCTTGTTTCTGGGGGGGGCATCTTGGGTAAACCTATGCCAAATCAATATAGAAGCTAGGAGAACATTAATTGCACTGGCAGAAATATGTCCATTGTTTCCTTTGTTGCAGCTCCAGTAACTCTCAGTGTGGCTGGTATTTGGGTCAGGCCATGAGGAAGTGCTGTCACGCCATTTGGATCTAACCCCGGTACATTTCTCTGGTGGTGCAATTTGTTTGGGCAGGTGTGAACAAACAAACAACTGCACAGAGACCAGTTAAAGGCGGGCAGGATTTTCACTGGAACTGTACTGAGGACTCAAGTGAAGTAATGGCTATGACCAAAGACTACAGACTGGGCACTATATGTGGATAGTATTTAAAAATAGTACTGCTCAATTTTTTTACATTTCGGCTTATCCTTTTCCTGGGTCGCCACAGCAAATCATCTCCCTCCTATTAGTGTGCAGTGATTTGTATTCTGATTTGACATTGGTTTTATGCTGGATGCCCTTCCTGACACAAAAAATTTGTCCCCTTTATATTGCACTTTTCTATCTCCATGAGCAATCAAAGCGCTTTACATTAAGGAACTGTTCACACTCACACATTCATACACCAGTGTAAGGTGGGTGAAGTCTGGTAGCAGGGATCAAACCGTCAACCTTCTAGGTAGTGGGAGAACAGCTCTACCTACTGAGCTTACATAGCAACTGACTCCTAGAGTGCACTAATTTGCATATTGATTTGGTAGTTTTACCCCAGATGCCTTTCCCCCGTGTGCACAGAGAGTAGTCTTGTGACCCCCTGTGGCAGAATTTATTGATGCAATTTGTTAAATATAGCACATGCCTATTAATTAGCATTTAGATTCATATAAAGGGGCTATATTATGCCAAATCAACTTTTCTGAGCTGCCTACTATGTTTTAATGTTGCTCCCTCTTCAAAAACATACCTGCAGTTGTGTTTTGCTTCATTCATACCCTTTTGAGTAATCTTGTATTCTCCAGCATTGACTTTCTGTCAATCCCCACTCTCCCACAATCCCCGCCCACTCTAGGAAGCACTGACCAATCAACAAGCCTCTATATCCAGTCTGCTCTCATTAATTTATCCAAAAAACAGTGTACAGCTCTGTTTCCATTGATTCCTCACAGTTGTTTTCTTCATGTTGTTGTAAAATGGCATCCTACAAAAAGTTTAAGGAAGTGAAGTGCTTTTTTTCACTGATTATGTTCAAAAGACCGCAACAGAGCTGCACTGTGATAACCACTGCTGGTCTCTTCACCTGTATCTTTATGGCAAAAATGGGAATAAAAGCATAATATAGCTCATTGAAAAAGCATATTATTATTACTTTTATTAGAGAGGCCTAGAGAGCTAGTCACATTGTTAACACCTCCAGAAAAGTAGTTTGTTAGTGTCCCATTGCATGCACAATATTCTCCTCTATATCATTGGATAGAGTTTTGTATTAAAGTGTTTTTCCGGTTACTACTAAACTTCGGCCTCTTTCCGATCGCGCCTCCTCAGCACTTCACCCAGACGTGAATGGAATAAGCACAGTTGGCCATGGCTCCATTGTATTAAGTGGTGCCGCCTTGGATCAATGTATACTCCAGCTCTCCTGGCATCAAGAGTATTAGGTTGCTCCCATTAGGACAGTGCTCTGCCTCCTCCAGCACTATACAGGACCAGGCCCGGGTGCATCCATTACAGGTGACAGAGAGGCAGCCTATCATTGGCCCCCAGTATTGATCATGCACCGACTGTTTTCCAGTCAGATAGGACTCTCTTTTGGGGAAGCCACAGTGAAATTGGAGTCCGCGTAGTGGACACTGAGAGGTTGTGAGTGGTGCTTTGATTTACTCACATGGTGTGCTCTGTCTTATTAGTGTCGTGTTAAAATCTGTTTTTTTACTTGAATAATTTCTACATGTATTTTCAAAAAACTGGTTCAGTTTGAGGGAAATGGTATTATACATCTCTGAGGGAATGTGATGACTGTTTTTTGACCCTGCATATTTTTGTTCAAACTTGTAGTTGTTTGATTCTAGAATTGAGGGTTTTGCTTTAAGCTTTCCTTCTCTTTATGGATAGAGAATATAAATAAAATACAGTATAGCAGTGTTTCTTAAACTGTGGTACGGGTACCACTGGTGGTACGCGGGCCTTTTCTAGTGGTATTCAAGAGGCTTTTAAGTTTAGTTTAGGTCTTGATTTAGATTAAATTTGGATCTCAGATGACATCGCAACATTCTATAGGCCTATAGAATTTAATTGAGGTGGGGGCAAGTAAAATGTCTATTATTAATATGCAGATTTTTGGTGTGGCCTGATTTATATAGAGAGATCATGGACCTTGTTACTAATATAAATGACCAGGTCCAACAGAGATATCCAGAAGGAAAATGAACAAATGTTGGACGTGATCATTTATATTGGTTGCAAGTTCCATGATCTCTCTTTATATATCCAGCCACACCAAAAATCTACATATTAATAATAGACATTTTGCCTGACCCCATCTCACTAGGTTGCTTTCACATGGCGTCATAGAATTCTAAAGGGCCTCTTGTTGGGTTTCAGATGATATCACTTCATTCTATAGGCCTATAGTATTTAATGGAGATAGGGGGCAGGCAAACTGTTGTTAACATGCAGATTGTTGTGCATGGAAGAATAAATATTGTGGGATTATGGACTTTGTCACTAATATAAATGAACAGCCTCAATATTTGTGAATTTATCTTTTGGATATTTCATGAAAATGGCATGAAACTGATAATGAATTCTGGCTCCTGCCCTCCATCTGAGAGTGTGACATGGTCACATTCTAGAATCGAAAAACACCCAATAGTTTAAAACTGAGCTGGAGGCAGGTCAGAATTCTGTGATAGAATCTGCTGCTAAAGATTCAAAATGCAGATGTCTTGGTGTGGTCTATGGCTTATATCTCTGCCAGTACTAGACCTATCCACATGAAACAAAAACTGGCACAAAGTTCAACATCTTCTCTGTAAGAGTTATTTCTACACTATACCATCAAAAAGTGATACTATTATTCAAACACACAGGCAGGATTGCTGTCAGTTAGATAGGGTTCACCTTACCTCACCTATTAGATTTACACTGACTCCTGCCCTCCATCTGAGGTTTTGACATCATCAAATTGTAGAACATTGGTTGCGTTCACATTCTAGAATTTGATAATATCAGAGCCTCAGATGAAGGGCGAGAGCCAGTATTACCGTAGCCTATAGGTTAGACTCTATGTTGCCACAAATGTTGGATCCAATAATTTTTTGTTAACAACTAAGTCCACAAACCCATGTTATTAATCTTGTGGCTCTGTCTACTGACTAATGCTTGTGTCCGGCCCTGTGTTTCTCTGATTGGTTCCTCTGCCTGTGATTGTTCCGCCCATAAATGGAATTTGGGATACCAGACTAACTTCTTTGTATAGAACAGGAAAAGTGTTTGTCTGGCTATCCAGGCTAGGTAATATACACATTAATTAAAGTTAGAAAAGTGTGAAATAGTAATGAAAAGGTGTCCAAAGTAATACCATTTTAAAACATCTCAAGTACAGATTAGTACTTCTTTAACCTTTGGCTAGTTGTCATATCAACTTAACCTCACACTTTTTCCTCTAATAAACTTAATTTTACACCTATGACATGTCAGCAGTATCTGTCATATTTGCCCGAGTGCACCTTGTGGATAATTTCTTGCAACGCTGAATTAATTAAATCAAGTCTCGACCTTGAAACACCGAGCATCTGTTTCTCTTGTTTTTCTAAATGCCGTCATCTTCTTCTGCGTCCTCAACTTATAATTCATCTTTCAAAGAGCTTTTGATAAATTGCCATCAGCCCCCCCCCCCACCCCCACCCATTCCCACACACACAGAGACCTCTTTGTGCCGGGAGCATCCACCGCGATGCTGATGAATAAGAAACGTCTCATGAAAATTACATTCTTTCAGGATTTATAATTAATGACAGAATATGACTAGAGAAACTTTGTCCCCGGCTTGTGTTACTGTACTAACAACTGTAGCTTGTTTAATAGTATTTCCCTTTTATTTCCACACTTGTCTTTGTAATGTAATAATGCCACTTCTAATTTAGATCTTCATTGTTTCATTTAGTTCATGTTTTTAATTATCCCCTACTGTGGCTCATCACATTTTGTCTTTAGTGAATGAGATGCTTGTGCAGAGAAAATATCCTTAAACCTAGTATTTCTATTGGTCGAAGCTACTGGACATTTATTCTGTTAAACCGGGTGAATTGCAACGAGGTAGGAAACAGCACCATGGAACGTATGAATATCAAAGTTTTGCCTCCATTCTCTCAGTCCATGTACGTGTTGCCATGACTGCATAAATCGCCTCTCGTAACCCCCACACACAGAACAGCAAGGACGCACGACAAAGCTGAAATTCGTAAAAATTGTCGTACGACCTGAAATTGGGTCAAATTCAGACCAAAAATCACCCCGTGTATACCCGGCTTTATTTGGTTACATAGTGACATAGTTGAAGAATCTGTAAAGGTCACTGACACATCCTGTATGCTACAGTATATACAGTATTCTACTTGAGGAATGAGTTGGGTCACTCTGTCATTCTTCACAGATATTCTTGTGATAGTGGTTCCTGCAAATATCTTTTCATTCTGCTTATCTCCATGTTGCATGAAAAATCCTTACTACTTTTGGCAGCACTATTGATCTTGGAGTGGATCGAGGAGCAAATACCGTGTAGAACATATCAAAACTGTGTTGTGGCAAATAGTGGATATAGATGGGATTTCAAGTCCTGCAGACTCTGGTCATTGGGCTATTTTGTGGCGCATTTCCACTGGGCCAGTACTGCGCGGATTGGGGCGGTTTTGGAGGTGTTTCCACTGGCAACCCTTGGCCAGGGGGTCCAGCTTTGGAGTGCCTTGAGTTAGAGCAGAACTCAAAACCTTTTTACAGATACGAGGAAGGAAAAACGAATATAAAGCCGAGGTCACAATAGGAGTCAACTGGACTTGTGAATATTTACATTAGTGCTTTACTCTGAAATGTAAGGGGGCTCTATAGAGGAAAATGAGGCAAAACAACAAAGACACAAGCAGAGTTACTGAGTTTCACTTTCATTGGAAGAGAGAGAATCCACACAAAAAACTGAGCCAAAGAACAAAAATAAAAGGAAAAATGTTATTTTAAACCAAATGCATCTTGTCCTTGTGATTGTATTCCAAGAGAGGACGAGCTAAATGCTGTGCCAGCTTTTTGCGACTTTAGCACCAGCTGTTTCCGGTTTAGCGCTGCACGGCTCTCGCATTGAGAATCAAAACATTGCATTTATAGTTTAAATTGGATTAAACACTTAAGTTCATGTTGTTATATGGGTAGTTGTGACACATCTTGTGCCGTACTGCCCAGTGAAAATGTGCCTAATGACTCTGACTTGCACTTGGATTCGAAATGAGACATTTAGACAATAGGTTTTAATGGGCTTGTTCTTTTAATTTACAGGAAGAACCTTGAGGATATTTGTAATCTAACAATCAGTAACAAAAAACAAACATTAAATCCATAATCAAAAAGACGTCTCCTATGTTCATCAGTGCAGTACCTTTGTTATATTTTTCTTGGTATCATTTTCTCTGCTTCATTTGCCTTGTGTGTCTCTTTTCCTCCTATTCTCTAAATTAGTATTCAAGGAACAAGTGTCTCCAGTGTGTGCACATGGGTAAACTTTGTGTTGTGCAGCACTGGGAGCATTGTCGGCGAGAGCACATTAAAAAAAAAGAGGATTATTGAAGTTTGTCTGTGCGCCGATGCTTTTAGGAGCCCGTTAATTACCAGCAGCGGTGACAGTGATGCAGTTTTAATTGAGCTCCTTTTTAAGATGACATTGGTTTTAAAGCCTTACATTCACATGGGAGCTGTCTCTCTGGGGGACCTCAGGCAATTTACAAATTAGCATCTTGGATCTGTGCTCCACTCAAATTCACTGACTTTATTCAAGGTTTTTAACCAATGCTCTCTGCCTCATGTTAGACGCGTGGATATTGATCTAATTGTGCAGAAAGCTGTAAAAATTAAAAAGTAAAAAATTACTTCACATACACCAATCCTGCATAACTTTATGACCACTAACAGGTGAAGTGAATAATTTCTAACTATCTCTTTATCGTGCACTCTGTTAGTGGGTGGGATATATTAGGCAGTATGTCAACATTTTGTACTCAAAGTTGAAGTTGAAGCAGTAGTAATAAACTAATACAAACAATGGTAACTGAATTTCCCATCTACTGAAAATGGACCAAGATGTACAGAGTGTCTGACTGGATCTTCAAAGTTAGACTGTGGCTAGAGGATTGTGTTACTCATATTTGCTGTAGTCATTAAGGGTGCTCCGATCGATCGGCCGCCGATCATGATCGGCCTATCATGGCTAAAAATAGAGTGATCGGTGATCGGTAAAATGGGCCGATCAGAAGGGCCGATCAAATTACAATAAACACGCGAGGCTCTCACATTTACTGTCCTGCAACTCCTGTTTGATTAAACAGCAGTAGCGTTATTTTAGCAGTGTTTTTAAGTTAAGCCCTGGTGGGACAAACCTGCCCTGGAGGCGCTGCTTTGTGTCCCCGCTGTGTCCCCGCCTGCTTTAGGAGCGCACGGGACAGAACCGAGGCGCAGCAGTGCGTGTATTTGCAAACACCAACGTAAATAGAGCTACAGCTAACAGTTACGTTAAAAGGATTAAGATAGTTCAGAGTCTGCCTGTGTCTTGTTGCGCGGAGAAAACTGTGCGTTTTGTGGCTTAAACTGCACCAAATGGCTGCTAATGGAAAGAGAAAGTAAAAAGGCAGCCCATGTGTCCCCCGTGAGTCTGAGAGGAGCACCTTTCATCGTTGTCTTCTCTGCTCTCTTTGCACGTTTTCTTCATTCAGACGTTGTCAAAACTGGCAGCAGGAGCTGTCTGCTCTTTAGTCCACTGTGTTTCAACCTGGTTTGGCTGCGCGTTACGCGGACACAGGCGCTGCACCCGCAGACTCGCATTAAAGGAACCAATTAAGAACAGCTGATTTTTACATCAGCGGAGCATTCAAACAAAGCCACAGACACTGGGCACACATTAAAGACCAATAATGCAACAAAACCTCTTCTAAAACAAAAATAAGTAGAATTTTGTTGTTCTTTTATATTTACAAAGGCTACAGTATTTTTCAAATTGAACTAATAATAGCCTGCATACAATACATTACTACATTGAAGACCACGTGATCGGTATCGGCCATGATCGGTATCGGCCGATCACAGCAGAGGCTGATCGGTGATCGATGATCGGCCTCAAAAACCCTGATCGGAGCACCCTTAGTAGTCATCTAACCTAAGGTCACCATCTTCCTTTTTAGGACAAAGTTATCCATAGCAATTAAGAGGTGCACCGTGTAGAAATAACACTTTGCATGTCATAAAACAAACATTTAAAGCTCCAGTGTTCTTGCAAGAGCTGCCCAAAGACAAACTGAGCACTGTTGAAGAATCAGCCATGATCTTCAAGGGGAAATTTGGTGTGTAGTAGGCAGTAGAGACATTTAAGATATTTAAAACTTTATGAGGCACAGTGGAAGACAACTTGAATAAAAAGAAAAGGAAGAGATATAAATAAGATAAACGTAATTAAAAGATCATTCACATATACAGTTGACACCAAAGTTAGAAGTCAAATTAAAGTGTGTTATTATAACAATCAAGAATTGTGCAAATGAAGAGCTTTTGTTGCACAGGGAACAAAAGAAAAGATCATCTTTAGTCTTTGAAGACTCAGATTGCATAAAAACTGATGACAAATAAATACCAGCTAAATTGTATTATAAATATATTTATTTATTTTCAGGCATTTTTCAGCCTAAGGGGGAACCCCTTAGACATTAGTACAGTAAAGGACAGATAATATGGGGATATACTGAGAGGGGCATTTTGATGTATGAAGACTATAGCCATGGAGTTAGATGCACAGTTACATGCCAGTGAACTTTATAAGATATTAGTGGAATGCTATGTTGAGGGTCTGTGAGGCTGACATAAGTAGTTCAAAGAGAGTAGCAAGAGCAAAAGCATTTAGTGACCATTTTCTCTGCTCCTGTTCCATGTCATATGCACAAAAATTCTACAATGTCCCAGTTTTGGCCAATCAAAATACATAGAAATTGCAGACAATAGTCATATGTGTTGGATAGCAAGTATAATAATAATAATGCTTTTCTAGGCATAAAGTTCCTTCAGAATTATGTGCATTATTTCTTCATTTCCCAGTCCCCCATGGTAGAGGTAAGCGATCTTCTTCTTGCTGTGAGGCGAGAGTGCTTTGCCTTATAGAGCCTGAGTGAAGTGTCTTGCCTGGGGGAATCAATCCGCCAACTTTCCGGATAGTGGGTGCACGGCTCTACCAGGTGATCAAAGACATATTATTCAGCAAATTGAACTATTTCTATAGCACCTTAAACCTCCAGGGCTGAACCAAAGAGCTTTTTACCATGAGTGCATTAATACATAAATAAAACAGCAAATAAAATGTGCCAAAAAATACTACCAGATTGGAATCCTTACCATGACAAAGTTCAGTTTTAGGTACATTAAAAATCATTTTGACTTTCAGAAACAGATCCAGCTGGAGGCCACAGTCTCCAGATCACTGTGTAGATAAACAAATCCATCACATTGAACTGTGAGAGCTTGCACCAAGTTTCAAATAAGACTTTCAAATCTCCATAACATGCCTCCAGATATGTGCACACTGCATATTCTTTTTGCAGAGTTATTCATCAACTTATACTCTATCTCTTGGTTTTGTCGTATGCCCTAACTTTGATACACGATGATACATGCCCCTTGACACCGGCCTGGTGCCAGTATGAGCAGGACCACAGGATCCTACCACCCACTGGGACCCCCCCTAGAGCTAACTCAGCAATTCCTGTCGGTGCATCAGCAGCTTCCCGCCTTGACAAAAAGAAAAAAGATGTTGTCGTTCCTTCACTGTCTCTACGGTAGATCAAATTTGCTCGTACCACACGCTGCCGTTGTCTGGAGGCTCTGGTCTTTAGTGTTTTTTTCTTCTTTTTTTTTTTGCGGCTGAAATCTGAGAGCAGCAGACACTTTCCCATCCGATATTCCTCTCCACATGAAGCTGATTGTAAATGTGGAAAGGCGCTTGACAGAGATGTGTATATTTACCATTGTAGTATTATACATACACTAACCAGGCATAACATTATGACCACTGGCAGTTGAATAACACAGATTATATATTTTTCTTGGCATCTGTTTGTAGGTGGCTATATTAGGCAGCAAATGAACATTTTGTCCTCAAAGTTGACTTGTTTGAAGCAAGATGTAAGGATTTGAGTGAATTAGACAAGGAACAGTGGTGAAACTGTGACAGGAAATGCATGCAGGAAGCTAAGGCTGGCCCATGTGGCCCAATCCAACATACAAGCTGCTGTAGCTCAACATGCAGTTAATTTTTGTTCTAACCCCCAATTTACACCAAAGCAGCAGCAGCGCCATGTTAGCCATGTATGAACTGCTTTTTCTTTTATTCAGTCAGACCGCACCAGTGGGGACTCGCACGTATCCCAGGATCTACTCATCATAATGCTCATCATGATAAAGATAGGCTGGAGTTCTAGTTTTCAAATGGCTTCATGTCAATCTCCAGCAGAGGTTTTGCTATGGATAATTACTGTCTGTCATTTTGACCGACAGGGTTGAAAAAATTCCGTCATGAGCTATTTTTGTCGGTCATTGTATACATGCATATTAATATAATTAATTACGAATGACTGCAATACCATTTTATTAATTAGAATATGCTACTAATATGTAAATGCCATAAAAATGATGTTAATCTATTATCGATTTTTTTAATAAATGAATGTGTCTAAAATACAGTATTGTACGCTCATGCTCCACATTCAGAGTCATTTAGGAGCAGCAGAACAACAGCTCTCCCCCTGACGCAGCCTGGTGAGCTCTGAATATGCCAAAATACAAACTTTACACACCCTTTCCTCTGCTCACTGAGGTGCAGGGTACACTGTCTCAGACCAGTGGGGTCTGCAGCTTTACTGTGCGTACCTTTAGATGTTCCCTTTTAAATTCTCATTGCTCACAGAGCCAGCGGAGCAGCCTGTGTATTTGGAAATGTGTGCTGAGCTCCTTATAGCCAGGACTCAGTAAAACTGTTGAAGTTTATCTGTATCTGACTTTGGTTACTCGGAGAGGACCTTACATGACACGCTCTGAATGTGCTGCCTTATTTCCCCTCTGTCTCCCCAGAGCACATGGGACACAAGTAATGGCGGTTTGTTCTTTTACTTAAATGTGTATTAAAGCTACAACTAAACACACTGAGGGCCACAGGATGGAAGCCAGTCTGGTTTTACGCAGAGAAGACTGCACGCTCCGCGGCAGTGGCTAAAAAGAAGTGAAAGCAAAATTGTCTGTTTATTTGAACCTTAAAGCTCACTGCACCACTCTTTTATGCTAATTTTCAGACTTTGCAGGCCACAGATTGCAGAGCGCTGCTTAGTTTTAGTCCACGGTGTTTTAGGGTTTTTGGGTGTTTTAGTTTTAGTGTGATTAAGCCTGGCGCCCCCACACAGATAACTCCAGTCTAAGAACTATATGAAGTTGGAACAAAGACGAAACTATTGCATATGGTTATTTAATTAACTAACGCTGTTGCCATCTCCTGGACAGACCTGAGAATTGCAACTCCGCCTTCCTTTTTATTTGGTCAAAATGACGGATGGCCATCAGAAATTTCCATCAAAGCTTGAAATAATCTGTCAGTGATAGAAAATTCTTGGTTAACATAATCTCTGATCTACAGTGCATAGCCTGACCTGCCAGACAAACTCTTTTCTTCTTCTGTAAAAAAAGTTAGTCTGGCACTGCTTTGATAACATTTCATCTCTGTGGAAAAATTACAAGTGGAGTAACCAATCAGAGAAACCAAGGGCGGGACATAAGCAGTGCACCGCTGACCCAAACAAACATGGATTTTTGCCATTTTTTCATAAAACACTAGAATACGGCATATTATGAGCAGCTCTGTACTTATTTCTGAACGGGGACAAGCCAGTTGTACAAAGACTTGTGAAAAGTCATTACATCAGAAAAATCACACAGACTGGACAATAACCCGGACTTCAGCAGAACCAACAGGTGACAAAGAAAAGTGTTAATCAGGTCAGAGAAGTTATTAAATTAGCTCAGTAGCTAGCACTACCTTGGTTAATTCTTCCGCTTTCGTAAGACGCACAGCAGATAAACGGCTGTGATAGGTCAAGTCCAAATCGAAACGGAGTAACACTTCACTCTGAGAGTGGAACCAGGCTGTCCTGCTTGCGAAAAGCAAGTAGGTGAGTCTGGCTCGCCAGGCTACGGGCAACAGGCACCAAGTGTGAGCTACATTTTCAAAATAAAGGTTCACTGAAACAGCACTAATGTCACCTTTAACATTGCACATCAAGCAGTTAGTTCTTGAGGGAGAAAAATATCATCTAATTTATGACACCAAACTTACCAAGGACAACATGAAGTAGGAGAAGGCATGGGGCTCAGTATCCACAAGTTTGTGTTTAGACAGTGAGTAATCTGTAAAACAGAGGGGGAGATGGACACGAGCAGCATAGAAGGAGCAGCAGAGACGTTTTCAGAGTAATAGAAAGGTGTCAGATACACAGTGCATTACAGTTTGTTGTGTATAGAGCTGCATATTAGGTAAGTGGTCAACACATAATACATAACATGACCACCAATAATAGGCAGGTGGTCATAATGATATGCTTGATTGTTGTATGTACAGAGTGTCTGGCTGGATTAACAAAGACATTATTGCTAGGCAGCCCTGTGTCTAACTGACCACTGCATTTACTCCGCCTAAGGCCCAAAGTTATTGGAGTATTTACTTACTGCAACTGTAACTACTATTATTATTATAGATTACTACTGCATTTAGTACTACTGTTACTACAACTGCTATTACTATTGCTATTAATGTGCTACTACTGGCACTACTACTGCTAGTATTACTATGGCCATTATTACTACCACTGCTACCCACTTTGCTACTGAGGTAAAACATGCTTTTACTCATTTAGAGACTTTAAATATTTTCTTAGTACTAGTAGCTTTAGTAGTAACGATAGTAGTAGTAAGCACTAGTAGCACTAAAATGAGAATTGGCTATGCTTAGATGTATTTTTCACTAAAGATGAATTCAACTGAAGCCCTTTTAGTGATTGACCAAAAATGAGTTCACGGTTGGCTCACAGTACTTTAACAAATCGATGCTCTCTGGCCTTCACTCATCTGACTCCACACTCACAACAGTGAATACAGGCCAACCACTTCAGACTGAAAAAAAGTATTTAAGAGAAATGTCAAATGTGAATGTTTAATCACCACTGTCTATATGCAGTATGTGCTGGTGGATGGCCAAGGCTGAAACAAAGTACTTAGGCTGCCATAGCTTCATTACATCAGATGGATTTGGCCAAAGCTCAGGCAGAGGATGACCACGTGACGTGAAACAGAAGATATTGATATAGACATAGATTGACTCGTTGGAGTTTAAAAGTCTTCAACGTAGAAGCAGGCTAGCAGACAAAGAAGACAAGTAGAAGTATTGTTTCATCAAGATATTACTTAAGTACAGTAGTAGGAGTATTGAACATTGGATTTACTTGAGTAAAAGCTGTAAAGAATTAAACATTCCCTGTATGCTTAAGCTTTTTTTCATGTTTCTGTTACTCTGCAAGCAGTCGGCTCATGTGTCTGTCTGTTAGCACCATGTTGCTAATAGCCATGCTAATTAGCCATTTTCTTATCTGTCCATTCCTCACTGTTGCTAGCAGGAGCAATTTTCCATACATATACATTATTTTAAGTTATAAAATGTGAAATATTAATACGACTACTAAACACTACTACTAGAATTAATACTATAAGAAGTTCAGACTTAAAGCTGTTCTTTTTAGCTGTGCATGTGACAACTGAATGTGTTTTATCTCCACTTTTCTCTATTAATTGTTGAATTATTAATTATAATAAAAAATAAAAAAATGTTTTTCTGTAAAGCACTTTGAATTATCCTGTGTATGAATTGTGCTATATAAATAAACTTGCCTTGCTTAATAGTGCTACTTCTATATTAATAGCTACTATGTAGTGCTAACGTATAGTATGACTACTGCAATAACTGCTAGTTACTATTACTACTACTATTACTGCTACAGCAATTACTATTATTTGTACCACTACTTGTGCTATTTTAATATTACCACTAATACTACTTTTTCACCTCCAAAATGTTTTTAAAACGTACTCATCGTCGTGGTATAGCTCAGCTGGTAGAGCTGCAGCACATATGCAAGGCAACTACAGCCTGTATAAAGCTGAATTAATAATTAAAAAATATATATTTATCTGTTTTTATCTTTTTATTTTTTTATTTAACCAAGTCAGTTGAGAACCAATTCTTATTTGATGACCAATGACTCAAATGATGACATGGCCAAGAGAAAGCATAAAGGGCAGATTAAAAAAAACAAAACAACAAAAAACAAAACAAAAAACAATAAATAGGACAAAGAAGTTACAAGAAGAGACAAATATATGCCCAACTCTTGTGACATGGTCAGTGTAAAAACCATTATAGCATGAAGTGACTTGTGTCTTGATCTTCAGTAAATGTGTGTGTCCGACGTAGATAAAAGCTGTGCTTTTTCCACTGTTCTTGTTTTAAAACAGATTTTTTTCTTGCTGCATATTTGAGTAAGATTTGGAGGAGGCTACAGCCCTTGCCATGGAGCACTCTTTGTCCATCCTAAACCCTAAAGGGCAGCTCCTTTCTCCAGATTCAGGAAGAAGGGCTATTTTTGTTTGTTCCATTGCTGATGACTCATACTCAGAGAAAACACTGTGGTACTGGGGGGAACAGAGGATCAATGTCCCGAGAGATTATAGGCTGACATTTTTTTGGGAATCCTGTGGGATCACTTTGACAAGATTCGACATGAATAAAATCCGACGGGAATCGGGTTTCTCGAATCAATAGGTCAGATTTTAAATATCATTATGTTGTTCCGGTTTTCAGAACACTGTCTTACATTTGATGGCCTTCAAATTGGCTTCAGAGAGTGGTTATTTTTGCACTGATAATGATTATGCATGGAGTTACACAGGGGAAATCAATATTGTAAGTTATGATGATGTGGACTGACAGGTGAAGAGGAGACCATTTTGTATGTCATCAAGTAAACATTCAAGTAATATGAAGTTAAAAATAAGTGCGTTTCAAGTCTATGACATTGTGCCAGCCTGGGTAGTCTAACTTGCAGACTAGCTTCCCTACAATGTTGATATATAATATTGAACAAACAAATGAAACTAAAATAGGATGCACATGCAATATGTTGTTTATTTACAGTGTAATATGTCCAAACAATGAAGACGACGCTTTAGCTCCTGACTTCTCTCGAGTAGTAAAAAGCTCTGATGCTGGTGTGTTTCGCTGTCATGGCCCACCCACTGCTCCATTGACATCCATTGATGCTTGCAGTGAACAAAATGTTTGTGCTGTCCCAAAGAAATCCAATGAAGCTCGGCATCAAGTGATTTATACAGTGTCTGTACTGCCATGTGAAATCACATCAGAGAACCAGCCATAAAGAGGGGAAAAAAAGCTTTAGATACAGCAATAAGATTAAAGAAAGGATAGGATACATTAATATTGTGTATTTGTGTCACTTGATAAAAAAAAGAATGTTATTTTGGGTGACAGAATAATGTTATTCCTCCCATTATATTGCCTGGAAAATCCAGACTGATATGTCTCTGTGTTATTCTACAGAAAAATATCAGTCTGGTCACCACTCCGTCCGCAGTGGTTTACTCAAATCCAAACCGTACCGTGCATTTTGATTGGTTTATTTAAGTCACGTGTTCTTCGCGAGCAGCGTCACTCATACGCGTCTCCTCGCCGACAACAATCAAGATGGCGCACCGAGGAGCCGAGAGTTTGTTTCATTCAGCGGTATGGTACGGTAATGTTGAAATAACTCCCTCGTTCCTCCCTCATGGCTTCACTACTCCGTTTGTTTACTTTCTCACTTTCTTGTCACTTTGTTAACGTCACGTCCGCCATTTTCTGATTGGCTAACTCCGCTGCCCGTTAACTCGGGTTTGCTCCGCCCTAGAAATCGAATTGATTCTAAGGCGACCAGACTCATCCGCTGCTACAGCGGGAAGTCTGGAATTTCCAGGCAACCCATTGTAGCAGAAGATTTTGGCTTAAGAAATCTATAAAATTTATGGTAAAATACTGGCAGCTGTGGTTGTCAGAAGGTTTACAGTAAAAAAAAAAATCTTCTGACAGTATAAAACTTAAATATGAAATTAAAGACAGCATACCTTTCTATCCCATGTCTATGTCACTCGCGTTTAGAAAAATTTACAAAAAAATTTACTGTAAAATAAAATTCTACATTTTCAAAATTCTGGCAACCACAGCTGCCAGTATATCACCATAGATTTGTCAGATTTTTTTTTTTTTTTTTTTTTTACAAGTGCATGTAAGGAAAAATCTACATCAGCGCTGTTACTGGTTTACTGGTACAAGAATAGATGTTTGGTCTGGTATTTCAGGCACCAGAGATTTGATTTGAGGAACAAAATGTGATTTAATCTCAGTCTCAACACAGACCTAATGTAACAGTCTTCTGTCTGCTGAAACACAGGTGAACTCTGGGTACATACCTTTACATGGTGGTGAGTACGGTGGCCCAGAAGTACAAAACACATTTACATGAGAAACAAAACAAATTAACAAATGTCCGAAACAACCAAAAGGGACTGTCCCAGTGGCCGGAAGTGAGGGGTAAATATACCGAACAATTAATCAAAATCAAATTGAAATCACAATTTTATTTGTTGCATATAGCAAATCATAAAGGTTGCAGTTATTTAGGTGATATAATGTCCTCTGCAGAGAACAAAATATCCCGTCTCTGCAGGGTCTTAATCTGTAAAAAACATTCTACAGCTGTAGTTTGGATGTTTACAGTTTACTTGTTCTGAAAGGCATATGATTCCTTGTATTTGTTAAGCAGTGAATATTTCAGTGTTCTGGCAAGTGTCAATGCTCTATCAAATGCTTAAAATGTTAACTGTGAGCTGAACATTGATTTAAAAAAATATATATCGCAAATCTCATCTCAAAAAATTGCAATTAGATATTTCCCCAAACGTTTTATACTTTGTTTTGGTCCAGTACTGTACAATCTTATTTTATTGTACTGACTTCGACAAATACTGTGATATACATTTTTTGTCATATCACTCAGCCCTAGTGCTGTATTTTTTTTTTTTGCAATCCTGCCACAAAGGATCACAAGCCAATGTATTCTGTGTGCTGATAATATTGTAGGTTGTGTCAGGAAGGTGATGTGCATAGACACAAGGGTTTGTAGCGCTCCGGTATGGTTAAGAAAAAAAAAAAAATTCTATCCTTGGGCCATACAAACTGTGCATTCTGCGTTATTCTATACTCAATTAATGTTCAAGAACTTTACAAAGCAGAGGTTTATGAATATTTTAAAAATGGACATAAAGTGAGCCGATGTGAGAAAAGAGGATGCAGAGGATAGGGTTGAATGGAGACAGATGATTCACTGAAGGCAGCAGTCTAAAGGAGAAGATTATAAACGACATCCTGTTACACAACGCACCTTTAAGGATTATCCATGTACAAAAGGCTGAGCAGCAGACTCCATTCTTCCACACAATACCATCCAAACAGCAGAGTGTCTGTATCACGGTGTTACCTCCACAGAGCAGGGAGCAGAGGTCGTGCTCTGCCTGAAGTGGCCCAGCGTGGCTCCGTTCTCTCATGATTACCGCTTGTGTGCGCGCAAGGGGGAAGGGGGGGTTTGCTGTACGGGACATGAGGCTTGGATGACTTTTAAGAAGGAGCGATGCGAGCTGGCCTGGTCCTGCTGTGCTTACATTTGTCAGTGGGATACGGCTTCATCATGGATCCTAGAGGAACAGGCTAAATCAGAAGGGGTGGTGGGGTAATATGTGAAGGGCAGGGTTAAAAGATGGTTGCTCTGGCTATAGTTAATATGCACTGTTGCTCATGAAGTTAGAATGAAATATTTTTTACCTCTTCTTATGAAAGCCAAACAGTTGCTAAGCATGAGTTTATGAGTTTTGCATATCGTTAAGACAAGGATTTGGATGTTATTGTTCACAAGATCGCACAATCCTACTGTTATATTTACGAGATGTAGAAAATTGAATTGGCTCATGTTAGCGTTAGGTCTGACGTCAGTGTTTATATTAATTTGTAGACGTTAGTGTGATTAGCAACAACAGAGCATTACAGCACATTTTAACACTCCAGATGCACACATGCCCCACAGTAGCATGTTGACAGATACTGTAGATGTTCAACAGTAGAGGACCACTCATGGAAAAGTAACACAAACTCTATAAATATTGTAGTAGTTATAGCTAGTTATACACTTTTTTGTAACATAGGGTGCAGCCATTTTGGATTTTGGGGTTTGTCCAGGTTTCTGAATAGAAATTTCATTCATCGGGAAGGAGTTCCAATAGGTTGTGTTCACGTTCTAGAATTTGATGTTGTCACATCCTCAGGATGGATGGCAGGGGCCAGTATAAATGTGTAGGTGAGGTACTATTTTTAATAGAAAATCCACAAATACTGGACCTGATTATTTTTGGTGAGCAACTGGTTCTACAACTCCACCATAATAATCTTGTGGCTTAATGTCGAGGTAAATGACAGCAATCATAAACTTTTTGACCCTCTAGTGAAGAAATAACTTCACTTTAGAACATTTGTACTGACAAATTGAGACTTTGAACTTTGTGCCAGTTATGTTTCATGTCCATTAGCCCAGTACTTGCAGAGATATTAGCCATAAACCACAAAGACATCTGCATTTTAAGCAGCAGATCATAGAACTCTGACCTGCCTCCAGCTTTAAACTTTAGGCCCTTTAGAATTCCATGACATCACCTGAACACAACCTATTGACATTCTCATCTCGGAACTCGGTAATTTTGATCTCGGAGGACAACTGGAACACAGAATAATAAACCGTGAAACCTAATAAAGGAATAATAGGAATGGGAATAAAAAGAGGCATGTGCCTGAAAACTAAATGATTCCAACCTTATGGGCAACAGTGTAAGATCAAACCAAAGAGAGAACATTAATATTGTTTTACTTTGTACAGTACTCTATCGGCTTTGATGGTATATGGTATATTAATGCTGAGTTTGTCCACTTTGACCCACAACCGAACCAGCAGTAAATTGCATGTCAGAGTCCAGTAAGCTACGTGCTTATTATCCTGCAATAAATAACAGGCAACATCAGGCCGTCCCAGATTTAATAGTCCTTAAGTTGTAAAAGAACAAGGAATTGAGTCTGGGCAAGTTTTTGGTTTGACTAAGACTACTTATGCCCTGTGCAAAGAGAACTAGTGGTAAGTTCCTTTTTAGCAGCCTTAAGCTGTCCTCTCACTATGAAGCTATAAAGTCACAGCACGATTCTTGGCAAAAATCCCGCTTGCCGTACTCTTTCACTGACCTAAACAACACCAATTCAGCCTTCAAAACCAGCAGGAAAACATCTAAATTAGTAGCACGTCCTCTAACCACTGACCCTGTAGTAGGTGGTTATCCCGGCAATAAGAGGCTATGTTTAACTCTCTGAATCTGAATCATATAAATGAGTAGCCGGCATACAGTTGTGAAGATCAAATGCTTTATTCAAGACCTTCTAGACCCAGGAAAAGGTTATTCGAGTTGAAAAATGCACACCTTTTTCCTGCTCATGTTGGAAAAAGAACTCGAGAAAACAGCCCGACTGCAGCCCGACTTTCCCTCTTGACATCATCTGCTTTATGGACATTCAAATTTTTGTTCAGCTTTTCAGTAGCTGAGTTAAACACTAATCAACAACATTACTGTCCAATAACTCAGTTGGTCTACAAATAGTTACAGCGATATCCTAACTTTCTGCGGTAAGAGCACATGAAGATCAACAAGTCAGAAAAACAGAATCTCATCTCGGAAAGACGAGCATCTGAGGACCACATGAACGCAGCATTAAACAAAAATGAAGTACAATTAAATGAAATATGATGTGTTCTCTTTGGGAGTGATGAGGATGAAAACAGCTGAAAGGAAAATTGCTTACATTTCAGGAGACAGGGATTGGCAATATTGGATTGGCATTTACTTGTAGAGAAAAATCATATTAAACCTTTTAGAAAACCAATTCCTTTCACCAATCCACCCAACAGTGAGCCCAGACTTCTCAGTATTATGCTCCGTATGATAATCACAAGCGTAAACGGCTGCAGTGAGACTCTCTGATGTTCCCACCGATAAACTCCATTTCAAATTAGCCGTTTTAATTTAGACACGATGGGCCCTCTCCCCCTTCATCCTGATAATAATTTCACTGCCGCGCCACGTTAATCCAATTTTCCAAGACATCTCTAAACTGATTTGAATAATTCGTGCCCTTTATGTAATCTTTGTGCAAGTTATGTTGTTATCGTCAGACTTTTAAGAGTGTTTTCGCAGCTTAAAAGTTCAGCACAACCCCACAGCTACAGCCTAACATTTACATCCCAATAGTCACAATTTATTAGGCGTATATCTTTATTTAGCTGCTTCTTTGTATTTATATGCAAACGTTATGCAAATGTTATTTTGCCTGTGTTTATGGTTTCTTGACATTTTGCAAAGATTGTTGATCGACTGCCATTTTAAAGAAACTAATAGGTTTTCAAGTTTCCCTTTGCTCAATTCAGAGGCTTGTTTTTTTTTTTACATAAAAACTGTAAATGCATGTCCCAAAGCCACACTTAAATGGAGAATTATTTGTGTATAATGTTGGAGATTGCTTGCTAAATGTGTGGCCAGGGTTTCTGTTACAAAATAAGATGGGCGTAAGTAATACTAACACTAAGGAGGGCACAAGGTCCAGTAAAAGGACTAAGTGGCCAACTGCACAGAAACTCATTTTTATTTTGTTGTGAATTGGCTTGTTGTTAACACAAGGCCATGATTCTTACTCCACAAAAATCGCAAATCTAGTTAAGGAGGCACTGCTGTCTTGTAGACTGAGACAACGGTGTGTTAATGAAAACAGCAGAGTTAGTGAAAACAGCTGCATTGTTAAGCTTCACTCCTTTTTGTGTATATTTTAGACAAATTTGGTGCCTCGTTCACTTAAATAACAGTTCTCAAAAACTTTTGTTAACCCATGCTGCAGCACGATTGAAAACTTTCCAATATAACGCCGTGGTTGAATCACAAAGCACTTTCTGGCCTAATGCATCGTGACATTTTCAGATCTACAGAGTGCTTGGCTGTTTTCTGAAGCTCCTCGCATTAAAGTATAAATCATACCCTCCTTTGTACTTTGGTGGCCATGACTCAGTGGTAGTAGTAATGTACAACTCAGAAAGAGCCTGGAGTGAGTCAGCTGTGTGGAATTAAAGACTACTTTTCTTAAACTTAAGGCTTGAAGTTTTTATATACAGTAGTGGTGCAAGGTCAGTCGTTCTCAAACTGTGGGATAGGTACCACTGGTGATAAGCAAGCCTCTTCCAGGTCCCAATGAGTCTTTTTTGATGAAGTTTAATTGAAAGGTATTTTTATTCCTGTTAAATCTGAAATGTAGACCACTGCTTAGTCTTGGTTTAGGCACAGTTTAGTCCTAGATTAGTCCTGGTTTAGACCTGGTTTAGTCTTAGATTAGTTCTAGTTTAGTCCGTGTTTATTCCTGGTTATGTGCTGGTTTCGACCTGTTTAGTCCTGGCTATTTGCTGGTTTAGTCCTGGTTTTAGACACAGTTTAGTTCTAGATTAGTCCTGGTTTAGCTGTACTTAGTCTTGGTTGGTCATTCTCAAACCTTCCACACCAGCACCACATCTTTAGTGAACTAAACCAGGACTAAACCAGCGCATAACCAGGACTTAGGACTTAAGTCAGGAAGTTAGGAATAATCTCGGGCTAAACTGGGGTGAAAACCTAAAGCCTGGGACACACCAACCCAACGCCCGACCTCTGTCAGCTGAGGCAGGGTGACTGCTCGTCTCCTCACGTCTCCTCTGTCACCACTGAAAGTAGCTGCAGACACAGGAGCGATTCAGACCCACGACCGAGCAGTGCGCATGTGCAAAACGTAATAACTATTTACAACAGCAGGCGGCGCTAGTCACTAAACTCCGCGGTTATTTAAATTTGTGTAAATAAAACTCCGCAACACACACATTTAACTCAAGTATTTATCAGTCAATAATAATTATACGCACTACATTAAACTGGTCTGATCACAGTCATGAATAAAAGGGACTGGATTATTGCAGGTGTTTGCCTCAGAGGAGGATTATATTTTTATCTGCACGAGGCTACAAGCTAAGGTAAGCTAACTGCAGCACATTACCGTCACAGATGATGGAAACATAATGAAGTAGTTGTAGAACAGAAAGTTCCTTATATTTTGATGTTAAACTCGAGCTGTTTGACAAATTGTGAACAGGACACACAGCCATCAGAGAGCATGTTGATCACTGACGGCCCGATGCCGATTCAACATGTTCAATTGGCCAGAACTACATCCAACTGTCCTCCTACTACGTCCAGTGGTGTGGAACACACCAAACAGACTCACTGTCACTGACCGCATCAAACCATCCGACCGCACCCAACTGCTGATGATTGCCCCGGTGTGTCCCGGCCTTAAATCAAGTCAAGATCAACTGCACCTAGTTCCTAATCCAGGACTAAACCAGGGCTTAACCAGGTTTAAACCAGGATTAATCTGGGACTAAACCAAGACTAAACAATAGTCTAACCTTCAATCATAGGCCCCAACGTAGATAAGTACTAGAAGAACTGCACTAAGCACTAGAAGAAATCTGGACTAGATTTAATTTATGTTCAGCGCTAGTTTAGTCCCTGTTTTGGCTTTTCTTAGAAAATAATTGGCTTTCAAAGAATCATCTGCAACAGACTGAGGCGGTACTTGGTGTGAAAAGTTGGTGAAAAGAAAACCTATAGGAGTTTAATTCACAAAGTTTCAATGTCAGGACCAAGGACTTTCCGAACAATACTCTCGTAGTGGTATAACGTCTAGATGGAGGACATTGAATAAATCTCACAGAAGTGAAGAGGAGGAAAAGCTGTGTGGGCTCCAGCCAATTATCGATCTCACAGGATTTGCAACTAACTATTAAACGGGAGGACTTTGTGTTAACCTGCATAATTACACTGTGTCCTTTAAAGATGGGAGGAATCTATAGAAAAAACGATTTCTTGTGTGGGAATAGTGCAGCTAAGTGGATGCTGATGGCTGACGTTTTCTTGTTTGAACAGCACTAAATGTCATCCTGGTTTAATAGCGATCTCATGTTGGTAAATAATATGTAATAATATGTCTTTTGTATGTTTTTTTACAGTGAACTTCGACCATTTCCAGATATTGCGGGCCATTGGGAAGGGCAGCTTCGGAAAGGTAAGATAAGCCCACCATTTTTGTGTCCTGTATATACTACAATTATGCCTTAAGTTGGTAGTCACAGCCTTTTATACATCCGACATGTCAGTAGGGCTGCTCGATTATGGAAAAAAAAAAAAGATTATTTACAAACTGAGAACTGTTTTATATGTTTTTTTTTTTCTCAGTTCATGCAAAAATATTCATTATCATATCATTAATCATTTATTAGGGTTGTTGATTTGACAGAGCCTGTTGTAATAACATTGTCCCATTCCACACAGTAATATCTGTCCAGATGGGTTTGTTTGAGGGCACAGCTGACAGAGGAATCGGCTGTTGTTCTTAGTGAGTGAGTGAGTGAGTGAGTGAGTGAGTGGTTCTTCTTTTCTGTGACTTGTGCTGTACTACAGTGCTGTGTGAGCAAAGAGTAGTTCTGCTCAAAGACACAGACAGACTTCTGTGCCTGTTGAAGGTTCGGGACAAAGTGTGACCAAAGACAAGAGCGTGTGCAGCTCTGACAGCCCTGTAAAGTCTCTGTTTTACAATGTGCTTTAATGTTTACTTTTGCTTTTACTACATAGCAGTGGGTTAGCGTTAGTTCTGTAAGTTGAGTCCAATTGAGTAAATAAACACATGTATGCTCTATGTTCGCATCCTCAAATCCAAACTGCTCCAAAACAACATTTTTTCTGCCACCTCTCATCTGCTCACCAAGCTCTTCTGCTGCAGCTCTCCATTCCCAAAATGACGTTCCACGAGTACCTTTGCGGCAAGTTTTGATTTTCATAATCAAAATTGCAATCAAAATTTAATTAATTGCACAGCCCTATGTGCCTCTTTAGCAAAGAAAAGTATTGTGGCACAGTTAATAATATCAATAGGTGTCAGTTTTTCATCTTAAGCAGGATATTGTGCTTTGTCTAAAGATAGAACATAATTTAAACCAATTCCCATATATGCAATGGCAAAAGCAATAAAAATAAAAATGATTCATGCTAGAAACAAAGGCAGATTTATTGCCATTGTTAATGAATCCAAATAGTTTTTGTCTGTTCCATAACAGTGTGGGTCACTGCTGGAACCCTGACCACACTAAAGTATCTGATTGCTCTAAATGTCTTCATGCTTTTTACAAGTGCCTGTACTGCAGTATAGTAAGACAGTAAGACAAGACTATTCTAATGTAAAAATGAAAAAGCTTCTGCTGTTGTTTTGCAATGGTGAAAGAAAGTGAGGTACTTGTTGTGCAGAAATGGTACAACCTTGATTTTGGGGCATGCAAACTTAATAACAAACTGTACTTTCAATCTCACATTCTAGGAAAAAATATAAACTTGAGTTGCAGCAGAAGCACCAAGCACATAAAACTTTATCCTTACTTCTAAAAGTTCGAACTGCAGCCCCTCTTTCTCTAAATTCATTCTGAGGAGAGCCCCTTCACTTCTTATTTCTTGCTGGCGACAAACCTGTTGGGAGTTGTGACCCTTTCGTCTCGGTTTAATTACAGAGCAGTACGAAACCTGGGCCGCATTTGTCATTACACTCAACAGTGGCTCATTCAGACACACACAGAGGAGGCCTGGCATGTGGCGGGGCATTGAGAAACCAAATTACTGCTGTTCTTTTAGCTGCCAGTATCATCGCTGGTGGCCATTGTGCATAAACCCCACGTTAAGATTAGGAAACGGTTACTTGAAGTGTTTCTTTGTTTGGCGGTGAAAGCCCGGGAGAGACTTTTGTAATAAATTCTGCTCATAAAATGTGCTTGTCTCAGGAGATTGAAACAGTTTATCTTCGTTTTACATTTCAAATATCATGACTAATATTTGCTCATTACAATTGTCTTGTGCTTTCCCACTTTTCCCTCATTTTTAAAACAACGTCCCTCTCCGTTACATAGAAAAGTCACTGCCCCGCTGCAGAATACATTTCCATCTGAATTTATGTTAATGCTCCTTATTGCTTTGTTCCCTGAAGCTGCTGTCATCTCTCCTGGTACTGAAGGGATCTGCAGAAACAGCCTCAGACTAAACTGTGCCACGTTGGATAAAGAGTTCCACTCAACAGAAAACATGTTAATTCATGGGCTTTGTTTTAAAAACCAGACTTAAGCTGCTTGCATTGGCTGGAAACAGTAAGGTTACTCAGGGATTAATATCAAGATGTTGAGCAAGAAAGTGGACTGAAAATCTGTGCTGTAATCTGTAGAAACTGTAACAAAGTCCTACAAGTAACATGTTTACTCCTCAAAGTGGTAATTGTGAGAATACTATGTTGTTAACTAAAGTTTGTGTTCTCAGTAAAAAGTCTGGCAGCAACATAGACATTTAGCTAGTTGAAAATAATGCCAAAACACAGAATTTCTGTATCTTCAAAACCTCTTTGAGGTATACTTCAGAAAATTACTAACTTTGAAGAGTTGTCTGCATTGGGGTGGGATGTACACTAATGTGTACTACATGTGTTTAATTGCTGTAGTTTTAATGGTGGGGTTGATGGTAGTAATCACACAGTGAAAGAAAGCATTTGTCCCTTGGTGTCGGCTGGGACGCACCAGGCCAATTACCGGCTGTCGGCTATGGTTGGGCAGTCTAATGTGGTCGGTGACGTGAGTCTGTTTGTTGTGTTCTGCTTTGTTGGATGTAGTGGGAGACAGTTGGATCTAGTTTTGGCTGATTGAACATTTTGAAATCACCAGGACAAATCCAGGGCTGTGCCAGCCTCAAATGAGTGCTCTGATTGGTTGCATGCTCCAGTCACAGTCACAAAAATATAACAGACTCCCTATGAGGGAAATAGCTGCACTCAGATGTGTTTAAAGTAGCATGAATGTTATTATTCATTTATAAATTCTTAGACTTTTATTTACAGTAGTCCATTTTCAGCAGAGTTTAGCCACTAGCGCCATCTGCTGTTATGAGTAATTACGTTGTCTTGTGCATGCGTATAACATATACGCTGCTCTGTAGTCGGTCTGAGACACTTTTGTGCCAACCAGGAGAGGTGTGAGCTGACTGAACAGTTGGTCTGCCTTTTCTGATGGCGGTCGAGCATTGGGTTGGTGTGTCCCAGCCTCAGGGATTCATTCTCAGTTTTGTCATAAATCTCTCTACCTTTACAAACATATTATATGTACTTTTAAACCACAAATTGCATTTAGGTTAGATCATTTATTCCATCATAGACAATGTGGATGAAGTGTCTTGCCCAAAGACACAATAGTATGCAGTATACAGTATAAAGTGGGTCAGAGCAGGAAGTGATCCAGCAACCATCAGGTTAATGGGCGACCTGCTTAACCTCCTGCGCTGCTGTCGCCCCATGTACATAGCACAATTTTTATTTTTAAAAATAAAAATTATTTTTAATTATTTATAAATGAATAAAAATATTTTTAAATTTTGGGTCAAAAAGTCATTCAGACTTTTTTTAAATAAATATTTTAGTTTAAATCCAGATATTTTGAATTCTTAAGTAGTTGTTTT
The DNA here is from genome assembly GCA_020698575.1 of Bostrychus sinensis. Lineage (NCBI taxonomy): Eukaryota > Metazoa > Chordata > Actinopteri > Gobiiformes > Eleotridae > Bostrychus > Bostrychus sinensis. The sequence goes on along the minus strand of CM036254.1, from coordinate 26,801,307 downwards.
AGTGCTACTATCTCTGTCTCTGTGTCTACTATATAAGGTTATATCTGTATTTTCTCATACTTGTGTCTGAGAGGAATACACCAGCAGAAGGAGGTTTCCCTCACTCTGCCTGTATGTGAAACACGATCCTTACAGTATACATGTGTGGGAGCTGTTTTTGGTCGCACAGGTGGGTGGGTCTGCGGCGGTGGGCACAGCAGGGAGCCGCGAGGTAGGACAGAGCGGAAAAGAGAGGAGCTGCCAGAGGGAAAAAACATCTATGTCCCAAACACACACACAAACTCCTCTGTTTCTGAGCTGATGGTTTTCAAAGATGAACTGTTTTAAAGGTGTGATGACTGCAAGATTATTCCAGTGTAAGGAGGTGTGCAGGGTTAGTGTCCTACCCCTGAGACTCCCATTACAACCTGCAAGGTGAAAGAGACAAGCGTCATTTAGAAAAAGACCTGCGAGGCTGAATTTTAAACCTCGGAACGGTGGAATATGAGACGTTTATGAGGACACAGTGAAATTATTCTGTTCAAAAGAGTTGGCCAAAAATAAATAGCACTCTGGAAATGTATAGGATACGCAGGTTTTGTGTCAGATTTTGTAGTTTCAAAAGGAAAAAGGTCTTTGCTTTGAAAAAGGTCCCTTAGGTGAAGAATGCGACATCATCTGCCTTACAAACTATATGTCCAGATGACTTCTTTTCAACCTTTAACATGATTGTTGTGACCTGGATGACTGAGTGATATTACAACACAGTGACATCTTTAAGACTGCCATATCTATCCATTTTTTTCTTGTTGCTTGGAATTGGGTTGCAAGTGAAGCCCAGAACTTCCTGTTGCTCTTTTGTGTAATCACCAAGGCCACCAAAGTCCCTTCAGTTTGTTCTACCTCAGCCTTGTGGCCTCCTCCTGCTGGAACATGACTAGAACCCCTCAGGAGGACATCAGTGGGCATTGTTAGCAGTGTCAGTCTATGGAGAAAACTAATTTTGACCACATGCATCTAAGATCTTGTGGTTTTGTCCACAACTTATGGCTATAGCTGCAGAAATGTAGCTCAGCCAGTAAATGTTGCAGTGTTTATTTACGGAAGAGTGGAGTTTAGCGACAAGCGCCGCCTGTTAACAAATTTGACGTGTTGCCTGTTGCATACCCAATCTCTGTGGAACAATGTCGACACATGACTCTTGTCTTATCCATTTGTCTTTGCCCATCATTGATTTAGATGGGGAAGCCAAAATGTGCCCATACAGGAGACCGTAGTGAGGTGGGAGGTTCTTCAAGCTCTGGCTTCACGTTTGCAATAACCATGGGGATACCAGAGTCATGCTTGCTTTCATAGATTACGAATACAGTCCATCACTTAATAGTGTCCGTGTGGAAACTTGTGTGTGAAATTTTGTTCCGCCGTGCTTAAGTTCACCCTAAATCATTAAATTGAATTATAGAGATACAATAAAACGATACACAAGTAGACCAAACCATACATGTCGTACCAAAACAATACACTACAACCATGTGTACTGTCACATACCTGATATTTACCACTTCTCCAAACACATGCATGTCTTTGGATGGTGGGATGAAGCCGGTAACACGGGGAGGACATACAGACTGTAGTTGGCCGGCCGAAGGGTCCTTGCTGAGATCCAGGAGTGCTAACCACACTGCCACTATGCAATACCTTTAGATAAATTGCAACCAATACAGAAAGACAACCACTATACACTGTTATACTGACAGCAATATTTGTCTCTGGGAGTAATTGGGAGCGTATGTTGTGTAGCTAAAAAAAGTTCTACACCGTTGCCTTTTTTTAAGTCAAAGATTTATATTCTCATTCAAAACAACATCTGTGAATCCAGGCTCTTATGCTCTTACCTTTGTATAAACCACTCTTATTTACTACTTCAGATATATTAGCGCTGGTATCCATTCTTCGCTGCACCTCTGACATTTCAATCCAGGTTGTTTACAAGCACAAACCGTAAATGCACAAGTGTTGGCAAAGCAATGCAGCATTAATAAAAGTAAAAAATGGCTGCTCGAACACGGCTTGAATTTCTATTTTGAGATGTTGTGATATTTCATCCGTGAGTCCTTCAGATGACGAGTGTAGACAGATAATGACTAGTTGTGATCATTAGCTGTAGGATATCGATCATTTGTTACAGGGCAGTGACAGGAGAGGATGTCCATATATGGCTCTAGATGAAGTATAATTGGCTGGCTTCCTGGTGTGCTGTCACACATTTCACTTCCTATACCTTCTTTCTGTATTAGCAACACATTTCTGCCCCCAAGCAGTCCCAAATGTAACACTTCTTGTCAGGGTTGGGTGTGAGAAGATATGCTCTTGTATTCTGCAAAAAAGAATCAATACAAAAAATCTGACTGTATTTTGAGCATTGTGAAAAGTAACTAATTAGACTTTGTTTATTTAGTTGTTTTGTTTTAGATCGGGGGCACAGTAGCAGAGCGGTTAGTGCTCTCACCTCCAGTACCCATGACCCCTAACGGGAATAAGCGAAAGAAGGCGGATGAATGAATGTTTTATATTCAAGTCATTAATTAAAGATGTACTATTCTCTTGTATTTGAGGAAAACTAATTATACAGTCAGAAGCAGTATAATACAAGACATCTCTGAAAAAAAGACTCTGAGACCTCATCTGGGAAGTGTTTTGGCAGAGGGGTAACTAGAGCAGGGGCTGAATTTTTTTTTACCAGTCACACTCACAACAAAGAGTGGTGGTCAACTTTGGATCAGCAAATAAATAAAAAAAAACAGAGACAGAAAAAGTGAAGCAAACTGCAAATCTGACACAAAACAAAACATAAATACACTAGAAACACTCGGAGAGCGCAGACCTCCGCCAAGCCATATGGTCACTCACATGAGAGAAACCCCTAAAGGCCCAGATCTAGCTCAATGCATATTAAAGATACATCAAATCTGTGAACATACTACTGAAAGAGAAAAACCTCACCTCACCCTTTGTTGCTGTGCAATATCCAATGTGTGTATGCACAGTTTTACTTTTACTCAAGAACATTATTAAATTCTGCTTATGATATTTATTATTATTATTATTATTATTTTTTTTTTTCCTTTTGTGGCACACTCAGGTCCCGGGTTCGATCATAGTTTTTGGTTACTTTTTGGTTTGGTTACTATAGTAATAATCTTGTTGGGTATTTGCACTACTTTTTTTTTAACCCCTTGACACTGATGGCAGGTTGGGTGAAGTGTCTTGCCCAAGCACACAACAACTGGCTGGTAGCAGGGATCAATCTGCCAACCTTCCGGTAAGTGGCGAACGTCTCTACCTACTGAGCTACTGCAGCTTACAACTTAAGTAGAAGATTTGGGTTCCTTTCCCACCTTTGAGTATATACACTATATTTATAACACATACTTTTAACAGTTGAAGTACAGTATAATTGCCTGCCTTCCTGTTGCACTGTCACCCTTTTCTCTTCCTCTACCTCCCCCAGTAACAGAAGCCCTCTCCGGCCCCCTGTACTGTACTATAGGAGGGGGGGCCGTTTCCGCCAGGGGGCTCATTATCAGCCTTATAGAGCTGACACTCCACTGAGACACTTATTGGCACTGACAGCTCCGTAATGCCACATATGGGACAGACAAGTAAACATCTCATCAGAGGGAGAGAGAGGAGACGCGGAGGGGGGGCAGATAGATAAAGCGGGACGGGGGAAGGTCAGAGGTGGCCAGGACCTCAGCTGGTGGGAGATCGACCCTTAACTAACAGCACTCACTCCAGAGAATAAGTCCTCATTATGGTGAGAGTAAGCGAATGGGTGGGAAAACATTCACAGATGTGTTGTTTGTGTGACTGCTGGTTTGTCAGCCTATACAAGCAAGCTATGGGGCTCAGTGGTAAGGAATGGAGGTTTATGGTGACCGGATCATAATGAAGTGTGTTTATATGGGACATGTTACAAAGCTGTAAAATAAATACATAAAAATGGTCATATTCTGCCATCTATTTGCAATATTTACAAATTAACTGAATTTAAGTATTTCTGTGGCAGGCTCAAATGAATACAAAACCTGATATAAAACATACAGTAAAACAATTTGATTTGGCTCAGAATTGATGCTGTTGTTTGCATTAGCAAACTGACGTTCACTTGGCTATTATTGGCTCTAAATCCTGTTCTGACCTGGTCTAATTCAGTCTATAGTGAGTCAGAAATCACACATCACTAATATTTCTGTTCCAACGCCTGATTTATTTTTGTATTAGACAGATAAAGACATTTCTGTCAAAAGCTGTAGTCCAGTGGTTCTCAAAGTGTGGTACGGGTATCCACTGATGGTACGTGGGCGTCTTTGGGTGGTACTCAGGACTTTTGCAATAAAAGTCCTGGTTTGATTTAATATAGAGTCAGTTTTAGTCCTGTTTTAGTCCTTCTCTGGATGAGGGTTAAATTTATTTCATATCTCTATTTCAGCCTTAGTTTTAGACCTAGGCTAGTCAAGATTTATTAAAGCTGGTCCTTAAAAATACAGCTTTCCTGTGGTGGTACTTGTTGTGAAAAGTTTGAGAATTCATATATTGTAGTTTGTTAGCGCAACCTCTTCATTGTCCCATGTGAATCTGCACCAGCGAGTGAGAGGCGGGCCTTAGAGTGAAGTATCCAATCAGAAACTACTTTGTCTGTCAAAGCATCATTGTCTGTCACAGCCTGCTGCGAAGGGGAAGGAGAGGAAACAACATGACAGACAGAGCGATCCTTATTGAGCATTTGCGTATTGAAAGAAAGTTTGTGCTGCCAACTGTAAAATGCAGGACACAGTAGGGCTGTGCAATTAATAAAATTTCGATTACAATTTCGGTTATTACACCCTACAATTACAAAAATGATGTATTCGAAAAAAAAAAAGATTAATAACGCTAACTTTGAAGTGTGTTTTGAATGCGCACTCAGGCTCCGCCCCTCACTTCTCAAAGCTTGCGCTCTGATAGCTACAAGCTAGGCTAAATGTGGAAAGATGTTGGCAGAATGAAAACAGTAGACGTTTTGGTTAGCAGAAAAGACAAGACAAATTCTGTTGTTTGTAAGCACTTGGGGTTTGAAGAGAAAGACACTGAGCCAAGACACACTGTGTGCAAGGCGTGCTTTGGGCTGTGGATACTGTTTCTATCCCCTACTGGACAGGAGAGGATGGTTGTCTAACAACACGGTGAGTGCAGTGGTTTCATGTTTACTTAGTGTTTTGGTTCTGGTTGTAAGTGTACAAGTTGCGCATGTATGGTTTAGTCTGTGGCGCTTGACTTTATCAGCTACTAGTTTTCACCTGAGCGCTGTGGGTGTGTCTAATTCTCCAGTTCGTGGTTAAACCATGCCCCATGACTGTTTACAGTTGGGTTTTGTTGTTATGGCGTTGGGGCTGGTGAGGCTGCGGAGGACAGCCAGTGGTCCCCAGGCAGAGCAATAAAACAGGACTGCGTGCGCTGGTCTCCACCTCCGACAACCAGTTCAACGCGCCCCGATGCCGTGAGCTTAAACGTGCATTGTATCATAGTTAAAAGCAGTTTAAAACCGTGTTAAACTACCGGGGGTCCTAGCGGTGTCTCAGCAGCAAGTCTGCCCAGCCTCAGAGCACTGGAGTCGGGCGTGGGCATAGAGTAAGTGCGCTGTCTCATCCAGCTCAAACAGCGCTGGTGTTGTAAGCTCCATGAGACAGGGCTGATAACAGTGTGTATGTGTTGATAACAGTGTGTATGTGTTGATAACAGTGTGTATGTGTTGATAACAGTGTGTATGTGTTGATAACAGTGTGTATGTGTTGATAACAGTGTGTATGTGTTGATAACAGTGTGTATGTGTTGATAACAGTGTGTATGTGTTGATAACAGTGTGTATGTGTTGATAACAGTGTGTATGTGTTGATAACAGTGTGTATGTGCTGATAACAGTGTGTATGTGCTGATAACAGTGTGTATGTGTTTGCATGCGTACAGTCAAAGAGGGGAAACGCATGCTTCAAATGCAGTTAGAACCGCATTAGTTTAGGACAATAAAAAGGTGAACTAACTCCTATTTGCGTCGTCATCATCACAGATCATGTAAACAGACTGGTGTTGCTGGCAAAAAACCTTTAAAACATTAGTCTATGTTCAGCTTTTATGCCATGAAGGTGGACCAGCATGTTTTATTTTACGTTACTGACAATAATAATACACATAATAATAATAAATAAAATAATAATACTAATAATAATAATAATAATGCATGTAACTGGAATTTAAACAATATAGGCTACTTACTAATTTTATTAAATAATTGCTTTAGTTCTATGTTCATAACAGGCTATAACAGTTCACTCCATTTGGTTACAAAAGAGAACAAACTTGGTTCATTTAATATTTTGCACTTTTTTATTTATGTGCAAAAAATATATTTTAAAATTGTTTTGTTAAATTAATGAATAATCGATTGAATAATTGTGATTTCAATTATGTCTAAATTAATCGTGATTATTATTTTTTCCATAATCGAGCAGCCCTAGGACACAGCCCCAATTTGTGGACATTTGAGCTAAAAATGCTGTGCTGTCCCGCTTTGTGGTCACCCTAATTACATTTACAGTACAACCATAAACAAACCCGTGCTTACAAAGCAATGCAGCATTAATTAAAGTAAAATATGGTTGCTCCAACATGGTTTGAATATATGTCTTGCATTCTTGTGATATTTTGGTCCATGTGTCTTCCAGTTGACGGATGTAGACAGATAATGGTGAGTTGTGATCATTAGCTGTAGGATAGGTCTCATTTGTAACACAGCAGTGACAGGCAGGACGTCCATATATGGCTCAAGTTGAAGTATAATTGCCATTAACAGCATGGTTACATGCATATGCCCAAAAACAAGCAATGTCCATATTGAATGGAGGCAACACTACGTATGTTTAATTAAAGCATATTTTTCTTTGCATTTTCTTTTCTATTCAGCTGTTTAATGTCAGGGCTTGTCTCGGTGAATCATCTGCCTCTGTCTAACCCAATCCTCTATCCTCCTCTCTCACATCAAATAACCTCACGCCCTATCTCTAAATCTCCCTTTGGTCTTCCTCTAGGCCTTTAGCTCTAACTTCAGCATCCTTTTAACCATATATTCACTATCCCTCCTCTGTGCATGTCCAAACCATCTCATTACAACACTGCTGGTCTCACCAATGTCTTGAACACTTTTCCTTTAATTCTTTCAGATTTTTTTTTTCATCACACAACATCCCTGCCACTTTAATTCCACCTTTTCAACCTTTTTATGTAGCAAACTCATCACTAAAGAAGAAACTTTCATAATTGTAAAATGTGAACACTCAGTGAAGATTTGATGAGCTGTCCATGGTCCTGAACCTTGGTTCCTCTTTTGTATTTACAATAATGAGATAATTTGTGTGAATTTGTGATTTTTCCATCATAATTTGTCATTATGCACTTCAGTAATTATAATCCAAAAGCACTTCTTGTCTTGATTATTAGCTGTGATGTTTTTTTGTGCAGTGTACTCGACTTTTTGTTGCATCTTTGAGTTGTTGGCGAGTGCAAATTTATTCAGCTTTTTAGGCAGAAAATTTGAGCACAATTGTATTTCTAATGGCGTTTCACAAGTCTTAGTACAACACTCTCTTTGTGCAAGGAAATTAAGTACTCCACAATTTTTGGAGTGGCAAAATCTTTTGAATATCCTATAATGCATTTATGTGCCAGAAACAGCAACCTTTTAAGACATAAAACAAGGCACTGCCACCGCCTAGCATGATTGTAGTATCAAGTCACACAACTACCTCCTACATTCCCTCCTATTATACTGCTGTATTGACCCAACTGTTGCTCAGCATGAGTTATGTAACCCTATTGAGTGTTGCTGTGGACATATTATCAGTTTGAGTGTAAAGGGCAGAGGCTGCTGACGTCTGTGTTGCTGTTTTCTTGTGGTTGGCTCAGCTGGGCTCCCTGGACTCACACTGACTGTCCCCAGCCAATAGAACCACCAATAACACAGCCCTGGAGATAGCTTATGGCAAACTTGGCCTTCTCATTGCCTGTATAGGAGGTGGAAGAAGTATTCTTAATCTGTACCTAAGAAAGTACTATTACTTTAAAGTAATTTACTCATTCATTCATATATTCATTTATCCTTTTCCACTTCCATTCTAGTTCCATGCGTATTAAAGCCTATCCTAGGGCCTTAGGTGGGGTACAACCTGGAAAGTGGCCAGTTAGTCGCAGGGCAGTAAAATACTCAAGTAAAAGTACTCAAAATTAAAATATAGATAATATGGAGCTATTACGCATGCACAAATCACAGTTCAGGCACACAAATTGTATTACATGTGCACATATCTTATTATGCATGCACTAAACATAATATGCACACACAAAATATAATACACACAAATCGTAATACGGATGCACAACTCTAATTACGCACGCACAAATCTTAATACGCACATACAAGTCTAATTATGCACGCACAGATCTTGTTATGCACACACAAAACTTGATACGCACTAATCTTATTACAGACAAATCTATTTACTCACACACAAATCTTTTGCTATAATAATGGCCCCATAGATAGCTATTGCGTATAAAGTGCAAAGTTTGCTTGAGTAGAACTGTTACTACCACTACTATTACTACTACTACTGTCACTACTACCTCAATTATTCCTCCTTCTACGACTCTTGCTACTACTGCACTTATACAATACTTCTACAATTATACAATACTGTTGATACCACTTCTTTGCTACCAAGGTCAAAATACTTTAAAAGTTCCTTTCATCCTCTCTAAAATGGACTCAAGTTTAAGTATGTTTTAGAAAATGTACTCAAAGTTCATACGGTATTCTTGTACACATAAAAGTATCAAGTTACTTTCCACCTTTAGTCATAGAGCAGTTGGACTCAGTAGATCCAGTTTTTGGCAGACAACCTTTTAGCCTTGTATATGTATTACAATACAATGCTTCATCACACTGATACAAAGAAACTTGGCCTATACAGAAAATAACCAGTGCACAACAATTAGGCATATTTTACATTTTGGGCTTTAATCTCAAAGTCCCCTTTCACATTTTTGTATCATGTGGAGAAAAAAGAATCCTCTCTAGATTAGATCCTGTTGACAGAGTGTAGAGACAGTGCAGCTGTCTGGAAGAGACAATGGACCATATGATTCTCTTGTTTGAATGTACACTGACCACTGATAAGTGAAGCAAATATTAGGCACCTGTTAGTGGGTGGGGTATATTAGGCAGCAAGTGAACATTTTGTCCTAGGTGTGTTAGAAGCAGGGAAGATGGACAAGTGTAAAGATTTAAGCAAGTTCAACAAGGGTCAAATTGTGATGGCTTGACGATTGGTTTAGAGGATCTCCAAAACGGCAGCTCTTGTTGGATGTTCCTTGCCTGCATTGAAATTGGTGTTTGGTTACCCTGAAATGGGCAATAAAAATCCAGGTATATGAAATCCTAAATATCAATCTCAATGCATGTACACTTAAAAGGGATTGCTCTTATAGTATTAGTGTCTTCTCTGTGCCTGTCTATGTCTCTAGGTTTCAAACTATTACAAATCAGTTCTGAAATATTTTATAACAAAGTCAATTAGTACAGAAGTAGACTTTACATTGAATTATTATGTGATTATTGGATTGTTATTGTACATAGAAGAACCCTACTGCTCTCCATTCCTGCTTTGACTTACTGAGTGGCAAAATACAGTACTTACTGTACAGTGTTAACAGATGGTTAGCCAAAGCCACAAAAATGAGTCACTTCTATTTTGTTGAGTGTTAAGTGTTCACCTACTGTTGTTTTATTTGGCAAATATATAAAGAAAATTTATTACAATTACTACAACAAATACTGACCGACTCATGCTGCAGGGTTGTAAACTTAGGAGAGTTAGCATGTACTCTTTAATAGTCTTGACCAACGTCTCAGTTTGCCAAATAAGGTTGTAATTCCGCCTTTGCAAATATATCACTTAGATTTTTAGTGTGTTAAACTCTTGTCTGTCCTCATCATTATTCCTGCAGCACCTCCCCAGAGAATACCCCTGAATCTCCCTATATCTGTTTGTATCTTTGTTTAATGCTATGCCTGCTTCAGCCACAGCCAAACACTCATTCATTTCTGCAGCTCTGTGGAGGATGGATTTCCAAAACAGTCGCAGCAGGCCACATTTTTTAGAAGGCGGTTGCATTTGTTGATTAAAATCTTTCAGATAAAAAGGACTCTCATTTGTCTGTAATGGCCCAGATAAGACTTCCATCACCTTTATGCCCCTGAGCTGGACATCAGTGCTGCACATCTAAGACACTAAAGATGTTTGATTCGAGGCTTTTGAAGATGTTAAACTGTTAGATGCATCTGTAACACGAGTCAATGCAAGAGCTGTGCAATAGTCAGAAATTATTTGAAAGAGCTGTACAGAGGTGGATAGTAACTTGGTACTTTTACTGAAAATGAAGATAAAGTAATAGTACCTTTACTTCACAGCTTTTATCATCCCACCTCTGTAACTGTTTTTTGCTGTTTTCTTGAGATGTTGTGTTTTGTTTCATTCATGCATGTTTGAGTAATCCTGTATTCTCTGGCATTTTCTTTCTCTGAGCTTCAAATAGCTCGTTCCTACCTATCCTCCGCCCACTTCAGGAAGCACTGGCCAAGCAACAAGCTCTCTATCTGCCCTCAAAAAAAAAAAACTACTCTACCCTACTTTCCTCACAGCTATTTTCTTTTAGTCACATAATCTTTTTAATGGTTGTAATGTTTGCAGTTCTGTTAAGACTAAAAAAAGAAGAAAAGATACAAAGAAGCACAATATATTCCCTTTAAAGACCATTTGAAAGCGTTGGGCTTCAGTGTGTTTCTGCTCAGGGCATAGCTGATGAAAGAGTGGATCAGAGTACAACTATTGGGAGCTGTCAGCTGGAGAAACTGAGACCTGTCAATTCCCTGTAGTTTAACCAGAGTACCATCACCACTCAATGTCAGTCACACTAACCACCAGTGCTACAGAAGACATCATTCATTATCCAACACTCTACGGCCATTTAGACTATTGTTTAGTCCTGCTTTAGTCTTGGTTTAGTTCTGGATTCAATGCTGGATTTGTCCTGGATTTTTCCTTGTTTAGTTCTTGTTTAAGACCTCGTGGTTTAGTCATTGTTTAGTGCTAGTTTAGGTGTGGTTTAGCCCTGGATTCATCCTGGTATTTTCCTAGTTTAGACCTGGTTTAGTCCTGGATTCATCCTGATTTTGACCTTGTATAGACCTGGATTTGCCTGGTTTAGTCTTGGAATAGTCCTGATGAGTAATAGACTTGGCCTGGATTCCTTCTAATTTAGTGCTGAATTGCTGAATTTGTCCTTGTATAAGACCTCCTGGTTTAGTCATTGTTTAGTCCTAGTTTAAACATTGTTTAGTCCTGTTTCTGGTTTAGGGTTAAGTCCTGGTTTAGACCATTTTTGGTTCTGGTTTGGTCCTGGATTCTTCCTGGTTTAGTCTTAGTTTTTTCAAGAATAGTCCTGGTTTAGTCCTAGTTTGGACCTGATTTAGTCCTGGTTAAGTCCTGGGTAAGTTGAGACCTAGTTTAGACCTGGTTTAGTCCTGCTTAAGTCCTAGTTTAGATTTGGTTTATTCACAAATTCATCCTAGTTTTGTCCTAGTTTAAAGGTGATTAAGTCGTGGTTTAGAACTAGCTGGTATGGTTCTGGTTTGGTCCTGGTTTATAGCTGATTTAGTCCTGGTTTGGACCTGCTTAAGTCCTGGTTTAAGTCTGTTTTTTCCCTGGTTTAGACCTGGTTAAGCCCTGGTTTAAACCTGCGTAGTCCCATTAGAAGAACTGAGATAAAACACAACCACCCTTCCTCTAAACCATCAATATGTATGAGTTTGTCCATCTTTAATGAAACACACCTTCTTTAACTTGACACACTGCCTTTGGCTATATGTGCGTCTGCTGTACATTTGGTGATGCATGTAATCCCCATTATTTCCCACCTTCAAACATCAATGACTTCAAAGTCTCTCTGCTCAGATTAAGGAAATACTCCAGGCAGCTGTGTTTGTACGTTTGAGCGTTAAGAGCAGTAGCTTTTAACTATGTTTCCTCCTAAGAGACATTTTATTTGCTTTTCTCATCAAAGACATTTGTTATGGATCTTAAGTAAAGCTGAATGATATTAGCGAAAAGATGCATCAGGGAATGTATTATAGTTTGATCTTGGTACTCACTGAATTAAAGTAGTTACAATTAAATTACCCTCAATTATGATAAGTTTTGTAAGTTTCATAAACTGAATGAAGACTAAAACAGCAGGAAATAGAGGTTATCCTTCAAATTGATATCAAAGTAGTGACACTTTTGAAACCAGCACATTTAATTACAGTATTGAAACCAATCTGAAGGTATCAATACTTAAGTTGTAATTTAACCATCCTAATACAAATTGTAAGGAACTACTTTTCCCTCCGCTTGATCCTTCTCATGCGCCCTAATATGACGTTGGCAGGTCTTAACCAATCCATTCTTTTCTGCTGCTCCAGTGGCATAAAGTAGCCACGTTATTTAACCTCTATGTTGGCTTTGATCATTTACAAAAATTCAGTGAATACAGGAAAAAATGCATGGTTGCATCCAATGCTTGTTGATGGGGAAAAAAAGAGTCCTGTGGTTGAGGCATGGCCTTGCTCCCAAACCTACGTTAACACATTAACTTTATAACTGAGGTATAACTGATAGACTTTGCACTTTAAAACATGTCTCCTGGGAATTATTTGCAAGCATCAAATGTCTGGGTAAACTCAGTCTCTCTATAGGCCTCAAATTCAAAATTTGTCATCATGTAAACAAACCCTTGGTGTCTTATGTCTCTTGCCTTGTGAGGTAAGTTACTTGATCCCCATATAGGGAAATATATTATCTGCATTTACCCATCCATCATATCTGGGATTGACCCATTATGAACACTGCTGAGGTACCCTCACTAGATCTTGTGATGGTATTTTAGTCATGAGTATTGAATGAGAATTAACTGTTCATATGCATTGCTCTAATGAGATGCCATTTCAGGGGTTAACTTATCAATGATCTGACTTGCCTTTTTCTAAAATTCCTGAATATTTTTGAATTATCTTGTTAACAGACCAACAAATTTTGATGACTAAAGTTTGTAAACATGCAGAGGGGGACTGTCTAACATGTGAAACCAAAATATAGTCAAGTCCAAGTTCTTTGCAGGGGATTGTTGCTGCTAAATTGTGAAGCCCTGGCTTAATGCAACAAAGATATTCTCCTTTGTTTTTGAGAGAATCACATGCTCCAGCTCTACTTTGTGCACATCTTCTGGTTCATTTTGCCTGACAGTTTTTGACTTCTTTGACCGTGGGATAAGTCTGATCCGTGGCAGTGTTGGTTAATGCTCATGCCTGCTGTAATATTGCATCCCGTCGTGGTTCAAATGGACAGCAGAGCTCCGTAAACACTTCCATTTCCTCCGGGAGACAGCAGGATCCAGCCGAATGAAGCAAATGAAAGGGCCAATGATTCCTTCCTTCTCCCGGGATGACGTGTGCAGCAGAGCCTGAAAGTCAGTTTGCTTCTCTTAACTCTCTCTCTGAGCACTTTTGGACTAATGCAATTTTGGGAGGAGTGCACAAATATTTTTTTTTAGGCTATTTGCATATGGATTCTGTTCTTAATCACTCATTCACACAGGTTTTACAATTACTAAAATGTTTAGGATCATGTAGGGCTGTGCAGTTAATCGAATTTCGATTACAATTTTGATTATTACACCCTACGATTACAAAAATTATGTAATCGAGAAAAAATGATTAATAACACTAACTTTGAAGTGTGTTTTGAATGATAATTCTAACTCGTCCACCTCTTTTTTTACTATGCATGTTAAACCATCACATCCCCACAACAGACCCTCTCAGATGATGAATGTGGACTCTTAGCTTATAGTATATTTCCTCTGGACTTTAGAGACAGGCTGCTCCCATCTCTCCATTTAGGCCCTTATTTCTCCCTTCCTCTTCCGCCTCATGTGTCTCCGGTTGACGTACCTGACCTAGAAACGAAGAGAAAATCTGCAGCTTCCTGACTGCGTCCACTAAATTTAAAACCCAACCTTTCTTCCTCCTATTTGTCCTGAAAGGCTTTAAGACCTTCTGACAACAATTGATAGAGCTTCTAAGTTTGGCTGTGCTGTGGATAGGAGCAGGAAGGTAAACAAGTCAAAGGCGATACGATGGGATTTAAGAGCCACATGAATGAGTTCAGGTTGTGACCCGATGATGTGTGGTGAGTATTTATGAAGTACATGCAGCAGAGAACATTAGGATTAAACACATGGAGCCTGGAGGCTGTGGAAGAAGGATAACGCATGCTAGCACTGTCAAAAGTGAATTTGAGCTGTGCTTTTGTGGAAATAAGCAGCTTTCAGCACCTTTAAAATTAGATTAATGTTTTAAAAATTGTTTTGTAGAATGAAGACAATATTAAAACAATCTCCATACATTAAGGTGCTTTTTAGTTTTTGTTGAGGTTGCACTTCTTGTTCTTGCATAGGTAAGATATCATTAAAGCAGAACAATGTAAGCCTCTTGTTTGATAAGACTCCTGAAGCCTAATTTGACAACCATATCATATATTTCACACCAAATACCACCTCATAAAATATTGGGCTTTCCATGTACCATCTTTACGAACTAAAATGAGGCCAAGGGCCATTTAGATGACCAGAACTATGATTTCCTCTGCTGCATTTGTGGGGTGCACAATGCCGTTTGCTGGACAAATATGAGCACTACAATTTATTTACACACACTCTTGTTGTATTTACAAATCAGCATTTTTGTGTAAATGCGAATCTGAGGCAGCATAACTGTTGCTTTTTTCTGTTTTTGTGTAAACAGGCCCAAATCTTGACTAAACCAGACCTAAAACAAGGACTAAAATAGTGACTTACACATGCATCACAAAAAACAGGGTCTAAACCAGGTTTATAACCAGGTCTAAGCTAGGACTAGACCAGGCTTAAACCTGGAATAGACCAGGTCTAAACCAATACTTAAGTCTCTTTTGGATCAAGCCCATAATAGTTTTCAGAAATGAACTAAAGAGAACAATAACAGTGTTTTAGTTTTAGCATTTTGCTCACATTTTTACAGGAAGTTTGTAGAGTGACCAACCTGCTCTTCTTAGTTACATAATTACTAAACTATACATACACTGTTTATATGCCTTTATTTTTCTTTTGGGGTTTATTCTCCCAGGATTGCCCTTTACATTTATCTGGGTCTAAGACTGGCACAAAAGTTCTGTGGCTTATGACCTCTTATTTGGATTATACAACAACATATACCCTATAATGTACTGTAATATAATGGAGCGTCTTTTTCATAAGATGTTTATCACTGTAAATGATGAACCTTGTTGGAGAAATCGCCTACCTAGGAAGTTTTATCAGCAAACGTAAGATGCCAGACTTCAACCCATCTGGAAGTCAAGCCAGTGCAGTATCATGACTAAGGTCTGATGTCAAACCAATCCTGTTCTATGGTTCAGAATGTTGGTGGATTGTTCAAGGCGATATGAAAAAGATTGACGCCCTCCATAATGGATGCCTCGGAAAAATTTGCCACACCCTCTGGCCCAACAAAATCTCCAACAAGGACCTGTATAAGAAAACAAAAAGCCAGTGTGTGGTACAGGAAATCGAACGCTGACAGCTCTGGTGGCTGGGGCACGTCCTGAGATTGGACCAGGTCTGTGTCCCCAAAATAGCTCTTAGATGGGCTTCACCTGGAAAGAGGAAGCACAGCTGACCTAAAACAACCCGACTGCAAACATTACTGCTGAGATGGAGATGGGCCTGACATGGGATGAAGATCAGCACATTATTTAAGACAGGACCAACTGAAGGCCACTTGTTGTCGCTCTATGTCCCAATGGATATAAAGAGTACTTTAAAGTTATGCTCTAAAGATCAATTATTTTTGTCTGATAATTTGGAGAAATGTTCAGCAGATCACAAAAAATAAGTGTTCAGTATAATACCCCTATACCTGAGAAATTGATTATTTTGCAGTGGTCTTTTATTTTCTTTTTGAGCTGTATGTCTTACCATGTTTTCTTTGAAGTCCTTGCCACAGCCTTTAAGTAATATCTCATGCAGGTGAGGTACGCACTAGTACAGATGAGGTCTATGTGAAAGTTTGAGGATCAGAGCCAGAATCTGCTCTTTCATTTTTGTGCGATCCACCGACTGAGAGGCCAGTGATTTGAGGACAGAGTCTGAAATGGGAAGCGCTCAGGTCAGATCGCTCGGGGGAGATGAAGCTTTTCAAAGTGATGTCTTTCACAAATGATCGCTTCAAAGACTTCATATCGACTCTGATATAAATAAGGAGCCTTCACTGACTTCTGAAAAAGAGTTAAAAATCTGACAACTTGCCCGGGCCAGTTTGATAGATGAGGCGTAAAACTAAAGATCAGGCACCTGAGACAGCTCATACCCTTTAATAGCTTCAGTTGACTTCAAAAGACATCTTTTTGAGTTTCTTTTAATAGGGTTAGATAATGAGTATTAAAAGTTGTCAAAGTTGTTGCATAATTTGTAATATTGATATTTTGTAGTAGATTTTTAGATTTTCATTTCATTTCATTTTCTTACTTTTCCAGCCTTTTCTTGCCCCAAATTTTTGAGTTGTGTTGCTACATTCAAAACTTTCAAAACAGGATTTTATTTTTTAATGAAATAGTACATGTCTTGTATTTTCTTTATGTTTTGGGGTGAATAAAATAAAGGGTTTATAAGATTTGATAAACTTTTTTTTCTGGGTTTATAGTTATCAGCAGAAGAGAACAGTATCAGCCAACTAATTTATTTGATTGACAAAATCATTGAACGAAAAATGAATCATTAACAAGAACAATCCCTTTAAAAAGTGCCCCAGGACATATCAAACATCAACCACGCAACTCAATTATTAAAGTTGTCAGAATTATAACATGTAGACCAAAAGCACACATCTAAAACCCATGTCTCACATATCACTTTATGTCGATTGATTGACATTTCAATTAGTATCCTTCAAGTAGACTGGCATTTTTCCAGAATAAATCAGCTTCTCTACCTTTCCAAATTACCTGTACTGCTATCCTTTTGATTGTACTGCCAATGTGATCAGAGGAATACATCACTCATCACTTAGACTGTCTCCGAACATCATCCCTGTAATCTCTATATGGTGCACTATACCTCTATAGTGGTCACGCCAAGTAGTAGTGGTGACCGAATGTCTAGAATAAAATGTAGTAGTGCACTCAAAATGTCCCACAATCCACAGTGAATAGTAGTGGACAGCTATAGTCAGTAGACAGTCAATAGAGACCAGAATGCACATTGGAATGTTATCTTGTAATCATAAATTCTCTTAAATAAGCTGTTATTGTGTAAAATTGCCAACATTAGCTTACCTTAGCTGTGTAGATGAATAAACAAAAGCTTCCCTGTTAAGGCAAACAGAGCTGCAATAATCCTGTCCACGTTATTTATGAATATGAGATGAATATGAGATGTTCAGTATTGCACACACACACACACACACACACACACACACACACACACACACACACACACACACACACACATATATATATATATATATATATATATATATATATATATATATATATATATATTGTAAACAAATAACTCATGCAAATGCCATAAAAAATACTTGTTATGGCACATTGCTAGAGTAGTGTAAGAGTAGAGTAGTATTTTTTATTACATTTGTACCTAGAAACTGTAAGTACACTAAATGTCCTTGTGTAAGTACACTATAATTACATGATATGACAGTTTGTTACAGCATGTGTTACATAGTAGTTACTATTGTTGTACCACAGACTTGGTCTCAAGTCCAATTTTACTCAGTCTTGTGTCAGTCTTGGATGTGGCGGTCTGTGAGATTCTGTGTACCAGACATCAGAAAATGCTATTTGTCATGATTTTGGAGTAATTAGTTTTCCGCATTAGAAGAATCAGGAAAATGATCAGTCTTTGAGTCTGTTGCATTAGATCATTAAAATAATCATTCATATTTGAACCACTTTTTTTTCTTTCTTTCTTCCTTTTTTTTTTTTTTTGTCCTTTATTTAGTGTTAGTTCACATGGTTTGGTCTCACCCTGGTCTTGGCCCTGACTTGGTCTCGTTCCTTAAAAGCCTTGGTCTCAGCCTTGTCTGGGTTCAGTCTGGGTTCACTCGGTCTGCTGGTCTCGATTAGTACTGTCTTGACTACACCACTAGTAGTTACATTGTCTCAAGTGTGTGTCAAGTGTTTCCGGGCTTTATCACAGAAGCCCAAAATCAGTAGAGTTCAACTTCTTTTACACATACGCCAGCGTCTTCACGTCATTAACGGCAAGCAAGAAATACTGAGTGTCTGAATCTGTTCCCACACAGCCTGTATACATATTTCACTGGGATGCCTCCATTAGAAACATTAAATTGTCATGTCTTGAATATCATCTTAGAGTCTTTAGGGTTTTGCACTGCCAAGGTTTACTACTATTGATGTTCTCCATGCCCAAGGCTAGACATTACATACCTGCGCTGTAAGACCTATATCTCAATGTATACAGTGTAGAAGGTGTGTTTGAAGTCTTGTGATGTGATGGATGGAGCCTATTATTAAGGCTCTATAATGAACTCCTGGTTTCTGATGGGGCACATTGCCTTGAGGCCTGTCAGTCTTTCCCTTACTTCATTATTTTTTCCTGCGCTTTTCATCTCGGCACCGGCTCATAACTTCACAGACAACAGTGGCTAGATATGGCTCCCTCAGCTTATAAAACTTGTATTCCTATCACTAATGGAGTTGAATAGTGGTGTCCAACGTCCAGATAATGATCCTGAAGTTGAAGGGAAAGCTGTGGTTTTTAATTAAACTAAGTAGGAATTGACCTCAGTCGTGTCGTGGTTCGGTGATTCATTCATCTCCTGAATCTAATCCACAGTTCAGGGTCAAGGGGCTGCAGCCTTCATCTTATACTGTGAGATGAGTGTAACCTGGATGATTACAAGTTAATTGCAGTCCTGACATTGACAGTGGGCTAAAAATAGTAATACGTTACAAGAGAGGGCTGGTTCTTGCATTAAATAGTGAACTGATTTTGGTGTTTTATTTTACACAGTGATATTGTAGAGGTCTCATCAAATTTTGGGTAATAATAATTTGCAAATAAATTCTTTAAAAATCAGACAATGTGATTTTCTGGATTTTTTTTTCTCATTTTGTCTCCATAGTTGAGGTATACCTATGATGAAAATTACAGGCCTCTCTCATCTTTTTAAGTGGGAGAACTTGCACAATTGGTGGCTGACTAAATGCTTTTTTGCCCCACTGTACCTGAAGTAATATTTTCTTTCATTCTCAATTTTTTTGAGTAATCCTGTATGCTACGACCATCCCCTTCATAAGAGCTAAAAACGCTGGGTCTCATCCCTCTATGTAGACACGTGAAACCAGGAAGTGCTCCTGCGCATTTCTAAAGCCTATACAGCATCACTGGACTTGTTCTAATAATGTCAGCTCTTAAATTGTTGTCACTACAAAGCAGTCAGCTCATTTATTGATCTGTTAGCGTCATGTCGCTTATAGCTGTGCTGAAAGGCTAAAAATTCTCAGCAGTGGATGAAAAACACATAATCCAAGCATTCTCTGCAAAGCGAAAGTAACACCTCTCCAAAAAATTATGTTTTCCATACATATACATTATTTTAAGTTATAGAACCTGAACTACTAATGTCCAAAAGTATTTCCAAAAGCCTAAAAAAGCATGTCCACTTCAAAGTTAAATCCATGTCACATCCTTATGACCAAATTGTGGATTGTGGCTGTAAATCTGTACTCCAGTTTGTCTTTATGTAAATGCACTTGATGCTATGTGCTATTTTAATATCTGGTGTTTAATTTTAATTTGTATTATTCTCCAGCACACTGTATGATTTACTTCACTTGACAAGAAAATTAAATCTGATATCATTAAATTTATAGCTGTGTAGATTTGACTGTGTGTGTGTGTGTGTCTCAAAGTACCCCTGAAATGTCCTTAGACTCAGCTGTTTTTGACTTCTATTTTTGGTTGTCACACAGCAATATGCATATTTAGGTACTAATAAATAACCTACTAATCTTGTATCTCATTGATTCAAGTCATATCTAGAGAGAGATCATTTTTATGTTCATTGTAATTACCAACACACTGACGCAAAGACATTTTGTGTCATTACATTTCGTGCTGTATGTAAGTTGGCTCCTAAAATATCCCTGAGATGTCCTCTCTGACTTCTATTTTTGGTCCTCGCCCGGCGGTATGAATATCCATGTCTGTCCAGATTAATATTTTGGTGCTGTCGTGTGAGCAGCGTGTCTCAGTGGAATATATAATTGGTCTCGTGGCGCGCTGAAAATGGGTCAGATCAGGAGATACAGCAGGTCACATTGACGCTCAGTGAGAAACTTTGGCGAATTACAAAATCTTTTGCAACATTTTTGCACTTGAGGAGGGTATAAAAGTATTTTGGTATTTTCAGTTGTACAGATAAAAGGTCTGCAAAGTCCCATGCCCATTGTCATATGAAGGGCTTTTTCTTTGAACTAAAACCTAGAAAAATAGCTCCTTTTATGCTTACTCTGGTTCACATTATGAGGAAAATAAGTAGCATAATAGATCTTTAAGAAGAGATTACGACCCAGTAAAAAATGCGTTTGTGTTTTGAAATACTGCATTCAAACAAGTGAACTATCGGCTATATTTTGGGATTTCACCGATAACAAGTGTCCCTGATCCTAATGGGACCACCCCCCTTTGCTATGATTGGTAAAAAAAATTCAGTCCAGGCTGTAGTTCGCCCTCTGTCAAAAACACTTTATATTAAAGCCCAGATGAGGTCTCAGAAGCTCATTTTTTTTCTCAGAAATGACTACTGTGCTAATGACTGAATGAATATTTCAGGTAGAGTAAGTTGTAATAAAGGATTAATAACCAGTTAATGTTATTTACAAAGCATTACTTTAACATTAATTAACACCATAGAGTTATTATTGTTTTGTTTAATTCTTGATAATAAGCTAATGTACACCAATGCAAAATTATAAACATTAGGGTCAATACAGTAAATAAAAATACACTTTTTATTCATTAACTGCACTGACCTCCCCACCTTCAAAAATCATCTCAAGACCCACCTTTTTAGAACTGCTTTTAAAGTTTAATATTTGTTTGCTTGTTTTGTTGTTTGTTTCTCTTGTTTTTACCCTTGTACAGCGTCTTTGAGTGTCATGAAAAGCGCTTTTATAAATAAAATGTATTATTATTATTATTATTATTAAAATATTGTTAATTACATACATATTAATGTGTTATTGCTGCTAGATAATGGTGAGTTATTCTAAGGTGTTACCTATCCCACTATGAGACATGGGTGTAATTATGGTGAAATATGTTTCTTATTCATTTCGTCAGGTATGCTTTGCAAACAATGGCCATGTTAATTATTATTGTGTAGTCGTTAGGTAAATGCATTGCAATAATAAGGTAGGTTAGATTCACATAAACACAATGTGAACATGTAAAGACATTGCATATGCTTGGCTTTACAGTATTTTAGAGTTGTGTACCATGTACACAAAGGTTTTCAACAGGTCTGATTAGAGATACACAAATATTTGCATTTTTTTAGAAAAGTCAATGGCTGACACTTGACCTTTAAAGATGATTTTTGGTCAGGCAGTTGTTTGGGTGACCATGTGACTGAAGGACCCCAGCTGCAGCCTCACTTATGATCCTCACAGTGGCACAGTCACAGCCAGACTAAGCCAGTCAAAGAAGGCTCTAGTTTCAAAGGAAAAACAACTTGGATTCTTTACAGTATAGGCCTATTATTCTGTCTTTTCCCTTCTGGGGTTGCCAAACCAAATCATCTGCCTCCTAATGTGCAGGGATTTGCATTTTCATTTGGCGTAGGGTTTATGCTGGATGCCCTTCCTTACGCAACCTTCTTCATTTATCCAGGCTTGGGACTGGCACAAAGAGCATACTGGCTTCTGACCCTCTGTGGCTGGATTACTCCTACCATACCATTACCAAGCTGAAATATAATGTGCTAACACTAAGATATATTTATAAAGTGTCCCTCTATGCAGATCTCCACAACCACAGTTATTAATCCATAATTGAGCCTAGTATGTGACTAAATAGGCATATACTCATTTTTATGGCCTATACTGAACTGATTTTCTTGTTGTTTACTGTGCAATTGAATCACTTTACACTAAAGTGACACGCCACTCCCACTCAGTCATCTGTATTCACAACACGCTTTACTCTCAACTCTAATATGACATGCTGAATTATTAATAACTCTTGCTGTTGCACTTTTTAATGGCTTATTGCTTGATCTAAACCAAACATTAGGACAACAGCCTCTCCTCACAAACAACATAAGACCATTGCTATTCTGAAATTGGTACTCATGTCTATCCCATTAGCTCTTTTCAAAAGTTTTTTTTTTTCAATCAATCAATCAATCAATCAATCAAACTTTATTTATAAAGCACTTTTCATACATGGGAAATGCAGCACAAAGTGCTTTACATGGTTAAAAGCAATAACCCCCCCCCCCCCCCCACGCACACACACACACACACACCCTCACACACACACACCCCCACACACATACACACACCCACACACATACACAAGCACAAACACACGGACACACATTAAAAGACTAATGTGAGGCTGAGCACGGAGGAGCCAGGTGAGGAAACACTATCACAGGGAGCCATCTGCACCAGGAGCTGCTCACAGTTCATGTCCCCCAGGACACTGACCCGGGGCCCACAGTGAAGAGGCAGGTAGAGAAGACACCCAACCTGGCCAAGAGTACCCACAGGACAGAGCCCCAGCAGCTACGGCCAATCACTGCCCCCGGTGCAGAGGGCCCCTCCAAGGAAACACTGGAGATATAACCTAATAATCAAATAAACAGAATAAAATCCTTACTTCCGGCGCTGGTCAGAGCTGGCTGCTGGTTGCAACAGCTCTTACCTGTTTCCTTCTTTTATAGTATTTTAACTTATCTATAGCGTATTGCTTTTGTAAATATTTTGTATATATTTTCCTTTTACACAAATCTGCCGTTTTTTCTCGGATTCACGGCTTTTTTTCAACCACTATACCCAGTTTAACGATGTGCGTGGGAGCCCCTGCGTGCGTTGTTTACAGTCGGGAACAGCTGCTCGCGCTGCGCAGTGCTGTATTGTTCCCCAGGGACAGACATGAGATCCCCGCGGAGGTGCTACAGAAGACTCGCCGTGGACGCCGCGCCGGGACAAAACTTCGTGAAAAGAAGAAACGCTTCAGACCTGTCCTCCCCTCCGTCATCATGGGAAACGTAAGATCTCTTCCCAACAAGACGGACGAGCTGGCGGCGCTCACAAGACATCAGCGGGAGTACAGAGAGAGTAGCGTCCTTCTGTTTACGGAGACCTGGCTCACACCGCTAATCCCGGACTCTACTGTGTTTTTGGACAACTTTCATCTGTTGCGAGCGGACAGGACGGGGGACAGCGGTAAGAGGAAAGGAGGGGGACTGGCTGTGTTTGTGAATGTGAGGTGGTGTAAACCCGGACACTGCACAGTTAAAGAGCAACTGTGCAACAGAGACATTGAACGTTGAATGTTAGCGGTTAGCATGAGGCCATATTATCTGCCACGGGAGTTCACACAGGTTATTGTGATAGCGGTGTACGTGCCCCCCTCTGCTAATGCGGACACAGCCTCTGACGCTCTGCTCTCGGTCACCAGCAGGCTGCAGACACAGCACCCACAGGCCCTCTTCCTCATCTCTGGAGACTTCAACCATGCTTCTCCATTATCTGTTCTGCCCACATACACACAGTATGTCACCTGTCCCACTAGAGACAATAAAATACTGGACTTGTTTTATGCCAACACCAAGGAGGCATATTCTGTATCCCCCCTCCCTCCCCTGGGGAGAGCTGACCACAACATCATACATCTCCAGCCTGTGTACAAACCTGTTGTACACAGACAGGCTGTGGTCCCACGTACAGTGAGGAGGTGGACTGTTGAGAGCGAGGAGGCTCTCAAGGACTGCTTCAACACCACTGTTTGGACGGAACTCTGTGGCCCTCATGGGGAGGACATCAATGCCATCACGGACTGCATCACGGACTACATAAACTTCTGTTTTGAGAACACTGTTCCCTCCAGGATGGTACGGTGTTTTGCTAACAACAAGCCGTGGATTACCCCTGATATTAAGGCTCTCCTGAAGGAGAAGAAGAGAGCCTTCAAATCAGGGGACAAGGAGGAGCTGAGGTCTGTACAGAAGGAGCGAGGAGGAAGATCAGGGAGGGAAAGGCCGGCTACAAGAGGAAGATGGAGGAGCAGCTGCAGCAGCAGAACATCAGTGGGGTGTGGAGAAGCCTGAAAACCATCTCTGGCTTCAAAACGCCCCACTCACAGGCAGAGGGGGACCTGAAGTGGGTCAACGATCTAAACCTGCATTTCAATAGGTTTGATCAAACACCCACCCCTCCCCTCATGCAGCTGCATTCCAACACCTTGGAAAAGAGCTGAGGAAGATCAAGGCGAAGAAAGCAGCTGGACCAGACGGCATCAGCTCCAGGCTCCTTAAGTCCTGTGCAGATGAACTGTGTGGAGTTATGGAGCATGTCTTCAACCTGAGCCTCAAGCCGAGGGTGGTACCACAGCTCTGGAAGACCTCCTGTGTGGTACCAGTGCCAAAGACATCGCACGCTAGGGACCTCAGCAGCTACAGGCCGGTGGCGCTTACATCCCACCTGATGAAGACACTGGAGAGACTGATCCTGGGACACCTCCGCTCCACGGTGGGACCCTCGATGGATCCGCTGCAATTCGCCTACCGACCTGGCATCGGAGTGGAAGATGCGGTCATCTTCCTGTTACATCGCGCTCTGGCTCACCTGGAGAAGCCCGGCAGCACTGTGAGAATCATGTTTTTTTATTTCTCCAGTGCCTTCAACACCATTCAGCCAGTGCTTCTGAAAGACAAACTGAAGAGGGCTGGGGTGGACCTTCATCTGGCAGAGTGGATTCTGCACTATCTCACAAACCGGCCACAGTTTGTGAGAGCCCGGGACTGTGTGTCTGACCTGCTGACCTGCAGTGTGGGGGCCCCCCAGGGGACTGTCCTGGCCCCCTTCCTCTTCACCCTCTACACTGCAGACTTCAGACACAACACGGACAGCTGTGTTCTGCAGAAGTTCTCTGATGACTCAGCGATTGTCGGCCTGATCACTGAGGACGACGACGTGGAGTACAGAGGACTGACACAGAACTTTGTGGACTGGTGTCAGCAAAACCACCTCCTGATCAACGCGGGGAAAACCAAGGAGATGGTGGTGGATTTTCGCAGACGCCGGTCTGCCGTCCCCTCACCGGTGAACATCCAGGGAATGGACATTGAGAGAGTGGACTCTTATAAGTACCTGGGTGTTCACCTGAACAATAAACTGGACTGGACTCACAACACAGACGCACTGTACAGGAAGGGTCAGAGCAGGCTCTACCTCCTGAGGAGACTGCGGTCCTTTTGGAGTGAAGGGAGCACTCCTGAGGACCTTCTATGACTCTGTGGTGGCATCAGCCATCCTGTACGGTGTGGTCTGCTGGAGCAGCAGCATCACAGAGAGAGAGAGGAGGAAGCTGGACAAAGTCATCAGGAAGTCCAGCTCTGTCCTGGGCTGTCCTCTGGACTCAGTGCTGGAGGATGGGCGACAGAAGGGTCCTGGCAAAACTGACATCCATGCTGGACCAGGAGTCACACCCCCTGCAGGACATCTTGTCTGCACTGGAGAGCAGCTTCAGTGACAGACTGATCCACCCTCGCTGTGTGAAGGAGAGATACCGCAGGTCTTTCCTTCCTGCAGCTGTCAGACTCTACAACGAACACTCCTGACTGTAATTCATACACCTGTGCAATATTGTTTTAATATTGTTTAACTGTCAGCACCTTCTGGAAACCTGTGCAATATTTATATTTATACTATTATGTGCCATAATTATTTTATTTTATTTTATTTTACTGAAGCACCTATTTTCTTGTAGTTTAGATTTTTAGTTTTTAGTTAATTATCTTTGGCCAGACTGGTCTCTGATACACTGTGTGCTCTTGTGTGATACCACTGTGTGCTGTACTTATGCTGTTGCAACAATGCAATTTCCCCACTGAGGGACTAATAAAGGTTTTCTTATTCTTATTATTCTTAAAAGAATAAAATAAATAAGAATTGTATAAAATAGGAATATAAACAGAATAAAGAATATAATAAATAAGCATAAAATGAATAAATATTAGGTAAAAGCTAAATTAAAAAGGTGGGTCATGAGCCTGCTCTTAAAACATTTATGTTCTCCCTGAGGTCTTCTGGCAGACCGTTCCACAGACGAGGACCACAGCACTGGAAAGCTGCCTCTCCGTGCGTATGTGTCCTGACTTTGGGAATAATCAAAAGACCAGTACCGGAGGACCTCAGGGTCCGTGAGGATTCGTACGGTAAAAGCAAATCTGAAAGCCCAAGAAGGCCCAAGACCATTAAGACATTTAAAAACCAATAAAAGAACCTTAAAATTGATCCTGAAACCCACAGGGAGCCAGTGCAATGATTCTAAAGCCGGTGTATTTGGGCCCGCCTTCTGGTCTTCGTCAGCACACGAGCTGCAGAGTTCTGTAGAAGTTGTAGAGCTGAAATACTCTTTTTGGGAAGACCAGAAAGCAGGGCGTTACAGTAATCAATACGACTGGTGATAAAAGCATGCATTAGCATCTCCGTGTTGGCCCAAGAGAGAATAGGGCGGACTCTGGCTATGTTTTTCAAATGATAAAAACCTATTTTAGTGATAAACCTAAAATGTGGAATAAAACCAAGCTCAAAATAAAAAATTATTGAAATAAAAAATTTAAGGAAAATTCTTGTAATACAGATAAGAGTTTTTCTCTCTGAGCCTCAGGACCGACAATTAGAACTTCAGTTTTGTCCTGGTTAAGCTGTAAAAAGTTTTCTGCCATCCAGGATTTAATATCTAAAATACAGTTAAAAAGAGCATCCATTGGTCTTGTGTCATCAGGAGACATGGAGATGTACAGCTGCGTATCATCAGCGTAACTGTGAAGTTTATCCCATGCCTCCTGATGACAGAGCCAAGAGGGAGCATATACAAAATAAAAAGTACAGGGCCTAAAATTGACCCTTGGGGCACACCACATGTCATTTTATGGATTTCAGAGGCGCATATATCTATACTTACCATATATTTTCTGTCTGTGAGATAGGAAGTGAACCACTTGTGACCCATACCAGAGAGGTCGAGAGAGAGCTTCTGTGAGTCCCAGTTACATCTAAAATCATTTAAGGCCTTCAGGAGAGCTGTCTCTGTGCTGTGGTTCACCCTAAATCCAGATTGATATCTCTCAAGGATATTATGATTTTTTTTTTTTTTCAAATCATTGAGCTGAATACCAGTTTTTCTAAACTTTTACTTAAAATTGGTAAGTTAGATACTTGTCGGTAGTTGTTAAAATCATCAGGATCCAAATTGCTCTTCTTCAGAAGGGGCCCCATCACCAGCGTTTTAAAGGCAGCAGGGGAAACACCCATCTGAAGAGAGCAATTCATGATGTTTAAAAGCTCATCTTTAAAAAATCCATAAAATGTTTTAAAAAGTGAAGTGGGAATTGGATCTAAAAGACTCGTGGTGGGTTTCACTGTGGAGAAAACTTTATCAAGGATCTCAGCATTAACCAGGACAAAACTGTCCAGCGTTTCCTCAGGTAAAAACAAACACTCAGATGTATCTGGAACCAAATTTTGGAGAGATAAAATATTACATCTGATAGTGTTGATTTTACCTCTGAAGTGGTCTGCAAACTGCTTACAAACAGAGTCTGTTGGGGTTCTTTGGGAGCTGTTAAAATCAGAATTAAATAAATGGTCATTGGTGGAAAAGATGATTTTAGGAATATTTTTATGATTACTAATTACTTTGGCAAAGTATGTGTTTCTTGAGTTTCTGAGTGCATTATTGTAAGTTTTCAGTTTCTGACTGTGAATATTTGATGATTTATTGTAATTTTGTTTTTCCTCCATCTTCTTTCTGCCGCCCTGCAGTTTCTTTTCAGCTTTTTGATTTCCTCATTTCTCCACAGGGGCATAAGTTTTGTTTGAACCTTCTTTGTGGTTAGTGGAGCAACAGATTTGAGGCTTGACTGAAGTTTACTGTTAAAATGTTCAACAATAAAATCACAGGGTGCAGGTAAAATCACAGGAGGACATTTATCTAAAACCTTGATAAATTTGGCAGCACTTCAGAGGTTAGATAACACTTCCTACAGTTCGCACAGAGGTCTCCCGCTGAATTTTAACATACAAGAACAAAATGAGTAGTTTTGGTGAGGCTCCAGATCACTGTTAAGAGTGTTTTAAGGAATTCTGTAGTTTTTTGAGATAAGGGCTGAAGATACCAACTACACTAAAAAACAAATGATTTGTTTTTGTGCAGTGACACTCAAATTTTTCACACCAAGTACCATCTTAAAAATATTTGGCTTTCAAAGCACCTTTAATTGATTAATGGGTGGCAGTAGCTCAGTTGGTTGAAATTTGGTTCAATCCTCGCTACCGGCATTACATACTGTCATTGTGTCCTTGGGCAACACACTTCACCCACCTTGCCTGTATTTAATGTGCCAGTGTACCTGTGTTTGGTGGTCAGAGGGGCTGTAGGCGCAGATTGGCAGCCGCACTTCTGTCAGTCTGCCCCAGGGCAGCTTTGGCTACAGAAGGAGCTGACTGAATAATGTACCTCTATATAAAGTAACTTTGAGTGACTTAGAAAAATGCCATATAAGACTAATGCATCATTATTACTATATTTATTGTTATTATTATTATTATTATTATTATTATTATTGTTGTTGTTGTTATTGTTACTAAAATGTGCCTGAACCAGGACAAAAAACAAAACCAGAATTAATCCAGGACTGAGCCAAGATTAAACCAGTTCTAAACTTGCCCCTACTAAAGCAGTACTAAAACAGGACTAAAAATGAAGCTGCAAGACTCCTGAGTACCATGAGAAGATGCCTGCGTACCACCAGTGGTACCCGTACCACAGTTTGAGAAACCCTGTTTTAGTAGAGTCTTTACCATTGTGAGATATAAGGGTGTTGTGGTTTAATGGAAAGCGCATTTATTCCAGAAATAGAAGATTGTGTTTGAGTCCCGGTCTGGATGCAATATCTTTGGCAGAGGTTTACATTCTTAGAGTGCTTCTAGTTTTGATTTTTCTTCTTTTTTTTTTTCTTTTTTTTTTTATGTATTTGTGTGTATTTTTTAATTATTATTATTATTATTATTATTGTTATTATTATTATTAGTAGTAGTAGTATTTTTTTATTTTACATTGATACACCTTCTTTTACCCCTAGCTCTTCTTAAATACTTGTCTAAGACTTTTGCACAGTAGTGTGAGCAAAATCTTCAAAACATGGATTTTTTTTTTAAATGTGAATTTCTATCTTCTAGCCTGACCCTTAATGGTCGTTTAGGAGATTAACTCCAGAAAAGCAGATCGTCATTTCTTAGCCTGATTAAATAATGATTGTAATGCAGAAAAGCAACGTTTCATGCCTCAGAGCTCCAAGCTATTAAAACCAGGCTGTTGTGATGCAAAACAGGGTGCACTCATCAGCCTCACTCTGCTGGTTATAAATAAGCCGCTGGACGTGACCTTAAGTCTGGGCAGTTCAGTGGTCATCTGAGGATTTTGCATAAGACAGGAGCAAACTAGGGTATTTCGACCATTTTCTTTCAGAGAGCTGTACAAAGTATAATAGTACTTGATATAGCTGATGGTGACAAGCAAATCAAAAATTCAAGGGACTTTTTAAGATTTGATACAATACTGATTATTTCCTATGGGTAATTTTTTTCCAACCAAAATATTATCCTTAAAGACAAATCACATGACTAATACTGGCCATTTGATAACTTTAATATGCACTGTAGTGAGTTGTTGCTAGTATGAAAATAAAAGAGCTAACTCACAGTACTTCCTGTCACAGTCCGGTATGCTGCTGGGTGGGGGTATTTTACATGTATTAATTAGGATAGATACTTTATTGAAGTAAGCGATACCTAAATTATTATTGTGTGAGCATTGATTTATCGATGCCGCGGTAGTAGAGTAGTCATCCTGTGAGCAGAAGGTTGGTGGTTCAAATCCAGCTCTCCCCAGTTCTCCCCATCTTGTCTGTATGAATGTGTTTGGTGGTGATCAGAGAGGCTGTGACTGACGAGTGAATGAATAGCGCTATATAAGACTGGTGTTCACTACCTCTCCTCTGTACATGTCCAAACCATCTCAATCTGGCCTCTCTGACTTCATCTCCAAAACATCTAAAGCCTGGGACACAACAACCCAGCGCCCGACCACTGTCAGCAGAGGCAGGGTGACTGCTCGTCTCCTCACGTCTCTCCTCGTCGCCACTGAAAGTAGCTGCAGACACTGGAGCGATTCAGACCCACGACCGAGCAGTGCGCATGTGCAAAACGTAATAACTATTTACAACAGCAGGCGGTGCTAGTCACTAAACTCCACAGTTATTTAAATTCTAGTAAATAAAACTGCAACACAGACATGTTTAACTCAAGTATTTATCAGTCAATAATAATTATACGCACTAGATTAAACTCGTCTGATCACAGTCATGAATATAAGGGACTGGATTATTGCAGCTGTTTGCAAAAAAATTGCAACCTGGGAAAACGTAAGGTATGCTGCTCTGCATTTACAAAAACAGCTGACACTTAGCACCCAGTGTTTGTACTCAAGGAATACTCCGCGGGCCAGATGGAAGGCTGTGGCAGGCTGGATGGCCCTGTGGCAACGGACTTTCACTGCTCTAAACCATGCAACATTCGTGTAGTCTTGCAAAATAGATATTGAAATTGTTGTAGACTTGTGCATTATGGTAAAGCCTGGACAACATTTTAGGAAATATAATAATAAGACTGGTGTAATTCTTAAAATGAAACCCACAATATTGTCTTGTAGAAATGGAAAAACATGCAAAAAGGTTGGTGGACAGTAGTAAACAACAATGCTGGTTTTTTTTTTTTGTTTGTTTTTTTTTTTTGTTTGCTTTGTTTTTTTTGGATTAGTCTATTTAGTTTAGTTTATAAAGTCAGAGAGGCTAGATTGTGGAGGGATGGTGAATGCAATATATTGGTAAAAGGATGCTGAGGCAAGAGACCCAGAGGAACACCAAAGAGGAGATTGGTGAATAAAGTGAAAGAAATCATGAAGTTAGTTGCTGTGAGAGAAGAGGATGCAGAGCACAGGGTTAGTGGGAGGCAGATGACTTGCTGTTGCAACCTCTGAAAGCCAGAAGGAAAAGAAGCAGCTATTTCAGCTGAGTTGTTAGGCCTCTTTCCACAAACTTTTTAAAAGTTTCATTTTGTGTGTAGTTTCTCATGAGAGACTTGCTAAATACTGTAGTAAAAAGCACAGTGACTTTATTTTTTAAAGATCACAGAGGTATTCTTCTGCTCAGAGGTTCTAGTGTAGTGTAAAAGAAGTTTTCCCAAATCAGGTCCAGACAGTGATAGCCTACAAAGCTGTGCACACTTTGGCAGCTGATAGTTTCATCTCAAGAGCTGTTATGTACCAGTGTGTGCTTGGAGCTCTCAGGCTCCACGAGGGCCAGGGCTTTTTGTGAAGGTGTGATCTGGTGTTGAAGAGCCTTTTTGTGCAGTTGAAGAATGTGGAGTAAAAGGAAGGTAATTTCCAATGTAACTGCACAATATATTGGAAATTTATTGTAAAGCAATGTCCACATCGCAAGGAATAAATAAATAATGTACTGTGATAAAGTTATGGTCAGCTATCTGACAGAGATTAAAACAGTCTTTCTTAAATTTAGATTTGGACACAGTTTTGACTATAGTACATACAGGAACTCATATTTCTGTGATAGTTACTATGTCAAAATAATATGTAAAAATATCACCATTATTGCAATATTCAATGTAGTTTTTGCATATAGCATGTTTTTAGTGCATATATAACTAAAACTTATTTGGGTCATGTCTGTTTTCTCTCCAAAAAGATTTCAAATGGACAAATTATGTACCTCTGGGGGTATTTTGGACAGTACTATGAAATACATACAGAGACTTATATTTCTGCTTTAATTTAATTGAACATTGTCAAATTAGTTTCTCAAAATATCCACAGTTGTATGTTCATCGCAATATTCAACATAGTTATTGCATGTATGGCTTATATCATGCAGCCCTACTTCACAGTATATTGCATACTATCAGTGGAAGTGCAATGAAAGCCTCCATTGGGCACATCTGCTTGCAGTTCTGCTCAATCAAAAGCTTTTAGATTACCTTCACCATGAAAATAAGAAGTCAGGAAATTGTATGCACTTGCCTACTCGGAGCTAATGGATAGCGCTAAAGTGAGACCACATCGTGCGTTGGGTGTAAAGCAAGGGTCAGACGTGTTTATTTGCATATTGAGTAGGAAATTAAAATCCAGTGTCATGTCTCTGTTACCCCACATTCAAACCATCGATCTTCTCCTCTCAGTGGACTCTGCTATTTCTCAAAGTAGTGTTATTTGTCTGTCAAACCAACATCATGACTCATGTTTGTACGGCAATTTGCTTCTGAGCCGTGTCCAGTTTCTCCAACAGCTCGGTGCATTCATGACCAGTCTGGACTGCACATATGGCATTACTCTGGAGATAATGTCCATTTAGTGAACAGTGTTATTAGATAAGCTGGGTAATCTCAGTGTTGGATGCAAGTTAAGGCATGATGAATCAAGCATAACCACTGACGGGTAAAGTGAATAAAACAGTGGATATACTGTATTAGGCAGCAAGTGAACATTTTGTCCTCAAAGTTGGTGTGTTGGAAGCAGGGAAAATGGATAAGCCTAAGAATTTGACAAGGGTTAAATTGTGATGGCTGTGGGTCAGAGCTTGTCCAAAACTACAGCTCTTGTGGGGTGTTCACGGTCTGCAGTGGTCAGGATCTATCAAAAGTGGTCCAAGGAAGGAACTTTAATAATAAAAATAATAATGCATTAGTCTTATATAGCGCTTTTCTAGTCATTCAAAGTCACTTTAAAATTTGGTGCATTTTTCATTCACTCTTCAGTCACACTCGGTGGTGAGCTACTTCTGTAGCTACAGCTGCCCTGAGGCAGACTGATGGAAGTGTGGCTGCCAATCTGCGCCTACGGCCCCTTCAACCACCACCAAACACACTCACATTCATACACTACACTACATTCATACACTTATGTGAGCTTTTCAGTCAATCGGTGACTTCAACCTAATGTGATGTGAATGACGTTTATTGACTGCACTGGGACCGGCACTATCCTATGAAATGAATGAGTTAGCATGCTCGTGAAATGTGCATGCACGATTACATTGCATATCACAGTAGTGGTTTATCTGTGCCTCTGTCAGCACTGGCACGGCTCATCACTGAAAAGCCCACCAACAGCCCCTCACCCCTTACATTTTGCCCAGCCAGTGATATTAAGGCCCAGCCATGACTGCAATCGTGGCGCTGCCTCTGTCTCAGAATACACAGTGCATCACAGTTTGTTATGTATGGGGCTGCATATAAGGCAGGTGGTCCTAACACATAGCATTATGACCTTCTGTAATAGGCAGGTAGTCATAATGTTATGGTGGATTGCTGTACATCCAGTTGCCTATTATTACTTGAAATGTTTGGCAGAAAGCTCCAACAAATCAAGTCTTTTTTTACCTTTTGCACCCATCTACGTCAAACGCCTATACATCTCACATTGTCCAGACAGAATCAATAGTCCCTTCACATTTACAGTGCGTGTGTGTGGGCGAGCGTGCCTGTCTGGGAGCCTCTAAAAAGGCCCTATTTTCCCTCAGATAAACAGGTGCGCTGCAGCTGGTGGCGGCAGATTAGAGCCAGCGTTCTGACAGCGGCTCACCTCGGGCCAGCGCTGCATCCGTCCAGGTGATCCGAGACACACAGACGACCAGCAGCGGAGTGGAGAGGGGTGCTGCTAAATGGCCTGTTCTCTCCCCTGTTTTGTGTTTGTTCATCAGCCGTGGCGCCGCTCAAACCGGGCTCATTGTCAACTCGAGCAGAACCGAGAGCGATTCACTATTTACTGCACATTTCACTGTCAGAAGCAGCCTCCGTAGGAAAGGCATTTAATATTCGTACACCCAAAGCCAAACAGAGCAGAAAGAAGAGAATAAATTGTATTACCTGCAACTTTTTAATGAATGCAAAAATTTAGTTCCATTTTTCACCAATACTTAGGCAGAATATTATATCAACCAAGCAATGTATGTAAAAGTATATTTAATTAAAAGCCAGTTGCAAAGATTTTTCTTATTTTCAAAGTGGGTATAAGCTATATTTCGCAAGGATATCAAGACTAAAGCAGCATGCCACTGACCCATCCAAAAACAACCATGTCTCTTATGAAGAATTGTTGCAGATTTGCCATATCTTTTACCATCAACAGGTACTGTTCAGGACCACTGACTTCTCATAAACAGATCAAGAAGGCTAGATTTGTATGCCAGCCTAACTAACATGATGATGAAAACATCTAGTTTCCTACAGCTTTGTCTGCACAGTGAGGCCGCACTGACAACAAAAGAATGTATTTTGCACTATGCACACCGCCCACCATGTCCTATAAAAAGGGGGCTTAAATCTCCAAAACATCTAACATGAGCTGTCCCCCTGATGTGCTTATTCCTAATCCTATCCATCCTCGTCACAAAGAGCTCAACATCTTAAGCTCTGCTACCTCCAGCTGCGTTTTGCCATTACTAATTAATTATTACTTATTCTTTTTTTTCCCCTACATACTACAAGTTGTTGGCTGTTGTTGAATCATAGCCTCCAATGCACTAGGAAACTCTAATCTCCCAGTGTGACTGCTGTTTGTAGCTGATTCAAGTCACACAGTGTGGCATGTAATAATGGTATGAGATTGCAAAAACTGTACAGTGTGACAGAGGATTAAGTTGGGACCAAGATCAGTGCATGATACATGGTATGAGATGCCAAGGAGTAGTGGTAAAAATAATACACTACATGGTTGCTTATGTATTAGTGAATTATCAGAATGCAGTAATATTGTTAATTGTAAGGAAGTGGTAAACTTATGATATATGAAAGTGTGTACATCAAAACAGTAAATGGACCTTCACATAGTAGATTTCGGCAAAAGATCACTAAATACTTTTGGTATAACCCTTGGCTGATTTACATGGAAATGAGGTGCTCAATCTCCCATCTACTCCACTGTCTACTCCTACAGACCTCATACTATACAGCTACTCAAATGAAATCTTTAAAAAATTTAGAAGCTTACAACTATTTTGTGTGTAGATAGTTCAACAAACCTGAATCGAAAGTGGCATTAAATGGCTGCCGTCTTGGTTTTGTCCGAGTTCGAATTGTAATTTATGATCAGTTGATGCAGCTAAAACTAGCGCTGTCCAGCTACATGTTACGGATAAATGTTGCCACTGTATTCTGTCTTTCACTTTCAGGTCAGCCATTCGCAGAGGTCCACTGAAACGCCATTAAAAACTTTAAACATTAGTTGTCACTGCACCATTGCGACCATTGTGTGTCTCTGCTTCTTCAGACTTTAGACTGAGATTTTAATTCCTTGTTTGCTGCGGTTATGCAGTGAGTTTTCTAAAAAGGTTACCTATTTAAGTAACCGCTCTCGGGATGCCAAAAAAGCTTTCTTATGATTTGAATGTTTGCAACAGTCGTAAGCCACACAAAACTTTGACGGCATTTTGGTAGCAGTTTATTCAGACTTCATCAGAAACCAAGCAATTGTTTATTTTTAAAAAATACTTATCTATCCATAAATCTAGACTAAAAATGACTTTTAACAATGACATGACACTTACATTGACATATGAAATGCAGATTTTGAGCATCAAAAAGGTACTGCATGTAATATTTTGTGTGACATCTACTGGTGGCGTTGCAGACTGCAGTTATTATTATCAATGTGCAAACTGTCCAATTTAGTTCATAAACATCCTAATCATTGTGCTATACTGTGCTTCTTTTTCAGCGGTTCTCCTTGTCCATTTGTAGGAACAGAACTTCCTCTGGAATCCATTGAGCTTTAAATGTATTTTCATAAACACAAAAAAAACCCCACACTTGCACACTTTGTGACAGCCAAGTGACCGCCGCTTTAATCTACTGCGCATCTAAATGTAGATATCATGCCTTCCCTGAGTCCATTTCTCTTCACCATCTGCTGCAGTGAATCAAACAGGTTTGTGGTAAATAAAGCAGCCGTGCCTTCAGTGTTTTTCAGATGGACATTGTTGGACGGGCCGCGTTGGCTCGGGGCTTTCGAAACAGTGCCAGTTTATTATCCATCGCTTCCCTAAACGCAGAACACAGCTCTGTCCAGCAGCATTTGGCACCACTCTTTCCTCTCTTTTCCAAAAATCAAAACAAGACAACATGACCTTTTTTGTTACAAACATCGAAGAACAATCCAAATAGTGTTTTCAGTATAATGTAGTATTAGGAATCATCTGTGAATAATGAGACTCTATGGTGTCATATTCAGTAAAGGCTTTATTGTTAAGTATTTGTAATCTGCTGGCACTCTCCAATTAAAGACTGGCTGTTGAATAATGGCTGCCAGGGAAGTTAGAAAAAGTATAATTTTATGTCTTCTTGCACAGAGAAACAGCACTAAAATGAGAAACATACATAGAAAAAGCAACGCAAATTATAACGCAGAAGA
Source organism: Bostrychus sinensis (assembly GCA_020698575.1). Taxonomy (NCBI): domain Eukaryota; kingdom Metazoa; phylum Chordata; class Actinopteri; order Gobiiformes; family Eleotridae; genus Bostrychus; species Bostrychus sinensis. The sequence goes on along the minus strand of CM036254.1, from coordinate 26,764,278 downwards.
AAGTTGACAGTTGCTGGTTTTGCATTGATCTAAAGGGCCGTTTACACAAAAACGCAATAGTCATGCTGTCCCTGATTTGCGTCATGTGCATGGATACGCTCGAGGTGTGGAAAAAAGTGGTGGAAGGTGTGAAAATCTGTAGTAACCCTGTGAGTCCAGCAAACAGCGCTAGTTACTTGCAGAGAACTCTTGGATTAGGTGTCTGTCGTCCTCTGCTGGCAACAATCGGGACTGGACAGACCATCACATGGCTATTTAACACAGCTTTTAGCAACATGACGCTAACAGATAGATAAATGAGCTCATTGCTTTGTAGTGACGGAAATTTAAGCATTGACATTTTCATAATGAGTCCAGTGATGGTGTATAGGCTTTAGAAATGTGCAGGAGCACTTTCTGGTTTCATGCGTCTACGTAGAGTGGTGAGACTGAGCGTTTTCACTCTTGAGAAATGCACGGGCTCAGCATACAGACTTACTCGAATATAAGTGAATGATACAAAATACTACTCCAGGTATGGTTTTGAGGTGGAAACAACATTATAACCTGATTTAAAGCACAACAGGGGACTTTTAAGCTAAACCTAGCAATAAAAATGTAAGGTTTGAAGTCATATATTAATAGTTTGTTATGGCAAACTGGTTGAGTTTCACATTTGTTAATAAAATAAAAGGAGAAAAGTTGGAATACTGTTGTTAGTCAGTGGTGGGCTGCAGGTAATAGATTTCATCATAACAGTATTTAGAATTGCATTTGTAAAATCGAGTAGTTCAGCTTTAACAATGAAAAAGTTGGCGGTATAGCTGACAGTAGCTTGGCTTGTTCAGGGCATTAGCATTTTGGAGATAATGTTAGTGAATAAATTAGACTCGTTCAGTGTCCATTTCTACACACAGACAATGGGCCTTTGAAGGCACCAGTTTGTGTAAGGTTTGATTTGTGTCCCCTATCTGCAATGATTTCAATCTTGCCCAAAATGTCTCCATTCAAATGCAAATATGCCTTCTTCCTCCTACTCGTCTCAACATTTTTTTTTTTTTTTTTGGGGGGGGGCTTTGCTCTGAACTGACCTAATGCAGTGAATGGCTGATGCGGTCCATGAATATATGAATAAATCGTTTTTATAAAGTCATTGCGACGCTGGGCAAACTGGCTCTGAGGATCCCAGATAAGAAGAGTTAGTGAGAGAAGATTGACAGAGGAAAACCTGATGCTGCAGGGACACTGGGAACTCTGCTGCGGCTATTTTTAGACTTCACTTAATGGGAAAGTCCAAGCAGCGTATCAAACAATGTGATTTCAGAATTATTATTAGTTTCCCTCTGTTGTTAACTGAGCTAGGGGAATATAATGGCTTCTAAGATTAGTTTAGAAATTTGATTTTTAAGGCAAATTGAATGTTTATTGAAATCACTGTGTTCTTTGGCTTTGGGACAACCTATTAGAACTCAATTTAGGACCTGGAGTAAGACAGAATGAAACGAAAACTCTAGATGCTAATGCTCAAACCAGCTAATCAGATAACTACTAATCATCCTTTATAGTTTGGTAAATACTTTAAACAGTGTAATTGTCAATGTATTAAAGAAAGTAACATGTAGTGTGCAATTCTCCATGATAAGCAGCAATTTAATTTGGCCAATATGACACTGTTTCAAAGCTGTAGTTATGAGCAATAAGGATGCCATGACTTCAATTATAAGTTTTGTTTTGAGCAGTACTTGAATTAGGTTGCCCTGTCAAGGCCCTGCTTGTTTTAATATCTGTGTATTTAAGCCTCTCCCTCATGTCTGAGTTGATTGGTCAAATCCACCTCACTCCCACTCCCCTGTCTGAATGAGGCCCACCTGCTGCATCCTTACAGACCTGAACTATGATACTATAAATGAGCTAATGGGCTAACAGTCCTAGACACCTTTTGCCTGTCCATCCTGGGAGAGGATCTCTCTTTCAATATGGGCTCCATAAGGTTTCTTTTTTTTTTCCTCACAGCTGTTTTTTTTTAGGAGTTTTTCCTTACCGCCTAGTAGAGGTCGACCGATATGTTTTTTTTTTAAGACTGATGCCGATTTTTAAAATCCAGAGCAGCTGATGGTCGATAAGCAATGCCGATTTTTGAGGCCAATATGGAGGGCCGATTTTCCTAATTTTATGAATAAAAATTGTTTAATATAGTCAGTTGTTTTCATGTTGCTTATAAAATGTAAAGAAACATAAAAACATCACTTTAAAATGCAGAAAAACATGGACTCACATGTGCAGGCAAAATGTTTTTATACCGCAGTAACTGAGGTGCACTGCTCCACGTTAATGTATTATATGGAAAAAAATTTGCCTCAACTATCATTATGAAGCCACCACCTTTTCCCCGTTTTACCAAATGTTTCTCTTATGCAGCATTTTAACAAGTTAACGAGACTGACGTTATTTTACAGCGGACCGTTCCTACCTGATGCTAAGCTAGCAATTAAATCTAATGCTGCAGGTTGCATACAAAAGTGCTCGAACATAGCCTAAAGTGTCTGGGCATTTACATTTTCTCTCGAAACAGACATTTAAAAGTTAAATCCGCGTTACGTGTGCAGGTTTGGTGAGAAAAAAAAAGATAAAGTCTTACCTTTTTTCTTTCAAAACAATAGGCCTTGCCTCAGCCTTGTTTGAGTGATCTCCCTCACTCGCCCTGAGCACCTTCTACAGTCAATAGTGCCACTGTAGCATGGACGGCACGGACACAAAAACTAGGGTCCTTCAGGGGTTGTCCGGACATGTGCCTGACCAAACATCGGCATTAAATGGGAAAAATCAGCCAACGGCCAATTGTCTAAAACATTCAAAAATTGGCCAAATATATCGGCTGACCGATATCTCTACCGCCTAGGAGGGTCTAAGGACAGGAGTGTCTTGGGTCTGTTTAGTTTAGTGTAGTTATTGTTTGTGTTGATTGTGTTGATTGTGTGTTATGTCTGATTGTGTGTTTATATTCGATAATATGATATGTTTTATGTTTGAACAGTTTGAGAAGCCCCCTGATGCAACTGATTGTTGTGATACTGTACTATATAAATAAAAGTTTATTGAATTGAATTGACAGATCCAGAACTATTGTATTACAAGTTAAAAAGGCTTCATAAACACAGATCCACGATTATAGTCGTCAGCCCAGAAATCTGTTTGTCTGAGGTTTAAACACTTGAATTTGCCAGTGTGTGTGCCGTAGAGACCTCAGTCCCAGTCAGTCAAACATGTTTGAATTGTAAAGCCTTCTCTGGAATAGATGTTCGATTTTCTGCCCAAACCCAGGTTTGACCCGAAACTGATCCAGCCGGGCCTAGAATTTCTCCTTTGTTCTCAGGCCAAGTTGGGCCCTGTTTACATGGTTGCAGCAGCACAGCAGCAGCTGATACCAGCACCGGCACACTGTCACCAGGGTGTTACTCCTGTGTCAAAAAAGTATGTGAAAAGTGTTTGAATAAAAGTGGGTGGCTGATGCACGCTTTTTCTATACAAGCCCATAGAGCAGAGAAAGGCCGCTGCTTTTGCAAACAAAGAGCAAAGGGGGCAAGAGAGTTAACTCAGGGGACAAATGGTTTTGGTCCTGGAGACAACTACAGGTATAAGACTAAAATATAAAATGTGAACACACGTATTCTGTAAATCAAACAGCTCTGGATTGAATGTAGAAACGTTGAAAGTGTGGGACTCAGGTCGGGCCTTTAATTACAGTTAATGATTCGGTTCGGGATGGATTTTGTTTTGGGCCTGAAGCTCTACTCTGAAAGCACTTGTGTAGTGTAGACTATAGTAGACTCATTAGCAAATGCGTTCTAACTGGTTTCATTCAAACATGTTGTGTACAGTTTAAAGACCTGTCGTGGTTCCACTGTTTTCCTCTGAAACGTGCAACTAAAGTGCACTTCATAGTGAACAGGGATGACTTTCATGACAACACCGCCACTGGTGGAGTCGCTAAATGTGTGACCCAGAACAGAGTTCAGAACAAAATCTGCTGAACTGTCAGTTAGTGTATGTACCTAGTCTTTTCAAAATTTGTAACATCTGGGAAAGTTGTATAGTATATCCCCTGCTTAGGTTGTAATTGGGTACTAAGGAATTTATTACATATACAGATTTTTTTTTTTTTAAATCTGGATGCCCTTGTTAGAGTGGCAAAAAACCTAGCTATGCTCCAATCGTCCATTTGTAAAAAGGTATGTGTTGGTCCACTTTCTACTGAACCTACACAAAAACTACTTTGGACCAAAAACACCTGACAAGATGCAATGCTAAAATCTTTCATAGCTATATTTTGCTGCTGGCACATTAAGATTAAAAGACTTTTGTGAATCCTCTTACTGAACTTTAATTGGTAATAGTCACTTTCACTCATTTCTGTTATGTTTAGTCAAAGATAAATTTATAGCCCTATAACTGACATATAATAGCAAAGAAACCAACCTTTTTCCACATGTTGAAAAGAGTCTAACTAACGTGCAATTACAGCCAATTACTTCATAAAGACATCTTGCTGACTAATGAAAGATGGCACTCGTGAGTATGACGTCATGGATGAAGAGGATCTCAGCTGCGTTTCTCTCAGCATAGGCCTGATTACAGTCTGAACAGCAGCTGGAGGAGCCATACAGAGCAGATACACTTTTATTTTATATTTGGTCCAGAGGGGCTGTAAAGGGCAGAAGGTCAGAAGCAGCAGTCACAGATTGTCCGGAAGCGTTTAGCCTCATGTCACTGTGAACTAACATCATACAGCACTGGGCTTTGAGCTGGTCGTGTACATGTATCGTGTATAGATCGAACGTTTTAGTGAGGTGTGAAAAAATGCTGTTAACAAAGTGTCCTTTAATGAATGCATTATGTACTTAAATGTATTTATTTATTCAAAGGGCAAGTGATGGGCCAAGGGCAAGGACAAGAGATACAGACCACTCACTAAAAGAACAAATGATTGGTTTTAGAAGATGGGTTTTTACCATTGTGACATTCAGTACAAGGGTTTTGTGGCTAAAGGGAAAAAGCAATTACCCCTGAACTAGAAAATCTTTGGGTGAATCTAGGTCTGGGCACCTAGGACCAGTGCCTTTGCAGAAAGTTGCTTCTACTAGTTGTTATTTTTTTGATCATTTTATGTTTACCCAAATTTTACAGAACAACTCTTTATTCTAAATATTTTCACCATGGCCTACCTATTTTTTCAAAACCGGCTTTAGCTTTCCATCTAATTAAAATAATATTTTGGATTCAACTAAGATGAACATATAAACCATTCTGATCCAACTTACATCCCACTTTTGGGCCCCAACTCACCATTTGGAAACCATTGGCGTAATGAATGTAGTAGTACTAGTCACAATAACAGTTGTAGCAGAGGCTTCACTAGAGATAATTAGACAGGGTTGAAAAAAATTCCGTCATGAGCTATTGTTGTCCGTCATTGTATACATGCATATTAATATAATTAATTACGAATGACCGCGATTTAATTTTATTAAAAAAGAATAGGCTACTAATATGTAAATGCCATAAAAAATTACTTTAATCCAGTATCCATTTTTTAATAAATGAATGTGTCAAAAATACAGTATTGTACGCTCATGCTCCACATTCAGAGTAATTTAGCAGCAGCAGAACAACACAGCTCTGCTCCTGACGCAGCCTGTTTGGCCCTGAATACGCCAAAATACAAACTTTACACGCTCTTTTTTGTGCTCCTGAGCAGAACCTGAGCTGCAGGGTACACTGCCTCAGAGCAGTGGTGTCTGCAGCTGTATGACTGTGCGCACTGTGCGTGGCCTACCTTTAAATGTTCCCCATTAAATTCCCACAACGCACAGTGCAACGCAGAGCCATAGCGGCCTGTGTATTTGGAAATGTGCTGAGCTCCTTATAGTCAGGATTCGGTAAAACTGATTGAAGTTTATCTGTATCTGACTTTGGTTACATGGAGAGGACCTTACATAACACGCTCTGAATGTGCTGCTTTATTTCTCAATTGTCTCCCCAGTGCGCATGGGACACAAGTCACAGCAGTTTGTTCTTTTACTCAAATGCACATTAAAGCTACAACTAAACACGCTGAGGGCCGCAGGATGGAATCCAGTCTGGTTTTACGCAGAGAAGAAACAAAAGCATGTGTGTTTATTTGAACCTTAAAGCTCGCTGCGCCACTGTTTTGTACTTTTTTTCAGACTGGGCAGGCCACAGATTGGAGAGCATGGCTTAGTCCACGGTGTTTTAGGGCTTTTGGGTGTTTTAGTTTTAGCATGATTCAGCCTGGTGCCCACACACAGATAACTCCAGTCCAAGAAGTATATGAAGCTGCGATAAAGATGAAACTATGGCAAATAGTTATTTAATTATCTCGCTCCCTTGCCATCTCCTGGACAGAACTGGGAATTGCAACTCCACCTTCCTTCTTTTTGTTCTGTCAAAATGACGGACAACCTTTAGAAATTTCCATCAAAGCTATAAATAATCCGTCAATGACTGGAAAATTCTCAGTTAACGTAATCTCTGAGTTGTAGGTGTAGTAACAATTTATGTGACTGAATATGTTTCTACTCTCTACCCAATATTTAAACAATTTGTGTGCTTTTTGTTTGGATGTCACCATTGCAGTTCACATGTTGTTTTCAAAATCAGTTTTGTTTTGTCCTTGAAAATGTGAAGAAATTACATTTTTTATTGGCTCTATTCAATTTAAGCAATCTGGCCCTAGCTTGGTATTGCAACCCAGGCTGCTCTGTGCTGTTATGTAATGTGGCATGTACTCTACTGCGTGAGCCACAAACTACTGATAGTCCCATAATTTGTTATTCTCTCTATCCTTTGTAAGCTTTCATTACCAGGCTCCATTCACAATCAACATCTCAGTGCTTTTACCACTGCAGGTGTGAATGGTAGTGTTAGTCTGGGCCCACTTACCGTCATCCAAAAAAAAAAAAGGTGTCAGACTTTAAAAACACTGCATTTATCCAAAGAAAATAACAAAATCTATTCACTATTTTCTTGTGCATTGTGCCATTTATCAGTAAGCTGTTTTGACACATTTCCTTCACACCCTTTTTTCAAATATTTTACCATAAATTTTTGACTGATTTGGAATGTCTAAAGTTTTGTAGAAGTTTCTTGGATTGTCTTTTCCCAACAATACTAAAATTGAAAGTTGTCATATAGCCAAACACACATAATAGAAGTACTCACAGATGGGATGAGGTGTAACTGTGGTATTGGTCCAAGCTCTAAAAAGCGCAGATGAATGTGAGCAGAGGTCCCTGGGGACAGTTATTTGCAGAATTTGATGCGTTTGTTGAGGTACCTTCCTGAGCAGGGCAGATGGTGCGGTGTGGCCCGGCTCTGAGCAATATCAAACTGAACTGAGTGAGGGACAGGGACACTGTGGGGAACTAAGAGCTTTCTAATTGTTCTGATGATAATGATTGTTTAATTTTATATTGTGGCACTTTGAGATGTTTATTGAAACTATTATTATTGTATTATTCTCAAGGCTATGTAAAATATATAAAGCAATTATGATGCAATTAAGAAAATGATATAGAGCAGGGGTTCTCAAACTGTGCTGCAGGTAGCACAGCATTCTTCTGGTGTTTTTGCAGTTTAACTTTGGATTTAGTTTAATTTAGAGTCAGTATTATTCTTGTTTTAAGTTAAGTTTTGAAATGTTTAGTCCTGGTTTAGACCTGGTTTAGTCCTGTCTTAGATCTGGTTCAGTTCTGGCTTCAAGTCCTGGCTTAGACTTGGTTTAGTCCTTTTAAGATGGTACTTGTGAAACATTTTTTGTGGTGGTACTTGGTGTGAAAAGTTGATCACTGGCAAAGAATAAACTGAAAAGACTGATTCAATGCCATGAGTTTAATTATCTACAGTCTTTTAGCACTGAAAACTGTAAGAATGGTATGAAATCCTTTTAACTTGGCCTTGGGAGTTTGAACTGCTAAACATGTTAATTAGCCGCCACCATTTTAGCTTTGTAGAAGAAAAGAATAATAAACTTGCACCAAATACACTCCACACCAAAAATTTGCTTCATCTTGGCTTTTATCCACTCTTTTTCTGGCTCCTGTAGTTTGGATTAGTGAACGCTTAACTTGGCAAGTTAGAAGAAGACAGTAGCCAAAATCTTACATCATTCCTAACCCCCACACTATAATAATAAGGAAAAAAAATGCTTATTTTAAACTTTTAGTCCAGATAATTATCTCCATGTTGCAAATAATAGTGCAAATGTGATGTCAAATTACTCCTTCACAGTAGGTGGCAGTATGGGACATTAAGGCCATAATGTGACTGTTACACTTAAGGTTGAAGCGAGTGTTTTCCTCAAAGCACAGTATCTTTCAGTATTTATCAAGTGTATTTAGAAGACACGTTCATTTTGTATACTTAAATCATTTTGAATTGCACTTTTTAATGGCATTGAACTTTTTAGTTCTCAGTTGCACTTTTTTGTTTAATAAATTTAGCATGAAAACACTACCTGAGTCTGTTACAAATGTCTGTTACTGAAATGTGACCGTGATGTCTGGCTTTTTATTAAAGCTTGAAGAAATGACTAGAGTTTATTTTGGACATTGGGACTTGAAACAGAGACTTTTTGTTTTGTGTTTGTGCATAATAGCACAATTGAGTTAAAAGGAAAGGCCGAAGTTGCTGAAGTGAGGAGTTGTGGTTTCTCTAGCGTCGCTACTTGCTTTTTTGTGTTGGCATACTGTGATATTCTGATAGTACATCAGAATTTTGCTGGGAGTGGCGAAAAAGAAGGTTACTCACTTCTTGTAATCATGACATTCCCTTTTTGTTAGCAGTTTATTTTGTATTTGTGTTTTGTGAATTTGTAAAAGTGTTTATTTGTAAATTTGTTTTGCATCTCTGGGCCACCGTACATTATGGGGTGACGGTGGATCCCGAAGACAGGCCAGTAGAGAACAACTGTGCACTGGACACTTTAAATATATTCTGGATTGGGAACTGTATGGGCCTTAGTTTTGTGGTTGTGGGTCTTATCATATTTAAAACCACTTTTGCAATATATTGTATGTGCAAAGATATACCATATACTCATATAAACGTGTTGAACTATATTGCATGGTTTAGTATAGTTTAAAAACTACATGATACACTGGCCTGTAGGACTTTGCAACATTCCTTCTCTGGTATTGGCAGTAATTATAATAGCCCCTTTAGCTCCTGGTAATCCCCCTCACAGCAGGAGTTATAATAATGGCTTTGATAATGATGTCTCTGCTGGTCAGTATTAATAGTCTTTCCCAGTTTGTAGATGGGAGGTTTGGTCTCAGTGATGAGCAGTGAGTGACAGAATCAGGCGACGCAAGTCTGGAGCAGATTCAGACGAAGGAAGGCACGGCTGAGTCAGAACTGCTCCTCTGAAGGCTGCAGCTTCAGGGAAAACCATAAACATCAGATAATACTGTGGTTTACTCCCGTCAGTCTCAGGAAATGGTACTTAGAGAGACTAAAATTAGACTTCAGTGTTGAATGTTTTTTAGAAAATCTGGATGTATTTGAGGAAAACTAATTTTGTCAACAGAGGCATGATAGAAGTCATCCCTGAAAAATGCGACTCTCAGACCTCATCTGGGCTTTATTTTAAAAGCATTTTTGACAGAGGGGGACATAGAGCAGGGACAGAATTTTTCGACCAATCACATGCTCAGATCAAATTGGGGTGGTCCCAGTTGAATCAGGAACTCTTTTATTGGTTGAGTCCAAGCTCATGCATTTCTTTATTCACTGGAGTAATGGCAGCAGTAAGTCTAACTGGAAAGATACCAATTCCAGCACTGGCTCCAACTGCTCACACCACAAAACAAAGTGCAAATCGAACCTTACAAGAAATGAAATGAGAATATATAAGAGGGGTTTCTCATTCTGATCATTTTAGCCCTTAAATTGCCGTCACTAGGAAAGCAGTCACTTCATTTATCTATCTGTTAGCTTCATGCCGCTAACAGCTGTGCTAATTAGACATTATACTAATGCTCTGTCTATCCCCCACCGTTCAGTACAAGCACTGGGAGATTCTCCTCTCATGTCTGAACTCAAATCCTCCCAACTTTATTCACATGCGAACTCAAAGATTAGGAGGCAGCACTGTCTGTAGAGGGCTTTAGTGAGAGGAAGGCTTAGCAGTGCAGCAGGCAGCTGCACTCTTTCTACGGTAACCTGCTACTACTTCCCAGTGTTTGCAGCGCATAGTACAGACTAGCTTGAGCTGCCAGAGTGAAGTGGGCAGGGCCAGAGGGCCTTAAAGGGACATGCGCCTAATTCAGTCTTTTTCAGAAAAGCAAAAGTAACAGTTCTCCCAAAAATAAATAATAATTGTTTTAAGTTATGAAACATGAAATGATAATGGAAAAGGTGTTCAAATGTATTTCAAAGAGTTTGAAAAACATCTAATTTTAATAAACTGGATTTTGTCTTGGCAGTGAAGATGTTGATTTATCTGTACAAGCTAAGGTAAGCTAACATTAGCAATTTTACAAGATAACGGCTTATGCATTCTATTCATGATTACGACACCACAGAAAGTCAGTAGTGTCTCTAACTCGTTTCATTCAAACCTATTGTGTACAGTTTAAAGACCTGTTGTGGTTCGCCAACAAAACTCACAAGCATTCTGGTCTGTATTGACCATATACTTTCAATAATGCATTGTGGGAAATATTGAGTGCACTACTTTTCATTCACTAGAAATTTGGACACCACTACAAAATGGTATGACTCCTTTATAGTGCACTATAGGGATTAAGAATGACATTTGGGCACAGCCTCTTTCTCCAAATCTAAGTAGCCTTTAAGTCACTTGTATTCTTCAGAGAAGGGTCAGTGCTCAGTAGCTCATTTTCACTATGCAATAACAGCTCTTCATGCTCTGTCTGACGTAAATATTGTGAAACATTAAAATCCCACAAACACTGTAGTGGCCTAGTTTTACTCTCAGTATATGTCATCATTACATCCCCATTTCTGATCTCCGCCGCTCCCTTTTATATTTGAACTGCTGTTAAATCGCCCACCTCTTGGCTCCAGATTGCTCTGTAAACGTCCATCTGTGAGGCTCCAGCCCGTGGTTTGTTGGACGATTTAATCCCTCCCAGCCGCCCTCGGTCCATCTCTGTCCCAGTGGGGGGTCTCTTAGCTGTCCTCTGGGTGGTCAAAGTCTCGGCTTCGGTCCCGTACACTGGTTTGACAGTGAAGGATGCTGTTGTCTGATGCTCTGTGGAGGGCATTACCGAGGTGTACTGCTGCAAATTTAATTATGTTAGACACAAGGATGAGTAATGATGTTTCCCTTTTGCCTGTCTGCCAGTGATTTTTACAAAACAAGATACAACACCAGACTTGTGGAAGGCAGGATTCTTGCTTACACGCCATTTTACAAGCACAAGCGACTAAGCAGTATTTATGGGTGTCTTGTGAGTCATTTTGCATCCAACAGCTAGTGCAAATTATACTAACCGTAAAGCACTTTCCCGAAGGAGTGCAGTGTTGGTGGCTTCAGCGCTGTTGCAAATAAAACGAGCCTTAACTGCCCTATTCACTTAGTGCTGACCAAGAAGGCCCAGATGATCTTTCTGATTTCAAAGGTGCAATAAGCCAGTATTCAATCAATAGACCCTCTTTTACTCAAGAACTTTGTCCAGTGCCAAGGTCAGAGGATACATTTGACCCACTGCAAATGTTTATGAGGCCTGCAAATAAATGTAGGTTGTTAAAGGCAATGTACTTATAGCAACTCTGCTATAAACTACGAAGTTTGCAAAGGGCTTAGAGCTGACGAACTGGGCGGTCGGGGCCAGCAGGGCCTTAAAGTGACAGGCACCTAGTGCTAGTGTTTTCTGCAAAGTGACAATAACAGCACTCCTAAAGAAGACTTTTTTCAATACATATAATGTATTTTAAGTTACAAGATTTGAAATGTTGATGCAAACATTTGAAAAAGCTTGACAAAAGCATATTTCTCCTTAAATAACAATGTTTATAACTCAGTAGTGTTTGTTAATGTTGAAGTAATGCTTTCTAACTTGTCACTAATCCATATCTAATATTCAACTAATGCTTCATAGTAGTAGTTACCACATTTTCTAATAAGTGCATTATGTAAAATGTAGCAGTACACAGTTATTCCTTAACACACTTTGCATTTCTTAGAAAGAAATGAAATACACATTTAAAGTTCTATAGAGCCAGTGTAAGCTGCCATTATTATTTTTTTCAGCAGCCTAGCAAACTGAGCACTAATGAGCACATTCCTGTTTTTAACACACATCCTTGCATAAGGCTCGGTACATTTCAAAACTAAAATTACTTTGTTCTAAAGCTCTATGTCTGCCCTATTTCCATCTGCTTTGATTATTGACAATAACATGTCCCTACAGGGCGTCTGTAGGTGCTCACTAGGCTTCAGAAAGGAGAGAACATGCAAGCAACAATGTCGCCACCAAATGCTGAAGTAAAACTATTATTGCAGCATTGGAAAAAATGTGCCCCAGGAAATTAGTAATAATAATAATAAACAAAAAATAATAATTTGTGTACAAAACTCACACAAGGGCTTCAGAAGCAACGGTATTAAACAATGAAAAGACACTGGTATTTCACTTTTATTTTTAAAGGCTCAATATTAAACCAGAAAACACATTATCATTCCCACTGACTTATGTCTATAGCCTGGTCTATGATGGGATGTAATAAGCATGTCAGGCCTATAATGTTACTGTAATGACTGACCTCTTCAGAGCTGCATCCGAGCCTTGACCTTTCACAGTTATTTCCAACACAACCGCGACCCGAATGAATAAATAATGAGGTGATTAGTTTGGTTCATCCATAAACTTCATGGCTTTGAAAGTGTGGTCCATTAGAGGTACGGGGAGTGTCAGCACATTAGGACGTGTGCAGGATCCGTCCTGACGACCGCATTAATCAACAGCTGAGAGATGCTGCAGGCTGTTTCCAAAAGATATTATATTTAGATTTGCAGAGCAGCTTAAATCAAAAAGTTAACCGTTATGCAATTTCTCTGCCAGTTATAAATTTGGCTGGCCCATTTTGGTACAGTTAAACTTACAGATAAACTTTGTATCTCCACACACAGTTGCAATCAGAACATACACTATAATGATGTGAATGAAAAATAATGAGAATAAATGACAAAAATAAACTCATTTAAAGACTATTTACTGTTGCATATCTGAGTTATTTTGAATTTGATTTTAATATAATATTTATAAAGTGTCTGTGCTGTTCTGGAAATGGAGGGAGCATGAGGTCGGTTCCTGTTCTGAGGCTGTCACTGCCTGAAAAAAACTCGGTGCAGAGCAGTGGAACCACATGTGTTAAAACCACACTGCACCAGCTCTCACACACTTATAGGAACAGCCCATAACAGCAGCTGCTTTCCCCTCACTCACTCACTCACTCTCCCACCCACTCACTCACCCACGCTCTCACTTACTCTTTCTTACTCATTCACCCACTCACTCACCAACTTTCTTACTTATTCACACACTCACTCACTTTCCCGCTCTTTCACTTTCTCTCTCTTACTCACTCACCCACTCTCTTAGTTATTCACTCTCTCACTCACTCACATTCTTACTATCAGTGAACTTACACACTCATTGTCTCACTTTTACTCACTTACTCTCTCTTATGCATTCACCCAATCACTCAATCACTCCTTTACTCTCTCAATCATCCTCTCATCCTCTTTCCCTCATTCACTCTCTCACTCGCTCACTTACTCACTTTCACTCATTCACTCACTCTCTCACACACTCACCCTCACTTACTGTCTCATTCACTCCCTTACTCAATCATGCTCTCACTCCTTCACTCATTCTCTCTTTCACTTACTCTCTCTCTCACCCATTCACTCACACACACTGTCACTCACTTCCTCACTCACTCACTCACTCTTTGCCACTTACTTTATGTTGCCCCTGTCCCAGCTTCTTTGTGATGTGTTGCTACCATCAAATTCAAGATAATGAATAAAATATCTCAACAACTTAATTCCTCCAGGGAAAGCCACACCTCTATGGACACAAGGAGTCACAAACTTTGTGCTGGTTCCAAACCCAGATAAATGGAGAGGACTGTGTCAGGAAGGGCATCTGATGTAAAACGTATGCCAGACCATACATACTTTTTTTTTTTTTGCTTTTCCAAAGTTGAAGCAATGACTATAGATTTGGTGATAACTTGTACAAAAGGAAACTAAATGCACTTTTGCAGCATGTTTTTGGATGCAGTGGTAACCATAGTCTATCTGCAGCAGGAAGGCTGGTTTTGAGGTTAGGTGTTTTTGATACTCTGAGATCCCTGTCCAACATACCTGCCATTTGCCCCCTCCCTATAGCCTCTTTCTGCCTTTTCACTACAGAAGCACATGATCCTGAGGTAAATTTAACTCTCGGAGGTAGCCATGCATAGAAGCGTACCACTCACACTTCCCTTCTTTTCAGGCCATGGCTTTTCGTCCTATTATAGAAACATTCTCACATGCAAACCTGCAAATTATAAGGAATCTATATCCACACGCCGACCATGTTTACTGACAGGAATGGTTCAACTCAGATAACTAAAGGCTAATCATTTTTGATAAAATTGTCCATTTTGACTTATAGTACTTTTTTGCATGTTTTTAGCACAAAAAGATTACATTTACATAAGGATTTAAAAGTATTGTTAATAAGGGACATGGTTATTGTATAGGAGACATTGAAATATAAAAGCTATTTTATTGTTTGTATACAAGCACAGTGACTTCAAAAGAAGAGTGCCATAAGCGAAACTGACCCCAATACATTTTCTATGGAGGCGGAATTAGCATTAACCACAAAAAATGGCACACTATGTGTGATCAACATGATTTTGGCATTTGACAACCAGTTGACTGCATGTGTGTAATGTCAGTGCCTGGTTAGAGAACATTAGCAACTATCAATATTTAGCCAGTGTCATTTATTGAAGGGTCTATTCTCTCCACAGACTGTCAGACACCTTTCTCACAAACCACTTCTATATTAAGCTTGGGACACATTGTACTTTCACAGTTACAGATTTAAAAAAAGACTTTCAGCATTTTTTAATGACTGAAAAAAATGACTGGAAATCATACATTTAATTACTGATCATCTGATGAGGGATCAAACACTACCAAATTTGTTGAACCAACTAAAACCAACTAGTTTCAGTGGTCGGACATATTGGGTCCTGAGGGAAACTGTTCTTTGTATGACCTCAGTCACTAGATAATAAAAATAGGGTGACCAGATGCCCCTATTTAACCAGGAAAGTCCCAGTTTTAGGCTCTTTGTCCCATGTCTCAAGACATTTCTGTAAAAACACCCATTTGTCCCAGTTTTCAACAAACCATGTCCCAGTTGTCTCCATTTTACCTAATGGAAAAGCATAGGAAATTTAAAAACATTAATCTAAAGACACTTGTCACTAATAGTATTAACAATGTAATTTATTTTATCAGTAAAGTTCCATTAAAATTTTGAACTTAAGCCCTGGTGTCATGAACTTTAATACCATGACAGAAGGTTGTATGGATTTTGGGAAGTTTTTTGTCACTTGGTGAGTTAAAATGCACCGTGATTAGTAAAAAAAAATGTGTGTCCCTGTTTGAATTTCAATTTGAATATTTTGAATTTGAATTTAAAGTTCAAATGAAAGCTGTGGCTCTTGTAACACATGCCCATGGACATTATGAGCCACCACCATTAAGCTTCAGTACTTTGTGGAGAATCCTTTAATTTTTAGTAAAATTGCATCTATTTAAATGTAAGGAAGTGAAGTGCTCTTTTTCTTGGAATATGTTCAAAGACCACAATACTCTGGTGGTCTCTTCATCAGTTTCTTTATGGCATCAGTAGAGTACTTACTAAAAACTTTTTCCTGTAGTCAGATAATTTTTCTAAAGATAAAAAGAAGCAGTGCAGTTCTAGAAGTGACCAGGATTGGTTTAAAAATACGAATAAAAGCACAATGCATTCACTTTGAAATCTTTGGAGGGTTGAATATTTCTGATTGCAACTGACAGAATACATATTGTACCATTTTAGCATCAATAGGTAGACAAGAGGCCTATATAAACTCTACTTAGGCCCATTTTAAACCAAAAATCTATTGTATCTCTGAGGTAAGTGTGGGACCCGATGTTTATCCCGGTTCTATTTTTACAAAACTAAATTTTTTTAATTTAATATTATTTTTCAACAGCTTTTCTGAAATATTCGAGTCAGTATGTATAGGTTTCAAGCTGAGTAAGCCATTGAAGTGTCACCTCAGAACATATTTGGCTTTCCAAGTACTACAGTTTAAGATCCACTGAACTAAGCAATGGAACTACTGTATATTGAACTTTTCTTACAAATAATGTTGCATTGCCCTTTTACTACATTCAAGAAAATAATAAAAGTATAGACATCTCAACCACAAATGACATCACCTATGGTCTTTTTGTCATTTGTGTGGCAGTAACCATAGCAACAAGGGTCCGGCTTTTTTTTTTTGACAATAAATCTTCACTTGCATGTACAGTGTATATTATAGAGGGATATTGCCATTAGAGGAGGATTTATACTTTTTCTATGCTCTGGACAGGGAAAAAGAATGTGTGTAGTTTTTTCTTACCTAGTCAGGCTTTTAGGATTGCCCATAGTGCTTTTAGTGCATCTGGCCTTTAGAGGAAAAGAAGCTTGTTGTGTAGATTAAAGGGAAGTCTGCACAGTCCGAAAACCACTGTTAGATGGAGCATTTTTGTCCTTTTTACTGTGGCTCCCTGTGGGCTGCGATAAAATATTGAAATTATACACTGAGACCAGACCTCAGCCATATCCACTTGTTCATTTGGCATAGCTGTTTCTAAACTTTAAAACATCTGTTGTACTCAAATTTAAATTCTGCATTTTGTCATTTTGAGAACAGCAAACAAAAACGTTCATGCTTTTTTAACTTAATTTTATTGCAGTATTGCAGTTATTCAGAACTGATCTCATACAGACTTGGTACTCTGTGGCATGAATTAGGTCCAAAAGTTGATGCAAAGATCTCCAAACCAAATCACTAATCTATTCTAAAATAACTAGCTACTGCTAAACATCCTCTTTTAAATTAATTGCTTCTTGAAGATTTTCTTCTTATTGTTCAAATAAATTGTATACATATTATTGTTAATAATAATAATGATAATGCCTCATTCTTATATAGTATATAGTGCTTTTCTTTCTAGAGTTGCTTTACTTTTAGGCGCATTGTTCATTCACTCCTCAGTCACACTCAGTGGTGGTACTTCTGTAGCCCCAGCTGCCCTGGGGCAGACTGACTGAGATGTGGCTGCCATTCTGCTCCTATGGCCTCTCCAACCAAACACACAATCACACAGTCCTTTATACCTAGGTGAGGGGGTTGAAGTGGGTGAAGTGATGGGGTGACAGTGGCTTAGGTGGTTGTTCACCTAATAACCAGAAGGTTGGCAGTTCAAATCCCGCTCTCCCTAGTTCATACTATTGTTGTGTCCTTCACCCACCTTACCTATATGAATGTGTTAGTGTAACTGTGATTGTGTTATTGTGTGCCTACGTTCTGGTTAGTAGGTAACCGCTCTAGCTATTGTTGCGGCACTACTGCAGTAGTAGCTCAGTGGGTAGAGCTATTGTTCACATAGAGTATAACCCAAAATATGGAGATACATCTTTTAGTCATGCTTTTTAGTCATTGCAGTCATTTAGTCTTCCTTTTACTAACACCCTTACACTAAATCTTGAGATGCTGTTGTACCTATCATTATATCCTGCCCATGCACACTATCACACCTTGTGTTTACCTCTACTGTTATTGATTCCTCAGACTTATCTCTTTGTCTCTGTGTTTCTACAGGTCTGCATCGTCCAGAAGAGGGACACAGAGAAGATGTACGCCATGAAGTACATGAACAAGCAGCAGTGTATCGAGAGAGACGAGGTCCGAAACGTCTTTAGAGAGCTTGAGATCCTTCAGGAAATTGAACATATGTTTTTAGTCAACCTCTGGTGACTATCCTCATTTTACACTTTATATGTGGTGTGTACTGCATGTGTCCACGGCTGCTTCTGTCTGTGCTTTTGCAAGTCACATTATTAAGATAACCAGGTTGGGTAAGGAAGTGCATGTTCATCTCTGAAGGTCCCTGTTTTGTACGTTTATTGTTCATAATTATTGGATTTTCCGAAGCATGAGAAACCCACTGTCTCAAATCCTTTGTTTCTTTATAAGCTTCTCCTCTTAATCCCAATCTGACTGATCGGCTGGTGCACAATTGTCAGTCACTGTAAAACCCGTTGACAAATGTTTTCTTACAACAGAATTTGATCCAAGAACTGAACCCCTGAACTAGGTGGAGTACTTCTGTTGTAGATCCCAAGTCCTAGTCACTTTTCTCTGCTTTCTGATTGGCCAAAGATGATCTTTTTAAAACATTAGACTTTCTCAAGTGTACCTTTGCCACACTCAATCCCTCAGTGACCCCAAGCACATCTCCACTTGAACCAAGGCTTGAAGTGGAGCAAGGGGATCCTAGAGCATTGTGCAGTGTCCTTCTCAGTCACCAGATTAAATCCAATTGAAAGTCTCTGATGTGATTTCAGAGGGGCGGTAGCAGCCCGGAGGACATCAAAAATCACTGAGCTGGAGACTTTTTGCTCAAGGATGACAGTCGAGAGGTGTAAGAAGCTTGTTGGCAGTTGCTGGGATGTTTTTTCGAAGTTGTAGAAACTGAAGCATGCTCCACAAAGTACTGAAGCTAAGGGCTGAATAATACTTGTCCTGGGCATGTGTTAGAAGAGTAACAATTTTCCTTTCCACTTCAAGGTTGGGTCGACTTCTGTTGTCAAAATAAGTCAGATATGTGGTAATGATGTCTTTTTTGTTCTCAGTGTCTTTGATTCACATCATTGTGGTGCCTTTTGAGTTAAAAGGGGGTTGCACATCATGGTTTGCAACTGCATCTATGGTAACAATAAAAATATTTAAGTTTTAGATACTGAGATGACTTGTATGTTAAAAAGTACAGAATACAATGTTGTTTCAGCAGCACGTTTTGGCATTGTTTATGAGTGGAGTCTCTTGAATTTATGAAAGCATTTAGTGTTTTGGGGCAAAAGATGTTTCGTAAAAACCCTCATTGAGTTTTTCATATTAGCAAAGTTATAAAAGTTACGCAAAGCCGGGGTTCATTTTGGCTTCCAATTAACGAGAAAGCCTGAACTTAAGATGTCAACGGCTTAACTGCCCTAAATTACACTTATACAAGACTCTGGCCTTTCTCATTGCCTTTTGTAAAACCAACTGTACTATTGCACGTTTTAGAACAGCAGTATCAAACGTAATGAGGTAAACTGTAACACTGGTGAAGCAGAATAGGGAACATTTTAAATCCTACATTGCTTTAAACAAACTGTGAGAGTGTCCTCCACTTGAGCTGCATGGTTTTAATTTGGCAGCCACTGACAAAAAGTTTCATTACAAACTGGAACAAATTTTCCTCCAGAAACCAACAGCCATTAACTTTGGCCACAGTTTACTCAAAAGAGGTATTTCGGGACATTAATTCTGTTCTCCATGCGCACATTTTGATAATTACTGTTGGTTTTAAATGACCTGCTGTTCCCCAGAGCCTGATATGTGGGTGACGCACTGTTCATTATTCAACACTCATCTCCAAACGGGACACGGCTCTAAATGTAATTGGGGACCCGGCGTGGCATTCACACTGTATTACACAAAGCACTTTATTCTCTGGCCTAATTGGTTCAATGAAAATTCTGCATGACAGGGTTTGCAAGTAAAAGACTGGGCTAAAAGCAGAACTAACTAACTAACTTAGCTTGCAGTGACTTGCATCTCGTTTTGGCATAGGTTTTACACCGGATGCCCTTCCTGACACAACCCTCTCCGTTTATCCATGCTTGGGATTGGCACAAAGAGTACACTGGCTTATTTTGACCCCTTGTGGCTGGATTCAGGATCTAAACAAGACTTACCTGTTATTCTACTGTGAATTCAAGTCCAACTTGTAAACCTTTATTTTATGAGTGCAATGAGACTTTTCACAGCAGGAATACTCTATACTGTATACTTGTGGCTTATTTGCTCACAAAGCTAAAGTCTACTTATGTTGATATACAGTTTTATCCTTGAGAGCGAGAAGGGACCACTGTGGCAGAACAAAGTGAGGACATTTTAATGAGCGCGTACAGTATAGTGGCCTGTGTATTTTTTATAGTATGAATCCCACAGGGGCCAAAGCGCCTGCCAAAGCCGTCTGTGTGCTAGTTTTCCATGTGTCTCTCCTACACTGTACACCACACATTGCAGACAAAGATACCAGTGTGCTGCACACTTAACACCTCCTACTTTGCATACATAATTGTCCACTAATAATTTCATAAAACGGCTCGATCTCAATTACAATGTCTCAAGTGATCACGCCAATCTGGTCTGATGCACAGTGAAAGGAAGCTTGATTAGGTTAAGAGCGGTGGTTTTCTGGCAAAGAAAATTTAGTGGCAACCAACTAGGCAGCAGATCAAACAGTGCTCAGGAGATCATGCTGTTTTTTGTGGTAATCTTGTGGATTTGTGCATTGCCTGTAGACACTTGGAACAACAACAAGTGGAGGATTTAGATGAGTTAAAGACTGTAGAGCTGAAGAAACTGGGCCCTTGGTACAACTTGAACCTGAGGGGAGCCTTAAAGGTGTAATGCAGTGGTCGTCAAACCTTTAGCACCAAGTACCACCTCAGAAATAATTTGGCTTTCCAACTCCCATCTTTAATGGACTGATGCGAGCCCATATTTGGATTAACCCAGGTCTAAACTAGGTCAAAACCAGGACTAAACTAAGTCTAAACTGAGGAACAAAATAGGGTTTAACCCAGAAAATGATTTACGCAATGGACAAAACAGGGACTATGTCAGGACTAAACCAGGTCTAAACTAGAACTAAACCAGGTCTAAGTCAGGTCTTAACCAAGACTAAACTAGAACTAACCTAAAACTTAACTAGGACTAAGCTAGTTTTCTCTGATTGGTTATTTTGCCTTTAGTTCTGCCCCCTGGAAATCGAGCTCAAACCAAGCAGTACCAGACTAATGTCGTTGTATAGAATAGAAAAAGAGATGGTTTGACTGGCCAGGCTGAGTGATCTGAGTTACATGGTGAAGTTCAAGCCAAGAGAAAAGTCTTTGTTTGGTGGCATTATTAATTTCTCACTTAGATTAATCAAAAGATAAGTTTTAGCTAAACTAATCATGTGTACATGGCTGTGTATGGTCAAAGGCTACATTAGCTGGAGGTGGTTAGTGTAGCTTGAAATTTGATAAAGACAAAAAGTAATACGAGGAATGAGGAATTAAAGTTATTTACACAGTACAAGATTTAGTTTAGCATAGAAAAAAAAATCTACCATCTACAACATTCGATATTAGTGTAATTCATGTTTGAAGTAATTAAAAAATGCAAATTTAATTAATTTAATTCAATTAGTGCTGAGGTTCAGACAGCTGTAACAATATTATTAATATTCACTACTTTAATCATATTCTACATTATGGGCCCAGTTACTCTTTATTACTCTGACTCACAACATGGAACTGGCAAACATGTTGTAGCAAACCACCTAAATAAAAATTGTGCAAAATCACTATTATTACTGTGTTATAGATCAGCTTGTAACCTGACAACAGTAACTTGAAAAAGGAATGCATACAATACAAAGGCCTTGTCTCCAATACTCACAATATTCCTTAAAAAATGTATCAAAGCATTTAGTAAAGGTGCAGGGATTAAATATGTTAAAAGAAGAATTTGGAAGGTTTTTCAAATCTGATTCTGAATACTAGATGGCCCAGAGTGCTACACAGGACCTGGGAGAATCTCAAATGGGATTAGAATATTGGTGTGACTGTCTACCATGATTTGTTTTAGCCAATCAGAGCAACGACTCAGGACGTAGCCAAACAACAAACTACTACAACAGTAAAACAATATAATAAAATGTTTTGTTTTTTTGTTGTAAATTTACAGCAGCATCTACACTAACATCTTCCAGCTTCACCATGTTGTTTCACTGAGAGGCTTGTTGTCGAGAGTCTAGACATATGCTGGGAGCTTCTGAGCATGACGATACCAAAGCGTGTCTCACCTGTAAAAAACACACCAAAATACAGTTTCACTTCACTTCTGCCACAGTTAGGTAATGAGACGGGGCTGATGAGAACACTCGTCATGAACTGGAAACCTAATTGGCTCAGCACGTTTATATGCTGTTAACCAAATCCCTGCATATCAAACACTTGCCAGTAGAACTACAGAAAGCTAGGATTTGTTAAGCTACCTCCCTGTATTATAAAGGTGAAAGTATGCAATCTTGTATTTGCTGAAACTTATGACTTAATCTTGTCAGCAAATCTCAAAACCTTTTGATAGCATACTGCCACACCATAGAGCGAGCAGGGGGAACACCTTTTATGTGGACTCAACAGATAGGCTTGTGCCGGACAAAATACATTATTGTGAGCTTGTGAAAGTCAGCATAAAGTTAAGGTCAAAGTCCTTGTATTCAGACATTGTAGTGCATTCAGACTTTGTCACACTGGGTAAATTGACACACGACATTTTTATTTAAAAACCAAAGGGATGTTCATAACATTGGAAAAGCAGTTTTGTGTCTTTTCATTGTCTGCTGTTATGCCTTGAATATGAACAAACTAGATCTGCATTCACCTGAGATAACTCCAGTAAAGCATTTTTTATAGTCGAAAGTAAAAATTGACGCTAGGTTTTTTTGTCATAATTTTCTTCTAAATGCAAAACTTGAGAAAATGACAAAGTAGTTGTCAGACAGCAGACGAAAGCTTTTTATCACAATGAATCCAACTGCTAAGTTTAGAATAACTTAAGCCTACAACCCAGAGTAGTTCAATAGGGGTAAGTTGTCACACTAAAACCTCATTTGTAAACCAGAACATTATCCAATTAATTTATTAATATTCACATATTATGAAGGTGACATTTCTAGTGACTGGGGTTTAATCTTACAACAGTGTCATCACTAAAACACAATTTACAACCTTTTGTCAGTACTGCTCTGTTTAATGCCCATGCCCGAGCATCAGCCAGAACTTTAGATGTCACTATATCACATACAATTAGTACTTTTCCATCCTTTGTTTGTAGAAGAAATGTATGGTAAACATTAACTGCAATTAAACTGAATGTGAGGTTTTTAAATTGTTGGAAAAGTCCAGTGTGACAACTCAACTACAGCTCCAACAGCTCACCAAGGAAGTCCACATAAAAGATTAACATAACAAATGCAACACAAAGGTCAAAATATTGATAGAAACACACTATGTTTTTGTGTGTCTGTGTAAAACCACCAAAGTACTCCGCCATCCATTTCTTTGATGCTCCAAAAGTTGAAAGCAAAAGTTGTGGAAATGACTTTAAAATGATGATAGATTAGGAACAAAGGGAGAATGCATTACAGAGGCTCCCAGTGGAAAACCATAAGATCATTATGTGCCATTAGTCCCCTCACAGCAGGTGAAGCCAATTTCTCAAAAAAAAAAAAAAAAAAAAAAGATGAAAGGCTGTGGGGCATGAAAGCACATTTTACATAACTACACTCATCACCAAAACTGTTTCTAATGAAGATATGATTTCTATTGTACAGCTTATGACGCCTCAGAGACACGATCAAATGGCTGCATGTGCTTGAGCTACATATGGAAATTTAATTCAGTCTAAAACTTCAAAGTAGACAGTCTGTCTGTCAGCTTAGGAGTTTAAGCTTAGGCTATAGGTTTTCACTGATGTCGTGTTACTAAGCTAAAGAAGCATATTTGTTGTACTATTGAAGTCTTCCTTTTAAAACGCGACAACAAAGAGCCCAGACTGGAGCCAATCGATAGCGCTCCATGTGCACTTTTGAATTGTTGAAGCATAAGTCAATTCCTGGTCTTGCCTCCAATACTTTGCTGCAGACGTCTGACACTTTGTCTTTTGTAGCTAATAGTTCAGTAGACTTGGTTTGTTAGGGGACTGAAGTTACTATAGTGTGTTGGCATGTGAAAGGAAACATGTATTTTAGATATTTTACATATTTTTATAACATTTTCTTTTTTTGCTTTATTGTTTTGTCCACTTTACATGCTCTTCTTATTCCAACAGTGCCACTGTTTACATAGAAGCGGACAGTGATGCTTGTTGGTTTCAGTGAACATCTCTCCAAGTAACCCAGGTTTCCCTTTCTTGATTTAAGTGGACAGAAAGGGCTCGTGTGAAAGTGTCCTATTAATTTATTACATTGAGTGCCAGCGGACACTGTGCCAAAGTGGTTAGCACTGTCGCCTCACAGCAAGGTCCCCAGTTCAATTCCCAGAGTGGGTGGAGTATCTTGTTGTGTGGAGTTTGCATGTTTATCCCGTGTCTGGGTGTGTTTTCTCCGGTGATCCAACCTAAAACATGCACAACTGGCCTATCCGCCTGCTAGGTACTCCTGACCAAGATCTTGATTCAAGACCTGAAGAAGGGTGCCCGTGTGCTGCTCATTGGTCACCCATTGCTCCTAAGAATGATTGTTGTTACTCAGGATCAGTGTCCAGCATTTATAAATCATAAAATATTGCTATCATGTTGTCTAATGATCATACATTAGCCAGGAAAAGTGTTGGGAGGGCAGGTTCGTTTCTAGCCCTTAGCTTTGTTAGCAATTTAGTTCACTTTCCTCTTTCCGGTTTACAGGCACACCGCTTCCTTGGTCCTCTGTCCCGGCGTTGCGTGTTGTTACTCCAGACTGCTGTCCTTAAGATTCATAATCTCCCAAGATTGTCTTTAACTGAGGTTCAATTTCAGTCCTAGGGTGATCAAGTTGCAAAAGTACATCAGGAATATATTTTATCTTACTGCACTTCGACCAAAGCTAGAAATGCTTTTGCCGCTGTACTGCTGTGCGCAGCCATGTCAGGATGGGTCAAATGCAGAGAACAAATTGACCTTGAGGGTAATAAAGTACATGATGCATGCACAATTAGCAGAAATAAAAATGGCCTTAAGTGAATAAAAGCTGACAGACAAGAATAATTGCTGTCCAACACAATTACCATCTCTAGGATCTTAAAATATTTTTAAGTTTCTAAACTAACAGTGTCTTTGTTATAACCTCAGGCCAGATTAAAGGTGAAGCACATCAATAGGGTATAATACAACACATTCTCCTATTAGTAACAATGTGTAAATTGTTCTTTTCTACAAACCCCAGTGCTTGTGGTGATTTGTTTCTGTGCAAAACTGTATAATTCACGGAACAGTTAGCTTTTTCTAATAGGCTGCAGAGAGGAGAGGCATGTCAGACATAAAGGAAATCAATGTGACACTTGTGTTTGTGGCAGACTCTATGTTCACCTGTAAAAACACACAAATAAAGACTGTTTTCTTTAGCTACTGTTTCTCCCACAGTCAGATAATGAGACGGAGCTGATGAGAACACTCTTCATGAACTGGAAACCTAATTGGCTCAGCACGTTTATATGCTGTTAGCCAAATCCCTGCAGATCAAACACTTGCCATTAGAACTTGTCAAACAGAAAGCTAGGATTTGTTTAGCTTGGTTTTGGGCACCTCTTTGCAGTATTTCTGCAATTGTTTGCAATCATTACATAATAAAATAATAACTTAATAGCATATTGTGATAGGAATTGCCTTCCTATTACTTACATACTGCCATTGTGTTCCTGGACAAGACATTTCATCCCTGTATAGATGCGTGTGTCATTGTGTGTTAGGTGGTAGTTGGATTTTGACTTTCCAAAAAAGCTCTTTGTAAAACAGATGCATTATTTTATTATATTTTGGAGGGAGATTTACTTTTTCAATAAAATAAAACAAAAAAGAGTACTCTACCATTGTTGAGCAGTGGGACTGTGTAGTGTACCTTTAATATGTCCCTTGTAATAAACTAGGTACGACGTTTGGAAACTGCCTGTTCTCAAACAACAGAAAAAGATGCAACTCATGAGAAACGGCAGTTTTGATTTAGTTTTATGGGCCGTTTATTGATGCGGTGCCAAGAGGAAGCCACAGAGACAGAAGTAGAGAAACTGCTGTCAAAGGAAGTAATGATTCAGAGATCACAGACAACAAAGTGTCAAGGAACAAGGCATTGATTTGTTGGGTCAAAAAGAGGATTTGTAAGGCTGTCCTCTGTCTCTTATCAACTTCTTTTCAGCCCGAAATGTAATAACATTTGAAGAGGCCACATCTATTGTCGACACTGAAAGTTTTCTGTAGACCTCAATGCCCCAAGTTTTGAAGAAATTTCCAAAGATGGCTGAATGCAAACCAAAAAAAAAAAAAAATCAGTTATTGTTTTGTTTGACATTAACACAAAATGTTAAAAATGCTTGTGTTTTAAAAGAAAATTTCCCACGCACTCTTGAAATTTGTGTTACTTTTTCAAGATTTGTTGGTGGGCATTTAGTGTTTATGACCTTCTCTGAACCTATTGGGAATCTCGAGTTTTGACCCTCTAAGGCTTGCTATAGTTTGTGGAGTGTTCAAACCAAAGCACTTAAATGTAAGCTTAGTCTCTGTAAACATTTCAGTTTAACTCTTTGAATAAGGGTTGCACTACTCTGGGTATGCTGTAAAAAGATCTTTAAATTCACACTAAAATACTTAAAAAAAAAACAAAAAAAAAAAACAAACTGCCAGCTGTGGTTGCCAGAAATTTACTGAAAAAAAAAAAAAAAGTACAGTGACACTATGAAGCAGAAGGTGTTGTCTGTTTACAGTACAACACTGTTAAAAACAATGAATTGTGCAAACTGGTGAGAGACCATAAATCACGTCAACATGGCAGAAATATGGGTCCAGTCTTTATATTTAGCACAGAAAATTTAACATTGTGGATTTTCTTCAGCCACTTTCTGATTTTTGAGCTTTTGCAAATGTGGAATGATGAGGAATTCTAATTCTGGTGAAACGTGTATAGATTTGTTAAGTTTAACTTTATTAAAATATGGATTTTTGACCAGTTGATGCTGGAGTCATGTGTGACACTGTTCTTCTGAGTCATGGTTGGCCCATGACTGATGTAGACAGATCCAATATCGAAACTTAGGGCCAGATTTATCAAAGGTTTCTGTGCACTAATAAGACACGCTAAAAGTGGAGCAAACCCAGTCGCAGCTGAGATTTTTGTCTCTCACTGGAGCTAAATGAGCCCGGTGCAGATTTTGCACCTGTGATGTTGAAGGTTGTATGCAAAATAATAAAATGCTCTGTTGTGTTCGAACCCAGTGTCTATTATGGCTCAGTCCAGATGAGTCATGGTGATGTGGCCAGAGAAACAGTGTTACACATGACCTCAGCGTGGACTCCCACATTTGGTTTGGGACAGTGTAAAATGTAAAAATATTCTAATTATTAGCAAATTAAAGACTGCACCCCTATTTCCATCATGTTGACATGACCCATGGTCTCTCACCAGTACGTGTTGTTTTTTGAGTATTGTTCTGTAGAAATGAATGTAATTTACTGTAAAATTATCATACTATCACTGTTGTTTTTACCACAGCTGCCATATTTTTATTGTATATTTTACTTAAAGTGTACTCTGGCTTCCTCATGCATGTGTTAGGTGAATTTATGAATCTAAATTACCCCAAGTGAATATATGTGAGAGTAAACAGTTATCCATCTGTGAATGTATTAATACCCTGCCCCAGGCCCATAGATGGTGGGGTAGGATGGAATAAGCTCCAGCATTCCCCTAACAGGAACACGCAACAGGAAATGAATTAATGACATAGTTAGTCTTCTAAACTTCACTAAAGCAGTTCAAAAGGCATTATAGCCTACTCTGCCTGTCGAGTGACCATTAATGTTCACTACTTTGAGAGCACTACATTTGAGTCCACTAGACCTTTGGACACCACTAAAATTACCACTCACTCATTTGGTTTTGGACACATCCAAACTCAACCATTGATTAAATAATGCTGTCCTACCTAAATTGTTATAGAATCCTAGAAATATTATGGGTTGCTAAAGGTTTTGTTTTTTAGTGAAAAGATGGGCTATTGACCAAACATGATCATTTACCTACACACAGACATATCGTCTATATTTTGTTTCCGAGCGGGGGCTGGCTTTCATTTCGCTTTGGAGCAGCTCTGTCAGTGGCTTCAGAGGGAAATTCATTAGGAGGCAGTGCTGTGAAAGCCCACACCGAACGGCAGAAGGCACCGATAGGCCGCCTTAAGCTGGGCCTGTGTCAAGTCTGCGGCCCACTGTAATTGCTTCAACCATTCCCTCTTTGCAGATATACGGTGTGTAGGAGTCGAGGGTACACTCAGCGGATTACCTAGGAGCAAGAATAAAATAACTGTCATCAGCTGCATACACTAAATCCACTCTGTGTAAGGATTTGTGTCATATAAGGCTGCACCCTATATAAAAAACAAACATGCAGTATCGATAATCCTTTGGATACCCTTAATAGAATATAGAGCATTAATAACAATGGACAGTGTTCAGCTCAGTTTTAATTTATGAAAAGAAACAAGGCCTTGACGTCACTGGTCAAAACTAGGGCTAGGACTAAACCAGGTGTGAAACAGAACTAAACCAGAACTAAACCAGGACTAAACCAGGTCTAAAACAGGCCTAAACAAGAAATAAACAAGGACTAAACCAGGGCTGAAAAAGGACTAAATCATGTTTAAACCAATTTTAAACCAGGACTAAACCAAGACTAAACCAGGTCTGTAAAAGGTCTAAACCAGGACTAAACTAGTCCTAAACCAAGAATAAACCAATTCTAAACCAGGACCAAGCCAAGAATAAACCAGGTCTAAACCAATAATAAATCAGTTTAGGTCTAAACCAGGTCTGAACCAGGACTTAACCACAGCCCTGTCCCAATACTCACACTATGCACTACACACTTTGTTGATGTGTGCATTTTCTGAAAGTGCGTGAAGTACTTGAGTGCACAAGGATGCAGGGAGGTTAAAAAAGAGAATTGGGACAGTCCACACTTCTTGGACACTTGTGCTATGAAGGTCACAAGGTAAAAATATTGAATAGAATAAACAGCACTGTCTTTTAGCGGTGTGTTTGCTAAACTGCTGCTGGATTTATCTAAAAGTCATAAGTGGATCATTTTGCCACAGACGTATTTAACATTTTAACAGTGTTGTTACCTGGAGAATAGGCAGATTCATTTAAAATTTCCATCAGCTGAGCTATTAATGCATTGCTTTTCATTTCTGCCAGTTAGCACTCACTGCTAAGTGAAAGTTGCTAAGAAACAAACGCAGCATTGTTCGAAAACATCACAGTGAAATGCCTTATAGGTAATATACTTTAGTGAAGTCCACTCTAATCCGCACTAACTGGAAGTGTGCAGTGAAGTGCGTGATGAAGTGTGGTTCCAAAAGTTGAAAAGAATTGTGACACACTACACACTTGCGCACCTCAGTGTGAACGCACATTTGAAGGGCACAAGTTTGCAAATGTGAGTATTGGGACAGGGCCCAGGTCTAAAATAGGACTAAATCAGATTCAAATTTGGGATTGAATTTAATAAAAAAAAAAATTATATGGTCACACACTAATTTTGACATAGATTTGTGTATTTTTCTGACAGATACCACAATAACAAAACATTTGCCATATATTGTGCAGCCTTATTGTCACATCAGAAGAGGACGCTGACTTTTCCTTTCTCAAACCTGGCTCACTTTCTCCCAAAGCAAGAGAGACTGAATAACCAGCTTTAAGGCCTTGTTGCCAATGTGATGCCAGAGCCCATAGAGCACAGAGCGACATTAGAAAAGATGAGTTTAGCCTTAAGCGCTACATCACAACAGATCACCCTCAAAGAGCCACAGCATGATCCCTCAGGACAGAGACACAGCGGTGAATCAGCAGGGAGACATGGGACGGTGGGAGAAATGCAACAGCAGCAAGAGAGGATCTGAGGCTGTCTGCTGCCTGAGGTCAAAGAAGTAGAAATGCCATCGTGTTAGTTTAGAGTTTGGATTATATGGAGAGGCAAACAAGTGGCCTAGTACCAAATCTAGATGCAGACAGAGACAGTGTAGATTGACAGGGAAGACTGTTTTGAGCTTTGTGGGGGTCCTATGCAAGTAGACTTGACTTAGTATTGCTATGGTATAGCCTTGCAGATTATTTTATTCCTATATTCTACATTTATCTCTAAGCATATAGGCATAACAATATGTCATTTAAATTTTTCTCAAATAAGGCTGAACATTCAACTTTGGGAACCCCTTGTGGCTTGTGGGGCCCATGCATGGGCATTGTTTGCATATTGCTAAAAACGGCCATGCTGACAGGAAATAGTATGAAGGAAGTGATATAGCACATTTCAAGCCAGATTTGTACCCTGCTCGCCCAAGTCTGTGGTACTTGCTCTACCAGGTGAGCCACCAAGGCATTCCAACAATTTTAATTACAAAATATTTTAACAAAAAATGTATATGGGTATATCATGTGCCTATTCAAGTATTCACTCATCAGTAACATCCAAGCAAACACTGAAATCTGCATTGGGATTGATTTTGTGACTATCACTGTCTTGTGGCAATGATAGGCTACATATGAGGCTAGTACATTTCTGCCAGGGCAGCTGAGGCTACAGAATTAGCTCACCACCACCGAGTGTAACTGAGGAGTGAATGAATAATGCACCAAATTGTAAGGCGCTTTGAGGAGCTTGAGAATCTTGTAAAGCACAATAGAAATCCAATCCATTATTATTATTATCATTATTATTATTATCATTTTTATTATTATTATTATTTCTGCTTTTTTTTTTTTTGCCAGAAATTTTGAGATTTGAGTTGGACTTGGCAGAACCAACTGACCTAGACAACAACTATCTTGGGATGCAATAGAATAGACATACACGCATTCAGAGAAATAAAACAATGTAAGGGTACCTTATTTAAAATGTTCTGACATGATTTAGAGTAAAACTTGCTCTGAAGGAAAAGAAATCCAGACCCCATCTTTACTGACAAAAATAGGAAAAACAAAAGTCAAATTTTAATAAATAGGCAGTGGGCTTAAATGCATTAATGCAATTCTAGTAAGATATTGGGAAACCCTGCAAGTAATTCAAATGGATCTAAAGCAATAACAAAGGCCGCAGGTGTTTTTATAGCTGCAGACCTAACAGAGGCGCTCCCAGGGTCTCTTGGAGCCCTAACCCCAGAGTGAGAGGCAGGAGTGGGGCTCATTTAAAGACCATTCAACAGTCTCCCACTGTCATTCCAAACGCTGCCCTCGGGGGGCCCCAAACATTTGCCTGCCTGGCATGTTGGCAAGCAGCGCCACTGAGACTATGTTCAGTTGTTGAGAACTGCGTTTTTTTTATTATTATTATTATTATTTCATTATTGTTATTTTTAAAACAAAATGGCAATTACAATGAAAACATAAACAATGACAAGACAAGTAACAATAAAGACCTTTAAGCAATTACAAGGTACAAACATAAAACATTCACACCCATTCAAACAAACCATTTAATCATGGCACTACTCCATTTTATATAAACAACAAACATTTACATTTCCTCCCCTCTCTCTTTTTTTTTTTTGTAAACCTGGCTCACTGCTTTTGGTAAATACTTTTTTTTCTTTCTTTCATATCTCCTCCTACTTCATGATACTGTTCCAAAAAAGTTATAAAATGAGACATATTCAAGGATTCTGCATTTCTAGCATTAAAAATAAATCTTTTACCTAAAATAATAATTAGATTAACCAACATATTACATTCAGTCTCTCCAACAAACCCTAGGATCACTGACCAGAAACATAGTTCATAATTCAATTTCATATCACAAAACATTTGTTGTACTTTCTCCAAAAAGCAGCTACCACATGACAATACTAGAATAAAGATCTGTAGATTCTTATTCTGTTTATTTTCCTGACTGTACAAGATCCCAAATTTTAAGCATTTTATTTGTAGGTAGAAAATTATAGATGATTTTAATTTGAAAAAACCTATTCTATAAGTCCATTACACTTCAATAAATGAACATAAAAAAACTTTTCTTATCGTATAGGTTGATCAAAGAGGTCTTCTCATTTTGTATATGG
Source organism: Bostrychus sinensis (assembly GCA_020698575.1). Taxonomy (NCBI): domain Eukaryota; kingdom Metazoa; phylum Chordata; class Actinopteri; order Gobiiformes; family Eleotridae; genus Bostrychus; species Bostrychus sinensis. The sequence goes on along the minus strand of CM036254.1, from coordinate 26,732,026 downwards.
AAGTGTTATTAATGATTTTCAGTAAGATAGAATGCATTTATACTAAGGGTGCTCCGATCGATCGGCCGCCGATCATGATCGGCCGATCATGGCTAAAAATAGAGTGATCGGTGATCGGTAAAATGGGCCGATCAGAAGGGCCGATCAAATTACAATAAACACGCGAGGCTCTCACATTTACTGTCCTGCAACTCCAGTTTGATTAAACAGCAGTAGCGTTATTTTAGCAGTGTTTTTAAGTTAAGCCCTGGTTATAACGAACACAAACCTGCCCTGGAGGCGCTGCTTTGTGTCCCCGCTGTGTCCCCGCCTGCTTTAGGAGCGCACGGGACAGAACCGAGGCGCAGCAGTGCGTGTATTTGCAAACACCAACGTAAATAGAGCTACAGCTAACCCGCTAACAGTTACGTTAAAAGCATTAAGAAAGTTCAGAGCCTGCCTGTGTCTTGTTGCGCGGAGAAAACTGTGCGTTTTGTGGCTTAAACTGCACCAAATGGCTGCTAATGGAAAGAGAAAGTAAAAAGGCAGCCCATGTGTCCCCCGTGAGTCTGAGAGGAGCACCTTTCATCGTTGTCTTCTCTGCTCTCTTTGCATGTTTTCTTCATTCAGACGTTGTCAAAACTGGCAGCAGGAGCTGTCTGCTCTTTAGTCCACTGTGTTTCAACCTGGTTTGGCTGCGCGTTACACGGACACAGGCGCTGCACGCGGACTCGCATTAAAGGAACCAATTAAGAACAGCTGATTTTTACATCAGCGGAGCATTCAAACAAAGCCACAGACACTGGGCACACATTAAAGACCAATAATGAAACAAAACCTCTTCTTCTAAAACAAAAATAAGTAGAATTTTGTTGTTCTTTTATATTTACAAAGGCTACAGTATTTTTCAAATGGAACTAATAATAGCCTGCATACAATACATTACTACATTGACGATCACGTGATCGGTATCGGCCATGATCGGTATCGGCCGATCACAGCAGAGGCTGATCGGTGATCGGTGATCGGCCTCAAAAACCCTGATCGGAGCACCCTTAATTTATACTTATATTTATCTTATTTCCTCACAGTCAGACTTAGAGTTTTAACATATGATGAAAGCAATTAATAGGAAATAAAGACATTTTGCAGTATTTGTTTGTACCGAAAATGTACGAAACTGAAACCTCCAAAAAACTGAACCGAACCAAACTGTGATTGTACACCCATAATGCAATGTGTGGCTTTGAACTGAAAGAACTAAATACAGCAATGTGATGGTGTACTACTGCATTTATTTTACAAAGATCTTAGGAGACATTGAGTAATTTTGTTTCAAGGACAGTGTGAACATTTGCACATCCAGTGTCCCTTTTCTGAGGTTTGGATATACTGCGAACCTCTCCAACTAAATAAATGAGAAGTCTGGTAGATAAAGGTGTCCGTAAACTGTGTTTTTTCTCCAAGTGGCCATTCCTCCTTCTTTAGAGCCAGCAACTGAAGTGGTCTAGATAGATGTGCCGTGTCCAGCTCCGCCTCCATTAGGAATATTGATCTGAGGCTTGGGTGGAACAAGGCCTTGGGAGACTGTGGAACAAATTAGCCTCTCCACCACACGTCAGCAGTTATAACAAGCTCTGTGAGGGAGCTAGCTCTAAATCATCTTCGAATGGACTGAAGCAGAAGACAGATTCTGTAATATGGATTTGGCTATTTGTTGTTGATTAAGTGGGCTCAGAAAGTATGAAAAAGAGTGGATATAATGGCTTGGATGTCAGGTTTGTTTTAAGACGAGTTTGAGAAGTCTCACTCAAGTTTATGGAGCCAACCATAGCCAAATATGGACAAAATGAGGAGCTGAGGGAGAGCCAAAGTAGCTGTAGTAATTACTAATGTCACGTGGTCAAGGACATTTAAGTAGAAAACACTGAGCTGCATGGTTAACTTAGTCATTGTAATACATTATGCAGAAAACCTAGGTTACTGCTACTATGACTAATACTAAACAAATACAAAGGCTTGTATTTAAAAGCATGTTGTACTTAAAGCTGAAATGTTAATTAAATAATTATCTGTTAATTTTGTGCCTTTCTTGGTGAAATTATGTGGCAGTTGCAGTTTTTTGTCCACATGGCAGATCTGATATTCTGACCTCTCGTCTGAAATATGTGTGCACTTATAAAAGCTTTGCGGGGAGGCAGCCCTATGTTCCCACGTTTCCAAGGAAAAAAGGCCCTATGTTTCCACAGCACTGTTCCCACATTTCAAAATTAGACTGTATGTTCTCAGAGCCCTATGTTCCCACATTTCAAAACTAGGCTCTATGTTCTAACAACCCTATATTCTCACAACCTTATGTTCCCATGTTTTTAAGATTTTTGTTTTTTTTATTATGTCCTATGTTCCCACGGCTCCATGTTTCCACATTTCAAAATTAGGCTCTATGTTCCAACGGCCCTATGTCCCCATGTTTCTAAACTATGTTCCCACATTCCTAAGATCTTTTTCAAAATGAGACTGTAAGTTCCCACAACACTATGTTCCCACATTTCTAAGATTTAGGGTTAGGGTAGGGGTTGGGGTTAATCATAAACCACTTACCGGAAAATAATCTGGAAAATTTGGGAACATATTGCTGTGGAAACATAGACTTGCTCCCCTGCAGGGACGTTATTTAAAAATCCAAAGATGAGTTATATTTAAAGATTCTGAAATATAAAAGATTTAGAAATATGAATCAGTTAACACTCAAATAGAAACACATATTTTTTTTCTCCAGCAGTGCTTAGTAGTGGTGAATTTAGGTGCATGGAGATTCAAAACTCGTATTTTCCAAGATAAACAAATGCACCGATTGTTATTTTTGAGACAACTATACACTATTGAAAACGTACTTCTGACCAATGTGTTCAGTTTTATAAATGCACAATATATTTTAAACATTTCTCTATGCACCTTGAATAACAGTGATTAACAAATAGACATTCCAAAATAAAGGTTTTAGGAGTTTTAAAGTGAATACCATTATTATTAAAGTCTTTCAATTAAGGTCAATGGGAACCAGTCTTCAAAAGCTCGCCCAAAATGTCCTACTTAGCTAGATCCAACTACTCCCTCCAACCTTGACACACAGTAATATCTCAAGACTCTGTCCAGCCACTCAGCACAGCAGGACTATCCTTGTACCAATAGTGCCCCAATACTGTACTTTAAATATGGCACTCTTTGTAGGACATTGCAATTTTAAAATCAGGCCATTAGAGGTTGGTTTAAGGCCAGTGCTTTTCAGACATAGGGGCAGTGCTCACTCACGCCATTATTAAGGAACCCTCCAAGGATCACATTGTATCTCATATAGTTTTCTTCCGACTTGTCCTATCATCAACTTTTTTTTAGGTCGTTTGAAAGTTTGCAGACTAACTCCAGTAAACAGGATCTCTTTCCTCAAAAGCCCACTCCTTGGTGCCACGTTTTCCCAGTTCCCTCGCTGCCTCCCTGGACTCATTTGTCAGTGTGGCCCCATTATTTCAGCCTGGTTCCTTGCACTGCTTCCAGTCAGCTATAACCTTCCCCTAAATTCAATGCTTTTCGTTCTGGCCCAACCGCAAGGATCTCCTCGTGGTTTTGGACACCGTTTGCAAGACCCTTTATAACTGCCAGCCATTTATCAACACACACGGGGCTCATCCATGGCTATGAAATGATAATTTACTTAGTGCTGCTCAATAAATGTAGTTAATTTGGGGATTTAGAGAGCAGGAGTGGGCACTTGGAATAATAAGTTGGAGTGTACTTTGCCTTCTCTCTAAGATTTTATCTTAGCAACTTCTTTTTTTCGAAGTACAATCCACAACGTTGGATGCATGAGCAAAGTTTGTGGGGTGGCAAGGGTGGCATTGCCTCCCCTGGTGGCTAAAGTATATCACTACATTGTTTGAAAATAGGTCCAATAAAAGCAATGATTTAATGCAATAAAATAAAAGCAATTGCAAGTAACAAATCATATCTCGGTCACCACTAGAACAGCACTGCAAGATTTACAACCTTTAATAACAGCATGTGACAAAAAAAAAAAGCTATTTTACTACTGCCATAAGGAAACAGGTGAAGAGACCAGCAGAGGGCAGCAGAGTCCAGAGCTCTTATTTTGAACATAATCATAGAAAAAGAGCTTACTTCCTTAAACTTTGTGTGATGCCATTGTACAGCAAAATGAGAGGAATCGGTGGAAACAGAGCTGTACACTGATTTTTGGATAAATGAATGAGAGCAGACTGGATATAGAGGGTTTGCTGATTGGTCAGTGCTTTCTAGAGTGGGCGGGGATTCGTGGGAGAGGTGGAGATTTGTGGAGCTGAGCATTCTGAGAATACAGGATTACTTGGTATGTTTTTGATGAGGGAACAACATTATAGCATGTGAGAAAGGTAAGAAAAGTTGATTTTGCATAATAAAGCCCCTTTAGACAACATGACTTCCACTTAAACAAAGATAAGGTGTTATTGCGGCTGAATCTGTCCAGAGTGCTTGCATATCTCAAGTAATTATGCTTAGGCGCTCATTATATCTGCAGAAATGAATTTTGCAACCAAACTGTGAGGATGAGTGCTTACAAATAAAATTAAATTCCTCATACATAATGGTCAGAGTTGCAGAGCTGTGTTGGTGTTATCTAAATGGCCCACCTGCAGTATAATACGCATTAGATTCTGTTCTTGCAATAATTTGACTGTCAACTGATTAAAACTGTTTGAAAACTATGAGAGAATGCCAAAGATACATGGTACATCTTAAACATTTTCTACTGAGGTTTTGCACGGTGTTACAGCTGCACAATGAAACATGAACTGTTCCTCTTCATGGCCTTGACTGTCAGTGTCGCCTACTCCATCTTAGAGAACTGACTTCATTCTATGTGAATGTAATGTGAAGGTCCTGACCTACAATGTTAGGTGTGGGTCTAAAATGATAAAAATTGTAATGAAAGTGCAACTTATGGGCAGATATTAATGGCTGATGGATGGACCTCTCTGCTCTGTTGCCAATTTGAGCTGTGGCCAAAAACAGACACCTGCTAAAACTGTTAATGCACTTTTTTTTTTAAATATCTCAACTAAAACAAACCTATAATCATTATGATACTATTGGACTGTTTTCCCTTCGAACCCTCCAACCCTCCACTTGGGAAACATTGAAGACTGAAGAAGAAGCATTGCAGGACCATGCTGTTGTCAGTAAACAGGGCCAGAAATGTGTTTCTTCTCCAGCAGTGCTCAGTTTGTCCTCTCAGAGTAATAAAATAATGTCTACTTTCTGCTTGGTTCTGTGAGTTTGAAATATAGGCTTGGAATGTTGTTATGTTTAGACACTGGTTAAGGTTAAAGAAAGTCAACTACCTTTTGTTTTTAGTCTAAATAAACCACACCAATCCTGCATTTTATCTGTCCTTGCTTCGAATATAAGTTTGCTAAATTAAGAATCTAAGAAAATAAATTCTATTCTCCCCCGTGTTATTTTTTGACTCTAAAAAACAGCATTTATGACAAAGAAAGAAGCATTTGTGTAAGCTCCCTGTGAACTGTATTAAAACACTACATCACCAAAAACAAGTCCCTGTTATATTTAATATGGCATGTATTAAGCTACCAGGGATTTGCAGAAACAAACTGGAAGATATCTGGCTGACAGTATTGAAAAGGTACTAGTGTTTTTTATTAAAGTCCGACACATGCAGCAGCCTGGGATTTTCCTGTCACTCTTTTGTATGTATTTATTCAAGTCACGTACGTCAGGCCTGAAATATAGTTGCAGCAGATAAAGGACAATATCTTTTCATATCTACAGGGAGATGGCGGGGCGTCCCTCAGGGAGAGCCTCTACATTCGACCACTTTGACAAAGGGCAGTGTTTTAAATTCAAAGCTAGGATGTAGAGAAAATAAAAATACTCCAACCAGCAGAAATGATAGAAGAATAAACACCTATTTGCACAGTCGCTGCTCAAAAAAATCATTTTACTTCAATCAATTGGTCCTCAGAAACAGTAATGACAGTCATCGTCAGAAATAAAAGCAGACCCATAAATCTTTAACTTAGCAATTGCCAAAACATCTCCACAAACACATTTTTCTAAACCTGCAATTTAGAAGTATTTAATGAATGGCCTTGATAATAATGTTTTTGAAAGCACTAGCTCAACAGGAAAAAAATTATTAGCTTTTACTGAATAACTTTTACAATACATGCAATTATGGGAACAAATCAGTCTGGGGATTGACATTCAGTCCAGTGGTTCTCAAACTATGGTACTGGTCCCACTTGTGGTACGCAGCCTTCTTCTGGTGGTTCTCAAGAGTCAGTTCTGATCTAGATTAATTTAGAGCCAGGTTTAGAGTAGCTGGGAATTACAATGGTCCAGGTTTAGTCCTGGATTAGTCCTGGTGGTTTGAGTTATAACCTTCCACAATCGCAAATTACTTCTATAGACCTACTACTGTAGTCTTTCATCCACTCTAGACCAATGTAATTTAGTTTCAGGTCAAAAGCTCCTCCTTCCTAGTGGCATGATGAAATGTCTTAAAAACCATGCCCAGATGACTTCTTTTTAACCTTTTGTTGTGGAACATAACTGGAATTTGATGAAACACATGGCAAAAGCTAAAAATAATTAGTTTTTGTTGTGGATCTGAAACTCTATCAGAACTCTGCCACTGGCTGGTGTAATGACTGATTGGTCATTAAATACACTTCACTTCTTCGGTCATAGGTATTTTTGTTGTTTTTGGAGTGATAATAAATCACATTGCACTGGTCATGTCAAGTTACTGCTCATGCCCGCTAAACAACCAAACAACTCACCAGCACCCCTTCCAAACGCAGCCATTACGGTATGACAAATGGTTGTTATGCTCTCTTTATTCATTACTTTATTTGCAAAACATTTTTGTGAAAGACAGGTCTCTGAAGAGGACACATATGTCTGAGTGCGTGCAATAATGTTGACTGGAATTGATTTTGTCCTCCTGTAATTTTGTTTTATTTGTTGCAAAACTGATAAATCCACAATTCTAAGTTGACTATCTGTTGTTGATGATGCAAGTGATTCTGTGGCCAAACATTGTGTTTTTTTTCATGTCTACAGAAGACCCATAAAAACGTCTGTGTTGAATTTGTTCTTCACAAAGCATTTCTGAGACTGGAAAGACAATTGTTTCTTGCCCGTCTAGTTGGTAAGAGACAGGCCTTGTCAGAGCTGCAGCTTTCATATGCTCCAGCAGCCTGCCGGTATCTGACATCTCAGTGTCACCTCAGCAGACTCAGACTAGGAACGTGACAACCGGCGCTAGATCTGGCCTGCTCTGTTAGAATCCCAGACATTTTGGCAGCTTTCCGGGATAGACTGCTTTGTGTAACGCCAAGATAACGTCCCCGAACCCTCACGGGGAGCTCGTCTGTCAAAGGCAAAATGAGGGAATCAAGCTGCGACAATGAGGTGATAAAAAGGTGACGCGGAGGGAAACCCCTGCCAAAACCACACACGGTCCCGGGGCTAGTACCATCTGCTGAGGCGGGGACAGCGTGTCGGGACAGACGGGAGGATCCTTAGATTGGGGCAGGGCGGGCTGTGGGACTGCGGCTCGTGGAGGTAGCTTGACTGTCGCTTCCTATTGAGCACACACGACGGGACTGTCTCGGCGCATTGAAGCCGTCCGGCCTGATGGTGAAGGACAAAAAGTTTGGATGACTGTACAAAGATGAACCCAAGTGCAGGGGTTTCTGTGAAGCAACTGAAGATGTTTCTTATACTAAGTTTAAAAACAAGCTCTTTTCCTTTCATTTTTTATACAGTTGTCATATTTGTTTTAGTTTGTCAGATTTTCACTTTGCTTCTCTTTTTCTGTCTCTGTTTTTTATGTACCAGTGTATACCAACATTACTCATACAGAAAGCAATATGTGGCTCAGTATCCTGCCCAAGGGCACTTCAGCAGCATAAACAGAAGAAGTGGAGATCAAAACATAAACTTGTCACTTGACCTGAACAATCCACTGAGCTGCTGCTGGCCTGCAAAAATGTGACCTAAGTGCTTAAAGCAGGAACTAAATAAGTAACTGTTTAAAATAACTAATGTGTCAAAGATAGCTGTCAGTTTAATGGCATGTTTGACAATGACTGGACTGGTTCTAGGCAACTGTTTTATTTACACATATTTTGGCAACAAAAATTAACCAAACTCTAATACATTTTCATTGGATTAAAAAAGACCTTAACCACTAAAATTAGCATTTTGGGCATAAACATGATTTTGGCAAATAAATCTAGCTGATTTTGTGAGCTAGCAGTCAGTTAGAGACCATTAGCGACTGGCTCAATATTTAGCTGCTCTATTTATACAAGCACTCAGCCTACACCTGAGGTTTTTCACATTTTACAGTGTTGGTGTAGCTTCTCAAACTGTGGCACATGTAATACTGATGGTACGCAGGCTTCTTCTAGTGGTACTCAAGTCCGGATTTACTTTAATTTAGCTTGATCCTGTTGTGAAGTGTAGACCAGTGCTTAGTACTGATTTTGACCTGGTGTAGTTCAGGATTAGACATGATTTGGATTTTAGGCTTAGTTTAGACCCGATTTAGTTCTGGTTTAGTCCTGGTTTAGTTGTGTTTTACTTCTGGTTTAGTTCTGTTTTAGACCTTTGTTTGGCCCTGGTTTGGTCCGGGTTTAATCTTGTTTTAGTCCTGTTTAGTCTTGGTTTAGACCAGTTTAGACCCAGTTTAGGCCTGTTTTAAACCTGGTTTAGTTCTGCTTTAGTCCTGGTTTAGATCTGGTTTAATCCTGATTTAGGTCTGGTTTAGATCTGGTTTAGTCCTGGTTTACTCCTGGTTGAGTCTTGGTTTAGTCCTAGTTTAGTCTTTGTTTAGTCTGGTTTAGTCCTAATTGAGGCCTGTTTTAGACCTGTTTTAGTCCTGGTTTAGTCTGAATAGAGACCTGTTGCACACCTGGTTTAGATCTGGTTTAGTCCTGGTTTAGACCTAGTTTAGACGTGGTTTAGTTCTGGTTTAATCCTGGTTTAGATCTGGTTTAGTTCTAGTTTGATCCTGGTTTAGCCTGATTTAATCTTGGTTTAGTCCTGTTTAGTCTTGGTTTAGACCTGTGTTAGTCCTGATTTAGGCCTATTTTAGACCTGATTTAATTCTGGTTTAGACCTGGTTTAGACCCATGTTAGGCCTGTTTTAGTTCTGTTTTAGTCCTGGTTTAGACCTGGTTTAATGCTGGTTTAGACCTGGTTTAATGCTGATTTAGGTCTGTTTTAGATATGTTTTAATCCTGGTTTAGACCTGGTTTAATGCTGGTTTAGACCTGGTTTAATGCTGGTTTAGATCTGGTTTAATGCTGGATGATGTGTTTTAGTCCATTAAGAAAATATTTTCTGTGGTGGTTGGTGTGAAATGTTTTAGAACCACTGCACTTTAAAGGAAGATAAATAATATTTTTTCATTAGGGTCTTGACCTTCATACAACAAATCTTTACTGTATTATAAAAGTAAGACCACTACAGTGCACACGTATTTGTAACATATCTGATTTCTGCACAGCCTTTTAGCTCATAGCGCCGGCTCTAATTCACCTGTGGGAAATGCTCTATACGTGCAGTTGTTGTGTTTACACATTCAATCCACTCTGCTCTGCTCCCATTATCTGTCCCATCACACAAAAGTCAAGGCCATTTCAGCAATTAATCTCGCTGATGTTTCAGAACGAGGGGGAAAACACAGCTCTGCAAATGGCTTTCGTTTTTTTGAGCCGGCCCAATCTGTGGAGGAAAGCGAATGATTTTTCACTTTGCTGCGAACACAGGCCGATTTCTTACTTATATAGAAAAGGCAAGAAATTGCCCTGGTCTGAAATTGGACCAATCAGCAGTTCTCGCTCCTCCGCGTGTTGTGTTCAGAGCCTGAAATAAAAGTATTGATGAGATTTTTCCATGGTTTTGATGAGAAAGTAAAATATCAGCTTATTGCGCTTACCTGAAAAACAGTACTTTAATATCTCCATTGATGCAAGGCTTTTGAACACATTGCTTAAAAAAAAACAACTGCTTTTAATCACAAGGCTAAGTCACTTTCATGATTGTGTAATTGTTTACTTAAAAAAATGGAGCCTGCAGTGACATAAAACTGGAAAAGTAAATAGAGGTATTCATTGTATTTGAACACATTAGGTTCATAATAATACCATATAAATATGGTTGAACTATAAATAAGGTAAAAGGGTAGAAGCTGTGAAAATATGTCTAAAATGCACTGTTTAATAATTTAGTTAAAAGTGTGGCATTGTTTTACAGTTTAATTGTTACTGTGGTTGTCACATGGCTTGAGTTTGTTAGAGCGGTAAATGATGCATTATGGGTCAGAATGTACACGCATGGTTAAGAGTAACATGGCCCTGCAAATACAGCAATTCTGCACTTGGTTTATAAGGCACAAACGGTAAATATCTTTATTTGTATGCAGTATGGAAATGTAATTAATTTATTTATGAATATGGACATAAGAGTTGAGAGGCCTGTTTTTGTGTTATATTGTTTTAGTTTTCACGGTGTCAAGGAATCTTAAGGTCAGAGACTTGTGTAATGGCACAGTGTAATTAAAGTTTCCAAGAAGTATGAGACATGAGCCTTCATTTTGTGTGATAAACCGGTGCAGCTACACCTGGTTCTTCTCTCCTTCTTCTCATAGGCTGAAGAAGATGTAGAAAATGTATAAACTAAAATAAAAAAAAAGGTCTTATTTCATCTTGCTTTGTAAAATGGATGTCCCCTTAGGGCTACTGTAGGTGCTCGCAGGCTGTAGAAAGGAAGGATTACCGCTATAACTACACACTCAATATTTAAAGAGGGTCCTATTATGCTAACGTGACTTTTCTGAGCTTTCTACCCTGTTATAATGATATTTCCACCTCAGAAACAGACCTGGAGTAGTATTTTGTTTCATTCCCACATGTTTGAATAATTCGGTATGCTGGGGCACTGACCTTCTCAAGAGCTGAAACCGCTTGAGTTCTCACTGCTCTACATAGATACGTTAAACCAGGAAGTGCTTCTGCATGTTTTTAAAGCACTTACACCGTCACCAGACCTTCAAACACATGTACGAATAATTTTAAACAGCCGTCAATATGAAGAAGTCAGCTCATTAATCTATTTGTTAGCTTCATGTTGCTAATAGCCATGCTAATTAGCCATCATACCCTGCTCTGTGCACTGTTGAGTAAAAGCACTCAGGCATTCTCCTCTCGTGTCTGAACTCAAACCGTCTGCAAACTGAAAAGAATAAAGTTGCTTACTGTTTTGTTCAAAATTGTGGCTGCTGAGTCCACTAAACGCGGCGGGACACAGTGGAGTGATGGTGACCCCGTCCGTGTCCTTTTTCCCCCGGGGGATGTGTGTAGAGTTGCGAGGCACACATGGACGCAGCTGCCCTGGTCTGCAGTGCTGTTTGCTTCCACAATAGACCTATAAAGTTATGTAAAAAGGAAAATACCAAACAAAAGTAGTGTTTTCTCCTTATCTCACACTCTGTTTTTCTCTCATAGATATTCCTGTGGGGGCGATTGTACACAGAGAGTGCTGAAGGCAAGATTATAGATGAGAGCAGCCATACGTCACAGCCTTATATATTTATATATAGAACATTAACGCCCCCTTTTGGGTAAAAACAAACTAACCGCGAACAGGAGAGAGGTTGGTGATATCAGGCGAAGCGCTGCGAAGATCGGACTTGTACTTTCAATAATAAAAGAAAAAAAACAATTTGAGATTTTCATTGTTTGCTCACACACCAAAGGAAAACAAAGGAAGAGATCTGTGGCCTCAGGCGAGACACAGAGAGAACGGGAAGGATAAAATAACCAGCTAGACCCCAGTTTACTGTATACCTACAGTATAGTTTGTGTCAGATGTACATATTTGAGTGGCTTTCATGTTAGCTATGTAAGCTTCTCTGCTGTTAGGACACTGATCTTTTTAATATAAATGTCGATGTCTTTTCAGTCTGAACCTAAAATGAACACTAAATACATTTATGTAGGTCAACATTTTGCTGATATTATATTTGTCATAAAGGACTTGAAATGAAATATATTAGAGGCAGAGATTGGCTCATATTTCAGTAAAGTTTCTTCAAATAATGACACTGATCTTTCTGTGTCAGGGAGGGAATAGAACCGTTAACTGGCAAGCTTAACTGGCCATGTTTGCTGTGCTTCTGGGAGCTTGTGTTTAGTTTTTTAAAATCCCAAATGAGAAAAGATTTGACAATTTACATTTGCTCCCATTAAGTGATTCGAGATGTTTTAACCCAAAAGGGGGTGGGGGCTTGCCGCAACAATAAAGTACCTGGATGGTTGCTCTCATCTGTGGTGAAGATGTTAAATTACAAAAAATGTAAAAATATTTTAAAGATCTCTATTTCTATTGTCTTGCTTGTTAAAATTGCTTATTTGCTTATTTGAATAAGTAAAAACACAATTAATAACAAAAATACCTTACTGAAAACATTTCTGTTTACCCATGTGCTCATGAACATCCAATTTTTAAAAGGCAACATTTTTATTCAGAAATTTTGATCACTGAAAAATAGATGAAATTTCAGTAATTGAAATTCAGAGACAAAAACATTCAGTCTTGTTTTTCTGTGTTAAAAAATTCAGTGGTAGAAATTCAGGGGCATTTTAAATTCAAAATCTGATGACACAAGTTTGCTCTCATACCAACCAGATCTATTTATTAGAGTTATAAATGTTTACAAAGAGTCAGCTCTAGCCCTGAGTTTGACACATCTGCACAAGGTTTCTGGGGGCTTATAGATTAATTATAGATTTATCCAAAGTGCTCCCCCATGTGGCTGTGTTTGTGTTCATTTAGGCCTAAAACTGTTTTTCCAATCCTCCCTTTAGATCATTAAAAGGCCTGCTTTAATTTGACGTGCACGATTGGTAATCCTGATTGACAAAATGCTTAGTGGACCACAAGCAGCCTTCAATTAAGTCGCATCAGGCCTAACACCAGTGTTTTCATGCTTTAATTCCCAGGGTCCTCCATACTTTACACATTTGCTCAGCTGCTCGTCAGGTTTAGGGCTATTAGGGCAATGAAAGGCTGCTCTGTGGACGGCTTCAAAGTGTAATGCAGTGGAGAGTGGGTGTGAATATGGTTGACAATGCATTATGTAAGAAACCTCATTCATAATTATTGAAATGAAAGAGAGTTGCGTGTTTTGAGCATGTGGTTTTACATAGAACATGGCTGGCTTGGTTTGTATGCAGTATTATTTTGCATGAGCGCATGTTGGACCAAGGGACTGGGGCTCACAGGGGAGCGGACTGCTGAAGCGAAGGCAGGCTCCAACTAGAAACATCAAATATAAAAGCATTCATGTGAAAAGTTGCTTTATTCAGACCATTTATTTATTTTATTACTCAGAAGTTTTTTTTTTTTTTTTTATTAACCGAAAACCACAATCATCAAGGTTAAAATAAATAAATGCCTGAAATACGGTATTTAAATTTCTACTATTACTTGATCTACTGAAATAAATGGATTTTAACACAAAATTATCATTTATTGACATGCAGCTGTATTTTGAGCAGCAGAGCAATCAATAGTTACTGGTGTCAGCTAATGTTCATGGTCAGAAGTTGATGATAGCTAACTTCATATTTTGAAAGCCTCATTACAAAGCGTAATATTTGGAGAAATACCATATGAGACTCTCCTGTGTTAGGAAACCCTTTTTCTAAGTACTGCAGATTAATCACTTCTATCTCCATACAGCAGCTCATAGTAACAGGTGGATAGTACTCATACTTAAAGGTCCCCTGTTGTACTAAATCAACTTTTTTGAGCTTTTAATCAGTGGTGGACAAACTACTCAAACACTGTACTCAAATAATAGTACTGTTACTTCAAAAATAATATTACTCAAGTAGAAGTAAAAGAACCCAACAAAAATTATACTTCAGTAAAAGTAAAAAAGTATTGAGTATAAAATTTACTTAAGTAAAAAAGCACATTTGAATGTTTTTGCAAATTCTTATTCTTCTTCCCCGAGTTTCGAACCCAGAACCTTCTTCTTGCAAGTCAGATGTACTGCCCACTACACCACAGGAGACAAAAGCTTCTTTTACTTCCCCAGACAATTTAAGGTTTTACTCAATGAAAAGTCAAAATAAAATAATCCAAAATTTACTCAAGTAAAAGTATGTCCTACAAAATGTACTCAGAAATACCTTTTCTTCAAAAAAATTACCCACATAATTTTCTTGAGTAAGTAAAGTATCTACACTCAAGGAAAAAAGAAACATTTTTGTTTGGTTACTTATTTTTGATGGAAATATTACATGTGCACATCAACCATATACCTGTCCCTGATATTCAGACCCAATTAATCAATGCTTATGACAGTTTCAATAACAATAACATGACCAAACAATAATAATGCAGCAGTTGTGACATGTGGTCGACCAGATCTGGGACGGTCATTGGAGGATCCAGTTGTGTGGAAACGCTCAGCGAGGCGTACAACAGTAGAGTGATGGACTCCAAACTCCTGGCTACAGCTGTGTGCTCCTTCAGCTTGAAGCAGGCCAATGGCTGCCAATCTCTCTCTGGTTGCAGTAGTCGTAGCATTGTGAACAAATGTGCTTTTTTCATTTTGGTGTCTTTTTATAGGGAATGGTTGTGCACAATTGAGGACAGGTCCAATTCATCTCTGAGTTTTACTCATGACCCAGACATAGGTGATTAATACAAAAATACAGTTGTTATTGCTCATCAAAATCAATCAACCGGAACCAGGAAAACACTCATTTCATTTTGACTCAGAATAGTACTAAACTCATTGTAGTCTGTAATTTTTCACTGGCTGTAATATTTTTTGACAAATTGAGAAAATGAAAGTGGCGCATTTCTTTTTTCCTTGAGTGTAGTTGCTGTCCACTATTGCTTTTACAAAAAAAAAAAAAAAAAAAGTAAATCACATAAATGTAATGTTGACCTCAGTGATAGAGTGGGTAAAATGCTCACAGTGCTATCAGAAGGTCTTGGGTTCAAATGTAATAGTGTATTTTACTGTGCAACAAAAAAAAAATCACTTTACATTCAATACTTATACAATACTTATTTTTACTTAAGCATCGCCCATCAACCAGAGGGTCACGGTTCAAACCTCGTTCATAATGCATACTGTCGTTGTGTCCCTGGGCAAGACACTTCACCCACATTGCCTACTCCAGTCACAGTATGTGGCTGGTTGTGACAGGAAGGGCATCCGGTGTAAAAACCTGCCAAATTACCATGCAACAGGTTCACTGTGGTGACCCCTATAAACGAAGCCGCCGTTACAAATACTTCTACTTGTGTAATATTATTTTAAACAGTACTTTTACTTAAATACTCGGTTTATTTACACAGTCAAGGCTGCAGTGTTTTGGTCCATTTTCTTTACTGTTTGTGCATGTCTGTATACAGGATTTGCTACATTTTTGTATAAAGTATCTCTCTAGTACACAGTGACTGACCCCTGTCCTGTCCTCTCCTCTGCTCTTTATACCCCCTGTCCCGTCCCAGGTACTCGTTCCAGGATGAGGAGGACATGTTTATGGTGGTGGACCTCCTGTTGGGGGGTGACCTGCGGTACCATCTGCAGCAGAACGTCCAGTTTGGGGAAGACGCGGTCAAACTGTATCTGTGTGAGATGACCCTGGCCCTGGACTATCTACAGAGTCAAAACATCATTCACAGGTAACTAATATTTCTACAGTTTGTCCAATAGTGCAGTTTGTATGGGACCATTTGGAGACATGATTTGCAAACCACATCATCAAACACAATATTTCCTACTAATTTCTACCCAAACAATATATTTCATTAATGCTTTAAATCCCTAATATGCATAGTATTAAACTCATATTGCTCTTAGTATTTCAGAAACTGATTTTATGCAGACTGTGCTGTCGTCCTACCGCTCCAGGAAGGAAGACAGTGCCAAAACATGTTTAAATCATTGACAAGACACGTCACAGTAACATCACGACACTTCTGAGGGAGACTGCAGAAAAATAAGCGGCTGAAAGTATGATTGAAAAATATTGGTCTGTCTATAAGATATCCATGGATTAATATAGAAGACTAAATTAACTTTTTTAGATTATATAGTTTTTTTTATAATTGTGATTTTTTTTTCCCCTATATTCACTGATCTAAATTTTTGATTCATTATTATGTTTTCCAGTTACAACTAAACATGGCTTATTTAATACGACCTGATTCTGACCTTATTTTAATAGAAAAGTGAGGTATTTAATTAAAGATCTAGAATCTTTTAATTTAAGTTTTTATACAATAAGTATATATACATGTACATAAGTATACAGTAATAATTTAAAGTTACACTGTGTAACTTTTCTCCTAAATATGTGGGGCATACTGACTTGTTTTTGTGATTTTTTGAGCGATTATAAGGCCTGAGGCCTGATCTGTTGCTCCGAGCGGGGCTTCCGTACTGAGAAACCGCCCTCGCAACTTGGCCGGGAGCGCTCCGCTGTTGAGGAAGAGACACGTGACAGGGAACGACTTGAGGCCCAGGTATAACCAGGAAGCTACTTTTAGCGTTGTTATTTTCCATTGCGCGATATTTGTTGATAAGCTAACGCTAGCGCTAACTCTATAGAAGATCCAGTCCAAACTTCCAAAGGTAGCAGCAGGTCAACTAAAGTTGAAACACTGATGGAAATAGACGCACGCTCGCACAGTTTCAGAAGGAGGAGGGGCCCTAGTGTTTACGTTTTGCGACGGTGCAGTGGCACCTGTGGCCTCTAGAGGCGCAAGACCGGGAATCTTACACAGTGTAACTTTAAACAAAGAAACAAAGAAACAGGCAAGATGACAGTAATATGTTCGAGTTTTAGTGGTTATCAATTACAACAACTGAAAAAGTGCAGGTCTTGGCTCTGTGAGAGCAGTGTCTGGATCAGTATCAGTGCAACTCCTGAACAAATCAAACAGTCCTGTCCCTCCTCACACATCCTGGAGCTGGTTCTGTCATTATGTCTGGTGAACAGATAAACAATGCAGATAGACTAGAAGACATTTTTAACACTATTCACATACAGTGTTTTTCAAGTGAGGAGACACCATCATTGATGTGAGTCACATGAAGCACCACAGTCATCCTTTCTCCACACACACCATGACGTGCATTTACTACACACAGATGCCATCTCTGCGGTGTCAGGAGGCTTGGAATATTTTTGGACATTTTGCCCATTTGTTATCTGGATGGATTTCAGCGAAAAATGGTTCTGTGGACTACTGTTTTTGTAGAGCATAGTAAATACTAACTTTACCTCCACTGCTAGTGCTGCAGCTGCAGACAGTTGTTGCTGTTGGTTTTTGTTCTCTCATATTCTCTTTGTATTCAAATGGGTAGTGCCTTTTAAAGTGATTGTTTTTTCTAAACACCACTGTTGCTCTCACTTGCTCACACTGTAACAGTGTAAACATGCCTGCATGCGCTCCTCAGCCTCTCCATTTTCTGCTGCTGGATTGGCTGGTAGAGCCATAACACATCACATTTGATTTTTGGCACTGCCCCAATTCAGCTTATATAATTTATGTGTTTTATAAAGAATTTCAGTTAGGAATCAACAATTTCTTGACAACATAACTGTATTACAATGCAAGACTTCCAATACAATTAGCAAATAAGTAAACACCATAAGCCCTGAGTGAGCTATGCCAAGATTACTGCATCCAATATTATAAACAGACACAGAGGAAAAAATAAGTTTGTCTACAGCCTTACACTGAAGGTGAAATATTTGTATACAGTAGGCTTCATAGTTTATACAGTTTTTTATAGGCATTTATTCACTTTACCACAAGTCGCAATTTGCATACAGTATGTAGAAACAGCCATCTCTTAATCAATTTATTGCATTATATAATTTGACTGGTGATCCCACTCACATTATAAAAGTTATTTCTAAATACTACAATAACACAAGTGCAGTACATTTCCTACTGCCCACACATCTATAGGCTGCAGTTAGAGCTACACTTGTTTAATCAATAAAATTCTTAGAGCAGGCAGTGGTCCATTCACAGCGCGGCAGCCCCTCATTTCCTCACATATAAAAATAGATTCTTCCTGTATCACATTTCACAGTTAAAAGTGTCAATATTCAGTGTTTTTTCCTTAACTAAACAGGAAATGAGTTGTTAGTGCTGCTTTAATTAAAATAACCTTTGACTGTAACACTTCGAAAGCTGGACATAGTACATACTGTATTCTGCTGTACAGTCTGGAGATGTGAATATTTTATACAGCGCTTTTTTTTTTGGGTCCAGAAACTAAGAAAATACAAATAACAAAATGAAAACTGCATCTGACCAAGCCTCAGGCTGGAAACTTCTGCTGAAAGCAAAGTTGTACTGCTACTTCTACTGAATATACAACTGTGTTTGGTGTAACTCAAGGGGATCAAGTCTAAAGAAATACTTGAAGCTCTTCCTGCAGCATGTAAATTCTGAGAATATATTGTACTGGTCCAAACAATGGACTTTTGCACAATGAATTTAAATTTAGGGACAGACTTAATCACAGGGCTGACACTTCACCACTTCATCCAAAAATTCATGTCTTTGGATGGGGGCAAGCTGGAGAGAGTAACAGTAACACAGGGAGACTTCACACACCTCAAATCCATGATCTCCCAGAGGCAGGATGCAGGAGGGCTAACCACTGTGCTAGTTTTGTAAAATAAAATATGTGAAGTAGGATAAACACATGGTGCACAGTGGCAAAGATACAACAGAAGTTAAACATCGACATCGTCAGAACCATGATATTGTACTGTAACTCAAATGTCATACAAATGTCTCATAGTGTTGACATACTACTGGCGTGTTTGGTGTTATGTAATGATGTTGGCTGTGGTTGAATTAAAAAATTACATTTAAACTAATTATGCCCATGCAAAAATAGGAAAACATGCATTTGCACATCTTCACGTATTCTCTAGCAATAATCTGTAGCTGTTAGACATATAACTTCTTGCAGGACTGAGTGTTTTAAAAGGTTTTTGGTCCATTGTCTTTGCTGTTTTTGCTACTAAGCAGTGGAAGAGTTGTATTAATACAGTGATATAAGTTTGTGCCAGGTATGCAGCCGTCACATTATAAAGTGTAATGTCTTTTGAATGGGGGCCTCTGTTTGTATGAAAGAGGGGTTATTCAATCTGGTTTTAGTCATATTTTATCATATCATATTTTTAAAGCTGCAATGTGTAACATTTCATAAGTTACACTCTCTAAATGAATTTATGTGCCAAGGTGTCTATATAACTAATAATATGAGATTTGTGTTAAGTGACTTTGTTTTAATCTAACATGTAAGCTAAGAGGTCACCTAATCTATCATCTGCTCCATTCATCCTGGGTCACATATCATATACCAGATGGGAAAGCTGTGTGCTCTTTGTATGGAGTACATAGATATGTTTGTCCTTGGCTTATATCATGAACCATGAAAATGAATTTGAGGTTTTAAGTGGTTAACATTCATGCTTCAAAACAAGAAGGTCATGGGCTCTCTCTGGTCTCTGCCCACTATCTAAAGACATGCATATCAAGGAGAAAATTGCTGAATCTTAATTGCCTTATGACAGTGAATGGTTTGTGTTAGCTCTGTGACTAACTAATCCTACCTGTTCTTCACAATAAATGCTGAATCAAGAGTTGACCTATTACATCAGCACTGTTTTTCATTTTCTTTTAACTTTGCATCACTCCTTTGAATCTTGCTTTGCCCAAAATTTCTCAACCAAGAAACCCTCCAAAGATCATCTCAAGGTTATGCCTTTTCACTGCTCCTCTTTTATCCTCTCCCTCTGTGTGAATGTTAGTTGTATTTATAAATTTAGGATGAATTCGACATCTAAAATGTACTTGAAACACTTGCAGAAGTCCTTTATAATCTTGAGGGAGAAGCCCAGCAGCGTAGTTTATCAGAAGCACAAAGTCACTGTGTCTTTCCCAGCAGCTTTCACAGTTTTGGACCAAAACACAGCGCTCATGTCTTTACATAAATACTGTATATATGGTTTGTTTGTGTCCTGTTGAGTTATCCACCTGTGTTTTAGCTGATCTCAGAGCTTAGCATTTTGCTTACAGGCCTGTTTGTTCTATGGCAGTTCATCATGTTGTATTCTCGCTACAGCTGCACCTTGTCATGCCCAAGGTGTAATATACCAACAAAGCAAGGTCTCTCAGTGAATGAAAGAGGTTAAAGTTATCACTAATTCTGGAAATGTAGGTGCTTAAGCCTCTTTGTGTTTATCTGAAAATACCTGTACTGTACTGTGTAACAGACCATCTGAAGAGTCAGGTTTTAAAATTTTCACATGCGTTAAACTAATTTAATTTAACTCGGAATGATCCCCGCCATCAGCAATGCATTCAGACTAAAAAAAAAACAACGAAAAAAAACAACACAAAAATAAAATAAATAAATAAACAGAAAACTACAAAATAAATAAAAATAAGAAAAAAATAGGGAATTGGCCATAAAATGTTCAAGGCTTCCACAGAGCAACCATGGCTTGGTCCACTTAACAAACATGTATAATCACCATACTAATCATTCAGTCATACTGTATACTTCTCATTCCTTTCCATTCACAGAACGACCATACAAATCTTTCCAAATTTCTCATCTGTTTTCAAAAATTTTAATTTAATTTCAAAGTTTCATAGTTATATTTTCCATTTCATATATTTTATTTACTAATTCCCTCCATTTTGAATTAATAAGGTCATCTTGTTTTTGCCATTTCTTTGTAAATTAATAATAACATTTTAATAATTGTTATTTGTATTTTTAAAAACAGATAGGAATCTTTCTTCCTAAAATTATCTGGAACTTTTCCCAATAAAAGAACCAGTGGGTCACTCTCAATTATAACATTAAACATCTTTGTTAATTCTGCTAGAGACCAAAATTCTTGAATGATTTTCATGACCAGAATACAAGACTGTGGTCTGCCTTTTGTTCTCCACAGTTCCTCCAACATTCAGAAGTCCCATCTTTGTATTTCATTTGTATATTGGGAGTTTTAAAGTAGCAGTTTATTTTCTTTCAAGAAAATTCCTTCCAGTAATTTGAATGTGTTGTTTAATGAATATTTTTACAAATCTGCTGTGAGTCTTTGAGCACAACACTTCACCCACCTTGCCTTTGTATGATTAAAAGTATGATTGTGTGTTTAGTAGTTGTTGGAAAGGCACAGAAAGACAGCCACATCTCCGTCACGTTCTATCCAGGGGTGAAAGTAGATTTTTGCTTATGCCGGTACTATAACAAATTATGCCTACATATATATTTTTAATAGCAGAAAAAGCAGATATACGAGGTTGAGAATGAATCTTGACTATAAATGAAAAATATAGACATGGCTTATATGGGGTTTAACAGGGTTTGAAAACAAATCAAACGCACCCTATAAAGGCCAACACACACCGGATGCACATCAAAAAATACGCCCCTATTGTTTTCTATGAGGTGCACGGCGGTGGCTGAAACCACATGTCCCCCGTTCTTCTGCAGTAACAAAGATGGTTCTCTGCTCTGTGTAACACAGACACACAGCTGTAAACACTGAGGGACAGTAGCTGCTGCTCAGGGGGACACAGGCAGCAGCTCCCGACTCCTGCTGCAGTCAGAGCACGGGGAAACTCCTTTCTGTCGCAAACTCGCTAATAACCTGCTATAGACAGGGGCGGCTCCAGACAAATATCATTATTATTGCAGAGGTTAAACATGAAAATAAAAATAGAAATAACCACTTTAATAAAGTCACATATTATTAAACTAAAATGATAAACATTCATTATCACCTCAGGACAGGAATAACTGAATCTAATAAATGTAGCATTTTTGTCAGTAATATTTACAACATTCCATCATTTCCTAAAATTGCTAATTATTATGGATTATAATAGGCCTACTATATTTATAATTATGCCTGAATTAAACTGCAGTATCAATGCAGCTTATCATCAAAGCTCAGCATTATTTTAGTAACATTGATGAGTGACAGGAGCTCCATGGTAACGCTCAGGGGAGGAGCTTGTGAGACTTCGACAAAGTCAGCTTTCCTCACGCACGGCAACAACAAACTACTGAAGGACAAAAACAAAGCAAACAGGTGACATACATCATGCTCTGACACCTTCCTCACCTGTCTCCTCCCTGATACCGCTGCCTCTCCTCCTGTGTGTGCAGTGCGTGTGTGTGTGCGTGTGTGTGTCTGTGTGCGTCAGCCCCATGGCAGTGTTCAGAGCGGCCGCGGCGCGCGAGCCACCCGCAGCCTCCACAACAGAACTGAAGTGAAAGCGGCCAGAACTCTGATTGTTATTAAGTTGCTTGTATTCGGTTTAATTCGTAGCTCGTGCGGTTTCCTCGCGCTTCCGCGGTGTCTCGTGTTTTAGAAAGAATCTCAGACTGATCCATACGCGTGTCATTCAAAAGCCATAGGCAACTGACTTTATTTGGAAAGACATGGCTCCGCGATCTACCCGCACTGCTTTTACGATCGACGGTAGATCACGATCGCCGGGTTGAGGACCACTGATTAAAGCCTTCTCAAGCGTTTGGTGTAATTTGAGGCGGCGCTCCAGGTGTGCTTTGGGCTTAAGACGCGCATGCTCAATGCGTTTGTTTAAGGAAGCGAGACAATCAGTGAATGATGAGAGGGGAGAGGGACATTAAATCACATCATGGAGTGAGCATAAGCCACTAAAAACCACACAGACACATATATAA
Source organism: Bostrychus sinensis (assembly GCA_020698575.1). Taxonomy (NCBI): domain Eukaryota; kingdom Metazoa; phylum Chordata; class Actinopteri; order Gobiiformes; family Eleotridae; genus Bostrychus; species Bostrychus sinensis. The sequence continues at coordinate 26,709,165 of CM036254.1, read as the reverse complement.
TGAGATAAAGCACTGCCTGGTTCACATGCTTTAGCGTCAGATTTTTTTTTTCTCATAAAAGCGTCCGCAGTCCGCAGCTGCTTTCTAATGTGTGTAAAAGCTGCAAAGACCGGACAGCTGATCTCTTTCTTCCCGGTACTGCATACCACCTCTAAATCTTATGCCGGTACGGCCCTTACTTTCACCCCTGGTTCTATCTCATTCATTTCTAAGAGGGAGCAAAGTAAAAATATTAACTTAGATGTTTTTAGACAGCAGGAACAAATGGTTGTTGTTTATATATTCATAAAAAATTATTCTGAATTGATATGACCCAGATCTGAGCATACAATGAAAAACTATTGCAATTGCTAATTGTAGACGCTAAGTGCTATGTTAAAGAACTTAAATGTTTTCTAACCAGGCTCTGATATTACTTACATGTGGCAGAGTGGTTTTCTGTTGTCAAACCTGTCTTGATTATTTATAATTTGCAATGTTTGGTGGCTAATGCTAATTCCTTAATTAAAAATGTACTATTGTCTTTTCAAAGCGGAACTCATTAACTCTGCTTGTTTCTTCTCTCTTTTTGCCTTATTTTCTTCTATAAAGCTCCCCCTACAGTTCAGAGTAAAACATTATTGTAAATACTCATAAGCCCCGTTGACTCTGTGACTCCTCGCTCGTCTTTACTTTCGTTTTCCCTTCCGCGTATCTGTACAAAGTTTTTTCTTCCATTTGACCGCTCTGGAACGACGAAAATTGAGAAATAAAGCCACCGTTAGCTTGTTGTTTTGCTAACCGGGATGTGCCGCTTTCTCGCAAGACCCGAGACTTCTGTGACTCCCGGTCAACAGCGCTCACTGTTGCAAGTGTCACTTTCAGCCCAGAGACACCAGAGGGAGATGCTGCACACTTCATTTACCTCAAAACAACTCATTTAACCATCACATGGACTCTGAAACTGTTTAAATAAGGTAAAAGTTAATGAGTTCTGCTTTAACTTCCAGTACCCTTGTTTGGAATGCAGAAGTTCTGTTTACAAACACTAAAATTTAATACCAATAATAATAATAATAAGAAGAAGAAGAAGAAGAAGAAGAATGTAATAATGTGTAAAATCTTATCTCTGTGTTATCGACTCTGTATGCATCTGTCACAAGCCAAGCGTGTCCATAAACAATGCTTTGGTGCATTTTCAAGATAAGCCATTGGCAAATTTGTTGCAAATGATGCTCACTTAAGGCATCAAGAGGCAAAAAACTGTCTCCTTCAAAGCAATCTCCCTGATTAAACACTTGAAAAATCAACATGGCGCTGAATCTGTGTATAGTTCATAATTATTAATTACTCACTATCATGAACTATTCAAGTTTAACAGTACATAATCCAACATTTGTATTCTGGAGCCTGACAACCATGACATTAAAGTCTTATTTAAGATATCTTGTTTCATATCATACTCATGTTTATCTTCTCTGCTTCCATTTGTTCTATTTATTTTATTCTTTTTTTGGTGTTGATCTCTCTCTTTGCAAGCAGATGTAGGCACAGAATGCAATGGATACATTTTTCTGTATTTTCGTCAGTATTGAACAGATTAGAAATAGTATTCCTTGAGGAGAAGAGCTTTTTTTATTACTTTACTTTCTCAGATACTCAGATCCAAGCTTTTTCTAGTTCTAAAGCAGTCAAACGCTTTAAAACTTAATAATGAATGAGAAGTGGCAAATATCAGAGCAACAAGTTTCACTGGACATTGACATCTGCACAACAGTTGGCTGAACATTCAGATTTGGGGCCCCTTTATAGCTTGTGATGCCCCTATACATGTGCATAATCCACTAATAGTTAGAAACGGCTCTGACTCCGACTTTAACCAATAAAAAATATAAAATCATTATGCTAAAGAGGAGCAGGTTACATGTTATAGTTACCAGGGCTACAGCCAATACAGTAATTACCAATCTATTTTGACTAACTGCCTCAAATGTTAAACCGATAAGAGACCACAATACGTTCAGCTTTTGTCACAATGTACTAACTTCCTGTACTGCAGCATAGGATTTTATGTCCACCCCGCAATTTCTCCTCTCTCCTATTTCTGGTAATTGGACGTTCAGTATTATAAATGTCAGTCCACTTCGTACAGAAAATAGAAATGTTTCTATTCATTTTAAGTGGGTTTGCAGCAGCATTTCTCTGAATTGAATGAAGTATTTATAATCAGCAGCTCACTGTCTCTTCATGGGATTTGGGCTTTTGGGCTTGTCCTGTTTGTGTCTATTTACATATCTAAAGATAGAGCTATGCGTAATTGTTCCTATCCATCATCTTCAACGAGGCGGACATCTTTTTGTTGGAGAGTTGAGCTGAGCTTTGTCCCTGTGGGCTGTACTTTTACTGACACTGATGGCTCGGAAATCATTTGGAAAAGTGTTTGGACTCAGTTTCTTTTGCAAAAGCAGTGGTATAGGTGTAGATCTATTGGTGCACTATAGCAGAGTTTCTCAAACTGTGGTACAGGTACAGCTGGTGGTCTGAGTCTTTTGTATTTCTGTTTTTATTCCCTGTTTTGTTGTAGTTGGGAATTACATTTGAAGTTTAGAACATTGTTGCTTAGCCCTGCTAGTTCTTGTTTAGTCTCAGATTAGTCCTGGTCCTGGTTCTAATTTCCTGATTTTGTCTTGCTTAGGTCCGGATTTCATTCCAGATTGAAGACTGGTTTAGTTCTGGTTTGCAGCTGGTGTAGACCTGGTTTAGATTTGTTTTAAACCTGATTTAGTCCCAGATTAATTCTAGTTTAGTCTCAGAATAGTCCTGGTTTAGACCTAGTTTAGTTCTGGTTTAAGCTGGGTTTAGTGCTGGTTTAGTTTAGAACTGGTGTTGACTTGGACTTACACTTGATTTAAACCAGATTTAGTCTTACATTAGTCCTGCTTTGGTCCTGGGTTAGTCCTGTTGAAACCTGGTTTAGTCCTGTTTTAGACATGATTTCTTGGTTTAGTCCTGGTTTGGTCCCAAATTAAACTGGATTTAGTCCTGGTTTAGTCTTGGCTGAATAGTGGTTTAGTCCTGGTTTAGACATGATTTTCTGGTTTAGTCCTTGTTTGGTCCCACATTAATGCTGGTTCAGTCTTGGATTAGTTCTGGTTTAGACCTGGTGTAGACCTGATTTAGTCCTGGTTTAGTTTAGTCTGAGGCTTGCCCCAGGTTTGAAGCCAAATATTGAGGTGGAACTTTGTGTAAAAAGAATCATTGTACTATAGTATTTATTTTTAGAGGGTTACTTGAAGCTGCTGTAAAACAAATATTATTACACTTATGAGTCATATGAATAATTGAGGAGTGGCTAAAACAGAACACAATATCAATAGTGTGTGGTAGTGTTTTTCTAGCAGTTTACACAACACCAAATCTACTCTAGTCATCCTATACAGCATTGCAATAATGTACTTGTTGTGCCAGTCCCAAACCTGGATAAATGGAAAGGGTTGTGTCCGGAAGAGCTGTGGCAACACCCAGAAGAGAAAACCCAAAAAGGAAAGAAGGCGATCTTGAGTACGTGCAGTACGGCCCAAGATAAGATTTCCTGCTGAAAGCCTTTTGTTCAATGCCACAATGCTTCTGTCTCTGTCCCTCATTTCCTGACCACACAATGTTCCTCTTTTTATTAAAAATATCTCTAAAAATCATCGGCTATTTATGTAACTTCCAATCAGTCAGTGCCACAATACAACAGCATGCAACTCATATCATGCATTCAACCACAGAACATATTTTTGTAAGTATTAAGTCTTAATGGTCATCATTATCTTTTTTTTTTTTTTTTTAGCTTTTAACCTTGTTATAATGTTGTTTCCACCTCAAAAACATAACTGGAGTAGTATTTTCTTTCATTCACGCTTGTTTGAGTAATCCTTTGTGATGAGCCATTTTATGCTTCAACCGTTCTCTGCAAATTGAAAGTAACAGCTCCCCAAAAGAAGACGTTTTCCATACATACACATATTTAAGTTATAAAATGTGAAATTTTAATGCAGAGGTGTCCAAAACAAAAAGCACATTATGGGACCTTTAAATAATGTTGTGGTGGACTGAATTAAAAGTAGTGCCTGAGTTTTTTTTTTTTTTTTTTTTTTTTTTTTTTTTTTGCATTTTAACATGTCACAGATGTAGACGCTCTTTAAAGTTTGCATGTGGCAATTTTAAGTAATCAGTTCATGAGGCTGCTGCAATCACTTGTGGAGAGGTCTACACGTTTATATTTAGAGACAGCTCAGGGCCGCTGTGGAAGCACTGGCCTGGATCATTATATTGTATCTCAACCTATTGTTAGTGTTTGTGAAAAGCATCCAAAACTATGAATAAAGTATTATACAATAGTGTTGCTCTATGGGGGTTTAAACTTCTGCTCTTCAAAACTCTAGGTATTAGCTTTAATACTAACAGACCAGCATTATATTATCTTCTTTACTTCCGGTTCAACATAGCAAATCATCTGCCTCCTAGTATGCAGTGATATGCAAGTTTATTTGGCCTAGGTGTTACGCCGAATGTCTTTCCTGATGCAACCTTCTCTATTTATCCAGGCTTTGGACAGGCACAACAGGTACAATCGCCTGGGATTTGCTGTGGCTGATTTAGAGCAACATGTTAGAATAGGCTCTATTCTTTTGTACTTTATAGATATGCAGCACTTTTAGACATTTATTTTAAAATACATAAAGGAAATGATATTGTAATATCAAACATATTTACATATATAGAAATAGATGTATATAGTTACATGGACTGAGCAGGATAGATGATGGATGAATATAAGGAAGGATGGATGGAAGGAAGAAAGGAAGGATGGATGGCTAGATGGAAGGATGGATGGGTAGATGGAAGGAAGGGTGGATAGAAGGAAGGAAGAATGGATGATAGAAGGATGGACAGATGGAAGGAAGGATGAAAGGATGGATTGAATTAAGGAAGGATGATAGAAGGAAAGATGGATGGATGGAAGGAAGGAAGGATGGACAGAAGGAAGGATGAATGGATAGAAAGATAAATAGAAGGAAGAATGGATGGATGGATAGAAGGATGGATAGAACAACGGATGGATAGAAGGATGGATAGATGGAAGGGTGGATAAATGGAAGGATGGATAAAAGGAAGGATGGATAAATGGAAGGATGATAGAAGGAAGACTGGATGGGTGGATGCATGGATGGATAGATGGAAGGATGATAGAAGGAAGACTGGATGGATGGATGGAAGGATGATAGAAAGATGAATGGATAAATGGAAGGATAGAAGGAAGGATAAATGGATAGAAGGATGGATAAAAGGATGGATAAATGGAAGGATGATGGATAGAAGGATGAATAGATGGAAGGATGGATGGATAGAGGGATGGATAGATGGAAGGGTGGATAGAAGGAAGGAAGGGTGGATGGAAGGAAGGAAAAATGGAAGGAAGAAAGGAAAGATAGATAGATTTTTCACTTTTACTTTAGTCATTTGTTAAGTACTTTTACTTCTACTTCATACTATTATGAAGTAACAGTACTTTTACTTAAGTGCGGATTTTGAGTACTTCTCCCCGCTCTCTCTGTAGTAGTAGCAGTGGTTATAGTGGTAGTAGTGATAGTCATAGAAATAGTTGTAGCAGCTGTAGTAGTATTAAAAACAATAGAAGCAGCAGTTGTAGTAGAAGTACTAGCAGTAACTTATTTTTTTAAGTTAATTTAATTTCTTTTTTCTTCCATTTTTATTTATGGATATTCATTACTAGTAGACATGCCGTACTGTATATCCCAGATTTTACATTTACATTTTTCATTTTCTCCACACTACAGGTAGCCAGCTGCCACAAATTATAATTATACATCTCCAAACTGCCAAAAGCCCCAATACATGCTGCTAATATCTCATTGTTCCAGTCTTCATTTTGCATTTGACATCAGCTGACTCCTCATCAGGTCCACGGCTGCCCCCCATCTCCACAGTGCAGTTCCACGCCATAGTTTTTGACATGGGAATACTATACAATTATTTTGTTGCACCGACCGAGGAAGAAGGGTCTCGGTCTCCATAGCAACAGTCAGCTGACTAGGGCCCGAGGAGGTAAAATTAGTCCTGGGAGGAAGAGGGTCCCTTTCTCTGCTTGGTTCTGCCTTTGTCTGTTTGTGTTTTATCCTGTTCATTAGCTCCCATCATAGGCACCACACGAGGAGCTTGGGATTTACATAGCTGGCTGATTATACAAAATAGCTATGAAATGTGTTACTACCATATGCTTTAAGTTGGATTGGTAGTCTCCAAAATGCTGATTTCCCTTTTGCTGCCAGTTTTTGTCTCTTTGTGTTTTTCCTGTTCATTAGCTCCCATCATAGGCACCACACAAGGAGCTTGTCAGAGGAGTGCAGACATAGAAGTACAATACAAAATGAGGATAAAACTCTTTTCTAGTCATCTGGTGTTCACTTTAACCCACTCCAACCATTTAGTAGTCGTAACAGTAGTAGTCTCAAAGGATATGAGCCATAAGCATGCAGTGACATAATCAAAGAAGCTGCGTGTACAGGTTTTCTACAAGCGTATAGCCTTTTCCCATTCATTTTTACGAGGGAGCAAACAAGAAGTTGGACTCAAGGCCTTGTCCCATCCAAATCTATTCAAGTTGAGTCCAAATGTGTCTACTTTTGAGAACAAAATTATGCCACTTTGTTCTTGAAGCCCTGGTTTGGGATTTCTTCCGGCTTGTTCTTGACACTTCATCTGGGCAGAACTTTTCCTGTGGGGCGTCGCGATGCGGGCGGATTGTTCAGAAATTTATTGTGGGCATTGCTAACGAGCTGGTTAGGGTTAGGGTGAGTTGCTATAACAACAGTGGGCAGGGCCTATGAGTTCTGCACTTGAGTTTCTTGTGAAGAATAAAATGTCCAGTGTAGAGCTAACTTCTTTCTTGTTCTTGCCAACCCAAGAACATCTCTGTTCTTGTGGAGTATGTAACATCTTTAAGTCCAAGTCATGAATTTTGCCATTCTGGATATACCCTTCTCCACCTGCTGCATCCTCACAAACTTGAACTCTATTAGCAAATGGACCATAACCATCAGTCCTGGCCACATCTGTAGCCTGTCTGTCCTGGGAGTGGATCTCTCCTTCATGTGGTTCTCCCTGAGGTTTCTCTTTTTACCATAGCTGACATTTTTTGAGTTTTTTATTACCAAGATAGATGGATAGATAATAGAAGAAGATAGAAGAAGATAGATAGATAAAAGAAGATAGATAGTTAAGGGCATGGGATGTCCTAGGACAAACTTTTTCCCTGTTTTTTTTTTTTTTTTTCCTTCTGTAACATCCTTTGAGTCAAAAGTTGTTGTGATATCAGGCCATGTCAGTACAATGAAATTTAACGCATTAAGTCTTAAAACAATGACTTGAGATTCCTTGCATTTTTAAAAAAATATTTAATTTTGTACACATACATAGATTCTTATCATATATATGTAACTGCAGTTAATTTAAGTTTGGTTTAAAGAATATCAAACCCCTCTCTGGACCTGAATGGGTTAACAGACAGTATCATAATGCATTCCCTGCAGCAGTCCATGCGTTTAGGCTCATGATATTAGCATCAGTTTAGCGTGGCGTATCCAGCTCGTCCTTGGGGAGGACTTGATCTCTCTGTGGACCCCTGTTCGTTCCTCACCAGCCTGACGGGAGCATAATTAAATCAACTGTGAGCTCTGTTAATTGCCTGTAGAGGAGCTGCAGAGTGTGAGAATATGTCCCGGACATGTGCAGACAAACCTTTAAGAGTCTACAGGGAGAAATCTGAAGATTGTGTTGGAAATACAGTTTTACTTCTCCTGCGTCTCAGAGGCACGTGTTTAACATGTTGCACCAATATGTAATTCACACATACTCCCACCGACCAACACCTCCTCCACATGCACAGGCCCGGGCTGCAGCACGTGACCTGAGTGTGACGACTTCTAATACCTGCAACATACACTCAAACATATGACATGTTCAGTCCTTACATTGTATTAGTGCGTCATTTTCTACTCACAGTTGCTCATGTGTTTGTGCATGTTTCCCACAGAGACGTCAAACCAGACAACATCCTACTAGATGAACAAGGTGAGTAACTGCATCTTCCTTTCATTTGTTTAGTTCATTAATGCAGAACTCAGTAACTTTTTAACCTTAAACGAACTGTTTCAAAGTCCATGTGATGGTTAAATGAGTTGTTGTGGTTGGCATCATAGCAAAAGTTTATAATAGTATACAGCTTTTTTTCTGTGTTTCTGTTCAAAAGAGCACAACAGAACTGGCTTCTGCTGGTCCCATTACCTGTTTCTGTATAGCACCAGTAAAGTATTTATTGAAAACATTTTCTTTTAGTCAGATAATGTTTTTAAAGGTTGTAATATGTGCATTGCTGTCCTAGAGGTGACCAAAGTATATATAACTAACTGTATCATTTTCATAGTTTTGGAGGGACGTCCTCCATTCTACAGCCTGTAAGCACTTACAGTTGAACACACTGTTGTCAATGAACAACCCCTTTGGAAATTATTCTGGTCATAAGTTTACTTTGAAAGATGAACAACAACAAAATGCTAATGATTTCATCAGTACTTTGTTCTCTCTGATAGGCAGTAGGAGCAGGGACAGGACAAATGGGTCTATTACTGGGTTCTGTTGAGTTTTGAATGACAATTTAGTTGGATTGTAAGACTGTTAATTTTAATTTGATTATACAATATACATTTATGAATGTGCTCTATTTTGTTACATAATTCTTTTTTTTTATATTAGACTAACAATAGATTTTGATTGGAAAAAGGGGCTATACAGTATTCTGCTTTTATTCTTATTTTTAAACCAACCTTGGTCACCTTTAGACAAAACCTTTAAAACTATTATCTGACTAAAAGAGAAGTGTTGCAGTCTTTTGAACATAATAAAAAAAAAGCACTTCACTTCCTTAAACTTTTTGTATGATGACATTTTACTACAAAATGAAAAAATAGCTGAGGAATCAGTGGAAACAGCTGCACACAGGTTTTTGGATGAATCAATGAGAGCAGACTGGATGTAGATTGATTGTATACAAGGGAGAGGCTTTGGTTTGTGCAACCAAGCATTTTAAGGGGTTCAGAACTGCTGTGCCAGAGAATACAGTATTACTTAAACATGGTTCAATTAAGCAAAACACAACTCCTGGTATGTTTTTGATGAGGGAACAACATTATAACATGATCGCTCCGAACATTTTGCATAAAATAGCCCCTTTAACATTATCATGCTTCAGGGAATTATATGAGAATGTTTTAATATATGTTAATTTACCAATTAATCTTATCTCTTGAATTTTTTTACTTGCTATTCTCTCATTGTTATTCCTGACAGTCTTGGGGAAATGTCTTTGATTAAGATTAAACACTGTGGGCTAAGTCTTTGACACATGATATTCGTGAATCACTGCTTTAATAGATCACTTTCATAAGAGACAGGTTCCTATTTAAAACCATACTCTGATAGAAAAATATCACATTATTTTAGCAGCAGGGCATATTGAATGAGATTTTTTTTTTGTGTGACTATGATGGATTTGAATGGATTTCCTGTTTTGCTCCAGGTCACGCTCACCTGACAGACTTCAACATCGCCACAATAATAAAGGACGGCGAGAGAGCCACAGCGCTGGCAGGAACCAAGCCCTACATGGGTAAACATCCACCTCCAATCAGTCATTCTGCTTTGTGTGTGTATGTAGCCTGCTTTAGTGAGACATCTGAATTTCTGTTTCCACTAAGCAGATATACAGTAAGATGGCCTTCTGACTGTAGACTTAATATTAATACTTACACACACAGTGGCTCAGTATCACACAAAATACAAGCAAATAAATAAAACTAAATAAATGAATAAACGATGAGGAGGTGGAAAGTAGCTTCACAGATTTTTGAACATTTAACATTTTTGAACAAATTTAGTTAATCTTTAATTCAATATAGATAGGTATACAATGATTTTGACAAAAGAGCCATACAAAAATTCTATGAATAAAAACTAGCTTCAGTAGTACCCTCGAAAACAGATGCAGCTCTCTTGTTTTGATCTGGGATGTACATGTATATACAACAGCGTCATTTGCGTACATTTGAGTATTAACCTCAGGGCAGATGGCTGGGAGGTCATTAATATAAACATTGAACAAGAGGGGGCCCAGGATAGAGCCTTGGGGCACTCCAACTGAGTTCTTTATGTTCTCTTAATTCTTGTACTCTATTTTCTATTCTTCAAATATGATTTAAACCATTGCACCTTGTACTACCTGAGGTGTTGAGAGTTGTTAATTTTGATATAAGGATGTTATAATTTACTGTATCAAACACCTTTTTCAGGTCCAACACACACACAACATAACCAATACACATAGCAACATACATTTAAATTGTTTAACAAAATAACAAAGAAATGTTTCTGTTGAGTCTTCTAAAACCATAGGATGCAGGTTAATTTAAGTGATCTATTAATTGCTTTGCCACTACCTTTTCAACTATACCTTATTTGAAACAACGCTTTTGACACACTGAAGCTCCCAAAGTCCTCCTTTTGATTTTGGCTAAAAACACAATAAAAAGTTAATTGCTAAAAAGTTGATGCACTTTGAGAAACTGAAATGCCATGGCCAAAGGTTGAGTTGCACTAACTTTTCCACCGCCTCCAAAAATCCACTTGGCTGAATTTATCTCCAGAAGCTGAAACTTGTATGCTCTTTCTAAAAAGCCCAGAAAAACGCTGGGTCCTGTCTGCAGATTGCATCAGGACGCTGGGGGAAAATGAACAGTTAGTGTTGACATTTTGCAAAGAAGCACTTGCCTTTTAGCTGCAGCTCCTTGAAAAGCTTCCATAGTAGTGCAGCAGTGATTTCCCTGTCTGTACTTGCAGCCCCTGAGATCTTCCAGTCCTTTGTAAGCGGAGGAACCGGCTACGCTTTTGAAGTCGACTGGTGGTCACTCGGGGTCACAGTCTTCGAAGTACTGCGTGGTTGGGTGAGGCATGATGAAAACTTTGGTTACACTGAATATTTTTCTAATATTGTTTGCGTGCTTGCTCGTGTTATTGTATTGTGTACTGTTCTTCCTACAATGAAATATGCATGCTTGTTTTCTTTAGGCTGAAGCCTTATAACCAATGCATGCCCAGCCACTGACACAAAAGAGTGAGCCACTGTTACCTTATGCTGATTTCTAAGCAAAGTAAAGTGGGTCTGAAAGCCCTTTGTTCTAAAGGCATTTAAGCTTTTTTTTTTTATTGGTTGCATGTTTTTCAAATTGCATCAGTTTAAGAAGCTTTCTGTTTTTTTCTGGGTTTATCTGCATCCAATTGTTCTGCACACAGGAAATTCAACAAGAATCAACTTGAATTTCATAAACTCTTATTTTATGGATTAAGAGTTAGGATGGCTAGCCTATTTAAAGCACATAGGCACCAGACAACATCTTTGCACAGTAGAGCACTAGTACTGTACGGCAATAACCTGAAAAAGAAAAAGTATAATGTAATATTAAATTTAAAAACAAATATCTAATTTACATAGATGAACACAAATGTACAGTATTAAACACACGCTACTCTAGCTTTCTGCATACACCACATGGCAGAGGTAGGACCATGTCATTGTTTTGCATGTTACAAGTAAGTCTCAAGTCTTTGGTCTCAAGTCCAAATCAAGTTCCAAGTCAATGACAATGAAGTCTGAGTCAAGTCCACTTTGAGTTTCAGAGCCTTCCAAGTTACCAGAAGACTAATATTATATACATAAAATGCAGATTATCTTCTGTGCAATGAGAGTTTAAATCTTAATTTATTTCACCTATTTACTTAAAGTCAGTAACAAGCTGATATGCTAACGTTAGCTGAGCATTAGCTCGCAAGTGCCACTTACTTTGTTGTGTAACTTCAAATGTCTGATGAAATTGAATGTTGCTAAATCTCTATTAGTTATCTTGGATCAGCACATTCTGCATACTGCAAATCTTTTGTGGCTAATAACCTCATTGTTTTTGTAAGTGAATACAATTACTCTTGGCATAATTTTGAAACATATCAAATTTTATTTGTCCCACTGGCATGAAAGTTTACCCTGTGTGGTTATTCTGCATATTCATTGGATGTTGTGTGAGCAGCTCAGACACACTGGCACAGAGAGAGAGAGAGGTCATTTGTGTGGGAGGAAAAATGATTAAATAATGATAATACTTTTTTTGTTTTTTGAGGAGAAGCATCATGTCATTGGTGTTCAGTCAAAGTCACAAGTCTTATTACATTAAATCAAGTCTAAAGTCATCCAATTATTGACTCATGTCTGAATCCAAGCCATGACTTTCACCTCTGCTTAATGCCATATTGTTTACTTAAAGTTAAAAACCTTTAAGGATCAGGTGAAGGATAAGGTGACAAGGAAAAAACACGAGAAAGAAACTATTGGATATGTTTTATTAATATTTATACAGTATTATTACTATATTCTTTACTAATATTCTTTGTATGTGCCTTTATTTGTCCACTCAGAGGCCGTATGACATCCACGCCAGTAACTCAGTAGAGTCCCTGCTGCAGCTCTTCAGTACGGTCAGTGTCCAGTACAGTCCGGCCTGGCCCAAGGACCTGGTGTCCCTCCTGAGGAAGGTAAGGACACAATGGACACACAGTTTCACTAAAGCTAATGGTTTGACTTTGTGTTATCTTAAAGGCTGGCATACTTAAAGTGACCTCTATAGTCACACCATACACTTTTGGTAAATTTGGGACACTGCACTTGTATCTGTATACCCCAAAGACAGGTACTGTTTTATGGAGAGCAGTGTTTGAGACTTAATGTCTCATGGTACAAGGTTAAAGAGTTAAGATATTGTTTCTCATGGGCTTGGAAAATAGCATAACGCAATGACATTATAGAGAAAACTTATTTAAAATACTGGTGTCAAAAACGTCTAGCTTCACTTTACCTTTACTCAAAATATTTTTACTTGAAATATTTTGCATTTCTTAAACCTTAACATAAATAAGTGTTGAATGAAAAGGTCTCAGGTGGTTTTCACACATGTTGATGCGCTCTGTGGTGTGGCCTCAGGGTGCGTTATATTTACTTTTCTGTTAGTTGGGTCCTTTTTCAAAATCCACACCATAAGCTATGTGATAACCGTCACCTGACCAGCGAAATTGTCTCCATGACAACGGGCCTTGAGCACTACATTTCAAAGTGTTAAAAAGTGCACCTGAACGCACCATCACATGCTTAAGGCGTGGCTTTCTATCCGTGATCTGTCAAATAGTGATGGTTGTACTGATATATTGATACTCACACAATACTCATTTGGGTATCAAGTACTTAAAGTAGCAATACGAATTAACTAAAAGCACTAAGTTACGCCAGTGTTTTATGCCAAAACCAGCGCATTTTGGTCTGGTCCATCCATGTCATGAGACAAGAAGTTAGCAGTTTTCACTACTATACAAACATAAGCTATTTATTTTATTCTGTGTACATTAAAATTGTTAAATGGCAAGTGTTAGTCATGGGATTTGTCTTCAAGGGTAACAGTTTTTTTAATGAAAAAATTTCACCCATAAGAAATCATTAGTATTGGGCATTGGTATTGACTAACCCCCCACCCCCCCCCACCCCATCCCACCCACCCTCAAAAAAGTATGGTATCACCCATCACTACTGTCAAACTTTTTATGGGAATACATGCAGAGGCTATAGCCTTTGAAAAACAGTGCTCTCGAGAAAAGAGGAATTTAGCTCTGTGTGTTACACGAGGAGCTCAGTGCAGGACGTGGAAAGATTGTCCAACTATGCACCATGACACACGCACCGCTCAGGGATACTACTTCATTTTTATGTACTGGCGAGAGGAATCACTTACTGGACAGTAGCCTACAAATCCAGGTGGGTTTGTGTCCCGCAAAAAGACAGACAATAATTAGCCTATCTCTAGTGAAACCACAGGTGGGTCGCCCCAAAGTCATCAGCTTTTACATCACAAACGCACTGCTCCAGGGTGAGGCGAGAGCCTCTGGTGTGCTGCTTTGAGAACACCTGTTTAGAGTGGTTTCGGAGTGGCCGTTTACTGCGCACCTGAGTGTGGCTGTTGTGTTCACACTCACCCCAGCACACCACACTCGGGTCGAAAGCTCTTTTGCGCTGATCTAACCAGCGCCAGTGTGAAAATGCCCTCGGTTTACAGTTGCAATCAGAAATATTCCAACTGTAGTGCTCCTGACTTGCTTACCTTCAACAACACTATTAAGTGTTTTTAATTGAAAAATACCATTGCTCCTTGTCAGTGTTCAACATTAAGACTGAACTTGACATTTACAGTATTTTATACTTCTCTCCTTAAAACAGAACAGCTTCAAAATTGTCCACAATTGATATACTACAAGATCAACAAATCCCAATTGCTAAATAATTATGTATTTGTGCATCTTTTTGGGTGGAATTATTTTGTGGTGATCATTATAATAGCCAACAGAAGGTTAAATAGTAAACTGGACTGTCAATCCTAAATGTCATCTCTATGGAGGATTGAAGCCTCTAGAGTGGCTCAGTTCTGGCCCCACGCCCACCATCTGGAAACCCCTGATGTAGAGTGACCAACATTTTGGCAAATGGACAGAGCCACACTGCTTATTACTATTCACTGGACCATAGAGGCAGAACAACATGTGGTTTCCTTCACTGTCATTCAGGTCAGTTCAGTTTTATTTATATTGCCCAATATCACAACAGCAGTTGTCTCAAAGGGCTTTACAATTTGTCACATAATCAAACAGAAACACACAATCAGACATGAACAATAACTACACTAAACTAAACAGACCCAGGACATCCCTTGTCCTTAGACCCTTCTCGGTAAAGAAAAACTCCTAAAAAGCCCCAGCTGTGGGGAATCTTAACATATAGTCTGTGTTACCTCTACCATAGACCTTTGTTTCAAAAAGCCTCATTAGTAGTCTAATTTAAGAGTACAGCTGTGTTAAAGCTTGTATCTTCATAATAAAGCAATACAGAAGTGGTACGGCAGACATATTGGTGGAAGGGGGACTGGAGCTTGAGGAGGGGGAGGTACAGGTGGGGGGGCTAACCCTGAAATAAGGGGGAGACCCTCAGGCAAAGGAGAGAAGAGATGACAGATGGGACGGGCCACAGAAATACACAGAGAATATAGAGATATACAGAGAATAGAGCCATATCTAGCTGAGGATCAAACCCAACACATAATAGAGTTGGTCCTTATTCGTGGGAGTGTTTGTCTGTTCGGTACAGCAGAGACATGTCTGAGGCAAAACTGACCTTTACAGATCTGTTTTGTCAAGCCTCTGTTTGTACTTGTTTATTGTTATGTAAATTGTATCCCATGGTAGCAACATGTGTCATAATGAAAGCAGAGACATAGGGTTTAATGGTTTCCACCACTGCCATAACATAATGCTAAACACCACTTTCACCAAACGACATAAAAGAATAGAATAGAAACAAATTGTTATTAAAATATTGATACGTCAGAGTCTTGTACTACGTAGCATCACCTGAAGGAATCAAATTTAATCAAATTCTCATCTCATTTTGAGCATTAGTTGTGGTGTGGAGCTAAATTGCCAAACATCCTTGTAGCAACCTCTGCAGACCTTAAATCTACACCTAAAATCATGTGTACCAAGGCCAATATTCATAGAAACTTGAATTTTATTTTGGAATCACTAAATTGTCTATCAGTAAGCTGTAGGCAATGATACCCTGAAGAAAACAAAGACTTGAAACTATACATTTGTCCTAAAGAATTTTTCCTTGAGTTATTTCCAATCAAACTACAGTGGTATTATTTTCAAAATAACTATAGACCCTTTTAGTGTTTTTAAACTGAACATCTGCGTTCAAAAAAAGATACAGGAAGTTTAAAAGACAATAATACATTTTTAATAGAGATAGCCTGGTGAGAAAACATTAGTGAGTGTATCAACATTTAGCTGTTTTATTTTTTATTTATATCAAGCTTCTATAATTTGCATATGAGCTAAAGGCTACGCAGTTTAAATTTCTAAATTTTAATGGTATGCTGGCAGTACTTAACACAAACCTCTGACCAATCAACCGCCCCTCTACCTCCAGTCTGCTCTCATTCATTTGTCAAAAAAACTGTGTACAGCTCTGTTTCCACTGATTCCTCACAGACAATTTTGTAATAAAATGGCATCATACAAAAAGTTTAAGAAAACAAAAAGCTTTTTTTCCCCTCTGTAACAAAGCTGCCCTCTGCTGCACATTGCTGCCCTCTGCTGGTTTCTTCACTGGTTTCTTGTAGTAAAGTAGCTCAGTTCTGGGTCATATTAATTCATAATCCATCCATCCATCTTCTTCCACTTTATCTGGGACTGGGTCGCAGGGGCAGCAGTCTAAGTAGAGACACCCAGACATCCCTCTCCCCAGACACTTCCTCCAGCTGCTCTGGAGGAACCCCAAGGCGTTCCCAGGCCATCCGAGAGACATAGTCCCTCCAGCGTGTCCTAGGTCTTCCCCGGGGCCTCCTCCCGGTTGGACATGCCCAGAACACCTCCCCAGGGAAGTGTCCCGGAGGCATCCGAAACAGATGCCCAAGCCACCTCAGCTGGCTCCTCTCGATGTGGAGGAGCAGCGGCTCTACTCCGAGCTCCTCACGGGTAACCAAGCTCCACACCCTATCTCTAAGGGAGCGTCCAGCCACCCTGCGGAGGAAACTCATTTCGGCCACTTGTATCCAGGATCTTGTCCTTTCGGTCATGACCATAGGTGAGAGTAGGAACGTAGATCGACCGGTAAATCAAGGGCTTCGCCTTTTGACTCAGCTCCTTCTTCACCACAACAGACCGATACAACGACCTCATTACTGCAGACGCTGCACCAATCCACCTGCCAATCTCATGCTCCATCCTTCTCTCACTCGTGACCCTGAGGTACTTAAACTCCTCCACTTGAGGCAGGATCTCATCTCCAACCTGGAGAGGGCAAGCCCCCCTTTTCCGGTAATTCATAATCAGTTTTAACAAATGTATATCAACAACCATTCCTGCTGTCTGAAAATATCAAAATTAATATTTTTGATTTTGCTCCCTCATTCGAATAAATGGGATAAAATGCTAATCTCGGTATCAATCCGTGTACACAACTTTTTTTAATACATCACTAGTGGAAGGGTCTGTATTAAGGTACAAAACTGTTGTTTTTTTCCCTTACTTTTATATTCCTAAGTAGTTTGAGTAGTTTGAATGCTACTAGAAAACACATTAACACATTTTAATGCATGTTCCTACCTTTCTGGATTTGACGTCACTACCCGGTGAGTGCACTCCGTTGCTGTTTTGTTGCATACACAACTGTTCTTTGTCATTTGACTAAATTGAATTATTTAAGGCATATCTTCTAGCAGTTTAACTTAGTTACTCTGTGAGAAATCTAGTATCGTATATAATCGCTTCATGTCCAAGCCACTTTCAGCTCACGACTCAGTAATAGTTTACTAGCTTCTGTTAGCCTTTAGCCTATCTTAGCCTAGCATTAGCATGGCGTCTTCATCCTCCGCCTTCACCCCATTTTCTGCGCAATGTGCCATATGTTCAGTGAGAATCCTGCCTCTTTTAGTGATGATAGCAGTAGGTGTGTGAAGTGTAGTTTGTTTTGGCCAGGTTAGAGCAGTTAGAAGCGCGGCTCCGCACAGTGGAGGCTGAGGCTACAGGGACCGTGGACCACGCTTGCAGTAGCGCTAGCAGTCGCAGGAGCCCCCAGACCAGCCCCACAGCACCTCCCCAGCAACCGGGGGACAAGCAGGACGGCTTTGTAACAGTAAGAAAGAAGAATAGCGCTAAACGCAAACACTTAGACCACCCAAACCTTCCCGTCTGGAATAGGTTTTCTCCCCTCAGCGACACAACCGTTGAACCATCGACTCTGGTGATTGGGAGCTCGATAGTTAGAGACGTGAAGCTGCCAGCGGCTACGGTTAGGTGTTTTCCGGGGGCCAGAGTGGGTGACATCGAAGGAAACCTTAGGATTTTAGCCCAGAGTAGGACCAGGTTCTGTCGAATCGTGATTCACGTTGGTGGTAACGACGCCCGGCGGAGACAATCAGAGGTGCTCAAATTGAATGTAGGGTCGGTGTGCAAAATTGCTAAGTCGATGTCGGACACCGTAATATTCTCTGGTCCCCTGCCGAATTTGACCAATGATGAAATGTACAGCCACTTTTCATCATTCAACCGCTGGGTATCTAGATGGTGCCCAGAAAATGGCATAGGCTTTATTGATAATTGGCGAGCGTGCATCCTGGATTTCCCGGACCTATCTCGCCCACTCACCTGTCTGGATGAGGCCTCTGCTGCATCCTGGATTTCCCGGACCTATCTCGCCCCACTCACCTGTCTGGATGAGGCCCACCTGCTACATCCTATGGACTTCCTCAACCTACCTCACCCCACTCCCTGGATGAATCCTTACAGAGCTGATCTATGATCCTATAGATGAGCTAATGTCCTGGGAGAGGATCTCTCCTTCAGTTGGGCTCCATAAGGTTTCTTCTTTTTTCCCACAGCTGGGTTTTTTTTTGGAGTTTTTCCTTACCGAGAAGGAGGGTCTAAGGACAGGAGTGTCCTGGGTCTGTGTAGTGTAGTTATTGTTTGTGTTGATTGTGTGTTAAGTCTGGTTGTGTGTTTATGTTTGATCAACTGTTGTGAAGCCCTTTGAGGCGCCTTTTGTTGTGATACTGGGCTATACAAATAAAACTGAATTGAATTGAATGTTAAAAATAAAAATCAGCTATAACATATCTTTAAAATGCTTTTATTTGTTCTTTTGCCATCCATTTAAATCAAGGGTTCTCAAACTTTTTGGGGCCAGGGACAAATTCTTTAGACAAATGTTATTAGTTATGTTGTTGTTATGCTATGCTTTTCTTACTTATAAAAAGATAAAGTATATTATAGAATTGACATAAAGTAGATTTGATGACTTGACAAGCTACTGACCCTTCCTTCCATTCTTCCCCTTCACTTTGTCTTGTATCTGATTTAATATGAAGATTCCCTCCCTCTCCCAGTTGGTTAGTAGTGCTACATTTTTTGGCCCAGCTCTGTGCATGTGCCTGGCGTCTCTCTTGAGTTTGAGCCGAAGCATTTTGGACAGATCCATGGCCTCTTCCGCTCTGCTGCTGATCGATTCGACCGCCTGGACCTAACAGCCCTGCAGCGCCCCAAAGCCCTTTTCACTGCGATGCAAAAAAAAAAAAAAAAACGAAAACCACGGGAATGTCTAGATACACAAGAGATATGAGGAAATTCAAATCCTGCTTTTTTTTACCCGGAGGAGCAGGGCAGAGCAGATGGTATCTCAGTAAAATCACGACTGGATCTTCCTCCCTGTGTGCGCTTCTCTATTTCTCCGGTGTGTGTGGAGATCATCGCTCTTAAACACTGCATCAAATGGGATTTAGACATGCATTAGGAGCAGCTCATTTGATTAACACTGCCCCCTGTTGGTCAGTACAAAGACCACGGAGTGAGTGAAAGTTAGGAGATGGGGCCTGATTGTTATGCAGGTTTAGTTTTCCTGTCTTGAAATTCCATAATGTCAACTTCAGAGTCTGTCTAAAGATTGAGAGGAAATCTCAAGAAGACATTTTACAGAGAAAATCATTCCATTTTCCTCCATATTTTTCCTGTGTTTGCATGGTTTTGAAGTGTTTTTCTCAGACTGATGGAGGCTGTAATGACACAAAATGTAAAGAGTGCAAAGATCTGCAAAAACTACAGATATAATGCAAACAAACACATCTGAGTTTAAATCTAGTTTTGACAGATTAAAATGACTGCTTCTTTAAACAAAGATAATTTAAGTAGAGATAGAGATGAAGCACAACAGTATTCATGATGGTAAATGTAAAAAAAATAAAAAATAGAACATCAATGCACTTCCAGCTGTGCTCTGTCCATTCTATGCAGGGAAAGAAGAACCAATGGCTCCCTACAATGGGTTTGATGGTGCTGTCATTTCTCCAACTTTGATACAAAAATACAAAGAATGGCACTTTGGCACTTACACGTCACTTGTTTCATGTGGTGCAACTGTATTCCACATGACAGGTTTACTCCACTGCCATAACATATGATAAACACCACTTTCACTAAATTACATGTACATAGTAAGAAAAAAATATTAAAAAACTTAATACATCAGAGGCTTCTTAAGAAATCAAATTTCCTCATCTCATTCTGAGATTAGTTGTGGTGTAGAGATAAAGTGCCAACCACCTGTATAGTGAGGACATTACATAGACATAGACATTATCATTTCCTGGAGCCTATCCCAAACCTTAACCAGATTTACTACTGTCCTAACCTGAACCTGACTTAGCTTACCTCTAAAATGTCACTGGTGTAGAATTTGGTTGAAATGTTGGTTTAAAAACCCTTTCTTATTCTAACTCTGTATTATTTACAGAAACTCACACACACACTAAAAATGAAGAAAACCAGAAAACCATTTGTTATTTGTTAAGCATCCATATTGAGCCTCTGTGGTTGCATTTTTTTTCCCCAGTACAAAACATCCTAAAAATATCAATAATTGAGCGCATTATGGCACAATTGCATCAGAAAATCCAGGATATTTGTGGTGCTTGTTATGTGCACTGTCCAAACCCTGTCATGCATGTTTCTATGAGCCACAAAACGGAACCAAACTGTATTTTTTTGTCCTATTTCCACCCACAATTTGTCTGCATTACTTGTCCGGGCAGTGAAAGCCTGGAGGTGTGTGCGCAGGTGATAGTTAAAGGTGTTCTATGTGACACTGTAAAACCCTTTATGTATGTTTGTGTCTCTGGCAGCTGCTGACAGTGAACCCTGAGCACCGCTTCACCAGTCTGTCCGACATGCAGACTGCCCCCTACCTCGCCGACGTCAACTGGGACGCCGTCTCCGAGAAGAAGATGGACCCAGGATTTGTTCCTAATGTAAGCGGGGCCCACCTCTAGATAAAATATGAACTGTTAAATGTTAAATTATTTATCCACTAATGCCAAAAATATTAACCTGTATTAGGGTTGTTTATTTGATTGATACAGCCTTGTCCGACCACAAAGCTTGTCTTAATAACGCTGTCCCACTACACACAGTGATATGTGTCCGGATGGGTTTGTTTGAATGGGTGCCCGCAGAGTCGGAGACAGACCCTACAACCTGTGACCTGTTTAAGGTTCTGGACAAAATGTGGACAAAGACAAGAGCACATGTAGCTCTGACAGCTCTGTAAAGAACGTCTGTTACAATTTAAGGACGCTTTCTTCTTTTTACTTTCACTTGAACCATGTAGCAACAAGTTGGCGTTATCCCCAGTTTACATCAAAGCAGCAGCAGAGTTAGCATCACGTTAGCGTCACGTATAAACTGCTTTCTGTTTTATTCACATCGGGGAGGATATGACGAACGACTTGCTGCGATGCTACGCTCAAGATAAGGTGGAGTTTTATTATTCAAGCATATGTGACGATCTACAAAAACCTAGGCAGGCAAACACAGGAAATGGGCACTAAATATCAAAAAAAAAAAAAACTTGACGTAAATTGACGCATAAAGCAAGCTTGCTGCCATAACATTCTCTGCTTAAACTTACACGCTTCACGTTCTCGTCCTCAAACCTTAACTGCTCCCAAAGAAGAGAATTTGTTCTGCCTCATCTGCTCACCAAGTACCTCTGCTGCTGTTTTGAAATGTTGATGACTCAAGTAATAGTAGTAGTTTGCCGCAGGTTTGAGGAATGTTGGAGTGAGCGTGCTTGTAATTCAAAACACAATTTAAGGAATAGCTTTTTCTCAATTTTAAAGTGGCCATGGTTGGCATTAAGACCAAGACCAGTCTGAAGCACAAGACTATTAAAGTATTACAATACTTTTGTGAACATGACTTGTAATAGCTCACATAAACTGGAAGCTATTGAGAAAAACACACTGAAGACAGAACATATAACTGCATAGGAGACGAGCCAAGATGTAGTGATGGTCCCTTCAGAGCAGTGAGTAGTTAGTCCATTACATTCAGCTGATTTATTCTGTCTGTCTGTGAGCAGAAAGGGCGTCTCCACTGCGACCCCACCTTCGAGCTGGAGGAGATGATCCTAGAGTCACGTCCACTTCACAAAAAGAAGAAGAGACTGGCCAAGAACCGTTCCCGAGACAACAGCAAAGATTCACAGTCTGTGAGTGACTCAGCTTGTATTAGAAATACGCAACTGTAGTTTTACAAGTACATTACATTCGTTTGGAGAAGACAAAATTTATTGCAAACAAACTTAAGAGGTCTGTTTTGTGCTCTCAAGCTGTCATCATGCACTCAGTCAGTGCGTCTTTTAAGGGATTCTCAAAGCAACATAATTTAATATTTTATCTCAAATATGAAGCATGAAAAGCATTACTCTTTAATATATAACTGGAAAACAAACCTTTTTTTGCTTTGGTGTAATGTATGTATATACTCTATGTCATTGTGTAGTGGGGCATGGTTAACCTTCTTTGCCAGATGCATAAGGATATAAATGGTTGCTTTGTCATCAACCAGTGGCGTGACGAGCATGACAAGATGAATATTAGTAAGTTTATGAACTTAAACAATAATAATTTATTTACCCGCCTTTAAAATAAAACACAATCACTTAAAAATAAAAATTATGTTATATTAATATTTTTGATAATTATTTATCTGAATAATGAAAAAATAAAAAAATAATAATATATCAACGTACTTATTTGACTATATGTTTTATATGGAAAATAAACCTAAAAATGAATACATTTCTGACAAAAAAAAACTAAGTCATGTGAATAACTCTCCTTTGAAACAAGCTCTAGCCCAAAATATGTAACAAAATATCGTTTTTTTTATCTGTCAATCAGACTCTTGAGCTTGCATGTCTTCAATGTAAAAAGATGGCATATATTTTCTTATCATCTTGGAAATAAATTATGAAATAATTCCCTATAATAATTCAAGTACCCTTCTGCAAAGTGCTCACATACCCCTGGCAGTCTCTCTGTACCTCTGGTAGGGAAACACTGCACTAGATTATTGATTCTGTCTGGCAATAAAAAATACCACATCAAAAATTGTTTTATCCTCTGGACAATATTTTTTAGTGTTATCAACATCATTTAGTCTATTGGCCAGTAATATTTTGGCTAAACTGTAAAAGCCAGGCTTGTACAGAACTCAATTTTTATCTGTGTATTTGAGAGTGAGCCAGCATACAGCATGCTTTATTTCTGAGCATTAAAACATGATGTGAGATGTGAGGAGGAAGGAGTGACTCAAGATGTCGCTGCATCTGTTAAAAGGCCTTTATTCCCTTTGATGACAAAAACAGATATTTTTAGCTCACAAGAAAAGATCCCTCTACTATACAATACTGCTTTCCTGGTAAATTGATCCTTGTGGCACGGTTTTATGGATGTCTGCGGTGAATACAGGACATACATGAGACCAGAGGAGACAGAACAATTATAGTGGCTATGTGAGAAGTGTGAAGGTATAGTAAACTCTAGGAGAGGGAAACAAGATAGGTGACTTAAACATCAATAGTAGGTGTTACACTTGGTGGTACACCGGATCAGCTGATCAAATGCTCAGCTGCGATTGGCCGATACAAGCTGTTGATGATCCAGCCAGTGTCTCAGAGGCAGTTCTAGTCATTTTTTAGAGTCCAAGGCTTTTTGCACCTGGGGCCCCAATATGTGGTAAACCTGTGGTACAAATGGCATTTTAGTTATGATCCATGCACATCAGTTATTACATGATATGAAGGCTTTAGCAGAATAACTGGCTATATATGTACTGTATTTTCCGGACTTTCCGGTCGCACTTTTTTCATAGTCTGGCTAGGGGTGCGACGTATACTCAGGTGCGACTTATATACAGTATTAAAATATTTCACGTGTTTGTTAGAGGGCACTCTAAGCTTGTGTACCAGCATCTGCTGCACCTGTACCACTGACAATTTAAAATGTAAACATTACCGGTAATAACTTAGGCTATAAAGACAACTGAGAAAGAGCAGAATAATTGGAAATGGAACTGATGCTGAGTCTGACGACAGCCACGCAGAGGAGGAAGCGGCGCTTCGTCTACCTCTGGAGTTGGCGGAGTTGTTCAGAAGCGAGACAGAGGATAAAGAATTTAAAGGATTTAGTGATTAGGAGTGAGATTGTGAGTTTGGTGAACTTGTTATATTTTGTTCTTTATGCTATAGTTATGTGAATAACTGTTAATATATTACGTTAACATATGAGACACCTATTCAGTTCGTTGTTTATGCTTCATGTAGCTGAATAACCATCAATGTGTTACGTTAGCAAACCGCACACCTATTCAGCCTGTTGTTCTCTATTCTATTATTACTAAAACTTGCCTTTCAAGATGAAATGTCTGTTCTTGGTGTCGCATTTTGTAAAATAAATTTCCCCCAAAAAATGCAACTTATAGTCCAGTGCCACTTATATACGTTTTTTCTTCTTCAATATGCATTTTTTGGCTAGTGCGACTTATACTCCAGAGCGACGTATAGTCCAGAAAATACGGTAAATGAAAATTTTTTGGGTGGGCTCTTTCTCATTGGGCGCCCTTGAATTAAACAAATCCATATACATCTGTACTTCCTGCCTGGTTAAAAATCAATAAACCAATATTAAGCATTGTGTATTAAACAGTATGGCATGTAGGAATATCTTTGTTTATGATTATTTAGGATTAACTTTGTGTCTAATAATACTGATAGCATACTATTTAGAGTGATTATTTGACATCCATTCCATTCAACATACAGTACCTGTGTATAATAACCATATTCCAGTACAGAAACCCTACATTCACAGCAGAATTTAAACTTTTTATAACATGGAGTGAAGCATATGGACATAAACTGACAGAGAATTGGCTATTTACAGCTGTTTAGAGCCATTCTAATATAGTGTCATGTTATTATAGCGTCAAACTTGCATGTGCAGCTACAAAACATTAAAAACACATATGCTTTTGTGCTCAGACAACATCATCTGGGGCATATATATCAATGTAACACGTGTTGTGTTCTTATGAGTCACCTTATTCTGGGCAAACACCCAAAGTGCAGAACAGGCCTGGAGCAAGGGTCAGTGTGAATCAATCCTCCTGGTCACCTTTAAGTGATGAGGAGATATTTGTGTCCTTTTACACGGGACATGTGGACTTGATAAAACCAATGTAAACCACACGGTATGGCCTTTATAGTCAGTAGGTTTAAATTAACACGTATGAGAAATGAAGCTGTTATAATACATTGGATCTTGCAGACGTTGCAGGTTTCCATGTGTGAAGTCTGTGCATTGGTAATGGAAAATGAAGGATGACTCTAAGCCCAATGCAACAATATTTTTTTTCAACTGGCAGTATACTCAAATAGAATTATACTATATTAATTGTGCAGTGTTTATGCTGTACTTGCCATGTTTGGCCAGAAACCATATTAGTAATAAACAGTAACAGATAAATGTACTAATTTGGTGAAACTATTTTAGGGAAGAAAACTTTTTTTTTTTGGTCTAGATGACTCTGTTTGATCTAAACCAAAATGTCAGGTGTGAAATGTCCACTGAACCATAGTTTGGACAAACCAGACAACCTTTGGTCTGAGAAATAGAGTCTCCAGGTCCAGACTAAACAACACCAAGGAATGTACAGTTACTAGCTATTGCTATTTCATCTTAGAAAATTCTAATGCAATGCAGCCAGGCCAGGGTGATGTCCATAATTAAACAATATTAAATATATTTTAAGTAGGCTATAAACATATATGGTAGCACTTTCTAATAAATCTCCACTATTAAACAGCATTAGTAATAATATAATTACCAATATTTTTGAGTTTTTAGATACTGAAAGAGATACACTTTGCATTGCTTTACCTGAGCCTATACTCATGAATTAAACATTAATAACAATGCTTATAACTAAATTGTGTTTATTGGTGTTAAAGTAAAGGTTTGTAAATAATCAATTAAGTGCTTACTAATTCTTAACTAATACTTTAATAATACTTTATAGTGTTATAGTGAGTTATTCTAAAGTATTACCAAATAGATGTCGATGTCAATGTCAGTGTGATTACTTTAGTTGAACGTCTGTTGTTATGTCATTGTTTATAGATATAATGGCCAAAAAACACCATAATAATATATACTATATCAGATAGAATATATAAAAAATATTACACAATAGAGTAAAAAGAAAGTCATAATGTGGCAACAAATACAGAGTCGTACTAGCTTTAATAGTTTTGTTGGTAAATTAGAGGTCCTTGAAATAATTTTGTACCTTTGCATTAGTGCTTTACTTTTATAATGTAAAATAATGTATATGTATGGAAATGTCTTCTTTGAGGAGCTGTTACTTTCAGTTTGCAGAGAACACTTGGACAAGTTGTCTGTCGCCCCCTGCTGGCAATGGTGGGAACTGGGCAGAGAATAAAATTAGCACAGCTATTAGCAACATGACACAGATAGATAAATCAGCTTTGTAGGGACAGCAGTTTAGGCGCTGAAATTATGAGAATGAGTGTGGTGATGGAGTACTTCCTGGTTTCACGTCCCTACATAGAGCGGTGAGACCCAGTGTTTTCAGCTCTTGAGAAGGGCATGGCCTTAGCATACCGGATTAATAAAACATGCGTAAATGAATCAAAATACTTCTTCAGAGATGTTTTGTGTACTTTTTAATGAGTACTTCCCACAATGCTATACCAGGTTTTTGGCTTAGATTTCAATAGACCAACTACAAAAAAGCTTGAAACAAAATGACCTGTATTTTATTTGACAAGAAAATTCATTTAACAAGTTTGAACACCTCTCAGCTACATTTTAGGTTGATGCTGCTCTATTAAGGCCGCGATGGCATAGGGAAATTCCTGTTCATTAGTTCTAGTCTCTATGCAGACATCATCGCGCCTACTCCAGTGTCAAATCAAATGCATGTCGCCAGTTAACAAGATAATCTTCAAGTCTCGGCTCTATAGTTTTGTCCTGATTTCCCTCTGTCTTCAAACACCAGCATCTTCTTTGTCTGTCTCCCTTTTTTGTTGCCTCATTACTTACCGCAGATTTCCTCTCTGTATTTATGAGCAGCAGCTTGTTCCCATCAGGCCCTCATCATGACTTCAGCGCTATTAACGTCACTCCGCCGTCACGTGTTATCATTAGCGATCGGCACGTGAACCAAAAACAACAGCTTTCCCACAACAATAGCTGTCTTCAAGTCGTCTGATTTTTCTTACCCCCCATGTGTTGTTTGTGTACGTTTGTATGGGCCATGTTATTATCAAGGTTATTAAATTATGAGGCCTTCGGTGCCCCAAGTGCTGCCGGAAATATGAGTTTCTATTTTTAGCCAAATCCAATTTAAGGCATAAACATGTTGTGACTTGTTTAAAAAAGAGCAACAGATTTAGATGCCCTCTGAGGTGCTAGTGTTGACTGATTGGACCTGATTTGACCTGTTGGTGTAATGTATTTTGATGGGGATGGTGATTTAAATGTAAACTAATGAGGGTGATGATGTTTTCTGCAGGAAAACGACTACCTACAGGAGTGCCTTGAAGTGGTGCAGCAGGAGTTCATGATCTTTAACCGAGAAAAGTAAGACACGGCACACACCAGTCACCGACAGGGCATGAGGACATGAAATATTATTTTGTTGTCTTTTTAACTGACTGAATTCAAGAATGAATGAATGAATGAAGGGGGGGATGGTGACAGAGGAGGTTGTGAGATCGATCCTTGGGCTGGCCAATACACAGTCTCTCTGGGTGGAGTCTGCATGTCCTCCCTGAGTTACAGTGGGTTCTCTCTGAGTATTCCAGTTTCCTTCCAACATCTGAAGGCATGCATGTGTGTGTTAGGTGAACTGTCCAGGTTGTACCCCATCTAAAGCTCATAGTTACTGGGATAGGCTCCAGTACAAGCAACTCCTCACAGGAAGAAGCAGAAGACGATGAATGAATGATGAAGACCCTTTTTATTTCAAATGGTTCTACTGTATCTACAATATAGCATATAAAAATGTCAATAAAATAAATTTCTGACTTAAATTATTGCAGCACACCACAATATATTGGCTCATGTAAAATGCCAGTGTAGTTTTTTGTGCCTCCGTTGTTGCATTTTTTAAAAATAATGTCCAACCCATGTTTTTTTCCAGTGTGGTCCTCAAGTCTTCAAAAATGTACCACCATTTTTTGCGTGGTTTTTTTTTTTTTTTTTTGATGCTCAAATTCATTGCCTCATAGACAAACAAAACAAGGACTTTATAAAGTCCAGCAAGGGAAAATTGGTCTTCAGATTTTGGCTATTAAGATAATTCAAAGTGCTTATAACACCTTTATGGAAAATGGAGGTTAGATGTCCAACTGACAACAATCGAAACATGATTTTGCATATACACATGCAGCAGGTAAGTAATGAGTATGTCACATTTCTCAACAAATATATTTCTGAAACATTTTCTTTGCTTTCCAGGTTAAAAAAGCGTCAGGAGGAGGGTCCCTCAGAGGCTGGAGGTGACGATGCCAGTGGAGACGGTGAAGGGGAACCGGAGGCCGGGGCCACAGACGATGACGTCCCAGAACCAGAGCCTGAACCAGAGCCTGAGCCGGAGCCCGAACCTGAGTCCTCATCCAAACTGAGCATGTGTGGCTCGGTCTGCTCCTCTCCCGGCAGCTGCTAGCACCACCTCACCTCACTCTGAAGACCGCTGCGGCGTTGCCATGTCTTTAGATACACACCTCAGTCCTCTGTCTTTACAAGAGGAGACCACTGACGCACAGCAGGCCCCGAGATAAATCCAACATTTCAACCTTTTTTTAAGTGTCAGGTTTTTTTTAAGTAGTTTTGTATGTGGTGGTTATAGATGGCTGTTAGTGAGGCCTTGGTGTGAAATTCTCATCAAAGTTAAAGCAGCAGGAACCAACACAGAATAAAGTACATATATAACATTATAACAAAACAAATACCGATGAGGGGAGCATGGTGGCACATTGGTTAGTGCTCTTGCCTCCCCTCAAGGAGGTTGTGTGATCAATCCTTTGGCCTTATTACTGTAGGTTTCTCCAGTTACTCCGGCTTCCTCCCATCATTCAAAGAAATACATGTGTTGAGAGACATGAGAGAGTGAATGGTTTACTGTCTGTGGTGCCACTGTCCAGGTTGCACCCTGCCTAAGGCACATAGTTGTTGGGATAGGCTCCCACGACGTGTAATGGAAATAAGCAAAAGAAAATGAATGAATTAATAAAAACTTCCAATGTGTCAAAACCTTCAAACACATTTGGCACATTTGCATAATGTTTCTATACATCAATGGACTTTGAAATACTGAAGTGGCCATAGAATATTGTATATAATACAGTGGAGCTCGACCGATATAGCCTATTAGAAAATTATCAGCTATCGGCCAAAATCTGGCCGATATAAACAGTACTATGTTTACTGTGTGCTGGAGTGCTGGAATAAGACTTGTTTATTGCAAATGATGAAATTTAAGTTAAACATATTTAGTTAAAGCTAAATAAAAAATTATAAAAATAAATAAATATAATACATGAAATACATAATAATACTCCCCACACTAATACCCTCTACAACCTACATAACAATCACCATAAAGAACAATAAGCAGCTTTCTACATTTTAAAAAGATGTTAAAAAGAAAGTGGCCTGGGGTGTACACAGTCATGTAAACAAGCAGAAAGAAAAATGCTTTAAAATGCTTTAAAATACTTTTTCTTATTATTCTTGGATATACTGTATGTGCCGATGTATCAGAGATCGATATTTTTTTATTACCTAATATTGGTATTGGCATCAGCCTCAAAAAATCCAAATCGGTCGGGCTCTACAATACATTATATTGGTATTCAGCCTCAAGCCTGTCTAATATGATTGAACCAGGTTTCCGATGCCAAGGATATACAAGGCTAAACAAAGTCATGAGGGAGGTTATGATTCTAATCAAAATAATATATGTAGGTAAGTCCCCGAGAGTTGGGACTGTAAAGAAGCAGGTTTTTAGGTAGTGCGCCTTAATTTTTTACTCAACTACAGGGAGTGTTAAACAAAATGGTTGTTTGGCTGTGCTGTTTAGACATAACAGCACATGGATGGATAGACCAAGGAGTACTTTGTTAAACATATAGCAGCTGCCTTTCACTTTATGTAATATACATTTGAAGATATGTATTTGTTTTGGGTGGGACTTTGCTGCTACTCTGAGCATGGCTGTCTCTCCAGACCAGAGCTCCACTATCAGTTGTCCTCAAGAGCTAATCCACTTTTTACAACTACCACATACAATCCTACTCAAAAAAAAACGTACTATCTGTTTAATTTTCTGTAGCATCCTTCTTATAAGGCATGGTCGAAGGAGATTCCCGGAAAGCCCCGCCTCATCCTGTCCATTATAGATTATAGCTCTATCTTCTATGCAATGTAACAGTATAGCATGACAAATATACGGTATGACTATGAAGCAGGTGAGGAGGCTGCACGGACATGATGACACTGGGTGCAATAGCCTTGTTTTTCTGGAGTTTTCTGTGGGTGCCGCCCCTCTTAGCCTTCCCGCTCCGAACCTAATGGGGACGTCTGAATTATTCACAGAGCAGACAGACAGAGGGCGTTTTTTGTGTTAGCGCCGGCGTTGTCAGTTCACTCTTCCCTTTGGCCTCTTTCTTTTAATTCACTGCTGTTGTCATTACCTTCCACCTTTTGGACAAATGTTGGTGGTCCGCAGTCAGCCGCCGAGGCACTGAGGCTGCTGCCGAGTGTAAAAAGGGTTATTTGGACTGACCTGAAGTGAACTATGAAGGTTATTGTGGTACTTCCTTATTATGTGTTAATTCTTTTGTAGATGGCAATCAGAAGCCCCTAATTTGACATGATTATTATAAGATTTAGATTAAATTAAAGGTCCCATATTATGCTTTTTCTGTTTTTTTTTAAATAGTTTTGGACACCTTTGCTCTAGTATTTCCCATTTTACCACTTAATGTATATATGGACCTGTTACTTTGACTTTGCAGAGAACGCTTGGATTACACGTCTGCTGCCCCCTGCTGGCAATGGTAGGGGATATGAAGCGCATAAAATGACTATTTAGCATGGTTGTTAGCAGAGCTTGACATTAACACTAGCCAACCTGCCAAATGCTTGTAGATTTCCATTTTGGCTAGTAACTCATTTACTCTCACAAGCCACTTTAGCTGGTTCTTACAGGTCCACAAATCCTGTTGCTATGTTTGAGACACCTTTTTGAGACCAATTTAGTAAATAGCCATTTTTCATAATCAAACATGTATTAAGATAGACCACATGTTAAAAAGATACTATTTATTCTGCCTAAGTAAACTAATTATTTGATAAATCTCTGTCAAGTTAAACATATATATAAAATTATGCATAAAACCAAGTTCTAAATTTTTTAAGCTTATTGTTGGCTTTAAAATAAATACAAAATCTTATGAACCAATTAAATTGTGGCTAGTGAAAACACGTAATTGGCCAGTAACTTCCGAAAAAGACTTGCCACAGTGGCCAGAGACCAAAAAAGCAAAATGACGCTAACAGATAGGTAAATGAGATATGTGAATTAAACAAAATACTACTCCTTTTTGTTTTTGAGCTGGTAAGAAGCTCAAAAAAGTTGATTTAGCATAATAGGAGACCTTTAAAGCAGAAATGTAAATCCCTGTATTTACTAGTCAAAATTGTATCAAAATCAAAACATAACAAAGACTATACCGTGCCTGCATTTTTTATATTTATAATTTCACAACACATTTTCATTTAATGGTAGTATAGTAAATCCACAGAGTACCATAACACGATTGCAATACATTCAGTTTCTTGCAAAATGAATAATGCATTTGCTGATATTGAGATATTAAATTTGTGATTTATTGTGCAGCCCTGATAATGCCATCTACTGTGGAGAAACACAAAGTAAAGATAAGGATCTCACACATTTACTCTAAGCTGTGCCTGATGATAATCAGTGTTTGTTGCCATTGATACATTTAAAAGGCCTAAATAATTGTGATCTATTTAAAAATGAAGTGTTACACAGTTATGTATTCTCTTATAATTCTTTGTCATTAAGTGACTAATGTTAGAGAAAGTACTGCAGCAATCAGAATGAACAGTAACTGTCTTAAAATGGCTGCCAAGTTTAATATTTGAGCCTAGTGCCAAGAAGTGTCCAAAATACCAGGAATGAGCAGAGGAAGATTTGATAAAGTATTAGAAAGCTCCTATTTCTTCATCATGGTCATCCTCGTCTCTAAGTGCTTGGTAAGTGTAGGGCCATCTCCCTCTAAAACTTGTTTTGGGGCTGTACTTTGACGTGTAGCTGTTACTAGTTCTTTCAATTTAAAAAAAACTAAAAATAAAAAAAACTAAAAAAAGCTAGTCTATTACTGTCATAGTGATAGCGGTACATTTAAGGTGGTATTGTTAGTCTCAGTCACTCCTGGGAATCATGATGTAGCAGAGTCCACCTTAAACCCCTTGGCCTAATAAGTAAATCCCATGTATATAGCTTCAATAACAGTAGTTAAAACTCTCCACAGTTTTATGTGGGACCTCGAAGTTAGCAGAAGAGCTTCTTTCCAAGTGTGCAGGCACAACTTGTCGGCAGAATATGCCAAAGCTTTTCTACCATTTGCATAAACCATTTCTAAAGGAACTCTGAGTGTGTGAATGTACGTATGTCTTTTACTCTGTACAACAAGAGTTCAGTTTTCCTTCCGTGAGGTACAGATACTCTCATTTATACAAGCATATGTGATTATGTACAAATATATTTCAGGTTAGATTTCAGATAATATTTCAAGAAGGACCTTAACAGTTCAGCGTCAGGCAAAACTATCTGCTTTGCCTCAAAAAAGGAAATGAGAAAATGACCAACTCTGTTTGGGATTACTTTGTCTTCTGGTTTTATTGGACACTATGGCATTACAATGTTTATGGATGGGTGTGCCCAAACTAAGGTCCGAGGGCCAAATTCAACCCACAGGGTGCATTCTCAGAGGTAGTGCTTTTTTACCACAAATTAAAAAGCACAGGTAAAAAGATATATGTGAGATGGACCTGGCATAAAGGGACCTTCTTTTATGGAGAAGTGAAATCCGTCACCTCTAGTAGCCCTCCTCAGCATATATTTTTCAGCATGTGACCCTCAATGGAAAAGGTTTGGGCATTCCTGGTCTACATGTTTTGTCAAAAGCGTTGATTCCAGTAAATAATGGCTTAAAGGGTTTCAGACCCTCTTTGAATGGGATCCGACTGGCTAGTGTAACACATTTAGGTAATAATAATGCTATACAAAAAATCCTTTGCTTTGTGCTACTATCTACCAGAGGTTTGTGGGTTAATGCTCTAAGATTAGCTATTAGCCAGTTCAAAAGCCAGGTCTTAAATAAACTGTACAGTACACATAAGAAATGATCTTGCTTTGACAATTTAGTTAGTATGCACAAACAATAGTGTGTAATGTTATATAAAAGTATTTACAAGTCAAAATTCATAGCATTAGGCAATAGACACATCTTTAGCCTCTTCCTATTAGTATCAAGTTTTGCTTAAATTAACTCTGACTTGTTTATTGTTACATGATTAAACCACATGCAGACACATGAAGAGAGATCATTTGACTTCTGATACATGTTTCATAATGTGTTATTTTCTCATTTCCCTCTATGAAACAAAGCAAATGGGAATTTGTCCTCAAATGCTGAGCTAATACTTTAACACTGAACAGTATATTCTAATTACATTTAGACATGTCTTTCTATGAACATAAAGTGGCATCCTCAAATCTGCCACACTCAAATACAATGTTATAGTAACTTTGCGTACTCCTGCCCTGTGCTTATCTTGCATGACTCTACAGCACTGGCCTGTTGTTGAAGAGGCCTGGAGCTCCACTCATTTGTGCATGCTTTATAGCCAAACTTTGACTCTAACCTGAAAATGACTCAGTCCAAAGCAGAGTATATTCCTGGCCTGCTGGCTGTTTCTGGACGGTGAATATTGTGACTTTAAACCTGTACAAATGGTATAATCCCAGTGTTATATGGAGGCATGATACTTTTAGATGATATGCAGTGCATTCTGGCATCCTGTGGGTCGTTGTCGGAGCTTGTATCTTTGAATGGGGTCAGCAGTTGTGTGTTGTGGGTTAAATGTTATGTAATTGTACGAGGCAGCTTTTTACTTCATACTTTAACAGTATCTGCTGCATTATTGAAAACTAAGCTATTTCTCATGTATTTTACACACCATGTGAAAAATAGAGTGTTCTCATCTTGCTATATAGCAATATTTGGTAACTGGCCAGTCTTATGCTCTGAACCTCAAGGAGGCTTTTAGCACTCTTGTTATTTAGCGTTTAGTAGTTTAAATAACATTACTGTTAGGCACGACAGTACACACAACAACAGCAAATACCATTTCTCCTTCAATGCAGAGACACTTTGAACTTGTATGAATTTTGTATTTTATAAATGTAGTTACTTGTGCTGTTGGTTCCACAAGTGTTTTTGGGACAGACTTGGGTTGTGTCAGTCTATTGCCCCAACCTGTCGCATAGAGATCAGTATAACTGATGTGCATAGGCTCTTAAAGTCAATTTGTAGATGATTACTATTTTATATGAGCCTTAAGAACTATCCTGTCACATACCCCCATATGGGGCAACAGTGGCTCAGGAGGTGGAGAGAGAAGGTTGGCAGTTTGAAGCCCGCTTTCCCCAGTTTATTCTGTTGTTGTGTCCTTGGGACTTCACCCATCTTGCCTATGTATGAATGTGATAGTGTGATTGTGTGTTTAGTGGTGGTTGGAGAGGCCATAGGCACAGAAAGGCAGGCATGTCTCCATCAGTCTGCCCCAGGACAGCTGTGGCTACAGAGGTAGCTTACCACCACCGAGTGTGACTGAGGAGTGAATAGAAAATGCACCTTATTATAAAGCAACTTAGAGTGTCTAGCCAAGAGCTATATAAGACTAATGCATTATAATAATAATAATAATTGCAACAATATTTATAATTTAATGCAATATTGAGCTACTATATTCAAATGTTAGTAATTCACAATAAAAGCAATCACAGCAGGATACTAAGTCTAGTCTATTGACAATAGTTTTAGATATGTTTAGGGTCTGTCTTGAGCTGGGCCCTCTTCTGTTTAATTTAATACTTGAGATGTTCAGTGGTGCTTCACCAAGGGTTAGCATCTCTAGCTACATAGCAAATTTTGTGATGCTTACCTTTATCATGTGTAACTTCCTGAATCATATTTTTCTCCTATACACAACACTGCTACATTAACCTAGCCTAGTACAGCATTTTATCGAGCATATGACAAACCAGTGACCAAATTTTGCTGTATTATGGCTTGCAGTTAAAACACACCTGGTTCTGAAGTGTAAGTGTATTATATATGACTCATTTGTAAACTGGTAATAACTGATTCTGACCATAGCTTTGTGCTGATCTCCAGTTTTGCCATTTGTTCCTTGATATAAGTGCTCATTCCTGATTGGACGATGCTTGCAAATCTTATTGCCACGTTTTTCTGTGTTAACGTTCTGGATGCCATTGATGTTTTCTGATAAATTCAAAGACGTTGTGCTAGTGTTGAACCAGCATCAGCATGTCTCCCCCTCAGCCGCTCCCCTCGCTCCAGGACATCGCCACAAGACTGTATCATCTGTTTGGATTTCAGTGCCCCGTCGACAAACCAACCCAGAAAACACTTCCTCCATTGTCTGATATATTTTGCATAATGTTCTCGTGCTGCGGGATTTTATGAAGAAAGCCTTGTTTGGACTGAAAATGCTCTGTGTTAACATTAATGCTGCTTCAGCTGCTATGATGAAGAAATAAAAGCCCTTCCAGTAATGAGCTGCTTCTGTGTGTTTGTTTCTACTGCATACTGTAGGTGCTAATACTGCTGAGGAGTTGACAGTAGAGGGCACCAGTGAGTCAGGGTGGCTCAAGACTTGGTTGTTTTTTTCCCTTTCTGCTGATCACTTGCAGAGTCACCCACAGCTTAACCTTCTGCTCCACTGTCGCCCCCTTGACACAGACTCTTCATGTGTAAAAACCTAAAGACTCACATCCGCTATCAGTTGTATTGTCTAAATTCATACTTTATTTGTAAAGTCCTTAAATAAAGTTGGGGAAAAAATCTTAAGTAAAAAAAACCTAAAGGCTGTGGATCCATCAGAGGTGGAAAGAGTGTTCATATGTACTCAAGTACTACTACTTAAAAAAAGAAAATACATTTTATTTAAATGTAATGTAATAATACATTTAAATAAATAAAAAAATACCACATTCATTTAAATTTAAATTTGTTTAATGAAATATTTTGTTTGTTTACACAGCTTCATTAACATACAATAGCCTACTACATTATTATAATAATAAGGACCAGTGACCAAATGTTACATTTTGGCTTGAAATTAAAAAAATATATATAAAATGTTACAAATAAAATTTATTATATTTATTTAAATTTGTTTATATAAATGTGTGTGTTTTTAAATAAACTAAAAAATAATAAATCTAAAAAATTCAAAAATATTATGGAGATACTGACTTAAAGTTGATATGTCTATAATACAGTATATTACTGTAAATTACATATAGTTGTGTAAATAATTATTCCCCAGCTTCAGACCACACAGAGGAAGCAAGTCAGAGTCACATTTTTTCATCTTCTACTTCCTCCTGTTATGGGTAGTGGATGACTGGAGCCTATGCTAGCAACCATAGGCCTGAACCTGGGGTACACTCTAAACAATAGTCACATGGCTTACACAGAAATCTACAAAGACACACAACCATTCACTCTCACATCTTTGGATGCTGGAAGAAAGCCAGAGTACTCAGATAAAACCCATGACCTCTTTTTGCATGGCGGTAGAGTGCAGCCCTATTTTATGTTTTTTATTGTAAATTGTAAATTATATTCATTTTGACTATATGGGGTTTTAGAATTACCAAGCCATGTATACAGGTATATGCATAGACAGATGGTAGTAGGAAGCTAGACTCCACTTTAGCGTAGCAAAAAGTTGAAAACTCCATACATAAAGCAGAAAGCTGTATGCTCTGAGGCGGGGCACCAACTCTCACTAACACTGTATCGACAACATCTTTTATCGTACAATTTTAAAATACGATATATATATTGAAATACACCAATGAGGATCTATCACTTTAAATCCAAGTCTAAAGTCCATTCTCTGTTGTTTTAGCCTCCTTTTCACTGCTGTGTCCTATGCTCAGGGTCCTCTAAAATGTCCACTGTATTCTGCCCTGTCCTGTCCACCAGGTGGCTCCACTTCGGGTCCCCAATCTTATCCAAAAGAGCCACCAGTTCTCCCTCCAGCTTGTCCACTGTGTCTTCAACATTCTGCAATAGACACAGCCAAATAAATTATACATTGATAAGTTGTAGTATGAATAATAGACACTTCACTTATAAATAAAACATGATATCTGTATAAATAATAAAGCCGGTCAAATAAGCAGTAATATGAGGTCAAAGTAGACCATGTGACATGAATATAGCAACATTTGTCTTAAATATTATGAAGGATTGAGCTGAGGCAGGACTTTGAAGGATTTGGGAGACAGAGGCGAAGAGAAAGCTGACGTGTAAATAATTTATACTCCGCTGCCACCAGAGACAAAAATAACATCCCAAACAGCCTCAGAGTGAGAGAGACCAACCTTCTCTATGACGTCCATGCGACTGTGGAGGTTCATGTGCTCCTGACAGGCACTCGAACGCACCGCTCGGGGTCGGAGGTCAGCGTCAGGGACTGGAAAGGAAGCAGAGGTAAGGGAGTGTGTTACAAGAGTATGCATTTGGCAGAAGTACTTGGTCTCATTTTTTAAAATTCTTTATTGTGTCATAAGCAATAATTCAACAATTGTATAGCTTACCAACTGTAAACACAATATTTATGTACTTTTTCTATTTGTACAAACCCCCGTGATGAAACTAAATAATCAAAGTAAATAAATAAGAAACATATACAGTGGCAAGCAAAAGTATGTACCCCCCCTTTGCATTCTTCCTTTATTTTTGCCTTACAACCTGGAATTTAAATGGATCATTGAGAGGTTCATGTCAGTCACTTTACATCACATGACAACAACTGTGAAAAAAAAAAAAAAAAAAAAAAAAAGTTTTATTGTTAAGCAAATTAGAAATATGACAGGAAAAGAGAAAACTTGAGCGTACAAAAGTATGGACCCCCTCATGTTAGTGCTCTGTAGAACACCTTCTGAAGGACTTTCAGCTCTAACTTTTCTAGGATAAGTGTTTATGAGCAAGGTTCATGAAATCACTGGAATTTGTGTTCATACTTTATCTAAAAACAGCTCAAGCACCTTGGATGCATTGCACAGTTTGAGTCATTTTCTTCAAAAAATGTTCTGTATTTAGCTCCATCCTTCAGTTCCTTCAGTTCTGAGCAGTGTCCCAGTCCCTACCAATGACAAATATCCCCACAGCAGGACCCTGCCATCACCAGGCTTCACTTTAGAGAGGGGCCACAGTCAGGCGCTAGGTCTGTGCTGCACATAGCATATTTCATTGATGGCTCATTTTAATTGTATCTGGACAGAGGACATTCTCATGTTTGGGGAGTCTCCCATGTGCCTTTTGGCAAACACAAAACATGTTTTGTTATTATTTTCTTCAAGCAATGGCCACTCTTCCACACAGCCCAGCTCTGTGGAGTGTATGGTTCAGAGTGGTCCTGGGACAGATAAACAGTCTCTGCTGTGGAGCTCTGCAGCTCTTTCAGGGTCTCCTTTGGTCTTATTGTGTCCTCTCTGATGAATGCACTCCTTGCTTGGTTTGTGAGTTTTAGATGGTCCTCTTTAGGGAGGTTTGGTGTGGTTCCTTATCTTTTACATGTTGTAATGATGAATTCAATTATGTTTTGTGGCACAATGGCAGTTGAACTGCAGACAGACCAGATTTCTGTGACTTCTGAGGGCAAGTAACACCAGGTCTCATTTAGGGGCATTTTTAAAAAGGGGGTACATACTTTTGCACACTCAAGTTTTCTGTTTTTCTGTCATATTTCTAATTTGCTTCACAATAATTGTTTTGGCATTTTCATAGTTGTTGTCATGTGATGTAAAGTGACTGACATGAACCTCTCACTGATTCATTTAAATTCCAGGTTGTAAGGCAACAATAAAGGAAAAATGCTAACAGGGGTACATACTTTAGCTTGCTACTGTATATTAGTGGGGAGAGCCTTGTCTCTTATAGGACTCCACTGAGTTTTAAAGTATTTTTATTTTATTAATTTTTTTTTGTCTGTGAAGAGAACAAAATGTTAAAAATAAAAAAGTAATCTGGGCTTTACTTTAAACATTTTATTTTATTTTATATAAAAAGCTAGCACATGGGAGGAAAAAAACTAGGACTTAATGCTAAATGTTTGAGTGTTGCTGGTTTGCACAAATCCCAAATTGTATGATCTGAGCCAGTGGTTTTCAAAGTTGTCACTCCAAGTACCACCTCCACCAAATATTTAATGAAACTGGGACTATACCAGGACTATACCAGGACTATACCAGGACTATAGCAAATCAAAATCGTGTCTAAACTAGGTCTAAACCAGGACTTAAGTGGTCAATACTTCTTTACTGAATCAAGGCCAAAATGAAAAAGACTCCTGTCCTGAGTACCACTAGAAGAGGTCCGTGAATCACCAGTGGTACCTGTACTGCAGTTTGAGAACTACTAATCTTCTAGCCTTTATTTTTTAAATAATTAAAATAGATGGAATGTTCAGCCCTTCACATACTGGCATATAGTGTGCTCTGAATTGCAGTTAATAATCCTGTAAAAGGAAACCTCTCTGTGGTAAATGCTCTGACCAACAACCAACTGCTCTCATTTCAAATCAATGACAAGAAGGTGTTTTGTCTAGACCTGACTAAAAAATATCACAATATACCTGAGTGTACAACTACTGTATACTCATAGTATGAATGCTGAGCAGTGCCACGTACGTCGTTCACATGTTCTCCTCACAGTTATGTTTTTAATTATCATGCTTCACTTTGAAGTTTATTTAAAGGAAGCCACATCCTGCTGTTAATATCTGCCTCACTTCACTCACACCTCCTTAATGATCACAGCGAGAAAACTGTGCACATTATCACAGTGTCATTTCTACTTACTCTTGTGTACTGTTTAAATTGTATTTTTGATTTTAAAAATATGCGCACATGAAATAGTATTTTAGACATTCTACATAACTCCAGATTAGAAGACAGCTTGTTTGCTTCTTTGCCTATATCTTCTCCTGGAAAATGGAAAGCCTATCTGAAAGTTTTACTAAAAAATCTACAGAAAAAAAAAATATATATATTTTAACGTCTTATTTTTTTCAACTCCCCTGAAATAAATACAGAATTGCTCATAATAACATTTTTTCTCGTGTTTTTATAGCAAAAAGTGACAAGTTTTCAAGCACTGCAATATCCAGTGGCTATAATGCAGAATGTGTACGCTCAAAGAAAGTGTGCTTCTCCTCCAGCAGTGCACAGTTTGTCTGCTTTGGGCTGTTGCTCTAACAGGTAGTTATATTCTCAAGTCTAGTTTTTTGCTATTAAACAGTGTAATAGCATGATTCTGAAATTTGCATTGCTGTTTTTTTGCACACAATGCACCATTCAACACAGCTGATTATGTTTTTCACTTCACTGTCATCCATTCTTTATAAAAATGTATCTTCTCTTTATTTGACTGTCTACACGCCTCCGAAACTTCTGCCCGCTGTCCAATAAACACAGTCTGTGGCTCTAGACCAGGTTTCTGTCTTTCTCATAATAAAACCATGACTAGACTCATATTTAGTCTATTTCTGCCACAATGTGATACAGCAATGGCTTCTGGCTCTCTGCTGTAATGACTTATAAATTTCCCTGTTCCTGTCTCTGTAGGGGAGTGTTTGTAGTCTCTTTCTGTACCCATAACTTATTACAGAGTTGTGCCATAGTATCAGCCTGGCTCAATCACACCAAGATATCCTGCTGAAAATATTTTCACAGGCTTCATTACAAGGAGCCAGAGAGGTGCCAAACACTAAAACAGGAAGTGGGCCAAGACAAAAAGTATGGATAGTAGAGAGGAGCTGGAGTGAGCGGATAAAACGCATGTGAACTCAGTTTGATGGAGAAGGACTTGGCTGCCCCTCTGGTCCAGTGCTGACAGTGATGGATGAAATAGCTGTGCTCTGCCAAAGATAAAGACTAGGCTAATTCTTTGTACAGAATAGTAAAAAAAATGTATTAAGAAGGCTGGCCAGGCTACCTTTTTTTTTACTTGGGAATAGTCAGTATTGTAGACTGTACTTTGACCTTCCCTCTCCTACCTTCTCACTCTCAGAGCTGGTCACTGCTGTGTCCTCAGCTGGAGACAGCAAGTCACAGTGATGTCTCTAGTATGTCTTTCTCAGTGACTTTAATGATTGGATTTATATTGCACTTTACATTTGTCCATTATTCATTCACTCCTCACTCACACTCAGTGGTGGTGAGTTACTTCTGTAGCCACAGCTGCCCTGAGACAGACTGACAGAAGTGTGGCTGTCAGTCTGCGCCTGAACTAACTGAATGTACGCAGGATGTAAGTGAAAAAAAAATACAATTGCTGCAATAGCGCCTCCTGCAGAGTGAGGCAAAAATTCCCCCTATTGGAGGTTTAAAAAGAAGTTTATTGGAAATTTATGACATTTGGCAAAATAAATAAATAAATTCTAGGACATCCTAATCAAAAAAGTCTCTAGGACCCATGTCCCATTTTCTATTGTGTTGCCATGGCGTCGACTGAAAACCACCAAATTATTCCAAAGGGAATTTTATACACTGTAATTATGTGAAGTTACCAAATTACAGCATATTTGGCAAAAATTAAAAGAGCCCCATCTTAACATTTTGGCAACATGGTCTGAACTCTGCACCAACACCAGGTCACGGTTGGCGAGGGCCTATTATCATTACTTGCATGCAAGAATATACCATAACTTTTTGCCAGGCGTTCTACAATTTTATTACTACAAGTTTTCTTCACACCTGAGCATTTTTGAGCAACGATTTTTTTTATTTTAATAAAATGAAAACTAAAAGACATTCAAATCACATGAGCCAATATTTAGTCACAATAGAACATAGATAACATAACAAATGTTTACACTGAGAAACTTTACACTTTTATGCACAAAATGAGCTCATTTCAAATTTGATGCCTGCTGCAGTTCTCAAAGTAGCTGGGACAGGGGCAGGTTTACCATGGTGTAGCATCGCCTCTTCTTTTCAAAACAGTTTGAAAACATCTGGGCATCAAGATTATGAGTTTCTGGAGTTTTGCTGTTAGAATTTGGTCCCATTCTTGCCTGATAGAGGTTTTCAGCTGAAGAGTAGCTGGGTTTTAGAGCACATGTTGCTCTAAAACCTTTATATACCTTTCAGCATTCATAGTTTACTTCAAATGCTGGTTTTGAACTGAACACTGATAACTCATTGGAAGGTCTCCTCCTTTTTAGCCCGGAGGACACAGTGTCCGTGATTTCTCAAAAAAAGGTCAAATTTGGACTGGCCTGACCATAGAACACTGTCCCACTTTGAAACAGTCCATTTTTAATGCCCCTTGGGCCTAAATGTCTGCTCAAGTCCATTGATACAAGCATGGTCAAGTATGCAAAGTACCAGTAAAGATTTATGTATTACTAACAGTGAGTTATCAAACTATGAATGTATGATAATGATAACTAGACATTTGCCCTGTCGCTTTGGGGCTGTTACGTCTTTGTTTTCCTTGGGGACATTAGCTTTCCCCAGTATGCAAAAGAGCAAAGTGTCAAAGTGAGACAATAA
Organism: Bostrychus sinensis; assembly: GCA_020698575.1. NCBI lineage: Eukaryota > Metazoa > Chordata > Actinopteri > Gobiiformes > Eleotridae > Bostrychus > Bostrychus sinensis. The sequence goes on along the minus strand of CM036254.1, from coordinate 26,666,088 downwards.
TCCTTCTTTTAGCGTTTTAAGAATGATTCAGAAAATGAAAATCCTGTTCTGGTGTAGACACAAAGCCAACCACAAACAAACCATTGTGTATTTGGCAAAAGGCTTTGTTGCGTAAACAGACCCTAAACGCTACACTTAACCTTATTAATATATTTTAAAATGTTTGAGTGTTTTCCTCAAAAATTTGCTCAGATATGTTTTTTTTTTTTTTTAATCTAGTCATGGTGCATCCTTTTGTTTAAAGGTTTTACAGTTATATGTATTCTCTGGTACTGACTCAAATTTTCTATAATCTAGTATTATATTATTCAGCTGAGCCAAGTTTTGAATTCATGAACAAACCAATATGAAGTGGCTTTCAGACTGCTCTCAGGTACCACAACACCAGCAATTTATCAAAGTCCTAGTCGGTTTCTTGTGTGTTCATATAAAGCAGAAGTAGAGTCGAAGCCAACACAAACAGAACAAATGTCTCCCTCTGTTTGGAAACACAGGCTACAACATCTCCCCCAGTCAGCTCTTTCACAGCAGCCACATTAATCATACTTTTATTTTGTAGTACGCAGACACTTCCTCCTTCTGTGAGCGGCTCAGTGGGAGAGCTTTTTATCTGAAATGTGGCACACCATGGATCGCACCACTGTAGGTCTGAACACTGTGTGCACATGATTCCACAAAACACAGAGTCACACAAACACACACACAGAAGTGGTTTGGGAGAGATCCAGGGACATTTTGCTGATCAGGAAAAAAAAGTACTCATGTTAGAGCCAGAAAGGAAAAATGGAAAAGAAGCTCTTTGATAAATTGTCAGTGTCTGTGCCATTAAAGGAGATGTCTGTTGTTCTTGGTTGCATTTTCCCTAAGAAAATACAGTATTAAAAGCGCTTGATTTCCTGCTGTATAAAGAGATAGACAGTTCCCCAATCACATTGCAGTTTTTTTTTTTTATATAATTGCAGTGTTAGAAATAGCTCTGTTGCAGTCATTTGCTTTGAAAAACAAAAAACAAATGAACTGGGGTAAAGTTTATGCAGTTAACAAAAAGGTCTAGGGAGCGCTGACCTTCGCCAAGGCATCATAATAATCAGTAAGTAATTATTAATGCCTCTTGTAACTAGAGTTTGAGATTCAATCCTCCACCCGGGAGGAGCTCGGAGTAGAGACACTGCTCCCCCACATTGCGAGGAGCCAGCTGAGGTAGCTTGGGCATCCACAACTCAGCCTGGATAAGTGGATGAAGATAGATGGAACTTTTGCTCTACCGACAGAGCCATACCTGCCACTAACATTTTGGGTTATGTTGCTAATCCAGATACACAATAAAACCTTTCCTTCCCTTTCCTTTAAAAAAATAAAATCAAAATCTGATCAGTTAGAGTTATTTGGTTATCTAGGTTCAAGCAGCATTCTGTAATGGAGTTCTCTTTTCATTTGTTGCTGTTTGGTACTATGGCTTTTACTGTAAAAAGCATAAATTTATAGAGAGTTGCAACAGGTTTTGCAAGCCTAACAAAAACGTGTGTTTTCAAAGCAATATAGGCAGGAAATGTTTTGTACAGTCTGTGTTTGCATGCCTGATTTTGTCTGTGAACCCTCTTGAGGCAACTGTTGTCATATTGCGCTATATATAAAAAATGTTTTGTTGTAGTATGTAAAAAAAACAAAACACTTAAATGCAAAAAGAGGTGTTTTACTTACAAGAAAAATGTATTAGAAAGTCATAGAACCACAGGTATGCTGTGTCTGGCACCATTTTCACCTATGATCATTATTAAGGCCATAGATGTGAATTGTCAGCGTTTAAAACCATAAAACATCAGGTCATCATGGATCTATACTGATCATTTTGTCTTTTCCATGCATCCATAATCATAAGCACCAATCCTAGTATTTAACCCTAAAAGATCTTCTAACATAGACTCACACTATGTTTTGCTGAAACTATTGTGTCCTGTGTGCTGCTGCAGTTGGTCATTCTTGTTGTATGAAGTCACTGTATACTCACATTTGGCCTGACTCAGATTTGGCTCTGGAGGACTGGCCCAGACCACCCGTTGGTAAATTTCCACACATTTTCAGTCAAATGCTGGTAAACAGAGCTGGAACTGTGGATGCTCGCTCACAGATGGATAGTAATGGCTGGGGGAAAAGTTGTTTTTGGACTTTTTGACAGAATATTAGATTAGCTCTAGACTGAGGTAAATGAGAAACAGATGTTGCAGCTCAGTCACATGTAAGTTTAAGGATACATATGTTTCAGACAGGCTTCAGGAGGTTTCATCCAGCCGTTAACTACAGCCGCCTACACACAGAGACTGTATAAAGCATTGTGTAGCAAAGATGTCATTCCACAGCAGAGGTTTTGCAGTTTAGTCCTTATTTTGCTATACATTTTTCGGGGTTAATCCCTTTTTACTCTTTGGTTTAGACCTGGTTTAGTCCTGATTTCAGCCCAGTTTAGCCTATTAAAGACGGTACTAGAAAAGAAAATATTTTCTGCAGAGGTACTACTCAGAGTAAAAGTTTGAGAAGCACTGCCCTACACTATTCAGTAGATCAATTGTTTTTGCATGGAAATATATGATGGAGAAAACTTTTGTACCATACAATTGCACAATATGTACGAAAACATTGGTCAAAAATACAATCATGTCCTGTTCCCCTTTAAACATTCTTTAAAAAATGTATTTCAAATTGCATAAAGATTCAGACATTTGAATTCTTTTGTTTTAAACTCATTTGGTTTCTATGAGGTTTGTTCATTCAAAACAGAATGTCCTTGCAAGGCCACCATATTTACTCACAGGCTGTGAGAAAGTGGAATGGAGTTTGGAATTGCAAAATCAATTACAACTTCACCTCTAGATGCTGCCAAAAATTATACATTGTATTTTTAAGCCAGGCTGTAACATAACTTCAGAAAATTATAATATTATAGATAGTATTACATTTTAAAATTATCAAATTTTTACAAAATAGGCCTACTGTCACATTCTTTTTCAGGTAGGGACATCACACTTTATGTAGTAATTTATTTAAAAATACTGGTGTAAATAAAATAAGTAAAGATAAATAAGATAAAGAAATAAGATAAAGTTTTACATTATTACAAGATATCGGCTGATCACTACACCAATGTAATAACGTCTAATATTACCATGTGATTATTTTCTTGTTCTAACAAGAAACATATCATGTTAAAACTTGTTTCAGAAGAAATAATTTTTAATCACCTGATAATTTATAACTTTTTTAGACTAAGTTATTAAAATAGAGCATCTTGTTTATTTACTACATCATTAATTAAAGCTTTACTATTTAATATTATATTATATTATATATTTTTCTAAGATGTTGGAAACAAGGCGTACACATTTTTTTTTTTTTTTTTTTTTAAGAAATTTGACCTTTATTTAACCAGGAAAGTCCCACTGAGATTAACAGTCTCTTTTGCAGGGGAGGCCTGGCCCCATTGGGACTTATTGTACATGTTTTGTTACTATTTAAAAGTATGGTGTATCGCAGGTGATAGGACTTTTAGCTTATAATGTAAAGCTGCAAATACCAAAGTACAAATCCTGCTGGACATAAGAGTTATTTTAAAGTTTTTACCAAAGTATATAAAGAATATTATGTTATATATTAAAAAGTCAAAGCAACATATCTATGCCAACATTAGTGTTAAAGAAAGAAACGTGTGTCTAGTGTATCAATAAGTACAAGAAAGGGTTTAAATAAGAAACACAACCCTATACAGCTGCCCTCAGAGACTGGGTGGAGTATGTACAGTTTCAGAAGTAAAGCTCTAAAAAGGATGCTAACATGCTAGCATTTTTAGCTTTTCTATCCTCAGCTTCTGCAGGTGTGTCAGTATCTTACCTGCTATTGTGCAGCCAATCAGGAGCAAGATAAGTCCCAGTGTTGAGATACTCATGTGGGTCATAGTTTCAGTCGAAGAAACAACATAAAAGTGACAGTAAAAGTATCTGGTCTTGTTCAGGACCTGACTGAGACCAGGCCGTTCCCTTCAGGACCCTCTCCCTTTTTGACCTGGTTTCTCACTCTGGGGTTAGTCCCAGTTTCCTTCAGCAAACATTAGGAGCTGGAGAAAAAGCTGAGTTTGTGTGAAGGACAATGAGAGAGAGAGAGAGCGAGAGAGAGAGAGAGAGAGCGAGAGAGAGAGAGAGAGGGGAGGGGTCCACTTCAGGATCCGGCCTCTGGCTCCTTACAGGGGAAATCTGGATTTACTTATGTGTGGTCAAAGTTTTATGTTACGCTAATGGTTAGAGAAAATAATAAATAAAAGGTGTTTTAGGGGGTGACACAGAATATGTTAACATTTCTATTTTGTTGTCTTCGGACAACATTTGTACACTTTAAAGAGGATATATTATGCTTTTATTTATCTTTTTAAACCATTCTTGGTCACCTATGGAACAACATTACAACCTTTAAAATATTATCTGATTAAAAGACAATGTTTCCAATAAATACTGGTGAAGGGACCAGCAGAGAGTACCTCTTTTGAATAGAAACTCTAAAAACAAAAAGAAAAAAGAAAAAAAAGCTGTTTACTTCCTTAAATGTTTCTTATGATGTCATTTTACTACAAAATAAAAAATAGCTGTGAGAAATCAGTGGAAACAGAGCTGTACACCGTGTTTTGGATAAATGACTGAGAGCAGACTGAATGTAGAGGGCTTGTTGATTGGTCAGTGCTTCCTGGAGTGTGCGGAGGTTTGTGGAACCGAGTGTTCTGAGGCCTCTGAAGCTTAGTGCCAGACAATAGTAATAGAGATTACTTAAACAGGCATGAATGAAACAAAACACAACTCCATGTATATTTTTGACGAGGGAACAACATTATAACATGGTAGAAAGCTAGAGTTTGCATACTATAGCCCCTCTAAATTTAACTGGTAATGTACTGTTAAATTAGTGTTAAATGAAGAGAGTTGTGTCAGGAAGGGCATTCATTTTAAAACCTATGCTAAAATAATGTCCTAATAACTGCACACTAGGGTGCAAATGGATATCAAAAGCAATAGCAATAAATACAATGGAAATACATAATTGCATGCTATAAATGTGTTGTGCAACCAATCAGAACAAAAATATTGATCAAGTTCAGGAAAAACAAAGATTGACAAAGCATCTGGTGTGGAAGATGATTTAATTTATTCTCTTGAGTGTTGCTGCGGCATCTGTCAAGCACAATTTACACAAAAAGCCTGAAAAATGACTGCAGCTGGAGTTGTTTATAATGTTGAAAAAGTGGCAGTTTTTAGTTTTTTCATTCAATGGGAAAAAACAACGTCTAAATCAATAAAATCACAAATGCCTTCAGTAAATGCATTCATTGTTTCCTGTCATTTCCACTGAACAGACGTCTTGTTGTAAACACAGTTATTATCGCTCAACCAGTGTCAGGCTGGCCTTGTGTGTCCCCGATTCTTCTGGATGCTTATCTTTAGAACTTAAACTAAAGTGAAGAAATACTGATGTCTATTGATTTACACTCTGGCTTGAAGGAAGTCAGCTGCTCTGGAGAAAATATTGGCAAAAATATTCATTATTCTCTCTGCCATTGCAATAGTAGGATACGCTATCTAAAGGGATTGCAAAGAGTAACCAATAGGAGATTTGGAGAAGCAAACAGGAGCAATGGGGTAGGATTATGGGAAAAATTGAGGGCCTTTTTATTTTTACCCCTACATACTGTGGAAAAACCTGTTTGGTGGTGTACACATTTAAATAGATATCGGAATTGCTGTTTTCACCCATTTTCAGCAATCTTTTAGAATATTTCTCACTTCTCCTGTTTGCTTCTCCAAGCTGGAACGGTCAACCATTTTCCGCAAGCACAAGCATACATTTTACACATGTAGTCAGTAGCACGGACAACAAAATGCCACACTATTCCTAAACCTGTGTTCTGTGTCTGTAAATTTAATGGAAACACTAATGGAAAAAATAATGAAATGTGTGGGTTGAGGCAGACAAGAATGTTTATCAAAAAGTGAAGGAAACAGGTTCAAAATACCCAAAGGATTACTGCCAATATAGAAAATGTGAAAGTTGTTCATTATCTGACAGTATAACAGACTAAAGATAAAATGTCAAAAAGAAATGAAAGGCTAGGGTTTGGATTTTGTGCTATTACATTTGGAGAGATGTGAGTGCAATTCTGTCCTGACCAGCCTTCAATAATTCATCTATTCTCTATGCAAAGAAAGAAGTGTCGATTCAAGTTGGATTTCCAGGTGGCAAAAGAAATAGACACAGATTAAACTACCTATTATTTAAATGTGTCTTTTTAGTCAGAGAATATAGGTAGGAGAGATGATTCCTTTACCTTGACATGTTTTGACAACTGCAGTCTATAGTCTATAATTTAACTTTTAATGACCCTAAGATATAAAATTTATCAAAGCGTTTACATTCATAACCAATGTATTATAAAATAAGAAGTGAGTGCAGTAGACTGTGTAATACTTTTGATAATAATAATAATAATAATAATAATAATAATAATAATAATAATAATAATAACAACGCTTATGGCCCCTTTGACCACCACCAAACACAGTCACCAACACATTCATACAGGCAAGGTGGGTGAAGTGTCTTGCCCAAGGACACAGTGAGTGGTAGCAGGGATTGAACTGCCAACCTTCAGGTTAGTGGGCAAACATCTCTTCTGACTAAGCTACTGCTGCCATGTTTTTAAGTTAGCATCTAAAGCTAATGTAGATGTCTATGCTAGCATTAGCCTAGCATTAGCCTCTACTTGTCCACCATTCTCAAACTGGGGTCCCTCACTTATATTTGGTTTTAGAACGTTTCAAATAATGACCTAGACTGACAACAGAGCAGCATGTATGTACCTAACTAGCTCTAACAGCAGGCGGCACTAGTGGCTAAACTCTGCTGAAAATGGGCTTCTATGAACAAACTTCGTAGCACTCAAGTTTCACTTACCAATTTATCAATGAATAATAATCTAACATTAAACACATCTTTTCAGATTAAGAATAAAATGGACTGGATTATTGCCGCTGTTTGTCTTAGAGGGAGCATATTTTATTTACGTCACGGCTACAAGCTAACGTAAGCTAGGTAAGTAATAACTAGTTACTAAAGTCATTATCACAGAAAATCAGTCGTAACCAATTTGAGGAAAACATTGCTAAGTGAAAACTAATGGCCCATGACTGTTATAGTTTCTCTGATGTTATTTTTGTTTGCACTAACTGACCATTTGTTGTAAAGAAACACAAGTTAAAGCGAGTGAACTGCTCTCCATTCACTACGCTCAGATTTACTGCAAATACTATCTGAGCCCTGTCTGCTAAAAGGATTACCGCCGCTTATGCTCTTTCCTGTAGTGAGGAGCAGTGTGGGACCGTCCCGTGTTGGCATCACAGTGGCAGCCCGGGGTCAGAGGTCAGGGACACATCATGGACATGGGATCAGAGCTTGAAGAGGGATCTCAGGAGGACGTCCTGTGGTGATCTGGCAGCGGCCCAGTTACCTCTCCCCGACTTTCTCTGAAGTGTTATCTGTCTGCTGGCAGCCAATCCTCCACACAGGCTCAAACTGAGCTGTGGTAGTCTTTAAAGTGTGTCCAGAGGAAGATTTCTTTTATGTGCAGGAAGTCATTTCTGCCAAAGTTATGAAAAGACAAATGTCCCAAATGTAAAAATAACTATAAGCTGCAAAGACTGCCAAACACAGGAGATGTCAACTACTGTAGTATTTGGGTAATACTTTAGAACAACTCACACTATCAAGATTAGTTGGGTATTAGTTAAAGATTCTTCTGCTAATTGACTTTTTGGAGTTTTTAACCATGTTATAATGTTGTTTTCATCTAAAAACCATACCTGAATTAGTATTTTGTATAAGTAATCTTGTATACTGAGGCACTGCCCTTCTCAAGAGCTGAAAATGCTTGGTCTCTCCAAAACTATTACAAAAAGCCAGAAAAAAAGCATAATATGGGCCCTTTAATGGTTTATTACTGCTAGTGGTGAGTTATTCTAAAGCGTTACTAGGTTGTTGTTATTTTTTATTAGTGTAACCAGATGAAAAATGGTGAAATTATGAAATCTGTTGATCGTAAATCCATTTTTATTTATTTTTTCACATCTGTTCACATAACTGATGTTGCTGTTGTTGCCTGTTTTCACCAAAAGAGTGGTGTTATTTTCTCATGTACAAAAGAGGTTGAAGTTTACAGGAAATGTAATCCCCCCATGTGTGTACTGTTGCACATTTTGTTTGAAAAGAACTAGAAAGTAGGACTATGTTAAGCCTAACAATGCTGAGACTTGTGGACAACATGTTTTAGGCCACAGGGGTAAAGACTCGAGAAATCTGCTGTTTGTCATACTCTCGGCTTTAATCTCTAAATTGAAAGTAAAATAATACCACTTCTTCTACAGTTACTACTCGAAACTCTAAACTCTAAAATCACAGAGAATACTGAATAGTAATAGCTCAGATCTAATATTTATCAAAGCATTCATTCTGCATTCATAATCAAAAAGGTATCATAAAAGCACTGTGTACACATACTTTTGTTTGTTGAACTATAGTGTGCTTTGGGTTCCATCAGTAGCCTCATAAGAAATACTGATTATGGTTGGAGACCGTGTACCACCTCAGAAAATATTTGGCTTTCCAAGTACCATCTGTAATGAACTAAAATAAATCTTGGCAAAAACCTGGACTAACACAGGACTGAATTAGGTCTAAATCACTACTAAACCAGGTCTAATAAACTAAAACTAATCAACTAAACCAGTACAGTTGCACAGGAAGGAACATAGTATCTTTTTGCTGCTCCCTTTACTTCAGGAGGCACTACAGTCAATCAATTGTATTGGCACTTTGTGATACACCAGATACCCTTCCATGACCTAACCCTCTCCATTTATCCAGGAATGGGACAGCACAATTTGTGACTGGAGTTGTTGGAGGTAGAACCATTACTTTTGCTTTATTCATTTGTTTAGAGTCGCAGTGTAGTTAGAGTGTCCCTGCCTCTTAGCAAGGAGATTGTGGGTTCAATGCCAGGGCAAACTACGATCTCTCTGAGTGGAGTCTGCATGTTCTCCCTGGTTCTGGGTGAAAATTGCCCCTTGAATGAATTAGAGATGAATGAATGGTTGTCTGTCTGTGTATGTCTCCAACTGGTCACTGTCCAGGGCGTACCATACCGCCTAAGGCCCATAGTTGCTGGGATAGGCTTCAGCCATCTGCAACCCCTAATGGATTTTTTTTTTTTTTGTGTGCCATTTTATTTCTTGTGGGGCCTCTAGAATTGACCAAATGACCTGTTGCACTCATTATAGTGGGCCACTGGTTCATAGGCCACACGAAAACTCAATAACAATAACAAAATGGTATCTCAAAATACCCTCTTACATAATAAAAAGTCAACATTTTTCTATGCAGCACATATATACCCTCTTCCCCCCGTCCTCTTGTGTTTTACTGATGCCTACACTGACACCTGACAGCTCCTCTCTGAATACAAAACACCTGTCTGAGTCGGAGGTGAGCCGCTGCCTGACAGGAGCTGTGGGGAAACTCACCTCTGACTTTCACTTTTGGCACTTTTTGGCACAGATTTGACTAATACGATCTATGGCTGTCTCCTCTCACCCCACAGCGCTGTACTGTGTGTGCTCCCAGATAAACCCTAATCTATCTCCTTAGACCGTCTGATTAACACCACGTCACCCGAAGGAAGGGTATAATCCCAGTCTAGGCCCAGGAATAGAGCCTTCATTGGGAGGGGCCTGGCAAGAGGAGAAAGAGCCACAGTCGATGCATGTGTCCCTGGGGTAATCCCTTCTTAAATACCCCCCTTTGGTTGTGGAAAGTGGGAGGGAACTGGACAAGGTGGAGAGGTGCAACTTGGGAGCAGAGGTGGTCAGTGTCCATTTATCCCTACAGGACACAAGGCAGTAAAAAGGGGATCCACAAACGGGACAGAAGCACCAGGACACAAGGATGAATTTTGCTGCCCAGTTCTTTTTCTCCAGATACCTGAATGAACGGCTGGAGCGGATCTTCTCCCCCAAACCAGCACTCAAAGACAGAGAGGAGACTGACCCCTTCTGGCAGAGGTGAGATACTGCAGTCTGTACTGCCCTGGACCCTCAAAAACTCACCCCAAAATCCAGGCCCACCCAAACCATCTAATATAGAATCATTTTTCTCCAACAAGTGGTAGGTTGATAGGGAATATTATAGTAATTATTAAGTCATTTTCAATACTTGTTATAACAATGCAACCATAAGTGTGAGGAACAGGGCTGAAAACATGAACTAGGCTTACAAAGGGTATTACCAAGTTAATATACATTTATAACCACAGTATTGCCGAATTCAATGTATTAGGCAGGCTGGAAAATAAATTGCAACAAAATTGTAGTTTAAAATAGTACCATTACTTCTCTTTGTCAGTGCAGAGGGTTGTACACAGTCTGTCTGGAAGCCTGTATTGAACTAATATTTTTTCCTAGCATCATAGATCCACAGGTGGAAGAAGTACTAAATCCTGTATTCAAGTAAAAGAAAGGTTACTCCAAATTATTATTACTCATGTCAAAGTAAAATTATTCAAACAAATTACTTACAATAATATTTTTGTGTCCCACCTACTTTGCTGCCAAGGTAAAAAAAAATACTTACATTAAATATACTTTAAGACACTTTAATTTATTTGAGTAAAAGTAACATTTGTTTCTCAAAAATGTCTGCTCAGATCTCCCTTCTCATACGCTATACCAGTGTTTCCCAACTAGGGGTACAGGGACTCCTAGGGGTACGCAAGCAGTGGGTAATTAGACGATGATAAGAAAATATTTGCTCTCATTTCATATTGTAGTATTGAAAGTGATGAAAGACAAGTGTCTTAATGATGAAAAGGAATATTTTTATTATATTTTGTTACATATGTTTTAGGTTTAACAGCTTCTATAGGCTGACATGAATATATATATAATATATAATTCTCATGGTGTCAGGATATGTGGCTTAATTTCCTGCCTTGTCTTCACTTTTCACTTTAGTCCAGATAAAAGGAGGCAGTTAGTACTTTTTCCTGGCCTCGGCTCTTTCCGTGCTCCTCAGAGCTGCTCAGTGTTGCTCTTTCTCTGCTTTGATGCTATGTTTGAACTTTGCCTTTGAACCCGAGGCTGCCGTGAGCACAGCCAGGCTAATCCTAAACTTTCCACATTCACAACATCAACGGTGAGCAGCAAGAGACTCAAAGTGTGGAGTCAAGTCAGGGCTAGGACTCAAGGGCCAAAGGTCGCAGACACTGTACAGTTTATTGCAGATTATTGGTGATATAAATAGAATGAGATGCTGCTGAGTCTGGTGTGAATTCTGTTGGATGTTAGGAGTTACTGCTCCCTCTGGTGGCCATGTGCTGAATAGAGGACATTAACTCTCATGGATCTTACAAGTGTACATGTAGTTTTGTATTTTCTAGTCTTGCATGACGCAGCATTGTGGTCTTATTTGATTTTGGCCTGACTCCAAAGCGCCTCCTTACTCAGACCGAGGGCTAGCAGTAACCTGTGTGATGTGCTTTAGTGGCATGTGTCAGGGTTAATCAGTAAAGGCTCTTATCCTATTATCATGTTTATTCAGAGTAAAGAGCTGAGCAACTAAACGTTAGACAAGTGTCAACAAATGAGTGTGACCACTTGTAAACCACTTTGGTGCCATCGAGGAATAACACTTCAGGAAAGTTGCATGTAATGTACTGTATTCACTATAATTTTAGTTACCAAATGTAAATGTAATTGATTTTTCTGAAGTTTGGATTGTGGCAACATGTTTTCGAGCAAAATGAATCTGTATTTTAAAATGAAAGAAACTAAAAATAGGTACGCCCTGGACTTTTAGTTAAGGTAGACTTTTATTCCCTGATTTGTTTTCTGCATTTGAGCCTTCAAAGCCGCTGGGGGAACAGGAGCAGTGAGTAACTGCTGAGCAGTGCTCAGGGACTCTCCTCCAGGTCTAGAACAAGGATCCTGGTCAGGAGTACCTAGCTGGAGCATGAGCCTGTTGTGCATGTTTTAGGTTGACTTGGAAAACCATAGCACCTGGAGGAACCCCACCCAGACTTTAGATTCACCCCTTTACCCAACACATGCATTTCTTTGGATGGCCTTTTTCTAGGGAGGACAGACAACACATAGAGAGGGTTTAATATACCACCACTTTTGTGGCATTCTTTATTACATCAGTTCACTTTGAAGCATTAGCTTTATTATTATTTTTTTATGTACTGTTACTAAGTTTCTTTCTCTACAGATCCCTAAAGGCATCTGTAAGTAGAAGTACAGGTCCTTGTGTAAAAAATACCCTTTTAAAGGTAGAAGTACTTACTCAGCTACTTTACTCAAGTAAAAGTAAGAAAGTAGAAGCACAGAAATGTACTTTTTTGCCATCAGTGTTACATACTGCAGTTGTCATTAACTCTGAAAAAAAAAAAAAAAAAAAAAAACAAACAAACAAACAAGCACACGCTTAGCACACAAAATAAGAATATTCTCTGCAGTTGTCAATATTCTCTGGTTCACTTTCCTCACAAACTGTACACTCGCTCAACACTTTCTCTCTGCAATACACTTTCCCTCTGTACTTAGTTAAATCTTTTATGTCGTGTTGTCATCCTTGAAGATGCAGGAAGTAAAAGCTAAAAGTCGTCAGAAAAACAAGGAAAGTACAGATATCTCCAAAATTTACTTAACGAAGTACAAATAGTAAAAATACTTTGATTCTTCCAGCTCTGCTAACCACCACCTTCAGCAGAGGACATTTCCACTGACAAAGTAAAAAGCTGACAAAAAACTGACAAAAAGCCTAACTTTAGTATTTGAAAGGCATTAGTGTCATATAGAGTGATTGGACTGTGATGTAACATGTTTCAGTGATTGGTTGGACATCTTCCTGCTGTTTCCACACAGCTGCCTGTCTTCAAGTCACTCTGCTGTAACAGATTTTCATTAGATGGCTCGCCACAACAGATTTATTCAGACAACAGAAGAGTGATTTCTATTTAATATATGGTCCCCAAATGACTCTCACATCCACTCTGATATCTCAGCTGTCTACTTTTCTTAAATTCTCTCATATTCAGCAGCTATAAATCAAGTTGTCCATCCTCTGAAGCACTTTAATGGTTTGTCCATCTGTTAAAATGAAGATGAGAGCAGGCCAATGAATCATAGGTTGAGTCATAGATGTAATTTGTCACTATGAGGAGAGGCCGCTCTGACACTAAAGGTTACTCCACTCATCTCAAAGCTGTTACAGGCTTTTCTTCAAGGCTAGGGCCAGTACAATTTTATTCCAATGTCTCTTAAAATCCTAATTGAAGGAACAGCCTGCTCAGAAAGCTTGTTAACAAAGACAGCTTACATTAGTGTCATTGGATCAAGTGGCATGTTTTAAGGCTTACATTGTGATGGTTCGGCTCCTGCTACAAGCTGACAGCTGCTGTTTGAGGTAAAATGGGCTCCCTGAGGAAATGCTGTGACTAATTGTCTGTCACAATCCCACAAGTTCTGTGTTTGACTCAAAAATCAACCACCATTTACCAATTAACAAGTATTATACCAGCAGCTTTGTTATGTAAGGCTAGTTCCCATACACCTCAATGCTTTTATACAAAGGGAAAAAAAAATTCTTGGCCAGACACATAAAATTTTTACATATCAACAGGAGGGTAATGGACATCTATACATGTAACCTTTTTATTGAGTAACTATAATTTCAAGCTATTTTAACATGGTCACACCGCAGGACTTTTTTGTCACTTTGCAGGGCATTCACTCCAATTTGGTCATTTTCAATTGTTGTCTTAAATGACTCAAAATATTTTGTACGGCGATTTGGCAGGTTTTTACCCCAAATCCCCTTCCTGTCACAAACAGACACATACTGTGACTAGAGTAGGCAATTTGGGTGAAGTGTCTTGTCAAAGGACACAACAACAGTTTGCACTAACCCTCCGGTTGGTAGACGAACACTTAACTCATTGCGCCGCAGTCACTCCGAAATGCTGAAATAAATGACTATATTCCTTATTTTTTGAAAAATACAGCTGTCACACTGCAGGACACCAAACATGTATTTATTAGTAGTCTCAGGGAAACTGATGATTTTATTAATATTAATATCTTATATATAATAAAAAAATCCTTCCTTCTTCCTTTCAGCTCACACCCTAAACTCTGGAGGTCTCTGTAGTTTGTGACTGACAGCTGGCTCCTATAGATTTTATTGTAACTGCCTTTTTAAAAACCTGATCTTTATGTTACACCGCAGGACACCATTTTGGTTATTAAACTTAATTTATTACTATTGTAGGATTCAACTGCAGGTAAAGTTTATGTTAAAATACAAACAAAATAATACTCAACTTCTGTCTAAAACTACAAAGGTTGCATTTACTTGAGTACAATTTTTGGCTACTCTACCCACATCTGGTTAATTGCAGGCCTGACACTTAGCGACACATACTGACTGACAACCATTCAGTCCCACTGTCTCTCATTCACTATGGACTCTTGTGATCCACCAGTTCAGCACATCTTTCATGCAAGTATTTGGTGGGACAGAGCATATAGTAATAAGGGAAGGAGAAGCAATTTTTTTTCTGCTTTTTGGTGCACATGACAATAACCCCTTCTTACTAGACTTAAAGTAGTCTTTGATTTGCACTTACCATCTGTACTCCTCGTCCCACAGAGAGGAGGTGCGTCTGGGCCTCTCTGCTCCAGCCTCTAAGTGTGGTCTGGTCAGTAACGGGACGGCAGGCCGCAGGCCCACTCTCATTGAACCTCATCGCCTGAAGGACTTTGGGGAGGAGGACCTGGTCAATGGAGATGTGAAAGTCCATGAGACCAAAATCGTGGTGGGTCCTGAGTTCCCGCTCATGGACCCACCCAAAACAAGGAGGCTCAGTCAATTTGTACCCAGACCCCCAGTCCAGTACCTGAGGTTTGAGGACATCAGTGGTGCAGCCTTTAGGATCCAGTCAATCATTCAGAAGACACCCTGCACAGTAACTATTATCTCATCATATTAACTGAATACTATGTCCTAATATTATTTTCTTTTGCATAGGAGCTAGAACATGATTAGACAACATATGCTCTGTCAGTGAGGTTCCTGGTTATGGCTGCTTAGGTGAAGATTTTTGGCTTAGGATAAGCAGCACCTTCTATTTTTACTATGATACTTTGTTGTTTGTCTGCAGTACTCCAGACTGTCCAAACAGTACGGGATGGAGATCTACCTGAAGAAGGAGCACCTTCACTACACCGGCTCAGTGAAGGAGAGAGGAGTGCTGTACCTGCTCAACTCACTCACACAGGTATGATGACCCACGGGGCCAGGTTTGACCTATGAGCTGTCAGATAGGACCAGACAGAGACAGAAGTTGTTAACCTCTTAAGTCAGTTCAGGTCACACCTCCAGGACAAGCCTCTTTTGCACTATGGCCCACTATTGTGAGTGACCACATACAGACATACTATGTAAACTGACCATCACAGAGAAAACCTTTGTACCATTATTGGCTGACAAAAAAAGATATGTTTAATACAACTGCTACCAACTTCCAGCATTACCACCTCATAAATAGAGAGTTGTGAGTTCGATCCCCAGCTCCAAAGGACATTTCTGTGTTGACCTGCTCCTGTTTTCAACTGGTGCTCTGACTTTTTCCCACAATCCACAGAAAGGAAATAAACCTAAAATATAAATCTGAAACACTGGGTGGTTGACATGTGGACGTGTAACACCTTTTTTTTTGTCCTGCAGTGTGACACAACTTTGAACTTGAATGCCAAGAATATTAAATAATAATTTAAAATATAAATCAGTTTTTTTTAAAGTGTAAAGAGAATTTTTCGTAAGCAATTAATAATTTTAAGCGTAACTCTATTATTTCTACACATTTTGACATTGTCCTGCAGTGTGACTTTTTATGTCACACCGCAAATACAATTTGTCATAAATTACTGAACATGTCTGTTGTGCTAACTTATATACATATAATATATACATGCATGTCTCTTCACAAAATATGATTCAGAATTTTTTTTGGTAAAAAATATGGAAAAAGTGGGCGTCACTTCAACTACCAACCTATAGTTGATGGTTTCTTTAAGGTCATGAAAAGGCTAACTGGAGTATACATGCTACATAATAAGAAACATAACATAAGTAACAGAAAAGACCCCATTCATAGATATTAACCCTACTAGAAGAGCAATCACCTCATGTGTAGTATGTTATGTCCCTCAGGATCAGCAGAGGAAGGGGGTGATCGTGGCCACAGACTGTAACTTCTCCATGGCAGTGGCTTATCACGCGGTGGAGCTGAGGATCCCAGTATTCGTCATCATGCCCTCGACCTGCTCCCTGCCCCGGCTCAGGCTTTACAGAGACTACGGCGCTATGGTCATCTCCTATGGCAGCACCGCTCAGGACTCTCAGAAACACGCAAGACACCTGGCTGACGACAATGGATACTTGTACCTGGAAGAGTAAGTAACAGAGAGAGATCTTTTAATTATGAGTCTACATTCTTTTTAAAGTTTATTTTTGTGACTTTTCCATGGAGAGATGAGAGTGCAGTGTACCTGGCTGGACTGGGCACTGTGGGACTGGAGATCTATGAGCAGGTCTCCAAACTAGACGCAGTGTTGATCCCTGTGGCGGGGCACTACGGTCTGCTGGCCGGGACAGCAGCTGCCATCAAACACCTCAACTCACAGATTCAAATCATAGTGAGTCATGGCCCAATAGATAGTATTAATCTTTGATGGTAAAAATCACAATCATATTCAACTGCTCTTTCTTTTTAGGGAGTTGAACCAGAAGCATTTCCTTTGCTACTACAGTCTCTAAAAACAGACGGTCCAATCAAAGACCTAAAGAGCAACCCTAACAGGAAACTCTATGGAGGTAATCACTGGTCATCTAAAATTCCAGTGCTCCCTGTCATGTATGTGTTGAAAAAATATTATTTTGGTCCCACTGTCAGATCTCACAGAGCATTCATTGGGTGTGAACACTTTTAACCTTGTCAAGAAATTAGTGGATAAAATCATCCCAGTCAGGTATCAATTTTTAGTCACTGTAAATATGTATAGTTATCTGCTGTGCTAAAATTGTTATTGTTTCTTTTTTTCTCAGTGAGGAGCACTCTCTGGTGGCCATGCTGCGGTTTCAGGAGTTTGAACACACCACAGTGGACACTGAAGCAGCGATGGGACTGGCGGCCATCTTGGCAGGAGAGTTACCAGAGCTCAAGAGGCAAAAGGTAAGAAATTTTGTTAAAAGGTTCATATTATGCTTTTTTTTTCAGGCATATTTTTGGACATCCTTGCATTAGTTTTTCATTATTTTGTAACTTAAAATAATGTATATGAATGGAAAATGTCTTATTTTGGGGAGCTGTTACTTGACTTTGGAGAGAATGCTGGATTAGGTGTCTGTCGCACCCTGCTGGCAACAGTGAGGAACAGAGCATAAAAAGGCTATTTAGCACAGCTATTAGCAACATGACATTAACAGATTGATAAATGAGCTTACTGCTTCATAGTGAGGGCAATTTAAGCGCTGAAATGATCAAACCAAGTCTGGTGATGGTGTATGGACTTTAGAAATGCCAAAGAGTACTTCCTGGGTTCACTGTGTCTATACAGTGGCCACCCCAAAAAGTACAAAAAGTGGGACCAATTGTGTGATTTGGTGGGACAAGGTAGGACGGACTGAGAAATAAAAGAGTTGACACTGACCTGATTAACCTGATTTTGAAAAAAGATATAAATTTAGGGCCCATTAAACATTTGATGTGCTGTTTCCATCCCAAAAACACACACATTTTGATGATAGCCCTGTCCTGAACAATCCACCAACTATACAAGGAATTTTTATACAAGGAATACTTATTTTACCTTGTTATTCTATAACTTTCTTCCTAACTAAACTCACAGATTCTCACTTCTTATAAGATTCACAATGAAAAAATGGGACAATATTTTGAAAAGTGGGATGGCGGGACAAATGAATGAATGGCTGTGCAGTATAGCCAAAAGTGGGACAGGTGGTCACTCTATATGAGAGTGTTTTCAGCTCTTGAAAAAACAAGCTTAAAATAATTAATTGAGCATAATAGGAGACCTTTAAATGTTCTCTATATTTTGCCTTATTGAAAGGAGCTTGATGAAATGCAGTGGAAAGAATTTGAAGCACTTTCCAATCCTTGGCTCTATATCTTAGGTAGAACAAAAGACCTGAAGTCTAAGTTCTCATTTTATTTTAAAATTGCAGAGTTCTCCTGCCAAGCTCTGCAAGACTGTCAAGCACCGAGTACTTGGCATATCTTCATATGCTCTAAATATAGTATCTCTCCTCTGTCTGTAGGGTAGCAGTGGTAGTGAGCAGTGCTAATATGGAGTTAGACTTGGTCCGACAGTGTATGGACCGGGCCTTGGTGCTGGATGACAGAATCAGTAAGTTCTCAGTCCACGTTGGGGAGTGGCCTGGAGACATGGCCAAACTACTGGACGTCCTGTCTCGAGAGGATGTCAGGTGAGTTCAAAAAGCAAAGAAAGTTGAGAGTTTTTACCTAGATGTTGCTCTGAATTAGTTGGTATCTGTACTAGTGCCTCTGCAGTAAATTGAAGTACCAACCAAGGTATCTAAATTAACCAAACCACCCATGCTTTTGTGTTTGATTAGGTTGTTGGACGTCTGCCATCGGAGTCATGGGGACAAGTCGGACCTCTTTAAAACAAAGGTCTGTGCACAACTTCTACTTCACATTTAGAGCAGTATAGCAGTATCTCCAGGTTTTACTTTCTCAAACCTGTCTTTCGCAGGTGGAGTGTGTGGTGGAGACTCGGGATAGATCACAGAGTGCTCAGCTTCGAAAAACACTGAGTGAGCGGTACCCCTCTCTGACCTGGCTGGCCCGGTGATCCCTACAGTAACAATACATTATTAATATATACAACAATGTCAATAGAAAACAAAGTGATGAGATGAAACACAACAATACTACGCAAACTGAAATAAACGGTTAAGCAGGCACATTTGAACAAACACTGAGATTATAGAGTGAATGTAATTTATACTCATGCTGCTATTGTTTGTCAGTGAGGACCATAGACACTAGAAGTGGGCCAGTAACTACAGTCTATGCGGCTAGTGTTGCTAACAGTCAGTGTATGTTGGTATTATAAATAAGAAAGATCAGAATAACAGTCACTGTCAATATATTCACTTTCGCCTTGTAAAAGCTGGTAAACAAGGTACGTATCAATCACAATGCGAGCATTTTAGGTAACATGGTAGTGGACTGACTTGTTTTAGAAAGACCAAAAACAATTAAATATATACAAAATTGTATATATTTAATTGTGTGTCACCATGTGTCTCAAAACCGCTCATTCCTCTGTCCCCCATTGATTGACTATGAACCACACATTAGTGGTGAGCTGTTACAGAAAAGCCTTGAGAACACAGGACGTTTTACAGTCATGTTCCTTTTGTTTGTTAATGGGTACGCCCTCTGCAGTAATCACAGTGGATTGTCAAGATGGATAAAGCTCCTATAAATCACACAGCACAGTCCCAACTACTTAAAGCTCCTTACAAAAGACATCTATATTTTTTAAGTTATTGTTTTGTATATACTGTATTTCTGTATTTCTGCTGTCTCTTGTGATAGCATTAAAATAAACCTAATATAATATAACAATGTAACGTGCTGGTGGTCATTTGGTTTGTGGAGAGTAAAAGTGTTTTATGTGCTGTAAGACAGCTGCAGTACGTCTAGAACACTGCTGCTCCGGTCCTGTCTAAAACCAGGAAGTACGACCATATTAGTCCTGTCCTCAGGTCTCTGCACTGTCTTCCTGTCACTCAGAGAATAGACTTTAAAACATCTCTGCTTGTGTACAAGTCTCTGCATGTCTTAGCACCACAGTACATCTCTGACCTGTTGGTCCCATATGAACCATCTCAGACTCTGAGAACCTCAGGGACAGGTCTTCTGCTGGTGCCCAGAGTCAGGACTAAACACAATGAAGCAGCAGTTTCAGTTTTATGCTGCAAAAATCTGGAACAGTCTTCCTGACGATGTTAGACAGGCCTCTACTCTGACAATGTTCAAGTCCAGACTTAAAGCTGTTCTTTTTAGCTGTGCATATGACAACTGAAAGTGTATTATCTGCACTCTTCTCTTCTAATTTAATTTTAAATGGATTCTTGATTATAATTTTTATATTTGATTTTACTGTTTTAATTGTAATTCTTATCTATGGTACGTACTTTTACCTTGCCTTTTTTCTGTAAAGCACTTTCAATTACTCTGTGTATGAATAGAATTGTGCTATACAAATAAACTTGAAACTTGATTATATATATTAGCCATATATTAACCAGGGCTACATGTATTTTAAAGATGGCAGCCAAATGGCATGTCAGTATCTGTATGCAAAATGATCAACATTAACAATTTGGAGCCCCCAAAACTAAAAGAACTGTCATTTTTAAATCCTGCTGTACATAACCAACTAAGATCTCTATAGTCACCAAATGTGAGAGGGTTGCAACAGAAAAATTAGGCTTACCGGTATATACAGTAAGACCAACTGAAAATAGTTAGTAGGTAGAGCCCTTCGCCTGGCATTGTATACTGCCGTTGTGTCCTTGGGCAATACACTTCACCCACCTTACCAGTATGAATGTGTTAGTGTGATTGTGTATTTAGGTGGTGGTCGGAGAGGCCACTCACTGTGACGCAGGAATAAATGAGTAATAGGTTAGTGTAAAAGTACTTTGAGAAGCTTGGCGGGTGCAATATAAATCTAATGTGTTTTTATTTCATTATTATGTCTGTTTATAGCATGCATCATAGCATATGGAACATACAGCCTAAACACTTACATAGTATTTGTGATCTTTTATTTTCTTTTTTTTTTAAGTGACAGTTTTCTGAATTTCCTGTGGTAGTATCTTACAGTCTCACCACTTTAAAAGCTTCAGTTTCATGTGTGCAACTAACTGTTGGCTAACATTTTTTACAGTTACCATCTTCAGTAGGATAAATTATGCAAACAAAACTTGCTTCTCACTGTATGTTTACAAGCCACTTTTTTATTTTGTAGCGTCAACATTTCCAGTTCCCACCCAAAGCACTTCAGAAAAGCACAGCAACATTTGTATCATACTTCTCTAACACCGGTTATGGTCCCAACTTGCGCCAAAGCTCCCTAACCAATCACATCACAGGGGAATGTAAACATTGTGAAGAAACCATTTCGTTTAAGATTTTACTGTATTGCACAAATATTCACATCTGTAATCATTACTGCTAATAATATATTCACTACTGCTAATAATATATGATTCCATAAAACCTTCAAAACCCTGTAATATTAATATAGTGAGAAAAATTCTATGTAAAGAAATATTAATACTTAGAAAAACTTGGAGTAGAAGAAAAGTACCTGAAACATTAAAAACAGTATTGTTGCCACCTTTTCAATTCCCTTAATTTTTTTGTATGTAAGGCAAAGAGAGGGAAACAAACTGTATTAAAAATATAGTATAAAAATCAATATAAAGAAAAATATTGACGTTAAGGAAAAAAACTCAATTGGAATACAGTTAATTAGAATATTAAAACACTATTGCTTCCACCTCTTCAGTTCCTTCAGTGTGTGTATGTAAGGCATAGACGGAGAAATAAAGGCATTGCTGCTGATTTGTGCAGTATAAGTGAGGTTAATCTGTGTTCCTATTGGGACAGCTGCTGGAGTCAGTGCTGTTTGGGACGTTTAGGGTCATACTTCAGGAGCAGGCCAAGGGAGGGGAACCCCAACAGGAAGGTCTGGACAAACCACAGCAGGCGAGCAGTGAGGCTGTGGATGCCTTTGTTACTGTGAGAAAATAGAAAAAGAAATAAATACACAAATGAAGTGCATGTGTTTCAAAAAAAAAAAAAAAAAAAAAAAAAAAAAAAAATCAAATGCTAAAGAATGATTTGTTTTGTTTTGTTTTTTTGGAGGGTGTGGTCAAGTTTTTCACAAATATTTTCATGGCTTATGTGTTGTGATCACACTAATGTTTTTCAAAATAAAAATGCAAAAACACAAGACTTTTAAGCCTCTTAATTTGACTCATAGTTTTCAAGCAGTAAAAATTTGACTGCTTTACTTCTAGTTACTGACTTTTAGTATCTATGAGTAAAAATTACATCCAAAACACTAAATGGGTGTCTATTTATGTTGAATATTTGTCGTAATCCTAGAAACGAATAGAAATACAGTATGAAGAAAACAACAGCTCCCTCTGATGGTCAAAGGTCCTACTGTGTTTCTTACCTGCAAACAATCTGTGAATACACAGCCTCAAAGGCATGGATGGCAAATGCAGCCCACCATCTGCAACAAAAACATTAAACTCAGTTTATTTTTATCAAAACAAATAAAAAAATAATAATGACAAAACTTGCTAAATGATTTTTGACAGTTGCTGTAATATGTCATAGTCACCTGATAACGAACTGCGGAAAACTTAAAGCCATCAAAGCTGTTACTAACTGAACGACCCCTTCCTCTTTTAGACTGAAGTCACATGATGTAAATATGTAAATGGTTCATTAGGCTTTGATTGTTGCATGTTTGGGGTCACTGCGGCAGTCATGTGACTCATTAGAAAGTAACCTGTTCTTTTGAAGTGTGGGCAACTATGTGTGAATGGGACAACATGTAAGTGTGGGCAGTCAACACATGATTTGAGAGTCTAACGGGAAACATTCTATTATTTTGAGGAAATGGTCACTGTAATTTTGAGACATTTCCAAACTGCTACTTCAAGGTTTTCATGAGGCATTTTATAAATCCTGATCTTGTATTTGCACATTATAGTCATCACTTTTTTGTAATGCTATTTAATAATATATCTTGTCAAATCATATTTTTTATTCATTTTCCTCAGTCATAGACCATGTACAAACAGTTTCCCAAAAGTCACATGATATTATATGTTTGTATTTTAAGTAAATGTTAATATTTTCAAGGCTTGGTCCTTAAAAAAATGTCTTTTAAAGTGCTTTAGGTCCATGTAACAGCCAAACTGTATTTTACTTGTCCAAGGTTATTTGTCTGAAAAAACAAAACAGACATGTGTTGTTAGTGCATATGAATATATATGCATTCACCCGTTATGCATGACTTCAGCATGGTTATCCACCAAGTTTCTGCAGAAGGTCCCAAATGGACCGAGGTGTTCATATGGAATTACCTCTGGTGCAAACACAATACACTGTAAAACAGAGAAATAGTTTGTTACCACTTGATCAATACATAGAGTTTGCATTAGTGAACAAACAGTCACTGTGCAAATATGAAAAGGGAGGGCTTATTACCACAAGAACAGGAAAGGCGATGTAGTTAAAAGAATATAGGAGAATTACCAACCATGCCATATATTATTAGTACAAAGGTTGGGGCTGCTAAATTTCACTAAAATCTAACTGTTTTATAACATAGGAATAATGAGAAAGTAATGCAAAGCAAGAGTAGGAGGAATACAAAATCTACGACGATAATAAAAGTGATGCTATTGTTGTTGACACTTTCATTCTTCACTATTTCATTTAGATGGAGAGTGTGTATATGAAGTTTCCCAAAAAAATTACAGTCTAGCCACATTGCAAGACAAACTGTACAAATGACTCACAGTGGTGATACGGTGGTCATTGGTTAAATTTGTGGCTAAGACAGTTACAAAGTGTATCATTCAACAACAAGAAAGAACATTGCAAAATGTTTCTCTGCAGTGATTCTAAGTCCTTGGGCAAAGAGTTTATTTTTATCCTATGAAGTATTTCTTCTGTAAAATGCTGGGATTTTTGGTGGGTTTTAAGTTTTATCATGTGAATGAAACGTAATGCATTAGTTCTAAAATTCAGATATGGATACAGATCTGATGATTGTGATGATTCATTCTGGGGAGAGACCAAGAACAAGTAGTCCCAGTATAAAATAGATACATTTTACAACCATGTGTAGGTCAATATTTTGTGACAAAACAATTCCAACCTTTCCTGCTTCACTGTGCATTGTTAGTCTAAACAAACATGTCAGTGCCACAGCCCCAACATAAAGGAGGTGTATCCTGTTGTTTTTTAAAGGCCTCTTTGTAACACACTGCCCAGAGGTGGGTGTTTATTTATGGTTTGAATGTCACTCAAACAAAATGAACAGTGAATTTATTATTTTTTTTTTAGAAAACATTAAGCAGATGGCTATGTGACATTATGGAAGAGCTAGTACCACCAAAAAAAAAAAGAAAAAAAAAAGAAAAGAAAACTGCTGTATGACCCGTGAATGCATTATGAAATAAGTCCTATTGGTAAAAGTAAATGGTAGAGCATTAACACTGTGATGTAACTTAATAAACAGTAAATGAAATATTAAGTGATTTAAGGGCTTATAAAATGAATAAAAAATCATTCGCCACCTTTCACAGAAGCACAATATAACCAATAGTCTATAATAGTAACGTTATATGGCTAACGACATCATAATTTAAATAGCCTAGCACATTTACGTTGGCCTAAGTTATCAGTCCATTCATATAAACCCAGTTGTAAAACCATTGCTCCAATTTGGCTCAGAGCTATATATATTTTTTTAACTACTCCTAAGCAAACTTAAAAGATAACAAGTTAACGAGCTAGCCAAAGTAGTTGTTAAATAAAACCAGTGCCATAATTTAACACAGAGCAGCTGTATATCTGGCCGACTGAGCAGATAAAAAATGAGTAATATTTATAATTTAATACAATACTTTATATTTACTTAAGTTATTAGCATTAGATAGCTTAAGTAACTAACGACAGTAATGGATTTCGTAACTTCGACCTGTTGCCTAGTTACCAACAGAGGCTCAACGTGTGGAGATATTAACGTCTATTAAAAAAACATTTAGTTAGCAAAAAGGTGCTAAAAATATCTATATTAAATTATCAACGCCTGTAGATATTTTCTGCGACAAAAAAAAAAAAAAAAAAAAAACACATTGGCCGCAAAAAGAAGCGCATTCGTGGCTTCAACTCAACTCTATACCCGGACGTTATTTGTCGGGACACCGCAGTAAACCGAATAAGAGCAAAGTGGAGGGCGATGATAACAAACACTTCACTTCAGCCTCTAATGGTGAACTTACGGTAAAATACGCAATGGCTAGGGTTACGGTGACTGTCCAGAACAGGCTGGCTCTCCTAAAGTAGTCAGATCCATTGCCTTTAGCCATCTCTGCTCCTGCTGCTGCTGCTGCCTGCTCCGCGCTGGTCCCGCTGTCAAATGTGACCGTGTACTGTCAACTATGAGGAGGAAACAGGAGAAGGGAGTTAAACTGGGCTGGACTCAATATGTCTAAATGTCACTGTGTTAAAGGGTAATGACACTTAACACAATAAAGTACGAGTTATCTGCTTTAATGGTATGTTTTATTTGATTGTTTTGTTTGTTTTAAACTACTTTTTTGTCAACATTTCTTTAAGCTCATCAAATTTCACTCCAGGGATCCACCTCGTGTTCTTGATACACTCCTGCAGTGCAACACACATGCTGCCCCATATGTAAGTGATAAATAAATAATCACCCCATCTAAAGGATATGTTTACATTTTTACTTTTTTTTTAGATTTGAGTTGCACAATATTGGACCATGCCAACAGATAAATAAAACAATTCCAAATTATAAAAATCAATTTAAATAGCTATTCAATTCCAACTAAAAAGTTATAATAAATGTACAAATTGCCTAAGCTGTGTCGTTGGCTGGCATTGTGCCACTGGGACCCTAGGCAGTATGCTTAGCCTATTGAAAAAGCTATAATAAATAAAGATCTAAAACATATAAGCTTCCAGTGTTTACCATTATGTAAAAGACTATGGTGGCCCCACACTAGTGACAGAAGAAGTACTAATCTTTTTTTTCTTAAGTAAAAGTACAGATAAAGGAGCAAAAATGTACTAAAGTAAAATTATAAAAGTACTTACTTTTAAATTTACTTGCAAGTAAAAAAGTAAAAGTATTTTACACAGATTCAAGAACTAATGAATGAGTTAAATGCGAGGGATTTTGCTTAAAACTGTGCTGAAAACTAATGGTTAACGATGCAATAGAAGGGACTGAATCTCTTGGTGAAGTTTTTCTGAAAAGTACTACTTTACTGCATTATTTATACTTATATACTGTGTCTACAATGATGACACGGCAAAAACACATGATTTAAAAACAAACTCAAAATACTTTTTTATTTCAAACTAATTCAAAAAAGTAGTGGAGTAAAAAGTACAGATACTTGCTCTAAAATATAGTGAAGTGAAAGTAAAAGTACCCCTTGTAAAATTTACTTAAGTAAAGTACAGATACATGAGAATTGTACTTAAGTAAAGTAACTGAGTTCTTTTACATTTCACCACTGCCCCCATAGTATAAAACTGAACTCAAACCTATGTAATCTTTTTTTTTTTTTTTTTTTTACTGTAAATGCTAAATATCTCCAGCTTTTCTTTTTAATAGTATAATGCACCTCCAGACTCACAGCAAGATACTCCTCCCAGCACATAACTTTAACTTTTGGACACTGGATATAGGCTATAACATGTTTAACCCTAGTCTAAATTTGTGGGAAACTCTGGGATAGTCTTTCCTTGTTGTTTTTTCATCTTTTTCACATTTTATTTAAAATACAAATGAATTCAAATTGTTTTCTTAGGAATGAGTTGTGTGAATGAATTGCCCCAATATTACACCAGTGCTTGTATGGATATTTCAGTCTCTCCTCCTTTTTGGCTGCACTGGTTACACTGACATGGCTTCATCTTCTTATAAATAAAGCACTAATAAGTAAACAGGCCACAGTTTTCTATGAAGTTTGTGTGAGAAAATCAAACCCCAGCCCTGTTCATTGAGAAAAAAAAAGTTCATTATCCTCAACCAGCCTTTACATTTTCACACACCTCTTCTATGTCTGGCTATAGCTGTTAAAAACACATCTATTTCTTCTTTCCCTGTATTACCATGACTCGCAACAAACATTCAAAGCTCCTTCAGAATTGAGATAAATCAATCACATGACTTTTGTTTGTAAACCATGCAAATCCCCACTTAACTGAGCAATGTAAAGTCATTTTATATGCACAGTAGGCTAAACCACTTTAAGCACACTATTATGTAATCTGCTCAAACACTATTTACAAAACAATCTTATTTTGTACAGTTTTTGAAAAGCTGAGTTACCATTTTGAGGTATAGTTGTTTATTTGT
The DNA here is from genome assembly GCA_020698575.1 of Bostrychus sinensis. NCBI lineage: Eukaryota > Metazoa > Chordata > Actinopteri > Gobiiformes > Eleotridae > Bostrychus > Bostrychus sinensis. The sequence goes on along the minus strand of CM036254.1, from coordinate 26,638,681 downwards.
CCTTTATATCACTGGCTGACAACACTGAGCTAGGCAACTTCCAGTATTGATAAAGGCCTGTGTAATCTGATGGGATTTGTTAAAGTTTAGAGAGAGTTTGTGGTCCCGGACATGGACTTTCAGGAGCCGTCTCCAGAAAATACTACTACTGTCCAGATAAAGACACAAATGTGATAGCACAGTTTATTTACACTAGATTACACTGGTCCAGCTTCAGGCAGCCTATTATTTTATAGTGCATGGCTGTCATGGTCTTAACACAGGCAGGCCCTGACTGGAAATAACTCACTATCGAGCCAGTGTCAACATCTTCAATAGTACAAATATGCATATTACTTCTTAACCCTCAGGCTCCTTTTGGGGCTTTTCAAATATATTTTTTGCTCTCATTTTGGCATTTCTTATGCTAGGGTGATGATGTGTAACAAAGATGTTCATTAATAATTTAATTTTAGAATTTCAGTGTCACAACTGAATTTTTTTTTCAACTGTCTGGACAAAAAAACTCACATTCTTCCTCTAAAACCCCTTTTGGTCAAAAAAAAAAAAAAAAAAAAAATCCAATATTTTTACTCTACTGCCATTGGAATATAGAAATGTTAAATCAAGTTAATTCCTCTGTAACCCTGTCAGTCAGAGGCTAAAAATACACACGCACACAAAATCACCACTAAATCCACCTTTTTCCCATTGCATTGTGGGAAGTATTTATTTTATATTTCCCATTAGATAACAGTAACTGTAGCCCTGACCTTTTAGGGCTTTAAGAGGAAGAACATGAGTTTTAGCCCTTTTTTCCTTTTTTTGTGAGATTTCCTGCCCTTTTTTTTAATGGCACAAAAAGTAAAAATGTATCAAAATCTGTTTTAGGACTAACCAGTGACCTATCCGGGGCCAGAAAATTCTGCACAAACAAAAAATACATACATGAAATAAATAATACATGTTTTATTTACAAATACTTTAGAATTATGTACACAAACGGGCTTTTAGAGAGTTAAAAATATAAAAAAAATTATTCACTTTTGTTATGTATGATGAGGACAGATAAAAAAACAACAAAACGTTTATTTCTTCATGTTTTATATTTTTTAGGGGATTATTGTTAAGATGCAAAATTAAGGTAGGATGCAACCATATACATCTACTTAGAGCCACCACACAAGTTTTGGTTTAGTAAATAGCAGTTCATTGCCCCACAGAATGCATTTTTGTCTTGGGATTTTATTTATTTATAAATTTATTTGAAAGGGACAGGACAAAGGAAAAAAAAAAAAAAAAAAAAAAAAAAAGGGGAGAAGAAAAGCGTGGCCCAAAATTGTACTCAGTATTTTTACTTCAGAATATTATGTAGAAAGTAGAAGTAAAAAGTAAAAGAGTGAAGAGGTGAGTGATTCAGTGGGTTGAAGCTGTTAAACAGGTGCTCTTCTAGGATTAGGTCATAAACATCAATAGAATAAAAGTCTATCTTTTGGCAGTCAGAGTTTAAAATCTCCAACACACTCTGTACAATGTGAAAAAATATAGTTTGGCCACACTAGAATAACTAATAACTATGAAGCATTATTTAAGTGTTAGTTAAGGATTGTTAACCAGTAAAATGTTTATTTACAAACATTACTTCAACATGTATAAACATCAGTTATAAACATTGTTAATAATGTTTTATTCTTTAGGAATAAGCTGCAAAATTGCAATGCAAAATTATAAACATCAGTGATGATTCAGGATCTATAAACTGCTTATTTATTAAATTATGGTTAATTACATAGCCTATTTATTAGTGCTTTATTACTACTTAATAGTTGTGTTATTCTAGTGTTACCAAAAGACCTTTATTCACTTTCACTTTAGTCTTTTATTTTTTACACTTTGTTTTGCCAAAAGATACTGAGTTTGGTGAAAATAGTACTTAAGTACAGAGTAACAGTTTAGACATAACAATTGACTTATGGGTAACAATTAGGATACCTCGCTGTATAAGGCATTATTTTAGTATTAATAAAGGATTATTGACCAGTTAATTGGTCATTTACAAAGGATTTCCTCTACATTAATAAACACCATTGAGTTATAAACATTGTTATTAATGTTTAATTCTTGAGTAATAAGCTCATGTAAATCAGTGCTAACTTATAAACATCAATGTGATTTTAGAAACATCAATGTGATCTAGAAAATATGTATTTATAAAAATATGGTTCATCACATATTTATTAATACTTTAGTACTGCTTAATAGTGGTGAATTATTCTAAAGTGTTGCTAATTTTTGTGATGTAATGAGACAAACAAACATTAAAATATAGTAAAAAAGAAAACAACATATTTTGTAACATCTTACAAAATATCAAGACAAAAGAGTGACAAATTTAATTGACAAATGCAATAAATAATAAAGATTAAACTATAAATAAAATAAAATATATAGGTCAACATTTTGGGTGTAAACCCTACCATCCCTATTTATATGTAATTAATCAGTTATGAACATATGATACAAGGTAGTGTATATATGGTGAATAAGTGTATACGATATAAAATATGTTATAAGTTATAAATATAGATTATGTATAATATGTAATGTGATGTAAATATATAGCGATGTATACAAATAACCATATATATTATTATACATGCAGAATTATTATAGGTATTGGGGTGTTTTGTTTGTGTGTGTGTGTGTGTGTGGGGGGGGGTTGTTTATTTGTGTTGAAACAATTGTTATTATTGTTGTTATTATTTTCATTGTATATTCAAAAAAAGCTATGTTGAAAGATAAATCAACAAGTAATCTGCAAAAGTAATAAGTAAGTAATAAAAAAGACAAATTTACAAAAGTATACATACAAAAGTATGTTGTGATAAAACTACTCTTAGAAGTACAGTTTATTCAAAACGTGACTCAAGTAAATGTAACAGAGTACATGTAACTCATCACTATCCACCTCTGTGATTATTCATTTTCATGTTTTGCTTATATCTCACTAATGCATCATATTGAGCTTATTTATAACATGACAGGGGCCTGTCTTTTGGGTAAAGGCCTGGACATGTTAAACTTTTTTGAGCTGCAGTCATTAATCAGTGCGACAGAGAGAGCCGCTCTGCATGACAAAAGGCCCGCTGATAGGTTTGTGCCTCAATGCTGTTTTGCTTTTTACCAAAATGTGTGGGTTAAATATTTGTCTCAGTCCATTGTTGATTGATCAGCGTTCAACAGTTTGCAAAGTCCCCAGTGTTTGTGGCTACTGCTTTATCAGGTGACTCTCAGCAGCCAAAGGAATTAAAACAGAAATCAATACGGCAGATGCTGATAATGCAGTCTTGTCTCCCAGTGTCAAATCTGTTATCAAAATAGCAATATACTGTAGTAAGGACAGTGGTTTATCAGTTAGCTTAGAATTTTATTCGTGGTTATGCTTAGTTGTGGCATATATTGCTGCAGGATGTATAATTCACTTATTAACCATTATTGAAATTTACAAATTATTTGGGAAAGTTGCTCGTTTACAGTGAAGTACAACTTATTTTGAGTGAAAACAGAGAGTGTAATAGGTAGGTATACTAAAATTCATACAAGATACAGTGTATAGATTACACTGACCAAGTATAAATAATACTATGAATATTTCCCAATAAATACAATGTGATGTACCTTAATGTAAAAATGCACATTTGCTTATTGCTCATGCTGGGGCAACCTATTCTTAATAAAAAAATAGTAAAACATGTTGTATATCAATAATAATGCTCATGCATATTTTTTTAAAGACTAGAGTGTTTTTTGCATTGTTTTGACCTCAAAAGGTTAAGACAGGAATTCAGCAGCAATTTTTCCCCCCAATTTTTTTCTAAATCCCTCTCATAATTCTGAAGTTACTTTTATTGATGCACATTTTAATTTAAGGCTTTTTTTTTTAAATATGAATTTATAAAAATGACAGTGAAAGAGCCAGTATGCATTTCAATACTTAATAATGCATGTCATTTGATAGATGCCACATATGCCTGCCAAGTCTGGCCACAGCAGTATTATAAATTAATAACTTTATTTATATAGGACATTTCAAAACAGAGTCACAAAGTCCCATTAGATACACAAAAACATCCTCACACAAAAACAGGTGAAATTAAAATCACATAAGATGAAATAAAAACAAACTTAAAATCAGACTGAAGAGCAGCATAATCAAGGGCCAGATAAAAGTGCAGTGAATAAATACAATAAACAAATAGGATTACATAAAGTATTTTCTATAAAAATTGAAAAAAAAAAAAAAAAGATAAAATACACCATTAAAAGGGATTTAAAAAGATGCTCGGGCAGGTTGTTCCACAGTTGTAACGTGTTTAAATATGTTTAAAGTGTTTTAAATTTTCAGTTATAAACAAATTTGATCGATTTACCCAAGCCAGTATTTTAAATTTTCTTATTACTTATTGAAATACACTGTAATATTGTCATCTTTTTCAAACCTTTTCAAACTTTTCAACTTTTACAAATAATAGTAAAACAGACAATCTATAATTCTGTAATGAAAGTTGTTAACATGAATACAATATATCCAACTATCATATGATAACTTTACGGTTAATGAATATTTTTACATTTATTTTTACATTTTTGCATGCCTATGTGTATTTCATTATACTAAGTACTATCTAATGTCTAAAATAGATAAGTTAAGAAAGATAAGAAAAGTTTAAAGTAATGACAAAAACAAACTTAACTCAATTATACGTATGCTAATATTGCTTAGCTATAGGAACTTATGTGCATGTATTGTAAGTTCCTAACATTGATCATGCTAACCCAAACTGTCAAAATACACACCTTTATTTAAAACCTAAACATATTCAGTGGTGCCCAGTCACATGTTCCCATCATAACTCTTCGCACCCCATTGAAGTGGTATCGATGGGCCACTTTGACCTTGTGCTGCTTTGATGGTCATTAGGTGATAATGGGATGGGACGGGGGTCACTGTAAACCCCTCTTACACCCCGACACCATCCAGCAATGGACTTCTGGGAGCTCAGGTGTGGGGTATAAAAGGAGTCCCAGGGATAAGCAGGGGACACAACAGCAAGGCTTCAGCCCAAAGAAACAACTCAGCTCAGCAGCAAGGACTCTGTTTTTTTTGGAAACTAACAAGTACAATCATGTGGAAGGACGCTTGCAATGGTAAGTCTACAACATTTACTCAAGTGAAGTATTGGTAAAATTCATTAGCTAGTGTGTATTGTATCTTAAAGCATTCATTTGTCAAAGATATTGAAGATACACTTGGTACAAAGCAAGGACTCAAAACTTAATGTATTAAAATCTATTGGGGGGATTTTCTTCCTCCAGATGATGTCAGGGCCCTCGGTTCCAACATGTCCGCCTCTCGGACCGCCAGTCGCCGAAAGAGGACCAGTTTCTCCAAAGAGCATGTGGAGCTACTCAAGGCCACCTTCGAGACCGACCCATACCCAGGCATCAGCCTACGGGAGAGCCTGTCCCAGACAACCGGCCTGCCCGAGTCACGCATCCAGGTACTTCATCCACATTTAGTGAGCTTATACTGGGCTCCAACTGGGACGTATTCTAAAGTACTTCAAAACCTTTAGTTACAAGATGATTACTTCAATACTTTTGTATATTTTCAGTATAATTTTGAGGCAGTTTCTAATATTGAATTTTTGCTAAATCAAGAATAAATATAAGACTCCAGTAGAGCTCATGTTGAGACAGCAAAATGTCTAAATCTGGGATAAAAAAACAAACAAAAACCAAATAATTCAATTGGTCAATTTTTCCCATAGAATATTTGTCAGTTAAGGTGGTCGCCAACTTATAGTGTCTCCAATTTATGAACCTACAAATTCAGGTAATTTATATACCCCACTTATAACTCCCAAATGCCAGAAAAGGATAATTTAGCATAAACACAACACCATAGAGGCTTTAAAATTGTTTTTTTGGGGAATAAAGTAAATTAGTATATTACTTTATAAAGCCTATACTGAATGGTAGTCAAGTTGGTATGTGCTTATAACTAAGGTGGCCACCCTAACTATCAAGTGATAGGGGAAACACTGAGGTTATACTGAATTTTGTACAACAAACAAACGTCAAACTTGCAATATTTTAGATGATGATTTCTTCATGGAAAAAAATCCACATTGGGATTCAGTGAAATTTGCCAGTTCAGATAGGACTTATCTTCATGCATGATATTGGCGATCTCGTACTTGGGCCCAATAAGTAAACCAATGTAGTTGCACAGTAAGGCATGTAGTCCTGCAATGGCCTATCACCAGACGGGCCACTGTTTTCAAATGTGTCCGGTACAGAGTTAATGATTGTCCCATATCACTTTATGTGTTTATCAGTGCAGATGACTCAGGTTGCTTTTATCATTTATTTGCAGTGACAGATACACTATCCTACTGTGGCCTGGCTAATTATTAACCACTGGTAGCAAAGTGCAGCAGGGCGGACATTTTGGGGCATTTTATGTTAAATAAATATGTTGCGCTCTTGGCATTTGCTTGAAACAGAATATAATGAAATAGTAGAAGAAAAAGAAGAAAGCTTGGTAATACTTCACTTAAGCATTAATTAAGCATTAATTAGGCGTTTGTAAATGATTAGTAACCAGTTAATTGATTATTACCATATTATAATAAGCATTACTTTAAGATTTATAAACCCTGTTTAGTTATAAATATTGTTATTACTGTTTAATTGTATTTAATTAGTAATAAGCAGTAAATCAGTGCAATTGTAAACATCAGTGGTAATTCAGGAGCTATAAACTGTTTATTTATTAATGTATTGTTAATTACATATTTATTCATGCTTTATTACTGCTTAATAGTTTTGAAATATTCTAAAGTGTTAACCAAATACGTAGTAGCAGTGGTGGAAGAAGGACTCAATTTCTTTACTTAAGTAAAAGTACAGATAAATTAACAAAAATGTACTCAAGTAAAAGTAAAAGTATCACCTTAAAATTTCTACTTAAGTAAAAGTATAAAAGTACATACTTTTAAATGTACTTGTGAGTAAAAAAGTAAAAGTATTTTGCACAGACTTGACAAATCATTAGGTGTTAAATGTGAGGGATTTTGCTGGAAAACTGAGCTGATTCCAGATGAAATTAACAAACCGATCCAGTAGAAGAGAGTGAATCTGTCGGTGAGGTCTTCTGACTTTTTTTATTCTGATGTTTCTAATGAGTACTACTGTACTGCATTTTTTATATTTAAGTACTGTGTGTCTAGAATGAGGGTACCACAAAAACAGGATTTTAAACCAAAATTCAAAATACTTTGTACTTCAAACCAACTATAAATGTAGTGCCGTAAAAAGTACAAATACTTGCTCTAACCTTTTATTATTTTTTAACGATAACAATATTTTAATTAATAACTCATTTATAAATACTTTGTTGACTCTGCCATTTATAATGTAGCACTGGTTCACATGAGCTTATAATTCAACAGTAATAACAATGTTTATAACCCAGTGTTTTTTTTATTTATTTTTGTAGACAATTAATTAACTGTTTACTAATCTTTAACTAATACTTAACTATTGCTTCATAGTGTGAGCTCTGCTAAAGTGTCACCTAAAAATGTCATAAAATACATATTAACTTTACTGTCTAGTATTTTTGTGGCCTATAATAATCTCTTGTAATGTAATGTGATTGGCTAAGTAGTGTCTTCTTAGCTTACTCTTCTTGTGCCTATGGTAGCCCTGTAGGGACATGTTGTTGTCCAGAGCCAAACTCAGTAAAAATTAGTCCAAACATTTGTCCTTTTTGTGTCCACAGGTTTGGTTTCAGAACAGAAGAGCCCGCACCCTGAAGTGCAAAGGAGCAAAGAACGGGCTGTGGCAGTCGGACAGCCCGATCCATGACGCCCTGCTCACCCCTCACATCACCAAACGGGCCCCTGTGACTTCACTTCATGGTCCTCCTCCCGCCTACCCCGCTTTTGTCAAAGAAGAGAGGGACAAATCGTGCTTCTACGGCCAGTGCTACCCTGCCATCCCAGAAGAGCACTACAGAACACCAACGTACAACCAAATGAAGAGTACCCCGCAGTTCTCAGGCTACTGGTCCCAAACTGGAAACCAAGCATCCCCCGTCCCACTGCAGTGGTCCCACTCTCCAGTAAATAACAACAACAACAGCTACAACCAGGCCTCCTTCATGTTCCCCTGGGACGTCCACCACGCCCGACACCCCTGACTCTGGATTTTGGGACAGCGTCTTGGACACCAGCCCACAGATGAACGCAGCTGGATACTCACAGTTGGACGATTCGTGGAGCGCCCTCGCCATTGAGACCCCCATCCAGCCACCACACGCCCCCCTCCCAGAGCTGTCCCTGCAGGAGATCCTGGGAGAGCTGGAAGAGGACTGGCTGGGGGGAGGAGACGCCCTGGGTAACAGTCCCTTCTGCTGATGGGACAGAAACACGGACAGATAATCACCTGTGTAAAATAATGATTTAGATTAATATGACATTACTTTTTACAGTGTTTTCAAATTTTCCAAAGACGAAAAAATGTCTCAAAGTGGAAAAGGATCCAGCTTCACTTTAAGCTTTGCTGTAACTATTTATTATTTAACAATTATTTGATATTTATACATGTATTTATAATTTCTGCACTTTTATACTAATAAATTGGTTCTAATAAAAAGACAAGATGCTTCTGTTTTTGTATTAATAGATGTAGTATAGCATAATTATTATTTAAACAGCTTAAAATAGCACTAATGAGGTGATGTATAAATATAAATAGAAAAAATATTATTATTATTGATTTTATTTTACTTCAGAGTTGTGTCACACTGCAGGACAAAAAAAGTTGTTACACCCCCAAATGTCAAGAAATGCCCATTTAGAAACTTGTTTATCTGATACAAAAATAAACAAGGATTACAACAAAAATCTGATGGCAAGCATTGACATTATACTGAAAGTTGCTGAATATTATTATGAGGTGAATCACAGATTCCAGTCTTCATTATCAGAATTCACAATTTTCACACAATGTTGAATTTCTGACACGATTAAGTGAGAGAGATGTAAGTCATGCTGTGTAGCCACCAGATGGCGCATCTGAGTCATGAGAGAGAAGAGAAGAAGGCAACACATCTTAAAATTAAACGTATTTAAATTTTTATTGTAGGATTCAGATGCAGTAAAAATGATAATTAATAATAATAATAATAATAATAATAATAATAATGATAATAATACACAAAACATCTTTCTAAAACTTCAAAGGTTGCATAGTAGACCCTATGTTGCATTGTTGACAGAATTTTGGAGGAGGATAAACATAATTTAGCAAATTGTTTCAACTGATAATTGTAAAAGTTTGTCCTGGCTACTGTCCCAATGTCAGAATCTCAATGTTTATTCTTGCAATCAAAATGGTGTCCTGGGGTGTGACATGAAAGACAAAACCTACAGGAGCCATCTTCAAACATAAGTGTATTATCTCACGTCCCATGTGTGTGTGCGTCCCACTGACCAAGTGACCTCTGACCCCTCCGTATCAAGCACAATGGAAAAGTCCCAGTCCAATTCACAGGATGTATATTTGGCTTGGGACTCTGAGCTGTCTCCAATCTAAATACAGAAATGTGCTTAAATTGTTTACAGTGGGGATGAGAGGAAGGGTGTAGTTGTGTCGTTAGTGTCTGACGCTGGTTCCTGTCCTGAAAACAAACAAACATACAATGGTCCGGACTGCAGGAGAGGAAGAGAAGGGTCTGTGGTCAGTGCGGAGAATAACAGAGGAAGTGTGGTAGACGGGCTGTGTGACGTGAGGCAGGGCAGGTGTCCACTGTGGGACGCTCAGTAAACAAGGGACACAGCTGAGAGGAAAGAGCAGGACACTAAACCAAACATGTGTGACTTTGGACATTTTGTGAGATTTTTAATATGAAAAAGTTCTGCAGTCCAAAAGCCAGTATTGTCTGACATTGTATGCCTACACTATTGCAATATCTGTTGGATTATGGGCTAATTTTGCTTTGGTTTATTTTGTGTTGGCCTACACTGTCGGTATTGCAACACTACTGGTCGAACCTTTAGACCATTTAGACCTGGTTTAGGATTCGTACCAGTTTAGTCCTGTTTTATGGTTTTTCCTGTTTTTTTTTTTTTTTTTTTTTTTAGCTGATTTTTGTGAACTTTCACCTGACCATTTTTTTTAAAGGTGAGGTTTCCAAGTTTTACAATCTGCCTTGAGGGACAGATAAAGGGAAATATGTTTTTATTTATTTATTTAAAGCTTTGGGGGGAGATCTTTATTTAAACAAAGTCATTTGCTCCTCTTCTATGGGAGCCCTTAATAGACAAACTTTTTGGATCATGTTATGTCCTACATATTGAATCCCGGAGTGCACTGGATTTGAGCCCCGAGCTGATCTGAGCTTCACCAGAAAGGTCACCAAGGAGCCCCACCAAATGAGTTTTTATCTACATATTTACTGAGACAATTTAATGATTAATGTTGTCACACACGCAGCCCATAGCATACATTCACTGCATTACATTACATTATTGTTTGATTGCATGCCAACAGTGCTAAACTATACATAAGGAACACATGGTCCAACTGTTTGTCTTCTAGTTTGAAGTTGAGGTTAAATTTGCTCTTCAAAGCCGTCACAAATGTTCCTTATTGTTCTGGAGCAATGTGTTCAACAGAGCTATTCTCCAGACCTAAAATAAAATGTTCATTTCCAGCAGAGCTTCATGTATTGACCGTAATTAAAGCCACACAGACAGACATTTCTCTTTTATACAAAGTGAAAGTATGAACGCTGAGGCAGATGTGTTGTATCATGTTGTCTGCAGATTGTCAACAACTGTTGACAACTGTTAAACTCCTCAATGAGCTGCTACTGCTTAGTAATGGATTTGACCTGGTTTAGATCTGGTTTAGTCCTGGTTTAGACCTAATTATTCCTGGTTCAGACTTAGTTTAGATCTTAGTCCTGGTTTGCTCCTGATTTAGTCTTGGTTTAGGGTTTGTCCTGGTTTTGTCATTGTTTAGACCTAGATTCTTCCAGGTTTAGATTTTGGTTTAGTCTTGAGTTAGACCTAGTTTAAGGTTTGTCCCAATTTAGTCCCAATTTAGCTCATGTTTAGTTCTGGATTCATACTGGGTAAGACCTGGTTTAGCCCTGGATTTGTTCTGGCTATGTCCTGGTTTAGACCTGGTTTAGGTCTGGATTTGCCTTGGTTTAGGTCTACTTTAGTTCTTGTTTAGTCCTGGTTTAGATATAGTTTAGTCCTGGATTTGTCCGGGTTTAACTCTGGTTTGGTCCTGGTTTAGTCCTGATTTAGAACTGGTTTAGGATTTGTCCTGGTTTAGTCATAATTTAGTCCTGGTTTAAGACCTGGATTCATCTTGGTTTAGATTTGATTTAGTCCTAATGCAGACCTAGTTTAGCTCTTGTCCTGGTTTAGTCCTGATTTAGACTTGGTTTAGGTCTGGATTTACCCTGGTTTAGATATAGTATAGTCCTGATTTAGACCTAGTATAGCCCTGGATATATCCTGGTTTAGTCCTGGATTTGTCCTGGTTTAGTCCATTAAAGATGGAACTTGGAAAGCCCAATATTTTCTCAGGTGGTAGCTTCTTTATGTAACTAGTTCATCTTCACCTTTTACACGTCAGACTTAAAATAAAGTGATCATTTCCAGCTAAGATCATGTAGTGACCGTAACTAAAGCCACAGACAGATTGTGTAATTTCTCTTTCACACAAAGTGAAAGTATGAACGCTGAGGCAGATGACTGTGTGTTGTATAATCACTCTTCAGATTGTCAACAATTGTTCGATTTATGATTTCTGTGAACAATCAAACTTGTGACAGAGCTGGAGAAACAAAGCGAGAGTCCCGGCTGGTGTTGGGTTCAGTGTAAAATACATATGGAGTAGTTTACAGCTGAGAGGCAGCAGAGCCAAGTGTGACGTGGTTGTGACAGTTCCTCTGCCAAATCCTGGGTCACATGTTTAGAGCGTTAAGTGTTTGGACTGCTGAGGTAAACAGGACCTCCCTTTTACACAAGACAATCTCTCATTCCTGTAAGTTTGTAACCTTTCTGTAACCTTATCTAATTTCTCCATTTTGCAGACGTCCCAGCAACCTCTTTCTGGTTGTTGTTTCAGGACCACCCCATGGATGTTAAATAAGACTTGGATGGAATACCACCCCCTCTCCCCTGATTTTTCCAGTAGAGAGCAATGTAAAAATAAATGGCTGTTGTTTGGCTGACAGGGCACCTGCTGACAGGGCACCTTCCAAAATGGTCAGATTTTGTAGTGTTTATTTTATTTTGATTTGTGATGTCACCATGCCTGCTCTATGGGCCGAACAAGTCAGAAATAACCTGGAAGATCTTCCGCAGCATGCACCAATGAGTAACATATGGAAGCAAATTTGTGTCATCAGATTTTGAATTTTAAATGCCTTTAAATTTCTGTCTGATTTTTTTTTTGTCTCTGGATTTGAGTCACTGAAGTTTCCATATCTAGTTTTCACTATATTTTTTCAGGATAAAAAATGTGCCTTTGAAAAATTCAATGCATATATTTTCAAGTCCTCAAACACAATTGGCCAAATTCAGAGTAAAAAATACGCCATCAAAAAAATGACATGAAACGTTTATGTCATTTGCCTCATTTGTACCAGAAGCCCTTGTTACCAGTTAATGTGTGCATGTACAAACACTAATGTTTTCGGTAAGTTATCTTTGTTATTAATTGTATTCTTTACTTGTTTAAATAAGCCATTGAAGATTTTGACAAGCGAGACAACAAAAAATACACATTTTTAAAATGTTTCTTATTTTTTTGTAATTTTACATTTAACATCTTTACCGTAGTCACACCTCTGGCACTCATCATTTAAATAAGTAAAAAACAAAGTAACAATAATACCTTGATGAAAACATTTTTGTTTTTTGGCCAATTGAATTTGAGAACTCACTGAAAAAATATAGTGATATAGAAATTTCAGTGGCTTCAGAGCCAAAAAGAAACTCTGACACTTTTTTCAGTGTCACAAAATTCAGTGGTAGAAAATATAAGGCATTTACAATTTAAAATTTTATGACACAAGTTTGCTTCCATAGTACCGCTATTTAAAACAATTGTGGTTGTAACATCATTCACTATCCAGGCCTTATTAATACATCCATGCCACGCCTACAAAGAAGCAGTCACCTTATTATGATGTCATAAGTATATGCCTTAAGTGTAGAAATTCACAGGAACATGTTGGAGAGTGTATTGTTATTACTGTAGTTACTTGCATAGGACAATATTCTGTACATTCAAATGAGTTTTATAGAGAACTGTGTTGCCTAAATTGGACAAGATATGCAAGACACAGTGCCTGAACATAACTAGAGAAACCTTTTATTGCTTAAAACATATCCAGTTAGGACTCAAGCCTAAACTTAAGCCTAATGACCCCCAAAAAGAGAGAGGGTTTAAAATACAAGGATTTTTTTACAGCCAGAACCTCTTAACAAACAAAACCTTATTGAATACCATGTGAACAATCATGCAGTTAATCATATGTCTGAGTTATTAGTTAATAATATACTCTGCCCTGATTTCAGACAGACCGCCCACGTTCGATCAGCTGAGGTGTCCATGTGATGTACGTTGTGCTGGTGCTGGAGGAGTTCAGTGATTTATGGATCTGACATAGCCCCAGTTGTCTTGTAGCTTTGAAACGCACCACATCATGTAGGAAAATCATGTGATGTTCGACTATACTATATAACTATATAACTATATAACTATATTAAATAATATCATATGATTGGTGATATTTTAACATAGTTAGTTCAGTTTAATTAAAGCGGAAATACTCTCCCTGTATTTATTAGTCAAAACTGTGTCAAAATCTAAATTTATAGGCAATATCTGGACTAAAACAAAGCTACAGCTAAATTAAAGGAGGTATATTATGCTTTTATTTAAATTTTTAAATCAATCTTGTTTGCCTCTAAAACAGCATTGCATGTTTGCACTTCCTTGACCTTTTTTTTATCATGCCATTTTACTAATAATGAAAAATGTCTGTGAGGAATCAATGGAAACAGAGCTGTACACCATTTTTTGGATAAATGAATGAGAGCAGACTGGATAAAGGGGGCTTGTTGATTGGTCAGTGCTTCAAGGGGTGGGTGGGGTTTCATGTGAGAGGCGGGGATTTGTCAACTGAGCATTTTGAGAACTCAGAAAGTCCATGCCAGAGAATAGAAAATTACTTAAATATTATTTCTTAAACACACATGACATGGTAGAAAGCTCTGAAAAGTTCATTTTGCATCATATAGCCCCTTTAAGGAAATAGTGACTAAATCTGGACTTTTTAAATAAATGTATTTAGTCACAGCACTTTTTTTTTTTTCTTTTTTTTTTCTTTTTTTGAAGGTTCTGATAGGAAAAATTATTCTGACAGTGATGGAAAACTATAACATTATTGCAATACCTTTTTGTTTTTTGAGATGCGGATATTGCGATAACGATAAATATTGCACAGCCCTAATATCATGACAAATCTGTTATTATTTTTGGTAGACATTATACAGTATAAATTATTTCCCTGAAATACTTAGTAAAGCCTTCCTGCTTACTTATCCCCATATCCTTGATATGCAGTAAAAAGAAAAATGTCAGATGGGGAATTGCAATCTGCAGTTTTGTCACTAGATGCCACAAAAAATGCACATTGCACCTTTAATGATTAAAAGATCAAGGGCCATATTTACTAAGACGGATGCTAAACTGCGAATGCAGTGAGAAAATATGTGGCCGCTATTAATGGGCATGTTGCGCGTGAATTACTAAGACAAATTGCGTGGCTGGTGACAGGTGCAAACAGATGGGGCGGAACTATTTAAACGGCATCATTGCGTGTATTGTTTTGTGTCATGGAAGGTGCGGAAGTGGAACACAAACGGAAGCAAAAAATTAACTAAGAATAGCTGAAAGTGCTGGTGAATAATTTTTTCATCCTTCATGGCAAATAGATCTGCACGCGTGGCAAACACTCTAACCCTACGTATTTCTTCATTTCTTCTCCTTCGTCTCACACGAATCACAGCAGCCGTATCTGTGCAAAAGATTAGCACGTCCTTCTCCAACGTGCTAAATTTATACGCTATTTTCACACGCAAAGTCATGGTGAGCCTTGATAAATAATATTGCGGGCAGTAAATGAATGAATTTGCATTTTCTCCGCCTTCCATTTTGCGCACTCTGGGAAGAACGCCTCAGTTTACAGATTCATTAGGTCATAGGAGCAAAATCTGCATTGCATTCGCTCTGCTCCTGTAAGACACGCAAATCTCATCTGCGTCTGGGTTTGCTCCAATTTTAGCGCATATTATTCAGTTAGCGTGCACGCAAACCTTTGATAAATCTGGCCCCAAGTAACAATTTCAGATTTCACACTGTGCTGATGTTTGGCCAGTTTTTTGTCATGACACCAGACATCATGTAGTTTTCTTGATTTATATCATTCTAAATCATCTAAAATATTACTCTGTTGAAAAAAGTATACTTACTCAGCAGTGAAGAAAGTATTCATTACACTGTAGCGGAGAAAGTATGATCATAAGA
This sequence comes from Bostrychus sinensis, assembly GCA_020698575.1. Classification (NCBI taxonomy): domain Eukaryota; kingdom Metazoa; phylum Chordata; class Actinopteri; order Gobiiformes; family Eleotridae; genus Bostrychus; species Bostrychus sinensis. The sequence goes on along the minus strand of CM036254.1, from coordinate 26,623,012 downwards.
GGCTCAGACACCACCTAGTATCATGTATGTTTGTTTATTTCTCTAAGAAGTTGCTTTAGATTCTAAAAGGACTAATTTAAGGGTATTTTTTCATGAAATGGAAAGAGAAGTTCAAAGTTTTCCACAAAATTGCTACCGTGTGTTAATATTGTTCTCTGTAGATTAATGGCTCAGCAGAGAAAATGAAAAGTTCAGTTGCAATCTGTTTATAGTTTAGGATTATATCTCCAGCTTTTGATTTATGGAGAGATGCTGAAGATTAAAACTCTTAGTGAAAAAGAAACCAAGTGTAATCTACAGATAAATCACATCTGTGTTTACAACAAAATCAGTTTTTGTTGCCCATCTGTTTTCGTGTAAACTTTTTGAAGCGTGGGAATGTCCAAAATGGTTTATGGACTTTATTAGGCTTTCCAAAGCACTCGTCGGACACTGGGCCATTACTTCTAGTTTCTCCAGAAAGCCCAAGAAGTGGTGTATAGGTTAAATATTGTGACTGCTACCAAGTTACTGTTGCTGTTATTGACATTCCTATGCAAACCTACAGTACATAGATTACCAGAGCTTGTCCAGACCTGTCTTATTTACTGATGTTTAACAGTCGTCTGTACAGCAGGACAAACGAGGCGCAGAGAGGAGAGTGACTGACGCTCCTCAGCTGCTCACGCACATGAAGCCATAGAGAAGCCTTCACTAAAAATACGAGCTGTAATTTAAGTGAGGCCTCTCGGGACATCCACACTCGCTCTAATTTAGGACCTCATCTGTGCACTTTGTGATTGCATTTCTCTTCTTCTCTCTCTACTTTTCTCTGTCTCATCTTTGTCCTGGTTTAGACCTGGTTTGCTCCTGGTCCAGCCCTAGTTTAGACCTAATTTAGACTTTGTTTAGTCCTGAATTTGTTTGGTTTATTTATGGTTTAGTCCTAGTTTAGACCCTAACCCTAACCCTAATCCTAACTCCCTCCTGGTTTAATCCTTATACAGGGGAAGCTAAATATTTTCTAAGGTGGTACTTGGTGTGTAACATTTGTGGTTTAGTCCTGGTTTAGAACTAGTTTTGACCTTGTTTAATTCTGGAAGCATCCTGATTTAGATAAATTAAGATAGTTCTTAAAGAGCCATCTATTTTCTGAGGTGGTACTTGGTGTGAAACATTTGAGTCCTGGATTCATCCTGGTTTAGTCATTGTTTAGTCCTGATTTTATCCCAAGTTAGTCATTATTTTGTCCTGGATTAGTCCTGGCCTAGTCATTAAATATAGCACTTGGAAAACCAAATATTTTCCAAGGTGTTACTCGGTGTGAGAATAACCCCTGCAGACGGTACAGTGTCTGGAAGTCTTGGGGCAGGGGTCTGAGGGGCGTCTGCATTTGTTTGCCTTTCCTGAAATAGTCTCTCTGAACCACATGCTGCTGGGACTGCAAATAGATGGCTGTAATGCTACACTGTCAGATATGTTTTGGTGCATATTCACACGACTGCATTTAGCAAGTTAGGCCTGGAGCTGTGAACTCATAGCTGAGCAGACTTAGCACATTATACTAATCATCTAGTAATTACTACAACTCATGGGAAATGTGTTGAGTGGGACACTTAATGTACTGGATGGTTTGTTTATGTAACTTATTAGAGAAGAAATAAGAAATACTTTTGTTCAGAAATATATATATAGATATATAGACAACTGTGCCGGAGAGGGTAAGGCATCTGGCATCCATTCACTCTCACATTTATTTACTATGACACATTTACAATGATAAGAGTTTGTTTTGATGCTTTATGGGTAAAAAAATAAAAAATAAAAAATTGAGGTGCCACATAATTTTTGGCTGTAATACCACAACTGGCCACAAGTAAAATTACGAAGAAGGCAGTATATCAGCAGATGACATATAAGATTTAGCGGTAACTACTACTTATGTAATGCTTCATAGTGTGACTTATTCTAAAGTGTTACCTATTTAGCTATGGTAAGGTCATTATACATCATTATACAAACCCTGCATTACTTTTCTGGTTCATTGGAAAGCCCAACAAAACATCTAAAGCTGGGGACACACCGCAATTTTTTTTCCACATTTTACTACGATTCATAGTCGCGCCAAGTGTGTAACAGTCAGCACTAGTTGCAGGGAGTCATCAGCCCAGAAATCGATTAGAGTGCGAGCAGGACGTACACATCATTTTTAAAATACAGAGGTCCAACAAAGCTGTTTGAAGTGCAGAGAGAAATAACTAATTACTGTATAAGACGTATTGCTAAAAGAATGGATGGGCCCAGTGAATTAAACTAGAACTAGGACTTGCAAGTAGAGAAAAACAAACACCAAGTAGTACATGTCTCAGGGTTATGCCAAGGACATAATCCAGGCCCTTTAGAATGTCATGACCTCACGTGAATGCAACCTATATCCATTGTAGCAGCTTTTTTTGACTTAACATTAGCAATATATATGTGTTACAGCTATTAAGTAACAATTTATTCATTATTACGCCACTAAGAAAGGTTTTTAAAAGCATAAGTGGTTTCATTAAAACGTGTTGTAAAGACCTGTCGCTGTTTCACTGTTCTTGGAAACTCACAAAGCAGGATGACATTCAAACAGGCACTGGTGCAGTCGTTAAATATGTGATCCACAGTCTTTCAGTCCTCAGAACAAAATCTGCTGAAGCCAGTCGGCTAGTGTTTGCTCTTAGTCTTTTCAAAATCTGTAATGACTGAGAAAGTTGTGTAGTGTGTCCCCAGCACAAAACAAAATGATTGAGCCACGCTTACAGAGAATATGAAGGATATCTGTATATAGAAAGATAAGTAAATACTAATTTTCGGGCAGAATCTTGCATTCAAATTGATTATGCAAATGGTGGCAAGCACAGTATTATCTTATTGCAGCCTCCACCTTTAGCTGCAGCAGAAACAGAAAGTTGATATTAAATGTCACACACATGGGAAATAAGGTGAGCTCTCACTAATGAACTCCCAGGCTGCAGTAGCAGTATCTGCACTGTAGATAGTACTACAGTATATCTCTTAAACACCACCTGTCTTTCAACAAATATCTTTAAGAACAGGACTTAGAGGACTTACATAGTAAAGACTCTCAAGACAAGACTAGAGGAAACATATAGGCTGTGTGAATGGGTAAGGTGACTTGAGACAGCCTACTTTAAAGTGTTACAACTTGCACATATATAATTATGAGAGGTGAAATACGATAAAATGCCGTGTGCAAGTCCACACCTGACAACAATTAAATCAGCCCTCATAGGCCTTATATAATGAGCTGAAGCTGTAAATCCAAATAAATGTACCACACACACAGGAAGTAAAACTGTCGACTGAACCATTTATTTAACTGTATGCATAAGGAAATAAAGTCTAGAGACTACCTTTATTTTTGTGGCCCTACAGTTGCCAATCAAATTCATCGATGTTTGTCCAAAGACTAAAAGTTGCATGCAAAGTTGTAAGCTGAGAGTCATTCATCTCCTTTTGCTTATTCCCATTACAGTGTCTGTGGGTAGCCGCAGCCCTATCCCAGCAACTTTAGGCCTTTTGTGGGGTACACCTCGGACAAAGGCCAGTTAATTGCAGTCCTGACACACACTGACAGATGACTATACTCTTTCAATTTACTTCACTATCGGGGTCATTAATTCACCTACACCCCATCCCATCCAGACCGCCTCCTGTGTGGCGGGGTTTGTGTTTTTACGAGAGAAAGCAACTAATCTTGGCTGGCTGTAGTGCTGTACTGGTGCCATAAAGAAGCTGGTGAAGAGACCAGCACAGGGCAGCAGAGTCCAGTAGCGTGCATAGTAGTAGATAATAGACAGTCTTTTGAACACAATCAAAGAAAAAGAGCACTTCACTCCCTTGAAACTTTTTGTATGATGCCATTTTACTTAACTCCAGGTATGTTTTTGATGAGGCAACGTCAAAAAACATGGTAGAAAGCTAAAAAAAATGTTCATACTACTCATTATTATGTCTTTTGAGATGGGGTGGTTGAACATTTCTGATACCATTTTTTTATATTGGGGCACCATAGAAATGACCTTGTAATGATTTAGTTTCTTTCTTTGCTCATGTTACTTTAATTTGGGTTTAATCTTACTGTTACTTGCGACTCACTATGGTTGTTAAAATGACTGCAAAGATTAGACAACACAAGGCAAACTAGCCATTACTTTTAGAGCTTGATTGTAGAAGCATGTATCGCTCTGATTGTAGTTAACGACTCCAAGTGCAAAAGTGATTACACTGCTTGATTACCTCTGCTGTACCTGATTAATGTGAAACAATTAAGGCTTGTCCTGCTGTTTTTGAAATCACTTATCCTGAAACTCCAGGCCAGCATAGTAATTAGCCATCAGAGTTTGTTCATTAACATTTAAACAATGCTTTGTTTTAACATTTGCAGATTTTTTATTTAAATTATTATTATTGCAAATTTAAAGTTATTGCAATATCTACAATATCACAATAATATAGTCCTCAATCTGGCAGGAATTTACACTGTCTTTGTCTTATTATTGATGGCCTTTAATGAAACTACATTGTGACAAAATACAAATATTTATAAACTTTATTCATTTTTTAAAATTCAAAATAGCATATGTGAGCAAAACACATAAATAAACAAATAAACCATGCAAATAAATACTCCTGAGGTCATCATGAGTGTCAATCGCAATTTACACTGCGAGGGTTGCGGGATGCTCACACCGTTACTTTGCGGGTCTAAAAAGTTTGGGAACCCCTGCTATAAATAAATGAAAATTGACTTAAAATTATGATGAAATTGAATAAAATGACTATACCAAAAAGGATCCAAATATCACAATCATTTTTGCAATATTCAACATAGTTATGTGCTGTAGGTTGTACTTAAATTTTCTACATAATGCTTAAAATATTGTTCTCTTTCACAATATAGCAATAACGGCACAGTAGCTTCCTTCACCTGTCATGCATTCAATCAATAGTATATAGCCTAAGTAACATTTTATGCGGTAACACCAATACTCCATTAACTCACCATTGTTAAGTAGTAATAAAACATTAATAAATATGTAATGAGTAAGATTTTAATGAATATATATTTTACATGAGCTTGTTACTCAATAATTAAACATAAATAGCAGTGTTTATAACCCAGTGGTGTTTATAAAATTATGCTATTATACTATGCTTTATAGTGTTACCTTTTATTCTACTGTTTTGCCTTTTTTTATATATTTAAAGAAAAAAAATTACGTTATTCACAACCCCATGAATTTTCTTTTCTTTCAGCAGCCGCCATAACAAATGCATTTTTCAATAATGTTTTATCTTATTTAATCTGTGCAGTAATATATTATTCACCACAGCTCTAAAGTGCTGAAGAAACCTAGAAAATGGACCATTAAAGTGCTTGAATTTCTTGCTGGAAAGAGTGTACAGATGTGGGCTTTTTGTTCAGGAGCAGTTATAAGGTTGGTGTTACTCTGACAGTGACCATTATCTGTCTTCTTCTTCACAGTTTTTTGTGGCTGAGCCTAGCTCAGAGCAGGGAATGGTCTCCAATGCAACACCTTCACTGGAGTACTACATGCATGAGGTAATTGTTGTTTGGTCACGTGAACTGCTGCAGCAGCTGTCAAATGTGATGATAGCAGGAGAATCCTCGGTCCCGCCCCTGAAAGCTGATTGGGCAGAGCTCAGACAGCAAGGGACCATCAACAAAGAGCCCAGCCTTCACTAACACGGGGAAACTAGTCCCAAGAAGTAATACAGGGAAATATTACAACATTTGTATTGCAGTAAAAACACAACATACTTTTTAGTACTTTTTCAATTTTGAGTATTTTTAAACAGGATCTACCCTTTTTTCTTTGGTTTGGAAAAAACCTGTGTAATCATTTAATGGTATATTGCAACAGGAATAATCTGTTAAAAAATATAAATAAATGTGACTGTAAGATATCATATAAACTGTATTGTTTATCTGCTAGCACTCTCCAATAAGGGACATTCCGACTGACTGTTGAATAATGGCTGTCAGGTGTAGTTATAGAAAGTCCCTATTTTAGCACCAGATACATCTTGTTACACAAACAAAAGAAAAACAAAAACAACCCCCAATTCATGTCACAACATCGTTCTTGAATCATGTCAAAATTATACCAAATGATGTATTATATCATTACAAAAGAATATGTTTATATCCCTGGGTTAAATATATTCAGATATGCTGGAGAGAACCCAGGGTAAAGCAGGGAGGACATTTAATTCATACAGTATAGTACGTTTTTAAAGGGATGTCTGAAGTACAGTACTGATATTTATATAATTTCAATGGCATGTTGATATTTAGGGTGTTTCACTTTTCACACATCACTCATGCATTACATATTTAAAGTTTGCTCTACTTTTTCACTTCCATTTACAGTAATCAGTGAAAAATAAAGGGGAACCAAAGCTTAGCCCCCCTTTCCTCATTGGTTGAAGTGGTCCGTACCCATGGCTTCAGTGAGGGAGGTCAGGAGAAAACTCTACAGGCACAATATGTGATGGTCTTAAGGCCATTCATCCAGATAAATGGAAAGAGTCGCCTCAGGAAGGGCATCGGGCATAACAAATCTACCAAAGTACCCATTTAACTGATCCTCTGTGACAACCTCTGAAAGAAAGGGAACAGCTTAAAGGGACTTTCTTTACACACTATGTTGATATTTTTGGTGTTTCACACTTCACCAGAGCATTATTTACAGTTTTTATTTCACTTTTATTTACAGCTAAACATTTAAAAAGTGCAATCTAAAGAGGAACAGAAACTGTAGTTAGTAATTATACAGAATTATATTATACATATCAAAGTTAAAGTGTGTATGATGACCCTGGATCAACTTTTATATCATAGCCCTGGAATAGCTTTTAAACCAACATTTGTCTGGAAATCCTGCATATCACACTTTAACTATGCTTAATCTACTCATAATAAATGAATGTAAGACTGAATTATTGTGTGTCTGTGTATGTCTCTATGTGCACCTAACTGGCAACTGTCTGGGGCGTCCCCTACCTCAAACCCATGGTTGTTGGGATAGACTCCAATCACTGCAACCTGTAATAATGAATGTTATAATGCTCTCAAGTCACATCTTTTCTTTTGCAACATTAGAAGGTCACTCCCAATGTCGCTTTGCAGAAACCCTACTGTAACATTGTACTAAAACTTTAAATGCTTGTAACCAGTTGTTCTCTCTGGTGTCCTTGAATTCCCAGCCTGCTCTCTAGAAACATTTGTCCAGTGAGAACCAGAGACAGTAAAGTGATATGCATGCATCCATTTCTACATGGCCATTCCTTTCCATTTACAGCAGCCAGACGTGCTTTATTAGGATGGTTATAAGTGCACTAACTCAAGGAGACCAGCCACACCTGCCCCACTGCAGTGCGGAGGTCAGACCTCTGTATCAAACTGTGGCGGCTCACGTTCCCCATCCATCGCCATCATAAACTCAGAGGGAGGCTGCATCGGCTGCTCCAGGCCAACCAGGCTCACATTTAGACACACAGGTTTACACTGGAGTTCAATTACAGCACATATCATTTTACTGTTTTAAGTCTATACCATGGACATAATGTGTGCCTATTAATAAAATAGAAATCTGTATCATGTAGCAAATGTATTTATTTAAATGGGTAGGCTTGGTTAAGTGAAAACATGACACTCTAAAGCAGTGGTTCTTTAACTGTGGGTCCCAGTTACAGCCCTGATCATTTTATTGACCCATTTTTTACAAAACCAAAGTTATTTTTCTACATTATAATACTGTGAACTGTATTTTAACAATAGGTTGCAGTCATGTTCTAGAAGGTGATTGTGTCAAAAACTCATTATTTAACATTAGGCCATATCATTTCTGGGTCATTTTGAACTTGGAAGACAATATGTGTTACAATCTTTCATATAATAATCATAGTTTGGTATAAATGCTCAAAATTCACGCTGAATGTACAGAATGCTGTGTCAGAGCATCCATGCAAGTTTCTTAGTGAGAAGTTAATTTTATGGATGAAAAAAACAAAAACAAAAAAACAAAAAAACAAACAAACAAAAAAAAAAACACATGAGACGACAGAAGGGTGAAGTCAGTTTATTTATAATATAATAGTACAATAGGTTGTGTTCATGTTCTAGAATTTGATGATGTCAAAAACTCAGATGGAGAGCAGGACAAGACATCTGCAGTTTGTGTCTTTAGCAGCACATTCTACTATAGAATTCTTAACTAGTTTCCATCTCTAGAATATTATGACATCACGCAAACACAACACTGCATGCATTTAAAACAATAAAGGCTTAAAAATTAGTTGAACAAAGAAATGTCAGAAACCTCACTGACTCACCATGACCCACTTTTTGGTCCCAACGCACCATTCTGAAGCCACTGCTCTTTTGTGCATTGAATTGCATTCTAATGAGTCATGGCCATATATAAAATAACTGATAATTTGCAAATAAGCTATGTATATTGTCTTTCTCAACTGGTGAGAGCAAAATGCTGGCTGCATGCACAGTTCTGTGGTTCATACAAATGTGTCAGTTAATAAAGTGTTTAATAACTAACTAACTACAAACAAAGTGTGCACAAGCAAGGTGTGAAACTTAGCAACACCGTGGCAAAGTGGTTACCACTGCTGCCTCCTACCAAGAAGATTTTGAGTTTGATAACGGGTCATGGCAGGAGGGTGTCGTTCTCCAGTTTCCCCAAACAGCCTTAAAAAACAAATGCTCCAGTCAGTATAGGACGAAGGTACTATAGGATAAGCCCTGAGACACTGCACACTATTCCTGACAGCTTCACCCAGGCAGCATCACATGGTGGGTAAATACAGAGAAAAATCTCTAAAGGGACAAGAAAGTAAAGTCAGCTGATCTGATCAGCTAATTTTATTTATTCATCCTCTTCTCCTTCTTTTTATTCCCATTTGTGGTCACTGTAACTATGGGCCCTAGGCAGAGTGCGCCCTGAACAGTGGCTAGTGTAGTCGCAGGGCTCACACAGAGACATACACACACAGAGACAGACAACCATTTACTCACAGAGGTTTGGAAAATTGTGGTACACTGACAGTTATACATTACTGTTGTTGATCTGTTTCATGGGGTTTTTTGTTGCCTTGCCTATGTCCCTCCATCTTATCCTTAACATAACCACGCAAACATTAGACCTCCATTTCAACAACCCACGTGAACATAGTCTGAGGTTTTATAGTGAAACGAGAAGTGAGAACTTGTCAGCTGGTGTACCTACATTTCCTGCCCTTTGTTCGCCTCAGTGACACAACTGCACTGTCCTCAGTACACACACACACACACGCACACACACACACACACGCACACACACACGCACACACATCCAGCAGCAGCACAAGCAGGCGGAGGAGTGCACTTTATCCGGAGCCCCTTGGTTTTAAACGCAGGCCCCGCCTTCCAGCGTCGCTCCCACCTTGTGTGGAGCAGCAGCGGCAGAGTGCGCCAGGGAAGCGGCGAGAGCGAGAGCGAGACGCACGGTAGCGCGCAGACGAGCCACGACCAAGCCTCACAATCTCAGTCACAAAACAAGACAACTGGACCACCTTTTAGGCCAAATTTGGGAGTAGCTGTACTCTGACCGGTGTAAAGGGAGGAGGGCACAAGGGGGGAGAGAGATGCAGCTCCAGCCCGACTCTGCCAGCTCCTCTGCCCGCCTCCAGCGCTGCTGATGCCCGCTGCGGTGTGTAGGAGAAGGCGGTCGGGAAAACAGGGCGTCTGGGGGCGGATGATGAGGACGGCAGGGTCGGGACCATGGCAAACGGGACCGGGACGATCATGCTAAAGTGCGTCGTGGTTGGAGACGGTGCAGTGGGCAAAACGTGTCTTCTCATGAGCTATGCCAACGACGCCTTCCCGGAGGAGTATGTTCCCACAGTGTTTGACCATTATGCAGGTAAGAAGACACTGCATTTCCTGTGTTAGACTCAGTACAAAAGCGTCGAGCAGTCAAATAAAATGCTAAATTTATTAGTGAACCTATAAGTTAACATATAGCTGGGGCTGGGTTGAACTGTATCATCTGGCACTCCTTTCTCAAACTGCTTTGGCTTGCATCTGTTGCTATAATGAAAACCACTTGTTTGCCTTCTCCATTGCACAGAGGGGTTGGGGACCCTGAGACCCCCTCCCAACACCGTTTTCCCCTGCTGCTCCCCCCTCCCCATCTTCCTTCTTCTTCCTCTTCTGAAATGCTCTTTGTCATATCATTGCAGTGAGTGTCAACGTTGGAGGAAAGCAGTATTTATTGGGACTGTACGACACAGCTGGTCAGGTAGGTTTGGCCTTGCTCCAAGCATGTCAAGGACTCTCTCTCGCTCTCCCATGTGCTCCTTATGGGACCACTAAGTATCCCGTCTAACACACGCCTCCACACATAGGCTACATATTCAGGCCAGACACTAAGCTGCAACAGGTGATGGTTTCCGCACTCAGGCTATAGAGGCTATAGTGCTGCTATGGACAGAGTCAGTGGCAAAGGGCTTTCAATAGATCTATTATGCAGCGAAAAACAGGGCGCACTATGTCCAGTACAGTGATGTCAGAGGTTTGTTAATAGGACTGGCTAATGCATGGGGCTTTTCTTTACAATGTGCCATTCAGAAAAAAAAAAGAACAAGAGTAGAACTGTAGGCTACACACACATACAATAATGTTTCTACTCAGCAGAAGCGCTTTGTGTGTTGGGGATGTTTGGGGAAAGCCCTATAACCTTTAACTAAAGGAACTCAAGTTTAAGTGGATTACACTCTGGCCACAATAATATAATAAAAGAGTAGTTTAATGTAATATGAGTTGTAAACAGTGACCATTGTTAGCCCAATAAATTTTGTTTATTTTTTTTCCGGCTGCTGCCTTTGTCTTCAGGGGACACAGTGAACCAGTTGCACAGTGATGTGGCATATTTTTATGCTGGATGCCTTTCCTGACAAGTAGGCAATGTGAGTAAAGTGTCTTGCACAGGGGCACAACGACTGTATGTGCTTTGGGGCGTGGTTCAAAACTGGTGGGTGAACATTTAACCCACTGTGCCACTGTCGTCCCCTGTTGGCCAAATTTAAAGCAGCTATATTTTACAAAATAAACTTTTCTGAGCATTCTACCATGTTATTATGTTGTTCTCTCATCAAAAACATACCTGGAATTGTGTTTTATTTCATTCACGCATGTTTAAATAATCCTGTATTCTCTGGCGATGAGTTTCTGAGGCCTCAGAATCCTCTGTTCCATGAACTTCTGCCTCTCCAACAAACCCCCGCCCACTCCAGGAAGCACTGACCAATCAGCAAACCCTCTACATCCAGTCTGCTCTCATTTATAAAAAACAAAAAACAAAAAAAAAAAAAAACAAAAAAAAAAACAAAAAAACACGATGTACAGTTTGGTTTCCACTGATTCCTCACAAATATTTTTCATTTTGTAGTAAAATGGCATCATACAAAAAGTTCAAGTTGCAAGTTTTTTTAATGACTCTGTTCAAAAGATTGTAACAGAGCTGCACTCTGCTGCCTTCTGCTGGTCTCTTCATGTGCATTCATGTGCATTGCTGTGCTAGAGGTGACCATGACACCTTTAACAAAAGCATAATATAGCCCCTTTATGTAATTTAGCCAAAATCTAGAATCTAGCTACAGAAATTCACAAGCCAGTGTACTCTTTGTCCCAAGCCCTAGCCTCAATAAATTGACAGGAAATGCATCTGGTGTAAAAGTTATGCTAAATTAGTGGCAGAGGATTTGCGGTGGCGACCAATGAAGGGAAAAGGCCAACAGGAAAGACGAAAAAGCCAAAATCTCTCTCAATATCTCTGGCAACTGGAAGGCTTATTCCTATACTATAGCTTTAAAAAATATGTCAGTGTTTAACCCAGGGTGTAGTTTCACCGCTGTCTGCTGCTATAAACTATGGTGTTTGCAATGGGCTCTGAGCTGATGGAGTAAAGTGGGTGGGGTCAGCAGGGCCTCAAAGCGACAGGCACCTAATACAAGCATTTTCTGCAAAGTGAAATAACAGCTCACTATAAATATACATTGTTACATTGTTAAGTTATAAAATGTGAAACACTAATGCAAAGGTGGCCTTTAACTGACTCAAACAGGCCTAAATCGGGACCTACCATGGTCTAAACCCTGGATTAAAATAGTGATAAAATGTTAAGCAAGACTCTATCAAGACAAAACTGGGCCTAGACCAGAACAAAAGCTTCACTAAACAAGGAATAAACAGGCAAGGACTAAAACTCTGTTTTAGGTGCTGCTCACAAGACAAAGTCTGGGACTAAACTGGGCTCAAACCAAGACTAAGAGCTCTAAACAAATAGAGGAGAACTAAAACAGAGCAAAGATTTAACTGAGGACTAAATAAGGACTAACCTTGAACTATAAGCTATAATATTTAATGGTTTTCATCTTCAAAAATTACCTACACTCCTTAGTCCTGCTGAAAGAACATGTGTACCACCAGTGGTACCTTTACCATAGTTTGAGAACCACTCCTATAGTAAATAATGGCTATAGTGTGCTGTTCATGACTTGACTCATGGACTTGGCTTATATATCATTTTCTCTTGTAGAGAAGTTGATTAAAATATTGGATATGAAGAAGCTCAACAGTTTCATAAAAAGTACACAGTTAAAGTTAATGCAGTGAGGAAGTAGTGGTTAAATTACACTGTTTCTGTAATCCAACTTATGATACCACAGACAACTCCCAAGATAATTACACAATATTGGCTACAGTTGTCTTTGCATAAAAAAAAAAAAAAAAGAACTGTACAGTACAAGTCTAAAAGATTATTTATTATTTATATTTACTAAAAAATGATTGTACTTTTTACACGACTTGTAACTGTATTGAAGGAAACACTAAAATGTGCCATGGCTATTTTAAAGGGGAACAATGTAACTTTGATCGTTTTTTTTTTTTCTGTTTTGGTCTAATTTTTCTCTACAGAGCTCCCCCTACATTTCAGAGTAAAGTACTATCGTAAATACCCATGAGTCTGGTTGACTCCTGTCTGACCTCTCACTTGGCTTGACTCTCACTTTCTCCTCCTTGTATCTGTACAAAGATCTCCTCTGCCCTTTGGCCGCTCTGCTATGACAAAAATCCAAGAAATAAAGCCATCTCTAGCTTGTTGTTATGGCTAACCAGGTTGTGTCACTTTCTCGCAATACCTTTAGGGGACACTGGGTTTGTCCTTCTATTCTTGAAAGGCTGGTTTTTCACCAAGATACGCCAGGGAGAGATGCAGGGGGCTTTATTTCCGCTGCAATAACTTATTTAGACATCACACTGACTCCGAAACTGTTTATTTAAGGTAACAGTGTCTCTTTTTAATAATAATAGAGCAGTAGACCAATAGATTTTATTGTGCAAGTTGTGCATCAAGAAATGTGTCAGTTTAATGGTAGCTGCTTGAGCTGACAAAGATGAGCCATTCTATCCATTTTCTCCTAATCCAAAATCAAGAACAAAATTCTTTGCTGACATTTTTTACTGATTGTGATAGCAGTACTTTGTTTGTTTACACTTCCTTCAGCTGACATCATACCAGGAAGTGGCTAGATAAAGAGTATAAATAACAATGGCATGCCTCAAGTATACCCAGTATTTCATCGATGCTAACATTTTGCATTCCTGCTTGACTTTGATATGGCACAGATCAAGATTTTATTCAATTGCTAAGAAGTGTGTTATGCAAGACGCAACATATTAGTGTCACACTAAAAGAGGTCAAAATAAATTATATACTGTGCTACAATCTGTACCAAATGTAATACATCTAAGCAGGCAACCTGTTTTTATGAATTGGACACTTTTGGTGACCGTAATCTCTAAAAACATTATCTAACTAAAATAAAGTGTTTCCAATAATTACTTTTGTACTATATATAAATAAATAGGTGAAGATACCAGGAGAGGACTGCAGAGTGCAGAGCTGTCCAGTCTTTTGAACAAAAACAGATTAAAAAAAAGCTTTGTACCTTATTAAACTTTTTGTATGATACCATTTACTACGAAATGAAAAATAGCTGTGAGGACTCAGTGGAAACACAGCTGGATGTAGAGGGCTTGTTGATTGGTCACTGCTTCTGGGAATGGGCGGAGGTTCGTGGGAGAGGCAGGGGCTTATAGAACTAAGTGTTTTGAGACCTCAGAATGGCCGCCCCAGAGAATACAGGATTAATCAAACATGCATGAATGAAACAAAACACAACATTATACATTGTAGAAAGCTCAAAACCCACACATATTGAGTTGGCATAGGTAGAGTAGAATGGCTTCATTGTTGCGTACTTGCTTGTATCTAAACTTAAAAGATACAGCCATACAAGTAACTCACTACATAGTTCAAGTTTACATTGTCCTTTTTCCTTTTGTCTTGAAAATATGATGATAAATTTCAAAGCTGCACAGTAGTTCAAAGGCATTGAATATTGCAGTGCCTTTATTTCCCAGAGGTCTGTAACTTCCCTTTAACTTGAGACTGTTGAGTAAACACCAGAAGCTAATTTAACTGTGTGAAGTCAGAGTTGGTCCCGATGTGAAACCTGATCCATTTAAAAGCAAAGACAAACTCTGCTTCGGAAAGGTCAGGCAGCGCAGGCCATGCTTCTGTTCATTCATGAATACTAAATGTATACCTCACAGCCTCCTACACCCACCTCTGATTCACAGCCAGTATAAATGTGTAATAATTGGACAGATGGCACTACTGGTACTGTAGCATTGTAAAAAAAGGAACAGGCTCATGGCCTATTCTGCTACTTTTGCACATTTTGTATGGCACATACATGTCATCCACCATTAATGAGTTATGAGTTTGAATGCACTTCAGTGGCATTTTAGTATTTTCTCAACAAGTAAAAACTAATATGAACTTTCTCATATTTTAATTGTTGCTTGGTATCTTTGGATATACATTATATAACATTTAAGGAGGATTATGTTTTTGCCAGCATAGGTTTGATTTAGATAAACTGTTTCGGTAGAGAGACCGGCAGATGGCAGCAGAGTGCAGAGCTGTTTTTGCTATATTGAACACAGAACGATAGAAAAAGAGCTTTTTACTTCCTTACACTTTTTGCATGATGCAGTTTTACTACAAAGTGGAAAATGTCTGTCAGGAATCAGTGGAAACAGAGCTGCACACTGTTTTTTAAAAATACATGATTGAGAACAGACTGGATGTAGAGGATTTGTTGATTGGCCAGTGTTTGTGGGAGAGGCAGCGGTTCGTGGAACCTATTGTTCTGATGCCTCAGAAAGGCTGTGCCAGAGAATACAGGATTACTCAAACAGTAAATGAAACAAAACACAAGTTCAGGTATGTTTTTGATTATAATATCACATCACAACATGTTTGTGTAAGATGGACTTGGAATTAAGGAAGACAAAAATAGAAATTAGGAGTTAGGAGATATTTAGCCATTCTATTACCAGGTTCCAAGCCCGAACAAACGTGTTGTTGTGGAAGGGCATCTAAAGTAAAACCTTTGGCAAAGTAGCTACCATGTTACTGATTCACAGTGGAGGCCTCTGAAGGAAACGCGGCAGGCGAATGGGATTTTTTATAGTGAGGAAAAATAGTGTGTGATCATCTCTAGTGAGTGACTTTCCTCATCTATTTTTTAGTATGTGGTCGTCATCGTCTATGAAAAACATTCCTGTTTGGTATTTGACTTTTATTTGACACATTTAATCATAAAAATAGTTTTGAGTTGGACATAAAAGAGTTCTGTTTTATAAAACCTTATAAAGCCAAAGGTCTCATAGAAAAAGCCTTAGCAAATCCCAAAAAGTCATTCTGATCTCTTAGCCAGTATTCTACTCATAAATGTGTAATATTTTGACAGCAGAAAACAGATGGTACAAAAGCGACATAAAAAGAGGAACCAACTTATTGTCTTTTGTGCTGCATGTGTTTGTATGGTGTGGGATCATTTTAGCTGACTCTGGGCGTCTGTGAAATGGAGAAGTCCTGTAGCCGCTGAGTTATGTGGCCCCCGGCTCGGCTGACCTCTTTATGTGCATGCACAAGGCCAGCTGCTAATGTTTAGAGCTGCAGCATCTGATCAAAGGCCTGTGTCCCATAGAGAGGAGAGAGCGGACACAGGGAGGAGGCTGAGAGAGGGACAGACCGGGTATAGAGGGTGCAGCATGAGGTGCTTTTTGTTGACGTTATCTCTACTTTTATCTTTCTTTTACCCAAACATTTCATCTTCTGTGTTGTCTCAACCTTTGGCCTCTTTTATGCTTGTCTCAATGGCTGTACGTGTCTTGTAATACATATTTCTAACTTACTGGGGATTGTGAGGTTTTCTATTGTAGACTGTGAACTGTTAAGATCCTTCAGGTTCAGATTCCCAGCTGTTGCTGTTGCTACATGGCAAAAGTTAGATTGATGTGTGGTAGGCTACTCTGCTCTGAGTGCTCTACAATAGAAGTCAACCAATATTTTTGTTTGTGCATTTTTTATACAATCAGCCATCAGATGATTCTTGCACTTTTATGCCGATTTTGTTGAGTCACATGTCCAGGCAACCATGTGACTGAAGGACTGCAGCTGTCCTGTCTTTAAGATGCTTTGGAAAGTCCTGAGACCTGTCCATCCTGGGAGTGGATCTCTCCTTCATGTGGTTCTCCCAGAGGCTTTTCTTTTTCTCATAGCTGAATTTTTTCTGACTGAGAAGGGGGGTCTAAGGACAGGGGATGTCCTGGGACAGTCTGTTTGCCTGGTTATTTGTTTGTTTATGTCTATTCCAATATAATGTACTAATGGGCTTTATACAAATAAAATTGAACTGAATGAAGCACCATCTACTGACTGTCTTCCATGGATTGTTTGAGCTATAGGGCTGGGTATTGTAAACATTTTTAAACAGTACTTTTAGTCTAATAGCAGTTCAATACTTTATATAGGAATGAAGAATAAGGATAGTTGGCCATGGTACCTATTTTGTACATGGTTTTAAAAAAAAGTTCTGGTCATGGTTTGATGTTGAAAAGCTTCACCGACCCAAAGTAGCCATTGCCTTTTGTCAAATCTTTCAAGTGTTTCATTTCAGGGCCACCTACTCACGTCCTGACATTGAGTAGGGTACATCTGATACTTCCCTTTTTTTTTTTTTCCCTGCTGCTGCTGCTGTAGTGTGCAGTGTGTGCCACGTCACTCTCTCGGGCACTGCTGCTGCTGCCGCCTATTGAATTATTCCATATGGAAGTCTCTTTGACTCAATGCAACTACGAGAACATAGGGGAGGGTCTTTTACTTATTCATTCATTCTTCTCCTGCTGCTGCTGCGGGTGGTGGTGGTGGTGCTCTCAGGAAAGTCTGAGGAGGAGCAGAGGAAACAGGAAGTGGACGCTAAGTGCCGTGGTTGTCATGGTAACGCTTGAGGGGAGGAAATCTGACGTTTTAATGCCGACCAGGTGTCCAATTAAAACCTATGATTTTAATTTGTTCAAACCAGATTGGATGTACTGTATTTAGTGTTGCTCTATACTGATAAGGGGGGAAAAATCATCTAACACAACCATAAGCCTCTATGTAGGCTCGTCATTTTGTTGAGAATAACTTTACCATATGTAGTTTAAGATTGACCTTTAGGATTTTAGCAGCAAAACCAGTGGAAAGTTTTTTTTATTTTTATTTTCTGCTTACCTACTAATCTAAATTTCACAAAAACTGCCACTAAAACCACTATGTTAGCCTCTGCCCCACTTTCTCTGCTTTTGGTACAGTCCCGATGAGCCTGTCTTGACTCACTGTCCCGTTGTGACCCAGTGACCCCCAGATGTCCCAGCAGGAGGAAAGGGTGGGGTGTGTAAACTGGAAATGACTTTGAAAAAATATCTGAGGGAGACTGTCACCACTCAGCTGCTCACAGACGGACAGACAGGAAGGATAAAGCCATTGCTCAGCTGTCATTTACAGTCAGTGCTCTCAGCTGTTTTAGGGGTAAACCACAAGTCACACAACAATGGCCATGAACTTCATCCTCATTTAGCATATTTTACAAAAAGACAACTATACACATATTTTAGACACTAAAAATAGACAGTTGGTGGTTGGTGAATGTGTGGTGCATGCTCTAGCCACTGGTGAAACAGGAAGTGCTCAGAAAGGACTTGTAAGTTAAAGCAGTGTTTCCCAAGGCAGGGACCCCTAGGTGTGGGAACTATTACACCATTTAATAAGAAAATATTTTTATTTTATATTACACTGTTGAAACTTTTGAAAAACAAACAAGCTCAAGGGTTGAATGACAAAAAGAAGGTGAAACTACTAAAAATATTAGTTGCTTCTTTTATTTAAAAGCTTGTTTCAAAGGGGGTAATTCATTTTTATATTTTTTTAGTAAATGTATTTTTTAGCAATGTACTTTTTTTGTAGTACATTTTTATGATTCTTTATGATTTTTTTATTATGAGTTTAGAATTATTTATTTTTTAGTTTGAACATCAACTAAGTAGTAAAATAAGTTAATGTAATAGAAGTTTATATGGTTAAATTTGTATTATTTTTGTATAAAGGCTTTTTTATCTTGACTTTAATTTTCAAATCAAATAATATAGCAGAATTAGCATTTATAATAAAGTAAGTATAAAATGTACTAATAAATAATAATAATTTTTTTTTTTTTTTATTAACGTGTGAGTGAGGGGGTACTCATGATATGACAGAAAAGCCCAGGGCATACACAAAACAAAAAAGGTTGGGAAAAACTGGGTTAGAGATTAGACCCATTTTCTTTTTTAGTATACCACTGGGAACATCATTTTTCTGTTTTTATTTTATTTATTTTTTTTTACTGATGTTTCAGACCTTTTGCTAAATTCTGATGAACTACCACCATTTTTTTCTCTTGACTTTTGGGTCCCAGCCTGATATTTGGAAAGCAATTTCACCAAGTGCAAATAAAAAAGAGCATGTGTTGGGTATGTCGAATTTGATTAGTAATGGCTTTTTAATGAATTATCAGCAGCATAAAAAGGAACATTTCGCTATGCTGCTGGTGGAGCATAAATGGGACATGACTGACTCGGAAAGTCCCTTCAACATCATAAGCATCTTACAGTTATTACCACATAACAGGAAAACAAAGCTTACTCAGTCCAGCATCTCACATTACACAGACACAATATTCTTTATGCAGCTCATTTTACGCTTGGTGCATTTGTAAATACTGTTCTCTCCACTGCTCGGAAATATACTCAGGTCGTCACATGGGACTGTCTCTGTCTATGTGCCTGCTTGTATCTGTGACCTTTGCTTGCACAAGTTAGTTTGTTGCGATCCCCGGTGAGCTGCAGATATAAAGGCAGGCAGTGTGAGGCTTGGAGTACAGCAGGAGTTTACAGTAAACACAGCCTGGAGCTTGACTGAGACCATCTCTGTCTCATATCTCAGAGTCAGTTTGGGACTGTTTGTGCTTTGGTTTCTGTGAACAGGTTTTAATAGAGCAGCTCTTATTGCCCCTGAAAGATTGCACAACAGTGTTTTCCCATGTAGCCCGGAGTTTGCAATAAATATAATTATTGGTTTTGTAATGCTGCCAACAGTAACAGTAACATAAACAATTTTGTACACTTAGTATTTGGAGTTTTTTCTTGCATTTTAGATTAAATCAGAAGGATCACAACCCAGTGTATTCTTTGTCCTGTTTCCAAGCCTGGATAAATTGAGTGTTGACCCAGACCCATTTCACTTTGCAAATTCAATAGGTATGGTCAGCCAGGCTGCAGGTTATCTACTGTTGGATTTCATCTTCATCATTACACAGCCTATACTCCTTAACTGGTCTGATTTAAGGATGTCAAGGTAAACGGTGTAAAGGTAAACCGCGCTAAAAATGTTGAGAATATAAATTACCGTTTAAATTTTAAAAAACAATATTATCCGCCCGCGGCAAGACCTCCCATCATCTCGTCCGAGTCTGTTGAAGTTGCCGTGCAGGCGCACTTTGTAGCCTACAAACTTAATGTTTGAACATTCGTGCAGTGTTGCCAACTTAGCGACTTTGTCGCTATATTTAGCGACTTTTTCTGGTGTTGCTAGCGACTTTGGCGACTCATGAAAAACGTGAAAGCACTTCTCACTACTCTACTCTTTGAGCTACCTGCATCTCGCCTTGCAGGCCAGCAGCTGCTGCTGTGTTCTTAACTCCGTTTCTTTCCCTCTTCCACAGACCAATCAGCACATAGAAACGGCTGCTGCCGTGGGTTTTTTACAGGTCTGTCAGCTGCAGTCAACTCAGAGCAGGAGCTTTTTTTTTTTAATGTTTATTCAACAAATATGTGCATAATACCAATATTTTACAGACATTACAGCACTGTTCAATAGTACATAAAACATTTATAACGATAATAATAAAAATACAGAGTATTTTTTGCCAATTAAGTCCCTAATTTGCATGTAAATAATATGCAGTTACCTGTTAGAGTACAAGCCGACAATAAATATGCAGATCTCTTGAAATATTTGGAGATATTGCATTAATGATAATGTTTATAAAAAATAATCTTGTAATTAAACATGAAAATAAAAAGTTTAATAAAAAAAAGAAATTATGACTAAAACACTGCAGTAGTCACTATTTATAAATATCCCCCGCGGGCACCTCACAAGCTCCAGAAGGGCTACCTGGGTCTCGACCCCTGCTCTACTCACAAAAATACCGCGATAATACTGAAAACCGTGATAATTTTGGTCACAGTAACCGTGAGGTTAAATTTTCATACCGTGACACCCCTAGTGTGATTGTTGGACCCACTTTTATCCCTGATCATTGTATTGTAATCTTAATATTGTAATTGTAATTGTTACAATACAATTGTAACCCCATTGTAAGTGGGTATAAGCTTTAAAAGTTACTTCTTTTGCAGTTGCTCTATCCCTGCCAGTTATTCAACCTTGTGGACAAACAGGTGTACAAGACAGTAGTGAGACCAGCAATGTCTTATGTGGTTTAGAGACAGTGACACTGAGGAGGCAAAACTTAACATTTTTTTAGGAGTGACAAGGATAGATAGGATTAGGAATGAGTACATCAGAGGGACAGCTCATGTGAGATATTTGGAGATTAAGTCAGAGAGGCCAGACTGAGATGGTTTGGACATGTACAGAGGAGGTATAGTGAATATATGGATGCTAAGATGCTCTTGTGACCTTGTGAACAAACTACATTATGCAAAGATTGACAGTGGCCTGCTCAAAACTCCATAGTCCTGCAAGAATATAATATAATTTTAGGTCAGACTTGGACTCACATGACCTGATTAGACCAGAGGAGATGTTGGAGGTGAAACCAGTCTTACTGTGAGTGGTGACATTTGGCTCAGTGACATATTATTGTGCCACCGTTTGACAGCAGTGACTCATATGCAGCTCACACCAGTTTCTCTATAGCATCGTTCCTCCTCGGGGCTAGATCAGGTCTTCCCAAAGTCAGAGAGGCAGCTCCAACATGGCCGCCGGCAAACACACAAGCCCAGACGAAAGCTTCCCACAAAGTTTAGTTTCTGAAAGACAGGTTTTACCATCAGATAAAGTGGGTTAGGGCAATGGGTGAGGCTTCTATAATAATAATTTATGGTCTTTTTCCTCAGAGATACAATGTCTGCTGCCTGTTTAAATGAGTTTCAAAATATGTCTTATATAGTGTTGTTCAGCACCAGGGCTGTGTGAATGAATAATTAGCTTCAGGTCTTCTCACTAGGGTTTTTCTTACAGTATACATACAAGTTGTACAAAGATTTAAATTAAAATGTATGGTTTCTATTACATTTTCTATTTTTGAGTTTTAAATCATGTTATAATGTTTGCATCTCAAAAACATACCTGGACTAGTATCTTTTTTCATTCAGGCATGTTTGAGTAATCCTGTATGCTGAGGCCATCCCCTTCTCAAGAGCTGAAAACGCTCAGTCTCAGCATTCTATGTAGACTCTATGTGAAACCAGGAAGTAATCTTGCCCATACAACATCACCAAACTCCTGCTAATTTCAACACAAATTGCCGTCACTATGAACCAGTATCCATTTGATGTGCTGTCGATTCCCCACCTTTGCCAGCAGGGGGTATCAGACACCTAATTCAAGTGTTCTCTGCAAAGTCAAAATAACAGCTCCCCAGAAGAAGTTAACATGACATACTAATGCAAAGATGTCAGAAATTATTTAAAAAATCTGAAAAAAAGCATAATATGGGACCAAGACATGTTTCACGAGGTAGCTCACAATGCTCCATATATGACTTGTGTTTAATGCAATGTAATCAACAAATGAAACAAACCAGAAACAGCTGTTGCTAATAAACGCTAGCTTTGTCGAAAAAGTGCAGCATTACACACAAAAGTTTTATTTGGACCTTTACAGTCTTACATAACTTACTGGATATGAAACAGTGAAATAGTTCTGGCTCACATTGACAGACCTTCACTATCTGTGACATTGGGTTTTTCATCTAAAGGACAACTTGTAGTAGCAGCACACGGTTGTATTAAAGCACTTGATGGTATTGAAGGCAGCACTGTCCACAACATAAAATGAGCAAATGAATTCAAGGTTTATGGAGTATAATGAGAGAGAAAAAGGTTGTACAATACACTTTTTTTTGGTTTACCAGTTGATTAACGTCTCCTAATGGATGTAAAAAGAAAAAAATAGAGTTGTTATGACCAATCAGAGGCCAGTGTAGTTTTGAAGATAAAGCCTTGAAAAGCAGGACTCTGAATGTGATAATACAATGAGTCATGCTGAAGAAAAAGCATGGACTGTCAAAGTGTCACATCTGAGTAATTATCCCAGTGATCTCATAGTGAAATCATGTGGCTTACACTGGCTTCTAGTTATATCCTGTCACATTATTGTCATCAGTACCTCAAAACTATTTATTTGGAAGACATTGCAACACTTTTCTCAACTCTTATTACTGATATTGCTCAGGGATTGTGCTGAAATGCCACAGCCAATCAATGGTTTCATACAACTAAAACTGAGACATTTTAGTCAAATCATTTCTATTCACCTGGTACTAAACAACCATCCAGTGCAGGGTGTTTCATACCTAAGGCCCATAATTGGTGGGATTGGTTCCAGGCTTTTAGTGATCCAGGCGTTGGTGATTGAGATGCTTGTTGTTGTTTTTGCCAGCACACATCACACAGCTTTCTTGCATCTTGCTTTCCACTAGTGTTTCTTTTGATGGTCTGTGAGTTCACAAAGTTTAACAAACACTGGCCTGGAATGAGAGAAAGACTGATATCTGAAAAGAAAATATATTGTGTGTAATTAAAGCACATAGCATTCATCCCAATACACAGTTGGTTTTACAGACAGTGGTCAAAACACAGAGTCACAAATGCACACATTGTCAGTACAGCACTATTTTTACCCTCATTATTGGTTCCTCTCAGTGGTGTGTAAACCTTAAGGACAGCTCATGTCAAAACACTTCTATGTGAGCCTCTCCAGCCTCCTCCCTCACGCTCGCAGCTTCAAACCAGCACTATGCAGATATGTATTTCAGTCCTGTCCCTGATACACTGTGAAATACTGCACTCATTTGATACAATGCAAATGAGCAAGTCGTAAATCTATGAATGATGTTCCCATTTCGACTACAGTGTGAACACAGGCCTGAAGAATTATCATCTCCCCTCTAATATAAGCCTGTATATCTTTAAATTTATTATCCTGGAAAAGTAGGAAAAGTAATGGCTTAATGTCAGGCAGATCTGTAATAAAGAGCTATGGGACATGCATTGTAGTCTTTAAAAGCAGTGTCGTAACTACTGCTACTCCAAGATGCAGCTTTTTAATATAAGGTTTCATTATAAGAGAAGCACGTGTTTAATTTTAGCATATTGACCTATAGTTTTAGTTGGTTATAGACTTTTTTTGTTGTTTCTTAGTTACTGTGCTGTGACTTTTAATTAGCCAATATCATAAGTTCCTCAACTGCTGAACTTTCTTTCACTTAAAGGTCCTATATTGTGCTTTTTTAGGCTTTTTAAAATAGTTTTGGACACCTCTGCGTTAATATTACACTTTCATTTATTTACATTTTCACATTCATTTTCAACTTAAAATAATGTATATGTATAGAAAATGTCTTCTTTTGGACAATTAGCAACATAATAGAACAGATAGTTAAATAAGCTAACTCCGATGGTGGTGTTTGAGCTTTAGAAAAGTGCAAGAGCACTTTCTGGTTTCACATGTCTACAGAGAGCGGTGAGACCAAGCGTTTTCAGCTCTTGAGAAGGGGATGGCCTCAGGATTACAGGACTATTTAAACATGGGTGAAACAAAATATTACTAGTATGTTTTGAGGTGCAAACAACATTATAACATGGTTAAAAGCAAAAAAAAAAAAAGAGTTGATTTAGCCTAATAGGGGACCTTAAAAGCTGACTGACTGAAAACTCTTTCCAGCTCTTGATCACCAGTCCCAAACAACACAGCAATCTTTATGGCTTTATTTTACAACAGTCACACCAACTTGATCTTCACATCAAGTTGTCTCATTCCTAATACACATCGCATGAATGCATTGCTAATATTTTGTACACATTTCACTTTGTTTAGTTTTTCTCTGTTTATGTGTTTCTTTTTTGCATGGTTTATGAGTATGATTTTCCAGTAATTGTTGATTCACTGCTGACAAGCCAAGAATCCCAACAGCCAATGTAGACTAGGGATGTAACGATTCTTAGTAAATCAGATAAAAATCGATGCAAAAGAGAGAAAATTTGAATTGGTGTGGAAAAATGTATCTTTAAAACTGCGTATAGGCCACCAAAGTTTAATAGTGTGTAAGGCATCATTACCTGGCCTTTTTACTTAAAAGAAACATTCATTTATATCAAGTTTTAGTTTACAGGACTCGTAAAATCACTAGCCCGACATGCTGGGAACATGAAAAGCCTGTACAATTGGTTAATTTCTCGGAGCGACCCAGGAGTGTGCTTTCTCTCCACGGTACGTTTCATACAGACTGAGGAGCACACACAGCGCCCTCATTCACAAGGGAACAACAACAACAAGTCCAGAGAGGACAGCAAGAGAGACGCCTCTGCAGGTATTATTTAGGCTGCACAAAACTGTTTTTCTCCGTTTATCATTGATCAGGAAGTAGCTTGTTGTTAGCTGCGAGCTAAAGGAAAGTTAAGTGGCTAACAGCAGCCTAAAGTTTATCTGAAGTTTCAGTGGCCCCTCCCCTGGAGGGTTTCCATGGAGATCAGAGTCTTTACTGTGGATGTGACTTTCTTCACTGATAATTGACTTGACTTATAATAGGCCCATTATATATCACTGAGGCAGGGATTCATGATAAGCTGCTTCTCTATGCATTGCTTGTTACTATAGTGTCTGTGTTTTTGGAGGGGAGTAGAAAAATGTAAATAAAAATGTAAAAGTCACTAACAAATTATTTTATATTCTTTTGTTATTTTGACCCTATGTCATTGTTTTAATGTCTACTTTTTTATTCAATTTCTGTTAATAAGAAATGTACAACAATTTATGTTTGTTAGGAGACACAAATAAACTATGTTAAAAATCCTTTTGGTCATAATTATACTGCAACTAAATCTGCAAATAAAATTGTAAAAAATCATGATCGTGAACATAAAATCATGAATCGAATTGAATCGTGACCACATTTAAATGACCCCCTTGTATGCTATGATTGGCCAAAGCTTACTCTTACCTGCTGAACATTCTCATCTATTCATAAAGCCTACATTATATCTTTAATGTTTTGTTCTGTTTCTGCCAATTCTTAAAAAATATGCTAATGCAGGTGTCACAAGCCAGTGTACTCTTTGAGCCAGTCCCAAGCCTGGATAAATGGAGCGGGTTGGGTCTGGAAGCAAGGACGTTGGGCGTAAAACCTATGATTGGCTATAGTGACCCCAAAATGGGAAAAGCCAAAAGGAAAAAAGATGTGTATAAAAATGCTATTAGGTGATTTAATTTAAAATGCAACCCAGAAGCGAAAAAGTTAAGAATTTGGTAACAGGTCTTGTTGTTAAGGACATTGCTATAACCTTGGACATGTCTCTCTTTTCATAATTCCTTGCCCTGCTGCCTTGTTTCTGGACTCGTTGTGGTTTGATCTCATTTATTTTGTCAGGGATGAGCTGAAGGCATCAAAAACTGTCATGCAACTCTCCTCTCTGTGTCCCGTCTCATCTCTCAAACCCCTGCTACAGTAGGACGCCCCCGCCAATTTGTTTTTGATTTGGGGCCATGTTGAGGAGCTAATTTCCCGAAAACAAGACAGAGGAAATTGATTAAATGGGTTTCGAGTCGGTCCGGTTGAGTCGTTTCTCATTACTGGAGATGCATTGATCCCTCACGAAATATGTTTGGATGTTTACAGGCCTCCCTCCAAACTAAATGGGTCATGAATATTCATACGGATATTCTGTCAAAAGGGTTTACTTGGGCCAAGTCAAGGCAGAGGTTGAAAGAGTTCAATTTGGTGTGGATCCGGGACACTGTTTAGGAGTATTTGAAAGGATTCTGTAATATTTTGTGTTATGGACCCCAAAGATGCTAATTTCACTAAAAGAACAAATGATTAGTTTTAGTAGATTATTTACTATATAAGGGTTTTGTGGCTCAGTGGAACAAGCATTCACCTCTGAACTAGTAGATCTTTGAGTTAGAATCCAGGTCTGGGCATGTGGAGGACCAAAACTGCCTAAATTAATTAATAAATAAATGCTCTCATTGGCAAATTATTATTTAAACAGGACAATAACAAATGATGATTTCTGTCACCGCATTGCAAATGAAGGGGGCGTGTCCTGACGCTGTCATTGGTTAATCACTGCGTGGACTATCATATTATCTGTTGCTTTGATTGTTTTGGTCTAACACACCCCATTCAATGGCATTTCGGTGACAGAATTCAATCAATAAATAAATGTGAGCGTAAAAAAGAGGATTATTTATTTAACCTTTATTTAACCAGGTTAAATAAAAAAAATAATAAACAAAGATAGAAATAAACACAGAAAGGGAACAATTCTATGTCTTTTTTAATTTATTTTAATTTAACTAGTGGTGGGTCTCGATAAAAAAAAATGTATCTAATTATTTACAGGCTTTGTAATTAATATATATAATATTATATGTCAGAAATAAATTATAGGAGCTTATATGTATGTTCTGGCGCGTTTTAACTTGATTTCAAACTAACACCACGGTCAAACAGGGCAGTATTCAGCGTTTGTGCATCGACCTCTGCCTCCTGTGCATGTTGTTACACGCGGCGTGCCTCTCTCCTCTCGCCTGACCTCCGTATGGACCTGTCCCCTCTCTCTTGTTCTCTCTCTGTCCTTCACATCTGAACCCAATGGACTGCTGTCTCCTGTGTGCGTCACTCAACTGTGAGAATGATCGCAGATAGATGACCGGCGCCTTGAAGCAGCGCATTTGAAAGTAAAAGAAAAGTCACGTCCTGCACTGATTGCGTGGGGCGGGCCAACCTCGACCCCACAGTTACATGTAGTGCACTCATATAGGCACATTATCTGTTAACAGCTGAAATCCACTCACATTTGGTGTTTTGACCGTGTGGATGTCCAACCCTGGCTATTTTTTATTTCAGCATTTGTTGTCCTGTTTAAATAATTATTTATCAATGAGAGCATTTATTTATTTACTAATTTATTTATTGATTGATTTAGCACTTTTGGTTCTCCATTGGCTTCATATCTTTAGAGAGAAAGGGCCAGTGGCTTGATACACCTTTCTTTGTTCCTAGCCTTTCTTCAAACCTGTCTAAGGCTATTACTCAGAGAATATGGGAAACAGCGGCGTCCCGGGCTCAGCTGGTGTATAAGGACAACACATGTGGGATTATACTCAGCTGTCTTTGTGAAAAGGAGAAGACAATTAAGATGTGAAGGTCATCCTCAATATCTCTTCCCAGAATAAATTGTCTAGTCAAGTCAGTGACATTGTACCAAGTTGTGTCAAATTTATAGTATAGAGTTGAGCACAGAGAACATATTAACACGTTTTTCAGTGCGGTATTTTCTGAGTAAAATAACACAGTTTGCAAAAAAAAAAAAGGGTTTTAAAGCTTCATAGATTGCTGTAAAATGAGTAAAACACAGATATGTATACTTGATGGTGCAGACTAAACTTAAGGTGCATTCAGACTGCTTTAATTAAACTCCAGTTAGTTTGCTCAGAAAGTCCGGTTCATTTGGGGAGGTACGAATGTGCAATCAAACTCTGGTGCGGACCAAAAACACAAACACTGGTCCGATAAACAAAAAAATCTTGTCTCGAATGAAGTGGTGCAGTTCGAATTCAAAGCTTTTTTTTATCACACAATATTGTATAAAGGCTTGGGACACTTTGACTTGGAAAAAAATCTGTTAATTGTTTTTGATAAGGGCTGCAGCAACTAAACAGAGTAATCAATTATAATCGATAATTAAAATCATTGTCAACTTACGCTTCATTATCCAATAATCAACAGATCAATTATCAAAATAATCATTAGTTGCAGCCCTATTTAAATTTTTTGATGCCTTACCCTTTTTCACTGGATTTGTTTATACACAATATCAATACAGAGCCATTGTACTGAAGGTGCTCACAGGCTGTAGGAAGGAGGGTGTGTGAGTTGTCATATTTTGTAGTCACTCAATGCTCTTACCATTAAAATTGGTAAAGGTGGTATTCTAAAACTGCTTCTTATTTTCACAAAAGTTAGCCCCACTTCATAAAGTTTTTCCAAAGCTCTTCTGTATCTCAAATGTCCGCTGTACAGTTCTGAAGTCTTTGGGGAAGCACAATAAATATACGATTACTTTTTCAGTAAGGAGTTTGTATTGACATTGCAATGTACAGAATGGTAACAGGAAGTCATAGGCTATTTTAAATCTATAAAAGAAGGGGAATACCAGCACTGATGTAGTATACATTATTAACAGCTCCAAAATCCATAGAAATGTGCTGCACATTTTAAAGTATAGAGAAGTAGTCTGTGCATTTTTAATTTCCCTTAATCATTGATGAATACTAATTTCTCATGTGAAGTGATTAATCATAGCTCTTCATTAATCCTCTGTGCCTCTCCTGTCTTCTAGGCACCAAACAGGGACTAAACCAAGACTTAACCAGGTCTAAATCAGGACTGAAGCAGGATTAACAAAAGGCTAAACCAGGTCTAAATTAGGGCAAAACCCGGTCTAAACCAGGTTAAAACCAGGACTTAAGCAGGGCTACACCAGGACTAAACCAGGGCTAAAACAGGACCAAAACAAGGCTGAGCTAGGTCTTACAAACCAGGGCTACACAAGGACTTAAACAAAGCTAAACCAAGACAAAACCACGTTAAACCAGGACTTAACCAAGGCAAAACCAGGCCTATACCAGGTCTAAACCAGAACTAAAACATCTTAACCAGGTCTAAACCAGGACTAAAACATCTAAACCAGGTCTAAACCAGGACTAAAACATGTAAACCAGGGCTAAAGTGGGACTAAAATGTCTAAACCAGGGCTAAACCAGGACTAAAACAATGCTAAAACAAAGCTATACCAGGACTAAACCAAGACAAAACCTGGTACCAGGCCGGCTCTTGGTCTAAACCAAGACTAAGACATATCTGGCTAAACCAGGTTGCAACCAGGACTACATCAGGTCTAATCTTGGACCTGAAACAAGGCTACACCAGGGCTAAATTGAGGAATCAAGACTAAATCAGGCCTTTTTTGATATTATATTTGGTCTCTATACTGTTTCTTTTTAAGCAATAGGACAATTAGTTCTGACAGTGTGATATGAATACAGCTTTGCCAATAACATCACAATAACAATACATTTGTGATATATTGTGCAGCCCTTGTCCACACTAAACATGACTGTCCCGATTCGTTACAGGAGGACTATGACCGCCTCAGGCCCCTGTCCTATCCCATGACCGATGTCTTCCTCATCTGTTTCTCTGTGGTGAATCCGGCCAGTTTCCAGAACGTCAGAGAGGAGTGGGTCCCAGAGCTGCAGGAGTATGCCCCCAGTGTCCCGTATCTGCTCATCGGGACGCAGGTGAGTTTCAAAGTGTACTGTATTGGCAGTGTTCCCTATCAATTCAGAATATTATGGCGGTCCACCACAGTTTAATTTTGTCCCACATAGTCTAAAAAAGAGATATAATATAGCAAATATACCAAATAATACCAAATGAATAATAAAAAATGCAAAATATGAATAAAAAGCTTTAAACATATTCAGAATATAGAATAATTTGCAAAAATCACATAGTCCTGCTGGATGTGAAATGGTATAAATAGTTTACTCACATATACTGGAAAACCCTGGTTAGGATAAGATGCTATGCCATTGGTTTTCAGACTGTGGTGCAGGCATCATTAGTGGTACTCAGGGTTTCTAGTGGTACTCAAGAGTCTTTTGATTTAGTTCAGTTTAAAGGCATTTTTTATTTATTCCCGCTTTTCTGCTTCTTGCTTTAGTTGGGGCATAAATTTGAAGTTTAGACCACTGCTTAGTCTTGATTTAGGCAATTGTAAAATCCTAGTGTAGTCCAGGTTTTGTCTCTCCTATGTAATGCATTTTTCTTGCATTACATCTTCCTGTGGTGGTACTTGGTGTGAAAAGTTGAGATGTGAGATTCATTGCTATATACAACATCTCCTAAAAGGATAATGATTTAATTTCATACAATAAAAGACTTTGTGGCTTTGTGGAGCAACAACACACACACTAGCTACAATCATATTTATTGCTTCTAATTAGCTCATTACTTTGTGTGAATGCCGTGTACTTTATGTGTGTACTATAACGTTTATTGCAGTTCAAGTACTTCTAACATAAAACAGATCTTGAAGCACAGTAAATGTTATGGTGTTCTATTAGATGCAGAGATGGCGGTTTGACCTTGGCTCGGCTCTTTTGTTCACACTGTCCTTGGACAAGACACTGACCCATGACCTGCTTCTAGCATCTGTGCTGCTATTGTATTAATGTACCTGTGTAAACTGATGCAAGAAGTCAGGCATTTTGAGTTCTAGTGTTGGTAGAAAAGTGTCTATAGTGCATCCTTTTACTCTACTGACTGAAAAATTAGACTGTTTATAGGTTTTGATTAGAACAAAAAGATTTCACTGGTATTCCTGTGGTTTATGCTGCAACCACATAATTTCATCTTTGTGTTAAAATGTATCTACCCCACTGGTAGTTATGTATATGTATGATAATTTGTAGATTTTTAACTGATAAAACAAATCTTTAAAAAACACCATCCACATTCTGAAAAACACATGTAGGTTTTGTTTTTTTTTTGTTTTTTTGCTGTTACACCTACCTGAATCATTTTAGTAGACCACATTTTTAAGAATCACTTAAAATTCAGTGTGTGAGTAATGCACAGATCTTTAGTAACTTGTTTGGATAGAGGCGGCATGTTGGCAGAGTGGTTAGTCCCTGAGTGGAGGGTGCATAGTGGAGTCTTCCTAATGCCCATAGTTGCTGAGATCTAGCCACTCGCAGCACCTAACGCTAATGTGTGTGAAATGAATGAATGATAATTCTATGTAGAAAGAGCTAAGAACAATAACGTACACAGTTTTGAGTATATAGTATTAATATGGCAGTATCTGAGGAGGTTAAGAGGCACAAGAAGCTTGAATACCACTCTAGCATTGTTGTAGTCGAGTCACCATTTCTCGAGTCTGAGTCTCCAAGTTGTATAGGACTAGTCCAAGTCGAGTCAGAGTAAAATCGTCAGCTCTGAGAGTGCAGGTTGGAGAGTCCAAGTTGTTAAAATAAAGTCCAAGTCAAGTGCAAGTTACCAAAAGAAACATCCAGGTCAAGTCCAATTCAAGTCATTGTCACCTGTCCAAAAGTCTCAAGTCCAAGTCCTGAGAATGTTTTGGATGGATGAGTAAAAACTGGACAAGCTGAGTACATGGTGCTCTTGTCCAAGCCATCAATGTGCAAGTCCGAGTCTCAAGCCCAGGTCATCAGGGTGCAACTCAAGTCGAGTTGAGTCGTAGCCCCTCAGAAATAATAGTTCCTGTCCAGTAAAAAGTCATCAGTGGCATGTTAAAAAATGTCCCGAAAATGAGGCCAATGACTCGAGCACTCCATCTCTGCACAGGTATCCGAACAACTTAAAAATTAGTTTGCACAATACAATACTTCGACTTACTCCTAACCTTTTCATATACAGTACAACCTCTGCTTATCATTATGCATCAAATGTAATAATGACTTTGCTGAATACCTTGCATATTCACTTTTCTTCCATTGTTCATAAAAATCCTCTGACAAAAATATCAACCTAGAAAGCAGACCTATTTTAAAGCAGTGTTTCTCCATACCTCGGCCTCAATATACTGCATTTCTCACTCCTCCCTGAGCCCTAACAACCCCTCAGCCTGCAGCATATGTGCTACTCTTAAACCTGAATCCAGTCGAGTTTTTTGGTCCGTGTTCCCTGGCAACCGGATGCCAGTGCAGCGGCGGCTCTCGGCATGGAAGTGAACGGAGTGGGCGTGAGATTAATGTCACGTCGGACCATGTTTACGACCGTTTTTTATCAGCTAGACTCGTAACTTACAGCCTGCTCTGCTGCTGGATGCTAACAGAGGTGCAAATTATAGCAATCACAACAAGGTTCATTATGGCTGCTCCCTGTAAGAGATGTGTGGAGCTGTTTATCCTAATTGGTTATTACTGCCAGACTGTGAGTCAGAATGTGTGCGTGTGTATGGGTGTGTGTGTGTGTGCGTGCGTGTGTGCAAGCTGAGGTCTATGAGGTAAAGTAAATACTTGAGTAAATGTAAATATCGAGTGCTAGGTTCACTAAAGTAAAAAGTATTTTTGAAACTATATTTTTGCAATTGCACAAGAAAATTACTACTACTACTAGCTACTACAACTACAGTACTACTATTTTGTTCAGAATCAATGAAGTATCTCTTTAATCTCATCTAATTATTTTGACTCTACTGTCAATACTAACACTGCTGCTATACTGCTATTACTGTTTTTATAACTATTACTACATTACTACTACTATTACTGCTTACTACACAACTATTACTAGGGTCAAAATTAGTTTTACTTAGAAAATACCTCTGTTATTTCTAGTACTAGTATTAGGTTTTATATATTTTTTATTTTACTACCACTTCTGCTCTACTGCTATTTCTGCTATTCTAACTACTACTAAATTACTACTACTATTACTTCTTACTACACAACTATTACTAGGGTCAAAAAATAGTTTAACTTAGAAAATGACCTCTGTTATTTCTAATACTACTATTAGTTTTTATTTTATTTACTTACTACTGTTACTACTACCACTTTTGCTCTACCTGCTATTACTGCTATTCTTACTACTACTACATTCCTACGACTATTACTTCTCACTACACAACTACTAGACAAAAATATTACTTGAGTAAACGTATTGAGTGCTAAGTTTAGAAAGTGTTTTTTTGCAATTGCACAGCAAAACTGTATAATTACTAGTACTACTATTACTACTACTGTTGCTACTATTATTATTATTACTACTACACATACTATGTTGCTGCTATTTCATTCATAGACAATAAAGTAATCTAATAATTTTTACACTACTACTGTTGCTTCTACCATTACTGATCTTCTACTACAGCTATTAGAACTGCATTACTACTTCTGTTACTTCTTAGTACACAACTACTACTAGGGTACTTAGAAACTCTAAAATTGTATGAGTAAAAGTAAATTTTATTTATTCAAAATTACTCAAGTAAACAGCTGTATCAAAAATAAATCAATTTAGGTACAATTACTTGAGTAAAAGTACTGAGTTACTTTCTACCTCTGGTCTGTGGGAAATGAAATGGAGTGAGGCTGTCGGCCAGTGTGAAATGGTTTTGCACAAGAGCAGGAAGTGTGGGCCAACAAGTTTCAAAAGGAGAAAACACCCAGCCTTACACACATCGCCACAGTTAATCCTGTTACATAAACTGGCAGCTGCGTCTCTGCAATAAAACATTAAACACAGCACTAAATGTGAAAGTGAGGAGCCCCAGCACCTGTTCTACTAACAAGCTCAAATTGGCAATATGCTACTTTGTGCACAACACTACACAGACGCAAATTGCTTTTCACTTTCATTTTCAAAAGCATGTAGACAACAGGCAGGCACATAAAATGATACGGATTGCTGAGCATACTATGGGATGAAGACGTCAGTGGTAATGCGGTAATAGTGCTCCTGGTGTAATAGCGATATCAACAGAACACTTAACATTTCTGCACATTAAAGGGTTATCAACAGTGTACCAATCCTAAACTACTGCTGTAAAATGCCCATGCATGCTACAGATTCTATAGTAGTAGTAGTAGTATTCTTGGAAATGCACATTTTGCTGTGTTTAGGCCTCTTGTCCAAAAAACAGCTATTTAAAGAGCCTATTTTGTGAGTCTTTTAAATAAATTTAGGACACATGTAGATCCGCATCTTACATTTTGTTGGTCAGAAAACACAATAATTATTACAAAAATCTTAGTTGAAGAAATTCATCCTTTGACTTCCATGAGAAACAGGATTTCGGATTAGGTCCCTGTCACTTTAAGAGCCCTCTCTCCCCGCTGTCCCGCCCTTTCAGCGCTCCTCACAAAAACACATGCCGGTGCAGAAGCAGTGTTTTAGCGTTGTCCGCTGCAGTTCAGGGGTGGGTTTGTTTGGTTGCTGCGGAGGAGGCGTGAGCTGTAGCAGTGCTTCCTAAACAGGACAGGACCATGGGGGGGAGGGGCGTGGAAAAGGCAGACACCGGTGAAACGAGCCATTTTGGCCTCTCACAAGCTTAATGTAAATGATTACTAAAACATAAATAAATAAAACAAAAACACAACACTAGGTATGTTTTTGAGGAGGACACAACATTATAACATGGTAGAACGCTCAGAAAAGTTAATTTTGCATAATATAGCTCCTTTAGGCAGCAAAGCAGACATATTGAAAACAAGTTGGAAAATGTTGGAGATACACAGACAGGAACATTTGTTTTTTGTTTTTCAAATATGGACTAATTTTACTGCTATTCAAATTTTTTTTTCAACATCAACCCACCTGTGCCTGCTAATGTGGTAAACATAATAAATAGTTGTTATAACAAAAGTGCTTCATAAGGTTAATCAGGAGCTCTATGACTCTCCTTTGATACTGATGCCTGAGGTCAATTCAACATGTTCAAGTCAGCTGAACAGACACCTACTATGTCCAATAGGGCAGAACACACCAAACAGACTCACACCACCGGCTGTGCCAGGACAACCAATTATCGGCCCGGTGTGTCCCAACTTTATAGCTAAACCATCATTATCCTAACTTAAAATAATCATATTCTTTATGCCTGTTATTTGTTAAAGCATTTTTCAGTCTAGTTTTATGTGCCTGCAGTTAATGTGTTGTGTCATAGGCTGAGTCAAACACCTGGTGTGGAATTCTGACAATAAATAACCATTAAGTAACATTCTCAGCTCCTCTCACCTAGAAAACTAACTTTATTCCTGGCTATTTAATAGCAATTCACATCTAGTAAACATTCATCTCCACATTTTGCAACACAATGGGAACATGACTGGATTTGACTTATGCATTGACAAAGCCTTATCCAATTCAAAGAAATCAGTTCAGCAACAATCAAGTCTAGGTATAATCCATCATCTTGTCAATCTAT
This sequence comes from Bostrychus sinensis, assembly GCA_020698575.1. Classification (NCBI taxonomy): domain Eukaryota; kingdom Metazoa; phylum Chordata; class Actinopteri; order Gobiiformes; family Eleotridae; genus Bostrychus; species Bostrychus sinensis. Next base: position 26,587,182 of record CM036254.1, on the reverse strand, counting down.
ATTTTGTCCTCCTTGTCTTTCTTTAACTGTAACTCATATTGTGTGCTACCTCCCTTTAGATTTATTGCAATTGTATCTCACTTATGTATGTTTGATTTCAGATTGACCTCCGAGATGACCCCAAGACCATTGCCAAACTGAACGACATGAAGGAGAAGCCCATCGCCACGGAGCAGGGACAGAAACTGGCCAAGGAGGTCTGTGCCTCTCTTCATTTGTCTTTGCTGCATAGATTTTCACTTTTAGCATAGGAGAATTGAGCTGTCAGCCCTGGTTAGAGAGCTGTGAGATGAGATGGCCCAGCAGTACCTCTGTGGGGACGTCATTTCCTCTGAGAAATTCTCAAGGATCACACATCTGTGCATTACTCCAATACAGATGAATGCAGTAACTTGGTGCATTAACTCGGACGTCCAGTGGACGATGTTTGGATTTGGTGCGTCTACCCTGCATATGAGGAAAAACATGCAATAATGATGTTGAATTTCACAGTATATACAACATATCAATGATTTTTGGAATATACTTTTTCACATAATTCAATTAAAGTTAAGCTAGAATACATATATCTGCATGGTCAAACTTAACAAACACTAAAACTAAACTAATCCTGGCCCAAACCACATAATGAACATAATGACTAAGTGAGTGTAAAGAATCTAGTTTTACATGGGACAGAAGTGAAATGAGAAATCCACAGTTGTGCTAAATATATTTAACTAAGTCATTTTGTGCGATATTTGACCTTGGACACTGAAACTGATGTTGAAAATGTGCCAAGGGTTAGACTAATCTAAAAACCAGACAGCCTTGATTAGTGTCTCATATTACTGTACTATGGACTGCATGCTTTTACTGCAGCTTTGAATTCGTGCAGCAAAAGCCTTTCTTTGCACATACAACATTTCTTTTAAATACTACTTTTTTTTTTTTGTATTGGATCAAAAATTGTAAGCATGAAAATTTGACTTGAAATTCATAAGAAGTTTTCTGATAGCTTTGGATCCTAAGTGTTTATGGACTGGCCAGCCATTATTTTTTTCTAATGAAGGATTAGTCTGGTCTTTGTGGATTTGAGTCAGCTTTGTAGGGGCCAGTACCAAATAGACATAGCCTGCCCAGCCAGACTAACTCTTTTCCTTTTCTATACAAGGAAGTTAGTCTGGTACCTCTTGGTGTGAATCTCATTTCTATGGGTGGAGCAATCACAGACAGAGTAACCAATCAGAGAAACAAAGGGTGGGATATAAGCAGTGCACCGCTGACTGAAACAGACATGGCAGATTGTTGCTGTAGAATATGCAGTGCTATGAGCAACTTAATTCTGAACAGAGACAACAGCAGAAGCCAGTTGTACAAAGACTTCATTTCTTCGGACATCAGTGGGACTTTACTGTTGTTAAAATGAAAACTGGATGAGGAAAAAACACACAGAGGACTTCTGGATTTGTAAGGCTCACTGCAGATAAACAGCTGTGATAGGTTAGTTCCAAATCGACTGAGGAGAAACTGTTCGCTATGGCTGAGGAATAGTCAATTTTTAGAGCAAAATTCTTAGCTCTAAGTTAAAACCAGTAGATGTTATGATTTTTTTCTGTGTTATTTATTTGATTTATACATGTAAAGAAAAATGAAAGGTCCAACTAGGTATTGAAACTATCAATTCTTTTTTTCTTTGATACAAATAGTATCATAACTTCTCTTTTGATACCACAAAGATATCGTTTAACGATATCCAGCTCTACTGAGGAACTAGGCTGGTGAGCCAGATGGTCCTGCTTGTTTTTTGCAAGCAGGACAGTCTGGTTCCCCTCTCAGAGCGGAGCATTTCTTTGGTTCAATTTGGAAATGGCCTATCACAGCTGTTTATCTGCAGCATGTCTTATGAAAGCGGAGGAGCCTACCAAGGTAGTGCTAGCTACCGAGCTAATGTAACAACTTCTCTGACCTGATTAACGGCATTTAGTGCTTTTCTTTGCCACCTGTTGGTTCTGCTGAAGTCCTTGTTATTGTTCAGTCCTTTGTGAGATTTTTTTCTTTGTCTTGTTGTCATTTTAACAACAGTTAAGTCCCGTTTATGTCAGATGATTAACAAATGCATTATAAAAAATTACTTCTTCCACAAGTCTTTGTACAGCTGGCTTCTTCTGCAGTCCCTGTTCAGAAATAAGTATAGCTGCTCATAATACGGTGTATTCTGGCAGGAATCCATGCTTGTTTGGGTCAGTGGTGCGCTGCTTATGTCCCGCCCTTCATTTCCCTGATTGGTTACTCCACCTGTCATTGTTCGGCCACAAAAGCAAAACTTAGGGAAAGAGTTTGTCTGGCAGGCCAGGCTACTGAGGAACTAGACTGTCCTGCTTTCAAAAATAAAGTAGGAGGGGCTGGCTGGTCCATCCACAACAGACAGAATAAACTGCCTCTTTATGCAATAGGATAAAAAGTAGACTCAATCAGAAAAGGAAAAGGCATTGCATAAAGTTTCGCCCATAATAAATGTAGTAGATGTAGATGTGTAAAATAAGACAGTGTACCTCTCTAACCCCATAAAATGATTTGACAGGTAATCAGCCTGACTTCCTGTTACCTACTGAGGTGGACAAGAACCAGTATAGGACTTTTTATGTGTATACAAGTCCCAGTAAGAGAGCTTTGTGATTGTTGACCAGCAGCAGCTGTGTTCTGACTAATCCGAGGAGACATGGCTTAGTGGGTGGGGCTTAAAGACATACAGTAGATGATGAACTGCTTGAGAAAAAAGATTTCTCACATATTTCTCTAGAGTGGCAATAGGTAAATGATCATGTGTTCACCTCTGGTATATATTTTGGTTTTCTTTTACCACCGCTTAAACCTTTGCGCTGCACCGCGTCCATCCGTTTGCAAACCACAGTTGCTTTGATACAAGTCTTTTTCCTGTGCAAAGTGTTTTTTTTTTTCACAGTTTCATGTTTCAGCCAAACCTCGTCACCACTGCTGCTTTGTCACTTCTGCACATGCTGCTCCTTGCACACTCACACTGAGGAGAGAAATATTAGTAAATGTTTGCAGCGATGTTATGCAAAGAACCGTAATTTAGAGCACCTGTATGACCTTGCATTTCTAGGTCTGCGCAGTTGCGTAAGCTGTCTGAATGAGGCTCTAACAAGGGCAGAGGCGGCAGGATTAATGACAGTGGCTACCGGTGATTGCGGTGAAATGGACTCCCTGCAAATAATATATTACTGTGTTTCACCCATAACAAGAAAACACAAGCCGACACCACTTTTCTGCACAAATTAAGTATTAACGGCCTATTTATAATCCTGGCTGTGTAAATGACCTTTAGTTAGAAAGGCCCACGTCTTCATTAAGATCATCCCACACAGACACATATCCTCTTTAGTGATGTTATTTTTGTTTTAGTCTAGGGCCAGACTTGGGGGCCATTATGTTAAATATAGTAGCCTCCTTTGCAAATGTTTTTCCACTGTCTCCTAAATTTACATAAATCCTCTATTAAAGTAGATTTATTATGCTTTTTTGTGTTTTTACTAGCCAATCTTGGTCATCTTTAAAACAGGATTGCATATTTTACAACCTTTAAAAACATTATCTGACTAAAAGAGAATGTTTTCAATAAATGCTTTGGTGGTGTTGTATAGAGCGGGCAGGAGAGTGCCGTTATATTCTCTTTTCATCAGAAACAGAAAAAAAAAGCAGTTTTCTTTTTTTTCAAACTTTTTCTATGAGGCTGTTTTACTACAAAATGAAAAGTGTCTGTGAGGAATCAGTGGGAACAGAGGTGTACACCATTTTTGGATTAATTAATGACAGCGGACTGGACATAGAGGGCTTGTTGATTGATCAGTGCTTACTAAAAAAGCGTTTTACGTGTCTACGAAGAACACACGTAGAGCCGTGAAGCTGAGCGTTTTTAGCTCCCGAGAAGGGCAGCGCCTCAGCATCCAGGATTAACATGCACATGAATGAAACAAAATACAACATACATCCAGGTATCTTTTTACCATTATATGATGCGAGTTTGCCTCAAGACTCCTTTTAGTGGTACTAAGATATGACTTAAAATGATTTTTTTGATATACCATCATGATGTCTTTTCCATGTTAGTATTTTGCATATTTAAATAATATTATTCCTATTTTTTTTTTACATGGAATACTGTATAACATGTTGTTTTTGTCATACAAATACAGTACCAACCAATAAATACATTAAAAAGTAGTGTCTTGATTGTGGTTGCTCTAAGGTTGCAAGCAGGGAATTAATAGACAGACAGAGAGCTTCGAGCTGTGGTGTTCATGCATCACTATTTTGGAACCTTACCTGCCACCGTATTAACAAAAAAAGAAGTGACCTCTGCTCTATCGCATTGTTTTGACTGACATGTTTGTTTTTTTGTTTTTCTTTGTCTCTGCAGATCGGCGCATGTTGCTACGTCGAGTGTTCAGCTTTGACCCAGAAAGGCCTGAAGACTGTGTTCGATGAGGCCATCATCGCCATTTTGACTCCCAAGAGAAAGAAGGGCGCCCTGAAGAGACGCCTGGGGCCCCGCTGCATTAACTGCTGCCTCATCACGTGATACAGAAGACAGAGAGAGAGATTACAGCCGCCAAACGTAAACCAAACTTGGACTTTAGGCAGAGACTGAAGGGATAATGCGCAGCAGACAGCAGAGACACACAGAAGGACTTGGATACTGCTGCTGTCTGTGACCGGGTTAAAGATGCAGTTTTACACCAAAGGAGCACAAAACCCAAGTCTCTTCTTGTCAAAGACTTGTATGCCTATTTTATAACCATTTTTAATCATTTTGTTCTTGTATAAAGTTGCCATATAAAGCGATATATCAGTTAAGTAACAGGTTGAAGTGTTGGACATTCGAATAAGGGTTGTATGAAGTAGTTGTTGCTTTTAAATGAGAACTCTCTGTGGAGCGTTTGTAATGAACACAGGCCTATGGCTGAGAGTCACTCAAACTAACTAGTGTCAGAGAAAAAGCTCCAGAACTCAGCTGAACTCAACAACTTAATAGCTTTTTATAAGTACTCTTCGTAAGGCTTTTATTCAGTGCATTACTTCATTATGTTGGTCATCACTACAGTCTCTCTGAGTGGAGTCTGCATGTTCTTCCCATGTTGCCATGGGCTCTCTCTGGCTTCCAATGCATGTGCTAGGTGAATTGGTGACTCTAAATTGCCCCTAGTGAATGAATGTGAGGCCTGTAGTTGCTGGGAATAAGCGTGAGTAAAAGCATGAATGGGGTCGCCTTAAGAAATCATCTGCCACTTGTATTGATTTGGCATAATGTTTTACGCTAGGATGCCATTTCAGATGTATCTCTTCCCATTTATCTGTGCTTGGGACTGGCACAAAGACTACACTGTCTTGTGACTTCTTGTCGCTGGAGTGGATTTTTTCACTCTCATTCAGTGGAAATACATGGTCTAAAGCTAATTGTGTTGAACAGAGGGATACACTCCTGTCTGGCCATTACAGTGCATGTATGTATGCAAAAACATTTCAGAATGAAGTAATGCACAATTAAAAAGCCTCATGTAACATACAGTAAGTCTCAGCAGCAAAGACTTAAGTTGGTTTTAAAAAGCACTTTTGGTTGCCTCTTTTTTCTTAATCCTTGTTCTAAAAGGTGCAGTACAGGGCACAAGAGAGAGGCAGTAACAGGTATGACAGAGTTTGGTTGGTCTAAGCATAAATGGGACAGTTTTTAATACAAAAAAACAACAACATGATGATCAAATGTGCATGTTGCAGTAGATGCACAAAATCAATAATAGTCTGTGTTTAATAAGTTGTATTTGTATTATTATTTGCAAATTAGTCATTTTGGTTTTGATTTCACACGGCATTTTATTTGCATTGCTCATTACTTTTGGCCCATTGTAAAAAGCTCATGTGTGTGCAATAAGACTATAAGTTGATAACATAAAAGAGGACAGTAGCTCGCAATTTAGCTGTCGGCTGGTGGAGCATAAATGGGACATAAAGCTGAATAAAGCTCTTTATTGGTAAGAGAATGCATTCATATCACATAAAGGAGAAGAAAATGGTTTTATTTTTGAATGTCTCTGTGTGGACAACTAGTTCTTATTTACAAGACCTCCAAAGACAGTTCATGTATAGAGCTGACCTATACACAACTACCAAATGCAACCCTACTAACACTTTAAAGCATTCATATGATTTATGTTGTTTTCAAAGCTACTGGTATGTTTTGACTTTGTCCAGGCCTCAAAGCAGAGAGCAGTGTACACTTCAGTTCATCTGTGGCCATGTTTCAATCCAAAAACTCTCTCTATACAAACAGCTCTGGTTGTCAAACTGCAATTATTTGTCATTGGGTTTGTTGGGATTGATCCCGGGTAATTGCATTTGCTTTGTGCAGACAATGAGACGAGTCAACAAACAGCGGTCACTCAGGCGCTAAAGCTGGGGTCGTTTTTACAAAGGTGATTTAGACTGGTCTTTAGTGTTAGACCAGCCTTACATCCATTTAATGAAAAAGATTGTACTTTAACACGATTTGGTTAATTATAGTCCAAATGTGTTCCTTGGTCCATTTGTAACCATGGAGACTTTGAACCAACTGTGATTTTTTTTTTTTTTTTTTTTTTTTTTTTTTGGGTGTCCATGGTAACAACAAATTTGGTAACTCATCATTACTTATAAAACGAAAACTTTTTTTGTTCATTCTGAAACTGGACCATTGGTTGGGGGGCAGATTTTTTTCAATTAATTCATAATCAGTAGATTTTTTACAGTATATCATTTTAAACATTAATAAATCTTAATGAGAACCACTACAGCAATAAAATAAACATTCTATGAATGAATAACCCTCACTTACATTTGGTTTTAGGACGTTTTAAACTCCTGATGATTGTGACGCACCATGGACCATGGACAGTTTAAGAGGGTCCATGGGATTTTTTTCTCTTCTGTAAGGGGTCCCTGGGCCCAAAACGTAGACAACCCCTGCCTTAGTGTGCAGATTTAATTAATTTGAGCTTTGATTGCTCCTTCCAGGTGCTTCTCAGATGACTCAGTGAGGGTCAATTTTGTCAATTTAAGCAGACCTGTTTTAACCCTACATAAAGTGTTCCGGAGTATGTGTGATGGTTATATGAGTTGTTGAGGGGTGAATAAAGTGCCCTGCATCTTCTTTTTGGTGTCTGGGCCCGAAAACAACATCACCAACCTAATGTCACAGAGGCCTTGAGTCTCACTTATCGTGGTTAGCTAGCGATGGCTTTATTTCTTAATTTATGTCATGGCAGAGTGGCCAATAGGCAGAAAAAACTTTGTAAGGATACGTGGAGGGAATAATGAAAGTAAAGCCGAGGCGAAGGGTCACACAGGAGTCAACTGGACTGGAGGATATTTACGATAGTGCTTTACTCCCAAATGTAGGGGGAAATCTGTAGAGGAAAATGAGGCAAAAACAGCAAAGAAATGAGCTACTGAGTTTCACTTTAACTGTTCTAAGAAGGAATTATTGTGATGTTGCAAGTCACATTTGTAACTAGAAGCATCTTGAAATGGAACACTTAGGATCTTCAAGTTCAGGCCTCTGCTTCTCACAATTGTAAACAATCCTCTCAAACTATTCATTGTTGCTTTGCTAAAACCTTATGGCTGAAGTTACAATCTTTGCAATGAGAAATAATTCCTGGATCCTGATGGTGTTCTGGATCGACACCAAAAATGAACAATTTCTAAACTAACCAATAAACCAACATGCAAACCAATCAACACTGGAGAAATCATAACAGAGAAATCTATAAAGTGGATGCTAATGCTAAAATATAAATTTAAATAATGTAGCGGACTGTTAAGGATCAAATACTGCACTAATGGCAATCAATAATTTTTCTTTGCAGTCCAGGACATTATTTTCATTAAGCTACAATTATTGGTAATCTTGTATACTGTATTTTAAAAAAGAAAAGCACAACAACATTGCTCCATGTCTATGTTTTATTGAATATCAGGTTACAGTCTACAATCTGTAAAAGCTGGACCAGTCTAAATAACTTTTGTAAAGCCGACCCTTGAACCTACAGTGAATGTGTTTGGTTTTAATGCTTGTTTTTGCCTTATATCAGGATCCCAGTATTTTGTAGTGTGGCATGTGAAAACATACTGTAACTTAAGAGTGCTGAGAAAATGAGAAACATTAACTATTATCCAAAAACTGTATAGAGTATAAGAGTCTTTAAGAGATGAGCCAACATGTCTGCATATATTTTTTTTATAGTATATTTTGTTGTTTTAAGAGGGGCAGCGCAGTTTTTGAAGTTGGGTTTATTGAGGTACTTGGGCATAATTACATAATCCTACAATAGATGGTTGTCTGTGTAGTCCTAGTTGGCAAAGGATGACACAAAAGCTAAATTATACATAGCTTTAAATGGGACAGGATTTATTTTAAAACTTTTATTTGTGCATAGAGAACATTCAGTGTTACCCGCCTCAAACCATAAGTAGCTGGGAGAGGCTCCTTTCCAAAAAAAGGATAAGCAGTAAGACAGCAGAAGGTATATGAATGAACTTTTTCTTCTTCCTGTCTGCTTCTCCAAACCTATATTCGTTTGTCATTAAAAATATAGTCAAGCAATAGCAGAACAATTAGATTAGCTTTTGATTTCCTTGCCACTTTTGAGGTAATAGACCGACTATAAGTACTTCACAAAACCCATTCAAATAAACTGCTCTGTCTCTTTAAGCTTTTTAAAGACAGATATTATTTTAAAATGTTTCATATCCAAAGACACAAATGCACACTTCCATTATAACGCTGACCCGATACTGTAAACCAGAGGCACAACATGAAGCACAGTCAAGAAAGCACATTATTTCAGTCTCTCTCCAATGGCCATAGCATCTGTTTATGGTCTAAAGTTTCTATTGTTTCAATCTTCTCCACATTTTTCTATATAAAACTGGTTACAATCATAAACAGCACAATAATTCATTTATAGTTCATTTTCTGGTCATGGGGTGATGCGTTTATGGTGATAAGCTTGTCAATACTGCCCTACAAAACCAAAATGCAGGAAAAAAGTAGAGACTAAGTGTAAATACAAGTAATGTACAAAACTATTAAATTGTGAAATTAAGCTGACAGATGCACTTTGTTTACAATACATTATGCAAAATTTGATTTGAACATTTCATGGTGTATAGTTACATTACATTATGGTCAAAGGGTAAATAACTGCCTATAGGAATTGAGTATGAATTAGCAATTGGTGTAATTCTTACTTTGTATGAACAGGATTTCTAAATGATATATTATTTTTGAATTTGTTTATTGCCCTTCTGTAACAAAACTTGAGGTCACCAAGGTTGGTTTATAACAGTGGTTCTCAACTGGTGGGTCTAGACCCAAAAGTGGGTCACAGAACTTTCAGTGCGTCGCGGCCTTTGCCAGGGCAAAAATAAAGTTCATTTAAAAAAAAGAAATCATCAATTTACACTCCTTAACAGTAGGAGGCAGTGTGGGGCATACAGAATTGAATAATATAAAAGAAATGCAACCGGAACTATAAATCTAGTTCTAAAACATTACTGTTATACCTATGGTTGACGTGAGTACTGCTTAATATTTCTCAAACTCTTTTAATTTTCCTGAACTATCTCTTAATTTTCCTCAATCTTTTTAAAATATCTCTTAATATTCCTCAATATCTTTTTTATTTGAGTCATTATAGAGTGATGGAGGGTCCCGAAGCCAGATCTGTTGAGAACCACTGGTTTATAAAGATAAATACAAGCATAATATAGCGCCTTTATGTTCAAGTCAACATTTAAGATTAGGTGGGTCAGATAGGGTTTTATGATTTTTAAGGGAGGCCCGTGAGATCAATGCATTTTCAGAAAACAGTTAGTGCACTTTGATTTGTAGGGCAGAGCGGAGCTGCAGTGGTCTGACATTTTCACAGCACGATTGTCTTGTGGTAAGGGGATTGTCTAAACTTTCACAAAAGGCCATACTGTATGTGATCAGAGGAAATTTCCCTATGGTTGAGTGTTCTTTTCTGAGCCAAAAAGAAAGGGAAAAAATGATACAATGGACTTTATGATATGGGCTGATTTTAGCATATGAATGTAGCTAAATTAAAAGTTTATAAGACATTGTGTATGTAAAAGCACTCATTTAAGACTGGCACCCAAACGCTTCCAATTTTCTACATGTTTAAAATGATAATTTGGGCTTTTTTCAAACAGGGGTGAACAGTATGTGGTAGTTGTTGATAGTTACTGTAGCAGATCTAGTATATAGGGCTTGACATGAACTTTTCTGCCACTGTAGTAAGTGTTCTTCAAAAGTTACGAGCAACTTGGGATTTTTACTAGCCACATTTTAGGAATTGTGTGTACTGTGTAATAATGTTAGAGCCTGATTATTATCTAAGAAATTATGTTTTAACAATTGGAATGGTCATTATGGTCAGTTTTCATCAAGGTAACACTAAAAAGTTAAAATATATGTTGAAAAATAAGTTGAGTGGTCTTAATGTCAAGCCCTGCGGATGTGTCTTTAAGCATGGCCTCATCTTGAAAAACTGTGAGAGCCGGACAGGCTAAAATAGTGACTGGAAAAAGCACATTTTACGTCCAGCCTGCATGTACTAGGATATTTTCATGAGCAGACATTTTTCTCTGCATTTAAACCACATACAAAAACACATTTTATCCCACAAAACAACTATGTGGATAGAAAAAACAAATCTTTTCAAATTCCCTACAAAGCATCCTACTAGTAAAACTGAATATTCTTTCAGATGTGTGCTGCTATGTTTTTTACTATGCATTTTTTCCACTATCCCGCAGCATACCTGACACTATAATATGTTTAACAGATTGTGTCCCAGAGCTGATTGGGACAGGGATACATTTCGAAATAGGTGCAGTTCTATATGTTTAGTTGTGTATCTACAACCCTACTTTCAAAAACCCAAATTATCACTTTTAAAACTTTGAGCACATAAAATACACTTTATTGACTTTCGATTAAAAAGGTATGAAGTCACTAAATTAGAGTAGAAGAAAATGTGTTAGATTTGAACAGATTTAGAAGGAATTTCAAATAATTAGTACAGTTAACTTGCAAAAAGGGATCTATGAGCTACTTGTGATTAATTAATGTAATGTAATTGATAGATAGTTGTCTGTCTGCTACCAGTTTGGAGAAGCTGACAGGAGCAATGACACAGAGACTAAACATTAGTGTCAATTGCGGCAATAAGAAAAAGTACTTTTGGCTTTTAACAATGTACTTTGAAAAGTTATAGTCACGGTTTAAAATAAACTTGTTTACTGTCATACCCAATGTAAATATTTATGGGAAATAATACATTAAATTGCGTCATTGCTCCTACCTGCTCATCCAAACTGGCAGAGGACTGACAACAACAGAGAATAGATTGGCAATTAGCTCATACTACCCTTCATTCCTTTTAAACCCCAATAAAAGCCCTTCATGTTTTTATGCATTTGTTATTGGGTTTTTATAACGTTTTTAATACTCAAAGGTGCCAACTCTTGCTAAATGACTTGTGTTTTGTGTGATGACTTCTTGAAGCTTTAATGTTAAGGTGCTCCTCCAGCTCTGTCCCGGCCTGCATCTTCGTGAACTGTGTCCAAAAAAAAAAAAAAAAAAAAGACAGGTCTTCTATCTCTCTGTATCGGACATGTTTTTTCTGCTTGCTTTTATTGTGAAAGGTCCAGCTCTCAGGATCCAGGACCTAAAGTGCCGCAGCCAGCGACAGTGCATTTTCCCTCCCTGATGACCCTGATATTCTCTGAATAAATGTATTTACTGTGTTAATCATACGGCTTTGAGGGTTTAACTTGAACCATTTGAGTGATTGAGTGTGGTTCATTTATTATGGGGCTCCAACGGTTGACTTGATAAACAGGTCACTGAATTAAACAGAGGCAAGCTTCATTCGAGTTTTGGAAATAGTCTCTTTCATTTAGTATTTTAAATTATATTTTAAGTTAAGCAAAGGTGGAAGAAGTACTCAAAACTTGTACTAAGTAATAAGTTAATAGAAACTTTGTAATACATTTTTTTTGTTTTGTTTTTCTGCAATAATAACCCCAAAAAGCTACTATAATAACAACTACAGTACTACCCTCACCATCACTACCACCACCATTACTACTACTACTACTACTACTACTGAATACTACTGAATGATGTGATATCATGCACAAACAGAGATTTCATTAGAAACACATCCATTGATTTACAGAGGTGGAAAGTAACTAGACACTTTTACTCTGAACAATATGCACTTTCTGAGTAATTTCTAAAACATACTATTACTCAAGTATTAGTTACAAGTTGTAGTATATTTTTGGGCCTCAGTGGCAAAGTGGATAGTAGCTGTAGTGGTAGTACAGTATAAAAGTGGCAGCGGTGTAGTAATAGTAGTCGTGGTGGTATTAGTAGCAGTTGTAGAAGTACTTATAGTAGCAGTAGTAATAACACTGCTGGAATTTGTAGTACAAGTAACTGAGGTACATTTAGGGTTACACTCTTTTGCTTTTACTCAAGTAACAATTTTGCTAAGGGCTTGAGAAATATTATTCTGTAGTAACAGTACTTTTACCTGAGTACTCATTTGGAGAACATCTTCCACCTCTGTTGATTTGTATGAAAATGCTCTCATTCATTTAGTACTTTATATTTTAAGTTGAGAAGGTCTTTACAGGTTTGAAGGCTGATCTCTAGGTCGTGAGCGCCACTTAGTGGAAACATGGTGTACAACATAATTATGTCACGAGCGCTCACTATATCAGCCATAACTATGTCAGCCATAACATTATGACAAATATATTAAATAGCATTGATAATACAAACTGAAAAAAGTGAGTTTCAGCTGTTGTAGATGTAGCAAATAATTTAGCAATATATTTACCAATAGAAATCAACAAAATGACCAAAATGAAATACAAAATTCCATATCATTTGTTGAAATAACAATATAATTCAAATTATTTCCTCTATAAAATAAATATCTGTTACTCCAAAACCCTTTTTCATTTTATTTGCTGTTTGGTCTCAAAGTGGGTGGGGCTAACATTTTGAATTTGAACTGACCAGACAAATAAAAAGCAGCAGCTATTGTATATTTTATCATTTGTCATTTATCGCTTTAGAAAAAGAAAAACAAGTGTTTATTATGTCTTTATTTTGTGCCAACAGCTTTGAGAGAAAATAGAGAAAATTTGAGAGAAGCAACTACATGAAATATAAACTAATAAGGCTGGATGTGTGCACAGTAAATTGTATAGTGTTAAATGAACACTGTCAGTGTGTTCATGTGTATGTTCACTGACAGCACTTCACTTCACCACTGACACTGCGGCTTAGTGGTTAATGCTCTCCCCTCACAGCAAAAAGGTCCAAGATCCACACAGAAAGACATGAGTTTATATGTTCTCCCTGTGTCTGGGTGGGTTTCCTTCATCAACCTCAAAACATAAACAACAGACTAATCGTCCTGCCAGTTCCTGACCAAGATTTGGAGAAGGAAATAGAAAAATCTAATAGATGTAAGGAATGATCATGAAGCCATAATAAGAAAATCAAATGGATGTAACAAAAGATTATGAAGTCACAATTATAAAAAATGATACAGATGTTACAACAGAAATTAAAGCTATTCTAATGGTAAAATACTAGCTTACTGAATTTGATCATTCATTTTTAAAATGTAAAAATCCAAATAAATATAACTGTGACAACTATAGTAGATAATATGACAAAACACTATGCAAAAAAGGTTTGCTATGTCGATATGTTTTGTTTGTTTTGTTTGTTTGTTTTTGTTTAGTTTTTTCAGTGTAGGTTAGAGGGGAGAATTGTTCACAAACACTGGCCAGGAAATATTGAATAATTTGCCATATTCTATAAAGATACAAACATTCATATCACAGTTTGAATCACAAGATGTAAGATAGCTCTTTGTGAAGGTAAAAATATATTTTATACTGTATTATATACATAATTATTCATGCTTTATTACTGCTTAATAGTCCTGAGTTATTCTAAAGTGTTACCAATATCACTATTTCTTATGTGATTACTAATCCAACCAGTCCCAAGGCCAAATAAATGAGGGTTCTGTCAGGCAGGGCATCTGGCATAAAATCTATGCCTAGTCAATATGCCAATCTCTGCAGGTTAGGAGGCAGTTTTAGTTTTTTGTTTGTTTGTTTGTTTGTTTGTGGCAACCCCAGAAGGAAAAAGCTGAAAGAAAAGAAATTAAAATGACTTCATTTTCCTGCCTGGAAATTTTGTGTTCCATGAATGGATTATACAAATGTAAAATATTTTTATTTAGTGTGGCTTTATGGATTGTGTATTCATCCTGCCACCACAAGATGGCACACCTGTATGATTTCAGACAGACTGTAGAGTAAAGAGCATATTTCAGTCTAAGTTTATTTAGTACCTTGTCTCTCTCTTATTTCTTATCACCACGTTATAGCCATGCAGCACGCTACTTCTTGTGGTACCTTTTTTTTTTAAAAACCAAAGCTATTTATGTACGGTTTTTGGGTGTTGTCCTGAAGTCGTTTTTTGCTGTATTTTTACAGGCAACAAAAGCTATTAAATTTTATTGGAGTTTTATTACCTATTAGTTTCCCCCAAATTGCATCTTAACAAACCACAAAAAGCACATTTATTTCAGACAAGTGGTGTGTTATTAAGACAAAATGGACAAAAGAAAACAAAATGCCACCTCTTTTTTTCAAACTGCACTGGGCTGATAAACTATTTCTGTACATATATTGTAGAGGTGTGGCTTAGATATTTCTCTGTATATGGTGGTGGTGCATATTATAACATAGCATGAAAGCAAATATGAGATTTTACAATGCTATCTGCCTAGTAGCTCTCCACCACTGAGTGTGAATGAATAATGCAATGTAGAGGTCTTTGAGTATATAGAAAGGCGCTTTATAAACCCTTTGTATTACTATTAAACAGGGCTGTGTCAGGAAGGATATCTGACAAACCTATGCCAAATCAATTAGGGGACACACTAGGGGACACATGATTTGCTGTGGCATGGAAAAAACTAAGGAAAGAAGTGGAAAAAGTGGGGTATAATCCAGAATATTAGTTGGTCACATGTGATC
Source organism: Bostrychus sinensis (assembly GCA_020698575.1). NCBI lineage: Eukaryota > Metazoa > Chordata > Actinopteri > Gobiiformes > Eleotridae > Bostrychus > Bostrychus sinensis. Next base: position 26,571,999 of record CM036254.1, on the reverse strand, counting down.
AAAAGCTAAAGTGTCTTGAATAGCATTGTCTGAAAACGACCATTTAGTGAACTGGATTGTCATGGTGATAGCAAAAACATAAATATAGGAAGAAGATGTGAATTATGCTAAACAACTGGACTTTAATGACCCCAGTCTAACCTCATCACCGTCTGGTTTAAACAGCTTTTAATCTTTGACGCAGTTATGAGAATTGTGACATTTTGGAAACTGTGCAGCGAATGTTTCTGACCTCTCCCCATTCACATCCATTCATAATTATCCTCAGTAGTGTTCTTATGTGAATTTCTTTTAGATGACACACACAGACAAAGCAGTGTCAGAGCAGGGGTCCGCCTTGACTGAAATAGTGTGAATCACCGCTGGCAAAAATATCGACGCTAATGCAATTCTCGCTCATTTCCTTTCATAAAACACAAATTAGATCTCTGAGATGTACACGGCTAATGTTCTGACTCCTGGTGGTTTCCCTTGAACTCTGCTTGGACTAAAATTAGACAAAATATGACAATTTATTGCACTTCAACCTAGTGCCCAAGGTAAATTAAGGTCACTGTCTTTACAAAAAAGCCATTATATGGTTTTAAAAGAAAAACAAACAAACAAAAAACCCCGAAATAAAGGCTTTTTAAAATAGTTTTGGACACCTTTACATTTTTACATATTTCACAATCTATAACTTAAAATAATGTACTATGTAGAAAATGTCTTCTTTTGGGGAGCTATTACTTTCAGAGTGCAGAGAATGCTTGGATTAGGTGCCTGTCACCCCTTGCTGATGATGGTGAGGAATGGACAGAGCATAAAATGGTGAAATAGCACGGCTATTAGCAACCTGATACTAACTGACAGATAAATGAGCCAACTGTTTGTAGTGACAGCAATTTAAGCACTGAAATGATCAGACTGAGTCCAGGGGTGGAGTATTAGAAACGTGCAGGAGTTCTTCCTGGTTTCATGTGTCTGGGTAGAGTGGTGAGACCAAGCGTTTTCAGCTCTTAATAAGGGGACGGGCTCAGCATACAGGATTACTCAAACATGCGTGAATGACAACAAAATACTAGTCTAGGTATGTTTTTGAGGTGAAAACATTATAACATGGTTTAAATCTCAAAAAGTGTACTCCTTGTGCCCGTCCCCAGCCTGGAAAAATGGAGAGGGATTGCATCAGAAAGGGCATCCAGCTCAAAACCTGTGACAAATGAATGTGCATCACTGCCAATTAGGAGGCAGATGATTAGCTGTGGTATGACTGCCATTTTTACTTGAATTAAAAAAGTAAAACTTCACCACCACATTACACCAATACTCTATTTTCTCTTTGTTTTTGTCTGTGAGAGTAGATGGCAGCCCTAAAATACCACTTTCTTTGTAATATTGCTGGGTATCATAATTAAATGTTGACAAGTGGTGTAGACCAATCAATGGGACTATACTATACTAATACTAGGTTTCCTTGAATGCAATATGTCATTACATGCAATCAGAAACAGTCTACAAAGTACACATTTTGGTGCTATAATACTGGAAACCTTTTGTACACAGAACATTTTTGAGCTATTAGGCAAATCTTTGGAAACTTGATTTTAAAAAGAAAACTTCACCACCACATTACAATAAATAAAGTTTAGATCTTACCTTAACCTTCCAGCTCTGAGTTAAGTGTTAGACCAATTACATTGCATGATTCATTTGTTTTTGTCTATGAGAGCAGAATATATGCAATATTGGCAGACATTATAATTAAATGTTGACAAGTGGAGTAGACCAATCAATGGGAGTTGGATAACAAAGCCTAGATGATATATGACAACTACTTACTATGAGATTTCCTTGAAAAAATGCATCTACCTTAAGGTGCTATAATACTGGAAACTTGTTTACACAGACAGAACAACATTTTTGCGATAATACGCAAATCTTTGAAAAGTGCCGCCAGTCAAACACGCCTTCATCTACACCAGGTGAACTCACCTCAATATGAGATTTCTCACAAAATATAATTGTTATTGGCTATGACATTTGCAGTGATTTTCTAGCTCTGTTTTCTAATTTCCTGTATTCTGGTGCATTTGAGAATATTTTATGGGAACAATTTATGGTTTTCCTTCTCTCAAAATTTCAATCTAAAATGTTGTTTATTAAACTATTTACTACATAATAAACATGAGCAGTTTAGATAATAGGGACTGTTCAATTGTCTACAAACCTGAGCTATCACTAAACAGGACTGATCAGAAGACGTGACATTAGTGTCGCTACTATTGCTGCTGCTCAGATTTGTAGAGGCGGGGCAGAGTGAGTGAGACGGTGAAACAAACAGGCAGATCTGCAGCGTGGTGTACAACTCTAAGTGGCAGGTGGCAGCTGGATCTCAAACATACGTTTTTCCAAGACCCGCTATATTATAGGCTTCTTCTGATTGTCTAGTAATGATAGTTTGGTGAGAGTGAAAGCTGTGTTCCTGTCATACTATAGGCAAACTCTTGAACTTTAACATCATAGCAAAAGGATTTTAAATGTACTATAATTTTTTTTTCAGCAGCCAAACGCCACTCAGTGCACACTACTCTGCAAGAAGTAGGCCACATGCTGCATAGTTATACAGTTATTTATATACAATATATATTTATATTTATGTAGAGTAAGAATGTAACGATACGTTTTTGCAACAATACAATATGTACCAATTAGAATTGTTTCAATTTGATTCAAGAACAATATTAGCAAATTTAGAATGATACAAATAATGATACAATTTGATATGATTCAACACCAAAAATCTTAAAAGTATACTCTCAAATCTAGCATCGCAGCCGGGGTTGAATATGTCCAGTAGACAGAGCATGAAGAAACGTTGCATATAACATTTTATTTAATAAAAAACACAAAAATTACAACCAACAAGACATTTGTTTATTTTAACATGCAAATTTATCTATATTTCCGATATACATTTTTTTCCATGTATATCGATGTACATGTCCTAGAAAATAATAATTCGTAACAACGTAATGTGTATCAATATAGTTGTATCAAAGGAACAAAAAAATCGATGCATCAATATAGTAACTGTATCGTTACACGCCTAATGTATAGTTTGATCAAAAACTCACAAATTTTTCCACAATTTAGGCAGGGCCGCAAGGAGGGCACAGCAGTCTAACCTGAGGTGCTCAGACTTCTCGCTCCCCAGTCACTTCCTTCAGCTCCTCTAAAAGGATACAGAGAAGTTTCCAACCAGCTATGAGACATATATTTACTCCATGATCTGCCCTGAATATATAAGACAGAAAAATGTTGCGTTTTTTTAATACAATAATGTTTTAAACTGTAATGTCCCAAGCCGATTTTTTTGCAACTTGACTTTAAACATTTTTATAAACACAATCCAAATGAAACTTGAAGACAGTGGTGATTTCCTCTTATACTCTGCCTACACTAACTGCATTACTCATGCTGCTTCCACTTCCAATTAGGCTCCGGTCACGAGCCTGTGACTGAGTGCACTCCAGGAGATGACCTCATGTGTGGGTAGATGCGACGGTGAATGCTCCTTTGACTGAGACGTTTTAATTGTTCTTGGATTAACTCCGGTACAAGCCGTGACACATATTCATTGGTCTGGTGTGGGCTGGATAATGACACATAATTATGAAGCTCTCAGGGTTATATTTAGGGACTGAAGTGAATGGACACGGGGCCATGGTTTTGACTCCCTGCTTCGTGAATAGAGTGTATCATTGTGTCTGGAATACAGTGGGATACAGTATCACAAACAGGCTAAGGTTTGGTTTATAGGTTATTACAAAATTATAATGGTCTATGTCAGGGGAGTTTTAAAGATGCACTATTTTTCTCCCTTGTATTTGAGGAAAACTAACAATCCAGTCAATAGCCGCATAATAGAAGTCAGCTGTGAAAAAAATGACTGAGACCTCATTTGGGCTTTAATATAAAGCATTTTTGAGTGTAGAACTAGAGCGGGGACTAAATTTTTGGACTAATCACATGCTCAGAACAAATTGGATTGGACTGCATTGGATACTTTACCTGACACAATCCACTCCTGGGACTGGCAATTTGTAGCTCAATAGAGTTTTTGTCTACAAATTTACACATTTGCAACAACTTACTGTATGTTTTTATAATATTTTTTCATCTTCTGCTTATTTACAGGTTGCTGGTGGCATGCCTGGAAGATAGGGTTTGTATCAGTATCAGTACTATACAGTAGGCTACAAAGTGTTCTGACATATTTCCTGAGGTCCCAGTCTTGAGAAACACTTCTACCATAGAGGATTTACATAATATGGGGGAATTCCTTAACTTTTGGTTAAGATGGCCATGTCAAAGGGGTGTGTACCTATTTTCCTCCAGTACCTGCAGTGCGTTCCACAGTTTGTATGAACTGGTGAACAAATGGTACCATGGATTGTGAAAGTACTCATACATTTTAGAATGTCTTGATGTATGGCCATTAGCCCTGTTTTTCGGGAAACATAAGTGGGGAGCATAGGTACTTGGGAACATAAGTAGGCTACCAGGGAACATAGGTAACGGGGAATGTAGGTACTGGGGAAAATAAGTACATGGGACCATAGGGCAGACCCCATGGAAAGAGCTAAGTTTTGAGCTATTGTTAAATCAAGAGAAAATAATATAAAGCAGTCACGTGGCATATAGTTCATGTAAATACCTTATATTTAACTCAAATGTGCACTAGTCTATAATAGAATTGATAAAAAATAAAAGCCTGAAAGTGTGTTTTCACTGGCCCCATTAGCAAATATTCATAACACAAAGCTTGTCTCACTAAAATGTGGATATAATGACAATTAACTACTGTAGGGAGTAGGTTACCAATGTCAATTACACGTCTATCTACCATGTAATAGAGCTTCAACATAAACTTTAGTGGAGTCTTTCTAAGCCACCTACAGCATCCCTGATTTGATTTTCTCTTCTACACCGAACCTACAAGACATCAGTGTGTGCGCCTGGCCTCTATAACCCACTATCATCCCTTCACCTCTCCACGTTTCCAAGCAGCTGCCAGCGGAGAGAGCCTCGTCTTTCTGCCCCTGCTCATTGGCGCCAGGAGACGCCTATCACGGGAATCCAGCTCCGGGCTCGTCCCTATCCGCGTCGGTCGTCGGAAGTGGCTGTCCCCTTCGGCCCCCTCCATTGGACTGCGCCGCTGTCAGTCGCCTCCCTCTCGGTCCGCCTCTCCGGCTCTCTGTGTCCGCTCCAGTCCGCCGTCATATTGGCTGGCTGCTAGTACCACGGGAGAAAAAGAAGACCCCCACCATGACGGAGAAATGCTTCTTTCGTCGCCCTAAAACAACGATATTTATATTTTAAAGGACTTTAGTTTTTATTTATCCAGTATTATAAAGGACCCGGGATGTTACCGTCAAGTACCCGTGAAGATTTAGCGCTTTCATCCGACGCCGTGGTCCGCAAGGGGGATATAAGCCTGACTTCTCTTAATAGCCATTTTTTGCAGACAAAGAGAGCTGTTGAATAGTGCTTTCAAAGAGGCACAAGGGTAAGACATCATTTCGAGAACGAATCCTCTACCTAACCCGCATGCCACGTTTGTCTATTCAGCACATCTCAGCATTGCACCGCCGCTAAGTTAATTGTGTAATTTTCTCTGTCGATTTTTCACGAGCTAACATGCTAATGTGCCTGTCACTACCCGATTTGCGTCAGGCGTGCTGCTGGCTTGGACAAACGGCAGTAATAACGTTTTAATAGCTTGCATTAATTGTTATATTCATGCAATGGCCATTACAAGCTATCAAGTAAGAGTAAATAATGCTAATGCACAACCGTTTCTCAAAGTTATGTGTTAAAATCTGCATGCAAGAAGAACACCAACTTTTTATTCATTACTTTTTGGTATTTGCTATCAGGTTTTACTTACACTGTTGTTTTGACGAGTAAAATGCCTTCCCAAAGCGAAAATATATCGTCAAACGGTTAATTAGTGTAAGTATTTAAATAATCTGAAGTAGATTCCTAAGTAAATTGTCCAAGTAGTGGTCCCGTACTTCCGACGGCAGAGTGGCTAACGCATGCGCAGAGCACTTTTTGAAGCAAATCGGGCAGGGATGCGAATTGGGTAGCTTCAGTCCCATTCTCCAGAGTCCTAGTTAGCATTTTTGACAGCTTGTAGAGCAAACGGGGTTTAAACGGCGTATTTTAATAAAACTGCACAAGACGTTGCTTGTATTTTGTGATGGGAAAAGCTGTAGTTTTTCTCCCAGGAGTTGCCACGCTGATCTGGGAAATATTAACTTACCAGCCAAGCGTTTAAAAGGGCTGTAGCCACATTTAGCGGTGCAGAGGGATTGGCTGTGGATGCTATGAGGCCTCCACAAGCCCAAAAGGCCTTGGTCCCGCTATCGTGTAGCCGATATAACAAAGTTTTCTTCAATAGAGAGTTTTCAGACAATGTGGGAAGATAATCACTAAGGGCCCCCTGCAAACTATATAGACCTACACAAACTGTTATCAGCCGTTTACAGTATATCTATTGCATTTGTCATTTGGTGCTTTGTTTTGTATGTCAACTTTTTGATAATTTTAGTATAGTGAGTTTTTATTCATATTTAATGTAGCTTCTCATTGGCAGTTTGCGCAATTCTAGTGTCTTTTAGTAATGTTTTGCTAGTTTTAGTGTCTATTGGCTGCCCTAATATCTCCAGTCTTAGGGTGTAATAGCTTCTTTTGGGTTTTGCTGTCATATTTTAAAATTTAAAGGGAAAAAAAGGTTGCTTAAGGTTTTCTTAAAAGTGTCATGGGCAAACAGCGTTAAATACTTGGATCTGGAAGTAGCTCTGGCTTTAATTGTTTAGTTGTTAACAGGTATTTTTCCCTAGTTACTTTACAAGGAGGCATTCATACATTAAACCAGAAATAGTCTATTATGATAAATATACAGCTTACGTCAGAAAGTGCTTGAGGTTCTGACATATGTATAACCATGTTTGTCTTTAGAGTGCCCATAAGGGAAATATGTAGTACATTTGTTGAATATTGCATTAACAGTATGAATATTTGACAGAGTAAAGTTGTTGTTGCATTCAGATACCCCACAAAAGAAATCCTACTCTGGACTATCCTCTGCATCCCCTGGTTTAAGTGCTTTTACTAACATTATTTTTGTAATTTACAATAACCACTTCTTAGCAATATGGATACTGCAGTTGTTGATGTCATGAGAAATATTTAATATGGCATTTACTTTATTAGTTTTAATTAATTAAAGTTTTACATTTGTATTTTATGAACTACATGTGAAAATTTATATATGGTTATATCATACACATTTTACAATTATTAGTGTGGAAAGAGGCTCTCACATTTACTGTCCTGCAACTCCGGTTTGATTAAACAGCAGTAGCGTTATTTTAGCAGTGTTTTTAAGTTAAGCCCTGGTTATAACTAACACAAACCTGCCCTGGAGGCACTGCTTTGTGTCCCCGCTGTGTCCCCGCCTGCTTTAGGAGCGCACGGGACAGAACCGAGGCGCAGCAGTGCGTGTATTTGCAAACACCAACGTAAATAGAGCTACAGCTAACCCGCTAACAGTTACGTTAAAAGGATTAAGAAAGTTCAGAGTCTGCCTGTGTCTTGTTGCGTGGAGAAAACTGTGCGTTTTGTGGCTTAAACTGCACCAAATGGCTGCTAATGGAAAGAGAAAGTAAAAAGGCAGCCCATGTGTCCGTGAGTCTGAGAGGAGCACCTTTCATCGTTGTCTTCTCTGCTCTCTTTGCACGTTTTCTTCATTCAGACGTTGTCAGACCTGGCAGCAGGAGCTGTCTGCTCTTTAGTCCACTGTGTTTCAACCTGAAGCTGTATGGTCCATTTTATCTTAATTAGCATATTTAACAACAACTCTTAGCTGCGGTCATTCTATAAGATGACATCGCTAAAAGAATTGTCCGTAATTTGTTTTATTAATAATTTGCAAACAATATAAAGCTCTCTTCCATCTAGGGCTGAAAAAAATAGTGTTGTGATTTGTTATGCAGTTATATTTATTTGTCTAGATAAATTGTATAATTTTTCTTGAGGGACATTGCTTGAATTTATATGAATGACATATTTTCGCTGAACCATTCACATCACAGGACCATTCAAGTCACAGGACTTGTGTCTTGTAGACATGTAATAATCACAACTAAGCACTGACAACTATTTCTCTGTATCAGTATTTAAAATTATTTGGAAAAACTAGCAATTTGTGGTAATACTGACGTTTACTAGTCTTTCTGAAATGTATGTATCTTATTGCCAGTCACCGAAAAATAACCAGTAATTGTGGCCACTGCAATTTGAAAATTGTGGTTTATAATATTGTGATTTAAAGCTGAACTACCTGATTTTATTAATGCTGTCCCGGGTGCTGTTACAAAAAAATCTGTTACCAATAGCTTTCCCCCACTCACCCACACCAACAGTGTAGCTACTGTTCTGGTTCTCTTTTATTAACAAATGTAAAACCAACCAATTTGCCACCTCAAAATACTGATATATGATATTGAATGGTTTCTCTGTGCACCAAGAGTAGCACTAAAATAGAGACTTTCTCAAACCTTCTTTGGCAGCCATTATTTAGGAACCAATGGGAACGTTTCTTTATTGGAGAATGCCAGCAAATTAAAGTTCTTCATCAAAAGCCTCTATGATAGAATAAAGCCTAATTTTTTCACAAATTATTCCTATTACAGTATGCTATTAGATGATTATACGGGATCCCTCTAATCCAAGGGAGAAAAAAATGGGTAGTTCTTGTTTTCTTGCAAATGTGATTAATTGTTCAGCTCTACTGCCATCCCACGTATCTTTGTGAATGCAAGACAGTTCATATATCTTATTTACCATGGTCTGGACTGAAGGCGTCCTCCCTTAATCTTGTCTCTTTACTCCAGCCCTTTTGCTTAGCTCAGTGTGATCCCAGGAGAATGGGTGTGTGTTGTACTGCCGGGAGAGCAGGACTACAGCCTACAACTATTTGTATTTTCCAGGCTGGCTTTTGAGTGCATGCAGACTGGGTCACTCTGCTGGTGTGGCCTTTGTTATCAGTGCCACATACAGGGAGGATTATATAGGATAGGCATTGTTTAAATTATTAATCCTGACTTTGCTGAGACGGGGAGACAGTTCTAGCCAGTTGTCTCCAATATGGGATGCCATAGGAGGGTTGCATTCAAGCAGCAGGCTTTGAAGCTGCTGCATAAATGAAAAATGGATAGGCGAGAAATGTCAGTTTCAAATTGATTTTTGATAGATTATTTTTTACTATTTTATTAGTGCAATTAAATAACTGAAATGCTATGTAGTGTCTTTTACATACAGTAAATTGTATCTTGTGTTGTGTCTAGTAATGTTTTTGTTGCTCTCAGGAAGATTTGGGTTTGCACATGTTTGATTGCTAGGTTTTGTGACATACCTTCTTTCTTTTTGGCTGTTCCCTTCTTGGGTCTTCGCCGCAGCAAATCATCTAGTAATATTAATAGTAATGCATTGGTCTTATATAGTGCTTCTCTAGACACTCAAAGTTGCTTTACTATTAGGTGCATTACTCATTCACTCCTCAGTGGTAGTAAGCTACTTCTGTAGCCACAGCTGCCCTGGGGCACACTGACATAGACATGGCTGCCATTTTGCGCCTACGGCCTCTCTGACCATTGACATTTACACACTAACACATTCATACAGACGAGTTGAGCAGGCACCCCATCTGCCTCCTAGCGTGCAGTAATTTTTTTTAAATTAATTTGGCATAGGTTTTACATTTGGTGCCCGACTCAACTGAACTCCATTTACTTGGGCTTGGGACTAGCCCAAAAGGTACATTGAGTTGTGACCACTTCTAGCTGAAATAGGTTTTGTGACAATGGTAATAAAACAACATAAAAATAACACAATATTTGCAGTACAAGATAGGTCTTTGCTAATTTTTGTGCTTTTTTTCATTGACATTGATCTAAAATGAATGAAAAAATATTCACTAGCTAAAATCCCTGGCACTTCTTACATTTTGCTGGACTAAAGCCCTCGGATACAAATTGTACTAATTTCTTCAACTTGAGCTCGAAATGACTCATATTAATTGCTGCATGCAGCAGTAGTATTGTTTTCTCATGCCCAGAGTTTCAGAAATGAACTGTGAATACCAAGCAGGAAAAGTGTAACTTTATTGTAATGTAAAATCTATAAATTTGTAGTAGGCTCTGCACCCAGGAAGATAGTGTAGAAGTGAAGGTTGGCTCCGAGGAGTCTGGCTTTCATGCAAGAAAAAGTCAGACAAATGATTCACCTTCATGATAATATTCTCTTGTCAAGCACAGTCCAAAGAGGTTTATCTTCACTTCCTGTCCTATGTTTGAGCCAAGTCCATAACCAGTAAAAGTCAATTTTACTTATGGGTGTATCACATGAGACTTGTTCTGAATAAGTTTGGCTGCTGTTCATTTTCAAAAGATTGTTTATTGTTGCTAAAATTGTTAGCATTTCCAATACTATGCAAAACTTTTAAGGCAAGTTTTTAAGAAAGGCCATAAACGAAGAAAGACTCATCAATGTACAAAAATATACAAAATTGCTACTTTTAAAACCAATTTTCATAACAAGAATAATCATTTCTAGTCCACATAAAATTGTTAATTGTTGATTGTTGATTGGTATTGGTAATGAAGCAAAGTGTATGTTCCAGTTTTTATTATAAGGGTGTAACAGTTGTAGATGTTTGTATTTTTAGGTGAAGGGCAAATTGAAACTAAAATGCTAACCTCAATGGAAAATTCAGGCTTTTAAGATGTAGCCGATAAAAGGTGCCTTACGGTTGCATTGGACACAACACTGCACGGTGTGAGGTTACAATATGAGTTTGTGCATCAGCATTTTCACTTTGGCAGCTCTGCATCTCTTCATCTGCTTTGTACTGGGACTGTAGTCAGGGTTAGGGTTGTTGTTGTAATGTTTTTGAAATGCACATATCTGAATGATATAGTAATAGAATAATTTTATAATAATAAATTTACTATTGAATATTAAGAGAGACCACTTTACATATTAAGAAATCAACTCTGAACTGACATATTCAAGAAAGCCTACATACTGACAATTTTTTTTTTTTACCATCCTAATTTACTAATTTACTGTTTTTGTAGAACTATGTTATCCGCTTGTGTCCTGAGTTGGGCTGTGCACACTGAGGAAGGCCTTTGAGCTGAAACGCGTTGGTGCATTTTTAATTCATTACCCATGTTTTAATAAAGGCTTTTTAACAGAGAAACAGTCAGAGTGCCTTGGATTCGTTTGTTTTATGTTATGCTTTTTGTTGTGTTTTGTAAATATTATTGTACACCTTTGCATTAGTATTTCACACTTTATAACTTAAAAAAAATGTCTATGTATGAAAAATGTCTTCTTTAAGGGAGCTGTTATTTGACTTGGATTGTATATCTGACGCCCCTTGCTCGCAAAGGTGGAGATAGCATAAAGCATAAAATGGCTATTTAGCACAGCTGTTAACAACACGACGCTAATAGATAGATGAATGAGCTGACTGCTTTGTAGCGACGGCAATTTAAACACTGAAGTTCAGTGATTCAGAATGAGTCCGGGGATGGTGTATGGGCTTTAGAAATGCACCGGCGTATTTCCTGGTTTCACGTGTCTACATAGAGCAGTGAGACCCAGGATTTCCAGCTCTTGAAAACAAGCTAAAAGGAGTACTCAAAGCATGAATGAAACAAAATACTACTCCAGGTATATTTTTGAGGTGCATTCAACATTATAACATGGTAAAAAAAAAAACGCTCAGAAAAGTTGATTTAGCATAATAGGGGACCTTTAAATATTGTGATGCATTCTACAGAATCATTAAAATGTCTAATAGGACTACAGGCTACAAGTACACTCAAACTAATGATAACATTCATTCATTTTCTACCGCTTATTCCCGTTAGGGGTCGCGGGTGACTGGAGCCTATCCCACTAGGACCCTAACTTTGGGTCCTAGCCGGGGTACACCCTGGACAGGGCCAGCTTGTCGCAGGGCTGACACCCGGATGATGATACCATTCATCCTTAAATTAAATCTTGATTTACTTTAGTTGCCATTTAAGTTAAAAAAAAAAAAAAGAAGAAATGACAACTGTACATTTTTTCACTGTGGCAACGCCTAACACAAAAAAAGGAGCTGAAAGATTAAAAAAGGGGGGCTGTAGCTAAGTCTGTCCCGTAGGAAAATGAAGGAAATTCCTTCATTTCATCAAGAAAATATTATAATGAACTTAAAATCAGGAATAGGTCACTATTATATCCTCAGTAATTTTGAAGTTTACAAACATGGCACCATAGGCATAAGAAAACACACCACTTAAACTCAATCTTTGACCTACTTTCCATGATTAAGATATACAGTATATTGAGATGTATCATTGTAGCACCTAGTAGTGCTATAAAAATACCTTTAGCCAACAATGAGATTGTAGTTTAGTTTTGTGAAATAAGTTCATTTAGTTTTAGTGAACTTTTGACATACCATTCCTATAAAAATAAAATGGACCAGTCAGCACTGTCTGAAGCACTCAGTCAAGCCAGTTTCTAATTATAGTATGCAATAATGGACTATAGTTTGATTTTTCAAGTTACAGAATTGCATTGTCTTGTGAAGCTGATACACAGCTATTGATTGTTAGGTAACAAGAGCTTCCTGTCCTTAAAACTCAAAGGCAAGGCCCATGTCAGTTTTAAGTGAATTATCTATAGATTGGTTCATAAGAGGTTCACAGGAAGTTTAGTTTGTGATCGCTGCAGTTTTGCAAGTTTTTAACATTATTTGCTCAAGAGTTCAGATTAAGATGTCACTATATAAAATCTAGTTGATCAAATATCTTTGATCAATACTTTCTTGCTGGCAGATACATGAGGGAAAGGTGCTGTAAAGTGCTTTATGCCTGGACTATCCCTATAAATGGTAATAAAGAGTGATAAATAGGTTAGTATTGTCTGCACAAGTAATCTGTCAGCAAATTATTAATTGAGTAAATGGAGAGAACTAATTAAATAAATGGATAATACCTTTATTACCTTGGCCACGCTACTGTCAAAATATACAAGATTGAGGTTAGAATTAATTTATGGTAAATTTAGTTCTTGCATAAGACAAGTTTTATTGTTACACAGTGGATTTTTTTAGTTAATTTGAAAGCCCAGATTAATAATCTAGCAGGCACATAATGGACTCTTTTTAAGAGTGATAATAGTTCTTTTTCCATTCATGCCAAAATTTACGGCTGTATGATGTTGAAATCTCCCTCCCTCAATTTTAAAATAAAAATTGCAAAGTCAGCATTTGATTGTGACTGCCATTTCCTGCAGGGATTGGCTTTTTGTCAGTAACAATTATATAATATCTAGAAATCAAAAAAGTGGAAGTGTCTGGTAAAGCACCTTCCTGGTGGCTGGGCCTGTTGTATAATATGCATCATGTGTCAACACTCTGATAGTGCTACACTTCCAAATACATGTCAACTTGTGTTTCAGAGATAAATCAGCAGGATGTGTGTGTGCCCTGTCTGCTGCCGTTACGGCGAAGGCTTTTGGTCAGGTCTAGACTGGCTCTGTAATACAGTACATACCAGCAGATCAGCTGTGAGCAGATCCCAGTTCATTTATAGCTGTGGCCTTGTGTCCCTGCACGTCTGCCTGGCAACTCCTAACGCTGCTCCAACTGGTCCACTCACACGCGTTGGCCCGGTACACTCACACCATGTCTAATTACTAGATACACAGTAGTCTGGGGAATTTAAATGTAGAACATTCTCCATGCAGCCCAAACCTGGGGCAAAGGGGGGCCTCTTTGTAACTTCAAAAACTTCAAAATGTTTTGAAAGAACTAACTTCTAATGTAATTGTTACAAATTTCCTCAACAGTTGAGTTCTATGTTCTTTGTGTTTGAGGTCTTTTCAAAAATGTGATATTGCTCTCTATAAATTTGCATAGAACCTTTGACAAAGGACCAGTTGTCTAAAATTGATAATTTCTCGGTTTCATGCAGGTCCTGGTGGCTCTGACTGATGAACAAAGTGGGTATCATGTGGAGCAACCTGAAGAGCAAATGCCAGACGCTGTTCCACAGCAGCAGTGGTCCCAGCGAGGCCCGTCCCGAGGCGGAGGAGGTCCACTGTGTGGTGGAACTGGGACCGGGGCCCTCTGAGCCACAGCCCTCAGCCTCCTCCAGTCCCTCCAGGAGCATTCAGCCTGTTCCCACTTTAACAACAGGACGACGCCATCACAACTGTGTGTCAGACATCCCTGAGATTGTGGAGATCACCATTGATAAAGACACAGAGGACATCCGCGGAGGGGCAGGTGTCCCTTTGGCCCGCAGAGACTCTTACTCCCGTCATGCACCTTGGGGCGGCAAGAAAAAACACTCATGTTCCACCAAAACTCAAAGCTCACTGGAGGCACGGTCCGGACGACTGCGAGTGAGCCGCAGGGAGAGGCGTTATGGGGTCAGCTCAGCCCCAGAGATGAGTGAATCAGGACGGGGGGTTAATGGGAGGTCCCTGAGACAGCGCCTCAGTGACACTGTGGGCTTGTGTTTACCTTTGCCCACTCACAGACGGTCCCGCTCAGCCAAGTCCCCCATCTCCACCAAACGTAAGATCCACCTGACAGAGCTGATGCTGGAGACCTGTCCCTTCCCCCCAGGATCAGACCTGGCCCATAAATGGCACCTGATCAAGCAGCACACAGCCCCTGTCAGCCCCCACTCCTCCACCGCGCTGCTGGACGCCTTTGAGCCGGGACAGTCCTCGCCCGAAGACGAGGAGGAGCGTCTGCGTGAGCGCCGCAGGCTCAGCATTGAGGAAGGGGTCGACCCACCTCCCAACGCCCAGATCCACACTCTGGAGGCCTCCGTCCCGAGCTCCACACTCTACAAACTGGGACCAAAGATGACCCCCGGTCTGACAGAGGCTGCTGAGGGTCGTTCCTCTGGGGCCCCCTCGGGGGCCTGTGGCCAGGCGTTGACCGCTTCATCTCAGGACTGTGACTCTGAGGAGGACTCGACCACGCTGTGCCTCCAGGCCAGACGTCCCAAACAGAGACATGCCTCGGGGGAGGGCCACAGCCGACAGCAGCCTGGACCCTGGAAGGTGCACACTCAGATCGACTACATCCACTGCCTGGTGCCAGACCTGCTGCAGATCACTTCTCTGCCCTGTTACTGGGGTGTCATGGACCGATACGAGGCCGAGGCGCTGCTGGACGGGCGGCCTGAGGGCACCTTCCTGCTGCGGGACTCTGCTCAGGAGGACTACCTGTTCTCTGTTAGTTTTCGGCGCTACAACCGCTCGCTGCATGCCCGCATCGAGCAGTGGAACCACAACTTCAGCTTTGATGCCCACGACCCCTGTGTGTTTCACTCCTCCACTGTCACAGGGCTGCTGGAGCACTACAAGGACCCCAGCGCCTGCATGTTCTTTGAACCGCTGCTCACAGCGCCCCTCCATCGGACCTTTCCCTTCACCCTGCAGCACTTGGCCCGAGCCGCCATCTGTCGCTGGACCACGTATGATGGCATTGGCTTGCTGCCGCTGCCACCCGCGCTACAGGACTTTCTAAAGGAGTACCATTACAAACAGAAAGTACGAGTTCGCTGGCTGGAGCGAGAGCCGCCTCTGAAGCTCAAATAGGCCTGGCTCCCCTCACTGAGATTTACTGAACTAGAGATATTCCTAATCATGAGACGTATGGCTCTTTGGTGGGAATTAAAATGTAACAAGCTATACAAGATTCATTCTAATCTTTTAGTTATTACTTACATCACAGAAATACATATGATTATATTCAGTATAACTCTGTCTGCAAGCACACAGCTTGTGCTCAACAGGTTTTCTTTGAAAGAGAGGGAAGGCACAAATATCAGCACTTTGTGTTTTTTCTCTTCATTTTGTGCTAAATGTCTGCCTGGACCCACGGCATCACCTGCCTGTGACCTGCATGCCTCCCCTGTCCACCCCATTGGCTCTCACCTCATCTGTACAGTGCACTTCTCCATTGTCTTTGTCTTTCTGCTCAAAGCACCAAGTCGGGCATCAGGCTCTGAAGGAGCTACTGTTATACCACAGTTCTCTGGGGTTGACCGATGACAGAGGGATTTATTAGGGCTGATAATTATTAGCCATCAGTGAGATGGATTTGAAGAACATATTGTATCAGAACATATTATATCAGAAAATATTGTTTAAGAAACAATATCAATAAACAATATTAATATAAATAGTTCTTACATTGGACCTGATTCTTTTCTCAGTTTTAATGGTCACATTTTAAATTATTTATTCTGTATAATAAGATTTTTTAGAAAGAACGGTGTTCTTAATCATGTTAGCTGTAATGTCCCTCCAGTGATCGGTTGACCCCTGGTCTCTTTGCAGTGTTTTATATTTGGTGCTAATCAGGCTCTGAGAGTTGAAGTCAGTGCTTCAGGGAAAATAAATGCTCAGTAAGAACAGCACATTCAGAAAACTTGCTTCTTTAATAGTGATACATAATGAATCAGCCTGCAGTGTCCTACTTACAATAAGCTAATCTTTTCAACTCTACAGCTCTGGTTTGGAGAAAAGGCAGGACTTTGTTGTTAAGCATTTGGTCTCTTCACTTCAGGGTGCTCCAATGGCTTTATCGATTAATGCTTTTATATGGCCATTTAACACCACTCCCCGAGAGGCAGCCATACTTAGCCAGAAGTAAATCCCGAATACTGGACACAAAGCTGACATATAGTTTTAAAAAAAATCATAAAGTAGCCTATATTAAAAAGTGGCTGTAAAAAGAAAATGATTAGTTCTGATGTTGTTAAATAAATAAACTTTAAGTGAAGCTAAAGGTTAAATATCTATTAATAAATCTCCAGTTGTATTAAATATATGGCTTATAGGATTAGTGGACAAGCAAAGTGGTTCATTCAAGGCCAACTTTACAACAGTAAGTGCTACAGATGACAGAATAACAGGTAAAACTATGGTGTAAAGTTGAAATATTCATGAGATCACAAACCGGAAAAGTTCATCTGGAGGTCTCAGACTGGCTCATATTTCACTACATATGTGTCTAATAATGAAACATATACCAGATATTTAAAAACAGAGCATTATTTATGAACACAGAGTAGATTATTTTCCAAAAATTGATCCAAAGTCTGTCACCATATGATAACATCTTGAAAGCCTTGGCAAAGCCATAGGTATTTAAGATGAATATCTGGATGCAATTGGATGAACCAACTGTCATGGTAATTTTGTCCAATTGAAATAACGCTAAGTTTAAAGAGGAATTCAATAACTTAGATACCTGGCATCTTCCCCTGGTGTCTCTGGGCTGTAAACAACACTTTCAAGTATGCCGACCTGGTGTCATATAAGTCTCCAGTCTCGCGTGAAAACGTCACTGTTAGCCAAACAAGTTAACGATGGCTTTATCTCTCCATTTTCGCCATGATAGAGTGGCCAAGTGACATAAAAGACTTTGCAGAGATACGAGAAGGGAAAAACGAAAGTAAAGCAGAGCGAGGGATCATATAGAAGTCAATTCAATTTGTGAGTATTTACGATAGTGCTTTATTCCGAAATATTGGGGAGCTCCATAGTGGAAAATGAGGCAAAACAGTGGAGAAACAAGCAAAATTACTGAGTTCTGCTTTAAGTAATAAATGGTAAAACAATCCATTTGTCATTAAGCTTAAAAACATCAGTAACTGCCAGTGCCGACTTTCCATTGGTCTGGCCAACTCTGGTTTAATATTCAAATCACATTCTCTTTGAAAATGTCAAGATAGCTGTCAGTTTGCAAATCCATGTTCTGGGAAAATGTAGGTAAAACGGACAAGTTAATACAATTTAAGTGAACCTTGGCAAACCTTTATATTCTTTCCCCAAAGCAAAGTGAGACAAGATGGGTGTGACTTTGCCTTTTTAATTACTTTAATTTGTGTGGCATGGGGCCTACAGGCAGCCACAAATACCCAGAACCATTAGTCTTTTTCAATAACTTTAGTACCTCTTTGCACTTAGATATTATTATAAACAGATTAATGACATCAGCACTTTCTGAAGCTTGAATTTTTAGAATTCCCATTGGTAAAGTAATCGCTATGTTCTACTTCAAACCCATCCGTAGTTCCATAGCCTGACCTAACCTGACACAATGACCGTTAAAACAGACCAAAATATCATGTAGCCAGAACCGGGCATTAACCTCCCTCCCTGCAGCGTCCCGCCCCCCCGCACACACACTGTTCTAGGCTCATTTCTCCAAGTGGGATATAAATTTCCTGAAGGCTGCTGTGTGACTGTGGGAGGCCATCTCTCTAACTACTACCCACCTGTTTCTGCTCTGTCTGTCCACGTCCCAGAGATAAAGAGGTGATTTAGAGCTGGAGTTGTCCTGCCATGCACCCAATTCCAAACCCTTTAAAACTGTCAGGGGGTGCAGGAGATGAAGTTTAAAGTCTCTCAGTGGTGTTGGCTTCCTGTTGTGGTAACGGCATGTCTGCACAGAGCACACAGGATGTGCAGGGAAAAGCACTTTATAGGGGTTTACAGTGTTGTCTGCAAGTATTCTTTATATACAGTAGTTGCTTTTTCAAGATTTTTAATTGGGATGGGTGACAAATTTAGGAATGTGAAATGGTCAAGTGCGCTGCAGGGATAACGAGATGCAAAGGCCAATTTTATAGCACAAAGATTATTCAGTGGTGGCGTTTTAAATGGCAAACTTAATAGAGGTACTAATGATTTTCAAATTAAAACCTTTTGGATATCTCACAAAATAGTCATTGTCCAAAGACCGGTATGTAAAGGTCACTTTGTTGGCCTTTGTGAAATTGCACTTTGTGAAAGTCTGTTACGGTCTTGTGTGTGTTAGCCCTGTGAATAACTAGCAGCTGTACGGAGTGTTTGGCTCCAGTGAGAGAGTCAATAGATATGGGACAAAACTTTTAGTATTTAGATGAAAATTTTCAATGCATCAAGTTACATTGCGCCACTAATGAATAATGGTGGATGTTCAAAGCTGCAAGCAATGTTATTTATTTGTCTTAAATATGTCACCCTTCTCTAGTTTTAGATATTTAATTCCACATTTCAGAGTCCAGTCATCAGCAATAACTTGAACAAATGTACTATCCGTTATGAACCTAAAAACCTAGGTTTGCATTGCTCAGTATTCACATTTGAAACACTTGAAATCAGCACTTTACATGCCATCGTTAATGCTCTTTTATCAAAACGTGTGTGAATACTTGTAGACCCCACTGTAGTCCAAATGCATCTTGTGTTAATAGCTATTGGTCCAGAAGGTTTCAATTTATTCAAAGCCTGAAGAGTTGTGGTGCTGCAGACTGGTGCTTGTGTGGGAGATGTGTGGGAGGTGTACGGCCAGAGCCACATGGAGGGCCCTGGGACGCAGAGGGGAATGTGAGGGGTGATGATGATGGTGACTCCTATGAACAATACCTCTGCCCCGTCCCATTGTGAACTCAGGCAGGCCCATTGCTACGAGAGTCCTAGCCCCGGACCCTCATGCCCCGTTTTCCCCATGGGAAATATCTGACATTAACCGTAGCACATGTTTGCCATATAACCCTTAGCATTAGGAATAAAAAATACATTGTATGTATGATGAATGATGAATTGTATGTAATAGGAGCCTGATAAAAAGACTTTTTTTTTTCTTCTGTGGTGCATTAACTGTCACACATTTTGCACACACTGTCACGCTTCTGACTTCTGACACCTGCATTTCCACTGTCACTAGCCCAACCCAAACCCAGGGATTTGTAAAATGGACCACATTTAGCCAGCGCCACCTTTCTGATACCTCTTTTCCACCGTGATGAACCAAGAGCTTGTTCTGGGCAGGAGCTGCAGCTGTCATTTTTTGGTACAAGGCCACTTTCCTGGCAACTTTTTGTACTAACCATGAGAGATTTTCATTTTTCTAGAAGTCATTCCACATTTTAATACCAAATGACGTTATAATATATTGTAGAGAGTAAAAAGCATGCTTAAGAAGTTGCACACTACCTGGCCCTCTAACAGTGGGCTGAATTTTGCAGTGCTTACTACCACTTTATCTAGTGGTACAAAGTGATGTAGCATATCCACTGCTTTATTTTGGTGAATATTAAGTCTACAAATATAAATAGAAATTAGTCTACATAAATCCAAAAACCCCTACCTGATGTGCAGTGTTTTGGGAAGCCAAAATGATCTCTCTGCCTGGTAACCCATAAACAATGCTATGAAATTTAGAGCTAACAGTACCAATGATGCAGTTTTAAGTTGCCTGGATCTGCCCTGTGTAAGCAGTACTTGTTTTAGCTCAGCTAAGCCTGACCAGCCATAACTATTCACTTAAAAAAAAAAAAAAAAAAAAAAAAACTGGTATCCCTTCTCTCTGCAGCAATTTCCAACATGTTAGAAACCCTGTCTAAAATGGGGCAGTTTATGCAATGCTTATTTTCTCTGAGTTTAATTTATAGCCATTGGTACAGCCCCCTGGAAATCTAACTCACATCCACAGAGAGCAGACTAATTCTCTTGTACATAATCTAAAAATAACTATCATGGCAGGCCAGCCTTGAAAAAGAGTTATTGCCACCTTAAAAAACTTGACTACTTCTGGACGAGAGTTAAGACCTGCTCCGAACCAGCCCTAACCTTCTCGGTGGAAAAGGGGTACGTGCCACGAAAGGTGTTTACATGTATATTCTGTGTTTCTTAAAGAGAAAATGCGCCGTGAATTTTAACCTTTATAATGTCGATGGTATGACACTATTTAGCTGCACTATAAGAGCCTCAATTGTGGCGAGAAAACCACTGGGTCTGGTCTGTCCCTTTTTCACCACAGCGTTTTACAAGGTACGACTCTACGGTTTTGAGCTCCAAGAGGACGAATTTAAAAAAGATATTCTTAAACTGTTTTCATGTTTCCCATATATATTTTAGAGGGTTAAGTGCTATATGCAAACAGAGAAAAAAAAGATATGTATGAAAGAGTAATTATTTTTCATTATAACTTCTCCCTAATATGCAAATATGGAGTGTGGTTGCAATCCCGTCACTTTAATGCTGTATGTGCACAAAAGGTTGCTGTGTGGATGTGGTGAAAGAGGCAACAACAGGACTGGACTATTATGGGATGCAGAGGTTGTCATGTGGCTGCTGCATCGACCAATTGCAAAAGCCCATTTAAGACCAGGCTACATGCTAACAAAGCTAACGTCGAACGGATATTGCTCCCCCCCACCAACATTTTCTTCTGCTTTTGGTTCCCTCTCTTTCCCTCTGATGTCAGGTAGGATTGGAGCGTGTAAATGGCATAATCATGGTCACATTTCACTGTCTGTTCTG
This sequence comes from Bostrychus sinensis, assembly GCA_020698575.1. Classification (NCBI taxonomy): domain Eukaryota; kingdom Metazoa; phylum Chordata; class Actinopteri; order Gobiiformes; family Eleotridae; genus Bostrychus; species Bostrychus sinensis. The sequence goes on along the minus strand of CM036254.1, from coordinate 26,550,546 downwards.
TGTAACTGCTTCACCGTTCAAAGATGAATAACAGTTGCTTTTTTCCAGTAATAACCTGTTCATTTGAAGAGCCGTATGATGCTATGACACTTGTAGCTGTCACTCTTGGTGCTTGGCTTATGCTTCATTGTCTTAATATTCCAAATAAAACTGTTAAGTGTAATCTACACTGGCCCGAGACATCATCCTGTGTCTGTTTTTTTTTTTTTTTTTTTTTTTTTACAATATATAGGACACTTTATTCTTTGCAAGTAAAATTGTGACATTCTAGTTGAAACTGGTCTGACTGTGGGGTCAAAAATCATTCTATTTTGGCCCACTTATTACAGAATCAAAGTTATTTTTTCTAATTCACCTTACTACATTCTTCATGGCACATTATGCCATCTGTTTAAAGGAGATATAAGTACATGTGCTTTAGGAGCATTTCCGGGAGAAGGCAGGGTTGCACACTTCTACATAGAGCTATGAGACTGATTGTTTTCAGTTTCTGAGATGGTCAGCGCCGCAGCATACAAGATTACTTAAACAAGCGTTAATGAAAGAAAAGTTAACTTCAGGTATGTTTTTTTAAGGTGGAAACAACATAACATGGTAAAAGGCTCAGGCTTAGACTTAATAAGACTATATTAAAACTCCCTGTGACCCACTTTTTGGTCCTGGCCCACAAGTTGGATCACTGATTTGAAAAAAAAAAGGTGTTACAACAAAACTGTCCGTACAATGAATGAATGAATGAATGATTTTATTATTGTGTCTTGCATTCAAACATGCCCAGCCCTTTACTTGGGCTTATAAGACACCATCAACTGAACAAAAAAAAAACTAGTTGCCAGACAGTAGGCACAATATATATACACAAAAATATACAATCCAAACAATTTCATCAGCTTTACAAACAAATTACCCAATTTATACACATTAAAATTAAACAACCATTTCATCTTCTCATCATCAGAGCTCCAGAACATCTCAGGTTTTTGGACAAACATCCCATTTAACAAAGGGATTCTAAATTCATCATAAAAAGGACAATACAAAACAAAATGAGTCTCACTTTCCATATTTGACAAATATGGGCTTTTTCATATTATAATGCCTTAACATTAGTATTAATAATCCATTACTAAATTGGTTTAACTTTGAAAATATACTGCTATAAAAGAGAAACATCACAAAATATTGCTTGGAGCTGTGTGGATCAACATTTTCCGAATAAAATGGAAACCTGAAAAGAAATAGGCCTAATTTTTTTATCAGCTTGTCTTTGTTCAACTTTAGTTCATAAAAATAATGACCTCAGACTGGAAAGTTCAGTAGTAGGTACTAGGTGGGTAAAGTGTCTTGCCCAAGAACACAATTACAGTATGAACTTCTGGTTATAGCATTGCACTATACTCCTAAGCCACTGTCACCCCAATATGGGAGTAAATGTATCGTATGAATGCATTACAGGAGTTCAAGTCAAATAGTGAGTATCAACAGAGTGAAATATTTCAAGCATTTATTTTAATTGTAATGATTTTATATATTCTAATTTATGAGAAGTTTTGTTGCCATTAACTGTAATCCATAATGATCACGATTAGAGTATATACATGAGATATAAAAATAAAATGTATGTAGGACTGTGCAGTGGTGTAAACTACTGTAAACTCAGCCTTGGCCCTGTTTTGCTTAATTTTGACCCAGTCCCCTCACCATCCTCTCTCTGGGACAGTTCCTCTGGCCATACCCCTCTTCAGAGTCCTGCAGCGGAGACATGAGCGCTGTCCCTGGGTGCTTCACAGTTAAGTATTTGTTCATTTGAAATCAAGTATAAATAGCATGTGGGTTATCGGTTTCAAGTTTGCTACACTAGGCTTGTGAATAATTGAGGCTGCCCCAGAGGAGGGTAAAGCAGAGTTTAATGGGCAGAAAACTTCAGAGAGTTTAAACAGAGGGCAGGCTACTTACAATGCACCAACAAGTATCAGCAAGTACGGTACTGGTACTTAATACTGGATGGGAACTTGATAAATAGGGTTTTATGAGTACATAATCCAAAAAAAAGAAGGTTTGTAACTCCAGAGTTTAACAACAGGGAGTGCAACTGAGGTGAGTCCTGCACCACTCAAAATAAAGAAAAATGCTTTCAGAAAGCGTTGTTTTTTTGGGCCCCATACCCTTCATAGAGGCCCATTTGTTACAAGAAGCCACGAGGAACAATACATTTGCAACATTTTGTGCAGCTCTAATACAGAAGACAATCACACAAGCAAAATTTTGATGAAAACATAAATACTTGATTGATTTTCTTGTATGAAGTAAAATAACAGTAAAGTACAGACAAAGCTCTGGTCCAAACCCCGCAGATGCCCCCTCCTCTGTAACTTTTGAGAGTGTTTGCTTATCGTCCTGAGACGTCCCTGTCTGTATCTGTGTCCCACTATAGGACCTCGGCTCTATCTGTGGCTGCCACATTGAGCTGCTATAAGCAACAGCTGCAGTTGGCAGTAGCATCAAAGCCGAGTTAAAGGGGCAAGAACCATCACTCTCCATCAAGATAAGAGGCCTTATGTCTGGAGCTGCACCAAGAACACAGTGTTTCTGTCTGCTAATAATGAGGGTTCGCAAAAATATGAGAGTGTTTTTGAGAAAGAAATACTTAAACTGCTTAAACTGAAGCTTTTGGGTTTCACTGGAATTTGCACAAGTACCAAATGTAACCATGAGTGAACTTAAGTCACTCCAAGTCTAAAGATGATGAATAATGAGCATTTATGTGTATTGTTATGTCTATCTCCTAATCCTAATGCATGTTTTTTTTGTTTGTTTGTTTGTTTTTTTGTTATTTTATTTGTTTGTTTTTTAAACTATGTGTCACTTAAAGCATATTGTGAATATGAAAAAATACACTTCGAGGTGTTGTCTAGATTCAAAAATTTTGACCTATTACTACAATAGTTTTAGTGTATTGTACTAGTTTGAACATATTTTTGAGTGTGTTAAATCTTTTAAGTAGAATGGATTTAAAACTTCAAATTTTACCACAGTCATGCCAGGACAGAAGGTGGCAGTATGCAGCTGGTTGGGACTCACTAATAATCAGAAAGAAGTTAATAAAGCACAAGTTGTACCAGGACAGCCATGTTAATCTACATTCAATAACTGCAGTGAAGGTAAGATTTAATAATTTGTAGTAGTATGGTGTTGGGGTCAGCCACATAAACTACCCTATATAAAGGGCGCTACTTGCATTTGGTGTTTGGGTGGCCGCATTCAAAGTGGCGCATTATGACAAACACTACTCCCCGTATATCTCTTCTCTGTTTTAATTAACTGTGTTCTTAATCATATAATGCAAACTGAATAAATGACTGCTACTTATAGGGTCCTGTCGGTGGCAAGCCTCCCCTTTAAGTCTCTGTTTGAAAACTTGGCACACATCCACACACACAAAAAAAAAACAAAAAAACAAAACGGAACATTAAGTGTAGCCGGCTTAAAATATCTAGTTTAATGTACTATTAATTTGGTGTACCATGCTTTGAGTGTTGACATTTATGACATTTAGTATGTTACACTTAATGCATTTAAGTTTATTGTAATTACTTGAAAAGTTCAAGTAAAGAGGACTTTCATTTCCTATTAACTGTTTGAAGGCAACCACTTTTTTGATGAGACTATAAAACACCAAGCTCTGACCAGTCACAAGCATCGAGCAATGAAGGGGATTTATTCCATTAGCAGTTGGCCTACACAGCTTTTTAACATAGAATCTGAGAAAGTCCTACTAGAAAAGACTATTCCAGCACTGATTTCACATTAAAACAACAAAAAAACAACACACAAATAAGAAAAAAATAAAATAAAAGTTCAAGCACAAGTTAAATACTGGTAATGCATTCACAAGATGTTCAGGGAGAGATAATTGTGGGATTGCATCAGACTATGTTAAGGTAAGGTATACTTTATTGTCTTAAGTACACTTTACTTACTTTGCAATAGTAAAGTAATTATTAGAATTGCTTTCTTTTAGTCACATAATGTTTTTAAAGGTTGTAAAATGTGCAAGTTTGGTTTAAAAATATAAATAAAAACATAATATATCTCCTTTAAGAAAAGAATTGGTGATTGGTAAGTATGTTGTCATGTGTTAAGAGAATGAGGGAAGGAGTTTTGGAGCTTAAGCTTATCCTAAACTTTCTCAGATGGCCACACATGCTTTAGGCTGAAGTGCTAAATGAGTGTGAGACATTTGCTGCAGTAATTTTTCATGAAGACTGCTTTGGGTATTAAGCTGGCACCTTGTGATTTTATTTTTAGGTTTTACTGTACCCCTAATACCTTGGAGGTTGGTTTTACAGCCCCATTTTCTGAAATAATCAGCGTTTTGGGGGGGAAACTTTGGCCCTGTTTGGTTCTCCTGGGCTGCTCTGACTTCTGCCTCACTTCTGAACTACATTTCCCTTACAGCTTCGTGTATCTGCGCACACACTGGCACAGGGGAAGGCAGCAGGAAGGATCGGACTTGGACTTGAGTTTGCGAGCGTGGACTGGGGCCAAGTCTGCCGTGGCTAACCTCCAGGTGACCTTTCCCAATCGGTACACACACCAAGGCTCGCACTAGACTCGCATCCATATTTCATAGCAGACATATATATGCCCAACAGTATTTTACACCCACTGCCGAGCTCACCTCTAATTGGCTGATGGGCTGAAGTGGGCAGGACTTTGGCCAATGGTAAAAGCGTCAATCAGATCAGTATCATCTGGAGTGTTTAGGAGATGGAGGAGAGAGAAGTGGCATACATTTTTCCAGCTTTGCTTTGCTTTAAAATTAGTGATCAATATCTCAAAAAGTCACTGCAATGTAGCTCAAAGCCAAATTTATCCAGTATTAACACATGTTATTTACCTAAATCTGGACTGTTTAGATAAGATTCAGGTCACTTCCATAATGTTTATCTCAGAGTTAAAATTTAGCTAGTGTATTTCAACGACTAGGAGGAAGAGGAGAACCTGATGCATTCATTTTAATTTGGTCCAGAAAAGGTTAACTGAACGTATATGAACCATATGGGGCCTTTCTTTTATTTTCTTTTTTTAAAGATATTTTTAGCAATTTTTTGGATTTATTAGATCGTGCAGTCAAGAGTGGGAGAGTCATTCAGCAAAGTGTCAGAGTCCGGACTTCAACAAGCAATGCCAAGGCATGCAGTAAACGCCCTGTATATGAGCCTCAGCTCAACTAACTGAGCTATAGTGTGTTGCAGGCGGGGGCTTTCTGAGTGGAGTTTGCATGTTGTCTCCCTGTGTGGGTGGTTTTACATCAGGTACCCTGATTTCCCCCATCAACCTAAAACATGCACAATAAACTAATCCTCCAGTTAGATACTCCTGACCAGGATCCTAGCTTAAGATCTGGAGAAGGGTTCCTGAGCGTTGCAGTGGTCGTTCACTGCTCCTGACAGGTTGCCCCAGTGGCCTTGAAGGATGAGGCAAAAGCAGTGAACAAATTTTCCTATGTAGACAATAAAGTAGACCTTATATAAGTTGCCAACCTTAAAATAAGCCTTATCAAAAATGTGTGGCAGAAAACATTAAAGCAACAAACAATACTTCAAACAAGCTTTTGAGATGGGACTGATGTCAAGATGATTTCCATGGTCAGAATTGTCAGTATAGTCAATATTTTATGTTAATATGATGCAGGTGATTTTCACAGCTCAAATAAAGTATTTATATATTTTTTTTTCAAAAGGAGTTCATAATTAAGATTTGTTGAGAAGAATAGGTAAATCATGCATGTTTCTACTACTAGAATGCAAACTCCTAAAATTAGGTGCATTGCAATCTCCTTTGAAGCTAAAACAAAGTCCTGAAAAGAAAAAATATATATACAGCCCTACATCATAGCCAGTTTTCTTTGTATACGTGAGCATGGCCTAAAAAGCTGCTTCCAAAATGGCTACGGTAAGTTGAATCTCATTATCTTAACCTTTGACCTTCTTCATAACATCTTCTAACTAAATGAAGACAGTGTAGCATATATATAGCCTATCTACACTTCTACTTATGATCGTAAAGAGTAATTAACCCTGGAGTAATGTCCCTGTATGTGTTTGTGAACCACATGTGAACCGTCGGAGAGCGGCATCTGGACCCCACCTCTTTTTATTTTTTCTTCTCTGGCAGTGACTGTGGAAAATCTCAGTTGGGCATGTCCCGTTAATTCCTCTGTCCCCCTCCTCCTCCGCTATTTCTCGTTCTCAAACATACAGTAGTCTTGTTCCTAGACCCATTCAAACTTTGAAATAAGTGTGCCTAAATTGAAGATCAAGTCTCGCTATAAGCAAATATACAGTTTTCCAAAGGCAGCGTAAAAACACTTAACTGTCTTTAGAAACAGTCCGAGTAACTTGTTGGTTTTGGGCACAATGGAAATCCTACTTCCCTTTTTTGTGTGTTATAAATACATTTATCCATGACAAAGATTTCTGAGAATTGCAATGAGTCACAGATAGTTGCTCTGTCGCCACAACAAACCAGTAAACTCTTAAGTAGCTCAATCAGAACCAGCAAGACACCAAAACCTTTTTGGCATTTAAAAGAAAACTTGTAAACTTGTTTTCACAGTGTCAAGAAATACTAAATAGAAATTGCTATGGGCTTTCAATTTGTAGTTGGCTACACCTTCAGTTACCTTTCACCAAAACATTGCAGCACTTTAATAATTTTAAACAAATTAGACCATCATTGTCAGAAAAATAAAGAATATTTCTACAATTATTTTTTCTCATATGGAATATTGTATAACTAACTGGTCACTGGTAAGCTTGATGACCTTAAAACTCCTCTCTTTATTTTTGCTCCACCATGATTGGGTGAGTTCAATATGTTAAAATCAAGTACTGATGGAAATCTAACCAGAGTCTCAACCAGAGGCGACTCTGGAACACCTCATAGACATACAACATTTCAGTGAAGGGTACTGAGAGTTGGAATGTTGCTTTCATAACATTCTAAAGAGCTGGGTCTCAGATGACATCATAACATTCTATAGGCCTGTAGTATTTCACTGAGATGTGGGGCAGGCAAAACATCTATTATTAATATGCAGGTTTTTTGGTGTGGTTGGATACATATAGTGAGATCATGGTCCTTGTCAGTAATATAAATGATCAGGTTCAACATTTCGGATATATCTTTTGGGATAGTTCTTATTAAAATAGCTTATAACTGATACAGGAATACTAGCTCCTGCCCCCCATCTGAGAGTCTGACATCATGACATTCTAGAATCTGAAAACAACCAATATTCATAGTTTTCACAGTGACATCAACCTGGAAGGCCACGCTCGCTTGGAGGGCAAGCACATTGGTTTCTTCAATGACCGTCAGCTGAAGCCACTGTTTAGTCAAGTTAGATCTGTGTTTCTACAGAATCGCATCAGAGAAAACTCACTCAGAGATAAGATGATGTGTATTTGTGCTGTTAAAGTTCTTTTCCCCAGGAGGGAAAACAGTGGTAACAATTAGCCAATTTAATCTACACAAACATACAGTATGTAAATGATATTGTCTTAAGCTAGCAATAGTTAACTGCAGATTGTGTCTGTCTGTCAGTCATACACACCTTTCATAATGAAAAACTAATGCCCTTCCTATATGCCAGGTTGATGACTCACCCTGACTGAAAAAATAACTTTATTGCTTTTATAAGTTTGCTTCGAGTCACGGCAGTGAAGTGGGTTTCTGAAGTCCAGCTCTAGCATTGACCCGGCAGTTGCCAGAGACTCAAACAGGACAGATGTGCCTCACACGCATCATCAAAATGCTCTTTTAAATAAATGATTAAAAATGTAATGCACATAAAAAAGTATGGATTAAAAGTAAATATTCATGTTAATCTGGGAGAAAAATACCTTTATTCATCATCTAGGCCAGTGATTCTCAAACTTTTTACATCACCTAAAAAAGTACAGTATCTGGATTTCATAGTACCTTTTTCAATGGACTAAAATTAGCCTATATCTGGACTAACCTAGATCTAAACTAGAAGCACTCAGAGAGTGCAGACCTCCACCAAGCCATATGGTCACTTACCTGAGAAACCCCCCTAAAGGCCTGGAACTAGCTCAATAAGTATTAAGTATTAAGATACATCAAATCTGTGAACATGCTGCTGAAAGAGAAAAAAACGTTTCATTCATTCATTCAGGGTTATTTGCAAGTGTGTAACTACATTTGTTGCTGTGCAATATCCAATTTCCTATGTACCCCCTATGTTTAGAACCTTCTGGATCACCAGAACCAGAATATCAACATGATCCAGGTCAAACTATGTCAGATTATAACATCTACCATGATGTCACCTTGTAATTATTTGCCAGTGATTCTGGGCATTATTTGTTGAGTTAGAAGCTCTAATGGCAAAATTTGTCCCATCTCCAAATAGTAAAGAATCCTTTAAAACATTCCTGGATCCAGATGGTGATCCGGGATAGATCCAGGGATAGAATAGTGATTAACAGAAAAATGCATCACTAAACAGGACAAAGCAGCTCTAAATCGTAAGTAATAAACACAGTCAAATCAAGAACTAAACTTGGAATAAAACTGGCTCTAAATAAAACTAAATCAAGACTTAAACAGGAAAGATTCCTGAGTATCACCAGAAGCAGCCCACGTACCATCACTTGTCAACGTTAACTTTATGTCTGTTGATAACAAAGGGGAAGCACTCTTTCCCATCTTTAGGAACATTACCTTTAGGGAGATGTACCACATGGCATGAAGGTTACCAACATTCTTTAGTTGATGTGGGACACTTTATACCACTTTTGACAACGAATATGCTCCTAAAGGTGACTCAACACATGTAGCTCTATTTAAAATACTTCAATTTAACTATACAAGGCCACACCAGTATGCATAGGAGTGTATTAATAATATTGTACCCCATTCTAGCTACTTTCTCTCCAGCTCCCGTTCCTGTGTCCTAAACTCCAGTCCAGTGTATGATCTGTGTTTGGCTGGCCTCGTCTTAAACTCTGTTGGTCTCTTTCTCCTTCATACTCTTCTATGTGGATCTATATGGAAACTTATCCCAAATCCTTATGTGTTTATGGAGTCCTGACAAATTCCTTCCTCCTCCGTTGCTTCTGTTACGTTGCAGTCTTGACATGCAAGCATTATATTTAATCCCAAGTTCCCATTGCGGGCCGCTCCTGTGGCGGGGCAGGGACAAGGGTGCACCATTTAGGGCGGCAGCAGGCCCTTGTGGTGGGACTGTATTTTCTTATGCCTGGGTAATTGGCGATGGGAATACTGGTCACCCTTATTAATTACGTTTGGATGCACACGGCTGGTCCAATAGAGGCTAGGAAAACACAGAGCTGGTTTCTGTTTTTTGCATTCACTTGACCTATTTGCACCAAGCACCATTTAAAGTAAAGCAAAAAAGCTATCGTGACCAAATAGTAACCTCTGAGGCTAAAAATTACATGCGTTCGGTGCCAAAACCTCCTAAAAAGCTCCCCAAAGACCTGTCTCAAAATTTCCAGCAGGCATAAATGTAGAGCCATAAATACAAGCAGTTACATGGGAAGTTCTGAACTTACCTGGACAGCCTCAGCAAACTTCCCTGAGGTCCAACAGCCCAACCTAATATGGACTTTATTTTCCTATTAAGGCATGTGAAATGTGAAGTTATTGAGCTACTTTTATCGTTTTAACATTTTAATTGTTGCACGAAAGGCTTGCCACATGATTACTGGGCCTGAAGGTTGATTCTGAATTTTGCATAGCTTCCAAAAACATGAATTTACAGAGACATTGGTAACTTTACAGTATAGTATGATGCAAAAGTCTTAGACAGGTTTTGAAGAAAGGCTAGAAAGAAAGAATGGTTTATCAATGTACAAAAATACTCACAATTCTAAATAGGAAGCAGTCGGAGAGCAAGTTCTGCCAAGGCACTGGCGCTATCTCAGTATGGTAAAGAGATAATGCACAGACCTGGACTCAAACTCAAAAGATCTTCTGGTGCAGGGGTAAGACTCTTTCTACTAAGTCACAAAACCTGATCAGCTGGAAACTGAATTTGATTAAAAGTTTTGCACAGTATTGTATTGCCTGAATGACTGGATGTCAGTATGAAATGATGTCTGCTTTTGTCTTTAATCCTTCAACTTAAGTAAAGTTAAAAAGCCCAATTGGTAGAGATGTTTGCCCTCTAACCTAAAGGTTGGCAGTTGGATCCCTGCCACCGGCATTGCATACTGTCATTGTGTCCTTGGGCAAGACACTTCACCCACCTTGCCAATGTATGAATGTATTTGGTGGTCAGAGAGACCCTAAGGAACAGATTGGCTAAACCATTATTATTATTACTATGATTATTATTATTATTATTTAAAAAAGATATGGGGTTTGTATAGTTAAGCTCTGTTATCTCGGTCCACTGTCCAGGAAAAAAAGAACCATTAGATACAGTACCTACTATGGGTCTGAGGCAGGGTACATCTTGGATAATGGCCTATTAGTTGCGCCAATTCTGGAAAAGCTAGAACTCTAGCTGGAGTGCAAGGGGTAGACTCTGCAGGTCCTCCCTGTGTTTCCGTGGGTATTCTCTTGCTTCCTACCATCCAAAGACTTGCATGTACTTTGTATAAATTTGTAAGTAAGTAAGTAAGTGGTGAATCTAAATTGCTCATAGTGAGTGAATGTAAGACTATCTACCAACTGTATATATTTTCTTTTGTGATTAATGCTCCTGCACATGGTCCCTGTTCAATAAACTAACTGACCATTGTCCAGGCCAAAAGTAGTTGGGGTAGGCTCTAACCACCCCTGATGGTACTAAGTCATATACAGTAAATTAAAATGAATAAATACACTCTTATTTCAACATCAGTATGGATCATTAGAATTAGATGTATTGATTCAAATCCAGTCACAGGGGGTCAAGAGCCAGTGTAGTCTTTGTGCCATTCCTAAGCCTAGATAAATGGAGCAGGTCACCTCAGGAAGGGCAGCTGTCTAGTAACTTACTTTTTCAAGTTTCTCTATGGGGCACTGAGAGAGCTGCTACCCCACAGACCCCATGCTGTGAGGCTCAAGTGGAAAAGCTTGTCATGTTCGAGTGGATCAGAACAGTCCACACTAATGGAGAAAACATTATTGGACTGGGATATGTTTGCATCTGTGACATATTTTGCTGAGCTCTGCAAAATAGACCTCTTTGTCAAATGCAAAACCCTTGAATTGGAAATGCTGTGGTTTATGCAATAATAAAAAACTATACTTGTTAATAATGGTCCCAACATTAATCCAACAAAGCCATGACAATGAAAAGCATCAATTAAACTTCAAGAATAAAGGATGGAGGATGGAGAACGAGGCTGAGCTTAACCAAAGCAGTGAAATATAACAGTGTGACCACAGTGGACCCAGGGGTCTCCTCAGAAATCAGCAGGAGGTCGGAGACAAGCCATTTTATATTTGGACATAATAAATCAACATTTATACTGGCCCATCTCAGTGTATACTGACAGTAGTTTGGACACAGGTCTTAAGACAACTGTAGGTCCTGTCATGAAAACAAATGTGTTTTTATTATCTTAGTCAGTTAAACAGCCTCAGAGGATTACAAACGAGTGTACTCTTTGTGCCAGTGCCAAGCTTGGATAAATAGAGAAGGATGGGTCTGGAAGGGCACCAGATGCAAAACTTATGCCAAATCAATATGCAAATCACTACACACTAGGTTGAAGGAAAAAGCCAAAGGGAAAGTAGAAGAGTATCTTTGTCATTGGACAAGCCCACAAGTCCTAATGAAATACATCCAAGATTGTTATTCATTTGTAGAAGGGAAGTGGTTCTCAAGCTTTTTACACTAAGTACAACCTTATAATAAAGTTGTCTCTCCAAGTGCCAGTTTAAAGGACTAAAATGTGCCTAAAACTGGGTATAAACTGCCTGCATGATTTTGTTGGTCTCAGATGAAAGATTCTTCAAAATCGTCCAGCATACCTTAGAAATGGTGGTCGTATGTCCTATAGTGCAGGGACAAAGACCACAGATAGAGCTGTTTTACAATTAAAGATGAGCTGATATCAGGCAGTGTCAGATATTTTGGACGGTTCATTGCAGAGTGTGTCTGTCTCTTGCTACAATTTTTGTCAGACGTGATCAATAGAAAAACATCAGGGCATCATCATAGTGACAACAACACAGAGCCTTTCCCAGCCACAAATGTGACCACACCTTTTTAATTTATTTACACTGCTCAAAAAAATAAAGGGAACACAAAAATAACACATCCAGGGCCAACCGCACCAGCATATGGCCTCACAAGGGGTCTGAGGATCTCATCTCGGTACCTAATGGCAGTCAGGCTACCTCTGGTGAGCACATGGAGGGCTGTGTGGCCCCCCCTAAGAAATGCCACCCCACACCATTACTGACCCACTGCCAAACCGGTCATGCCGGAGGGTGTTGCAGGCAGCAGAATGTTCTCCACGGCGTCTCCAGACTCTGTCACGTCTGTCACATGTGCTCAGTGTGAACCTGCTTTCATCTGTGAAGAGCACAGGGCACCAGTGGCAAATTTGCCAATCTTGGTGTTCTCTGGCAAATGCCAAACGTCCTGCATGGTGTTGGGCTGTATGCACAACCCCCACCTGTGGATGTTGGGCCCTCTCACTACCCTCATGGAGTCTGTTTCTGACCGTTTGAGCAGACACATGCACATTTGTGGCCTGCTGGAGGTCATTTTGCAGGGCTCTGGCAGTGCTCTTCCTGTTCCTCCTTGCACAAAGGAGGAGGTGGCGGTCCTGCTGCTGGGTTGTTGCCCTCCTAAGGCCTCCTCCACGTCTCCTGATGTACTGGCCTGTCTCCTGGTAGCGCCTCCATGCTCTGGACACTACACTGACAGACACAGCAAACCTTCTTGCCACAGCTCACATTGATGTGCCATCCTGGATGAGCTGCACTACCTGAGCCACTTGTGTGGGCTGTAGACTCTGTCTCATGCTACCACTGGAGTGAAAGCATAGGAACTGAGAAGTGGTCTGTGGTCACCTCCTGCAGAACCACTCCTTTATTGGGGGTGTCTTGCTAATTGCCTATAATTTCCACCTGTTGTCTATTCCATTTGCACAACAGCAGTGAAACTGATGTCACTCAGTGTTGCTTCCTAAGTGGACACAGTTTGATTTCACAGAAGTGTGATTGACTTGGAGTTACATTGTGTTGTTTAAGCGTTCCCTTAATTTTTTTGAGCAGTGTAGTTTTTCATGCACATCAACAGCGCTATAGCAAGTGACGCTAGCTTCCGACTCACCAGCGCTAGGATGACATAAACACTTGCACACAGTTTTTGTGTCTGGATCCTGAAATTTGCTGACTGTCTTCAGTGAATGACAAAACCAGCTCTCAAACAGGTCTAAACCAGGACAAAACTAGGTCTAAACCAAAACCAAATCAGTATCAAACTAGGCCTAAACCATGTCTAAGCAAAGGGATTAATTGTATAATTGAATAAATGGCTATTTATGCAAATGTGTATCAGTATTATTTGTAATATACAGCAGACTGTTTAAGGGCATTTTCAGAGCTGTTTTATTTGTTAGCTATTTCCAGTCAGTTCTTACATACCAGTAGGGCTGTAACTAATGATTATTTTTGTAGTCGATTAGTCAGCGATTACTTTTTTCGATTAGTCGACTAGTCAAACAATTATTTCTGCTGGGTCTTTGTGTTTATCTAACACCACACTGCTGTACATATTACACCTGCTCAAGCACATCCCTGATTATCACCCTTCTACCATAACAACATTCTATTGTTAAAATAATGACAAAGATACATATTAAATATTATATATTATATATATTATATAAGTTATGTTAAAAAATAAAAATATTAGCTATAAATTAGCATTAAGTAACGCAAAAAAAATAAAAATAAACTGCCATATTTGTCGCAAGTAAACAAGAGAGAAAAGCTTTGATATATCTGCAATTTACAGACTGCATGCAACATTTGTCAGCTCGCAGACTACTGTTACATGCTAAATGTGCCTCATTACTTGTGCCTCACACTTTAGAATGTTTTGGTCTTATTCTTTTCTCCGCTTGTGTGTTTTCTTTGTCGTCAGAATGCAGTCAAGAGAGACAGACATAGATATACAACGGGAAATACTGCCCCCTTAACTCCCTGCAGTGTATTGTGGTCCCCCAAAATAACACCGGGTCATAAAAAAAAATGTTTTTTTTTGTGCAATTTTACAGACTAAATGTGCCTCCATATGACATGTCGACTATAAAAATTAGCGCTGACAAATTTTAATAATCGACATCGTTGATTATGTCGACTAATCGTTACAGCCCTACATACCAGCAGCTGACTTACTTGCTCCCCTGAGTTACATAAGGATCTACCACTAAAATTATGTTTGAAACTTTATTTTAAGGCCCAAATATTACATAGTGTTGCTTTAAGACATAATCTCAACCTTGTTTTTAATGACGGTAGCATTAGCAGCACCAGGGTTCACAGCATTCCCACTGGCTTGACAGCATTCCCAACCCTTGAGCATATTTTTGGCCAGTCTTTGCATTTTGGCATCATTACTACTAACTCATTAATTATCTATGCTATGGGCAATATAAAATGTGGCACTGTTGTCACATCTCATGGTGCCAGTTGGACCTCAGTAACCCACCCAGGTAGATTAGGACCCCCTCATACAGAAGTGTGGACGTACTTTATTTTCCCTGGCACATCTGGTTTCACGTCCCCTCACTCTGTTTACACTCTGTTGACATGTTTTATTAGTCTGTGGCAGAGATGACATGTAATTCTGTCGTCAGGGTATAAACCTCATATATGAGCCGCTTCTTTAAATTCTCCACAGTGTGCTCACCAAAAGATTTTTTAAATGCTGACTTCAGGCAACTGACCCAACAGGATTCTGTAACACTTTTGTAATTTTGTTTTGACTTGAGGCTGCTGTAATTTGGGTTTTGACACTCTGAGGCTGCTGTAGTTTGGGTCTATGCCCTGCTGAGGCTGCTGTTTGAGTTTTGACCCTCTAATGATTTTGTTGTTTTGACCCTTTGAGTATGCTGTAATTTGAGTTTTGATCCTCAGAGGCTGCTAGGTTTTGTCCCACTGAGGCTTTTCTAGTTTGGGTTTTGGCCCAACTGTGGCTACTAGGTTTTGACCCAATCACGCTTTCGTAGTTTGGGTTTTTGTCCCACTGAGGCTGCTATAATATGAGTCATAAGTCACCCTCTAATGATTTTGTAGTTTTGACCTTTTGAGGCTGCCGTTGTTAGAGTTTTGACCCTTTTAATGATGTAGTTTTATTTTGACCTCTGAGGCTGCTGTGGTTTGGGTTTTGACCCTCTAATGCGGCTAGGGTTTGACCTACTAAGGCCGCTGTCGTTTGAGTTTTGTCTCTTTGGGGCTGCTGTAGTTTGAGTTTTGACCCTCTAATGATGTAGTTTTGACCTTATGAAGCTGCTGTAGTTTGTTTTTGACTCTCTTACTCCTTTGTAGTTTTTTAACCTCTGTGAATGCTATAGTTTGACTTTTTTTACCCTCTACTGATGTTGCAATTAAAGTTTTGACCCTTTGAGGCTGCTGTAGTTAGAGTTTTTATCTTCTGCGGCTTCTGTACTTTAGGTGTAGACCCACAAAGGCCACTGTAGTTTGGGTTTTCTCCCTCTTAGACTGCAGTAGTTAAAGTTTTATCTTACTGAGACTGTTATAGTTTATGTTTGGACCTGCTAACACTTTTGTAATTTTGTTTTGACCCGCTGAGGCTGCTGTAGTTTGTGCTTGGACACTCTGAGGTTACTCTAGTTTGAGTTTTGAGCCCCTAACAATTTTATAATTTTGTTTTGACCCTTTGTGATTATTGTAGTTTGGTTTTGTCCTTCTGAGGCTGCTGTAGTTTGTATTTGGACCCTCTGAAGGATGCTTTTCTACCTACTGAGGCTACATTTTGGGTGTAGAATGCAAAATGATACCCTAAAAAGAGAGGGCAGCTAGACTACACATTGTTTGAGCTTAAAAACTATGCATTCTGTGTCATTATAACCAGCCATAACCACAATGAAGTATATCTTACTGTGACAGTGACACATTTCTCCAGACTGTACATTGTTCCCACATTGGGCAAAGACCTCACACAGTACATCGAACCAGTGAAAGACAAAGTTTGCACAGTAGACTATACAGACCTCTCCACAAATATACATTGAACACGCAACAGAAGAGCTATGGGCATTTGAGCTCTGACCCATTCACTGAACCAGGAGGTCCTGAGGGGCTTGTATAATAGAGTCAGTGTAGAGCAGGGGCTACTTTTGAAACATAGGGTTACGGAGAGCAGAGTGTCATGGGATTTATGGCCGATAAAGAACCAAAAGACTATTGTGTAATTTACGCTATGTTTGCACTGAGTGGTATAGTGAAGACTGGTACAGAACATCTTAGTACAGGTAGGTTAACTCGTGAGGAAGCTGGATAATGCTGCATATGCTTACTGTGATTGAGCCAGGAGAGATGTTTAGTAGCACCTAGCACTAAACAAGCAAAAAAATGTTTTAAGAGCAGCGAAGACACACATTCTGGGTCCATTATGTTATAAATGTTTCTAAGTGTTCACACAGTTAACAAGTAAGGAATAGAAGTAAAGAATAGGATATAATATAATAGGAATAGGTTGTAGCATTTTGTAAATTCAACATGTTAACCTTGATGTTTCTGAGTAAGCATTTGGAGCTACAAACATTATGTGCTACAGGTTAATTAGCCTGGCCAGCCAGCAAACTCATATTACATTCAAAGAATTTTATCTGGTACCGCTTGGTTTGAGTTTGATTTCCAAGGGGGAGAACTAACAGAGGCAGAGTAACCAATCAGAAAAATTAAGGGTAGGATGTTAGTGTTACTTGTATCAACAACAAACATGACGGCGTGGTAGAGATGCATAGGAGATACTTGTTGGTTTACTTGAATATGGTCATAATGTCAGATGTCTGTTAGCAGATAAATGGCTATGATACTTTGATTCAAACTTTATGTCTGGAAGACTATTGCAGAGGAATTAGACCAAATTCTTCTACAAGGAAAGTAGGTGGGGCTAGCTGCCAGGCTACAGGTGAATACCCAACAGCGCTGTGGAGACAGTAAGTTTAAAAAAAGTTTGAATGGGAGGGGTTCCAGACCCAACTTGTTAGTTGTTTTTGTAGGATGTTATTTTAAAGGCTGGGGCTACACACCAATCTGTTTCTCTCATAAAGCAGAATAGTTTAAGATTAGCCTTCGCCTTACAGAAGCAGAAGAAAAATCTATCTGGCACAATGGTTTAGTGGTTAGCACTCTCGCCTCACAGCAAGAAGGTCCCGGGTTTGATTCCTGGACCAAGTGGGGCCTTTCTGTGTGGAGTATGCATGTTCTCCCTGTGTCTGGGTGGGTTTCCGCCAGGTGCTCTCATCAACCTCAAAACATGCACAATACGCTAATCCTCCAGATGGGTACTCCTGACCAGGATCCTGGCTCAAGATCTGGAGAAAGGTCCCCAGCCCACTGCTCCTGACAGATTGCCCCAGCGGAATTGAGGGATGGGTCAAATGCAGAGACAAAATTTCCCTATTGGGATCAATAAAGTATACCTTACCTTACCCTTTTATCAAAAATAATGGAACTGGCTAAAACAGAGCAAAATTGATGATTTTTCTCACCTGATTAACGGTGTTTAGTGCTTTCCTTTGTCACCTGTTGATTCTGTTAAAGTCTACATTGTTGTTCAGTCCCCTGTGTGTGTGTTTTGTTTTTTTTCTTCATCTTATTGCCAGTTGTTGGGAACTACAAATAGAATATGTTACAGTACATGGCAGAAGTGAGGTGGCAGGATCAAGTACAAGTGAGGAGCTACTGAAAAGGACCGGGCTGAAGGACATACTGGAGAGACTGGCACAACAGCGGCTCAGGTGGTTTGGGCATGTAATGAGGGTGGAGGAGGAGAGCTACTTTGAATTATGAGGTGAAGGGACAACAACGACCATGAAGGCTGAAGAAAAGGTGGAGAAGTTTGACTGCAAAGGATTTGGCGAGATGGTGCATCACTGAGGAGCTGGCGAGGAACAGAGAGTGAAGAGCCATCGCACATCTAACCTCACATATGGAACAAAAGGATGAAAAGCAAAAATTATGATAATTGATTTGCCTTGTTGTCATTTTAACAATCGTAAAGTCCTGTTGAAGTAAATACAGAGTTGCTCATAATACGGCATATACTGGTGTTTTATGGCAAAAATAGCAACAATTCTTCATAAGCGTCATGTTTGTTTTGGATACAGGTCAGCGGCGCACAGTTTACATCCCGCACTTTGTTCCTCTGATTGGTTTCTGTGCCTGTGATTGTTCCACCTATAGAAATGATCAACTCCTTTCGATAGAGTAGGAAAAGGGTTAGTCTGGCTGGCAAGGCTAGTGTGAGATAGAAGTAGCACAACGAACACAATTGCAAAACCATGTGGTAATTTTCACTTTCACTGGACCTTTTGTGCAAGGCATAATTTAAGCAGTGTACTATTGAATGACATGACTTCATTATTTGTCAAAAGGGTGGGCTTCCTGTCAGGTGAGGTGTTGTGGTGGGAGTCAGACAGAGCCAGTCATTGAGAGCACAGTGAAGTGAGCAGGAAATGACAGTGAAAGTTGAGGCTAAAAATAATGTCTGTTGTTGAGGGAGAATAGAGGCTGGGAGGCAGCTACAGCAAATATTATTTCAATTAGACCTCAGGCCCTAAACCACAGGCTGTTTGGGGACAGTGCACTATAAGACCCATGTGGCTTCCAGAGGAGGGAGGGTGTGGAGCTGGAGCCGTCCACACACGAGCTGTCAAAGTCTGGGTGTTGGTGATGAGGAGAGTCCTGTGAAGTGATGCCACGGTGACTCAGACAGCAGCCTTCTCCTCCTCCTTCTTCTCCTTCTCACTTCAGTGTTGTTGGAAAAGGGCTGTATGTCAAATATCCTAACTTTGCTGTTCCTGTATTTCTAGGAATCAGTTAGGGCTGCACCATATTAGCAAAATGCAATATACCTGTATAACTATATTGTTGTTCATGGGTCAAAACTGGGTCTTTTTGCCACTAAAAGTAGCTACAGAGACACTGAAGCAAGAACCACGAAGCACGACCAAGCAGTGCACATGTGCAAGACATAATAACTATTTACAACAGCTCCACAACAGACGTGTTTAACGTGTGTGTATTTATCAGTGAATAATAATCATACCTGTTGAATTAAACTCGTCTGATCTCAGTCATGAATAAAAAGGGACTGGATAATTGCAGATGTTTGCCTCAGAGGAAGATTATATTTTCATCTGTACAAGTCCACGCAGCCCATTAGTGTTACAGATGTAGGGAACATAATGAAGTTGTTGTAGAACAAAAGTTATTTTTATTTTGATGTTAAACTCGAGCTGTTTGACAAATTATAAATGGGACACAGTCAATCAGAGCACTAATTGAGCACGACGCCTGACACCGATTCCACATGTTCATTTGGCCAGAACTATGTCCAACTGTCTTCCACTACATCCGAAGGCGCAGAACACACCAAACAGGTTCAGGTCGCCAACCGCGTCAAACCAGCCGACCACGCCCAGTGTCCCAGTGTGTCCCAGCCTTTAGACAGAGTTTTAAGAAAAGCTGTTTACAAAGAAAGGTGCATTAATGTACAAAAATGCTAGCCTGGCCAGTCAGTCTGGTTCCTCAGCCATAGGGAGCCATTTCCAATCGATTCATTTGATATCAGCCTATTACAGCCTTTTATCTTCACGTCTTACAAAAGTGGAAAATAATTTCCAATTAAAAATAACCAAGATGGTGCCAGGCCAAAGTAGAGCAAAATTTATGACTTCTCTCACCTGATTATTGACATTTTGTACTTTCATTTGTCACCTGTTGAAGTTTGCGTTGTTGTTCAGTCTTTTTTTCTTTTTTTTATTTATTTTGTTGCCATTTTAACAACAATAAATTTCAGTTGACATCCAACGTAACGACAACTTCTGCTGCTGTCCCAGTTCAGAAATAAGTACAGAGCTACTCATAATACACCATATACTGGTGTTTAATGGCAAACTGGCAACAATTCTTCAATTGTTGAAATTCTTTTTCTTTGTGTTTTTATCTCATTGTTCTTATTTCTCTTTTATTGTATTTTGTATGCAGTGTGGGTTGTGTTGTTGATGCCTCTTGGCCAGGACTCCCTTGAAAAAGAGATCTTTGAATCTCAATGGGACTTTCCTGGTTAAAGAATGGTTAAATAAAATAAATAAATAAATAAAAAAAGTGTCATGTTTGTTTTGGCTATAGGTCAGCGGCGCACTGCTTACATCCCACCCTTCCTTTCTCTGATTGGTTACTCCACCCATGGAAGTGAAACTCAAGCAAAAGTATGTAATGGTAATGGGTGCCCAGACCTGGACTCAAACTCAAAGATCTTCTAGTTCAGGGGTAAATGCACTTTACAATGAGCCACAAAACTCTCACAATGGTAAAGAATCTACCAAAAGATCATTTGTTCATTTAGTGAGTGAAGTTAGCCATATCTCAAACACTCTAACACTAAACAGTCATCTGGATCCACACCAAAGTTAATAAATTTGTATCTGGCCCATTACTGACCTTTCCTGAAATTTTCATAACAAGCCTAAAACAAACAAAAACATCATCGTTAGCTGGATTTTCCACACCTCTCTCAATCTTTGGCCCATTACTGTATAACAATAATTAGCATGGCTGTTCATCACTTTCCTAACTTGTTTTAAAACCATGAAGTGTTGCTTTTTCCAGAGGATTAATTAAGCCTATATATAACTACATTATCATTTTCACATGTTATTTTCTAATCAGATCTGCCCCAGCCTGTCGCTAACACGGTGAAAGTGCATGTGGTGAGCTCTTCCAGTACACTGGCACCAAACTCACCCCAGAGCAGCTCTCCTCCCCCTTCACTCACTAACTCTCTCTCTCTCTCTCTGGCAGACTGCAGTCGTCCTGGCACAGAGCAGCCGAGCTAAGAATGGAGCAGGCCTCAGCTCACGCGATGTGGTGCACTGAAATTTCCTGCAATAAAAACATGATTGGGAAGATACCCATTAAAAACGTGTGAGAGATCAGAGCGTCTGCCAGGTTCAGAGTGGACAGGTCTAGACCAGGACTGGACAGAGGTGGAGGAGAGGGAAGAAAGCCTAACCCTAAAACAAAATGGTTCTTTCAGTGGTTATTTTTGTGTTTTGTGGCCAATAAATCATGTTCACAACAGGCTATGCAATATAACATTATTTACATTTCCTAAACAACATTTTTAGAATAACAATGGCAGATGATTAGCTGTGGTGACCCCAGAAGGGAAAAGCCAAAAGTTAAGAAGTAATCATTATAACCATGACAAGTATAGGCTATACATTTAATCCAATTTGTAAAAGTGGCCATGAAAATATATATAATTGGTAACAATTTATTTTACACTTAACTTGGTACAGTGTATCTACAATGTTATTGCATTGTAACACACAGAGTAACTTTAATAAAATGTTTTTATGTTTTAATGGAATTTTGTGAATTTACTGCCAGCTTTTACATGGTCAGTACAGAAAATAATCCCTTTGAAATGTTTTATTTTCATTGCGCTACCATTTTTGGCCACTGGTGGAATTGGCCACATAATAAAGAATTATATCATGCTTTTGTTAATATTTTTAAAGAAAGAAAAGAAAAGAAAGAGAGCAGACTGGATGTAGAGGGCTTGATGATTGGTCAGTGCTTCCTGGAGTGGGCAGAGGTTTGTGGAACAGAGCATTTTGAGGCCTCAGAATGGCCGTGCCAGAGAATACAGGATTACGTAAAAATGCATGAATGAAGCAAAAGACCGGAAAGACCGTGAACCTGTGCAGTGATTGGCCCCTGGACCAGACTTTGCACATGCCCGGCCTAAGACTTGTGTAGGAGGGATTCTCTATTGGCTGACCACTGGATCAGGA
Source organism: Bostrychus sinensis (assembly GCA_020698575.1). Classification (NCBI taxonomy): domain Eukaryota; kingdom Metazoa; phylum Chordata; class Actinopteri; order Gobiiformes; family Eleotridae; genus Bostrychus; species Bostrychus sinensis. The sequence continues at coordinate 26,528,485 of CM036254.1, read as the reverse complement.
GCACAGCACATTTTGGCCTTGCCCCGGAGCACTCCTCTTTTTCAAATGCTGTTTTCATTTAGCTCATGGCAGCGCTCCCTCCAACTCTTGAGTTTCCCAAACCCAGAGCTATTTCCTGATTCACTCCCTCGCTCATATAATTATTCTGCTCGGTGCATAGCTGTGTTTTTTTTTATTTTTTTTCTAGCACTGCCTGTTCTGTACTCAGGATGACATCACACCAGCCTTGTCCTGTGTGGGTCAAAGGTTACAACTGCTCCCAGCGCTTCACACAAACACTTAATCCCTATTTGAGCTCACTTTTATTAAACCGTTTTATTAAAGGCATTTTCCCTGAATCACAGATCATTTAAGGTTAACTTTGGCTTACTATTTTTTTATAGTGAGCTCGGTAGTCATTCAAAAAACACCTTCAAGAGTAAATTTTTCGAAAAATACATTATTTTTGCTTGACTATTTTTAAGGAAAATAAAATACTAGTTTTTCTAAAATATTAGAAAATACATACAATGAGAGTTACTTGGTGGCATGGTGGCACAGTAGTTAGGTCCTGGGTTTGATTCCTGGACTGGACAGGGCATTTCTGTGTGGAGTCTCATTGTTCTCCTCATGTCTGCGTTGGGTTCCTTCGGGTGCTCTGGTTTCCCCTACCACCAAAAACATGAGGGTAAGGTTGGCCCATAGTCATGGTGGCTCAGGACTAACCCTTCATCTGATCTACACAATTTTCTTGTACACCTTGTATGTATAATGACAAATAAAGCACTTTACTTTAGGTGGTTGGGGGGAAAATGGAAGTCCCACTTAGACATGGGAAGAACATGCAGTCTCCACAAGACAGGCCCTAGGTAGTCTTGGAATTAAACCCAGGAACTTCTTGCTGTGAGGCGACAGTGTTAACCTTGCCACCGAGCTACGATAACTAGAGTTATAACACATTTTTCTACATTTATTTGAAATACATGAATGAGTTTGAGTTCCTGTTGCTTGTTGGTGGCACTGGGGGTAGCAGTGAAGTTATCAGTAGCATTAGTAGCTTTGAGTAGCTTAGGATTGGAACGAGCCATATAAATGGCCATACCGCCTTGTCATGCCCAATCCCATCAGACCTCGGAAGCTAAGCAGGTTAGGGCCTAGTCAGTACCTGGATGGGAGACTGCTGGGGAACACCAGGAAGCTGGTGTGAATGTGAGTGAGTGAGTGGTGGACTACAGAGGGTAATTAGCTCTGAGCTATAATCTGGTGTATTTACGGCACTAGCTGCTGTTCATTAATACACGCTGTCCCATAAATTTTTTTTTTTTTTTAATCTATTATTGTGGCGTGTGTGCCAGTCCCTAGCCTGGATAAATGGAAAGCGTTGCACCATGAAGGGTATTAGGCCTAAAACCTATGACATTCACTGTAAAAAAAAAAAAAAAAAAAAAAAAAAAAAAAAGTTACAAATACTCAAGGCAACAGGATCCCTCAAGATTTTTGAGTTTTGGGGCCAACTCAAAATCTCATGTTTTTAACAACTAATACTTTTTTCACATCTAAAAACTTTCAAGTTTTACTCACTATCACTCACTATCAGTATTATTTTTTTTACTCATCTTACAGCCAACTTACTATCCATTGTTCAGAAAAAGTTGTTGTTTTGTTAATTTCAGTATATTAAGTTACTATTATATAATAATAATAATACTTTTTCTGAACAATGGATAGTAAGATGAGTAAGAAGATGAGTTTAAAAAAAGTAATGATAGTGAAAAAAACTTCAAATTGAAATTTTTAGACATATGAATGGTAAATTGAAAAAAAAAAAAATAAAAATAAAATAAAATGTTGAAAACTTGAGATTTTGAGTTGGCCCCAAAACTCACAAATCTTGAGGAATCCTGTTTCTTGATTGAACTGTCTTTTCGCAACATTTTTTTTTTTACAGTGTATAAATATGTAAAACACTCCATGCTAGGATGCAGAGGATTTGCTGTAGCGAAGGGGAAAGTCAAAAGTAAAAAGACAAATATAGCAGCAGCATTAGTGGTTGCAGCTGCAGTACTTGTATATCACCCCCTTGTAGTAGTAGTAGAGTAACTGCAGTAGTAGTAACATATCGTTTCTTCAACTTGAATAGCTGAACCACTATTATTTTTTACTTATAATTTGAAAATACAGTACCTTTACTTGAGTACAGCTTGTGACTGCTCTACCCAGCTGTTCTTGCATTACATGACGATTCAACAACACATTTCCACTGAGCACTGTCATTTCTCTGAACCACACATCATTTAAGGTTAACTATAACTTTTATATAGGCATGAATCAGTGGGAAAATACTAGTGCCATAATAGCTTGTTGAACTGGAGTGAAGCAGACTGGACCAGAGATTTGCTGAGCCCAGGCTGGTCACATGATTAATATGTTAAGGGCCCTTGTTAAAGTCTGTGGTATTCACCCCATAAATGGCCGTATTGTTCTTGTTCACGCACACATTGGAGCACACAGAGAGGCTATTTGGGCCATAACTCTTCTCAATCACTCTAAATGTGTCTTCAGATCCCAGCGGACAGTATTTTGTCTTCATGTCATTTTGCTGGTGGGATTAGCAGTTCTCTACGGCTGTGAGCCCCTGTCCTTGGTCCAGACGTTTGGGTGTGGCTGCTGCTGGCACCAGGAAAACCTCCACAAACTGAGGAAGTAGTGCTCATTAATGTGCTGCTGGAGATGAGGCCGCAAAAGGGAGGAACGGACTATGTGTTCATATAGAGGTTTAGTTGTATTGCAAAGCTCTTTAAATTAAATTAACCGTATACATATTGATTTGGCATTGGTTTTACGCCAGCTGCCCTTCTTGATGCAAGCATCTCCATTTATTCAGACTAGGGACCAATACAAGAGTGCACTGACTTTATGACTAAATATTATTAAATAGTAACTTCTCTGTATCATTAGCTTTAATTTATTGTATTATCATATCGTTTATCATCATTTATTTTCTTTTTATTTGTTTATCTGAGCAAAGGATATGTGTATGGCTTTAATAATGCAACAGAATAAATCTCCTTTTACAATGCTCAAAAGAAGTTGGAAGAGTTGAGTATCCTACCCCCTTTTCCAAAAAAATAATCAGCTGTTTACATCCTTACATAGATACATTTAACATAAAGAGCTCAGAACATAATACTGCGTTGTACAAACATTTTTTTTATTTATTATTTGTTATATTAATGCCATGCATAACCCAAGCATACAAGATGGGAGAATGCGCACATACATGGATTAAGGCTGAAACCTCAGCGGGCCAAAGCGGAAATGTATTAGCGCTGAATTAGCAATACAGATATATGACTAAACTTACTTTCATTATTTAATTATTTAGACTTATTTAGACATTCAGTGCACAATGGGATCAAAGTAGATACCCTTTATGAATCCCCTTCAAAGGCAAAGTTTGGCCCATGGGGCCCTGCAGTAGACTATAACATGACTGTATATTTGTTCTTACAATGCACATGCATGCATGCACGTATGCACCGGCAAGTATGTGTTTATGCAGGATGCAATCAATGTAAAAGACTATAACCTGTGTCAAGTATTTATCATTACAACACATGCATGGATACAGCCATGCATACCATCAGCATGTATACTGTATATACAGTCAGTTGTAGACAAAATACTCAAAATCTATACTCAAGTAAAAGTACTGTTACTTCAAATAATAATATTACCCAAGGAGTGGGTAGTAGTGAAAGTACTTGAGTATAAGTAAAGAAGTATTGAGTGTAAAGTACATTTGAATGTTGTCGAATGCAAAATCAACTGTATACAGTATTATTCTTTACAGTAGCCCAATTCCACAGTCACAGGGCCTACTGCATATTTAGAAATAATACTAAATACATACAATAATTTGTAATTCAAAGTTCTGTGGTGTGTTGGGTTAACTCTCCTATTGGATTTGTTAAAGTATGTCCTCCAGTAGCCAGCCAGAACCTTTTGTCTGAGCAAAATGAAGTGGGTCTTGAACCCCTCCCATTAAAGCCCTCTTCTGGTGAGATCCAGCCTGACCAATCATAACCTTTTTTTTTTTTAAATTGAGGCGGGCTTTATATGCGATGCCTTGGTTTTCTGATAGGCACACTTGAAAAATGTACAGCCAGTCTAGATGCAGTTTATTCTTGCCAATGTTTGTCTTCAAACTAAAGACTCCTCTGTAACTGACTTGTACATGGACGTTTAGAAAGAAAGTCTTCTAACAGGACAACACGACTAGTACTGGGATATGTGTTGTTTTTAAGTTTTCCTCATGAACCACTGTAGTGTTACTATTATTTCACTGTCTACAGACCACAACATACCGACTTAGTGTGTCATACTCTTTCTATTGTCTAACCATATTAAACCTGTCTTTGAGAAGTAACTGTCTTTCATTTGATTTAGCACCAAAAACTGTCAATTTATCACAACATACAGTGTGTTGACAATAAGGAATTCCCATCTCTTTGAACATGAATAATGCATTTATAATGGTTTTAAATAAATCATAAATTTGACATGGCTAGTATTTTTTCCAACCAAAACTTTTCAGTATTTGCCAAGAAGAAACCTAAACTGTTCATACTGTTTTTTTGCTGTTAGACTTTACACAACACATTTTATTCCCCTTTCTGTGCATTCAGGGTCACTGCTGCTATTTTTAACCACAGGCGCTGCATTACATTATATAGCATTACACATTCATATAGCTCTATTAATAGGATTAGGGGCTGGAATTTGTTTTGGAAAGCTTAGCCTTTTTACTGATGTGCAAATTGAAACACATTATGTTTACATGCACTGCTAAGTAGAGTTTTGACTGATTAAAGTATTTAATTGGCCTTAATTGTCCTTGTTCCAGTATGTCCTACAGGGGAAAATACTATGCTGTGATAGCTATACCCCTTAATTGGTGACCTAAAATGCTCCTAAAGTAGTATTAGTAATCATTAAAGGCTGTAGTGTTACTAAATATGAGAACTGCCTTAGCTTTCATCTAGATTTGATAGGGTGGCTCACCTGAAGGTTAGTGTTTCGACCCTAGCATTACTGTTGTGTTCAGGGTTGGAGTGGGACTCATTTTCAGCCCAGGAATTTTTTTGTAGACCAGCCCTCATTCAACTTCAACATCATTTGCATTATGCATAAAAACAGCTGTATCCAAGAGGCATTCAAACAGCTAAACAGCCCCCCCCCCCAAAAAAAAAAAAAAAAAAGTTTTTAGATCCCAGTTCTGAGAGTGTGAATAACAAAAAGAGGTACATAATACACAATTTTTTCAAAAATTTAGAAAAAAAAAAATTATGTGACTTTTTGTATCCTGGTGTGTTTAATATGATGTTTGCTGGGTTTAGTGTAAATACAGTATAGAATATAATCTGTCATTGTATCAGGTCCTAATCAAATTGTTCAAAAAAAGCTTTTAACAGAAAAGTGAGAACGTACTTAACCTACAAGTAAGATGTGTAAAAAAAACTAAAGTGATGTTTTATAGGCTATACTTTTAGAGAATAAAAAGACAAGTTGCAAGAGTCTTACAGACAGTAGCAGAAAATAACACAGGGCCAGAGCTGCCAAAGCCCAGGGCTCAAAGAATCAGGGGGTCATACAATAAAAATGTGTAATAAATATTTTGGGTTAAATGCAGAAGATTCTGTATGTTGCAAGACAACAGTGACTTGTCCCATTCTGCACCAGAAAGCTCTTCAACATGTGCACTGAGATTATTCAATAACATCAAGTCCATTACTCCTTTAGTGATCAGCCCAAACAAGCATCTCATCTGCTCAACAAATTAGAAATGACACTGTCTGAGCAATATTTATTATGGACCTATAATATTTAAACATCCTAGAAAGGAAGCCACTTAGTCAGTGTATATTATATATTAAAATACAGACTCTCATGTCCCTTTAAACTTAAATCCTCACAGAGAGAAGCAACAGTCAGTGATAGCCAGCCTTACCTTTGGCAGACACATTTCCACAGACTGTGATGTAACCAGCCCTGTTCCTCTGCAGGAGCTTTAGCTGCTGTTAGCTTTAGCTCAGCTTTTATACTGCTCACACTGTTAACCTGACCAAAAACACCAAGGAGTGCTTTTATTAACAATATGTTCTTTGTTATTTGTCGTTTGAACATTCCTGATAGGTTATATTATTATCCACATTGTTGTCACACTTAGCAAAGAGAGACTTGTGTTTTGCTGTAGGCTCCCATTCCGTCTGTAATCTGACTCACGTTTGTGTCCAGCGCCTAGTTTAAAGTAATATTGATTAGTATTTTCTTATCTGTCATATCATATTCTGTTTACAGTCCTCGCACATGAATCAAGCCAAGCGCTCACGGCGCTTTACTCTTGCCTACTTTTGAAATACAGCTAATCAGACGGGAGCTCCATAAAAGTAACAAATGACAGGGCAAGTAAGGAAGCATCTGTGGAGAGCATTTAGTCAGAAACAGATGAGTGTCCCTGACAGAGCCTGAACACTCAGTGCTCAGTGTTTAGAGGGGAATGGGAGGACAGCCCTCAGATCACAGAAGTAGCACAAACTCACAGCTGAGACAGCGGCAACTGTACAATGAGCAGTCATTGATCCTTGAGCCTTGACGTACAGTGGCTCTAGCAGCCCTCATACTGACTGGTCCTTTGGGAAATCTCTCGATTCTCCTGATTAGCCATGTCAGCCCTGATTGTGTTGTGTCCTTGGGCAAGACACTTCACACAGCTTGCCTGTATGAATGTGTCAGTGTGCCTGTGTTTTGTGGTGGTCAGAGGTATGCGCTGATTGGCAGCCACGCTTCTGTCAGTCTGTCCCACGGCAGCTGTGGCTACAGAAGTAGCTCACCACCACCGAGAGTGACTGAGGAGTGAATGAATAATGCACCAAAGTGTTAAGTGACTTTGAGTGTCTAGAAAAGGACAGCAGACTAATGCATTATTATTATTAAGTGTTTACGTAACATTATGCAAAATTTCAGGCTCTGGACACAGTGCATAGCGCCGGTAAGTAAGAAGCTAGCGTGGTTTTCTTTAACCAATCAATCAATCAAACTTTATTTATAAAGCACTTTTCATACAAGGAAAAGGTAGCACAAAGTGCTTTACATGGTTAAAATGTTCCTCTCCTCCCACATGTGCGTGGAAAAGTAAATACATCAAAATGTAAACATAGAAATGTGGTCACGGTCATGGCTAGATATTGGCGTATGAGGATGTACTGGTGTTTTTCCATTGGTCACTCATCTGACAAAGAGGCAGACACACTCTGCCACAAATCTTACAAAATATCTGTACAGCTTGTCTTTGGTCTTAAGACAGCTCTAGCTGTGATCTTTGTCCCTGTCTTACTTATAAGATGTATGACCACACATTTTGAGATACAATGGAAGACTTTTCTTTCAAATAGCAATATTTTGTCTGACATGGATAAAATGACAGTGTACCTGGTTGGAGAACCCAGAGACAACTCACAGTAACATGCAGGCTCCACCCAGACAGATTATGTAGTGGCCTGATCGATCTCACAACCTCCTTGCTGGGAGGCAAGAGCGTTAACCACTCTGCCACTGTACCCCTCTCTTATCATGTGTATCACAGTATTTTTTTTCTATTGCATCAAAAACAGTATTTTTTTCTTTTGTATCAGTATGTTCTTTGGTGCACTTTGCTATATCATATAAGCACACTGGGTTAACTTTACTTCCAGCTGCAGCATGTGGTAAGATTTGTTGCATAAGTACAACTGAACTGACACACTTATACATATAGAAAAGACCATTTGGACTAAAATAAGTACATTTTCTCTTGTAAGAGCACCTACTTTGACTTCTAGAATCATATGTCACATGTTACATTTAGGGATTTGCCAAAGCATTCACCCCATATGTCTGACCTGCAGCTCCCCTGTGTTTTTACATATACCATGGGTCTAAGAATAGGCTCCAGACGAGACTACAATATGCTCTGTAATAGCAGCAGAAATCCTACACAGGCTGAGGAGCTGTGCAGAAGTAGTGGTTTACAGGGCAGAATATAGCAGCTCAGTGACTGAACAGAGGAGCAGCCTGTGGATATGGTGTGGTCCACAGTGTGAGTTTTGGTGGTTAGAGACAGACAATAGGCCAGCAGCTGTCACCACGGAAACGGGACAAAACATTAACATAGTCCAAAATGTCTTCACAGACTTATGTAACATTACTGTGGGTTATAATGAGCCATACATTGCCAGTCAGTGTACAGCACTGTTTTTCCTGATTCCACATTAATATTTTTCATTGTGTAGTAAAATGGAATCATGCAAAATGTTGAAGGAAATAAAAAGCTCTTTTTCTATGTTTCTGTTCAAAAGACCGTAACAGAGCTGCACTCTGCTGGTCTCTTTACTTGTTTCTTTATGGCATTAGAAAAGTAATAATTGGAAACCCTTTCTTTTAGTCACAGGGCCAGGTTTATCAAAGGTTTGTTTGTGTGCATGCTAAATGAATAAGTAATAGCAAACGCTATTTTTCAATCTGCACTTGCAATTCAGCACCCCACCTTTGTAAATATGGCCCATAATTATTTTAAAGTTTGTAAAAGTGCAGTGCTGTTCTAGAGGTGACCAAGATTGGTTTAAAAAGATAAACCAAACCCTTTCAGTAAAAAGTCAGAATACAATGAACACTTAAATTGACCAAACTGCTTTTAATTCCAAAATATATTGATGCAATGTGCTGGACCATTGTCAATTGTGTGAAATGTAAACACTTACAACTTAAAACCCCATACTGATGAGAATATGTTAACTCATAGAACTCTATACAATATTGAGGTATCCTCTTCAGACCGAGAACTTTATAGTCCTGCTACTGTATGTAATCTACGTGTATTCTACTTCTACTTATGCAGTTCCACTTAACAAGACTTAAGACCCTGCACCTGTCCACACTCTAGCCTAAGGCCTCATACTTGTTTGACTGCATGTCCTTCTCTCATGTCCTACTGTGAGACATGTTTAATTCAGCATGGGCATTCAATGTATTACATGGCTTCATGGGCTAATATTAGCATCTGCGTATTGGATAACATATGTCTGCAAGCTGCTAATTAGTAGCAGTCTGCTGTATAATATGTCCTGTCACTACAGTAACATGTACAGTTACATTGTCTATGGTTACTATGCCATACTATATGTTAGAAAATAGAAATGCATCATGTTCTGTCTGATTTGTTCTCTCTGTCTTAGCGAGTCTCCTGTTTGTCTCCTGACAAATCTGAATTGCGAAGCTCTCAATTTACCGGTTAATCTACGTTCCTACTCTTACCTGTAACTTTTGAGTTATGACCAAAAAGACAAGATCTTGGATACAAGCAGCTGTACCGAATTTCCTGCAGAAGGTGGCTGGGTGCTTCTTTAGCCTCCTTGGCCGCCTCCTGGGGAGAGGACCCAGGGGAGACCTAGGACACACTGGAAGGACTATGTCTCTTGGCTGGCCTGGGAACACTTTGGGATTTCCTCAAATAAGCTAGTGGAAGTGTTTGTGGAGAGGACAGTGGGGAAATCGTTGCTTAGACTGCTGCATCTGCAACCTGGCCCTGGATAAGTGAAAGAAAATGGATGGATAGATGCAAATCAGAATTGTAAAATAAGAAAGTTAAAGGGTAGACCGAACACATGACTCAGCAGACTTCTGATTTTGACTGCCTCCAGTCTACATGTACATTTAATCTAAAGATTACTGTAACACTGGATTATCTTTTGATGAGAGAAGCTGTGTTTATTGTACTTTGTTTATTATTGTTTTCTGTGTCTTAAACAAAAATACCATGTAATGCAGCCTTGCTTTGTAAAGGAAGTTAAATTACTACTGTTGTGAGTTGTGTGTTGCTGTATTGCCATGGTTAACTCTTTAATAAAATATTGTGGCAAAAAAAAAGGAGGCTAAAGGGAGTTTCTACATTTATTTACAGACACACAGTGTATTCTCTTTATTTATGTGCATTTGAAGCCCCCGGTGCTTTTACTTCAACTTCTGAACATGTCTGACATAACATGATATGGCATAAGCATTCACCTTAGCTTTTGTTGTGCAAATGGTTATGTAGAGCAGTTAAAGACCAAACCATTTGCTAAGGTTCTCTACCCACTCACTGAAAGCACACATACGTTGTCAGTCAGCTGCAATTTTTTATTAAAATACTGTGATTTTATGGTTGATGGATTTTTATCCATTGAAAATGCATTGCATTCTGCTTAACACTATTCACCAAAATGCAAATGGCTTCTGTTGTTTACAAAGACTAAGTGGTTCAAAGAGCTAATCTGTTTTTTTGTGTGTATGTATTCATTATCATTTGTTATGAAGGGCAGGTTGTCAAATACACTATATTTACAAAAGTATTCACTCACCCACTCATATAACTGAATTGGCATTATGGTGTGGGGTTGTTTTTAGGAGCTGGGCTTGGCCCCTTAGTTCCAGTGAAAGGATGGATGCAAAGGGTGGGCTGACGTCATATTAAACCCTATGGATTAAGGATGGGATGTCACTTAAGTTCATATGCGTGTAAAGGCAGGTGAGCAAATACTTTAGGAAATATAGTGTAGTTTTAACATGAATGCCTTTAACAACCTGTGCTACCAAAAAAGAACTTAGGGGCAGATTTTTCAGAGGTTTCCGTGCACGCTAAATGAAAAAGACGTGCTGAAAGTGGAGCAAACCCAGGAGCAGCTGAGATTTGTGTCTCTCACAGGAGCAAAAAGAGCCTGGCGCAGATTTTGCTCCTGTGACTCAATGAATTTGTTAAACAAGGCATTCTCGCCAGAACGCGCAAAATTTTAGGCGTGGAAAATGCCAATGAAATTGCTTTGTGGACGCTGTTTGATTTATCACAAGTATGGGAGCTAAAGCTGTGTGAAAATTTAGCATGTTGGAGGAGCAGGTACAAAAGTTTTGCAGAGGAATGAGTGCAGCTTTTAGTGCAATAATGGGTAATAATGCGTCTCTTTAAACCCATATGATGAAGACTGAAGAGTCTTTAAACGCTGCATAAATACTACGCGATGAGTGTCAGTCCCGTTGTGTTTATCCCATTGCCTCGCAATGCTCGCTGCGACACTTGATTGACAGCTACTACAGTGGATTGAGGCTGCGCTGCTGTTTAATGTACGGGTGGAGGATATCGAAAATATTTTTCATTTTTATATTTATTTGATCACCATTAGCACTGCATAGAGGCTACTTGATACATTTTGTATATTTGTTTGAAGGGTTACTGGCTCTGACAGACAGTGAATAGGACTTTCCTCTCTGTCTCTCCACTTGTCTCACACAGAGGGTCATGTCACATGACTCTGGACAGTGCCAGAATTGCATGAAACACTGACTTTTGCGTTGCATTGCTATGGGGAAAGATCCAGTCAAGCTGAGCATAGTTGCTCCCTTTATTGGTGCATCTTTTGCTCACACAAAATTCTCATTTACATATCAGATTTGCGTCAGCAATTACTTGCACAATTTCTCTTTGTATATCACACCCAACACACCCACAAATAGCAAACACTATTTTTTAAGCTGCACTCGCAATTTTGCATGTCTTAGTAAATATGGCCCTTAGTTGTCAGTAAAATCAGGGGTCATGAAACTAAATAAATGAATTGACTTAAACCCAGTGACCCTGAGGTGAAGTCCAGGAGCAGGTCTGGTCTTCACTGGTATAGCTCTAATTATAACCACAGCTAAGTAATTATATCCTTCAATCAGTCAGTGTTTTGATTCATCTGAACTTGATATAAGAGGTGCTGGAGCTGTAAATGACCCTTGGCTATAGCTCACAGTTGAATGAGTGGATACAGAGACTGTTAATTGTGTGAAGTTGAGCCCCACAGTATGACGAAGGAAAGACGAGGTGTACTCAAGTAATCATGACCTAGCTCTTTAGCTCATATGGATACTTACTGTAAACTGGCAATGAACACGGCTGCACAGCTACTTTAAAATGCTATTACTACAGTAGAAGTGAAAGTATTTTAGTAAAAGTGAAAAAAAATATTGATGGTAGAGTTTAGTTAAGCAAAGAAAACATAAAGTAACTCTTAGGCGGTTAATGTATTGGTCTGTTGTGGAGTTGAGCTGAGCTGAAATGCAAAGCTCTCGATTTACCGGTCGATCTACGTTCCTCCTCTCACCTATGGTCATGAGCTTTGGGTCATGACCGAAAGGACAAGGTCCAGGATACAAGCGGCCGAAATGAGTTTCCTCCGCAGGGTGGCTGGGCGCTCCCTTAGAGATAAGGTGAGGAGCTCGGTTACTCGGGAGGAGCTCGGAGTAGAGCCACTGCTCCTCCACATCGAGAGGAGCCAGCTGAGGTATCTGAGGCATCTGTTCTGGATGCCGGATGCCTCTCTGGTGAGGTGTTCCGGGCATGTCCCACTGGGAGGAGGCCCCGGGGAAGAGCTAGGACACGCTGGAGGGACTATGTCTCTCTGCTGGCAAGGGAATTCCTTGGAGTCCGGGGAGGGCCATGGGGGCAGCAATCTAAGCAGGGTTACTACTGCTACTGCTAGTACTACCTATGATATTACTCCTACTATTAATAATAGTTGGAGTAATATCATAGGTAGTACTAGTAGTAGCAGATGTAAGTTGAATTTGGTGGTAAGATGGGTAGCAGTACTTACTTCTGCCACTACTAACGGTACCCATGGTATTAATCCTACTAATACTATTTCCACTTCTACTGGTATTACTACTAGCTACTACTACTACTATAACTATAATCATTACTGCTATTACTGTTTCTACTGCTACTACTACTGCTACCCATCTTACCACCAAATTCAACTTACATCTGCTACTACTAGTACTACCTATGATATTACTCCTACTATTATTAATTCCATCATTATTACTTGCTGCTACTGCTACTGCTGCTGTGCTCTGAAGGCACTGTGCTCTGGTGAGACTGCAACTGTTACTAAGTGTGGAGCTGCAAAGCACAGGGCAATGCCACCAAAGAAGAGTCACTTTGGAATTGAAGATGAACTGGGTGGAATTAAAAAGTCACAAAATTTCATGTCAGGTGAGCTAACGAATGAAGTAACACAACAAGGAGTGCTACTAAATCTATTGGAGGAAGTAAAAGAACTCAAAAATATGGTAAAAGAAAAATTGATAGTTTAAAAAAAAAAAGATGAACTGGAATAATACTCAAGAATGAATGACTTAATTATTCAAGGACCTGAGACAAAACATCGGACATATGCTAGAACTGTAACTGACATGGACGGGGAGGATGCTCCAACTAAACAATTAGAAACTCGTGAACAGCTAATTGTAAAGTTCATTGATATTAAGAGCATTAGAATCCAGGGTAGTCACATCAAAGTTTTTCACACTCTCCCCAGTAAAGCTGTAACAGCTAAGCCTGCTATAATTGTTTGGTTCTGGAACAGAAATCATAAAATTAAGATGCTTAAACAAGCAAAAAATCTGAGGGGCACTGGTGTATATTTAAATGATCACTTGACACAAAAAATGCAGAAATTGCCAGACAGGCACACATTCTTAAAAAACAAAATAAAATCCAGGCAACTTGGACCAGAAGCTGTGACCAAATGATGAATCTAAAATCATGATTATTAGAGAACCCTGGGATGAAGACAAATATTGATAAACCAGCATTACTGCTACTTTGTCAAGAAGAAAGAGGAAAAAAATATCATTTAAAACACAAATGGCAAAATGCTCAAAATAGCACATAGAAATATATGTAGTATTAGAAACAAATTATGCAAAATAGAAAACTTAGCAACTCTAAACAATTTTCAAGTGCTGGCAGTATCTGAAACTCATTTAGACTCTACATTTGAGGATAGTTCAGGAACAATAAATGGGTACAATATATTTTGTCTGGACAGAAATGCATATGGAAGAGGAGTGCCTATCTATGTTCAAAGTCATACTACCAGTGAGAGTAAGGCTATCTAATGCTGGATACTATTGAAATTATTTGGATACAGGTTCATTTAAAGTACCTTAAGCCACTACTGATTAGTTGCTGTTACTGACCTCCAAATGCACAAAATTATTACTTAGAAAATGTTTGTCAGATGTTGGATTTTGTCACTAACACAAACTTGAACATTGACTGGACCTCTCCCATCTGTCCTGCTGAAATCTAAACTAATGACTGTGCCTGCTGCTTATTGTCAAACTGAAATTATAAACAGACCAACTAGAGTCAGCTTTAAAGCTGATGGAACCAAAGTAGCTACTTGCATCGATCACATTTTTACAAATATGCCACATTTCTGTTCTGAATCTTCATCCACTCCTGTAGGTGTTAGTGACTATAACCTTATAGCTACTGCAAGAAAAACAAAAGTTCCTAGAATTGGTCAAAAAATTGTCAGGAAAAAAACATACAAACATTTTATTCTTGATAAATATGTGGAAGAGATAAATAAGGCCAACTGGTCAAAAGTTCTTTAAGAAAAAGACCCTGAAGTAGCATTTCAGATATTTGATAACTTATTACCAAATATTGTAAACAAACATGTGCCTGTTAGAAAAAGCACAAACCAAATGTAGGAAAGAGATCAGGCTAAGCAAACTACAATTACATCTGGACTTCAATTGGACTGACTTGCATACCACAGGCTAAGAAACTATGTGGCTAAACAAAATAAGAAAAATAAGAAAACCTATTATCACGAGAAAGTAAAAACAACAAGAGACAGTAAACAGTTATGGAAAAGTCTGAATTGTCTTTTGAACGGTAACTCCCTCCTACTTAGAAACAAATAATGGATTTCTAACAAAACCATATGACATTGGAAATCATTTAAATTATTATTTTCTGAATAGAACTGGCACATTCAGAAACACCCTGCACCCAATAAGAAGATGAAAAGAAGAAAATATATCATACAAATCCATAAATAAAATGATGAAAAAGAAGACGTAATTTTAAATTCAAAAATGTAAGTATAGCAAAAATAGAACTATTATTAAGAACATACAAGGATGAACCTCCAGGAGTGGACAAACTGGACAGACGCCTGTTAAAACCTGTACCATCAACAATTGCTCCGATTATTACACACCTCTTTAATCAGTGTTTTTTTTTTTTAAAAAAAAAAAAAGTGTTTCTGTCTGCTTGGAAAATATTTAAAGTAATACCTTTGTCAAAAAAGAAAAAAAAAAAAGGCATTTACTGGAACAAATAGCTGACCCATTAGTTTACTTCCTATTCTGAGTAAAATAATCGAAAAAAATCATGTATGAACAGAATAACACATTTAATTTTAAAGACAATAATTTGATAACGAATTGTCAGCATGCATACAAAAAAAAAATATTCCACTGCGACTGCTCTAACCCAAATGACTGATGACTGGTTATGGGAAATGGAACAAAAAAAACATAATAGGAGTTGTATTACCAGACTTCTCAGCAGCATTTGACCTAATCGATTATAAAATTGTGTTGAAGAAACTTGAATGATATGGCTTTGCAGAATCTGCTGTACAGTTTATCAGCAACTGTTTGTGTGATCAACAACAACTGGTCTATTATAATGGCTGCTTCTCAGATATCACACCTTTAAAACATGGAGTGCCACAAGGCAGTTGTCTGGGCCCACTTTTGTACACAATATTTACAAGTGATTTGCCAGCAGTGTTAAGCAAAGCTGGCATTTCAGTGATGACAGCATACCTGGCGGGAAAATCAATCGGTGAAATAAAAACAAACCTTGATCATAAACTTCAAAGGATAATTAGCTGGGTTGACAGTAGCAAACTAATTTTAGATTTTGCAAAAACAAAAAGCATTATTATTCTCACAAATCATTCCATAAGAACTAAACCTCAACTTCATCTTCATATAAAAAATGCTAAATAAAGGTAGGTGTGAACAAAGTGCAGAAGGGGCAGAATGAAGATGTGTAAATATTTGTATGAATTGTAATAATGTGATATTTTTTGTTTGTGACATAAAGTGACCCCAGGAAGAGTAGCTGATGCAGTACACTGCAGATGCTAATGGGAATCTCAATAAACAAAACAAAACAAAACTTCTGCTAGTGCTATACTACTACTACTACCACTGCTATTCACCTTACCACCTAGGTCAACTTTTACTCATTTAGACAGTCTAACTTAAATCTTCCCTCAATATCACTTCTATTTCTGTATTGTGGGTGAAGTGGCTTGACCATTGTGGCCCAGGGACTCTACAACAGTATGTTCTTTGAGCGAGGTATGAACCACCAGCCCTCCAGTTGGTGGGCAAATACTTCACTCACTGCACTACTGCTCCTACTACTACTCCTACTTCCAATACTACTACTACTATGAGTGTTATACTACTAAATCTACCACCACTACTATTACCATTACTGCTACTACTGTTACTACTCCTACTACTACTACTTCTGTTACTGCTACTAGTGTTATCACTAGCTACACATCTTGCCACCAAGGTCAAAGAATACGTCTCTTATACTAATTCTACTCGTTTAGGACTTGAAGAGTATTTCTTGAATCAAAGTAAAAATAAAAATAAAAAAAACATGGAAAAAACTACTTCAGTTTTATTTATATAGCCCAATATCATAACAGTTGCCTCAAAGGGCTTTAGAGGAATAGACATAAACAGTACACAAGCAGGTAGACCGTCCCAGGACACTCCCTGTCTTTAGACCCTCCTTCTTGATAAGGAAAAAGAGCAACTACTGTATAGAAAAAAGAGAATGCTCAGGGAAAACCACATGAAGGAGAGATCAACTCCCAGGACAGTCAAGGCTGTAGATGTGTCCAAGACTGATGGTGAAGTGAATGTAATAAATTATACAGGCCCTTTCACACTCTAGGAACCTTTTGCAGTTCCTATAATCTTTTGGGGAACTACCATGTCTTGTTGTGCATTTGATAGGAACTGGAGACTGAGACCACATTTCCTATAAACTTTTGAGTTCCTACTTCGGAGCAGGGACTTTACAGCCATGGTAGAGAGAAGTAGCAAATTAATGTACAAATGCTAGATCTTTTGTCTGTAAACTCCCAGAGACTGGACATTATATGTTGTAGTTCCCACTCTGTTATGATTATTCTGGCGTTGAAAAGTTTAATCTGGTTGTCTTTGCACTCCATGCTAGCGGTTTGTTTTAGGTTCTTGTAGCTGCTGGATATCGCGCTTATGCTATGTGATGTACTGTTGCCATGATTACATTACCAAGTTGCTATCTGGTTGCTAGCGGCAGTGCAAAAGCAAGCTGACAAAAGGTTCCTGGGTCAGGGGATTTCTTATGACTATGATTACGGGTTGGGGGTTCCTATCACTAGGTTCCTATAAAGCACCTAATGTACTCAGAAAGTATTCAAGTGGATACTTCCACTAAACTGGCTGTGAAGACGGTTGCAGTCCCTGAGGGCCAGGAGAGGAACAGGACCAATGTAGATTTCTTCATTGGGGGAAATGGGACACCACCAGGGGAGTGTGGTGTAGACGAGACATCCAGACACCAGCCCAGCCAAAAAAGCTGAAGCTTCAGCATCTCACGCTCCACAGACAACCACACCACACAGTTACCACCATCTCCATCAAACATTTCCATGAAACATTTGCAAGTACTTTGTCAAAAAATAAATAAACAGATTTAGTTTATTTAGCAGGCTCTCAGATTGCTTAAAGATGAAGTACGTAGTTTCTGGTTACTTCTGGAAATTACTGGTTGTGTTTCCACACCTCACATCCCTCCTTTCAACAATACTATAAACACTTAGCCTCCCACATTTTACTTGACTGAACAAGTGTTAAGTATTACAGATTACTTGAGGAGTAAGTACTTTTGACAGTACAGTGCAAAATCTACTACTTACAATCTAGTACACCTGCTGCTACTTCCACTGCGACTGCTACTACTACTAATACTACTACTGCTGCTGTTTCTGCTGCTACTGCTAATGTTGCTTATATACAGTACAAATACTATATATATACTCACTGGGCCTCATTCATGAATGTTCTCTTATAGTTCTCTTAAAGTTTCCTAAGTAATCCTTCTAAGAACTGCTTAAGAGAACTCTACGTCCGATTCATGACACGTTCTCAAGCTCCCAGATTCCTCTCAGTGGAGCATGCAACTGCAGGGACTCCACGAACACCACGCTCCTCATTAACATGGCAATTATATATAAATTGGTGAATGCCAAAAATCCTCCTAAGAACTACAAATTTGCTCATAAGAAGGGTTCATTCAGAGTAATAGGGAATCACATAAAGTCAACAACTATTACCACTATACACACTGCAAAAAATCAGTAATGACATTAGTTAAAATGACCTGAGTTCAGATTATTAACCTTGATTTGAGTAATTTTTTAAGAAAATTTCACTCACCCAATTGGCAAATAATTTTGTATGAAAAGGGTAAAAATTACATGAAACAAGACAGAAATAACTTGAAACAAGTGAAATAATCTAGCCTAATAAGTAAATAAATCTAATCTAGTAAAAAAAAAAAAAAAACTCAAATCAAGATTAATAATCTGAATTCAAGTCATTTTAACTGATGCCTATATTGATTTCTTGCAGTGCAGCACTACTATAAATACTATTCATATTTATACTCATTCATAGTAAATGAAAATCTCTTACATGTCACATGAAATCAACTATTACCATTATCACTACTATAGTTACTACTACTTCTACTACTACTACTACTACTACTACTACTACTACTACTACAGCCACAGCTAATGTTGCTTATGTACTACTATAAATACTGTACATACTTGTACTGTTAAAGAGTAAATGTGATTCTCTGATCACATGTTACATAAAGTCAACAACTATTACCATTACCACTACTACAGTTACTACTACTACTACTGCTGCCACAGCTAATGTTGCTTGTACACTAATTTAAATACTATACATAGTTAATTTATTCAGAGTAAATGGGAATCTCTTATTATATACTGTATGTCACATAAAATCAACAACTTTTACAATTAGTGCTACTATAGTATTCCTACTACTGCTAATACTATTAATCACTACTACTACTTGTCACCATGTTGAAATAATCCATTATATTACATTTACTCAAGTGAAAGTAAAAGTATGTTTGTGCATCCAAGACCCAGTGTCCTATTTGTGCCAGTCCCAAGCCCGGATATATGTAGAGGGTTGCATCAGGAAGGGCATCTGATGTAACACCTATGCCAAATCAATATGCAAATCACTGCACGCTAGGAGGCAGAAGATTTGCTGGGGCAAAAGATGAAAGAGGCACTACAACAATAGCACCATTTTAATTTCACTTCTAACTGCACCATTAAAAGCTTCCAACTTTAGAACAAAGTACAGAAACACAGTATTTACTTCCAAACCATATCAAACTCCCTGCTATTATTCCTAGATTGTTTTAAGGGCTGCAAAAGTAGGTCACTTTGGAGATATTTGAGGTGAGGAGGTCTGTGCTTTGCAACTCTGAATGGGACATTTTGAGAGCACTCAGAACAAACTGTCCAGTTCAAACTTGGCATTCTTGGCTTCATATCCGCGCCCTGAAAGATGAGATTCCCCAGGGCAGGGTAATACTGTCTGAGGGCCGAGATGAATTAAAGGTCAGTTGGTGGAGAACATAGAGTACCGCACATGGCACCTGCGCTGGCTCTGACTCTGCTGAATCATAATGGGTTTGGTGGATTTGGACTGGGACCGGGACTGTGGTTGTAAGGGCAGTCCCAGAAGTGTCAAAGAGATGGATGCTCTTAGAGTCCTCTTAGGTCTACAAATGCAACACTAAATAAATTCACCATAACCAGTGGTGGAAGAAGTCTCAAGTAAAAGTACTGTTGAGATGCTGCTGTCATCTGTGACTCCTAATAGGAATAAGTGTAAGAAGATGAACGTATAAATATACTATTTCAGTAAAAGGAAAGGATTTTGGGGTGTAAGGTTTACTTAAGAAGAAAGTACAAAACCCTTCTACAGCTGCTGTTTCATCTACTGTTCCTTCTAATACTACTGCTTCGACTTCTGCCACTACTTCTACAATCCATTCAGCTTCTACAGCTTTTAATTTAGTTTTCTGGGACACAGAGGCAGCAGTCTAAGCAGAGATGCCCAGACTTCCCTCTCACTGAGCTAAGACACCTCAACTGGCTCATGTCGCTGTGAAGGAGCAGCAGCTCTATTCCGAGCTCCTCCCGGGGTGAGTGAGCTCTTAACCCTATAAAGGCTCTTTTATACTGTGGTTAGATACACATTCGGATACAGACGGAGCGCTCTGTCCATCTTTTGTGTTCATTCCATCTGTACGTTGATCCAGTTCCCCAGAGCTTGCGGATATGGATGAATGGAGCTGTACATGCGTTTACCATTGGGGGTGCTAGTGAACACAGCTCAACAGTCACAGCAGAAGAAGAAACTACTACTTCTACCATTACTTATAATACTAAACTGTAAACACAACTTTTACTCATTCAGCAATTTTAGTAAGACTTGTCCTCCTAAATTTTACTCAAATTGAAGTGTGTTTTTAAAAAAATTACTTAGAAACAACACAATCTTCAAAAATACATAAAGTAAAGTGGCAATCAAAGTACAAGTTGAAAGAAGCCACAGTGTTACGCATAATAAAGTTCAATGCAAATCACGGTTACAGCCCACCCTTTGTGTTAGCGGTATATGTTTTCAAATGAGTCATTCATTTATGTTCATTTCTATATAAACGCATACTATGGTATAGTACTATAGTTCACAAAAGGTCACAGCGGTTTAAAGGTTACACGTGTTTGTATATGGTGTATAATTAGAAAAGATCTGAATCCTGCATCCCTCAAAACCAAGGCAATCTTTTGGTAGGTTTCATGTCGAGTGCATTATAGAGAGATGTACTGCTTATATTACTGTGTTATTACTGTTACCATGACACCAGGTGGGGTTGGGCATTTTTCTTCTTTGAGCTTTTTATAGTTCAAACTCTCTTTGACTTTTGTCCTCATTGTGGACTCCTGAAACACTGTGACACTGGCCCACACTGGATTCACTCCAAACACTTCTAAATCATTGCACTGCCACTATTCAGATACTATTGACCTAGACTAGAGGTATGTAAAACTATGTCAGACAGGTAATTGCCATAAAATATTACAAATCTGAGAGGTAGACAGAGAGATGACTTTTGCTCAGTTTGCCCTTTCACTGAAAAAATGCAGCTCTGCATTTAGTTAAATACCTGTACTTTTTGGTTATGCATGGAATGCTTGGATGTCAATACAAAATACTTTGGAAAACCGAGAACAGACAAGACAAGGCATGTCTACGTGGTTACGTGGTTATACATCCCAGTATACACAATTAGCATCATTACAGTGAATTCCTATTTGTTCTGCATTAGTCAAGTGGTTAAGTTCCCCTGTAGCAAAAAAAGCTAACCCTAAGCCCAGATAAATTTAGTGGGTTGTGTCAGGATCTGATCTAAAAACCTGGTAAACAAGCAACTGATGCACTGTGAGCACCTCTGAAAGAAAAGGACTTGGGTTCTTGTTAAGCAAGGCACATACTTAGGCACTATAACAGCCTTTCAAACATGTCTTAGATTAAATTTTTTAAGTGACTATGCTGTATGCCACAATGTTGAGTTACTTTTTTTTTTTTACAGCTCTCAGCAACCAGGATACAGTCTTCTTAAAGGGTCTGCATTATGCAAAGGTGACTTTTTAAGTTTTCTACAATTTTTTAATGTTATTCCCTCATCATAATACTTGGAGTTGTGTTTTGTTTCATTCATGCTTGAAACCCTGTAGTTTCTGACGCAGAACTTCTGAGACCTCAGAATGCTCGCTTGCTTTCCACCAACCCCCGCCTCTCTCATGAATCCCCACCCATTCCAGGAAGCACTGACTAGTCAACAAGCCCTCTACATCCAGTCTGCTCTCATTTATTTATCAAGAAAAACTGTTTCTACTCAGCTGTTTATCATTTTTGTTGTGAAATGGCATCATACAGAAGTTTAAGAAAGTAAAAAGCTTTTTTGTATGTTTCTGTTCATAAGAGCACAACTGCGCTGCACTCAGCTGTCCTCTACTGGTCTCTTCACTTGTTTCTATATAGCACCAGTAATTATTGGAAACATTTTCTTTTAGTCACAAAATGTTTTTAAATATTGTAAAACATGCAGTGTTGTTCTGGAGGTGACCAAGACTGGTTTAAAAAAAACAGTATAGTCCCTTTAAAGTAGCAGGTTTTCATTATCCAGCCACAAGAGTGTTGCATCAGGAAGGCAAACTGACAGAAAATGTTTGCTAAATTAAATATGCAAGAAATAAACATTATGAAGACTTCTATACCACACCATTGGGAATGAATGGAAGCAGATGATTTGCTGCAGCAACCCCGGAAGGATACAATATATATATATATAAAAAAAAAAAAAATAGAATCATCTTTACAATTACAATAGATGTTTGAAATATTTTATTGTGTATTTTGGATTTAATAACTGAAATAAATGAATCTTTCTACCATACTTCATTTATATACGCCTGCAAAAGACATACCACAAAACAAAACGCCATAGTAGAAAACATCAAGTCTTAATTTAATGCACAGTTATTTTATATATCTTCATGATCCTGGTTTAAGCTGAGGGTCAGACCCAAAATATCTGATGATGACATGCAACGACATGACCTCTAATTCACCCCAAGTTGTTTGCACCAAGTCTTATAATATCCACAAACTGCTTCAATATTCACTGGCTAAGAACTGCCTGTTAACAAATTGAAGTCTAATATTATGAAGTGTCATCTAATTTATCTGAGGTAAAAATGTCTTCTAAGAGTCTTCTATGAATTTGGATAGGACATTAAAGCCATCCTTGCACCCCCTTCCTCACACAGCTGGCCCGGGACAGTGCTGCTGGATGGATGGATGTAGAGGGGAGGGGCAGGAGGAGGGGAGTTGAGTTACATTCCTTCCACTGAGGCTGTGTGTCTGCCAACCAGGTCACTCCCAGTTCAGTCCCGAGAAAGAGAGAGGGAGGAATTTCCTCTAAGTGTCCGCTATAATGGACACGGCCACAGCCTCAGCCTCACATCGGGACATATTTTTTGGGCCTATTTTCTCAAGCGTTTAAGTGCTCCCTAGGACACACAAACGTTATGTTTCCAGGACCAAAAGTATGTGCAATATGTAGATTTGAAAATACTTGACATACCATATTTTTAGGGGTTTTTTATGTTAATTTGAGATTTATACAGATTTTCTCATTGTGGTATGCTATTGTTATAAAAACATTTAGCTTGAGGGCCCCATAGAAAGTTCTCAGCTTCTCCCTTCTGGGGTAGCATCAACAAACCATCTGCCTTCCCCATGCGTTGATTCACATATTGATTAGGCATAGGTGTTCTACACCAGATGCCTTTTCTGACACAACCCCTGCCATGAGGTTGTATGAATAATTTTGGTGTGGATCCAGATTATTGCGTACATCCAGGAGTGTTTTAAGGGATTCTGTAGCATTTTGAGATACGGATTACTAGCTAAGATACTAACTTCACTCACTAAAACACCAAATGAGTCACTAGATAAATGATAAGATGGCGGTATGATGAGAAATGCAGAGGATGAGGGATGTAGGATAAGGGATGTGGTATGCAGGATGAGGGCTGTAAAATGAGGACTGTGGTTGTTCCTAGTAACACATAGGAGGAGAAAGTATAGTGGCAGACAAAGCTTTTAAACATGTATGTATGCACTTCTCCGTCCAACATTCAAAGACGTTACACAATGAGCGTCTATAGTAGAGATGCCTCCAGAAGTCTGCTGGGCTTCTGGCTCGGGCTGTGGCCTAATAATAGAAAGATAAAGAGATTAACTTACAGGAAGGAGAAAAGGGAAGGTCTCTGTCTGCGCTGCAGTGGAAAGTACTTCTAATTCAGTCAAATAAAAGGAACCACTGTCAGGACTGTACAGCTATATGGTATACATGTTGATAAGTATATGTCCATGGGTCATAAATGCATTTAGGAGGACACATTAGAATGAGCTGTACATGTTGTTCAATAAGCCTCTAAAATTTACACCTGGTCAGCAATGGACCAAGGAAAAAAGATGCAAACTCAGAGAATCAGTAGTCATTAGTTTTAGTGGACTTTTTAGCATTGTGAAATATAAGGTTATGTGTTCTAATGGATAAAGTGCTTACCACTGAACCAGAAGATTCCTGGTTTAAGTCCAGTGAAGACCATATTTTTACCATTAAGAGATACTTTCCATGTCTTGGTGCAGGTTTAACACAATAACATAGTAATGAGCTATTTGGAATTCAAAGAAAGACAGCGCCAGATACAACAGGATTACTCAAACATGCATAAATGAAACAAAACACAACTCCAGGTATGTTTTTGACGAGGAAACTATAACATGGTAGAAAGCTCAAAAAAGTCAATTTGGCATAATAAAACTCAGATAGTTTTGTTCACAACTACAACATGCAACAATGATTTTGGAAATATGTCTAACCTTAGCCACCAATTGAGAATGCTCAGCCTAATTGTAACCATGTCTAACAT
Organism: Bostrychus sinensis; assembly: GCA_020698575.1. Lineage (NCBI taxonomy): Eukaryota > Metazoa > Chordata > Actinopteri > Gobiiformes > Eleotridae > Bostrychus > Bostrychus sinensis. The sequence goes on along the minus strand of CM036254.1, from coordinate 26,503,883 downwards.
AATTAGTTTTCTTTATGATAACTTATTCAATATTACACTTAAGATCAGTGTTAAAACTAAGTTCACAAAAATCCATCTTGTTAAGGCATCCATTTGTGGTCTGAAGCAAACCATTGGTGTAAGGTTAGCCTCTGGTCACTTAGTTGACTAATTTATAATGATAATTATTTATAATTTATAATTAGTCAGTGAGGTCTTGGTCAACTAAAATTTTACTGGTTGATTAGTTGCATCAACAAATCTGGTCTAGTTTATTCCTTGATAACTTTTTTTTTTTTTCACAATAACAACAGTGATTTTTTTAGATAAAATATATTTTACTGTCAACTTTTCATGTTTTATCACCAAATTAATTTGACATACACTTCTGTGTGTTACACTCCAGTAAGCCATATGCCCTTGGTTTATTAAGCACCGTGCAGAATGACTTCTGTCAACTAACCATTTGTTGTTTCTTACACAGGGTATAAGAAAATATTGAAGAAATCTCCATATATTTTCTATATATATTTTTTGCTTATTTGAAGAACTTGTGAAATACAGTTGTGGTACTCACTGTTCTAATTATTAAATCAAAAATAATTGTTTGCCTGTATATTGTATTGTGATGCTTGTATCATGACATGGATCTTGCCAATACACAGCCCTATTTATTGTTACATTATCTATTACATTGTTTTACTATCACAGCAGTTTGTTTGGCTTTGCTCTATGAGTCTATGATTGGCTAAAACAAATAATGGCATATGGTCCCTAGATGGTCCCCAGCTGGTTCATCTAGCTACTTAAAGTTCCTCCCCTTTGCAAACCCTTTCAACAGGAGACTTTCTAGACTGATATGTAGGTAGCACGCTACATAGGGAGGAATGAGAAACAGAGCTGCTCGATATTGTTGAGTCAGTGACTACAACTTTGGCTGTGTCATTTTCTGGGACAGGAAACTTGTGAATAAAAGATCTGTGGAGCGACTTGGCAGCCTTTAACTCAAAGTCAAACACAATACTGCCACTTGGCCCTCACCGCCAACGTGTCACAAGAAATCAAATTAGACGTTGAGCTCGAGACAAAGCAGGGGACTTTCTCAAACAATCTATAGACATGCAGTTCAACTTCAAACACCATTTATCATTTCAAAAACACTCATTGCGTGTCCAGGAATGGCCAGCAGCAGGTTGTTCACTCACTCTCTGGCACGAACCCAAGAGCCGACCATATCACCACGAAGCACCTACAATAACTGTTTGAACCGGTGATTTATTGGTTCACGGGAGTCCAGTGGCTCCTGACAGTTGAACCTGCTGCACAGGGATTGGTGCAGAGAGGCTTCTCATAATGTTTTACTGTGCGATACACCCACGCTAACATCTCTCCTGTGCCTCCTAAAGAAGGGACACGTGGGGAACAGATGGAGGGTTTTCTAAGGTCTTCAGGAGATCTTTGTTATGAAAGAGTGGAGAGCAATGGCTGCAGCTGCTCACAGGACTCACAGTGTTACAGACATCAGAGTATTATGCACTGTGTTGACCATTGCTATGAAAATCTGACTGGGGATATTCTGATAATGTTTTTGACTTAAGTTCAATCAAATTTAAGCAGCAAGTTTATAGATTTGCTGATCAAACTGTGTGTGCATCAGAACTTAAAGATGCACCACCTGATTTTTTACTTTTATTTGAGGAAAACTAATTATTCACTCAACAGCAGCATAACAGAAGTCATCTCCGGAAGAAATGAGACTCTGAAGCCTCATCTGGGCTTTAATATAAAGCGTTTTGAGCCTTGAGACTAAAGCGAGGACTGAATTTCCTGACCAATCACATGCTCAGAACAAAAGAAGATGGTCCCATTCAGATCAGGGTCAATAGTTTGAAACAATTTGGTGGAGCCCAGTATCACAACAAGGGCTTCACAAACAGTTAATCAAACATAAACACACAATCAAATATGACACAAAATCAAACATAAATAATAACTACACTAAACTAAACAGACCCAGGACATTCTTCCAAGCTTGTGCATGTCTCTATACACTGGGGTAATGGTGGAGGCAAGTCCAACTGGAAAGATAGTGATTCCAGCGCTGGCTCCAAGCTTTAATTTGACATTAAACAAAATAAAACACCAATATGTAAAAAAGACTTGAGCTTAAACTTGAGCTTTTTTTTCCACACTCTCAAAAATTCAGTAGTGGGTTTCTAAATCAGGGCTAAAGCAAGGCTAAATCAGTTTTTTAAAGATGTTCTTGTGGTCACAATATTAACCCTTCTGATTGGACAATTAATTTGCCAAGGTAAAGTTTGATTGTCAACTATTGTGACCTTGCACATTTCTCTAACTACTTGTCCAGCAAGACACAGAGAGCAACACGGTGCTGCAGTGGTTAGCACTCATGCCTCACAGCAAGAAGGTTCAGTTATAAGAAAGTGAAGTCTTCTTGTTGGGGGTCTAAGTGGGATTTTCGAAAATTTAAGACACTCATGACTTTGGGAATGACTGTGTTAGAGAGTGTCTAAAAAAATATATTTTCTTTTTGATGTTAAATTACTGTTTTAAAAAGTACCTTTTCAGTGGTAATTTTCAAAAGAAATGTAAAAACAACAGATAATTGTTTTATATACTGCACATGAATCAGCATTTTAACATCTAAACTGGCTAGCAAAAATTCTAAATGGCTAGTAACCTTTAAAGAACACTAAGCAAAATGGCCAATGACCAAAAAAGTTAATGTCAAGCCCTGGTTGCTACATTAAATAAAACAACTACACATCACAGTAATACACTTTTGCACTAATAGGCTCTGACATTATGTACACATAGTTGATTAGTTGCCAGTTGCCAAAACCACCGTAATTATTCATAATTTGCGATATTTGATAGCTAATGCAGATAAGGCTCTCTAGTATTCTATTGGTATATCCTTGTCACGCCATAGGGAATACAGCAAAAGCTGTAATGTTCCTGGTTTTAATATCTTTAATGGCTATGTGTTACAGGCAATAAAAGTTTTACTAGGTCTCCTTACTAGTATTAAGTGGGATACAACGTGTGCATGTGGGCCGCTGAGAAAGTTATGTAAGATCAAGTGAGTCAAAGTGAGTCAAAAGTGGAACAATGAATTAGCGACTATGAGAGTTTTTTGTTAACACAGAGTCCGCTGGCTCCGAGTCCAAGGCAGGAAGTGATGTGTGGTACGAGGTATGTGTAAAAAATAGATGAGTCAGAAGTGAGCAAACCTCCCTGGTAAGAGAGACAATGGTGAAAAGGAGGGATGTGGAAGAAACAGAAGTCTTTGTCAGAGGGTTAAGGGTCAGTCAGCTGCAGGGGTCATCAGGGGTGAACAGGGGTCAGGGGTCACAGTACTTAAAGTGTGAAAGCGACTAAAACAGACTAGTTTGGTGAAGTAGTAATAATATAGTTGTAATATGCTTGATTAGAGGATTATTTACCATTGTGAGATATTTGTGGCTCAATGGATAGAGCATATACCCCTGAACTAATAAAAAATAATAATAATTGCATTAATATTGCGCTTTCCAGGTCTAAGCTTCTCAAAACTCTTTACAATACGTCCTCCCCGAACACCACCAGACACACAATCACACTAACACATTCAAAAGGGAGGTGAAGTGTCTTGCCCTAGGACACAACAACAGTATGCAATGCTGGTAGCAGAGTTTGAACAGCTCCTATTGAGCTACTGTCACCCCAACTAAAAGATTAAAAGAGTTTCAGTTTAGGTCTGGGCCACAACATTACTATTCTCAGATATTTTTCAAAACACATTAGCCTTTTAATGTGATGTTATTGACCAAAACCATGTGAAATAAAGAATGAATTGAAAATAGCTTGAATAATTTGCAAACTGCTGAATGGTCCACTGCTTTGTCTATTGAGCTACACAGCCCATATATTCTTTGTATCATCCAAATCTGTTCTTATTACTGCTGAGACATCTATATTTGATGTACCACACACTAGAGAGAAAAGGGGGCACAGTGTCTGATTTTTGTTTGTCCTAGAGTCCAACTGGACCACACTGTCCAGGCAGAGATGATCCTGTAGTCATCATACAGGTTCTCTCAGGAGGACATGGTGGCAAGGGGGTTTGTGCTCTCGCCTCCCAGCAAGGAGCCAACACATGAACTCTGCACCAGGAACATGAAGTTACCCAGGACTTGTTCTTGGCCTTACATTGACTGGACAGTCCTGGCCCAGGGGCTTGAACTCCCAGAATACCCCTTACAGGATGCACAGGCAACAAAAACCACGTAGACTCAGGAAAAAACTAAGTATTTTGAGATTTTATTTGTTCATTACAAATTTATATCTGTGAGGTTACAAGTTAGCTGCACCCACTGTATGTAAAATAGGTTGGTAGGCTGAGTTCATAGCACCTTAACTGTCCATTAATGCTTCATGGGACCCAACTGAAGCATGCACAAAGAGACAGCTCCTAAATAGCATTTTTTGACAGGTATGGTATGGGATAATTTAGTGTCCTGTCTAAGCCAATAAAGCCCCAGCTGCGCCTGTCCCGTTATGTGATCCGAGTCTCGTGCTATCCAGTCCCGCTGCCCACTGTCCCACATGAGAACTGCTGATACCGGTGGGACGGGGGTCAACAGAGGCGACACACGAGAGTTCAGCTGAGTGAAAGCAGCAGAGCAGAGTGTCAGTCAGAGCAGACCCTACACTGAGCTCAGGGGCCAGTGTTTGTGGACAGCCTGGGAGCATAGACACCCCTGGACCTGGGACAAAAGAAAGACACAACTTGAGCTGCTCAGGGTAAGACAGCGTTACAACAGTGCCATCTGCTGGTTAAGGTAATCTGCTGGCATCACATGAAATGAAGAAAGCCAGGTCTAAATGGGGCTAAACAAGCACTAAACCAGGACAAAAACAATTAAACTAGGACTAAACCAGGACAAAAACAAGACTAAACTAAGACTAAACCACTCTAAACCAGGACTTCACCAGGATCAGCACTAAACCAGCTCTAAAACAGGACTAAACCAGGTCCAAACCAAGGTTATAACCAGGATTAAATAATGAATAAACTAAACTAGGTCTACAGCTGGACTAAACCAGGATTAACCCAGTACTAAACTCGGCCTCAACTGAACACGACGGACCTCAGTATTTCTAAAATTCTGTGCGCGGCCCTGTTTGGGTAGACTCACTGGATTGTGGAATAAATGTTATAATGACATTTTTAAAATAAGCAAACAGAAAATATTATGGTAACACTTTATAATAACTCACCACTATTAAGCAGCAGCAAATAAAGCATTAATACATTATGACTCTGACGTGTATAATTTTGCACTGATTTTCACGAGTCAAGACTTTAACAGTAATAATGAATGTTTATAACTCAATGGTATTTATTGATGTTGGAATAAGGTTGTTAACAGTTTGTTAACTGTTAATGAACTGTTTACTAATCCTTAACTAATCTGAAACTAATGCTTCATAGTGTGGGTTATTCTGTATCAAGCCAAATCTCACTTTTTTCCCAGAAGTGGAAGGTTATTAGATAATTTTACTCATTTATTGTATTTATGTAGTTTTTTATGCCTTTATGAGTGTATTTTATAAACCATAATTTTATTTTCACTTTTGTAATTATTGAGAAGAAAAAAAAAACTTGTACTCTTACTTGTATGGAATCTTTAAATATCCTTTGATCCTGCTGCCAAAGTATGTAGATTGAAAAGGACTACATTACACACAAGTCTTACTATGGGACCAGTGGAGGTGTCCCAGTGAGGGTCTCAGAGGGTGGGGCGGGGGCAAGGGGGGCGGCAGGTGAGTGTCCTGACCTGAGTGGCTCAGAATGGGACCAGAGGAGCAGAGATGGCCCAAGCGAAGGAAACAGAGAGGACCCAGGACTGTGAGCTGTACTCGGACATGGCCACGGTCAGCTCCACTGCAGGTATGGCCTAAATCATTATAATATACTGTATATCACTAAAAATGATAACCTATTAATCTATTTAATTAACTGAAAACATGTATCAATGCATTGTTTCTTTAATTAATTTGCCCTATATACTATAAAACAAAATGCTATAAAGTCCTACATCAAAAAATACAATGGTATTTAATTGTCTTAGTCATAGTATTAAGGGTAGTTGCAGTAGAAGTTGCAGTAATAATAGATTTTGCAATGAAATTATAAAAATCAACAATCAAAAGTAACTTTTATTAATTTTTTTATTATTATTTTGAAATAACAGTACATTTAATTTGATTTTGAGTACTTCTTCCACCTGAACATGACTAATAAATTCTAATAAACCATGGCAAATATAAGATATATAAGGCATACAAACCATGTTTTTATTTTTGTTGTTATATGCAAACTGCAGTTGAGTTTCCATTAATTTGATGAGCTCCTGTGTCTGACCCAATCCTCCAGATTAGTCACTTTGTGGTGATAATCTTAGCTAAGTCCTGGCGTTTCTGGTATCTGTTTCTCACGAGTTTATCTTCACGGCTAAAGCTTGGTGGATCTCGGGTTGCCTTTCTGCATCAGGACACTCAACATTGGTGTAATCCCTCTTTTTGAGAAGTTCAGTTTAGGACACTTTTTGTACCACACATGGGGCTTTTGTGTTTTCTCTGTACTGAAAACAGATATTGCAGAGTCTGTGTGGGCCTTCCATAATTTCTTCCTTGACCCATCACTGACCTTTCCTGAAAGTTTCATTCAACTTAATTCATTCACACAAAGTTGTACGAGACTAGAAACAATTACAAATCAATATTTAGACACGCAGATCTCTCATTCTGATATTAATCTGTGCTAATCTCTCCTTTTGAGAAGTTTGAATCACTTCTCGTACTACACATTTGTTGTTGTTTTTTTCTGTCCTTTAAACAGATATTGGAGAGTCTGTGAGAAAGGGACACCTGTGTGGGACGTCCATAGCTGCAGGGACAGGCCGGCGGGGCAGGGCGTACCCCTCTCCTGCCCGAAGACGCCACCGGACCACCTTCAGTCACAAACAGCTGGAGCAGCTGGAGGTGGCGTTTGGACAGAACCAGTATCCGGATATCTACTACAGAGAGGAGCTGGCCCGGGTCACCAAACTGAACGAGGCGCGCATTCAGGTGCAGCAAATCTGTGATCCTAGTGAATTCAGAAAGGGGCATGAGGGGAGTGTTCTAGTCTCTCAGCAAAAGGGTTGTGGGTTTGATTCTCAAGCCAGCCATAATGAGGGATGCAGGATGAGGGGTGCTCTGTTGGTGAGGAAAGATGCATACCAATAAATCAGGTGTGGATTAAATCACTGGTGGGACATTTTGGAAATTAAGGCATCAGGTTGGATTATATTGAAAGCTGATGAAAAGTATAGAAAGAAAGCTCTTGCATAGTTATTGGGTTTATCTAAATGTTTAGTGATGATATGAACTAATGCAGCAACAGCATCAACAGCCTGTTTTATAAGCAAACTGAAGTGGGTCCAGTTTGTCATTTGAACTTTTTAAATGGTTCAGTAGGATTCTTTCTAGAGCCTTCATAATTACTGAGGTTAGAGCAATGGGTCTGAAATCTCTGTATTTGGTGTTTGTAGATTTGAATGTTTTTCTCACCTCATCAGCAATAATCTCAATCCTGTCCGATGGTGCTAGTTGAATGTTGGTAAGAATTCTGTCACATTTCTGGACGCTGTCTGATGATTCAAATCTAGAGAAGAAAATGTTTAGGTCATTAGAAAATACATACTCATTAGCTGTCACAATAGGTTTAGCTGGGGGCAACAGTCCAATCATTGATTTCATGGTGTCCCACAACTACTTGGAGTTGTTACTTTTAAATGCCTTTTCTAGATCGTGTCTGTGCTTTAATTTTGCTTCTCTTAGTTTAGTCCTTATCTCTTTTTTCTGTTTGTTCTCATATTTATATATTCATGTCTTTTGCCACATATGATTTGTTATTTGGATAGATTTCTTTTGTAGGTACTACCAACTGTACACAGAAGTTAATATAGTCACTGATGTTCTTTCATCTAGGGTGCCTTCCTGAAAAGTGGCCCGAATCAGTCCAATCAAAGCACGCTCTCAGCTGTTCTTTACTCTTATTTGTCCAGGTCCTTATCACCTTCTTTTCTGGGTTTGAAATGCAGGATGATGGGTGTAGGATGCGGGATGAAGGGATGTAGGATGAGGGATGCAGGATGAGGGGTATGAAATGCAAGATGATGACATTTTACTCTTTATATCCGTTGCCCCATTGCAGGTGTGGTTTCAGAATAGAAGAGCCAAACAGCGCAAGAAGGAGCGAGCCTCCCAGAAGGTGCTGTCTGTGATGGGGGGCCACAGGGCGCTGTTGGGGGGCGTCCAGCTCCAGCCAGGGGGCATGAGTCGTCAGTACTACCCCCAGCCTCTGCCCCACCTGCCCTGCCTACCCCACATGCTCCCTGCAGGGCCGTACCCCAGACACCCCTGTCCCGGTGTGGGGCCCCAGACTCCATCCCAGCTGCAGCACGACGACTGGTACGGGCCGCTCCGGAGCAACCTGTCCACTCCTGTGTTCTCTCTGGCCTCTGTTCAGTCACTCGATACCGCCCCCCACTGGAGCTAAATGGAAACACAGCTGCATGAGCATAGAGCTGAAGTAATTAGAAGTATACATGACATTTTGTATCTTAATTATGACCTTTAACCTCTTAGTTATTATACACAGAATATTATGTTTACATGCATGCAACTAAGTACTTCACAGAATTAACACTGGTCACAATAGTTACCAAGAGAAAAAGCCTAAATGCTGTTTAATGTTCTCACAAAGCTCTTATATAATCTCACAATGGCAAAGATTACACTAAAATTTACAATGTTCCTATACTGACCCCTTGTGGCTGGTAGTCATATCATTTAAAGGATTTCTGGATTCCTCACCAAAAAATATTAATTTCTTCATTGGCCCGCCGACCTTTCCTGAAAGTTTCAACAAAATCTGACATCTTACATTTTGAGTTATCTTAAAGGTAAACTGAAACACTATAAATAATGATACCATAAGGGGGTAGTAGAGGAAATGCCTAGTCTCTCACACTTGTCAAAACATATACAGACGATTCCAGTGGTTCTCAAACTTTTTCTTCCAGCTGAGAAAATCTTTGACCATTTATGTACAATCTTTAACTGACTGAAACCCAGGTATAAACGCACTATTAAAATTTATAAGAGATGCATTCTTAAGCATGACTAACTAGGCCTAAATCACAACAAAAGCAGGACTAAACCAGGAATAAACCAACAAAGGCTAAACTTGTGTTTAAAAGGGCCTGCACATACTGTTCAACTAGATCCAGGACTACGAGTGCCCGAGCAACTAGAGCAGGATAAAAGCAAAGATTTAACCCAGAACTAAACTTGAACTAAGCTAGTGTGTAATCATCAACAGTATTTAATGGCATTCAGGTCCAAAGTAACAGACACTCATGAGAAACCTGTGTACCACCAGTGATACCCCAACCACAGTTTGAGAACCACTGATCTAATGCATACTTTTGTTTCTTTAATTTCATTAGTGTTTGTTGTATGATTTTATTTTGTAGAATAACTGAGGACAAGTCACATTTTATTTTGAAATAAAGAAATCTCACAGGTAATTGTAAAGCTCATTTATTTTACAATATAGATATTTCACATTACAGAGACAACACGGTTGCTCCTGTTATGCTTTTCACTTTTTAAATAGCAACATTCAGCAATCTGAATGACTCTGAGTCAACACTGATGGCAAAAAATAAGACTTCATTCACAAAGTTGACTTTGAGACTAGAAACAATTACAAATGTATGAAATATGTAGACACACAGATCTCACATCTTGATTTTTTTCTGCAAAGCAACGAAACTGTGTCAGAAACTCATGAAGCAAATCAGATTTTATAAAACTGCAAAAGCAATAACAGTGTGGTCGTATGAACTGAACTAAGATTAACAGCAGATCCTCTATGTTTAAAGATGTAATATACACAATCATTTATGGAAGTTAGCTGTATTGTTAACATATTCAGCATATGTATGACTATAAGGGACTTCAAATTCAGACTCAAGAGCTTGTGATACATTGGCAGGTGATGGGGGGATGCTAACCTGGCAAAAGCCAAATTGCTACTCTGCTACATAGAAGCTTGTTGCATGCATCTATTATCAGCAAACCTAACATCTGCCCACACACGACACTCCTGCCATGCCATTGGTTAAACCATCAGTGGTTAAACTCCCAAATGGATCAGCTTGAGCCTGACAAATTTGTGAACTCAAGTAAGAATACAGCTTGCTGCACAAAGCAAGAAAGAAGCAAGTGTTCGCAACAATTCTAAATCATTCCATCTTTAAATTGCTGACAACATAACTTTGGCTCACAGTGTAAAATAAGTGTACATTCAGTCAAAGACAACTCACATGTGTCATATTCTGAGCTAATAATTCCATTCAAAAGGTTAAGCATGACCTGGTGATCAACTCTGAAATGCTGCATGAGTTTCTGCTGCTGACATTCACTGCAAACAAACAAACAAAACTATGACAAACTCCAAATCTTAGCGGTAAAGACGAAAGCAAGGCCACTTTTCACTGTCATATAAATGATTGATTTTTAAGCAATCCTCACTAGAAACAGCTAAATAAGCTTTTTGGTCCATGAGCAGCCACAGTGCGTTTCCATGGGAAGTGCAGCACAGACTAAGACACAGTTAAACTACGGTCCAGTGGAAGTCATGTCACTCCTATTGTTGTGCTATTGAGAAAACACACCTTGACTAGCAACTACAGGTACACAACAATAAATGATTAATACTATTGTAAATGCATTTCAGTAGTTCAAGTCAAAGTGAACAGCATGTAATATATAGATTCAGTCCACAGAGAGTGAAGTATTTGAAGCATTAATTTTAACTAATGATTATGTAATATTATTTAATACTGTAATTTTACTGAATTCTGATTATCATTATATGTAAACTATAGGCATTAGATAAATAAATGCTTGAAATATTTTGCTCTGTGCGCTGAATGAATCTTTGTAATAATATGTTTCATTTTGAATTGAACTACAGTGACTTGGTATTCTCATTTACTGAAGTGCACCTCTATTTTAGTATGTTAAGGAAAAGGCCTGCACATTTATTCTAGTCTGAGGTAGAAACATTCATTTTTACTGCCTCTGTATTCATTTTGGGGACCATTACAACCACTAACATTCATTACTATGGAAAATTTGGAGTCACCAAAGGCCTACAAAGACTCTAACCACAAGCAAGAAGGGCATCTGGGGTAAAAACCTAAGCCAAATCAATATGAGAATCACTGCACACGAGGAGGCAGATGATTCATTGTTGCAACCCGGGTAGATGTTTGCAGATTTTATTGAAATTCAAGTGGAATGAAGAAGCTGAGACCACATTAGATTCCAAATGTGTAATGAATACCATTGTATTTTTGGGGGTGATATTTCATATTTAACATATTCTTGTTGTTATTTTTGTATACAGTATAACATTAAAGCTATAAATGTAACTAAAAAAGATTTCCTATCTTTTGGTCAGAGGCAGCTTTGTGTGTGGTTCTCCAAATCTTTCTGCTAAATACTGATTTTTTTGTAACTATCAATAAATTTTCACTGTAAACAAGGGATCGGTGTTATAATTTTGGATCTTAACCCAAATCTCTTCACAAGTTTTACCTAGGTTTTGGTTCAGTCTCTTTGTGTTCACTGACTGTCTGTTGCTTGGCCAGCATTTAGTGAATGCAGAGTTTCTACAGACATCTTTTCACTCCAGTGATTTGGCAAACTCTGCGTAGTCGATGTAACCGTCGTTGTTTTTGTCGTCGTCTCTGAGTACGTCATCAATGAGGCTGATGAGCTCCTCCTCCTTCATCGGCAGGCTGTCCTCTCCTCTCTCCTGAAAAGACGAGATTGATTTTAATTGTCACAGCAATCGAACTTAAACAGTACACTCCTCCTTTGTCAAGCATAAAACAGCTGTTTATGATCAAATCTAGTATATAGCTAGAAACATAGCGAAGCAACAAACCACTAAAACTCTTCTATTCTATACAAAAAGGTAGTCTGGTACCCCTCCGCTTTATCCTCAGGCTCCCATAGCTCCTTTTAAGGCTTTTCAAATGTATTTTTTGCTCTCATTTTGACATTTCTTATGCTAGGGTGATGATATTTGACAAAGATGTTCATTAATAAATTCATTTTAGAATTTCAGTGTCACAACTGAAAAAAAATTTACTTTCAACTGTCTGGGCAAAAAACTCATAATTCTTCCTCTTGAAGCCCTTTTTGGTCCCATTGACTTAAATTAAAAGCATTTATTTTCACTCTACTGCCATTGCAATACAGAGATGTTAAATCATGTTAATTCCTCTGTAACCAGAGGCTAAAAACACACACACGCACAAAAATAAATAAATAAATAAATAAAAAATCACCAGAACCACCATTTTCTCATTGCATTGTGGGAAATAATAATTCCCTTATAATTTCCATTAGATAACATTGACTGTAGCTCAGCCTCTTAGGGATTTAAGAGGAAGAATGTGAGTTTTAGCTTTTTGCCTTTAAACGTCAGAATATGTCGTATTATGAGCAGCTCTGTATTTATGGCATTTCTGAACAGGGACAGCAGCAGAAGCCAGTTGTACAAAGAGTTGCAGAGAAAGTCAGGTTTGTTTGAATGTGGTTGTTACATTGGACATCAGTGGGACTTCACTGTTGTTTAAATTGCAACAAGACAAAGAAAAAAGTCACACAGAGGACTGAACAAGGTGGACTTCAGCAGAACAGGTGATGAAGCAAAGCACTACATGCTGTTAATCAGTTCAGAGAAGTTCTAAAATTTGCTCAACAGCCAGCGCTACCTTGGATAAATGGCTGTGATAGGCCAGTTCCAAATCGACCAAGAAGAAAAGCTTTGCTGCAAGTGAAGAACCAGACTGTCTTGCTTTCGAAAAAAAAGTAGGAGTAGCAGGGTGGCCAGGCTACTATAATGGTAAAGCAATGTTATCAGAGGATTAGAGGCAAACCTAAAACCTGCCCTAACAAAGATCGTAATGTTACCTGCTTGACCTCATAACACTACAGACAACAATGTACAGATGCAAAGCGTTTGGACAAGACACTGCAGCCAAAACAAGGCTCTCTGTCACATAACCAGACCAATGAGAGCTGAAGTAAACTGTAATCACATGCACTCACCTCTTTGTGCACATGAGTGATGGCTGTAGCCAGCTCCAGTCCGTCCAGGAGGCTGTTCCCGTCATAATCGTGCATTTTAAAGTAGTGCAGCTGTAGCTCCTGAGGCGTCATTTCCTTCTCTGGTTTGTCAATCACTCCTTCTAAATGTTCCATGATGTGACTATAGGAGAAATACAAAGCTGTTCATTAGGGCTGCACAACGACAGTATGACACAATATATAAGCAAATGGAACTGGCTATCAGATCTGGGATGAATAAACAAACAGCTATTGTTTTTTTCCCCATTTAAAAATGCCTATGGTCTGTAAATGTCTATAGAAGCTCATATTCAACCAGGCCATTTCAGACTCACACCACTGTTACAAAGTTACAAAGCTCACTTATTTGTTTGGATAAGACTAAAGTGTCAAAGGTCACTCACTCTTGGTCCTGCACCATGTTTTTGTCAAAACGACTGTGACCAGCGGAGGCATGGATGGTACCCTCCCCAGCCACCTCCTGCTGCTGACGCTGTTCCTCATGAGAGTGAACGGTCAACAGGAAACAGGACAGGACCAATATTAGTCCCCCAACTAGTCCCCCAAAATGTGAATACGGACTGCTACTCCTCATGCTGCAAGAAAGATGAAAATGTCCTACTGTTAAAAGAAATAGTAAGGCAAAGCAAGGACATATTAAATTAGTATGCCTTACAGACAGTTGGTGTTATTTAGGCAATTATGTTGGCACAAGAATTATGCAAAAAGCATGGACATAACATTACAAAAGATACAGGAAAACCAAAAGCACCAAATGAAGACAAGAGGAAAGATATATAAAAACATGAGACATGAAACAACTATGACTAATATCACAATATGCTTGCTAATATTTAGATACTTTTAATTAGGCTGAGGCAGTTATCAATCATTGATAAGAGTTCATTTTTTTTATTTTATTTATGAAGACAAAACAAGAATCTGAACTCACTGGTCAACAGTAGGGTTAAATCAAAACTTACTAGAGCCTAAACTAGGTCTAAATTTAGAACTGAATTAGGACTAAATCATAATTATTTGTTTTAGACAACTTTGCACTAGTATTTCATGTTTTATGATTTACAATAATGTGTATGGAAAACACCTTCTTTTGGGGAGCTGTTACTTTAAAATTGCAGAAAACACTTGGATTAGGTGTCTGTCGCCCCCTATTGGCAATAGTGGGGGATTTACAGAGCATAAAATGGCTATATTAGCAACATGAAGTTAACGGATAGATAAATGAACTGACTGCTTCATAGTGATGTGAATTTTAAGTGCTGAAATGATCAGACCAAGTCTGGTGACAATGTATGAGCTTTAGAAACACAGAGAAGCACTTCAAGTTTTCACATCTCTACGTAGAGCATTGAAATGGAGTGTTTTCACCTCTTGAGAAAGAGATGACAGCAGCTTACAGGATTATTTATGCATGATGCGTGAATGAAACAAACTGCTATTTCAGGTATGTTTTTGGGATGCAAACAACATTATAACATGGTTTAAAGCTCATAAAAGTCGATTTAGCATAATAGGGGAGCCTTTAACCAGGAGCGAGGCAAAACTAGTAAAGTTAACTTTACCAAATTTTACTACTTTTCTGCTGTATAAGACCAAAAATACAATGGTCACTGAAAGAAGCCTGACACTTTAGCACAGTATTGTACTATAAAGTATATTAACACCAACAATTGTTACCTGAACTCTATTAAACTATTCATGTAATGCAAGCTTATTTTCATTGTGAGGGAGTGCCACTTTGAGGCTCAGTGAGGTTATTGTCTAGACACCGTTATATCACAGATTACATTATCAACTACTGTCTCACATTTACCATTTAGGTCAATAGTACTGCCTTCTCTTTCTAACCATATACTATTGTTTGTCTATATCTCATGCCTTTACACTGCCCTAACTTTTACATGAGCTGTCACATGAAATATTATTAAGAATCTAGGACAGACGTTTTTATGCAGTTTTAACACATTTAAATCAAGCCACTCTTCGTCATGAACACTAATTGCTGTGTGTGTTGTTGTATTTTTAAGTGCAATACAACGTGCTATTAAATTGTTACAAAAAACGCAAGAGTGTAAAACGATGCAATGCTTTGAATAAGAAATATCTGGAGAATTAGCCTCAAGCTTGTTTACACAGGTTTTGCTTCCTCAAATCTTCGCTGTTACGTCGTGATTAACTTACGTACGTCTGTTTTCGTTGAGCGGCTACACGGCTGGCTGAGTTTTTAATTGAAAATCCTGATAAATAAAGATGTTACCTTACCTGACTCAGTAGACAGTTTTGTTGTTGAACTAGAAGGCAGGAAACAGTGGGCGAACTGAGCATTTTCGGACCTCGTGCTTTGCCGTAGGGAACTTGGACACGACAGCTCACTCTGATTGGTCAAAAGATCAGAGAGTAAGAATAAGAGAGATATTTATTTTCTTTTAATTTGTATTTATTAATGGTGATTTTTGGAAGACAGAAATGTAATAGTTTTAAAGTTTTGAATTGAGTGAAAGTATTTATGACCTTAGCAAAATAGGTAGTGATTAGAGTATTAATCAGAGCACTAGCAGTAGTAATGGAAGTACACTCAAGGAAAAAAGAAACGCACCACTGCTTTTTTTTTTACCACATTTTTGTTTGGTTACTTATTTTTGATGGAAATATTCCATGTGCACATCAACCATATACCCGTCCCTGATATTCAGACCCAATTCATCAATGCTTATGACAGTTTCAATAACAATAACATGACCAAACAATAATAATGCAGCAGTTGTGACATGTGGTCGACCAGATCTGGGACGGTCATTGGAGGATCCAGTGGTGTGGAAACGCTCAGCAAGGCGTACAACAGTAGAGTGATGGACTCCAAACTCCCTGGCTACAGCTGTGTGCTCCTTCAGCTTGAAGCAGGCCAATGGCTGCCAATCTCTCTCTGGTTGCAGTAGTCGTAGCATTGTGAACAAATGTGCTTTTTTTCCATTTTGGTGTCTTTTTATAGGGAATGGTTGTGCACAATTGAGGACAGGTCCAATTCATCTCTGAGTTTTACTCATGACCCAGACATAGGTGATTAATACAAAAATACAGTTGTTATTGCTCATCAAAATCAATCAACCGGAACCAGGAAAACACTCATTTCATTTTGACTCAGAATAGTACTAAACTCATTGTAGTCTGTAATTTTTCACTGGCTGTAATATTTTTTGACAAATTGAGAAAATGAAAGTGGTGCGTTTCTTTTTTCCTTGAGTGTAGTTGTGGCCTAATAGCCACATGGTAGAAACAGTAGGCTAGTAGTACAATAGTAGTCACTAGTAATAGCCGTAGTGGTAGTAATAATATAAGTAGCCTACTAGTACTACTGATATTATTATTAATAGCTGTTGGTGCTTTAGTAAACTTTCCACTCTGGACTTTTTACAGTACAGTAACAATTTTATTAAGTAGTTTACATTTACGTTATTTAATAATTTTGTTTATAAATAATAATAGTGAATTATAAAAAGAATTATGAATAATTCATATTATTAGTAGTAATAGTAATATTGTATTAGTTTTAGCAGCCTTCTTTCATTTCTGCAAATTATACCATACCTGTTTTTTATTTCTGTGAAGATCTTTTTTTTTCAGTACATTACAATATATAGGCCAACATACCATTTTCAACTGCTTATAACTTTGAAAACTATATTTTTACATTTTAATTTCTGTTAATTTTTACTTTTGTACATGAGAAATCACAAAGAAACCTGAAGCTTGTCCATGGTGACGCTACGCTTTCTTTGCTATAGAACTTCTCTTGTACCAATACATTATCTTTGTCGAGACGTCTCTTGCGTCAGCAGGGGGCGTGTCCCTGTGGCTCAGCTGTTCACGTTCACACCGGCGTCACAGGAGATCCTCAGCGTGTTGTTGTGTGGCAGTCTCCTATTTTCTGAGCGGGAAAACTCGTCCATTTATGAGCCAAATGTCAAGTTTCCAGAAAGAAAATGACGCTCCCAAGTCTCTTTTCAAAAGGCTGGAGGTTTTATTCATTTATTCTAAGTTCAGTAGTGCCCAAATAGCCCTTTAGTTCCCCTCCATAGTGACCAAAACCCGGTGTTTACAACCTGTAGCCTCCCGTCGTGTGTACTATCAGAGAGACTCCCATTTTTATTTCATCGATCCTTTCCTTATTTTTGCTTTGTATAATATTTTATATTTACCGTTTGTTTTGTGTTTTAGGTAGAAGTGGAAAGTAACTATACTTATACTCGAGTAGTTTACTTCAAAAATTCAACTTTTTGATATACTTTTTTATGCTTTTTTCAAGTAAAATACTTAAATATATATGAGAAAAAGTATGGCAAAGGTAGCAGTAGAAGTAGTAGTGGTTGTAGTAGTGGTAGTAGTATAGCAGTATAGTAGCAATGACAATAGTAGTAGTAGTAGTAGTAGTAGGAGTAGTATAGCAGTATAGTAGCAATGACAATAGTAGTAGTAGTAGTAGTAGTAGGAGTAGTATAGCAGTATAGTAGCAATGACAATAGTATGAATACTAGTAGTAGTAGTATAGTAGCAGTAATAATAGTAGGAGTAGTAGTAGTACGCCAAGTGGAAGTAGTAAGAGTAGTAGTTGTAGAAGTAGTAGTATAGCACTATAGTAGCAGTGATAATAGCAAGAGTAGTAGGAGTATGCCAAGAGGAAGTAGTAATAGTAGTGGTTGTAGTAGTATATCAGTATAGCAGCAGTGATAATAGTAGGAATAGTAGTAGTAGTAGAGCATTACAGTAGCAGTGATAATAGTAGGAGTAATAAGTTAGTAGTACCACTGGTATGGTACTGATTACTAGTAGTGGTAATAGCTGTAAATAGTCCATTTATGTGCATGTGTACTTTTAACTTTTACTCAAGGAAACATTTTGATGAGTACTTCTACATGAGTAATGTTATTTTGAAGTAACAGTACTTATACTTGAGTACAGATTTAAAGTACTTCTACCACCTCTGGAGTTAGTCTGTTGGCTTTTCGCATTATAGGTGACATAATAAAACTAATAAGCTAACATTAAATATGCAGTACTGTTTCATATTGAAATTAATTATGTTAAATACATTTTGTATTGGTGTTTTAACAAGAATATTGAACTAAATTAAAGAGAAATATGTTTGTAAGAATATTCTGCTTTAACTCAATCTGATCTGCCCAGTATATTGATGTGAATGCCATAACATAGGTTACATAATGCACAGTAATATGTTCACTATACTCATTAATGATACAGGTGTTGCTACAAGTGTATGGGTGATAACATACAATGCTGCAGGAGTAGCTCTCATCTCTATTTTCACTGCTGTCTCCAAAGCTTCCCCTGATCCTGTTAAAGTGTTAGTAGATTAACGGCGTGGCTCTTAAGAGGAAGACACGCTCCTTTTTACTCCCAGCAGTGGCGGCAGATCAAGCCCTCTCAAAATGCCACACGCTTTTCAAACACTGACCTTTCTGACTGAAGTCTCCAGTGCAAGTGAATGGCACCCAGTTTTAGCATTCACTCAAAGAGCTACAAAATGGTAGGATATAGCACTACTCAGTCAGATTTCCCCTAAGTAGGCTGCATACTCTACACCAGGACCAAAAAGCAATGGTGCAAAGGAACGGGATAGTTTTACTCAAGCAATTTATTTAAAAACTTTTTTTTTTTTTTAAGAATATGAGCTTTCTGAGTACAGGGGGACAGTGGGGCAGTGGGTTAAGCATTTGTCCCCACCAACCAACCGGAGGAATGACGGTTCAAACTTCGCTTGAAACACATACTGTCGTTGTGTTCCTGGGCAAGACACTTCACCCACACCCCACTCCAGTCATAGTATGTGGCCGTTTAAGATAGGAAGGGCATCTGGCGTAAAAACCTGACAAATCACCGTGCAACTGGTTCATTGTAGCGACCCCATAACAAAAAAGGGAGCAACCAAAGATAAAAACTAAAAAAAAGTTCTTTTCAAGCCATACTATTACTTTTACTTGAGTAATTTTTTGATGGGGAAATTTACTGAAGTAAATTTTAAATTTTCTAAAGGAGTAAAAGTACTTTTTGATCTTAGTGGTACATTTGGTAGTAACAGTAGTAAAAGTGGTAGCAGTAGCTGTAGTAGTAATAGTAGTTAAGAGCACTGGTTGTATCCTTAATAGGTAGTAGTCGTAGCACCAGCAGCAATAGTGGTAGTAGCAATAAGTACTTTCTACTTAAGTAAACTTTACACTCAATACTTTTTTACTTCTACTGCTGTAAAATTTTTGTTGAGTAATTTCACTTCTGCATGAGTCATAACATTTGAGGTTACATTACTTTTACTACAGTACAGATTTAAAGTACTTCTTTCACCTCTGCCAAAAAGTTGGTACTGGGAAGGTTAAGAGTAGTTTCAATGAGGCCTAAATATTTTTTTAATGACAATGGTGAATGAATGAAATAGTGGCATGCTTTGACTTTAAATTCATGTGCCATAAAGTTCATAGTAAAATAATGTATTCAATTCTGTAAAAAGTGAGTCTCAATAACTTATTGTAATGTACTGTACAAGTAAGAATACACAAAAACAACACTGACTGCAGTGGGAGTGTTTTGAATTATATTGAATTTTATTAGTGGCATATTTTCATACAGGCATGTCCTACACTTTGAAGTTATACAGAAGACCATTGTTATCTGATCTGGATAAGGGCGAGGATATTTACACAAGGCTGGGACGTGTGGGTATGTCAGCATATGGGCTATCACTGGATTATAGCTTGTTGCAGGATTAGGACAAGAAGCAGACATGGATATATTACCATGGTGTACTTTACTATTAGCTCATACAACAATCAGGCATAACATTATAACCACAGACAGGTAAAGTGAGTAACACATTTGCTCTCAGCATTTGACCCATAGTTTAAAGCAGCTGGGGCAAACTGTCATCCATGGTCAGGAGTACCTAGCTGGGTTAGAATTAGCCTACTGTGCACATTTTATGATCCAAGCAAGAATCTGTGGTGAACTGGCAAAAACTGACCCATGTGGTCTGATCCAACAGACGAACTACTGTAGGTTCAAGGGGCATTATTTATAAAGGCCTTAGATTGCTCAGTTTCATGAACCTCCACCTCTCCCACGAACCCCCGCCCTCTCCAGGAAGCACTAACCAATCAACAAGCCCTCTGTCCTCATTTGTTTATTTAAAAAAAAAAAAAGCAAACTAGCTGTGAGGAGTCAGTTTCCACTGACTCCTCACAGCTAGTTTGCATTTGGCATCATACAAAAAGTTTAAGGAAGTAAACAGCTTTTTTCCTGTTTGTGTTCAAAAGAGTCTAACAGAGCTGCATTCTGCTGGACTCTTCACTTGTTTCTTTATGGCAGTAGTAAAGTAATGCTGTCTTTTAGTCACAATGTTTTAAAAGGTTGTATAACACCTGTGCTTTTCAAGGGAACCAAGATTGGTTTAAAGAGATAAATAAAAGCATAACATATTGCCTTTAAACTGTAAGCAGGTGGTCATAATGTTATGCCTGTATTTGTCACATTTGAGGTATCATTTCATCAAAATTATGAAGAGAGGCATTGTTTTATATGTGTTTTTAAAAGGGTGGTTCACATACCAATACTAACCGTTTGCAAAGGCCATGCCAGCGTGTCTTGTACTTGTCCTACTTTGACATTCTTTAATACTGCTGTAAGGCAAAAAAAACAAACAGGTTTATTCCACCAGTCAGTAGTTGTGAGCACACCTTCACTGTGAAGAAGCAGATTGGAGAAAACATAGACAGAGTACTCAAGCTTGCCTTTGTAATGCAATCCAAAAACATAATAAATCACAAATAAAATAGCGTGAGAAAAAAAGTCACTGGTTGCAATACACAGAAGCCCCTCCTCGCTCCTGTCTGCTTCTCCAAACTGAGTGCTGAAAATGATCCAATACAGTGATTCTCAAACATTTCACACCAAGCACCACCTCAGAAAATATTTGCATCTCCAAGTACAATCTCTAAAGGACTAAAATGGGCCTAAACCAAATCTTAACCAGGACTAAAGCAGGTTCAAACCAAGTCTAAACCAGGTCTAAGCCAAATGTAAAACAGGACTAAATAAAATCTAAACCAGGACTAAACCAGAACTAAATCAGTTTTAAATCGGGACTAAACCAGGTCTAAACCAGGACTAAATCAGTTCTAAATGGGGACCAAACCAGGTCTAAACTAGAGCTAAATCAGTTCTAAATTGGGACTAAACTACGTATAAACCAGGACTAAACAAGAGCTAAACCAGGACTAAACCAGAGCTAAACCTGGTCTAAACCAAATCTACACCAGGTCTGAACCAAATCTAAAACAGGACTAAACCAGGTCGAAACTAGGACTAAACCAGAACTAAATCAGTTCTAATTTGGGAGTAAACCAGGTCTAATCCAGGGCTAAACCAGGACTAAAACTGGCTCTAAATCTAACTAAATCAGGACATACAAAAGACTCTTCAGAACAACCAGAAGAAGCCCACAGAAGTATACATAGATACTACTACTAGTTCTACTTACTTACAAAATATAAGACCATTCCCCACTCTTTCTAGATTGTAACGTAGTGTGCTTCCATTTTCAGTGCAGCTAAATGTAATGGCATAAACACCTCTACCTAGGTAACCTTCAGCTCACATCCAGCCAAAGCTAAACAAACCATTAGGAGGCTAGGACTGTATATGCACAGACCTACAGCACTTACAGTCAAATATGCAATGCAAAACTTATAAACAGTAAGCATTTGCATCTATGTAGCCTACCTCAGCTCTTAGTAAAAGTAGTTGATTTTTCTTCCGGACAGAGCGCTGCATTAGTGTTATCTCGCCTGTTGAAGTCTTATTTGTCACTTTTCCAGCCTGTTTACACTGACTCATGCCCTCCTCCAGCCCCCCTCCCTTCCCTCCTGTCCTGTCCTGCTCTCACACTTTACCCGCTCCCTCCTCCGATCATCTTCTTCTGTCAGTCCGCAGTTACTCCCATCGTGTCCGGGGACTACTCTCACCACCACGGACACCAACACCACCACGGGCTCCACCAGGCGGCCATGGCAGCCCGCGTCTCCTTCACCCAACTCCGCATGGAAGCCGAGCTGGAGCGGTACCGGGCCGAGTGCCAGTGGGACAAAATCCCGGCGGCGGTGGAGCACATGCAGGCGGCACGGATCCATGAGGACGGTGAGTGAGTGAGTGGACCTGGGGCTGGATACCTGAAGTTTGGGGTTTGTAGTTTTTTTTAGCAGCTTCCTGTTAGCCTGTCAAACTTTGAATGGACTTATTTAAGCTAACTTTTTAAGTGCAAAACTTTTACTAAACTCTGAGCCATATTGTGCCAATTTTATTCCTTTTTATAGTATTGCTTTAGGTTATTTGCAGTGTCATTTTACCTTTTGTGTTAAGACAGTAACAGGTAGCTTCTATTATATGTTTTTCTTGTCTACATTACACGTTGCTACTGGCTGTAGTGCACATCTATTGACATCTATTGACATGATTGAAATGGGACCAAATATGAGCTTCTCTGACCTACTTTTTGGTCCTTTCCACACACACAAAAAATAAAATAAAATAAAATAAAATAAAAAAATCTGATCTTAGAGTCTTAATATCTTAATATCTAGTAGTGTACTGTTGGACATATTAGCACAATTAGCAATATAGCAGTAATTAGGCCCAATTTTGCCCTGATCATTTTATTGTGACCCACATAATACTGAACCAAGTTTGTTTTAATTATTATTATGATTTTACTTGAATTTTTATGCCACAAATCCAGCCACAGGGCATCACAAGGTGGATCACTTTGTGCCAGTCCCAAGCTTGGATAAATGGAGAGGGTTGCAGCAGGAAGGGCATCCAGTGTTGCCAAATCAACCTGCAAATCCCAGAAGGCTAGGAGGAAGATGATTTTTCTGTGGTGATCCTGAACAGGAAAAAGCTGAATATTTTACTACAACCTTTATGGTACAATGTTCAGGCTTCAAATAAGCACAGCATACTATTCTACACTATATTCAACCTTTCTGCAAGCCACTTTTGGGAACCACTGTTGTAAACCAACTTCCTTCTTTGTATTTAATATTGAAGTTTGAAGGGGAATTTTTTTAATCTGTTAATTTGTAAGCCAGAGTAAACCAGGAATACACCTTTACTAGCTTTGTATTGAGGTATAACCTATAGAACTCATGTCAAGCTTTTAAATTGAATGTCTTGGACAGTTAAGTGTTACAGGATCTATTTGAAGTATTTATCTTAAGTGTCTTAAGTGATTCAAGTGCCACAATTTATTGCATTGTCGTTTCATATGTCATTTAAAAACACCAGCAGTGTGTGGTGGTAGTGTTCAGAGTTTCAGACAAACCTTGAGCGGAGTTGAACTTTGGACTCACCTTGAGATAAGTTCCAGCTCAACTAAAGAAGACTTTCCCGTAATTCATTTCACCAAGAAAAACACAGTGACACTATTTTTGTTTAGACTCAGCAGAGGAGTTGAATTAGACCGGACCTACTGGAGGTGTAAAGTAAATTGATAAATAGACACAGACAGCACCTACTTACAATGAATGTACAGGGTATACCCAAGGTCCTAAATGTATTGAAAAAGTTTTTAATTCAATAGTGTAAAAAATCAAGGCCTTAAAAGTTAATCGAATCACAAAAGGTTGCAAGCCAGTGTACTCTTTGCTTCAAGCCCAGATAAATGGAGAGGGTTGTGTCAGGAAGTGCACCCTGCGTAAAATCTATGCCAAATTAACCTTCTTCCCATTACTATCTTTTGGCTTTTCCATTCTGCAGTCACTACAGCAAAGTCCTCCTTCCTCCTACTGTGCAGTCATTTGCATACTGATTTGGCATAGGTTTTACACCTGATGCCCTTCATGATGCAACTATATCTCTAGTACACTGCCTTGTGGCCCCCCTGTGCCTGGATTGATAACTATATTATCAGTCACCCAAATTAACAAAAACGTTTTCACCAAATAGACCGTCAAATGCATTGATGTAAATTCACTTGGGGTTGTTGCTGTCTCAGTATGTAGCCTATGTAGCATTGATGGAAGCTTGATTTGGCAAGATATGAGCTCACATCTATGTGAGCAGGGTATAGCATGTTTCTGTAACTTCCTGTATATGAGGAAATATCTGCAGGGTGTCATTTAAAATGTGGTCATTATCTCCTCTCTAAGACATGGAGCCAACAAAATAACTTTAAGATACTTGGTAATGAAGTTATGATTTTGAGTATTACTTTGTGGAAATAGACACAGTGTTGCTCGCTGAAAATGATGCAGGTCTTGTGGCATCTGAATAGTTTTTTTGCATTTTATTTAATCTTTATTTAACCAGAAAAATCCCAATGAGATTAAAAACCTCTTTTTCAAGGGAGCCCTGGCCAAGATAGGCAGCAACAACAAACACAAAACACACAATTACACAGGCAAAGGTAAAATAACAGGAAGAGACAAACAGATCATGAAAAACAAGCGCATGTTGTGGAGTCGGCCTCTATAACTCTGTTTGGATTTAAAGGTGCTCAAAGAAATCAACTCCATTTCCAGTCTTTCTGCAACATATTCCATGCATAAGGTGCAGAGTGGACCAAAACCCTTTTACCCAGTTTAGTGCGGGCAAATGGAAAAGTACCTATACTGAATACTTTTACTTTTACCTGAGTATGTTTTCTGTGGTTTCTTTTCAACTTTTACTCAAGTAAAAGTAAGCTGTACACCTCTTCCTGGTCTACACAAAGTTATATTGTGAATGGCAGCAAACACTGTCTGAATCCCTGTATATCCATTGGCAAACTATTTTCTAGTGCACTCTTCCTGTCTTTATACGTGAAACCATTTAACATTGTACATTTACTCAAATAACTGCTGTTACTCTTATCTGTCGCCCTTGCAGAACGAGTGTGAAGTGGCTAATGCACCTGTCGCCACCCCTCACCTCTGTAAAGTAAATACAGGCTCAGGTGACTCTGGTCCTGTCTCTGTGTCCTAAAGTGGTTTCTCCCTGAATGAACAACCCGCTGAAGTGTAAAATCAATCCTAATCTGCGCGTGGACAGAGCTTACATTAGCAGATCTGATGGTGAGTCTGCAGTGCCTCGTGTATTTAGGAGTCTACTGTAGATAGAGGAACTTCAAACTAGGTGAAGCAATAAATGTAGAGGTCAAGTCCACCATATAACAGCAGGGACAGGGAGCTGCGGGTTCCAAACACTAAATCTAACTAAACATTTAGACAAGCTATGTTTTAGAGAGATGTTAAGGCACACACAGAGATGATTGCAGAGTCACTGAATAAACCCATAGATACCTGTTTTTTGCTCTGGGATTAAAGGAAAATAAAGTAATGGCTTCTTTCACTGGAGTCTATGGAGCTTTGATTGTGAGGTAGTTAATCACTGTTGAAGGGGCTCCATGGCAGAGTGGTCCTGCCTCTGAGTAAGGAAATTGTGGGTACAATCTGTGAGTCTGCTTGTCCTAGAACCCATCACTTCCTCCCAGCGTCCCAAAACCATGCATGTGTTAGGTGAACTGCGAGATCATGGACAGTCTTTTGTTTACCCCAACTAAGGCCCATAGTTTCTGGGATAGACTCCAGTCACTGTGATCCCTAAGGTAAATTAAGGCAGTGACTCCCAACGGGGGTCAGCAAAGCTTGACAGAGGGTCAAGAGGGCCTCTTGGAAAAAAAAGGTCCAATCTAGGGCTGATAATACAATGAAGACTGTCTAATGCATTGCAGTGGTTACAGAAAATGTTTTTAGAAATTATTGAAAATAGATTAATTATACTTCTGTGGTGTTTTTGTTATGCAGCGAAATTTACCCAATAAATTACTTAATTTTTTACCAATTATTAGCGCCACGGAGGTGAAGGGTGCGGCCGCACTTGGAAAAAAGGTTATGAATTACTAAATTAGGGCAATGCAGAAAAATAAATAAATAAAACACTATTGAGAATAGTCCAGAAGCTAAATGGCAGCTCCTGGAGAGATATATTTTGGGATTACAACCTATTCCTATGAGGGCTCATGGGGGCTGGAGTACAGTTATAGTACACTAGTATTTACCAAATTTATTTACTTCAAAACACAAAATGGCACCAAACTTTTAAAAATGTTTAGATTATGGGTGAAGCTGGGTCACGTCCTACAGTGTATGCCTCCTCTCTACTTCTCTGATAGTGGCCACTTGTGATAAAGGCAATTGTGGAAAAAAATGTGAATCTGAACATAAACATGTCTCTTAGTCTTGGCCTAAGAACAGAAACAAGCCAAATCATGAAGCTAAACAGGAAGTCTTTAATCGACAGGGTGTGTACACAGACATAAGATTCACAGCTGGCCTGATATAAAATCATTTTCACCAGACAGGAGGGCTGTGTGTTTGACTTATACTTCTTGATTTGTTGTAGGTGGACACGAGGAAGGCCAGTTAGGTCTATTTAAGGAAAGTCTTCACAAAATGGAAACTGTAGCCTCCCCACACAAACCTCCACTGATTTGAACTTCTCTCCTCGAGCCGATGGGAAATGTTAGGGAGAGTTTGCTTTGGCTGCAAATACAAGTGACCTCTGACCCCTAGCCTTGACTCAGTCTCTATAAAGAGGGAAAGCAACAACTATGATGAAGATCAGACTTGTAGCAAACACAATACTTGTAGAAAAATAAAAAATGCTTGACAAAATTATGATCAGTCTTATTTTGGTTCAACATAGTAATTCAGGGGTGTCCAAACTATGGCCCAGAAGCTAAATGCGGCCCGCAGACCATATTTCATTGGCCCTCAGGCTTTCTTTTATAGTGGCACAAATTGCCACAGGTAGTACTTTTTACCGCAAGGTAAAGGGCTTCAAATGACTGCTCTATGTGACTAAGTCTCTGCGCTGTGAAAAGTTGCCATCTACAATCCAACTTCTATAAGAATCATTAGTGTGTAGATTTCTTTGCCTTCTTCTCCTGCTGCAGCTGATGCCCTCTAGTGGCACTGCAGTGGCAGTGATTCCCGCCTGTAGCCAGGTCTAAGTTATTGTATGTTCACACTGCAGTTAGTAAAAGCTCCATAATAAACATTTTAGTGAGATGGACCTGGCATTTGTGGTTAGTTTGTACTAAGTGTACTAAGCCCTCCTGTCATTTATGTTTCTATATTTGTTTGCACATGATTGCTTTTTCCACTATTACTGTGCTGGAGCATACACCCATCAGGCATAACATTATGACCACTGACAGGTGAAGTAAATAACATAGATTATGTTTTGATCATGGCACCTGTTAGTGGGTGAGATATTTTAGGCAGCAAGTGAATATTTTGTCCTCAAAGTTGACGTGTTAGAAGCAGGAAAAATGGGCAAGCGTAAGGATTTGAGTGAGTTTGACAATTTGTTGTTATGGCTACACAACTGGGTCAGAGCATTTCCAAAACTGCAGCTCTTGTTGGGTGTTCTTGGCCTACAGTGGCCAAAATCTATCACAAGTGGTCCAGGGAAGGAACAGTGGTGGACCGGCATCAGGTGATGCACGAGAGGAGTCAAGACTGAGATTTTAAACATCATAAATCTGTGTTTTAGATGACTATGGGACACTGCTGTTGGCCGAGTCACTGCTGGAGGAGTGCCTACAGGACAACATGGACCTCCTGCGCAGATGCACCCTTTTAGAGGACAAGTCCCAGCCCAAACTCGGTCGTGCCAAAGGATTTCTGAACACCATCCTGAGCCGGGGCCGTCTCACAGTGAGTCAATAGAGATACTGTAGATGGGTTTCATTACTGTACAGTACTATGCAAAAGTCTTATACAGATTTCTAAGAAATTCTGTGAACAAAGAAAGGTGTATAAGTGTACAAACAACACAGAGCGTAGACCTCTGCTAGGACTCTTCTAGTTCAGGGATAAAGTCTCTTTCCATTGAGTCAAACCCTTATATCTCACAATTGTAAAGAATCTACTAAAACTAATAATTTGTTCTTTAGCGAATGAAGTTAGTATCGTCACTCTGTATCTCAAAATGGTACCGAATCCCTTATAATACTCAACTTTATCAATACAGTGAATGGTTTGTCATTATTATTTTGTCCTTGGCCCATTTCTGACTCTTCTGAAAAATTCATAACAAAAAATGCCATATTTATAAGCATGTCTAGTCAACTGCATTTTTCAGTTTAGTTCAAAGTGTTGGCTAAACCCTCTCATTCTCCAGCCTAGATACTTGAATGAGGCCCTGCTGCTTATGGCTAAGGTCCACTACGTCCAGGGCCGGTACCGGGACGCCCAGGGAATGTGTGCCCGAGTGGGACTGGAGGAGCTGACCCAGGATGACCAGCCTGTGTACCACCTCCGGCTGCTGGCTGAGGCTTTTGTTATTAAAGGTACGTAGGTTGTCTCTCTGTTGTGAAGTTCAGTTTATTTGTGATTTGCAGTATAGTAACCACATTTTAAAGCAGTTGAAGACGCATATGTCTACGCCCTGTCCCAAGACCGTACTACGGACTACACACATTTTCTGAAAGTGCATGAAGTCTGCGAGTGCACAAGGGGGTGTAAAAAAGGATAATTTGGGACAGTCTACACTTCTTGGACAATTGCATTATGAAAGTCACAAGGTAAAAACATTTTATAGAGTAAAGAGTGCTGTCTTTGAGCAGTGTTCACTAAACTGCTGCTGGAGTTGTCTCAAAGTTAACGCCAGCTTAAAAGTTGATTATTTTGCCACAGAAAGCTCAGACATGTCTATGATGTTTTAACAGCGTTACCTGGGCAATAGGCATATTCATCAGAACGTAACAGAGAATTTGGACACACTAGGGCGCAACTGTGCAAGTGCGATAATTGGGACAGGGCTGAAAAAGAAAATATATATATTTCAAATAACGTTGGTCCACAGGTATATGATGGTACTGCCCCCTATGTTTTGATTGGTTGTATATCTATCCTGTTGCATTCAGTGGTAATCTGCATCCTTTTGATAAATGAATTACAATGACTGACCAAGTCAGGAAAGCAGTGGTATTAGTACTAGAGTAGTAGTAGTTTTAGTAGATTTTACTATGCTTGCAAATACTTTGTACTTAAGTAAAGTTTATATTAAACTAATTTTTACTTTTATCAAGTAATAATTGTGTCTCCCACCATTGTTGGAAAGCACACTGGAAACTGTTGCAAGCTGAAACACTTGATTCAAACAGTATTAAGCCTAAAGATGTTGTGTTTCCCTTACCAAAATTATGTAGTTACAAATTCTTCAGTTTAGACGCTTAAGCAACTTACTAAACTTATCAAGCAAAAACAGTATTACCTAAGACTTAATTCCCTCCCATTACCAGATGTCTGTGGATCGACTTACTAAATATTTTGCAAGTAATAATAGGATGTTGACTCAGTTGTACCAGACTTGACATGTACAGGCAGATACCTCACCCTGATTTCTCTGTGAACTTTTACTCTCAGTATTTATTATTGGCAGTGGCAGAAATGTAAAGTTCAAGACATTCTATATTATCTGAAGTCTAATGGTTATTTAGATATGTAACAGTATAGAGCAGGGGTGTCCAAGCTATGGCCCAGGGGCTAAATGCAGTCTGCAAACAATTTTATATTGGACTGTAGGCTTCATTCTCGAATGGCTTAAATGGCCACAGGTAGTACTAAAATACTACAAGATATAAAGCTCAAGTAAAATGCTTCATATCTGTGTGAGATGGACCTGGTGCTGGTGCTGGTGGCGCCAAATTTTTTTGTTTTTTTTGTTTTTTTTTTTGGGGTGGGGGTGGGGGGGTGGAAAGGCATCTGGAGTAAAACCTATGCCAAAATACCCATGTGAATAAATATGTCAACTCTAGTGAGTGGCCCTCATATATTTTTCAGTATATGGCCCTCAATGAAAAAAGGTTGAGACTCAAACAAGTTGTTAATTTTGTCATTCAGTAAAAGCCTAAGGAGATTTTGATTTATTTTATTCTATTCATGTTTTTAGTATTTTTCTAGCTAAGTTTGTAATCCAGTCACAGAGGGTCACAAGCCAGCTGTACTCTTTGTGCCAGTTCCAAGTCTGGATAAATGGAGAGGGTCATGTCTGGCATCCGGCACGAAACCTGTGCCAATATATGGATCACTACACTGAGGCAGATGATTTGCTGTGGCGAACCCAGAAGCGAAAAACCGAAAGGAAAGTTCTAGTTACCTTGTGATTACCAATGATCCAAATCACCAAAATAATTTCAAGTCAAGTCCGAGTTGAGTCAGAGCGATGCCACTGTAAGACACACTTGGGCAGTGTGTTAGTTTAGACAGCAGACCAAATGTTTGTCTATCTGTGATTTGTCATTTGGCAGACTTCCATATCAGTATCCAAGACCTGATTGAATTTAGTACTTGATTTTTGCTTCCTCCAAGGTTTACTTTAATAACACATCTATTAGCTGATACAGTGCTGACTACATCGAACCAACCCAACCATTTACTTTTCTAAATGGCTCCTTTTCCTCATCTGTCTGGTTGGAGTTATTTCAGACCTGAAATCACAATGACCTTGTAAGGCCTTGGGAGTGGACAGAGCAGATGAAATCAAATCTGTCTAAATGAATGTCCCGCAGCTGGAGTAGATCAGGCTGAATGGACAGTAACCTCTGAGTACAGCGAGAGCCCAGACTGGTATGAATGAAAGTTTGGACGCCAGTTTGAGGAACTTGGTGTAATGAGATCATTTTGGTATGAAGTTAATGGCCTTGGGAAATACTTGTCTGCAGTCTGATCTTGTCCTGGGATATTTATTCATTGCAGTGGTTCTCAAACTTTTTTGGCTCTGGACACCCCGTACATACTTTTTCTTTCATTAAGATCCCTAAATTACATTTTTATCTTTCACTCTCAACATTCGTGGCATGTTTTACTTAGTGATAAATGTAACAGTATAATAGGCCCTATCAGAACTGTTTTTATTATTATAGTCAAAACTGGTAGGCCTTTACAAACTACTAAAGTACTGAAGTATCCTACATCTAAATTTTGCTTTGCTAATTTGCTATGTTGCAAAGAAAACATGCCACAGCACCCACTTTGAGAACCCATGATTTATTAGTTGCACATTTAGCCTTTTGACCACTAGAGGACTAGACATTTTATTGAACTATTCCAATAATATATTTCATACTTTACAGCAGTGGTTCCCAACTTTTTTTCTTGAAGCCCCCCCTACTTATGTCCAGGCCCTCAGCCCTAACCCCTGTAACACAAACATATCAGAAAAAGAAAGTTACTAATTACAAACATTTATTTACACAAATAAACATAAGTTACATGTTTGTGTACTTATTCCCTTGGTTTGTCACTTGGGCGAGTAGAAATTTTAACATTTAATAAACACAAATATAATTTTGATAACCTCACAGCCTGGGTCAGGTAAAGCTCTGTGGACCCCTTGCAATCTCTAAGTTTCTAAGTATTACTTTAGGCCCAATTTAGTCTGGATTTTTTTTTTTTTTTTTTTTTTTCGGAATAGAAGATTAGTCTTTGGTTAGTCCTACTTTTGTTCTGGCTTAGGCCCAGTGTAGTCCTGGTATAGTCCTGCTTAAGAATAAATCACTATTTTAATCTTGGGTTTAGACTTGGGTTAGTCCTGATTTAGGAGAATTTTAACCAGTTAAAGATGGTTCTTGGAAAGCCACATACTGTTCATCTAACTGATAGATAAAGAACATGATCTAGCCTTAATGTTATTATAAACTAAATGCTGTTATAATTTATTATGTTTATCATTATTCCACAATGATAAACATATAGTGCCCAGACCTGGACTCGAACAAGGGATCTTCTAGTTAAGGGGTAAATGCAGTATTCATGGAGCCACAAAACCCTTATGCCTTCTTTTTCTTTTTTCCTTTCAACTTTTCTGTTCCAAGGCTCACCACAGCAAATCATCTGCCTCCTACCCTGCAGTTATTTATCATTATTTAACATAAGTTTTACACTGAAAGCCCTTCCTGACGTGACCCTATTCATTTATCCAGACTTGGAGCTAGCACTAAGAGTGCACTTGGCTCATGACCCACACTGGCTTGTGATCGCAGTGGTGAAAACCACAAGCTCTTTGACAGAAATAACTTTTATTTTGAAACACCACTGTTATGGCAGATCAGAGGTCACAATTACAAGACATTAAACTGGTAATAGTCCTTAGAGCATTGTATAATCGTGTTACTCTCATCATTATCAAGTCATTACACTCCCTATTTCCTGATGATCGGACATGAGCTCAGGCCGTAGTCTCCACATCAAACTCATATTACAGTCATTTTACAGCAATAGTTTCATTTCATGTGATTATTTTGAAGAAGTTACAGTGGCCAAAAGAGGGTAGTTTGAATTCTTGTGGCTACTTTGTGGTTTACCCATAGTATATTGGTACATTCATGACAAATTTAGTCGTGAATGTTTGTATGATGATGTCTTGTCTTTGGGAAGCTGCTTATTTGATTAGGACTGGCGTCTGGCCTGGGGCTCCTGTCCATCAAAAGACTCTGGTGGTAAAAAAAAACAAAAAAACAAAAATACAATTGCTTTGTTTATTTTGGATAGTCCATTAAATATGGGTCCTAGACTGTTCCAAGATTTAAAAAAAAAACAACATGTGGTGCAAAAGAAAATATATATTTTTTGGGCATTGTAAATTATGATGACAGTATATTGTAGTTTGTAATGAGCAAAAGCAAAAAATATTAGATTTAATAACAGTTGATGCTTAACAAAAAAGACATTCGAATTTCCATTACTTCACATTTGTGTAGTAGTTCAGTTTATACTTTAATGCATAGTAGATAATAGATATAGCAGTATAGGTTCTCACCAAAAAAGATTGTAAAGATTAAACACGCTCTCTACTAGTTTGCTGAAATGTAAAAATTTGGTTCAATAAGAATTTGTATGTGGAAAGACCTACTCTAAGGTGTGCAAAATGTAACTAGTGTCTAAGAAAGACAGCCATAAGACAAGTTACTTTTGATACTGTGTTTTAGGCTCCACATTATTCCAGCCACAAGTGGTCGCAAGCCAGGGCACTAATCCCTAGCCAGGATAAATGGAGTGGGTTGCAAGGAGGGCATTTGGTGTAAAAATCTATGCTCAATCAATATGCAAATCACTCCAAACTAGGATGCAGACTTGCAAGCTGCACATTAAAAACATAGCTAAGTTATGAAATTGACAAAATAAATGGCAAAAATTGAAGACAAATAATTTTAAAAGTATGACGTTGTGGAAGTTGAAGCTGAACTGTGAACTGGGGGCTAATCGGAAAGTATTTGAACTAAAAAAATATACTTTTAATTAAATGTTTCCTTTATGAGAAGCTGCTAAAAACTTGAAATATGAAACTAAACCCTTGTCAAAACATTCCATATTTAATTAGGTTTGGTGTTATTTTTGGATAAAATAGTGATAATATTCTGTTGCAGGTCTGTCTCTTGGCCATCAGACTGTGTCGGGAGTATCTCGAATTCGTCTTTCTGAGCGAGAGGAGGAGAGTCTATCCTGTTTCCTCAGAGCCTGCGATGCTGCTCTGTCCTTCCTGCAGGAGCTCGATAAGGTGACTAACTGGCCATTGTCCAGGGTGGACCCATCTTAAGGCCCATGGTTGCTGAGATATTTCACAGTAGCGTTCATGGCCCTTTGCTATACTTTTACTAAATGATAAGCAACTCATCTGCCTACATTTAACTTTTATAGCATTTAAACCCGTGGAGCTGTCAGTGAATGTGGCCGCTGTAAGACCCTAGTTGCAAGCATACAGCTCTCTGTCACGGTTTTGTGGTTTAGTTGCCTCCAACAAATAGCAAGCATTCTATCATGTGACCTCCTTCTGTCATGGTTACCTTTACCTCTATCCAGTAAGTATCCAATGTTTATCTAATTTGCCGCGTAAAAATGTAGCAAAATAGGGGGTGGTGCGATTGGGGTGAGGATTTGTAGTTATTTCTTTATTTATTTTTAAGGTATTTATTTATTGTTCTATATATTTTGTATACGTAATTGAACATGTTAATATATGTTCATTTTAAGCTGCCAAGGAACCATGACAGAGAACTGACCATTCTTGTGGCCCACCACCTGATAGTTGAAAAATTATTTGGCCTGACTGCAATCAAACTTGCCTACCCCTGCTCTATGCTTGGTGTCTGGCAGCTCTACCCTGTGTCCTTCTACCCATATATTCACTCTCCCTCTTCTGCACATGTCCAAATCATCTCAGTCTGGCCTCTATGACTTTTACGTATCTTTAAACATCTAACATGAGCTGTCCCTCTGATGTACTTATTCCTAAATGGATATTTCATTTTTGGAAAGACCTCAGTTTGTTTTATGCATTTTCAGACTGTAACTACTCCCCACTCAAAGACAGCCAAATCCAGTCCATTGCCTCCTCCTGTGGACATCGACCTGGGATACTTCCTTCAGGCTGCTTTGCAGAGTGCCTACCTCTGCCTTTTACACAGAGGGTAAGTGTATTTAATGCATTCAAAAATATTTTTACCTATTCTAATTTCCTATATGGTTTGAGGACCACAAACCTTTCTTTTTTAACTAATAGAGAGCAAATTAAAGGTATTTTTGCAGTGGCACATGACCTCAGCTGCAGTAGTGCATTCTGTTTGGAAACCACTAGGTGTCATTGGTGCCTTTTGGCTCAACACAGGACACAGCCAAATATAGATCTCTAGATTCAGATCTCTGAATGTCATAAAAACATAAACACTGTCTACAAATGTTATTGTTTAATACATTTATGTTGTACTGTAATATATATATACTGTAATAAGTACTAGCATATATTTTTTTTAACTCCCTCATTATTTTATGCTGTTTTGATTTATACAGTATTTACACTATACGTTTTATTGCATTATAAATTATTCTTTGGCCAAAATTTTAAGATTTCTTTGTTGCATTACAATGTCATGATGTTTAGTTTCCACTGTGACATTAATGTTTTTGCTATCACTGATACTATTGTTAGTACTAACTTCAGTAGTTTAGATTAGATTGTGTACTTTTCCGATAAACTGTCTCGCTGTTTTCTTTAGCTGGTGTCAAGTAATAACCTGCTAACATAAATCAGTTAGCTGCATCTTTTCCCTCATACCTCACCCTCACAGCCTATATATGGCTTTGATGTAAATCGTTTTTGTGTTTGCTTTAGTCACCTGGCGCAGGGGGCCCACCAGCTAAGGAGGGTGCTGCGTGTGGTCGAATCCAGGGGATCTCAAAACTTCAGGATGGTGAGCTCCACAAACACAGTATATTTGGGCTTGTTTATCTGCATACATACAGTCACGTTAATATTAAGCATGTGATTGTTAGTACAAGTATTTTTTTTAAAGATTGTTTTGGCCATTGTTTTATTAGATGGAAGTAGATATGTGCCCCATGCTCTACCAACTGAGCTATACTACTGCACAGTGTAAATATTTTTTATTGAAAATGTAGTTGTTGAGTCCAGAAAATCATGATTGAACTGTGACCTCAACCCATACTGTATAAGCTCGCTTCTTAATTCATGAAGATGTGAAGATTGATAAGTAAATTTATTTAAAAAAACTTGAAGTACTTTGAGAGCACAGATCTTCACCAAAGCATTAGCCACGGTTAGAGATATAATAAATGCTGTAGCCACTGAGCCACAAATGCTTATGTTGCATATTAATAATCCATTTGTTGTTTATAAAATTAGTACTGGAGATTTATATTTTTTATTTACTGTTGTGTCTCCAGTCTGCAGCGAGGAAACTGGCCGAGGTGCTGCTGAGCTCCGTGAGTGAGGACAGTTACTGGCCCCCTCTGGGTCCGCCACCCACAGCTTGGCTCCACAGAGAGGGAGCAGCCGCCTCCAAAGACGCTATCTACCCCACGGTCAAACCTCCGCAGCGCTACAGCACCGACGGGTCTGAATGATTTCTTTTATTCTGCACTAAATCTGCTCAGTCTCAGTGAACTAAAGGGCCATTGTTTCACCGTTCAGCGTTTAAGACGCTAATGCCTCCACTGGATCAGGATCTCCAGGTCTAGGAGGGTTTCAGTTGTCGTTTTGGCCTGTTTGTGGTCACTATTGTCCAGGTTACCTCCTGAGTAACATCTCTTAGCAGGTGGAGATAATTCACTTTGACCAATTTTGTACAATGTCAGTGGGTAAAGGAATGTGAAACTGGGCACCCTTCCTTAATGGAAAGTCGCAATAACACACAGTCTATTTGTACAGTAGGTCATTCAAAGTCAAGAGTGTCAGACTTCTCTCTTTATCAGCTGGTCTAACACAGAGCTTGATAAAGTAATCAGAATGGTCTAAATTAATCCACAGCTATGTTATAGTTATGCAGTATACTGTTTGAATAGACATTTCTTGGGAGATTTAATAATAATAGCAGTCTTTGCCTTAAAATCAATGTAAAAAAGATTTTCTCACAAAGTTACCATTGGTAGGTTATACAACTGCTTGGCTCTAATTGGCATTCATGCAGAACAGAATAACAGAATATTGATGTTCACGTTACTTGTAAAAACAGTAGGTACAGTAGGTATGGTGTTCTTTGGATGCAACTCAGCATTCTTTTTCCTCCAAACACGACGAGTAGAGTTTTTACCAAAAAGTTCTATTTTGGTTTCATCTGACCATATGACATTCTCCCAATCCTCTTCTGGATCATCCAAATGCTCTCTAGCAAACTTCAGACGGGCCTGCACATGTACTGGCTTTAGCAGGGGGACACGTCTGGCACTGCAGGATTTGAGTCCCTGGTGGCGTAGTGTGTTACTGATGGTAGCCTTTGTTACTTTGGTCCCAGCTCTCTGCAGGTCATTCACTAGGTCCCCTGTGTGGTTCTGGGATCTTTGCTCACCGTTCTTGTGATCATTTTGACCCCACGGGGTGAGATCTTGCGGGGAGCCCCAGATCGAGGGAGATTATCAGTGGTCTTGTATGTCTTCCATTTCCTAATAATTGCTCCCACAGTTGATTTCTTCACACCAAGCTGCTTACCTATTGCAGATTCAGGCTTCCCAGCCTGGTGCAGGTCTACAATTTAGTTTCTGGTGTCCTTTGACAGCTCTTTGGTCTTGGCCATAGTGGAGTTTGGAGTGGGACTGTTTGAGGTTGTGGACAGGTGTCTTTTATATAGATAACCAGTTCAAACAGTACTTATTTTCGACCATAATTTGCAAATAAATTCTTTAAAAATCAGACAATGTGATTTTCTGGATTTTTTTTTCTCATTTTGTCTCTCATAGTTGAGGTATACTTATGATGAAAATTACAGGCCTCTCTCATCTTTTTAAGTGGGAGAACTTGCACAATTGGTGGTTGACTAAATACTTCTTTGCCCCACTGTACCAATTCCAGGACGGGCTCCAACCGCTTTCAATACAAAACAGCAGAAAACAAGGAAATACAGAGACAGAAAAAAGAAAAGCAAAGCACTGTCTGATATTAAGAAAATAAAAGCAACTATATAAGAGGGAGGGGGAATATTTTTTTACATCTCCAAAACTTGGGTAGTGGGCCTTTAAAGGTACTATGACCAGTGTATCTTTTTAATACTCCATTAAAATTACCCACGTGTCCCCAGATATGATGTGAACATGTTTAAAGCAAATATTAGTTTTCCTGATAACAATGGTACAGCTAATTTATTTACAAAAATAATATGTTTACATTATGTTTACATTTTTATTTTGGTTCTAAAACCCTTGCTTCTCCAATCGTCCCATCAGAAAAGCGGAAAGGCTGGCAACCCACAGACCATTGTTTTGACTCCAGTACTGTTTTCAAACCAGTACTAGTGCATGCTGCTTTCAGTACCTTTAAGTTATCAGTGCTCTGTAAGCCATATACTAGGTGTTTACATTGATTTCTATGTGGAAATCCTCTCTGATCCTCAAAGCATGTTGTTTTTAGCATGTTTATATCTCACTGATGGTATATAGACAACAATCTGAACTATTAACATTTGAAAGAACAAACACTGTAGAATACTCCTTAAGAGGGAACGGGACATAACATATTAGATAATAAGTGCACAATGCACAGTGCAAAAATGAACATTACTTTTAAAAGGATAATGTAAGTAAGTAATGTTTTTTGGGCCACTCCTGTTCTCCTCACCTCACACTAAAACAGTACCTCTACACTACTGCGTCATCTCTGCTTTTCCCTCTTTTTGCATCCTCGTCGCTCGGGCCTCCAGAGCCGTACTTACTCAGCGCCACATGACTAATGCAGCCCACACTATCAGAAGTGAGATCAGAATCTGTGTTTGAGATTA
The DNA here is from genome assembly GCA_020698575.1 of Bostrychus sinensis. Classification (NCBI taxonomy): domain Eukaryota; kingdom Metazoa; phylum Chordata; class Actinopteri; order Gobiiformes; family Eleotridae; genus Bostrychus; species Bostrychus sinensis. Next base: position 26,465,287 of record CM036254.1, on the reverse strand, counting down.
GGCGCAGACGAGGAAGAGGAAGATTCACCCTGAAGGCCCAGTTGTTTATAGCTTTTGTCATCAGTCGCTGTCGCTGGTTCAAGCCGTTAATCACTGGCTATAGACAGTTCAGCAAAGGTTTTTCACAGGTGTTTTGGTATTTATAGGCGCTTTTTTACAGGCATTATTTCTTCAGGTTTTGTTGCATTTTTTGACAGAGTAAACCAAGAAATAGAGGGCAGAGAGAGGTTTGCCTTGAAGAAAATGGTCCAAGCCAGGCACCTGTTGCATTTAAGTGGTATTAGCTGGTATCAGTTTGGTTCTCAAAATGTGGTGCGGGCTTCTTCTGGTGACACTCAGGAGGCTTTTGCACTTCAAATCCTGATTTAGATTCATTTAGGACTAAAACTGGCCCTCATCTAGTTGTGGTTTAAATTTAAAGTTTCCTACTTTAGTCCTGATTTAGACCTGGTTTAGTCGTGGATTTCTTGTGGTTTAGTCTAGGTTAACTTCTGGTTATGTCCTGATTTATGTAGTCTCTATGAATGCATTTTTTCTGTGTGAATCCCTATTTTATTCCTTGTTATAGACTCGGGTCAGTCAAGGTTTATTGTAGTCCATTAAAGATGGTACTTGGAAAACTAAACATCTTCTCAGGCGCAACTTGGTGTAAAAACGTTTGAGAACTGAAGTAAGTGGAAGAAGATAAATGAATGGATTCACAATCACGTTTGTGTAATTTTGAAAGCTGGCAGCATTGAGCAGTGAATTTACTGATTTTATCTCATTTCATTTTAACTCATTTCAACCAGGAGAGACTTAAAACAAACAGAGACAAATGAGAGAAGTGTAACAGATGATTTATTGAAAGAATAAACTTTAGCGCTTAGACCCTGGCAGGTAGAGTCATCAGCGATTAGATGAAGGGACAGTATGAGTAGATAGGGAAAATTTCTCCCCTGGGGCCTAAACACTGGTGGTAAAGAGGAGAGGAGAGGCTCAGGAGGCTGATGGTTCTGCTGCTGCGGTGGAGTTGGGGGCGGGGGAGGGATGTGGCACGTAAAGAAATCAGTCTTCCTGGTTGAATTTACACATACAGCTTCATTATAATGTGATTTATAAAATTTGTTCAAACTAAAGCATTCATGCAATATTTTGTTCATTATGAAAGATGATTGTGCTTCTCTTCAAGTAGTGGTCAGTTTGAAACTTATGGTTGGTGCTTATGTATAGCTTGAAATGTTTAATTTTCAAGAAAGAAAGTTGATGATACAATGTTCAAAATATATTTTTTCCTTATTTGTTTCTTTATGTTTAGTTGGATAATACAAATGTGTATATATTGTGTCTTGTGTTGAAATTGAGACCTTGAATTTCAATTACATTTCTTTTAATAGCAAGCACTTAATGTAGGTGTAAGAGGTTGGCGGTAATTTGGTCTTATAAACGTTTTCTCTAAGGAAAGTAAGGTTGAAAGGCATTACAGTTGAATAAAAGCGAGAGGAAGAGGAGGCAGAAATAAGGAGTATTTTAGTGTGACACATGAGACTGAAGCTGATCCACTGCAGGAGGCCAGGGTTGGGTTACACAGAAACTTGAGTCTGCTCCTCTCATAATCCGACCATCTACCTGTGGACAAGCACAAAGACTGAGCACCGTGAGCCACTTCCTGTTTCTTAAACCTGTTTCCTGTCTGCACAGGTGTTTCTGTCCTCAGGACGTGGTGGAGGAGGCTGTGCTGCTGCTGCTCATCACAGAGTCAATGGTGAGACACACACGCAGACACACACTATATTCATCTACTATAAATGGGAAATTGATGTTCAGAAGCTACAAATCCTTTTTTTTACCTATGACAACAAATATTTTTAAAAGATGCATATGGGCTCGATATAGTTAAAGTCAGTTTTTAAAGATATTTAGTACAGTAAATACGTTTGTCTGTATTCAGATACATTTAAAAATATCCACAAGTGACTAAACTTTGGAAATAATTTTGCATATTTTTAGTACACGAGGACTAACCAATGAGGACAAAAAATGAATAATAATTTATTAATAATATTAAAAGTTTCTTTTAAAGAACAAACCTTGACCAGATGACCATCTTGTTTAACCCTTTTTACCTCAGAAGTTTGTAAAACAGTAGAAGAACATATTTTAAAGAGTTGAGCCAAAAACCCCAGTCGCACTTTGCACCAGTCCCACACCTGGATAAATTGAAAGGATTACATCAAGAAGGGCATCCAACCTTAAACCAATGCCAAATCAAAATGTAAATCACGGCACTCTAGGAGGATTTGCTGTGGTGACCCCAGAAGGGAAAAGCCGTAAAGAAAAGAAGGAGACTCAGGTTCCATTTCAGGTTGTTCAAACATATTTTAATACTGTATGTGGTGCCACTTACTACTATTGTTTCTCCATGTGCTCTTCCTGTTTTTCCCTATGTCCCTGTAGACAAGTGGAGACGCAGTGATCAGCAGGATGCCGGACCAGGCCGAGGCTCGACAGTCCAGTCTACAGGACGCCTCCTCTGTGTATGACCTGCTCACTATAGGCATGGCCAGGAGGGGGCAGTACGGCATGTTGTCTGAGGTAAAAACTACTACTACACACAGTCATGATTCAGTATCCCTGTGAGGACAAACACTGATAGAATAAATATTGTTTCAGATTGTGAGGAGCAATGCATATTGTCTATTTTACTACAATAACTGTGAAACCAATATGATAAAATATGCAAAATCAAAAGTTTTAATATCTCAGCCAAGTATTTTGATGTAGGTGGTTTGTTGTAGGTCTGTGGACAGTGAGAGAAATTATAGTTTGAGGATTGAACTCAGGACCTCAGGACTGCCAACAACTACCCCACTGTGCACAAGAATGAGTTCTTCTAAGTTAAATTAGGTTTCTTTTTGTTTAGCAGCCACAAAATGTTCTTGAACGCATCAATGTACATCTTAAAAAAGAGTAAGAAGGATACAGTATCCAAGCTGCTGATTAATCTTACCTTAGTAGATAGGATACAGTAAATTGGATTGAATTCATTCAAAACCTTTCACTGTACATGTCTATCTTTGCGCACTGGAGATATTGACATAATGCATTCTTAAGCTGCTTTTAGCATGATGACTGAGTGCCTGACCTTTAGCCTTGGCCTTGACCTTAACCTAAACCTTGACCCAACAGTAAATGAATCTCTTAACCATAAAATGACCCGGGCAAATGTCCCTCCAACGTTCAACTGTCCTCACATGGGCAAAAACGTTTGCTAAAACCAACCCTGGGCAAGTTACACTGAGTAATAGGTTACATAAGTAGCAAGTGCCACTATACTTTTTAATTGTGAAGAGTGGTGGATAAAGTGGGCTAAATGAGTAGCCTTTGAATCATTATATCTTGCTTTCGACACGTAAATGGATAGAAGGCAAATCAATAACTAACTTACCAGTGCTATATTACTTAAGTAAGTAGTAATGGTTAATAGTTTTAATAGTTAATACATTGCTTATTTTTTTGTTAAATCACATTGCAAAAAAATGGAAAATGTTTAACCAATTCCTTTAGGTTAAGCCACTTTATTGAAATTTGTGTTAACAATCAAACCACAACACCACAGTATCAAGCAAGCGTATTCAGGATCATGGTCCGTCATCTGCACTATGTAATATATATTCATACTTCAGACTTCATACTGAAAAGACAAGGTTGCTTTTTTATTTTAATTCTTTACACTATTTGGTTATTGAATTTAGACTTGACACTATTTAGTACTATTTTGTACTAGAAAAAGTAATGTTAGGATCAAACCCCCACTGTACTTTTTAGATCAGTTCCCAGCCTTGATAAATGCAGAGGGTTGTGTCAGGAAGGGTGTCCTGCATTAAATCTATGACAAATCCAGACTGATTTGGCACACTGCACACCAGGAGGCAGATGATTTACTATGGCGACCCCTGTAACGAAAGCTGAAAGGAAAGTAGAAGACATCTTTTTTTGTCCTTGTACTGACAAACACAACAGTGCTAAGCCGCTGCAGGTACAGTCTTTGTCATCCCACTTGATCAAAAGTGTCCCGGGGCGGTGTTAGAAGGAGAGCAAAAAAAGAAGGAGAGATGTGAGCTTTGTCTTTGCCAAACTTTTTAATGAATGTCCTTATCGCCGAGACACGGGGATTAAATGTCTTTTCTCCCAGTCGTTCAGTCTTTTACTCGTCTTTCTCTGTCCTTTTGCTTCTTCTCATCTTAAGCTGATAAGTTGCATTTTGTTGAGAGAATTTTTTTTTTACATTGCTAGTGGAGTCTGCATGGCCTTCTTGTGTGTTCTCTTTTTGCACTTTTTGCCCATATTGAATGAAGTGCAATGATCTACCCTGCCACAGGCCCAAAGCAAGCGGGATGGGTTTTGGCCCCCTAGGATTTAAGGTAGAAAATAAATGTATAGATCTGGTGAATATTTTAGTTAAAACAATACATAAGCCAATACATGTTCTTTGTGTCTGTCTTCTACTCGTCTTTTCGTCTTTTGTTGTCCTTTTGCTTCCTCCCATCATTACTCCTCCTCCACCATTCGACCTCCAGCTGGGCGTAGGCAGGTGATGGGGGCACTGGTCGGTCTAAATTAGGTTTATCCAATGCCAGACTGTTTTACAGATCAGTATCAGTCAATGTCTCATAAAGTGGACCTCACATTAGACCACTGCATCGGGCTGCAGATTCGTGACCAGTTATGGCTCCTTATTAAAAATGAGAAGTCGTCAAGTCAGTGCCATCCATCAATCCTCTGATTACAATCTTAGTGTGTCATCCATCACTGCCAATCTGACTTAGTGGAAGACCTGAGGGCATAATTTAAATTTTTTTTTTCTTATACTTACCTATTAGTGATGTTTTAAGACTTAAAGACGTATTGCTAACATGCCTTAAAGTTAAGATAAGTTTAAACATTGTTTGTGTACGTCCCACAGGACCAATTCACAGCTATAATAGAATGCAAAAATAATGTTTAGTAACACAATATATTGCAAAATATCCATATCACAATTCCAACTATGTAGTGGAGTGGCTCAATGAAAGAATTGTTCAGTTGACAATACAAGCATGAAACTTGGCTGAAATATTCAATACAATATACAGTAGATTTTCTGAAAAAAAAGTTCTAGCCACTTGAAATTCCAATATGACGGCAATTTTGTTGCCAAGTAATGGCTATGATGTAATAGCCCAGGAGCCAGACCCCCCCCCCACATAGATATTTTTGCTACCATTTTAGCTATTATTTTTTTGTTAGTGTATAATATGGCCCATTACAAGTTCAACTCTCTTTTTGGGACACGCTAATGAGGTTCCACAGAAGCATACATTGTGACAGGATAATAACATTTGGTTCAAAATATCCTGTCATGATTAGGATAAAATTACATAATATTATTGGGCCTAATGTTATTCTGTTGTCACATATAATAAACACTGTATCTGGAAAAGACCCCAAATTACCATTCCTCTGACAATGTTTCTTCACAAATTGATACTGCCTCACATGTAAATAAAAAACTTCCCCAAAGGATTAGCTTCAGGTTAAGCCCAAAATGACATCTTTATCTTAAACAGATCACCTGCTAAACCAGAAAATAATTTGCATACCTCTAATCAGAGGTGTAGAATTCTCATTCATGTGCCTCTAGAACAACCAAAGGACCATTCCATGCATTTTTGGCCCAGTACTGACCTTAACCAATCACACCTTTACCTTTTTAGTTGACTTGTTAGCAGCTTAACTAACCAACAAACGAATCAGCCAACAAACAGAAAAAAGCGTAAAGATAAACACCTTGGTAGAAATACATTTGTATGTCTAAAAATCTGTCCAATCAGAGCCTTTAATCAAATGAATGTTAATAATTTATTTTAAAAAAGATAGTACTAACTAAGTGAAAATAGTAAAACCTATTCAGAAATCATAAATAAACCTTATCTTCTTTTAACACCAAGCTGCCATAACGTGTTACCCGCCAGTATGTGTAGGCCAATTGGTTTAGCAGAGACATAATGCTGACTTTGTGTATCTCAGTTGGGAGGCATGTGAGTAATGTGGCCAGTGAAGGCGGAGCTCTGACCTCCCATACCAGCCGGTGACTTCATGAGAAAAAGTGGTTTTATACAAGAGCAGCAGAGCGACAGATGAGTCCAGAAACCTAATTACATTTGACCTTTAGCTCGTAGCACTTTTCATTTGGCAGTTTGTCTGAACCTTAAACTTCCTATTAACCCCTCAGCAGGGATTATAGTGGGATTTGTAATGAGTGGCACAGATTTAGCAGTGTTACAAGGGTCATGGACTGTAAATAGTGGTACACAGAGAGTCCTTTCAAATGTAATGTTTTGTTTATATGTAATGTGCTGGAACAAATTGAGATATTTTACATAGTTTCTGCATGACCTCTTTTTGATACAATGGGTTCTCTCTGTGTAGAATAACGATATTTCATTTCCTAGAAAGTACTTTACAATATAAAGAATATCATATTATTTATAAATATAAGCTCTGATAAGATTAGATTTTAATTAAATACATTTATATAGGGGACTGCTCATAGTCAGGGTCTAACAGTAGATGTCTCAAGTTCAGAAAAGCAGACAGGAGTTTTTGTTCAATAGTAAGAATGTTCAAAGTTCAATGTAAATGAAAAAAAAAAAAGAAGATCACTGCCAATATACACACTATCAAGCATAACATTATGACCACTAACAGAAGTAAATGCAGTAAATAACACAGATTATCTCTTCACTTTTCTCCCCTGATCTAAAGATACTGTATTTTTTAACTTGCTTTTAGAAATAGTTAGAGGTGGAAAGTGTCTTCTGAGTATATTTTCTAAAAAAAACAATTTTACATTTACAGTTAGTAAAAAAATGTATTTTTGGACCTAGTAGTAGTGTAGTAATCATTTTTACTTTTACCCTTACCCTAACCTTAACCCCACATTCAACACTTCTTTACTCAAGGCTGAAGACGTTTTTTCTCTCATCCCAGAGCCTTTGTCAATTGTGATATCTGAATGAAAAACGAAATGTCTTCAACCTTACAAACCACTTGCAGATGACTTTTTTTGTTTTGACAGTGACAGCCTGGATGACCGAGAATCTTCATAGACATGTTTTACTCAAGCAGTAATTCCTTTGACTTGGTCTTGTATTGGAAAGCTTTGAATGCAGCACACAGTATTTAAGGAGTTTTTGGAAAGCCATGTTAACACTTATTAGCATATTGTATGTCTCACAATAAAAATTATAAAACAAATTGCATTTTTAAACCTTCAAACTGGACATTTGAATAGCAAGGACAATATGCCTACAACACTGGCCAAAGCAGTATGGTGTTAAAAACCTTGAAAATGACCATAAATAATAATATATTTGATCTTGGAGTAGAGTATAAGACTTTTACTAGACTAGATAATAGACTTAAATACATGACATAATTCTTTTGTCTGCATAAGTCTGGCTTCATTGAGGGCTATCTCATTATGTCCTTTAATTTACAATCTCCAGTTAATCAGATCAGTGTTGTTGATGCACTGTGCCCTAGGACATCTTTGTCTCGGTCAGCAGCCTCTCGGTAAGTGCACATTATCGAATCATCAGTACGACTTTCCTCCTGCTTGGGCCTCGTTGTGGCTGAGTCTGTGATTGAGCAGCTCTCCGCGGCTTCCTCTGCTCCTCGTACTCACATCAATCACGTCTTTATGCGCCGATCAGTGCAGAGTGGGTGGTGAGTGGGGACTGACAGGCGTTTTAAACCTACGAAAATGTGGCTAATAGCAGCGGCCGCTCTGTTAAGAGCTTAAGTGTTAAATGCTATTTCAACGACTTCAAACCAAATGTTTGCCAAAAGCTTTTTAGAGGTTCACTTCACATCTTAAAAAGCAACTGTTAAGATATAAAGATAGTCCTAAGAGATTATAAGTAGGGTCTGGTCAAAGTGGAAATAATAACATGATTTTGTGTCCAAATATTGCCAACTTTTGATTTACATCATTGTAAATTTTGCCTGCCTCTAAACGCACATTACTTCTGTCTTTGCCAGTGTCTGGAGCGGGCCATGAAGTTCTCATTCAACGAGTTCCACCTCTGGCACCAGCTGGGCCTGTCCCTCATGGCGTCTGGGAAGGTGAGCTCATCCAAACCTTAATACATCCCAGGAACCCTCATACCCCACTACGCCCCAGAACCATACCACACCCAGAGAAGACATCTGTGCCTCAGGACGCGCGTCTGTCCCATCCTCCACCGCATTCCTTCGTCACCACACACCCAGACATTTTACACATGTCAGATCCGGCTGGTGGAGGAGCACATGGGTCGAGGAAGGAACATGAAGACAATATATTACTATACTGGGCTCTATGTTGAGATTGATTTAGTAATAATGTATCTCTCCTAGATAAAGGGTTAATATATCTTTACAAATAAAATCTACCAGTGCCAGTTAGGTAGTTCTTACTTTTAGACCTAATAGAACAATTGTACAATAAAAATTGTTGTTTCTGTTCTTGTTACCTTGCTTTTGAAAATGGAAAAGGATCTCAAAGCATTCCATATTGATTTGACTCTTGCTTACGCCTTTAGTGGAAATTGCATTAATAATCTAATGATATTTAGTATTTAGTATCATTGTCATTACTTAGAAATACAGTAGTTTAGAGTTATACTCTTTGAAAAGCTTAAGGAACATTTAAAAAGTAGACATCCTGCATATTTTTCTACAGGAAACCATATTATTCCACAGTTGTGCAATAGGTTGTGCCAGGCAAATAGCCAATATGAGCTTTTTATGTATATTTTATAAATGTAATAATACTATAAGGCTATAATACACTATTGAAGCGGCAGTAGCTCAGATGGTAGAGAAGTTTGCCTATTAACCCGAAGGGTGGCAGTTCAATCCTTGCTGCTGGCATTGCATCCTGTCATTGTGTCCTTGTGCAAGACATTTCACCCACCTTGACTATAAGACTAATGCATTATTATAGTTTTTAATAGATTTTTAATAAAAGTACCTTGCCATAATCATCTACAAGCTATGATGTTTCCACTATATTCAATTTACTATACAGTGCACGCCATCCACTTTGGCAATTTAGAGGAAAATACTTTGCAAATTAACCACAGAATTGAACTTACTTCTATAGCATACATTTCTAACAAATAACTTAACAATTGTATTCATGTAACATAGGATTATGACAACATAGTAGTAGAAAAATAGCACACAGTAAGGTTGCTTCCACTATTCATTTTTTTCCAAAGACAGTCAACTGTAAATAATCTCCATTTAAATCGAGTGACAAATGGCTGGGAAATACTATGTGCCATTTAAAAAAAACCTCAATACTGTGGTCGCTTTCAAATAAACAGGGGCAGGACATTGTTCAAATAGTAATAGCTCTGTCTCCTCTTTCTCTGTGTGTACGTGCGCTCTTGTGTGGGTCCCAGAAATCGATCCGGGCCGCAGGATAGAGTGACACTGCAGATCAATGGGAGAGGTCTGGAAATAGGCTGGTCCTTAGAAGGAGCCGGGCCCACCTCAGTGTCGTCAGATCCCACGTCTATTTTGGGACACCCCGCTGTGGGGTGTGTGAGCACATGGCCCTTGGTCCATTAATGATTGACCTACATGTATTAAATGACTGAGTGTCTAAATGGGTCTATTAGGGCTGTGTCAGGACAGTAGCTTGATACAGTCACTCTGAAGGCACTTGTGGCTGCGGAGACCACACTGAGAGACTTGAGTGATTGAGACCAGAGTAAACTTAGACCATGTGTTTGATGAAGGGCGAGAGGTACAGTGCTGTGCAAAAGTTTTAGTGAGGTGTGAAAAAATGCTGTTTACTAAGAGTCCTTTATTAAGTACTAGTTTTATTTTTATTTTTGTAGTGAACATTTCAGAAAAGTTCGGTAATAATATGCAATATGATTTTTTTGTTTCCATCTAAATCATTGAAAGCCAGTTGTTCCATATTTACATATACACAGATACATAAAATAAATGCAATGTTTGTTTTTTTTTTCATACAGAATAAAAGAGTAAGGTTCATAGGAATTTCTGAGGGTGGTTTAGGTGCGGTGCCAAAACCACCATTTCTTCTTCCTTCTCTGGTTGAGCTGTTTCGGTAGTCGGTCCAGGGCCTCTGCTGTCTGCTGCCTGTGGTCCTCTCTGTCCTCTGACCTCCTTAAGACCATTGTCAAGTCCTCCGCCTGCTTTTGCTTTCTCATTCATCTGATGTTCAACCTTCTTTGTCAACTCTTCTGTTGCCTCTTGTTTCCTCTGCAGATCTTTTTCTTTTTTCTTTCTTTTGCCTTTTTCAGCTGTACTTGAAGTCCATATTTGGCCTCGAGCTTTTGCACCATATTGAGATACAGATTGAATATACTGACTTCACTCACTAAAAGAACAAATCATTCGTTTTAGTAGATTTTTTACTATTGTGAGATATAAGGGTGTTTTGACTCAATGGAAAGATTATTTGCCCCTGGACTAGATGATATTTGAGTTTGAGTCCAGGTCTGGGCACTAACTATACAACTGTCCAGTGAGTGCCTTTGTAGAGGTCTACACTCTCCAAGTGCTTCCAGCTTTTTTAAATTTTGTGCATTTTTGTATATAGACAGACCTTTTCTTTGTTCATTCTTTCTGAAAAAACTTTTAAAGACTTTTGCACAGTAGTGTATCTGTAGGTTTAAAAAACTCAAATGAGAAATTAAATATTATTGGCTGCTTTTATACATACAGAGTTTCATCACAACTTTTTGAGTTGCTTCCAAACAGTGCCAGCTAAAAAAATTACCTCCTTGGTGTTAGTAATAATGTTAAAGATAAATTTAGGCCCAGTGATCAGTAAGCTAAAAATCTGTAGAGGATCAAACCGCTGTAGTTGTGGTTTTGGCTGGTCATTAAAGGTATCATGTAACTGAATACAACATACTCAAAGTGACTGCTGTTTCTAATGAATCACTGAGTCACATGTCTTGTGTATAAAGTGTATGTGTGTGTTTCAGGGGGTGGCGGCCGTGTCTGTGTTTAAGGAGTGTGCCAGGATGAGACCAGGGGACCCCTCTCTCCCGCTGCTCGCCGCGAAAATCTGCATTGGTCAGCTGCACTGGGTAATCAATTCACAACACATACAACAATATTTAGCCAAAACATTATGAACCATAGCCATAGCTGTATTTTGTCTTCCCTTGATATAATTTGAGACATCAGTACAAGAGGTATTGGCTTATTTTGGGTGAAATTGTACAAAAACTGACTATGACTAGCTCCCAAAAGCATAGTTTAGTTTGCAAATTTGGATACATGGATTTCCTGGCACTAGTTCACTACTTTCTAAAGGACCATTGCAGACTGACAACTGCCCACTTCTCTCCTCCCACACATCAACTTCAAGGACAAAATGCTGACTTGCTGTATAATATATCCCAACAGTGACAGGTGCTGTGGTAATCTGATAATCACTGTTAGCCCTTTCACATTCACCTGTCATAATGTTATGGTTTATGGCAGTACACAGTAATATACAAGGACTCGTTCTTATACAGTACTTGTTGCTTTGACAGTGGGTGACTTTTCAGTGGGCGACTTTCTGTAGGGGGTGCTGTTCTGCTTTAAATGCTGCTCTATTTTAGAGGATGAACATGTTATTACTATAGCTGTAATGACTGTGTTTTACCAAGACACTAAATTAAAGGCCCATGTTATTAATAAATTAGAATTTTGTGGAAAAGTTTTAAAACAAATGGTCCACTTCAAATGTATTTAATTTAATAAAAAAAAAAATTTAAAACATGTATTGTTCTAACACTATTAGCCTGTTCAGTAAACAATAGTAATTTCAGTGGCTAAAGACTACATACTTTTTTCTTATTAGTAGTATTCCAAGCGCCAGGCATTCACTCATTGCATGTATAAGACGTTGGGATAAACCCAAAGATAAATAGCATTAATACTAAATTAAAATGAATTTGTCCCTAAATTCCTGGGTAACACTGTAGTTTAACTCACGCCATAAAGCATTTATTAAGCATCAGTTAATGGTCAGTAACCTGTAAGTTTGTAATTTACAAGACATTATCAAACACCAGTGAGTTATAAACATTATTATTAATGTTTATTTCCTGAGTAATAATCTTGTGTAAATCAAAGTACACAGTTAAACATTAGTGTTAGTACAGTATTTTTCTATTAACAATTTTTTTAATTTTTAATTTTTAATTTTTTAATTTTTTTTACTGCTTAATAGTAGTGAACTATTCTAAAGTGTTACCAAATCCTCAAGCTCTTTTTTTTTTTTTTTATTAAATTGCCACCATTCATGTATAGTATACTGAACTGCCACAATGTCAAAACCGAATGTAAAGCTTTATGATGATGATGATGACAGATTACAGATCAGGATCCATTGTCCATCTGGAGCTAATGAGTTGTCATAAAGCTTCATGCGACTGCAGCATCACGCACACTGACTTCAATAATCTATACCAGTCCAGTCAGTTAAGACCTGCCTTTTCAAATGTTTTCTTTTTATATTTAATATTATTTAAACAGGCAAAACATTAAAGCAGAACTACTGTACTGCTGTGCTGTTATATGGAGTGTTTCTAACCCCACTCACCACCAACAACAGAATGCAATTTTGCTGCTTTTATATTAAAAGTTTTGCTAATTGTAAACTAAACAGACTTGCCCCCTCAAAATACAAATATTGTTGTTTTCAGTGGTGGAATGTAACAATGTAAAAGTACTTTGTTACTGCAAAATGTTAATGTATCAGTACTTCATTAAAGAAGGGTTTTTACTTTTACTTAACTACATTTTTACAGTTTTTCTCGATAATTGGTGTCAAATAAAACTGATACTATATCCCGGTGGGAGGAGGGGTACGGTCACATGAACAGTGGTATTTTGGCAGAGTGGCACCAGGTCCAGCACAGTGGAGAAGAGAGAGAGAGAATGGGTCAGAGATTAGAGCAGCGCAGGGAGCACATCTGTCAGCAGCTGCACACACACTAAGGAGCTTACTGCCTTAATCACAATGGGACACTATGGCCATAGTGCAGGGGAGCATTACATCACAATTGGGCCACATTTATCCTCCACAGGCTTCACTGGGCAACGTGGTACAATGTATAGTATGTGGGTTATGTCCAGGCAGCTACTGTGAAAACAACTCACAGTTTGAAAACAGTTTTAGATTTTTTAAACCATAACATAATGCAGACATCTATTTATATATTTATGTATATAGTATGTATATATAGCTGTATTTATCTACTTTGGAAAAGCAAAAAAAGTTTAGTTTAGTGACAATTGTGAAGTCCATTTTAGTATCAGTTGTGGAAGCACCCCCTTTTGAAAATAAAGGGGGAAAAAGGAATAATAAATTGGTAAAGATATGGGAATGCTACTACAGTATACTATGCAATACCACATCATGTCTTGTCTTGCTGTAGTACATTTAATATACCAACAACAACAACATATGATCATTATTTTTAGTCATATTGTCATTGTGTCCTTGGGCAAGACACTCCGCCCACCCTGTGTTTTCTGTCCACAATGAATACCACACAAAGTAATAATACTATAAAATGGAACAGGCTACATAAATGATTAAGTACTATGTAAGGCACTAAACAATAGCATGAACATCTACTAATTATGCAGATGCACTGATGTTTTTAATATAACAATAATAATTTTGGTAACACTTTAAAATAACTCATGTTAGTAAGTGTTAGTTAAGGATTATTTAAGGATTAGTAAACAGTTATTGATTATTTACAAAGCCTTACATCAACATTTATAAGCACAATTCAGTTATAAACATTGTTATTAACTTTGAAATCTTGAGTTGTAAGACCATGTAAATCAATGCAAACTAACACATTTACTAATGATTTATTACTGTTAATTAGTGTTGAGCTATTCAAAGTACGTGTTTTCATAATTTGGTATCAAGCGTCTTACTCAATTTTTTAACATTAATAACCGTGTTTATAACTCAATGCTTGTTAATGTTGAAGTTGCGTTTTGTAAACAATCAATTAACTGGTTGTTAATCCTTAACTAATAATTAAATAATGTTTTATAGTGTGATTTATTCTGTTCATTTGTTTTGTTTTCCTTTACAGCCTCCTTAAATATAAAGATTATCCATAAATACATAAAGTACAACTATTTGTGCAAAGTAAGTGTGCAATATATTTATATGTACACAAGCATATATGTATATGTATATGCATATATGCTTGTGTGTAAAAACAGTCTGGAGCTTGCAATAGCATCAGTCGCAGTCTGTAAAAATGAACTGAAGTGAGTAATTGTGTCCAACTACATGAGGTAGTGCAGACCCGTTTGTATTCAATGTCATTACTGGTTTGCTAGAAAAAAATGGACAATTAGAAATGCCAGATATGAAGGATCTCTATTAACACAACAGCCCCCCTCCAAACTCATGACATCACCACAAGATTGTGTGTGTGTGAAAGCAAAGCAGCTTTTCTAAATTCCTAAAGAGCAGTTTTGCAGGGCATGAGGTTTTTACCCAACAATGACAACATGCTCCGATTTCGCATCATTCAAGACAGAAAGAGAGAGAAAAAGCACTTAATCCTTCTTAGATGTGCATGGGCCGGCTGTGTTTTTAAGGCTATTGTGTGTCGAACTCACAAGGAGAGCCGATGATGAGGGAGAGAGGGAGGCAGAGCAGTTGGTGAGCTGTAGCACATAGGCTGGAGCTGTGAAAGGCATTACCCCCGAACGCCCACCTCCCCACCTGCCGTAAGTCCAACCACAGACACAGTTTCTGCTCAGATCAGTGCAGCCAGCGCAGTGTGTGGGTGACTGTTTGTGTCCTCTACCAAACCCTGCACTGTCCTTCAGCCCGCTCCACTGTCTGTCCTCTCAGCAAACTCACAAACTCAGACTACACTACCTTACCTGAACTCAAACCTTAGTGGTACAATGAATTTACACAACAAACAAAATCACAGCAATTCATATGATTCAGTTTACTATTTATTACTCTATCTATTGCAATACACAGCACAACACAGCATAATACAACAACATAACACAACACACTGAGTATAAGTCATGGTTCATATCTTTATCTTGACACCAGTAATACTAGCATAGCTTACACTGGTATATATTATAGTATTGCTTAGTATAGTAGCATTCCTAATATGCACTCAGTTTGTTTTAACTGTCAGTTTTTTTGTTTTTAATAACTTGTCCATTGTCATAGGCATTCAGTAGACAAGTATGATTAGATACAGTATGTTTCTTTTGCTCATATTTGAAATGACTCCAGTCTACATCCTGCTTCAGTTCAGACAAGGCCGCTTGACCAAAATATATTTTCTTTTTGCTGAGTCACTTCACAGTTTTCATTAGATTCCCCTTCCCACATGCCCATAGCTCTTATTACCACCATGGGCTCACTAAATAACAAGGGGACCTGCATCCTTTCACAGCTGAGACCTGTCTTGTCCAAAATCTGTAAAATGATAAAGGACAAACATTTCCAACCAACCAAATCTCAAGTGTCTAACCCCAATTTGCCACCTCGGCATTGTCCTGTCCCTTTTTAAAATTAATGTGCTTGAATGTTCTAACCTGAGTTAACCTTTGTGTCCAGTTTGAGGAGGCGATGGTCCTGTCCCAGAGAGTGGTGTCTATGGGGGAGGAGGCTGCGGAGTTCCTGTCCAGAGGTTATCTGGCCTTAGGACTCTGCTGCAGCCTGCAAGCCTCTGAGGGTAATGTACAAAAAACTAAATGTAACCACTACTATGAGGCTCCTATTGTTGTCAGGTTAGAATACTTTTATCACTTACTTTGTGGACAAAATGACTGCAAGCTAAAGTAAAATGTAGGGTAAATCTAGAGTAAATAATTTAGCCTAATTTACAACTATTAAGCAGTAATAAAGCATGAATAAATATGTAATTAACAATGATTTAATGAATACATAGGCATTGTATTTAAATAAGAATACTTTTGTTATCACTTTACAATAAGAATTAGGTAAGAATTAGTAACCAGTTAATTGAGTATTTACAAAGCATTACTTTGTACTTACTACATTTATAAACACTAGTTATAAACATTGTTATTAACTGTGAATTCTTGAGTAATAAGCTGAGGTAAATCAATGCAAAATTATAAACACATGTTAATTCAGTATGTATAAAGGTTTTATTTATTAAATTATTGTTAATAATTACTCATTTACTAATGCTTTATTACTGCAAAATAGTGTCACTTAAGTGTTACTATAACTTTGCACTGAGCTTATTATCCATAAATTAATAGTAACAATGTTTATAATGCAATAGTGTTTATTAATCATGGAATAATATTTTGTAAATAATTAATTAACTGGTCGCTACTCTGTAACTAAAACGTAACAAATGTTTATAATATAAACTTTTTTTTTCTTTTCTTCACAGCTTCCTTAAAAGCCGATCGTGATGAGTTTAACAAACGAGCACTAAAGGCTCTAAACAAGTAAGTGAAGTTAGTTTTCTGGACATCTTTGATGTTTATGCACGCAATATTAATATTAATATACCCCACTGGTGGAATCTTTGCTCAATATTCAATTCACAATTAACGGTTGTATCTTATATAGTACTAGTTGAGTTGGTGCACAACAAATCTTGTATTGGATGCTGCATATTTATTCCAATATTTCAAACTGAACTAATAAGGATGATATAAAAAGATTTTGTAAAAAACATTGGAAAAGTTTGTATACTAACTGAGCTCTCCAATAAGTGTGCAAACATTTGATATTACATAGATGCTTGCAAACAAAAGCTTCCTATGGTTTACAAGTAATGTGTACAACAATTTGTTATTGTTATAGACTAGCTATCTTAAAAACAACAAACTTCACCTACTTATTTCTGCCCTGTAAAACTCTGCACCAAGTTCATTTAGGTTCTGTTGTATGCAAAATCACTGGCATTGCCTTTGTTAAAAAGGATGACATTTTGGATTACGTCTTTGTGTGTGTGTGTGTTTTAATTGTGCCATGTATGTGCCTGCAATAAAGTTTTTATGATGATTAAGGTGACATTTGTGAAAAAAGGGCTTTCACATAAGTGCTATTTGTATGTGCCATCTCTTTTTTGCAGAGCCCACTCACTGGACCCTCAGGATTCTCAGATTGCAATGTACCTTGCTCTACAATTGGCTCTTGTTCGTCAGGTAGAAATCCACAAATAAAACTATTTTTTCCCTAATCTTCAATGTTAAGTTTGAACTGTTTGTGTGTGTCAGGTCGCGGCAGCCATGGAGCCGCTGCAGAGCGCTGTGTCTCTTCGAGGAGACGACTTGCATTCGCTCCATCTGTTGACCCTGCTGCTCAGTGCCCAGAAGCACCACCGTCATGCACTGGACACTGTCGGCTTGGCCCTGACCCAGCACCCGGACAATTTCAAGTAAAGCCCACCACACTGAGCCACTCACACAAACCCACAACAGGCAGTGACAGAGAGGGAGTAAAATGCAAACTCATCCTGGAGCCCATGTAAACCAGCATAGAGTTGTCTCTTCTCATAAAACTTATTAGAATGACTTTCTGTATTAATGTTACTGAAATAAATGATGCCCAAAGAACATCTAAGCCTCCAATGTCGCCACAGTGGATACTAATTTTAATATTTTAATGAAAACTAGTGACAAGTAATAGGGGTGTAAAAAAATATCAAAAAACAGATTCAAACATATAATATAAGTATAAGTTATAAATTTGGTGAAGCTGTGCCACATATACTGGGCAACTACAGCCTGCTTTGGCGTTGTGGGTTCAAGTCCGGCCTCCTACAGTTAGCCAAATGTCTTTCCCCTCTCTCTCCCTGATTTCTTACTGTACTCTGTTCTATAAATAAAGTCAAAAAATGGCCAAAAAATACCTTTAAAAAAAAGAAATATGATATATTGATATCATTTCATGAAGCTTATATTGTGATGCCAATACACAGCACTAACAAGTAAGAGTATTATTTATTGCTTTTATGTTTTCTGCACCTTGGAAATTTTTTTTGTAAATTTTGCTATATAAATTAAATGGATTGGATTGAAAATGCTTGTAAGTCCTTACAAGCATGAATTTAGTATTTATCTTTGGTTAAAATAAATGAGCATTACAGCACAGAAAGTCAATTTGACACTTTGGTAACACTTTAGAAATAAATCCTACTATCAAGCAGTATTAAAGCATAAAAAAGACATAATTAACAATAATTTAAAGAATAACCAGTTTATAGATATCCTTTATACCCCTAAGGTTTATATTCTTGCATTGATTTGTGTGTGCTTAATACTGAAGAGTTAAACAATAAGATTGTGTTTATTAGTGTCATTCTTTTTAAATTTCTATGTATTATTGCATTTACTCAAAACATGTCCAATATTTGGTTAATTTTAAGTTTAAGTACAAGTTTGATTAGCAATGTTAAAAATCTTATTTTTACAATTTTGTATGAGAAACATTAGAGTCTGACTGCCATTACAATTCACGCCAAATTTTAATCCCTTCATTTCACAGCCAGCTTCTTATGTCTAGCCAATTGATAGTTTATTCTGTTCCTCTTGGTACTGCCCCCTCAAAAGGAAACTCAAACCCACGAAGATCATACTAGATATACTGTAAGTATGTATAGAATATAAAATCATGTTTCTATGGCTGGCCAGGCAGGATAAAGTAAGACTGGGTTGTAGTACTGTGAGTGGCCACTGGTGGTACTGATGCCACATAGAGTCCAGTTCTCATAATACATAGAAATGAGTGATGTGTCTGTGTTTTTAAGAGTTTCTCCTTTGACTGGTGCAGCTGTAGCCCTCTCCGCAGGGATTGGGTGTCTGAGCTACACACACACACACACACACACACACACACACATGGACACACACACACTGTTGGAGCCTTATTTAGACGTGCCAGAGTGTAGCCTGCATTGCGGTTCTTCAGTGACTTTGACCCTGGTGCTTGTGCTGATCCCACCTGTAAACTGCACTGATAGGAATTTTAAAAAGCCCAGATATTTAGTTTATCAACAAAATGGACAACTCTAAAACTTACATCAAATAAACATGTTGTAGCTGTAGCCTGTAGTTTAACCTTAGCCTTCTCAGCTACCTACAGTATTTACATATAGAGTTATTGCAGTTTAGACATTTTTACTAGTTCTGTTGGGATATTTCTATCAATTATGTATAGTAGTATAATGTTGTTCTGTTGGTCTGTAGGTGATAACTTGAAAAAGGCTGCAAAATATGTACTTTTACAATGACTTATAAAAATAACTTCAATCAGCTGTCAGCAGGGGGAGTAGTGAGCAGAAATGAACGTTTGTAGGGCACCATCTTTTTTGAGTTTTGTTATGTTAGTAAATGTGTGCATCAAAATAAGATACCCAGTGAGATTGATGCATAGAGGTTTAGCTAACTGGTTGCCTACACCATGTGCCTGGTTGCATCAGGAAGCACATTGGGTGTAAAAACACGCCAAATCACTGTGCAACTTGTTCGCTCTGGCGACCCGTAATGAATGAAGGGAGCAGCCAAAAGATTTTTAAAAATTGCCTAAAGTTCAATTTTTTATAACAGTCAAAGTCTGTAGAATGCGTATTGTGAAAAAGAGTTAAAGCATGTGTGCGTTGTTTTAGTAGCATTTGGTGGTATGATTAGAGGTTGCATCTTAACTTCTGTTCCCCCAATGAGCATGTACGGTAGCCCAGCAGGGACAAGCTTTTATTTACAAACCTTGGCAAACAAATAATTTAGTTCTAGGGTTGGACAATGTATCACAAATTTATCATTATAGCAATATCAGCAAGCGCAACATTTTAAGAAACTAACTTGCAATAGTGTTAAAGTCCTCCATCTGAGAGTTACACTGTCTGAAGAATAATTTTTATATAGTATATAAACAGTATCACCACTTATATCGTTATTGCAATATTTAACATTGTTGTCTCATATTGCATGTTTTTTTCATACTGTGCAGCCTGATCTAGTTCATAAAAGCCCTCTAGCAATATGGCTTTCAATAAATAAACTAGAATGTGCTTCTTCTTCAGTAGTGCTCAGTTTGTCCTCTCTGGGGAATTGAGCTATTGAGCTTTAAATGCTTATGTTTTGTCATAGACAAACGTAGAAAGTATTACAGATTTTCAAAAAATACATATATTCAATAGTTTGTTCAACCGTATATGGCTACATTTTATGCATTGCACCTTTAAAATAGATACTAAAATGTTTCTTATGAAGGCCTTACAGATTTATGGCCTCATATTGACGGTCTGTTGGTTCAGAGTGAGACTGCAGCCGCTCAGTCTCAGTGCAATATTTCACATCACTCAAACTTGTGCTCCTCGTGTTGCATCATCTTTCTGATGTGTTTTCTCACCATTTCAAAGCCCAGCACTTCACCAGGCAGCCATTAGGGGTCAGTGTTGGCCTCCACCCTCCCACTAGAGACAGATGGGTACTTCCATCACAGCAACAGAGAGAGGATGAAGGAAATGCAGAAAAACAAGCAAATTGATGAAATACTAAATGTGAGGAAAAGCATGGGAGGTTGATGGGAAGCAGAAATCGCAGACAGTGGGCGGATGCAAGGACGCTGATGCTTTACAATTTAGCTTCATTGCTCAGTCCTGTTTGTACAATTAAAGGCGAAATGTGTCTGCTCTCTGTCTAGATGCACAATCACACACCTCCTCCGTAGAGACACTTGACTGCTTTGACCCATTTAAGAGCTCCTTTTCTGCTCTGGGCCAATCACTGTGCTCGCTGCACCAGGAATCCCCATCGCCCCAGTAACCATGAGGTCATATGGGCAGAGCGGCATCAGTTGTTGTTCCCAAACTGTTGTTATGGAGCGGCAAAGAGGTAGGGAGAGGCACACAGATACAGATACACATTTCAGAAAAAACAGCGTTAGCCATTTTTTGTCTTTCCTTTTGGCTTTTACTTTCTGGGGTCGCCACAGCGAATCAGCCGCCTCCTAACATGCAGTGATTTGCACATTCATTTGGCATAGGTTACTCTGCTTAACCTTTGCCACAACTCTCTCCATTTTTCCAGGCTTGGTACTGACACAAAGAGTACATTGGCTTGTGACCCTTGTGGCTGGATTAGCATCAGCCATTTGTAAGAGTAACAAAAAATGCAGTGGGATCTTGGGTTAGTACCTAATACTTTTACTACCATTAAACTATTACCCATTGACTAATAGAAAGGAAAGTTGTGACTTACTATAACAGCCATATGGCCATTGCAGACTATATATATATATATATATGTATAAAAATAAATAAAATAATAATAATAATAATAATAATAATAATAATAATTATTATTATTATTATTATTATTATTATTTTATTATTATTTTAATATATAGTATTTCAAAGGCATCTGGGCTTCTCCTTCCACTTTGATCAGTTTACCCACTTAGGACTCAATTTGACCACTCTGGACAAAGGAGGAAGTAGTTGCTACTTTCATTGTCTATGTTGTCCATGGATCTTTACTTCTCTCTTTTTAGATCAGGTAAATGCAATGAGTCATTTTTGTGCAATTACGCAGTATTGACAGCATACTTTAACTCATGTTGTTTAGTTTACACTATAACATTTTACACAAGGCACCTGTAGGGAGGATTTTTATATCTAGTTCTGTATTTTGCAAGAATATGTGTCCCCATATTGTCAAGCCAGCAGCCTCTGTAATTTGAATTTTTACAGCAATTACAACATTTTCTAGTACTCCCCGTGTCATACTATAGAAACCAGCTCTTGAATCCATCTAGTGGTACAATAACATGACACATGTCTCCATAATGCTGCTATGTGTTGTCATTTAGTATGTTCTATATTATATTTTCATATTGATTTGGCTAAGGACTGGTACTTGTGACCCCCTGTGGCTGGATCTAAGGTTATATGATTTAATTACAATATTTTTCAAATATCCTATATGCTTTACTTTCTTATGTGAGGCTTTGGGAAGTGAAAACAAAATTACTCATCCTCATAATTATATCTTGTTTGGCGACACCTGCCATGTCATTGAAGCATTTTACAACAAACACACCCTTTGACTCTCTGCTAACATGGAGCGTCTTCCTTCCATAGGTCTGTGTATCTATGTGTGGCTTGGGCGTCACTGTGTAATCACTTGGCTGGCTGCTGTATTAGCCTTTTCATCATGGTTCAATAGTGGCCCAAGAGTAAATATTAAGACAAAAGCCTAAACATGGCTTGTATGATTGCTCTCATTAGTTAGCTGATTGCTTTCCGCTGATACAACGATAGCATTGATTTAAAGAGCAATTTAGCATCTTGCAGCTCATTGGTTTAGCCCTAATAATAGGGATTAGTAGTGCTTTTGACTGAACCTGAAACCCAGCTGTGAGCCGTAGACTGTAATAAGCGAAACTTGATTGAAGAGCTCCTCTCCAGCAATGACCAAAGCTAGTTATTAGTAATACAGAGTTGGAGAAAAACAGTAGTCAGGCTGAAAGTCAAGTAAAGTTAAATTATAGATTTTTAGTGTTGGCAAAAGACAGACTTTAAATAGAGACACAATAACTTCAGCCACAATATATGTCAGTTCCAAGCCTGGATAAATGGAGAAGGCTGTGTCAAGGAGGGCATCTGACTTTAACCATTTCAATAAAGACTAACCACAAGAAAATTAAAGAGATTTTTTTGAGAAATTTTAGTTTAAAGGTTGTTGAGGACCATTAGATATTCTAATTCTTAATGTTGTTTTACTTCTTGTTTCTGTTTATTGAGGACAAACTGAGCACTGGTGGAGGAGAAGCACATTTCTCTTTTTGAACAAACAATATTGCCTGAAGGTATATCGTGTTATTTTGTCTCAGACTTTTAGATTGTTGCTCATGTTCCTTCTTTCACGAGTCTGTTGATAGATGCCAGAATGTCCCTGCAGGGCTACCGTACATGGTGGCAGGCTCTAGTGTGGAGTGGAGGTGTGAGGTATAAATTTGGAATCTGCAAATTTACCATCAGTTGTCATTAAAATCTACTCACCCTTTAAGTGAAATAAGATGGGGGGAAAAATAGGTATGACTAGTTAGTAGGTATATATGTAACAATAATATCGCAACAGCAAAAGTCATGATAACTTTGTCATTGACATTTGGACCTGCTTCACTCGCTCATTTCTCTCTCCCCATGTCTAGCAACATGAAACAGTGGCTGTGAGATTTGGCTATCGTTACATCCCTACCAGTTATCAATCAGTTAATTGGTTGTGCAAACCCAACACACCTTTAAGCAACACTGGATACTATTATGGACAGTATACATATCTTATTATTCAGAGTATTTTATATAATGCAATGTACAACATGCAGTTTGTGAGGTTTGCATTATTTTAGCTGATTAGTGCATACAAATAAAGTTTGCTGGTGTGAGAGAAGAGGTTGCAGATGATTCACTGTGTGTGTGTGTGTGTAAGGCAGTGTTTCCCAACCCGAAGTACGGGGATTCCTAAGGGTACGTGAGCACATTGCAGGGGGTACATGGAGTTATATGATCATTTATAGTACCTTTATAGTATATTTGGCTTTCAAAGACTAAATGAACCTAAACCAGGACTAACCCTGGGCTATAACGAGGGATGGGGCATTAAAGAATGACGAAACAGGAACTAAACCAGAACTAAACCAGGACTAAATCAGGTCTAAACCAGGACGACTAAACCTCGTCTAAAACCAGAACTAAACCAGATCTAAAACCAGAACTAAAGGTCAAAACAGGGCTAAACTAAGACTATTCCAAGACAAAGTTGGGTCTAAACCAGGATTTCGTTGGGTCCAAACCAGGACTAATCCAGGTCCTGGGAGTACTCAAGACCAAAAAGGTTGGGAACCACTGCTGAAAGGAAAAGGAGTAGTAATAAAATGAGTAGAAAATCTAGGCAGAAAGGTCATAGTTTAATGTACTCTTTGTTGCAGCCCCAAGCCCGGATAAATAGAGAGGGTTGTGTCAGGAATCTGGTGTAAAACCTATGCCAAATCAATATGCAAATCACTGCACAATAGGAGGCAGATAAATTGTTGTGGCTACCCTAGAATAGAAAAAACAAAATTTAAGAAGAATGAAAAATGTGTAGAAACCATGTAATCAAGCTACTGCTGTATATTGTAGACCTTGTGGCAGGAACATGATTTGTCTTGTGTAGCCCATAGCAGACTGAAGTTACAGCATTGAATGTGAAGTGATTTGAAGCCCAGTGCCCCCCCACCGGCCTCACACCAGGTTGTTGACGCAGACTCACAGACCGAGAGATCAAAACGGACGGCGATATATGGCTAAAGAGCAGAGCAAGTGTGTTTTCTCCTGTAACTCTCTCCCTTTCTCTCGCTGCATATCATTTGGTTTGCACGAGATGGCAGACATCAAAGCCCTGTGTGTGTGTGTGAGTCCGGTGCCACGACAGTTGTATTATTGCCATGCACGCTACACATTTTCTCTGTGCGTAATTGTGTGTCCTGGGTTTTGTGTGTGCGTGCATGTGTGTGATTCCTGTTAGCCACTGCCTCTCTGCATCGCAGTGCACTGTCAGCTCACTGTAGCGTACACAATTTCTACTTCCTTCCTCCCACTTCCTCGCTCTTCCTCTGCTTTTATCAGCACAGTTGCCACACATTTCCTTCTTACTTAATGCGTTCACTAAGGATGTATAGTCCAACATGCTAATTGCCCTTAAAACAAGACAAAAAGGTATTGTTTTTAATGATAATAGTAAAATCTTTAATTTGGCAGATTTTATACCAACCACATATGTGATAACAATGGCAAATCTCATTGGTGAATACAAGTCACGTGATGTTTTTCCTCCTCTATACTTCCTGTTTTTGGCTCTGAAGAAAGGCTATTGGTGGAAAAAAGTGGCTTACTTGCTTAGTTGGGGCATAGTGTTTTGATTTTGATTCACATATTAAAGGCACAACATGCAGGATTTTCCAGTACATGTTTGTAAACAAACATGGCACAGTACTCCACTTTCCTGTATAGAGTTTACAACCAGAATAAAATGAAACTCCAAGTTTGCTCTACCTTAATAGCTACTAGCCTTTCCTCTCTGAGCTGTGATTGGTCAAGAGCTCCACATTGCTTTTCCTATGTAAACAATGGAGTAAAATACAGGCACCAGGAAGTTGGTTTTACATGAAAATCTTGCATTGTATACATGTATAGGTAATTGTTTAGCTTTTTTTTCAACCTTTTACATGTATCTTGGAGCACTGCTACCTTTGCAGTGCTTTGCAAAGGTTAGTGTAACCAAGCATTTTGAGGCATCAGAATGGCTGTGCTAGAGAATAAAGGATTACTCAAAACAGGTGTGAAGGAAAGTAGATTTTGCATAATATAGCCCATACCTAACAATACAAGGTTGAAAACACACCCAGACACGAGGAGAACGCACAGAAAGGCACCACACAATCCGGGACCTTCTTTCTGTGAGGTGACAGTAATAACCACTTTGCCACTGGGCTGCCGCCTCAAGTCACACTACTGTATATTTCTGCAATTGTTTATAACATGTTCTCTATCTCAAATCTGAAATTACAATATATTGATGTTTCTCAACTGGTGGGTCAGGATCAAAAAGCGGTCATGGTAAGGTTGACTATGGTTTATACGGTCACCTTATTTGAAGTCTCAATATTGGTTAATCATATGAATTGGTGAAATACATTTTAAAATACACATGCCATAAAGGCTGTAGTAAAGTAGTTCTTTCCTTTTCCTTTTCATTCATCTGCCTTCTGCCTTCTATTGTGCAATGATTCAAACATGTATTTGGATAAACAAATAAACAAATACCAGACATCCTGACATCCTGACACAACGCTCTCCATTTATCCAGGCTTGGGACGGGCACAACTGGCTTGTGACCCTTTTGTGGCTCAATTATGAAGGTTGTAGTAAGGTAATTTTAGACTTACTGGAATTGAAATAACCTACTTCTGTAAGAAGTGGGTGACAGTAAAATGATCGGGGTGCCAGCTGAAAACCACTGCATTACATAACATACAACATAACATACATATTTCTCATGTATATGGGTTGCAGAAATGTCAGATACATTTAATTTGCCTTTCCCTCTTCTTCCTTCACTCCCATCTTCTTCATCTCTCCTCTGTTTCTGCCTTTTCTTTGAAATTTTAATCACGCCGTAAACAGGCATGCATTTCAGTGTGAGATGGGCTCCTGCTGCACAGATTGAGTGAGGAGATGTGTGGATGGATCAGATAGATGGGTTGGATGGGGGAGGGTTGTGTGTGAGAGCAAGCGTTGCACTGATTGTGGTCTCTCAGTTTGTACTAAAGAGAATGATTAATCCTAGCCTTTGATTCTGCATTCATCTAACGGGATGTTGCGGCATTAGGGGACGTGTGTAGCGGCGTGCACGGCTTACAATCTTCCACTCACAAAGCTCTCTTAGTAGCTGTGCAGGCTTGTGTTGCTAATCTCTTGTACTGTATAAGTGTGTGCATGCCGGCGGAGAGACACACTCAGCGTCTGTGGGAGTGCAGAATGAGTAATGCTGGAGATGTAGAGAACATTATTAGCTATTTTTATATGTAGTTTACACTGGCACTCACTCTTTCTGCTCTGAGCTCTAGCCATCACCAAGCCATGCTATCCTTAGGTCTGGTTTAGTCCCAGGTTGGTTCTGGTTTAGTCCTGGGTTGGTCCTGGTTTTTATATGAAGTTACTTCTGGGGTTTACACTGTGCTCTTAGCTTTGGCCAACACTGGGCTGTGCTGTCAAACAGGGTTTACATTGCAACATATTCTTATAACAGTATGGGTAATATCTGTATTAAAAGAACTGATTGCATTAACAGCAATGTTAAGGTCTTTTATCTGACAGAAATATTTACTCTGAAAATTAGTGTCTTGTTTAGACCTTCTCAAGTCCTGGTTTAGTCTGGGGTTAGTTCTGGTTTAGTCCAGGTTTAGACCTGCTTTAGGCCTGGTTTAGTCCTGGTTTAGACCTGGTTTAAACATGATTTAGTTCTGGGTTAGTCTTGGTTTAGACCTGGTTTAGTCTTGCCTCAGACCTGCTTTAGACAAAGTTTAATCCTGGCTTAGTCCTGGTTAAGTCCTGGTTTAGATCTGCCTTTAGACTTGCTTTAGACTTAGTTTAGCTCAGTTTAACATCCTTGTTTAGTCCTGGTTTAGAACCAATTTAGTCTGGGTTTAGTCCTAGTTTAGTCCTGTGGTAGACTTGCTTTATACTTGATTTAGATCTAGTTTAGTCCCAGTTTAGACCTGCTTTAGAACTGGTGTAGTCCTGGTTTAGACCCATTTTAGTCCTGGTTTAGATGTGGTTCAGTCCTAGTTTAGATCTGGTTTAGTCCAGATTTAGTCTTAATGCAGAACCTAGTCTGTGTGCAGAACCTTTGTATTTCTTTCTAAATTAAAATTGAACTGAATTATGGCTATGCTTAATAAACCCTTAACATTATTGAGGACATCCAAATATTGCCAATCATATATATGGCAATGCCTA
Source organism: Bostrychus sinensis (assembly GCA_020698575.1). Lineage (NCBI taxonomy): Eukaryota > Metazoa > Chordata > Actinopteri > Gobiiformes > Eleotridae > Bostrychus > Bostrychus sinensis. The sequence continues at coordinate 26,437,676 of CM036254.1, read as the reverse complement.
ACACAGTAATCGCATATTGCATGTTTTCTAATATGATGCAGCCCTAGTTTGCACATACACCATGCACACTGGCTGGCTGGCTCCCGGTGGGCTGGAAATGATGGCTTTTGTAATGTGTTTGTAGTTTGAAGTGGTGTAATCTTGATGAAATCTATCTTTTTCTGCTGCGGTGAGGAAAACACTGGTGGTGGAGGTGGAAAGATGAGCAGACGTGCTGTTTTTTCAATTATGCATTTACATCATAACAACTCAAGACAAACATAACATATGAGACAGAGACCAATTCGTGTTTATTTGATCATGTTTGCTGCTATATCATTCAATGCTGTTACCTTTTTTGTTAATTACAGTATAGTGGTGTTATGCAATGTATAAAAGACCACCCAGGATAAAGCATTACCTTGTATGAACTCTGAAAATAACTTAGGGAGCACTTGTAAACTAATTTATTCATTTCTTACTGCTTACATTTAGAGGATTACCAGGAGTTGGAGCCTACAGAAGATGACAAATGTCAGATCTCAGTGCAGATTTTTAGTAAAGACAGTCACTTAATCATATAGCGTGATTTAGGGTAGCCAGTATACCTGAGTCTGAGGCAAAACATGTCTTGGAGAGGCCATTTTGGATTGGATACATTTGTAAATATAAATTATAAATAAATAAATAAATAAATACAAATAATAAATACATATAAAAATAAATAAATAAATATAAAATTATTATTAAACAATTTTTCAGTCCTAATCTTTTGAAATATCACAATAATGAATGCGCTAAAGGCTTGTCAGGCAATTTTTATAGAATACGTTTTATCCTGAGCTTTTCCCCAAAACCATGAGCCTCCCCACAATATCACAATAAATACTGTACCATGCAAATAATATTGTGATAATGTTGTAGAGTGAAATTTGAATATTGTTACATTCCTATTAAATGGTGCATACTCAAGCAGGGCAACACAAATTCAGGCTTAACCTTTAAAGTTTAAAGTTTAAAGGATATACTATAGGTAAAATTCAACTGGCCAAAGTGGTTAGTAAAAGTATTTGTGTCACTAACCAAAATGAAAATCTACCTGCATTTGGCTGGTGGGCTAGTGTTAATGTCAAGCCCTGAATGTGAGAGTCAATAATTTCTTAGGCGTGTATGTGTTGGCCCTGTGATTAGGCCCCATCTTAGGCCCAAAATAGCTGGACCCATAGTAGCACTTTCCTCTTCAAGTGAACATGAGTGAATAATGTGACACAGTATATTCTTTGTACCAGTCCCAAACCTGAATAAATGCAGAGAGTTGCATCAAGAAGTGCATCCGGTATATGCCAATATGCAAATGACTGCACACTAGGAGGCTGTGTCAGCCCCAGAAGGAAAAAAAGGCCACATAATGTGGCAAAGCCTAATACAGAACAAAAACATATAGAGACAGTATATCTACGTATGTTAAAAAAGTTGCTAAAATACTAATACTAAATAATGATTTATTCATTAATACCATAAACATATGGAGGACACAGTAAAGTGCCAAAATGAAATTAATAAATACATCATAAAATAATCAAATATGTGATTAATTCATTATTAAAGTAAACAATTAATTTGTGGTAAAAAAAATATATATAATTATGCCACTATGTCCTATGTCCTCACCCATCAAATCCAGTAGGCGGGGCTAATGCTGATCTAATCAAATCTGGGACTGACCTGTGTTGACTTGTTCTGCTGGGTAACCAATCAGGAGTTAGAGCCTGCCACAAGTTTTGATGGGTGAGGTTGACAGATAAAATAAATTCATGATGCACTGCAGCACAGGACCATGAAATAATGATTAGTAAATTTATAGTAAATTTATATAATGATTAGTAAAATTAGGACTAAAAAAAATATATATATATATATATATATATATATATTTATTTATTTATTTATTTATTTATTTATTTATTTAATTAATTAAATTTTTTTTTACTTCAAATTAAAAGTTTTTTATATATATAATTCAAATGACACATTTAATTAATTATTTTTATGTATTTATTAATTTCATGTTGGCACTTTTTGTCCTCCATATTAGATTCTTGTGTTAAGCTATACTTTATATGGTCACTTCCTATAGCTCGGTTATGCCCACAGCATTGCCAAGCCTCTAAACGTTGGTTAATAGGAGCCTGGAGACACTCATCACACGTGCACACTTCACTGGACCCCTGCTGTATCCTTAACACAGCGTCCCCCGGCAGCACTTGTCATCTGCTCATCAGAAAACTCAGCCTCCCACACCTCCATCTTCTCCTCTTTCGCTCCAGACACGTTCACGCTCCCCTCTCCGAGCGACCCGCAGTCAGTAATGAGCTGCTCTTCACCCGGAGTTTTCTCCCCTGACACCGACTCATCACGCTCCAGTATCGATCCTCAGCCTCTTTCATGTCCACACTTCTCCACTCTGCCCATTCCCCATTGCCTTTTTCTCCAAGTAAGAGTTTTTATGCCTGAGATGCACCCACTTCTGTGTCGAGGGGGCTTTGGTTTTACACAGCATCCTGTAAGACTTTGGCTATGTGAAAATCTAGAAAATTTACTTACTGCCATTTCAAAGCGAGGCACTAAGAAGATGTAACCCTATTGTATTGCGAGCCAATACAATTATTATTATTATTTTATTTATTCAGCTAACAATTAAGACACAATGGGTCTCAAGACTCCGTGTGCCGGTCCCAAGCCTGGATAAATGGAGAGGGTCATTTCAGGAAGGGCATCTGGCAATAAAAACCTATGCCAAAGCAAAGGCCCCGTACTAGAAGGCAGATGATTTGTGTGGGGCCCTAGAAGAAGGGAAAAGCTTAAAGGAAAAATTCATTCAAGTTAACAAGTTCAAATGCAATATTTCAATTTAACAGGGTTTTTTAGGAGTTTTTCCTTACCGAGAAGGAGGGTCTAAGGACAGGAGTGTCCTGGGTCTGTTTAGTTTAGTGTAGTTATTGTTTGTGTTGATTGTGTGTTAAGTCTGATTGTGTGTTTATGTTTGATCAACTGTTTGTGAAGCCCTTTGAGGGGACTTTTGTTGTGATATTGGGCTATACAAATAAATCTGAATTGAATTGAATTGAACAGCTGTGGAGTCTGTGTGATGACTAAAAAAGTTGCTGTGGGGTAAGTAAAGCCCCCTGCACATCCCTCTGGTGTATCTTGCTGAAAAAACAGCCTTGCAAGAATGGGAGAACTGACCCAGTGTTCCTGAAGTCTCAAGTCTCACAAGAAAACGACATGTCCCAGTTAGCCATAACAAAAAGCCAGCCATGGCTTTATTTTCCAGATTTTCGTAATGGCAGAGCTGCTCAATGGCAGAGAAAACTTTTGTACCGATACGAAGAGGAGAAAATAAAAGTCAAGCCGAATGATAGGACAGACAGGAGTCAACCGCACTCGTGAGTTTTTATGGTAGTGCTTTACTTCAAAATGTAGGGGGAGCTCTGTAAAGAAAAATGTGACTAAAACAGAGAGGACATTTGCATAGTTCTACTACATATGACCAAATTTGCCATTATAAATATTGGTATTATGCAAATATTGGTATATTATTTTACCTCCAGTAATAACATAATTGCAAACAACAAGCCAATAATTGCCAACCAAGCCAATTGCACCAAACTGTAGGCATCAAGAAATGAGCCTCCATATACTGGAATTATGACAATGCAAAACAATGTGATTATTATAGTGTCTTTGTCTTAATTTGCTCAAGCTTTCACTTTAGAAGATTACTGCTCCATTATGCATGGCTTTGCAACAAAAATAAAACAATAAACTGTCTCTCCAGATAGACAAATGACGACAGTCTGACAGGCAGTTTTGTTTTTGTCTGCTGAAAGAAATACTGAGACAAAGCTAAAGAGTTGACGATGAATTAGTCTACTATGACTGTGTATTTTTTTTTCCTATGCTAATTATTTCCTATACAAAATGTATTCATCAAGAGCTTTATGAAGTGCTAATGGCCATTGACATTACAAGCTACATTGGCTGTAGCTATAGCTAACAGTGGGACCCCTGTGCTTTGCTTGTTTAGCCTTTCATAGTCTACTGTGTTCACAATAGGTAGATGGAGAATTTCCTCTAAAGATAAGATTAAGATTAGTAAAATCGCTTTCTAAAAATATAAGTTAATTGCTTATTTTTTTGATTTGTTGTCCATTCCTTTTCATGGGTTAAGTGTCACTTCCAGAGGCAAATTCAAATTTTGTAAATAAATAGCAAGTTTTAGGTTGTAGTTGTTAATTAAAGGTGCTATTAGCAGTATACTGTATATTTTTTATATTTCATAAAGATTACCCATGTCCAGAGATATGAGGTAAGAATGTTTAAATCAAATATTAGTTTTACTGATAACAATGGTACAGCTGATTTATTCACAATTTAAAAAATATGGAACATAATGCCGAAGTTATTTATGTTTACATTTTTTGGTTTTGGTTCTAAAACCCTGCATTGCCGATCATCCAATCAGAAAAGCAGAAATATTGGCAACCATTTTTGATTTAGACTGCAGTACCGTATTCAAACCAGTATGAGCCCATGCTGCTTCCAGTACCTTTAATCAAACATATTAAAATATAGCATTTGAACAGATTCATTTAAATAAAGTTATTTTTTTATGTTTAATAATATTGAATACATAGCATAGATTATCAATGCCCCAATTAATGTTACTGTAATTTGAAGCTGGTAAATTGACTTATATTATGATTACATCCTTCCTCCCCCGTTGCCTCACTCTCTCCCCTCCCCCTCAAAGAGAGTGACTTCAGCCTCTCTGACAGAGAGTGCAGAATAATTGGAGGAGCCATCAACAACAGCGCGCCTGTGGACAGCGTCATATGTAGCCAACGCTGCCGCTCTCTCTATTTCTCTCTCCCACTTTTCTCTTCTCTCCTTTTCCTCTTTTTCCACGGATGACTGATGCCCATGACAGACTGCATCATCTCAAAGCCCCTTCTGGCAATTACTATGCACACATGTTCACATCAGAGACTCCCACATCACTTAACCAGTTGTCTTCGGACTAACAGGGCCAGGGCTGAAACACTCGATGGCTCTGCTCCTCAGCCTCTCCACACATACACACTTAAGACCTGGCGTGCTGATGACTGTGTTTCCTTTTCGCCTTGTTTCCTATTGATCCGTGTGGGTCTCAGTCCGTGCACATGCATCAGCCAGACTTTGATAGCTCCTTAGCACTTTTGTCACAAACTCTTACGTAACGACATAGCTATCTGTGTTTTTACGTTTGTTTAGAGTTTACAGGCCAGGATAGATTTAAGAACAATGCTAAATTATGTTTTAATTGCTGTATATCGATTTTAAGTAAAGCAATAAACTCTATTCATTCATCTTTTTCCACTTACTCAAGTTAGGGGTTATGAGGACTGGAGCCCCAGTAACTATGGGCCTTAGGCAGGGTACACCTTGGTCAGTGGCCAGTTAGTCACAGGGACACACACAGGCAGACAACCATTCACTCTCACATTCATTCACTAGGGGCAATTTAGAGTGACCAATTTACCTAACACATGAATAACATAAAAACATAATACTGCATAACATAAATGCATCTGTTTCATGTTTATTTCCTAACTCTGCTTTGTATTTTGAAACACAGCATCTATCCCTTAATAATATTGGATTGGATTTATATTGCAATTAACTACCTTCTCAAGCTTCACAAAGCACTTTACAAGAGTCCATTATTCATTCCTCAGTGGCGGTAAGCTACTGTTGTAGCCGCCCTGGGGCAGACTGACAGAATCGTGTTTGCCAGTCTGCACCTATGTCTCTTCCGACCACCACCAAACACTGTCACATTGACACAATCATACAGGCGAAGTAGTGGGTGAAGTATCTTGCCCAAGGACACAACGACACTATGCAGTGCCTGTAGCCACCAGCCTTTGGGTTAGTGGGCGAACGCCTCTACCATCTGAGCTACTGCCGTCCTGTCCTGAAGAGAACCCACAGTAACAGAGGGAGGACATGCAGACTCCACCCACAGAGTTAGTGTACAGCCGGCCTAATAAATATAAACTAAACTAAATACCCTTAGGCCTAAGGTAATAATATGTTTATGCAGGATCACATTGATGCAATTTCCATTCCATGTTGCCACGTCAAAGGTTTCACCAGTGGCCACATTTGGTACTGCAGAAAAAATGAAACAGTAAAACATTTGTAAAACACTCACAAAACTGCTGGTGTGACCTCTGGAAGTAAAAATGATGAAAGCAAAGAGCTGTAACTTCTCTTTTATGAACCACAGGATCAAATGTTTCTGAGAAGTAATTTGCATACTTTCCGACTGTCTTTGGCAACTCATAGTAAACAAAGGATTCCTGAAGTCTGTTCTCCTGAAAGCCATGTTGTGTATAAATATGTCATGTGGTCACTGACAATAGATTTGATGTTTAGGTCACATTAAACATGGTCACTCAGACTATGCAGGTACAAGTCATTATACAGCAAAAGCCTTTGTGCTTTTATAAATCCTTTAATAAGTAAATGTATGTTGTGTTGCAGTTTGCTATTCACTAAGGTGAAGCTGGAGGAGGCTCTGTTCGGTCCGGCTGTGGCTCTTCAGACCTGTGAGGACATGCTGCAGCGCTGGCAGAGCCGCTACGACACCTGCCGTTCCAGGTCTCTGCCCATCTATTACCAAAGAATGATAAATATACATACATATATCAAGATATAACAGGATTTAATCAAAAAGGATATTGCTTATTAGGTACCCCCTAGCCTGCGCACCATGCCAGACAAATCCAAGTTGAATAACCTGTGATATACCAAGGCCATTTGCAAACAATATTTTATACTTTATGTATTTAAAGATTTTATGGGTCCATAAATTTGGGGTACCAATGTCCTCTCATTGGCAGTTCTAGTTACTGCCGTTCCTTTGCTTTAGTGGGTGGGAGGCTTGCTGGTCATATGCCTTCAGTACAGTAGGTTGCTTCCCTTGGCTGTATTTTACTCAGCTCAACAACAGCCTACTCTGTGTTTAGACCCAAAAAAACAGTAACGGCAGACATTGTCACTATAGTATAATACATCAAAGCTTGTCTGCCACACTGAGGTTTATGTGCTGTTCCTTGGTGTGTCTAGATCGTTCTTCATTTTAATATACAATAATTCAAATGTATTAGCTTTGGGTTGAGCTGAGAAGATATTTATGAGCCACTTTCAGTCTAGTGCTCTTTGGTTTTAGACACCTTCCTTTCAATCAATTTGATGACGTTTTTAGATGTTGTCCATCAACTTTACAACACTGAACTGTAAAATGTAGATTACATCAGGTAAGTCCCAGGCGGCTTGAGAGTAGCTATGGGCCTTAGTCTTACATTCATTCAGTCTGGCCAATTTGGATACATGTATGTCTCTGGATGGTGGGAGGAGCCTAGAAAGAACCCACAGTAACACAGGGAGGACAAGCAGACTCCATTCAGTGAGATTACTGGGTGTTGGCCCTCTATCTCCTTGCTAAGAGGCAGGAGTGCTAACCACTCTACCACTGCACACTGCTAAAATTATTCAGCAAAAAAGACACATTTACATTTTTTTCTATTAGATTCACTTTATATTTCATAAAACCATTATTTGTTTTACAGTGAGACAGATGACAGCAGCAGTATCCCTATCCCAGTACCAGACCGTCCCGAGTCCAGTCCTGTGCCCGGTCCAAGGAAACTGTCTGTTCACCTCCTCACTCTACCGGACTTTCAGGATGGCTCCACAGGTCTGCACGCTTAAAACATGCTTTTCAATGGGACCTGCCAATCTCATTACTTTAAATGCTCTAGTGTGTAAATATCAATTAGGAAGGTGAGTGTGTGGGTCAGCTCATTTCCCTGGATGTTTGACCTGTTGTGGATTAGTGTTTGCAGTGTGCCACTGGTCTGAGGCAGCTGCAGATGTAAACTTTAAACAGCACTGACCTGTCCCTGAGGCTCACACCTGGGTTTAACATCACTGATATGTTTGACTCGTTCATTCAAAGGAAATTCTAGGTGATGTGTCATTGCTGTAGTTTTACTCATAGTATGCTTGTTCCATCATTGCCTAAGTTTGTGGGCTACTTTGATAGCTATCTGCACTGAAATAGAATAGATACATGTATTGAAAATAAAATGGGGGAGCATTGTCCAGGATGTTCTCCCCTCAAAGCCCATAGTTGCTAAGATAGTTTCCAAACACCCATAACCCCAAACAGGAACAAGCACAAGAAAATGAATGAATCAGTAATTTAACAACATTTATAATAAAATGTAAATCAAATCAAACATACTGCTGTCAAACCATCATTATTTTCCACATGAAATACAGAAGACATGATGCTGTTTGAAAGCAAAATATGTTATCATTGATATTACTTGCCTAACTCTCATGTGACTTCTCAGAACATGATCAAACATAGTTCATGCTATTTTTGTTTATCAAACATAAACATTGGCAATTCAATTACCAAGACACCAAAGTCACATAAGACCCATTGGAGATTTCAGTTTGGACCCAAAGCACAAATGTTATGAGGACAAACGGACATCATAATATTAAGTGCTTTGATGACAAATTATTAAAGAATTCCTCTGAAATGTTTTTATGTAATCGTGAAGAAGTCCTGATAAAACACATTTTTTTGTTTTCATCCCTGCAAATGTATTCTAATCTTTCCCAAATCAAATCACAGTTGACTAATACCACATACTGTATCTTTTAATAAGAGACACAAGATTGGACAATATCTAAAGTCTGTGTCATGGCAATTATGCATTGTGTTAACAAGTACTGCGTTCAATACATGTATGTAAAAATGAATACAGTTGAAGTTTTTCTCAAAATCTGTACTTACATCAAAGTACAGTTACTTTACAATAATATTATGCAGGTCAAGTAGAAGTACAGGTACTCAACAAAACTACTTTTTTTTTGCAACTACACAGCAAAAAAATTACTGATTACCACTACTGTTATAATATTGCTACTGCTACTACTACTAACTACTACTACAAATTATACTATTAAAGGTACTATTACAGTAACACTTTAGAATAACACACAGTATTAAACAAAATTACACATTAGCTAAGGCATAGTAACAAGTTTGTGTATTATTTATAAAGCATTAATTCAACAAAAATAAACACTATTGAGTTATAAACATTGTTATTAATGTTTATTCTTCAGTAATACACTGCAAAATTATAGATCATCAATGTTAATTCAGTGTCTGTTAACAGTTTATTCATTAAAATATTGTTAATTACATATTTATGAATGCTTTATTACTTGTTAATAGTGAGCTATTCTAAAGTGTTACCACTAGCACTACTACTATTTCTGTGGTCAATAAATACTTATTACTACTCACTGAGAGACTTAAATAACATTTATGCCCCCAAGTTACTCAAGTAAAAGTATGTGTTTTCTTAAATACATTTGTCTTCTCAGGATCTCAGAGCCCTCCTTCAGTGGCAGCGTCTCGTCTTGAAGCAGCTCTCTCTGAGGTGTCGGATGTGAGCTCCACACGACGCCAAGGACCCACCTACATCTGGACCACCCTCGAACGCATCTGGCTACAAGCTGGTAAGACCACAGCCAAAACACTTGTTGTGGTTTAGGAAATAGGACAGACAGATTTTAACCAGACCAACAATACTAATTCTTTTTCTAATCTATACAATTAGTCTCACATTTTTGAATTCACATTGAGTTTCCAGGGGACAGTACCAACAAACGCAAACTAAAGAGTAACTCACTCCTAAAACTGATATTTTAGCTGATAAAAATTAAGGTAGCTTCAGTATCACTGATACCAAAAAAATATATATGACCAGTGTATGTCAGATAATAATACAGTATAGTTTCTAGTTCAGTGATTCTCAAACTTTTCACATCAAGTACCACCTCTGAAATTATTTTGCCATCTAAAGATGCCCAAAAACTTGAATAAACCAGAACTATCCCAGGACATAACCACAGCTAAATCAAAACTAAAACATGTCTGAATCACACAAAAAAACATGTCTACACCATGTCTTAACCAGTATAAAACTAGGAATAACACTGAACTAAACCAAGAATAAACCAGGACTAAACCCGGACTAAAGCAGGACTAAAGCAGAACAAAACCAGAACTAAACCAGGACTAATCCAGCACTAAACCAGGGCTTATCCAGAACTAAACAAGATCTAAACCAGGGCCAAACCCCCAAAATACAGCACTAAAACAGGAATAAAACTAAATCAGAACATTAAGTGCAAAAGACTCCTAAGTACCACCATTGTACCCTTACCACAGTTTGAGAATGTCTCTGCTTGGTCTCAGCCCACTTTTCCAGCATTTTCAAGCTTTGCCAGTTGGCAGAGTAAGCCACAGGGAAAGGGATTTTTATATAGACAGTCTATTTGAAAGTCATACAAACAATAGCAGAAAACAAACATTGCTACAGTTAGTCAAGTTGGATTTTCTTGTAGAAATTGTAGTGAAGAGAAGGGATTTGGATTTTTTGCATTGTGAATGGGTATGGCTGGCTAGTCTAATATTATACTCCCATTATCCCATCATCCAAAAGTGATGTTCTTCTTTACAAAGTCAATTTTTAAACAATCCTTGTACCTTGGGGGAATCATTTTGGTAACACATCAATGCATATATCCATGCTGTTAATAATATCACTAAACCTAAGCACATCCCACAGCCTATCCAATGATAATCTCCCAAAATATTGTATTTTTCTGACCTAATGCAGATCCTGATGTGTTTTTTGTCTCCATTTAAACAGCCCTGTTCAGATGCTGTTCCTCTAACGGTTTGCTGACCTGCTTACACGCTCAGTTTTAGACTCTCGGGGGAATGAAGCGTAGCAGGAGGCATTATGTTTTAATGTGCTCTGTCCATTCTGCTGTCCCATTCCTGAACGCACAATATATCTGCAAACCTTCAGGGACTTTAGCACACAAAAAGCTTCCCGTTAGAAAGTCCCAAATCCTTAAACCCTAATCCAAATTGAAATCTATGAGGAAATGGAAATGTGGACATTGTGTTTGAACAATATTGACTTAAATTGACTTAAAAAAAAAATTCCACATCACTAAGTGTTAATAGGCTTAGAAACAGACAAATACAATTCAGTACATTACAATATTTAGAGTGGTAAAAAGAGTAAAGTTGGCATCAAATGTACATAGCATAAGTACAGTGCAGATGGTCTGATTGTTGGAGCTATTTTTTTCCCTGATCATTTTATTCTGACCCAAAGTTGTTTTCTTTTCTAAATGAATTTACTACATCCATAATACTATGTGTATTTTTAATTTTTTTTCACCATTAAAAAAAACAATACACTTAATTGAAGTTTAGAGCCTATAAGCGGCTATATTATGCAAAAACAACTTTTTGGAGCTTTGTCTCTGTTCTCTCATCAAAAACATAGCTGCAGTTGTGTTTCCTTTCATTCATTTTGTATTCCCTGGCGCTGCCTTTCTGAGACCTCTGAACGCTCGGTTCCACAGACCTCTGCCTCTCCCCTGAACTCTCTCCCAGTGCAGGAAGCACTGACCAATCAACAAGCCCATTCAGTCTGCTTTCATCCATTTATCCATAAAACTGTGTACAGCTGTGTATCCACTGATTCTTCACAGCTATTTTTAATTATGTTGTAAAATGGCATCCTACAATCCTGTGTAGGAAAATAAACAACTTTTTTACTGTTTCTGTTCAAAATAGTGTAAGAGAACAAGTACTGTTACTTTTTAGTAGAAACAGATGTACGCTACAAAGTTTTGACTTGAGCAAATGTAGTGATTAAGTATGTTTTTTTTTTTTTTTTGCTATTACTATTAATGTGGCTTTTACTGTTAGATAATTACATACAGCTACTGTTATTACACCTCCTACTACTATTTTGTCTGATATTAAGCCAAAGTATTTCTTGACCATAGTAGTAGTAGCAGTAGTAGTAGTAGTTAGTACTCCTACTACTACTACTACCACTCTACTATTACTAGAAATAGTTTGACTTATTTACAGACTCTAAGAATTCACTTTGTTAAAAGTAACTGGTTTGCTTTTTTAATAATAGTACTTTACACCTGCAAATCCTATATGACACTTATTGTATAACCAATCATTTGGAATCTAGAAAGTTGTCATTTTGCTTGGCTGTGATGTGATTTTTCCATCCACTGTTAGATCACTGCTGGAGCTGGCTGCACCAATAACAGCAAGCACGGCACATTTTTAACAATTTAGAGGATGGAGCCATTTTGAGCTGTGTTGAATAGTGCATACCTTTGAATAGGAGTGCACACTTTACCTGCGTGCATGTGGCCCACTGCTGTATTAAGACCAGAATAGCAGTGATGCATACAACTATTACTTCCAGCCCTTCAGCTCCAGTCTGCCAGTTCACAGCAGAGAGGAGCATTAGCGGGAAAAGACTTTGCACAAACAATGCTCCTTCATCTGTGCTCTGAGCTGAAGTGGGCTAGGCGGATGGGAACCGGAATCCAAACAGTAAAAGAGAGACAGAGCTATTACTGTACTGTATACACAAATATGGATATTTTGACTCATAATTTACTGAAAGCCTTTGTCAAATTATCCTAGTTCATGCAGTGCAATGTGAGGCATCTAAACAAAGCCAGCCATCCATTTTTTTTGTATACAAAGAATTTGTCTGGTCCTTGAAAGGTTCAAATTTTAAAAAGCTCTCCTCCCATTTCTTACTTATTCGTGTTTCATTTAGTTTAATGTCAGATAGTGCTTTACTTCTCCTTTTTAGTGGTGTAAGCTGTTGTACCCAGCACTGGCATTGCTATCTTTACAGTTGGACTTGCCACCTCCATTAAACCAGTGTATACAGATGTGCATGAACTATGACTCAACCAATGAAAGTATCTCTGATCCAAATGGAAACACCCCTCTTTGTTCTAAGTGTGTGATTGGTCAAAAAGTTTAGTCCCTGCTCTAGTTCCCAAACAATTTATAATAAAGCCCAGGTGAGGTCCCAGAGTCTTATTTTTTTCAAAGATTACTTTGATTATTCTGTGTTATTGACTGAATTAGTTTTCCTCTTTGACAGGAATTGCTCCAGTGTTGTACCAGTTTTCATCTCTGTCACTGTCTCTGATTTAGCAATAAAAGCAAACTAGACCCGAGTCTGAGTTCAAGTCCAAGTCATTGGTTTACAGGTCTGAGTCAAGTCACAAGTCTTGGTCTGTGAGAAGTGATGAGGCCAACTCAGATCCCTCAAAGCAAAGACTCAAGGCCAAATCTAGTCATTAAGGCCTCAGCTCAAGTCGAGTCACAAGTCCCAAAAATAAGCCCCAGGGGTGGAAAATAAATAGATACTTCTAAAGTAATTTACTTAAGTAATTTTGTTTAAGAAAACATACCTTCTGAGTACATTTTGTAGAACATACATTTACTTTTACATGAGTAAATTTTGGATAACATTTTTTTTTTTTTTTTTTTTACTTTGCCCTCCGGGGTGGAGTGTGTAGCGCACTTGTCTTGCAATCAGAGTCTGAAACAAGCTCAAGAAAAAGAATTTGCAAATGTATTTTCTACTTAAGTAAACATTATGCTCAATACTTTTTTTTCTTTTACTTTTCCTCAAGTACAATTTTTGTTATGTACTTTTATTTGTACTTGAGTACAAAAGTAACTTGAGTTCAGATATTGAGTACTTCATCCACCTCTGGCCCTGAGTCCAACTTCATTCTTTAAATTACCCCAACTGGGGAATAAAATATCAGTTTTCAAGTACTGTATCAGTGTGGACTTGGCTTGAGAGAGCATTCCTAAAGCAGTTTTGGCATTATTTTTGCTTGCAGCCGGGGTCAAGGGTTACGTCTCTAGAGCACAAGTGTAATTTAAAGGTTTTATTTTTTACATCTAACCTTTAAACCCTGCTGTTCTTCCACTGAGAACAGGCTAAACCAGATCATGTTAGCTGCTGTACTTGTGACTGAGAGGCCAGGGGTGTGTCCTTGACCTCAAGGCTGAATACTGTAGTACCCCTCTGCCCTCAATTCCCAACATTCCTCTTCGGGACGGTCACTTCCTGTCCCAATCTCACATCCTGATCGCCACATCGGAAAAAACACACTCATGGATTTAAAGAGTTGCATATGGGAACACAGCTCTATACTTGTAATGTATTACAAGTAAAATATTTAATTTGTGACAAAACACTGTCTTTGTATAATTAGATGAAGATTTTTGAATGGTATTCTCAAATAAAGTACCTATGGATTCAAATCTTGTAAATTGTCAGTATGCAGATGTAGAATATTTATATCTAAAAGACAACAAAATGCTAATTTGTGCATTCTTCAAAGCCAGTTACAGAAGATTACTTGGTCAGTTTTAACCAGTCATCACTCGCTAATGTTCTCTACCCCCTCACTGACAGCAACATGTAGTCAGTTGGGTGCATTACCAAACCAAACACAAGGGCTCACAAACCAGTATACTTTTTTGCCAGTCCCAATCCTGGATAAAAAGGAGAGGATTGCATCAGGAATGGCATCCGACATAAAACCTATGCCTATTTGTTGATGTTTAAGCATAACTGCATAATGTTCCGTTCTTACTCTAAATACACATGCTGCTGTTCTTGTTTAACAGTAAAAGGTTCTGTGTCAAAAATTGGCACGTTGTTTTGTTTGTGGTGTGAGTTGTGCTTGTTAACTTTCTTCATTTTTACGTCAGATGCCCTACATGATGCAACTCTCAACATTTGTCTGTGCTTGGGACTGACACAAAGAGAACTTGTCTTTATCTGAAGCCATAGTATACTTCTGTCCCAAGAGGTATCATCAAATTTGACTTAGAAGAAACAAGATCAATAGCCTTTGTTCGGTCTGGACAGTCCATCGATGTTTATGCCTGCTGCAAACATCCTGGCTCCAACATCTTTATGCATATTCCTGGTATTTTTCTATTCCCCAAAACACTTCCCATCCGGTCACTCTTAAACCCCCACCTGCTAACTCATAAATGCCCTCTCTACACGAGAACACTGATCTCATAGCGTTTCCTCAGGTGAGTCTTAGAAAAAGGACGTATTTGCCAAATCCTTTTTCCCCGAAATGTGGAGTGGAAAACAAACCCTGGGGCTGGGAAACATCTCTATCGTCTCACAGAGGTAGAGCTTCCCATCTGTGGCTCGATGAGACGCAGGTAAACAAACAACAGCCCAAAAACACACACATGGGTTCAGGGGCTCAGGAGCAGACAGCTGTATTTGTACAACACTGTGGAGTCTCTCAATGAGGCACACCCAGCACTTTCAATGGATATTTAGACCTAGGACAATAACTCTATATTGCTTATCAGCAGAGGTGGATGAAGTACTCAAAGTTTGTACTCAAGTAAAAAGTACTGTTTAAAATATAGCAGAAAGTAAAGTAATCAACAGTTTGTTTGTTTTTTGTTTTGTTTTTTTGTGCAAAATTTACTACTACTACTTCTTTTAGTAGCACTGGTACTACTACTACCCTAAACCTGACTTACAACGTAGAACCCTTCAAGTGCAATTTGAGTGTTTTACCCAATTTGCCACAAAGGACAAAAAATACTTCAAACTTTAAACATTTACCTGAGAAAAAGTAACAAAAATATCCTCAAGGAATTCCGTTGAGTAAAAGTATGTATCAGAAAAAAAATACTCAGGAAGTACATTTTCCTCATGTAAAATACTAGAGTAAAAGTTACTAGTTCAGGAGGTAGAGTGGTCATGTTATAACTGGAAGGTTGGCAGTTCGAATCCCACTCAATTCACCCATTAATACTGTCCTTGTGTCCTTGGCCAAGACACTTAACCCACTTTCGACCCTTCGGCCCATAGTTGCTGGGATAGGCTTCAAAAATTTTACACTATACATTCAATTATAAGGAACGTCTTGAAATAAGAATACAAAATAATAAGTTAAACTGTATGAATTGGCACAGCTGTAGGATCCAGGAAAACTTTTCCTTTCCAAAGTGCATGAATTTGACCTTAGAAACAGTGTAAGAATGAGTGATGACTGACTGCTCCCCTCATGTTTTTGGGGCGTGCCCTCTGAGATCTTAGCTCCTATTGGTCGATGTGGTGCTGGTGGGTGTGTCTGCTTGTGTGTGAATGTTTGTCCAGAGGTTCCCAGCAGAAGCAGTGAGGCGAGGAGGCAGGCTGCTGTAGTGGAGATGGCCATATTTAGTCAGGAGTTTTAGGACTTCCCAAGCACTGCTCCTCTCTCACTTGCACTTTCACACTGTTTCTATCCAGTGTCCATCCCAGTTCAGTGTCATGGCATAGTTTTACCATGAACCCACATTATGACATCAGTGTTATATCATCTTCATATTAAATGCATTTTTGTCATTCTCTTACAATTTACTCAACATCCAGCTTCAGTTTACATGTGCTATTCTTTCTCACACTTTTTTCTTTTATCTATGATGTTTGTAAACAAATACATACACACTCTCAGGAAGCCCCTGATTAAAATTCCTTTCATTCTAAGGAGATTATAATGTTTAATGTGATGGAAGATGAATGAATGTTTTTTTGACCATGTAATTCAACTGTATTGTGCAAATGTATACACAACACTATTATCACAGTTGTAAGATGCTGAAAAGGCTTGAAAAATGTCCCTTTACACAGTGCATAAATTTGACCATAGAGTGTAAGAATAAGTGATTAAAGGCTCAAGTCCAAGTTTTTCTTCTTTTCTTGACTGATCACCTCTTTGTTCCTCTCGTCCTGAAGGTGAACTGTTCATGGCGGAGGGTCGTCTGAAAGAAGCCCAGTTCTGCATCACTGAGGCCAGTTCACTATTCCCCAACTCCCATTCAGTTCTTCTGCAGAGAGGGCGACTGGCCGAGCTCCGTGGACAAATGGAGGAAGCCAAGAGTCTGTACGATGAAGCCCTGGCCATCCACCCGACCGGAGAGCGCATCCTGGTGCATTTGGTAAGCCAAACCATGGTTCTCAAAGTGTGGTATGGTTAGAACTGCTGGTGCACAGGTTCTTTCTAGTGGTGTCTGGAATTTTTGAAGATGAAAACCATTACAACAGATTGGTGTAGTTAATGTTTAGTCCTGGGCTAAATCTTGGTTCTGTTTTAGTCTTGCTCTAGTTGTTTAGAGCATGCTTAATCCTGGTTTAGGGACAGCTGAGTCCTGGATTTAGTCTCATGGGCTTTATCATTATTATTTCCTGGTTTAGTCCTTTTTTATTCTGGCCCTATTTAGTCCTGGTTATGTCTAAGATCAGATCCCTATTTTTTAGTCTTGGATTTAGACCTAGGTTAGTCCTGATTTAAGTCCATTAGAGTCATTTACAGATAGTACTAATATATCTTTTCTGTGGTGGTACTGAGTGAAAAGTTTGCAAACCGCTGTGATGAGCCACATAGAGCAAAACACTGCGTAATTACATTACACTGAATCTTACAAAATGGCCTTTTACTGTAATGGAGACATGCTAAGGCCATGCTTGGATACACTAACTCATCTCAAGCACTTTACTTCTGGTCATTAGGTTAACATCGATGTCCACCGAGCATAAACACATTTAAAATGGTTAATGTAACTTTATTAAATTACTTATCACATTAATTTACACTATAACATTTGAGTTAAAGCAGCCTTGGTGTGAAAAAGTACAAAAACAACTTTACACTGAAAGGGCACTTATTCTGCTAAAAGAACTTTTCTGAGCTTTATTACCCTGTTATATTGTTGGTTCTTCCTCAAAAACATATACAGTTTCATTCACGCATATTTGAGTAATCGGTGTCTTTCTTAAGAGCTGAAAACGCTCTTTGTACATAAGTGAAACCCCGCCTTCTCCAGGAAGTGATCCAGCACATTTCTAAAGCTTAAACACCGCCAGCGGACTTGTTCTGATAATTTCACTGCTTGAACCGCCGTCACCACAAAGCTGTCAGCTCATTTATTTATCTGTTAACTTCATGTTGCTAATAGCTGTGCCATAATATATCAGGCTGTCCCCCACCATTCAGTACAAGCACTCGGAGATTCTCCTCTCACATCTGAACGCAGAGCCTCCCAACTATATTCAAGTGTGAAGTAAAAGAGGAGAGCAAGAGGCAGTAACGTCTGTAGAGCGCTTTAGTCAGAGGAAGGCCTCAGCCCTGCAGTCCTTAACTGCAGCAGCATTGCGATAAATTACACGTTTGCAATAGAGTGGGAGTTGACAGAGAGCATTGTTGGCCCCACCCACTGCCACTCAAAGTGTTTTCTGCAACGTGAAAGCAAAAGCTCTCAAAGGAAAAACGTTTGCAATAAATATAAAGTACTTAATGTTATACCACAGGAAATACTTATGGAAAGGTGTTCACATTTATTTCAAAAAGCTTGAAAAAAGCATAATGTCTCCCTTTAAACACATAAAAATGCAAGTTTGTATTTCAGAAACACCATTCAAATCCATGACTGACACTGCATTCTTCTTTATAGTTATGTCTCCAAAACCATTTCTTTCATCTAAAATCTTATATTAGAATTTTTTTTTTTTTTTAATTCACTGTGGTTTACGTCTGTTTACATATATTTGTAGACGTTGACATGGAAACATTATGAGACATATATAACATATACAGTATGTATGACATCTGTTGAGTTGGGTACGTCTCTATATTTCCCATATTCAAGTGATGTGTGAGTGTTTGCATTAGTGCACAAGACACATTAAGTACTACTCATGACAAAAACTTCATTTTGTATGCTACTGCTAACCGAAACTTAAACCTCAAGGCTTCAGGCTCAGCTCTGCAAATGATGAACTGGATTAACCAAAGCTGTTATGACCTTTAACCTTTCTCTGTTGTAACAGTGAAGCATTGTAATCAGGCAGCCTACATCTCCATAGTGACGCGTTGTTTTAGATCTTTCTGACTCCAGACCTGGCCACCTTGTGACCACATAAGGCTAATGCTCCAGCTCCAGCCATGTGTGTGTATGTGTGTGTGTGAGCGAGAGTTTTTGTGTGTTTTTAGATGTGTGTGTGTTTGCTGTTTTAACGGGCCGTCCCACTGGGGTAGACAGAGGTACGTGTCTCTTCCATATTTGGCCTGTGGGAGAACCAATCCCAGGGGGGTGAAGAGTTGAAGCGGAGCCAGCTGGCATGTTCCTACTGTGGGTTTGTTACGGGGCAGATGTGATCCTCTGTTCTATCTGTCTGTGTGGATCTGGAGCAAGCACATGTGGACTCTCAATATACACTCAGTATACACTTAGACTTTGGATTAAGGCCAAGAGCTTATTTCTATGATGTAGAGTGCCCTCATTGATCACAACCTGCCATGAGATTTTTTTTTTTTTTTTTACATCATAAGATTACAGTCATTTGATTATTACATATTATCACTTATTGGCCTTTCACCCTTAAAGTAGAAATAGCCAGGAAACAGATGAAGTGAGGAAAGACATGTGGCAAACAAGACACATTTGAGCCCTGGTCGCTCACCTCTTTACTATATCTCACCATAGTAACCGAAATATTTGTTGAGGTTCTTAGTCATTCAGGACACAGGCTAATACCGTAGAATAGATGGGTAAAAGGAAACATGTGGATATATTTTCACAATAGAAGAGGCCTTGACATTCATCGAAATGTCTTTGTCAGAAGTGTCTGAATAAGTTTGATTTGCATGATTATAATAGGAGCGGATAGTGCTCTTGACTCCCAGCAAGGAGGTTGTGAGATTGATTCTCAGGCCAGCCGACACACAAACTCTCTGGCTGGAGTCTGCTTGTCCTCCCTGTGTTATCGTGGGTTCTCTCCAGGTACTCCAGCTTCCTCCCACTGTCCAAAGACATGCGTGTGTTGGGTGTATTGGTTACTCTAAATTGCCCCTAGTGAATGAATGTGAGCGTGAATAGTTGTCTGTTTGTGTTCATCTCTGTGTGTCAGCCCTGCGACAAGCTGGCCCCTGTCCAGGGTGTACCCCGCCTAAGGCCCAAAGTTACTGGGATAGGCTCCAGTCACCCGTGACCCCTAACGGGAATAAGCGGTAGAAAATGAATGAAAAAAAAATGAAGGATGAACGTTCCATTGGTTATGAATATTATTACATATCCCAGACGGCACTGCCGCACTACTCCCATTGGTCCATCTCTCTCTTCATGTCTGCTATCGGCATCTGTTTGAAGTCAGAGTCAAGTTTTGTCAGAGTCATATGATCTGAAAGCATGACTTGAATCAAGTGGACAAGATGAGATTATGATGACCAGTGCTAAATTTACAGTTTCTTATGACCTGACATTAGACTCTTACATAGGAAGGGTTTACATTTATCTCTACACCATGTCCAGTATTATTTGTTTTTTTTGTTATATGTTATAAAAACAATTGAATTATTTGTGAAACTATTCATACTGCTCCGTTACAAGGTCGCCATAGTGAATCAGTCGCACAGTGATTTGGTAGCTTCCTATACCAGATGCCCTTCCTGTCACAACCACCCACATACTATGACTGGAGTAGGCAATGTGGGTGACGTACCCTGCCATGGTAGTATGCACTGGTCAGAGCTGGAATTGAACCATCAACCCTCCGGTCAGTGGGCGAATTGCTTAACCCCCCGCACCACTGTTGCCCCACATTTCATTACATACTATACATACTACATGAATGGCTATCTCCTTTTACATCTGTACTTACTACCACTGTCCATTTGAAAATACAGTTTTGCCCCATACAGTCGCTTTTAAAGTCATCTTCCACTGTGGTTTGTGATGGGGCAGTAAGTGTGTCTAAAGGTGACAGTGAGTGGGGCATTCGATTTGGAGCGCTGCCCATGTTTCGGTCTTGCATCAGCCTGCCAGGATCCATCCTTCCTCCTCCTGCTGCTGCTCCGGCTCCACTTCATACATTTATTTTTACACAGTACTCGCTGTGGACACTTTGTGTGCCGGTGGCCCATTTACCCGCTCTGCCTTCGGGCCCTTTCTGATTATACTCGTGCTGGATATTCTTACACTTGAGCTATTATTCTGAAAAAGCACATACTGTACTTTCCATGAATGTGCCTCCAATATTTTCCTAGTTTTTATTAGTTTTCTAAGATGAAGAGTTACCTTTATTTATAATAGAAGGGGGCTTGAGATAGACGCCAAGATTTATTGCGACAGCCACCTATTCCCCATAACGTCTCTTCAGCCTGGCATTTTAAATTAAATGTTATATAACATATTTTTGTGGACTAGCTGCCTGCTTTCAGTATCTGTGATATATATAGAAATAGACCAGCATGATGTTGAGTGAGTGGAAGTACCATACAATACAGTATGTGATGGGCCTCAGACTGATAAATGTATTTTCAACATAATGCACTTGTGGAGTAAATGTTGTACCCTGTAAAATAAATTTGCAAAACGATATGTGAAAAGTATATAATCAGGACACACAGGGTCACAAGCTAGTATCTTTTTGTGTAAATGGACAGAGTTGCATCAAGGGCATCCGGGGTAAAATCAGACGTTCTTTGTACAATAATTGTATAATATGCATGATTTTTTTTACATCTAAAGAAAAGTGGAAACCTCAAATCAGTCTACAAATTGCAGAGGCTGTTAAAAATATAAGCTAGTAACTAATATAAGCATTTAAAGTTAGAGTTACAACCACAGACCTCTGGAGCAAATTTCAGGCTCTGGATGCAGTGTGTTTACATCATTGGTGATCCGGAAGCTAGCACTGCTTGCTATAGCGCTGTTTATGTACGCAGAAAAGTAAATAAATCAAAAGTGAAAAGGGAATGTTGTCACGTTCGTGGCTGGGAAAGTGGGAAAGTCACTGCTGTTACTATGAGAATGTGCTGATGTTTTTCTATTGGTCACACGTCTGACAGAGATCGTAGGTGCCACAAGAGAAAGACACACTCTGCGACAAATCTTCCAAAAATATCTGACACTGCCTCATATCTGTCGCAGCTCGTCTTTGGTCTTAAGGTGGCGATGTGTAAGCTTTGTCCCTGTCTCACTATAAGACGTATGACCAACAGTTTTGAGCTTTGACAGACCATTTTTCCCATGATTAGGAATCTTTTGTCTGAGACAGCTGTAATCATGCAATGTATACCCGGTGTAAGACGGGGTACATCATGGGCATTTCCCCTACTCATGCATGTATTTCACCCTGCACCCTGTCTGACATTTACAAATAAATTTACATATTTTACTAATTTAAAACACTTATTTTGTCTATGTAGTTCATGACATCTTTTCTTTTAGCTTTTCATCTGCTACCTAGTGTTCAGTACCTTGCATGTCAAATTAGCTTAGGTTTTGGATGCCTCTCCATTTATCCAGGCTTGGTACCGGCACAAAAGATACACTGGCTCGTGCCCTATAGATGCACTTGAGAACCTATTCGATTAGGAGAATGGGTCTTGCTCCGTGTTCTCTTGACAACATGGTATGAGTAAATAGACAAAAATATGTATTTCCCCTTTTCTCAGTATATAAAGCATGAGTTCACTGAGGCTACGAGGCTCTCAAAATCGGAGAATCTGAGTCAGGGAAACCCAGAGCTGGATCCAGACAGTAGCTCTGTGCCATGTTTTCGTCTCCACACCACACCCCTCTCTCTCCATCTCCATCATATTTGAGACATGTGTGAGAGGGTGAGTCACGGCCCTGGTCAGCTGTGGTTAGTGGAGTATTTTGGGATGAATGAGGGTGTGGTGGTGGAGATGGAAATTGGTGCAGGCCCAATACAGTACGGCAGATCGCAGATTGGATGTCCACTGAACACACATTGGTGCAAGTTTGGAGATATTGACAATATTAGATCTTCTCATCTGACTCTGTTGTTATTGGACATACTTTTAAAGAAAGAAAAATAAAAAAGGACATATTGACTGCCTCTGATTATATTGTGATGCGCGGCAAAATAATATTGTTACTACTTTTTCTCTAGAAACAATATTATGTAATTATGTTAATTATGTAATATTATGTACTTTCTTATTAGAATGTACTGACATGAATTGAACTGAAAATACTAGTGTGGACAGAGATTGGTTTGCATGTATCAATATGAAAGTGCATTAGTGTGGACATTGCCAGCAGCTTCATAAAATGCTATAAAAGTGAAGTTTTGAGGAACAGCCCAAATGTTCCCACTTCCACAGACAAACCTCTCAGTATAACACGTACAAACACAGCCTCCATATGCAGCTTCCTCTCAAGGACGACGACTTGTGCTCATTGAATTAATCGCGTCCCAATTATCAACCTCCCCCCTTTCAGTGCCTCCCCCCATCTTTTCCTCCTCCCCCTGCTCCGGGACGATGGGGGTGGTTGTCAGCTGATTAGATAATGCAAATACATTATTTATAACACTTTGCTGGTTCTCGCCATTTATGGGATCGCCTAGCAACCAGGGAAATATATTCGAGTCCGGCTCCCAGCAGCACTGGGAGAGAGGAGTGGGCTGGTGTCTCTGTTACTATGTACAGGTCACTTCCTGCCTTCCTTCCTTCCCTCACTCCATCCTCTCTGTGTGATTTGAGTTTACTAAAGGCATGTTTCAGTACACTACAGTTCAGGACAGTATGGCATAATTTGGTATTATTAACCCCTGCTATCTATTAAGTGTTATCTTGTAAGTGTTTACCTTTATTTAACATTTTTGGAGTCAATGTGTTGGCTTAATGAGTTGTTGCTGGTTGAATAAAGCTCCCTTCACAAAATAAATAAATTACACTTTAATTAAATCTTCAGAATTTTGGAATATTGCCATTCAAGCTATTTTAATTAAAAACTCCTTCCCTAATGCCCCGCTGCCTTCACAATATAGTGATCTGGTGCATTAAAGTATGAACTAACTAATCTAATTTCCAACTATACAGTATCAAACTGAAATTTAGATCTGATCTTAAATTTCTTGCTCTATGTTCTGTGTTAGATCACAATAATTTCACATCTACAACATTAAACAGGGAATGAACACTTCCAATATTTACTTGTTTACCTTTCACATTACTTCCTTTTTCTCTATTTATGCTTAGAATTTTTGCAGAGCAAGCACTGAAATATAACCTTTTCCTGAACTACATTTTTATTTAGTTATGTCAAATTGTGTGGACCAACAGCCAATGGCACAGTCACTTAATTTAAGAGCAAGCATGTAATTGGCCAGTGTTGCTGTCACTCTCTCATTCTCATCTATTACAATGTAGGTTTTTCATAGATTATAACAATAAGCTCTTATAGGTGACATCAGTGGCTAATAAAAGCCTAATAAAAACAAAGTATTGTCAAAGATGAATGCCAGCTACAAAGATTTTCTTCAGGCTAACATTTTCATTCAGAAATTGGGCTTCATAGGGTGTTAGCCTTACTTATACCTGATTACGTAACTGGAAATGAGACTAAACACCCAATGTGCCAGATCTGCAGCTTAGCAAAATGCTATCTACAACTATGTGACGTTAGAGGCATTTTGTTTGAACAACAAACATCTCAATCGCTAAAGACCAGAGAGACAGGAAAAGCCTATTTGCACACTTTTAACATGGACTCTTTATATTACAATGTCAACAGCAATATCCTGGAAGACACATGTCAAGCTCAAGTTCAGGCCAGTGGTAACTAAAGCAAACTGTTGGCTGATCGTCCCGGAACTGATTAGATTAAGGGTTTAGGTAGAGGTCCCAGGTCACTGACAGGGCAATGGGTCAAAGCTGTGCATACTGGCTGCATATACAGTCCATTTACAAACTACTCTGTATCATATACTGCAGTCTGCCACTTAATCCACTCCTGACCCTAACCTAAATATGATAAGACATTTCTGCTCCTTACTCTAATTTGAAGCCTGAGCTCTTTAAGGAACATGGCTGACGAGACCAGATTGTGAGGCTAAAATTAGAAGTAGCTGCCTCTACACTGTCTCAATGATAATTTCTGCTTTTGCCAGTCTGCCTCTGATTGAGATGAAGCTTCCTACTAAACAACCATAGTGCTTCATTGGGCAAATTTAAAGTGAGAGTATGCTATTTCTTGTAATTGAGGAAGTGTTTAATCAGCTCATAGCTGATTAAACAATAGGAATTATCTGTGAAAAAACAAGCTCTTAATACATCATCTAGGCTTAATTATTAAGCTATGATTGGTTGAACCTCGGATTTAGAAGGAACAATGTGAGTTTTGTCCCAGTCATGGAACACTGGACCACCTCTATACCCTCTATCAAGTGCTCGAGGGTTCATGGGAGTTTGCCAAACTAGTCCACATGTATTGTGGATCTGGAGAAGGCATATGGCCGTGTCCCTAGTGGCATCCTGTGGGGGGGTGTTCTGGGAGTATAGAGTCTGGGGCCCTCTGCTAAGAGCTGTCTGCTCCCTGTACGGCCAGAGCAGGAGCTTGGTTTGCATTGCCAGCACTGCCTCAAGTGGAGGAGTTCAAGTATCTTGGGGTCTTGTTCTTGAGTGAGGGTAGGATGCAGCATCAGAAGGTCTTTGGAGTTTGCATGTTCTCCCTCTGTCTGGGTGGGTTTCCTCCAGGTACTCCAGTTTCCCCCATAGGCTAATCCTCCAGCTAGCTACTCCTGACCAGGATCCTGGCTCAAGATATGGAGACTGGTACCCAGGCGCTGCTGTCGCCTACTTCTCCTGGCAGGTTGCCCCACATTAACAGGCTCATCAGAGCAGTGTCTGCAGTAATGCGGTCGTTGTATTGGTCTGTTATGGTGAAGAAGGAGTTGTGCCGAAAGGCAAAGCTCTGGATTTACCAATCGATCTACTCTTACCTATGGTCATAAGCTATGATCCCGGATACAAGTGGCTGATATGAGTTTCCTCTGCAGGGTGTCCGGACACATAGGGTGAAGAGCTCATTACCCCTGAGGGGCTCGGAGTAGAGCTGCTGCCTCTCCACACTGAGAGGAGCCAGATGAGTTAGCTTGGGAATTTATAACAGATGCGTCCTGGACCCCTCCCTCAGGAGGTATTCTGGGCATGTCCCACAGAGCGGAGACTCCAGGGAAGACCCTGGACATGCTGGAGACTTAAAAAATTATTTTGGTTCTGTAACAAGTAGAACAAAGTAAAATGATCAGGGATGAATTTATATACCCTAATCAGACCCCTTGAGAGGCTCTGATTTACACCACTTGTGAACACTGAATAAATAGCTGCTTATAATACAGAAAAAGTGCCAGCACATGTTACATACATGAAGCATAAAATAAAATAAACAAGGAAAACAGAGATAAAAAAAAAAAAAACAGAGAAAGAAATGGACTATTGTGGATAGATAATAAGCTCTAAAATGAAAACTCAAAAACTTATCTTCAGCAACTTTGGGCATGAGGTGGGTTACAGGCTGGACAGTGGCTGTAGGGGGCACGGTTGACATACTCTGACAGACAACCACTCCCAGATTTGTTTACTAATGGTAATTTTGATTCACCATTTTACCAATACACGCTTTTTTTTTTTTGGTGTGCCTTGAGAGAACTTAATAAAAGCAGGAAAGGTAGCATTACTGATGTTGGGCAGTGAGGTTTGGATAGAACTATGGCTGCTTAGGCACATACAAGTTGAAATAGCAATTCTTCCACCATCAAATCTCCTGCTTAATTGCGACAGCGTATTCTCAGTCTAACCAATGGAAATAATTAAATGTTCTGTATCTTCAGTGCATGTTAAAAGTTTAAAATCAAGTTTGAAGGCAGGATGAAAACACAGCTTCCCACTCACTGCTTCAGTTGTGATTATCTTTAATGGCACAAAAAAGAGCCAGAACCTGAGCCTTTGCCGAGCTGGAGGAGAGCGTCTGAGGTGAAACTGCAGACAGATGGTTGGGTGTAATTAAATCGTGGCCCATACAAACCAGTTTCATCAAACGCACACAATTTCCTCAACACACATTGGCTCCCCTCGCTGTCTGTGTCCTTAAGAAATGTGTGTCTTTTTATCATCATTTTAAGATGACCTTTGGCCTTTGTGACAGCTTACTTATATAAGACAAGCCATTAAAGGTTACTTGAGTAATAGTGATGTGCAGATTTTGAGGGAATAATTGGAATGTAAGTTATTTCAACAAAAGTATTTTCAACTATTTTATATCAGATGTCTTATTACTAATAGGATTTGCACTAAACTTTTGGACATTTTGTTTAGCATTTGTTTTGCATCATGTTAGAATTCTTTTTTTTCTACCCTGGGTGGAGTGGTTTGTATTCTGCCTATAAAATGTGCCCCGTCAATGGGAAACATTACATATACACTGAACAAAAAAATAAACACAACACTTGTTTTTGCTCCCATTCTTTTTTAGCTGAACTCAAAGATCTAAGACTTTTTCTCTGTACACAAAAGGCCTACTTCTCTCAAATATTGTTCACATATCTATTGAAATCTGTGTTAGTGATCAGGATGCTGATCAAACAGCATGAATATTGCACAGGTGTGCCTTAGGTTGGCGACAAAAAAAGGCCGCTCTAAAATGTGCAGTTTTATCACACAGCACAATGCCACAGATGTCACAAGTTTTGAGGGAGTGTTGTAATTGGTATGCTGACTGCAGGAATGTCCACCAGAGCTGTTGCCTGGGAATTGAATGTTAATTTCTGTACCATAAGCCGTCTCCAAAGGCGTTTCAGAGAATTTGGCAGTACATGCAACTGGCCTCACAACTGCAGAACACGTGTAACCACACCAGCCCAGGACCTCCACATCCAGCATCTTCACCTCCAAGATCATCTGAGACCGGCCATCCAGACAGCTGCTGAAACAATCGGTTTGCATAACCAAAGAATTTCTGCACAAACTGTCTCAGGTAAGCGCGACATGCTTGTCATCTTCATCGGGGTCTCCACCTGACTGCAGTTTGTTGTCATAACCGACTTGAGTGGGCAAATGCTCACATTTGATGACATCTGGGACTTTGGAGACGTGTTTTCTTCACAGATGAATCCCACTTTTCACTGTACAGGGCAGATGGCAGACAGCATGTATGGCATTGTGTGGGTGAGCGGTTTGGTGATGTCAGCGTTGTGGATCGAGTGGCCCATGGCGGCTGTGTGGTTATGCTATGGGCAGGCATATGTTATGGACAACAAACACAGATACATTTTATTGATGACATTTTGAATGCACAGAGACAATGGACATTGAGCATGTTTTAGATGCTCTGGATTGGCGAATATGACAGCATGTTCCAGTTCCTGTTCCAGTTCCTGCTAATATCCAGCAACTTCACACAGCCATTGAAGAGAAGTGGACCAACATTCCACAGGTCACAATCAACAACCAGATCAACTCCATGCCAAGGAGATGAGTTGCACTGTGTGAGGCAAATGGTGGTACCTAAGGCACACCTGTGCAATATTCCTGCTGTCTGATCAGCATCTTGATATACCACACCTGTGAGGTGGATGGATTATCTTGGCAAAGGAGAAGTGCTCACTAACACAAATTTCAAATTTGTGAACAATATTTGAGAGAAATAGGCCTTTTGTGTACATGGAAAAAGTCTTAGATCTTTGAGTTCAGCTGATGAACAATGGGAGCAAAAACAAAAGTGTTGCATTTATATTTTCGCTCAGTGTATTTCTAAGCTCTAGTATTGGATAGTGTAGGTTATCGAGCCACAAGGGGTCACAAGCCAGTTTACTCTATGTGCCGGTCCCCAGCCCAGCTAAATGGAGAGGGTTGTGTCAGGAATAGATTTTTTTATTTTATTTTGTTTTGTTTTTTGTTTCTTTTGTTTCTTTTGTTTTGGTTGAAACTAGAAGAAGGCCACTAGTGCTAACACAGCTTTAACTTAACTTAATTGACATCTGGATTCCGGCTGTTTTACGATACCAATAAAAGAACTTGTATAGATAGCAGGGTTTTTCCTCTAACTTTTCACACCAAGAACCACCTTAAAATATTTGGCATTGAAGTACTATCTTCAGTGTATTAAAATGATCATTTCTACATAAGGACAAAACAGGGACTAAACCAGGACTAAACCCAAACTAATATAGGGCTAGTCTAAGACTAAACCAGCACTAATCTTGGACTAAACCAGACCTAAACCAGGAGTAATCTAGGACTAAACCAGGACTAAATCAAGACTAAACCAAGAGTAAACCAGGACTAAACCCATACTGATTTAAGCCCCAACCAGGAGAGTAGAATAGGAATACAGCTGCTACTAAATTGAGTGCTACCAGCACTCCTGCGTACCACCACTAATACCCATATTACAGTTTGAGAACCACTGGCCTAGTATAAACTATATATGTGTGCCTATGCCTAAGTCTTCGTAAGTCATAATAGTGGGAATATCTCTAACCTGTAGTGACAGGAAGGCAGACAGTAACAGTAGTGGCCAGTGGCTCAACCAGCAGCAAGGAACTACTCTTAGACCCCCTCTGCCCCCGTCCTGTCCCATACATCCTGTGACAGGTTGTCCCATGTACCCATGAGTTTTTGTGACTTCCTCTGTGTCTCCTATCAGCTACACAGAGAAACAGTGCAAAGAGAAAATAAGGCAGAGCGAGAAAGACAGTATGCTGTTATGGAGGGTTGCATCAGAGCCCCCCAGACAGCTTTGTGAATTTCAGCCCAATTAATGTGGAGCTAGTGAGCGGAGTCTGCATGACCCTAGGCCAGAGCAGTGTTATCAGAGCGGGGGAGTGGAGTGTAACAGATAGTGAGGCCGAACGGCAGACGATGCTGTGCAAGAGGGCGGCCTGTTGTCACCTTGAGTCTGCATGTGACAAGATCGGGGCATCTCTAGCTGTGTGGTCAGGGATATTTTTTGAAGCATTGCATAAGGATGTTGTTACTAATATCTTACATTTTATGTTACATATTGAATATAATAATGAAAGTAAAGCTGCTTTTAGCCGCTCTGCCATGACAAAAAATCTAAGAAAGAAAGCCATTGCTAGCTTGTTGTTTTGTCCCTGGAATGGGACATTTCACTTTCTCAGAAGACACAAGACTTCAGAGCCATCAGGTTGGTGCTCCCATTCTTGCATGGCTCTTTTTTTTTTTTTTTTGCCAAGATATGCCAGAGAGAGCTGCAGAGGACTGTATTCAGCAACTCATTTAGCCATCACTCTCAAAATGTTAAATTAAAGTAAAATAAAATGTTACATTGTTCCCCTTGCTCCCCTTGCTGCTAAATTGCTCCTATGAATGTGAGTGTGATCGGTCTGTCTTTGTCTTTAAGCGTCAACCCTGCGACTAACCCTGTCTAAGGCCCATAGCTGCTGGGATAGGCCACTCCTGAACTGGAATAAACAGTAAAATGTGAATGAATAAATGGCATTACCAACCCTCCCTTAATGGTCTTCTGTTATTGCTAAGCTTGTGCCTAGATACGGCCTTATCAAGCCAACTGTGCCACTTACTTAGCCTATTATGTAACAAGACGCAATGGCAAACAATCATTGAGTCATCAAGAGCACAGAGAAAGACACTTTCAGGAGAAAACCACTGCATTTTCACCTTCTATGCAAGTAACGGGCCCCATGAAGACCAATACATACAGCCAGCATAACTACTAAAGACCTCTTATTGTGGACTGATTTGACGCTATTGGTCATTGGCGTGACAGTTCTCAGTGACCTTTTATAGGATCACAATGAATATCATCTCTTATCCTGCTCAGGCAATACTTTTTTAAAATCCAATCACACTTGGCATTATCGTGTCTCTACAAGGGATTATACTGTATATCTCTTCCACACACTGTATGAAAACACAGACTTATCATGAGAAGCATTACATACATCAAATATGTAAAATATAGGTACAATAATATAAGTCTGCGTGGTGGCAGAGTGGTTAATGCTCCTGCCTCTCAGCAACTAGATTGTGGGTTTAATCTACAGGCATGCAGATTGTCCACAATCTTGTCTCTCTGGGTTCCTCCCACCATCCAGCATGACATGAATGTACAGTATAGGGGAATAGCTAAATAGCTAAACCTAAAAAAAATTGTGAATAAAGTGTGGATTGTGAGTGAATGGCTGTCTGTCCGTTTAAGTCTCACCCCCATGAGTAACTGGCCAATGTTCAGGGTATTTTTTTCCAATTATAAAAGACTAACCATATGCTCCGTATTTATGCATGACACAGTGCTGCAATAAACAAAATCAAAATTATTGACACACAAATTGTAAGGAAGAACCTTATTGTGGTAGCTTGTGGTATCTTTGCACAAAGGTTGTAAATTGATAAGTTCCAAGCACAAAACAGCTGGCTTCAATACTGAAATAATTCAATTGTATTGTTAAAATGTCCTGCAATGTCAAATTTATTTCTATAACACATTTAAAACAAGTAAATTATGATCCATCTTTAGATATGCAAAGGCATGTTAATACTATGTCACTGTCTTCTTGGCTTTGCACTATATACAGCAACTCTTTCCTGGTTTAAACACAGCATTATGTCTCCAGTGTGTACATTTGCATAAGGCTTGTGTGTCCAATCCAGATGTCATCTTTGAGCTCCTAATCTTGTGATTTGCAGATTTTCTCTCTCAGTGAAAGAAGCCCTGCTGTAGTACAGTTGGATGTTTTGTTTTTTTCTGGTATTAAAACCCAAAAAGACTGATAAATGCTGCTTATCTCAGTTTTAGCATAGCGTCAAAATAGTTTTAATGGCAGTTTTCTAGGTTAGAGGCACTTTAGGGCAGACATGCAGTAATGTGGGATAACAGTGTATCCAGGGTCATGGCTGGATCACTCATCTACATTAAGCAGTTGGGATCATTTTGAGAAAGTAATTTGTGAATGTTAAAAGCAAATTATAGGCTGTGTAAATGTTTTTGTCGGCATTAGACATGACCAAACTTACATTAGTTGGGTGAATACTGATGCCTAATGTCTCCTGATGAAACTGACAGATTTTGAGCTCATTTGGTCCAAAGCCGTAGGACGAGTTTGTTAAAGTAGAGTTAAGTAGTTGTTAAAGTGTACTACATGTGGAGCAGGGATTTTGAGTCAATATGGCTGACTTCCTTTTTGTTGGAGGGCAGAGCTATAATAATATTTTAGGTTTGCCCCTATGTGGAGAATCATTATTCTAAATTTCATTGCCCTTCTCCAAAGTTAGGGTTTCTTCCCTAACCATTCTTTGCCTCTAGGTTTAATAATAATAATAATGCATTAGTCTTATACAGCGCTTTTCTAGACACTCAAAGACACTTTACAATTATGTGCATTATTCATTCACACGCTCGGAGGTGGTGAGCTACTTCTGTAGCCACAACTGCACTGGGGCACACTGACCGAAGCTGCCAATGTGCGCCTATGGCCCCTGTGACCACCACCAAACTCAGTCACACTGACACATTCATACATAGGCAAGGTGAAGTGTCTTGCCCAAGGACATAACGGCAGTATGTCACCAGTGGGGGTTGAACCACCAACCTTCGGGTTATTGGGTGAACGTCTCTAGTACTGACTAAGCTACTGTCGCTCTGTTGCCATTTATGTTGTGTAAAATTCCCATTTGGATATGATGGGGTTTTCAGGCTTTTGAAATTGCAAAAGGTTTTTCAATGGAGTGACCTAAAGAATTTTTGTACCAAATTTGGTAAATATCCAATGTACTCATTTTGTCTCTCTCCATAAAGATTTTTCTTTTAATCCCATTAGAATACAATTTGGGTTTTTGATCTCCTCCATGGAAACACTATAAAAAATGGCATAGATCTCATTGGCTTTTTAATAGAGGTCACAGACCTCTGCAAAGTTTTGTCTATTTCTAAAAACTAAACCTTTTGCTCTCCATATAAAACTGTGTTTTTGCAAATTCAGTCCAGTCTCTGTTTTTTCCATTGATCCAATCTGAAAACCAGACAACTAGTTATGAAAAACAAACCTGCACCATTTTAGATGATTGTTGTTGAGGTCTATAAAGTACCAAAACCCATTTGAGCAAATTGCAAATAGAGATTGTGATTCACTCAGCTCTTTGAAATGGTTCCCTGAACTTATCAATATTTTGTAAGGTCACAAATAACACTTGCCCATGCAGGCATTTTTAATTGCGCACTGGCTATTAACAGTGATTGGTGATAGGACTAGTTTCAAAGCCTCTGCAGTGAGCCAGTTACAACAATTGAGAGATCTAACTGACCAATCAGAACAAATTAAAGGTCCCCTATTCTGCAAAATTTACTTTTTGAGTTTTGATATGTTGTAATGTTGTTTCCACCTCAAAAACATACCTGGAGTAGTATTTTGTTTCATTTGTTCCATTCAAGCATGTTTGAGTAATCCTGTACACTGAGCCTGTTCATTTCTCAAGAATGTCCCCAAACTCGTTCTGATGTCAGCGCTTAAATTTCTGTCCCTAAAAAGCACTCAGCTCATTTATTGATCTGTTTGCGTTATGTTGTAATAGCCATGTTAAATAGCCATTTTTTGCTCTGAAAAACAAAAAACAAAAACAAGACATAATATAGTACTTTTAGGCTGTGGGGCGGGGCCTTAAAGAGACAGACACTCAAACATCTAGGCATTTTTCCCGTAAATGGTGTTTAAGGCAGGACAATCCACAAAAAAAGGAGAAAATTTTGTGTTTATTGACATGTACAACATCTTGTGTAACCTAGCAGCAATATAAAAAAATTGCACTACTATGTCACGTTTTATAACTCAAAATAATGTATATGTATGGAAAACGTCTTCTTTTGGGGAGCTGCAAACGCATGAATTAGGGGACCTTTAAATTAATAGTGTTACATTTCCTGTATAACAATATGCATTTCTATGTGTTTTAGATCTATCTAGGAGACGTTCTGTGTCATAGGCCAGCGCAACCAAGCCTTTTAAATTAAATCCAATCACTGGTCCAGGATACAGCCACACTCACTTCTCCTAGATAGATCTAAAACACATAGAAACACATATCAGATTGTAACTAATAGTATATCGGAAGCCTTACTGAAAAATAATAAATAAAATAATAGGCTATTCTAAATTTTGTCTTCTGTTCTTTTAGGGCCGTCTGCTGGTGAAAACTGGCCGTGTCCATCTTGGAGAGAAGGTGCTCAGAGACGCCGTACAGGTCCACAGTACGTCCCATGAGGCGTGGAGCGGTCTGGGGGAGGCCCTACAGTCCCGGGACTGCAGCCAGGCTCCAGACTGTTTCCTCACAGCACTTGAACTCGAAGCCTCCAGCCCCATCCGACCCTTCACCATCATCCCCAGGGAGCTGTGACCATCCTGGGATGTGGGGAAGTGCCGGGTTAAGGAAATAAGCTTTCATTGGATTATGCTCTGCTCCAGAGAGATGCAAAGGGAAAATAAGAACTATTATTGTTTCAGTTTTTGTTAAAGAGTTAGCCTTGAGACTCTGAAAGAACCACTTACTTTTTCTAAAGCTTTATGGTCTTAATCCTTTCTTACGTTTCTTTTCTCATCCCAAGGCATAATATATAAACATTTGGTCACTATCTTGTCCTCTAATGATGTTGACACTTACATACAAATAGATGCTTTTAGTTATAATCCAGTGCCATACAGTATTGTGCAATAGTCTTAGGTTTTATGAAAAACAAAGACAGGTGTATCAATGTACAAAAATACAAAAAAAGAAAACTCAAAACTACAAGCATTTGAAGAGCATCGACCTCTTCCAAGGCATTGGTGCTATCTCGCAATGGTAAAAATATAGTGTCCCAACCTGGACTCAAACTCAAAGATCTAATTGAGGGGTAAATGCTTTTTCCATTGAGCCACAAACCCTCACAATGGTAAAGAATCCACAAAAACAAATCATTGATTCTTTAATTGAGTAAAGTTAGTATCTTTGTTGCGTATCTTAAAATGGTACAGAATGCCTTAAGACATTCCTGAATCTAAACATCTGAAACATGATCTGGATCCACACCAAAATTAAGCATTTACTGACAACAAAAATAAAAACCTTGGTTAACAGCATTTTTACACCTCAAGCACTGTATTTGTTATCATTATGAGAACATGAGCTGAGGTACTTCCTGGACAGTCACCAGTTTTTCTCTTAGAGGCATACACTGACCGACAACCATTCACTCTCACATTTATTCCCTGATTCAGAGCATTCATTTCATCAATATACACTAGGACTTTTGATGGACCATCTTGCAACAACTACATTTGTTATTGAATGCATTTATGTGTTTAACATCAGTAGAGGGAGAAACTGTCAATATTTGACTAAAGATTGGAATTATGCTTTATCTTTTTACTGTTAATCGATTACATATTTTTTCCACTTAAAAATGTTTCTTGTTAAGAGTTCAAATATTTTTATATACATATATATATAGGCCTAAAAATAAGCCGAGAGTGTATCACAATATGCTGTATCTTTAGTGTGTACTGTCACTTTAAGAGTCTTATGATGTGCTGGTTACATCTTATATATAGATTATATTGAGCTATACTGTACCATTGTAGCGCATCTTAAATTATATTTAATCTTAAATGCTGATTTAATGCACTTTTAGGTGTATTTTTCAACCACTCCTCATTCCTTATGTCTTTGTTATTATGTTTGTTCATAGTTTTGTGATGTTATGCTTAATACCAAAGTAATATTTCAAATGTTCTTGTAAGGGTAGACTGAATGTTGGTATTGGAAAAATAATGAAAAATATACATTCTTCATAGTACAAGCTGTGGATACATTATTGTTATTTTTGTGTAGCCTACTTCTCTTGTTGCTTAGTTTTAATGGTTCACAAACAATATCAAAAACACTGTAATCATGTTTTGTTGCACATCAATTGCTGTTATTACGGGCCACTTTATTCAGCTCCATGTAAACATTAGAGCTGCCATCAGATTGGTCCAAAGCACCCATGTGACAGCAGCTACTGTTTGTGGTGTGTATGCCTGCATTGTGTGTCTTTGCTTTCTGTGTGTGTGTTTCCCTCTGGGTGTTATCAGTCCCTGTTTGTCGGATACAGTCATCTCTCATAATGTACTTTGATGTTTTTGACTC
This sequence comes from Bostrychus sinensis, assembly GCA_020698575.1. Lineage (NCBI taxonomy): Eukaryota > Metazoa > Chordata > Actinopteri > Gobiiformes > Eleotridae > Bostrychus > Bostrychus sinensis. The sequence goes on along the minus strand of CM036254.1, from coordinate 26,401,652 downwards.
ATCTGTTCACAACGCTATCCATTATTAACAACCACGGCTTTTAAAATCACTGCCCGATGTGGCGTCTTCACCTGCCTTGTCACTTGTGTCTAATGGACATCACTTCTGAGTGCCTGGCCACATTATTCTGAGCTCAGGGACTGGGCTGTTGGCTTATGTAATCCTGCCAGCGCCGTTTTCTGCCTCCCTCCTCCTCCTCCTCCTCCTCCTCCTCCTTGTATCTTGCCTGATGCGATGTGATGTGACTTGGTTGCCTAGCAGCCATCTCCTTGTTTGAGTAACTGGGGAAGCGGGTAGAGCACTGTCTGGCCTCCTCAACAACACACAGCAAGCAGATAAAGCCAGTGTTAGTGTGGCTACGCAGGCTTGACACTGTCTGTTTGATGTCTGCTGTTTCCATGTGGGTTATGAGGCAGCTATAATCAATATGGAATGTGATTTGTGCCATGGGAAGAATCCTTTCCTAATATGCAGTTATACATACACCGATCAAGCATAACTTCATGACCACCTGCCTATTATTAGTTTTCTGCTGGATGTCCTTCCTGATGTGAAACTCTCCATTTATCCAAAATTGTGGCTAGATTTATTTATTTTATTTTTTTCAATTTGGGGACTCAATTCCAGCACGAAAGGCAGGGGAACTAACTGCACACAGGAAACCATAATATGCAGCTTTACAAAGATGTCCCTTATGTTACCCTAGCATGCAGTTTATTTTCATTCCTTAAAATCAATCAAAACCAGCCTTAAAAGTCTCTAAGGACGGGCATGCAGGTTTTTTGTCTTTATTATTTGCAACAGGGGAAGCACAGAGAACACTATCTGGCCCGCTCAACAACACACAGTGAACAAATAAAGCCAGTGTTAGTGTGGCTACGCAGGCTTGACACTGTCTGTTTGATGTCTGCTGTTTCCATGTGGGCTATGAGGCAGCTATAATCAATATGGAAATTGATTTGTGCTATGGGAAGAATCCCTGCCTCTGGGAGCCGTAATTCTTTGAAGCTCTGAATCCATTTTTGGTCAATACAATGCGGTTCTATTAGCATGACAAATAATGACATTTGTATGGTCAACGCAAAGACAATATTTGGTAAGATATATAACATTGACATTATATATCAATGGATCATGGGGAAGATTAGCCTAATATGGAAACTGGCTCAGTATGTCCTCTACCACGGTGAGCCACAAGGCATTTAAAAAATGTGTTTTTAGCATGGCCAACCATTTCAGTTTTTTAATCTATCAAAGCAATTATCCTAGTCTCTCTGGATTAAAGTTGGTAGTGCCTATGGGCATAAAATAAATAGTTTCTGGATCCATCTAAATAAATAAAAAACTACTCAGAGAAACAAAGGATGACAAAGCACATTCCAATTACCAGTTATGTATTAGTTCACTTTTGTACTAAATGGAAATGACCGTGAAGGGATGCCATACATATTTACAGTTTGGAAAATGGGTGTAGCTGTTTCTGTTTGTTTTGTGTCACAAATATACGGTTTTTACTTGAACACTCTTAGACTTTTGCATGCCCATCTTCAAATTATTGATGTGTTCAACACTTTAACATGCAGGGTTCTTTAGTCAAACCATCCACATAAAACTGTCAGGATTTGTGCTAACTCAGTGACCATGATGCTTGATATTTACTGAATTACAACCTTTTTCCACACCTGGTTTATGTTGTTTGTGTAAATACAAGATTCACAAAGTTGTTTGTTGCCTATCACAATGTTGCTAGATTTGACGTAATATGCAATGACACATAACCCTTATGTAATTACACATAATACGTTTAGCAGCTAATATTTCTGTTTGGTTTTCCACAGCAATTTATTTCCACTGCTTACTAATGCCAAAACCACTACTACTGCTATGGAATCAAAAATACTCAATGAATTTTAAAAGTCTACTTGATGCAAACTTTTCTATTTTTCCAGGCTTGGGACCGGCCAAAACTTTTGACTCTGCATTGGGAACACCGTCAGGGAAACTAACCACTTCACTAACATGAAGCCATAAGAAATGCCCTTATGTTACCCCAACATACAGGTTGTTATTTTCATTATAGGATAATTTAAAAGCTTTGTTCGTATTTGGATCTATCTCTGAAGACAAGCTTTATGGTGGCACTGTTGCCTTCAGCTGGTTTCCCCCATCAACCTGAAACATGCACAATAGGTTATTCCTCCAGCTAGGTACTCCTGACCAAAATCCTGGCTCAAGATCAGGAGAAGGGTCCTCAGGAGCTGCACTGCGGTCGCCCACTGCTAGTGATGGGCAGTCCGGCTCTTTTCAAAGATTCAGTTCTTTTGGCTCGGTTCCCATAGAAGAGCTCTTATGGCTCCCAAATGGCTCTCTATTTAGCATCCCTTAGAGCATTTTATTTAGGCCTAATTTAGCAATTATGAAAGGTTTTGTATGTTGGTGGACCATTTTTTATCAGGATTTTTGATAAAATCATTATTTTTATGCAGTTTGCAAGCACAAACTACAATTACAAAATTCTGAACTCATTTTTGCGGTCTCCACTATAATCTAAATTGCTGTCTCAGAGCTACCTTACTTCTTTCACATAAAGATATGATCCTAGTCTGTTCTCTCAAGGGATTGGCTGCATATTGTGCCCTTCAAAATAAAATTCCACTCAGCTTCTGTGGATTTTTGGCACAGCTGTGCAGGAGCAGCTGATGATTCGGCTATCGGCAGGAGTCGGCTCTTCCGATTCACTCCAAAGAATCGGTTCTTAGAGCCAGCTTGTTCACAAATGACCCATCACTACCCACTGCTCCTGGCAGGGTACCCCAGCAGCATTGAAGAATGGGTCAATTGCAAAGAACAAATTTACCCACGTGGACAGTAAAGTATACCTTCACCAAGCAGAGGCAGTTTTTTGATCACTGGCACAGTCCCTTTTTTCTGGCTTCACAAGCATAGCAAGAAAGTACCTCTCTCATCAATACTTCAATTCACCCAGGCATTATCAATCAGTGCTGTCCGGAAAAGTCTATTTTTAACACTCTACCTCGCTCCGCAGCTCTGCCTGGTTCCATCCGTTGCTCATTAGTGCGATGTGTGACACCTACACGGGGCTGGGGAGATGAATGGGTCCGTCTCTGTGGGGAGGCAGTCAGATATAACATGCAGAGAAACACACAGTGAACACACAGAGCGACGCTACAGTGAGTTCTCATATACATGAGCAGACCCTGACAGAAATGGTAAAAGGAGAAGGATTAATGGAGGAAGTGGCCTGTTTCAAAGCCTCTCAGAGTGACATGGCAGTAGTAACTATAGTATAGACCCCTGTTAATGTACATATACCTGCCCCAAGAACATAGATAGCCTAAAGGAAAGGAGGAATATACAAACTATCATTTGCATGTCAATTTTTGACGGAGGATTTTTACTCCAGATGCCCTTCCTGACGTCACCATTTCCATTTACATCACATACATCAGGCCTATATTGACTTGATGATTGTTTAAGTCTTTACTGTACTGCATATTGCGTCAGAGGCAGTGTCCGTGTCGCTCTGGTTACAGCCTCACGTCAAAAACTGAGATCTGACGACTGTGGTGTCAAGTGCTCCATTGTACTGGGTCTATGTACTAACAAATGAGTGGACAAACATGATGGGACAGTCTCATCTATACCATACAAGCCTCAGCCTATAGACGGATGGAAATTACATAGGTCAGTTTTCATGCTCTTCACTCTCTCCAAGTCTTTACTCATCTTACAGAGTTAGAGCACCTTGTTGACCAATGTCTTTAGCGGTTCTCAATGGACAGGTGCAATGCAATGAAACATGATGTTGTGAGAAAGTGAAACTATTTCAGTTGTTCAATTGAAGTGTATATTTTAGTAACACTTTAGAATAACACATCACTATTAAGCGGTTATGAAGCATGAATAAATATGTAATTAACTTTATCTTCTTTTAATTTGTAAGTTTACAGATACTGTATAGACACCAATGTCTATAAATTTGCATTGATTTAAATTGTCTTATTACTCAATAATTAAACATTAAGAACAATGTTTATAACTCAGTGGGTTTTATTCATGTTGAAGAAATGCTTAGTAAATGATTAATTAACTGGTTATTAATTTTTATTAATACTTAATTTTATACTTATTCTCATAATATGAACAGGAATGTGTCAGTGTGATTGTGTTTGGTGATGGTAGGAGCAAAATGGCAGCCACGCTTCTGTCACCGAGTGTGACTGTGGAGTGAATGAATAATGCACCTAAGAGTAAAGCGACTTTGAGTGTCTAGAAAACTGCTATATAAGACTAATGCATTATTATATTATTATAATGTAAACTGTATTATAATAAAGAGTTTTTCAGAAGTATTTTATGAAGTATATTTTATAAAGATTCAGTACACACAGTGAATTATTTCAATTATTTATCTATTTTAATTATTTTAATGATAATGATGACTATATATGTAATAGTCAAATGTTATGATTTTTAAAATTTTGGTTTTCATCAGTAAAGCAAAAATGCTTGAGATATTGAGTTTAGGTTTAAATTAAATTACTGAAATACATAGGCTTTTCCATAATACTCTAATCTCTTTAGATGCATGTAGTTCTCTGAAGTGCATGCAAATCATAAATGGTGATACAACTAAATACATGTTTTTCTTGAGGGCTTTCTAAGAAAAAGATCTCATTGTGATGACCTGAGTGGCCATAACAACAGGGTACATACAAGGAGTGATGATTATACAACCCACAGCATGATCTCTTAGCTTTTACACTTCTTTATCTATACACATTTTATTTTTATTCATCTTTATTTAACCAAGCCACCACCCACAAAAGGTTCTTGTAACTCAGTGTACCCTTTGTGCTAGTCCCAAGCCTGAATAAATGGAATGGGCGTCAGGTAGAGGATCTGGTAGATATACAGTAGATCAAGGTAAGACAGCCACATTTGTGTGTGGTGCTGTCTGGTGCAAAGGCACCAATCTGGAAACTATAAACATTTCTGCTTTTGTGCAGATCTGCTTTTAGTTGAGCGGTTTTGTAAATCATATAAAAGTTGTTCTAGAGCCATCCTATAAAAGTTGTTCCAGAGTCATCATATAAAAATTGTTCCAGGGTCATCCTATAAATGTTGTTCCAGGGCCATCATATACATTTTGTTCCAAGCCATTATATAAAAGTTGTTCCAGGGCCATCATATAAAGTTTGTTTCAAGCCATCACATAAAAGTTGTTCCAGGGTCATCATATTAAAGTTGTTCCAGGGTCATCCTATAAATGTTGTTCCAGGGCCATCATATACATTTTGTTCCAAGCCATTATATAAAAGTTGTTCCAGGGTCATCATATAAATGTTGTTCCAGGGCCATCATATAAAAGTTGTTTCAAGCCATCACATAAAAGTTGTTCCAGGGTCATCATATTAAAGTTGTTCCAGAGCCATCATATAAAAGTTGTTTCAAGCCATCACATAAAAGCTGTTCCAGGGTCATCATATAAAAGTTGTTCCAGGGTCATCATATAAAAGTTGTTCCAGGGTCATCATATAAAAGTTGTTTCAAGCCATCACATAAAAGTTGTTCCAGGGTCATCATATAAAAGTTGTTCCAGGGTCATGATATAAATGTTGTTCCGGGGTCATCACATAAAAGTTGTTCCAGGGTCATCATATAAAAGTTGTTCCAGGGTCATCATATAAAAGTTGTTCCAGGGTCATCCTATAAATGTTGTTCCAGGGTCATCATATAAATGTTGTTCCAGGGCCATCATATACATTTTTTTCCAAGCCATTATATAAATGTTGTTCCAGGGTCATCATATAAAAGTTGTTCCAGAGCCATCCTATAAATATTGTTCGTACCCCAATATATTTACATAGTGTTTTACACAGTTTATATTTTATTAATTTACTCTATTTAAAGTGATATATACCCACTGTAGATTAATCACCAAAGAAAAACAATCCAACATACTTAAAATATGTTAGAGTTATGTCAGACTAGAAGTTGGGTAGCTGCCCATTCACAACCAGAGACTAGTTAAATAGGCTGTATTTGAAAACAACATATATGTCTCTCTATGTAATCCTTTAAACTTGCAATTCAGGAAATACTTTGCAAGTCGGTAGGATGACCCCCCATAACATGACTCTTATACAGGTTTCCCAGCAGGTAGAAGCTGTGATGTTGTGGGCTGTATCCAGGCCATAGCTGGTGTGACTTTGTGTGCGTTTATGATGCCAGAGCGGTCAGGCATCCACAGGGCAGAGTGTTTGGTGTTCAGACTGGTGATGTGGAGGAAACCATAAACCATCAGTGTGTCCAGGTCCAAACCAGGCCCAGAGTCACGGCTGGGTGAGGGGTGCTGTGGAGGTGAGCTGGATCAAATACGGTTTCATAATCTCATTTATTAATAAAATGACGGGACAGTATAGTTTACACCGAGGGCCAAATGTGTTCTTCTCTCAGCGCCTCAACGCTTGGAGTGTTTTCATGTCAACAACAGACTCCATTCAACATGTGTAAAAAGGGCCCGAGGTAAAGGGAAAATTACTGTCAGAAATAATGTATGTATAGAAACTAAGCTTTTACTAAGTTTAAAACATCACAATATCTTTCTGGGAGCCTATATTGAGGCTACAGCAGTAAAATATAGTAGTAGATACTGTATATAAACAGTACTTTCTCTGCAATGATAATATTTCTAATAACTTTTATAGGCTGCATTATCTTTTTGTGATATTTGCAAGTGCAGTATGCAATGCACTCCTAATTGGCTTTATGTGTTGTGGTATTAAGTGAATACTAGGATAAATAGTTCTAAGTGTTGTCTCTGCATCATGTATTCACAGTGAAATTGTGTTTTGGGGTAACAAGCAACAGGTTTAGCATATCACATCCCATACCCCTTGTATCTGCAGCCTGTGAGGACCTGCTGAAACATGTTTGACTTCTGCCCAAACTGGAAATTGCCATTGATATTGGCTTATAACCACAGGGATACACACACAGTTACTAAACACAGTTATAGATGGATACTATGAAGCTGAATGTTTGATTAAATCGTTTTATTTCGTGGAATTTTTTTTGAATATTTTCTGACACTAAACTAATGCTACATCATAAATTTTATCTGACATGGATAGATAGATGACATGAATTTTTTTAATCTTTCTGCTCCCTTTTTCTGGTAATTTGGCAAGTTTTTACACTGGATGCTCTTCTTGTTTCAAACAGCCACATAATGTGACTAGAGTAGGCAATGTGGGTGAAGTGTCTTGCCCAGGGACACAACGACACTATGCAAGGTTCAAAGTGAACATTTAACTCATGGGATGCAGATAGGAATATTGCTTCTAATTTATTCCAACTTTAAAAACAACACTGATGGCAAAAGTACTGTACACCAACAAGTTAAGTAGTAATCTTTCTTTTGGATCAATAAGTTGTTGCAGATTGTAGATAGCTGTATTAACAATGTCCCTTAAAACTGCATAAAAAACAATTACAATTTATTACATTTATTACAGTTTACAGTTTAGTACTCCAGGTCATTTAGTTTGATTGAGAACATGTATTAAAAAAAAAATCACTTAATATAAACTCTGAAAAGCCTTTCAAATAATGTGCTGTTTTTACTAATGGTATACTATATTTACACTGATCATATCTCCTTATTTTGTTCCAGTTAAATTAAAAACAAATGAGCCTTTAAATTGCAGTCCTGTTCCCATGAGCCTTTAGATCTATATGAGGCTATATGTCATTCAAGACATAAACGCCACGTTTTGGCCAATGTAGCCTGCAGCACATCCCAATGAATAATTTAGTGTTTACTATATACTTTGCATGTTGCACCTATTTTGCCTGTTTACTTGCTTATTCATCCGGTCCAGTGAAGCTCTATCCCGTCAGTGTTGTCCAAGACTTGTCTGGCCCTGTCCTCCCCATCCATCTCCTGTTCACGGGATGGGCCCATCGGACACTGCCTCGGTGCCAGCACCATTCCCCACCTAAACAATGCCCCCCTTGTTCTCTAACAGCCACCCATTGGAGCTGATTAAACTTTTAAATGTCATTTAATAGAAAGGTAAAGTTACGAAGTGTCTGTCAGAGGCTCTGGGGAGGGGGGGTAAGAGGATACCTGGTGTCCCGCAGGTCGCCCTCTCAGTGTACAAAGTGGTGGTGAAGACAGTGAGTTTGACCTGGGCCTAAACGGGACACGGCAGAGCAGCACCTCTGAACCTGCTACTGTTTTGGTTGCATTTTTATCTAATTCCTAAACGGTAGTTGCCCCAAAACAACTATATCTATGTATGTATAGGATACTTCTACACGATGTGAAAGATAACATATCAATGAATGACTTTTTGGGTGAAATTGAAATAAACACATGAAAGCTCTAACTATTTTTACAAGAACTGCAATGATGTTACAAAAAATGTTTCTTTTGGCTACTCCCTTTCCTTTAAAGGTTACTACAGCAAATCATTGGCACAGATAATTTGGCATTTTACACTGGATGCCCTTCCTGATGCAACCCTCTCAATTTTTCAAGGCTTGGGGCTGACACAAAGAGTGGCTGGAGTTTTTTATCCATAGCATTGAATTATCAATTTATACTTCTTGATAAAAACTCAAACTGCTCTCTCTGAATAAAATATTTTATATGTTTGTGTATTTTAGCATTAAGGATTCTTGAAAAAAAGTCAGCTCTTTATTGGTTTTACAGTAAAGTTTGTGTACTGATTGATTGGTAAAATTGGTTTCATGCACATCTGTCTAAGTCTAAATAGGAAAGGATCCAGAACCACTTCTTTCCACCAACAATATGAATGGGTCTGGCCTTCAAGGCTCCTAAGTCCCCACACATTATCATAGTCTATGTATTTTTGTTCTCTGACCTTTACTTTCTGTTCATCAAAAATGTTTGAAACTGTGTTGTTTTCTATAGATACAACCATCATTTTGTCTGGGACACATTGGAGATAGTCTCTCACAGTCTCAACAATGGCTGCTGTGTTCAGGGTTTGTTTGCTTGGCGACCTTTCTCTGGCTCAGCAGCTGATAATTCCATTAGTCCACAGCAGAAAGGGACTATTTTAGTGATTTCACACATTTTCAAAATTTCAGCGTTAGTCACCATTTTCCACTTTTTTGTCATTTTCTTGGCATGTTGTCTTTGGTGAAATGATTTGAATTAGTTGACATCCTGTGATCCTCCTGTATGTCTGAAGCAGAAACTAATCTTGTTGTTTATAGTACACCCACATATTCTGACAACCTTTAAATACTACACATACACTATAGGCCACTTTTGCCACATTCAAACTTAGCTAACATGGTTTTCTCGTTGTGTTTGACAGGAAATAGAGATCTAAAGATAAGTGTGTAGTAGAGTGTGTGCCAGTTTGTGGTTGGTGTACTGTACTAATTTATTTCCTGTTTGCACAATATATGTCAGCATTTTGAAACCCCAACCATGTAAAAATGCAATACTGACTTTTGCAAAACTCTGGCTTGCATTGATTTTAGTAGCTAATGTTGATAACTGCAGACATTTCTTTTCTTTTTCAACTAGCATTATTTTGTCTAGGACCGGATTGTACGGTGGATATGGCTTTGTTGTTATATTATGTTTAAAGGTGAAATGTATAGTTTTCACCAATACTCACATCGCAAAATTGCAGGCATTGCAATTCTGTCATTTCATACTCCTACTTTCTGCGATAGCCCTGAAAGGACATGCTGTTGTGTTAGAACAAACCCAATGGAAATAGCGCCCCTTAGGTTCAACTATCAAAAGTAAAATATAATGTATTTTCTTTTATTATTCAATATTATCCAGTATAAGTATACAATTGTGTGTTCAAAAAAAAAACTTTACTTGGTTCTATGGAGTTTTAAATTTATTTTTCCCAAAGATAAGCTGACACAACATTGTTATTTTTACAAGTACAATATCCAGTATACCGTTAAACATAGCAATGATGGATGTGTCTCATTTGATGTACAATATATAGTATAGTATAGTACAGTATAGTAGCTATAGTATAGTGTAGTACAGTAGGGCAGTGTATTGGCAAGAATCTGGTGATACACAATACGTTACACAATATAAGCATCACAATACTATAACGATATATTGCAATACTGCAATACTGTAACAAAGCGATAAACTGCTTTTTTTTTTAGAATGCAATTTTGGAAACCCTCACCTGTATACTCTTAAGTTGTAAGTTTTGCATTTCTCAAAATAAGCAACACAATGAAATATTTTTTTTAAATAAAATATAAAAATATTGTCAGACATCGTTGTTTGATCTTGTTTTTTTTTTTCATTTTGTTGTTTGTTTGTTGTTGCTGTTTTTTCACATTTTTGATATTGATACAGTATCGCCAAATAAAATATCACAATACACAGATTTATTAAAAGCAATTTTCTCTCCCCTTGTGTAGTATAGTATGTTTTTATCTTTTCTGGGGTCACCAGAGCAAATCATCTGCCAACCCTCTCCATGTATCTGGGCTTGGGACTGGCACAAAGAGTTCACCGGTTTGTAATCTCCTGTGGTTGGATTAGTAGCATATAGCTTGGCATAGCATATAATAGCATAGTATAGCATAGTGGTTCCTTGATATAGACTTAAGCAATAATATGCAATACCATGCTCTGTGATGCACAAGAAAGGTTGACATGGCTATATTAAATGTTAGCAATAGTTTGAATGGAGGTGTACATGCTTGTATTTCCACATCATTTTGCAAGTGCCTTTTTAAACTCCAGAGGATCATAGGTGCCGAGATGGGTGCACATTGGCAGCATTGTGGCCTGTGTGTGAATGTGTATGGAGTAGGTTTGATTGATGGGGAGGAAGCAGGGGGCCGGTCGTGCCTGTGGTTCGAGGGGGTGGGGGGCAGTGGGGGGTGATAAGTCCAGAGTATGAAGCATATGTAAGAGATCAGGGCTGGACCGTGTGGAGATGAGAGAAGGGGGAGGACAGGGAGAGGGAGGCACGGATTACCAAGGGCTTGACCACAGGCACAAGGGCTTCACAATGTACACAAACACACAGGGATCTGGTTGCACTTTAGCACTGAGTGTGAAAAATGGTGATCAGAAGATGAAGATGAAGCGTGTGTGTGGGTGGGTTCAAGAAAATTAGCTCTCATTTACTACTATTCAATAAAAAACTTAAATATTCCCAAGTATCCCAACTTCTTTCGGGGCCCTTTCCAACAAGAGCCATTACATTTCATTACTTCTACCTAATTCAGTTCAGTAAAATTCATATAGCACCATTTAACCTCTAAAGTCATCTCAAGGCTCGTTCCTCACAGCAGCAGCGGTGGGACACGTCAGGCCTCCAGTGGCTTCGCACAAAGCCTTGTGTTAATCAGATTGTCGTCCTTTTCTTTGTCCGCACCATAATAATGACAGAGGGAACAAGAGCCTGACTCTCGAGCCACTTCAGGCTCTTAAGTGTCGCGTCAGAACCAAAACACAGCGGAGGGATAAAGGAGGAGGTCTAGAAGATGTGCTGTGATAACGGACGTATCACCTGACAACAAAAAGAGAAAACTCTCCATTGAAACGTGAAGCCAATCCTTAGCTAATTACACACTGTACCAGACGAGCCACAAGACCCAGAGACCCAGAATAAATCACTTTGAATTGGATGGTGTAACGCTCATGATTTATCCAGGCTTTGGACCAGCAAGAAGTATTGAATAGTAGTGACAAATTCATAATGCACACTAACAGCTATTTACCCAGACTCTGTGGGCTGTGTGAGTTGGCTGAAGTGGAAAGTGAAACTCATTTTGCTTTGTATTGTCCTCTTTATGATGAATTTAGAAACTCTTCACTAAATGAGATGTTTTTCCAAAACCCTGAGATGTTCTGGAGCACTGATGATGATAAGATAAAATGCTTGTTTAATTTCAATGTGTATAAATTGGCCACATTTGTTTGTGAGGAAGAAATGACATGTTTATTTAGATAAAGTTGTTTGGATTTTATATTTTTGTATATATCTACTGTGCCTACCTTCTGGATATTGGTCTTTTGCATAGTTGATGATGTCTTATAAACCCAAGTAGGAGCTAGGCAAAAAACAAAAACAAAAAACGGTGTACATGTATTTCTATTTACACATCATTTTGCAAGTGCCCACGTTACAAAACCAGGAAACTCTCCACTGAAACGTGAAGCCAATACTGAGCTAATTACACACTGTACCAGACGAACTACAAGACCCAGAATAAATCACTTTGAATTAGATATTACAAGAGATTTTCCTTCCTGCGTGGGTCCATTGTCGGAGGTCAAGCAACTCTCTTGTGACTTGCCAATGTAAACTACTAAGATAAGCCTGTGGATGTATGGCCTTTTCAATGGGAAAGACTAGCCACTGTTTCCACCTCATTGTGGATCACTAAGGCTTTGCACAATATTAAACCACTATGACGTTATGCTCTGACGCGGATATTTGATTTACAGTGATTTGGCCAAAAGCAGGTGGTTTCTTCTCTTACATCACTTTCTTCTTTATTAAGTGAGCCGTGTCTAGAAATGTTTAAAGATCATGTTTTGACTGGTCATACATTATGGACTCATGCGCAAACAAAACAACATTAAACAAAATCCATATATGTGGAGAAATCTAGTTATACACCGAATGGACATAATATTATAACCAGGCCTCTCCTTTGGTTTCAAACAGCTTTTTTGCTTAATACTGGCCTGTTACTGACTCTGAATGTTGCTGTGGTTTTTATCTTTTATGTCCAAGTCCTTGATTCAGGCTTGTTTGACAACCTTCATTGCACTACTTTTTGGTACTGACCACAACAGAATGGGAACATACAAGAGCAGTAGTTTTAAAGAGGCACCGATACAAAGGCAAAGGCAAAAGCTACAGTAGATGTTCATAGGCTACAGACAAGAGCAGAGTAGGCTGTTTAACACAGCCTAAAAACTACTACCTATATCAATTTTATATTTTTTTATTTTTCTTTATAATTTTATGCCAATTGTAAAAAATATTTCATGTTATAGCAGTGAGTGGGCTAAATTACATTAATACTGTGATTTGTTGTATTATAAAAAAGTAATGCATGAATGTTAGTGCTTGTACAAAGTGAGTTGCATTCCTCTGCAACTCTGACTTTTGTTCCATTTTAATTCTATCTTTGAATGAAACACACTTTGCACAATAGTAAAACACAAGTCAGCACTGTCTAATGCATCCATTGTACCACAGTATGTAATCTACACCAGCTTTAATTCCTATGATCCCTATCGCCGCCGCTCACTGTGCCCCCACATTATGTTTCACCGAAAGCCAAGAATGCATCGTAGGTAGCGATAAGAATAGCCATTTTATTGTGCGCCACTGCCTTGGCCCCTAATGCTGTTATATGTGTTATCTGAGGGTGCAGGATGCCACACTAAGCTATGTGCATGTGACGCTTGGCCAGGCAGCATTCCTCGTCCGGAGTGCATCGCGGGGCAGAGATAGTCATGGGACGTCCAGCCAAGAGAGAGAGAGAGAGAGAGAGACAGAGGCAGAGGAGCAGGAGAGCCAGTACCGGGAACATGCAGTTAAGTGGAATGAAGTACCCTTTGTTGCCGATAAGATCGTTGTGCTTGCCTGGCCAGCTTCACTAAAGCAATTGGAACACACCAAATGTAAGGTATTATGGTGCTGACAGACCACAGAATCCCTTACTGACGGACAGATAAGCACTGGTTTAAGTAATAAGAGACTCCAGGGGCCTGTTTACCAATACACTTTTATTAAAGGGACTCTGTGTATACTGGTACTTAACTGGATAAAACTAAAAATATTGACTTTTGAAGTCAAAAAATTGTGTATTGGTGCCCCACTTTGCAGAGTAATGTAATGCAATTTTAGTGTACCTTCATCTTGCCAAAACATCATGTTGTAGGCCAACCAAATCAAAAATTAAGGGATTGTTTGGTTTTTCAAATGTGGTTTGATAAAATACTTGTATATAACTAACATTGTCTATTTTCTACAGCAGATATCTGTTGGATATTCTCTATTTGGGTAAGACAAAAGCATTTACTGCATTGAGCAATGAATGTCAAATGCATTTATGTGCTAAAGTGAGGTTTTTTCCACAATATATTGTTTAGAGAATATCCAAATTTTGTTCTTATACAAATGAACAAGAGTTTGTTTAGATGAGGGAGAGAATAAAAAGCAGTAATTTGTGAAAAGATGAATTTTGTAATATACACTTAATATATACACAGCATTATAAGTCTTTATATAGGTCTTAGAGGTTGTTTGTATTATAAATACATATTTTAATAAGTCTTTACTTGGTCATGGTTGTTTCTACAAACTGAGGTTTAAATATATCAGCAATTCCTATCTTATAAATGACATTATTTAAATACTGGATTGTGCCTTTAAGGAGGCCCAATGTTAGACCATAGACGCCCTGCTGTATGCAGTAGTTTTTGAAGGTCACTGAGTACAAAGTAAACATTGGTTTATATGTACTTAGGAGACAGTTTGAGATGGTTCACGACCATAAAGTAAGGACTGACAGACAAGAATGAGACTGACACACAACAGTAATATTACTGGATGTTGTGGTGAAAGGGCTTTCATGATTTGTTTGTCATATGCTTAGGGGTGGTACTGTTTCTTTGAAATAACATAACTTAAGTAAAGCTAACCAATTAGTTTTTGAGTAAGAGTAAAAAAGTATTATGGGTAAGTCAATACATGTCTTTTGAGATGTTTTTGCAATTGCAGCACAGAAAAATCTACTACTACTACTATTACTACTGTCATAGGGACATTTAAAGGGACATTACATTATCAACATTACTAGATTAGATTATTTGAATAAATTATTAATTATTATTAATAATTATAATTATTTTACACCACTGCACATACTTATGTTTAACTGAATCCTGTAAATGTTTTAAACACAAATATTAAACTTTTTTAGATGTCTGTTAAACTGCTAAACATACTATATCCTTTACCACAGGGTCAAATTGCTTGTTATTATACGCTTTTTTTTCCCAATAAGCAGTAACACTTTAAAGCAATGCAACTGCTTATCAAGATTATTTCGGACTTCTCCATTGATGTAAAAATGTTATGCAGTGCGGCCTTAAATAACAAAGGGGGAAATAGGGCATGTGTAATGTGAAGGTAGTGTTAAAGTACATTGTGTTAAAAGGCTTTTGGGACAGAGCTAGGGCAGGTTACGAAAGAAGAAGCTAAAAGAGGGATCCATGTTGGTGTTCACTCGGTCGCCCAACTTCCAAAAAGGTTCGTAAGCTCCCGGTCCTGGAGTTTTCTGGAATGTACAGGAGAAAAATAACAAACTTTTTGTAGGCTGGAGATTTTAAGCAACACAACCTAGGTCCTTGCGACAAAGTGTAGGCTGGTTATAATGTCAGTATGTGTCAATGGGTTTTCCAAATTACTGGTTTTCTACTGATCTGACAGTGGTACCTTAATTTTTTTCTGATAATTTAATTGCTTTTTAATTTTTTTTCTAAAAACATTTACCACAACATTTTTGAACATGTATTTTAGTCACCATTTCACACAGTTTAAACAGTATTTAAGTTTCAATAAAGCTGATTATTGAATCTATATTCAACCTTCCCCATGACCCACTTTTGAGTCCTGACCCACCAGTTAAGAATCACTGTACAGTGAATATCTTATGGAAATAAGCATAACTTGTAGATTCAGGTGTTGCTTAGGTTGGTGTAGACTAAATATGTATATAAATGTATAAATTCTTAAAATTGAGTGACTTGTTATTGTTGTCTACCTATTCACTGACTGCACACATGTAGTTTCTAATCCCCTTTGACTGGACATAGAGTATTTTGTGGTCAGTTCTTGTTGCATACAAAGACTACAAGGAACCATACGGATTTACAAAATGCACACTTAACAATACCCATACGTCCATTTAATTATACTACCAACTGACCATGTTATAAGCGGGTTACATCACACGGCTTTAATTGCATTTCTTTGAAGCAACCAAAGCCTAAGCCTCTGCATCCGTGTAACACTAGTATGTAACACACTCCTCTTCGTTCATTAAGACATATTGTTTGGCATGTAATCAACACAGTCATTTGAGGAGTGTAGGAAAAGTGTTTGATTCACAAATCTTTAAAGAGCCTCTAACCAATTGTATTTATTCCTTACTAGTTCCAACTTCACCTCCCACAAAATCCCGATAACTTCCCTGCATCCATTACATAAAATTTAGAGTGTACCTTAGACATCTAGCTCTGAGTTCAACATTAGACCATGCCAGCTCACAAAAACCTCTACACTGTTAATCTTTGCCTTTTTTTACTACCTCCAGCGCTGCATCCTGTCTTTTCCTCCGAGCCACTGTCTCTAAACAATGCAACATTGCTGGTCTCATCGCTGTCTTATACACCTTTTACTTTATCAGACCATATGGGCATATTAAAATCAATAATGTAAAGCTTTGATGGCTTCTTATAGCATAACTGATTTATACATTTTTATGTTAACAATATGTGATAAGGTAATTCACATGTTTTACTCAAATGCATGGAAAAAAACTGTTAGATGTGAACAATATTTGGAAAAATATGCCATATGCAATAACTATGTTGAATACTGAGCAATATTTGGATACCCTTTTTGACATAGTAAAGCAAGGCTAAACTAGAGCTAACGCAGGGCTAAACCAGGACTAAAACTTCCCATCCCAACCCCCAGGACCCTTCCTTAACCTCAACCCCACTCACCTGTCTGGATGAGACCTTCCCTACCCGCTGCATCCTTACAGACTCTATTAGCAAATGGACTATATCCATCAGTTCTGAACATATCTATAGCCTGTCCGTCCTGGGAGTGGATGTCTCCTTTATGTGGTTCTCCCTGAGGCTTCTCTATTTCCCGTATTTTTTTTCCTCCTGGGATAGTCTTTTGCCTGTTTGATTGTTTTATTCCTTTGTATGTTTATGTCTGTCCTGTAAAGGCCTTCAAGACAACTATTGTGATATTGGGCTATATAAATAAAATGAAAATGAAATGATTCAAATATTTCTTGTATTGTTCATAGCACAAAACAATAAATGTGTGATATTTTGTGCAGCCCTATACTAAGTGTTTACAAAGTTGTCCAAAGACTGGTCTGTCTGGTTTCAAGTAGTACGTTTGTGTTACAGGCTACATCATAGTGGACATTGAGGTGTTGTGCTAACATAATCTGTGAGTGATTGTACTTACTGACTGGTTGTATTGAAGTCGAGGCAGTGTGGATCTGAAGCAGGAGGTGATGCTCTTTCCCGCTCTGGACTCTGGGTTGTAATGGCCGGGTGCCGGTCCGTCTCTCTGGGTAGTCACAGGCGAAATTTGTTATTGATTGATGGATTAGCTCATTGAGCTTTATGTTAGGACTAGTCTTTGCATGTTAGCTCATTAGCATGTCCTGCATACACTTTCATTGCTTCCTGTTAGCTTAAATCCAGATTAATTGGGGACATATTATGCTTTTTAGTTATCTTTTCAAACCAACCTTGGTCACCTCAAGAAAAGCATTGCACAGTTTACAATCTTTAAAAACATCCAATAAATACTTTACTTCCGCCATAAAGAAACAGGTGAAGAGACCAGCAGAGGCCAGCTCTTTTCTTTCTTAAACCTTTGTATGATGCCATTTTACTACAAAATTAAAAATTAGTGTGAGAAAGCAGTGGAAAAGGAGCTGTACATCGTTTCTTGGATTAATGAATGAGAGCAGACTGGATGTAAAGGGCTTGATGACTCAGTGGTTCCTGGAGGGGGCGGAGGTTTGTGGTGAAATTGAGCGTTCAGATACCTCAAAAACTCAGCGCTAGAGAGTACAGAATTACTCAAACAGCCGCAAATGAAGCAAAACACAACAACCCTTATTAATAACACAAGGTATGTTATTAAGGGAACATTATAACATGGTAGAAAGCTCCAAAAAGTCGATTTTGCATAATATAGCCCCTTTAAGTAAAACTGGCATTCAATATCTAAACACCAATGTCTTTATGTTAAATGTTATGTCATATATTAGAATTAGCATAATGTGGTTTCAACATTTCCAGAAAAAGCATTACATATTTTACTTTTGTGGTTTCATAAAAGCCCCTCAAGAGACGGTGTTACAAACAGCATGCAAAATTTTACATTACTAAGGTTCAGGAGCCTTAAGAAATAAAATAATAAACTACCCAAGTATCTAGTTACTTTCCACCTCTGTGTGTCTAAATTGCTGCCTTTTGGTGGCAGCAATTTAGGCACTGATGGCTACCATTTCCTGGATGCAATGTTTTCTTTGCCAAAGCCATTTGTGGGTCGCCTAATTTACCAGTAGATCGTTGCCATGTGTGAGCAATTCAGCAAGATCCTTAGATTTGGTTGAAGATTTATGTACATTTCAGGTAAACTGTAAAAAGATCTGGTTCAAAGAAGTCACAATTTGTCCTTGGGCATTGCCACATTTACAAGTCTGTCCCTCATTGGAAGGCACTGGTCTAGACTCTTAATAAACATTTCCAGCTCTCTCATATATCCACAGCTTGTTGCTTGGTAGCCGCTTGTTTGTTCTGCAGTCAGAGTCAGATTTCAGTCGCTTTTGTTTGGTGCATTTTAAATAGTCATCAGGCTCATTGTGAATGCAACAGTATTGATCAAAGAAGCCATTTTAACCACTCCAATAAAACACTAGATCGTGTGAGTGTGTGTATTTTTCCAAACCAGTTGCTTCCAATGGGGATTACTTCACCACCACATGCACATTTCACCATTGTACCATTACGAAAGGGCTTGTTTCTTTCATCTGTGGACATATGGTCACCTATTGTTACAACCTGCTATTTGAAAGATGCATAGAAAATATGAACTGCCGGTGCTATTTTGGAGCCTCCACTATAGGCCTATGACATATGCTTTGACTGATGTCTTTAGGGTTCCGCTTATGTTGTGGTTTTTTCACCTTCGTGGCCTTTGCGCTGGGTTAATCTCCATGGCTCTGACTGTATCCTCATGCCTTTCACTTCTCCTTACCCACTAACACACATACTGGCCGTGACTAGCAGCGTGCCATACAGAAATAGCTACAACCTCTTTCTCAGACTAGCTCCCTGTCCCATAGAGAAAGAAGGAGATGTCTCTTATCCCATACGCTACTGTTACTTGCCACTCGATCCCCGTTCACTCAATCCTATACGACTGGCCCATACAGAGGTGTTAATGCAGTTGTATTTGACGGCAGCAGTCGGACACCATTTGCTTTTGGATGCCATTATTCAGACTATGGATAAGTGTAAGTCTGTGTGGTTCGGACCAAAGCACCTGGCCTAGTTTCTCAGTGTGACAGGGAGCAGGAGAAACATGTCCCGTGTGCCGTTGGTAATTGGCACAAGTCTGAGAAAGTTCGTCCTGTTTCATTAGAGAAGAAAAGCACAAGATGACTATGTAAAGTACTGAATTAACTAACTAGGGTTAGATATGTTCCCATGTTCCTTGGATTTTTTAAAAATTAGGTCTTATGTTCCCAGAGCCTTGTGTTCCCATATATCTAAGATTTAGGGTTGAGGTAAGGGTTAGGGGTTAAATATGCACAATTTACTGGAAATAATCTTACAAATGTGGTAAAAGCTGTAAGAACACTAGAAACAACTCAGATATGGCATTGCGACAGTGTCTAAAAACACTTCCAATATCTTAACCTATGAATTACTATAATGTTTATCCCTATAGACCCTTCCAGGAGAGACGAATTTAGAAAAGTTGCACATGCAGCATGCAGCCTGGTACCAAGATTAACGTTCTATCCCATTAATTTCTATGAGGGAGCAAAACAAAAATATGAATTTAGACATTTTTAGACAGCAGGAATGAATGGTTGTTGTTTATATATTTGTTAAAAATTACTCTGAATTGATCTGACCAAGATCTGATGGTCAGGTCCAGTCGCTAAAGTGAACTTATTAAAGTAGTATTTGTGGTGATTGATAAAATAATTCTGAGCATGCAATGTCAAACTATTATGGTCTGCCACATTTCTGTAACTACTTGTCCTGGGTAACATTATGTATCATTTAGCTTATATGCTAATTATAGATGGTAATTGCGTTAAATAACACAACTTAAAGTTCACACACTCGCTAATGTTATTAAACCAGGCTCTGATATTAGTCATATGTGGTCAAGTGGTTGTCAGTTGTCAAACCTGTCTTGATTATTCATAATTTGCAATATTTGTGGCTAGCCCTAAATCTGTCATTAAAAATGTATTATCGTCTTTGTAACTTCTGATACCAGTCTTTGAATTGCAAACATTCTGTTTACAAAGACTGCAAGAGTCTATACTGGGCACCATCTGATAGCATGTAATGATTGTAAGTAAACAAACATTTACCAGACTTGACAGCGGACTTTATAATGATACGTTCTGGCAACATTTCATTAAAAATAAATACAAATTAATATGTAAGAAAATGTATACCTGTTCTTGTGACATTACTTGAAATATCCATGTGAAATATTCTTTCACTACAAGAAAAACTCATACAGCATGTTTATCTCTTCCACGCATTTTTTAAATAACACATGCAATTTGGAGCCAGGATTACAGTTATAACATTCATTTTTACATGGGAGTCTGTCCCATTTCTGAAGCTACTTGTCCAGCTTAATGTAAAAATAAAGAAAGGTATATACCGTAGCCATTAGCCTTTATGCTAAATATATGGGCATCCAGTGTAAAACCAAACCTATGATATGAATTAAGTTTTAAAAATAGTTTTCCTATTTTTCTTCTGGTTAGGGCATACAGTATTAAAACATGTATTTTATAGTTAAATATGTGAAAAACCTCACAGACAAAACATTTAAATGAGTGCAGAGTCATTTTTCCTCCAGGGGTTTGTGGTATGGGCAGACAGCAGGTGTGTGGGCTGCCTTTGTTACAGAAGGATGTTCATTCACACGAGAATATCTGGGATTATAATTCAAACAGGCTTGAATCTCAGCGGACCATTTGTTCTTTCCAAACAGCATGTGTGGTCGATATCGGTCGAATCTAGGACACACAGTTGCCCCAGGACACCAAAATTAAGTCAAATCAGAAAAAATATCATGTTTTTGTTGTGTGGCTAGGATTTGATTTTAGATGTATTTAGATGTATATTGTCAACATATCATATTCTTTCCTCTTTGCTTTCCCTTACTTGGGTCATCACAGGAAATCATCTGCCTCTTGTGTGCAGTGATTTGCAAATTAGGCATATTAGGCATAGATGTTTTTCTGGATGCCCCTCCTGATGCAACCCTCTCCATTTTTCAAGGTTCGGGATTGGCACTAAGAGTACACTGGCTTTTTTAGTAGCCTATTGAATAAATTGGGTAAGCACAAGATTCATAATAGTTTTGTAATGGTTTTGAGGTTGATTAGTTGCTGTCCAGGTCAAGTTTGCAAATCTTTTGATGTGAAAAATGTTGTTTCGCAAGTTGCTATGTACTTTCCAATATAGTGATCCAGACTTAAAATTAAAATACTTAATATGAGACATTTAGAGCCAAAGATACAGCACATTTTGTACTTGCACTATTTTAATTGTGTGATCACATTAATTCTTTGAGGCAGACCTACTCTGAGTCATACACTTTTTATAGCACCTCACTGAATATTGATCACAAAAAGAGAGGAAAGAGAGAAGAGAAAGCGGAAACTAAATAGAACAAAAATGGATTTAATACCAAGCACAGTTTTTTCTACTTTATATAACTAATAATAAATGTATAACTAATATAATACATCCGTTGTCAATAAGGTTTGGTAATTTGGTCTATGACTTGCCATATTTAGTAGTTGGAGCAGTTATCACAAATAAATGGCTTATATTAAAAGTCACTGTTGCATAAAATAATTATAAGGAAAATATGCATAAACATACTGAAATGTTATTGGCACTGTTTTGGTTAAAAACTGTTCGAAAAATGTTGCTATGGTATGGCAGGTGAGAGCGCAGTTTTTTGTTTTGTTTTTTTAAATTGACTTATATTCATCTAAGTTTCTTCTACATCTACAAGTGTCCTTATTCTCTATTGTGCGTACACAAAAATCAGGCAGGCATAACATTAAGAAACACCTGCCTATTCTTACACAGTTCTATCAGAACTATTCTATTATTTTATTCTATTAATTTGAGCTATAGTAAGTCGTCTGTTGACTATATGGGCCAGCCTTCATTCACCAACATCCTTCACCTGACACTGGTTTACCACTGTTCCTTCCTTGGATGAGGACATCACAACTGCAGTTCACCATTTGGCCCCTGTCAAACTTGCTCAAATCCTTACACCTTGCCCATTTTTCCAATTTCTAACACATCAACTTTGAGGACAAAAGGTTTACTTGCTGCCGAATATATCCCACGTAATAGGTGCCATGATAAAGAGATGATCTGTTTTATTCAAGTCACCCGTCACTGGTCATGCCTGGTCAGTGTATAAGCTGCATATAAGCATATAATAGGTTTGTTAGCCAAGAGTAGCCAAGAAAATAATATATGTGCATTGTTAGTGCACAATTTATCTATTTGTGTAAACACATAATTTCAGATTTTCAGTTAGGATGTGATTGTGCCTAATTCGGCTTGATTAAATTATAAGCCATTAGAAGTCAGAAACACAGTAACAAAATATAACACCATCCTTATTATAAATTGCCATGGGACACCTGGTGCAAATGTACATGACAAGATAAGGCACTGTCCACTTGTCACTTTAAATTGCCCTGGGAATAGGACCAGCCTCATCAGACAGTAACAGCGACATGTTTTTAGAGGCTTAACCTTTGACAATAAACGTGTCTTAAGAGTCGCACTGACATGTCGATCGGCACCAAAACTCCCATAATAACACCCCCGGGATTTCTTAGCGCCTTTCCTTCTCTGTCAACACTCAGCAGCTGCCAGCAAAGCTCAAATATCCAGCCACCACCAGCAGGACATGGACACTGGGCTTATAGGCTGCCGCACTGCTGCAACACGAACCAAAGACGACTGCAGTGCCATAACAGGCTGTGGTTCAGGCGCTGGTGATAGAGTCAGACAGGATCACTTTCCTTGACCCTCACAGTTGTCATAACCGGCTCATGTCCAGCCCCAACTGCAATACCAGCAAGGGCTCTGAAGAAATATTGTAGCCACTGAGCATTTCCAAATATGACTAATCATGAGTCACGTTTCAGGCATAAAAATAAATATATATGAGATATTAAAATACACTCCAGTGAGACCCAATGTGTTATCTCTGATGATGAGAAATTATTCCCACAGTTTAAAAAAATCAGCAGGTTGGGGTGCTGATTTAGGTCATAAAATCCAGGACAGTGTCTTGTTTTAAATTTTGTATTTTACTGTGGCACTGTTATGCTGTACATTTAAAAGAGAGCTCTTTAAGTTAAGACAAATGATGCACTTACTCTGAAAACTGAAGCCCATAGGTTAGTGGCTTGGCTAACAATGGTTTGTGACATCAATAATAAGGTTGCCTGTTTGTATTTACTCATTTTGTGTATATAGATTTATTTATCTTCTACCTCTTATTTAGGTTTTGTCATTGGCTGTTGACTATCTATACAACTATAGACCTGAGGCAGGGTACACCCTGGACAATAACCATTTATTTAGGGTTTGGGCCAACACTTTCGGATTTACACTGATGAACAACCATTCACTCTTACATTTATTCCCTATAGCCAATTTAATTAACCCAAAGTAAAATGGGTAGAACATGCAGAACCGGCAATTTCTGTGTGTCCTGCACTCTTAATTTCTATAACATAGATATTCAGCCTACTAGATATCTGGTTGTCAATGAGGAGTTGTGTTCATTTTCAGTCACATTGCTGATTTGGCATTAAGTTTCTTATGATCAGGAGTTACCAACAATCAGCAAAATGGGGCCAATAATAATGTAGTCTCAAAATAGGCCTGGAGACTGAGCCAATGTTTGCAAAACCCTTTGCTCAATCATCCTTCATATAGTTTTTGTTTGTATTTCAATTTTTTTTTTTTTCTGCTGGCACAGTGACAGAGAGGTTAGTGGTCTTGCCTCTCGGCAAGTGATTGATCCTCGGACCAGCCACCACACAATCCCTCTCTGGGTGTAGTCTGCATGTCCTCCCCCTGAAACTGTAGGTTCTCTCTGGGTAGACCCTAGATTGTGCGAGTGAATGGTTGTCTGTCTGTACGTCTTTGTGTCAGCCCTGGGACTAACTGTCCACTAAGCAGGGTGTACCCCACCTAAGGCCCATAGTTGCGCCCACAATGCCTGATTGGATAAGTGAAAAAAGATTATATTTGTTATGCTGATGACTGAAATACAAAATAACATTCAACTAAATTAACAGTAAATAATAGATAAAAAAACATATAACTAGAGATTAATATCTGACACATTGTGTCTACAGTATGTGTCCAATACTATAACATCATTGCACCCTTGAGGAGTTAAAAGAAGCCAATCCCATGGCACTTTAAGATACTTTAAGACACTTTTTTTCATTTTTTTTCTTGAAAAAAATCCATGTATTAATGCTTTATAGAAATTTCATATCAACTCAACAAACTGGGCTTGGCAATACAGCAGGCAGGTAGGAGAGTAGCTTGTAACCAAAACCTTTTGAAAGTCTATTGTCCTCAAGTCTTTTGGCGCTGAATGGAAACACTGAACGGTCTTAATAATGTGGTCTTGGTGGTGACTAGATACTTACAGGAGGGAAGCTGATCCGTTGCACAGCCGAGCGAAACATTACATGTCTGCAAAGAGAGGAGAGAAAGCCTGTGATAGGGCCACACATGTTCAGAGGCAGAGAAAATGGGCTCGGGTCGGTGATTGCTTCAGTATTTGTGAGCTGAGAGATGGTGGTGATGAGAAAGCCATGGAGAAGTGACTGAAGAGGAAGGATATAGAGCGATCAGTGGATAATTCACTGCACTTCACTTTGATCGGAAAGTGAAAAAAGTCTATTTGTGGAGAGCTTACTTGCAGGGAATCTTCTCCACTGGTTTGGCCACCACATCGTAGTCGCAGGGGGAAGTATGTAAATCCTGGCAGGAGAAATAAGAACATATATTAGAGATTTAATTCAGCATAATCAAGAGTTTGAGTAACTTTGTTTAATTGGAACATTTTTTTTCCCAAAATATGAAGTCAAAATGTCAAAATGTGGAAGTAGCAACCCAGAAGTGGCCTACTATGTACAATATAAAGGAACGCTCCATTTCTATTTATGTGCATTATGAGAACCCCTTAACAAAATCAGAATCAAGGTTGACTTACAAGGATGTATTTACTTCTATACAACCCATTCAGTAGCTACAATGCAAAGGTTTTCCACAGTTTAAATGTCTCCAGTCATTAGCATAGCATAGTATATACTGAAAACATTATGACCACCTGCCTATTATGCAGCACCATACACAATACATTTTCTAACGTCTTCAGCAATTTGAACTACTGCAGTTTGTCTGTATAACTGGACCACACAGGCCAGCCTTCACTCCCCATGAGTGTCGCCTGACATCAGTTCACCACATTTCCTCTCGTGGACCACTTTTGATAGATACTGACCACTGCAGACCGGGAACACGCCATAAGAGCTGCAGTTTTTGGAGATGCTCTGACCCAGTTGCCATCACCATTTAACCCTCATCAAACTTGCTCAAATCCTTACACTATCCCATTTTTCCTGAATCTAACATATCAGCTTTGAGGACAAAATGTTCCCTAGTGGCCTATTATATCCCATCCACTAACAAGTGCCATGATGAAGAAATATTTGTGGTATTAACAGTCAGTGATTACAATGTTATTCCTGACTGGTGTAGTTTCAACAACTCATCTGATATCAGAAATGTTTGCAGCCCACCTTGTCTCTTATGCCAAGTGTGACATTTTCAGGCCGTGGACAGTTTTTGAAAGAGTATGTCGCCTGCCGCTTTAATGCTTCTTGGGTGGAGTCAATAAAGTCGTAGGCGCCAGGAAGCAGCAGATCACCTTTACGTTCACCCAGAGTCAGGCATCTTCTCCCCACACTTTTAAACCCATAGGTCCTCTTCACTGGGTTCAGGTCAATCTCCTCTATGAAGTCTCTGACATGGTACATGCCTGGGAGAGGAGTGTCCTGTGATGGGACAAAGACATTTAATGTTTAATATTTTCGCTGAAACTCTGATTATCCAGGCTTGGGACTATTTATCCAGATGTGCGACGAGCCCAAAGAGTTCACAGACTTGTATCCTCTATGTGGCTGGATTACTGAAATAAGATTCAAATCAGTGGTAAAAATATAACAATTATACTTGGAAACATAGCTACATTTTGCCTGTGATCCTTTGTGCAACCATCTTTCAACCAATTTTCTAATAACCTTGCCTTATGTCTCCAAACTTCATAAGAATTTCAAGTGCACACAGTCTGGTTTCAGTTTATTACTTCAGTGTCTCTATTGTCTGCTGTATCCAAGGGTGATATTTGATAACCAGACAACCCAGTGTTTGAGCCAGCTGATCAGTCTCTGTCCCATAGAGACTTGATAAGGGCCTTTTGTGTGGCATGACACCTACTTTTAACGTCCCCAGCCACCAGCTCCCTCGGCCGCACTGGTCCAGCTTGTCATGAGCCTGCAGATAAGAAGACAAAGTTAGCTCACATAAAGACAATACTGCTGGGAGAGGTGTCCTGGGGCAAAAAAGGACAGTTTAAATAGGCACTACCTGATTTTTTCCCCTTGAATTTTAGGGAAACTAATTATTCAGTCAATTGCAGAGCACAATAGAAGTAATCTCTGAAAAGAAATGCCCCTGAGACCTCCTTTAGGCTTTATAAAGCATTTTTGACAGAGGGGGAACTAGAGCAGGGACTAAACTTTAGCACCAATCAGATGCTCAGAACAAAAGAGGATGGTCCCATTCGGACCAGGGACACTTTCATTGGCTGAGTCCAGCTTGTGCATGTCTTTATACACTGGAGTAATGGCAGCATCAAGTCCAACTGGAAAGATACCAATTCCAGTGCTGGTTTCGATTCTGCATTGCAAGATGTTTTGTTAGCAACATAACTTAAAATGTTAGACGAGTATGGACTATACCAGGTCAGTAAAAAAAGAAAACATTACTTATTAATTATGATGTCTTGGTGAAATCTGCTCTCTCCGGGTGCTTTTAGTTTTTGATACTAGATACATTGCAGCTGCTGTTTGAATGGGTTTACTATGCCAAGAATGTGTTGATTCATTCTCCACATGTGTCACCCAAGTCTCCTCATTAGGCACACATAGTTACTTACCTTATCAGCTCTACTCGCGCCTCTGGACATAGCGCTCGCTTTAGACATTGTCCTGTTTTTCCATGGGCTTGTGTCCTGAGCCGTAGCCATTGTCCCTTGTTATCTGCCCAACTCGAGATCCAGTGACACCTGACCACAGCTAAAACCACCACTGTTTCTATAGCAGCAACTCACTATCGATCAATTTTTCAACAAGCCTAGGCCCGGTGGAGGCACTAAATTTAGACAAGCCGACCAGTTTGACTGAGTAAGACACAAAGGAGAGCTCACTGTCCATGCTGCAGCATTGTTGCACCTGTAATACAAGAAATACATGAAACACAACAGTTCAGTTGAGCACAAAATTTTTGTAAATCTAGACTTAAAGGTTACCTGTATGTAGACAGTGACTATATGGTCTGATTGTCCATTAAGCATGTCTTAATCCCTGATGATCATTATAATCACCTTTTAAAAGCAAAGAGTGTTATTAATTAAGCCACTGAAAGGTGAAATAGAATTACTAGGCTTACCAGGGCTAACAGTGGTGTCAAACTAGTTAGGC
The DNA here is from genome assembly GCA_020698575.1 of Bostrychus sinensis. Classification (NCBI taxonomy): domain Eukaryota; kingdom Metazoa; phylum Chordata; class Actinopteri; order Gobiiformes; family Eleotridae; genus Bostrychus; species Bostrychus sinensis. The sequence continues at coordinate 26,373,701 of CM036254.1, read as the reverse complement.
AACTATGGAATCTATGGAATTATTTAACTCTATAACTCTATAACAAATTAAGTGGTGGCAAATGCTTTGGCTAGCTAGACCAAGTGTGGCTGTAGGTCTGAGAAGAAGTGGAACCACTTATTCCACAAACTGCTTGAATATGCAGAAGGTGTAGGCTAATAAGCAAAATATAGACTAAATACAAATAGGCCACAAAACTACTTACTAATATAAACAGCTAGACGTAGCTTCACTACATTCCATGAATCAAGTTAGCCAACTATTCATTTTAACATTTTGACATAAGTTTGACAGAGATTTGTTAGTATTTCTATTGCCAATGGATTAAATGGGCACAAGACTGAGTCACTCTGTGCTTAGCGTCTATTTCACTGTTGTGATTAGTCTATGAACTAAAGCAAAAATCTATAGCAGCAGTAGCTCTACCTCAACTACCTAATGTCTGAACATAACCAACTGAGTCAACAAACATAAGCTATGTCTATTGGTGAGTGAAATCCAGTGAATCTGTGGCATACCTGCTAGTCTTCATGCTGCTCCATCATTGTTTGAACAGCCTAGTTAAAGGTACTGTAAGCAGCATGGGCTCATACTGGTTTGAAAGTAGTCTAACTCAAAACAATGGTCTGTGGGTTGGCAGTATTTCCGCTTTTCTGACTGGACGATCGGCAATGCAGTTTTAGAACCATAACTAAAAAATTGTAAACATAAACAACTTGGGCATTACATTCAGTATTTTTTTTACTGTGAATAAATTAGCTGTACCATTGCAAAACTAATATTTGATTTAAACATGTTTACCTCATATCTTGGGACACACGTAGGTAATTTGTAGGAAATATAAAAAATATATACACTGCTCTTAGCACATTTAAGCAAAAGAACTATTAGCTAGCGGTTTGAACACACCTTTAAACATGGCTGCCTGTTTTGATACAGACCATTCAACAGTATCAAATTAGCCTACTACTTACTTTCCCTTTAATTCTCTATAGTATTGTGTTATCTTGCTGCAGCCACTCTTAGCTCTCGTGTCCTCTGAGTAAAGAGCCTGGAGTGTGATGTCACCCGCGCGGCACACAACACCGGAGCCTCCCGTGGACCATCACCTGAAGTGAAAATCTCTCTGGGAGCTGCTGCCGCGCGCTAGGCCCGGTTGCTAGGAGACGGACGTATGCGCGAACACATGTTTAGCGCGAGCCATGAATTCATGTTTACGGCGCTCGTGAAAGAAGGAAGAAGAAAGAACGAAGGAGGTCTCGTGTGGCCGGTAAGGGCGTGCACGTGGAGACCGGCACGGGCACGAGCTGTCTGGTGGTGAAGGGTAGAGAGGTTTTTGCTAAGTGGACAAGGCCTGGGTAAGGACAAGAAGGCTGCCTCGAGCTCCGTGTACTGCGTAATTAACAGCTTTTTCTAAGTAGGCTGCCATGACACTTCCACCGCGAGAGTTAGTTTTTAGTTCTGTGATAATTGGTTCTGACAAGAAGAGAGCCACTTGTGTCATCGATTCACACCTAAAAATGCTGTGGGTAGTGTTCCTATTAGGCTACTTCTCTCCAGGAAAAAGTGGATCCATATGCATTGTAAGGACATTTATACAGACATATGCAGTTAATAACAACTTTTAAATGAAGAATGAAATGCCTTGTATGAAAATATAAAGTCTTAAATACTTGAGTTATTGGTGAGTATTTTAGCTAGAATAATCCAAATGTCAGTTTTGAAATCCAAGTACAGCATGGTCATATCCAGTGTAGCCTACTCTTTGTGCCTGTCCAAAGTGCAGATAAATAGGCCTAGTTATATACATTAGTACCAATGGTTTATTTGCACTTGATTAGAGATAAAATCATGTAAATGATAGTGCGTCCTATGCCTTGTAGTCACTTCAGTCTAAACAGCTCTTCAATACTGCTTTCCTTTGGAGTGTACATTCGCTCCACCCACAACATAGGGGGTGGGGGTGTTTTTGTCACAAGACTGGCATTAACAATTGCGCCTAGAAGGGCATCCGGCATAACAAACGGCTATATGCCAGGACATAATGCATATAACTGCACACTATAGGAGGCAAATGATTTGCTGTGTTGACCTTAAAGGAAAAGCCGAAAAAAGAAGAAAATGTACTCTAAATGAACTATAGGCTACCTGTTTGATCTATACCAATCTATCTAACACATCCACATCTAAAAGTACTTACAAAGCCTTATGGTACTTAGAAAATACAAGATAAATTAACTTGTTATAGTAAAGTACATTACTTATATTTATATTATTATCATTTTGTCTAGATAGAGGAAACAAAATGTAGTTTGTCAATAAGTAGTGATCAGGCTATGTATTTAAGTAATTTAGTCCATCAGGTTTAAATGATAAAATTATATCATCAATAAGTATTGTACTGTTAGGCAAAAATAGTAAAATAGATGTGTTTAATGGCAGTGTAAACAGTAAGAGGCGAGCTATATATAGTATGTGAAATTATAGCACCAGTGTGGGTAGGAGGTGAATGTATTGGAGTTGTGGGAGGATGAAGATAGCCTTTTAATGGCCTATCTCAGTGGTTTTCAAACTGTGGTAGGGGCACCACTGGTGGTACACTTACTGTGTTAAGTGAAAAACATGGAATTAAAAAGTCTTGGCCTAATTGTTTTTGCTGAAGCTGTCCTTATATCTTACTATATTAGCCAACTGTCTGGATGCTTATCAAAACTGAGGCGGCTCCAAATGTTACTCAGATGCTTGGTAATAAATGTAGTCATTAAGCAATACCAAAATAGGTGAAAGTCAAAATCGTTATCTAAATTATTACATTCTAAGGCAGAACTTGGTAAAAAAAACAACTCTGGTTTATCCTCACTGTAGCATATATTCCAGCCAGCATCTACTCACTGTTTTCTGCTCTTGTGAGACTATTTTAAATGGCTATATTGTCCACTTCACATAAAATCAATAAAGTCATCATATTTATCCACTGGCATGCAGATTTTCAAGAAAGAACTAAAATCACTGTTCTTTTCTTTGAACGCATCTGGAGAGTGCAAAATCTATTTTAATTCATATTGAGATTTGACCTAAAATAACCTGATGTTTGTAGTTATAAGTAGCAGCCATTCATTCATCTTTATCCACTTATCCAGGTCTGTGTCGCAGGGGCAGCAATCTAAGCAGAGATGCCCAGACTTCTTTCTCTCCAGACCCTTTCTCCAGCTCCTCCAGGGGAATCCCAAGGTGTTTGCAAGCCAGCTGAGAGACATAGTCACAGCATGTCCTAGGTGGGACAGGCCCAGAACACCTCCCCAGTTCAGCATCCAGTAGCCATCCCAAAGAGATTCCTGAGCCACCTCAGCTGGCTCCTGTCAACGTGGAGGAGCAGCAGCTCTACTCCGGGTGAATAAGCTCCTCACCATATCTCTAAGGGAGTGCCCAGCCTGCGGAAGAAACTAAGAAACTAATTCCAGGTGCTTGTATCCAAGATCTTGTCTTTTCGGTCATGACCATAGGGAAGAGTAGCATTTACCAACTGGTGAGTCCTGGTACAAAAGTGGGTCATATGGAGGTTTAATACATATGAATGCAAAACCTAAATATTATTTTGGTTATATGAAATGGGGATACAGAATGATTTTATAATACTTATACAATAAATGTAGTAAAGCGTAGTAGTTTACCCACCAGTGCGTTCACTGAGGTCCAAGGGCCACTCCAGCTCGAACTCATGGTTCCCAAAACCAGACTAAACCAGGGGGGACCGAGCCTTCTCTGTGGTCGGCCCCAAACTGGAACGCTCAGCCCCCTCATGTCAGAACAGCCCCCACAGTGGAATGTTTTAAGTCTTGTCTTAAGACCCACTTTTATTCTCTGGCTTTTAACTCAGAATAAGTTGTGTGGCCCTCTGTTGTATATTTATTATGATTTTAGTGGATTTCTCTTGTTTAGTTTTACTGATTCTTAATATTTTAAAAGGGACTAGTGTAGCTAAATACAGTAATATTTATTTGTGTTTTTTGTTTTTTTATAATGTGCAGCACTTTGTAAACTGTCTTTGTTTATAAAATGTGCTATATAAATAAAGTGGATTAGATTGGACTGGTCAAATATTTTAGGAACAATAGTTTTGGTTTTATAAAAAGTGGCTCATAAAAAAAAAATCAGTGGTCAGATTGGGTCAGACCATCTGAGGACAACTGTTTTAAATTATATTAAAAGTAGAATGATGTTGAATCTGACGCAGAGATTATGCAAGAACTAAGTGCACGTCTGCATGCAAAAGTAAATCAGAAGTAAATTAGCTATTTGTGTGCAAGACTTGTTACTTAACATTATTTTGTAATGCTCTAAATGTCTGCACATCCACAGGGGCAATGGAATCAAACGCATGACTGGGCCGACTTCACCCGGCAGACAAGTCACAACCTCATGAAACCTCGCTCAAAACACGCCCACACCCTACCAACAATGAATGATATTAGCTCAAAACAAGAGGCAGTGCACAGCTGATGTCCACAATAGAGCTTTATTTGTCATTCATCAAAATAACAAATTTGTATCTCTGCAAGCTACTGTAACAAACTCGATCAGAAATTAAAAAAAGAAAAAAATTAACAGGAACAGCTCTATTTACACTTTGATTTTTCAGATGTACGTTCGATCACCTGCACCTCGTGATGATAGGGAGCAAATGCCAAGTGTAAGACATGAGGTGGTTAGCTTTTGAAAAACCAAGGCTGTGCCAAGCTGCAGCAGACGACACATCCTCTGTGTGGCCTGCTGCATCTGGACAGCACCAGGCTGATCTAATGAGGAGGACCATTGTGTGGACTAGAAAACAGAAGCCTTTGATCCCACTCAATGCTTTGACTGTAATGACAGATCTGAGCTTATCTGGACATTAAGAGGCATTGGCTGATGCTCCTCAGTGCATTCGGGAAGTCACAGGGGACACTACATTTTAACTGTAGGCTAAGCAACAGAAGAAGTCCTATCAAAAAAATGGAGCATCTTGATACAAAAAAAAAAAAAAAGGGAATTTTTACAACTCAAGGATCAATTATAACCGAGAAAACAAGACAATTTTCAAATCCGGGTAGGTTGTAAATTTTATTGGAAAACAAAAATATACAACTTGGAATGGATTATTTGAGGCATGACCAGAGGCCATTTAAAAAAGAAAATAAAAGTAGTGAGTAAAACATTAAAAAGCATGGTTAAGATTAGTCGTTTCTGGTAATATAGAACAGCAGATACAAAAAGAGTTTGTACGAGTACCTAGGAGATACACCCGTGTCATTTTTTTGCAGTAGTGCAATGCTGAGAGATTTTCCATATATATACTTTGTCCGTAGTCCATGCAGAGTTCAAACTCCTCTACATTGTTTCCATGCCAACAGTGTTGCCAGGTGACAACCAGCTGACAGGTTTCCAATGTCGCCATGCGCGGAGGGGCCCCGAGCTCACAAGACAGGAGGATCCGAAGTTCTCCGGCTCCCAAGGGCCTCCACAGGCTTCTGGTTGTACGACCATCCCGTCACTCCAAAACACCATGACAGCAAAAGAAAAGGGACATGGGGACAAGAGCCTATGCAGTTTACATGCAGTTCCTTTGGACAGCAGAGGGGCAGGGGCGAAGGGGGGCTATTAAGATTTTACAGATAAATTACACAAAGAAAAAAAGGCAAATTATTTATATATACGAAATCTGTACAAGGCCTTCACTTCGCCGTCATCATCTGTACGAACTCTGTGGGAAGGAAAGAAAAGGGCATTTTAGTACCAAATATTGGTTGCCACGGGTAAGAAGCAAGGATCGAAGCAACATTATGTAACTTTTCAGGATGTGCACCCACTAAAAAGGAGACAACTGTTGATTAAGACTCATATGGCACCATTTACAAATCTAATTAGTGGGGTTTATTAAAGAGATTGGTTTCATTTTGCATGTCAAGAGACCATCAAAGTCAATCTGAGGCCTTATTTCTTAGTATTTTCAGCATTTGTATTTTAAAGCAAAGTTACATAATGTCACTTTAAATATACAACAAACAAGTACAAACCTTCATAGTTGACTTGTCCATCACCGTCAATATCTGCTTCTCTGATCATTTCGTCCACCTCCTCGTCGGTCAACTTCTCACCCAGGTTTGTCATCACGTGGCGGAGCTCAGCAGCACTGATGTATCCATTTCCGTCCTAAGATATTGAGATGGCAGTGAGCAACTTGAGAAACTAGTATACATGTTGTTAAGGGACACATTTTGGTCCAGTTTTACCTTGTCAAAGACACGGAATGCTTCTCTGATCTCCTCCTCGCTGTCTGTGTCTTTCATCTTCCTCGCCATCATGGTCAAAAACTCTGGGAAGTCTATCGTTCCATTACCTATAACAAGATCAACTTTTAGGACTTCTTTTCTTCAAACCAGATTTTTTTTCCCCAAAGACAATCCAGTTGTACGTCTCACCATCAGCATCCACTTCATTGATCATGTCTTGCAGCTCTGCCTCTGTTGGGTTCTGGCCCAGGGAGCGCATCACTGTTCCCAGCTCTTTGGTGGTGATGGTGCCATCTCCGTCCTTGTCAAAGAGCGAAAATGCCTCTTTGAACTCTGCGATTTAGACAAAAAGAAAAGACAAGGCTTTTAATATGCCAAAAAATGCCTTGTATGCTGCCAAGGACTGAACAAGACAGTATGCCAAATTCAAACATTAGGAAGAAGTGGTAACGCACAGAAAATGCTTGTCTGCCTTGCATAACAATGCCCCGTCTTGTCTTAAAACCTGCCAATCATTTAAGTAGCTCAACTACCAACAGTGCTTTAACATCACTCATGTTTCAGATACAAACTAGCTACAGCCCCAGCAACAAGGTCTATTGTTTTGGGTTACAACTGCTGTCGTTTCTGGCCAAACAACAGAGCAGGCGGGCAGACGAAAGTAGGAAGAGGAAGAGAGGAGGAAGAGAGGAGGAGGAGGAGTATGGCGGTAAACAACAGTCGTGTGCAGGGGCTGTGAGGGACGAGCTACGATGACACATTCATCAACCGAGATGAGGCCAGTGGGCAATGAGCGGTGGCATGTAGCAGCTTGTCAGTGTCATGAAAACTACAACCTGCCCTGCTGCTTGTGGGGTCAAACGCACCACCGACACGCCTTCATACAGAGTGCTGATGCAAGAAAGCAGCCGCCTTAATTGAAACTGGATGACAACAATAGCATTTGTTTTTCAATGGAGCCAGTACACACAGAAACCATCTCAACTCCAAAATGCACATTTCTAATTGTATTATCTAAATTTTCAGGCCAACAGTTTTCAAAAAGCATATAACAACAACTTTATTGGCAAGCTTGTTCTACAAGTTGTTAATTCCTCCCTTTATTCAGCTGCATTGAAGCTTCAATTTAAGTTTATAAACTCCATCTATCTATTCTCTGTGTTTTCTTAACCATTATAAAGCATACAGAGTCAGCCTTGTGCAAAAAACTAGACAGCTTAGCCTAATCACTATGGAGACAAGCCTTTAACAACATCTTGAGCAAATACAAACATGTAACCAAAGCACAGCTAATGTTATGTGACCCAGTGAATGACTACTCGCTCTGAAATGTATCAACCAAGCTATTTAGCACTTAACCACACAATGCTCTACTATACACACATACATTAGAGTGAACAAATATAGGGGCTATATGACAGCATGGCTTTTCAGAGACATTCCTGCAACCATTTATGCTACCTCTAGGCTCCAACTTATTGCGATTTGGTCATAAAGCATTCCTTCCGGTGCAAACACACCCAGGCCAAAGGACACATTATCTCAGCAGCAAACAGCAAAACCCTTCCAGATTACATCATTTATTACATGGCAACCATTAAAATGCAAAGTTTTCCATGCGAGGGAGTCCTTCTAGGCTGCAGAGAGTGAGAGCCAACTATCCAGCCAGCACAGCCACAGACTGTTTCATTCATTCCTGTTTTATGACCCGCCGTGTGGAACGCCTTAAAAGGCAAAAGTATAAATCCACTGTAAGAGACGCTAGGATCCATATGACAAGGCATTTTTGTAGGGTATGAAGAAAGGAGATCAATGCAGCCATGGCTTACCAGCAATCTGCTCCTCTGTAAGCTGGTCAGCCTGAAAAATACAAGATGGGGCAATTAGTGATGATAAACAAATATAGGTAGATAGAAGTACAGTACATAATATAACTGTTAGATCTTTTCTAGTGAGTCCTATGAATGTAATACTAGCAATAGGATGCAACCCTTTGCTAATAAAGGTAAATAAAAAGCATATGCCAGAAGAAAGTCCTTTAAGACATAAATTACTAATAAACTAAATATGCTTGGATTGGTGTAAAACTACGATATGACAAATATGGTTAAATACTTGCTAATCCTTAGATACCATTATAAAAATGTGCACTATTAGCAAGGGAAGAGATCTGCAATCAGGTAAATGTAATGTAAACATGTTTCTTTAATGTAAATTATGACTCAGTGCCAGCCAGATGATGTTGAATTAAACAACGCCGGGTCGGCCATACACAATGAATGAATTAAATTTGGCGGTAAAGGTTGCTAGGCAGAGACAGCTAGGGCTAGGCAGCCTTGCTAACGCTTCGAGCTCGTATTCATTCAGATTGGGCAACCGAGCAAGCTTTCGAGGCCTCTACGCTGTATTATTTAATATTTAAGGCCCATAACACATAGCAACAATGAATTTGAAGGAGTAAACGTCAAGTGAGGCGCCGAATTACGATATAACAGCCTCAGGGGCGTAACTGGGCAGTGTAGTTGCACAAGGGCCCACAGAAAGGGCATGTCCAAGAGATTTTTAATAACAGCTTGACAGTAATATGGCATTAAAGATGCTAAGATAACATCAAATCTGTCCATCTACATCTATAATGTACAAACTCACTCAAGTTAACCAAAAACAACAAATATATGGTCCCGATGTCATTCTAAAGCCATTAAAGATATACAAAAAAACAAAACAAATGACAATAGCATGGGCCAAACGGTCCATTCAACGCTTAAAAAGAGAAACGATCTCTCTATGCATAATGTAGGGTGTGCACTTGATATTTTGCAATCTGGCCCAAGATACGCCACTGACAAGCCTACTTTTGGTTATCAAAAAGGATATTGTAAGAAGAGCAACTCCTGGTGTGCATTTCAAGGCTATAATTCCGCAAAAAAACATTTATTAAGACCAGCACTGCCTAACAACAAGCAACCCCCATTTTACGCTGAAAACTGCGGCTGCGTTAGTTACAGGCAGATGGCTCTGCTCCTGGTGATGTCACGTTGTCTCGATATTAATTTCGCGGATTTTCTGACAGCTGCGACCCTCTAACATGCTTTCGGACTATAAAGGTTATATTAATAATCATAATACTATTTGTCTTACCATTTCGATGCAGGTAGATCTGCTGGTTTACAAGAAAATCCAAAAGAGATAACGAAATATACGGAGGCTCAGTGAACAGTCAACTGCTATGAATACAGCGAGAGGGAGGCTAGTGGACTTGCATTTAACGGCTAACCTAAACTCCGCCCCTCATCTATATCACTCCGCCAACTTCCCTTTTCCTCAGCCACCGCATTTTACACAATACGCTTTTTTTTATACCTAACGGTGCAGTGTAAATCTACTAATGAGTAAAATGTCCATATCTATATTTAACTTTAGTCTGAAGGTCCTCATTTTGCATTATTGTATAAATTATTAGGGAACTATGTGACGGTGTATGATTACTTTCTGCTAGTCTGTGGCGCGACACAGTACGTAGCGGAAAGAAATCGCGCTCTGTGATTGGTGCGTTTGTACCTGCAATGCGTCACTCCCATGGCCTGCGCTGCCGCTGCATCTTGTCCATAGACATCCCAGTCAGTGCCACAGGCGTATCAGACAAGCTTGTTGCATAGTGTATACATATGGGCATCATTTTTGGGACACCCAGTATGATAGCTATGACTTGTAATTACGCTCTAATGTCAGAATAGCTTTTAAAAACGGAATTTTCTGGACCATTTTGCTGTATGTTTGAGGAGTTGTATCCTACCATTTGCTGCAGTTTGCTCATTTTTATTGCATTATTCCGCATTAGCATATTGATAGATATGCTTTTTTAGCTCCAAGGTTACGACTGTCTGACACAGTGCAAAGTTATATTCGGTCAGCTGCGAAAGTGTGACAGTTTTAGCAGGAAATGCAGTGTCATGGTTCCAGTTTGTGGAGGATATCAGTCATTCTAATCACAGTAGAGTAGGCTATAATGTGTGTTTTTTTCTAGCTCAACAAATACATCCATGTCCAGATACATATACTGATAACTGCAGCATACTGTGTGCATACTTTCTCCTTGCCTGGTGCATGTGATATGTTCAGAGTCTTTGCCAGGGTATAGCTAACAGATGGATTGTCAAGTCCTATTGTAGTGCTGTTAAGGGTACTCATATCTCATAGCCTGATTGCTTATGCCTGACTGATCTCCCAGTGGCCACCTGTCTCCGGCCTGGCCTTCTGGGATACTCCGAAGTGCTGTGGAAAAGGAAGGCAAGAAGATGAATTCAAAGAACCACAGACGCCATTTTCATCTCAAATCTGGACGTTTACTGTAAGCATTGATGAGAGAGGGGATTTGGAGCCCAATATATTACTGGTATATTTAGGGAAAGGAGGGTCTGGAGTCTGTTTGCTGAGAGGATGTTGCCAGCCGGTGCCACGTGATTCACAGAGCAGCCTCAGAATAAACCAGGCTTTTTTTTTCTCTCTCTACCCCTTCTAACAAACCTAATCTGGACCACATTCTTCACATTCAAATCTGTTTTAATGCCCAGGGTTTTGTCACCCTCCAGATTATGTAATGGCAAAGGTGAAAGCACAAAGGCATAAATCCGTCACAGGAACGAGATAAGCTGCAGCATGCGTAGATGGTGAATGTATTCCTCTCATGCCTGTTTGCATACACCGAAAATGTCTATATTCAGATCAATATGATGTTATCTGTGAATTTATAACACTATAGCTATATATGACTTTCACACATTGTACAGACAAAGTGTGTATTTTGAATTGCTCCCATTAAACAATGCACAAAGACAGACAGTTTAGTGAGGAGGTCATAAATATTTTACAATCAGTTTTGTTCTTGTGCACGATTTCTATAGCTGTGCTTCATCCAGTATGCACCGTCAGCTGTTTGCACGGTTGGTGACATGCCCTCAGATGATCCTGCGGTCTCAGAGGAGCTGCTCTGGGTCACAGGTCAGAGCAGGTTGGAGTCTAATATGGATAGGGCATAGTGGGAAGCAGGAGACATGACTTAATGGCCTATAAAACCTGATACCGGACCGTGTGAGGTTAGACACGGAGAAGACATGCTCACAACATGGTGACAATGTACAGTTTGTGTTACAAGGATTATTATTGCACAATGTAGTGTTATGTCAAATCCTCCTCAGATATTATGTGCTCGCTATAACGCAGCAGTTGCAAGGCCTGTTTTTCTTGCATTCCTTACACATGACATGAAACGCATAACAAAATGGTACACAATAAAACCACTGTTACAGGAGAATGAAAGTCTATTTAAGTAAACTCTTCTCTATGCAGGCCATAAAGCTATAGGAATTTGTAAGGTCTATAATACAGTATTTGCTGATAAAATCCAGCCACAAGAGGTCATGAGTCAGTGTGCTTCAGGTGCCGCTCCCAAGCTCGGATAAGGGTAGGCATGAGGAAAAGCTTCCAGCATATAAGCCAACAGGAGAAAAGCCTTAAGAAATAAAGATAAAAGAAAAATAATACATGTATTTGACATTTGTGTTAAAGGCAAATTGGATAAAAGGAGCTTCACAAATGCAACATAAACTGATTTTTTAAAATAATTTTCGGAGAGCTGTTACTTTACCTTTGCAGAAAACACTTGGATAAGGTGTCTGTTGCCCCCTGCTAGCAACGTTGGGTAATGGACAGAGGATAAAATGACTACTTAGCACAGTTATTAGCAACATGACGCTAACAGATAGATAAATGAGCTGACTGCTTCTTAGTGACCGCAATTTAAGCGCTTAAATCATCAGATTGAATTTGATGATGGTGTATAGGTTTTAGAAACATACAGGAGCAATTCCTGGTTTCACGTGTCTGCGCAGAGCAGTGACACCCAAGCAGCAGCTCTTGAGAAAGCGTCAGGCTCAGCATACAGGAGTACTCAGACATGCATGAATAAAACAAAATACTACTCCAGGTATGTTTTTGAGGTGCAAACAACATAAAAGCTATATACTACTTCTACTGACATATCCCATAAGCAAAAACAAATATAAATTTACCATTATTTTTATTTTCTATTTATTATCTCCCTCTCTCCAGCTAAACACCCTGACCCCACCTGAAAGGAGGGGCCAAAAGGCAGTTACAAGTAATAACACATATGGTTAGATAAAGTGATTATGCAGCCTTTTTAAAGGTGCTATGGGTATATATCATCAAAAGGACAAAATTCACAGTTACAAACAGAGCAATGTTGTGTACTCCATCCACTGCAGTGAGAAGTGCAATGAACAGTACATTGGAGAAACCAAACAACCTCTGCACAAGAGGTTATACCAACACCGCAGGGCCAACTCCAGTGGACCAGAGTCTGCAGTACACCTCCACCTGAAGGCCACAAACCACTCCTTTGAGGACAGTGAGGTCCGAATCCTAGCCAGAGAGAAAGGATGGTTTGAGCGAGTCAAAGAAGCAATCTTTGTCAAAAAAGATAAACCTTCTTTAAACAGAAATGGTGGTCTCAGATACAACCTTCCTTCTGTCTACAACAGTCTCCTGAAACCCAAACAAAACAAACCAGTTTCACTCAGGTCATTAACGTCTGAAGGAGCTGACCAGACTGGGGAGGGTTAACGACTGTCCCCCTTTCTCCAGCTGAGGATAAGGAACTCCTAACAACCCCAAATCACTCAAACCTTTCATAGTCTATTTAGTCTCCTGAACCAATAGAATTTAGTTTCAGGTCAAAAACTCCTCCTTCCTAGGAGCAGATAAACCAACTTTCTTACCAGTTCAATTTCAGAATTGAGAAAGCCGCTTGGTTAAGAGGTGAAATGTTTTCAACTTTAAAAAACAAGTTCAGATGACTGCTTTTTAAACCTTTTGTTGTGATTCAATTAGCCTGGATGAGTGAGAGTCTTCAAAGATATGAGCAGTAAAGATTTTTTATATTTTATAAAAAATACTCACATGTGCCAAGATACGAGGTAAACATGTTTAAATCAAATATTTGTTTTACTGATAACAATGGTACAGTTGAGTTATTAATAATTAAAATGATATTTTACATAAAAGCCAAGTTGTTTTTGTATACATTTTTTGTTTTGGTTCTAAAACTGCTTCGCCAATCATCCAATCAAAAAAGTGTAACAACCCACAGACCGTTGTTTTGATTGAGACTGCAGTCTTCAAACCAGTACAAGCACATGCTGCCTACAATTACCTACCCGCTGCTAATATTGGGTAGATTCACTGACCTAAATTATATACCTCAAGCTGAATAGGCATTGGACCCCCCAGCCATGCACTTCAGCTTGTGGCCCCCATAGTCTCTATTGTATTGTAAATTGTTATTGTATACAAAGAAAAGCACAAAACAGCACTGTGAACAAGTTTTAGGCATGCAGGGTCAATGATTAGTTTTAGTAGTCTCTCTACCATTGTGAGATATAAAGGTTTTGTGGTTCAATGGAATGAGCTTTTACCCCTTAACTAGAAGATCTTTGAGTCTGAGTTCAGGTCTGGGCACTATATCTTTACAATTGTGATATAAGACCAGTGCCTTGGCAGAGGACTCTGCTCGCCGAGTTCATGTAGGTTTGATTTGTATTATGCTTGCAATTTAGTTTATTTTTGGACACTGACACCCCTTGCTTTATTCATAACTTTTTTTTTTTTTTTAACCTGTCTGAGATTTTTTGCACTGTACTGTATATTGTATTATTGCTCAATACACAGATGCTTTATAGTTTGCTATTCTCTCATTGTGTACTCACTGGACTTTTAAAATAAATCTATAAGCCATCCATACAAAATGTCTATTCCTTATTCATTATACTGGCTGGTCTAACAGTGTACCAATCATTGAATTATAATTGTACCAGAGGCCAACAACCAATACATTTTTCAAGTATATAGTGTATTGTTCTGGCCTTCATATTGTCAACCCAATTCATAAATGTTGATTATTTAAACCTCAATAGAGTGCTCTGTAAATGCCAGTCTCATTCACTCACTGAACACTCAAACCATGGTTACTCCAAGTATGTCACTGACTGTCTTATCAGTCCTGTGAATATGTAACTGCACCACATAATGAGCTCTTATCGGAAACAACACCCAACCCTGAATTAAACACCGCCTTTTCATTTCTGTACCAGGGTCAAAGGTCATTTGGCTTCAGTAAAAAAGCAACGCTTGAAGTCACCCTTTCATCTTCATTAATGCCAACCCCGGTTACTGTCCTGTAACACCACTCTGGCTGATTACCTGTAGCATTATTCTCCCGGTAAGAATGGAAAGCCACATTTTAGATGGACAGTGTTGTAAGATTGGGAAATTACGTGGTTTTCAAGCATTTCATTATGGAAAGCTGTTTGAGTACTTATTCTGATATCCCTGATATCTGCCGTAATTTTCTTTACTTGTAAGCCTTTTTTGGCAACTAGTGCTACTAGTTGATTGTAATTTAGTCAACTAGCGCACTAGTAAGGACAAAACTGCTTACTAGTAGTACTAGCCAAATTGCTCACAAGTACAACTACTGGACACTTTTTGGCCTCACTAGTGCCACTAGTAGGTGGCAAAATGTTAACTAGTACTACTAGTAAGACAAAGTCTGTCAATGTGTACAACTAGTGAAGCCAAAATGTGTCTACAAGTACTACTAGTAACACAGTTTTGTCAACTAGTGAGGTCTAAAATTGGTCACTAGTAGTGCTAGTGGGCTCTAAAATGTGTACTAGTTGACTATAAACATATTTTTGGGCTTACAAGGCGCTCTAGTAAGGTCAGAGGTGTTAACTAATGACACTAGTAGCACTAGTGGCAATATATTCTGAGTAGGGGGCGGGAGAGGGGCTAATAAGGCTGATATCAGTGATATCAGAATAAATACTCAATCGGCTTTCCATATTTCAAACCAAGTACCACCACTCAGAATAATTGGTTCTTAAAGTACATGCTTTTAAGAATTAAAGGGAACCCAAATCAGGACTAACCCAGGTATAAATCAAAGGATAAATTAGTGATTAATCCAGAAAATTTACCAAGTAAAGACAAAGCAAGAACTATACCAGAATAGAACTAGAACTATGGCCCAAAATGCCTGCAGCCAGGGAACAATGTCAACTAAATTCAGGACTAAACTGGGCCTGAAACTAGGACTAAGCAGTGGTCCATATGCCAGTAATAAGGCTATATTATGCTTTTATTTATCTAAACCAATCTTGGTCACTAGAACAGCATTGCAACAGCTTTGCACAATTTACAATATTTAAAAACATTATCTGACTAAAAGAAAGCGTTCCCAATAATTAAACCGAAACAAAGTAAAAAAGCTGTTTACCTCCTTGAACCTTTTATATGATGCAACTTTATTACAAAATTATATTTTATTGGTCAGTGCTTCCTAGAGTGGGCGGGGCTTTGTGGGAAAGGCAGAAGTTCATGGAACTGAGCATTCTGAGGCCTCAGAAACTCAGAGCTAGAGAGTACAGGATTACTCACACAGGTGTGAATGCCGCAAAACACAACTCCAGGTATGTTTTTAATGAGAAAATAACATGAAGAAAACAAACAAACAAACAAACAAACAAAAAAAACACACAATTTTGCATTATATAGAACCTTTAAGCCTCACCTAGAGCAAAACTAAAACAGAAATAAAATCACTAAACCAGCCTGTAGTTACTTGTTATTTCCATCTTAAAAAATACCAGAGATTCTTGCTTTCTACTAGAAGTGTGCTACTACTCTGTACCACCAGTGCTATGTATACCATTGAAAAACTCTTATGTTAAATAATAAACCTAATTTGGAGTGGAGGCAGCATTAGGAGACATTACTACAGTGCTACTTAAATGCTCTTACTAATAATACTACAGTTACTAGGCTGTAGTTTATGGATGTTTTCATCTTAATAAGCCCAGAGACTCCTGTGTACTACAAGAAGGAGCCTGCGTACCACCAATCGTTACTTGAATAAAAGTAAAAAAGAAAAAAATGTGTACTTAAGTTTACTTAAGTAGAAAGTACTTACAGCTACTACCACTATTAGAACTAATACTACTATTACTAGGCTGGCTGGTAATTTTCATTTTATTTCACCATTTGAGTAAAATGTAAAAAAAAAACAAAAAAACAAAAAAACTTTAATTTGCTTTATAGCCAAAAATTGTGAAAAATTCATGAGTTGAACTTTACTGCTCGCAGTACTACTACTTCAAGTGCTATTACTAATACTTATTTTGTATTATCATCACAATATGGAAAACACTAATGTAGCCTAAATTAGGTTTAGTGCCTAAAATTAAGCCTAATTTTGAGTGGAGGCAGCATTAGCGGACTTTACTGCTGCTACTATTGTTACTAGGTACTCTTGCCCTTGCGTACCACCAGAGCGACCTGTACCACCATTTGAGAAACACTAATGTAAAATAAATCCGGTTTGAAGCCAGAAATGATGCCTAATTTGTGAGTAGAGGCAGCATTAGGGGACTTTAGAGGGTGACAAATATGAGAAGCTGTTTACCTGTGTAACTGTAGGCTGTGGATGCCATTATTTATGAATGAAGCTTTGTAATGCACCTGCTGGTTTCGTGCCAACGGAGCGGATCATCTTTCATGGGAGAGAATGGCCATTGTCTGTGCGTCATGGCTGCATTTGTAAAAAGAAAAAAAAGGCCTTTAGATTAGTCTGTGTCAGAGTGTTGTCTGTGCACCAAGGGGCCCACAGCTGTTTGTTGTTTAACCGCCTTGTGTCTATAAGATGAGCCTGTATGCAAATCCGAAAGGGAGGGGCTCGTCCATGCATCTATTTTTTATGACTTACAGGCAATTTCTGCTACTTCTAGACAGCCCTTGGAGAATTCCTTATTGCCGGTAATGTTTCCCTCCAGCAGCAAAGACATCTAACAAAGATGTGGGCTCATCTATGGAAAAAGTAGCACTAGTAAATGTTTTTATAGCTACGCACTAAAGGACTAAAAAGACTTGTGACACATGCAGTAACTGGTCCAGACACTGGAGAAGTAATCAAATTAAAGTACCATTACTGCAAATGAATACTACTCAAGTAGAAGTTAAAGTACTCAATAAAATTGTTACTTAAAAAGGATTGAGTATAAAATTTAGATTGTAGTATTTACTGCTACTACCACTACCACTACTGGTACTACTTCAAGTATTTCTAATACTACTGTGTTAGTTTACTGTTATTACTATTACCACGACTACCAGGGCTACATTAATAGTAGGCTGATAGCTGGCAGATTTCTACTTCCAAAAAGATACAATTTATTCTGCCCAGGTAAACCTATTTTCTAAACCTTTGTTAAATCCCTGTCTATACATTAAACCAAGCCTTTAAGCCTACTGTATGCTATAAAATAAATGCAAAAACATTTGATCCAACTGAAGGTCCTATATTATGCTTTTTTCAGGCTTTTTATAATAGTTTTGGACACCTTTGCATTAGCATTCTATGTTTTATAAGTCACAATAGATAATTTAGCTGACTGTATGAGGTGGAAACAACATTATAACTATGGTTAAAGCTCAAAAAGTAAATTTAACATTATAGGGGACCTTTAAATTCTTGCTAGTGAAAACCCTAATTGGCAAGTAACTTTAGAAAAGGACTTGCCATAGTGGCCAGTATCAAAAACAGGTAATGTTAAGCCCTGACTACTACTACTTTCCTATTACCACTACTGCTACAACAACTGCTATTGATACTACCACTGCTACTATTAATATTAACCACTTTGCCACTTTTTTTTGCCATTGAGGTTAAAAATACTGAAATCTTACAGAAAATTTCCTTAAAAATTTAAGGAAAGTTGTATGTTTAGATATGTTTTAAATATGTTTCAGTAAAATAAAAAATAAAAATAAAAACATGTACTTAAGTTAAGATACACAAGTAAAAGTACCTAGTTATTTTCTACCCCTGAGCTGGCCCCATTTGTATGCTACCTGCTACAGGGATATGACTTGTCCAAAATTACATCATGAAGCAGAAATGATTAATGGTCACAAATCGGATAAGAGGATTTGGCCCGGCTTGCTATTCCCTGCCTATTTCAATCATGTTGTGATGAAATGGATATAGTGTTAAGCATGCACTTAGCTTTCTATCCCCTTACGGCCCTGCGTTTGTTGGGCCTGGCTTCAGATGATCAGCCATCTCTGAACCTGCACATGTCACTTGTTTTATTCGAGGGGATCCAAGGGACAGAACCACTTACTGCCTGTCAAAAAAAGAGTCCTCTGCTACTGCTGTTCCTGTCTCTCTCGCTCGCTCTCTCTGTGTCTATGCCTGTTTTTCCTATACTCTCTCGTCCCTCACTGGCCTGCCTCCAGCTTGTCTACTGCAGTCACTGGGAGTTCAAAACACTGCATGAAACGCTAGCGCTACTTGAATCCTTCCTGAAGTGAAGTGTTGCACTGCAAAGCTTTCTCTCGCCAAGGTGATTTCATCCTCAAGGCTTTTTGAGTTTTCCTGTTTTATAGCTGGGCATTAATCTATCAACACACCTCCACGATTTGAACCGGCTTTCCAGAACTTTCCTCGGCAGATTGTGAAGTAGTACGCAGTATCAGTTTACCTTCAGTCACTCTCTCAGAAACTGACACCACACCAGCCTCGGAGTATGGCTGCAAAAATATATTCAAAATTTATAGTTATCAATATCGAATATACATATCGCATATCAAATTCAGGAAGACTATGAAGTATTGTGCCTAAATATTCTAATGTAGCCAGGTTGTAAGAAACATAAAACAAATGCTCAAAACTATGCCTTCTGTTAAAAAATATGAATTAACTTTAATAGATTATACTATAGGGGTGTAGTAGCTCAGTAGGTAGAGCTGTTCGCCCACTAACTGGAAGGTTGGAGGATCGATTGCTGCTACCTGCATCCATCATGCTGTTGTGTCCTTGGGCAAGACACTTCTCCCACCATGCATATGTGATGGTGTTTTTTTTGGTGGTGGTTGGAGGGGCCGTAGGAACAGAATGGCAGCTAAGTAGATGAGTGTGACTGAAGAGTGAATCAATAACTCACTTCACTGTAAAGCGACTTTGAGTTTTTATTCTCTTTATTCTTCTTCTTCTTCTTCTTCTTCTTCTTATTATTATTATTATTATTATTATTATTATTATTATTATTATTATTATTATTATTATTATCCCAAAAGTATGGACGGCTTAACACTTACAACAATGAATAGGTTTACTGCCTGCACAGCAACTATAATGCACTAAAATGGCCCCTGTAGATTTAATTTGGATTTCCAGGGGGCAGAACAAATGGATGCAAATTAAACTACCTCTGAATGCAATTGGATAGACATTTACCAATCAGAGAACAAAAGCTTACATGCACAAGAAATACACCCACACAGTTATGATGGTTCAGGATAAATAGATGTTAGCAGTTCTACTTCACTACACTCAAAAAAATGGCCAGGTCCTCCTGGCTGGGCTATGTGCAGTAATATCAAGAGTGTAATTTAATTTGCTTTAGGTTTAGCATCTTTATTAAGGATTCCAAACTCCAATATAGCCAAAAAGACAAACACAGTCTGCATTGAATTATGGGAAACTTTATGGTCTCCAATTCCAAGTACTCGTACCTGGACACTAACTTAAGTGCTTTAGTGTCTGCTTGCAATAAGCAAGTGACAAACATCAGCAGAGTTTGAGCAGCGTCCTCGTCCTGTCCTGCCCTTGACCCTGACCGGTTGATCCAGGTCTGTCTCTGCAGTGGCGGGACCTGCAGGGCTGCCCCGCTCCTCTCTGCACCTCGCCCCCACCCCCCTGCTGGATGATCTCATTTTGCAGGGGGCAGCACTCGTTCTTTGAGTGTGTGTGTGCGTGTGTGTGTGTGTGTGTGTGTGTGTGTGGGGGGGGGGGGGGGGGGGGGGTCTGTGCTACTGCTCCTCATAAACAAATGTGATTGATCTGCCTCCCGTCCAAGCCTTAGCTGCGACCCCTGGTGGCTGGAGAGGACATTGCGCTGAAAAGCTGCACCGTCATCATTGTGAGGTGAACTGACAAACCTGCATAGACAACCTAAAAGTGCAGTAGGAAAATTTTGATTATTGTATATATATATACATACAACAGTCACAATGTCACATCACGCTATCCCATAGAAAAATGTATTTAGGTAATCTTTTTTTTTTTTCTTTATGTTTTGGCAACATTTTTAGATAGTTGCTACTTTTTCCGTCCTAGTCCGAAAATGAAACTGCCCTTGTCCTGATTGCATCTTACAGTCTTACCTTTGAACCTTGCTACAGACCTTCTTAGTCCTAATCCTCACACCAGCCTATAGTTGTCTTTCCTTGCACAAACCTGAATAAAAATAGTACAAGTTATTACCAATATAAACATTAATATTATCCTTTAATGTGCTTATTACACTGTCTCGCCGTGGCTTCCTTGTGTGGGTTTTTGGGAGTTTCCCTCCTTTTCAAATAAGATCTAATAGGAGAGAGAAAGAAAGCAATATTCTGTTTGCCTTGTTGGGCTGAAACCAATAAAGCTGACATGACCTTTGGATGGTTGTAAACTCACTGTGTATGCTGGTAGTTATATGAATAGATATTGTAACTATGTTCAGCGCATCTCTGTATTTGAATTATTATCGTTAGTTAAAAAAAAAAATCACACACAATGATAAAATACCACTTTTAATGATTTACATGTTATTTACAAATCATTTCACTTGCTCTGATTACTGCCAGTGCAAACATCAAATTACTTTGGGATCACAGTGTAATCATAATATGGCTTTTGAAAGTATTGAAAATTGTGACAGCTATGCACAGTCTCTATATGCATATAATAACACACTGAATTAAATTGTTGATCATAATGTTTATGTTAAGTATTTATTGATCAAGGGAAAGGGAATGGTATTTATACAGCGCTTTAACTATGACAAGTCACCCAAAGTGCTTTACACACAGTAGGGAAGGGGTATTTCATTCACTCCATACTCGGTGGTGGTAAGCTACATTTTGTAGCCACGGTTTCCCCTGGGGTAGACTGACAGAAGCACGGCTGCACACATCTGCGCCAACGGACCCTCTGACCACCACCAACCACTCACTCACTTCGATCAAATCGAACAAACAGGTGACAAGTTAAAGAAATACTTTAGGGGGAATTTATAAGAGCAAGAGACATTCAATAGCCAATAGCCAAATCCCTTATTCCAATGCAAATGTGTACACACTGACTCAATGGTAGTATAAAATCTTGGAAATGTGACTACTCAGAAATTTGTTTTTTTTGTGTAGTTACAAATATGTATGCTAACTAAGTAAGAATGGTTAATAGTGTGTAGTTGATACCTAGTATTCATGTAATTCAGTATTCATGTAATTTTATTTTTTATTACCTTTAAATAATGCTTAATTCACATAATTACATAATTAATTTCAGGTATGATCTGAAATGCCGTTTCCTCATTTATTGTCCATTCTTTAATTTGTCACCCATCTTTATGTGTATATGACAGTGAGCAGAGGGCAGCTCTGACAGCAGGTATCTCAGTAAAGCGCTAACAGAACCACTGAGACTGTTGGCCTTGAATCAGCTGGAAGCTAATGACCACTGCAGTGGTTTACTTTTCATCAAGATCTCCAGCCAAGAGATTGTCACAAATTGCTGGGTCAGACTTTGACTGTAAACTGTTGTCTTGGCAAAAAAATTTAACCAAAGCCATGGCAGGTCCATCGCTCAGCGTAAGAGATAGAAAATAATTGACTTTAGAAGTCACTCAGGTTTAATTAGCTGTTGGATACAGTATAAATAAAGATCATTTATTTTGTCATTATAAAACAAAGTGCTGGCACCTTAAGCCTGTGCATTGGAGTGCATCGTTGTCAGTCATCTCCTCAAATCGTTCATGTACATTATATGGTTCATCCTCTGTCTGGGGATAATGTTTTCTATAAGCCGCGGGCTGCAGTGCCGGATGTAGCGCAGAGATGGGTCTTCGTAGTTAAAAGGTGGAGGCTTGTACTCCTGTAAGTACTCCGGTACCAAGTGCGGGAGGCTACAAGGCAGAGAGTGAGTCAGTCAGTGAGGGGAGAGTTTGACAAACCAGGCTGAATGAAGCAGAGCACAGAGCTAACAATAACACTCTTTCCACTGTGGCTGTGCACAAAGATGTACTGAGTAAAAGCTAGACATTATATTCAATATTTGTAGCCAAATATTTATAAATAATTTTGGGCATGTATCTTTTCATTGTTCTAGTGAAACATCTCTCTGGATTAAATAGGGTGAATATTATACAAGCCTATCTATGTGGAAGTAAGCTGAATATGACCCACAGTAACCTGGGGAGGATACACACTCTGCCAGTAAGTATTTATTTTCTAAATAAAATACTGCATGTTATACCATTGGACTGTAATGGAATAAAACCTGCCATATGTATGTTGACTGAGAGCAGGTTGTCTGACGAGTCATTTCCTGTGCTGTTCAAAATGTTTAGAAAAATAGTTTACAAGTTTACATGCAATGTACTGATTGTGTTTGCCCCAAGCCTGGTCAGATGGAGAGGCTTGAGTCAGAAAGGGCATTCGAGTAACCCTATGCCGAATTAATCATGCAAATCACTGCACACCAGGGGGCATATGATTTGCTGTCGTGACCCCGGAAGGGCTGGAAAGAAAGTTATACAATGAATCTCAGTGGTGAATCACTTTATGTACTGTCTGTGTAAAACTAGGCCAAATGTCTTCCAACATGGACAAATGTGAAACAACTTTGTACATTTTGTGAATTTCTTGCAGAGCGTCATGTTGTCTGTAAATCTACAAGCAGCAGTCATCTCAGGCACGTTGAAACGGTAACAGTTGTTGTCGCATACTCAGTGAGTCATGAATATTCATACTGGCTCTAGCCTAGATGCTTTGAGTGTTGAAAGATAAAGCGATCTGGGGCTAAAGCTGATTAAAAATACAAAACCATCAGAAGACATCTCAAGACTGTTGTCTCACTGATTGGTGAGTCTAAATTGTATATCATTACAGTAATTCTCTGTGCAAAATATTAATCTACACTCTCTCTCACTAGCACAGTGAATCTTTTTGTAAATATATTTGCAAAGGACAAACACCAAGGAATCACCTTACTATTTTATGAACAAATCACAAAACTATAGGTCATGGAAATAAATTACTTTATTACTTACACCTCCAATAATGATCCTAATTTACCATTATTTCAGATTATACTGCATAATTGTAATAGTGTATACTAGATTGTCTCTCTCTATTTGTTTTTCCAAAACCTGATGTATAAATATAGTTTGGCACTTAAAAGGTGTAGTGTGAAATCTCTCGGCATCTGGTGGTCAATTGGCAAATACCAAATTCACATTGCAACTCCTGCCTTTAAATACCTGCAGTAACCCAATAGGAACTTTCTTTTGTGCTGCAATCATATACATAGAATTAGTCTAGAAGATTGTGAGTTTGTTTTAAGTTGAAAGCATCACATTAGTTCATAATGACAAAACTGTTCATAAAAAACATTAAAAAAAAAACAAAAAAAAAAACATTAATGTGCTTCAAATCTAGCAGTGTGCAGTTTGTTTGCTCTAGGTTCGGTTTCACAAAGGGCACTGGCAGCAATTTCTTCTGTTCTATGCAGAAGTAACTAGTTACTTTTTAATTAAGTAATTTACTTATGCACAAGCATCGAGAATAGTAGGGTATTTAGCCATGCAATTAAAATACATTTAATACTTTTAATTATAGCAAAAAACAGTTTTGTTGACTACTTCAGCTAAAATTATGTTGTAGCAGCAGTACTTTTTCTTGAGTACAGCTTTTGGGTACTTCTTCCACCTCTGGTTCTGTGGAGCTTTAGATGACTGTATTGTAAGTAAGATGGGCAACTGCATCATTAACTTTTGGCATGTTCCATTTGGTTCAAACATAGACCACAAAACTGCAGCTTGCATTAAGTACATACGTTTTATATAATTGATACAACTATACAGTGCATGCATACTATATACAATACCACTGATATTGTGATATTGTAAACATTTGATGAAAGCCCCACTGCTCCATCATATCTCATACACAGTGGATTATAGATGAAATGATAATCCACATAGCTCAGCTGTTTTGCTTAACAACAGCCTCCAACCTCTCCTTTTGCTTACTCAATCTAATCTAACAACATAATCCCTCAATGCAGGCCATTATATCCATAGGGTCCAGTGCAGTTGGGGAAGTGAAAGTGGGCCAGTCATCAGGGGGATTATGCGTCTCTCTGGCCCACTAACACCTGGCCCAGATGCCAAACATCTGTACACACATGCAAGGCCAAGGACACATGTACCTCACAATGCATGCATTCGCTATCATGCACTTTTGAACACATTAACATCTATATACAGTCTATTGCATGCACTTTAGTGAATTTCCATTCATCTGGATCCATTCAGGTTGGTACTATAATCTGCACATTATGTCATATATTTGTTTTTGTATATGTGCAATTTAAGTGTGGGCAAATAAATCTCCTGTCCTCACTGTTATGTTTCAATGCGTGTTGCGTAACTAAATCCACACATGCAGCTGATGTGAATGATACTTTCATTGCCACTGCTATAGTATACCCTCATCATTCTATCTGCAAGCCTTTCTCTGGGTTACTCAATGCAGTTTCATAACTGGGACCAAAGCTGTTGTAGGAAGAGTTTTTTGTTTAATATAGTAAGAGAGTGGGCAGCTCGCCCTCCATCTAAGAAGTTAAACTTGAGAAACACAGAGAGCTGCAAGAGCCACTCACGACAGGGTTTAAATCCTTCATATGGCAGGAGACAACTTACTGTTCCTGGGCAGAAAGGCATTATTATTATTATTAGTATCTATTGTACTGAATATAATGCCTCAATAGTGAAGAAGCCACTTGTCTCATTTCCTCTACTTTGCCCTCATTGTTAGACCACTGATATGCAAACAGGTATCACAAGGTATCTCCTTCCCTCTGGATTTTCTCTACAGGGTTTTCCACAGCAAATCACACTCACACACACACCAGATGCCCTTCCTGATGGCAGAGCAGCTAGTGTTCTTGCCTCCCAGCAAAGAGATCATGGGTTCAATGAGGCCCATTTTTTACTTATTGCTTAAAGGCAGTTTATTACAAAATGTGGGATACTGCATAAAGTAAAACTTATTACATTTTCACTGTAATAACTCCAAGCCTACTTCAAAATATGGTTTAGCAGACCAGCAAAAGGAGTGCCACAAATAAAGTATACATTTTCAAATTTTTAAAGTCACTACCTTAATTACTATTGGCTTTTTCTACTCAAGTAACTACAGTAATGCACAGTAAGTAAACTTTAAAGAAAATGAATAATTTAAGGCCAAAAAGATATAGGGGCTAACAATATATTGAGCCAAATATTGATTCTCCTTAAATGTATGTGAACGAGCCAAACCACTATTTTCTAAGGCAGTGTTTCCCATATACTCAGTATCGATGGTACTGTGGTTACACAGTAGTGTGCTTTTAATTCCTGACCTTTACCAACTCATCAAATGCCCGTAGCCTCAAACTATTTATTTATTTATTTATTTATTTATTTTATTTCAATAACTTGAGTTACAAAATGTCTGGGCTCCACAGAACTAAATCCTGTTTCTTTTCATCACACACCCTTCTACAAAGCCCAAGATAATGTATATAAATGCCATTAATAAATTGATTTGTTGTATGGTGTTTTTCATAGCCAACATATTCGACAGGGCTACAAGAAGTTCACATGGTGTTGAAGGGATTTGAGGTGTATGGCAAAATGCAGCCTGGTATTTTACCAAGAGATGTCCTGGTGCCGAACCTTAAATATAAAAATAGGCTTTTTTTTTTTTTTTTAATAATTACAAATAACAACAGAAACAATACTTCGAGAAAATGTGTATTAACTCTTATCATACTTTTTTGGAGCTTTATGATTATATTGTTATTCATAAAAAGTCAGCAATTGCTTTCACTTCTTCTCTCTTATTTCTCGGCAAAAGCCTTTAGTATTTTGTTCTACTGTGAGGTACTTACTCTCCAGTGACTTTCTTCCTCCTGGAGTAGCAGCAGTAGGCCAGCAGAGCCAGGAAGAGCAGCAGCAGAGGGATCCCGAGGCCCAAAACCAGGCCCAAAATCAGGTCTACGTTTGTTTGAGATTCTGTCCTTTTTTCTGAAAACAGTCACAATTATTGAGATTTTCCACTCAAACATAAAGATTCATTTATCATCTGCTTATTTCTGTTAGGGATCGCAGGTACAGGAGGCTATCCCAGTAACTACAGGCCTTAGGCGGTGTACACACTGGACAATGGCCAGTTAGTCGCAGAGCTGACACAAAGACACACACATACAGACAGCCATTCACTCTCACATGCAGAGATTTAGACTCAATAAAAGTAAAATGTTTTTATGTCAAACTGTGCTGACTTTAAAAAGGATCAGTGATTATACGTACCACCTAAGACACACTCCTGGTTGTTATTGACATCAAACTCTCCATTGCAGACACATCTATAGCTTCCGTAGGTGTTTTCACAGACAGCAGGGTCCTTACATACTGGCACACTGGCCTTGCATTCATCTAGATCTGAAAGAAAAGAAGAAGAATGAGGATTCCCATGATTTTTATGCAGTCCCTTTTCAGGATATATACATGTAGCATAAAATAACACGCACAGATTATTTGGGAATGTAATATAAAGCATGGAGTCTGCAATAAAGTTCATCCATACCTACAACATCAAGTGAACTTATTTTGTATTGGGTACTGGCCCGGGCCATGTAGTCCTGGATGTACCAATGTGGGGTGTCACTGGAGACATTGACGCGATACTCCCCCGAACTCACCTGACTGGCATTGTAAAACTTATTCTCAAAACCTGAGGCCCAAAGCCCTTCCAGCTGAGGAAAAACAAGGAGAGAAAAATTGGTGTATATTACACTAACTGGTCATTAGGTAATTTACATAATGTCTAATGAGTTATAGAAACCTCTGTGAGTCCATCAGGCTTGTTCTGCAACCAGCCCACAGACACTTTGAACACATTCGATCCTAACAAACAAAAACCAGAGTCATGTGACTGATGAATGTAAAGTTATGCAATAGCTTATCAAGAGAGGTTTTACCTGGAGGATTGTCAGAGTCACCTGCAGGAAAAGATATGATTAGTAAATTTGTGAAACAAATGTCAATCCAACTCAGTTTATGCTACATAAAGAACATGCTTCTTTAATCTTTATCTTATAGTTTGTCTGCATTTAATCAGTTTGTGAGCCTTACTTCTTCATTTCCAATTGTACTGGATGCACTGTGATAAATGATCCATTCTCTATTCACAATAATGTAATCTGTGTTGACATATGACTGCAGAGCCCACCGGACAGGGCCATCTAGTGGTAGGACAGGTGTGTAGCAGCAGCAGATAATACAGTGGTAAATAGGAAAAGTGTAGCAGTGAAATGTGATGCTAAATGATAAAATGAATAAGTAACTCCACTTGATTTTAGGAGAGCACAGATTTTGCAAAGACAGGCTGCCTTTAAATAATAAAAATCTGCTTTCTGCTTTGCAAATATTATAAATAACGATTTTTCAGACTACCCCAATCTTGACCTCTGCAAGGTATAACAGAATGGCTAATGCTAAGTATTAGAGATATGCGTACCACATCGATCATTGTTGTTGTTGTTGGTGTCTTTGTATCTGCAGACACACTCCACAGAGCCAGGCTTGTTCTTACATTCGAACTTGGCATTAGGGCAAGTTGAGAGATCTGCACACTCGTCTATATCTGAATTAGAAAGACAAAAAGAAATTTAGCTGTACAAAAGCCCAGCTTGTTTCTTATTTTACCTCTAAAAGTGGGAGTTTTAATACCTGTGCAGTTCTTGCCATCTCCTTCATATCCAGAATTACAAGTGCAGGTGTAGTTGTCTTTTTTAGTTTTACAGACAGCGTCTTTGTGGCATGGGAAGGGGTAAGGCGGCATGCAAAAGTCTGAAAATCCAAAGTTATCGTTAAATATACAATGAACATAACATAATGCGGCTAAATGTAAAATAAGATTATATTTAGTAACTAAGTAACATCTGTAGATGCAAAACATACCTTGTTCAAAACACTTGTATCCCTCTTTTCCAGAGGCCACAGTTTTATCAGGACACTGTCCGCAGGTGAACTCGTCCGGCTGTGGGAGTGGTGTACAGGACACCCCAGGGTAACATGGTGTCCCATTACATATGTTTGTGGTTTTTCCACAGAATTTACCCCCAAATCCTTTGGGACACAAACAACTCACCACCTACAGAGGGAGAAAAGACAGATTCTCAGATCCTATCAAGGTGTACACTCACATTTAATATTGGAAATAGTTTCATAGCATTAAATTAGTTTGTGGCAGTCATGATTTTCAACCAGGCTACCACTTTATGTGTATCATAAGATCACCATTCAGGCTACAGTGTACAGTAATATGCAATAGCCAATATGCATATGCATCTGAAATAGTGTTTGGGTGTCCCAATACCATAGCAATGGAATAGTATAAAAGGATCCTCTTGCAGTTAATGATTTAAGTTAAGTTCTGTATTTTAAGCGGAAGAAGATGAATAAATGAATGCGTTCTGTATTTTACCTGGAACTTGCCCAGCTGGTAGCTCTCTGTGACACTGTCGTACTGGCAGGTCCCACCATTGAGACAGCTGCACACTTTGAGGATGGGTATGAACAGAGAGCTGGTGGACGAATCACTGATTTTAATTTGGAGCTGGACTGGGCTTGTGCTGAGGGGCATCCACGACAGGGCACCATCCACTGTAGAAGAAATTCGGTCATAGACTAGTACACATAGAACATAGGAACACATTCACACTAACACATTTGCACACCAGTGGCACAGACACTGGAGGCAAGGTGTATGAAGTGACTTGCCCAAGGATACGACAACAGTATAGAATGGAAGGAGAGTGATCAAACCGCTAACCTTCTGGTAATTAGATAACCTGAGCCACAGCCTCTGTTTTCTGGATTTTTACATGACATATCATAGTCATATACTGTTCCTACTGAGCACTGATGAAGGAAAACCACACTTAGTCACTGTGTTCATAGACAATAGAATGTCCCTGGTGGGCTACCATAGCTGTACATCTGCTCTAAAACTACTCACTCTGCCTTTAAAGTGTAGTTAAGAGTCGTGAGCAGAAGAAGTAATGTATCCCATTCATTTTGCATGTTTTCTTTACCTAACTGCTTACATATCATGATATGGTGGAGAAACATCGCGGTTGGGTCACAGCAACAAAACATAGGCTTGGTAAAAACTTTCTGCCACCATGAATGTACAGGTTGTATGAACAGTAGCAGGTTGTCATTTAGACAGGTTTTTCCAGTTTGCCTTGCACTATTAGGATTGGTATGTGTCGTATACTAAAGGAAGATTAAGCATAGGTGTATTTTTGAATGTATTTGTCGGTCTCACCTCCCAGAGTAACTCTCTGAGGTCTGGGGTACAGCAGTGAGAAGGTCATGGGGTCTCCGTTCGAATCCTGAGCCATGAGCCGAACGCTCGCTGTGGAGTTGACCTTAGCGTGGATCTCTAATGGCTCGGTCACAATGGGAGGCATGTTTCCTGTTACAGACAAAACACAGGGTTTATATATATAGTCAATTTCTAAGCATTCAGCATTGTAAAACTAAGCACATTTTAAACAGAGTTACAGCAAATGTGCTCCTATGTACAGTATCTGGAAGAATTACTCTTAAAGGAGCTTTCACACATGCACTGAATAAAGTCCTCATGTGTGAACGCTCCGGATTAAACAGCTGGTCTTTGGTTTGACAAAAAGAGGTGGTCTCTGTCTGAAGCCAACTTTTTAACCAAAATCAGGAAGTAACAGACTTTTACAATAACAAATGGTTAGATTTCTATTCAGTTCAACAAATATGCTCCAAAAGGTATACTGTATAATATAATGGAACACTAAGTAAAGGTCAAATTTAAAGACATGAATTGTTGCTTATTATTAGCTGCTGTGTTTTTTTCATGCACCAATTATAAACCCATTAAGAGAGTCCATATTTCATGTTTACCATTACAAAGTAATGTAATATCTCTGAAAAGGAAGGATTAGAGCCCAAGTGATTGAAACCCACTTTTAGGCATCTTGAAACTTGGAAAACAAGAGATTAACAGAATAGTTTAAATACATGATTTTCCCAGGTCCTTACCATAAAGCTGAGCTGCATTTTGGTAGTTATCCTTGGCATTCAGGGCCTGTTTGCCCAGGTCAAGATTTCCTGTTGCTAAAGTGTCATGGACACACTGCATGTTTCCACTGCAGCTTTTCCTCAGCTCTTCGACCCGGGCAGGACTAGCACTTTGAAGCAGGTCTTCAGCCGACACTGGGTTGAATGGTTCTGGAGGTGGAGACAACAGCAGGCTTTCTGGAACTGGGACTGCCCCTAAAGATACAAATATTAGGGAAGAAGTGGGGTCAGATAAGAGTTTGCAGGATTGGTGTGGTGATGTTTTTTAGGGCTTGAGAGTGGTACTAAAAGTTAGCTGTTAAATCCTTCTGAGAAAATTGTTGTGGTGGCATTATGCATGTTTGAACCAATTTTTCAAGTGTATGTGGCTTTGGTCGACTCACATGACAACCCAAACATATGAATCTTCTCCTGTGGGAGGGGGATGAGGTTGGTGGGGACAAGCAGCTTGCCGTCGGACATAAGGAAGTCTGCAGAGCGGTTGGAGCTCCACAGACCCATCAGGCCCACTGTGCGGTTGTAAAAGGTCTGAGGAACCTCGACCATGGCCCACAGCTCCTTATGGCCCTGAACTCGCCACACTGACACATCCAGTCCACCAGAGTACACCGCAACACAGTGACTCACAGTTAAGCACCGCACCGCAAAGTCCTTCTGCCCAACATGCACAACACCTGGAGAAAAAAACATATGTAACAGCTTGATCTTATTCACATTTAAGTGGGAAATTACCATTGCAATCATTTAATGCTCAACCCCCTCACCTCAAATGACATTATAATGATGTGAATGAAAGATAATGAGAAAAAATGGCAAAAAAAGGAATTTAACAAAAACTTTCAATAGGATTTAAATCTGGTGACTGAGAAGACCACTCCAGGATGTCCCACAATCTTTTTGCCTTCTTGAAAAATTATTAATTGATAAATCCTTAAAATCTTTGGGGGTTGAATATTTCTGATTGCAACTGCATGTGAATTTATTTGATCAGGAAACTCACCAACCGATACTGGCACATTAACATCATCAACAATAAGCTCCAGGCCATCTCCTGTTTCTGCACATCTCCACTCCACCTGGGTTCACATTTTAAACATTTAAAACTAGTTTGGAAAATAATGAATTCAAGAAAATAACTATTCCTTACACAAAAAAAGGTCCAGATGATTTGTGACAACCTAGATGAATGATAATCTTCACAGACAACTAGTGCTTAATAGCCCACGCTCATTGCTACACAAAACTTGTAAAGTACAGCCATACAACACACTGTTGTCCTAATCTACCGCAGTTACTTGGTGCCTTGTTCAAGCCATTTAGCTTACTGTAACTATGATATAGCTTATGCAAAGAGCTCTGGTATATATTTACATTCAGAAAACAAGAACTTAGCCAATGTTTCTCTTTAACATTTTGTGGTTGACATAATTAAACATTAATAGAAAAAAATTATTAGGTAATAGGCACTCAAATCTGTAGTTTGCATGAGCTCTATACTACAATTAACTTAATCCTCAATCTCTATAATTAAGTTCATTCATATATCTTCTGCTTTTTCCTTGTTAGGCATAACAGGTACTGGAGCCTATCCCAGTAACTATGGGATGGCAGGGTACACCTGGAAAGAGGCCAGTAAGTCACAGGGCTGATTTAGAGTCACCAATTCACTTAGCACATGCATGTCTTTGGACAGTGGGAGGAAGCCAGAGTACCCAGAGATAACCCGGAGTAACAAGGGAAGGAATGCAGACTCCACTCAGAAAGACCATGTGACTAATTAATTTTAGCATTTCT
The DNA here is from genome assembly GCA_020698575.1 of Bostrychus sinensis. Taxonomy (NCBI): domain Eukaryota; kingdom Metazoa; phylum Chordata; class Actinopteri; order Gobiiformes; family Eleotridae; genus Bostrychus; species Bostrychus sinensis. The sequence continues at coordinate 26,341,285 of CM036254.1, read as the reverse complement.
CAAAGTAAGTCACGTTCATCTGTACACATGTTAGATCATAAAACTATTTGGGTGCTGCAAATGTTTGGCAACAAGGAAAACTCTTTAACCCTTTTGCTTTAATTAATGATTCCACATTGGCGGTCTTCTCCTCTGTAAGAAACATTTTATATTGCCCTTCCTGCTTCACACACACACTGACCTTGCCAATGCCTTGGTAGAAGGCAGCCATGCGCACCACCACTGGGACCTCAATGATCCCGTTTGTGTTTGTGCGGAGCTTGTCAGTCTGTCCTTGTAGGGTGAAGATATTAGAGCCGGAGGTGGAGGAGAGCCGCACGATCACAAACTCTCCCAAAGCTTTGAAGGAGTACTCTGTCCCGTCGAAGGTGATGAAATGGAGGCTGCCATAGACCATTGCTGCAAAATAAGCATTAGTAAATTACCACAACTGTAGAATGGTAGAAGTAAATGTAATAGTATAGTATTCAGTAAATGTGGGTATATGAGAAACAGGGAGAGACAACTTAATCCCTTACATTAGAGTCCAAATTTGATGCATTTAAACATAAAAAATGAACAGTTATCTGATAAGCATACTATTTAGTCAGATACAGTAGATATAGAGTATAATTACTTTACAAGTAGACAAATATATTCTTTATCCAAACTCCAACCTCATTCAGAGATTTTCTGGCTGCCATAGAAAGGCTGGTTTTTATCTCTAATTTAACAGCAATTAATTTTCCATATTCCACAAAACAAATGTAATGTTTTCACAGTTTACAGCTCTTACCAATGCCCTGTCCTGCCTTCTTGGCCGTGGTGCAGTTGCTGGGACTGGACCAGCAATAACCCTGGCAGCGATCCAGGAGCCGCTTTTTGAGGTAAAGGTCGCATAGAGGAGTGTCAATACAACACCACTGAAACGGCAGGAGGTCCTCATCTGCACAGAGAGGCTTTCTTTGTAAAAAAAAAAAAAAAAAACTTCATAAAAAGTCACACAGCTGGCGCAAGCGTTACTTTTGTCCTTGTGGAAGGCACTGAAGATATGGTGCCAATGAGAAGTAACAAGAAGTAACTCGGAAGTAACTACTTTTACTAAAAATATTGATTTTCTTTGTATAGGGTTAGGGTTAGGGTTAGGGCAACTGGAAGGGCTTTTTGGCTGCTAGCTGCCCTTTTGCAGGTCTCAACACTGCAAATCATGTGCATAATTTGGTCCACCAAATGGTTGTGGCCTCTTAGTAGCTTGTTATTTTCCTTACTGGCTGAGCTATTAGGTTTTATTTTTATTTTTTATTTATTTAATTTTTAATTTTTTAAATTTTTCTCAAACAAAACACAAGGAAGCATCTTCTAAGCAAACCAAACTGTGTTTGAGAAGGAGGAGAATGAAGCCCGAGGCTGTGATGTTAAAATGCACACATACAATTCATGTCAATGCATCCCTTAGACAGGTATTGTGTATAATTGGAACTACACTTACCAATATGCTTCTGTGTGTTTGTGAAGTAGCGTTCGCTGTATCCCGTCAGCAGATCTCCCTCCAGTTCATACACACACCTCTTCCCTGACCCAAACGCGTTGGACAGGACAGATTTAAAAACATGTCCGCCAGTACTGCCATATCTTTGAGCCCTCAGAGCAGCCACTTCATCTGCCTGGTCCAGGACCTCCTGTATAAACGACGTATCTCCCATAGCCTGTGTCCTAGTGCAGGGACATGAGGGTAGTCCTTTGGACCACTCATAGGGGTCAGGCTGCTTCAAAGCCCATCCCTGACATTTAATTCGGGGGTCATCATTCGCCCCTGAAGGCTTTGAAAGATCATAGACCAATTGACCCAACTTCCCTAATGTCCCCGTCCACTGATTGGGTCGGTATCTACCTCCTGCTCCAAATATATTGTCAGCAGGGATGGTAGGCTCCACATGAGTGTAGGTTCCATCAGTGTAGCCAACCAGAGCATTGTGGTTCTGCCTCTGTCCTGGACCCCAGCGCATGTCCCCATATCTCAGCAGGGCAAAGGAGCGGCTGCCATCAGTGGTCAAGATGCACTGGTATGTGTTTGTCTGAAAGAAAGTCAAGACATTTTCTGACATTAACAAAAACAGCCAGCAAGTTAGCACAGCTCATATTAAAATACTTTGTTAGCATTTAGTGGTGAAATTACACTTTGCAATTCCACAGTTTTCTTTCTGTTGTCTACCCATGAAAAAAGTTTAATAGTTAACAAAAATAAATAAATTAAAAAAAATTGGAGGGGCCGTAACCGCTGATTGGCAGCCACGTGAATGAATAATGCAATGTAAAGCACTTTCTGTATCTAGAAAGGCGCTATATAAATCCAATGCATTATTATTATTATTTAAGGCATACAGCCACCAGAGGGAAGTAAAGATCACTAAATAGTTTCATTGATCTCAGAAACCCAGATGAAGTCAGAAAAGAAACAAATGCTCTTTAAGGCCTAGCACAGACATGTTTTAAATTACTGATAACAATAGCATTTAGCAAAAAGCAGAAAGTCCCACAAGTTCCCAACAACATAAAGGTTAAAATTAAAAAAAGTATTCTATTAATATCTTTAAAAAGTTGGTCACAGAAAAATGAGGTGGGATAAAAATGTACTGTAGGCAACCCACATACCCTTACAACAGCAAAACTGACTCTTCCTTAAATTCTTTTTTGTGAGTATTGCAGATTGTTAATCATAGTATTACTGTCAACTATGCTCTACCTCAGAGAGGTTGACTTTCTGGAAGATGGTGGGCATCACTTTATCCCAGGTGATCTTGAGGATATAGGCTGGAGTAAATGCCGGCTTATTGTAGCGCTTTTCAAACTTTGTCACTTCCGCTGCTGTGCGGTTGAACACTATCTGGGAGTAGATATCTGACATGTCCAGCTCACTGTACTCCTGTTTCAAATGATTAACAGATTACAAATAATTACAATAAACTCATGACTTACAACTTCAGTGAGTAGACTAAATACTGCCCAGTTGTACACTACTTTACAAGGCCTGACTTTGACACCTTCAGACCTGATAAAACACTTGTCCTGTCCCATGGGTGAGGTCAGCGTCATCCCAAAAGGCCGCTAACAGAGACAGATTCCTGTTTTTAGGGAAGCCCTCGTCTGTGGGAGCAGGGAGGAGGTACTGTTCGTTTTCTTCAGGAGACTGGAGCTGAATCAGGCCATTATCAGAAAACTGTAACAGAGACATATTGTTATGTTCTAATGGTAAAGCGAGACTTACTGTTATTATATTTGTTGTCCGTTAATGTGAAAATCATTGCTTTTCTCTAACGACACACGGGCAGGTTTGGTGTGAAACTCAAAATCATATAAGGAAAATAATGCATCAGTCATATAAAGTGATTTTCTAGACACTCAAAGTCACTTCACAATTAGGTGCATTATTCAGTCACTCCTCAGTCACACTCACAGCTACTTCTGTAGCCACAGCTGCCCTGGCCTGGGTCAGACTGACAGAGACGTGGCTACCATACTGCACCTATGGCCTATCTGAACAATAATCACACAATCACTCATACATACAAGGGAAGGCTGGTGTCTTGCCCAAGGACACAATGGCAGTATGGAATGTTGGTTGCAGGGATCAATCTGCCCACCTTGCAGTTAGTGGGTGAACGCTCTATCTACTGAGCTACTGCTCCCGCTATATCACTAAAATGACATTTTGACATTTACTTGAAAAGATGTACTTATGTTTTAAAATATATCTTTTCTTTCTATATTTTTCTCTACTCAAAATCAAAAACCTAGTGAGCTGTAAGAGATACTCACATATAGTCTTTTGTATGATTTCCCAAGAAAAGGAAACTCGACAGGTGGTATGATGTAAGGAGAGTTTCCATCTGCAACGTCTAGCTTTATTCCTTTATCACCAACTTCTTCTCCAAAAGGAAACATGATGCTCTCTGTTGGGACATACAATAGTAAACAAAATAAAAACATTTTAACACTTAAGTAATGTGAGTTACAAACAAAAACATATATTTGATGCAAGTGACAAATAAGAATGATTTTAAACTACACTGTACCATATTCTATACTGTCATAGATGAACAGAAATCAGACTTTAAATGAAGTGTAGAAGTAGATATATTAATAACCAGCATTAATAACCGTATATGACAGATTTAGTAAAAACCATAGCCCACCGTTTGGAGCCACTGTTGTTGTAGAGTATGTTTGTGACTTCAAACATTTGTATGTTCCTGGTAGATTGATGCAGAACTTTCCATCAGGACAAACTGTGGTCAGACACTCATCTACATCCACACATCCCACTTTGCCCTGGCCATTGTCCTTAGTCGCAATCCAGCCCTTTTTGCAAACGCATTTATACCCCCCAACAGTGTTGGAGCATGCTGCAGCAAAGTGGCACTGACCATTATCTTGTGAGCATTCATCTATGTCCACGCACATTGGCCCTAGACCTACAAATCCAGAATTACAAGCACATATATAGGATCCTGGGCTGTTATAGCAGCGAGCATTGAAGTGGCAGAGTTTATTCAGAGTAGCACATTCGTCCACATCTTTGCACCATGAGCCATTTCCTGAAAAGCCAAAGGGACAATGGCACGAAAATGAGCCAGGAGTGTTCCAGCATCTTGCTATAGGATCACATGGGGAGTTTGCACATTCATTAATATCAATACATGCGTCGTCCTTTTCATAATAACCTTTTGGACATGAGCACTCGAAGGATCCAAGCAAATTAGTGCAAACTTGGTCATAACGGCAGCTTGTGTTAACTTTGCATTCATCCACATCAGTACAGCCAAGGCTATCGTTTTTATATCCGGGAGAACAAAAGCAAGAAAAGGATCCTACAGTGTTATTACAAATTGAGTGCTCAGGGCAAGGACTGTCTCCACTATCAGAGCATTCATCAATATCTTGACAAACTGTATCTTTAAGTGTAAAACCATCATTACATGGGCAGAGGTACGAGCCGATAACGTTTACACAAGTTGAGTGGCTTTGACAAACTGAAGTATTCATCCATATGTCTGAGCACTCATCTACATCCACACATTCAGTCCCATTGCTCCAAAATCCTTTGTTGCACTCGCAGTAATAGGAGCCGAGTGAATTCACACAGGTCCCATTGACGCAGAGCTCAAATTCAGCTGTACTGCATTCATCAGTGTCAACACATGAGTCATTAAGGCTGAAAAATCCACTGTTGCAAAGACAATGGTAGCTTCCATTTAAATTGATACATGTGCTATGATCAGGGCAGGCTGAGGTGTCCATGCATTCATTGATATCCTCACAATAAGTGCTGTTTCCTTGGTAACCTTTCCAACATTGACAGAAAAATGATCCTATTGTGTTGTGGCAGCTTGAAAAGTTAGGGCACTGGACTGACTCTACTACATCTAAGGAGCATTCATCAATATCTGAACAGAACGTGGAGTTTCCTGAAAATCCTGGGTTGCAAATGCAAATGTAGCTCCCTTCTGTATTGGCACATGTGCTGTTCGCAGGGCAAGTGAAGTTCCCAGTTGAACACTCATCAATATCCTCGCAATGAGTCTTTTTGGTTGTAAAACCGTCCCAACAAATGCATTCGTAGGAACCATTGGTGTTCACGCAAGAGGAAAATTCAGGGCAGACTCCATCCAATTGGGTACACTCGTCCACGTCGGAGCATTTGGTGCCACTGCCATCATATCCGTCAATACATTTACAGTAAAAAGAGCCTTGGTATGGGTAGCACTCTGCAAGTGGGTGGCATAGTGTAGTCGCATTGTAGCAGGTATCATTTTTCACACAAGTGCCAATGTCATAAACTTGATCCAAAATGCACGAACAAGTGTAGAAGCCTGGAAAGTTGTAGCACGTCATATTTTTGCTACAAACTGTACCATTTTCACACTCATCTATGTCTCCACACAGAAATCCATCGCCCTGGTATCCACGGTGGCACAAGCAATTGTAGGATCCATTTGTGTTCATGCAAGTAGCGTGGTCACTGCAGTTGTGAGGTTGAGAGGAGCTCGGGTCACATTCGTTCACATCCTGGCAGTCAAAACCATTGCCCTCGGTGCCGGCGGGACAGGCACATGCGAAAGAGCCGAGTGTGTTAGTGCAGCTGGCAGTCAGGTGGCACCCTCCATTTTGGACTTGGCACTCATCAACGTCTATAATTTATCCAAAATGGGACAGTGTCAGGGAAACAGCCCCAAAGTGTGCTAAAAAGAAAGCTTAAAAATAGTCCACTTATGAAGGGTAAATGCCCCAGCGGATAGAGTAGATTTTTGTAATGAGGAAACAACACTCACCTGAGCAGTTTTTGCCATCTCCAGTGAAGCCGCTGAGACAGTAGCAAAGATGGCTGCCAATTGTGTTGACACATTCAGCGAATTGACTGCACTCCCGCTGTTCAGTTTCACACTCATTTATATCTAGATAGAAAAAGAGAGAGGAGAGGATATGTTCAGATTGATTGTTATAATGTTAGAGTAAAATTTCTACCTAGGCCCCGACAATGGTTGGCTAAAAAAACATCCTGATTCTTTTCTATTGTATAAAAAACTTTAGCCTAGCCTCACTGTGTTCAAGCTGAATTTTTTTCAAGTGGCTGTACCAGTGTACCTATACCAGAGTAAACTGCTTGTAACTGAGCCTAGCTGTAGTTACAATTAGTCCTTGTGAGGGATATTGTTGCAATATCAAACTAGCCAGACAAGCTAATAGGTTAGTTAGATAGAATTTATACTGAGCAGAAAAGGCTGTGAAGGAAAAGCTTCCCAGACCCAATATTTATCCTGGTCCTGCACAGGGAAAACATGTTTGCATCTGACCCCTGATGGTTTGGACTTATGGTGTGGAAGTACTCACTGTTTTACTGTTTTTAGTGTAATAAACAAGGTGTAGCTAGATCAGATGTAGGAGGACCTTGTTATAGGTAAGTGGCTTATCCAATTACTGTACCTACTAGGTATGCATCTGCCCTTTGAAAGATAGTTCTGAGTAACAAGCCATCTGGTGAATCAGAATAAAGTGCTTATGTGTCTTGTTAGCGTCAGTGATTGTGAAGGTTAGATGGAAGGTTTTGGTTACATGTTAGTAAGTGTGTCAAAGTTTAGCGTGTAAGGGCCTTTTGAATATAACAAACAGACAAGGAAAAATATGACTTACCAAAACACTTGGAGCCATTTTGAACAAATCCTGGTTTACATTTACAGGAATAGGAGCCCGGCACATTTACACACTGAGTCTTATTATCTGGGCAGACATTGTTGCGCTGGCACTCATCGATGTCAGAACAGCTCTCCCCTGTGCCCACATACCCCTGGTCACACACGCACTGGTATCCGGCAGGAGAGGGGTGGCACAGTCCGCGAGTATGGCAGGGTGGGTTGCACTCTGGACTTGGAGTGGTGCATGTCTGATTTAAGGCCACAGTACCATTTAGACAAGAGCAGACGTAGGCACCAGGGGAGTTGACACAAACTGAGAAACTTGGACAAATCATATTATTTACACATTCGTTTACATCCTCACACATAATGCCATCACCAGTGAAGCCCTGTAGGCAGGAGCATGTGAAACTGCCAATGGAGTTAGTGCACAGAGCATCTGGATGGCATGTCCCATTTTCTGAGCATTCATCTATGTCATTACATTTGGTGCCATTGCCTTCAAATCCTCGGATACATGTACAAGTGTGGGAGCCTATGGTGTTCAGACATGTTGCATTCACATGGCATGGGTTATTTTCACACTCATCCACGTCAACACAGTTCATTTTGCTGGCAGGATGGTAGTAACCGACCTTACAGGGGCACTCAAATGACCCGTCAATGTTTTTACACTCCTCATTTACTCTACATGGGTTTTCTTTCTCCTCACATTCGTTTATATCTTCACAAATAGTTTTGTTGATCAGTGTAAAGCCTTCTGGGCAAATGCAATGGAAAGATCCCACGGTGTTGACACAACTTGCTTTGTTTTTACAGCCTCCATTATCCACTAAGCACTCGTCCACATCATTACACTCTTTTATCCCATCACCGGAGTAGCCCACTTGACAAGTGCAGTTGTAGCTGCCAGGCTGGTTAATGCAAACAGCTTTAGCGTGGCACTGGAGAGCCAGTGAGCATTCATTTATGTCCTCACATTTCAAACCATCTCCATTGTAGCCTGTTTTGCACTGACAAACGAAAGAACCAGGGGTGTTCCTGCAGAGAGCATAGGGGCTACATCGTCCTATCTGACATTCATCAACATCTGAGCACTTAGTGCTATTGAATACATAGCCAGTGCCACAGTCACAATTAAAAGATCCAGGCATGTTGACACATGTAGTGAAAGAGGGGCAAATTTCTTTGTTATTACATTCATCTATGTCATCGCAACGTTGTCCATCCCCTATAAAACCATCCCGACAGGAGCACTCATAAGTCCCTAGTCTGTTGATACAGGCAGCATGAGGATCACAATCATTTTTATTATTGCATTCATTTATGTCTACACATGTCATTCCATTTCCCTCAAAGCCACTCTTGCAGGTGCACATGTATGAGCCCTTAGTGTTTTTACAGTCTGCATATGAACTGCAGATCTGGCTGGCACATTCATCAACATCTTCACATCTCTGTCCATTACTTTCAAAACCAATGCTGCATGTGCATTGGTAGGACCCAGGCAGATTTTGACAGCCTTTATAGCCGAGCGAAGAGGCGCAAACATGAGGGGTCTCTGAACACTCATCAACATCCAAACAGAGGTAGTTCCCGTTGCCCTTATAGCCATCATTACATGTACAGACATAGGATCCAGGATTATTGGTGCAAGTAGCATTCCAGTGGCATGTCATCTTACTACTACATTCATTGACATCAGTGCAGACAAAGCCATTCCCTGTGAAGCCACTTTTACACTTGCAGGTTCGTCCGCCTTCAGTGTTGGTGCACAAAGCAGTAGCGTGGCAGCCGCCGTTATCCTTTATGCACTCATTAATGTCCTGGCAGTTTTTGCCATCTCCAGTGTATCCTTTGAGGCACTCACAGATGTAGCTGCCCAGAGTGTTGTTACATCGGGCCTTCGAGTGGCAGCTGTGTAGGCCACTGGCACATTCATCGATATCGGTGCACACCGCCCCGTCCCCCTGGAAGCCCATGAGGCACACACATAGGTATTCATTCTTCACTTTCATACATTCAGCTTGAGGGTGGCACTGGACACCTGCTGTTGCACATTCTTTAGGGTCCAACCCTAGAAAAAAACAAAGCATACACAAACTGTCAACACTATAAGAACACATACAATGGATTTTGTTTATTAATGAATCATACTTTAATTTGTTGTGTAAAATGAGTTATGACATTATGGTCACATTTACTCACTTTAAAGACAACATATCTGCTTTCAACCAATACTGGAAGTGTGCTGTGGCATCTGAATTTGTCTTGGCTGTATAAAAATAAATGTCCTGCCTTGTACCAATCTTGCACAGTGCAACAGAGATTATCTAATATGAAGTAGGTCAGTGGTTCTCAAACTGTGGTACAGGTAACACTGGTGATACTGGTGAGAGCTTTTTTTGTTCATTAACTTTAAGGAGTAGATCACTGCTTAGTCTTGATTTATTCCTTGATTCACCCTGGTTTAGTCTTAGATTAGTCCTGGTTTAGTCTTAGATTAGTCCTGGTTTAGTCCTAGATTAGTCCTGGTTTAGTCCTAGTTCTGGTTTAGTGCCTGTTTTGTCCTTATTTGGTAATGCCCACTTTGGTCAAGTAAGTTGGTACTTTGATAGCTAAATGTTTTCTGAGGTGGTACTTGGTGTGAAAAGTTGTGTGTGCTGAGAGAATCACTGAAGTAAGTATTGTACATGTCTTGACAGCATTGGCAGGATGATTATCCTACAGTGTCCGTGTTTAACAAGGCTGAATATGGAGTTGCTTAACTTTAACTTAACTTTAACTTTTTTTCTTTCTTTTTTTTCATTTAAGAAAAACAATACATGTAGAAATGAGGGCTGGACTCACCTGCTTCACTTAGCCTTAGACTTGAGAGGCACAGGGTTAGGAGTAGAAACCTGGGATCAAACAGAGAAATGAGGTTGAATGTCCTGGTACAGAATTTAGGAGGCATCTTCTTTTTGGCATCTTTTACAATCATGGTCTTTGTTCTGAGGATTAAGTAGCAAAGTTTCACTTGAAACCTTGAACTAAGGTCCTGGAATATCTATAGTCTTTTTGCCCTACTTGTAGAGTATATATTACCATTTGACTTTCCATTGTGTTTATGAATCCAACTAAACAATAGTCTGTGGAATTTAGTTACTAGTCACCAATTCAAGCTGGTGACACTAAACCAACGCTACCTTGTTGATGTCCCAGTAGAGGAGTGGCTATTTTATTTACTTTTAGTCAAAATGACCTATATGCATTGAATGTTAAGATTACTGTATTTATTAGGATTAAATTAGGACGCATGCTGAATATCAATTGGAAATTGAAAATAGAAAGTGAAAGGGAAAACAACATTTTTATTTAACTAAAATGGTGGCAGATTCACAAGATCTGGCTAAGTGTCTGCATGTCCTTCCTGTGTAACTGTGGGTTGTCTCTGGGTACTCCAGCTTCCTCCCACTGTCCCAAAAACTGTGTGTGTTAGGTGAATTGGTGATTCTAAATTGTCTATGTGTGCCTCCGTGTCAGCCCTGAAACTAACTGGCCAGTGTTCAGGGTGTACCCCACCTAAGGCCTATAGTTACTGGGTCAGGCTCCAGATTAGGATAAATAAAACAAAGGTGTACTCTGTCTACTTTGAGTTGGCCAAATATAGTCACATGCAAAAACTTGTCAGATAGTGAGGTCACTTTTTTACTCACCTATAAGCCAGTAGTTTGCAACTTCCTTTTTTATTTTAAAATGTCACTAGATGTAACTAGATGTACTGTATTTCATGTTTCTGAACAAAGTTGAAGGTGATTTAAAAGCATGAATCAAAAAATAACAATACATAAGATCTGAGAATGAGATGAGTGGCAGAACTTGCTTAATGTTTAAAATATGAACTGCAATAACAAAAATATCTATATCTTAAATTTAAAAAAATATACAACTTAAACTGAATCCGACAAAGCCAATAAATAAGTGCAGAAGGGGTAACTAGAAAATATACTGCTACGTATGTGATAGCCTAGTGAGAATTATGAGCAATAAACGTTTTTTTTTTTTTTGAATTAAGAAAAGAATTTATATCACTTGAACACAAGACTTATCTAATCAGTTTACATCTTGTTTAGACACACTCTGAAACAAAAAAGTGAACATTCCAAAAAGGGATGTATCAAAGCATCAGGAATTGGTTAAAAATCTATAAAAAGAGTGGGGAAAAAAGCAACTTTAAAATGGCATGTAAGCCACCACATCATTATGACATCATCATGTTGATTTTCCTTAAAAAAAATGTAAATTCAAATTAAGTTTTAGTTTACTTTTTATTTATTTCAAGATTTGTTTCAATATCAAATTATATTGAATAGTTATTATTACATTTTTATAAGATAATTAAGACAAATTTTGTTAAATAAGGCCACAAAAATTATGTTTAAAAAAAAAGGTCATAATTGAACTGTAGCCCATTCTGTTAACATAAATATTACAGACATTAGTGCATTGCTACATTACTAATTCCCATTGTTTTTAAACAGGAAATGGTTGGACCAGATTTAAGGATTTCTATGGTCAAGATCAAGGTCTAGTTTATTTGTATAGCACATTTTTAAATAATTAACGCTGCCCTAAGTGCTTTACAGGCTTAATAAAGTGCAGTTTCTAAAAACAAAGCAAATATTTGTTATGATTGGGTTACCAGCTAAATGTTGTTAGTACCTCCAGGCATTGTCTTAGTCTCAGGAGAGGACTCAGACTGACGTGAGGCTGGGGAATCAGAGTCCCATTACAGTCAGTGAATACAGCACCAGCTACTGTAAATTACATCAGGCTTTCTCATGGGACAAGTATAGATATTTCAATGGAGATAAACATCTAAAGTGCACTCATATCATATGTGCATTTTCAAAGCTAAGTTGGAAATCTATGCTTTGTTATCAGAGGCAGGAAGCAATGAGTTACATTTACTCTGTTACATGTACTTGAGTAACTTTTTGAATAAAGTGCACTGAAAAGTTTAAACGCATTGTTTTATATATTTTGTCTGATTGATTATTACAACAATACTAAAACATAAATCAATAAATCAACATAAAACAGCTACTCAGTACTTAAGTCCTTTTTACTTGAGTAATTATTTTGCCTACTTTTTACTTCTGCATCAGTAATACTTTTTGAAGTAACAATAGTCTTACTTGAGTATATTTTTTAAGTGTCTATTGTGTTACTAATGTTTAATGTCTTTTAAATGTGTGTTATAAATTAAATGTTATTATTTTTATTATTATTTATTTACATTGTCATTTTCCTATCAAGCCTTGAAAATGTATTGTGCTAAAAGTCCATAATAATAATAATAATAATAATAATAATAATAATAATAATAATAATAATAATAATAATAATAATAGGATTAAAATAATTTGATTGGATTTATATAGCACTGTTCTAGATACTCAAAGCACTTTACATTGCACTATTCATTCACTCCTCAGTCACAGCAGTGGTGAGCTACTTCTGTAACCACAGCTGCCCTGGGGTAGATTGACAGACATGTGGCTGCTATTCTGCGCTTACGGCCTCTCTGACCACCATTAAATACAATCACATTAACACATTCATACCGGGAAGGTGGGTGAAGTGTCATGCCCAAGGACAAAAGTTGTTAAGTTTTGATTGTGACACAGTTTTGATTAATAACTATAGGGACTTTTATTTCTGCTTGACTTTAATTGAACTTATTATGACAAAATAGTAAGACAAAATACCACCAATCATATCTTTATTGCATATCACATCTTTTTGTCATATCGTGCAGCCCTATACTGAATATAATTTACAACTTTCCTATTTCCAAAGTGTTTAAAATAACACTCACTTGGTGCAGTTTTATGATTTGGATCAAATGCAGCTTAAGTATTAAATAAAATTTTTGATTTCTAACTGCAAACTTTAAAACTTTACTTTCTTTTAGCCACAGTACTTTCAAATCCATATACATTGTCACCAACAGCAGCAGACAATAAGAGCAAGTACAAGATTCAGTGTCTTACTTAAGGGCACTACCACAATGAGAACTTGAAAAGCAGGAATAGAACTCTTGGCCACACAACATCACTCAATACATAAGTTGGTTGGTAGCTTGTTTTGTTTTCTGTAATGTCCCAAAAACATGGTCAGATGCTACTGTGAAGCTTGTCACATTTGGACAAACAAATAATGATTTTGAGAAAGGTGTGTTTTCTGTATATCAAATTACCTGATTAAAGGCTTTTATACGTAACACATACGGGACTGCCCTGCCTGGTTCAGATTCTATCTTAGATTAAAGTTGATATTTTGATTCACTGCTTTGTTCACTTCCAGTAGGGCACACCTTATCTCTATACATTGCAAGTTAAATACAGTAACTTGGACTTACAGTAAGACAACAGAATACAATGTGTTATATTACAATTAGGGTTGCACAATATGAGAAAAACATGCAATATGTGATAACTATGTTAAATACTGCAATAATGATATGATTACTAAAATACTATTTTGACATAGTTCATATAAATTAAAGCAGAAAAAAAGTCAGAGAAGTTTCTATTTACTAGTCAAAACTGTGTCACAATGTGTCACTGTCGCAAAACTAAAAAGACTAAACCAGGACAAAAAAAAAAGAAAAGAAAAAAAGTCTAAATGAGGGCTAAATTAACTAGACAAAAATAATTTTGATTTGGCCACAACACAATTAAATTGAAGACTCTGATAGAAAAAATTATTCTGACAGCATAAATCTTTGATGGAAAACCGTAACATTACTGCAAAACATTTATTTTTTTGTGATTTGGATATTGGGTTTACTGATAATGATAAACGTACCATACACCAGTCCTACTTAGAATGTTCTTAAGAAGAGAAAGATTAATAGATTATCATAAAGATTAATCATTTGCTTGTAAATTATTTAAAATAGTGAATACAATTTATAACAGTTTAGACATACACTTAGATAAGGAGGCCATAGGTAATGGGGTTGATTCACAATAACATGCCTTAACATAAATTGCTCTCTAAGAAAACTCTGGTAACCCTTTCCAATAGCTCACTAAGCAGTAATAAAACATTATCTTAATGATTAACTAGTTTATAGATAATGCATTGACTCAGATTGTTTTGAATTTATTTACATGAGCTTTTACTCAAGAATTAAACAGTAATGACAATATTTATAACTCATTGGTGTTTATTAATGTTGAAGAAATGCTTTGTAAATAATCAAATAACTGGTTACTAATACTTAACTAATACTTAACTAATGCTTTAGTGTGAGTTACTCTAAAGAGTTACAAAACAAATCTCTATTCAAAAATACAATAAATAAAGAAATAAATAAAGAAATAAAGAAAGAAAGAAAGAAAGAAAACACCCTTATATTTTCTTGTAGTATAGTAAAAAGTTAACTCACCACATATTTCTTTTTGTCCGGCCAGTTTCTACAGACTAGGTGGGAAGAAAGCACTGTCCCCCTGAATTTTCAATTACCGAACGAGAATGAGATCTTTGAGAAGCGTCTTCTGCTTCTTCCACCTCCCTCCGCCCCGTTCAGGACCTGATAGGACAATGGGCCTCCTCACCACAGCATGTTCTACCCTGACATCTTAAACCTCTGGGAAGGGAAACACCCATATCCATGCGCTTGTGTGTCAGCGTTGGGACAATAACCACAGATGTCCCCCCCGGGCGCAGGTTTGTCCTTTCCACTGAGGACAAGAAACCGGGGCATAAAATACACTTTCATTCATTAATTCAGATTAGAAGAAAAGGACATAACAGGCTTTTATATCACTTACGTGGAATAGGTAATGGTCACTTTCACACTGTGCTCTGTGTGTCCATTTGAACTTGTACCAGAATTCGTATGGTGACAGGCGCTGATGTCGCCTCATGTGATCCAACATCATTCGTCAGAGAGCATTGGTCCTCAGGGACAGCAAATTATTTTAGAAAAAGGTAATACTTTAGAATAACTCACACTATTAAGCATTCATTAAGAATTAGTTAAGCTTATTTACAAAGCATTATTGCACACATTTCTAAACACCATTGAGTTATAAACATTGTTGTTACTGTTTAATTCTTTAGTAATAAGCTTATCAGTGGTAATTCAGGATCTATAAAATTGGGGGGTGGGGGTATTTGTAATTTGCAACGGCGCCCCCTGCAGTTACAGATAGCAGTAAATCACAGGTCTCAACCATGGACGTATAATGGGATTTGATTGGCCAACTCATTTCTACATTCTTTGCAGTACTCTGACTATTCAGTATGAGTCTCAAATGTTAAAAGTCAAAGACAACTAGTTGATTTAGGAAGTTTATGAAGAAGTAGCTGTATATAGATTTTTTGCACATTTAGATTTATTTGTCTATATTTTGAAAAAGACTACAGGAGTGTTTGTTTCTTTGAAAAGAGTGTTACATGAATAAAGTTTAGGTTTATAAATAACAAAAGTACAGAGTGAAAATGTTAATGTTGTATATGTTTATATATTCTGTAGTCAGTCATTCACTTTCCACTGATAGGAGTCACAGGTGGCTGGAGACTACACCCTGCACAATAGCCAGTTAATCACAGGGCTGGCATACACAAACAGACAACTTACTGAACCTTCAACCAACTCTTTGCTGCAAGACAGGTGCATTAACTACTGCTACCCATGCACATTTTTTTTTTTTTTTTTAATGTCGTGAACTCTCTATTCACATGAGCTCATTTTAAAGGGTTTTGATGGGTGAGAATGTTCAACCAATAAAAACAACTTTGGACATAGTGTGCCAGTATTGTCAGTGTACAAAAGCAGATGTAGCTAAAATAGAGGAAAGGGAAGGTACTGTTTAAATATTGACAATACTGACATAATAAAGAGATAATTACTTGAGTGTAGTGGTCTAACACAGACTTCAGAGCATCTGATTTAATGTTTTGGGGTAGTGAGTAGTAAAGATCAGATTTTATTTCTCTGTCTCTGGTCTATCTACATTGGGCTTTGTCTCCCTCATGTGGTCTTTGTTCATCTTTCGCTATTCTCTTGTCACTACTTTCTGTCTGCAAAACTCCTACTAGAGTGACCAACTGTCCTACTTTTGGTTGTACTGCAAGGCCATTTAGGCATCTGCCCCTCTGTCCCACTGATTAAGATAATGTCCCACTTTTTCATTGGTGCTCAGTGGATAATTCAAGTTAAAAACAACAAGGAAAGGCCAGTATTCCTTGTGTAAAATGTAGAATAAATATTAGTGGGTGTCCTATCTTGCTGGGTTGAATATATGGTTGGTGTGATGCTGTTGGTGTTGATTGTTTTGGGATCAAATGTTGTCTACGTCCGAAAGTGTAGCAGCTGTATTGTTACCTCAATGAGATTTAAACTCAGTAAGTTATACAGTATTTGTATAATAGCATTTATTTCTCTCGAGTCAAGCCCACTGTGTCCCACCAAATAGCACAACTTTTTGTCAACAATCCTCCCACTTTTAGTACTTTTTGAGGTGGTCACCCTACTTCTCTTCGTTTGCTTAGTGGTCCCGAACTTTCAGCCTAAATAGTGAAGTTGTTTTACTTTTATTTTTCTAATTAGAGCTTTGGTACGGTATATAGACAGTACTGTAGACTAGTGCTATAGTAAAATCTGTCTCAGCTGTTTGGAATCTTAGCGTTGGACTGGCGAAGGTGTGAAGGTGAACAATGTTGACCTGCTTAGTAAAATAGTGTGGATATGTAAAGGCAGCTAATAAACAATTCAATTAACTTTTGTTAATGTAGACTTTGTCACTTGTATCTAACCCTTACTAGCCACCATCTTACTGTTTGTAAACAATATGGCTGCCTTTGAAAGAACTGTACCTAAGATTAGCAGGCCTGAATATATTTTCTATGGAGGAATTAGCATTAGCCACTAAATAGTGCAAATTATGAATAATCAAGATGGCTTTGGCAACTGACAACCAATCAACCCCATGTGTGTAATGTCAGTGCCTGCTTAGACATTAGCATTAGCACAAACATTAGCGAGTGTAACAACGTCTGGATGTGTTATTTAATGTAGCAATTAGCTTATACAACTTAGATAAGTTAACTTTAGCAAATGGAACTGAGAAATGAGATCTTGGTGCTATTAATGCTAAGTAAACTTTCACAAATATACCATTAACAACCATTTATTATTGCTCTCTATTGTTTTTACTTTGCCCCCTTGGGAAAATTAATGGAAAAGAACTCCCTTAGATTATTTTATAAGGTAATTTTTTAGGAAGGAGCAAAAGTCTGTTTATTTTTACACACCAGGGGAAGTTTGTTACTGAAACTGTGTGTGTTATGAGAGAAATGTGAATGCTGTATGCAGGTTGTGAGTCAGCAGAGCCGTCCCGCTGTGAGTCACAACAAACTTCTGACAGGTTTCTGTTTGGGAAGACTCCTTTTGATGATGTCACCAAGCAGGACAAGCAAGGTGAAACGGGACGGCAGGGTAGTTAGTAACTGCTGCCTTTGTGACAATGACACAGAAACAATACTCCAACAATACCCCCCCCCCCCCCCCCCCCAAACAAAAATAAAATAAAATACCATAAACGCATAGTAGTGAGTGCTTAAAAAGGAAACTACATAAAAGTGTAGTTTTATTTTGTGTTTTTCTCTTCTCACACACACTTTAGGTCAGTAGTGGTGATAAACTTAAAACTTATATAATTGTTGAAAAAAAGTATCATATGGAAGCTTAGAAATTGGATAAAAACAGATACTCAACTTTGACCCTTGAATTTACAGTAAAATTGATGACCTACTCAACATATTAGCCCATATCCTGCTCAGTCCCAGAACTGCTATATTTTGCAAGCCGTCTATGTACATTAAGCATTAAGTATTAATGTTTTATCTTCACTGTATCTATCTGTATTTGATTGGACTATTATTCTTAGTACTTACTTAAAGATAGGTTATCACTGTAGATTTCAAATGTAAACAGCATACATGTAAACAAAGACAGATAAAGATATATAGTCTATTGCTTTTTTTTTTTTTTTTTTAAACGGGGGGATCGCGCTTTTGTAGTGGCAGGTCCTAAACTCTGGAACTCGCTGCCCATTGAGTTGCATACCTTCACAGACCTGCCCCTGTTCTAAGCCAAACTTACAATCTGTTTACACAGTAAACGTAGTATTGGGACAGTTTTTCTATATTAATAATGTATTTTTGACTGTTCTTGCATTGCATCATTGGTTTATTTTTAACTTTGTAAAGCACTTTGGTCGACTTTGGTTGTTGTAAAGCAATATATAAATAAAAGTTGATTTATTGGAGTTGATTGATTAAAGCTCTAGTATGAACTGGTCAAAATTAAACCATAAATGCAATGTCTTAAGCGATGTTATTAGCTAATTTATTAATTCATATGACATTACTTAATGGTGAGTGTAATTGGTAGACTTTCGGCTTTACTAATCAGGAAAAAGCAGCCCGTCTATGCTAATACCACATAAATATTTTACATATTGATTGATTAACTTTATTTATTTCAAACTTGGTTATATAAGAACATAATAAAAACAAACAAAACATGATAATTGTGTTTGAAAAGGAGTTGGTTGAAGTTAAACTTATATAACCATACTCCTAACCACATTAAACCACCTTAAACTGCCCAAACAAATTCATTCAAAATTATACTATTCATTTTTTAAGATTAGTGCAACATACAGTTGCAACAAATGACACATTTCTCCATGATAACAGAAAAAACTCTCTCTCTTTTCCACATCCCATTCAAAACATTAGAAACTATTCTCAATACACAACAATACAGTTGGTCCCAATACCATTCAGCCCAACCGCTCCTCATCTTTGTACATACAATATATATAACTCTTTATAAATTAAATTGTTAATATTCGCACTTCTCTTTAAGTCATCCCCCAAACTGTTCCACAAATCAACCCCACAAACTGAAATACACAAACTCTTCTTTGTTGTCTGAACACACTTTTTTTAAAAGCTTAATTCCTCTCTTAAATAATGACCCCCTCTCTGTCACAAAACAGTTTCTGAATATTACCTGGGAGTAAGTTTTTCCTTGCCTTAAATGTAGTTATTACAGTTTTAAATTTAACCAAATTCATTGATTTTAGTTCTTCTTTAAAAACATATAATCAAGTTGAAGCAATTTAAAAGGTATTCCAGTGAAACACTCTTTAATATTGTTTGCTTTTAATTGTGTTTTTACTTAATAATGTGTGACAAATCTATCTAAATACTTTTAAAAAAAACGACATCAAAACTGGAATGAATGAGCAATGTCTTCCTGTATCACCTGGGTGGTAGAAAGACAGGAACGGAGGAAAAAAAAGGGCGCGGCCGTCCATATATGGTCACACCGGAACACAAAGTACGCATGACGAACAGCCCCCCTTCATACGTATCGTCTATGCAAATGAGCGTGACGTCATGAGAGTACCTGACTTTATAAATGACTCCGTGACCGCGCTTCATCAGTTTGCCTGTGACAAACAAAAGGGGAACTTTACAGAACACACTCTCAGCTTTACTTTTACTGCGCTCGTGCTCGTGAGAGACCTTACCTAAGTGCGCGCCCCCGCTGAGTTTCTCCTCGAACAGGTTTGACCGGGACACACCTGCGGGAAGAAAAAGGAACCTCTGTGTGCTTCACCTAGTTTGTCTTTGGCTGAGAGGACTTCGGGCGGATAGATAAACGCTCTTCACTGAAAACCTTTATTTCTTGGATTTTAGTCCACTTTTTAAACTCAACATGAAGATTTGGATAGCTCTTCTAATTGCTACCTTCGCGGTAGGCGCCTACGCTCAATGTAAGTACCTTTTTTTCGACATTTTCCCCTTCGTAACAACTCCTACTTCTGTTTTTTGTCACGCCCTCACCTGTAGCTTTGTGCATTTGTTTTAATTGTGTCTTCACTCGTTTTAACGCATCAAACGGCATTTCAGTATCTTGATAAGATTCTCGCGTTTGGTGAGAACTTTTCTCGCGATAAAAACTTGGGAAGAACCGGGATATGAGAGGTTTTACACAGGGAAGATAAATACGCAGCTGTTTTTGGTTGCTGAGATGGGGGTTGGGTGGATTTGTCCCTCTTTCCTGTGGACTTGTCTGTTTAGAGAAACCAACGCCCAGGTGTAAAATGAACCTGCTCGTCTACCTGTAGTACTTCGGCCTCTCGGTCTTTTAGGCCTCTGCAATAAACCAATAAAAAAATACATTTATTTACACGTTACTTTTACACAGGTTTGATCTTTTGCTTTTTTCTACTATTGAATACATAGTAGCTGCGATTTACGTCATAACTGCCCAGGGTTTTTCAGTTTTCTTGTAAAAAGATATTAATGTATGTTGTTTTTCTATTAGGCAGCTGTGAAACTATGAAATGGGCCACCTGTGACGGAAATCCATGCGAATGCACTTTGATGGTCGGCGACGGCACTAAACAAGTTCTGGACTGCAACAAATGTAAGTAAGCATGGCCCAGAAATAACTTGATTATTATCAACTGAATATATGTTTATAATGTTACTTTTTCTCCTGTATTTTAGTGATCCCCAAGTGCTTCCTGATGCAGGGTGAGATGTACAGGGCCAGGACAGGCCAGAACACCCGTACCAATATCGGCGGAAAGCCAGTTGAAACCGCCTTTGTGGACAACGACGGCATCTACGACCCTGATTGTGAACAAGATGGAACTTTTAAGGCCAAGCAGTGCAACAACACCGATACATGCTGGTGCGTCAACACTGCTGGTGTTCGCAGGACAGACAAGGGGGACAAGGATCTGAAGTGCGACGAGCTGGTTATGACATAGTAAGTCTTTTTTTTTTTTTTGGACAAACGAGTCTACTAGTGGTGGGAATTTGTCACATAGATGTTAATGATTAATTTTTAAAAAAAAATTTTTTTAGCTGGGTGCGTCTTGAGATGAGACACAAGCCAATCACTGGAGAAGTGAATGCTGCCAATTTGAAGGCGTAAGTGCTGCACATTTTTAACCCTCTAACCTCTTAAATTTTTACCATCTAATCTCCTAATTCTTTATTATTATTATTTTTTTTACAGTGCTGTTGCTGATGCCATTCACAAGCGTTACAAGAACTTCAACAAAGACATGGTTGAAGATGCTAATGTGTGCAGCATTTCACATTTATTCATACATCTTTATTTTCTCAGTGGCCATACAGTAAAGCTAATAATTGTCTTTTTTTTTACCCCATTTTTAGTATGATCCAGAGGCCCGCCTGCTTGTGGTCGATGTGAAGCAGCCCATGGGAGAGCGCGACAGTGACCTGACCCACATGGCCTACTACTTGGAGAAAGATGTATGTTTTCTTGTGTTTTCTACATTATTTAGAACTGTTTGGCTTGGGAGACCCTAATATTTTGTTTAAATTCCTCTTTTAGATCAAGGCGCTGCCCCTGCTGCGAAGCCAGGAGCCATTCAGCCCAACCATTGGAGGGCAGAAGCTGGAGATGGAGAACATCCTGGTGTACTATGTGGACGAGAAGGCCCCAACTTTCACCATGCAGCATCTCTCTGGAGGCATCATCGCCGTCATCGTGGTGGTGGTGCTGGCTGTTGTCGCCGGCCTGCTGGTCCTTGTAAGCCCAATCTCCCCTGTTTCTACCACATCATCTAACATCATGCATACATTTGTCGTTTTTTTTTTTTTTAAGAGTTTTGGTACTAAACAAGCATCTCTCAAATCTTTTTTTTTTCCAGTTTTTTGCCAAGAGGCGACAGAGCAAGTACAACAAAGCCCAGGTATGTTAAGTTTTGTAATCTACCTTTCAATATTTTGAGTACCAAGCCCAATATAGAGCTGCTATTGAGATATATATATATATATATATTTTTTTTTTTAACTGTTTTGCAGCAACGAGAGATGGACAACATGTAAATGCATCGACTTGTGCATCACTTCATGAATGCTGCAGGGGCGTGCCACATTTTTACTTGAGAATTGCAGATGTAAAAGGGACCCTCATCTAGGCTTTATTTTTATCATTTTTGGCACTGTTGGTGAAGCAGTTTTTATTTATGATTTGTAAAAATCTTTAAAAGCAACACTGTAAAATTCTTATGCCATAAAGAACTGTGCGTTATAAATGTTTTAACCCTAGATTTTGTTTAAAAGATTATGTCAGACTGTACAGTTTCTTACCTACTGTGTGTTTTTGTTGAAGTGTTTTTAATAAAAGTGTTTTAAAAGACAACAGTTGAGTTTTAGAAGTCGGTTTGTGGCCTATACTGTAGATACCGCAGTTTCCTTTTCCTCTTTTGTTTGAGCAGTTGCCTCATCTGCTGTGGAAAAGTACGGCAGGTGAAGTGGGGGGAGGGACCATGGCAGGGATTTTTTTTTTTTCTTTTTTTTAATATTTGGTAATGCTTGAGTACAGAATAGGTCTCAAACTAGCACTAAATCTTGTCTATAGATTGGCCCGTCACAACCAAGCCTTTGTTTACAGTGAGCACTTGAACCACAAGGGTGTGGCAGCCCTGTTTTGAATCTCATTGTTTAGGAATTTAAAACTCAAAGGGATAAGTCAGTGTACTTGTTTTGTGATAGCCAATTTATTTTTGCACACTTTAAAGTAAAAATGGGGCTATGAGTAACCTCCGAAACTTCCTCCCCACATTTGAAAAATACACCACATTTTGGAGAAGCAGACAGGAACAATAGTACAAACCCCAATTAATATCACAGTTTGTAGGTGCAGATGTCAACACCTGTGAGGTATAGACGGTCATTTCTCAGGCAGCGGCATCACGTCCGACCTGTCCATCCAGTTCTGGGATACTCCTAAAACAAATACTATGTACACAAGTACAGTACACGGAATGGGTGGATATTCAAGGGAACCATTGATACGTCACAGCAGTTTGTAAGGTGGAAAATAACTGTTACTTTTACTCAAGTTCTTTTTGTTAAGAAATGTGTTTTACTTTTACTTGAGTATATATTTGATGAAAAGATGTTATTTTTACTATTGATTTTTTCAAAGTGTAGAAATTAGTTAAGTATTTCCTCACCTTGGTAGTAATAGCAGTAGCAGTATTTGTAGTAATAGTAGGGGTAGGAGCAGTATGAATTGTTGTAGTAGCTGTAATAATAGAAGCAGTATAGTAATTATGTAGTAGTAGTAGTAGAAACAGCAGATAATAGCAGTTGTAGTAGCAGTAGTTTTTGATGTGCAATGGCAGAAAAAAAAACTACCATTACTTTCAAATGTACTTTTTACCTAAATAAACTTTACAATGAAAACTTTTACATGAGTCATCATTTCATTTAGTACTTTTACTTCTCCTTATGTAGTATTATTTGAAAGTATTAGTATTTTTAGTTGAGTAGAGCACTTCTTCTACCTCTTATGTCCAATTGTTTTTGTATGGTCATTTTAACACTTCAAACCTGATAAAAATGCAAAGGGAAATATCTGACACTAACCTTTTGCATCAAAATACGGAAATGTCTCTAACAACACAAATGGTTTTCAAGGGAGAAGTGGTCATCCAGAAGGTTTTTGCATCTCTTTGTAAACAGATTAGAAACAGACACAGACACAGTAATAACAATACAGGCATTTTAAACAAAGTGCCTATATATTGTGTTTTTCCCCATGCAAGCGATTCAGTTTGTTAGAAGAAGGTTGTGAATCTCTGAAAAGAAATGGCAAATTTGGAGCATTTACGGTATATATGTGGTAGACAGGAGGTATGTGTATCTATATAGTGCTGTAAATGGGACCTGTGGAAATGAATGTGTCTGTGAGTTTAATCCTTGGGGCTGCCATCACACGAAATCTCTGTGAGAGTGAATGGGTGTCTGTCTGTGTGTATGTCTCTGTGTCCAGCCCTGGGACTAGCTGTACCCTGCAGAAGGCCTAAAGTTACCAGGCAAAGGCTCTAGTATCAGTGACCCCTAATGAGAAAAAGTAGAAAAAGATGAATGAATGAATAATCTTTGCAATTGTGCTTAGTAGTGTTTGAAACCTTTTTTAGTTTTCAGTTATAAAAAAGTGTGTTTTTAATGGCACACAGAAGAAACCATATACATCTCAAAACTGGTATCATTGCTCCTGTCTGCTTCTCCAAACTGACAGTTACTTACTGTACTGGAATAAGTTACTAATTCCTCAGTCTCTCATAGACACTATTGTTTTCATGAAATGAGCCAACATGAAACTCATTGTCATTGTTTCAAGTAGCTCTGAACCAATCTTGGGCGTGGCTCATTCTTCACAAAATTATGTACATATATCTGCTAAAAAGACAAAGAGAACCAATTCCATTTTAGTGAAGACATATTGGCAACTGTCAATACTCTAGTAATCTAATTTATTAAAATGGTACGTGTTTTTTTTTCGTATTTGAGATGTTGCATCACAGGAAATAGCTGCTATTGTGAGACTAAGGAAGGACACAAACAAATTCTTCAGATTACCTGTCACAACATGTCTGCACGCTTCAGGCAATATCCAGTTACTATCTACATACTGTACGTAAAACCCACTTACATTCAGCTATAGGGTGTCTATTTGTCTATTTTGGCATTTTAACTTGCATAAATATTAACAAGCATTAGTAATCCAGCCAAAAGAGGTCACAAGCCAGTGTACTCTTTGTGCCAGCCCCATGCTCAAATGAATGGAGAGTGTTGTATAAGGAAGGGCATCTGGCGTAAAAATCTATGCCAGATCAATATGATTTGCTGAGGTGACAATGGATGGGAAAATCCAAAAAGAAAGAAAAGCACAGTCAAGCATTAGTAGTATTACATATGTGTCTAATCCTTGTTTTGCCCCTGGAGCTCCACCCCTGCCTGCCTGCCGTCTCCATAGCGACGCCCAGGTAGAGACAAAAGCAAGCCTCGGAACTAGTTCAGAAGGTAAGGTGTCAGGTGTCCTGCCCTCCCAGCCTCCCCTCCCCTCCCCTCCTCCCATACGCTCTGGGACACGCTGGGGAGGAATGAGGTCGAGAGATATGAGAGGCGGGTCAACAACAGGACAGGTATCAACACGTCAGGCACAAACCAACCAATCAGGAGGCAGCGTTTAGGTCTGGGGTGGGAGCTTAGGGGAATGGCTGAATGTGGTTTCTGTGAGGTGGAGTGCTAGTTCACAGAAGGCCATTGATTATTGATTAACTGGAAGCCGAGTTTTGAGTTTTGGTAAAAAATCTCAGAACCTACAGGGAAATGATGAAAGGCCACTATAGTGTTGTAGCCCTCAGTGCAAACTATAAAGCATATAAACTGGAATTTTACTTGTTAGGTTTTTATTGGTCTTTTTTATTGACCTTTTATTGCTTTCATATAAGCTGAGGAAGCTAAAAGAAAATCCTAGACAGAGGTGTGTGTAGTATTCAAAAATTATACTAAAGAAAGGGTATTGTTACTTCAAAATAATATTACTCAAGTAGAAGTAAAAAGTAGTCATCCAAATAGTTACTCAAGTAAAAGTAAATAAATAGCCTAGTTGAAAAAAAAAACTGTCTAATGTATAAGTATTGAAGTCATGAGACAGAGAAAACTATACAATAATGTGCAAATTCTGGTATTTCCAAACCATAATCAATAATTCACACAGGTATCATATAGATGTGGGCGGAGTCACCAAAAACTGTACTTAAGTAAGAGTATAGTTACATGAAAATAATATTACTTGGTAACACTTTAGAATAACTCACACTACTAAGAATTAGTTAAGGATTAGTAACCAGTTAATTGGTTATTTACAAAGTATTTCTACACACACCATTGCCTAAACATTGTTATTACTGTTTAATTCTTTTTCTTATTTGCCATGTAAATCATATATAACACGCACTACATAAAACATGCATGTGTCCACTTATGCTTGTTGGTATAGTATGCGCTGCGGTCACTCAAAGCTTCATCATTATTAATAGCAAATTGGTGTCAGTCATGATTTCAGTCTTTTACTTGTAGCTATAATTTCAGGTATCTTTACAACAGTAGTGTCTATGGTTGCATCACTGGAATGAGCACAATGCTGCACCGCAACCACTTAGGAAAATTTTTTCACACTTAGCATCAACAAGCCCTCTACATCCAGTCTGCTCTCATTCCTTAATTTTGATTTTTATATGTTACATGACTAAAACAATAACTAGCAAGGACTAGAACTAAAATTGTTAGATCTAGGTATAATGATTTGTAAATATTGAATTAAGTAGTTAACTCGTACTGAACTAATGCTTAATTTTGTGTAGCATAAAGTAAATAAATTTAGCTTATAATACAACTATGCTTGTCCATATTTTTGATTACAAAGAAAATATATTCAACAGAGTTTGATATAGGTAAATGTACTTTATTCATAGACATATGGAACAATAATATTTTAAATACATTGTTATTAATCTAAAAAATAAATATAAGAGCTCACAGTACCCGATGTATGCAGGCAAAATACTGCTAGTGAAAATTCGTACCTTACAGAAAACTTCCTTATCTTAGCCAAGTCTTTTCCACAAACCTACTTTTTTTTTTTTACTTTTCCACATTCTCTATCCTTCATCAATCCTCTGTTTGTCCCATCTAACAGCTAACTTTCCAAATTTCCCATAATGCAATGCTCTCTTAATATTGTGCTGAAGTTCGGCCATTTCCTTCAGGCATTTGCACATGATTAACATTTAGCTGTTGGTCTGGCTACTCAGTAACTATTCCAGCCTCACATCCCAGCCTGCAGCTCACCAAGTTACAGCAAATATACTTCACCTTTATAACATCAGTCAGATACTCAGCTAGATTTTATTACATAATATTAACTTTGCACAGGCCTGCTCATCAAAGTGTACAGTACAGCAGAACACAGAAGGTAAAACTGACAATGAAAAACTTTGTACTTCTAGTTTCTCTGGGTTTGGCAATGACTTACATGTTATATTTTGGGTATTTTAAAGTCGAATTGTAGTTGTACATAGTTGGTATTTTAGCTCTAGTAGATGGTTGTCAGTGCAACCCGGTCTAAAGAGCTGTCAATGTGGCAGTCAATAGCAGTGAACAAGCTACATCTGACTGTAAAATAGATAAGGATTCTCAGGATAATTTTAGCCCTCACACATATTGTCTGGCTATCCATGTTTTTCTATTCAATATAAAAAACGCTTTAGAGTAATTCACACTATAAAGCATTAGTTAAGGGTTAGTAACCAGTTAATTGAGTATTTACAAAGTATTACTTCAACAAAAACAAACACCACTGTTGCTCTAGTAACTAATGTTCTAGTCTTGAATAACAAGCCCATGTAAATCAATGCAAACTTATAAACAACATACTGTTAATTCAGGATCTACAAACAATTCAATCATTAAATTGTTGCATATTTATTAATGCTTTATTACTGCTTAATTGTGGTGAGTTATTCTTAAGTGTTACCAAAATTACTGGTTTCTGTAGGTTAAACTACTATGGCTATGCAATAAAAGACTGACCAAAGAATATAGTTAACTCTGATAATCATCTACTCAAAGTAACACACTATTTACATCTACCACACACAACCCACACTATCTGTTTAGTATCAATGCTTTGCAAAGAAACAACATATATTTAAATACCAATTTAAAAGTTAGGGAAAAAAGAATAAATATCCCAACAACATATTTCTTAAAAGCACAAACTAAAAGCCTGAGCAAATCGGAGAGCAATATAACAGTAAACACATTTTAACCAACCAGGACAAAAGCAGACTCCTCAAATCCACTGCACTAATTTAAGGTTCACATATGTCTTTTGTTTAAGCTTACTTTAAACACTAACATGCAACAAATGGTTACAAGTAGTCTCTAGTCTTCAATAGTCTTTTAAAATTAAATGTTGACTTGTGGGAAAAAATAAATATGGCCTTGGTGTGTGTTTAGTAATACCTGTCGACTCCATTGTAAAGGTAATAAAGTTTACTCACTAAACAAACACCAGTTCAGTTTCATCTAATTCAAAGTCTATTTTAAATGTCTAACTAATGATTGATAATGCTACAGGGCTTTCTTCACTTATGACTTTGGCATACAACTCAAAGCATTTCCATTTAAACCATTCTTAGCATCTTCAAAACTCTCTTTGTTGGAGTTACAGCAGCGTGGGGGCCTTGCTGGGACGTCCCATAGCAGGAGGGGATTTGCTCCGCAGCTCTTTGCTCTTGAGGCTGACGGGCTGGGCCACCATCAGAGCCGGGGCAGAGAGGTGGTGGGCCGCAGCTTTCTGCTGGTGAGCGCTGTTTATGTAACTGGAGATGAGCAGGGTGATCTCTCGAGTCTGTGCACAAAGAAAGACAGTGGTTGGATAATGTACGTTGATGCAAGTGGGATTTTAGAGTGTTATTACTGGACAAGGAGCAAAACAAGAGAAAGTAGCTATTTATTATATCATTCTTAATATTGGAGCTGACTGATTGACCACTATACACCAGTAGATATGCCTGTCATGTAATGCAGCTGTGCTATGATTATGATTTCAGTTGGCAGAGACGTTCACCCACTAACCCGAAGGTTGGCGGTTTGATCCCTGCTACCGGCATTACATAGGGCGTTGTGTCCTTGGGCAAGACACTTCACCCACCTTGCCTGTATGAATGTGTCTGTGTGACTGAATTTGGTGATGGTTGGAGGGGCTGTACACGCAGATTGGCAGCCACATTTACGTCAGTATGCCCCAGGGCAGCTGTGACTACAGAAGTAGCTCAGTAGTGTGACAGAGGAGTGGCATAATAATGCACCAAATTGTAGCATTGGTCTAAAACGGCAGCAGGCTGTGAGAAAATAAACCAACCTGGGCAGTATTTGATGGATTTTGTGTAAGTTTTTGAATGCACACATTTTGCAAGTATCCGGCTGCAGACACTACCATGGGTGGCAATAGGAGGATGAAATAACCTCATACTTATTTCATGATTTTGATGAATTTTTAACCCCTCTAAAACTGCTATATCTCATTTAGTAATAGATTAGTAAAATTCTAGGTCTTTGTTATAAAACGTGTACTCACTTTTGAGGCATCCATTGCAAACAAATGTTTCTCTGAAGGTTTGTCTTTGGTCCCATTAGTGCTCTGTCCCACCACCAGCATAAAGTCCTGTTTACAGCCTCCAAATGTGAGCAGGTTCTTGTACGAGTGAGACACCACTGGTTTCTGTAGATAAATAAAGACTAATTACTACTAATCTGATAAACAGCAACTGACCCAAAAATATCTGTCTAATTTTAACAGATTATAAACAAGACTAAAGCTTAGTTTCTCCACATTTTGTATTTACCATTGAGTTATGTTCCAGGACACTGATGCCATCTTCATGAACTACCAACCACACACGTCCTCCCTGCTCCGGAGACGCACTAGTCCACTAAAATATAGACATTTATGTATTTATGCTTTTGTCTTAAATATATCCCACACATTTTCATAGATGATGGGGCAGTTTTACAATAATAAAACTTTTACAAATCATAAGGTAACGTGTGGTAAGGTAAGGTATGGCTATAGTATGAACATGCAGGAGACTACAATCACTTACGTCTGCTTCAAACAGCTTGGCTCCAAAGAAAGGCCATTTCCTGGCAACAGTGAGATAGATTCGGACACACTCAGATGAACTTCGACCTCTGAGTGATGCCCAGCGAGCCGCAAGCCGCTGTAGCAGTTGTCTGAGTGGAAAAACATAGACATTGCCATCCATTAGAGATATTATGGCAGATGATTGGACTAATGCCCTGTTCAGATCAGTAAGTGCATTGTTTGGTTAACTAGTTAAAAGCAATAGAGGAGTAATCAAAATTTGGTTTTGGTTAATAGAGTATTAACAAATTCGGCAAAAAATGTTTAAGAACTGAATTATTTTTGATAGATTAGATATAGTACTAGAATAAAATAAAATAAGATAAAATACAATTCGAATTAAACTTGTAACCTTGACGCAGGTTACCTGAGCTGTTCTTCTGAGAGGGACCTTCTGTAGTGTTTTGGGTAAAAACGATCCAAAACCTGTTTGAGGGTCTGAGTGGACTTGGTCAGCGCAGAACTGGGAGCAGAAAATGGCCGCTCAAAATCACCAAACTCCACCTACAAAAGAGAGCAGGTTAGTTTTTGACGGTACAATATACAGTACATAAAACATATACCCCATATTTTTTATTGCAAGAAAGAAAAAAAGTGGACTCAGCAACTCAAAGTCAGACAAAAATAACCAGCAACAAGGGGTAGCAAGCCAGGGTGCCAGTCCCAAGCCTGGGAAATCCAGCATAAAACCTAAACCAAATCAATATGCTTCAGGCTGATGGTTTGCCCAGAATAAAGAAAGTCAAAAGGAAAGAATATTTCATTTGCATCCCCCATTATAATAAATCAAATCTTCTCTAACCTGGGCCAAGAGGGCAGCCATCTCTAGAGCCAGTTCTTTATTGACAGGAAAGTGTCCTGCTACAATGGACTCATTTGTCTGATAGGTCAACAGCACCCGCTCCCTTTCGGACTCCCCTCTCGCCTGCAGAGAGAAGTACAGCCTGGGGAAAAAATGGCATGGAGAAGCAGTAAGTAAACACATTATTTTATTTACACCACACAATTATCCAGTTTCATCATGTTTATGGACTTGTGTGTCACCTGTTCTTGTAAGTGAGGCGGACCGTCCGGGTGTTTTCAGACTTCCCTGTGAGCTGCTCCTTAGAGGCCTGCTCCCATTTGGAGATTATGTCACAAATCTAGAATGAGACATGTGACGTTGGACTATAAATTTGATGTTGTACGGTTTAGAGACAGTGGCACTGAGGAACAGACAGGAGGCAGAGCTGAAGATGTTGAGGTTCTCTTTGGGAGTGACGAGGATGGATAAGCTTAGGCATGAGCACCTCAAAGGGACAGCTGATGTGAGATGTTTTGGAGATAAAGTCAGAGAGGCTAGATTCAGCTGGTCTGGACATGTACAGCGGAGAGATGATTTGCTATGGTGACCCCTGAAAGTGAACAGCTGAAATGAGAAGAAGAGAAAGAAGCGCTCTTTACCTTGATGGGTCCCTGCAGGCAGTGCTCCAGATCCCGCCCAGTGGGATCATCCGTGTATAAGCTGAAACCAGAGAGGCCTGTTTTCCTCATGCCCAAATCCTGATTGAGACGACTCTGAAACTCATCCACTGTGGTAGAGGCATCAAAACTGACCACCTACAAAAATAACCGGACACTAAACAAGAAGTGTGGGAACAATATCAAAGTCAATGTCAACATTACAAAAAATACTAAAATGCCACTACTGTATTTTATGTATGTATTTAGGTTTTCTGTTGTATGGATACATTTTGGCCTCATTCAGCAAGACTTCTTTTCCAAGTTTTAGTAGACATTGCAATGACAACACGACTGGCAATATGTAAGTTTCTTCCTGGATAGGGGCCAGAAGTCTTTTTCTTCCCAAAAGCACAGCAGTTAAAACTCTAGCTTTTTGCTTAACTGATCATTATTGTTGTCAAACAAGCTCTTGTTGCAGCATGTCTACTGCATCTTCTTATTACAATATTCACCACTGACAACCTGCTTAAGCAAATAACCCATTGCACATCTAATCTATTCTTATTTTTTATATTTGATGTCTTACATATTAGCTCTATGTTATGACCTATACCATAGATCTTCCTAGATTGCAATGTGATGTTAGTTAGGATGGATGAAGGATATTTTACAAGGGCTGCACTGTATACTGTATATTGTGCATTTATAGTTATTGTAATGATCATGCACGCTACTTGAAGTGCAAAGACACATACTGTGACTGGAGTGGGCAATGTGGGTAAAGTGTCTTGCCCAGGGACACAACAACAATAAGCATTTCAAGACCATCCAGTTGGTGGGCCAACTTTTAACCCACTGCACCACTGAGTAATAGTATAAAATATTGTTCCGTCACATTAGGGTCATACGGCAGTGTATTCATGGATATATAGATAAATAATGCATATTTGGTGTAAAACCTACACCAAATCAATATGTGAACCAATGAGAGTATTTGCTGTGACGGCCTCGGAACAAAAAAAGCCAAAAGGAAAAAAAGATGTTAGTACTACCACATATTGCATTTCTCTTGATAATTATGTTTTACCTGGTATGTGTTATTGAGAAAGTGCACTGGGACACTAAATGGCAGTGAATGGTGGTAGGGGTTTCTCAGTAAAATGGACAGGATCTCCATTCGGGACGGCCTGGACTGCCTCTCCCCTTTCTGCTGAGTTCGCTCCATTGAACGCTGGCAGTAGATGGCATATTTACCCACTTCTGACCTGAGAAAAATACAAGGTAAAATATAGGACATTACTACTAATAGAATTTTTTGAGGGAAAACATTGCACTTTTAAATATTTTACAAAATACATGGGTGAGATACACTAAATTTACACAGAAAGCCCTAATGGAAAGAATAGTCAAATTGGATTCAAATATATAAACATGCACTTTGTGTGAACTCCAATCTGTTACTGAAAAACAACTAGGTGTCTCTCTGCAAATATACATTTTTTATGTTTCTGTGAAATAAATGATTATAACGTTTATACAATTTATATAAACATGCCCTTAGTCAGCAGTCATTTTGCAAACCAACTTGTGATTTACAGTATGTCTCATTGCAGATTTATGACTATTTGCCAAAATAGACTTTAATTAAACATGTATTGAATAAAGCTTGAAGCACATAGATAGTCCTCCTTCTTTGTCCCAGCCTTTAAAACACATTGTGACAGGTCTAGCCAGTTTCGTCATCTATCCATGATTCATTTTATTTACTTAATCCTGTGGCGTGGGAACCCAGTCGTCACTTACCTAGAAAGGGGCCTATGATTTTTGAAGAAAATGTATGTAAATGCCTGTTATGACTGGTTCACTACCTTGAGTCTCCATGTCGTTTGAGGTGAACCTGTAGGAGCCACAGGAAGGAATGCTGAGGCAGGAACAGTCCCACACACAAGGCTAAAAACTGCCAGCCCTAAAAAAACAAACAAACAATACGCTGTTAGGTATTGCAGTTACTGAAACCAGTATCAGACAGAGGTGGAGAGATACTCAAAAGGCTATTTTGTTCAGTGAGACATCTCCAAAACCAGTTCAACTCTGACTCAAATCAGAGTTAATTTGTCAAAAACATGGTTGCTGCTCTTAGCTTTTGCAGTGAAGTTTCAATAATAACTCATATTCATTTTTATTTATTTTTACAAAGATATACACTAATCAAGCTTGAATTATATTGAATATAGCTTTATGATACATATTTATTTTTATAATGTAGACGGATACGTTTATTTCTTCCAAAATCCAGCTCTTAACTAGTTTTTCTGTATTGCTTTGAAATAAAATGATAAGCTGTGATGTAATGTAATTGGATTTGTGCCCCTGCTGGTGATTCATATGTAGGTTTCCCATACAGAGCAGTAGCTTGGTTAATGACTGACCTTGATCAAGTGACTCTCAGGTGCCAATAAACAAAACAAAGACTCAGAACAAGGCAATAATAACCACCTCATTTGTTTAACTTAAACAGAAAAGGCTTGGTTGCAACTATACTGGAGTACAGTACAGTAAGTATGGATTGTAGATGGATCCATGATTCATCCTCTCCCTCCCCCTGGTGGTGAAACCGTGTACCTGCAGTGGTCCTGGCTGTCCCTGAGGCTGCCTCCTCCTGGTCTGTTTGATGAGCTGACAGAAGAGCTCGTTCTGAAGCTCTGGATGGGCCAAACACACCTGCAGTGCACTCTGGGCCAGGGACACGTGGTAGTCTATGGCCGGAGCATCGATCGCCACATTAATGAACAGCTGACAGGTCTGGAGAAAGGTCAGATGTTAGAATTAGAAAGTACAAAATATATTTAAATATATTTTACTGGCTTTTATGAAGAATAGTTGGTGTTGCATGGTTTATGTTGCAGTGGAGGAAATGTTTTTTGCCTGTTTTTTGGCTTTATTTGCAGTGGAGAAGTGAAGGGAAATCATGGGGAGAGAGCAAGAAGAGACATTCAGTAAATGACCCTGATCCCATAACACCTAAGATAATAGTAGCTCTGTATATGCACCGTATACTCTACCAACTGAAAGTGTGCACAAAGATTTTTTTATATTAAATACTATCTGGAAAATGATCTTCTTCTTCTAAAATACATATATACAATACATGTGGACATGGCTTTTACTACCTTAAACAGTTTTACAGCCTCAGTCTGCAGGGCCTGTGATGGTAGTGTGGTGAGAGGAGAGGTCAGAGCCTCTTTACTGAAACACAGCATCGGGTGTCTCCAGATCTGAGAGTCTGACAAAGGAGACAACAGTCAGGCAGCATTACGTAGTAAGAACAGATCAACACAAAAGGGTTACAATTGCATAAAAAATACTTACTAGTGTCTCCATCCAGTTGGAAGAGTTTTCCCACCAGCTGTTCAAATTCAGTCCCAACTTTGCCCATCATCGATCCTGCTGCTACAGACAGATGGTACAGCCAGGCGTCCTGACGAGCCACACACAAGAGGTGACATTTATGTCATGTGTAAAAAAAACTTTAATGACATCTTGGTCAGAAAAAGCTCAAATTTCAATACACTTTTTTGACAAAATACACAGTGCCCTTTCATACATTAAGAAGTTTGCAATATTATTTTAACTTATAATTTAGTTATAACTAACTTTTTCATGTCTGGACTCGATGAGGAGGTAGGTCGGGCCCTGTTCCTGAGGCTGGATGGAGATGGTGAAGTGCGCTCCCTGTAAGCTCCGGCCACAAAAATTCATATCGTCCTCTGAGTCTCTTGACCTGTCCACCTCCTCAACCCGAGCCTCCCACAGTTTGATCTGGCCCAAAGGAAACTATGTAGACAAACACAACATAGAATAGCACACATTTTCAGTGGTTACATTTTCATGCCTTTTTTTTTTCTTTCTATAATGTAAAAAAATACCTTATCTTCTTGGCTGCGAAAGTAATACAGTGTTTTTCCAATCAGAGCACACCAAACCCTCTTCGAGTAACCATGCTTCACCTACAACAGAGAAAAAATATGGTCTTTAAATAGTGAGAGAAAACTTAAAAACCACTGCTATAGTGTTAAAATGTGAATTGTTCAGACCTTGATGAGTAGCCCCTTCATGCCCGGTCTGATGTCTGGTTGAGTGAATAATGGACTGGCAGCTTTGACCCTCAGGACACACTGAAGGACCCTGAGCCACTCATCAAGCAGGTTTGGAGAGTCAGCTTTTAGATAGTACACACGCTTCCCTGTCACAATCTGAAAACAAAGTAACAGAGGTTAACCCCTCAAGGTATTCGGGTTACATTCGAGTGCTGTGTGTAGCCCTACCTGTAGGACTTGTTTGCCCTCTCCTCGTGCGATGTTGCTGGTGGCGTTGACCTCAATCTGACCCTGAGGCTTTCTGATCACATCACTCTGAAGGAAGATTTTCACTAATTTAACAAACTGTGTAATCCTGTCTAAGATATAATTTAATTTACTAGCTTACTGGTGACTTGTAGTACAGCAGTTCTCCATCTTTTAACACAAACCATCGTCTCTTCCAGGTTTTCTTCCAAGTCTTCACCATTTTTAACAGGTAGCCAGATTTCTCCATTGGTTCCTAAAGGGCATTTATGTTAATGTAACCTGTAAATGCTTGGTTACTACTACTATTATACTTTTGATCAACACACCAACCATGTATATTTTCAGAGTGAAGGACTCACAGTTTTGCCATTGTCGCTGGTGGAGGAGCAGGTTTTGGGCAGTTTTTGTTCTGGTTCAGAGCACTCTGTGTCAGTGCAGTAGGCGTCAGGGGGAATGGCATAGTCACTCTCAGAGGCTACTGACGACATGGACACAGCTGAAAGACAATCACAGTGCAAAAAAGTGAGAATAATGGAGTGTACTGTAATGTATAGGCCTAACTGGCTACTTGGGGATTTGCATTTTGTAGCATACTGTTAAACTTGTATAACACTTCTATTCTTGGAATAAAAGCTATGTTAAAAGCTCAATAAAACCAAGTGGGAGAAGCCATTCATTTAATTACTTCCCATTTCTGCATCGGTCCACAGTGCCCAAAGACAAACTGTGCCTGGAGCAGGCAAACTGAGCACTGCTAGAAGAGAAGCACATCCATATTTCTTGAATTTTCTGAAAGAGCCCTCAAGTGTTTCATAAACTTTTTTTTTATTATCTATGTAAACTAAATTGACCAATTACCACTACTTGTGTTTAGACAATGGTATGTCCCGCAGGCCTAGAGTAGAGTTGTGAAATGAACTTTAATGTACATATAGCTATTAGCTACTGACAGAAACTACAAACTGTACCTTTAATATTTTACCATCATATAAAAGAAAATTGTAGAAATATAGTACTGTTTCTGAAGAGTGAATTGGCAAGAACATTGAAACCAGCTTTACAGGACTGGAAAAGATTATTAGGTACAATTAGCCCATTGTACATTCACTGTTAGTTGGATGAAAGTCTAGTGGAAACTCAGAGTTACAGTGCTTAATGTAGCTGTGTTTGTACCTCTCTTGAGCGAGCGGGGACTGCCAGGGCTGCTGTCTTTACGTGAACCAGAGGAATTGTGTGAGCTGCAGACTGAGCTGTCCTCTTCTCCTGAACTGGACGAATCCTCCGAGCTCGATGACTCATCAGAGAACGGGCTGCTGCTCAGGAGAGTGGCTTTCTGGAAACACAAATGCTTTAATTTATTTTTTAAATTAGTAGTATGGAACATGGTGGGTTGAAGCCTATTCCAACTGCTATGGGCATGAGGCAGGCACGCCCGGGACAATCACCAGTTAATGGCAAGGCTGACACTTAGAGACAACTATTGATTCTCACACTCACGCACAATGAGCATTTTACATTTACAGATTTACTTACTTGAGCTTTGTACTATTGTTTTGCTTACAATAGTACAGTGTGGACAGATGAGTCTTTCTTGTGTGGGAGAACAGAAGTGCTAGCTAGCTTTCTACTTTACATCCTTGTTTGTTTGTATGTGTTTAAGGTTATATGAAAAAATAGGCAAATTTGGTTACCTTTTAAAGAAGAAGACAGAAATTATGCTGTTCATTATCAATGTGCTAGGACTTCTATTTGAATTTAGTGTGTTTGTTTTCATATAGATTTTATTTATTTATTTTATTTTTATTTATAGTTTATGCAAAAAAAAAAAGAAAAGAAAAAAAAAAGCTTTCTACCATGTTATAATGTTGTTCTCCCATCAAAAACATTCTTAGAGTTGTATTTTGCTTCATTCACGCCTGTTTGAGTAATCCTGTATGCTGAGGCATGGCCTTTCTGAAGCTTCAGAATGCTCCCTATGAACCTTCGCCCACTCCAGGAAGCACTGACCAATCAACAAGCCCTCTACATCCAGTCTGCTCTCATTCATTTATCCCAAAAACAATGTACAGCTCTGATTTCTTACAGCTATTTTTCAGTTTGTACTAAAATGTCTTCATACAAAAAGTTTAGGAAGTAAAAAGCTTTTTTCACCGTTTCTGTTCTGTTCTGCTGCTCTCTTCACCTGTTTCTTTATGGCACTGGTAATGTATTTATTGGAAATGTTTTCTCAGATAATGTTTTTAAAAGTTGTAAAACATGCAATGCTGTTCTGGTGGGAACAAAAATTGTTTCAAAAAATATATATAAAAGCATAATATAGCCCCTTTAAGAAAAGTCTGCACTCTTCAGCTAGTCTGACCTTGGGTTGGGCTTCCTCATAATTAGTAATGTTAGCAAAAACCTGGCCCACTCAAGCTGTCAAACCTTGTACATTAGCAAGTTAGATTCAGTAGACGGATATAATTGCTTTTGTGTGCTTGAATTAATTGCACACTTTCAGTCAAAACCTCAGGCCGTACTGATGACAGACTCAGATAACACACACTGCCATTTTTATGATCCAAGAATAATACTACACTCTGCACATGTTTAGATGAAGGTCCTGTCTGGTCGGTTAAACAGCAGGAGACTCTACAGTGAAGGAAAATATATGAAGCAGTAAATCTTACCCCTTTAAGAGTTGTGTAGACTGGTGTGGTCATGTTCTTATAAATGAGAGACGTGTACATTACAAAGGCAGGATATGAGGACTGTAGTGATGGGTCTGCAATACAAAGAATGATGCAGTAGTTAGTTAGGAACCTCTACTAAATTTGTAGTTTGAAATCACTTTTAGTAGTCTTGCCTTTGCTTGCAGAGTTTGTGCATGACGTCTCAGACAAACGGATCCCTGATTTTGCTACAGCATAGATACGACTCTCCTGCGGAAAAGCAAAAAAATGAAAACATGGTCTTGTCAGTAATATTTACAAGGATAACAGTAACCAAAGGCTAAGTTCTCACCATTGTAATGGGTGAGTACCAAGTTGGGACGGCAAGTTTGTGAGGTTGAGGTTTTATAATACTGGTTTAGATAGATTTACATTTGGCTAGTAACACATCTGGTCTCACTAACTATTTTGTCTGATTGGATTTTATACAAAAAACACATTTTAACTACCTGACTTTATGCTGCTATTGTCCCATTACTTTAGAACCTACGGTACCTCATCATTGGAGGAAAAAAAAAAGCTATTATTGAAGCATGAATTAAGAGATGTTACACAACAAGCAAAAAATATGTCTAAAATCTTATTGATAATAATGCATTATAGTTTTATAGAACAGTTGTCATTGTCAAAACAATTGTAAAATTAAATACATTTCTACCACATTATTGTCTTATATAGGCCGATTACATATAATGAAACAACCTGTCAACATTTAAATTGTGGTTAGTGAAAATCCTAAATAGCTAGTAACTGGTTATAAATGCATGTAAAATATAAAGACATTTATAGATCAAATTTAGTAGAAGGCAGTCACCAAATATAAAGTTGTAGACCTCAATATGTTAAGTATTGTTTTGACACTCTGTTATATTTAGATATGTTTACAGAACATTAATTGGCAAGCTATAAGCAAATACTAAATGTGTTTTCTCAACATAATAAACTATTGTATGTATTGTGTTAATATTTTGTATTTACAAAAAATATTACCTGCTACAGTTACCAGTAACTCTTGATTTTATAATCACAACATTGCAACAAACATTGCAACATCTGATTTAGTCCTGGTTTTGACCTGGTTTGGTCCTAGATTAGTCTTGGTTTAGTCCTGGTTTACATTAGTCCTGCTTTAGGCTTGGTTTAGTTCTGATTTTGTCCGTGATCTGTCTTGATTATGTCCCAGATTAGTCCCTATTTTGTCCTAATAGAATTTTAATGCTCATTTTAATCTATTAAAGATGGTACGCACTTGCAAAGCCAAAGTTATTTTTTTCTGGGGTTGTAATTGGTGCCAAAAGTTTGAGAATTACTATAGTAT
Organism: Bostrychus sinensis; assembly: GCA_020698575.1. NCBI lineage: Eukaryota > Metazoa > Chordata > Actinopteri > Gobiiformes > Eleotridae > Bostrychus > Bostrychus sinensis. Next base: position 26,301,671 of record CM036254.1, on the reverse strand, counting down.
ATTTCTCACCCATGAGGGGAGTCTGTGCAGAGGAGGAGTTGGAGGCTTGTTTCCTGGGGGTGTCCCGTCAGAGTCGGTCCTCTCTGCCTCCATCTGTGGAACAGCTGAACCAGGTGAGGTCTGTACAGGTGGGACAGCAGAGGAGGTTGGTGGAGTTTTAGAGCTGGGGTTGACCTGTGGGGGCGTATCCTTCCCTGTTTCCATGAAGACATCCAGATCCTGGTCTAAGTTGGTTTCGTGGGGCCTGAGGGGACGGAGCATGCTCAGGGCGTTACGTGTTTGTCCGTGAGCTACTTCAGAGCTGATGGGAGGCTGGCTCAGGTGTTTCTTTGCCAGAGAAAGTGTTCATTAGTCCAAATCCTGCTGGAGTCCTGAGACGGGGCTGTTTGGGCGAGGCAGGGGTGTCCCGAGGGTCCTGGGGCGGATTGGGGCGCTTGGGGGTAAGTGCTGGAGTTAAGATCGGGCTGGGGGTATTGGTTTCACTTGATGAGGATGAAGAGTCCAGTCTGTGAGATTGGAAGCGCTTGTTGAGCTCCTCAGAGGTGCAGTCCTCCAGTCTGGCCTTGCGACCCCCCTCCTGCTCCTCCTTACAGTTCCCCAGTGTACCGTCGCAGAGGCCCAGGAACCCCGTACGCTCTGCTCGCTGCATGTCATCGTCGAACAGAGAGCTGCTGTCGTCCGAAGCCGTGAGGTAGGCCTCGCTGGTGGGACGGCTGAACTCCAGACCACACAGCCCACCCCCGCGCTCCTCTGAACCCCCTCCCTCCCCCTCAGAGGCCACACTGGAGAGCACTGAGGACACACCGCGGGAAGTCCGACCACAGCCGCTCTCAGCCAGGCTTTCAGAGGCGCTGTCATCCTCCAGAGGACAGACTGGTCCGGTTTTGTCTGGACTGTGGACTTCAGAATCAGGCCCTGAAGCTGTTGGATCACTGCTCTTCTCTGACAAACATCAATATACATTTATACTATTAGAATACACACGTCTGAGATAGTGGCTCATCTTTATCACTGGTGGGATGGGAATGGGACACAAGACAACGTAACTGCTGGAAGTTACTGCATTTATATTAATGGAAAGGTGAATATAAGCTACTGTCCTGTTTAAATATACGTAGCTTTTAATCTTACCTGTTGTGTCCCCCTCCTCTGCCTCTCCTGTGGAGCTGAGCGTCCTCTGTGAAGGGGCCGGTCCCGTCATGACCTGGGGGCTCTTCCCTCGAACCTGGAAACAGCCGAAGGTAAGGCTGCTCAGACGCTGGGCCTCTCCAGGTTTACTCTGGGACCCTGCACATTTCTGCTCCAGGGCTGAAAAGATTCAAAATGTTTATACAGGCAAAATCAATGACAGCAATGAAAACAAGAAGATGCGCTTTTCTTTGGGATCAAAATGTAAAATTATCAACGACTGTGGTATACGTTCAAGTAAAAATACAGTGAGGAAATTATGTTCTATTGTCTGTAATCATTTTAAATATGTATATTTGGTAGTTCATACTTCATACATACATATAGTGAATATAAATACACATACAGTATAGCGGTGGCTCTCAAACGATGATACAGATATAAATAATGGTACGCTGGCTTCTTCTGGTGGTACTCAGGAGTCTTTTGCAGTGGCTGATTTAGCTGAGTTTACAGCCAATTTTGGTCCTTTAAATATGAAGTGCTTAGTCCTGGTTTAGGCCCAGTGTAGATCTGGCTTAGTTCTGCTTTAGTCCCTGTTCTGTCCTCATTTAGTAAAGCATTTTTCTGGGTTTATCCCTATTTTATCCCTTGGTATAAGCCTTGATGTATGCTCATTTTACTCTACTAAAGATGGTACTTTGAACACCAAATATTTTTAAGGTGGTACTTGGTGTGACAAGTTTGAGAATCACTGGCCTATTGGTTTTGCTGATGCTTTATAGGTACATGAGCTGAACAGGATATAAGCTATTCCTACTGACTCTATTCTTTTTTAGTTGGTTGTTTTGTCATCTGTTTTTGTTTTGTATTGTACAGTGTAAGCTGACTTAAAATAATTCATTCAAGTCGGTAAAATGCAGTTTTTGACTTACCCTCCACTTGTTGTTGTAGCTCCAAGATCTGAGCCTCCTGCTGCTTGTTAGTTTCTCTTAACGCTGCGTTCTCCACCTCAAACTCAAGAAAAACATGTTTGCCCTTAGTTCCACTTAATTCCACTCCGTCTTTATCTGAGTAAATCCAAATATAAAATACCTCAGACAGCTTCAGCATCACCCACTCTTTGATCTTAGCCGCCTTTTCTTCTACCGTCTTGGCGTCTTGAAGCCTGCTTTGTTTCTGTTTCAATCATATGTAGGTCAGGGAGTAAATCACTGTAGCATATGACCATTGGCTTATCCTGTGCTGTTGCTTATGCACAGAATTAGGCACCATATAGATAATAAGATAGAATCTGCATTAAAATTATATTCAGGCTTTTATGGTTCAATAGTCTATAATGGCAAAGTATACAGCAAAAAATTAAGTGCTCAGTGTACGTACATCCTATTGGTCTTGTTGGCAAAAGTAGATTTGTTTTAACCAATCAAAAACAGTGTATTTTTGAAAATGATGAAGTGGCAAAGTGAGAGCTGATCTGTGGATACAGGAGAGTGCATGCAAACTACACCAATCAGGCAAAACATTATGACCACTTGCAGGTGAAGTGAATAACCTGGATTATCACCTCATTATGGCTCATGTTAGTGGGTGTGATATATTAGGAAGCCAGTAAACATTTTGTCCTCAAAGTTGATGTTGTCAAAAGCTGGAAAATGGGCAAGCATAAGGATTTAAGCAAGCGTGACATAATGTTTTGCCTGATTGGTGTATTAAGCTGCGCATATAATAAATTGAGCCCCATTTGTACAGATAGGGAGAAGATGAATTGAAAAAGTCACAAGCATTGCAACCCATGTAACCCACATTCCTGGAGCATTACTGAATCAAGTGCACAGCTTTCAGACTTAATCCTAAAATTATTAAACTATGTTTTATGAGTTAACTTTCTGTCTATTTCCTGGTTGGCTTATCACATTCCTGTTTATTTACATACAATTGGAAACAATAGGAATCACATGTTGCCTTGAGGAAACTCTACCTGCTCCTCCAGCTGCTGCTCCAGATGTGCGATGACGTCGTCTTTCTCCTGAACTGAAGCCTGCAGCTCCTGGCACTGTTCGAACAAACGCACCTCTGAGTCTTTGGACTGCCCATCTGGAGACTTCAGCTTTTCCTCCATCCACTGCACCTGGAGCGGACAGGTGTATTTAACACAGGCACTCAACTGTATTAACAAAGACACTGGTTATTGTTGGATATTTTTTGTGGGAGTGCTACCTGCTGGTGAGCGACAAAGGCACGTTTTTCTGCATCGATCACCTGAGCCTCCAGTTGTTGAATCTAAAACAAAGACATAAACAATATGACTGTTAATTAAATTTATTCTAAAATAAAACAATACCCAAAATGTACATGTTATTTTATTTATTTAGTTAACTTAGTTTTGCTCATATAATTTGTTATGCACAATATTCAAAGTGCAAATATTTAGTATTTTAGTCATGTAAGTAACATGTCTTAAGATGACTTTTTCCCTAAAATCAATAAGACAATAAAATAAAATAAAAAAACAGCTCTCCTGGGCAGGTTTTTGCGATTCATGACACAAAAACAACAGGAAGCTAGTGCTACATAATGGAGAATAAAATTTGAAATATAACTCTCAATTACAATACTATTTATTAATGTGTTTAAAGTGCTTCCAGAGACTACTCAGCAATAAGACATATACCTGTATTTACACTGCACAGTTAAAATTATAAAATGCACTCTTTCAAAAGGAAAACAAAATTGACATGCCATTAAATTAGTATGTTTACAGTACAACCTTGCCTATGGTAATAATAATACTTTTGATATGACAGATTTTAGTGTACAGGATATGCCTCTCTGGATTAATTAGACATCTAAATTGTCATACTTCCTCTTTAATAGATTATTTGCAATGAGGTGAAATATAAACTCTCCTTCAGTGTAAAGCCAAACATAACAACACCAAATGCAGACATATGAAGCTGGACACTTTACATCAGTAGAGATAAGCACATACAGCAGAGAGAGAAGCAGATGTGTTGGATATTTTTCATTTGTGTGACTTGAAATAATTTTCTCCTCTTTATCAGAGCACCCAGAGCTGACAGATGTGTTAGACCTTAGTCCTTAGACTTATTTATAATCCACTACAAAATATTATTTTTTGATTAATGAAGTGTTTATTTTTTTTCTTTGCCAAGGAATAAATCAGTACAAACATCTATTAAAGTAAGTGTGAAAACTATTGCTTTATTTAGGGATTTGTTAGAGCAGCTTCATTAGAATCATCATCATCAATCAAGGCTCATCAAATAACTGAAGTGAGTTTATATATAGTCTGTTGGCTGGTTCAGTTTTTTAATTTAGTAAAATATATTTCTTTATATGTTCTGTATTTGTATGCTCTGTATTTACTAATAATCCAAAGATGTAATACAAAATTAGAAACCTCACTCATACTAATAGGGGTGTAACAATACATTTTTGCAATGATAGGATATGTATCATTTAGAATTGTTTTGATATGATTTAAGAACAATATTGGCTAATGATTCAATACGATTCAAGACCTTCATATCGATAACCGATACAGCAACTTTTTGCCAAAAATCATAAAATTTACTCTTAAATGTAACAACGTATGTATGAATTTTATTTAATAAAAAAAAAAAAAACTAAAATTACATTCAAAAAGCCGTATCTGGTTTTATTTTAACATGCAAATTTCTAATTTTGCTATTTTTGATATTGTCTTTTTTTTTCAACGTATATCGATATACACTTCCAAAAAAACTATACAATTTGATACAAGGTAATGTGTGTTGATATAGTTGTATCATAGAAAAAAAACAAAACAAAAAACATCAATATAGTTTGGGTGTATTGTTACACCCTTAACTAATATAAATGCATTGGTCTTATATAGTGGTTGTTGATTGCTCTGCTAAACTTGGTTGGTGGGTGAACGGCTCTACCTACTGAGCTACTGCTGCTAGTGTTATTTTATTAGTATATGTTTCAAAATAGTAACCAAGCAGCCATCTTTAGGACCACTCTTGTGTTTGGCCTCTGTTTCAAAGTTAATTGAAATTTAATTTGCACATACACAGTAAAAACTATGGTTGGAAACCATGCAATGAATGAAATGAAAAATTAAAAATAAAATGCACAGTGCCCAATTGTACATAATGGCAGTCAGTTTGATGATGTGTGGGCAGTGAGTTTGGAGTTGTTTAGGATTCTAATGGCCTGTGGAAAGAAACTGAGCGGAGTTTATGAGCCTTGTTATTCTTGATTTCACACTTCTGTAGCGCCTCCTAGAGGGAAGCAGTAAGAAGAGTGCATTCTGAGGGTGTGTCTTGTTCTTAATGATATTGTAGGTCCTTCTGATGGCCTAGGTGGTGTGTATGTCACATAGAGAGGGCATAAACTGTGTATAATGATGTTTAGGAGTGTAATGATATGTTTTTGCAACAATACGTATCGATGAGAATTGTTTCGATACAATTCAAGAACAATATTGGCTAATTTTAAACAATACGATTCCATACAAATCAACTCCTTCATATTGATAATTAATACAGCAACGTCTTGCAAAAAATCATAAAAGTTTACTCTCAAATGTAGCATCATGGCCAGGGTTGATTATGCCCAGTAGATATTAAGCAAAGAAAAGTTGAATATAACATTTGATTTCATTAAAAACACAAAAATTACACTTAAAAAGCTGTATCTGGTTTTATTTTAACATGCAAATTTCTAACATCAATATTTGCGATATTATCAATTGACATTCCATATATATCGATACACACTTCCTAGAAAACAATACCATTCAATGCAAGGTAATGTGTATTGATATAGTTGTATTACAGGAAAAAAAATACACTGATATAGTTACTGTATTGTTACACCCCAAGGATGTTTGATAATGTTAAACAACTGTGGTTTCACTTTTTTTTGTCAAAACACCATTTTTGCATTTAATGGCACCATAAACCATGACAGTAATACATCCTGACCCTAAAGCTGCCCAAAGTGGACAAACTGAGCACTGATAGTTGGGAAACACAAACAATCTTGCATGATGGCTTATGACAGTTATAAAGGTATCATCATATCAGTGTGGGCTTAGGCAGCAGCATGTGTGTGAAGGGCTATCAAAGCTGCTCAAAGACTCTCGTAAGGTGTGGAATTATATTAATATTACAGCACTTAGAGAACACACTGCTGCCTCTGCAACCTGATCCTGGATAAGCGGTAGAAGGTGATGCATGGTAAGTATAATCCAGCCACAAGGAGTCACCAGTCTCCTTATGGCCGTCACAAGCCTGGATAAGTGGAGAGGGTAGCGTCAGGAAGGGCATGTGGCGTAAAATATTTGCCATATCAAAATGATGAATTCTAGGAGGCATCTGATTTGCTGTGGCGACCCCAGAAAGGAAAAGCCAAAAAGAAAGACGAATTTTGTTTTAAAAGTTTAGAAATCACTGTATCCATTTTATTCCTGTGAATGCGCTGCCTGTTGTTACATAATGATGTTGAGGAGCTACACCTTTAAAGACACAAACTAGCTCTTTGTTGAGATCAGAGCTGGTTAAAGCTAGCAGCACTATAGCACCTCAGGGTCACACAGTTTTCACACACACACTCCAGCATCACACGAGCTGCCTGAAAAGCCCAGTGGGAGCTACATTCCTCTGAATTTTCTCGGCTCAAAGTGGTGGAAGTGGTAGAGACACCAGGGACGAATCTCTAAAACGTCAGCATCTTTTTGGAAGGAGGTATGAAGGAATGTGGAGGGAGACTCAGAGAGACCACAGAGGGATGAGTTTTCACCAGACAGACTGCAATAAAGAGTCTTACAAATGAGGCAGATTAGAGGTGACACTTGATAACTTGGTAACACTTTAGAATAGCTCACCCTATGAAGCAATAGTTAAGTATGAGTTAAGGATTAGTAAGCTTTTAATTGATTATTTACAAAACATTACTTAATAAACACCATTAAGTTATAAACATTGTGCCTAATTCTTGAGTAATAAACATCACTAGTAATTTAGTATATGTAAACTGTTTATTTAGTAAATTATTCTTAATTACATATTTATTAATACTTTTTTACTGCTTACTGCATATACAACAGCATTATGTTGTATAAAGATTGTTTGATAAAATTTGAATTTGGATGCATTTGAATGACAAAAACTGAAAAAAAAAAAAACCCCAAAACAAAACAAAACAAAAAAAACTTTCAAGGGCCCCCATTGTGCTAAATTGACTTTTTTGAGCTTTTAACCATGTTACATTGTTCCCACCTAAAAAAAAAAACCCATACCTAGAGTAGTATTTTGTTTCATTCTCGCTAGTTTGAGTAATCCTCTCCCCTAACCAAGTTCTGAAAACGCTCAGTCTCACTGAAACCAGGAAGTGCTCCTGTGTGTTTCTAAATACTGTCACCGCACTAATTCTCATCATGTCAGCACTTATATTGTCATCACTACAAAGCAGTCATCCCATTTATCTACTGTATCTGTTCATGTCATGTTGCTAGTAGCCATGCAAAATAGCAATTTTATGCTCTGTTCATTCCCCACTGTTGCCAGCAGGGGGCGTCAGACAACTAATTCAAGTGTTCTCTGCAAAGTCAAAGTAACAGATCCCAAAATGTAGACGGTTTCAATAAATCACCTTCTTATTTGAAGTATAACACATAAGATACTAAAGCAAAGATGTCCAAAACAATTTTAAAAAGCCCCAAAAAACATAAAATAGGACCTTTTACTAAAGGTCAAGTAATTGAAGACATAAAATATTTACAAAGCCATATTTGATCCCACTGATGGACACTGGTAAGAAGACAAGCAACAATACACTTTCAGCTCTCCGTTAATTAATGCAGAATAAATTTTTTTTCTTCAAAACCTGGGCATTATAATGTGATTGGCTTTAGTGAATAATATGTTAATGTTGTCCACTATATTTGACATTTTACAGCACACAAAGGAATGCTAATGTATACATATCAGTTTGAAATAAATAATTATTTTATTTTATTATTTTCTATCTGAAGCCTTGAACCGAGTCAATGGCAAAGGTCTAGAGTGTCCAAACTCTAACATTGTAAAGAGATTAATGTAATCTACAGGTTGTAAAATTAGCAAAATCTTCTCAAGTTAACTGTTAACATGTGAGTGGTGGACAATAGCAGTACTGTATAAAGTGACAGTGTTGTCAGCTGCAGTTGTGGAAGCAGTCAGTAAAGCAGGCCATGGCTGTTCTCCAGTTTTCCTCTGCTCCTACTTAACACACAGTAAAAGAAATGGTCCGAGCTCAGGCCAAACGCACCACGCCCAGAGCCACAACCACTCACTGTTTCCACTCAGGACTCTACTCTGGACCAAGACATGTGCAGGACTTTAGCTACACTTCAAAATTTAGACTGATGCTGAAAAATATCTTATGAACAAGCATAGTAATGATAGCTATTCATTTGGACAGGCTTAACATTACAGTAAAACTTATGTTCGCAATTATTGTATTGTAAAAAATTGCTCGAGTTATATTATGATTTTCCATGTGATGACGACCTTTGTTAAATTGTCTAGTCAGTAGTTCCCAAGTCAGGGCCAAAAAGTTGGTCAATGGAAATGTTAAATGTAGTTTCAAAGTTTATTTAATGTCTAAATACTGATTTAAGCACATTAAATTGTTAAAATACAGGTTGCAGTAAAATAATATAGAAAAATAAATTCCTTCCTGAAGTGAGTGGGTGTACGTGGGCGAGGGTGCATGGGAGAGGTAGGGGATTTGTGGAACTGTTTGGAGGCCTCATAAATTCAGAGAGATACCAGAGAATACAGAATATCCTGAAACAGGTGTGACAACAAAACACAAAATATGTTTAAAGTATGTTTATGTTTTTAATGAGTGAACATTATGGTAAAACAAAAAAAAGTGCAAAAAGTCAATTTTGCATATTAATCTAGCCCCGTTAAAAAGTTAACATACATTGTAAAACATTGCTTTTGGTGTAGTAATTTGATAGCAATAAGGTTGACAAATAAGAAACACAAGCTTTTTGTTGTGGGATAAAATGACCTAGCCTTTAGCAATGTGTGGACAATGAAATATTGCAATATCACAATATTTACCATAGTTTTTGCATATTGCATCACTAGCATGCTATGGCACATTCATCAAGAAACAGGGGAATACGTCTGTGTACTCTGTTTGCAAGTCCTAAGCATGGATAAAAAGTATTTGGCATAAAAAACATGTCAAATGAATCTTCAAAACACAGCACACACTAGGAGGCAGATTATTTGCTGAGGCGACCCCAAAGCTGAAAGAAAAGAAGATATATGCTATCCCTACTGATATTCTGCAGTCCTGATCTTATGAGTTAAAAGACCAAGATAATAAAACAATTACAAATACATTCAAAAACCCAAGTAAATGTAACCTGCACAGGTTTAGAAAAAATAAATATGTAATAATACGTTATTAAATGTGCAATAAGGCTCATGGTAGTAAACAAAAACATGTGTTATGGCCCTTGCATTTTGTATTTTTCTACTGTACCGAGCCCTCCACACAGTCACATACTTTATATATAGATCCTGAGCTGCACCACAAGCGACAGACCACATGTGGCTCTCCAGTGGCAGATATAGATGTGGCACGATAATGACAGGCTGAGAGTGGAGCAGGCTACAGCTGCAGACATCCACACTCTCTCAGTACAAACAGATAAATACACTGAGGACGGTAGAGAGAAGGACCTGTGCTGCAGACCGTGGCCCAATGAGGGTTAAAAATAAGATGAACAAAGTCTGGGTGTGTGTCACTTCCTGAACGACTTGACTGAAAATGACCAGTGACAACTTCAAGTGTGGTCTGCTTTGAAGTTAGATTCTTTTTTAACTTTTAGATGTTACTTATAAAACTAGTGTTGGGATTATTTTATAGATCCCCTTAGAGTGAACAGAAGTTAATATGGATTTAAATAAATGATAGGCAAGGCAGTCACCATTTGGCCACACAACAATTCAAGTCTACATCTTTCTGAAAACTTTTTGGCATGCAGATGCATAGTATGATGGGTATGATGGCGGTTTATCATCAGTTTGATCAGTAACACATTTATTTAGATTTAAAAACTTTTGAGTTTTATGTTGTCTTTGCAAACAAGCATTTCAAGTATATAAAAATATTATATAACAATAAAATATACAGTAAAATATTCAAGGGTTGTACTGGAGTAAAACAAACAAAAAAGTCCCAGGAGAAACCTTTTTTCCTTTTATTCATTGGCATCATGGTATATGGAAAATTCAATACAAGGAATAAAGACTACTTCTGTATTGCCCACCCCTAATTCCACACATTTCTCTTTTGACTCCTCCCTTTACTTCTTATTCAGAGTCGCCACAGGAAACCAGACAGGTTTTTATGTCTGATGCCCTTCCTGTCGCAATCAGCCATATACTGTGATTGGAGTGGGCAATGTGGGTGAAGTGTCTTGCCCAGGGACCATCAACAGTATGCACTTTGGGCCAGATTTGAGCCACTGACACTCCGGTTGGTGAGCAAATGCTGAACCTACTTTGTCCCAGGCCAACAATACATTTATAATACAATTACATTTCCTCTGATTGGGAGGATAAGCAGCTCACCCACTAACCAGAGGGTTGGGGGTTTGATCCATGTTTCCAGTAACCTTATGCACTAGGTCAGAGCTGGAATCGAACCGCTGTGTCCTTGGGCAAGACACACCACCAACATTGCCGATACCAGTCCAGTTAACAGTAGTATTTCACTGGTAAAACTGTGCCTTTCTTGTAACTTTTCTGTGTATCTTTTTCCACTCCGCTGTGATATCATGAACACACTTCTCTATCACCTCTGCAGTCAACTCCCCGTTCAGACCCAAATCCAGTTCAGGGTCCATTCCTGAAATTCTTGGAGCAGCCTCTGTGGCCAACCTACCCCTGAACTCTCCTGTCCCTCCCCCAGTGCTGCATCCACCACCAGCCAACTCACAAAGCTCCTCTGTAGCCGCCTCAACCCTGAGAGCTGAGGGCTGCAGGTAGAACCGGTGCAAACTGGTGCTACAGAAAATGAAGCCACCAATACAATTTTGCATGCATGATCACGAACAGATTTTGTAGAAGATTTTGGGGAGTCTACTTGCTATGGGTATACTGTAAATACATATACTATACAGCTAATATACGTGAGAATAAATGTACGCAGACTGTATTAGTTAACACTGACAAACACTTTGGCGTAAATGAAAACTGAAGAGTACATGGCCAAGTCTGTACCAAGAAGAGAGGCAGTAGCTTAGTTGGGAGAGACACTCGCCCACTAACCCAAAGGCTGGTATTTCGATCCCTGCTCCCACAATTGCATACTGTCATTGTGTCCTTGGGCAAGACACTTAACCCTCCTTGCCCCCAGTGTCTGCGCACACACTGGTATAAATGTGTGTGTTTCTATGTGTGAATGGTTCCTTGATGTCAAGTCCTTTCCGTGCCCATGGTGAAATAAAAGTGCTACATAAATGTGATCATTTACCAATAATTGTTTATAGATGTAGTTTCTATGTATGAACTCTAAGTTGGTGGAATTTGTGATTCTGTCAATGTGCGACGTTTTTAGAAAATAGTTATGGGTATGGGATCTAGTTCTTAATTTTCTGGCTAATATACCATATGAAGAGAAAGGTGAGCACTAGAGACACTCTAAACATCATCTATAACATCTAAGATCTGTACGGTTTAGTAATGCTTTGATTATTTATGAATACAATTGCATCTCATATAGTATCAGCCTAAACTTCTGAAAATGTATTCGATCACTCATTCATTCAACTTCTTCCATTTATTGCCATTAGGGGTCGCAGTGGAGCCTATCCCAGTAACTATGGGCCTTAGGCGGGGTACACCCTGGACAAAGGCCAGCTAGTCGCAATACTAAAACAGACTCATACACAGACAGACAACCATTCACTCACATATTCATTCATTATGGGCAATGTAAAGTCACCAATTCACCAATGCATGTCTTTGGATGTTGGGAGGAAGCCGGAGTACCCTGAGAGAACCCAAGGTAACACGGGGAGGACATGCAGACTCCACCCAAAGAGATCATATGACCGCTGGCTTGAGGATAGAACCCACACATTTCCATGCTGGAAGGCGAGAACACTAACTGTTCTGCAACCCCTTAAACAGACATTTCTGAAAAACCTGCCACTGCATTTTTGACAGTTTGACAACCCAAGTTTTACTCCTGCAGTGTGGATGAGCCAGAAGAATTCAAAACATTTTTATGCATATTTTATTTTAGACAAAGTTGGTTCTAGTATTGTTTTACTTGTTAATTGCTGTTTTGAAAATGAAAACATAAATATTGTTACCCAGGATGTAATTTATTTAGTTAACTGTAGTTTGCAGTACACTTGAAGCTTGATACCAAACTAGGCAACTGTAAAGATTTATATAAGCCAATGTTTTCCACCTGTGGAAGTTTAATTTATTGTATTGCTGCATAAATATTGCTTTTTATGTGATAAACATAGTAAAAATAGGAAAAAGTTATGAATAATCGAGATTTGGATGTAAGCTGTGTTAGGAAAATATACTTTAAAATAATAAATCCCAGGTTAAGAGCTGATCCCTATCTGTGTATGATCCTTATACAGCATTTGTGTCTGCGTTCCTGGATGACTAATTTATTGTTAGCTAAGACAGATGGTGTGAGCTCACGTTGATAAAATATTTGAGTAAATCTAACACACATGGGCCCTTTGTCTGCTGTAGTAGAGCTGGATAAGCTTCAGATACAGCTGGACTCACTGGTCGCCAAAACAAATGTCCCTCCCAAAACAAGGCTCTGTGTACTAAAATAAAACTACAATATTTCTAAATAAGTGATTTAAAAAATGGGCCCTTGACAGAAGAAAACGTGGTTGACCCTTTGCTCCAACTTCCTGTACAACACACTTGGAGTCTGTTTAAAGACTACTTCCTCCCCAGAGACACGCTGCACTTTTTAATTTATTTTTACTCAACAACTCACAGGGTTTACGGGATTTCATCAGCTGCTACTGGAAAATATAGCGGCAATTATCTTCAGTACTCACTTAACTTGAATTTACTTTGTTAAAAAAAAAAAGTTACAGCCTCTTAATGACTTTCAAGCTAGATTGTACATGCTCTATCATGACACATTTTATTGGCAACATATATTTTTCATTGGCAACATCCATTTATCTTCTTCTGCAGTGGCTGGAGCCTATCCAAGCAACACTGGGCCTTAGGCAGTACACCCTGAACAATGGCCAATTAAGTGCAGGGGCATGGCTGACACAGGGACATACACCAGACAGACAACCATTTACCATTTATTTAATAGTACTTAATGGTGATATTTTTATTTATAACATTTCTTTTTCCCTTTTATGCATTTTGCCTGTCCCTTTAAGAACCTCTCTTCCCCTGCTGGCCCCATCAGCCCATGACAAACAACGTAGTTTTAAAGTAGCACTGGAGGCTAAGCCTTCCTCTGAGTACAGCCCTCTACAGATAGTACTACCTCCTGATCACTTCCTTTGAGTTCACATAAGTTGAAAGGGTTTCATTTCAGACATGAAAGGTGACTAGTGTCCGAGCGCTTTTACTGTGTGGTGGGTGAGTGGACACCCATCATTCCCTGCATATGATGGCTATTTAGCACGGTTGTTAGCATAATGAAGCTAACTCATAAATGACCTCACATCTTTTTAGTGACAGGAGTTTAGGCATTGAAATGATCGCTACGTGTATTCAAAGGTCCAGTGACAGTGTATGTGTCAAAAGGGCTTTAGAAACTTGCAGGAGCATGTCCTGGAGAAGGGAGGGTTTCTCGTGTATCTATAGAGCAGTAAAACCAAGCGTTTTCAGCCTCTGAGGTTAGCAGCGCCTAAACATACCTAAACATTTACGCATAAATATGCATAGATGAAACAAAATACTAGTCTGGGTATGTTGAGGAGGAGACAACATGGTAGAAAGCTTAGAAAAGTCTAACAAGCATAATAGGTCCCCTTTAAAAGTCTGAAAGCTGAATAAAATTACCCAACAAGATATTTATTTATACCCCAACAATACAAAAGTTTCCCCAAAGAGCCACACAGTACAAGACACAACCCCAGTTGTTCCTCCTGAAAAAAGTTTTAAAAAGCTGGAAGAAATTAGCCAAATATCCACAAAGAGATCCAGCGAAAGAGTAGCCAGGCAATGTAAAAGGTTCAGTCAGGACACAACACACACAACAGTAATTAAATAGAAAAACAAACTTCCCTTGCTCTCTGTGAGATATGAGGGGGATTTTGTGCTGACGTATGGGACCCTAGCACTGCTCTAAAACAGCAATCTCTGACTACAGCCCTGGGACTGAGAACACAGTTCAGAAAAGGGTAGATAGGGCACAGCATCATGAGGTCAGTCTATGCCAGATCAAAGGTCATTCGACATCAAAGCTTAAAGAGACCTTAAGACGAAGAGATGCTTTTGCTGTGAAGTGTACAATGGGATATTAATGCCAAAATGTCAAATGAGAGGCAGATAATAGAATAGGACTACAGCTCATTGTTTGTTTATGTGAAGCTCCAAAACTTCACTACACTCAGAGTACGTACATTCTGATAACATTTTCATGAACTAACATTTTTTTCTGGGTTGCAGCTCACCTTGACTCAAGTTTATGGGACCATAGGCTTAGCTTTTGGTGTCAAATTTTCCCAAATTTAAGGAATTATCATGACTAGTGAAAATGCTGGATTTAACTGCAGACAAAATGATAAAAAGATATGCATTTTAAACAAAGGCTTAAATTAACAAGCCTTTAAATTAAGCAAAAATGGCCAATAGCAATACTATAATTTAATGCAGATAATATAGCTATATAACCTTTTAAAACAGCATTGTGTGGAACATCCTTTAACTTATAAATTCTAACAAACGTTTTCAGTAATTGCTAATAATCTTCTTAAACCTCTCGACTGGAATCTCTGTCCATTCATCATGTGCAAAAGCCTCTAGTTTGATGGCCTCCATGCTGCCTTCTTTATATACCACCAAAGATTTTCAATTGGATCCGAATCTAGTGAGTGAGAATGCCACTATGGGATGTTCCAGGGTCTGTTTATCTTTTTAAAAAATGTTGAAATGTTAAATCCTTCAATTCTTTGGGGATTTGAATATTTCTGATTACAACTGTGGGCAGTCTAGAGTTTTACAAAACTAATTTTATAGAGCTTAACATTTCAGAGCAGTTAATAACAAAAATGTTTTGCCTGTATTTTCCTCTAAAATTCACTGAACTGAGTTTGAACTCAGTGAAAGTAATCAGTATCAGTGATTTTCTAAGTGAAGCAGAGATGAAAGGATTACAGCTATTCAAACAGGAATCTGCCTTACTTCATGCTGAGTTTAAGATGGTCCTTAAGGAAAGAACATAAAAATAGGACCAGTGGAAACTAATAGAGTACAGAATATTGTAATTTAATGACCTTCAAGATTTGTTTGCTGTTGTGCATATTCACTAAAGTTGTTTCATGAAGAGAATTCAAGGCATCTCTAAAAAAGCCAGACATCAGCTGCTGTTTAAAGCTTGCCTGTCATAACAATAGTTCAATAAACATGCATGGGTAGAGTAGAGGAATTCAACTACATAATATTCATTCATCTTATTCATGTTAGGGGGTTGCGGGTAACTGGAGCCTATCCCAGGAGCCTATGGGCAGGGTACAGACAGTGGCCAGTTAGTCACAAGGCTGACACAGACACACACACTGACATTCACTTTTGCATTCATTCATCAGGGGCAATTTTGGGGAGACCAATTCACCCAACACATGAATAACATAATATAGCAAATTATATTATATTATGTAGCTCATCTGAGCTAATGCTTTTGGAAATATAGTGTATTTCAGGTTTATTTCCTAAAATGGCTTTATATTTTGTGGCATCTGTCCCTTGATAAACCTACAACAGCCTCGCTCCCATGACCTGCTGCGTGGGCTGTAGCAGGCCCCAAACCCCAGTCTTTGCTCCAGGTCCAGCTGTTTGTTTTGCCGACTGACCAAACTCACTCTGACTCTGTAATTGACTGGAGCTGGGTCAGTCCCATGATGCAGTGCGTGGTGGAGCCCTGTGGTCAGACGGCTGTTTACATTCGAGCTCTAATCAGGCTCCCCAGAGAGAGCTCAGATCTAGGCCACGGAGCAGTTTGGACCAGAGCAGTCCAGCTGTGGGCCTGGCCGCCACAACACTATGCCACAGAGTACTACAGAAACCTCCTGTGGCTGAAAAATACAATATTTTGACTCAATTTCTACATGTTGCCAACGTCTTTGAAGAGGATGCTCCAACACTCTAATGCTCAATACTTTATCTACATGCATTTTAAATCTAAACTAAAAAGAACTGCTTCGGAATGAACTTGGATAGACAAACAACCAATCAAAGCAAAGCACAAAGTCCACCCCATTTTAGGGAAAACTAGTTCAGTAGGATATGTACAGAGAATAGCTGTGAAGGGAAGGGATTCCTGACCTATCTCAAGAGGATTTTTGTGTAAGATGGGCAAGGCAGATGTCCACCAATCAGAGCAAACTATGGACAGGGAAGCTATCAGAATAAAAAGGCCAATACCTTTATTCTATTGCAGATGTAGTTTGAACCTGACTCACCTTGTCTGCAGTGAGCTCCCTGATCTTAATGATCTGAACTCTGAACTTCATGAGCAGAGCCTCCAGGACCACACACTTCTCCTTCCAGTCGTCCGTACTCATGGCCTCCTCGCCCTCCGCCATCCTGTCACTGAAACAGCATTTCACAATTTACACATCAGCACAAGGCAGTGTGAAAGACTGACATTTTGGATCTAGCATTTTGATGTGTCTTCTCTGCAGCCACCATCACAGTCAAAACATTCCAATTATTGTGACTTTTTTGTGTTATATTGCTTTTCTGGATAGATACAAGTAGGTTGGGGCAGTGGATGGGACACAGGTCTTTGTCAACCAAAAGTCAAGATAATTTAAGTTGCAAATGACTTTAGTAGTAAGATGGGTTTAGATGATAATCTCTTAATCAGTCTTCTTATTAGGTTTAGGTTCATGTTAGCTATTTTTTATATCCCAATAACCAGGTGAAGTGTTTATACATAACTATAAAAGCCATCATGTTGCAAGATCCATGGCCTCTGTAACTATAATGACTGGGCTGCAAAGTCAATAGAGCTATTGCCCTTTGTGGATGTCAGATTGTCTAGAGCCACAATGAGGACAATGGTAATGACTGAATGTACTTTGTTGTTTTTAGGAAACGACATAGAAGTTCAGACTAACACTGCACAATATTGCAAAATTATTGTTATAGCTGTATTGGAAAAAGCAATATTGCAATAATGTGATCTGTGTCTTCCATCTAGTAGTAATTTATAATTTACACATTTACAATTTTAAGTTATATATTTAATAATCATGATTTAGTCCTTTACAATAATAATAATAATAGTAATAATGCATCGGTCTTATGTAGGTCTTTTTTGTAGTCATTCAAAGTCGCTTTACAACTGCATTATTCATTCACTCAACGCACACTCTGTGGCTGTAGGCTAATTCTGTAGCTACAGACGTGGCTGCCAATCTGCGCCCACGGCCCCTCTGAACACCACCATACACAGTCACATTGACACCTTCATACAGGCAAGGTGGGTGAAGTGTCTTTCTCAAGGACACAATAGTATGCATTGCCAGTAGTGGAACTCGAACCTCCAAACTTCGGGTTAGTGGGCGAACGTCTCCTAATTTACTATATTTAGATTTTAGGAAGATTTGATTTAGTCCCAGTTTTGACCAGTGTGTCAAGAGCCAAATATCTCTTCATAAATTAAAACTGAATTGAACTGTTTCCAGTGTCTATAGTTAAAAAGCCTTAAAGAGTGTTGTATTCAACATAGTTATTACACATAACATATTTTTCCAATCTTGTGCAGCCTTACAGACCGAAACAAAATGTTTCTAACCTACAAACACAGCTAGCAGAGAGGAAAAGCATATAGAGGCTGTGTTGTGTCCTGATGTTTTAGCCCCAGTCTGCACCTGAAATGTTCCACTGTCACTGGACACGTGGGCCAATGGGCGTTATTATCTCTACACTTTTCCAAAACAAAAATAAAAAAACAGCTCTACTGCTCCAAAACACAAAATTTCACAGCAGTATATCACTCAAAAACACATTATGGACAAAGCATGAGAGGCAGATGGAGGTTGATAAAAAAGCATTGGTTGAAACCTTTCATTACTAGCCTGGCATCCTCACAAAGACACGCAAACATGTGCAGAGGACAGCCATAAACTGGTTATTTCTGCTGCCTGTTTGCTGTGGTAAACACTGGTGCAAGTAAAAAAAGGGGAGTCGTACCCAACAAAACAGTTCAGATGCCAGAGTCAAGGCATACAACTGAAAGCAAATATGACGGCTATTAAGTATTAAAAAACTCAAACACCTGTAACATACCAATACCAAAAACTTTTTAATACTGGTAAACTGTGTGCATATTTTAGTAACGTTAGTAGTTAAGTCTCCAATATACAAGTCACTGGATGGTTAGTAGGAACATGCTATTGTGTTTGTAGACATCTACTGAATGCAAAATTACCCAATGGAGGACCGAGTGTTTATATCAGCAGTCAACAATGAAGGATTGCAGGGCTTAGGCCTTTCTCTTACAAAATACTTCTACAGTCACTACTGCATCTTGATTGTCTCCTTTTTAGTTCACATATGAATAAAGTTGGGAGGATTTGAGTTCGGACATAAGAGAAGAATCTTTGAGAGCTTGAACTAAACACTGGGAGATAGAGAGAACATGATAAAATGGCTAATTAGCACAGCTATTAGCAACATGAAGCTAACAGATAGATAAATGAGCTGACTGCTTCGCAGTGGCTGGGGTTTAAGCGCTGAAATTGTCAGAATGAGATGGTGCATGTTGTTTAGAAACACGCAAAAGTGCTTCCTGGAGAACAAAGGGCTTCAGGTGTCTAGAGTTGTTAGAATGAGCTCTTGAGAAAGGCAGTGCCTTAGCATACAGGATTAATCAAACATACGTGAATGAAAGAAAATACTGCTCGAGGTATATTTTTGAAGCACAACATTATAACATGGTTAAAAGCTGCATAAGAGTGCACCTTTAAGGTAAAGTGCACAGTATCACTGTATATACACAGTATAAACACAGTACGTTAGGCACAATATACAGGTAAGCCCCTTTCAGGAGCTCCCTTTTTTACAGGGGCAGCTACAGCTAATTATTTGCATGGTATACTTTGGCATAGGTTTCTACATTGGATATACTTCCAACACAACCCTCTCCATTTATCTGGCACACAGTGCTCTATGTGAGGGGAATCACAACCCCTGATCTCCTGCACCAACAGATGCACTACAAAATGATGTTGCTTGTACATAGTATGTTTTTTTTTTAAGAGAATTCAAAGGCCCACTTTGTCATTGCCTTTACGCATAACTTACAAGCTAGTGCACCTTAAATATGTAAAAATAACATCTAGAGTAACTCAAATGTTAGTTAATTCAACAAAAGATGTATTACGCCTATTAAACTTCGCTGAATAATGTGTATGACAGCAGGTTTACTAGTCTTTCCCATCTGCTCATCTCTCCCTGCTTGGCCACACATAATGCCATAGTCATGATGTGGACAGTACACTCATGAACTCTGGCAGTGTTTTGTAGTCTTTCACTATTTCATTCAGCCACTTCCTGTTGAGAAAAGCCAGCATCAGCCATGACCTGAAAGCCCTGTGTGAACGAGGGCCTCCCACTGGTTTGGTTTAGGATTATAGCAATACAGCGGGACACTATACTACTGCCTTTATGGGCTTTTATTACTTTGTACTAAAAGCTATGTTTCACAAACTCTCTCAAACCATGTGGTGATTGATATTTAAACATACCCAGAGTGACATTTCAAACAGGCTTGAGTGAACAATCTTAAGGAAAGTAAGTGGATTTTAGCAGCTTTTATTACTGTGAAAAATTGAAATAGGAGTAATGTTTACCTTTTCTAAAGCATCCAAACAATTTAGCATTCAAGATTTGCAGATCTGGAAAAGGCCCTAAACATTGTATGTAAGTAAGTAAAAGTATTCAACAAAATTATATTTTAAGTAAAATAACATATTGAGTTTGAAATACCTTCGAAAAGTATTTTTTGTAATTGCACATGTAAAACTACTATTACTATTATTTTACTGCTGCTACTACAACTGCCTACCACTACAACTAATATTATTACTGCTACTAAGTAAATGTAGCCAACAGTAAATAACTTGAGTATTAGTTAATTAAGATTTGACATAAAATAATTAACACTGAGATTTTGGGACTGTTGGGGCATTTTTTTTTTGCAAAGACCAACATATGGCCATCTTAAACTTTCTGTTCAGCTATTGTAACATCAAACTTAGTGAAATAGTGCTAGTGAAATGAATCAAACAAACCTCTAACCATTCCTGTTAATGTTAAGTCTGAGCCCTGATGGCAATTCTCCTTAAAAACAATACTAAAAGTCAACTTACCCTAAAAAATATTTCCGAAGAGAGACTGTAGGAGTAGCTTCACGCCATGTCGACCTTTCCGTACGCACTGTATTTTTTATTTTTGCCCAAAGTTTCCTAATTCACGAGGAAACGGTGACTTTCTGGCTGTCTTTTCCCAGCGGTTTTCGTTCCAGCTCTGAGAGGCGAAAGTTTTAGATCAAAGGGGCGCGGCTTTGCAGTGAGCAGCCAATCAGGCACTTTAGAGGCGGGTCGTTGAGCCAAACAACCACTAAGTCTGACAATGATTGACGTCCAAAACAGCTAATCAGAAAACGGAGCGCTATTTCATGCCCCCTGGAGCTGTCTGTAAGTAAAGAGACGTTCAATGTTTTTGCAGCATTAGGGATTTGGGACAAAATAATCAATAAATTAATTTATTTCCTCTTAGAAATCAATCACATTATAAAGGATAAAACTACTAGGTGTACCCTTCACATGATCTTCGTTTGCCAAGTAATTTAAGGTGAAAACATTGTATGAATTAAAGTTTTCTTTTGAATAGAAATGCATACATTACGTTCACACAAAGTTATAATAAACACACCCTTAGCTACCACTCTTATCTTTATCGTTTCTTTTAATCTTCATCGTTTCTATTAAAGCTACTTTCGAGTTGCCTACCTTTTATTAAGCATTTGTAAACACTAAAACGTAATCCATGCATTTTGCCTATAAGGTTTTATTTCAGGCATTGTCAGCTTTCTAATTTCTTACAGCAACATTTTAAAAATGTTTTGTATAGAAGTAATTGCATAAAACTTAAGCTAATTGTAAAAAACAAAACAAAACTAAATCGTCCAGATGCACGGCATGCTCACTATATGTGGTCTACTGTATAATGATGTGACAAGTTCAGGTAAGATGAATGTTTTGCTGCTATGCCAAGCTGCTCACGTAATGGTATAATAAGAGTATTAAGTATTAAGAGGGCTTCTTTTTGTTTAAAGGCTACGTATTTTATTATGGTATGTGTTTTAGTCTTTATATTCTGAGATAGCCTACTATTAATAGTGTCCAGCAAATTTTACATGTTATTTTATTACAATTAAAAACACGTGCTTCTTAATCAACATCTTAATATGTCTCACCTGGCGAAACCTATAACCTGAAGGATAAGTTTTACAAGCGGCCAACAAAAAGAAGAAGAACAAGAAAAAAAATCTGTAAGTTACATGCATTTTTTAAGTAAAAGAATATTTTGATACACTCCCTACCAGCAGATGGCGGTTTAACATCATTGTTTTCTCCGTAGAAGAACACAGCTGAGGAGGCAAAGGAAACAGTGGAGCCGCACATGTTTAACTGCGGTGAGTGTTGCTGATGTTTTAACA
This sequence comes from Bostrychus sinensis, assembly GCA_020698575.1. Taxonomy (NCBI): domain Eukaryota; kingdom Metazoa; phylum Chordata; class Actinopteri; order Gobiiformes; family Eleotridae; genus Bostrychus; species Bostrychus sinensis. The sequence continues at coordinate 26,279,552 of CM036254.1, read as the reverse complement.
ATAATCACCATTTCCTATCGCATGCCAGTGTTCTTATTTTCTCAGTTACTTTTTGTCCTTTGCTTTGTATTTTTGTGCCCAAAAGATAAATAAAGAATGGTAGCATTAGTCGCTAACAGCGGAGCTAATGTTTGCAAGTGACAATCTATGTATGAAAAGTGATGACAGTAGTGAGTTTGGGTAGAAAATCGTAGTAATAGTCAAACTATGTGTTAGTTAGTGTTGGTAACAGGATCGGAGCAATAAAATGCCTGCCAGAATATATTATGAAATGTATAAATAAGCCAAAAATAAGCCAGTATCCATATCAGCTTTATTCAAGAAAAGAAAATTTCACAGAAGACTTAAAGTAGTTTTTCATCAGCGAAAAGCCATAAAGAAAAATGTACCGTTTTTTTTGTATTGCTGCTGTTAATATTTTTTTGTGTCTTAAAGGCAATCATGGTGGTGAGAAAGAAAACACCCAAAGTTGAGTCTGTGGTGCTGAATGAGGAGAAGCTTTCAAAGTTAATAGGTAATTTAACTTTAATACTTTATCTATCTATTAGGACAGACTGTAACAATATAAACAGTATAGGTTTGAACTTGGGATTGTGTAATATGTTTTTTTCTAGCATCCTTGTCTGTCGATGGAGGAGAGGAAGGAGTCCAGAAGCTTGCTCAGACACTTCTGTCCTGTTTGGAGCCAAAAGACCCAGTGCAGCAAATTCAGTTAGTTAAAAAGGTAAACTTTAATGTATTATAGACAGAAATTACAGTAATGCTTCCGTGACAAAGAAGGGTGTGATATTAATTTGATAAAACACTATTATGACCAGTATGTCTCTTTGGTATCAGGCTGGGGCACAGTTGGAGGCATTGACTGAAGACCAGCATGATGGACCTCTGCTTGGAGCTTGTTTACACACACTGACTTTAGTTTACACATCACTGCAGGCCAAGAATCCTTTAAGAAGAGCTGTTGCAAGGTACTATTGTACTGTGTGACAGAATAGTGTTGTTTATATCCTTGTCACTGTTTAGTGATCTGTAACAAAGGTGTCTTATAAACTTATTAATTATTTCTTGAACGTTTTTGTACATACAAATTGTATATACATTGTATATACAAATCTAAGCTATAGCCATTGTCTATTATCTGACACCAACATGCTCTTGTGTAGCTTAGTTCAGTAGATATGAACCCAATTTGTAATTCTATTTATGTATGTAACAGTTCCTTTATAGTCCATATAAACATAAGTGGAAAAAAACAAAAAACAAAAAAAAAACAATACATTTGCTTATTAATTTTTTGTCTCGCAGTTCTTTAGGTTCAGTTCCAGCCTGGTTAGTGGAGCACACTGTTGTCTCTTTATCTTCCTGCCTCTCTGACTGTCTGTCCAATCTGGCCTCAGACCAGTTTCCACACACTGTAGATACAATTGCTGCTTGTCTTGATAGTTTTGTTATCGGTAAGTGACTATTAGTTTGCCTACCTCTTTTTATTTCATATGAGTTTATCCAGCTGTACTTGCAATTAAGCTGTTGACATTTTCTCCAGGTGAGAGGTGTATTAACAAACTACTACCTGAAGGTGAGTTTATCCATTAACTACTGTACTTTAGTTAATCTGCCTTCCTTAAAATTCCTAACCACTGTCCTATCTACACAGTGTTGCAGTTTCTTCATTTTGGACTGAGTAGATATCTTCACCAAAACAGGTAATATATTTAAAATCTTACCAAAACATTTTAACTTATCTACCCTCTGCTCAGCCATTTGTGGGTGTCTCTCTCCCCCTGCTGGTGCGGTAGTGATCTAGCAGGACATCACATTGCTCAGGCCCAGCTCATGCAGTCCTGTCTGGCTGCTGTAAAGACTTCCATGTTGGTGGTTCAGAGGTCCCAGGACACTATCAGTGCCTCATTACAGAGTGAGAAGGAGCGAAGGCAGTTAGATGGACACCTTGAGCCGCCTTCTGGACTGCTACATACATATCCTCACTGATGGTAAGACTAAAAATGAAAAGTAAATGAAGAGAAAGACGCATACATGCAGATTTTGCCAGTTACTAAGCAGAAAACACAAAACTGTTCAATAAATCTGTGAAAGTGGAGGTACTTTAAATTTAACAGTACATAATATACATACATATAATAATTAATAAAAAAAAAAACCTTTGTTTTGTCTGCAGAGGAGTTTGTTCAGTCAGTCCAGAGTACAGCCGGTATGGCGGTGGTTCTGTTTATTAGGTCTGTCATGGGATCTGGAGATGAAGTTGCATCAGTGGTGAGTAGATTAATAATGATTCATGTTTTTCTCAGACAGATAGTAGCACATAATTGGAAAAAAAAAAAAAATACTATATTGAATTGAAGAGCTAAATCACAACACATTTTGCTTTTAAGGTGTGCAGTTTGCTGCAAGGTTCAAAAGATGGATTGGACCTAGCTCCTTTGTGGATAAAGCAGCGATGTGAGGGTCTTTTAATAAGTAGTCGACCGCCAGGAGTTTCTCTGTATCTGTGTCATGGGGCTCTGGCCATGTTGAGCTGGAAGGGCACCCTCCCTGGGCCTCAGTGGGAACAACTGCTGCTACTGGTCCCACACACTCTTCTGGATTTAGACATCAGGTAATCCATAAAACAATGTAAAATTACTTTAAATGTTTAAACTCCCTATTGAGATTGTTTTAATATTTCTCTGTATGAAGTGTAAAAGAGTCCAGCACGGCAATGGTTGTGGCCCGAGTAATGACTCTATGGAGCGGTGCTGCTCTGGACTGTCTTCAGACCGGGACACAACCCTGTCCCATCAGTCTACAGCATAGTCTGAGAGGAGGCTCTGAGGTGCAGCAGCACCTCCTGGAGCACATCTACTCTCACTGGGAGCACCCTTTGGATGGAGTCCGGCACCAAATACGCTCCCTGTTTAAAAACCTACTTGTCCTGCACCAGCTAACTAGCTCTACCACCTCAGACCCCACACAGGACCCAACACTTGACAACTACATCACAGGACTAACTCAGAGCCTGCTGGCGCTGGAGTGGCACATGAGGGGAAAGTACGGCTCTCTGGGCTGCCTGGTGGAGCTCTATGGGGCAGTATACATGCTGGACATGCAGCCCCAGCTCCCCTCCTCTCTCCTGGGCCTCATGGGTGACCAGACTCTGGCTCCTTATGCCAGTGACCTGCTGGAGAGGCTGTTTGTTAGCCACAAGGCTCAGCTGGCCAACAAGGCCAAAGAGGGACACACAGAGGATTGGATGCACCACTGGCATGTGACCTGGGTCACCCCTCTGCTGCAGATGCTATGTAGTGCCAGACTGGACCAGACCACATATATCTTGGACTATTTCCTGCCCAAACTTCTGCGCTGCAGCCCCTCCAGTCTGTCTCATATGGTTCAGGCCCTACAGGACATGGCGCCCTGCAGCGCAGGTAAATGCTCTATAATGATTAGAAGGTGTAGTTCCTGTTTATTGTAAGACTTACCAAACATTCCTCCTTCTTTAGGCCCCTGTGGCAGTAGGGGTGCACTGGGTGCTCTAATGACCTGTCTGCGTGCAGCCAGGGCCCAGGGCGTCATCCTTTCCACAGAGGAGGGACTGTGGGGAGGACTGGTCCCACTCTCTTTGCTCCGACAGGCCCTTGTACATAAACATGACCAAGTGAGTTCTTGAAAAGCTATTCTGCTTCAAGATATGTTAACATTGCATAACATTTACATTTGTTTTTTTTGTCATTATATATTACTGTTTAGGTGAGGATGGATGCTTTGGGCTTGGTTTGTGAGAGCCACCGCAGCACAGAAACTCTGACCCTACATGAAATTGAGCTTATTCAATATTTTCTGACACCAAATCTGAACAGTCAATCCCCAGGTGTCAGACAGCAGACTGTAAGCCTGTTTAAGAAGGTAAGGAAATAGACATGAGATAATTTTACTGCTAATGTAAAAACTATACTTAAATAATTTATATTTTTAGCTGCTTTGTAGAGTAAAGGACAGCACTCAGTTTCTTCAGAGGAGAATTGGACAAGAAAAAAAACAGGAGCAGAAAGACCAAGACCAGGAAACACTACTTCTCTATAAGGTCTCATCAAATTTAACTGATACACATAATTAGAACTAAAAGCCAAACTTATTTTATATATTATTATAATATTGACTTTGTGTATGGTTCTGTTTTGTTAGACGTTTCTGCGCTGGATGTGTGTGATGCTTATGGACATGTTTCTGCCTGGAGCTTCCTTCTCTAAATGTCTTATGTCTTTTCAACTGCTCTGCTTGATTGGACAACTGTTCACTTTTACCACAGGTACATCTTTTTTTTTTTTAAATATAACGTACAACTACATAACTGCCTTAATTCAAAGGTAAATTTGTGATTAGAAGTGCACCTGATAAGACCGAATATTTCAGATGTGTTATGTGTGTGTATTAATCAAAACTATGGGCTATAGAACTTCTTATTCTTAGGAAATTATAATTATAAATGATTGGCAAATGAACAGAAAATGCATGCCTTGTGACAAACGTACAGGCTAAGAACTGAGGCCTAATATGGCATAATACACCCAGCTGAGACAGATGTAAAAAGTGAATGGGCAGAAAGACCACGTTTTGTTTTAAAACCTGCAGTTTGTTCTTTGTCTCCACCTGCCTATTTTATGTGACATTCTTCTCTTTTTTTTGTCCCCCAGAACCTGATGTCTTTGCTTTGGGTGAAGTTGTGACTTCAGACCATGCTCAAAATGTTCTGTACTGTGTTGCCAGCAACTTCCTGGAAGTGAAACAACTGGCCTCAACACTGCTACGACAACTCCCACCATCCACTGTGGGACTGCAGGTGGTGCTAAGTCAACTGAGCCAATGATAACTCATTAATGAAAAATGTGTAAATGCTTTGCTCTTTTAGCATTTTTACCCAGATTATTATTTTAAGCTACACACTAAAACGCTATTTAGCCTTTATCAACAGACAATATGTAATCACAACTGGTTCAGATTATATTAAGTAATGGTTAAATAAGGCAAGCAAGTGGGATGAAGTATGGTTAACAAAGGCAAACTTAAGGGGATTTTGGGTGGGCCTTTGCTGCCATCTGGTGAAAAAACTGCAGATTACAATGCTCTGATCCTTCTGTTTAGAGCCCATGAGAAGCTACATTGACTCTACAGAGAACTGTAATATTTTTTTATGATTTGATAGAATTTACATTTACAAGTTTAAGAACAATTACAAACATTTATCATCTTAGCAAAGGTTAAACTTTCCGAATAAAAAAAATTATGAACATAAGCTGTGTATTAACTTGCTTTTCACATTACATTGTTAGGTCCCAGAGAGGATGACTGATGTCCTTCAGGCTGCTCTGGACCTCAGCACCAGCACCAAACCGTTTGACAGTGTTACAGCAGCCCACCTGCTCAACCTGCTGCTCCATGAACCAGACCTGATCCAGGCTTTGAGATACTGTGCACAGGAACAGGCCCAGAGCTTCCAGCCTCCACCTCCATCTTCTTCTCAACCCCTTATTTTAGAGCTCAACACACTGGCAGGTGAGCTCAACGTTAAAGTGTGTGTTTAACAGTAACTAGATACTTTATTCAAGTATTTTGTATAAGTACTTTTTTTAAGGAAATGTACTTTCTGGGCATGTTTTTATTTTATTTTTTGTGCATTTTGGAGGACAAATCTGACTGTTAGGCAAGTTGTGTAGCAAGGTGGGTCGCACAGTCAAAAGTGTAATAGTTGAACTCGCAGTACTAGTGTTTAAAGTGGATTTTGTCGCAGTTACAAAAATATTTATCAAAAGTACTTTCTACTTTAATAAACTTTAAATATTTAACTTGTACCCAAGTACTTTTACGTATCCTTGAGTAATATTATTTCAAATAACAGTACTTTTGCTTAAGTACACGATTTTTAATACTTCTTCCACCTCTGATGTTCAGTGTACCGTGAACATTGAGTCTACTATTGGCTTTCTGTCCTCAGTGGTCCGGTACTTACTACAATGTCTTCAGTCCGAGGTGATTCGAGCTGAGTCTTCTCTTCTTCAAGCTGCTGCTTCATTTCCTCTTTATGGCAGAGCACACTGTATCACGGCAGTCCTTCAGCAGCTAAACACAGAGTAAGGAGGAAATATAAAGGGCATACATATACTGTATACTATCTTCTTCACTTAAGGATGTTTTTTTTACACTGCGTAATTATTTATTTTACATGTGAATATGCCCCTACAGGAATCTAAAGGAGTCTGAACAGTGGCGAAGCCTGATTTCGGAGCTGATTTCTATTTGCTACAAAATGTCTGATGTGGTCTCTCCTGTTGTACAGAGCTCCTCCCCTGAGGGACTCATCCCCATGGACACTGACTGTGGTAATTAGGTTTAGCCATTTTAATGTAGGCGTTATGCTATATTACAAGTACAAATTGGTGACATTATGGTCTAATAGACAGGGTTGGGTTGTGTTTCTACATAATATACAATAAATTGGATGCTGATATTTGAAAAGGCACAGAAATGGTACTTAGGTTCTACTTAAGTCATGAATTAACACACTTAAACCAGTTTGTTTTTACAGAAGCTTCAGTTGGTTTGCAGAAAATACTTCAGGAGATTCAGCCCAGAGACACCAACGACTTCTTCACCAGCACCAGAGAGTTAGAGTCTGAGCAAATTGAGGAACAAGCACAAATGCAGAGCACTCAGACTTCATCATTGGATGCAGGTGAGTTGTGATTAATAGTACAATAATTTAATTTAATATCACACAATAACGATATTTGTACAGTCGATTGTACAGATAACCTTATTTGACCTTCTTCAATAGAACCTTACAAGTTCTATACTCATGCCATCTTACTCTTACTGCAATCTGTAATAAATCAGTTACAGGCCAAAAAAACTGCTTCCTTTTCTAGAATTCACCTGAAAATGTCTGCCAAATCTTGTAACATATATAAGGTATTATGTTTCATTATTATCTGTACCCTGTTTTAGACAGTTCTCTATTTTATTTTGGGAATCTCATCCGTATCTCTCTCTCTATATATTTTTCTTTCTTTTGTAAAGTCTTCCTAGTTGCATAAACTTAGATTCATACCTTACAAACACTCATCGATTATAATTGAACTGTACTTCTCGTAATCTTCAACTGGGGGCAGTGTTTGACTTACTTTACTCTGTGTATATTTCTCTTTTTATTTTGCACAATGTACATTTATTAACAGTGACAAGTTTTAATAATTACCTAAGCTACTCTACTCTTAAATTTATTGTGAATCATCAGTATCAACAATAAAACTATATTCTGGAAAAAGGACTTTTATACTAAGCAATAATCAGGTATATAAATTGTACTACAGTATATAAAATGGTATGAATCTAAAGATTCTCTGTTTTATTCATTTTTGTGTCTGTGCTGCATTAGGTGAGAGCTACAGGGTGACAGCGCAGATGGTACTGGTTTGCTGTTGGCGGAGCATGAAGGAAGTGTCCATGCTGTTGGGGCAGCTGTGTCAAAGCCTGCCTCTGGACTACACCAACCAGGATGGACACAGACACACTGGGCTTATCACTGAGGAGCAGGTGAACATCCAAAACATGAAACACACATGCCCTCCCCCTCTGGGCTACCTCATAATACACAGCAGGGAATTTTATAATGACCACTTTCACTGTTTTCAAGCCATCTTTATGAAACAAAAAGTTTAATCAAGTAATAGACTTTGAGCCAGAGAATATAACTTAATATTAGTAACACTTAAAAAATGAAGTAGTATTAACACCTTAATAACTATGTAATTAGCAAAAATGTACATGCATTTATTATTCATGAACCAAACATTAATAACAAAGTTTTTAAATTATTGGTGTTTATTTATGTTGAATAGACCTCTCCGCTTATGTGTTATAAGGTCCAGTTATAACGAAGTCTAACCAAAATATTACTAACAATTGCTTATTAGTATTTGTATTGAATTATTGTAGCCTCCTATGTACCAACTGTAGCTCAGCTTATTATAAAACTAATTGATTCTATGAAAGCCCATTGTTTTTCCTGCATCTATGTAAATTCCTGCAGTACACGTGTGTGTCTGTATGTTTGTGACGCCACGCTGGGAGGCTCTTCAATTAGCATCCGCCCTCGTTAGCACAGCGCTTTCATTTGGGGCCGAGCCTGCTGGTTTAACAGCCCTCCGCCCCTCCCTGCTCCACTGCATTCTTTCCAAATCACTTCCACCAGCTTCAGCAGCAGCAGCAAAAAACACAGCAAACAACACAAACACACTGTAGACAAACTCACACAGGAACGGTTTGTCTGAGTGGTTCAACATGTTAGCGTCCGTAATAACAAGGGACCCAGACAGAGGCTGTGTTTGTCCGCAGGGGGGTCCGCGCCCTCTGTTTACTCTTCTCACAGAAAGTAGGAAGTACGTTGTGCTGAATGGGTGTTTTTCTCTTGGTGGGCCTCCATTCAGCTAGTTACATGTATCACATACATTCTTTTGTCTCTGCATTACAAGATTATAGACCGTCCTATGGCAAAGTGCAGTAACTATTGTTTGTTACTTCTTCTCTCATTATGATAAAGCAATTGGAGATCAGCAGTTAGAAAAGTTCAGTTTTCGATGGAAACCTGGCATAGTAGAAGGGCTGCACAATATTATAAAAAACAAGCAATATGCAATAACTATGTTCAACATCGCAATAAAAATCTGACTGGCGAGAATCTACAGTAATAATAACAACTCAGGACACACCATTAGAAGCAGGGTCTGCAGTCAATTCAACACACACACACAGGACTATAACAAATCAAGATGGCCGCATGTATCCAGGTAGACAGGTGCTTAAGGTAGGCTTCCTTTCTGCCTTATGTGCGGATGTTTTCTATGTAGATATTTTAATGAGCTACGATCCTCTATGATCCGAGGAAACAAACTGTAACAACAATGAGTAGCTGTTTGTGCCACACACTTGACTAAATAAATCTTTTATATGAAGCCAAACTCAAAGCTTTGTGGATAGTGCTTTACGTCACAAGAGCTTTGTCATTAAAGCAATGGATTTCCTTTGAAAATCCTCATAGTTTTCTTCTTAGTCACTTGTTTGTTTTTTTCTTAATGAACATAGTTTCCCAGAGTTCTTTTATATGCCAAACCTCAATACTTTATAGACCAACTAAATCTGGCAAAATAAGTGAAAATGAAAGGATAGATAGGATAATGTGGCATTCTTCATAAGTCTTAAAAAGATTCAATGGGCCAATGGTTTATATCTGTTTCCTTAGTAGGGGCGTATAGTATTTGTGTTCTGTAGTTAAAATGGACATCAGTAAAAATTATAGTGTATAATAGTGTGTAACAGAACTTTCTGTCCAACTTTTTCTTTCTGGGGTCACCACAGCAAATCATCTACCTTCTAGTGTTCAGTATTTCTCATATTAATTTGGCACAGTTTCATGCCAGTTACCCTTCTTGACGCAGTCCTCTCCAGTTGTCCTGGCTTGGGGCTTGCACAAAGAGTACACTGGTCTGTGACCCCCTGTGGCTGGATTTGTGTATAACAGCATAAAATCTCTGGGCTTATTTGCCACATTTGCCTAATATAACTTAGAACAGAGAGAAGACTCTGAGTTATCTCAGTTCAACCAGGAGAGGCTGAAATAAAATAATCAGACAAATGAAAGATGTTTTACAAATTTTATTAGTGAGGGAGAGTTTGGCATGTACACCCCGGCATGGAGAGATGATGAGTGAGGGCAGAGCTCCCCCCGTACTCTAGACACTGGTGGTGGCTGAGGAGAGTGAGATGGTGATGGCGTAGAGTAGGGCTATGGCTTGAATCTAAAAAAAAGAAAACCCACAACGGAATGACTGGAGAGACAAAACACTTTAAATTTAGAGAGCTGAGTGAAGATTGGCTGAGAAGTAGAGGAAGTAGAATGAGACTGGCTGAGAGAGTTTAGAGGACATAGAGTGGGAGGAGAGACCTTCCTTTTTTGAATTTAAATTTATGCTTCAGCATTTAACTCTTGTTTCTGCACTTTCGTACTACAATGACATGCCAAAATCTTTATATCCAGTCTGTCTTCATTCAGTGTAGTGATACAAAACCCATGGTAGTGGTTGTACTTTCCATTGTCCAGTGACTCATAGATCCCTCATCTCAACCCTGTGGACACTTCTTAGGATTTTTCCAAAAGATCTGATGGACACACATTAAGTAAAAGATCCATAACTGTTGACCTACCTTGTTTGATCTGACACTTTGCACTTGATATCATCTGCACTCCTCCTTGAACATGAAATTATGCATGGTATCACTTTTATTATATCTATCTTTGGTCCAAATGACACTGATTCATCATACAATAATATTTGAACAATTCACATAGACTGCAAGTGGAGAGAATTGAGTTTTTGGAAAGTTCAGGACTGAGTTTTGCATGGACAAAAGTCATTTTGCCCTACCGCAGTTTTGACTTGCACTGTCCGTCTCTTTCCAAAATGTGCTGACCTCAACACCTCCTGTAGACTTATGCCAGCATCCTGTGCTCCATCCTTGTCATTTTGCTAATGTTTTGGACTTTGGAAAGATCAATAGTATTTGATGTTCAGTGTCTGAAGCCTTTTTTAGTTGTAGAGATTATACTTTATCTATTTTTTACTTGAAGGAATGATTGAGTAGTGCACTGACATACTGGCAGGCTGTTATGATTTAGGGAAGGTGGGTGATGGACCACCGAAGTTGAAGTTTGACAGTTCTGCTGTTTATTTTAGTATGGGACATTTTGGCTTAAGCTTGGCCACTACTGAAAAGACAGAGTTTGGTCTTTAGCAGCGCTGTGGCTTACACAGAAACACGTCCATGTTTTAGGATCATTTAATTTGAACAAAAGCAGCAAAGAAAAGGGAAGGACTGTTTACATACAGTGTGAACAGTTTTGCCTTTTTCCCCTATACAGGAAAACAGCTTGGCTGAAACTATTTGTGGCTGTTGTCTATAACTAAGTTCTTCAGGACAGTTGTATAATAGGATGATTTTTCAGTGAAAGCTACAGTAAGCAGAATCTGCCTTTTTATAGGTTAGCAGTGCTGGTAATATAGGCAATAATAAACATGCCTAAAGTACTTTTTGTTTACTAAGTGGCATGATGTAGTAATATTGGCCTATTTTGCTTTTAGCTCCCTTACCATTTAGGTTACATAGTTAAGGGTGTGGTTTGATTGACAGGTCTCTGTATCCTTCTGTATCTACCGGTAGTTCATCGAACCACATACAGTATACAGTACATGTGTACCTCAGTTGCAGTAGTGTATTGTTATAATACAAATTGGTGGTTTCATGGTAACAGGAGTAGAGAATAATGTTCTTTCTAAATCCATTATTGAGATTACATCCATCCTTACCTCTGGCAAGGAGTTTGTTTATGCATGCTCTGGTCTGTTTTTTGGTTTATTTTTTTTATTTAAATTTTTTTTTTTCTGGAGCAATGTAAGATAAGGGCCATTCCTGTCTTTTAGCAACAAAACTGTAAACCATGGTGTCCAAACTATGGCCCAGGGGCCAAATGTGGCCCACAGACCATTTTTCATTTGCCCACAGGCCTTCATTCTTAACTAGACAAATATGCTGGAGGTAGCATATATGCAAAAATCTGAATATTTGTGTGGAGCTGACATTAAAGAAGAAAAAATGTCAATTAGTAGTTTGTGGCCAAAAAAATGTCCACTACACTTTAGGCCAGTCCCAGCCTGGGCCTGAATAAATGTGTGGTTGCTGAAGTGCATTCACAGTGAGACTTATGCCACATTACTGATTCACTGATGAAACCCCTGAAAGAAAGTGAACAGCTGAATGGGACTTTTTTTATGTTGAGTGGCCCTCTGCAAATATTTTCCATTATGTGGCCCTTAGTGAAAAAGATTTGGACACCCCTTGCTGGAAATCATAGTGACGGATTTTAATCACACTTTTGGGAAAGGTCACAAATGAGAATAGGAGCAGCAAATGATTTGTTTTTGTTGTGCATCTGGATAACATCCAAAGTGGAACAGTAATGCCTTGGCGGAAGAGTGTCCAGTCTATGCGGTATTGTAATATGGTTATTGCTTTTATGCTTCATTTAAGAAAATATACTTATAACTTTTATAAGTAGTGGCCAGTTAGTCGCAGGGCTGACATAGAGACACGGACAGACAATCATTCTGTCTGCATTAGAGGAGACATGCAGACTCCACCCAGAGAGACTGTGGGACTGCCGGCCCAAGGATGAATCGGACAACCTCCTTGTTGGGAGGCGAGATCACTAACAGCTCTGCCACCGTGCCCCCCCCCCTCCTTAATTGTTGTATATTTATTAAAATCTGACTCAAAATACTGTATAACCCTGTCATTCAAATATAACCCCATCAGATGAAAGAGAGCTGGGGAGGATGCCATTATACAGCACAATAGAGGACTGTATATGTTTGTATGTTGTTAAAGTTATATTAGAAATATCACTCTGTGTGTTCTTGTTGTCTTAACCACATAATAACTAGCCCTTTACAACCCCTCAGTGATGCAGCCTCAGTTACAGAGAACAACAGCAGGCCTTATCAGAGCTGTCTGGCCCGCTGCTGTCAGGGGACAGTGCCCTATTTAGGTCACTGTCACAGCCCCCAGCCACACATGTAATTAAACTTGGGAAACTTCTTTGTCTGCACATAGAAGTTTTTCTGGGAAACAGGCACACTGCAAACAGGAAGTTGACGTCTAAATAAAGCCCCCCAGGGCCGTCCCTCTGCCCCACACAGGAAGCATGCTGGGCCTTTAAAGCGTTACACAGACGGTAACCTTCTGGAGGGAGCTTTAAATAGATTTAGCCACCGCTCAGCCCAACTCAGCACCACAGCGGTCGAACCATTGGCCATCGAGTGCTGACTGCTGCTGCTGTTTTTACCTTGGTGAGGTTAGGCTGGTCCTGGGTGTCCACTACAGCCATAAGTGATAAGTCATTGGGCTTGGTACTGCTGTGGTTTACTCAGGTCATATTTTGGTATTTAAGCCCAGTTTATGTCCACAGGGTCACTTGAGTTTATTGACGAGTCATGTGGCCAAAAAACAGGCTGCATAAGCCCTACAGTTAGTTTGAAGTTGTAAAGGCTTTATTATTGCAAGACATATTTTGGTCTTTAGTAGCTTTATTAGATAACACAGTAGCGATGTGACAAACATGTGGAAAGACTATGGACAGACATTAGGAGCCATGCCTGTATGAATGTGTTACTGTGATTGTGTGTTTGGTGGTGCCACATCTCTGTCAGACTGCCCCAGGACAGCTGTGGCTACGGAAGAAGCTTTACCACCTTTGAGTGTGACTCATGAATGAATAATGCACGTAATTGTGAAGCAACTTTGAGTAGTAAAAAAGAAAAGCACTTTATGAGTTTGGACTCACATCAAAAGCTTCTTGAGCAAACTGTGTCCATTTATTTCTAAAGTACATGTGCTCGCAGAGGCAAATGTGCCGAGCGACACGAATCAAGTGTAGTTTTGAGTTGAACTGAAGTCAACTTTATGCAAATGTGGTGCGACATCAACAAACTGACCACCAATCAGGAAACCAGATTTGGATAGGCACTCAAGAGCAATTAGTTCACGAACAAAAGTCGCATTTTAAACTTCCCGGTCCTCATTAGTGACCTATAGGGCGGCTGGCGACACAAATAGAGCAAACTGAGCTTAGAAAAACATTTTTGTGCTGTCTGTGAGTCCACCCTGAGACTGATGCATTATTATTAGTATTACTCAAACCCACGGCACTGAGGCTAAAATATACTGCTTTATCAGTTTATTTCAATGCTGTGGATATCACTAGAAGTATCTTTTGAGAAATACTGTTAAGTATTATTAACAATGTTATTAAAGGTATCCTCAAGGTATCCTGTTTCTTGCAATAACAGAAACTTAATTAAAAAGTAATATTTTTGTTTGACTTGTCTTGTGTTTATAACCGTTGTTTCCTTGTCTGATTCACCCTGACCTCTGCATCACTGCTTTTTAATAGTACATTTGGGTAGCTCACTGTAAATGCTGTAATCTTGGTTCAAATGCAGGTCCTTGTCTGTGTTAGTTTAGATGTTGTGTCTCACCCCATATCCCCTCAGGGACTGCTGGGACTTTTTTTTTCTCTCATTTACACACAGTATACATTCGACGTGGGGCCTGGTGCCACCCCTCCCTGTGCCCTCTGTGCCACCCCTGACTAAGTCGGGCCGGGCCTGTGTGGTGATCCACAGCTGTAATGATAGGCCTGTGAGCTCTGCGTCCGCCTCGCCCTGCGCCTCACCTGCAACACACTCCAGTTTACACACTGCCGCAGAAATGGCACTTATGTGTATGTTAAGAATAATGTCGCTAACACTATTACTAACTGGATGGTTTTACTGACAGTAGCCATTATGCGGATGTCTCAGCGTCCTTATTTGAACACACTTGTCACGCCACTGACATGCCGCTCTCACGCTTGACATGCTCAGCGTTTTAAAGCAAAACCTTCAAAACAAGAATGTGGCCAGAGCTGGGCAGTTTTTTTTTCAAATAGAGAAATGGTTGAGTAACATCAGGTACATTTCACTTTGTAAATAACTTAATGTTTCTGCAAATTCACGGCTTAAATGACAAGTCGGCAAAGTCCCACAAGTATACCAGGCTAATTTCATTGGCCACAGGTGGAGTCACTTCTGAGTGGGGCTGGTCTGGAAGCTAATTTTATAGGCAGTGCCTTTACCTTAATGTGACATTTGTTTAAAGTAACTGGCTGCCCTTCTAGACCACTAAGGCAGCCAAATAAAATGTCCTGTCCTCAAATGCTGGAACTGAATTAAATAAATCTTATGTCCTGTCCATATGGAGATGTGGCTCATTGAATACACTGCTTCTTTTGTGCATTTTGTCCTCTTGTATTTACACACATTTGTTTCAGGTGACAGAGAAGGCTTAAAATAAAAGAGAATGCTACTATTAGTACTCAGTTCAATTAGCACATGCTCCTTGTTGTGTGCAATGAACATGCTCACATCTATTAACAATGATGGTCATTCGGAACAAATCATGGATTCACATCTTATCACCACAATTATGACATTGTGTTGTAAGACATTGCTAAAACAATAAAAAATCACATTTTTACTCCTACATGTTGTGAATCCTTATGCACCTCGTATTCATTTTTGTACATTTTGCCTGACTTTTTTGCATTTGCAGAAAATGCAAAAATGCTTCTTTTTAGCCAGTTCTTTGTGTTTTTTACTCTCACATGTCATTAATACTCTATAAATTTTTCACCATTTTGTGACCCTTATGTACAAAAAGGTATGCATTCAAAAATCATACATCAATATTTTTTATTCTTTTTTTTTGCATAAATCTCTTAAACTACTTGAAATCTGCTCAGAACTACCAAATATTAAAGATATTTTTGGATTTTAACCTTTTTAAATTTCAGTTTTATTTAATTTAACTATTTAATTGAATTTTGAAAAATGTATTACAAAAAAACACAAAAGCTTTTATTATTATTATTACTTTTTACCAAATCATAAATAGTAGAGGGATGGGGCTTGAATGGTAGCCTTGGCTGTGTCAAAGATCAGCAGCAAAATTGATTTGACTGCATTAGTATGTTTTATGGCAGATACTTTCTTTCAAAGTCTTAGTAGCAAAAAACTCCACCATTGATTTCCATTAAAAACCTTTTTCTTTTTTTTTTTTTAATTACACGGCCATTGCAGTATAAAAACAATAATTCTGTAATGTCAGCATTTAATTTTGATAGTTTTTTGGCAGGTAGTGAAATTTAATATTTTTACTGTATTTTATTAGATTCAACCATTTTCCCATTGTGGGTAAATGCATGAAAGTTTTGTATATTTCCCATGGAATATAATGGGGCCATATAATTACCAGAGACTTGACTTCCATCAAAAAACACATTTTTGTATCTCACTGCCATTACAGGCAACAGCCACTGAATTTGTGATGTCAACATTTCATTTTGAAGAAATTAAGAATTTTTTACCGTTTTTCACCAGATTCAACCTTTTCCCCATTATAGGCAGATACATGAAATTCTTGTGTTGTTGCCGTATTATATTAAAGAGCCACGTGATTACCATGGGAATAGCCATTCTGAATAGTAAAAGAATGGCTGGCAAGGGTGGTGTTGCATTGTTTGGACATCTGTTTTGGCCTATATTACCCAGCCATCTTCACCTAACTTGAGACTCACATTTGCTCCACAGGTATCTGGAAAGCAGCTTTGCCTTTTTTAAACTTCCCTGTCTATGTTGGCCCTCTCTCTCTCTCTCTTGCTCTCTCTGTGTTGCAGGTGGAGGGGGTGGGCCTGTATTTCCGTCAGCAGCTCCTCCAGTCCCGTCACCGTGGCGCCTTTGAACTGGCTTATGTGGGTTTTGTGCGCCTTACCGACATGCTCTGCAGGTGTGTGAGTCTGTTTGTATTTAGGGCTGAAAAGTAATACTGCTGAATGACTGTGAGCATCATAACCTTGAGAGTGAACAGTGCCTTGTAATTACTGAGTAGTAAGTTCCCTCAGTATCAGTGTTTAGGTATAATACACTGGAATTACAAGCTGGGTTCATTATTTCCAATAAAACACAGTGAAATTACAGCATGCCAGCTCTCAGTAATAGGTAAAATACAGTATGGAATTACATATTACATCATCATGACCTTTTGTGTGCTGTTTTCAAATATTTTGGTGCACTGTGAAGGGATTCCCCAAGACAGAATACGCATGGTTTTGGAACAAAACATGGTTGTTCTCGGTTTTGATTAGGCTTTGTATGAACACACATCATACACAACTACTGGCTGTTTATGAGAACATTTAACATATACTAAATTAATGAGAAATACCAGATATACCTTTGTGAAAAAAAGTATTTGTGAATAATGTGAAACACAAGTGCCCACAGCTTTCTGTAAAAAAACCCAAAATGCCCTAATTTTAAAACACAGAAAGGTTGAACCAACGAAATACCTGATATGTTTTATAGGGGTGTAATGATATGTTTTTGCAACAGTCAGATACATATAGATTAGAATTGTTTTGATTGATTCAAGAATGATATTGGCTTATTTAGAACAATACGAGTCAATATGACTCAACACCTTCATATTGATACAATTAATACAGCAACTTTTTACCCCAAATCATAAAAGTACTCTCAAATCCGGCATCGCAGCTTGGGTGGATTATGTCCAGCAGACAGGAGTGAAGCAAAGTTGAAGTTTTTACATCCAGGTGATGTATCTGATTTTATTTTAACATGCAAATTTCTATCAATATTTTTGACATTATTGTTTTTTTGCCATGTTTATCACTATACACCTAGAAATTATACTATACAATTTGATGCAAGTTAGTATGTATTGATATAGTTGTATCGCAGGAATAAAAAATGTATACATGGATATAGAGATCCTAATCTTTTATAAAACTCATTTAGCAGACCTGGTGCTCATAGGTCACATGCATAAAAGTTATCGCCAAATTTTACACAAATTGTTTCTCTGATGGTAAAATCCTAGTATGGTTGTCACTCATACAAAGTTCATCTACTATCTGTCTACTCTAAAAATGTATCTTAATAGCCTAGAAGTATAATTAACTATTCACGGGGGCTGCATAATACATCATAAATGCATTGTTATTGCCAATTTATCAAACCATATCTATCTCTTAAAGACATTGTGACATATTTCAAGCTGGATCATTGTAATCACTGTTGAAATTTCACTCTTTGTGTACTATATCAATAAATACTTGCTACTGAAATAAATTAACTTTTCTACTATATTCACATTTATTGATGTAGGACTGTATCTTAATTATAATCTCTACTCAGCCTGCACTTCAAAAGTTACACATTACAGACTAGATTAAACCCAAGGGACTTTTAGTGACAGTTTGACACTCATTTGTGGCTTCCCTGTTTTCCTCTGCGCTGGTTTGTGGGAGCCATCTTTAGTCTGTGGCAGGTGACAGACGGCGCTGTGCTGTGTTGACTTTGAACCTCCCATTTATAGCAGCTAAAACAAAATGTTCTGTTTTGTTCTGAGTGGACAAGGACAACAGTAGTGTGTTGTGTAACAGTGACAACATTTAGTGGTTCGCGTGGATGGTTGTGTGAATACTGAAGTATTTGTGTGTACTCTACAGTGTCTGGATGGTATGCAGGCCGTGCACTCAGTTATAGGGTGTTGATTGTGGGGTGTTTACCACAGGCTTTTGATGCTTTCATCCATTTATTCAGGATATGCCTGTGTGTTAGTCTATCTCTCTGTCTTATATATACATATATATGTATATATATATGTGTGTGTGTGTGTATGTATGTATGTATGTATATATGTATGTATGTATATATGTATATGTGTATATATATATATATGTATATGTATATATATATGTATATGTATATGTATATATATATGTATATGTATATATATATATATATATATATATATATATATATATATATATATATATATATATATATATATATATATATATATATATATATATATATATATATATATATATATATATATATGTATATATATAAAAGTTTAACTACAAACCCAATTGCAATTAAGTTGGGATACTAAAATGTAAATAAAATAGTGCAATAAATTGCAAATGTCATAAAATCACATTTTATTTACAATAAAACGTCATGGGTTGAAACTAAGATGTTTTACCATTTCATGAAAAAAAGGGCTGCATGATGAGAAAAACATGCAAAATGCGATAATTATATTGAATATTGTGATAATGAAATGACTGGCGATATTTGGATTCTTTTTGAGATATTATGTTCAGTTAAGTGTACTTAGAATTTAAAATCAAGTATGTATGTCTGTATTTACTAGTCAACACTGGGTCAAAATCCAGACTTTACAAAGACTACCCCAGGACTAAGATCAGACTAAATCAGGACTAAGCTGAGACGTCAAGGCTAAATCAGGTCTTTGTTTAAATTTCTGTTTGGTCACAAAATAGTTTAATTGAAGTCCTTCACATGACGTGTTTTGCACAATCATCTGGTTGCGGATTATGACAGTAATCTTTGTAAGATGGAGGATTATAGCGATTCATTTAGTTTCTTGCAGTACGGATATTACATTTGTTAATATTCGACCATAATTTTACGATATATTGTGCAACCCTAATGATAATGGCTCATTTTGAATTTGATGTCAGCAATACTTCTCATAAGTTGGGCTAAAAGGCAGGAAAAGTTGTGATACTGCTAAAAACAGTAAAAAAAAAAAGAAAAAGAAAAAAAAGAAAGATGATTTCAGTGAGATGGTATAAAATAGGCATTTTTCAAAAGGAGGCATGTCCCTCCTTCTGCGGTTCTCCCAGAAGTTTCTCTTTTTTCCCCAAAGCTGTTTTTTTTTTTTTTTTTTTTTTGTTCTCACCCTCTGTGTTGTCTTGTACAGTCTATTTACCTTTTTTTGTGAAGGCTTTTGAGGCAACTGCTGTTGTGACATTGGGCTACATAAGTACAGCTGAGCAACCTTTATTATTTATTTTTTACTTTGTCCAAGTTAATTTATGTTGAATGCTCTTCATTTTACAACACATACCTCCTTATTTCTATCAGCCATTGTAAAGTGTGTGTAGGCGATTGCCGTAGTATTCAGCAGTGCCACACCCTCCCTCCCTGTCTCCATATTGGGTTGTTCAAAACCATCGTCTTCGCTCCAGTGCGAGTTGTTAAACAGCTGCCGCTCACAGGACCAGCGGTTTCTTGTGGGTGTGTGTTCACCAGACCTCCTTCAAATCATATTCTTAGCTTTTGTTTGAGGACACAGATGCCACAGAGCAACAGTGTAAATGTGTTAGTAAGTTTAGACCAAGAATTTCCTTTGTATTGTGTCAGACACTTACAAATAGAATGAATGATGCTCATAAAACAATCTCTGAAGTAATGCATGACTTGTATAGTGGTACTTTTAAGTATGTCCTTTACAGTGTTGCTCAGGGAGGATGTTGTTAGGTTTTCTTGTTTATCACTGAGAGATGGCTATGTTGTAAATTTGAACTATACAAATGAATTGAACACGTTGAGTGATGTTTTTATAGTTTAATGTAATTTGTCCCTATCTAATCACTTTCTTCACATTGGGATTTAATGTTTTGAGGCTCAGAGGTTATGTTAGTTGCCTCTGGAGTAAAATTTAATAGTGTTAGCATTGAAGCCAGGTTTTACAGTTTTGTTTTGGTTTTAAAACCCATGCATCGATGATTGTGCAATCAGAAAATCGGAAAGAGCTCCATGTTCTGGTTGCCATATGTACATACAGCAATTGTAGACACAGCTAACAGCAGAGCTACAAAATAAGGTGGCAAAAGAGCTCACTGTGACTGGCAACCCATAGACTATTATTGTGATTTAGACTGCAGTACCATTTTCAAACCAGTACGAGTTCATGCTGCTTCCAGTACCTTTAGCTCACTATAAGCTGATGAATTTGTTATGCACAGCATTATGTCTATCCTCTAGTTTTGTTGAAATACGTTGGATAAATCCTGAAATGTGTTGTTTTTTTTAGGAGTGGAAGTCAGGCTTTGCAGAGGCTCCCATCCCGCTGGCTCTCTGAAGTCCTGGAGGAGGTCAAATCCAGTGATCCATCTTCCAAACTGTGTGCCACACGACGCAGCGCTGGGATACCTTTCTATATTCAGGTCTGAGCATTGTAAAATGTGCTGATGTATCTGTGTTCTGCCACAGGGTTAAAGTAACACTTTTGGCTTAGTTTTTTTTTTTTTTTTAATGAATATCTACCTTTAGTGATTTACCTAAATGCCAAGACAGTTAGGAAACTATAGGCTAAATACAACAAATCTACCCAAAAACTGGTAAAAGATAGATTTGAGACCTTCCTCCGAAGATGGTAGTGAGCTAGTTATTAGTTAAGAGATGCCCATTGCTCCAACAGACAAACATGTTTTTAAGCTAATAACTAATTACATCCCCAGTACTGATAAAACACGAAACAGTTAGTCCTATGCCCTAATCCAGCCACAAAAGTCACAAGCCAGTGCAAAGGGAGAGGTTTGCACTAAGAAGGGCATCTGGCGTAAAATCTATGCCAAATCAATATGAAAATCACAGAGGCAGAAGATTGGCTGTAGCAACCCTGGAAGGGTAAAGCCAAAAGGCGAGAAGAAGTAGTTAATCCTGTTCCCTCAAGTAGTGGATGTATTTGCAAATGTAACTCATTGTCCTATTCTTAGAGACATACCTAAAACAGCACCTGGTGATGCTCTAATAACACTTATAACACACAGTCTGTCCTTTGGTTGACCCTCTCATTAGTCAGCTGTCCCACTCACCTGTAACAGTGTGTTGTGCTCTGGTGGAGGGCGACCTCAGTGCTCACTGACTCACTCTGTGATCCAGCCACTTCCCCCTGATTACAGTCCAGAGCTGTATTAAACAAAGACCTGACAGTGTTTAATGTTTTATCATCAGTCATTTTAAGAGTTGGTTGTTTCTTGTGGTCCGTGCCCGGCTCCACTGACATCACTGCCCCTCTTCAGTTTTTATTCACTCATTTGGCTCATTCTGGTTTGCCCGAGGAATGTTGGTGGTGTATAATCCGAAAATACTTGAATGAGCAACTGGCTTTCATTCAGCTCTGTGTTTGAGTTTGTGAAAATACCATTCCTTTCATTCATGTCTTAAAGCTGTCTGGTTTCTCATTGATCATAAGATAACTGGAATGATTTGTGTGTAGAGTGACATTGTTTATATAACTGAGGCTGAAACATGACAAAACGTAAGAATTTAATACATTTAAAGCAGACTTTTTCTTCATAAGATAAAAAGACAAACAATGTTGGTATTAACTGTCTTGTAACATCTAGGAAGTACTGAGTATGCTGTATGTAATGCTGAAAGAAACAACAATTATACAAATACACAAACGCTAACTAACTCAGTATACACACACACAAAGTTACTCTTATTAGCAAAACTAGTACACAAGAGCAATAGAACTCATTAAGAATGTAAACATTCAATCTTAAAATGCACAGAGTGGACAAACTGAGCACTAATTATGGAGAGGCACAATCATGTTTTGTTTTTGGAGACATATTTTTGCATAGAGTTTTAGAAAATCTTAGAAAAAAAATCTAAATATGCCTATGTTGGGAACAATAATTACAGCGTCCCTATGTACATCACAAAGTGGTACATTGTTAATAGCGGTTGAAAGAACAAATGTTCTATAACGGGAAATGGGAAGTGTGTGGAGAAAAAAAAAAATAAAATTCCATTACATTCTTTTACACAGCAAGCCTCTGAGCTCTTTGCCGACCTGGGACAGACTTCATAGCAGCAGGGCCAGCAGTACTCCTCCTCCTCTTTCTATCCTCTGCCTGAATCCCTCCAAACTTCACAGGAGCTAGACTGTACCCCTCCCAGACCTGCTTCATCTCCAGGGCCTGGGACGGACACAGCTGTCTCCCATCAGCTCCACAGTTGTGCAGCGCTGTTACCTCCTGCTACTGTGTTTTTCTCTCACAGACACATTCAAACTTTGTCACTCAGTATGATAAAGGAACCCAAATATCTTCTTTTCGACTTGTGTGTGATGCATATTTAAAATGAGCTCCATTGTTTCCATACATTAAACGGGAACTTTGTATAAACTTTCTTTACTATCTAATCTATCCATTGAGAGTAAATGATAAATGTTGCCTTTAAATTAAAATGAACCCCTATCTCACCAGAACCTGTCAAGCTAATACAAGTCACCAGTAGGCATATGGTGACTGGTTCTAAGTTATAACAGGGTTTACAATATACAATAAATAGGGTCATTTGTCAGGTTGTTATTGTACACCAAGCTACAAGAAACTATTTTACAACTATTGTGATAGCTTGAACATTACCCATTAAATCCAGCCACAAGGGGTCACAAGCAAGTACCGTCTTTGTGCCAGTCCCAAGCCTAAATGAATGGAGAGGGTTGACCCCAGAACCTGAAAAAGCCAAAAGGAAAAAAGTGTTTACATCTCATCTCTCATTAAGGGTGTAACGATACTTTTTTACAATGATACGATACATATCAATTAGAAGTGTTTCAATATGATTCAAGAACGATATTGGCTAATTTGGAACCATATGATTCATTACGATTCAACACATTATATTGATAATTGATATAGCAACTTTTTTGCTAGGGATGAACAATAATACCGGACCTGATAATTATCGGGCTGATAATTGGCAATTATGACGTCATTCAGATAATTTCGATAATTAAAAATTCAACCGATAATAAGTCAGATAATAATAAGCCCAAACTGCTTTAATTTTGCAGTGTTTTTCCTGTGATTGTGACGGCTCTCAGTCTGTGAGTTTCCCTCAGCCCCGCCCCTGCTGCAGACTGCTGTCAGCCTGGGAGCAGTGGAGCTGTCCCCTGTGCAGGCTTTCTGTATGGTGTCCGTCGAAGAAAGTTTCTGCATGTTCTGTTGCAGTTCTAGGAGAAGCGAAGGGAGCTACTAGCTCTTTACACAAAATATCTCTCTCATAAAAGTTTCTTAAAATTGTATCATGACGAAGATGTGAAGAATACAGAGCAGTCTGCCCTGCTTTCTTCAGTCGAACACACGGACAGCTCTGAGTGGCGTATGTTGCCACTTCAAAAGTTTAACACGTAAACAATGTTCGGTCTTAAAAGGGACTGTTGTCTGTTAATATTTGACAAATATTTGATAAATGAAAGAATGATAGACCCGGACTGAGTGTGGAGCGAGAGGAGTTTTCCAGCACTTTTCTCACTGACAGAAGGACTGGATGCCTCGTATCAGCCCTATGCAGAAGCGAGAGGCTTTATGTGGAACGGGACAGTCTCTTTCCTGCGCAAACATTTTATTAATCCACAGATCTGATCGCCTCGTTTACAGCCTGCATCTCATGTTTACAGAGCAGAGCATGCTGTGGGTAAAATCATCTGATTGGACATTCTACCATAAGCCCCGCCTCTTTCCTACTGTTCGATTCAAGATCACATAGGGTAAAAAATGACTGACCTGCAACTAAGTTGTTAGAAAATGTCTTTATCTGTATATTAATAGAATATAATATATATTAATATAAAAACTATTTACAACTAAAATAATAGCAAAAAAGGCATTGGACACAGAGATAAGTAATGTATGACTTCTGATGCATTACCAGGTCACAGTGGGACAGCCTACAGTGTAAGTGTGTGTTACTGTGCTTATGCGAAGGCTGGGTATCCATATTGAGTCAGTTCAAATAATTTTACTCTATATTCATACATTTGTCAAATGTATGTCAGGTTTTATAAGTAAGATTAGGGTTAATGAAGTTTGGTAAGAGCTATACTGTTAAATGAACAGTTCATTATCAGGTTTATTATTGGTATTGGTTGCAAGAAGCTTCAAATAAAAAAAAAAAAAAAAAAAAAAAAAAAAAAAAAAGCATAATCATGCATCCCAATTTTTTGCCAAAAATCCTAAAAGTTTTCTCAAATGTAGCATCGTGACTGGGGTTGATTATGTCCAGCAGACAGAGAGCGAGTAAAAGGTGAATATAACATTTTATTTAATTAAAAACGCAAAAATGACATTCAAAAAGCCGGATCTGATTTTATTTTGACATGCAAATTTCTAATACCGATATTTCCGATATTATTGATTGATATTCCATGATATACTCCTCCTAGAAAACGATATGATTTGATACAAGGTCATGTGTATCTATATAGTTGTATCGTAGGAAAAAAAATTGATACATCAATACAGTTACTGTATCGTTACACCCCTAACTCTCATTAGTGTTTTCTTTTTACGCTTGACACACAGTTTTGTTCACTGTTTAGGACAAGTTGCATTATCAAGATTTGAGATTATAGGAATGGCAAATCACGATCATAACATTTAAAGAAAACGCCTGATGCTACACAATGAAAACACTTGTTGATTTTGACTTTTAATATACAGTTGTCTTTTGAAAAAGATGTGTTCCAACGTGCATTGGCAACACTACAAATGGTCATTTTGATATTATGCTTTTTGCTTCCTTGGACGACCAAGGGAGGAACAAGCTGTTTGGAGCTCACAGAAAGGCTGTGCCAGAAAATACAGGATTACTCACACATGTGAATGAAACAAAACACAACTTCATGTATGTTTCTGATGAGGGAACATTATAACATGGTAGAAAGCTCAAAAAAATCTTTAAATTGCTGCCAATACAAGATACTGTGTTTCTGGTGTGCGTTACTTCCCTACATTGTCACATTCGAACACAAATGGAGGCAAAGCAAATGGCTAACTTGATTCAAATCATAATTATCATTGACTTTCAGACCCATAACTACATCCAGATGTCTTCTCTGTGATAACATTGGCCACTCAAGCAGCCCATTAAACTCATGATGACACTAATGTTTTCTTGTTACAGGCTTTACTCTCATCTGAGCCCAAGTCGTCCAGTTGCAGCCTGTTGAAGATGACCATGAGAGAGCTGATCGCCCTGGCCACGCCCACCTCGGACCGGCACACTGAGCGCTCCATAGTCCCACAGGTTGACCACCCAGTAGCACTACATGACATAGTCCCAGCCTGTAACAACCATCTCTATGACACACTGTTTGTGAGGAGTGCTTTTGAGGTTTGGAAAAAGCCGTTGGAAACCACGATAAGGGAAATTATAGCAGAACTAGGCCAAGTACTGTTTCCACATATTTTGTGATTTCTTCGTAGATACACAAAAGATGGAGCCAAGCACTTTGCAGCAACTCTCCAAAGCAGTTGGGTTTATGATGATGGGAAAGTATGTCAAGCAGCAGTAGGAAGATTTTAACATGGGAAATTCACTGTAAGACTTACTTTACCTGCAACCTTTGTTTTTTGAAGTAGGTACTTGTGGATAAATAGTGCATTACCTTTTTAAGATGGTGTTCCTGATAATAATTTTCAAATTCAAAAATGAAATTGTTTATAATTAAGATTTTATATTATATTAATTTTAATATTAATTAATTTATTATATTAATTATATTAAGATGTTTCCAAATATTTTAGAAAACCTCATTTCAACTTTAAAGGTCCCCTACTATTGACTTTTTGAGCAACTTTTAACCATGTGATAATGTTGTTTGTCTCAGAAATATACCTGGAGTAGTATTTTGTTTCATTCACGCATTTTTGAGTAATCCTATTTGCTGAGGCCATCTCCTTCTCAAGAGCTGAAAATGCTCGGTCTCACCGGTCTACATAGACACATTAAAGCAGGTGGTGCATCTATGCGTTTCTAAAGCCCACAAACACCAAAC
This sequence comes from Bostrychus sinensis, assembly GCA_020698575.1. NCBI lineage: Eukaryota > Metazoa > Chordata > Actinopteri > Gobiiformes > Eleotridae > Bostrychus > Bostrychus sinensis. Next base: position 26,253,155 of record CM036254.1, on the reverse strand, counting down.
ACCACTACCGGACTCAACTGGATAATTTCAGAGCTTAAATTGCTATCAATACAATGCAGTCTGCTCATTTAACTGTTAGAATCATGTTGCTAATAGCTGTGCTAAATAGCCTTTTTAAGCCTAACCCAAGCTTTCCCTCCAAGGTCAAAGTAACAGCTTCCCAAAAGAAGACCTGAAAAAAGCATACTAAAGGATCTTTAAAGCAATAATGTTCATGTTTTTAGGCTCTGTCCCAGCCCCTCATTTGGTGAGAAATAAGATGCATTCATTTTCAAATTGCTCTTTTAATCAAAGATTTAATAAATTTATTGTATTTAAGATTTCTGCACATTACACCATCCAACTTTCTTACATTGTCTACTTTTGACAGTGACACAGACAGTCATCTGATTTAAAACATTTAAAATAACTGTGACCGTAATGATGTTAATGCTTGTTCAAGGCAAGATTTGATGCTTTTCCTCATTAAATACCTTGAAAACCATTGATGGTCAATTAAATAATTTTCTACCATTACTTTACTCAATAGTTGAACAGTATGTATTGGGGTAATTGTTTGTTCCTTATTTTCAGGTCCACGCACTGAACATCCTCAGAGCCTTGTACAGAGACACTCGTCTGGGTGAAAACATCATCCCGTTTGTGTCTGACGGGATGCAGGCCGCCGTGATGGGCTTCACCTCTCCAGTTTGGGCTGTGAGTTCCAAATCCTGACCAGTCATAGCCTCCATCTCAACATCACGGAGGTTTCACACAAGACTTAAAATGTTCCTTTTCCACTCCAGGTTTAGCTACATTTAGCAAAGATACTGGAAACATATACATGACACACTGTCTCTGGGCCTTTTTAAAACTGCTCGGTCACTTGTTTTGATAGCTCTGCCAGTATTTGTAACACAGAGTCCTGGTCTGTTTAATCCCAGGTGAGGAACTCCTCCACTCTCCTCTTCAGCACTTTGATCACAAGGATTTTTGGAGTCAAGAAAGGCAAAGACGAGCACTCAAAGAAAAACAGGTGGGTCTCCTTTTTACAAAAAAGACTGGGCTTATAATTCAAACAAACACAAAGATGGCTGGAACACAGCCCATTTATAATAGAAATAGAAAAACATATAAACAGGTCAATTACTATAATGTACAGTATATATTATTGTATTTATATTTGCAGTAGAACTGGTATGTACATCACTTAAAGTACCCTACACATTATCCAGTAAAAAAGTGTATGTTTTTGCATATTCATCACACTTGTTACGGATCATCACAAATTTTTAAATATTAGATGAAGATAACTAGAGTAAATTCAAAATGCAGTTTTAAAATGATTATTTTGTGTATTAAGGGAAAATGCTATCCAATCCTACCTAAGCATGTGCAAAATTATGTCATCCACCAGTGGAGAAGACTTGGACCAATGGTGAACCTCGCATATAGCCCTGGGTGACAATAATGCAAAAAATAACTCTTTTTCACATCACTGTATATCATATCCATTCATCTATATATGCATATATTTCAATATTGTTAATTAATTTATCTAATGGAATCAAAGGAAAATAATGACTTTTCTTCTTTGTTACTATTTTTATATCCACACATTTTGCAGAGTCACAGGAATTACTAAGTACCACAAGGAGGTACTGTTGTAACACCGCTGAGTCTCTAAATGGTGGTCCCTCCATATTTAGCCCTCTGCTGTTCATTGTAAGAGAAAGGCCTAATCTTAGAATGGGCCACCCTCATAATATGCTGTATTTCCTGTAGCTGCTTAGAATTGTAGAGTTAAGAAGTTCATATTGAAGTAGTTCTGGTTGGTAGAAATTGTTGGAAAGGTTAAAAATAGTTTATATACACGTCTATCAGTCTTCAATATTAAATAAGTACTCCAGCAAATAGGGGATGCATGCAGATGTATAAATTCATAAAACCTATTCCACTCCTGATATATGCCACTTGTCAATAATGAATGAATGATTTGGATTATTTTGGTTAACATATATGACTGCAATTAGTACGAATCACAATTAAATAAATACATGTATAACCAAAAAAAAAAGAAATAGGCTGAAGATAATGCTTATATTAGCTATTCTGTTTAGTTAGTGAGTGTCTGCTAAGACACAATGTCCTGTAACGCACAGTATATACTGTAGCATTAAACCTACTAAACGTCCATTTCCATCCACATTTTTAAGAAAAACAAAACAAAAAAGAACATTGTTCCTCAATTTTAATCCAACTGTACAAAGTGAATTGATTTATTATTTTATCAGCAAGTAATGAAATAAGGTTTTATTACACATTACTGCATTCGGTTTCAAAAAGTATGCATGTCTACTGAAAGCCAATGAAGGAGGTCTGTATGTTAAAATGAATGCTTAGTAATAAATCCAGGTGGGTTAAATAACTTTTACTGTCATGGAAAATGAGATGCTTAAGCTTTAGGAAAAAACATATCACATTCAGGGCAGGATTTCCAGATTTAAACTGCTTTGTTTGGAAAAATGTCTGAGATGATTGATTATATTTTTTTCTGAGTGTATTACTTTGCCTTTGAACACTCAGACTCTGGCAGTGTACACCATTGGCATTGGCATAGTTTATGACTGCTCCTACTGTCTCATCAATCAAAAGACATTGGAGAAGTGCAACATCCAACTTTTATACAGTTTGTTCAATGTTGAGATTAATTTTCTATTTGGGTTCAGTGAATTTAAAATAAGATTAAACCATTGTAATGATATGTGTAAGTGTTACGGCTGTTTCTCCTTTGCGTTGGCAGGTTATCAGCTTCAAGCCCTTCCTTAGCACCCCAAACCATTTTTTAACTGTCAAGGAGTGTTTGTGAGGTTTCTGAGAGGAGCTTTAAATTATAGCAGGCACTGAGTGCCAAGTATTTGGAAACCATGATAAGGAAAATCATAGCAGGCCTGGGTCAAGTGCTAGTTCCACATCTAGTATCTTACAGTTTGTACACAGATTCAGAAAGGGTGGAGCCGCAGCCTTGGGATGCTGCTGCAAGTGTCCAAAGTTTTTTAGATTTTAGATATGATGTTTGCGAAATATGTCAAGGATTTTTCATTAATGTGTCTTTTATTTCTAATTCTCATAAAAAGCAGACATTAAAGGTACAGTATGTAATTTGTAGGTGGCATATTTTGGTGACGTTGTATAATGCAATACCTCGCCTCATTTACATTTTCAGAGCATGTGAGCAGCTATGGTAGCCTTGCAGGCACCAGCTTCAGTGCAAAATTGTGTTAGAAAAAGTGTAAGTAAGTCTAGCAGTGCTCAGTTTGGTTGTTCTGGGACTCAGTTTGTGTGCTTGGGAGTATTGCAGATTGTAATTGTACACCTTGCACATAGGAAAAAGATCAAATTGTGAATTATTTAGGGATGTAACGATATCCAAATCTCATGGTACAGTATTATCACAATATTAATCTCATGGTATGATATTTATCGCGATATTGTGGAGAGATATTTTAAAAGATTAAGACTAAATAAGTGTTTAATAGCAATAATTTTGTCATTTTGGCTGTACTAAAATGGAGCAATGGATCATGGGCTATGTAGTGCCTTCTACTTTTTTACCATTCCGGTGCAACAGAACAATGCATATTAGCCTTGGAGCATAACCATTTGATATTGTAAACGTCAGCAACAGTATTGTGAGACTTATGCTATTGCAATATCACAGTATTGCCAATATCGTTACATCCCTAGAATTTTTCATAGATTTTTTCCCCCCTTAATTCCCATGATGGGTGCCTGGAGTCTGACCCACCAACTTTGGGCTTGGGGTGGGAACTTATATGGCCTCTTATTAGCTACTAGTAATAAAAGATATGCACGGATAAACAGTTATACATTTTCACATATTTATTTAATGACAAGCTTAGTTTAGATTTAGAACAATATCAATTTACTTCTTAAATCTCCTCATGCAAGATAATGTTATAAACATGAATGAGGGTCTACTTCAGGTGTGCACAATTTATCTGCTTTGGGCTCATAATAATATTTCATGTTTTCCATTGGGCCACATTTTAGACCTGGCTTTGACAAATGTGTCTTTAGCTTGGATGCTTCCTGTGCTCCCATTGGTCCAACACTCCGAAGGCCTCTGAAGGAGCCAAGGCCGGCCGTGTCCTGTTTGTCTTCTTGTCCATATTGTTTTTACTTGTCTGTTTCTGTCTTTTGTAGCACTTTCACTTATCTCTCATCTTGTGTTTTTTTTCTTGGTGTTACAAAGTTAGGTCTATGTTTAAAAGTGTGTGGGAAAGTAAAGTGTGATGAGAACTAGTAAGATGCACTTTGAGCTTTTCAGATTCAAGTTACTGTGTCACTGTCTAGCCTCACAGTCACATGCAGTAGTTGCGTTCTGTTATGTTAAGTTGCTGTAAGAAATTTATTGAAATGCTTGACAAAAGTTTGGCAAGGTTTTTCTGAGCCCATCTGTTTTGAATATGAGGATTCTTGTGTTTACAGTAAATGCCTGTGGTTTTCTAATATGATCTTGTTGAATGATTTGATGCAGTTCAATGAGTTCAGTCAGTTTTTGCTTTTAGTTCAGAGTCATTGCCTGTGATGTACTCAAATGACTACAGGGTTTTTGTAGCCAATAGTACAATAAATAAACAGCATATAATATTTACTGTCTTTATTGAAAAGTAGGATTGTCCAGATACCAGTACTTGATACTCACTGGCAGTGAAGTGTTTTGTACTCCTTTACTATCATACATACTATACATACTATATACTCTGCTCAAAACAGAGTGACTTTCCACCCCTCTGCCCTTCTCTTTTCATATTTATATTTGAACATTTATCACAGTAAATGAAGGCCAAATCTATTTTTATAGCACATTTAAAAACAACAATTGCTGTCAGTGTTTTATATGCTTAATATAGTAATAAAATTGATAAAATTATATCAGACTATAGTAAATAATTGTCTGTTAAGGTCAAGAGACCAGAACTGTCTTGTATCTCTGATAATACACACAAAAAAACAGTATGGTTCTAAATATGAATGTGGTACATTAAAATTATGTACTAGTTTCTGTACTTGGTTTTGTTAAGTACTCAGTTACTCTTTATTATAAAGTAATAGAAATTGTTTTGCTTTTCTGTTATACAGGCCTTTAATAATCTAATGGTAATTTGTAATAGAATGAGAGAAGTCAGAACATTTTTGCATCATGTTGTCAGTGGTTGCCTCCAGTGTCACGTTCATCTTTGCTGAATTTATTGTCAGGCTGAACTGTCTGGTCATAACATCTAATGTGGTCATCACAAAGTACTCACCCTAACGATTGCTATACAAGCAATATAAACAGTGCTTTGTTTAAGTTACTTAACCAGCCTGTACTTCTTGGTGAACACTTTTGCTTTTATAAGAATAGACAGTTCCAAAACTGTGGTATGCGTACCCCTTGGGGTTGCAAAAAGACATAAGGCATATGCTAAAAAAAAAACCTAAATGCCCTCATAATGGCTGAGATGCTTTCTCTCATTGCCAAAAAATACTCATACCCTTCAGTGTTCAGCAAATTAATGTTTGGTGACATGTTTAGTCCAGAAATGTTTGGTAATATGATCATTCTATCAGCTAAATGTTTGGTAGATTTCTTTCTTTGTAAAGGTGAACTGGTGTCACTCATTGAAAACATGTCTGAAGCAGTACAGGACAGTGAAAAGTTTGGGAACCACTGGACTAGACAATTTGTGGTTGATGATCAAGGAAATGGCTAGAGAATTTAGCTAATATTGATCCCAGGCGGATTCAAAACTTCTCCTTTCAGCTTTTTTTTTTTCCCTAGGTGCCATCAAGTAAATCTGCTTTCTTTGAATCCTCTTCTCTCCACCAACTAACTTTGTCTTCTTTCATTCATAAATCTTCTCTTTGGTCTTTCTGTAGGCCTCCTGCCTGGCAGCTATAACGTCATCACCTTTTACCAGTATATTCACTATCCCTCCTCTGTACATGTCCAAACCATTTCAGTCTGCTAGTCTCGTAGGGTGGACTCACACACTTCGCTGTGTTGGCGTCACCAGCCTCCGATCAGGTCGCTGAACCTTTTCCTCTCCGGTGTCTGTCAAATCTTGCTCAAGTCACTTGATTAGCATCATTCAGCACGTTGCTTGTCCTTCTCGCACACCAGTGTATGGGAAAGCATAGGAAATGAATGGTTGCTTATGACGCTATTCCCATGTCCCAAAGAGAATCTCAACACTTTCAGCTCTGCTACCTCCAGGTCTGCCTCATGTCTTTACCTCACTGCCACTGTCTCTAAACCATAGAACATTGCTGGCCTCATCACTGTCTTGTACACCTTTTGTTATCCAGTAATCGTACGAATATTGTCATGCAAACTTGTTACTCAAATACGGCAACTGGTTACCTACATCTTTACTTTACTATGTCTCGTGTCATATTGTACATTGCATAAAAAGCAAATACATATGTCTTTCTGTAGTTGAAGTATCGCTTTAATGCTGTGATGTATGGGCCAATTTCTGACCGCTGTTTTCCAACCCAAACCGTGTCTGTGAGCGTTTTTTTTTTTTTTTTTTTCATACTGTTTTGTGAACTGTGCGCTATTATTTCAAAACATTATTTGTCATGCCAGTTTCTCTCGTCGCTTTGACCTGACATGCGCACACAACAGAGAAGTGCATCTGCATCACGTTTGCAGGCTTTTGCTTTCCCCCACGTCTGGCTCCTTCTTGACCACGATTTTATGGTTGTGAGCTCTGTGTTTTGTAAATGCGTTGCGACAGCCTGTCCACTCCAATATCTAAACTGAGTGGGTCTTCTGTAGCCGTTTCCCATGTGTTTGTCTGTTTGGAGAGGCTTGGCTTGTTGCTGTCTGTGAGATTTGGGGCTGTGTGTATTTTACATGGTAACCGGAGCCCAGACAGATAGCTCGCTTGTGGATGATCCTTGCTCTAAACTCAAGCGCTCCTTGGGGGTGCAGTGATGTTGAAATGATTGCTCTGTTGAGATAAAAGTTATTGTAAACACAGTGATGTTCCAGACTCGGCCTTTAGTTTATCTCCTCTCTCTTTGCACTGCTCTGTGCTTATGAGATCCAATTTAAGAGTCTGGTTGCTTAGCAGTCAATTTTTTTAATTTTTTTATAGCGACCCTGAAGGCGAAAACAATGACTGGCTAAATTAACAATAAAATATATAAATGTAATTGTGGTTTAATTAATACAGCCACAGGGGGTCACAAGCATGTGTACTCATTGAGCTGGTCCCAAGCCTGGATAAATGGAGAGGGTAAAACCTATACCATATCAACATTCAAATCACTGCATGTGAGGAGGATGATGAGTTTCTGTAAATTTCCACTTGTCTAGTTTTAGGCAAGTGTCTTAGACCAACCAATAGCTGTAACTTTTATTTAAGAATGCAAACATGTGATTGGCCAAAGATTATAGTTTGTTCTGAATATTGTAATTTATTAAACATCTTTACATTTCAGTCTAATAGGTAGATCAGGAAGCCATGTTGAACTTCCAGGACCTCTTAGCTCAGTGTGCTTTGATTGGTCAGAGGGCCTGACTCTGGCTCGTCTTATTTGGCCTGATGTCCTCCTCAGAGGCCTAGTGTTTCTTATCTACTCTCAGAAGAAGCCAAAGGGAACATCCAGGAGTTTAGAAAAATTAAGTCTTTTGGAGGAAAGGATTTTATTTTTGGACTTTGGGTCATTTGTAAAAGACAAGCATCTTACTCAATAAGTCCAGATTGTGATTTGTGTATAAGAAAAACACACATGAATTTCCATTATCTAATTTGTTTACAATGGGAACATAGAGCAAAGTCTGTTAAAGCTCTCACTCATCCAGGCTAATTGAATCAAAACAAAGGTTTAAAAACAGGACTTGGTTTTTAAAGTTGAAAACATTTAGCCTCTTATCCAAGAAGCTTTCTCAATTCTGAAATTTAACTGGTCAGAGAGTTGGTTTATTTGCTCCTAGGAAGGAGGTGTTTTAGACCTGAAACTACTACTCTATTGGTTCAGAAGACTAAAAAGACTGAAAGAGCCTCTGTGGTTTTGGGTCGTTAGGAGTCTTTTGTCCTCAGCTGGAGTGAGGGGGACAGTCGTTAATCCTCCTGTCCTGAGCCTGGTCAGCTCCATAGAACATAAACGTTGATTTCTTGTCATTCTTACTCTCATAAACATGTGTTTTGATTTTAAATATAAAACAGTTGTAGTAAAACCTAATAGTAATGCTACTATTAGTCCAAGTGTGTTTGAACATTTTCATTCATTATTCATCTACTACCATACAGCTCCAAACATTGTGGTGCTTGTACTCCACAGTACACACTGTACCACCACCAAAGTGTGGCTGCCTGAACCAACAGTATTAACATATGGAATTAGATTTTTACACATTTCAGTGGACATTGGAGTAGTAAACCTCTGCTCTGGTTGGGGGGTTAAATTTGAAGTATATGGCACTGCTTAGTCTTGGTTTAAGGAAATGTTGTTTTAGACCTGGTTTAGACCATGATTAGTCCTTGCTTAGACCGTGTTGACTCCTCGTTTAGTGTAGATAAAGTCCAGTTTTAGACCTGGCTCAGTTCCTGTTATTTGGTGTGAATGTTTGAGAAGAAGTATCTCATATACTCCCTTTTGACAGGCATTATGTTTTAAAAATTCTTGGCCATAAAATTTAAATTCCTCATGCATTTTTGTAAAATATATGTAACAATGAAGCACTTACTATATGGCGATATACTGCAATATTAGCAATATAATAGCAATATGATATTTTCCCATTTGGTTTAGTTTTAAGAGAATTCAGGGCTTCTTGTTGTTGACCTTGTCCAGATCACACTTTTGATTTTTGTGGCTTTGGAGAGTACTAAATGTCAGCCGTGATTTGATCCGGATTTTGTCCTGTGTCTCTGGATCATGTGCTCCACAGCTCATAGCTCTTCCCTTTAGGAAACACTCAATTTAGCCCGGTTACACTTAAATAAAACATGTACCAGGCCTGAAGGAGAATGTAGTCAGGTGTCTGGTGACCGCTAGCGTTAAATATAAAGTTTGGCATTTTATTGACAAGACGTTGTGTACAGTACATCTACGAGGGACTGTAAGCACAAAGTACACGTGATGGGAGCACATGGCACTGTGTATGGGACGGTTTGTTTGGAGCGGTGAACAAGGATTGATTTGTTGAGACAATTTGGCACAAGACTACATCCTTATCTCCAATCCAGAATTATCCCCTTCTCCCTCTCTCCACCGTGTCTCCTCCTCATGTCACATTCTGTTTCGGATTTAGAAAGGCAAAACAAATCAGAATTCAACAACAATCAGGGAACAACAAGTAAATTTCAGCTCTGACTGCAGACAATCCACCAGTATCCCAAAATATTTTCTCTGTTTTGACAGTAATAGACAGATAACCAGAGATGCCATGTGTTTCAGTTTTAATCTTAAAAATATAAGTCATAGCATGTGCTGTATGTCGTACATATTTAGGCCAAATTCCGATTCTCTCCCTCCCACAACCACAGAAACAAATTACTTTTTGAGTGGTATCTAGAGTTGCACAATATATGACAAATGTATAACTTTCATAATAGCAGCAGTATGTTTATCACAAAGATCTGCTTGTATCTCAATCTGTAAATGTCTTCCATGTGCCAGACCACTTCACTGTCAAAATAATTGTTTCCTTAAATTGTGGTGTACTAAATAAAAACGTCTTGGTTTAGCTTGATTAATTGGAAGTGGTGAGCCTTGTACAGTGGGGCAAAAAAGTATTTAGTCAGCCACCAATTGTGCAAGTTCTCCCACTTAAAAAGATGAGAGAGGCCTGTAATTTTCATCATAGGTATACCTCAACTATGAGAGACAAAATGAGAAAAATAAATCCAGAAAATCACATTGTCTGATTTTTAAAGAATTTATTTGCAAATTATGGTGGAAAATAAGTATTTGGTCACCAAGCAAGCAAGATTTCTGGCTCTCACAGAGCTGTAACTTCTTCTGTAAGAGGCTCCTCTGTCCTCCACTCGTTACCTGTATTAATGGCACCTGTTTGAACTGGTTATCTATATAAAAGACACCTGTCCACAACCTCAAACAGTCCCACTCCAAACTCCACTATGGCCAAGACCAAAGAGCTGTCAAAGGACACCAGAAACAAAATTGTAGACCTGCACCAGGCTGGGAAGACTGAATCTGCAATAGGTAAGCAGCTTGGTGTGAAGAAATCAACTGTGGGAGCAATTATTAGGAAATGGAAGACATACAAGACCAGTGATAATCTCCCTCGATCTGGGGCTCCCCGCAAGATCTCACCCCGTGGGGTCAAAATGATCACAAGAACGGTGAGCAAACATCCCAGAACCACACGGGGGACCTAGTGAATGACCTGCAGAGAGCTGGGACCAAAGTAAAAAAGGCTACCATCAGTATCACACTACGCCGCCAGGGACTCAAATCCTGCAGTGCCAGACGTGTCCCCCTGCTAAAGCCAGTACATGTGCAGGCCCGTCTGAAGTTTGCTAGAGAGCATTTGGATGATCCAGAAAAGTATTGGGAGAATGTCATATGGTCAGATGAAACCAAAATAGAACTTTTTGGTAAAAACTCTTTTCGTCGTGCTTGGAGGAGAAAGAATGCTGAGTTGCATCCAAAGAACACCATACCTACTGTAAAGCATGGGGGTGGGAACATCATGCTTTGGGGCTGTTTTTCAGCAAAGGGACCAGGACGACTGATCCGTGTAAAGGAAAGAATGAATGGAGCCATGTATCGTCAGATTTTGAGTGAAAACCTCCTTCCATCAGCAAGGGCATTGAAGATGAAACGTGGCTGGGTCTTTCAGCATGACAATGATCCCAAACACACTGCCCGGGTAACGAAGGAGTGGCTTCGTAAGAAGCATTTCAAGGTCCTGGAGTGGCCTAGCCAGTCTCCAGATCTCAACCCCATAGAAAATCTTTGGAGGGAGTTGAAAGTCCGTGTTGCCCAGCGACCGCCCCAAAACATCACTGCTCTAGAGGAGATCTGCATGGAGGAATGGGCCAAAATACCAGCAACAGTTTGTGAAAACCTTGTGAAGACTTACAGACAATGTTTGACCTCTGTCATTGCCAACAAAGGGTATATAACAAAGTATTGAGATTAACTTTTGTTATTGACCAAATACTTATTTTCCACCATAATTTGCAAATAAATTGTGATTAAATGTGATTTTCTGGATTTTTTTTCTCATTTTGTCTCTCATAGTTGAGGTATACCTATGATGAAAATTACAGGCCTCTCTCATCTTTTTAAGTGGGAGAACTTGCACAGTTGGTGGCTGACTAAATACTTTTTTGCCCCACTGTATTGCTTGATTATTTTTTAAATCCATTAAACTTTTGCAATATCAAAAAGGCATTCAGGTAACAATACTTAATTGGTGTTCGGACTACATTTCACTAAATCAATAGAAATAAAAATGCCTTATTCTTTTGGTACAAGAAACTAACAGTCTTTGTGCCACACGTTGTTACATCAAAAGTTGCAGTAAGCTACATTTAGTCTAACACTTGAATTTCCTTTAATTTATTTTTTACTATAACCAAGGGAAAATTCAAGAGTAAATTTGTCACAGGGAATCAATTGCTTTTGTGATTTGGCTTCATTTATTTATTTATTTTTTACACTGAATGCCCTTGCTGTTGCAAATAGCCACATACTGTGAATCGAGTAGGTAATGTTAGTGAAGTGTCTTGCCCATGGACACAAAGACAAGACATGCACTGGGTCAAAGCGGGAGTTCAGCTGCCAACCATCTAGTTAGTGGGCGACCAGCTTAACCAGTTTTATTCACTGTTTTCTAATATCATGAACCCTTTTTTAACATGGGTCATATTCCCCAATGGCAATGACTTTTGAAGCACTTGTATAGATACCTACACATAACTTTTCATTTCTAACTCTGTAATTAGTTAAATACAGTGTAAAATATGCTTGTAATTATATTGCTGGTATACAATAGTCTTGCAGATTGGTGGCCATGAAACTACTTTGCAGTGATTACTTCTGAACCTCTGACAATGGGAGTACTTTGGATAAAATCGCAGTACGTCTTGTAAATGCTGTATTTGTGTTCAGCCTCTCAAATTAAAGCTGAAAGTCTATACTATAATCACATATTGATTGTTTAATTTCAAATCCACTGTGTTGGTGGATAAAGAGAGAATCATTGAAAAACTGCTCATTGTGGAAAGTGTAGGTAAGTTCCCATTCAGCACCACACACAGTGACAATTATCCTTGAGGTGGCTAATCCAGACCAGCTTCAGAAGTCTTAAAATAGCATGATTATATTGCTCATTCAGCAGCGCTGCGCCAAAGACAAACAGTTGTGGAAATCTTGAAATCATTGTTGCAATAATTACAATAATTACTGAAATAACTTCCTGAGTCTTGTGAAATCCTCTGTTGTGTATAAACCTTGTACCATTTGCATCATGGAAAGTAGAAATTAAAATATTCCCCTTTCTGCATGACTTACATTGGGTTCATGTCTATCCATATGTTTTAGTTTATTTGAGCTACTTTATATTCACTAGCACGTATTAACAATCAGTCATATCATTATGACCACTGATGGGTTAGTTTAATCATCTTTTAGTTAATGAGTACTTGTCATTTAGTTGGATGTGTTATGAATGTATGAAGAGATTACAAACTCTAAGCAATGCATCGTGATAACCAGTTTAAGAAGAAAAGCAGCAAATCAAAAGTACCATAGAAGTTTGGTATAAGACCAGCCAGAACCATATCTGGTTTAATTGCCTAAATTATTGTGATGGGACCGAAATAATTGTGTTTGGTGTAAATAAAAACCCCTTTTGGAGTTGGACTTGGTCTAAGACTGGACTGTTTTTATATTTTTTTCTGGTATTTCTTTTAATCCTCTCTGATCTTGTTCTCATCTGTGTTCTTGACTTCAAAAATACATATTGGTTCAAGATTCTTCAGCAGCCCTCAGTGATTGAGGGGAGTCTGACTTTAGTTTATTGAACAAGGACCATGTAGAGTAGCATTAATCAAAGAAGAAAATGTGCTTTGTACCAGACTATAGCCCTCAGAGCTTATTTCCATCCGCAGTCCCTCCCTAACCTCAGTTATTCACCAAATCATGATAATTCTGGTGTTGTAATCTCAAAACTGAGGTCCTATCCCCTGGAAAATGCTAAATCAAAAGAATAGTACAGTAAAGTCTTACCTCGAATTTACACTCTGCTTTCCAGAAGCAGATTGATTTGCCCACATAGGTTTAAATGCGCCAGTTTATGCGTTCATTGACCCCCTCTTTTTTACAGACTGCTCACGGTCTAAACACAACACAACACGACATTACCGTTGTTTCAGCGAGCCTTTATTTTGAAAGTGTAGCAAAGTCTATTTTGACATTTAGTGCTTGTTTCCTGTGTTTCCTCAGCCGTTGCTCTGGAGAGCGATGCGGAGCCGCTCGAAAAATAGAACTGAACCTGTATGCTGTTAGCGGTGTGAATTGTCAGAGTGGTTTCACAGAAAGCAGCTCAACGCTGTCTTTCCACGCTGCTGCTGCTTTCGGTGTAAACTGGGGGTTACAATCCTACTAGTGGTGCATTTCAGTTGATTTCTAAATAACATCTTACAACACACAACATAAAAATTCAGGAATAATGCTATTTAAGTTTCACCTTCTTTACAACAAAACAATCTTAGTTTAATTGTTTATTTTTTACAATATGTATATAAATGTCTCAAATTTAGGGCCAATTACTAAACTATGTCTTCTTGTTGTTTTTTCTGACTTCAGGATGACTGGCCGCGAGTTCTTCACCCGTTTCCCTGCCCTGTATCCCTTCCTCCTGACGCAGCTGGAAGAGGCAGCAGCCACAGTGGAGAGGTGAGATCATCCAACAACACTTGCAGCCAGGACCATAGCTGTTCACACTTCTATTAGCTTTAATGGTACATTCTCCGCTCTATGAGCGTTTTGTGTTTGGAAAAGTAATCGGACGTTACTTCATCCATTTGATGAACTTCAGCTTGTTGGAGCATTTACAACCGAGTGAAGAGGTTGATGAAGTTTACAGTAGGGAGTTGAATCCTCTGAGGTTCGTTGGCCTTATCTCTTGCTCTGTTCCGTCTCCACTCCCTTCTTAAAAGCTCTAGAGTCGTCCCACAGCTCCCCAAGCAGCCTTATCTTAATATGGATCCAATTAATAGTCGCTCTTTTTTATACAGGCTCTTTCACAATCTCCCCCTCGCTCCGTCTTGACCCTTGTTAAAACATTTGCAAATTTCCCACGGAACCAGTTCTGGGGCTGTCTGACTTCCCACATGATCTCGCCACCCAAACAGACCGACCGCACCAAACCGTGGCAGGACACTTAGTGGTTTTAGACAATCTTGTAAGTCAGGTTTCGCAAAGTATAGTTTGTCCTGTTGTAAGCTCTGTGTATATACATTATAATATGTGCTGTGTAATCGGATCTTGCAAACAAATATGGCAAAAACAAAACTTGTGTTTGGGAGAAAATGCTTCCACACAAAACTACAGCAGCAACAGCTTTAAAAAGGGCAGCATTTTCAAAGAGCAGATGAAATGTGATATGCATAATATAAAGCATCATGGTCCTTAAGCTGTTTCCTGATTTAGGATAGCAGGGGCTTAGTGTTTTTTCTGTAGCCTGGCCATCAAATCAAACAGTTTTAGTATTGCTTTTGATACACTGCTTTATATTCCAACAGAGTGTCTCCTTTGGAAGGTTGGATATCACATGGAAAGCAGTCCTTCACTAATAACAAACAGAACATCAGATTTTTTTTTTCTGCCAGACTACTTCTTTTTCTGTTCTATACAAACAGTTACTCTGGGACTGCTTGTTTTGCGTTTGATTTCCAGCAGGTGGAAGTAACAGAGGCTGAGTAACCAATCTGAGAAACAAAGGGCAGGACGTAAGCAGAGTGCTGATTAGTGTCAACGACAAATATGGCAGCGAGATAGAGGTGTTTTATGGCAAAAATGGCATAAAACGTCTCTACCACGCTGCCATGTTTGGGACGTTGTATTATGTGCAGCTGAGTACTTATTTCAGGGGGAAAATTTGGTTTGTTTGAATGTGGTCTTAAATTGACTTTTGACTGATTTGAATTGTTGGGATTCCACTAGAGACCTGCAGTGGGATCGGGCGGGATTGACATGGTCCCTAGTCAGAGCGACAAAATTTTAAGTGTGCTGTTTATACAGGGCATTATGGTAATAGTCATGCTGCTGCCAGGGGAAGAGCAAGTAGACATTAGCAGGAGTAATGAGCATGGAGAATGATAAAAAACTGGGAGCCAAGCTACAATATAGCCCATATCCCTATAACAAACACAAGCAAATATAAATACATAGCCTACAATAAGCCCATGTAGGCTTGAAGTACAAAAGCTCTCTGCTATCCTTATGAATTGCACGTCAGTCTGTGTGTGTAGCATGTTCCAGTCCATGCTAAAGCGTCTGTGCCCTGTGGAAAATCCTAGGCGGCTAGGTCAGGATAGACTTCAGGAGCAGGATTTAAAAGTCTGTCCTGAGCTGGTCTCTAGATTGGATTGCATCTGATTGGCCAGTTATAGTATAGACACAATACCAAGCACTTCCACATCCACTCTTTAGGTAATCTTGTCAAATATAAATTAAACTTTGGAACAGCATTAGACCACCTCTTTTCTGAGCCCTCATGTAAGCATGTCTCCAAAATGCCTTGACTTCCTTATATCAACCACGAAACCTCTCTTGTCCACTCTATGGCTGAACTTTTATAATCTTGACAAGCAATTATAAACCTCTGAGTAAAAATACAATAGTACAGTACAAGTCCCAAGTAGATAAGTGTAATCCTGTATAGGCCTGGAGCTGGATACAAAGAGAAAAGCCATACTAACTGCATCAAAAGTTTATTTCTGTTGGCACTGTTAAATAAGCAGCTTGTCCTCAGTGTTAAATTGCCTTCAATAAAATTCCAGACTCTCACTAATAGACTACAGTTTGTTTCTTTTTATGTGGCGTTTTGATTCATATCTTCAAGCCACAGACTTATCTCCGGAGCTATTTCAGGTGATGGCCTTACATTAATCTGCTTTTACAGTGATTTGTTACAGTCCATGGCCTTTTCTGTCACCAACTTCTCCTCCAAGCCAAACATTTCTATAGTCTGTGTGCATTCCTTAAATTAACTAAACAACACTAGTGATTCATTTAGCATTTAGAGTTTGTCTGTTAAATTTAGAACAGTTAGTAATGTGTTGAATACAAACCGTAATTAATTTTCTTCTAAGTCTAGCTCTAAGGAATATCAGATTCTGTACATAGATTATACAAGCCAGTTTGCAAATCATGGGAAAGTGATGGGAAAATGAAATGCTAGTGGTGATGTTACCAAACTAATAGCATAGAAAGTTGTATGCCAAGTTGACTTACTATAGTGATGTGATGTTAGGTGAAGGTGTGTTAGACCACTGATTCTCAACTGGTGAGTCTGGACCCAAAAGTGGGTTGCAAGGAAGTTGAATATAGTTTCAATGTTCAGTTTCTTAAAAGTCTTTAAGATGTTGTAATTACATGAAGCAGAGAAACATGTGCCATAAATATTACAATAACAATAACTAACTAATATAGAAAACTAACTGTAAAAAGTGGTACAGGGAATTAAATTGTTGAAACTGAGAACCTCTATGTAAAATCATTTAGGAAATATTTAGTATGGTCATTTTCTAACAATATTTAATACATGTATTTACACATTTTTTCAGGTACAAAATATTAGTTTTACATTAATCCATTGTAGTTTGTGAACTGTTTCATCTGGGTTGAAAATCCATTTTGTCCTGTAGATTAATTTGGGGTGTTGGCCAATGGTGTGGCAGAACTGCTGTGAGTGGGCAGGTTTTCAGTTTGCTGACAGCTACAAGAACTTTTAGCGATGCTTGTAACAACATGGCGATGCTGAAAAACTTACTGATGCTTCTGTACATTTACAAAACAGCAAAAATAGAAAGCTGACCCTCTTAAAAACATGTCTATGGTATATCCCTTGTTTATGTTTTGGCAAATTGATTTTGCCGAGATCACCAAGAACTAATTTTAGTTCTTGGTGATCTCTACATAGTGACCAACTGAAATAATTTAATGAATTAAAGCCTGATTTTAATCTTCATAAACATCAGTATTGGCATTGTGTGCAAATTCATAACGTGTTGATAAAAAGGACAAAATACCTGCATTATTGCTATCTCCTGGGCAAGGGACATGAAGCATCATTCTTTCAGTCATTATTTTTAGGTAAGATTAGCTCTACTAGCGCTCTTAACAATGTTGGGAAAAACAGACAGAGACAAACAGTGGAGTGATATTCTACACGGTTCTTCTAAATACATGTCAAGGAATATTAGCTAGATTAATTTAGTTTAAAATCATTAGTAGAATGTATTGGACACCATGCAAAGTGTAATGTCTCAAACTAAGGGATGACTCTTTGTGCTGGAAATGTACCAAAATTGGCACATTGATAGATATGTTATGGTACTGCTCTAAAATACAAGAATTTTGGCAATCCGTAAATAAATCTGTTCAAGCTATTATCAAGTATAACGTTCCATTTTGTGCCCAGTTGTTCACCCTGGGTGATTCATCCGCTATCAGAGACTTAATACCTAATAATTGCATAGAATGTATACAGGCTACAGTAATGGCTGGAAGAAAACGTCTAGTTCAGCAATAGAAAACACAGTTTGCACCATGTATTGCAGAATGGCGCAATATACTTTCCATTGTAGCAGCTTATGAATGAATTTCCTTCCTGCAAACGGGCAGGAGAAATAAATCAAACATGAAATTAGACAGGTTATTGTAGCATATAAATGGCTTCTCAATATGTAATAGTTGACTGTTTAACTCAAAATGCAGGACAATAACAATAGGCCATTATTATCAGTAATAATAATAATAACAACAACAATAATAACAATAATAATAATAACAATAATATTAATAATAATAATAATAATAATAATAATAATAATAATAATAATAATAATAATAATAATAACAATAACAATAATAATAATAATAATAACAATAATAATAATAATGAATAGAGCTAACATAATAATGAAAATCATCACTAACTCTTATGGTGCAGTCCTGCCTTTTGACTGTTTTTGGATTTTTCCTGTTTTTTTTATTTGTTTTGTTTTTTATTAAGACAGCGTCCAAAACCCCTTATCTGTGTGTGAGTTTTTTGTGTGTCTTTGTTTGTTTTATCTGTTTTTAGTGTGAAACTTTGTCAGTTTGTGTATGTTTTTGGATAATAAATTTCAAATTAATAAAATACCAATCACTAAAAAAACAAAACAAAAAAACACCAAAAATTATATTTAACTGCATTTTGAGACGTTGCTATGATTGGCTAAAATGAATCATGCTGGATCCAATTAGCTGCAAATACTATACTGAAAGTCCCGCCTCTTCAGTGGGGGACATTCCAGATTGATATAATGCTAACAGTAGTCCTGCAGGGACTTGCTATTTTCAAACCCTGTGGAATTCACTTCAAAACATTATGAATCCACTTGTCCTCCAGCGGTGCTCAGTTTGCATAGTTTTAGCAGATATGTTTTGTTCTGAACTGGATACCAGTAACCATCTGTTTTGACTGGATAATTATATGGTTCTTTAATTAATTATGGTTCTTTCCTATCATTTGTTTATTTTAACCTCTTGTTGACCCTTTTAATTTGTATATTTTTCCCTTCAGCCTTATTTTAGTTGCAAGTAGATAATCACAATAATAAAAAAAGGGCTAGATTGCTCTCTGGAAATAATTAATATGAAGTTGATTAAATGTCTGTACATCCTGTCTTTATCCTGTCAAGAGCCTGAGCTGCAGCTGTATTCCAGCGTGGCCTAATATGTTTGCAATTGTACTCTGTTTTGGTTGAGGTGTCTGACATCACTTCCTGTCCCGCTGTGCTCGGCTGAACTGTGACTCTAAACACATTAAACCACTTACTAATTGGGCCGCTATTACATTTCCCATCTTTGCGATCTACAGCCTTCCCCATAGACGATCAGTGTAGTGTGTGTGTGTTGAACAAAGTAATGAAAAGCACAAGTTGTTTTCGCAGGGGGCCTGTTGTTCTGTCTGTGCTCAATGAGATCCTCATGACTAATGACAGGGCCCGAAGGACAGACCGCTGACACACAAGCACACTTTATGCACTTAAACCAACTGCAGGCGTTGCATGTGTCAAGAACCACACTTTCCCACCATTATCTTTTGTTGTAATGTTATTTTTCAAATAAAGAAGAAATAAAGCTAGTTTATTGCTATTGATTTTTCTGTTCTAGTAAATTAAGCTACAAATACAAATAATTAGCCTGTGTAATTTGGAAATTAACTTATAGGCTAAACAGTGCTTGTTGTTCAGTTTGACTTCCTGAATGCATCCAGGATTATCTAGATAATAATAATAAAACCAGTACTCTGTATTGTAGTACTGAAGATTTGTGTACTCCTATGCATTTGATCTTTGATACTTGTATAAGAGTACTCGTTGCAGTGTGAGTACTGTTAGGAAAAAAATAACTTTTAATGAAGATGATAGATATCGAGCATATTGTAAACTAGAAGCACTCAAAGAGCGCAGAACCCTGGCACAGGTATTAGCTCTGTGTCCCGTTGTTAAAGATAAAGGGGATCTACTAGTTCAAGGGTAAATGCTCACTCCATAGATTAACAAATCACATATCTTGCAATGGATAATAAGCTAAACATTTAAAACAATCAATGTGCCTTATTAAATGAAAGTATTAAGTGCTGTACTTGTTGCAGTCAGTCGTGTTTTGTTTGGTTGTCATGCAAAATGGACAAAAGGAATTGGTTGTGTTGTGGGTTGTGAATCAATGTGGACAGTTTCCAAGAGCTTTCTAGGCAAATAACAATAAATTCTTGGCATTTCTGACATTTATGTTTTATTATGTAGAGGGACATTTGCTAAAGATGAAGCACTGGATAAAGATATATTTAGAGGAAATTAAAGCAAAAGGACATAAACCAAAATTCAAGTTGCTCTTTGTAAATGGTATCTACTGAGATAAACGATCAACTAGAACAATTTCAATCATTTATCTATATTGGAAACTAAGACCTATTTCATAATTATTGGGCACATAGTCAATAGTAAACCAAAAAATAACAAATTCACATTTACCATTTAATTGAATAGCTATGGATACACAGTTCAAGCTGTGTTTTGATGTGTCCTTACTCACTAACACTTTGAACTGATATTATTTTTATATTCTGAAGTCTAAAACCCTGTCTCTAATTATCTGATGTGTCTCTTATCTCCTTCCTGTGTGCATGTCCGAGCCAAAATGTGAAACCTCTGGCAGAGATGATCACTTTCCACTGACTCATTTGGCAATAATCAGATCTGAGAGAGCAGGGAGGTGAAAAGCCTGGTTCAAGGACAGTAGGAGAGGACTGGATTGAATTGAATTGAGTGCTGTAATAAAATCGAAAATGTCAACCACTGCCATAAATAGTAATTTGTATTCAGAGTTAATAGTAATTTGTAATGTCCTGATAATGAAAAATGCCCTCAAATGCTTGCTACGTTGACCTGCTGATGCTTTGATACTGACATTTATTGTGTTGTGTTTATTTGCAGTGACAGTGGTCAAGTGAAACTACACCCTAGTCTGTTCCTGCTGTTGTTGGTCCTAAGTCGGTTGTACCCCTCCCCCATGGACGGGTCCTCCTCTCCCCTGGGACTGGCCCCTTTCACACCGTTTATCATCAGGTGGGTGCTATGTTTTGGTTTTGGGCTTGATTGATGACCGCAAACATGAGTTAGTTCGCCTTTTTTTTGTCCTAAACATGGTTCATAACTGGATTTGAAGCATGCGTTACCCTCTTTAACTGCACGCATGCAAACACATACACACTGTTATCAGCTCTGTCTCATGGAAGCTCACAACACCAGCGCTGTTTGAGCTAGATGGGACAGCACACTTTCTCATTGACCATGTCCGACTCCAGTTCTCTGAGGCTGGGTAGACTTGCCGCTGAGACACCACTACACACCTTGGTACACAGACCCACACATGCCCCGTTGATCTGTTCGGTTTATCAGGGTTTTTGAACTGCTTTTAACTATGTTACAATGCGCATTTAAGCCCACGGGACCAGGGTGTGCTGAATGGGTTGACTGAGGCGGAGACTAGCGCGGCGGAGACCAGTGCTCACACTCTCCAACCCCGTTTCATCGCTTTGCCTATAGGGACCACTAGCACTAGCTCCATGGCCGCACCTGAAACACACCTACAAAGCTCAGGTGTGTTTTGGTAGTTGATAAAGTCAAGCACCACAGGCTAAACTGTACATGTACAATTTGTACACTTACTAGAGCCAAAACATTAAGTGAGCATGAAACCAACTCCTGCCCAGTAGGGGACAGAAATAGTTTCCACCCCCCCAAAGCACACCTCGCAAACAGTGACGTCTTTCTCGTGCTCCCAAGTGCTTCCAAGTGCTCTCAAACAACAGAATTTGTCTTGCTAATCAAGCATTTCTCCTGTTTTCTTTCTATGTTTCTAACAGCTTTCCACATGTAGCCTAGCTTGTAGCTTTCAGAGCACAAGTTTTGAGAGGTGAGTAGCGGAGCATGAGTGCACATTCAAAACACACTTCAAAGTTAGTGTAATTAATTGTTTTTTCTCGTATACATAATTTTTGTAATCATAGTTTGTAATAATTGAAATTGTAATCAAAATTTGATTAATTGCACAGCCCTAGGTGTAATCACGTTTTTGTATTCCAGTGTGACATAACTTTGAAGTGAAATACCAAAAATATTAAATAATAATAGAAATATAAAATATAAATCAGTTGTAGTGTTAAGTGTAAAGAAAGCTTTTTGCAAACAATTCATAATTTTAAGCACAACTCTTTTGTTTCTAAATATTTTAACATGGTCACACCATAGGACTTTTCTGTCACATTGCAGGACTTGCACTACAAATCAAATTCTTGTCAACATGTTTGTTGCGCTAAAATAAATATATCCCTTGAAGGAGGGTGTGACTGAAGATTTTACTGAAATGAATAATAAAATAACTTTTCCCCTTCAGATCACACCCTAAACTGCAGTGGTCTTTCGGGTGTATTACTGTCAGATGGTCTCCTGTAGGTTCTGTTGTAACTAACTCTAACAAACCTGATATTTCATGTTACACTGGCCACAGGACACCATTTTGATTATGAAATTAAACTTATTTTAATTATTTTTGTAGGAATCAAGTGCAGTCTTGTAATAGTAAAGAAAAGATAGATGGCATAATGCCAATAACATGAACTACCGTAGATACTAGTGACATATTTTATAAATGTTTATTTTGTATTTTGAAAATGTTTACAGTCACACAGCAGGGCATCTTGCAGTTTAACATCAAAATATAAATAAAAAACAAAAAAACTTATTTCTAAAACTACAAAAGTTGCTCAACCTTACTTTGCAGTGCTGATAGAATGTTGGCGTCACATCATGTACCCATTTACAAAAACAATGCTGGCAGCCTGGTATTTTTGGTTCCAGTCCAGTCTACCCAAGAACCAAAGGTTTCCAAATAGCTGCACAAAACAAACAATGGTAAAAGCAACACACTCTTATTACTGTTATTAGTAAATTAGTTTCTATTACAAATTAACTAGTGAAATGCTAAAACACAGACCATTGTCGGCGGAAAGAACGGTGGAACATTTTAAAACAATAAACTGATTGTGGGCGCTCCTGCCATACAGCAAAGAGATTGTGATTTAACTTCCTTCTGTGGGTTCTGTCCAGGTACTCCGACTTCCTTCCATTGCATAAAGACATCCATGTGTAGGTGAAATTATTAATTTCAATTGCCGGTGTGAACAATAATGTGAACGAAAGAGCGAATTGTCTGTTCAGGTCTCAGGCCCAAATTAACTAGGACAGACTTGAGCCCCCTGAAGCCACTGACAGGTAAAATAATGAAACATGACACACAACTGTAAAGTAAGATTTATGATGACGGATAAAAGTTTTTATGGGGTAGTAGCTTCTAGAGAAATCAAATGGAAAATACAATTATTTTGGTTCTACACAATTGCGACAACATTGTGAGCAGGCTGTCTGTGAATGGGTGATTCGCCCAGGAGCTCCTCTCTTGCACCATCATTGAGAATAGCTGCTGCTTACATTCAGGTTTAAAAACATGGGCTTCAAGAACACGCTATCACATCCCAAGGGTCACACACCTGCTCCTCACTCTCTGATAAATCCTCCAGCAGCCTTTCTCTGAACCACCACTTCTAAGAATAGAGCCTATAACTATCACCCAGACAAAACACCTGTAGACTAAACTCCGCTCATGTGGGTCTTCTCCTGTTGTGTTTGCACAGGTGTCCAATATAAATGACATATTATTGTTTTTACTTCTAAATTTTTGCATTATTTCTATGACTTATTTTTGACATTTGACGTTTTGCTATGGAGTGATATATTTTTTTAATTTTTTATCAAGACCAGTGCTTCTCATGCTTTTCACATGCTTTCTAAATATTTGGCTAATTATCATTTTAAAGGATGTCACTGAGCCTAAATAGGGACTAAACCAGGACTAAACCAGGACTAAACCAGGACTAAACTGGGACTAAACCAGGCCTAAACCAGGACTTAAAATAGGATATAAATCAGGGCTAAACTAGCAGTAAACTAGGACTAAAACCAGTACTAAACTAGAACTAAACCACCTCTTAGCAGGACTAAACCAGATCTAAACCGGGCCTAAACTTAGCTTAAACCAGAACTTGTACAGGGCTAGACCAGGATTAGACCAGGACAAAACCATGTCTAAACTGGCCTCAACCAGGAGTAGACCATGACTAGACTAGGACTAAACCAGATTTAAACCAGGACTAAACTGGGTCTAGACCAGGACTAAACCAGGATTAAACCAGGACTAAAGTGGACCTAAAACAGGACTAAGCAGTGCTCCTCACTTGAACCTCAAGCCCGAACTAGAGCACAATTAAAACAGGAATGAACTCTGTACAAATGTTATGAATGGTTATTTCATCTTAAAATCATGAGTACTACTAGAAATAGCCAACGTACCACCAGTTATACCTGTACCACCATTTGAGAAGCACTGATCTAGACCGATGTTGCAGTGTGTCGGGGAGTCAGCCCATTCTGGCAAATGGGAAATCTCTGCTTCCAGGCTAGATTTTTCACATACCAGAGACTGAAAGATGTACAAATATTATCTCAAAAGCATGCACTGTACTGCCTCTCACTTGTGTTTAATGAAAATAGACTTCAGATAATGTGAACTTCTTATCTCCTCTGTGCATTCCTCTAACACTGCAAGCTGAAAAACATTTTGCTTTTTTACTCAACATGAATTTCACTTGATATACATGTATGAAAGAGATTGGATATCTTAGCACATGAACATGTATTTCTGTATTGTTACTATGTCTTGGCTGTGTTTTGGAGGAGAAGGGGGTAGGAGGACCTTGAGCTTGAAATGCTCCATAAGACTGTGAGATAACAAGATTCGAGTGCGCTCTGTGTTTGGGAGTTTGTCAGATTATTACTGTGTGTATGCAGAAGCAACCCTTCTCATGCCACAGTTTTATTTTTATTTAGTTGATGGAATAAGGTATTTTTGTTGCAGTTTTTAAATATTGTTTAGTTTCTCCCACTTGTGTTTCCATTAGCACACGTCTGACATATTTTTTTTTTAGATACAAATATTGCACTTAAAATTGTACTGCTAGAATCTTAAGAAAGGTTTAATGTGTTTTGTATCTTTGGAATCTGGTAAATGTAACTCTGATCAATTTTAAAAGTATTATTTTTTTGGCAAAGTTGAAAAGGTTGGATAAGGTTGTGGCTGCTTTGTCGTGTTAGTAGGTGTAATATATAGACTTGGACTTGAATGGACAGACTTTGATGAGAGTCCTAGCCCAAGAGTGCTATTGGATGTAAAAAGTAGCTACATCTCTCTTAAAGCTGGAAACTATCAGTTGGTCCCAAAAAGGTGGATTGATTTAAAGTCTCTCCGCCCATTTTAGTGCTTTTTTTTTTTTAATTCAGGCTCAGAATTGGTGCCACAAAAATGTTTTTGCATGCTTTCATTTGCGTTGATGACCTTTTAATTGTCGTATTTTGACATTTGGTTTGGTTTTGTGCTGGCTCTCACTCCATAGAAAGTGGCAAATGGAATCATCTGTCTGTGCTACTGCAGAACACAGTTTAGAAGTGGCCTGTCTACATTAAGCTGTCTACATTTGGTTTGTCCCTTTTGTTGCAAAGGAAGCACTGACTGGACAAGCTTGTAAACAGTCCAGTCACCATTTGGGGCTACTTTTGCCAAATTTGTAATTTTCTTTAAATGTTCAACTACAGGTAAACGTGGTGTCATTTTTTTATTACTAACATTTAGACTAACTTAAACTGAGATCGACTTTATTGATCTTCAAGGGAAATGGCTTGGTCACAGTATTCAGTTGCACATGAAAAACACACTTGAAAAACACATAGTTAAAGTGGAAAATATGTAATGGAAAGATAATTTTAAGCAAAACTAATAATAAAAATTATATAAAATGAAATACAACAATAAAAGCAAAAAATATCCATGATTTGCATATTTACAAATCTACAAGAAATCAAAACAGATGTAGGCTAAATATACACTATGTACATACATAGGAAGGAAGTTGTTTTGGAAGTTTTAATATTTTGTTTCCATATACAATATATCTATCTATCTATCTATCTATCTATCTATATCTCTATCTATATCTCTATCTATATCTCTATATCTATATCTCTATCTCTATATCTCTATCTCTATATATCTATATATCTCTATCTCTATCTCTATATCTCTCTCTCTATATCTCTCTCTCTCTCTCTCTCTCTCTCTCTCTCTCTCTCTCTCTATATATATATATATATATATATATATATATATATATATATATATATATATATATATATATATATATATATATATATATATATATATATATGTTTTGTTTTTTGTCCCCTTGATGAAGGCTGTAATGTCGAAACGCGTTGGGGCTCTTTTAAGTCTATTGTGACATGCCCTCTATAATAAAGGCTATTTAACTTTATGAGAGTTTTTGTTTTTGTTGTTGTATTTGAACATATTATTTATTTTACTTTGAAAGCTTACATTTTAAGGCCTCAAACTGGCCAAAATTTGATAATTGACCACTGCATGAAAATACATTGTTTTGACCTTTTTAAAGATATTTTTGATAGTCCTTGCCCTCTGGTTGCAGTTAAGACAGAAGAGTGGTGCTTGGCTGTGTCTGTTGTTCAAGACATGCACAGCTTACAACACCTAATGAAGCCCACATGTTGGTGATAAATATAGCCCCAGCCTTGACTTCTTTGGCTCTAGTCTTGGTTCTCTCGTCACTTCAATTATAAAAAACTTACCTGTAGTTACACAAGTCAAAACTGTGTCACAATCCAAACTTAACAGAGATCAAACCAGGGCTAAAACAAGGATAAATTAAGGAAAACTTTTTAATTTTTATTTGACCACACCATTACCTTTAAAGGTCTGACAAAAAAATGATTTGGACAGTGTAAATCTTGGTCTGGAAAACCATAACATTATTGCACCACATTTATTTTTCTTGCGATATGTAAGCCTTCAGTATATTGCGTTTGCCGATATCGCAGTAATGATAAATTTGTGATATATTGTTCAGCCCTATAACTGTCCATAAATTGACCATTAGTGCTCCAGTCAAGTTCTCAGATAATTTTGGATTCCTCTAGAAAATATTAAAATAGAAATATTTTAATTTCAACCTTTAAGAAAATATTTTAATAACACATTTTTGTTCCAACATAGTTTCAAAAAGTGGGTGAGACCTGTAGTTATTTCTACTGAGTTGTTTATATATGGTATGTTTTTTTTTGCAAAACTATGCAAAATGTCACTGTATTTAGCTGTTCCTTGCATCACTGTTTCCAAAAATTAGTTATCTTGACCTACCTTGGTTCAAAAAACATTTACCCTCACAATCTGTATAAATGCACAAGTTGACATTTTGATTTCAGCACAAGATCCTTAATCACATGCTATGTGTGACACCTGAATAACCTTTGTAAAACCTAACAACATTGACAACAATAACACAATAATATATCCTCCTCCTCCTCCTCCTTGGAGACAGTACCAGATTCCTGAGCTGCCATGCCTCTGTGTGCGTCACCTTTATGGAAAAGGACAATCAAAGTTTGGATTATGACGAAAAGAGGCGTAGGAGGACATATTTATTACCATAATAACAGTCTGAGATCATATCTGACGTCTTCCTCGTCTTTCCCTGTTTTTTCCCTTGATGAATGGCAGTGTCTCTTTGATAGTAATTTATGTTGTGTAATATCTAATCCAGGCATCTGTCTTCACCCTCGTTCCTTTTATTCCCCGTCAGTTTCTCATTTCTCCGAAACTGCCACGTTAATGCCCATACACTACATCAGTGATTCCAGTGGGAACCCTGACAGTAAACCTTGTGTTTACTGTCCCAACTCAAATGTGTTGCTCGTCCCATTGTCATTTGGTTGGCTCAAATGGACACCTCTGTCACAGATGGGAAACAAATGCTGAGATCCTGACTGGAGCTTTCTCCACTTTCACTTAGTTCAAAACAAGTGTAGGCGTCACGTTTCAGAATGGAAGTGGTAGTTATAACAAGTGCTTTTCTATTTTTGTTGGAATGAGGATGATTCAATATGAGATTGTACAAATCAATTTTATATATTTGTTTTATTTTCTTTATTGTCATATTTGTGTATCGGTTTTCTTTTTTTCTACCTCTTTTTTTCTGTAGTTTTGTGGTGTAAGCGGTTGGCGCCAGCTCTGGAATTGGTATGTATCCAGTTGGACTTGTCGCTGCCATTATTCCAGTGTAGAAAGACCTGCACAAGCTTGCACTCAACCAAGGATAGTGTCCCTGATTCGAATCCATCCCCCTTTGTTCTGACTGAGCATGTAATTGGTCAAAAAATATTGTCTCTGCTGTAGTGTCCTCTCTGTCAATTGACTGAATCATTAGTTTTCCTCAAATACAAGGCATAAAAAATTGGGTAGTGCATCTTTTTTTAAATCTTGCGAAGTTCTTTTTTTTAAATAAGTATGCTATTATATTTTTTCATAGGCATTTCTTTGATGGCTGTGTATACATAAAAACCCCATGTTAGAGAAACTGTCAATAATCGAAAATATGACCACTTAGTAGTGTAACATATCGTGTCTTTTTAGCAGTTTTGATGTCTCTCAATAGTAGCAATTGATGAAAAGGCTGAAGACACTAATTCTTTTTTTGTGCTTGAGCAACAGCTTTTATTTTTTGTTTTTTCTCTTGCAAAATTTCTGAAAATACATTGATATACATAGTATTGGGGTTCATTGTGGCAGAGTGGTTAGCACAGCCTCTTTACAGAAAAAAAAATGTGGGTTTGATTTAAGGGCCCCTCTGAGTCTGGATAAAGGCAGAATTTAAAAAAAATGCAGAGGGTAAATAGTAATTGTAAATAGCTGCATTTACATTGCATTTTTTGCCTCCATAGACACTCACAGACTCTAATCAAGCATTCATTCACCCATGCACACAGCTCTCTCTAAATCATACCCCAGCATCACACACAGTGTATACAAGATGGTGGCTCTTGCCCAAAGACACACTCACAGCAACAGGGAACAGGGAGAACAGCAATCAAACCACCAAACCAGTTACTGTGCCACCCACTCAAACATTTAATTAGTTTTTATTTAATCACAATGTTAATATTAATGTGAACAAATAAACTGTGTTCTTGGCCATCTCTGATTTATGGCTGCAAGACCTCCACATCTATGTCCTTGTCTCAAGCCTAAAACCCAGTCTCCAGTTCTATGGTACTAATGCATAACATGCATGAAACTTTCCCCAGGTTTCCCTAGTTTGGTCTGTTTTTGAACCTATAACAATGTTTTAGTTTGGTCGTCTGCTTTAAATTTACAGGCTCATGTCAAAAACGTCTCCACGCTTCTCTACAGTCTTGTATCTTCAGAGACCGATCAGAGCATCTGTATCAGGTTGTTTTCTGGCCCCAAAAAGGACCCATTATGTGCTGTTATACTGCTGGCCCTTCCTTTAAAGCCCTTCAGAAGTCAGCCTCAGTTCATATGTCCAGATGGATGAGTGAGATGAAATGATCTGACTTGCTCCTGACTTGTGTCACTGCTCCATTTCCTAACTCCACTGGATTCCTCACTGACAGCCATTTACTCGGTATTATGTGTCCGACCTGCTGCAGTCTCTATGGAGGAAACTACATCTGTGGAGAAAAATAAGAGACCACTACAGTTTATTCTTAAATCTGCTTCTCTCAGAGTCTGACGACGACTCCATGTCCTTTGCACACCTCACTCTGCTTTATGAGTTCACAGACCATCGAGCAAAGCTGAGAGAGTGGTTTAAAGTTACCCAACAGCAGTGTGGTACTTTTGTTGTTCAAGTCCTAATTTAGTTTAATTTAGAGAGAGAATTTATTCATGTCTTTGTCCTGCTTTGCATATTGAAGTTTAATTCTGATTTAGTTTTGGTTTTGCCCTGGTAGTTCTGGTTTTGTCTTGGTTTAGTACTAGTTTTGCTTTGGTTTAGTCCTGGTGTAGTTTTGGTTTTGTCTTGGTTTAGTCCTGGTTTAGAACTGGTTTAGTTCTTGTAGAATCCTAATTTTGGTTAAGCCTTATAATGCAGCAGATTACTGTTTGTGTGAATTCACAGCTTCAATAATAAAATGTGCATATTTCTAAACTAAGTGCATTTAATATAATCTCTAATACCAAATGCAAAATATGATTATTTAATATCTGAATTTAACAAAGATTTAGGTCACTATTCCACAAAACAGAACAAACTGTTTATCTTTAGGCTACAGTATTGTATGATTCTAAAGGAGCAGATCATAAATGCCAAAACTTTGGAACATAACCTGCTCCTGACCAGGTTAGCTCTGCTGTGTGTTTCTATAGTGATCTAACCACTGAGCCACTTTTGTGACACAGAAAACCCTCGGTTTAGGCTAACCAGAGATCTCGCTTCATACTAGTATATCCCACTGTTTTAGCCTGGTTTAGTCCTGATTTAGGCATACTTTAGTCCAATAATGATGGTACTTGGAAAGCCAAATATTTTCAAAAGGGGTGCTTGGTATAAAAAAGTTTAAGAACTGTTTTAGTTTGAAACTGGGATAAATATTGTCTACAGATTACCAATAATAAAGTGTTCAGTTAAACCCTGAACAGCTCATTTTGCAGTGGTCTTATTTTTTTCCAGAACTGTACGTAGCCGTCATGCTTCAGTCTCTATGGAGGAAACTGTTGTAGCAGCTATTTCTACTCAAATGAGGCCCAGATGAGGCTCGTCCAACTCCAGTCAACAACAGTCTGACTCTGACCCCCACAGGGAACAGCCCCGTTTCTAAAATTACACCCTTCCAAACTGTCATTTCCTTTCGCAAAAGAGTTTCAATGGGACAAATTAGCACAGATAGTTAACATATGGGCCTCAAACGGGGTGTGGGAGGGATGGAAAGTGGTGGGGATGGTCCAGGATTTGGGCTCATTAGTCGTGTTTGTGTGCACGTCGGTCGGGCACTGGCGTTGTCCTGTACAGGCGTGTGCTGCTGAGGAATGCAAACTGTTGTTGTCTGGGTTTCATGCAGGGGCTTTGCTTGTCTGTTGGGACGTGTGTGTGGGTGGGAGTGGGTGGGGGCAGCAGGTGGAGAAGCATTTGGTAACAGTTGACTTGTTGCTCGTCACTGTTTTAAAATTGTTTTTGCATATCTCTGTGTGTCGTTGGTGTAGTTATGTTTAGTTGGTTAACGACAGTAGATGGCAGACAGTATCTACTGTCTGGAGAAATAGACAGGAGCACCAGCAAAGATGCTAAGAGCAAGAGGCACACAAGTAAAAGTATATTAATCATCAGTCTTGCTAAAAATAATCTATTAAATGATTTTTCTTCCTTCATTTGCCAAATTGGGTATGTTTATTATTTTTTAGGTTATTATCTTGGTATTAGTGGTCTAAAAGCATCATAAACAGGAGTTCCAGGTGAATATTTGCAAACAGCCCATTGCCTTAAGTGCCTCTGTAGTATCAGGGCTATCTATTCGGCTTTAAAGGAACCCCATCTGCTTCTTATATAGTTTTGCTGATTTTATGTTTGATCTGTGATTGTCCTATAGCTATCAGCAGTCAAATATGTTCCTCATATGTAGGTAAAGGGGTACATTTTAGTTTATTTGAGAAAGTGCTTGCGGAATTGTCTAAACTGTACATGGGGTAGTAGGTAAAAAAGGTGCTTTTTTATTCTGTAGTGATGTACATTGCAAGGGAAGTCAGCGGTTTTGTTTGTGGACCCTTGAGAAATTTACCATGGCAGACACGGCAGCTTCTTTTATATTCTTGTCAGTAAATAGCACACTTGCTGCAAATGTAATAAACCCATTTCTCAAAAATTTAACCTAATTAGATCAAGACACAAGTGAAAAACAGTAACGTTGAAAAGCTTAATTTCTGCCTTAATTTAATTTAAACAAAACAAAACATGTACATCCCACTGCTTCCTTGTATTGTGTAAATGTGTTATTTAAGTTGATATAAAATGGCAGTACGCAGTTCAGTTTTGTTTTCTTGAAGCTTTTTGAATAATATAAAGCTTAACTTTCATGTTCGTAAGACGGTCAAATAATTATGCATATGAAAAATACTATAAATATCCTATGCTTTTGGTCAGCTTCTGGTTCATTTAGTCTACTAATTAGTCTAATTAATTAATTAATTGAGGTCTTGGTCAACAAATCTTTTATTGGTTAATTAGTTGGATGCTCTCTTCGCATTAGTAAATTTGGTTAAATGTATTACTTAGTAAGTTTTATTTTTCATTTTACTCAAAAGAACAACACTGAGTTTTTGATTAAATATATTTTACTGCCCAGTACCCAGGAGGAGCCCGGAGTAGAGCTGCTGTTCCTTCACATCGCAAGTAGCCAGCTGAAGTGGCTTGGGCATTCCATGGCCTCAGGGAAGACCTAGAACATGTTTGAGGGACTATGTTTCACGGCTGGCCTGGGAACAGCTTGGTGTTCCTCCAGAGCAGCTGGAGTAAATGTCCATGGAGAGGAAAGTCTGGGTGTCCCTGCTTAGACTGCTGCACCTGCAGTCTTGCCCTGGATAAGTGGAAGAACTCAGATGGATGGATAGATGGATATTTTACTGCGATCTTTTCTTCAAAGATCCCTTAAAAGTCCTCCCACATGCCCTTGGTCAATTAATTGCTGTGCTGGGCATAACTTTGGTCAATGAACCATATCTTTGGTTGACTACAGCCCTACTTCTTTAAGTCTATATGATATTATATTTATAATTGTACTAAATTGTAAAGAACTACGTGCAAACATCTTTTCCTCATACCTTTTATTCCTTGGTTATGGTATAAGTTCACTCCATTATTGACCAGACTTTTCCAATGCTGAGCTGTTGTTTCCTCACAGCCCATAAACTATTGCAGCGCATGGCACACACCCTTCTCTCTGACCTCTGACCTCAAAGCTGTTTGTCCCTATGTGACTCACTGTGCCCATAGGTTTTATAGCTTTGGACATGTAATGTATAGTTCTATGTACCATTTATGTATTTGGTGTATTCCTAGGAAACCAAAGTGAACAAAATATACGTTGTTTGCCTGAAGTGAACCCAGATCAGGGCTTATGTGTCACTGTGTACTTCACAGGACAGTTGCAGTCTCTATATATATCGATTCATATTTATATTTGCTCAGTGACACATGGCTGTTTGTCTCCATCTTACCACTCAACAAAGTATATATGCCAGTAAATCTTGTTAAAGAGATCTGTAGTTATCTACTATGGAGAGTATAGAGGGCTTGGACACCTCTTAAACAGCACTGCATGTTGGACAATGTTTATAAACATTATCTGACTAAAAGAAAATGTTTACAATAATTACTTTACTACTGCTTAAAAGAAACAGGCGAGGAGACCACCAGAGGCAGCAGAGTGCAGATCACTCTTTTAAACAGAAACATATAAAAAAGAGCTTTTTATTTCCTTAAATTTTTTGTATGATCTCATGCATGAGGAATCAGTGGAAACAGAGCTATACAGCATTTTCTGGATAAATGAATGAAAGTAGGCGGAGGCATGTGCAACCGAGTGTTCTCATGCCTCAGAAACTCCGCGCCAGAGAATGCAGCATTACTTAAACAGTTGTGAATGAAACAAAACAGGTAGGTTTTTGTTGAGGGAACAACATTATAACATGGTAGCCCAAAAAAGTCGAATAAATCCCCATAACCTTTTTTGCTTTTATTAAATTTAGTAATAAAGCCACTAATTAATTTTATGCATACAGTACATCAATTTTTTTTTTTATTTTTATGGATGATCAGTGCTCAGAAGGGGAAACGTTTTATTTACGGCATTGCATACATACAGGTTTGCATGTTCTGTAAAAATGATACATGTACTTCTCTGTCAGTGCTCGGTTTACATACAGGAAGTAGAGAGAATTTCTGCTGGTTTGTATGTAGCTTTAGATATCAGTGTCTAAGAATACCAAATGCAAACTGTGTTATTTTGACTGCACACACCGATGAGTTTGACATTGTTCAACTCTACTCTCTGCAGTGTTTTACACAATGCACCTTAAAGCTTGTGTGGCATAGTCCATAATTTTCTCTTTTTATCCAAATATCTGACTGCCTTGACATTACTCAGCCCTAATTAGTCAATTAGTATAAAACTTGTATACAGTGGAGAGATAAAAACATGAGCCTTCTTAAAGCTCTATATTGGCACACTTGTATCCTCATTTGACATCAGAGTGAAATTGTGTAAGAACTATTTTACCTACTTGAATTTGTATAACCGAGTTGGCTCATAATACATTGGTCCTAAGCTACTTAAGTATAGTTTGAATGCAGGTCATATGAATATTTCCTTCTCTGGTTCATA
Source organism: Bostrychus sinensis (assembly GCA_020698575.1). Classification (NCBI taxonomy): domain Eukaryota; kingdom Metazoa; phylum Chordata; class Actinopteri; order Gobiiformes; family Eleotridae; genus Bostrychus; species Bostrychus sinensis. Next base: position 26,218,968 of record CM036254.1, on the reverse strand, counting down.
GACACAGTTACTTAATGCCCCCCTCCTGCTGCAGATCCCACTCATCTTGAGGCCACGTCCTTCCCTCGTGTTCGCTGAGGCTCTGTTATGACACTAGAGAAGGAAACTCTATCAGCTTGTAAACAGGAGTATATTTAGCTCACACTCTGGGTGACCGGTCACCCTCCCCATCGGCCCTGAATACTGTAAATCAATGGTTCTCAAATTGTGGTATGGGCACTGCCGGTGGCACACAGGCTTTTTCTGGAGACAGTCAGGAGTCTTCTGCAGTTCTGATTTACTTCAATTTAGAACCAGGTTTAGTTTTTAAATTTCTTCTTGTTTAGTCCTGGTTTGGACCTGGTTCAGTGCTGGTTTAGACCTGGTTTAGTCCTAGTTTAGCCACGTTTAAGCCAGGTTTAGTCCCTGTTTAGCCTGGTAAGCCTGGTTCCTTGCCCTTGTTTAGTCCTTTTGTGGCCCTGGTGTAGACCTGGTTTAAACTGCTTTTGCTCTGGTGTAGATCTGGTTCAGTCCTGTTTAGCCTGGTTTAAGCCAGGTTTAGTCCTGGTTTAGTCCTGGTGTAGTCCCGGTTTAGCGAAGTTTAGCCCTAGTTTAGACCTAGTTTAGATCTGGTTTAGCCCTGGTCTAGTCCTTGTATAGTCACTGTTTTGTCCATAGTAATACATTTTTCTGTTAATCCCTATTTTATCCCTTAGTTTAGATGTAGGTTAGTCTTGATTAAGGCTCGCTTTTTTCCATAGATTGTATTTGAAAATCCAAATATTTTCTGAGGTGGTACTTGATATTAAAAGTTTGAGAATCAGTGTTTTAAATGATCAGCTGTATACTGTAGACACTCAAAACAGTCTGTGTGGGCCCAAACACTGCAGGCTAGACAACTTCCTGATTGATTAAGTAATGGTAAGGGAATATTTAAAATTGGGTTGTTGGTCATCTGTCGGCCAGACAGCTGTTTAATCTCACTAGAGGAAAGAGTGGAAAAACAACTGAATGTTGCTTATGGTTTTAAATAGCAAAAGATAATCTAAATTAAATACATGGGTCATTCTTCTTATTGTTATTATTACTGGAGCATTTGGCCATGACTTAATCTTGCTTCTGGGGTAGAAAACAAAGATAACCAATAAAATACTCACACTCTTAAATTATATTATTACAGCCATTACATAAATCCACCTTGTGATTAAAGGGGCCCCCCGGGTCTGTTCTGTAGCACCACTTGTAAAATAATGCAGACTTGTTGTGAATGATTTAACCTACTTTGAGTCACGTTTCTGTTGCATGTTACAGATGCAGTCATTCGGCGGTATACAGGACCAGAGAGATGGCAGCTCGGGCCCTTGTTCCATTTGTGTTGGTGACACAAGTCCCATCCACTGTCAGTGATTTACTACAGGAGCTTCCTCAGGAGCCTGGGCCTAAGATCCAACACAACCATATCCACGGGACACTGCTGCAGGTCTGAGCACACTGTAACTTAACTGTAATGTGGAAACTATGAATTTCATATTTGAAATGTTCATCAACCAAGGTTTGTTTAAAAGCAGTCAAGATTTTGCCTATTACATATACTCATACACATATTAATAGCAAGACATCAGTACTTCATGCATTGAATATGTGAGACCTTACTGAATAGCCTAAGGACAAAGTCAGCTGAATTGTTTTCACTTGAAGATGGTATTACTACATCGTGCAATCGGTTAGTAATACAATCACTCTGTTAAAAGTCTGGCCATCTAGACCCATTCACTTTCTTAGTGTAATGGAGTGGTTCTGGATCCCTTCCCATTCAAGCTGACCAGCTTGATTTTACCAACCAATCATAACCATATTTTTCAGATTGCTTTAATCAAGAGACTGTTTATTCTGCTAAAACTATGGTGGTACTAGCCACTATTTTTTCATTCTGTTGAATTACTACAAAGAAAATTAATGAAAATAAGTATTACACATTCACTGTGTAGCTCAGTTACATTTGTGCAATTGCTAAATCATACAAATTTTTAACCAGTGTATTTCTGTTTTGTATCTATTGGATAAGTTTACAACACTATTGGTAGCATATGGCCCTAACTGTCTCCCCTTAAATGAATTATGAAACTGTCCGTCCAGCACAATCACAACACAAGTGCTTCGTCAAACTCTGCAGCCCACAGGGTCTCTCTGAGCTCCTCGTCCCCCGGTGCGACCCCCGACACTTCACTCTCTACAGCTCTTGGGAAACTCCCTCTCCGCTGTTCCTTCTGCATGTGTTGATATTAGCAGCAGACTGTTTGGTTGTGTTTGTCAGAGTGCGATGACAGAACTAAACACTGGTATTTAGCCGGCGATAACTGCCTTGTCTGGACAGGCTCTCTGTGAGTTCACCATATCTATAATCTGTGCGTGGGTGTGCACTTTCGCATGTTATGATAACTGCAATGGTAATGGTGTCTTATATTTCATCTTGGTGCAAACTCCTCTTGTCCTGTCGTCAAGATTTTCACGTTTGAACTTGCCTTTTACAGCCCCAGGACATTAGAAACCAGAGACCTTCTAATGTCCTCATGTGGAAAACCTCTGTGAGACTATGTATTTATGTTTAAAGCAGTGGTGGATCAAACACAGTTATGGAGGAAATGGTATGTTTCAGATTACAATACCACAATCAGAACAACATGAAATCAATCATATATCATGGTATAAGTGTTGAAAACAGACCTATAAGTGCATTGTGTAAAAGTCTGTAGTATAGACATAAAAACAGGGTGCTGTCCTGCCTTACAATATAAAGGTCATGGGTTTGATCCCTGGGCTGGCCAGTCTGTCTGCCTCTGTGTCTTTCCGTCTTAAGCAGATGTGATGGGCTTCAGACCCCACAGAATAAACTTTAACAGTGGTAAAGAAAATAAATGAATGAAACAGCTCAGTCATTTCATCTGTAGGATTATATTACTGCATTGAAATGACATTCTTTACATGTGTCAGGATATAAAAACAATATTTAAAGCTTCTCATAACCCAAAAGTAAAACCCATTCGTTTGTTTGGTACCTTGTCCAGACCAGAAATACAGCTGGGTTTTTCAACACAATATAGCATGACTGACCTGAATTGTTTTTCCGGGGGAATTTATTGCCTTCATTTGATAGACCCAAACCACACATTTTGTTATGTAGTAACTATATAGGAGGAGGATGTGAGATATTCTATCACAATCTGAACTTACAGCATTAGATGCCTCCCAAAGATACACACTGCAGTTTAACTCTTATACCCCAGTCTTAAAAAATTACGTTGTTACTGTTGAGTGACAAGTGTCCCCCGTCAAAAAAATCATAAAAAATGTATGCATTCATATGTTTTCTACTTTTTTTGCATAAATCATTTATGCAATTCATGCCCTGATCATAAATATCATATATTTAATTATTTTCAGAATGTTAACCCCTTTAATGCCAGTGTATGTAATATAATTTTTTGTGTGTGTAAAAAACACACAAAAAATGAAATATTTTAATTATTCTCAAAGCAAAGTGGATTTTCTAGGGAGGGGTTATTACAGCCTTGAGTATATTATCAACAGCATTTTTTAGGGATATTTTTTTCCTGTGCTATGTAGAATCTAAACAACAACTCCCATTAAACCCATTTAAACTGATTGTAACTTTTTGTTACTACAAAAATTCCCAAATCCATCTAAATCTGTGTTGTTGATAATCTATGAGACACCCAAGGCTGTAATACCCCCCATATTATAAATAAAATAAAATAAAACAACATAATAAATTTTCTTAGGAAAGTGAAAAATGAAATAATATTAGATTTGTGTTTAGAATATCAAAATTAGTGATAAAATACACACCTGAGCCACATTTCATAGAAAAGGTAAGAACCACTGCAAAGTTATAAAAAAAACTTTACCCCTTAAAAGAAATTTAAGGGGTAAATGTGGGGTGGGCATTTTATTATTAACTAACTCTTAAGTGACTTTCATAATATTTTACATCGTAAGTGAATAGCTTTTTAATGATGTCATGACTACTGACTTGGTGCTGCTATGTTGACTCATGTACACATACAAGGCAAAAATAATAGGCTCCAATGTAGCCAAAACTGAATACAAGACAATGCTGGACAAATTTAATGAAAAGAACATATAAGGCCCTTGAGAGCAATATTAAATTTCCAACCCACTTACAAGCTATTTACACATTTAGAGGTGGTCTATAGCGGGTCTAAAGTTAAAGCTGTGCATTGGTTGGTGTGTGGGGACTTGATGAAGATGTTGAAAGCAGAATGTAAAGAGTGTTTAGCTGCAGGAGGAAGTGGCGTGACGGTCATAGTGGGAGTGCATGCAGGTGAAGTGGTCTAAACATAGTCGAGCAAAGATAACGGCCCATACATGTGGAGAAGAGAGGCTCTGATAGTGAGATAACACTGATAAATGTACATGTACTGTGTGCCCTGTACTGGAGCAGTGGCAAGTTTAGACTTCAATTCAGTTTCTATGTCATGTTAGTTTATGACATTTTGATTTTAATACTTTCTAAACATTGAATGATGAATATTAAAGCTGAACTGCCTGATTTTACTGGTGGTTTATTGTGGTTATAACGCAATCTGTTACTGATAGGCGTTTCCAACCCCACCACTTAACAACAGTATAGCTACCTTTCTGCTTTTATTTTATTAACAAATGTAAAACTCAAAATACAAATATATAAAATCAATCTGACATGTACCTTAAACTTCTAGCAGCTATTTTTAGCATCGGCCCAATGTGAACCAGCGATCATCTCCCCCTTGTTAAACATTGCGTCTTGTATCCTCTCTTTTTATTTCTGTTTTACCATGCACAGTTAAAGCAAGATGTATCCAGTGCCAAAAAAAAAAAAAAACTTCCTCTAACTTCCCCCAGTAGCCATTATTCAACAGCCAATCTGATCACCATTGGAGTGTGCCTACAGATTAATAATACAGCCTATATGACATAATCAAGTCTCATTTGTGCACAGATAATTCCTGTACAATATACTATTAGATGATTACTTCCTCTAAAAATGAGCATAGTTAACAATTAATCATGGTTATTTTATGGGGCTGCAGCCTATTCCAACGCTTGACTCTGGAGCATTCTGTACTCTCACATTCATTAACCATGGCAATTTAAATTCACCAATTCACCTATACATATGCCTTTAAATGTGGAAAGCAGCTAATGCTGTGGAAGAAGTTGCATTTAAAAATCTGTGCTCTGTATTTGGGTAGTGTTGATATGCAATTCTTAAATGTATGGCTGTATAGTATATGAAAAGTGATAAAATGAAAAACAAAAAATTTAAACCGTAAATAAACAAAATTGGTTAAAGGGCCTGGGCTGTGAAGCTAAAATGCAATGTTATATTCGGGTTTGGAGAGAGGTAACCATTTTTGGCCTTTTCGAGATTATGTCATTCTAGTACCATCTATTATGTTGAGGCGGCAGTAGCTCAGTTGGTAGAGACGCTTGGCCCACTCCCAGCATTGCATACTGTCGTTGTGTCCTTGGGCAAGACACTTCACCCACCTTGCCTGTATGAATGTGTCAGTGCGCTTGTGTGTTTGTGGTGGTCGGAGGGGCCGTAGGCGCACAATGGCAACAATGATTCCACCACTGAGTGTGACTGAAGAGTGAATGAATAATGCACCAAATTGTAAAGTGATTTTGAGTGTCTAGAAAAGCGCTATATAAGACTAATGCATTATTGTTATTATTATTATTATTATTATTATTATTATTATTATTATTATGTTCCCACTGTTGCAAGTATTGCAGGCAGTTGTCTAGGCACAATTTAATTCTAGTAATTATTCTGTTATGTAGTTACATGTTTGTTTGTGGCCAGATTTAAACACTATTACCACCAGATATAGACATTATATATTATGCAATACCAGTATCTATAAATGAACACCTTGACATTTATTTCCTTTCCTTTTGGGTTTTTATTTTCTGGGGTAACTTTCAGTGATCTGAATATTCATTTGGCATCCAGTTTTGCTCCTTATCAGATGCCCTTCTTGATGCAGCCCTCTCCATTTATCCAGGCTTCTGGTTGGATGACAGTTTGACATTTATTATTATGAAGAAACTATAATGACCATAACAGTAAGAAACTGATTAGTGAGCCTCTCTGAAGAACAGTATATGTCTATATGTATGTACCCAGTGGCTTGTTAATACAAACATTAAGGCCAGCGTGTCGAGCCATGGGGGAAAGCGTAATGTGCGTTAATATGCTTCAGCGTGTGTGTAACAGGTAGCAGATGTGTTTGCTCAAGGCCAAAGCGACTTCCTCTGTTATTGTCAAAGAACAACTGTTAGCGAAACATGTGTGGAGTTGGGAACCATCCGAGGCCACTGACTGTGCCACTGGCCTCCCCATTTCTCACATGTTCAGACAATAACTCCTCCATGTGTACAGATATACTCCAATGTGTCCAATACATTGTAAATTACACAAGGCATCTGTTTGCTGGCTTTCCATGTCAAGTAAATTATGTCTCTTCCGACGGTTGCGGATTTGTTCAGTGTGTTTGGATGGACAAGTTGTACTGAGACACAGAGTACATACGTCTGCCACCGTTCACCTAAACTAAGACTGCTATCTGCTCTTATCATTTAGAGTCAAAAAACAGGTAGTGGATGCATAAAAACAATACAGGTTCTCTGTGTGCCAGCCAACAGACTCTGCTCTCAATAACACGATGTTACAGTATGTTACTTGGACATACTGCAAAAAATACATGTCTGGGAAGGACAAGGTTGTGTTTTTTATGAAGATGGTAACACAAAAGCATATTCTGACGAAGTTAGAGTTTAAAATGTTAATATACTGTATGAGTGTTATGTGTGTTAATATATGAGATATAAAATGTATTAGAAATAGTAATTTAAAACATTTATGTGTTGCCTGTATTTAATAAAAGGACAAGAGTAAGTCCTGAAGTGTTGCAGTCAGAAGTGTGAGGGAAAGCTATAAGTTAACACCACAGACTTCCTGTTTTCTGTTTAGTCCCAGCTTTCTGTGCATTATATTGTCTGCGCTGTACTAACTCAACATTTTAACAATTCACTAAATAACATCACTAGTTTGACTTGTGTCCATAAATGTTAAGAATAAATGCGATTTTTGTTTTACGAAGTGACAGCCCTGCAGTCTAAAATCGGAAACGGCTGTTGCTAATAACTTCGAGCTTGTTTTGCGAAAAAGAACAGCACTTTTCAGATTTGTTCTTGTAATTTGAATGTTTTTATCAGTCACAAACCCATTGGTAACTTGCCAAAAACAAGCAATAATGCAATAGATTAGTTATTGATTCATAGTTGTTGGCAGCTCAGTAAGAAGCAGATTTGTTTTATAGGTAAAGTATACTTTGTCCCTGTAGGGAAATTTGTTCTCTGCATTTGACTTATCCCTAAATGCCGCTGAGGCAACCTGTCAGGAGCAGTGAGTGAGCGCAGTGCAGTGCCCGGGGATCCTTTTCCAGAGCTTGAGGTAGGGAGAACATGCAGACGCCACACAGAAAGGCCACCCTGTTGTTGTAATGGAACTGAGGACCTTCTTGCTGTGAGGCAATAGTGCTACCCACTTTGCCATTATGATGAAGTCTTTCACATTTTTTTGCAAATGTTTCCTCTACTGGTGGAACTTGGCCTACAGCCTTAGTTATTTATAGTTATTCAAATCAATAACTTTCTAAAAACTTTAAAATATCCTATCCAACTTCACTAAGCAGATGCTGAATAATTCTTCATTATCTGCCAGTAAAGAGAAATTCTTCTAAGCCTCATAAAGCCTTGGATGATAATAATAAGCTGACATAATCTGATAAGACTATGCTTACATGCTGTTATTTAAGTTTATAGAAAAGTCCCAGATCTGATTTATTGCTTTAGTTGGAGAGACCTCTGGATACTCTGACTAACACCATAGTCTGATAATTCATCTCTGGTGTTGACAAAACTTAGACCGGACTTAACAAGCCTTTTGGATGGAGCGGCACTAACCCAACCTGACACCGAAATACAGCAGCAGCCTGGCTCATAGCTCCTGGTTGTATGCGGGCCACAAGTTTATTAAGTCCTGAAGTGTGTCAGCTTGGTGCTAGTAATCCTCTGTGTATTTCCAAAACATAGTAAATGAGTTGGAGTCTGAGGAGAACCGTGATCTTAGAATGTAGAATGTTTCTTTGGAGGCAGACATACAGTACAGTGCAAAAGTCTTAGACAGGTTTTTAAGACTAAGCCTATGAAAAATACACAAACGTGGAAAAAAAAAGGAGAGCCTCTGCCAAAGCACTGGTCCTATCTCGCAAGGGTGTACGCATTAATCACGATTAATTAATTACAGAGAATTAACGCGTTAAAAAAAATTAATGCAATTAATCGCACTTGTCTATGACAACACGGAACTTTTCTCAGTGACCTAGTTTCTGGCTCACAGTAACCAGGGCTGGACATCCACACGTCCTAAACAACAGATGTGAGTAGATTTCAGCTGTGAACAGATGGCTAATGTGCCTACAGACTGCACCACAGGGAACTGCGGGGTCGAGGTTGGCCGCATCCGGGCATCCAGCGCAACTTTACTTTCACTTTCAAACACGCTGCTTCAAGGCGCCGCTCATCATCTCTCCGACGATCACAACTGACTGACGCACACAGGAGACAGCAGTCCGTTTGGTTCAGAGGCGAAGGAGAGAGAGGACAGATCCACGCGGAGGTCACACGCAGAGCACAGGAGGGGAGACGAGAGAGAGGTGCGCCACGCATTACTACGTACACGGGAGGTGGAGATTGATGCACAACCGCTCATTACTGCCCTGTTTGACCGCGGTGTTAGTTTGAAATCAAGTTAAAATACCCAGAACATACAAATAAGCTCCTATATTTTATTTCTGACATATCAATTGCTATTTGATAAAAATGCGATTAATCGCGATTAATTAATTACAAAGCCTGTAATTAATTAGATTATTTTTTTAAATCGAGTCCCACCACTATAAAGAAGATGTTCTAGTTCAGAGGTAAATGATTCTAAATCAAAACAATGATCAGTGAAATTGTTAATTTGTCCTTGTCCCATTACTGACCTTTCCTGAAAGTTTCATAACAGAAATAAAAAATAAAATTCTGTATTCATTAAAACTGTCTCAGTTAACTGCATTTATCTTCCTCAAATCCTATATATTTTTTTATATTTCCTAGCTGTCCTTTACAATGGCTGTCTTTAAACTATTTAAGCTTTATTTGGCATCCCTCTGGCCTGAGCCAGCACTCCACTGGCATTTATTATGTAACATGTCATAAGATGTCTATAAGAGAACACATTGTCTGATACCCATCTCTGGCATTACTGTGCTATGCATTGTGTCAAGACCGTTCTTAATCTCTTTAGTTTAGTCTTTACTGCAGCCAGCCAGCAGGCGGCAATCCAGACATTGGACCTACTACATTTTGGAAGCTGTCTATTCTCATAAACTATAATTACAGTGAGAGTGACTCACACCAATGAGAAGAACTATAAAGCAAAAGAACATCTTCAGATGTTTGGCCTTTTTTATTAGCAAAAAAAGGGCTTCTCAAAAGACATATACTGTACAAAGCACACACTCAAGACAAGTAGCTTGATAACATTTAATAATTTAATAAGCAGTTTGTAAAATGTGTAATCATGGTATACATATTAGGAAAGGGTACATACAAATGAAATGTGCTCTTAAGGTTCCCACAGGTGTTTAATGTTAATATGCTTTGAGCCTGGAGAGAGCTTGAATGATGGATTGAATAACACTTTTTATAACATATCACCTTTCGAGACACTTAAAGCACTTTTCATTATTCCATTATACATTAACTCCACAGTCACACACATGGCTGCCATACTGCGTCTTCAGCCTCTCCGATCACCACCAAACACACAATCACACTAACACACTTATACATCAGGCAAGGTGGGTGAAGTGTCATGCCTAAGGACACAACCAGCACTGCCTCCTAAGCTACTGCCGCCCCAGTTGGATGTTGCATGATGTGTTAAAAAAAAAAAAGTCAACAAATAGCTCTAATACCTGACTTAATCATTTATTTATTTTCTATGGCTTATCCTTTTAAGGGTAACTCTACATACAATTCTTACTTTATATGAGTTTGTATGTAGTTATGCAAGTTAATGAAGCTACTTTGAAAATTGGAATTGAAATTGGAAGTTACATATAAATAACATTAAAAAGAAAACATCTAAAGCAATAGCAGCATTCTATAAATACAAGCATACACTAAATAAAAATAGTCTGTTCATTATCTATTCTTCCCTAATAATGCCCTAAATAACCTATTGCAGTGAGGTTTGGGACAATACCTATAAAACTAATACAAAACCAATCTTTATTTTGCAAAAAAGGCCATAAGAATCATTACTTATTCTCCTTATAATGAGCCAGCTAATACTTTATTTATTAGTCTACAAACATTAAAATTCTATGATTTAGTGGACCTCTATCCCTTAAAATGATGTTTAAAATAAAAAATAACCTCTTGCCAAAAACACTGCAGAATATGTTCACAATTAGAGATAGTCACTATCATCTCCGAGGAATTGAAAAGTTTGTAAAGAAAACATTTAGAACAAATATAAAGAAATCTTGTTTATCAGTCAAACCTCTCTCTTCCACCTTAAAAAACATTCAAAAGAGTGACATTAAGTAGATATATGAAGTCTTAATGTTAGTATCTGTGTATAATTATCTGGTTTCATTGTAATGTTTGGTTTTATTGAGAGCTGTCATTCTGTTACGTAAAGTATTAAGGGTAGGCAAAATAAGCTTAAGCTTCAGCCTACACCTTTTCAGTCTAAGTGCAGAAGGACCATTTATTTGTATGAATGTGTGACAAGTAATTAATTATAAATGTATATGTATTCATTTTGTCATACTTGTGATCGAAATAAACTAATAATGAATAAATAAATAAAAATTGACTTTTGCCTTTTATCATACCTTTATGCAAATTTAAAACCAAATTTAATTTGGGGATTTAAACGTTAAAAATGTTTTTTGTATTACCTATATTAACTATAACTATACTTAAATATATTTATATTATCATAACGCAAGATCCTGGGAGTGCCTCAGAATAGGGCTTTGGAGAATTGGGAGCCTTGCCAAAATGTAGAAATGCCTCGGTCCCTTGACAAGACTTGCATATATTTGGATTTAGTGGAATTGGTTTGCTCCAAGTTTGGCAAAATGTTGAAATTTCTCAGAACTTTTAACTAAACTCTCAAAATTACTAACCTGTCATGCCCATTGTGTGTTTAAGCCCAAGTGAAGGATTTCTGAGTTTTGATTGTGTAAGAATCTGTTTGTTTCTTTTTAAATTTAGCCTCGCCTTTATTGGGATCTCTTTTGGTCTAATTGGGCGCGTCTACACTTTGCCTAACCTCCATCCTGGCTGTTTTATGTGAACGCCGATTTATTCTTCTCTCTGTGTGTTTTACTGGACTGGGCCACGGATCGGCACACCATTATTTGCACTTGTACTGTGCAGCGTGTGGAGCGTGTGGTCAGTCTGTGGTTGCGGCAGTGGGCGGGACGGCAGGGCAGCCTGATAACAGAGTCTGCAGGGACCTCACATCCACCACCACTATTTTTACCAGCTCCAAAAGAGGACGCAGAGCCGTTGCAACATATATGCACAGTTACGCCTTGCTACAAAACAAGGCAAGAAATACCAATATAGATTTTTTCAGTCTTGTGTCGTCTCACCAAGCCTCAAGAGGGTTTGAGACTTTTCCACGCCAGTCACGTATTTGACATTTCACCTAGAAACCGTATTTGGAGAAAACTTTTTAAAAATACAGTTTGGTGGCATGGCATGAAGCAATAGTATCCACCTTTATATGTTATGTAATGTAAAAGGCTGGTGGCAGATGGAGACATGGTTCTGCACTATTATGTCAGCTCTGGTTGTGGGTTTGATCCTCGGGCTGGGTGACACACGAACACTCCCACCGTCCAAAGACATGCATGTGTTAGGTGAATTGGTGACTCTGAAGCGCCCCTCATGAATGAATGTGAGAGTGAATGGTTGTCTGTTTGTGCATGTCTCTGTGTCAGCCCTGCGACAAGATGGTCTCTGTCCAGGGTGTACCCCGCCTAAGGCCTAAAGTTAGTGGGATAGGCTAGTACCCGCGACCCCTTATGGGAATAAGCGGAAGATGAATAAATTATTTCTGTCTTAACTAACTGCTTTGTGAATGCAGTTCCTATATACTGTATTTATGCATGACCTTTTATTGATGAGTAAATGTTTGTGGCAAGGGTTGCACTGTGCATTTGCAAAAAGTTCAAACCTTGGTCATGGTGCCATTGCCTTTTTCACCACTGTCACCACCAACACTGTTAATAAAAGTAGGGGTGTTAGTGTTACGGCTCATTTACACTCCTGTTTTGTACGTAAATAGGCCTATAGGAAGTAGTTATATAATGTGTCTTTTGTCATGGCTCCATGGCAGTGTCTCGTCCTTCATGGTGTGTAGTAGTGTGTCTTTTGGAGGAACTGGGAGGCTGCTGCCTTTACTATAAATATGCTGTATATTTCTCGATGCTGGCTTGAACTGGTTGAGCCTCCCATGAACGGGACTTCCCAATCCGGTGCATGAGGTGTATCTGGAGAGAGGCATGATGGGAGCTGCTGCTGCTGCAGCAAACCCAACCTTATAATAATGGTGGCCTGTGATGGTGAACCAGTCTACTGATTTTATAAGAGCAGGCCAGTAATAAACATAAAACATTATGTCCCTGCTGCCTCCAGTGTCATGTTAGATGTTACTGCAGACTTGTCATGATCGGCAGGTGGAGAGTGATTGATTGTTTTTCTAGTGCAAAGCCTGGTTAGCTTCACAGTAAGTTAACTTTTATATCATCAGTTGGCCTTAGGAAACTTTCTCTTATGGTGTAGCTTTTTGGACTGCACATAGGGAATCAGCTTCCTTAAGAATGAAGATGTAAACATTCTTGTAAATTAAATTCACAGTTCGCCACAAATCCTACTTTAAAAGATAACTTTTGTAACTCAAATTGTCCAGATATCAATGGGTTTATTACACATTATTTTTACCAAATATATAAACAACAACCATATGTTCCTGTACTTTAAAAACGCCAAATTTATATTTATATTTTTTTCTCTCTTGTAAAAATTAATGGGAAGAATATTAATCTTGTCTAGCCTGGCCAGCCAGACAAACTCTTTTCCTATTCTATTTAGACAAGTTAGTGTGGTATCCCTGCGCATGAGTTTCATTTTGATGGGTGGAACAATGACAGGCAGAGTAACCAATCAGAGAAACAAAGGGCAGGACATAAGCAGTGCACCGCTGACCTGTAACCCAAACAAACATGGTGGATTGTTGCAGGTTTTGTACCAGAATACGCCATATTGTGAGGAGCTCTGTACTTATTTCTGAACAGGGACAGCAGCAGAAGCCAGTTGTACAAAGACTTGTGGAAAAAGTCAGTTTGTTTGAATGCGGCCGTTCAGAAGGGTAATGGGTTTTTGTATGTGGAATGCCTAGCTGAACCTCTGTTTAAAGTACTTTGATTAGGGGATCCTTAATTTACCTCCACCAAAGTATACGAAACATTATTTTTCCATAGATTTGTTTTCGTCCGCTTCTTCTTTGAGATTTACTAGGCTTAATCCAATTGCTGGTAATACTGGTGTCTGTTTTATGCTAAAGATTCTTGGGCCTTTTACATAGAGATACTCAATAGTTTAGTTAAAATACTTCTATTTATGATGTACAAGGTTGTGTACAATGTAGGAATGCAATAAAACGGGTGTGGCATGATGTGATCTTGGGAATATTTTAGCATATCAGTCAGTCCATCCTGATTTATTAGTCAGAAATTGTATAATTAGTTTATATGAATGATATGTAGTTATTTGGAACAATTAGATATTTCTGAAAATTACTTCTTGCTGCCTATAGGTGGAGCTGGCCTAAGTGAGTGACAGCGTAGTGGGTGTGGAGGCTGTTTGTAGCACCCGTGGGTGTTGCCTGGGCGTGGAGTCTGCAGGAGGGAACACAAGGGGCAGGCCAGGGCTCGGTGGCCAGGCTCGGTGCTACGTGGTCGGCCTGGTTTTTCCCCACGTTGCCTTCTCTGTACGGCGTAATGAATGGCTTCCTACTGGTCTGTGGCCATGGCCCCAGCTTAAAGAGTATACTTACCAAGGCCCAGAATACACACCCCAGTCATCCAGCCATCCAGCCGGCCTGCGTCCTGCTTTTTGGACACTCCCAGCCACCATCCACCTGCTGCAGCCGCTCGCTCACACACTCACTCAAAATAATTTGCCTGCTCAACAATGGGAGGCACTTTTTAAAGATGTATCTGGAGACGTATTTGCTGTTTACTACAAGCATCAAAAAAGAGAAGTGCATGAACCATTTTATTATCTGGTTTTTGGGATCCTACAAAAAATAGACACTAGATGTAAGTGCTCCCACACATCAAGGAAAACATAAAATCGTTGACAATTCCTCTAGTTATGGGTAAGTCATAGAAGAAATATTGTTTCATATAATCATGCCAAGTAGATAGCACTGCCATTTTATTGGATTGTTTGCTACTTTCTATCATGGTTTAGAGTGCTGTTTAATCCCATTTTGTGTATTTTGATATTTTGTGGGATATTATAACACTAAATCTTATACTATAGTTATTATAGTTATAATAATGGCTGGTTCATGTCACATTTTGTCAAAAATGGTACAAAGCTTTCCGTATAAAAAAAAAAAAAAAACTGCTAATAACCACAGCTTCAGCAGCATTTTGCAACTAATTAGGTTAATTGGCAACATTTTGATAAGATATATGGGTATAAAAGGGGAATTTTAGAAGTAGAGTCTGTATTATGAGTATTGGCTGTATTAGAAGCTTGAAATTTTCAGGGCCTCAAGCAGCACTACATTATGAACATGCATAATTCTACGATGGAAATCACTGCATGGATGAGGAAGTTGTTTTCTTTGAACACAGTTTGCTCAGATGCAAGGCTTCATGTAAAAAAGATCCATATGAATATGATCCAGGTTTTCCTCCATCCTCTCTTATGCAAGTTTCACGTGTTCCCTTTAAATCTAATTTTAACGGCCCCCTATTATGCTAAATCAACGTTTTTGAACTTTTAACCATGTTATAATGTTGTTTGCATCTCAAAAACATATTTTGTTTCATTCACGCATGTTTGCGTAATTGTGTATGCTGGAGCTGTCCCCTTTTCAAGAGCTGAAAATGCTCGCTCTCACCACTTTATGCAGACATGTGCCACCAGCCAACAAACTAGTTCTGAACATCAACAGGCAACAGGTGCCTAATCCAAGTGTTCACTGCAAAGTCAAAGTAACAGCTCCCCAAAAGAAGACATTTTCTCTAAATATACCATAGTTATTTATTATAGTTATAAAACATGAAATACTAACATAAAGGTGTCCAAAATTATTTCAAAAAGCCTGGAAAAAGCATAATATGGTACATGTATAGAACTTGATAGACATTGTTTACATATACGCTGCTCACAGTGCAATAGAAACACATGGCTCTTCATGGTTTACCTGTACCATACTACTACACAGTGAACACGTGGCTTTAGAGACTTTGTAGTTTATAGAGCAAAGGAAAAAGCTAAAAACACACATCTAACAAACCTTCAAGTGCACAGATCCATTCACTTCACATATAAAGTATAATTTAGTTGAATGAGTTGCTTCTCCAGAGCCGTCTGTCAGTTTTATGGTCAAACATAAGTACCATAGTGAGCTGAGGTTTGGATGATGTGATCCAAGATGTCACTGCCTTAGGGCTATCCTGTCTACTGCCCTGTGTAATCCTCACTGGCTGCTGCGGACAATTGGCAACACACTTTTCCTCTTTTATTCAGTAAACAACACTGACGCAAGCTGGCTTCAGACTCTCTAAACACTATCTGAACTAAAGGAGATGGTTAGTGTGCAGTTGAGGACTATGAAGCCCTGTTTGCAAGACGGGAAAGAGTTGCTGTCAAATGTGGTATAATTAAGCAAAGGTAGAAGCAGCAGAGTTTACCACATTTTCATTAAGTCAATGGGGGAAATAGATTTAATTTATTAATATCTATTTCATTATTTTTAGATTAAATTAAAAATTTGTCAAACATTAATTTATTTTAAAATATTTATTGATGATGAAGTTTGTATGTCTTTGCAATGGTCAAATATGTCATGCTTTGAGTGCATTTTAGCAACTTACTGCATTTTACAACTTTACTTTATAAATGTATTAAAAGAGGACATGGAGCTGTAGGTGCGAAACAAGAGGATGCCAAGAATAAGGTTACATGGAGGCAGAATTTTTTTTTACTTATTGGTACCACTCAAGGTGGCAAAACTTAGTAGTGATTTTTGAAAGTATTCATGTCTTAAACTTTAATTCTGGTATGATAGCTGTTCCTGAGTAGTATCAGCCCATGAAGTGTATAGCCCCCTTTAAAAAATGCACTTTAGACGCGTTAGTCCATATTCTGGTTTAGGCCATGTTTAGCCTGTTTGCCAGTGTTTTAGACTATTGTGTTTGGTGTAATTTTAAAGGAGACAGTCTTTAATTTAAGCCAATTTGTGACACACTCTGATAATTATTGGGTTAACTACAATTCTTCAAACTGTCATGAAAGCTTATTTTTACACCATTTTTGCCTAAAATATGTTATTTCTTTTAACTCGGTGACACCCAGAAACATCAGGGACATAAATGTCATATACTCTCCAGACGCTAAGACTTCAGAAAATGTATATGTCCATATTGAATATGCAGGGCCTTATTATGAGCCATGAAGTACACGAATGACTTGCACATATACCCATTTCTTATAGATATAAGCCTATTTTCTCATAGCTTCTAATAGCTGGAAGGGTTTACTGTAAAGGAAAAATCACCTGCAATTTGTAATAATCAATTTTGCCACTTGAGTGGTACCAAAATCTGGTGTGATGGACTATGTGAGATCAGTCCTTGGGTGGAGTATGCATGTCCTCTCTGTGTTACCAGGGGTTCTCTCTGGGTACTCCGCCTTCCTCCCACCAGCGTTACAAGCCAGTGTACTTGTTGTGCCCAACCTAAGCCTGGATAAATGGAAAGGGTTGTGTCAGGAAGGGGATCTGACACAACCTATGCCAACTCAATGTACAAATCACTGCACACTAGGAAGCTGAGGAAATTGAACAAAGCTCCCTGTCACTACCAAACCTAGCACCTTACATAGCCTGGCCAGTCACACCCATTCACTTCTGTAGTAAAGTGAGAGGGGGGTAGCAAACCTCTTGTCTATTACAATTTAGCATAAAAGTGCCTGCATTCAACTGGTTTCAGATTTCAAATACACACAGGGTATATGGGATTGTGTGTAATAAATGTTCAGTTTTTCTAAGAAATCGTAATGCATATGATATAATTGTCTTGTAAGTAAAAGCAGTGAGGCTTTAGGGATTTCCTGAGGATTAACTTTGGCCCTAAAACAGATATTGGCCACATAATCGGTGTAGAAGAAGTACATAGAAAGCTCAGTCTTGTTTAAGGTCGAGCAGCTCTCTGTGGGCAAATCATCATCGACCGCAAAGTCCAAACATATAGACAAGAAATACTGTTCACTTCCATTTACAGCCTCTCTGGTTCACCAAAGTGGATGTTTTTGGTCGTGAAAGGAAACTGGGCTATTTGGAGGAAATCCACATGGACACTGAGAAAACAGGCCCCTATCTGAACTCACGACCTTTTAGTTTTAGGGCCATGCTCATGTTTGCGCCAAGGCTTCTCCATCTCCACCCAATGTCCCACTGCCATGATTTCAGCCTGTGTGTTGAGCATCCAGGACACTTTTAGACATTAGTGACTATGAGTCACTGCCTGGCATCTCATTGCATGCCTCTGATTTAGGCCATGAAACACTATCTAGATTACAACAAGTCATACCAAATGAAGTTCAGCTAAAACCAGCCCACAAGGCTTCTTAGATGGTGTCTGTAATTCAAAATTCAAACGTTGAATTCCTTCTATGTTTTATGATTAATATTTATATTATTTTACAGCTCCAGGACATATTTAGGTGGTGCATGAGCCAGATCACAGCTATAATGCTCTTATGTTTAAAGTATTAATGAACTGAAATGGCTGTTGTTTTGTGTTGGCAGGTGCTTTTTCTGCTGCGCTCCTTCCAGTCTGACTCTCTCCGACCTCTTCCATCAGGAAACGCCATTGGTACAGCCCTCCGTCAGCGCATGTGGCTTGCATCACGGTAACTTCAAACACACAACAAACATAACTTAAATAGACTTAGCTGGAATAGCATAACAAATCAATGGACTAAAGGGGACAAAGCAAAGACTGGTAGATGACAGCATTGATGGACACATATACAAGTCAGTTCCCAAAATTTGGTTGCAAAGTCTGAACATATATATAATATTGCTCAACAAGCTTCAGAGGCAAATGGCATCAGCTCAGCCCTCCGTCAGTGCACGTAGCTTGCCTCACAGTAACTTTACACCCACACAAAGATAAGTGGAAGAATACAGCTCCTTGTCCCAGCATCCATCCCCTCCTTGGCCATGTCCTCTCCACGTCCTGCCCTGGCTCCCATTTCAAAGAGACCACCCGCTGTTCCATCTGCCAGCCCCCACTCCCACCTCCAGCACCTCTCACCCCAGGTCCAGGCCTCGAGATGGGGCACAGATTAGCACTGGGCCCCCTGCTGCCGGTAGGAGGTCAGATCCAGTACCTAAGCAGATAACGTAGTCCGCTCGATCGCACTGATGAGCTTTTATTAACATGACGAGGTAAATTCTTGCCCACCCAACCGTATCTACAACCAGGCTGTTTGATCACCAACCAGAACGTCCCGAGATCTAAGGACAACGCAGGTCAGAGGATATAGTAAAGCAACCTCTCTTCTCCTTGCTGTTGTCCAAAAGCACCACTAATTTGAAGTGAGAGAGGAATGCATTGTTTCTCTGTTGTGACTCACTGTTGCGTTTTGGCAGCTTTAGTTAAGTGTTGTGTAATTTTGGACTTTTCCCGTTTATCTTGATGTCAGCTCTGTATTCATGACTGCGGGCTGGTGCTGAGAATTAACACTCACATCAGCTGCAAGTTTTATGGAGCGAAAGGTGAATTTTCATAACTTAGCTGTATATGTAGTGTTTATTGTAAGGATTTACACAGCTTTTCAGGGCTGCAGCTGTAGGCCTCTCATGCAAGTGTCCTGTATGCCCTGCTTCAAAGCTCTGTTATATAGCACACACAGCGGTTCAAATTGCATACAGCATTGCATACTTTGTTGTGTCCTTAGGCAAGACACTTCACCCACCTTGCCCGTATGAAGGTGTCAATGTGCTTGTGTGTTTGTGGTGGTTGGAGGGGCTGTAGGCGCACGATGGCACAAAATTGTGTAGCAACTTTGAGTGTCTAGAAAAGCGTTATATAAGACTAATGCAGTATTATTATTATTATGTGTGGACTGAAAGGAGATGATCTGGACAGGCAGCACTGTCTGTAGAGGTTTTAGTCAGAGGAAGGATATGCAGTGCTACAGCAGCAGCACTCTTTCTACCATAACTGGCTACTATTTTGCAGTGATTGCCATGCCGGTGTAGACCGATGAAGTGAAGTGGGCATGGCCAGATTTAGCACCAAAAGATAAGAAATAAGAAATATTTGTGCAAACACATAACCTCATTTTTTTAAAACCATAATTACATGCTTGTCACATTAATGTCAAAACACTCTTAATAGGCACTGCTCTCCCATTGAGTCGGACCAAGGGCTGCAGTAGCTATGTCTTTACCTAGAGGCCAAGTGAAATAAGAACTAATCTACACCTGTGGGTTATAGCTAACCAATCATATTATGTTCAGTGTCTACACAGTAATAAGAGCTAAGATGTTGAAGCAATGTGTTGATGCTTTGTAGTTTTGTGTTTGCTCCGGTATATCTTGGAAATTTGCCTAAATCTAGTGCAAGGTAGCGTTAGATAGACACTTAGGCATTTGTGTTTCTATCACTTTGCATTGCAGAGGTAATCAATGGAGTTGTCTGTAGCATCTGTCTCTATGGCTAATATTTATGCTACTTTGGACAGCAGCAATAGCATTAGCTTTATCCAGTGTACAGGAGAATGGCTTGAGACTATGTGGATATTCAGTTCACCAAGATAGCATTTTTTTTTTTTTTTTTTCAAGAAGGGCTGTGTATTGGCAAGAATTTGACAATACAATACATATCACATTATAAACATCACAATGCGATATAAATGTTAATGTTATGTTGGGTGATATGATTTATTGATAAGCATATAGTCAACAGTGAAATCCTATTTTTTTGTAATATTAAAATTAAATGTAGCAAGTCTAATCCCTTAAAACCTTCAGCCTCACAGTGACGCCTGAGCAGCGTGTGTGGCAAGTGTTGAATTTATACGTGCGCTCAATCAAGGGTACGACCGCAGCGCACTGAGAAGCCACAACAGTAAGTCTGAGAACAAGGAGGACAGTGTGTGAGGCTGACGTCACGTTTTCATCACTCTGATATTAATAACACACAGACCTCCACAGATCCACACATGATACACACACACACACCATGCTCCTAACACGTGACAGAGACGGGACAGGGAGGAGGGTTGGCCACAGAGACTCTCTGTGTGTGTGCGGTTAAAAGGGGGGAAGATATTTGGGATGAGTGGTGTGGATGTAAGCTAATGCTGTCACATTATTAGGTCATAATCCAAGTAATGTAATGAAGATGTCTTTATTTTTGTCAGCTGGTCTGTAGAGCTGTAAAAACAAGTTAGTAAAGAACATATGAATTCCTGGATGGTGACGCAAAATTGTACATCTGCTGCAGTGGATTGGAGATGAAATGTATATTTAGTGTCTTATGAAAAGAGTCTATACTGTCAAAAGTTGTCCCAATTTTAATCAAAACATTTAATGGGGCTTTTGTCCTTCTTAATAATCATCCTTCATTTGATTTCATTTCACAAAATGTAAGTTTGAAGTAATAAATTCTTCTCATTCTATAAACTGTATTTTGGACATAGGCAAGATCAGGACATTTCCTTTCCAACTGCAAGCTTAAGACTTGACAAGGTATCAGACTGTACCTGGTTAATTTAATGACAATGGCTGTAATATGTTATTAGTGTATATTTTAAAACTTTAAATTACTTTTTAAAGCCCATTTCCATAATCTAGCATGGATATTTTCTTTCTTTTAAAATTTCTGTTAATTTTACAGTTTCTTATTGGAACACATAACATAGTGATATTAGCAGTTGTAATGATTCTCCACAGACCCTTCTCTATTCAGAACTACTGTTGAAGTGTGTGTTGTAGTGATTTACACTCTCCTCTTGGCTGCAGCTGTGGGCACCTCATGTGATTGGCCCATATTCTCAGCTTCAAAGCCCTCCACAAAACGAAAACACAACCATCCCGTTAACATCCCATCCTGAGAACAGTTGACCCAGTAAGGACAGTGAAGGTTTGTTACACGTCAGAGGCCATCCATCATTGGGCCAGAGCCACATGCACGATTACAGGAAAGATAAGTGGTCTGTGTACAAGATAATGATTTTATTAAGGCTGGACTGACCACTTTGTTTGGCAACTGGATTTTATTTAAGTAAACAACCAATAAAATAAAATCAATTAAGCACATATGTACTCTCTGTGGTCCATTGTAAAAATACATATATACTTTATCACTGTATAGTATAGTGTAGCAATTAGCCTGTGTTCCACAGTGTGGCAGGTATTAGACTGTCAATCAGAGTTGACTCAAGATGTGCTGTATAATGTGGCATATATGTTTTGTTTTTCTTGTGATTTCCAAGATGTGTACAGAGTTTTTCAGGCTTTTTGAAATGGGTTTGGAAACCTTTGCATTAGTATGCAGTAACTTAAAATAGTGTAGATGTATTGAAAAATGTGTACTCACCCGTTTTGGGGAGCTGCTACTTTCAATTTGCAGAGAAAGCTTGAATTATGTGGCTGTTGCCCCCTGTTGGCAATGGTGGAGAACGGACAAAGCATAAAATGGTTAATTGACATAGCTATTAGCATAAATGAGCTGACTGCTTCGTAGTGATGGCAATTTAAGCGCTATCAGAACGAGACAGGCCCAGCACATAGGAATAAAACTAAATACTACTCCAGGTATGTTTTTGAGGTGGAAACAAGCATAATACCTTTACATTAGTAATTTTTAAAACACCAAAAACCAGACAGAAGAAACATTTGAGCACAGATGATGCACTAATGATGCAAGTTTGTTTTTGTTTTTTTCTGTAGAGGCTACTTTTCCAAACAACATGTTTGTGCTATGTGTATCACATTGTTGCTATTGTTAGCTACTACAACACTGTTTCTCCACAATCTTAAAAAGCTCCTAGAAAACCACCAAGACAGACAGTGAATTCAAACTATTGTATCAGCTTGTTTTTTAAAAGCTTAAAAGGTTCCACTCCTAAATCATTATTATTTACAGCATTGAAAACAGTGGTGTGGTGATCAGGGGAAACTAAACCACGTCATAGACCAAGATCACATTTATCTCACCAGGCCTCAGACTTCCTCTCTCCAAAAAAGAGCCTTTGAGTTAGATATGAACGATGACCCAAGATTTTGTGGTGAAAAGATGAGATTATTTTGAAGCATATTTTATCATTTTTAAAGTAGGATAGATCATCGATGACTGGAAGCCATGCTGATTTCTCACAAATTGTAAATCATTTGCACAAGGGCAGCATCAGTTTTATATAATGCAGTGTGCATTGATTTTACTGTTATTTTGAATGTTGTGTTTTTAATGCATTGCACTGGTTCTGTTCTGTCAAAAGCCTACCTATTTTGAATATAGATATACAGTATATTTATTACTATTTAATAATTTATTACATAACTTGTCTATGTGATTGGTATTTTATTGTTGTTACAAGACCTAAAATACTGTATTTTTGTTTATTTGTTGTTGTTGTTGTTTTTTTGTTTAGCCAAAATAGAAACTATGACAAGGATAGAGTGTGTTTGCTTACCTGTGAAAGTTTTGTCAAAGTTTCCTTGTTACCCTGTTAAATATATCTGCACTAACAACAGTCTATCTTTTGTTTTTAGTAAAAACAACTGTCTTGTGACCAGAGGAGCGTTTCTGGATGTCTTGGTCAGTCTGTGTGGGCCCAGGATCAGTCTTTTGGATGGTGAGTGCAGCTAAGGAAGCCATGATAAATTGACTGCACAAATACAGCTATGCAAACTAGGCTGGCTTTTTTTTTTTTTTTTGCCACAAATGAGTTTTCAATATAATGTTATTTATGTGCTACTATGAAGAAGCCAAAATGTTCAACTCATGATTTTCTTCTCAGCGGTTATTCTTGTGATGACCTAGTACAACCTCTAGGTGGACATAATTTATAAACCTCAACAAATCCTTTAAAAGCACTGTGTTGTCAACCTCTTTCCAGCCTTTTTCTATATATGTGCTTGCAAATGATTCACCTATGTAAAAAAAAACAGCCATAGGGGGTCAATCCAGCCATTGTGTTCCAGTCCCAAGCCTGAATAAATGGAGAGGGTTGCGTTAGAAATGGCTTCTGGTGTAACCTATGCTAGATCCATATGCAAATCATTACATTCTAGGAGGCAGATGATCTGCTGCAGCAACCCCAGAAGGGTAAAGCCAAATAGAAAGGCGTTTGGTGGTCAGGGCTCTTTCTCTTTGGACACCTTTCTTTTGTAAACAAAGACATTTTGGCAATGATAGTTGCACACTCCACGGCTACTCTGTGCTCACGAAAAAGTGCTTTTTCTCCTAAAATTCTCTGGAGATCAAGATGGACTACTAACTGCCACTGGTTCTCCTGGCACAATTTTATGCCCATATGGGGGACCTCGGCGGCAGAACGGTTAGCACAAGGAGGTTTGACACTCTCTGAGTGAAGTCTGCATGTCCTCCCTGTGTTACTGTGTAGGGTACTCTGGCGTCCTTCCCACATCTGTGTATTTGGTGAATTGGTGACAGTGAATGTTTGTTAATCTATGTATGTCTCTGTGTCTACCCTGAGTCTAACTGGCTACTGTCAAGGGTGTACCCCACCCATGGCTCATAGTTGCTGCGGTCACCTTCAACCCTAAAGGAAGGGTTTTTTTTTTTTAGCCTCTGACCAGACCAGCTCTAGTAGTATAGTTCTTTTCTTTAATTTAGTAATCCTTAATAATGGGACCCTCAAAAAGTATTCCTATTAACATTACAACAATATTTACTACTAAAATGGTCATGTGTGGTCATGTGTTTCTCATATTATTGTTCTCTTTTTCACCATACAACAAAGACTACAGTTTGTCTCTCGTCACTTGCCGTCTCCTTCTTCTCCTGTTCCACACTTTGCTGATGTCAGCCTTTGACTCCCTTCGCACCAACTGTCTCTCCTCCATTTGCTCTGAATGTGACTCTGACTGCTGCACAACAGACAGCACAGCGTTTGTCCTCCTCCTCCTTTTAGCCCGATTGTTGACAGAAGCGGCTTCACGTCTTGCGCACTTCACCGGTGTGTGTATGTGTGTGCGTGTGTGTATTTGAGTGTCCAGAGGAATGTGAAACCGTAGGATATCTCTGACAGATGGTGGGATTGCGCCTATGACCCACTTTATGGAGCAGAAGAGGGAAAGAAAAAGCCCAAAGGTGGAAGAGGGTTGGGGCATCGGTGTAGGAGGTGCTTGTGTTTTCGGGCCCAGGCCATGTGCTGGACATATGTTGGTCTTGACAGTGGAAATACCGAGGATTTCTCAAAACAAGCCGGCCCCTTACATAACTAAACAAGCAGCTCTTCTTTTAACTCGCACACCTCAGCCATTCTTTTATTATCCTCACAGCTTTCTGTGCTACTCACTTTTAGTTTATGTATTTAAGACCAATCAGATACTCAGACCTCCAAAGCCACAGGTCCCACATGGAGCCAACAGGTTGTAAATGGTTGTAAATGGAATCCAGCAATTAACATCTCTATAGTTCACTTTTACATGATAACCTCCCCCTTTTAACAGGCTCCTGGTTCACGTAGGTCTCTTCCATTAACAGCGTCTTTAAGTGTTTGGTACCTGGCAGTGTCTGTCTTTTCTCCATTAGAAGCATGTGGGCTATAAAAATGCCCCTCTGGACTCTGACAATAAAAAAGATTTCCATTTACAGTAATAGCACAGAAACAGAAAAGTGGAAAGATAAAACAAAGGTATTTAACATGTTCAAACTATTTACCCATTATTACTTAAGAATCATTTTTTTTCCCAGTGTGGTTAAACCAAGGAGTTGTGTGCTTTAGTTAAGCCTAGTAAAAGTTCTGTTTGTAAATCATAATCTGAAAATCTTGAAATACAAACAAAAAACAGGATCAAACACCCAAGTGTTGACAATATTTTCAGTTTTATAAAAATAAGTTTTGCTGTGCTTTTTTCATTTTGTTCTGATTATTAAATCAAATGTACTGTATTTCATAAAGGTTTGTGCATGTAGTGGTGTACAGGTCAGGTTTTTAAAAATGATGTTGGGAAAAAAAAATTGCAGTATATTGCCTTTGTTACAGTATCACAATATATCGATACACAGTATATCACATCATGATTTTTATATTATGATACGTTTCATATTACAAGATTCTTCCTGATACACAGCCCTAAAGTTGCATAATTTAAGTCCCATATTATACCCTTTTCAGGCTTTTTGAAATAATTTTGGACTTCTTTGCATTAGTATTTCACATTTTACAACTTAAAATGATGTATTGAACATCTTCCTTTGGGGACCTGTTACATTGACTTTGCAGAGAACACTTGGATTAGGTGTCTGTCGCCCCCTGCCGGCAATGGTGGGGAATGGACAGAGCATAAAATGGCTAATTAGCACTGATATTAGCAATCTACATCTGGCAATGCAAAGTTGTTATTGTTCCTGGAATCCTGTTTGTGAAGTGGTTCATTCATCCTTTGGTGCTGTAGGTCAGAGGTTTGAATGGACCCAAAAACTCCAGCCACACTTTGTGCAAGTCCCAAGGCTGGATAAATGGAGAGTATTCAGGCCTCTAGAACTTGGTGCACTGGTGCGCCTAAAAGTTAGGTGCACCCAAATTTTCGACCGCATCGCCAACACCGCAGTTTTACAGATTAACTTTTTAAAACCACTGTCCATATAGGCAGTATTGACTTGTAAATGATTAACTAACAATCTGGTCAACATGAAGCACAATTATACAAGAAAGGTAACTTAATGAAAAAGTCTTGGTGCCTAAAGTGCTCCACTGAGCTGAAATTTTAACTTAAAGCATATCAAGATAAATGAAATAAAAAGAAAATCTAAATTAAAAGTGTTTTAAGGGCTTTAAACTGAACATCTCATGGCTCAGTGTCTTATGGACTATCCTCCATTGCAGTCACATGCCCCTCAGATGGCCAACTCCTGTAGTGTGGCCTTCTTGATCTTTGAGGGGCCCTAGTGCTGTGTCTGGAGCGATCAGTTGTTTGTATGCAGGAGTAAATGGTCCGGTGGCCAGCTGATGACGTGTGTCTGTCGATGCGCTGGGCTTAAATCCTCCTGCGCTCCTCAACTTGTTTGTGCTTCTCTTTCTTTTTTATAGGCTAGGAAAGTTTTACAGTAGATCGAGTATAATATCAGCGCTTAAACCGCCATCACTGCGAAGAACTTTGCTCATTTATTTGCTAGCTTTGCCCTGCTAACAGCCGCTCTAATTAGGCATCAGACCCCCCTCCACTCACCCCCCTCCCCGCAGCACACGGACTTTCGCTGCTTATGTGTTTGTTTTGTATTCAATCCCCCTGACATCCTACTGACTTCATCCTGCAGTATCTACGCGCACCTCAGGAGAAGATCGGGAGAGATGGTCCAGACGTGCTGTTTATAAAGAGCAAGGGAGACTTGAGTCGGGGAGACTTTTTTTTTCTTCCCTCGAACGACTGGTCGCACCAGTGCAACCTCTAATTTTTTTTGGTCACAGCAATGAGAAATTAGGTCGCATGTGCGACCAAATTGGTCACACTCTAGAGCCCTGGTATTGTGTCAGGATGGGCAGCTGGCAGAAAACCCTGCCATGTGAAATAGTCACTGTGGTGACCCCTGAAAGAGAGGGTGCAGCCGAAAGGAAAACAGATATCAGGCCCATTTTAGGGGCTGGTTAGGAGATGTAAAGCTGGAATCATAGTATAGATTGTACATTAAAAAAAATCTAAATCCAATATTTCAAAATGGTATTGAGTTAAGTCTGTACTCCATGATTGGCAGATGTAAAAACCCTGTGACAGAATTAGACTTTAGCGTCTTTAACTCATGTGATTGCTGTTTGTGTTTGACAGCTCGGTCAACCATACACTTCTAAATACAGAAGCTCGCACCCCTCTCAATTTAAGATGTGTGTGTCATAAATATTCACTGACCGCTGTGATACGACGGGCGACTTTGAATCTGACGCCTTCTGCTCCTTTTATTAAACTATCACGTTCACTTCAGTCATTCATTATACAGTATTTCATCACGGGCCCCAACAAATTCACTTTTACTTCTGTTCAATAGCACCCTTATCTTTTCTTCTTCTGTACAACAGGTGGATAAAAAATATTATGAGATGATTTTAAGTAAGGGTGCTCCGATCAGGGTTTTTGAGGCCGATCACCTCTGCTCTGATCGGCCGATACCGATCATGGCCGATACCGATCACGTGGTCTTCAATGTAGTAATGTATTGTATGCAGGCTATTATTAGTTCCATTTGAAAAATACTGAAGTCTTTGTAAATATAAAAGAACAACAAAATTCTACTTATTTTTGTTTTAGAAGAGGTTTTGTTTCATTATTGGTCTTTAATGTGTGCCCAGTGTCTGTGGCTTTGTTTGAATGCTCCGCTGATGTAAAAATCAGCTGTTCTTAATTGGTTCCTTTAATGCGAGTCCGCGAGTGCAGCGCCTGTGTCCGCGTAACGCGCAGCCAAACCAGGTTGAAACACAGTGGACTAAAGAGCAGACAGCTCCTGCTGCCAGTTTTGACAACGTCTGAATGAAGAAAACGTGCAAAGAGAGCAGAGAAGACAACGATGAAAGGTGCTCCTCTCAGACACACGGGGGACACATGGGCTGCCTTTTTACTTTCTCTTTCCATTAGCAGCCATTTGGTGCAGTTTAAGCCACAAAACGCAGAGTTTTCTCCGCGCAACAAGACACAGGCAGACTCTGAACTATCTTAATCCTTTTAACGTAACTGTTAGCGGGTTAGCTGTAGCTCTATTTACGTTGGTGTTTGCAAATACACGCACTGCTGCGCCTCGGTTCTGTCCCGTGCGCTCCTAAAGCAGGCGGGGACACAGCGGGACACAAAGCAGCGCCTCCAGGGCAGGTTTATGTTCGTTATAACCAGGGCTTATCTTAAAAACACTGCTAAAATAACGCTACTGCTGTTTAATCAAACCGGAGTTGCAGGACAGTAAATGTGAGAGCCTCGCGTGTTTATTGTAATTTGATCGGCCCTTCTGATCGGCCCATTTTACCGATCACCGATCACTCTATTTTTAGCCATGATCGGCCGATCATGATCGGCGGCCGATCGATCAGAGCACCCTTAATTTTAAGTGTCTTTAACTTCTGCAAGTGGCCTGACAACCTGGAGTACAGTAAATGCATTTCTAACTAGAGCAGTAGAGTCGATTCCTAGACCGCATGGGGCCTTTCTGTGTGGAGTTTGCATATTTTCACTGTGTCTGGGTGGATTTCCCCCATCGACCTAAAACATACACAAGAGGCAAATCTTCCATTTAGGTAGTCCTGACCTGGTCCCCAGGCGCATCTCTGCAGTCGCCCACTGCTCCTGATAGGGTGGCATTACCTTACATTAGTGAATAAATGTGAGTGTATGGTTGTCTGTCAGTGTATGTCTCTAAGTGTTAGTCCTGCTAACTGGCTATTGTCCAGTATGTAAGGACCAGTTCATTAGAATAGGATCTGATCTCTGTGTGGAAAAGGATACAATCATGAAGGAATACAGTCATTGTATTTTTGTCAGGACATTAGTGATTTACCTCTTAATTTTTGCCATTTGACTTGCATTTCTTGACGCTAACATGTAGAACACAACTATTCAGTGAACATCTGGCTTCCTGAATATGTTTAAGGAGAAAGAAAAACTCTGAAAGTTTTCTTGCCATGTCACCCAGCCTTTTGTTACCATATGGTGTAAAACTTGCTGGCACTGCCTATTGTGGCTAATCTTTTTAAAGCCATTGTATTATTAGCTATAAACCGTAACCACTTTTAGAGCATGCGCAAGTGAACAGACAAGGCGGTGGCTGTCGTTAATATCAGAGAGTTTCGGGACAGCGAGCAGCCGTTTAGCCTAATGAGAGGGAGGGCCCGGGGTAAACTGTAAAGCTCAATCAGCAGCAGCATGAGGAGGAGGGGGTGGGGCCTGTCACTGCGTCCCACACACACATACACGATGTCTGGGGTGTGTTTTTCACAGTTTGGGTAATGATGGTGATGGGAAATCCAGCTGTGTGCAGTGTGAGAGCATGTGTAGTGTCTGGACCAGGGGAGGCTTGACACAGCAAAGTGTCTGTCTGCAAAACCACCAGCAACATTCAGAGCAGTGGGTCTTAAACAATTTTTAATCATACAGTATCTTAACATGCAGGTAGAGTAAATCACATTTTTACAGTTTTAATCCTCAAGCTACAGGTAAACATCTTACTCTAAGTAATGAGCAGTCATTTGAATTTCTTTCAATTAAACTAAGATACCTAGAGAATTATTCAAGTATCTTATTGTCAGACTATTGCTGCATGTACAGTGGGTAAAATAAGTATTGAACACGTCAAAAGCAAATGTATTTCTGACATGGCTACTAACATGAAATTTTGACCAGAAGTTTGTAACAAACAAGTAATCCAGACATAAGAAACCAAAACAAATATATTCAGAAATGAAGTTATGTGTAATAAAATGGAATGGTATTGAACACATAAAGATAGGGAGGTGCAAAAAGGCGTGGAAAGCCAAGACATCATCTGAAATCTGTCAGTGATCAGAAAGCAATCCTGCCTTTTGTGTGACCTATAAAAAGGTGTCTCTTTACAAAGGTCACATAGAAAACATCTTATGATGGATAAAAACAAAAAGCTTTCTCAAGACTTTTGCTTTAACCCTATTGTTGGTAAACATGCTGATGGCTTTGGTTACAGAAGGATTTCTAAACTTCTGGATGTTCAGGTGAGGTCTGGGGGGCCATAAACCGAAAGTGGATAGTACATTATTCCTCCATAAACCAGCTATGTCAGAAATATATTTATTGACTTGTTCATCACTAATGTTACCCTCTGTTTATCACTAACGACAGTTAAGGTTGGAGAGGTGATCTGCAGCACTCAGTAAACAAGCAGAACATGATGTCCACTGTAAATTCAACTGTCAACATATTTTGTGTCACTCTGCTGCTGGCTAGCTTCTTTGTTGGTTGTTTTGGTCTCTCATGATGTTTAAGTTTAAAAGAGAAAGTGCTTATGCCCCAAATGATGATATGCTTTCAGGAGGCACAGTTATAAGGAGCAAATTTTTCTGACTTTGTTGTGTGTCTTTTCATAAATTGTTTGGGAAGACTTTGATTGTGTAAATTAGCATTCAGCACTAGTGAGGTTTAACACTAGTTTTACAAAGGCTAAGTACTGTTAAATACCAGGACTACATGAATTTAGTATTAGCCTCTTCAGAGCTAGGGTTCTCTTTTATGCATGTAGAAATGTGACCTTACTAATAGACTCATTTGCGATTGTGGTCAAAGCTATTGACCCCCTTTTTAACCATTTTATTGCCCTCTGACTGTATTGGTCAATGCTATGTGGAGTTAGGGTATGTTTAACCTCATATGCCCTTGTATCTGACATTAAAGATTATTACAAAGAAACCCTATCTTTTAAGTCAAGCAAGATCAAGAGCTGATGTTGTACCAAACGTCCCATTACTTTCTGAAATACATAAAGGCATGTGGACATAGTTTAAAGATAGAAGACTTCTACCTTTAACCTTAAAACTATCTCCAGATGCCTTTAGTCTTTTTTATGTTCACTTTTCATTTGAGATATGCCTGTCTTTCAAATGTTTTGTCTCCTCCAAAGGTGATGTGTTGGCAGGAAATGGTCTCATTTTCCTAAACAGAAAGTTTGTTGAAGGCATCTTAATGTTGAGATGACTTGAGATTTTGAGCATAAATTAATCACAAAGTCACAGTTATAAAAGTTAAGAGCGTGTTGCCTTTTTTTGGGCTGAACTAAACCCAAAAATCCAGACTAAACAGCGCAGGTGTGAAAGCACCTTAACATAATCCTAATCATGATGTTGTAGTTTTCTTATACTAAACTTGTTCTACATTCTGTCCAACATAACATATACTGTATATTTAAAGTATCTCTTAGCCCTTTTAGATGTCTATGGGAAATATTTCCACCAGATTGTGGAACCACTGGCAAGTGTAGTATCTTCCATGTACAGTAGTTGACCCAAGTCTGGCCAGAGTTCACAGTTTAGTTTGGATCTGAAGTTTTTAGTCCTGTTCCGACCTGAAGCCCACCTCTGTCATATCGACTTAAGTTTATTTAAACCAGCTGCTGTGGTCCCATTCACTTTAAATATTTGATGTGTGTTGTAAAACAGGCCATTTCTCCTCTGTCCTGCACACATGACCCGCAGATGATTCGGATCACTTTATGGACCATGCTCTAACATTATGCCCTGTCAGAACTACTCTGTCAAACTGACAACTTCTGTCTCTCCTCAGGAATGCTAACAGTACCAAGCACAGTATGCCCCATCAACCTTTAAGTGAAGGAAAATGCATTTGAAAAGTATTGTACATTTTTTAGTATAACTTGGACAATGTGAGTGATTCCAGGATATAAAAGTTGCATTTAATATTTGAAATAAGTTTCTCCAAAGACTCATATGCCATTCGGGACAGGCCTAATGATGCTTGTACTTTTTCTATAGCTTGTTGCAACCAAACATATCAAGAGTATTTTATGGGCAGAATATTCTCTGATGGTCCAAATTTATGAAAATGTTGGTACTTACCTTGCTTGCATGCTTGATAGAAACTTAACAGTCTATATTTTGATAGATGTGTAATGTCTGTAAGCATAAAATACACTACTGTGTTTAAACGTACCTCCATGCTCTTCTTGGGTAAATTTTGAAGAGAAAATGTTATGTTTACTCACATATGTTTTGAGAATCTTTATATGAGTAAAATAACTTTTTAAGATGTAACAGAAAAGTGGGTAGTAACAATAACAGTTGTAGCAGTAGTAGAAGCAATAGTTGTAAATTCACAGTAAAAGTAGCAGTAGTAGCTGTTAAAACTTTCTATGTAATGTAAACTCTTTTCTGACTACTTTTTTACTTGCATTCAAAGAATTGTATCGATTACTTTTATTACTTGAGTAATATTATTTTGATGTAACAGTACTTTTTCTTGAGTAGAGATTTGGAATACTTCTCCCTCAGCCTTCACTCCCATCACTTTATAGCTTTGATTTTGTATG
This sequence comes from Bostrychus sinensis, assembly GCA_020698575.1. Classification (NCBI taxonomy): domain Eukaryota; kingdom Metazoa; phylum Chordata; class Actinopteri; order Gobiiformes; family Eleotridae; genus Bostrychus; species Bostrychus sinensis. Next base: position 26,186,272 of record CM036254.1, on the reverse strand, counting down.
GAGTTTTACCATAAATAGAAGCAGAGGGAACAAGTCTAGAAAGCATTCCTAAAAGCCACCTTCTTTGACAACATTTATCTGAACACTCAGCCAAAATTTTCTGAAAAGGTGCATTAGCCTCTACAATTCAACAACCTTTAGCCGATAAAGCTTTAGAGCCTCATGAGTTTATTAGACACAAAACATGTTAAAAGCTTACCTTGCAAAGCGAGCTGGATTGTCGTGAAATTTGTCAGTTCACAATTTCACAAAATCCGTCTTGTCAGGCTCCCGCTGATCCGTTTGGGTCTGGACCTGTGGTGGCCGGGCCAATGGTGTGGCAGTATTGCCGTGAGTTTTAGGTTTGTTGATAACAACAAGTACTTTTAGCGATACTTGTTGACAACATGGCGATGCTGAAAAACAGAAGGTATGTTGTTTGCGCTACATTTACAAAAACAGTAAAAATCTTTTAACAACCTTTATTGCGTTGTTTTACTGTCGTATAGCGGTTTGTTTAGCTGCAAAGCTGGCGCTTTATCCAATAACCTCCAAGTATTCTACTGAAAGTCCCGCCCCTTTACAAACATTTTTTTATGGGAGCCATTCCAGATTGATATAACATTAGCAACTCTTTGCTTATGTTATCTCAATCTGGTTTTTGCCAGGTTAGTTACAAACCGGTAATACATATGTATTCAATTTTATTCAGCTGCAACGTGTGTGATCTTAAAGTCTGTTCTGTTGTAACAGACACCTGCATATGTCTTACACCTGTGTTTATTAGTGTGAATAATCCCAGGGCTTCACTCCCATTGTAATCCTGCAGACCACAGCCACATCCCCAAATCTCATTAAGAAGCACTTTTTAATGGAGTCTGGAGTCGGTCCAGCAGCAGGTTTGCACATGAGCAGTGTTCATGTTGTAGACTGGAGAGATTTAAATAAACACAGCTGTGGGGCACAATGGCTGTTTATGATCACAAAAAATCACATAGAAATGACTTTAACAGGAACGCCTTACATTTACTGAGGCAGTGCCTTCCTCATTATTAATGCATTTACACCAGCTCTATTTTCTTTTTTGTGTTTTACTGTGTAGCCTGATCAGCCATGATGACCTTTCACTTTGCAAAAATTCTCTTTATCCTGGACCAGGAATTCCTTTCATTTACTGTCATTTTCTCTGTATAATCTTATTGAACCAAGACTAAACATTTAAACTTTTGTGGACTTCTGGTTGGTATATCCAGTTAATTCTGTCTTTTGGTGCTGCCATTTAGAAATTTAACGCATATCCACAGTAACTGGACTAATTGTTCAGAACGAAAGGAGGAAATAGTTTTTTAACTGCTTTGAATCTTAAAAATTGTTCCTACATGTTTTTCTTATAATCTAAACTTTTTTGTGTGTGCATTCATACTGTTAAAATTACTATAAGGCATTATCATTACCAGTCTTTTAACTGTCTTTTTAAAAATCCTGTAACTTTTTTGAATATAAAACAACTTCCACTTCATTACTTGTTTATGAACATGGATAGAGAAAAAAATGTCTACAATAGCAGCATGTTAGCAACTGCCAAACTGCACTCAGAACTAAAACGTAATTTGAGCTTTTTACCACACCATTTGCCTTACATAAAAAAATTCAATATACATTATCTACTGTACATCTATAGAACTGTATCTTTGTATGTCTATGTTTTTAAAGGGGATTTGACAATTACCCCCAGTACAAGCACTGGGAGTTTCTCCTCTCATGAACTTAAATTCTCCCTACTTCATTCTTGTGTCAAGTCAAAGGAGATAATCAAGAGGCAGCACTGTCTGTAGAGGGCTTTAGTCAGAGCAAGGCCTCAGCCCTGTAGTACAACACACCAACACCACTGATATAAACGCTTGTTTGAGATGGTCTTGTGCTGACAGACTGAAGTGGGCAGGGCCTGCAAGACCTTAAAGGCACATGCACCTTATACAAGCGTTTTCAGCAAAGTGAAAGTAACAGCTCCCCAAAAGAAGATGCATTCAGAAAATAGCCTATAAAATATTTAAGTTATAAAATGAATGAAATGAAATGCTAATGCAAAGGTGTCCACATTTGTTTCAAAAAACAGCATAATACTTTAAAGGACCAATTTGCAGAAACTTTGTTGTTTTTAGATGCTGTGTTCAAGTGTTGGTGGTAACAATAACCCTAAAAGTGGTTCTAGGGTTAAAGCCAGTTTTGTTGTGGTCTCTTGTGTTTTAATTGGGTTAAGATTTTTAAATTTCTCTATTGTCCACCAGGCCTCAGTGAAATTACTGGTTGAGGAAAGTACTCAACCTAATTACAATTTATTATCCTTGTTCATTGAGGTCTTTGTTATTTTGTGGTCTCTGATTCCTAACTAAGACCCGTAACCATGGCAACAGTCTTTTGAACTAACCAGTGGTACCAGCTAATAAAAAGAAGAAAAACCTAGGTTGAAATTTGTGGTCTGCTTGTGGTTAACAAATATTATAGAAATTACAAAAGGGTTGAACTATTGCCCTCCTGCTCATGATTTTTTTTTTTTCATTGTTATATTTCACTCATGTCTTATCTGTTTTTCTGCAAGTCCGTAACATTGGTTTAGCATGTAATCATAACATGCTGTCTCCAAAAGTCCCGGGACGTAAACATTTTTCACACAGCATGGGGTTGTTCGTCTCCAGTGCACCATGACAGACAGCCGTTTTCAGTTTGACACGCTCCCATTCTCCTGCTCTGGACGTCCCCTTCATCATGGTGTCATTACTGTGCCCCTGCCCCCTATTATAACCATTAGGCTATGCTTATTTAGCCCGCGGACCCCCCTTTGAGGATTGGGTTCCGCAGTAACCCAGCCCATCTCTGAAGGAATGCAGCCTTTCCCGCTCTTTTGTCAGGTTTGGGGGGCCATATTGAGTTGCACTAAGTTTCATAAGCCCTCTCTGTGTGTGTGTTTGTGTGTTTGTGTGTGTGTTTGTGCATTTATGTAAAGCTAATTGAGTTGGCTGTCAAAGTCGGATCTGTGCCCTGTCCTGGAGCACTACAGTGGGGAGGAGGAGCAGTGCTTTAAGGGTGGTGGGGGGTTGGTTACTCTAGAGCCGCCCCATCGCTGGATTATACTTATATTTCAGAGGAGTGCTTGTGTATTGGCGTGTCAGTCACTCCCCTAGGCTTGAGTTCACAGGTGGTGCCTCTGGGCATTTCCAAACACATTCATACAGTCTTTCCAACAAGAGGCGAAATTAAACATGGACTCTGGCTTCTGTTGTTGGTATCTGTGTGAATTACAAAGGATTATGGGAGTTTGTTTGTTGGGGCAGTAGAAATAAAGCCAATGGGATGAAATCTGATCAAATTAATGGAAAAGGGCTCTGTTGTAAAATAATACTATAGTCACATTTCCACAGGAAAAGGAAATTTGATAAGGCTTGAGTTTAGTTTTTAGATGCGTGTCATTGTCAAAGTGGTATAAAGTGTCCAAGCATGTGCCCAGTTCCACCCCACTTTAGAAAATCCTGAACCATGATTCCAGTTGTCTGGTAAATTTGCAAGAAGTGCAAACTACAAATTAGCATCAAAGTTCAGTAGTATACATCAGTATCACAAATCATTAACACAACACAACAAAATGCTCGATTAAGGACAATGTAATAGTCTATGGCAAAGAGGTTTAGAGGTTTAAAGGTCTCCTATTATGCCATATCGACTTTTTTCATCTTTTAGCTATGTCTCCACCTCAAAAACATGTCGTGAGTAGTATTTTGTTTCATTCACTCATTCACCCAGGCTCATTCTGATCATTTCATCGCTTAAACTGCTGCCACTACAAAGCCGTCAGCTCATTTATCTGTCTGGTAGCGCCATGTTACTAATAGCCATGCTAATTAGCCATTTTATGCTCTGTCCATTCTCCACTGTTGCCAGCAGTAGGCAACAGGTGTCTAATCCAAGCTTTCTCTGCAAATTAGTAACAGCTCCCCAAAAGAAGACGTTTTCCATACATAGCCTATATTATGTAAAGTTAGTAAAAGTGAAATACTAATGCAAATGTGTCAAGAACTATTTAAAATAGCCTAAAAAAGCATATATAAGACCTGTAACTCAAACTATAGTATGACCAGACGTAAAAGGAAGTTAGATGAGTCTTTGAGTCATCACTGAGGTAAATGCCATTGCCAATGTCATTGTGTCAAAAATGACATTATAGGGATACTATTTAGCATAGTTTAACCCAAACAAAGCTTGCATTAATCTGTTGTTTTCAGTCCTATAGCTGACATTTTGCAACTTTGGCATTGTGACTATAAAAAATTGCATGTGGCCAACAAGTGGTTATTTTCAGAAAACACTTGACAATTGAGCTGTTTGTCTACATGCTGCCCTCTCTTTACTGTGTTTTATGAACCTAAATTTAGTCAGGAAAGTATTTCTAAGTTGTTTTTAGTCCCAAATAAGATCTATAATTTTTTTTTTTTTTTTTTTTTTTTTTTTACCATAGAGATATTCAGAGCATGTTTGAATGTACCCAAATGGGAAAAGCACTTCAGATTGTTTATGCTAACGTTTTTCTCTGACATTTAAAAATGTCAGGGGTGATGTCAGCAGGATAATAAAATATTACTTTTTGCTTCACTGGGACGTCCTGAAGCATAGATTTAATTAGCTGTGTAACCAAACTGCCCTCACCCACTTCTATGCCTGGTTATTATTTTACAGATTGTGAGGTCAGAAAGCTGCGACAGGAAGTGCAGTCCATCCTCTTGGCTTCAGAGCTGCTCAGCCCAGGACCATCCCCTGTGGCCCACGTACCAGGCACCACCCAGTACCTCCTGAGCCTGTCCCGGGTGGCTCTGAGTGCAAGTGTGGAGTCCCCTGAACTCTGGGATGCCCAGCTTGCTCCCCAGCTACTACACTGTCTTGTGGTTTGTCCCTGTTATGAGGTGCGAGTGCTGGCTCTAGACACCGTCCTGAGCAAACTGCAGCAGGGGCACACAGAGAGGGGTGAGCAGCAGCTGGAGCAGCAGACCGCCCTTGGTCACCTGACGGGACTGGCCCTTCACGAGACACACCCCCATTGTCTAGCCAAGGTGGGACCACACACACTGTCCCACATGAAGCATCAGTTTGTGTGTTTGTCTGATCGGTTTACAGATAGGACCGGCCTTGTTCTTACACAGGACGTCAAACAAAAATGGTGCCTTTCCAAATAGATGTGCTCACATATATTTACATACATCTGCTCTATGCAAACTTTAGCTTGAGGTAACTTTCAAACATTAGCTGTTCTCAGTATTTCTGTTTGTTTATTTGGTGAAGCATTTTGTGAAAAAAGAGGTAGTTCTGTGTAACTTGCATTCTGTGAACCTAAGAGAAAGGTCTGTAGAGTTTTAAAGTCATAGTCGGATCCAGCCATTTTTTCTGAAGTTAATCAACAACAAACTAACAAGACAAAGAAAAAGACCATAGAAACAGTTGTTAAAACACTGTATGGCCAGTCCTAGATCATGTCCAAAATCAAGGATGGTCATCTAGAGCTTAGTGAAGGGGCAAGGAGTTTGAAAGACTTTTTTCTGTTTTGTTTTTATATTTTAAAAATAAATAATGGTTTTCTGTCCAGGCATAAGATTTGATATGCACCACCCCTTTATGTCCAGGATTGAGTGACCGCCAAGTGAAACATGTTAAAATTTGAGAACACTTTACAACCAAGGGGTCCAAGGGGTAGACTTTTTTTTTTGTTGTTGTTACACAGAGGTAGATAAGTAATATAATTGGCCTATAAAGATGGCATTAGACACTTATAATTGTAATGAATTAAATTCACCATTCAGAGCAGACTGTGAAAGGTAAAACAGGATGCCAAAATGAAGATTTTTAGTAGAGGATAAAAAACTAAATGTGTTCAGTCTATGTTAGTACCCTTGTAAGAGGCAGATCTGATCATAATATATGGTATCGTGTTTTTAGGAAAGGTATGAACAAAGAAAGATGTATCAATGTACAAAAATAAACAGAATTACAAAAAGGAAGAACATTTTAAACAAAAATCTTAAACCTCTGCCAGTGTACTGGTCAAATCTCATAATAGTCGAGATATAATGCACAGACCTGGACTCAGACTCGAAGATCGTCTAGTTCAGGGGTAAATACTCTGTCCATTGAGTCACAAAAAAGTAATTTTTGCTCAGTGCTGTACTGATTACAATTTCTTTGTATGATGTAACATGTATATACCTAAAAAAACACATTTTTATACTCCTGAAATCATACAGTATGATTTTCACTTTTTTAGTTGGGAAAAAAATCTTTAATGTCTTCCTTTATTGAGTGATTAAGTGGTCGCATTTTCGATTTTCTGGATTGAGATCACGAAACTGTTCCGACCATTGCGTTTTGCTATGAGGTGCTGAGCGTGCATATTTATACAGTACATTAGACCAACATTAAAAAAGTGTTGTATCTGTTTTCCTTGTTTCCCTGAACCACTAATTGATGAAATCTCCATTTTGCAGAGACTTGCGTGAGAGTGTAATCGGCCTCAGTGGGAAACGCCAAACTCTCTGGCACTGCGCTGATTCCCTCACTCTGTTAAATTCACACATAAGAGGTTTGGTAGACTTGTGCTCTAATGAGTTTTGGAGGGGAACGTGCCGTGTACTTCCTGTTTCGGGACAGAGAGTTAGTGAAGCGTGGACAGGCTGCTCTCCTGACATTAACACGCTGGAGACTGACGTGACTTGGGACAGGACTTGGTTTTGGAGGTGCATTCTCTGTCAGGCGCTGCTTTACAGGACAGTTAGTCGGCCCCATTAAATGGGAGCCTCGCCTGCACCAAGGACACGCCAGCCAAAAAGGACAGTTGCCATAGCTAAGTCTGGTCTCCTCTAAAGAATTTTGGGAGAGCAGCAGTAGGCCAACAGTGTGGCGATCTACTGTTACACTTGTCTTTTTATGGCAGATATATGGTTTAGTCAAATTTCCTAAACAATGACATTTTCAAAATATATCCACATTGGCACATAACTACCATTTTAAATAATACGCCTCTGTTGTATGCACCTTGACATAAATTGAAGTAACAATTTTTTTTTGTTCAGATATATGAAAATGAGGTACAAAATATGCTACAATGTTGAAGCCATGCTCAACAAAAATCTTTTTATTTTATTTACACTAACAACCAAAAACCCTTAGCCTGGCTACCCAGCCCCTACTACTTTCTTTTCGAAAGCAGGATAGTATGGTTCCTTACCCACAGCGAGCCATTTCCAATCAGTTGATTTGTAAAATGCCTATCACAGCCATTTATCTGCAGTGCGTCTAACAAATGCAGAAGAAAATCTCTTATCAAAATTAACTACGATGGCGCTAGCTTATACACAGTGAATTTAATAACATCTCTCATCTGAATAACAGCATCACCTATTGATTCTGAAGAGGTCCACATTGTTCAGTCCTCTGTGTGGCTTTTTATTCATCTTTAAACAACATGTTAACATGTTTGTTTTGGATACGGTTCAGTGGCGCGCTTCTCACATCCCCCTTTCTCTGATTGGTTACTCCACCTGTGATTGTTTCACCTGTAGAAACGAAACTCAGACCATGAGGTACCAGACTAACTTCTTTGTATAAAATAGGAAATGTATTTGTCTGGCCACGCAAAAGAAAAACCATGATGCTTAGTATAGCATCATGTTTTTTTTACATAGCATTTAGTAATAGGATCTATCACAGACATTTTTAAATTTGAAAAAATTATACAGTACATTGTATAACGTTAGAAGCAACAGTTATAAGAGGAGTCCAGCTTTTTGTACTTTAAATAAAATGTATGTAGTTGTATTAAATGGTCAGTCTTTACACCTTGATTTGGCCTTAAAGTTGCTGTGACCCTTGCTGCCTATAAATACCAGTGATTCACAGCAGGACCCTGAGGCTCTAAAGACAGAGCGCAGTGTGACTTTTACATTTGTTAGTGTTTGTAGTATGTGTGGTGCGTGTGTTCGTTCTGGGTGGGCGTCACGTTTATTTGCATGTTACAGCTCGGAGACTGTGTACGCGTCCACGCCTGACTTGGCGTGTTTTCATGTATATTTGAGTATGTGGGCAGGCCAGTGTGCTGCAAGACGGCAGCTCATTAAAACGCGTTGTAAAGTCAGGAGTCAGCAGAGACGCTTGGACCAGCTGGGTCAGACCAAGATGTGTGCTTGGGAAGTCTTGGTCTTTTTATTACTGCAAAAAATAAAAATGTTTTGACTTATGGGACACAGAAACGCTAACCGGGTAGTGACAGGAGCTTGGCATGGCACCCTGAGTGATTGATGGTGGGTCGTGCAGAGCGAGAAGCCATTGTGAAATGTGTCCACCACAAACTCACAGTTAAACAAGTGTAACGAGCGGCTGTGGTTATTGGTGAAAGTGTACACTTGTCGGCAAATTTAATGATGGCCCAACCCAACTTGAGCCTGGTATAAAGCTGCAATAATATGTTATAACATTATCTCACCCTTTAAGTTTATGAGACAAGTCCTACTCTTGAAGCTGCTCCATATGAACACTGATTAGTTAGTGTGAGTGAATAAGAAACTAATTTAAATTGTTGAGAAGCTAGAAGGATGTTGTTTATAAGCTGGTAAAAATCAAGAGAAAAATTGTGATGTGACTTCTTTCTAGTTTGTTTCGTTGACTGTGCCCATAAACATTTATGTTCAGGTAAACTTTATTGTCTCTGTAGTGGGCGACCGCTGAGCAGTGTCAGAATCCTGGTCAGGAGTACTTACCTGAAGGATTAGCCTATTGTGCACCTTTTCGAGCTATTGTTAAACATTTGCTTTTAAACTTAAATATTTAAAGGCCGCCTAATCTACTAAATTCTGCTAAATTGACCTGTAAACTATGTTTATGGTTTCTCAGAAATTAAACGGGATGTATAACCCTTTTTTCAAAGACGGAGAGCAGCTCATCACTGTCTTGCTACATAAACACATTTATAGCATTGTTTTGACCTGGAATAAGGTGATTAATTATACTGTTAATTAGAGGCACTGTCAACAGACACGATTATGAGTGCACTGCTGATGTAAGCGTTAACTTATGGATTCCATTTAACTTTATATTTGAGTGTTAGTATGTTTAGCAATATTTTCAGAATGTTGTGAAGTCTTATAATTCATTAATATGGTTTATCAAATACTTATTACAGACTTGAAGAGGTTGCAAAAGTATCTTAAACTTCAAATAAAACAGGACTAGAGAGAACAGTGTAGATCTTTGAGTGCCTATATAATCTATATGTTTGAACAAAATGTTTTTATGCTCCAGTTTACAGGCTCGGAGTTAAACCACTGATTATTGTATTTGGTTTATCAGGGTCACACTGTCCACACACGGGACACTGGAGGAGCTTTAGCATTCTGCCTCGTCTTTTTACAACTCAGCAGCTCAAATATATGGTCACGCACACACTTCTGTTTACACACTGACCCTGCATGCAACCGCTTGTCCCGCCCCCCTCCCGCACCCGTCCCATAATGCCGGCCTTATTTTAAAGCTCTAATAACAGGTTGAGGCCTAGAAAGAAATAATAATCAGTGAGATATGCTCCAGGAATGTCAACATGTGTTCGCGGCTGGATGTATGTTTTAAATGGGGGAAGGGGGGGGCACTAAACAAGGCTTTTCCTCCAGCAGTCAGTCAGTTAGTCAGCTGCCAGTGTGTCAGAGCCGTGACCAGGTAAAGAAAACAGAGTTGGAGAGTGAGGAAGCACAGAGTCAGGCTGAGGAGAAGTGATATTGAAGGAATATAAGTCAAATCAATCAGTGCTGATGACAGAAAACTAGCAGGTTCTAAAGCCTGACACATTTTGATCTGATTTTTACATTTTAACCCATTTTTAAGAGCTGACAATGGTGAGATATGCTGTAGGTGGGACAGCATCAAGGATCAGCTCAGAATCCCATCTTGTTTGCTGTGGTGATGGACAGGGTGACAGATGAGGTTAGACAGGAATCTCCATGGACTGCGATGTCTGCAGATGACATTGTGATCTATAGTGAGAGCAGGGAGCAGGTGGAGGAACATCTAGAAAGGTGTAGGTCTGTTCTGAAAAAGAGAGGAAGGAAGTTAGTTGCAGCAAGACAGAATACCTGTACCTGTACGTGTACCTGTACCTGAAGGAGGGAGGCCCCAGAGCCCCAAAGCCGTGAGGTTACAGGGAGTAGAGGTAGAGAAGGTGCAGGATTTTAGGAAGTATTTGGGTTGGTGTGTTGCATGATAAGAGTTTCAGCAAGAATGAAAGGAGAGGTGTGCAAGACAATGGTGAGACCAACGATGTTGTACGATTTAGAGACCGAGGCACCGAGGAACAGAGAGGAGGCATAGCTGAAGATGTTGAGGTTCTCTTTGGGAGTGACGAGGATGGATAGTGTTAGGAATGAGCGCATCAGAGGGACAGCTAGATGTTTTGGAGGTAAAGTCAGAGGTGCCAGATTCAAATGGTTTGGGAACAGAAATGTTTTTACATATTTACTGTCTCAAATTTTATTTTGAGCAAACTTGATTAGCCATTAGACACCACACTGTAATTTTATGTGATTTTATTTTAACTAGCACTGGGTAGGAATTGTCTTTTGGATATTTTGGGCAAAAAAATCTTACATTATGAATTTTTTGCAGGTGAAACAAGACAACTTTGGGGACCGAGAGAACATTTAAATAATCATTTGAACTCAACTCAAAGAATGTGACCAATGTGACTACGTTAGACACAGTTTTAGTCTGTACATTTACATATTAAATCACACCGTATATTACACTGGATACAACCAAAGTCATTCCCAGCACAGCAATTAATCGACCAAGGGCGCTCTTACCAGTGTGGTCAGTGACGTCAGATTAACTAGGTAATAAATAATATAATGAAAGGTTGACAGTAAAATATATTTTTATCTAAAAATTAGTGTTGTTATCATTAATAAAATGTCAAATAAATGTTAAAAGTAATAAATTAAAATAGCTTTATAGATGCAAAGAGTGGATGCAACTAATCGACCATTCAAATTTTAGCCAACCAAGACCTCACTGACTAATTAGCCAACTAACCCATCAGAGGCTGTCACTCCTTATATTCATAAATACAGTATGGTATCATTTAACATATGTCATAGTGAACACAGAGAACAGGAGTGAGCACATGCTTTGTTTCTAAAGTACATATTATTACAAATTCAATAGTTTAATATATTAGTTTTGACAAACAAAAGCTTAATTGTTGACACTTTTGATTTGAACAGAGAGTTTCTATTGAAGAGAGAGATTTATACTATATCTGTGTGTGGGAGAGGCGGGCAGCTGTGTACCCGTGGTTTGGGCGTGCGATGGGAGGATCTGACCGGTGTGGTGTAAAAATACTCCGGGGCAGTTGCCAGCTGGAGAGAGGACACCAAAGCTGTGCTGATGGATGAGCCGGGTTTTGTCCATATGTACTCTATATGTTTATCTTCTATGCAGGTCCTGGAGGTGCTGTATGTGCTCAGCTCCAATGGGCCCATCCTTTGGCGGGATGGGGATCGGCTCTTGTCCCAGGAGGAGGTCCTGCGGCGCCTCCTGTCCCTGGCCCAGACCTCTGCTCACAGGTCAGAGACAAGGCCGTACGCCACATGCACAAATATTATTTGACATCATCCTCAGTGGCCACTGTTACATAACACTGTGTTTTCTATAGCAACATGACTCTAAAAGTTCAAAACTGTTGTGAAGGATGTGTATGTTATGTAAGCTTATTGGCTCTATAAACAATTGACTCAAAGTACCAACTTGAATGAATAAAATAAACCAACTTACAAAACTTCAAGAACCACTACCCTATTTGATGATAATAATTGTAATTCGCTGAAGAATCTATCTGACAACATCTATGCACAAGTATCAAATACAATATGTATTTTTTATTGATGGGTCGGAAGATTTAGAATCTTAAAGAATCTTAGACACACAGACAGGCACACATTCATTCTCTGTAAATGGACAGTCTAGATTTGCCAGCATGTGTGTGTTTGGTAGTCAGAAATAGTCAACTCTCATTCCCTTGCTAGTTTGAAATGGTCTATAGGAAAAAAGGCCATGAGGTATTTTTGAAAGCAACTTACTGTTTGTCATTAAGGTGTTCATGGATTTACATTTCCAAAAGCCCATGTTTAAAAACTCACTCTACACATTTTGATACATCATGCATTAAGTTTAAAAGTACATCCTGAACTGTTGTCATCAGTCCTGATTACACTGCCCAGTTCTTACCTTACACACCTGCTGTCCAAACATCCCCACTCTCAGCTCTCTCACCTCTCTGTGTTTGGTGTGATGGATAGCCCACACTGTCAGGTCCTCATTCAGAGCCACAGTCCATGCAGCGGGACTCGCCGGGTCAGTGGCTGCACCTGGGTCTAACAGATCCCTTTTACAGACCCCGGGCCACTGTTTCCATTAGGGCTTTCAGCTCCTGTGGGTGTTGGAAGAATCATTTTACTGAATGTGAAATTTAGTCTGAGCGAAGTGTGATGTAAGACCAGCCTGACAAATAGATGACCTCAACTTGTAAACCCAGTAATACTATAAGCAGTTAGAACTAATGTACAATGCAAAATATGGTAGTCCTATTTTTGACTTGCCCTTTTTTCTGTTGTCGTTATAGCACATCATTCGCAAGAGTACTTTGGCAGGTTTTTACATTGTATGCTTTTTCTAACGTAGCCCTCTCCATTTATCTGGGCTGGGGACCGGCAAATATTGTGGCTTAAGTTTTCTTTGAGTACTCATTGGGGAATCAAACCCTAACCTGCACTAAACTGCAGTGGAACTAACCACTTCAATTTCAGAATTCCTAAATTATGCAAGAAGAATTAGCTTGGATATGTTTGTCCACTATGGGCACCTATAGGAACAGGAAGTAATGGCTCCTTCCATTGGTATCTATAGTTCTTGATCTTTTAAGTGTTTTATGGGCACCATAGTTTTTGACCCTTTCTGTCCTAGATCACAGTGTTTTAAGGGTGATTTAATGCATTTCTTAATTATGCATTAATCAACTACTGACACTTTTTATTTGCATATTAAACATTGCTACTAAACTTTACACAGGGCATTTTTTAACAACCTAACTTAGCTCTAGGTGAAGCATGACTCATCTGTGGATATAAACATAGTAACAGTTAGTAAGTGATATTGGTAGATTTTTAAACATATTTACTATAAACACTGACGAACTGTTGTGCTTAGAGGTCTTAACATAATCCCTCTTTTATTTTATTCTCACCTGTTGGAACCAACCCATTACTATTGTGGGACTTTACATGCCTAAGAGTCACGAGGCCCGGATGAAACCACAAACTGATTCGGTCCGCACTCCATTCCACTATTTATATGTGCACTCCCACTGTAAGCCCTTTGACACGCACTGACAGACGCACACCTTTTTCTGACAAGCCACCGCTGTACTGTTCTCACCCCCAACAACAGCGAACTGGCCCGGCTCAGGATAGGATTACAAAGCCTTTCAGTGGTGCAAAGCCTTGTCCCGGCCACAATCTCTGGTCGCGGGGATCCACTTTCCCTCTGCAGCGGCCCGAGGGTTATGATTAGAGCCGGTTTGGGATGAGATTGGGTTGCCGCTGGCTGCCCTTGTCTGCTGTGTGATTGAATGGCACCGAGGCTATTGTGATACACAGTGTTAGTGGTGAGGACCAGCACACTTCTTTTGTGGTTTGTAAGTCAATACAAGTTGAATGATGTGTGTAGTAATGGTCCTGGGGATTTTTTCAGCACAAGAACCTAACAATAGAATCTACTATAATAATAATATTTTTGAATCTCATGAATGTATAGCTAGTTTTTATAATGCAGTATTTCTCAAACTGTGGTACAGGTACCACCGGTGGCAGGTGGGCTTTTTCTGGTGGTACTCAGGAGTCTTTTGCAGTTCAAGTCTTGATTAAGTTTTATTCCAATTTTAGTCTTGCTTTAGTTAAAACTAGTTCTGGTTTAGACCTGGTTTAGTCCTGGTTTAGTTCTGGTTTAGACTTCGATTTGTCTTGATTATGCTGTTTTCATACATGTTATGTCCTGGTTTTGTCTTAGTTTGGTTAACTATGATTTAGACCTAGACAGTTTTTTTCCTGATTTATATTTTAAGTGAAGACACTGCTTGTTGCTGGTTTAGTCCTGGTTTTGATCTGCTTAAGACATGGATTAGTCCTGGATTAGTCTTAAGTTAAGTTAAGGTAAAGGTACTTTATTGTCCCCGTAGGGAAAGTCGTTCTATGCATTTGATCCATCCCTCAATGCCGCAGTGCCCGGGGACCCTTCTCCAGATCTTGAGGCCAGAAGTATCTAGCTGGAGGTTTTAGCCTATTATGTATGTTTTGAGGTTGATGGGGGAAACTGGAGCACCTGGAGGAAACCCACCCAGACACGCGGAGAACATGCAGACTCCACACAGAAAGGCCCCACACAGTCCCGGAATCAAACCCAGGACTTTCTTGCTGTGAGGCGAGAGTGCTAACCACTAAGCCACCATGCCACCATAGTCTTGATTTGTCTTGTAAATTTACTTTTCTGTCCCTAATATTTCTGTGTTAATCCCCATTTTTTATTCCTTAGTTTAGACCGGGACATTTCTCATTTAGGATCATTTAACTCAGTCAAAGATTATTCTCAGAAAGCCAAATATTTCGAATATCTTGGAGTGAAAAAGTTTGAGAATCACTGTTATAATTTTTGACTTGTGTGTTTTCAGTGTGGAGCTCCACTGCGCTGCCCTCACTCTCCTCTCTCAACTGGTGGCTCAGCTCGTGACCTCTGACCCCCAGGTAAACATGATTTCTTAGTTGTGTGTGAACTTTAGTGTAATTTGGTGATGACATTGCAGTTTGCCTTTGAGCACCCAGCTTTGTTATTGGATTAGAACATTTTGATTCCACGTATAGTACATTGGACACTTCTCATGTAAATTCCTAAAAAAGAAATACACTTTTATGATCCCTCTGTCATTAGGACGCCAGCACAGCATCCTGTTTCTCTGAGTGGGCAGCTCTGGTTTGTTCCTGCTGCACTGAGGATCAGCCTGTGGAGGTGAAGATGATGGTCTCCAAAGTCCTGGTCAACTGCACGGCCTCAGTCCTGACCAGCACTCACCTGCCACTGGGTATGTCCAAAATACACACAAACCAACTCTTGTATGACAGTCAACATGAAATTTATCTGATTCTTGCTTGTGCTAATGCATATTTAATTGTGTATTTCAGGTTTACCTACCACTGTTTCTTTGTGGAAGAGTCTGGTCACACTGCTGCAGGATGAGGATCAGGCAGTGCGGGACACTGCTGCAGACTTCATTGCTAATGTCCCCGCATCATTCCTCAGTCTAGGTAGGTTTTCATTTGTGAATTCATATAAAGATGTCCTAAGATGTCCTCCCATTTCCTCTCATGGTCCAAACCCTAACCCAAAATCAGTGGGGATATAGTAGTAGCTGCCTGTTTTGTATACAAACACTTTGTTGCCCCATTAGTTTTTTGTGAACTTTAGAGCCTGGCCAGAAAAAGCATTTAATGTCTCAAGATTTTTCTGATGTCTTTAAATTGGGTCTGAAATCACAGCATCTCCAATCATATATTTAGTGACACCAACTGTAGTGCATTTATCTAAAATGGGGCAGACTTTATACAATGCTTTGGTTCTCTGAATGGTTCTATAGGTGCATTTCTACTAGGAGGTGTGGTACAGGTTGTGTCAGCTCGGGATGTTTTGGTACAGGTTACCCCAAAACAGACTTGCGTTTCCAATAATTATAAATAGTAGTTTAACCCTATCTTTCTGTGAATTAAATTCACTTCGCTGCACTAGTGTACTACAACTCACCAATCTAAACTATCATTGCAATGTTTAATTTACGAAGCAAAACCTGTATACCGCTAAAATGGAAATGGGTGTTTTGCAAGTCCTCTCTTTGAATATGCCTATTTATTACAAGTTTGATTAGAATACCATTTCCCCCTTTATTTCTGATTTCTCGTCCAATCAACTTGCAGCATTGTGTAGCTCCACCTTTTCCTAAGCATACCAAAGCAGACTGCAGAGTTAGCACCCCTGGCCAAGGGATCCCAAAAGTGGGACGGTACGGTAAACTTTTTGGAAACACTTTGGAATGTTTGAGAAGTGGAAACACTGCATCTGTTGGAACTATCTTGAAATTAAACTTAAATTCAGACAATCTACATTATTTTTTTACAGAACATTTTAACTACAATTTACTTGATAGTGTCAGCACTAAAAACAAATCAACAGAAGTCAGAAAGACAATGGTATACATTATAAGGTATACGTGTATTGCTGCTATAACCAATAAATAGTAATTGAGGTGACTTGACCGCACTTTTGAGAGGCTGAAAACTTTGTCTATTTTTATATCTGTGCTGTTTAAATGTGAAACAATTGTGTAAAAAAACAGCACAATAGCACAGACTCTCTAGACGGTGCTAAACATCATGACTCACAAACAGAAACAAACACATCCATATACTGTACATAATTACAACTTTAGCATTAATCAAAATAGCTCAGATGGGATCTGCAGTGAGGAGATGGTATAAACAGACACAGGCCTACAGACCGCAGCAAACACGTGGTGATGTTAAAAGGGGTGGATGACATAATTTCGTGCTAAGGGTTGGGGAGCATTCCTGGAACGAAGAGCGCTAATTCGAGTTTGGCAGACGGGACGTTACAGTGAAAAGTGTGTGTTTATAAGGGCAAGTGTGTGGTTATGTGTCATTGTTTTGAGAATGTTTGAGGTTTGTTTTCTGAAGAATTTTATAACGTCCACTGGATGCCTCCAAACTGCCCGCCCAAACACTCACATACTGTTTTTGAATGTGTCCCAAGATCGATGACTCAGGGTACACTCAGAGGTGGGATAGGACACTCAAAATGTGTGAATGGAAATTGACTTGGTATTTTCTTAAGATGCTTTACATAAGCTTGTTCTATAGTTGTTTGATTAAGACTGATTTGAATGTTTTTTTTTTTTTTTGTTTTTTTTTTTTTTTGTGTGACTGTTCCAAGCCCTTATAAATGGAGTGTGTTAGGGAGGGAAATCTGGCATAAAGCCTACCACTTTTTTCCAAAATATCCACAAGTAACTTAAATTAGGTACTCCTATATCTCAAGTACAGATATAATTGCCTAGAATTATGGCCACTAGACATATTAAAAAGCCATGCTCTGACTTCTCAGATATTAAGTGAGAGTAATTATAGCAGTTTTTAACTTGTATTGTTTTCAATTACACTAATACAAAACTGCTTTATAGGGCTGCACAATATCTAGAAAAGGCATGCAGTTTTTTTTTTATTCAGGGTTTTCCCTGAATCCCACTGGATCAGTACAAAGGTTGCACTAGTTTTTAGTTTGTTCTATAAAAGATGAACTGTACTATTAAAACTTATGTTATTTTAGAGAAATAATTTTTACACTCATAGAATAACTTCCTGACATAATAATAATAATAATAATAATAATAATAATAATAATAATAATAATAACAAAAGAGTCTAATTTTAAGGTCTAAAGTTGGCCCGTTACTTTAACAATGCAATAACAGCTGACAACAATTGCGAACCCCCTTCACAAACACTTCCACGCTGACTTCCTGTATTTTTCTCAACTTTCCTGTTGGAGCCACCCTTATTGTGTCTGTCACCGCTGATGCAATCTGGAAAAATAACATAAACGCGAAAAAAACATTTTGTCCAACATGGCTTTTTCATGGAGTCATAGGGGAAGACTCAACTTGCACTGACTAATTTGTTTATTGTTCTTTTATTGTGACACTTTAAGTTTATTTGTGTGCCTCCGTATTTGACAAGGAGCGATAAAACAGTTTTCTAAAGCTGATCTGAGAAGTCAGGAAACGCATTTAAAATTCCTTGTAATGTTTTGATAGTGGAATTTTGTGCGTCCGTGCTCTATATGTGTTTATGTACATAAGACCAGACAGGTTGAGATAAGCTGTCAGCTCAATATCAGATAGGAGCTAAGCAACACAACTTACATGGAGAGGTTTTCTGGAGAACAGGAAAGGAGTACAATAGGCATAATTATAGAGTGGGTGTCCTTGTGTGGAGAGTGGACAAAAGAGGCCAGGGCATCCTTTTCTCTGTCCGACGCTTACTGCAATTAGTCATTACTGTACGTGTACGTTTGTGGGTGGGGGGGCTGTTGTGTGGTACTTACCGAAAATTGGCCGAGTTTGACCGGACGCTTGGACATGACTGGAAAAAACTACTTGTCTGACTTTGTTTTGTTTTCACTATGAGATGCTGAAAGCCTATTTACACAACATTCAGGGCTAAAAATGCCCTGAAATGTGTTGTTCATAATGCTTTTTTCACCCAAATTGCATTGTCAATGTAGTGTATTGTGGAAAACAGCAACAAGCCAATCCAATTTACTACTAGCAGCTAGTGGCACGCACTAAGAAAAATTATAACACTTAAAATAAATTACACTATTAAGCATTAATTAAGTATTAATAAATAGATTATTTACAAAGCATTAGTTTAACATTTTTAAATGCCATTAAGTAATAAACATTGTTATTGATGTACATATAAATCAGTGCAAATTTATCTATAAACTGAGCAGTATTTTCTTTCTATTTCATAAAAATTACACACATGTCCCAAGATTTTGCACATGTTTAAATCATATATTAATTTTACTGATAACAATGGTACAGCTGATTTATTCACACACACAAAAATTGACTGTAATGCCCAAGTTGTTTATGTTTACATTTTTTGTTTTGGTTCTAAAACCCTGTATTGCCTATTGTCCAATCAGAAAAGCGAAAAAACTGGCAACCATTTTGATTTTAGACTGCAGTACCATTTTCAAACTAGTATGAGCGCATATGCTGCTTCCAGCACCTTTAAATGATTGTTATTTACATATTTATTAATGCTTTATTACTGTTTAATAGTTGCAAGTCATTCTAAAGTGTTACCAGAAAAACCCTTTCAATGATAATACATTAATTAATGTATTAATAAGAATTACTTAAGCCTTAATGAACATGTAATTAGCAACATTTTACTATTTGAATAAACATACTGAATTAACACTGATGTTTATAGCTTTGCACTGATTTACCTGAACCTGTTACTCAAGAAATAAAACACTGCTCCAGAATATAATATGCCATCTTCAAATACTGGTCGTTTTTGGTTTATAAAGTATATTGGCGGTGGTGTTTACAACAACCCCTAAAGGCCAGACACACACAGTGCAATGTTTTCAAAAGCTGAGCATATCTATATAATTGCAGGGCTCAAGAAGTTGACTTTTAGATCTTGTTGATTACACTTTGTGTGTAAGTGTCCTGTTATGAGACTGTGGATTTTGACTTGTACATATAACTTGATTACACTGATGGCTTCACTGTAGTACAATAAGTCCACTCCCTTTTTCTTTGCCCTGTTTTTACAACCAAACTTGTATCTCACTTTACCACCGGCCACTTTCAGTATCTTCTTATTTGTTACAACTTGGGTGGGCAGAGTGTGTAGGCAATTGCAAGAAGTATTATTCCACATAAATCCACATGTATTTCTCCTTGTGTAGTAATTCACATGTTCATTTGGCAAAGGTTTTACGCCAGATGCCCTTCCAGACACAACCCTCCTGATTCATCCAGGCTTGGAACCGGCACAGAGTACACTGACTTGTGACCTTCTGGCTGGGTTATTTACTTCACCAGCATACTGCAGAGTTTTACACACTGTACCTTTAAGCTTATGTAAACAAGCTGCCAAAATAAGCATAACATTGCTAGTTGATGTGTTGTCCTCCCAGTGGGAATTCAACACTGAAAGGAGCACTCAGATGGTAATTTGGTAATCTCGTATGTGAATGAATGGTCGCTGCCAGGAAAAGCCAAAATCCTTTCGTCAATGAAAAACAACCAGGAACCCCATAGGACATCACATCCCACTGACTGTAAAAATAACAAACCTTCATTTGGAGAAATATGTCATCTTTCCTCTCAGACTCAGGGCTGTTCTGTAATTAAGTCCTCAACAGGGCCATGGTTAGCAATACCAAAACTTAACTTAGATGTGCAGCTATTACGTTCTGTGCTCACTGCATGTGTTTGTAGTGTTTTTCTGTGTCAGACAGTTTGTAGAGCATCTGACTTAAATGCCCAAGCAAGACAACATTTTGAATAAAGGCTTGTAAATGCAGCAAAATAATATAAATTAAAGTATCTTGTTATAATAATTTGTCATGTACTTTTTAGGGGGCGCTATTGAGCTACTTTGCATTCCCCATCTCAGTGTTTTCCCCAGCACTATAGTTACGGTGGCCATCTTCCCAACAAGCACCTACATCCTTGACTACCATTCAGTATACTCTGTCAAAAGTATTATAAAACCTATGTAAAAATCACTTTAAAGAACCTTATTGTGATGCTCTTGTGGTGCAGTGTTGATGTTTTTGTGTGTTGGGTTTTTGGGACACAGTTTTTAGGAACAGTAAGTTGGTTACTACCTTAACTGACCAACTTTCTACAGGAATCACAATCTATATATATCTAAATTTTAACATTTTTTGTTTCAAAATCTTCAAGCTGTGGTTTGTTTTGATTAAGTAAAGCACATCATATTAATCACTGCTATGGTGTAATGTAATCCTGCATTGGATTTTTTTGAAATTTGGGATTGTGCATGAGACTGTTTTCCAAACTTAAAGGAGATCTCATTTAAGTTTGAATCTTACTTCAAAATAATAATAATAATAAAAATAAAAAAGACAATTTATCTATCAGTTTTAGCATAATTTGGGTAATTTTTTCATACAAGTTTGTTTTATTATTGTTTCAGTCACTTTTACCCATGTACCTTTCTAGTGCTATTTAATTTCTTTTAATACTACTTTGAAAAATTGTATCACAGTCTTTTGAGTGTATTTCTTTTTAATCAGTATTATTATTTAATATTAACAATTGTTGCAACACTTTAGAATAACTTTATTTTATAATGGAGTGACAATAAAGCATTTATAAATATGTAATTAACATTATTTTACTGAATAAATACTTTATAGATACTGCATTGACACTGCTTTTATTTACATGAGCTTAATACTTATTACTAAAAGAATGAAATATTAATAACAATGTTTATAACTATATATAATTAATAACAATATTTTTTAATGTTGAAGTAATGCTTTGTAAATAATCAGTTAAGTGCTTAACTAAGCACAAGAGCTAAGTGTTACCACAAATTAAAACCTATGCTTCGGCCTTTTTGAAAATTCTTTCCAGAACTTTTTACTTTTATTCTTTTATGGTGGTATTTTTCATGTTTTGCCACTATAAAAAGGAAAAAGCACACTTTCATTTTCACAGATGAATTAGAAAATCTTAGTGGCTAAAACACAGGTAAAAATCCACAAGAAAATGTATTATTCTCATGCCATTTGAACTCTAGTTGATTCCATGACTCCTGAAAAACTACTTTTTAGATGTCCATATTTTGCAGGATGTGAGGGGACACTGTTGTTCTTGCTATAGTAAATTAAACCATTTGATGTTGTTTGATGTGTGCATTTCCATTTGACTGATACTGCTATATTTCATCTATAGACTTTAAGGTGCGACACAGAGTCTCACTGTCTTTATGAGCTTATCTAAACTTCATGTTCCCTTACACTTTTCACCCCCTGTACTGTTACCCACTGAGTACATATGCAAATGACCCTGATAGTCACACTCCACCCTAATGGTCCTCTGCAAACATTACAAAGGTGTAATCCCGCCTTCGTCTGCCAAACAATAGGGGGATAAAAGGCCAAAGAGTACTGGTTTTGTTTCCCCAAAGGGCCACCGTAGCTGCTTCTGTGGCCTGCATAATAATTGTTTAGGAGATTAGACTGCTGCATACAAAAGTGAAGTCCAGTTAAAGTGTATCCTGGTTGTGTTTGCCTTAGTTCCTTTATATGCACTGGAAAATAGTGCAAATAGTATAGGAGTCTTTTGCAATTCAAGTCCTGGTTGAATGTAATTTAGAGACAGTTTTATTGCTATTTTAGGCCTGTTCTGATTGGGGATTAAATTTGAAATCCATATTATTGCTTAGTCCTGGTTTATACCTGTATTGATACTGGTTTAGAACTGATTTAAACTGGTTTAGATTAGGGTTAGTCAAGACTATGGCTTATTTTTGTTATTTGAAGTTTGTCCCCCTGCTTAGTCCGGGTTTAGCCCTGGTATAATCCTGGTTAAGATCTGGATTAGTACTGGTTTAGACTTTGATTACTCTTGATTTAGTCCTGATTTTGTCCTGGTTTAGTGTTGGTTTAGATCTGGATTAGTCATGGTTTAGTTCTGGTTTAGACCTCATTTAGAACTGGTTTAGACATAGATTACTGCTGGTTTAGTTCTGGTTCTTGGTTTAGACCTTTTTTATTACTGGTAGATTATGTTTTGTCCTGGTTTAGTTCTGTTTTAGCCCTGGTTTAGACCTTATTTAGAAATGGTTTGACATAGATTACTGCTGGTTTAGTTCTGGTTTAGACCTGGATTACTCCTGGTGTAGTTCTGGTTTAGACCTGGATTACTCCTGGTGTAGTTCTGGTTTAGACCTGGATTACTCCTGGTTTAGTTCTGGTTTAGACCTGGATTACTCATGGTTTAGTTCTGGTTTAGACCTGGATTACTCCTGGTTTAGCGTGTGTTCACACTTGCCATGTTTGGTTCGCTTCAAGTCGAACCCTGGTGTTCTTTTCTGGGAAAGTCTGGTTTGTTTGAGCAGGTGTGAACGCACAGTCAGACTCAGGTGCTCATCAAACAAGTGAACTCTGGTGCTGCTGAAATCAGAGGTCTCGGTGCGGTGCGCTTTGAGCTCTGGTGTGCTCCTGGTCTGACTCTAGTGAAGTATCAACATAGCGCGGACCAAACTACGGACTAACAACAGGAAGAGGACTTCAGCGCTGTTTACCAAGGGCATAGAAACATATGCGCATCTAACGGGACTATAAGGAAAAAAAATACAAATATACTGTAAATAAAATGTATTTAAAAGGTTGCTAACATTAGCAAACAAATGTGAAAACACTGCTAAAACAACGCAGATTTCATATGAATCTCCGGAGAGAATCCACAGCTGTGTTCAGCCGATATCGCTGCTCTACATGTAATACTTCATTAAATATTAATTAAAGTGTGCCGTATGATATTATTTGGATATATTCAGCTGAAGAGGCAGACTTTTGACCAATAGATGAGCAGGGTTTCTTCTTTGCCAGTTTCTTTCAGTAAATACTGACGTGCTGCCCTCTACAGGTGAGGTTTGTTACTGCTCCCATAGTCAGTTCAGTTTGTTTGACAGAGCTCAACTGTAAACTCGAACCAGATCAATGACATCATCAACACAGGTGCGGACTTTCGCCCCGAAGCGCACCGAGTCCTGTGGACCAGTAAGTGTGAGCACACCCATAGATTTGGGGTTAGTCAAGACGCTTTCTACTTTCCTACACAAGTTAAGTTTAAAACATGCTGCTGGCTGCTGCAGCCTTAGTTCTTTTATTTGCAGTGGAAAGCAGTGAGTGTCTGGGGCTTCCCTGTAAGGCCAGCCATGCAGTCTGCTGTCAGTGTGTTTGTGCCTGTTGTTTATGGCCCTATCATTTCAAAGTCAAGTGAGCGAGGTGCGACCTGCTTCAGACGGAGGTGACGAGTCCTGGGCCTTTGATATGGAGCCAGAGAGATGTGGGAACAGAGACGGCTGCTGTCCCACACAAAGGCAAAACATACAAGGCAGACTTTATCCATTACAGCAGTCTCACTTTGATTCTTTAGCCTGTTAGATGACACTTTATACTAGCTGTTCTAACTTGGTACATCTGTAGTCCATGTCAGGCAAATTTTATTTTAGTTTTTTAATAAGTACATTATTTGGTTACTTAAATAATGTGATGAGAATCAGCACCTCCAAGTCCGAGGCCATGGTTCTCGACCGGAAAAGGGTGGCTTGCCCTCTCCAGGTTGGAGGAGAGTCCCTGCCTCAAGTGGAGGAGTTTAAGTATCTTGGGGTCTTGTTCACGAGTGAGGGAAGGATGGAGCGTGAGATCGACAGGCGGATCGGTGCAGCGTCTGCAGTAATGCGGTCGTTGTATCGGTCTGTTGTGGTGAAGAAAGAGCTGAGTCGAAAGGCGAAGCTCTCGATTTACCGGTCGATCTACGTTCCTACTCTCACCTATGGTCATGAGCTTTGGGTCATGACCGAAAGGACAAGATCCCGGATACAAGCGGCCGAAATGAGTTTCCTCCGCAGGGTGGCTGGGCGCTCCCTTAGAGATAGGGTGAGGAGCTCTGTCACCCGGGAGGAGCTCGGAGTAGAGCCGCTGCTCCTCCACATCGAGAGGAGCCAGCTGAGGTGGCTCGGGCATCTGTTCCGGATGCCTCCTGGACGCCTCCCTGGGGAGGTGTTCCGGGCATGTCCCACCGGGAGGAGGCCCCGGGGAAGACCTAGGACACGCTGGAGGGACTATGTCTCTCGGCTGGCCTGGGAACGCCTTGGGGTTCCTCCTGAGGAGCTGGAGGAAGTGTCCGGGGAGAGGGATGTCTGGGTGTCCCTGCTTAGACTGCTGCCTCCGCGACCCGGCCCCGGATAAAGCGGAAGAAGATGGATGGATGGATGGAATATTATTAAACAAGCTGTGTTTTTAACAGATATTTTGCAGCTGGGCTCAATTATTTTATGACTTTTCTGACAACTACCATTGCGCTACAGTGATAGTTGTCATAAAGATCATAACATTTAGTTCTGAGAGTTAAATGACTCTGCCAAACACATATTTACCAATTTTACAAAAAAAGCTGTGCCTCTAAACACATATTGGTAACATATCTCCCACTATAAAGCATTAGTTTAGTATTAATTAAAGATTAATAACCCATTAAAGTAGTATTTACAAAACATTTCTTCAACATTATTAAACACAGTTGAGTTATATATCTGTCATTCTTTAATAAGCTCATGTAATTATAAACTGCTTTATAGGTGCGAGTTATTTTGAAGTGATAACAACCTATTCCTTTACAACTGAATTTTACATACTGTATCTTACATGTATTAAAAAGACCACACTTGATGGTGGCTATTGAGTTTTATGTATTATATAATATTTTTTTTCTTGCGTAACATCACTACACTTACTAGGTACATTTGTAGTGTACTAGCCTGGTGTTGTTTCACATTAATAAACAAGAAAACATATCTTTAGTTTGAATTAGAAGTTTGGGGAAACCAACTTGTTTATCACAAGTTACCAAAATAGCACACCTGTAAATTAGGGTGTGGGTCTGCTCACTCATCTTTTTTTTAAAAGTACTTTTATTTACATTTAAGTTTGTAAAAAACGTGTTATTATTAAGAGATAAACTGTTTATAGATCCTGAATTACTACTTATGTTTATAACTTTGCAATGATTTACATGAGCTTATTACAAAAGAATTAAACATTAATAACAGTGTTTATAACTCAATGGTGTTTGTAGATGATGAAGTAATGCATTAACTGGTTACTAATCCTTAACTAATACTTGATTAATACTTGATAGTGTGAGTTATTCTAAATTGTTACCATAAAATAAAAATTAATTACTACAGGAAACAATTCTAGTTTTAAAATGTTCCCTTTTACCATAAAACCTTTCCAAAGCCAGGCTAACTGATTCATTCTGGCTTTAGTCTGTGTCTAAGCTAGTTTCTAACCTCCTCTAGCTTCAGATTTAGCCTCCAGACTCTTTAAAATGCTAAATTTAAGTTTATTGTTGCAGAGTACAGTATAGTGGGGTTTAAATGGCTTCTGAAAGTGAATTTAATTTCCTTACTTTTATAGGTCTCGGCTAAAGTGTAACAATATACCATGTAGTAACAAGTAAGGGATTAGTGCTAGCTTAGCTTCTAAATTTAAGACAGGACAGTTTAAAGATTGTTGCAATACACTTGTAAACCAAGATACCTCAAATATAAGCTATGGCAAAGTCAAAGATAGCAGTTTCAACACCTTCCTATCCAAAATTAGCATTAAATAGCCTACGACAGTTATGTATATTAGCTGTTTCTATTCCTAGTTTCCCTACAAACATATAGTTGGTTTAAAAAAACTGATTCGTGGCTATGTGTAACCTGTATAAACCATGTAGTGAGTGTAGGGGAGGAAATAGTCTGTGTTCGCATCATGTTTAGTTAAGGCTCGTCTTCCCAGAGCAGCGGCCCACAGTGGAGCCATTGTCCCGGACAGGAAAAGCAAATCTAATTTAACTTGACCCCCCCTTAACCAACAAGCAGCATCCACCACCATCGCCCAAATACCACCGGACTAATTGGGTCTGAAATCAAACTCCGCTAACCCTCGCCAGACCCGGGGCCTTTATAGGATCAGGACAGAGAGCGGTCTATACGAAGCATATAGGGATTACATTCACTGTCATTGAGTTAGAGATGGTATTGTATTTACAGATTTAATTGGTAACACAAAAGATCAAAGAGATGAAGAAGGACTGTATGTATGTGTATCCAGAGTTTCTATCAACATTCCAATGCAGTCACAAATGAAATGCAATGCTAGTTAAAGTACTTGTTCATTGTTTTAAATGAGTGTGCAATTATGTACTTCAGGCTTTCCACACTCAAAACCACTTGTTACTATATGTCATAAAGAATGGCCTAGCTAGAGCCGTGTATGTTATAGATGAAAAGTTCAACTTAGTACAAGCTAAATGCATTGTTTCAGATAGGAACAACACTATTAGCAGGAACTTTTCTTATAGTAATAAGCTACAAACATCCATACCTATAATTAACACTAAAAACACACTTTTTCTGCACAAGAACATATAGAACCTGGAATAGCAACCATAAACTCTGACCTTAGTGACCTCCATGTTTAAGTTTCAAGTTTCAAAATGCTAGTTTGCAACTGCCTCTATTTTCATTAATTTGTCTTCTTCTGCTTATCCCCATTAGAGGTCACAGTACGCTGGAGCTTATGTCAGCAACTATTGGCCTTAGGCGGGGTTCATCTTGGACAGTTAGACACAGAGACATGCACAGGCATTTACTCTCACTTTCATTCACTATAGGCAATTCAAATTCGCCAGTTCACCAACATGTGCATTTATTTTGGTCCAAAAATATTTATATATTGTAAATAATATGTAACACACTGGCTAAATTGAAAGCAAAACTAAATAACTTATGATATGTAGTTAAAACTACTAGTAAGTAATGGAGAATTCATTAATTAAACATGCAACATCAGTAAGGATTATTGTTGAAACATTTCCTCACTCACTATATGCCCTTACCATCAGTGGATTAACCAAAGATCTTGACAGTTGGGCAAACTGTGGCTGGTCCCAGTGCAGCAAGGGCATGTCAAATGTCACAATGAACAGCAGTGGGGTGGACATTTTGGCAGGATGATGTCTCATCTGAAATAAGAGAACTCCTAAACACTCACCGGTACACACATTACTGTACTGCTGTTTACTGTAGTGGGACCTCAGGAAGCCTGAGCATGAGACACAGACCAGGACTCGGCCTCTAACTGTTTTTTTAGGCAAAGCATTGGTTCCTTAGTACCAAAGCAATACCTCAATATAGGTTTTTCTTTAAACAAAATAAGGAAATAGTAGTTAGACCTAAAGTGAACTGAGCATTGAAACTATTCAACCTCCCTGTGACCCACCAGTTGAGAATCACTCACTACTCACTACGGGCATGTGGTTAATTGTCGGACTACTGCTGCATGTATACACCGTACTCCGATTAAGCTAGGAGAGGCTTTCAACAGGACTCGGTACTAAACAGGCAGAACAACATTAATCCAGTTTTTAGAGACATGCTTGCACATTTTTAGACCAGTGAAGACACGTGTTATGGATGAGCATGGTCGGATTATGCTCTGCATGTTATTGTATTGACCGTTATGATCAAATATATTAGCACTGTTTCACTATTCTTTTAAGTCATGCTTAAAACAAATTAAGTAATTTTGAGGGAATTAAATCAAAGCACTTTTCAACCAGTTTTTAACATGCAAGCGTAGGATTGATAATGGCCAATGACACAAGATTAACTTATATTATATAACACTTCTTTTTGGTCATCACTAAGAACAGTGGGATCCCACAGCAGTGAAGAGACGAGATGCTGCTGGAGTCCAGACTTCAGGAAGCATAAGATAGGTGTGAGATGGAAAGGTGCCAAACAAAAACATCTTTTACAGCCCTGACTTCCTCTGATGCGTGACGAGAACTGGGCAGAGCAGACACATCAAGCCAAAACAAGCACAACAGCAACAGGAAGCAGCCGAGCATTTCACTAGCTTCATCCTTAATCTACATGTGGTTATAACAATACTTACATTGACCATTGGCTCTTTCTATAGGAAGTCAATCTTTTCACTGCACTTTTACTCAAGGAAATGGTTTTATTGTTCATGCTCCCATTTACTGGGAGCATTACCATTGAAATAGCAGCACAAAACGTGAGGGAACACGATACATTAGCATTAAAATACTGGCCTCGGATGACAGTGGAAGTCTGAGCTCACCATATCAAGTTGAGGCAGAGGTTGGCTTTCACTGGATCAAATACAAATAACTGGCTCCACAGGGGGCTAAAATCTGGGGCTCTTTGATCAAAAACCATTATGTTTTTACTACAGGGGACACTGGCTTCAGCTGTCGTCATGTCACACAACTAAATTATTAAGTTGCATGTTGGTTATTTGGTTAACTGCTCAATCACCTAATCGCATATTGTGATAGAAACCATCTGTGAAAAAGACCTTAATAACTCATATTGACTTTATTATCAAGTTCCTATCAACTGTAGGACCCAATTTAACCCTGATCATTTTATTTCAATGCACTTTTTACAAAACCAGGGTTTTTTTTTTAAATTGCTTTACTGCAACATTCACAAACAAGATTTAGCCATAAAATAAACTGAACATTAAAATTATATTTAACATCCCCATCACTTTGGGGTCACAGCGTGACTAGTCTACACCACTTGTCAATACTGAATCAATAACTGTCAACAATACAGAGAAAGTGGCTTTTTCAGCTCTGGCTATGTCTGCTTACACAAAGAGGTAGCCCAAATAGGGAAAACATAAATAAGGAACAGGGAAGTAAAGTGAAACATGAATAAAAATTAGCAAAGCTTTCATGCAATATTTAGCAAGGTGGTCATAATTTAAGAATGGCATTGTCTTGGTTCCCAACTGGTGGGTTAGGATCCAAAAGTGGGTCACTAGAAACTTGAATACAGTAGTTTCAATGTTCAGTTTATTAACACACTAAATATTGTTTAATTTACATGAATTTTAGGGGTGTTGAAAAACAATAATTCTGAGTCAAATGGAGATTCTTAGTCTCAGATATTCTGAATTGATTCAAAATGCTCAAAAATAGTTTTTTTTTTAACTTTCATTAATTCAGTCTTCCCTCTCAACTCTTAGCATACAATTTTAATTTATACTGAATTACATTTTTTGTAACATTTACATTAAAAGATTTAAACTACTACAAGAACTACAGAAAGAAAAATTTGGAATTAATATCAGTGTTTTGTTTACTCTGTCCTCATGTGTTTAATACATCGTCTTCATGTGTTTTAATTACATAATTTAATTACATAATCTTACCCACGAACCGTGACTTCAGCATCAGATTCATCAGATCCTAATGAATTGGTACAACAGATTGTACAATACATTTGTAAAAAAGGCTGTTGCAAAATAATAATTTTCAGATAGTGTCACAATAAAATTATCAGGGATCAAATTAGATTCCACAATCAGACCACCTGAGAACCATATTAGTATTTTGTAGTCACCAACTGATCTGGTTTACTTAAAAAATATGAATAAAAATGTTTTTGTTATGGATTTTATGAAGGACTGGCATCAGTACAGTTAAAATAGAATTTATGTAGTGTGCTTTAATGATCTACTTTGATGTTGTTAAAATATTGTGAGACGCAGCACTTGACTCTGTTCATGAACACCACATTGGGTTTGAATATTGACTAAGCATGGATCTAAAACAGGACAGGGCCTGTTTAATGAATGTCCCTCTGCCTCAGCTCTGTGTGCGTCATCTCTGTGTGAATGAAGGAACTGGGCGAAAGGACACATGAATGACATATTGTGTACTGTTGGCTTTACTGTAAGCAAAGTAGGTTACTCCAGCAGCCACTCACCGCCGATAATGGTTCACTGAGAATTGCCCTGGAAAATATGGGCACGTCAGCTGAGGTTGCAAGGGCCACACCTTTTGCTTTTGAGGGAAAAATCAACACTGCTTCAAAGTATAATTTCTTACATTGAGTACTTTGTGGCGTGACATTTAGTACAATTTTCCTTTTTCATATTGAGCCAGAGAACATTGGCTGAGTCCTGAATCACATACTTCCATGAGTGCACTTCCTAACAGTAAACACTACATACTAATGGGACGAGTGTGTGAGAACAGGGCATTTACATAGAGAGAGTGTACTGCTTCCATATGTGAAGGTTGGGCTAATTTCACTTATTACATAACATTTTATGTAAATAAACAGGTTTGTACAGACACCAATATTACTACTACATACATACATTTTTTTGGTTGTTTAAAAAGCAATGCAATGTAAATGCTATGCAAGTAATTTTTACTATCATGAAACAGTTAGAATAACACATTTTTCAATATGTCTGAAAAGATTCATTCAGATTGTCACAATTGTAAGTCTGTACTTTTTTCAACAGAACAGTGACAGTACACTGCATACTCTCTGGGTCTGTGATGGGACACATTAGTATCTTTGATGCATGTATTTTACCTAAATCAGTCAGCTCAACTTTACATTTATCTTATTCATAAAAGATTTAAAGGTACTGTAAGG
This sequence comes from Bostrychus sinensis, assembly GCA_020698575.1. NCBI lineage: Eukaryota > Metazoa > Chordata > Actinopteri > Gobiiformes > Eleotridae > Bostrychus > Bostrychus sinensis. The sequence goes on along the minus strand of CM036254.1, from coordinate 26,155,262 downwards.
AGAATGCGCTTGTTCTGGTTTGAAAATGGTCCTGCAGTCTAAAACAAAACAATGATCTTAGGGTTGCCAGTCTTTCTGCTTTTCTGATTGGACGATTGGCAATGCAGGCTTAATGAACCAAAACAAAAAATGTAAACATAAACAACTTGGGCTTTAAGTCTTTTTTTGTGAATAAGTTAACAGTTCCATTGTTATCAGTAAAACTAATTCTACCAACTACCTATTTGGAATTTTAAGTTTGGTTTTGACCCTTTGAGGCTGCTGTAGTTTATTGAGTGATGTAGAGACAAATGATCATGTCTGTGAAGACTCTCAGGCATCCAAGCTAACTGAATCACAACAAAAGATTTAAAAAGAAGACATTCGGACTTGTTTTTTTAAAAGTTGAAGATGTTTCAACTCTCATCCAAAAATCCAAGTCCAGATGAGTTTTTTAACGCTTTAGTTTGACAAATTATCATGTTTCTAGCTTTTCATCTGTACATGAATTAATGTAAAAAAAAACTGGTGAATTAAACTTGATTTGTTGTAAATTGTATGATCATTGCGATGTTCTGAGCTTAAACAAGTCTTTGTACACTATTTTAGGTTGTAATTGAATCATTTTTCCCTTGTCTTTTTATGCCTGACTACATTCCACTATCAGTGAGTGCCAGTGTATGCCACGCACACAGCCCTGACCCCGTCCCACTACACCAATTTTATCAGATGTAGAAAAATGTCCCGGCACAAACTCACCAGCCTCTCATCATAAACAATGCCCACACAATACAACACATGCCAGCACGTTCTGAAAAAAAGTGACTCACTTCTACACACATGCCAGTAAGTGCGTGAAAGACTATCCCCTTGAGAAACGCTGGCAAATCGTGTTTAGCGACGTGTGAAATGTTTTCGAAGAAGTAGATAAATTGAACGCGGCTAAAGTTACCTATTATGTCCCTTAATGTTCAGGTTGGGTAGGAGGGGGCTGACTGTAAAAGAGGCTTCACATCAAGGGAAGGCTGGGTCTTGAGAAAAGAATTTGTCACTCAAGCTCCTAAACTCTTAAATCTCCTCTAATACGGGACAATCAGCGGCCTCTAATGTTCCCCTTGCCTGATTTTACGCCTCTCTCTGAAGCGTAAAACAATCTGGCTGATCGGCCCGTTGTGTGTCATGCTGTATGTGTGTGTATGGGGGTCAACGTGCTCCTGACCCCCCTCTCCTCCTTCTCCTCCATGCTCTTCCCATAACGGTAGTGTTTTGTAGTGTTTTGGCTGGTGGGTCCCAAAACCTTTTGAAGTGTGTGCTGGTATCTGGGTGTCAGCTGCAACAGAGGATGCTCAAGGTGGGACAACAACAGTCGCTCGGGACGGATGGCAGTGGATGGTCCCTTTGTGGACAACTGGAGAACAAATGAAGTTATATGTTGTGCTTTGACGGTGTTTAAAAGATGTGTTGAGCTGTGGTTCTATGGTCTGACTGTGGGATTCAGTTTTACCCCTGATCATGAGAGAGTTACTTTTTGGAATTATTTTACTACAACCTTCATGGCCTATTTATTTAACTATTTAATCATTTAATACACAGGTTCTCAAATCTTTTACACCGTGTACCACCTCAGAAAATGTTTACATCTCTTCACCAGGCCCAAACTAGGTCCAAACCAGGACTAAACCAATTCTAAACCAGGACTTATCCATGGCTAAGCTATAGGGCTAAACTAGGACTAAACCGGAACTGAACCAGGGCTTAACCTGGACAAATCAGCACTAAACTGGGACTAAACCGGTGCTAAACCAAATCTAAATTGTGACTAAACCAGGACTAATCCAGGCTTTAACCTATTCTAAACCAGGATTAAACCATGGCTAAACCAGGACTAAACCAGTTCTAAACCAGGACTAAACAAGAACTTAAGTGGTGTATTACTATTAACTGAAGCTCAAATAAACTCAGGACTTGAACAGCATAAAAACTAGAAAGGCCCATGTACCACCAGTGGTGCCCTTACCACAGAAACTATATTAAACCTCTCTACGACCAGCTTTTGGGTCCTGACCCACTGTTTGGGAAACATTTCTTTGGGTTTATGTTGATGCTGAAAATAATTTCAAGTCAAGTCATTTACACTTCTTATCAACAATGGATTAATGGCTGATAATACAGTGAAAGTTTATTTTAGTGCCATGTATAGGTATGCTGGGTAAAAGTGACATGCTTCTTAAAATGGGCTGCACTTAACCATTACTTCTTTTCATTCATTGCATATCACTGCAACAGTTGTTTTGTTGTATTCACGCTTCTCCTAAATACAGGAGTGAGGGAGGGGGATTTCTTCCACTTTTTCCTGCCAAAGGAGATAGTAGCAGATGTGTGACAGTACTTAAATGTAAATGGCACCGCATTGCTATAAGGAAAGGAATTGCAATACTGCATGTGTCCTTGGTTAGTAGCATAACAAAAATAACTTTTTTTTTTTTTTTTTTTACGTAGAGCTTTTAGTGTCTTCTGACTCTTGTTTATATAACATTAACTTTAGTTTTAATGGTTTATTATAACAGATTCCTGTCTAGTCTATTGCCCTCTGTGTGGATAGAACAAAGGCGGACACAGAGATGATAAGTTGCATACGGATGTGCAAAGGGCCTAGATCACACAGCAGTGGCAGCGGAGCTTCAGGGAGAGTTCTTGCCTAAAGGCACTCCTTCAAACTGACAGTTTGAAGGATCAAACCACCACTCCTGTCAGCTGTTTGTGAACACATCCTGTCAGGCCACTGGTTGTTTTCACACTGAAATGTTCAAACCAACTTCTGAACCAGATCAGGCTTTTTAAGCTATTGACTTGCAACAGTCTTGTTTATTTTTAATTACTCTACTTACATGGCACTGCACAGTAACCATTTTCCCCCAGTATTTCAAGCATTAAAGCACTATAGATACACTATGAGCTGGACTTATGTGACACTCGATTTGTTGCACACAGGCCTGAGTCTGTTCTCAACAAGCTGTGGTTTTTATCAGCTGAGAAAAGCATCCAAATGTCAAATTTAGTCTCCATCTCCTTAGTATCCAGTTCCTCTTTTATTTTACCCAGTGTTAGGATGTTTTGGATCAGTGGCTAGAGTTGAAATTCTGAAACACTGACTGGTTTCATTCAACTAGAGAAATTCATATTAATGTCTTATTTAGTTCTCTTAGCCCTGTGTTAGTGAAGTGGATCCTGAGAACCAAACTCTAGTCACTAGGTCATCCCGAGCCCAGAGAAATAAAGTGGACAGTTTTTTTTCTTTAGAAAAGCATTCTGGGTAAAAACCTAAGCCAAAGTAACCATGCAAATAAAATTATTTGCTGTGTCAACCCCTGAAGGACAGGGCCGAAGGAACGTCTTGTCTTGTGCTAACATACAGTACATAGACAATGGGATTCATCTAAGTAAAGGTAAAGGTAAACTTTTTCCATTGTCTCGTGGTAAATTTGGCAGTTTTTTTTTTTTTTTTTGTGTGTGTTGTTTAAGTCATATATTTTCTGTCTATAGATACATACCATTTACAATCAGTGGTGTAACTTGGTGATGAGGAGCCCCAGAGCAGGTTTTCATATTGGCCCTTAATTTCTGAAGCATATTTAGCACTTTCATTTGGTTCATGCATAATTATTATGCATGAACCAAATGATTATTTTAATTTATTTTCTTGAATAAAAACAATATTTGTTCAAAAGATTCAGAGATAGTTCTTTTACAAGGTGAATAGCTTACTTTAATCATCTTATTGTTCATTATTTTGAGAACATTTTGTAAACATTTTTAATTTTTAGAAATATTTTTACAATTTGTGTTTTTAATTCACGCTAAAAAACATTTTACTGAAAAATTATAGTAAAATAAAATACTCCCCAATTTAATGTCATGATGTCATAACATAAATGGAAAAAACATAAAAGGACAAAGGGCCACTCTCAGGGGCCTCCAAACTTCTTTGGCCCCAGTACTGTTGCCTTGGCTGCACTGCCTGATGCTACACCCCTACAATTACTTTATTAAGCCTCTGTCTTTAATCTGGATTTGCACCAAAAATTGGGGTACATGCCCGGTACATGTCCTTGTACATAGCAGGAGTAAAGATTGTGAATGTCAGTATGACCACCTCAAGTATAAAATGTTGAAAATGTGACACAAGTTCTATTGAAATGCATTATAAACAAAAAATCACAAAATGGATCTACAAAATGCATAATACTGTCTGCAATCAAAAAACTAGATATGTGTGTTTTGTGGTAATAACATATCGCCTGAAAATGTAAATAAAATGTATAGTACTGGTAGCTTTAAGTATATCCAATGGTGAACTGTGAATATTTGTGAACCACTCCACACGCCCTCACAGTGGCTGGTTTAGTGAGTTATAGCTTTGTTTCCGAGAAGGAGCACTAAGAGGACACACATGAGTCAGTATAACACACATTTAAGCTCTTAACAGAAAATTACTTGCATACAGGTGGCCAGTACTTCATCACATTACATATTTCCTAACCGTACCATTTTCATTATTTAATTTCTGGTCGTCTAACAGGATTTTTTAGACTTAAAGCACAGTTCCCTCCAAGTAGGCCGCACACATTTTTCCCCTTAATTTGTACAAATCTTCCTCTGTTCAGCTGTGGAAACTGGCTTATTTATAATTATTTATTTCACTTTGAGCTCCAGACCTGATTTAATTATTTTGGATACGTGGCACATCACCACTACCAGTAATGTTTTTTTTTTCCCTTTTTCAGTGCACCATCTTGTGTGTACATCAGTGGTGGAAAGTAATTAGACACTTTTACTCAAGTCATTTAATTAAGTTCTTACTTAGGATTATGTGGGTTGTTTTTGTTTTTTTTAGTTTTTTTTTTTACATATACTATATATATTTACGTTTGGTTGAGTACATTTTTAAAGAAACATTTGTACTTTTTCTCAAGCAATTATATTTAAGTCTTTAAAAAATGTACTTCAATAGCCAGTAGCAGTGGTAATAATAAGTAATAGTTGTAGAAGTAGCAGTGGTAGTATAAGTAGCAGTTGTAGTAGTTATAGGAGGTAGTAGTTGCAGTGGTATTAGTAAATACTGAGAATAGAATAAGAAGCAGTTGTAACAGACGTAATAACACTTGAAGTATTACTGGTAGTGGTAGTAGCAGTAAGTACTTTCTCCATAAGTAAACATTACACTTACTACTTTTCTACTGTTACTCAAGTAACATTTTTTGGAGTCCTTTTATTTCTTCTTGATTAATATTTGCAGTAACAGTACTATTTACTTGAGTAGTTTTTCCATTACTGGTGTCCAGCATGGAGCACAAAGGAGTTTGTCATTTTATTTTATTTAGTTTTAGTCAAACACATTGTGAGTGTTATGTCTTTGTGATGGTCCACAGATGTGTCCAGTTCATCTGTCTGTCCTCACGTCGCCCTGGACTCTGCCGTGTGGCTTCTGTGTCGACTTTTCAAGCAGTGGGTCCAGGTCCCAGAGGGCATCTTGGCTCTGACTGAGTGGCTGCTGGGAAACAAGGACGTAAACCAGGAAGAGACAGAGACAGGAGAGGCTTCAAATCTGGTATAAACATATTTTTTATATATATTTTTAGATTTCAGTTGTCTATCAAACAGTCTGTCAGATTTGTTGTTGAATAGGTTTGTATCAGTCAATTTCACAGCAACTCTCTTTCCCATTTTAGTTGACTTTTTGAGTATTTACGCTAACAGGTATCATTACTTGACGTAGCTTTTAATACAGCTTTACAGCAGTTACTTCTGCATGCAGTGACGTCATCTGCATACCCTCTATTGTTATTACTGTAATATGCAGCACATCATACATACCCTTAACCAAAGCTTGTCCTATATACTTTACAATGAATTAGAACTATGTTAACTATAAAGGCATTACATGTGGATAAGCCAAGGTATATTGGGTGTACCTTTGCCTCAGGTCCAAAGTAGCTGGTATAGGCTCCAGTCTCCAGCAACCCGCAGCTCCCAAGTGACCAATACCAGAGATTAATCAATGTACTACAATGCTCTGTGGTCATAGCAGGGATAGTTATATTTTTATATTGTGGGATATTTCTGTTTGGATAATATATAAATTTTTAAAACTGCAATTTGCAGTAGTTACATGTTTATTTTTTGGATTAAAAAAAATAAAAGATAATAATAAGATGTACTGCAGTTTGCCCAAATACAGTATGATTTTTAAATGACTCGTTTCAAATTGTGTGTAATGGCGTGTATGTAAACATTGTTACTGTAAAAGCTACACACTGGGGCCACTTTGGAGTAGGCCATTTAGGGTTTAATATGTCAACACAAGGGTCAAAGTTCAAACATCACACACTCATACTGTTAGACAACTGACAGTCAGTGTGACGTTCAACCTCAGGCAGTGGAGATTTAAACACAGGCCGATACTATGTGTGTTATCACTAATGTTTATTAAAAACAGAAATAAATTAATAACAAGAAATAAAATGTAAATGAAAACAGAACTCAATGTTCTGTATCTCTCTACAGGATGACGAGGACTTCCTGTTTGAGAAGGGTGATCTGAACTTGTGGGCGGAGCCTGTGCAGTGGGTGAAGCTGCTCCACAAACACCTCAGCTCCCTCATCGAGACCCTGGTCCAGTCCTGGGACAGTGGATCGGCTGGTCCTGACCCATCACACGTTACTTCTCTGTCAGCTCAGGCCCAGGCCCAGAGTCAGAGTGCTCTGAAGGCCCTGAACTCCCTCCCAGCACTGCCCCAGTTCATTTGCCCCATGGAGCACGCAAGACTGACTCTGAAGCAACACCGGGCCGAACTGGCTCTAGAGGTGCTGCAGAGACTCGTTAATTAAATAATATTCTGAGCTTTTAATGTCTATGTTTTCAAAGATGAAACTTCTTGAAAAGTGTGCTAAAAGAGCAGACTCTAAACACAATATTCATACAATGCACCCTTTACAGACACCATAAGCAATGAAGAAGCTTTTACTTGACTATTTTATGAGGGAATTACTGTAATGTCTTTAAATTCCAAACTTGGTGCAGACAATTTAATACTGGTATTTTAATTTTGAATGTGTAATAATTAGTTTTAATTAAAGTGTTTTTTGTAAAAATGTACACGTTATTTTTATTACACCCGCAGAATAAGTCATAATCTTAAAAAATTCAATACTTTATGCTTTTTATTGTACATCCTACTATTCATCTGTTTACATTTACTGTCTTGGTCCTAAGGGCAGTAGTTTTAGCATATAGACCCACTTCCCTCTGCCTAGACACTTTCAGATCTTCTGAGGGCATCTCAAGGTTTTCCTAGGACATCCAAACACATGACTGTATAGTCTTGCCTTTGTGTCCTTGCTCTGCCCTGGGACCTCTCAGCAGGACAAGCACTGTCCCTAAAGAGGCATCCCGGGACTATTGCTTATGCCATGTTCTGACTGAGTTATGTGTAATTCAATACAGTAGCATTGTTGGCATTAAATCTAATATGTCATTTTGGTAACACTTTAGAAAAACTCACTAATATTAAGCAGTAATAAAGCATTAATATATCTAATTAACAACATTTTAATGAATAGTTTATAGACACCGTATTAACACTGATGTATTTAATTTTATGAGCTTATTACTGAAGAATTGAACAGTAATAACAATGTTTATATTTCAGTGATATTTATTACTAAACTTATATACTATACTATACTTATACTAAAGTGTTACTGTCTTTTCTTTATATGCTAATGAGGTTCTATGAACTCAGAGCGTTGCAGTATGAAGAAGCCCTCCACTAGTAGAGCCACAACAATAATCCAACCCCATGCTCATGCAACACGACAGACTTCAACAGCGTCAGTATTTGAGTGTGTGGCCGCTCAGCTCTGGACATCCTACCAGGGATTTAAAGTCCGAACAAAACACCCTGGGTGCCTGAAGCTTCACTGCTTGAATGGCCTGATTGTGCGGCGAGCGGAGGTTTTCTGAGTGAGGCGTGTGGACGTGAGTGTTTTCTTTGACACGTCACCACAGTTGTATTTTAGTATATGCTCGGGCCTCTACTGTATGTTTATACGAGGTGCTATTTTCCTGTGATATTTAATTTACTGCAGGAGTCTTCCCATTGGACTGTGTTTTTACGCTTCCCACTAGTTTTGCTGCTTATGTAATTAGGACGCCAGCACAATGGCCCACTGTCCTCAGTGTGTGAGCCTACACATGTGTTCAAATTTGTGTGGACTGGTGCGTCTCTGCGGCAGCCATGTTCCCTCTTACAGTAAAACTGATGTAATGTTTTGGAACAGCTCTACATCCCCCAATAAAAACAGAGCCGTGTGATGGGAGCGTGGTTTCTGTGGACAAGGACATGTTCAAGGGATTTCTCAGGAGACTCGCTCTGTCTGTCCTTCACATTAAAACTATTTATCACAACAGCGAAGCGCAAATAGTCCCAGGGCAGCCCTCAGCCTAATTTTAGGGTTGGTAGTAGTAGATTCCAAGCCACTGTTGCTATTTCCCCCCCTTTTTTTTTCTAAAACATCCTTTTAACCAAACTATTTAGAGCTTAAGAGAATCATGTCACCGAAAGAAAAATGTATCTCTATCTTCATAACCAGTCCTTCACTTCTTATCCTATATGGAAAAGATTTAATGTCTACCAGTGTCGCACAAACCAGCAATTTCTGATGATATGTGCCGTCCTACGTTTTTACACCCTCCAGACCAAAATATCTGCCTTGTGGAGCTCTGATATAGAGTTCAGAGCGTCGCTGCCAACTTTGCAATCTTTCCACTTACTACGATTTTTAAAATCTTGACATAACTCCAGCTCGTTTCTGCTGAAGCAGTTTGACATTTTCGTGTGGACGTCCTGCCATCCTGGGAAGGTTACATCATGCTGGGGACGGGGGCGGCTTATTGCAATTTGTAACCGCACTGTGCACTCTTTGACAAAGGGGAGACTGTGGTGACTTTGTTATGGCAGGAAGCTGGTTTGGAGAGACAACCAAAGCACGGCATCTAATGATATTTATGTTAAGGCAGGGCAGGATAGTCAGGTGGTTAGTCACATATTGCCCTATTTTGAAGTTGTCGTCATTGTTTTCTGTTTTATCTGGGCTTTTGGATAAATGACATACACACAGCAGGGATTCAAGCTACTAAATGCCTAATAATGACTATACAGAAATTGTTGGGAGAATGTTAAATATCTCTTAAAACAACTTTAAACTGCCCTACATGTTCCACTGCTTAGCTTTGCAATACATTTTCCTTTCTGTTTACACAAGGCAAAATTAAATAAACCTATTACCATTGCTGCATATGTTCATGGGCTGACTTATGTCATTTTAATTTGGGGCACTTTCGGTGGGTCGCTTGTTATAACCTACAGTATATGGCAGTGGTTCCCTACCCAACCCCCCCCCCAGCTCTAACCCGGCCCTCACTAACACATCAAAATGGTGAAAAAAAAGTGATTGGCTAACATAATATTTTTTAAATTAATCAGCAGTATTGGTAGATTTCTGTTCCTATTCCATTTGTTTTCAAATTGCGTTTTGGAAATTTCAGAATTTTATTTGCACAAATATAATTTTGATCTCAACCTCAGAGTAGACAGAGCTCTGTGGAAGCCCTGCAATCTCTGGCACTGATTCACATGAGCTTATTATTCAAGAAGGAAACCTTAATAACAATGTTTATAACTCAATAGTGTTTATAGTAGTGTTGAAGTAATGCTTTGTAAATGCTCAATTAACCAGTTACTAACCCATAAGAAATACTTGTCTAATGCCTTATAGAGTAATTTATTCTAAAATGATACCTAAATAACTTATTCGTAAACAACTATATTATTTGTAAACAACTTAATATGCCATACAAATGAGATATAAACTTTTCTTCTTCATACCAGTGGTTTGACTAAGGAAACTAAATTATAAGGCCCTCTATAGTGACTAATATTGCTAACATACCTTTTGCAATACCTAATTATATTCATTTTAAATAAAGACAGGTGAAATTAATGGCAGAGGTGATGTCAGATTTCTCATAATTGTATGTTCAGTTGGCATCAAGCCTTTGTTTTTGTTTAAATGCTTTCTAATAACTGCTTTTTACTTGAACTGGAATGCAATTATACCTAATGGAGTGGTATCTGTCACTGTATTATTTAATAAAGACACATAAAAATGACATAATGCTTAATTATACTAATGCATCTCCTAATCTCCCCTCCGCTTTTTAAACAGCAGGTGGCGCGTTGGCCTTGGAGCAACAGTTCACTCATTGCTCCGAAGGGGGCAGTGTTGCTCTGCGGAAAACCACAAGAAAAGCCACATTCCTTCAGTGCAGCAGCTCGGGCTCTGACTTTGGGAAAAACAAGTTTGAAAAGCACAGAGGAAGAAGAAAGCAAAGTCAGTTCACTGTTTGTGGAGTGACTCAGTAGCACTTTTACGAGCAATTTGTTAAAACGAAGCTGGGCATTTTAAAACTCAACTTTTTAAATGAATTACAACTAGGTCAGGCTTGAATATTTACTGTAGGGCTATTTTCTGTGAGTAGTAGACGGGAATAGGCTTGGTGGCGTTTCAGTGTGCGGATTATGCAACGAGACAGAGGCTAAAAATTGTTGCTTGCACACTCTCCCTCTGGACTTCTCGCCGCTCATACTTGCGGTCTCAACCCCGTCCGCAGGGAGAAGCCGGGGGGTGGGGGGCGCAAGCGTTTCCTTCCATTACAAATACATGTGTCCGTTTCCAGAGAGGCTGCTTGGCTCGGTGGACACTCAGGGCTGGGGTGGCCTTGTCACTGGAAGGTCCCTGGCTGCTGCTTTAAAAAGACAGGGAAGACAAGTGTTTTTGTTCACTTAACCCTTTGGCCTGTTCCAATTCAACCACACATACCCAGTGATTGCTCTGTGCTAGTTTTTGACGTGTATACAATGTACTGCAATGAGAATAAAACTAATAAATGAACATGTGATGTTTCTGAAAGTATTTTTTGACTCTTAATGTAATGCGTAAAGGTGTCCAAAGACGTCTGTTTTTCTCTTGTATTCAGTGTGCCATAATGAATGAAAAGCACCCACTAACTCTATATCTTATAAAGCACTGTAACATACTAAGAATGTTGATGCAGAAAATACACACTTATTTGGCTTATTTCTAAAGTTATGCCCTCTAACAAGTAGTAAACATCTGATAGAAGGGCCCGTGCGTAAAAGTGTTCACTAAAATCTCTGCTTGACTTCCCTTTACATTCTTTCTCAGCAAGAGCCAACCCAAGAAGCAAAACCAACTTCCACAAAATTGGTTGTGTGATTAAAAGTCGAGAAGGAGAAAAAAAAAGGCTTGAAGTGCTGTGTGAAGGATTGCGGGTGGGAGAGAGGGGAGGGGAGAAGCAGGCTGGCTAGAATTTCAAGGCGTGGTGTTGGAGAATAGACATCCAACCGGTGAATGGAAGTTGTTTTTTTTCTTCTCCAAAGAGCAGGAGGCGGCTCTTTGCAAAAGTTTGCGCCGACTTCAGTAAGCCCCTCCCCAGCCACTGCACTCTGAGTTAAATACGCAGCGCACGCTCTGGGTTTCACAGTGAAGCACACAGCCCAGCGCTTCTACAGGGGAGGACATACACAACAGCTACAACAACACAATCTTAACCCCCCTTTCTTTCTCCTACCGAACTTCGGATTTACTAAACTTTTTTTTCGGGGGGCAACTTTTCAAAGAGACTTTCGCCTACAAACAAAACCAGTCGTGGCACAAACGCGTCTTTGCGTAAACAACTGCTCGGTTCTCCATGAAAGAGGGAGTGCGGCAGCAAGTTTGGGGAAAAGAGATGTCTGCGACTGTCTTGTCAGCTTTCTACGACATGGACATGCTTTACAAGGTAATTTTTGGTGTAGAGACTATGCTGGAGCTGCGTAGACTTGCGTAAAGTTGGCCATTTGGCTGCAGCAACAAGTGGCCTTAGGCTGAGCTGAGTGTTAGTTAAATATAGGCTAGTTAGTTGTGAAGTAGGCTATAACGTGATGTCTGCAGCTTACTAATGTGTCCTATCTCTCTCTCCAACAGCAGGACAAAGGCATGAACATGAACGCCCTGCACATAAACAGCATGCTGGATAAGAAAGCGGTGGGAGCGCCAGTCACGACTCCGGGCTCTGGTGGCTCTTTCACGCCAGGATTTTTCCGCAGAAACTCGACCAGCAACTTGGAAGCGATGAACAACGGCAACAAGTACCCGCTGGGCTCCTACAGCAATCTGAAAGAGAACACCCCGACCAGCAACAGCAGCGCCACGGCCCTCATGAACAAGGAGAACAAGTTTCGCGACCGCGCTTTCAGCGAGAGCGCAGAGCGGGGCGTGCTGCAGCCCAAGGCCGGCACACAGATCAACTCCACCCGCTACAAGACGGAGCTGTGTCGGCCCTTCGAGGAGAACGGCTCCTGTAAGTACGGGGAGAAGTGTCAGTTCGCGCACGGTTACCACGAGCTGCGGAGCCTGTCCCGCCACCCCAAGTACAAAACGGAGCCGTGCCGCACTTTCCACACTATTGGCTTCTGCCCCTACGGCCCCCGCTGTCACTTTATCCACAACGCGGACGAGCGGCGACCTGCTCCCGCGAACGCCAACGCCCAGCCCGTAGAGCCCCGCTGCGGATACGGCCAGAGGGACATGCTGCCGCCTCAGCAGCTCTTCACGCAGCGGGACAGACCAAAGCTTCACCACAGCCTCAGCTTCTCCGGCTTCTCCACCCACCACGGGCTCGAGTCTCCCCTGCTCGACAGCCCCACGTCCCGTACTCCTCCGCCGCCACACACCGTCTCCTCCTCGGCCTCCAGCTTCTACGAGGAGGCGCTGTCCCCCAGCTCCTGCATCAACAGCGCTTTCTCCTTCCCCGGCCAGGACCTAAAAGCCTTACTGGCCCCGCTGGCGGTGCACACTTCCAGCGGCTACAACTCCAGCAGTGCCTACTATGGGAACATGCCTGGCAGCGTGTGCCCGCCCTCCCCGCCTCCCACCTACAACATGAGCCACCTGCAGGCGCTGCGCCGCCTCAACGAGTCCCCGGTGTTCGAGCCCCCTCCCAGCCCGCCAGACTCGCTCTCAGACCGGGAGAGCTATGCGAGCGGGTCCCTCAGCTCTTCCGGCAGCCTGAGCGGCTCCGAGTCCCCGAGTCTGGACGCGGGAAGACGTTTGCCAATCTTCAGCAGGCTGTCGATTTCCGATGACTGAATATGTTTGGTGTTGTTTTTGTTTTCAAACGGATTATGGATGGCCTAAAGGGGATTGGAGGACTCCAGAGTGGTTCAGACTGTCCCTATCACGCAGAGGTTCAATCAGCCCTATAGCCCCGGGGCCCTCCACTACATTTCAGCGGCAAACACCAGCTGAAGTGCCTTTGAGCAAGACTTTTGAGTCCCCAGCAGCAGCTCTCGGAGCTGACCCTGCCCTGACCTCCCTGGAGGGGGGCAAGAGCAGAGCAGCTCCCCCATCTGGGATCAATGAACAGTCTAAAGTGTCCTTGACCTGGCATTAGTCTAGTATTTTCTTGTATGTAATATAGCTGTATTAAAGTTAGTAGTAACAGAAGGCATTCCACCAGTGCCTTGCCCAAAGGGCTCTGAGCAGCCCCTCCTTCGGCTCTATCAGGCAAGCCACACTTTTCCTGGGATTAGATGTGTAACATGACTTGACAAGAAGAGACTGTAAGCGGTGTCAGATTTCCTCCATCCTGCCAAGAATATGCCTTGACTCAAAGTAACATGTTTTGTTTTTTTTCCTTTTGTCAAAGTTTTTCTTCTTCTCCTAAAAGCTTCTACTTCCATTCCAGTCCTGTCTTCTCCCAGCGCCACCCAGTGGTTGTTCGGTTAGTCTGGCTTGTTGCTTGGTTGAAAAGCACTCTTGAGTGGGGTTTGTTTGGGGAAATCACTGCTGATGGTTGAATATATATTTTTTTAGCTGTTTTTGAGTGATTTTTGCATAGCGGTGCATAACTGGCTATGGACTATTTAACTTATTTATTATCTTGTGAAAAAGTATAGGCTACATTGGTAATTTGTGTCCATACTGTATTTATCAAGTATGATGAAGCAATAGATCTATATTCTTTTATGTTTAAATTATGATCGCCATTATTAATCTGCATAAAGTGGAGTGTATGTTCTTTTCACAGTAATATATATATTTTGTTTTTTTTTCTCCTTTTGTAACTTCACTTGGTTATTTTTATTGTAAATGAGTAAAAAAAATCTTAATTTAAGAGAACGTATGTGATATTTATTTCATTAATTTTGTTTCCTTGTTTACGTTTATTAAAAGTTTGCGTGATTGCTGTTTGCTACAAAGGTTGTGTCAGTGTGTAGAAGGCTTTTTTTTTTTTTTTTTGGAGGATCCCTTATTTAGATGTTTTTGTAGAATGTATAAACGATGTGGTTGTACAGACCGTCCAAACCGTTTTTTTTTTTTTTTTTTAGATCAGCGACAAAGAACCCAAGTCTTTTAAATTAACCAAAAAGTATTTACGTTTTTCTCTGTTGGCACGAGGTCTCACTGTGATTCCAGCCACGTGCTAAAGAATGTAGCAATCCCTTGTGCCCCAGTATTATTCTGATGTAGTGCCTATACGGGGTTCCCCATCCTGGACATGCCTTAAGATTAACCAAATAAAGTATTTTCCTACATCTTTTATATACAGGTCGAACTGAATGTAGAGTCATGGAAGGTTGTTACCACTCTGACAAGACAACCGTAACTTTTCTAAATCCCCAGTTCCTTTATAATATTTCTTTTATTTTCTTTGTTGAGATCTAGTTTTGGAGAGAGTTTTCGCTGGCGAGGGAAGTGGTTGAACACATTTGGTTTGTACATAGTAGGTACAGGGGGATGCGCACTATGTACTTTTGACTACTTTATCAGAAGTAAAGCTTTTTGAATGTAACAAAAACGGACAAACAGACAACGAGAGTTGTACTATTTTTTGGGGAGTCAGTTCACTACAAATTGAGTGTGAGACTGTTAACTTTGTACTGTACATTTTTTGTAGTTCTCCCAATAAAAGACATTTTGAAAAAAGGTTCTTGTTCTTGGATAGTTTTTTGGTGATAATCATGTTCAAAGTCTGCTGTAGGGGCTGTTAGTGTTATTAAATGAGTCTGCAGAAAGAGTTTACAGAGGTGCAAGACGTACTATTAAAGTACTGTTCAATATGATTCTAATTGAAGTAAATGTTCCAAACAAAACTGTTACCTGAGTAAAAGTATTGAGTGTTAAGTTCACTTAAGTAGAAAGTACATAATACAACTAGGATTACTGCTACTACTACTACTGCTCCTGCTGTTACTACTAGTGCTACTACTATGATTAATATTAGTATGAGTGCTATTACTACAGCTACTAGGCCTACTACTACTCTTACTACTGCTAGTGTCACTACTACCATTACCATTACCACTTACCAATATTACTGCTACATCTGCTACTATTTCTATTATTACTCCCCACTTTGCCACTAAGATTAAAGTAAAACCTGCACTTGAATAATAGTATTTTTTTTCCTTTAAAATGTACTCAAGTAAAAGTTTTTGAAAATGTACTAGAGTAAAAGTATCTAGTTACTTTCCACCTATGGTACTTTGCTATCTGCAGGCCTATAGGTTAATCATACATATATTACATAATGTTTCTGAGACATAAAAACTGCACAATATACTGCTTCTCCAAAAGTCAAAGTCATTCATTTAGACTGAACAAACAGTCACAGGCAACATCTAAGTCACTTTTACAACTAAGGATGAGCTATTTATCACATTGGTGAAGGATTTTTGAGACATGTTTGCTCATAAGTTGCTCAAATTTGGTTTACTTGCACTTTTCATTTGTATTTTTTATGCTTAATTCTCAAAGGACTAGCCCTTATGCACTGTCATAGTACCAATACTCTCAATGATAAACTTGAGTCCTCTCTCGTGCAGTACAGAGGCGTGACCTGCAGAAATCTGAACAGCTCGAACACAAACAGAGTGTGGAAAAAGCCTGAAGGCCGGAGGAAGGAGGGAGCCCCAGCTGACCTTTGACCCCACTTGGCTGGCTGCCTTTGAGGCTGTGCCACACATATTCCCCTCTGCTCCTGTGAGTACAGTCAGATGAGAAGCATGGTTAAGTTTTTGGAGACAGCCAAGCACTGCATTCCCATCCCTTTCTAGAACATACTGGATAATCTGAGCAGTAGTCAGAAGTGGCTTAGTTTTATCTTGTGGCTATGGGAAGATTTCTGCATTTTTATTTCATTGTAGCCAATAGAAAAGTTGGGTCAAGTATGTTGGAGGTCACTTGGTGTAATAATATTCAGTTTGTTTCATTTTGTGTTCGGTAATTCTGCCAGTCAGCAAAATTACTTCTGTAGCCAAGGTCTCTATTTCCACCCCAAAACAGACAGAGAGGGCCCATTGGATACAATAGCAAAACATATTTTTAACATCACTGTAACTCTTATAAAAAGTTAACTGGGGATTTTCAGAGTTGTATCAAGTTTATTCAGTTTATTTAGATGCCTGTAAGTCAAGGGTCTCAAACTCAAATTCACCAGGGGCCATTATGTCATGTCACTGGAGGGGCCACATAAGGTAATAACTTCAAAAAAGTGAAATACATTTGGAAAGGAATTTTCTTCAGAAAAACTGTAACTTGAGATGATACATTTAGTACCTTTAGTATGTCAAGGGCCATAGAGTGCTGTAATAGTGCCGACAGCTCTCATCATGTATTAGCCAAACAAACAATAGCAAGGCACAGCACATTGGACATTTTTAGACATTGTAGTAAAAAAAAAAACTAACTTGTTAACATTTTGTATCATGTGTATTTGTATGTATGTCCAAAACACTGTTTTACTTAACAAAAAATAATTCAGCTTAATGTTTTTGATGTTATGCCAAGTTTGAGACCCCTTTATGTATAATGTATTTGTACAGAATACTGTGTCCTGCACTGAGCCCCTCCATGAGTTCAGGTTTGACCCAATACAGGTATCCTCCTATATGCCCTCATATTGACCTAGATCCCAAAGGCTTTGTCTTGGTTAAGATGAAAAAATGCTTTGTTATTATGAAGATTAGGGTTAAGGTTAGAGCTAAGGTTAGGGAACATCAGGACTTACTAGTATGCTAAAGTGTCTACATTTTCCAGTACTTATCTTCCATGTTTTCTATGGCCTGGGGAACATAGGTACTGGGGAACATACGTAGGTACTTTCACAAATTTGCATGTCCACAGAAATTTGGAAACATAGGTACACACCTGTTTCTAATCTAACTTAGTTTTGTGCAAGCTAGGTCAGGATAATAATATATGAGAAACCCTATGCCTTCAAAAAAGATGGCTCCCTTTGGTGTCTTGGCTACAAAGTTTTGTCCTCTTTATTTTCTGAATCTTCCACATGCAGTGCTCTTCACTGTGAAAGCAGCTACTGATAATTAAAGACCCCCAAAGAAACCTAGTAGTTTCCAACATAGTAGCACACGTTATACTGTAAATCTAAGTCAGTGGGTGGAGTTGATACAAACACAGAGTAAAGTTTTTTTTTAGATTTTTTTCCTTTTTCCATTGTGACCAGTGATAAGACTTTTTGAGCCAACTTACATACTTTGTTAATCTCACACATGGTTGGCAAAGTAGACAAATGAGCAGGAGTCTATAGTAAAACCAGCAGTTCCTCATTCCTCAATGCTCACAGTACAGTGTATGTAACGTTACATAATGTATAATGTCCCACTATAAACAGAACGCTGACAGATCTGTGTGTACCATCTGGGGAATGAAAATGCTCCATTGTGCCACCGTCAGACCAGCTCCATACTGTATGTGTAAGTGATTTTGCTCTTTTAATAAGTCAGCCATTGTGATGCCCCTCTGTGACACACTACACACCTCTCTCCTGGAGTCTATAGGAAGATTAAGAGCTAAATGGTTAACACTGCTGGAGCTATGTATGTCATTCTTGCAGTAACAGATGAGGATTTAAACTCCAGATATTCTTTTGAGGGCTTAGATTTGGACTTGGACTTGTTTTTTTCTCACAAACTAGGACTTGTGACTTGACTCGGATTTAAACTGGAAACTAGACTCGGACTTGTGAACAATGACTTGGACTAATACTTGGACTCTGGCTCTTAATAGTCACACTTGTGTCTATTTTGTCTAAGCTGAGACAGTGCTGCACTTTTTATTTCTATTTAAATATCATCAAAAACAAACTGTTCTATTCTGTAAAATGCATATACACAAAACTAAAATCTCTAATTTTGGTGACTCAACTCGGATTTGTACTTGCCTTAAAATCATTTGGCCTTATATGTTGTCACTGTATCAAACTCACCACTTGCCCCATGTTTGTTTTTCTGTTTTACTCCAGAGTTCATCTTATCCCATGACACTAATTAATCTCACTTCTAACCAACTTTCAATTGTGTTTGACTCATGGCCATATCTCTCACTTTGTTGCCAGTGAAAGCCCTGGCCTACTTACGTCCACATTTTTCTTTCTAGTAACCTTTAGAGCCCGGGCCGTCCTGTCAAGTTATCATTAAGGCAGCAAAAGCATAAAAAAAAATAAAGAGCCGTGAGTCATGTGGCGCAAGGAGTTCACGCCAAGATAAGGCCTGGAGATAAGAGCGGCTGCAAATATTTACTGTGTCCTCAGGATTTCATAATGAAGTGTTTATCAGTGGCACAATGCACTGAGGCCTGCCAAAGAGCTGCATGATCCAGTGAGTGTGGGAATATCTGAGCTGAAACTAATGAGTAAACTCTGAGGGCATGGACCAGCAGAGTCGATCTAGTTTCTCTGTTTTGTATAAAGAATTAGAATTTAAACGTTTATCTTAGGATTTGTATTTGTTTTTAAGCCAATCATTAGCAATGCATGTTTTATAACATTATTTAACTAAAAGAAAAAGTTTAAATACTGTACTGACGCCATAAAGAAACAGGTGAAGAGACCAGCAAAGTGCAGAGTGTTGCGGTCTTTTGAACATACACACACACACACACAAAAGAAAACTAGAATATTTGTTAGCTCAGTAGGTTAGGGATATTGTATTTGAGCTTTTTGTGAGTAACTTGAAATCTAACCTCAAGGAGCCACAAGCCAATGTACTTCTCGTGGCGGTCCCAAGCTTGGATAAATGGAGAGGGTTGTGTCAGGAAGGGCATCTGGCATAAAACATGAGCCAAAATAAAATGCAAATAACTGTATCCTAAGCTGGTGATTTGCTGTGGCAATCCCAGAAAGGGAAAAGCCAAAAGGAAAGAATAAGTGTTTACTTGTTTGAGATAGTAGCATAGCTAAGTTACTGTGGGCCTGAGGCAAGATAGGTAACTGCACTTTATATAGTGCAACTATAATGCAATACACATTGTAACAAACAAAGTTTTTTTTATGGCACTTACATAAAGGGATTTTGTGTATTTACAGTTTTTATGTACAAATGTAATAAAAATACTAAATACTTGTTACACTCATAAAGTGCAAACTACCATCTAGTAAAGTAGTCATTGTACATTTTAGCAGAAGCTAAATGCACTTTGGTAGAGAAGTGTAACAAGTACTTTTATTACATTTGTACCTTAAAGACTGTAAGTACACAAAATTCCATTATGTAAGTACAACATAGTTACATGATATAACAGTTTGTTTAGCAGGTTACATTGTAGCTACATACACTGTATCAAGTGTAGTGAAAAATAAAGTTTTACTGTATGATATGTGAGTCACAGTTAGTCACAGGGCTGACACTTGACTGATTCATTTTCATTCACTACAGCTAATTTAGCTTAACTGTTTCTCGAATACATGCATATCTTTGGATGGTAGGAGGAAGCTGGACAGAATCCATGGTAAAAACAAGTTTAAAAAGCAGTTTTATTATTATATTAGAGCAACATAAACATCGCTAGGCTAGCTGGAGTCATATCTGATCAAGAGGGAGACTATGAGCTTACTAAAGTTTAACCAACGCACAAAATGATTAACAGCTTCTAGTCTGGAGTTGTCTATTTAGCAACTTTCCTCTCATCAAGCAAACCATATCATCCCAGTGTGTACTATAAAGAGCATGACCCCGAGGTCCTGGGCAGAGCATGCCAAAACAATACCAGGACGAGGCGAGTTTCCCCGTGCCGGCACAAATAGTAACTTTTAGAAGCGGCCCAGTGCGGTTTTAAAGGGGGGAGAGGGGAAACTGAAGGAGCAGGACAAACAGCGGGACAGAGAAGAGGTGGAAGTGGGTGGTGTCCAGGAACCGCGGCTCTTCCTGTCCTAATCACAACTCGGGACATTTCCTCTCATTGTAGCCCGCTCCAGACCCATTAACCAGCGAGACCCCTGCGTGCGCACAAACATGCTGTCCTCATATAGCACAGGCAGCAAGGTTTCACAATGTACAGCTCTGAGACGTTTATGGACCTATACCTGAGAGCAGAGGGCAAAAAGCTGACACTAGCACATGAGTGAAGCCAGCAAGTTAGTAACTGTGATGGAATAATGCATCAAAATATAATGACTTATGATGTGAATTTGTGATGATGTGATATGTGTGTTTTTAAAAGCGTGCCCCATGATTTTTTCACTCACTATTAAGTATTAATAAAAGGTCCCCTCTTGTGCTAAATTGAATTTTTCAAGTTTTTAACCATGTTATAATGTTTGCACTTCAAAAACTTAACTGGACTAGTATTTTATTTCATTCAGGCATGTTCAAGTAATCCTGTATGCCAAGGCCATCCCCTTCTCAAGAAGGGCCTGAAAACGCTTGGCCTCACTGCTTTACAGGTCCTGTGTGTTTCTAAAGCTCATTCTACAAATGTTAGCACTTAAATTGCTGCCACATCTCATTTATCTATATTTTAGTGTTATGTTGCTAAAAGCCATGCTAAATAGCCATTTTATGCTCTGTCCAGGCCCCACCGTTGCCAGCAGGGGGCGACAGACACCTAATCCAAGCGTTCTCTGCAAACTCAAAGAAGTAATTTTCCATACATTTACATAAATTTAAGTTATAAAGTGTGAAATACTAATGCAAAGGTCTCCAGACTATTACAAACAGCATAATATGGAACCTTTAAATCATCTTTAATAACTTGTTGACGAAAGCCTTATTACCGCTGAACAGTGGTGCAGTGGGTTTAGCATCTGCCCACCAACAAGTAGGTCTGCGGTACGAATCTCTCCACAATGAAAGATAAACAAACAAAACTCCCAACTTATTCAAAAGTGTAAACTGTAACTGCCATTACCACTACTACTATTACTGTTAGTACTAATTTCACTAATACGACTATAACGAACACTCCTGTTACAGTTACCATTATTACTTCTACTACCACTGCTACTACTATTACTGTTATCACTATTAACATTACAACAGTACAACTACTACTACTACCAATGCTAATCACTTAAAAAAAAATAACATTATCAAAATTCCCTTAAAAATTGACATGAAAAAAAAATCTGCATGTATGCTTATATAACTTTTATTTGAATGGTTTTAAAAGTGAAAGTATGTTTTAGAAAATATATTTAGAAAGTACACCTCTGCCGTCAGATTCAGTTGTTTGCAGGCTTTATTGAGTCATAGAACGCAGTGTGTCCTCTTATTTTAATGTTATCAGGCTATGTGACAATGTTTAACATACCCATGTGTGCTTATAACACCACACCTACAAGTAATACAGAAGGCATTATGAGCATATGAGCATAGGTCAATTATAGGAATCAAATGTTGTCTTAAAAGCCTTGTTCAACAGTGATAAAGATGACAAACTCAGGCATGTGATATCTGACGAGCCATATTGAAAAACTGCCAAGACACACAGCACTCTGCACCATTGTGAGCGCTGGTATGTGACTTTACACTGGGCTAATTTACCTCCAGTGTGTGTGTGTGT
This sequence comes from Bostrychus sinensis, assembly GCA_020698575.1. Lineage (NCBI taxonomy): Eukaryota > Metazoa > Chordata > Actinopteri > Gobiiformes > Eleotridae > Bostrychus > Bostrychus sinensis. The sequence goes on along the minus strand of CM036254.1, from coordinate 26,133,299 downwards.
GTGCTATTGAATTATCAGGTTTGATCATTGACTATACTCTCAGTGCCAAAAGTACTCTGTCTGAACACCCCTGCTACAATAACACACGCACTTCCTGTTTGGTCCACATCTAGGAAGTTTGGCTCTATTGTGTGTGAGGCCATCGTACTATACTTTTACTCTAGTAATGACTTTCAAGTATTTTTACTACATGTATTATGCTATTATTCATGTTTGTCAATCCACCCAGACACAGGGAGAACATGCAAACCCCACACAGTCTGGGAATCGAACCTTTTGAACATATAATCAAAGAAAAAGAGCACTTCACTTCCTTAAACCTTTTTTATGATGCCTTTTTACTCCAAATTGAAAACTAGCAGTGAGGAGCAGTACAACATGTTTTGTAAAAAAAAAAAAAAAATGGCAGCAGACAGGATGAAGAGGACTTGCTGACTGGTTAGTGCTTCCTGGAGTGAGCATTTTGACCTCAGAATGGCCTTGCTAGAGAATAGAGGATTACTCAAACAGGTGTGAATGAAACAAAACACAACTCCATGTATGTTTTTGATCAGGGAACAGCATTATAACATCGCAGAAAGCTCAGAAAAGTGGTGCTTGTATACATTTGAGTACATTTTCTAGAGCATACATTTACTTCAGTCTCTAAATAGTTTTATGATTATTTCCTATATGGTGGCAAAGTGGGTAACATTGTTATTTTCAAAACTAGCCTGCACTGCTGAAGTAAACAAATCATTCAATAGCTTCTTACTTTTACTCCTGTTATAATTTAATTGACTACTTTTACTAGAGTATCATAATTTTGAAGTACAACTGTGGACAAGTAAATATACTTTGCCTGTCTTATGAGGCACCTTAAATTTCTTGTGGTTAAAGATGTAGCTGACACTAATTTTGTGACCAAATCAAAACAATGACATCAGTGATGGCACGCAGCAAACACTAAAAATACATTTTACTTCCTCATTGTTCCACCTGCCATGTCATTTTAACTTCGGATCATCTTTCGTTTCTTGGTCAGCCTGGTGTTTATATTGGATCAGAGGTGCATGTGTGGTGTTGTTTGGCAAGGGTTGTATTCTAGAATTCATACAGTATTTATCCAAGCTAATTGTGCAAACAGAGCAACAGCACTGTAACAACAAATGTGGTGAGTGGGAATGCATTGTCAGCGTCTAAGTAAAACAACAAATGCTCTTATGCTAGTATCACTTTGTGGCAATGCATTTTTTCTCCATAGTCCTAGAGGTTGTCACTTGAACTCAAAACTATGCTGCTTGGATCTTTTTAATTCACATGTGAATAAAGTTGGAAGGATTTGAGTATTAGCTAATTAGCATGGCTATTAGCAACATGAAGCTAACAGATAAATAAGCCGCACTGCCTCATGGTGGCTCTGAAATGATCAAATGAGTCTGGTGACGCTGTATGTGCTTTAGAAACGTGCAGGAGCGCTTCCTGGAGAAGCTGGGGTTTCACGTGTCTATGTAGGGCTGTTACACCAGGTGTTTTGAATTCTTGAGAGGGGCAGTGTCACAGCATACCGGATTACTCAAACATGCCTGAAACAAAATCATTTCCAGGTGCGTTTTTGTGGTGGAAACAACATTGTAACACGGTAAAAAGTTAAGAAAAGTCATAATAGGGGACCTTTAATGTGAGTAAGTGCTGAATGAATCAGCTATTGAAGGCTATTAGAAGTTGTATGATGCAACCATTACATTTCCACCTATTTACTTCAGTATGACCATCCGGCTATAATTCAAACTAATGTTGTTTTGATTATGTAAACTTCATCTTGCCTTATCCGGAAGCCACCACCTTGGTCCCAGCTGAGGAGACCCCCCCAGCGGCTCCGAGGTAAGCCAAGGTGAGCCGCAGATCCTGAATAAGTCAGTGTGTTTGTGTGGTGAAAGTTATCTCCGGTGATGGCCTGTCCTTACGTGTGTGTGTGTGTGTGTGTGTGTGGGGGGTGGGGGGTGGGGGGGGGGTGGGGTGGAGATGTGTCCCGGATACAGTTGGCTTGTCCCGCTCACGTTTTGCCGGCGCTGCTCGGACCGCCGTGTCCCGCTCCCTTCAACGCATGCCCAGCAGTAAATATTTACCGAGCGTCTTGTGAGAGGCCTGAGTGTTTACTGCCAGCGCTTGTGGCTCCTCCGCGTGTGAGCGGGCAAGTATTTGTACAGGTATGTGCACACAGACTGGGAGATTTTTACTTTTCTGTGAACATTTTGTTTTGTACATTGGACCTTAATTCCAGATTACAAAGCAAGTTGAGGATCCTGGGTGTTGTAGAGAGACCTAAATTTGTCTGTGTTAACATAACTCTTGTTTTGGTCCAAATGCACTTTCTGAAATGCAGTAAAATGTGGTCATCCTTGTTCCATGGGTTATTGGGACATTATATTATGGCTCTTATAACCTCCAAAGGTCAGGTTGTTGTTTGGGTGCAAAGAGCAGCATGTCATAAATACTGCTTTTATTTGGCTAGTCTTTATGTTCAGATATCACAACATACACATAGCTTAATTAGCCAAGTGCTAATGATATAATTAAAATACTCCAGTAAAGTTTTACTATAGACTTGGTTTTCAACAACCTCAGTCAGTCACTGGTGGGCTAGTAATATACAGTAGCACTATCTATATAGAGTAGCTTTATCTGTTACCAATTTATTAATTCAACTAATGCTTCTTCAGTTTCCTTAGACATAGTCCTTTTTTTTTTGTTTTGTTCCTGCACATGGCCTGCCTGGTCAGCCAGCCTATTACCATATAGTTATAATGTTTTTTCCTCCTCAAAAACATACTTGGAGTTGTATTTTGTCATTCACGTATGTTTGAGTAATCCTGTATGCTGAGGCCCTTCTCAAGAGCTGAAAATGCTAGTTTCGCCGCTCTATATAGACAGGTCTTCTTCAGTAAGTTCTTCTGTGTGTACATACAACATCACCAGAATTGTTCTTATAATTTCAGTACTTAAACAATGGCCACTATGAAGCAGTCAGCTAATTTATCTATCTGTTAGCTTTATGTTGCTAATAGCCATGCTAATTAGCCCTCTGAGATTCTCTTCTCATGTCCAAACTCAAATCCTTCCAACTTTATTCATGGATGAACTTAAAAAAGAAGATCATGAGCTGTCTGCTGCTAGAAGCTATGGTGTTTGACTTGACGCTGACAGAGTAAAGTGGGTGGGGCCAACAGGGCCTTATAGCAACAGGCACCTAATTCAAGCATTTTCTGCAAAGTGAAAGTAATAGTTCCCTAAAAGAAGATGTTTTCCATACATATACATTGTTTTAAGTTATAAAACATGAAAAGCTATTGCAAATGTGTCCCAGTTTAATTTTAAAAGCTTGAAAAAAGCATAGTATGAGCCCTTTAAACTAGATCTGAATGCAATTGAATAGACATAACACAACCAAGCATAAAACAGGGGCAGTAACATCTTATGCATTGTTAAACTGCTTAAGGAACAACATATTCTAGAAACACATGTTGCATAAAGCATGAACACATTTCTGTTAGTCAGTTACGATTGGTCATGAACTTCTGATTAGAGTGGGCATTTCCTTTATATGAAAATACCCTCACAAAGATAGTGATCCATATGTGTGTGTCTGGGCGTATACAGTGCAGATGCTCCTCATCAGTGAGTGTTGTAGATGAAGTACTTCCTTTCGGTTAGTCCACAGTTTACAAACACTGGGCCTGGCTCTGGACCCATGCTCCTCATGAATCAACAGCAGACGCCAGTGGTGAGCTCAGAGCCCCGGCCCGGCGCACATATTTCGACCTTTTTTTAAACGCTTTCTACATCAGAGATAGGAAGAGAAAAGTGTTTGTGTACCTCGCCCCACCTTGTATACGAGCCTCACATCAAGTCTTTGAGGTCGGAACAACCTCATAAAATATGTTTTCCCTACTCTCCAAATGTAAATAATGCAGGAGGGTGTAAATACTGTTAAGGGGCCGGTCATCTCTGTTTAAGGATGTTTTCAGATTAGAGCAAGGGCTGTCTTTTTGGGGCTGGGGTGGTGTGGACCGAGAGTGTGGGAGGAAGTTTCTCTGTGGTTAATGAGCTACACACACACACACACAATTGCTTTATGGTTAGACTTTAATCTGGAGATTCCAAATTAACAAACAGACAAAAATAAAAACACCCATGCAAAAAAGAAAAGGCCAGAATCCAGCCACAGGGGGCCCCAAGCCACTGCTTTCTGTGCATCTTCACGGTTTAAAACAGGAATGTCTTCACCTGCCAAGGACAAACCAGCGTGTCTTGTAAAAGGCCTTGCTGAGTCTGAAAGTCACCCTTGTTCTCTCCCAGGCCAGAGGACAGCGGTCTGCAGTGAGAGGGAAGTGACAGTGACGTGGCTCCAAATCTGACAGCTCTGTACGTTTGAGAGACGCACATGTAAAATGTAGCAGTTCCTATCTAGTTCAGTAAAGGGCTTTACTTAGGCCGGGTGGGGTCTCCGAACACGTGATTGACAGCCTGGGACGATAAGGCCAGAGGGTGGAGAGCTGTCTCAATGAGGAATGCTGCAAGTGTGAGTTGACACAGTGAGCTGTTAGCCTTGCTTTCACCAGTGAGTCAATACATTAATATACAAGTACTACAACTGGGGGGTCAGTACTTCAGTCTCACACCATTGTAGCATGTAAATATCTTAATCCGATTACGTTAACAAATGTTACATCAGGTCATCCGCACATTTTGGGTCACGCTGGGTCAGTTGCTGTGTTCATGTAAAACTGGAGTCTCTTATTTATCAAACAAAGCAAAGCACTCTCGTCTCACAGCAAGAAGATCCAGGGTTCCATTTCTGGACCAGGTGTGGCCTTTCTGTGTGGAGTTTGCATGTTCTCCTCATGCTCCGGTGGGTGCTCCGGTTTAACCCATCAACCTAAAAAATATGCACAAACCTTTTCACAAAAAATGGAAATAGTAGTTAGTGCTTAATCCTGTTTTTACAAAATTTCACATTTGCAGACATAGTGACAGTTACAGAGGCACAGACATCCATCAATCAGCTGGACAAAGGCTACAATTTCTTTTGTGAAGTATTACTTCACGATTATTAAGGAAAGTAAAGCAGAAAGCGGAAATGCTATCAACAATTAGCATTAGTTAACTACTGATGACTGCAGATGAACAGTGTTCAAGTATGATAAAATAAATTATAACACAACACAGACTTGTAGTTTATATATTTACCATTTTGACTCACAGTGAGATCAATTGTGATGATGCACATTTTTGTAAATAGAGATAACCTGTTTTAATAAAATGTTGTAATAAAATGTAATGAACTGTATCTTTTGTTTCTGCATACTGTACAGTATACAATGTATTCGAGGGGTAGTTGTCAGAGCAAAAACGTTTTTATTTTTGGGCTCAGCTATGGTTTACCATTTGCAATTGCTACCAAAAGTGTTGCAGCATGACTTCCGGGTGAAAACACTGATATGTAAAAAAGGTCTCCTGGCTAATCCTCCAGCTAGGTACTCCTGACCAGGACCAGCAGTGCTCTAAATTCCCATACCCAAAAACAACAGGACTATAAAAGGAATAAAAGTGATTGATCTGGAAAAAAAGTCATGAGTAGCCCAACTAGGCTATGCTAACATAATAACTGAGAGGTAGCCATGTTTAATGAAGCCACATGGTCAGTGCTGTGGTTTGAATAAAGAGAGAAGAAAAGTACTTTACACATTTAAAGCTTGGCCAGCAGGAGATATTGACAGAAAAATTACTAATACTAGTGTTTATTTGGTTTGGCATGAATGCACACATCCCATTTTTATACTTTTGCCTGAGTGGAGGTAAATCCCTGAGGTCAGTTTCGGGTTTGGAGTGAGTCATTGTCCGTGTTGGTGCACTCACGCTGCCCTGTGTAATTACATATAATCATCCCAGTGTTTATACTGTACAAATAGCATAACTATGTTGAGTGAATGGCTGTGAGGGCCGGGTGTAGCTGGCATTTTGAATGGGCCTGAGCCTCTTCGTGATTAGCTGGGCTCAGGGCCAAACTTAGACTGACATGGAAAAACCATAAGTTCTCATACATCTCTATACATTTAATAATTACAGTTGTTCCATATAATGACAAGGATTAGGCTCAAGAAAGTTTGCCAGAATGAAATCTTGCATTGACAAGCTCCAGCCACAAAATGTCTGTCTAATTAGAATTTTGAAAATTCCCATCCTTACACTGACTCACTCCAACACTTGCCAAAGACTAATTAGGCCAGATTCCCCGCTTTTATGATGCATACTTGGACTGTATACTAACGTCATTGCATAACTAAGTTTGGATTTTCTTCTAATCAGTGACTAGTTTCTCATTTCCTGATTCAAATATTCGAATTATTGTCTTCATTAAAAAGTAATGTTTCCTAATTGAGTGAGTATTTCATTGTGCTTCCTTTGCCCTTAGGGGAGACATCAACCCACTGGACTCCACAATACTGCAAACAGACATAACATGAAGACATGTGAATTTAACATTTATTAACTTTGACACATTGTTATGGCCATCTCCTCCAACTGCTGTTCTTATGGGATGATGCCAGGCCGTTTGCAGGAGAGAATAGAAGCAAAAACGCTGGGTTTGTAGCATCAGCAGCAAACATCTTGATGCCAGATTCCATGGTTCACATGTGGAAAGTCCTAATTTCTGAGGACTATGAACATAAACCATGTTCTTTGCCGGTGGGTGAACATTTGGCTCTGTTCTCTCTGTCCGATCTTTAATGTCATAAATTCATCATGGTCCCTTTTGCCTTTTTGATCTTCCTCTGTTTAAGTGTATAAAAATATTTCTTGCAGCAAACTATGAATGGTTTATTCATGCTATGTGAGTCATTATTACAGTTATTCATATAAAATTTTTATTACTATACACTGATCAGGCATAACATTATGACCACCATCTTATTGGTGTACCAAGCGTACCAAACCAAGCTATTTTTGACACCCCTTGGTTGTGGACTGTTTTGAGAAAAGGTGGACCTGTGTACTGCTGCGAGTTGTTTGGATGAGTAAGAATCCACACTTGGGCAAAAACAACAAGCCAAAGAACAAAAATAAAAGAGAAAATGTTACACATACTCAAAAATGTACTTGTCCATTTGATAAATGGCCATATTCTAAGAGAGGACAAGCTAAATGTAGTGGTCACTTTTTATACAGACCAGGAACACACCACAAGAGCAGCAGTTTTGGAGATGCTCTGACCCAGTCATCTATAGCCATCACAATTTGGGCCTTGTCAAACTTACTCAAATCCTTACACTTGCCCATTTTTTCTGCTTCCAACACATCAACTTTGAGGACAAATTTTTGGTTGCAGATTATTATCAAGGAAGAATTTGGGTCTCAAGATGATCCCATTTGAGGACCACCACAAAAACTTAAAAATATATCAGGTTTGGGTGGCAGTAGTGATTTAACTTGGGACCCAGCGTATACGTATGTGGCTAATATCCCTCATTATGTCCTTCTAACCATATGCAGCCATAATAGTGAATGCTCATTAGCACACGCGTCATGATAAATTCAAACTATGCGGGCCTCCAGGTTTAAAAGTCAGGTTCAGGTCTCCTTTGAGGTTTGACCCGCATCTGGAAAGAAGTTACAGGGGTCTTGGGGTCATGTAGCCCCGGATATAGCCCTGCTTCATTTCTGTGCACCTCCAAAAAATGTGCAACACTAACCACAGTAGGGCTTGGTTTTGCTCGGTTTGCCTCGGTCTAGTTGCAGTGCTTTTACTCACGTCCATATTTCATATCTGCAGCTTTCAAACAAAAGCCGTGTGTTGATACAATCTGCCGACCAGCCAGAGGAAATGAGTGTTTGTGTGCTGGCTAATGATGTTTCTATTCGCTTTTCTAATGTGATCCAGTTTTTCCATCGGGCTCTTGTCATTTGTCAACATAGCCGCACATGTACAGGCTTAATCTGGAGGAAGGTTTCTTCATACTGAGGTGATGATGAGACACATGCTTTGGGTCAAGTTAAACCATGCCAGTGATTAGAGCATGACTAAGAATGAATGCATGCTGGTGAGTGAGCTATTTTTCATCTGAAGACTCTTGACTTGCATTGTCTTTGTATTGTAGTCAGCCTGCAGTCTCCTTTAGACCGCATTTAGAGCGAGGAGGAATCATTGACTTAAACTGACACCGATGAGGCAGATCCTCAAATATCACAGTGGCTTTTGTGCTCCTAACAGGTTTTTGAACACCTGTGTGATTAATCAGCATATTTTCTCAACAATGTTTTTAATATAGCCTCTATTTGGTTGGACAAAGACACAAAGATGTTACAATTCAAATACACTGGAATATTCATAAGGTATACAATAGTGCTTTCCAGCAAGGAGGTTGCCACATTGATTCTTGGGCCGACTGACTCTTGGTGGGGTTTGCATGTCCTTCCTGTGTTACCCTTGGTTCTCTTCAGGTGCTCCGACTTCCTCACACTGTCCAAAGACATCCATGTGTTAGGTCAGTGGTTCTCAAACTGTAGTACAAGTACCACTAGTGGTACGCAGGCTTCTTTGCTGGTTTAGCTTAATTTAGTGACACTTTTTTTCCTATTTTAGTTTTACCCTGGGGAGTAAATGCAAAGTGAAGACCACTAGTTAATCCTGGTTTTGGCCCAGTTTAGTCCTGTCTTAGACCTGGTTAAGTCCTGGTCAAGTTTTGGTTTGGGTTTAGTTTTGGTTTAGTCCAGTTTTAGAACTTCTTCAGTCCAGGTTTGATCCAGGTTTAGTCCTACTTAGTCTGGTTTTGTCCTTATTTAGTCCATTAAAGGTGGTACTTAAAAAGCTATACACGTTCTGAGGTGGTGCTTATACCTCAATGAGTATAAGTGGAACGAGATGAATATATGAATATTTTCACTTAGTACACCAATGCAACTTATAATTCAAAATAAAGGTAGCCATATTTGTTTATTGCAGAAACCAACAAACAAATATGGCTGCCTTTATTTACTGTACTGTATTGTATTTTACTGTCCTGGTTCTGGAGTCTACCCCAGTAACTATGGGCCTTAGACAGGTACACCCTAGACAGTGACCAGTTAGGCAGAAACAGACTCCCACATTTATTCTCTAGGGGCAATTTAGAGTCACCTACTTACAATTCAATATAAAGGCAGCCACATTAGTTCATCAGCTCTTCCATTTTGCTAGTTAACCTGGCCAACCATTGTAATGTGTCTTGTAAAGAAACAAAAGATCCAGGAAGGCACTCAGTTCAATTTAGATAAATACAGTATGTACTTAGCATTGATCAAACTGAATTAGTGGAAATTGCTCTAGAGAGAACAGATTTGGGATCCTTTTTTAGTTAATGTAGTAATACCAACTCACTCAAACCATCCAAGTAAATTGTGAAATCTGGGAAATATGGCACACTGAACATATGCAGTAGTATCTAGTTATTTATTATTACTAGCTATGAACTGAGAAAAAAGAAATCCAAGAAAAGGCTAAAAATAGCTGAGTTTGTACTTTTGTATGGTGCACAAAAATATATACATTATGTAGCACTTCACACCGTTTGGTACACAGGCTTCAGACCAGTTCTCACCTCCAGAACTCTCTCCACTCTCTCTCTGTTTATGTCCCACGTTGGGTCACTGAAGCAGACCGGTCCCTCCTCTCATCAATGGCCCCTTTAAGGTCAGCAGAGCAGGCTGCATCACAGGCCGCCTTTATCCGAGCTCTCTCAGGACGCCCATTCATGCTCCTGCCTCCTGAAACCCATGTGAATGTGCGAAGTCTAACCCAAACACTTCATGTGCATCTCTGAACGCACACCTGTTTACTGTAAATAAAGTCTGATTTATTTTATCAACAAGCACGTGTTTATGTATGAATGATTATCCTTAAACTAGTGCAGCCCAACAGCCATTTATTATATGTTTTCTATTTTCTGAACCATCATAGTGACATATTCAGATATTGCTAGTAGTTCTATCACATCATACTTTTTACTTTTGGAGTAATATTATTTTGAAGTAACAATGCTCTTATTTGAGTACATGTTTTGGCTTTTCTACCACCCCTGGCTGCCTCTTTGCAGTCCCACATTGAGTTTATTTGTGTTGGGTACAGACACTTTCTGCGAACACGCCATAACCTACATACGACTTTATTTAAAAAAAAAAAAAAAAAAGTTGACTCATCTTTTAAACAGTGTGGCCTGAATCAGCCCAATCCAAACATAACAGGAAAGTGAGTGTTACTAATCAGGGAAGAATGCGTTTTCAGATGTAGGTAAATAGATTTGCTGTGGTTACAAGATTACATCACTCTAATTCATTTCACTCTGGGTAGAACTAAAGGATGCTGGGACAAAAGGCCTTGTTTATGTCAAAGCACTAAATGAAAAAAGAAGGAGCAATAACAACGCTTTCATTCACTGTTAAGTTATTGTGCTTATATGCATTCACTGTATTATGTCCTCACAGTGTGTAGTCATGAATTTGAGGGCATTTACAACTTCTGTCTGCGCACTATAAGAACCCAAACATTGTATTTCCTTTTGGCTGTCACACTGAACTGATCATCATACAAAATAGCATCATCCAACTACATTCATTCTTCTTCTTTCATTTTGGTCCTTACAGCACCTGCCTTCTAGTGTGCAGTGGTTAGCATATTGATTTGGCATAAGTTTTGTTAGATGCTCTTCCTGACTCAATCCTCTCCATTTATCCAGGCTTGGGACGGGCAAAAAATGCCCTGTGACCCTGAATGGCTGGATATCTGACTTCATTCATTGACCATTTTTTGGCAAATTCCATATCACATCTGAGTTTTTTTTTTTTTTTACCTATGTTCTTGTGTACTTCTGACATAAGTTACTAAATGTGTGTTCACAACCAATGCAAATATACACTAGAAAATACACACACAACATAGTAGTGCTGTAGTTTTGAAGAATTTCAGGAATTTATTTTTCATCTTTTGGCTACTCCCTTTCTTATTTAGGGTCATGATAGTGAACCAGTTGCACGGTGATTTGGCAAGGTTTTATGCTGGAGGCCCTTCCTGTTGCAATCAGCCACATATTCTGACTGGAATGAACAATGTGGGTAAAGTGTCTTGTCCAGGGACACAACAACAGCATGCGCAAAGTTTGAACCACTGCACTACTGCTGCCCCATTTTTATTCCATAGAAGAAATTTTCATTATATTTATTTTGAGAATAAATAGGGAATTGCCCTGATGGTTCAGTGGACAATGACCAAAGACAATATAGTCAACCATGAAATATGAAGACATATATGCTATATCTTATTGATTTTTGTACAACAATTGATTCTATAAGTGCACAGAGTCGTGAGTCATGATATAAAGCTTGGGTTTGATTGTCACTGTTTGTTTTTCCCTGTACCATCAACAGCCTACACATGCTCAGTGTGACCCACAGTCACACCTGATAAACAGGTTCGATCATGATGAATTCTGCATGTGGTAACACAAACCAGTGTCAATAATGAAGGCAGTGACAGATGGTGAGTCATTAGGCCTGCAGCCTTTAGAAGATTTGACCTAAATCACATCACAGTCTGCCCTTTCATTGCCTTGTGTGTGTGTTTCAGAGCAGTACAATACACCAGCTATTTACCTAAGGCCAGAGCTTATGCAACTCTCATTTCCAAGAGCGGCTGCCTTGGAAACTCTCTGACCTTGTTTGATGGAAGTCTGCAGTCACAAGCATCTCATCAAAAAACAGAGTTCAACAATGATGCCTTCTTTCTTTTGTGTGTTGTTTGTGTGGCAATTACTGGTAACCTATGCTTTCTTGTTGTCTCTCAGTAAAACCAAACACAGCTTTAAACACACGATGTTACACACATACCACCTAATCATGAGGAAGCTCTGCCAGAATTGTGCCATAGTTCATATCTCTGGCTTTATTTCCTTGTAGAAGGCAAAAATGCAATATTGGCATAGTTTAATCTATTGCAATCAGAACTGAAAGTCTGCTTACCTGCTCCAGCACTTACCAGTTCAGCATCACTGTATATTATTTGTGCTTGTAGAAGATAAAACCCCAAAAAGTCTACTATCTACTATTCAATACTGCTAACAGCTGTCAACAACCCTATATGTCAGAATGGGATGTAAACAATAATACAGGTCACTGAGAGCCAAAGGAGTCTATTTAATGAAAGACCTCCAAATTGTGAGCATAGTCAGACTACTTGGTGTGAGTCGGGGTATACTCTGGACAATCATCAGTTAATCACAGCACACTCATGGACAACAATTGCCTCTTAAAGACCAACTATGCAACTGTTTTGCTTTAATTAAACAGCTTCGGAGTCAGAGTGATGACTCAAGAAGTTATTGCCTTGTTGTCTTGTAAGATCACTGACCAGGTGTCCCTGAAGCCTCGAGTCTTGTGAGAAAGCGTCACGTTAATGTTAGCTATAATAACAAGCTAGCAATGGCCAAGCGAGGTATCACACTTAAGAGGTCACTTTTAAATGAAGTCTCAAGGGAAATACACAGAAGAGTTTAGATTTTCTGCTGTCCCAAACCTGAATGGGAATGAAAATTTCCCACTGTATCCTCGGGCTGAGCCTGCGCTGCAACTCTGAGCCATGCATGCTTTTACACAGCACACAGGTCTTCCCAGCAGCAGCAAAGCAAGTGCTCATGTAGTTACACTGTTTATGAACTGACGTGCCCTGCTGCTTCAGTAAAGAGTGACAGGAGTGAAGAGAGTTGACCCTGAAGAACAGACTCCTTTGGTCCTGGAGAAAAGTTTGGATCTCGCTGGAGTTAAGAGACTCAAGCTGGGAAGGTTAATACACGTTGATTAGCTAACTACAACTATAGCAGGCAGCACCTAAGCCATCAATCAAACAAGTCGGGATTGTATCTATAAACATCAGCTAGAATGTGCACAGATTCATCTCAGGTCAGGCTGGATTTTTTGCTCCTGATCTCACCTCTAATACTTAGAGGTGGTTAGTAATGAGTTACATTTATATGTGTGACTTTTGGAATAAATTGTACTTCTGGGAGTAGTTTTATCGCAACATACTTTTTACTTTGACTTGAGTAAATATAATTTTAAAGTAACAACACTTTACTTTACTTTACACAATACCCCACGCTATATTTACAGCTAATAGTATGTTTTTTTGTATAAATTGGCCTTTTCCCGTCCATCCATCATAAAAGAGTAGATCCAAAATGATGGACAAACTTGCGTCATATCCTCGTGCAACTCCCTAAAACCTGCTGAGAGGAAATGAGAGGTCTGAGATGTCTCCCACCGCGAACTATGTCCAGTCTGTCACTCCATGTTTACACAGCAGCGGGACGGTTTGAGCTACTGTCCGGGAAGCTCCACCGGGGCCAAAACTCTCAACGTCCACCTCCTCTGCTGGTCGTTACAGGCGCACTGGATACACTCTATGAAGAGCTTCTTATTTCTGATTGCACACTGTATGAAGTCATTCATTTAGACGCGGCGTGTTTGAGTTACTCCGCATTAATGCCTTGTCAAACATTTCAGCAGCAAATTCATATTCATAGCAGTATTTTCCAGTGCTGAGGTTCGAGTTTATGTTTTTTTCTCACTCGTAAAAAGCGCTTCCAGAAGAGGTGAGCTTGTTAGGGCATCGCGGTGGGGGCCAAATGTGTGAGGATGTAGTGTGAGAGGGATGAGGAAGCAATGGAGAGGGTCAGCCACAGCTACATAACAGAGCCAAGGAACCCCTCTCTGTGATGCTACTGTAAATGTTGAGAGAAGGATTTGCATGTGTAAGATTTTGCACCAGCTGAATTACAACTCAGTGTGCAGCAGGATTTGGTGCCAATTTATGTTTTTAAGGTGGTCTCCTAGATGTACAGTATTAATGTGTGATAAATGTATCATAAGCCACTTCTCGTCACAGTGGAAGAGTACAAGTTGGATGGGTTTGGCACAGTTTGGTGGAGCTAACTTTTTTCCAGTGTGTTCAAGATAGCAACTTCTGCCATATACACACTAACTATGTTTACAAACAGAGCATACTCTGACTATGCTCATGGTCCATCTTCATTCTGATTTCACCAGAGAACTGGTCAAACCACATGTGTGAGCTGAACTACTGAACACATGGCGCTGTGAGGCGATCAAATGCTCTGCAGATTTACCATTATCGCTAAAATTTTGTAGCACTAAATGCTCATAAAAGTGTCAAATCTACTTTTACTTCTTTAAATCTTTCGGCTTCTCCCTTTCTTATTTGGAGTTGCCACAGCTAACCAGTTGCATAGTGATTTGGCAGTTTTTTTTTTACACTGCATGTTCTTCCTGTTGCAACCAGCCACATACTGTGACAGGAGTAGGCAGTGTGGGTGAATTGTCTTGCTCAGGGACACAACAACATGATACAAACTGGCTACCCTCCAGTTGCTGGGTGAATGCTTAACCCAGTAACCAGTAACACCTAAACGCGTTTTACGACATAATTGACCAAAGCAATAAAAAACATGTTGTTCACCATCAAGAGACCCATAATATGTGTCTTCACTGGTCTAAAAACATGTCTCTAAACACTGGACTACTGTGCCATGTCTGTTTAGTACTGAGTGCTGGTGAATGCCTCTCCCAGCTTGGTCGGAGTACACTGTATACATGCAGCAGTAGTCTGCAGGAACCACATTATCCAGGTGTGTCTGTCCATCTAAGAAAAATTGGAATGACTACCTACCATTTGGAGTTTTATGTTTACATGCAGTTTAAAACTCATGGTTATAATCGGAGTAACGCAATAATTCAGTTTTCTTGTCCTGCAGGAAAACAGAGTTACAGGGGCCTAACTTGTGAAGTTGTGATCCTTTCTGTTATGAGCTATAATTGGAAATGAAGTAATCTTTTAAAACATAAAAGCCTTGCTGGAGGCATAACTGTATACTTTTGTAACACCCAGGAGTGGAATATGATTATTATTGTTTATTAACAGCTACATTAATTCTACAATATACAGTTAGGTCCATAAGTATTTGGACACTGACTCAAGTTTTGTTATTTTAGATTTTTTTTTACCAAAACTATTCAAAATACAGTTATATATTTTTATATGGGCATAAAGTGCAGGTTCTCTGCTGTAATTTGAGAGTATTCATGTCCAAAACAGATGGAGGGTTTAGGAATTACAGCTGTGTGTAGCTGCTTCTTTTTCAGGGGCTCAAAAGTATTTGGACAGTTTCTTCAAAAGCTTTCTTGAGCTGCATGGACTAGTTCCCTCATTAATCCATCATAAACTGAGCAGGTAAAAGGTCTGGACTTGATTCCAGGTGTTACATTTGCATTTGAAAGCTGTTTCTATGAAATCACAACACACAGTATTTCAACTGAAGTGAAGCAGACCAACCTCAGACTGGATAAAAAAAAAATGGTGAAAAACCCCTTCACAACATCCACCTAAGTGAAGAACACTCTCCGGGAAGTAGGTCTATCAGTGTCTAGGTCCATCATAACCAGAAGACCTCATGTGAGAACATACAGACGGTTCATCACAAGGTGCAGACTTCATCAGTCTCAACCATAGAAAGGCCACGTTAGACTTGGCCAAAAAACACCTAAAGAAGCCAGCCCAGGTCTGGAACAGCATTCTCTGGACAGATGAGACTCAGACCAACCTGTAACAGAATGATGGGCAGAGAAAAGTCTGGAGAAGACTTGGAATGGCTCATGAGCCAAAGCACACCACATCTTCTATAAAACATGGTGGAGCAGTGTGATGCACGAGCGCGTTTAACTTCTAATGACACTGAGTCAATGGTGTTTACTGATGATGTTACAGAAGACAGAAGCAGCCAGATGAGTTCTGAAGTGTATAGGGATAAACTTACTGCTCAGATTCAGACAAAAGCCATGAAGTTGATGGGCAGCGATTCACAGCACAAATGGACAGTGACCCAAAACATACTGCAAAAGCAACTCAAGTGTTTTTAAGGCAAATAAGTGGAATATTCTGCAATGGCAGGGGTCAGTCAACAGATCTCTTTATGATCATTTTAATTATTTAAGCCAAAACTTAAGGCAGAAAGTCCCACAAATGACCAATGACTGAAGACAGCTGCAGTAAAGGCCTGGCAAAGCATCATAAATGAGGAAACCCAGTGTTTGGTGATGTTCATGAGCTCCAGACATCAGGCACTCACTAATGAACATTTTATTCATGGTAACA
Organism: Bostrychus sinensis; assembly: GCA_020698575.1. Taxonomy (NCBI): domain Eukaryota; kingdom Metazoa; phylum Chordata; class Actinopteri; order Gobiiformes; family Eleotridae; genus Bostrychus; species Bostrychus sinensis. The sequence goes on along the minus strand of CM036254.1, from coordinate 26,117,065 downwards.
TTCATCTGTCCAATTACTTTTGAGCCCCTGAAAAAGAGGCAGATACAAATTAAAGAGCTGTAATTTCTAAACCCTTTCTCCGATTTGGATGTGAATACTCTCAGATTACAGCTGAGAGTCTGCACTTTACCCACATATAAATTATATAACAGTATTTTGAATACTGGCATATGGTTAAGAGCTGAAATAACAAAACTATGTCCAAATACTGATGGACCTAACTATACACCCGTAGAGCTGCAATAATTCTCTCCATCTTAGGAACTGAAGTCAAAATTTAAAACTATTCTATGGTTAAATGAACCAAAATTTGAAATTTAAAAATATGGCTCTGAGAAGACAGCAGTGTTTCTAGACAAACAGATCTTCTTTGCTTGACACAACTATATCTTAAATTTGGGCAAACTGTGTTCAGAGACAGTGACCTCTGGAAGTGTTCCTGATCCATGCAATCATTTCTAGGACAGAATGATGCCTGTTGTTGCAGTGACGTTTGAGTTCCTGAAGCTCACAAGCTGTCCACTACTGTACAGTAAATCCAACAGAACTGACAAATCTTGACAAAGTTTTACTACCTTCTGTTTTTGTTTACACCTGACACACTATCCCAAATATTTTGAAATTGGGTTTGGATCATAAGTCCCTGATGCCTATCCCGTTTAAGCCTCTCCAAATGACCTAAATTAGTCTCACTGTGTTATCTGTGCTGACTTTTACAGCCTGCGCTTGGTTTAAATATTTGACAGTTTTATTTTACCTCTACGAGTAATACAGTACAGAGGCTTTGTGTGTTTTCCAGGAATCCAGGGATTATATCACTGTACTGTAATGCTGTAGAATCAATAAATAGAGCATAGTAGATAAGCGGTTACAGGGTAAAGATAACTTGTAGGTGAGTATTTCTGCTCCTGTGTGCTGTGGGCCATACAGTATGACAATTACAACACTCTTATATTAGACTGGGCTGGTTTAGTGAGGCTTGAGAGCAATGCCTCAGTCTCTGATGGCAAGTTTGAAAGGCAGACCCGTAACATGTTTATAAAGGTGTAGTGACTGGTAATGCAGTTTACAAGGTACTAAACCAATCAAAATACAGAGGTGTGAGTTTTCAATTCAATTCAGTTTTACTTACATAGCCCAGTATCACAGCTGACTCAAGGGCTTTGCAGTAAGAACCTCCTTCTTGGTCAGGAAAATAAAAACAGCAATGGGAAAAAGCAAAACCCCAGGGAGAACCACATGAAGGAGAGATCCACTCCCAGGACGGACAGGCTGTAGATGTAGTTGATGTTTGTAAGGATGCAGTAGGTGAGAGGAGATGAGGTTAAGGAAGGGTTTGTGTAGTCCATAGGAGGTGAAGTTAAGGGGTCAGAGGGGTTCCATAGGTTTGGACAGGGGCACAGATGGGGTCAGCAAACAGGAGCCAGGCAAATGAAAAAGACACACAGGAACAAGTTGATTATATAGATAAATTCTAATACTGTATATTAGTGATTTGATTGTGATAGTGAGTTGTTTGCAGTATCATGGGAAGTGTAGTTCTATACAGAGTGCAGGTATTCTCATTCAAGAGAAACAGTGTATGCCCCCCAGCCCTTTTCCACCTGTGGACTATATAGTTTATAAGCTAATGGGATGAACACTTGCAAATCAATTAAATCAAATTCTTAATATCATATTCAACTCAGTAGTTATCATATTACAGTATCTGTAAACACTGCTATTGAGTGAAATATCCTTTACGTGCCTTAGAATTGTCTTTATGGGACAAATAATGTTTTTTGAATCGATACGAAATGCCCGTCCTCCCATAGAGTTATTATTACTGACCATTAATATATAGAGAAATATAATTTTTTGGCCTACATAATTTTATTCAGCACTGATATTTTTTTTGCAATATTTAGAGTAGTAAACGTAATGCGATGGTTTGTAAACTAATTTTTTAGCAAAACCAATTCAGTAGTACTAATCACGAATAGTCCATGCTTATTGCTAATAGATAAGATTGGATATTTGATCTATAGGCTGATTATTAAACTAACATAGTTGTAACATTACACTGCAATATGTTTATGTTGCAAGATTATACTGTATAAAACTTTCACGGGATGACAAAGCAACTTGGCCTACTAGAATTTTGGAAAACTCTAAAGGAGACAATAGTTGGAATTCATGGCTGCCCCACTTTCTTAGTTTCAATAGAAGTTAATGACAACAATTATATAGCATCTGCACTTTTTACCTGTATTTGCTTGTATTGTACTGCTTTGTAATTGTTCCATAGTATTTTTTTCTTTCTAATTATACCTCAAATAACAGTCAAACCAGACAGAGTATTATCAAAAATAGGCCACGTCTCATTGAAGTCTTGACCTCCGCCGAAGACCTGCATTCGTGGAAAATTGCTGTTACATAATTTCAACAAAACAAAATAAAAAAAACACTGAATCAAAGTTAACCCGGTTACTTTTCTCCTGTGTCAGGGTTTCGTGACCTATATTCTGACCTAGAGCTTACTCGTGTACAGTATGTGGCTTGATAAGGGGCACAGGTGGCTGGTTCACTTCCCTTCACTGTGTGTTGGATAGAGTCACAGTCTGCTGATTTGCACACACAGGAGATATTGACTTACCGTCTGTGAGCAAACAGAAACTATACACATGATGAAGAGTACATATGGGACCGGTGACCTGCAAGAGACAACACTGATGCAACAGGACGGTGGATGAAATATCATTGTACACAAACCTTGGATAAGCTTGGAGGCGCATTATTTGGTGTCACAGTTCCTAAAAAATTATTTACTCTTTTAAAAATGTAAGACCTTCAGGCTGTATCGTATGGTCTTACCTAAATGTTTGTTGTTCAGGTACAAACTCAAAGCAAACTCAGGTAGAACATGTTGTCCAAAGGATAGTTAAGCTACTTGTTGGATGTTCTGCATTACTTCCTGTTCCATAGTGAGGTAGATGAGTAACAGATTAGCAGCAGATCAAAGATGTGTAAACCAATATTTTGTTAGCCTGGCCAGCCACTATAATAGATTTTTCAATTCTATAAAAAGAATTCTGGTAGCTGATCAGTTGAGAGCAATTTCTAGGAAGGGGAGAAAAAGTGACTGCAGAAAACATGCAGTCTGATGGGACCAATACTGTATGGAAGACTAGTGTGACCAGACGTCCCTATTTAACTAGGACAGTCCCAGTTTTAGGCTCCTTGTCCCATGTCCCTGGACACATCTGTTAAAAACACTCATATGTCCCAGTTTTCAACAAATCATGTCCCAGTTGTCCCCATTTTAACCAATAGCAAAGGACACTTAAAACACATTTGTCTTAACCCTTGTCTCACTATTTGATGATCACTAAATGATTTATGATGTGCTTAACTTTATAAATACATTTCCATTAAAATTCAAACTCTAAGCCCTAGCATCATGCCCTTTAATTACATAACAAAAAAAATGTCAGGAAGCTTTTTTTATTTGGTAAGCTAAATGCATCATGATAGTGAAAAAAAAAAAAAAAAATCCCCATTTTTGGGTCTAAAAATCTGATCACCCTATGGAAGATGGCACAAAAAAGAAAGGTTTCAGACCCAACTTTGCTAAGAATATGAATGGGTATGAATGACCACGCTAAAATCTCAGTAGGCTGCACTTAGAAACTCTTAATACATGGACAAATATGCTGGGAAAACCATAACACCATAGAAGTAGCTTAAAAGGTTGCTAACTCAGCTGTCTACCTTGTTATATTGTTGTTGTCAAAAACAAACACTGTCTGTAGAGGGCTTTTGTCATAAGAAGGCTTCAGCCGTACTCCATTGCTACTCCTCCAGCTTGGGCTGACAGAGTGGGGTAGGCGGGGCCAGCAGGGGAAAAGAAGAAGGCCTTAAAGGGACATGTGCCTAATCTGAGCTTTTTCAGCAGAGAGAAAGCAAAAGCTGCCAAAAAAAGAAGACGAGCCTCCACAGCTAATCTTAGCATGCAGTGATTTGCATATTGATTTGGCATAGATTTTCCAACAGATACCTTCTCTATTTATCCAGGCTTGGGACCGGCACAAAATGCACACTGATGTGCATGTGACCTACACAAAAAATACTGTATTTTTATTTTCACCTAATCCATACAAGTTTCCATTTGTTTATTTTATTTTATAGCAAAAATATTTAGCCTTATTCATTCTAAAGTTCTCTAGTAGAAAAACATTATGATCCGGCTCTGAAGGTTGGCTCTGAGCCCCATTAGCGTGAGGTCCCCAGCGGAGACGCCGCCTGTTAAACCGCTCAGCTCCTGCCCCCTCGGTGCATGCACAGGAATCTCCGGCCCATCCAATAAAACAGAGTGTGTGTTTGTGCGCGTCCCTGAACCACTGAGGGCTGCTTTTCACATCACCAAATACTGTACATTCCTCTGAACGGTAAACACAAGCCCCTGAAATACGGCTGTGTTTGTGCGAGCGGGACATAAATCTGGTGAGTCACGGGCAGCTGATGTGATAACTGCGGCGTCGGCCCGTGTGTAAATGAGTGCGTATGGGGCTGTGTCATTATCACCAAACTGCACGTTACTCACCTGAACAGCTGTAGGAACATCTGCGGGGGCGCGTCAAACACAGTCCCCTGTCTCTGCCCTGTCTGTCAGCGTGGGCCTGGATCACTCTTGTGCACTCATCACAAGTCAGCTAAAGACAGGTGGAAAAGTGGCTCCAAGAAACCTGTCTCCTGTTCAGACAAGGTCACGGCAGGTAACAGTAACTATAGGTTATTTTGTATTTTGTGATAATTCTGGTCTGGTCTTAAAAAGGAACCAAGTAACTTTTTACCTTAAATAAACAGTTTTGGAGTCTGTGCAATGGTTAAATGAGTTGTTGTGGGGTGAATTATTAGCATAGGTGTTAGCATTTTGCTCACATTTTACTAGCAGCCAGTGGAGTAACCTGCCTTTTCCCCTGAGTTACATAGTAATAGATGACAATAACAAGGAGCTCTCAAGGGTTAGGGGAGGGACAACTTATCCCATTCAGAGTTTAACTACCACTAAAATACTTTTTAAAATATTATTTTAAGGTCCAAATATTACTTAGAGTTGCTTTAATGTCTTAATTAGCAACTTCATATATTACCCATATGGTAAAAAAAAGAAAGATTTTAAGATCAACATTAAGGGAAATTAATCACAATATTACTTATTGTTGGAGGTATAGGGCTGGGCACCGCTAAGATTTTTTTGATACTGATACCTGAGTGATACTTTTTCATAAAACACAATACTTTTTCATAAAACACAATAGTATTGAATATTCTTAGCTGAAAGTTAAAACCAGTAGTTTGTATGATTAATTCTGTGTTAGTTATATGATTCATACAAAGGAACATTAAAGGTCCCACTAGGTATTGAAACTTGCTATACAGTATTTTAGTGGCTTTTATGCTTTTATTTACAGTTATATAGCACATAGACAATACATTAGGAGGAAGAGTTATGTAATGTGGCACTCACACAGATAATGAAGTACCCATTTGACCTTCTTATAAAAACTTAGTAATACTTGTAATGTAAAGTTTTGATGTAATAGAGTTTTGTGTTGCCATTCATGCATTTTAAGTTTTTAACAACTTGTTTTTAAAAAACTGAACCATCCTGAATCTACATTAGAGGCCAATTCTCCTGCCGTCTATGGACCTGCCCTGGTGTTGACCCCTGACCCCTTCACAGCCTCCTAAGTGCAGTATCTTTAGAGGTTACTGGGTTAAAGCCATACCTCTGTCCCACCAAACTCTTATCTGCTGTGTGTTTGGTGTTGGGGAATTAGAGCAGGCTCCTGGTATTTCTGGCAGCTGGAAACTTGGATCAGATGTAGGATAATTCTGCAGAAATACCAGAAAGATTAAAGAGAGTAGTTTACAAGATATCATTTCTTGGCTTGGCAATATGATACAGTAGAATGTGTGGCATTATCAGTGGAATATTGTGTCCAAGAATGTAGGTTATCATTGTATCATCATTACAGTGTACGTATCTACACATGCTGTGATTGGATAAAAAAAAAAAAAAAACTAAAAAAAACAAACTAAAAGACAAAAACAAAACAAAAAAAACAAAACAAAACAAAAAAACATCAGTGGCTCAGTTGGTAGAGAATTCCAGATAGTTTTGTGTAACAGACCATCTGACCTGTCATGTTATAACTTCAACACATTTCCACTATGTCACAAAGGGTCTTCTTTATTTGGCCTGGTGTTTTATTGCCACAATGGGTACAAAGCAACTTGTAACAAATGTTTGATAACACGTTACACATTTTGGTAACATTTTAGAGCAATTTATTTCTATTAAGTAGTAATAATGCATTAATAAACAAGTAATTAACTTTTTTTTATATTGTACTGATGTTTATATTTTACATTAACTAGTAACACTATATAATAACTCACCGCTATTAAGTAGTAATAATGCATTAATATAATTATAACATAATTGTAATAATTACATACTTTTCTGATTACTGATTTATAATTTTACATGGACTGGTAAGACTCTATAATAACTCACCATTATTAAGATAAAACAATGCATTAATAATCATGTAGTTAACAGTATTTTGTTATTAATTACATATTTTTTGATACTGTATTGACATGCTGTTTACATTTTTACATTGATTGGTAGCACTATATAATAACTCACCATTATTAAGCAGCAGTGGCAACTTTTAAGAAAATCCCCTGCAAAATCAGGCATTTTAGCAACAATCACAAAAATTGCCCGCAAAATCCTGGAAGGACTGATTGTTTTACTTACTCTATAATCAGCTAAAACACTTTATAATGCACCAGGATACAGCAAATATTGTCTGTTATATTGATTTTTTACCTGGGGGAGGACCCCTAGACCCCTGGTAAATTAGTTACACTCTTAACCTCTGCGAGTCACGACTTTCCCTTTTGTGAGCTGCAGACATCATGGCTCACTCAGCTCCTAACTTCCTCAAACCATCCACATACCTGGCTTCAGAACAGAACAGAAGATAATTCACATTTTTTATATTAGTTCTATAATAATAATCTGCCATGTGCCACCACAATAAAATGACAGGACCCAGCTGCCCCCCCCCCCCCCAGTAAAAAAATCCTGGCTATGCCCCTGTTAAGCAGTAATAAAGGATTAACAAATATGTAATTAACTTAAAATAATTAAATTAATAAATAGTTTATAGATACCTTAGTGAATCAGGCATTTATATTTTGCATATTGCTTTTAACTCAAGAATTCAATGGTAATAACAATGTTTATAACTCAGAAGTAGTAAATGTCTAAATAATGGTTTGCAAACAATTGGTTAACTGGTTACTAATCCTTAACTAATACTTGACATTTGCTTCATAGTGTGAGTTATTCTAAAGTGTTGCCCATTTATCTGAACTCAAGGGCATAACTTTGGGTGTAATATTGTTTTTGTTTTTTTTTTGTTTTTTTACACATTGAATCATGTACTTTTGTAATAGGACTATGCTGATTTGGAGTTTCTGTATTAGAAATGTATTATGATACTTTTGCTGTGATTAACTTTACTTTGCTTCAGCTATGTGCTAGGCTAGTGTCAGTGTCAGTGTTAGCACAACAGCAAATAAATTAGTAAATAATGCCATCTCCCCACTAACTTAAATTAGCATTCATTAACATTAGTCCTGCACACAGCACATATTCTGTGGCAGCCTCCTTAGCTTTACCCCACACTGGCAATTTAGTCACATCATCAGCTCAACTTGACAATACGACTGTTTACCTCCTTTTGGGCAGTATTTTGTTGTTTTTTTTCGTTGGGGTTGGCATTGACCAACACTATAAAACTGTTGACTGGCTCTTTGGTGCTCTTTTCATAATAGCACAGGTTAGAAACAGCCAACTATCACCGCTACAACACCAGAGACTGAGCGACACACAGCAAACAGCACCGCTCATGAGAGACAGTGGACTGGGCCGTACCAAGTATTCTACACAGGCAGGGGAGGGGGGTGGAATAAACTAATTACTATTTTGCTGGCAAATGAAATGAATACAAACGAAAATGAACTTATTACTCTGACACACTAACACAGTGTAACTCAGTGGTGTTTATTTATATTTAACAAATTCTTTGTAAATTATGAATTAGCTGGATAATAACACTTTACTTTTACATTATTACACTGTGTATGTTACTTTTTTTTGGCTCTTTCTTTAAACTGTGGTGCATCTTTTTGAAATCACAGAGCTCCCCCAACCCTCCCAAGTACAGTGCAACCCTCCTATGAAAAGTATACTAGAATCTTCCACTCCAGCACAGCTATTGTAACCAAAACATGGACTAGGCCCTAAAAAACAAGTAGGGAGTCTGTTTTGCCGGGCACCATGGGAAATAAGTACGTATCACATGTTGGTTCACATTCGAGCGGCTCTCTCGCGGCTTCCTTACGTCACGGTGCATTCAGGGCCTGTGAGAAAACAACACCACCTCCATTGAGCTTTTATCAGCGGCATCAGCAGGCAGGGGAACACATGGCTCTCCCCGCACTGGGTCCTCTCTGCTATCGATCATATTTCGCCCCATATCGCAGCATCTTACTCTCTGGCCTTTCATTGTCTGAACAAGAAAAGGTCTGTTGGCTGCGCTGAAAACTTCCCCTCCTTTCGAGGGTTGCTCTTGGCACCAAACGAACTCAGGTTGATAGGTTAGTAATGTGTTAGAAGGAGGAAAAATGGGCAAGCACAAGGATTTGAGGCAGTATTTAGGCTGTGCCGTTAGTAGTAAGCAGCAAATGTTGGTCTGGCTATTTCAGTTGGTTTTGGTTGGGCCATTTGTGAGCGAAAGGGGAATGTGTGTGTTTGCTCTGTGTGGTTTTCCTCCTCCACCTGTCCCGTTGGCCTTGGGTTTCTCCAGCCAAAAGAAAGGAGGACACAGGACTAGGATTCATTCAATGTTTTTCAAGAACAGTGGATTTTGTGCAGTGGTTTTTACTGGTCTGATTCTGGGGCATTTGTTTTTGTTTTGCACATAATAAAAATTGCTAGAGTTATGTAATCAAGCAGTGTAAATGCAAGAAGGAGAAGAAGGGGCTTATTTCAAAGCCTCAATACATACTTAAAACAAAATGATGTTATGCGTCTATGGGCCGGAGGCGGGGTGCACTCTAGACAATAGCTGATTAGTTGCACGGCTAACACTTACAGATAATGACAGACAACAATTCACTTTAACATTCATTCATTATGAGCCTACGGAATCAAACCCACAATCATCCTGCTGTGAAGCACTTGTATCATTAAGAGTAAATTATACATGGAGAAATAATACTAATATTAATAATAAAAATAATAATAATAAACTGTGGTAACCCTTTAAAACTACTCTCCACTAAGCAGTAATAAAGCCCTAATAATGATGTAGTTTATAGATACTGAATTAACACTGATGGTTATTATTTGCATTGATTTACATGCACTTATTACTAAAAAATTAAATGTTATTAACAATATTTATAACTCAACTGTGTTATAAATGTTGAAGTAATGCATTGTAATTAACTAGTTATTAACTCTTAACAAATACTTTATACTATTATAATTATTCTAAAGTGTTACTTAAAGATTTAACTTTTTAAAATAAAGTCACAAATGAAACATTAAAAAAAAAATTGCATGTCTCTGTAAGGAAAGCAAATGATAGTACTTGTGTTTACATGTTTAAATGAATAAACTTGTAAATTAAAAGTAAAAATTTGCTTTAATAATTGTTAATAGCTTGTGCATTACTATTTATTTTGCAATAGAACATTTAACTAAGTATTCTGTGAAGTGTACTGGTCCTTGTCTGCATTTGGAAACATTTGAGGATGAAACGCAGGGGGTCGAGTGGGTGTTGTGTTACAGCAGACCCATCCTGGCAGGTGGGAAAGGCCCTGGTGTGTGTTTGGAGGTCATGGGGGTCAAAGGGCGACTGGCTGTGGCTGGATTCCTTCATGCTATACTCTTTAGTCGCGCTGCGGCGTGGAGCCTGTGTTTTTAGGCCTGACAGCTGCTAATCTCCCATCCCGCCGCTCACTGACAACTTGACTGACTGGAAACCGAACCGTTGTGCAAGTTTCTGCATGTCACATTTTGTCCTTGTCGTACATGGATGCCTCTGTGTGAAATGACACAGTGAACTTGGATTAGCGTAGGTTTAGAGTACTGTCCAAAAGGTTTTCAACACTATGAACATAAAAAGGTGTGTCAATGTACAGAAAAAAACTGCATAAAAATGAGAAGAAAATCAAAACTAGAAGCACTTGATCAAAGCACTAGTCCTATTTCTGATTATAAGGCTGTAGTGACCAGACCTGGACTCAAATTTGAAGATCTAGTTCAGGGGGAAATGCTCTTTCTATTGAGTCTTAGAAGTCTTATACAGTAACTCTAAACAGTGATCTGGGTCCACATCAGAATTAAGTACACTGTATTTTGTCCTTGGCCCAAATAAAATAAAATTAAATTAAATTAAATTAAATTAAATTAAATTAAATTATTCTCCCACCTTACTAAACCTTTGGCACAGTACCTTATATCATCCTAAAATCAGAACATTACAAGTTGTATTGTTCTCTTCTTCTGCTTCTTCTTGCCTGGTCTGACCTGCAGCAGTGGCGTCGACCGAGCCATATGTTTGCATCATAAGTGAGTTCAACATTAACCCAAACATTTTATATATCACCTATTCCCAGGGCCCCTCACAGGGGTGCACTGAGGACACCAAATGTGTTAAGATGAAGCAGACAGTTTTATCAGAAGGTATAGTCTGTATAGCTTTTATCAGCTCTCTCTGCTGATATATACTGCCATAAAATATTAACGTCTGAGATAAAGGAAAACTTGAGCATTTGCTGTCCTGAAATCATATTTTTGACCTTACAGGAATTCAGGGTCCACTTTTTAATATGGATTTTTCCCCAGACAGTGGACATTTTGATAATATTTACACAATTGTGACATATACTGTATATCCATGGCACATGTATTTTGGGATTTGTTCCACCATTTGATGTTATTAAAACAATATTTTGAACACTGATACCTCCATCCTCCCTGTGGCCCAGTTGAAGGTGTCAGCCCACCAGTTAGGAACCCCTGGTTTAAAATGATGCACAGTGATCATCCAGTCACCATCCGTTCTATCCACTTATAGCCAATCACTGGCTTGCTGACAAATTCAAGAAGGTGCCAGTTTAACACAGTGGCCTTTGGAAGTTCATTAGTGAGTCTATCACATTACACTAACTTACTGCTGGGGTCTGTGCCAGATAAAGCTATATTTAATCTGCTTATTATGTGCTTTATACTGTACAAGTGGTTCCCAAATGGTGGGTCAGGACCTAAATGTGGGTCGAACCGAAGTTTAATATAGTTTTAATGTTAAGCTTATTTAGGGCATAAATATGGGGTAACACTTTATTTTACACTACACTTGTTGTATCTACCTCATAAAGTTAAGTTGTGTAACTAACTCTAACAATATGTAACTACACTGTACTTACATTATGGAATTATGTGTAATTACAGATTTTAGATACAAATGTAATAAGACATACTTGTTGCATAAAGTACATACACTAGGCCTATTTGAACACAGGTATTTTTAATTAGATTATTACCACCTCACACGGTTTTGTTAGTTTTTATAATTCTAGACAATATTTTATAGAAAAAGCTCTTGTAACAGTGTATTTTTATCACCTCTGGTACTTTTTACCAGTGAATTGTAGACACAAAAGAAAAAATTAACTTTTAGCGCAACTTTTAGGAAAATCCCCCACAAAATCAGGCATTTTAGCTCACAACAATCACAAAAATTGCCAGTGAAATCTTGGAGGGACTGAGATTGTAGGTACAAATGTAATAAGACACTTGTTGCACTTGTGTAATTACAGATTGTAAGTGCAAATGTAATAAGATACTTGTTGCATTACTCTAAATTTGTCCTCCTAAAGTTTGCACTACACTTGATACAGTGGACCCTTTGTTAACACTTAGGAATAACTCACACTATCAAGCGTTAGTTAAGTATTAGTAAACAATTATTTCATTATTTACAAAGGTTTACTTTAACGTTTATAAACACCATTGGGTTATAAACATTGTTACAGTTTTTTTCCTTTAGTAATAAGCTCTTGTAAATCAGTGCAAAACTATAAACATCAGCATCTATATTATATTTATTCATTAAATTATCCTATTATTTATTAATACTTTATTACTGCTTCATAGTGGTGAGCTATTAGATTGGTCATAAAAGTCATTCATCTTCTTCTGCTTATTCCTGTTAGGGTTCACAGGTGACTGTAGCCTATCCCAGCAACTATGGGCCTTAGGCGGGGTACACCCTGGACAATGGCCAGTTAGTCACAGGGCTGACTTACACAGATAGACAACCATGCACTGTCACATTCAACACATATTCCTCTTTGTTTCTGTTATGTAAAAGAGAGTAAAATGAACTGAAGGGCCCAAAAAGATAAATATAAATTATCTGAATAATAACAGTGCTGGTCTATTATTAAAGTCTGCCGTAATCTCCAGGGAAGTGGGTTTATTCCAGCTCTTCGCCACAGTCCTGTTTTGGTTGTCTCTGCTTGTTCAGCACACAAGTTAATGACAGCTTTAGGATATATATGACTGTACGCTCCTGTCCACAGACTCTCAGGCTCATTTTGACAAGGGCCGTCCCAGTGAGTGGCAGTGGAGGGGTGACCGAGTTCACACTGGATACTATATATGTATAACTGTGTGTGTAAGTGTGTGAGACAGCAAGAAAGAGAGAGACAGGACAAACTGGGGTCGGCCAACCACAGAGGAATTCTCCCAGCATGCCTTGGGGCCCACAGCTGATCACAGCACATGGCAATTAGTTTACCTCAGTTAAACGCTACAGTTACACTCGCTCAGTGGAGGACAGGGACCAGAGCAGCAACAAACAGAACTTTTACACAGATTTACAATGAGGCTGTAAATGTTTGGCCCCTGGCTTTGAAGATTATGTTTGTCATGCTCTGCCTTCAATGTTTAAGGGAAAAAAGCCATTCAGCTTAATTGAAATTATTGCGATCAGTAAAAAATAGCAAGGAATTTAAAAATGTTTGTGTAGCCACGCACTCCTACACTGCTGATAATGCTGACAAACACACCTCATTAATTATCTTTTAATTATTGTAACTTTATTTTAAACAGAAAAAACACTATTTTTGATATATTTCTGTTGTTGGCGTTCATTCCTCACCCTTGAGCCAGGTCATCAGGTACATATACATTTTGAGAAATGAATTGCTGGCAGCTGATCAAGACAAGTTATTAGCTTGCTATTACCACAAAGAAAGACACAAACTTTAATGGACTTGTACTCAAATAACTTCAGTGTGACAGGCGTTAACGAGGTATTGTTTGTACTTGTAATAACTGTAATGTAAAAGAGCTTTAAGTCCATGTCTTACGGTGTTACAGCGTCACGAGATCAAGGCATAAGTAGGAAGTAAAACAAGCCTATCCCACTGTTCAAAGATAATAAAGACGCTTGTTTTCGAGAAGCCTGTGCCAGTGTAGTTATTGAGGAGCTACATTTCTATTTACTAATGTCTCTAGGCAATAATAACACACTTCCGTGATTAATTTTACAGTCTGGTGCCCATTTAGGGTATAAATTCACATATTTCATTTTTAACTGTTATAGACAGTTAATTGCTACTACTACTAGGCCTACTATATATTTCATATTTTAAAAAAAGTTGGAAAAAATGAACAACAGTGACGCATATATATATTGAAATTATATTATTATTATTATTATATTATATTATATATTATATTAAATATAAACATTGAAAGTGGGCATAAATGTCTGATAAGTGCCTTTTAAAACCCAATTCAGGCCACGTTGTGCTACATTTGTGTGTCCTGTAAGAGCAGCATGGCCCAGTGACACAGGACTTTGTTACACACATGATAATGCAGTGTGGAAGTGGGTCAGATGTGAGGTATGTAGTCTGTTTGTTTTACCCTTTAGAAAGCAGGAGGGCGGAGGCGGCCAAACCAGGACAGACCAAACCAGGACAGTCCCGGGGTTAGGGTTAGCTGGTGTCAAAGCGTCCGATTTAGAAAAAAAAGTCAAGTTCCTGTAACAAGGACATGCAGCGGTTTTTATTCAGAGAAAGCCTCAGTCGTGCCAAGGTGAAAATACAGTATGGACATTTGGACTAAAAAAGGGAGCATGACAATTCACAGTAAACCTCAGGCTGTAATTCAAAATTCACATGATTGCACTGACCATGTTTTCTTCTACAACTTAAAATACTCGCGTTCATTTTACTTTATGTGCCGTAATGATGTGTTTGCGAACAAGTGGTGAGACAACAATAAACAGTGTCGATCCCATCACTCGAAATAAGTGAGAATCAATTTAGAGCAGCCTTTAAGTAAACTTTACTTTTAGTGATGCGGTTTGTGTTTTTTTCCATAGTGCCAAATGCAGACAGACTATGTTTTTATGTCATATAGGTACAGTTGAAATGGCACTTTACTTTATTCCCTCATTCTTGTTTAGCTTATTTGTATTTGTATGGCTCTGCCCAGGCTAACCCAGCAACTATGGGCCTTAGGTGGGGCACATCCTGGACAATAGTGGGTTGATCGGATGGCTGACACTCCCATATTCATTCACTAGGGATTTGATTGTTTTATAAACTCAAATCATAAGTAGCTTAAATTGGTCTGATTTAATTTATTCAAGCCTCTCCCTCTAACATAACATATTACTCACTGTATAGCTTATAAAGGCTATGTTGCAGTGTAAAGAGACAACATTAAGTTCCCTATTAGCCTTCAGCATCTTCTACTCATTACTTATCTACCTCACTATGTAAACAAGAAGCCAGAGTGAACATGCAAGGATTATTAACTGTATAATGAAGAATATTTTAATTATAGACATTTTATAGATACTAATGTGTATAATATTACCTTATTTTGCATGCCCTTATTATTCAAGAATTAAACATTAATAACAATCAGCAGTTTCTATTAAGATACTTCTGACTAAAAAGGTTAACAGCCCAAAACAGAGACCATGTCTTGTCTGTGTAAAAACATCACAGGTATTAAATTATTGTTATTAAATTTTATCAAACAAAATCAGATATTTTCCTTTCGTCAAAGATACAATTAAGACAAAGCTCTCACACACCCGTTTCCTGGAGTTCTAATTGATAAAATGAGGTCCAGACTTATTCAATAAATGTTAAATTGGTGGACTTTCCCTCCTGTCTAACCCAACTCTCTGTGTCTCATGATCTGTAAAAGGCTGATCATGGGGTTGTCATGGTAACAGTGTGGATGTGGCCTGAGCGTAATGTGATGGTCTTGTATTGACCCAGTGTACACTACAGACCTGGTCATATAATGGTCAACAATACCTCAGCAGCCCATAATGTTACCTGCATTTACAAAGACAGGCTTTCTGGACCTGTAATAACTGTACAATAACTACACACTATAAAGCATTAGTTAAGTATTAGTCATCAGCTTTTTCCTCGACACTCAAAGTTGATTTACAATTTGGTGCATTATTCATTCATACGCCACTAGCTCAGTGGTTCTCAAACTGTGGTACGGGTCTTCTGGTGGTACTCAGGAGAATGTGAGTCCTTATTTAGTTGAATTTAGAGTTTGATCCAGAAGTGAAGTGTATATTACGGCTTAATCCTGGTTTGGATCTAGTTTAGACCTGGTTTAGTCACAGTTCGATCCTGGTTTAGACATGGTTTAGACCCAGCTTATCATGATTTAGAGTTAAGTCCTGTTCTGTTCTAGTTTAGACCTGATTTAATCATTAGTCATTTTTAGTCTTGGTTTAGATGGTACTTTGAAATCCAGAGATTCTGAGATGGTACCTGGTGTGAGAAGTTTGAAAACCCCTGCTCCACCACTCTCCAGATACAATAAACCTTACCCATAACCCCCTCTGCTTGTGACATTTTCAAACAAAGAGGCTGTTGCATGGGACCTTTAAGAGCAACCATAAAAATATAATACCTATTAGAACAAATAAACTGTTTACATGCGTTTGCCTTGCCTTTTGCTATAGATGGACAAGATTGCATCATGCGTGCACTTCGAGATTTCAATCACAGGTAGCCTACAGTACATGAGGGACGTAAGCTGGCCTACTGTATATGGGACTGTCCTATTTCTTCTTCTGTAAGGGCTTGGTCCCTTGAGCGTTTCCACTCTTTAGTCGCTTTTATGTCACTCAATAAAAGACCTCAGGGTGTACTGACATGAGGACAGGGACAATAACACCCACACTTACTGTTTGTCTCCACTGATTTGTTGTGTCTTGTGTCATTTGACTGTTGCGCCTGGAAACTAATATGGTATCTATGACAACCAGCTAATTCCATTTCTTGTGACGTCTGTTTTAATGTGGAATATACTCTTCTACAAATGACATATTTAGATCAAGTTGAAGACAGTTTGAAGATAAGAGTGTTCTTTCCCGGACACTAGTATCCTTCAGTATTTTGTGCATGTGGTGAGCAACTAGAATATACTCATCAGTAGATAGCAGACAGGAGCAACATACCTCTAGGATAACCACATTTTGGTTTAGATGGTTAGGTTTTATAAAGGGTTGTATAAAAAAGAAAGATGATTTTAATAACTGCATGTAAATATCATCTTTGAAACAGTGACTGAGGATATGAGGGTTATTGAAATTACATTTGCGTCTCTTCTCTTTAGGCTTTATTAAACCAATGCCAGTCAGTCTAGACGTAAACATATAAACACCATTTGCTTTTATGAAGCTGTTAAAACCATGCTAACATACCAATAAATTAAGCCATTTCTATATACAGTATTGTCAGCAGCTGGTCCTAGTGTTCATCATGAGACTCTTCCAGAATACCTCGAGATGGTTCCATTTTACAAACCAGTCGCCTTTGGTCAAGAAAAGTCATCAATTCTGCATTATTCCTGGTGCTGCTGAACTGTTATTCCTCACTGCTTTTTGTCATTGTTGCATAGATAGCGGTTTCAAAGTCATAATAGCAGTCTGACGTGCACTGAGCTCGTTTACACAATAAGGACGTTCACGTTGCACTAATTACTGGTCATCCTCGGGTCAGCATGTTGACCTCTGACCTCTTCACCTTTTAACTGATCTAACCTGACCCGTCTGATGGGATACAGAGGTTACGTCTGGTGTTTGCCTTGGGATGTAGACAGTGATTTGGCCTAACACTCGAGAAATATAAGTTTTCAAATGTGTACTTAAAATAACTGTTACTTAAAAATAGTATGACTTCATTCAAAATAAAAGTACAGTCAGCAACAGTATAATGTAAGAAGTTGTAAAGTTGTCAGTGTAGTTTAGTTTCTGCTAGTACTCCTGCTACTACTACTGCTGATTCTACTACTATTACGACTACTACTACTGATGCTAGCACTTACACTATTACTATGTTTTCTACTCACATTGCCATAAGGTATTTTTACTTTTACTCATGTATGCTGATGATCTGGTTATTACTAGTCCATGCAGTGCTGGGATGCAATTACAAAAGGTCTGTTCAGGGCAAGTTTGATGTTAATTACAACCCGTCTAAGATTAATATCATGATTGTTAGAAGTAGAGAAGATAAAACTTTAAACTTTCCTGTATTTTATCTGTGTGACAAACCTCTTACGACATGCAGTGAGGTTAAATACTTTGCTCAGTTTGTAACTGACGACGTGATGACATAGATATCCACAGACAGTGTTGTAAGCTACAGTATATGCACAGGCCAACATGCTGATGCGTTCATTTTTAGCATGCACTCTTCTTAAACAGCTCATCTCTGGTCAAACCAAAGATAAAGTCATTTTCATAGACATTTCTTTACATAGGCTCTGCTGCCTCATGCTGCTGCCTCAATGTTTGTGTTTGTCTCCTTGTTCTATTCATTTTCATTTTGTTGTGCTAAACCTTGCTACAAAAGTGCAGCAGGATGTTGTTGTTCAAAAGACAGCTCCTGCTTCTTCGATACCAGCCACACACAGGCGCCTATCCTATACCGAGGGAACCGCTCTCTTGACTGTGGCCTATAATGATGCTTTCAGAGTGTTACTGAAAGTTCCCAGGTGGCGCAGTGCTCGTCAGTTATATGTGGACTCTCACATCCCTACATGGGAGGCACTGTGGAGACAATTAATGCACACAGTAATGCACAGTAATTTGCATTTGGTTACTTTCCACCTCTGTTGTGAACCTAACACGCTGAACCAAAGCAGCCTGTGTACGCAATGTAAAGCAAGTGATTGAATCTTTGCAGTAGTAGGGTCATCTGACAGCAGTAGTCTGGAGTACATTTAACTCACAGGCTGTTGGCAGTTTGCCCACTAATGTTTACAAAAACTCTGATAGAGCTGAGTGAGGCATTTTATCTCCATGTGAGAAGTGACTGTACTATTGAACGTGCACTAATAAGATCACATGTGAGGCACAGCTCTTACATAATGGCCTGGTGCTATTATTTGAGCAGAGCAGCAGATGGGAACTGTTGTTTCTTGGTTATCTCTATTTTGGCTGCTATTTAAGGTTGTTTTAAATTAGCATGGGTTTATGGCAGTCCAAGTATAACACTGACAACCGCCGTTTTGATGAGCATCTGTTCAAACTGACATCATTGTTTCTGTTTATCTAGCTATCTTTGACTCTGCTAACATCCAGAACACTGCTGATGCAATAAAAAAGCTTTTGCAAACCTACTTTAAAAAAAAATCATATTTTAGAATATCATAATGCAATAACAAAAACAATCATTCAAATATTAATTAAATCTAGATGTTTTTAATTTTAGATAACAAAAGGTTTAAATGTCACTTTAAGAAGAAGAGATAAAAAAAACAATAACATTAATATAAACTTAAACTTAATCCTTGGTTTGGGGCACTTGGACCAGCATTTTTGCTAAAATGTATAATATTTAGTAAATCTGTCACCCCCCCCCACAATGAAATACATGAAATCTGTTTTTGACGGTTGCCTAATATTAAAAAAGAACATTGCATATAGCTCATTCACACTGACAATGCTCATAGTCTGTCTTCATTCTTCAGAAAACTGGTAAAACCCCTTTTTGTCTCTATACATGCACATTAGAGAGCCAGGTTACTGAATCCACAGTGCTGTGGTGAATTCAAGTGATCTTGGGATTTACTGAGGTCAGCCCTATGTTCCCCAGTATCTATGCTTCCCAGTGAACATTGAGGTTAAAATTAGGGTTAAGGTTAGGTTTAGGATTAAGGTTAGGGCTAGGGTTAGGGTTAGGGTTGACATTAACTTTTCTGTTCACTGGCCATTTTGGTTAGTTTTCTTTAAAGGTTGCTAATCATTTAGGTTTTTCACTCGCCATAGTTTAGATGTTAAAATGCTGATTCATGTGTAGTATATAAGAGAATTATCCGTTGTTTTTACATTTCTTTTGAAAATTACCACAGAAGAAGTACTTTTTAAAACAATAATTTATCATCATCAAAAAGAAAAAGTTTATTTAGACTCTGAATCTATATATTTGTGCTGTTGTTGTCTTTTTATTTTATTTTATTTTTTTAGTATTTTTATATTCATTTTAGACCCTTTAGAGTTTAATTTTGTTATAGTTTTAGATATTAATGGTCCCTATGAAAGAAGTGCTCTTTTTTTTTAATTAAGTAAAAGTACAGATAAAGGAGCAAAAATGTACTGAAGTAAAAATAAAAGTATCACATGAAAATTTCTACTTAAGTAAAAATATAAAAGTACTTACTTTTAAATACTTGTGAGTAAAACAGTTAAAGCATTTCACACAAATGCAAAAACTAATGATTCTGTTAATTGTGAGGGATTTTACAGAAAAACTGCTTAAAACTAATGGTTAACGATGGAATAGAAAACACTGAATCTGTTGGTGAGGTTTTACAACACAACCAGCCACATAATGTGACTGGAGATTTTGGCACCATTTCCAGTCATTATAGTTCATCTAGGAAAAGCCAGACAACTATACTACAGTATAAAGACACAATATGGGCGCAAGAGTGTCTTTGGACTAGCAAAATACTATTCACTATTGTTTTGAGCTAAATAAAACAGATGGAAGTAATACGTGACAAATAACTTGGCAGCACAGCTAAAGTAAATTATTTAATCTTTAAATATAATTTCAGCTCCTAATAGTATTTCCTGTTCTCTCTGTTGTCCATTTAAAAGCTGACCTATTTCTTGTGTATCATTTTCTTTTTACTTGTGGCCCTAATGCAGCCTCCATGTGATGCCTGCATGCCTCTCATTTGCATGTGAAACCCCGCAGGGACTTACAGCGCATTTAACCCTCACAGCTCTTACTCATATGAGCCCACTGGGAAACCTGCTTTGTCATGCTTTGGCTAAGAAACCCTTTTATCTATTCTCAGAAAATAAGGCTTGGATTTATGTGAAAGTCTATGCAGATTAACGTGAAAATATTAGCTGTTTCTCTCCAGTATCTGTGCCTAAGCTGCTGTTTGCTGCCTTTGAGTCATTCATAGCTGCACGCTGAGATGCACATGTTGATGATGATGATGATGATGATGATGATGATGATGATAATGATGATGATGATGATGACGGTGTGGAGGCAGATTAAGGTAATTGAAAACATCCTCCATGGAAGAAAAGGTAAGAAACATCAAGGATTTGTGGCTTTTTATTTATAAAGGAAACTGGGTTAAACATTGCTTATTAATAACAGGATATAATGAGACATGTTTTGACAGTGTTGTAAAAACATTTATACACACTTAGGTAAAGCTATATGCCTTCAGTTTATTAAACTAATCCAAGCTGAATATAATGACATGATATACAATTTTAAGTCCCTGCAATAGAGCACTGCTAATGTGTCAATATTAATAAACATCATTCAGTGATAAACAGTGTTATTACTGTTCAATTCTTGAGTTATGATCTCTTGTAAATTAATGCAAAATTATATCCGAGTATCTATTATATCTAAACTATCTATTATTTCAAATATTATTAATTACATATTTATCAGTGCTTTATTACTGTCCAATAGCGGTGAGTTACTATAAAGTGTTACCTCCTAAATGAGTGTGGCAAAAGCTAAAAGTGAAATCAGTAACAATTTAGAATAAGTAGTATTAACCAGTAAAAAATATGTAATTAAGTATAATTTAATAAATAAGTAGTTTATAGGTCCTGAATGACCACTGTTTACATTTTGGCACTGATTTACAGCCTACAACTAAATAATTAAACATTAGTAACAATGTTTATAACTGGTGTTTATAAATGTTGAAGTAAAGCTTTGTAAATATTAACTGGTTACTATTGCATAAGTATATTTAAATAATGCTTAATAGTGTCAGTTATTCTAAAGTGTTACTGTGAAATCGGCAACAATTTAGAATAACACAAGTATTAAACAGTAACTAACTACATTTTACCCAATGCACCTTTAATAGACCCTTTTAGTATTTGTAAACAGAATGGCTGTGTTCCAAAGAATAGTGCCATAAGGTAAACAGACCATAATACATTTTCAGCATTAGCCAGAAAATATCACAAATTATAAATAATCAAGATGGCTTTGGCATCTGACAACCAATCAACCGCATGTAATTAATATCAAGTAATAAACATTTATGAGTGTGTGAACATTTAGCCGTTGTATTTGCATCTTTAATTAGCATTTATGCTAAAGGATGTGTAAGATATTGTTTCTCAATTTGAATGTTTTGCTGGACAATTACTTACAGAAATGTGTCGGCCCACAATAGTTTGTCAGTGTATGCCCAGATTTAATCCATTAATAACAACTAATCCTAAAAAGTTCACTTCAGCCAACGGAACTGACTTTAAATCTGGGTCATATTAATTCAAATAAATCCATTTTAACAAATATTTGCCATCTAAAACATCTAATGTAATGTTTTTATTTTGCTGCCTGATAAAAAAACGAATGGGAAAAAGGCTAATCTTGTCCCCAAACACTGTGCAAAGTGTTGAAATAATGAAGCACATGTAGTTGCGCATATGACAGATCCAGTATCTATTTGCCTATGGGTTTTGATTACACTTCTGTGAAAAGAGTGTTGCAAGCAAAACATATCACATTAGCAGCGGAGATTAAGATAAGGAGAATAATAGCCTTCCCAACATACTTATGCAATGGTCACATTGACTGTAGCCTGTGTCATCGAAGTCAGCTCATAATTCAGTCTCCAGCAGCTGTTGTTCTCTATTAAAAAGATGCTCTGTGACAAAATACAGAAGGAGAAATACTATATGTGCAGATGTGGCCATTTCTCACCTCATATCTCAGCGAGGTGGACTTCCTGTATTATTGTGACTGTAACCATGGCTACAGTACAGAAGATCTTTGGGACAAAAAGCCCTGAAGGGTGAAATCAAAGAAGTTATCTGGTTGTTATCACAGCAGTCACATCCCATCATGCATTGTGTAGCAGAACACATGTTATAGTTTATAAAGGAGCTTAAGTGAAGACAATAGACATTACAGCAGTTTAATCTCAACATTTGTGAATTAATTAGGGATATACTCATTAACAGTGTCCCAGTCCCATTAGTCCCACCACTTTGTCCCAGCAAGGTGGACTTCCTGTATTATTGTGACTGTAACCATGGCTACAGTACTGAGGCCCCATTGGGAGTAAAAACCCTGAAGGGTGGAATCAAAGAAATTGGATATCTGGTCATGGTCATAGCAGTCATATCCCATCATGCATTGTGTGGCACCTGGAGCTAGGAGGTTATGAGAGGTTTGCAATGTAATATCTAAGCCAGCTGTCTATCTGCTCTCCTACCTGCCTCTGTGTCTGTCTGGGGATGAAATAATATCTTTTTTTTTTAAATAGGCAGCTGTAAACCTGGTGTGTGGAGTTTGTTTATTGAAACTGGATCCTCCCTGTTGTGATTGCTTCCTGGTCTCAGGACGCTCAGTCATGGCTGACTCACTTTATGAGCCGTCCCAAAGGACAAACAGGCTCCTTCCGTGGCTCACCTAATGCTCTGTGTGAGTTGGGGAAACTTTTACTCATACTTTAATCGTTTGTGGATGTGTAACAGAGCACATCTTTGAGTTTACCAAAGGGGTTATTTGAGGACAATGAACATTTAAAAGTGATTTTTTTTTTTTTGGAATTTAATAAGGGATATATTGATTATCAAAAACAATGTTACCAATATCAAGATACTGCTTTGTATCTCTTATTACATATATATTACATATAGAGCAAACTGATAGCAGCACTAATGTTTGCATGGGGTCACAAGCCAGTGTGCTTTTTGTGCCAGTCCTAAGCCTGAATAAATGGAGAGAATTGCATCAGGAAGGGCATCCTGTATAAAATCTATGTCAAATAATTATGTCAAATATAAATAAATAAATAAACACATAAATAAACAAACATAAAAACATATTTATTTATATTACCTAAATATTTTTTTTTGTATAACAAACAAATAAATAAACACAGATAGAAACATATCTATTGATATTATTTAAATATTTTTTATTTAGGCTATATAATAAATAAATACACAAACACATAAATAAATTATATATTATTTTTTTTATTTAAATATTAATTTCTTTATTTACATGAATAAATAAATGAATAAATAAATAAATAAATAAATAAATAAATAAATAAATAAATAAATAAATAAATAAATAAATAAAGATTTGCTGTAGCAACTCCAGAAGGAAAAACTGAAAGGAAATTAGGAAATTAGGAAATTTTACAAAGCATCCTTTGTTTGTATGTAGTATGTTGTCATCAGTGTCTAGTATTTAATTACCACAAACAATACACAGCCATAATGTTATGATTACTGGATTTCAAATTACCCAGACACTGCTGTCACATTTTTTTTTCTTTTTTTGGTAAATGCTGCCAAAAAAGCCAAACAAAATCAAACACAGATAAAGACCAACCTTTGTGAAGTACAAGTATGTAGTAATTTAGATAGTACTGAGACTCACCTGATGCTCGTCTGAGTCACACTACAAAAGGGCATTTTTACCATATTTACATTGGAGCAGATAGTGAGTAACTGATAACTTCTTCACGTATGGGCGGCCTTAAACTAGCATGTTAACTCATTACAGACTTATCAATAACGTTAATGGTGGACTCACTCCTGGAAGATTTTCTTATGATTTATATCAGTGGAGTCTTTTGAGTAGAGAGCTGCAGAATTACTGCATGTACACATATCATCAAGTAACAGTTATGATTCAACAGCACAAAGCTACTGAAGTAAGCATACACATGTACTTAGTAGCAACATCAAGTAAACTCTATGTGGGTCAGTTTAGGGCCCCCAGACACCTTGAACCAGTCACATGATGTACTATGTGGGCCAGCTGATAAGAGCAGAGCCAGCAGATAAGGAGCATTACACAAATATACAGCAGGTGTTGGGCAAACTAATTTGACCATCACATAACAAGAGCCCTGAGACACAACGAGTTAAATAATATAGCTGTCTACTTGGTTTAAATCCTATGGCTGACTCTTTACATACATGTTGTTTCCATACTTTACTGTAGAGGTCTGGTGTTGATGGCAAAAAAAAAGGAGGGAACGCTACCGTCTAAAGTCCAAAGCTTCATATCTACAGTAAATTCAGCCTGCATTCGCATTAGTTGAATAGGTTAAACTCTAACCAAGGATCTTTGCAATGTCAGCTTCTATTGTACCTGTTGCTTTTCTGTAGTCTGGAGAAAAACACTTAAAAATATAGAAACACTTACAATAAAATTAGTCGACAAAAGCCATGGGAGGTTGAGTTGTTTCCCCATAGTCAAACTGAAACCATTTTGTAAATAAATTTTGACGCAGCCAATGAGATGAGTCATACTCTCAGCTCTTTATGGTTTTAGACACTAGTTGCTTGGAACTGTCAAAATTCACAATAACAAAGTGTGTTGTTATAGCGTCTTTAATTGTTCTTATGTATGCTATTGATGTAAAGGAAACTGGAATGTTTTTTCACAATGGTCAAAAATGACACTAACACCTACATTTAAAACATATCAGTAACAATTTGTAATAATTGACACTTGGAAGATAAGAATTAAGGATTAGTAAACAGCTAATTCATTGTTTACTATTAATCAACATTTATAAACACCATTGACTTATAAACATTGTCATTACTGTTGAATTCTTGACTTATAAGCTCATGTAAGTCAGTGCAAACTTTATTAATCCAAATGTCATTCATTACATATTTACAAATGCTTTATTACAGCTTAATAATGGTGAGTTATTATAAAGTGTTACCACAAAATCTATTGTTTGGTAGTATTATGGTTAGCAATAAAAACTAGAAGCACTTTGAGAACACGGATGCATTGGCCCTATCTCGCAATGGTAAAAATATAGTGCTTTACTTTAGACTCAAACTGGGGGTCTTCTAATTCAGGGGTAAATGCGCTATCCATTAAGCTATAGCTATGTTATATCATGTCAATATGGCAAAGAATCTATTGAAAATATTCCTGACAGTAATTTAGATCTGTACCAAAAATCAATAATTGCTTGCAAAGCAGATCACTGACCTTTCTTGGAAATTTCATCATCGACCATTCATTTATGAGCCATCTTGCTAACAGACTAACAACCAGAAACTTAACCTAACTGGCAGAGATAATCAGCACAACCAATGAGGCCACACTACTTTTAAAGTGTGATAAAAGCCTTAATTGTGTAGAAAAGTGACTGATGTTGTCATGAGAGTGTAAAACGGGGTCAATGGGAGTCAGACTAACCTGAAAAACCCTGGCTACTCCATGACGCAACTCGGGCAGCTCATCCAGTATTCAGCGCCACCTGGAGTCTGCCGCAGGTAGTTAATATGAACGAGCGTTGGACACGAACAGATGATGTGATAAGGAGTGAGGTCCAGGAAGCTGCTAATGGAACAAACTGGGATGGAAAATAAGTCTTATTCATGTAAAACAGCAACGTATTACAGAGATGTGCTGTTTGGCATCAGTGCTATAAACTATCCATGATGCACTGCACTGTGCTCTGTGCAGATAAGACTTGTTTGACTAAAAAAGTAATGAATTCAGAAAATAGGTGAACAAAGAAAAACAAAGAAAGCTTATGAAACTTTTACCCCAGCTCTAGTTCTTCATCTATGTCTTTTAGTTCCTCCCACTTCGGTGCAGTCTTCACTGATTGGTCAAATATCTCACTTTGTTATTTTTAGAATTTTTAACAAATAAAGCTGCAAAAAGTAGTTACATCTTTGTTTAAATTAAAAGCTGAATTGACTTACCACTATATAAAGCATTAATACATATGTAATTCATATTTTACTGCATTATTAGTTTAGAGATACTGCATTCACACTGATGTTTATGTTTTTGCATTGCTTTACATGAGCTTATTACTCAAGAATTAAACATTAATAACTAACTCAATGGTGTTTATTAACATTGTAATGAAATGCTTTGTAAATATTTAATTAAGTGCTTACTAATCCTTAACTAATGCTTCATAGTGTAAGCTATTCTAAAGTGGTAGAACTAAATCTTTTATTAGACTAAGACTTAGACAGACTTTATTGATCCACAAGGTAAATTACTTGGTCACAGTATCTCAGTTTCTCAAAAACACAAGTAAAATACAGTATAGGTATAGAATGGTTACAGCGATAAAAAAACTTTGAATAAAATACAATAATTAGAATAGATCAATGGTAACAGTCAGGTAGATAGGCAGCACCACTGCACCAAAGTTTTAAATAAACAACATAATGTTTTGTACATGGATCTGTTCATTTTCTATGACTTATCATCATGGGTGGTCAGAGGCTAGAGCTTTCCCCAACTAGCTTTGAGCCTGAGGCGGGCTACACCTTGGATAATCACCACTCAACCGCAAGGCTTAATAACTCTCAATTATCAGGTGGATCTAGGGGGTTCTCAGTCATCCATAATATTATAATCCAAGAAAATTGTTCCTTAGCCCAAAAAGAGATGCAATATCCTAAACCTTGGTTCCATTTCCTATGGGTAAGCTGAGGTTGCACATTTACTTATACATGCAGAGTATAGACTTCGCATTAGAAAGACGGTCTATACCAAACACTGAACCTTCCTGTCGTAACATCTTATTTACACCAAATGTGTTGCATGTGCAGTTTTGTTGCTTCTTTTTTTTTTTTTTTTTTTACTCACGTTTATTGTGACCCCATGAGACAAAATATTTACAAAGCGATTTGGCTGAGAGAGGCTGGTTCCTGAGTGGGACAGTGAGAAGGTGACAGACAGGCACCAACAGGCCCCTCTCTCCTACCCTGTCCCGAGTGCGTCTCTGGTATGTGAATGAGAATGCATACGGGACAGTGGAGGCCTCCCGCTGACAGCAACGCACTGTCCCGGCTGAGTCTGGGATGCTCTGAGGCGCTGACAGGCTTATGTTGTTTCTCGCTTCTGTTGGGGAGCCAGTCAGACCGGGAGAGGGCCACAAACGCTAAAACCCTCCCCCCGCTACAGGTCGTGAATGTAGACAGCTATTACTGGTTAAACACACAGCTCCAACCCTTCACCTCCTCAGCACTTAACCCTCAGAGCCATCCCATGAATGCAGGTGTATTCTTACAAATGCAAGATGACACTGAGAGTTTTACATCAAACAAACTGGAACTGCCAGATTCTCTTTGTTGAAAGAAGAAAGCTGTAAAGTTAACTTGTACTATTATCAGGAGAAGTCATCATAAGCATTGTGAAAACTATAAAATATGTTTGAAGGTGAAGCATGCTGTCACTGTTTCATAGCTCAGGTGACATACTGCTGCATTCACATGATCTTGTAATGTAAAGTACGTTTTTAAAAGTTGCACAATATCTGCTCGTAGTAAAAGTAGCTCTGCCACCCCCAATCACATCTTGCCTTTTCTCTTCTGAGGTTGCCACAGCATCATCTGCCTCCTAGCTTGCAGAGATGTGAATATAGATTTGGCCTGATGCTAGCCTGGCCAGTCAGACTAACTCTTTTCCTAAAGAAGTTAGTCTGGTATCCCTTTGCTTTAGTTTCATTTCTATGGACAGAATAACCACAGGCAGAGTAACCAATCAGAGAAACGAAGGGTGGGGCATAAGCAGTGTACAACTGACCAGTATCCAAAACAAACATGGTGCTTGCTGGTTTTGCCATAAAACATCAGAATACACCATATTATTAGCATCTTTGTGCTTATTTCTGAACAGGGACAGCAGCAGAAGCCAGTTGAAATCCTGGTGCATCCCTCTCCATTTATTCAGGCTTAAGACCAGTACTAGTAGCTTTGAGACTTTTTGTGGATTAAATAAATCATATAAACATGGTTAAAAGCTATTAAGCAGGAATGTGCAATTTGATTAAAGAAGTAAGTCATTCTGTTAATATTCTTAGTTGAAAACCCATGAACCCAACAGTGTAAAGAAAAAAACAACATTATGATATGAACCTTACCTTTGTGTGAAATACAAATCCAGCAGTAGTCAGTTGTGTCTGTCAGTGAAAAATGTTTTTAAAATTATTTTTCAAGCTGACTTTAGAGATACAAGTGTTCTCTTAGCCACTAAGGCTATGTGGCAGTGGCATTTTTTGTACAATTAAGTTCCTGGAGACTTGGCAAAAACACTTGTTAGCACAAATAAAAAAAAAAATACTGTCTAGTTTCCACAGCATTCTTTCAAAATTATCAGTCAATCAATGTAAGGATTATTGGGATACCTTTCAGATACATTCATTTTTCATTCTGTCCCCTTTGTAGCTGATTGTAATCTGTAATAGCAGGAACATTCAGTATCAATTTCACCCAAGTACTGCTTTGGACTGGCACACTATTTACTGAAATAGTGAACTATATTTAATTGAGATGAATGAGAGGTGACTTTCTGGATAGAGTTTCTTTGCTGGGGCAGGATGGAGTGGATGGAAATAGGTATCTGCCAGGTCTGTGGATGGGGTCCAAATGCCAGACAGGAGCATCCCAAAGGCTCTCAGACAGTTAGCAAATGGAAAAAAGGTGCTTGGCCAATCTGTAATTTCAAAAACAGACACATGCCACTGGATTAATGTGGAAAAAGCCAAAAAGGTGTGCAGTAAATTCTGTTAATATTGAGTACTTCCAGTAAAACACATTCCAATATATTGTATTCATTTATACATTCATTTATTCAGTTTGCATATTTGCTACACTTAAGTTTAACTTTATTTAGTCAACAGTTTCCAAATAGGCTTAAGAAAGAAACTCCAGGTTACATTAGAACTCTTTATATAAGTTTTAAAGTCTTTGCTACACACTTTAGAAAATAATCTAGATGCAGAGCATGTCACACAAATGTAACAATAGGTTTAAGGTAGTTGGGTTGGATTTGGAGATTTGAAGAGGTGTCCCATCAGAGCACTAGATTTCCAAGTGTGATAATATAACTACTTGCAAACAGGACAAAAAACTTAGGTCAACATGGTTTTATCCTTTTTTTTGTACCAGTTAAATCCTGGTTTAGACCTGGTTTAGCCATGACTTAGACCTGGTTTAGTTTAGTCCCTTGTTAGTCTTGGTTTGGTTCTGGTTTAGTAAAGATTCATGCTCATTTTAGCCCATTACAGATGAGCGGCAGAACCAATGACAGCACTTGGCAATCATTCCAACCTTAACCTAGAAAGAGCAAAGTACGCTAATATGTCATAATGACCAATGACATTCTGAATAACCTTTACCCTCACTTATAACACATTGATGATAAAGGAGATGGTAATATTGGCAGATTTGTTCGGTGGCATGTGTATCTGTCAGTAAACTATGTTACAGCACTGTTTGTACTATTGTTATCCACGGCCTGTGCCCTCGGCCCAAAGCTGTCTGTCAAGATAATGTGACAGACAACGGTTGTAAACCCCAAAGTCAAAGTGACTGTATGGCATTAACAAGCAACCATATAAATAAAATGCATTGTTGTGTATTTTCTAGGCTACTGTACTGGCACAATTTTAGGGGAGGACTCAAAAGTTAATAAGGTCACTTAAACCACTGCACATCACTAAATCACTGTTTTAGGGACCTGGGTTAGATTGATTTCAGTTTTTGTCCTGATTCTTGTCAGATGTCTGTAGTCAAATATTTTTGCTGTGGTGGCACTTGGAGTGAAAACTTTGTGAACCAACGTTCCAAGGCCCAATACAAGAATAAATCCTGGCTGTAGCCTTCTATCTTGAGTGACACCTTCCACTGAAGAGGCCAGCTAAGCAAAGGCTAAGCTTGGCCCCTGTCTCACACTGCATTGGCCTCTACAGTGGGGCAGTGTGTTGAGTGTTTATTATGGCTCCTGGCCTTGTCTCCAATGGCCTACATTTCTATAATTAGCATATTTCTTATCGTACAGTGAGGGTTCATATCCACCATATCTACAAGGGCAGGAAGAAGAGTGAGGGGTACTTGAAAGAGAAGGCAAATGTGGTCAAAAGTCCTTCAGCAGCAAAGTAATTTTATATCAATGCCACTTGCACAAACTTCCAAAGACTGGACTCTAGCTGCAGATTTTAAACTATGTATTTGTCAAGTAGTAATAAAAAAATAGGACAGAAAACCTTATTATTCTTATTAAATCAATATTATTCAAATGTAATCCGTTTAAAGCATCACAGTATACAGCGCAGTGTTACAGTAATAACCAAAAACTAAAGCACTGTAACATATTGTACTGGATGTCCTACTTTGCTCCACGAGACTCTAAGTATGATGAATGAAAGTGAATGGAAACCTGGGACGTATGATGGAGAGCGCTGAGTAAGGCCCAGGAGTAAATCAGAGAAGAGTGTCAGTTTGGGATGTCCCAGACCGCCACGACTGGGGACTGATGTTCCCAGCGTCTGTCAGCGTCTACGTCCCGAAGCTCTTTCCACTTTCTTTTTCCATTTCTCTGCTCCAGCTCTGACGGCAGGACACTTGAGGAAGACAGGGTGTGATGACAGTTCGCTCAGGGGAATATTTTAACTGACGACAAGAGTGGGGAGAGCCAGTACCTCAGACTACGCACCAACAATGGGTTTATGACAGAAATGAGCTGAAGAATACGTAAAGTACAGAGCTCAGGGCAGCCACAAGTCCAAGACAAAATCTATTAAAGGTAAGCCTGCAGTAGATATACGAAGATATACCTCAATCTGTCCAAGCTACAAGTTGGGTCAACAAAAGGCACATTGTCACTACATCTGTATACTGTACTGGTAAATTTGGTAAGCATACTTTATTATCATTGACGGCTGGTTGTGACTCTGAGTGGAGGGGCTAATGCATTATTAACAAAACACTCTCAGCATCAACACTAAACCAGAGGGAGCAACTGTTCAACTTCCACACAAAGAAAATATTATTTAATTTCACACAAACGCTTGCACGTAACTTTGAAGGTGCTTATCAGTTATAAACCAATTCAGCCAATGCACAACTTCACATTGCCCCAATATTTTTATCCAAATACGAAATTAAGTTACATGTTATGTTTTGTGAGTGGAGAAATGTGTGAGTTACCTTATTTAAGAAGAAGCTTACATCTCTCTATTCTTCTTTTTAACAAGGTAAATGTGTTAATAAAACGCGCTGCTTTAGATTACCATTAGGCTAATAAACAACCTTGGCCACGATAGCTTGTTATTACTGCTGCCATCACTCAAAAGTATAGGCGACACAGCTAGGTCTGTGATTGGCTAAATCATGGACTCTTGTCGAAATAAATCTAGCCTTTAATGCTGTAGATAGAAGTGGAGGCGGGACTCTCTCCTGTCAATCACCTCACTAATGTAATGTTCTCTATGGTTCTTAGGCTAATTAAATATAGCCCCTTTTCTGTTCTTTGTGGCAATATTGTTTTATTAAAAAAAAAAAAAATCAATAGCAGGGACATAGATAACACAATCAAATATTATTTTCATATGTAAGTCACATCAGATTATTAAAAATTATATGGTAATTTGCTATAACAACTAAGTATGTTTTGTCTTTGAAAATAACAGGGAAGGCTTAGCCCACCTAGCCCATTGATAACAGCCGTCCCTACCATTTATACCACTGTCACCTCATATGTGGTTCCAACAGGAAGTAAGTGTCATGGAATTGCGCATTTCTAACCCAACCCATATCTTTCCACTCAGTGTAGATGTAGATAATTTGAATGCACATTAATGAAACTAAGCCACAGACCACATACTGTATCTCAATACTACTGAGAAGCCACACTAAATGATCTGCCTGGATTCTTGTTGCATAATGACCTAGAAAAGTAACACAGTGTTCTACTACGATCCCTGAAAAGAAAATTGCAGCTCTAGATGCTACTGACTAAGCAATGAGTTAATGTGGTCTCCCAAAGTATGTTACATAAATGTGTTAAAAGTTTATTAATTCATTAGGGATGTAATGATATCCAAATCTCACTGTATGGTATTATCACAATATTAACTTCACAGTACAATATTTATTACGGTATTATGGAGAGACTCACTGTATTGTAGAAATGCTCATGATAAAGTGTTTTCTCTAAAAATGTCCTGATGAGCCTTTTATGCATTAATTATTGTGATTTTTCAAAAGATTAGACTATATAAGTGTTTAATAACAATAATTCCACAGAAATGGCACAAAGGATCATAGTCTATTTAGTTCTCTCTGACATAAAGAGACACACAACTATTCACTCTCACATTCATTAACTAGGGGAAATCTAGATTCACCAATTCACATGCATGTCTTTGGACAGTGGAGGGAAGCTGGAGTACCCAGAGAGAATCCCCCCTGAACATTATTATCCTGATTTCAAAAATATTAAGGAACTGTCTTTTCTTTATTTCAGTATCTGTCAGATCCTCTAAGCCCAAAGACCTTTGACTAGTCATATGGTCAGTTTTGATGTAGATTAAGGTAAAATCCTGAAAACCTGGTTTATGAGACTAGACTAGAGCTGTTTTTCTATGCAGCAGTAGTAGTGCGTTTGTGAGAGGAATGCAGCCACGAGTCAAGGAGGCCATCTGGATTGAAGATTGACCTGAGAAACCCGGGAGTGATCTACAGCCTGCAGCAATTCAGGACACATGCATGCAAACACAAAATATGCACAAAAGACATCAACAGCTTACACTTGTACACGGAACATGAAGAAAGTACTTTAGCACTTGATTCACCCTTTCTGATCGTTGCTTTTTCAGATCTTGTCAGTATAACAGGCACTAATACAGACCACAAATGCACACTTCTTACTCTCTTCTTTGCTGATAACATCTACGGCGTTGGCACTTTTACTAACATGCAACAATGCTACATTTATTGACACGTTGCTGCATAATGCAAATAAATGTAGTGCATATTAGCTCGGTCAGCACATAAACAGGAAAATAAAAATCTTGTGGTGTGGTTGCATTTTAATTCCTAAAGTCAAAACCCGATTAAAAGCTGAAGGGTTTGGACTAATAATATATACAAAGAACATATGGTTGCAAAATGCTTAGAGCTCATTTTAAAGGCATTGTAGTGCCACATTTGTCCTTTAAATCTCAAGTAATAATTAATATATTTAATAATTAATAATTAATAATTTTGAAATATATGTAAAAAATGTATATATGCAGTTCACTGTCACTGTGTTTTACAAGAATATATGCTTATAATAGTGATAATCCATTGCCTTCAGTGGTTAGCAACTGGTCTGATAGTGGGACCAATTTTGTCCGTGATTGTTTTGTTGTGGCACACCTTTTACAGAATTTACATTTGGGAACCACAACATAACATGGTTTAATTTGGCGATGGGAAGGTACATACTAGGATCTTGAGTAAAAGTTTACTCCTTTGAAGTTTCTCAAGGTTTATGTACAAATATCTGTACTATGTGTATTTGAATGTTTACTTTATGTACAACATGTGCTAAGTCATAAGACAGCAACAAGCTGCAGCCAGTATGGGGCATTTGGGCTCTTTGTGCCAGTCCCCAGCCTGGATAAATGGTGAGGGTTGCATCAGGAAGTATCATTAACAACACTACTGGCTCTTGGGCCTCTGGTTGATCTTTAAACATTGTTCATACATGACACTCATCTGGAGGATTGCCGCTGAGTGTAAAAAATTAGCCTGATAGTTTCGAGTTAAAATAGCAACATTAATACCTATACCAGAAGCCACCCCAGCAGTAGGTTGGTATTACTAGAATGTCCCCACTTAAGCAACAGTCAGAGATTAAAGTTCATACAAGCAACGACACGTTAAGATGAGCACGTAGCACTCCAAGAACAGAATGTTTGTCTGCCTAAACAACACTGGCACAAAAGGAGAAAGCTGCATGATATAAGTGCAGCTCTCTGACACAGCAAACGCCCGGGCAGTGGAGGCTCCAGAGGGACCTGCAGCACATAGACTGGCCTGAATTAGAGCAGCAGTTGGAGGTTTGATGGATGAAGTGGTGAAGGCCATTTGAAGAGGATCAGCTCTGAAGCAGAAACAGATACCAGACGTGTATACTGTTTATCATGTCCCGAAGAGCAACAGACCTACTCCACATATTTCATATATGTGCAGCAGTAAGGACTCTAACAGATGGTCTTATACTGCGAAATGTAGGTGACAGTGGGCATGACAAATTAGCATGTCTGAATGTTTGTATTCATATTTACTGTGTTTGGTTTACACACAGAGACACACACTGAAATGAGTGTGTCCCATTTTTATATGAAGGCAGGCTTACATTGTGCACTGAAATGTAAATCAAAAGTTTTAAGTATGTGAGCTTTACAATTTTACAGTTTATTTTAAATTCTGGGTCAGATTACAATATCATAGATCACATAGATTACAATATTAAAGTATTTGAAATCTCTGCCACTACATTTTCTTTTGACCTTCATTTAACCAGAAAAGTCCCATTGATTAACAATCTCTTTTTCAGGGGAGTCCGGACCCCACTGGGGACCTATTATACATGTTTTTGTGTTCTACCTATACAGACAGGGAGGAACATGTAAACTCCACACAGAAAGGCCCCATCCAGCCTGGGAATCAAACCCAGAACCTTCTTAATGTGAAACGAAAGTACTAACCACTTTGCAAGGGGCTATATTCTGCATAATCAACTATTCTGAGCTTTTTTCTGTTCAAAATGTTGTAACAGAGCTGCACTCCGCTGCCCATTGCTGGTCTCTATATCTGTTTCAGCAGTGAAATAATTAATGGAAATGCTTTCTTATAGTCAGATAATATTTGTAAAGGTTGTAACATGCAATGCTGTTCTAGAGGTAAATAAGACTGGTTTAAAAAATATAAATAAAAGCATAATATAGTCCCTTTAACAAATAAAGGAATTAGAAAATGGACAGAGCTTAGATAAATCCTAATAAATACAACAATTACATTCATGTAGCATTAGCATGACCATTGCACCCCGTCTACTTTCATTTTAACAGGCCAGAAAACAACCTATGCAAACTATGAGTAAAGTTGCTCGTAAACTATGTATGTAAATGTAGGTATTGTCTCAGAGTTAAACTAGAGTATTCTTATCAGTCATAGTGAAACTTAACCGTTAATGTCCCTGAAAAACATATAGCTTTCAATTCCTTTCTCACTATTACTGATTCTCTAATGACAAATGTGTCAGGCCTAAACCATGGGATCTTGAGATACATCGAGGAGAGAACATTGCAGTAGTACAGTTGTAGTATAGTGTAGTAGCCTATGGTAAAGGACCTCAACACTTGTTATAGCTCTTTTGGCGGGCCGTCCTAAAACTGCAACCTGGGAATTACCCGTCTTTGTGAGGCTGGTTAGGGGCTGACTACTCATTTCGGTGGACACGCTGCATTTGTCCACACCGCGCTCATATGGGGCACAGCAGCCAGACCGAGTCGTCATGTCTAAACATAAACCATGTAATATAAACTATGGGCCGTGTGTGTCTTTGGCCGTCTGCTCAGTTTCAAGGACAGGTTAAACACTGCTGTCTTTTTATAGCAGCACCAATTCAGTCTGCGCTGTTTGTGTGCGTTTTCTAAATGTGACGGTGAGAAAAAATCGGTGAATGAGAGAGAAAGAGTTCTGTGCTCACGTCTGAGGAGGAACTGCAGGACAAATTTTGTGATACAGCAGTTCTGAGAGATGTAGAGGCTGGACTCACTGTGTGTTGTGTTACCATTCAATATTCAAGCATTCATACTTTGTCAATTCTAAAACATAATACTACACTATACTAAACTAGACTACACTATACAATACTATAATTTTCTACACTACACTACTACACTACTACTGCCTTACCTTGAATAGTAACAATAACAAGTTTCCACTGAAGAACAGATGCCAAAATTAATAGTTTTATTTGTAGTTTTAAACACAAAAATGAAAAACAGAAACCAGTAAAATATGGATGCATAAGTTGCCATTTTTTATTGTGATTATTGTGATTTTGTACTATTGTGAGATAGAGCCAAAAGATACAAACTCCAACCACAAGGCATCAGTAAAGAAACAAATCATTTGTTTTCGTGTGTTCTATCACCATTATCAGTCATAAGCATTTTGTGACTCAGTGGATAGAGCATTTACCACTGAACTAGACAAAAAAGTGCTGCTCTGAAATAGCAAATTGCCTGAATAGATATTGGAGAAGCATTTTGTGACTCAATGGATAGAGCATTTACTCCTAAACTAGAAGATCCAAAGTCTGTCCGTCTTAGATGTGTATCCTTGTATCATCTCACTGACTCTATATAGCCTGAGCCAGGCGTGTGTTATGTGCGCATTAGCATGTAGCCTCCTGCATGTCCTTGGGCCTTTCTGTCAGCGCGGCTTTGTAGCTCCTCTGTCAGGGCAGGCCATAAAATGTATGAATCAGCCTGTGTGTGCACATTTGTGTGTGTTTATATGTGTGTGTGTTTTTCCATTCTAGTGTGAAGAACCTGAGCACAGAGGATGACTCACCTGACCTGCATCTCACTCACTCATTGCACTTGCCTGGGAAACAAACACGCCGCTGTTATTTTCAACACATCCATATGTCTGCTGCAGCACCAGAGGATGTACTGTACCGCACTGTCCAGGTAGTCAGGTGGAAGACTGTGGGCAATCACTGCAGACGGCTAACGGCTAAAAATAGTGCATAACCTATTGAGATGTTCATTCATTTTATACCGCTTATTCCCGTTAGGGGTCGCGGGTGACTGGAGCCTATCCCAGTAATTTTGGGCCGTAGGTGGGGTACACCCTGGACAGGGGCCAGCTTGTCGCAGGGCTGACACAGAGACGAACACAGACAGACAGCCATTCACTCTCACATTCATTCACTAGGGGCAATTTAGAGTCACCAATTCACTTAACACATGCATGTCTTTGGACGGTGGGAGGAAGCCGGAGTACCCGGAGAGAACCCACGGTAACACAGGGAGGACATACAGACTCCACCCAGAGAGTTCGTGTGATGGTGTGTTGGTCGTCAAACCCATGACCTCCTTGCTGGGAGGCGAAAACGCTAACCGCTCTGCCACCGTGCACCCTTAGTGAGATGTATTAAAAAATAAAATATCTACGGTTACAATCAGAAATATTCAAATCCCAAAAAAAGATTTTTTTGAGGAATTATCAATGAAATATCTTTACAGAAGACCTCCTGGAACATCCTGGAGTGGCCTTCTCAATTACCAGGGTTACAGAAGGCAGTTGCAGCAAGGAGGCCATCAAATATCACTGAGCTAGCTGATACTGCAGTGTACAAGTGAGGGAAACAGAGACATCAGAACAATATAATAAAATACAGTACATAAACCCAGGTTGCTCGCTTACGTGGCACGTGCTCTACTAGATGAGCCACCCCTTGAATACTACTGCATTTTGTGCATGAAAATTAACCCTTTTAGTGCATTCAATACAACATGGGCAGACCACAATACGTTCTCTATGGAGGGATTAGTATTAGCCAACAAATATGGCAACTTATAACTAATCAACTTTAAAAACATTAGCGAGTGTATCAATGTTTAGCCTTTTAGCTTCTGAATTTAATTTTAACAGTATCCACTTTATCCATTATTATTCAAACAACATACTGCTACTCTATTAATAGTATAGTATATAGTATAGTATAGCAAAATCTAAAGCAATATCTTAAGCATTATTTTGTGGAGCCCTTTAAATGGCAGGCCCATATTTGGTATGAAATCGTAAATAGGAAAAAAAAAAAGGTGCTTTGTTGAATCTGCTTTTTAATAAACCACTGGATCATTGCATTGATGATCATAAACTTTTCTATTGAAATTGTACCATAATCACTTTTGGCTTCAGGGCGTAGTCCTGTGTCCTGCCCAAGCTATAATTATTAAGAGTGATTCCCATAAACCGTGCCAACAATTCATCAATAAAAAGCCGACTGGTGTTGTGACATGTAAATTGTAACTTACCACAGCAATTATTCAACTGTATAATCAAGCCAGAAACAACATCCATGTAAGGTTTCTCTAGAAAACATTGGCACAGTCCTGAGAAGGAAGGCTGACGTGAGAATTAGTGTGAAGCCATTTTGGATGACTGTGAAGACTGTGTTAATTAGTAAAGACACATTCAAAAAGATAGTTTGCGCATTAACAAGCAATAAACTATTTTGTTACTGTATCTAAAAAGCTGCAAGTAGCCATTAAGGTTTTAGAGGTTCTAAAACCTCTCAAGTAGATTGGTAGCATGGAAAAGATGGTTTCCACACCTTACAGTCTTCAATGCCTACTAGCTAAATTCATAAGTTTGCATGCTAATGTGACTTTTTGTGAGTTGATTTTGCACAAACAATTTGTCTGTAAAATGGGTCTGGATTACTTTCACTTAAAAACAATATCCAGCTTAGTAGAAATCATCTAAACTGGAATGAGCTCTATGCAATGAATTGTTTTCTGATTGATCGTTTCTCCGGCCAGTTGCAACTAGGCAGTTAAAATTTTGTTCATTTTATCTGCCCTATGGAACTTGAATTCCTAAAGACCAGACTAATTTGTTAAAAAAAAAAAAGAAAGACATTTAAAGACATTTTAAGTTTGATGTCATTGTATGTTGAGGTAGCAAGTTGGTCCAGTTTTACAAATGTCCCATATTATGTTTTTTTGAGGCTTTTTAAAAATAACTTTGGACACCTTTGCATTAGTATTTAACATTTTTATAACATAAAATTATATAGTGATGAGACCGAGCATTTTGAGTCTTGAGAATTGGATGGACTCAGCAGACAGGATTACTCAAACATGCGTAAATAAAACATAATACTACTTCAGGTATGTTTTTGGAATTCAAACAACACTATAGCATGGTTAAAAGTGATTTAGCATAATAGGAGAACTTTAATAAAATAAAACTAGGGTTCTGTAATAGTAAAATCATGTGGTTCGGCTTTAACTGAACTGGAATACCTGCCATATATATCTTTCCTATTGTTCTGCATCCAAA
The DNA here is from genome assembly GCA_020698575.1 of Bostrychus sinensis. NCBI lineage: Eukaryota > Metazoa > Chordata > Actinopteri > Gobiiformes > Eleotridae > Bostrychus > Bostrychus sinensis. The sequence goes on along the minus strand of CM036254.1, from coordinate 26,077,478 downwards.
ACCTCTGAGTCATTACTTTTACATACAAAGCATTTTTGCCAATCACAATATGACGACTGTGCATACAGTATATATGCAAATTCAGTGTGTGCGCCGTTAATTGCTCCAGTTGCCGGTGCCTCCCATATTTAGAGTTAGCTTACTGTGGAAAACTAATGTGACCACACTGACTTCTCCCTGTCATTAATGAGCAAACACATGCAAGCCTCTGAAACCTGAACTCCTCGTTAATGGGAGCTACATTTATAATTGCACCGGTCCCATTTGAAGACCTATAATTACATGACAACAGAGCTCCTCCTCCCCTCTCCACCTTCACCTCCCTGTCTCTCCATCTGTGGCAGGCTTTTGTTGCTTCTAGATCGGAAAAACACCACAGGCTTTGAAGCTCTCTCCTCTCTCTGTGCTATGCCAGGAATGACACATTTGGCCCAGTGTCAGTCAGAGAAGCCATGGCGGTAGTTTTCTGGAGCATGAAACAAACCTGGAGTCTGCCTCTTCAATTAACCCTGAGGAGCTCACAAGAGGCTTTCGAACTCCACTTGTGTGTGCATCACAGATCTTTTGAGATGTAGCAGTGAGGGAAAAATGTGAATTGGGTGCATTTCAGTGAACTACCAAGAAGTGCTTTAAGTTTTCTGTGAATACAAAAGATGTTTTTAGGGTTATTTAACAGTTGTACATCTATATTTTGAGCAACTATTTTGTGGCTCTAGTGGTGAGAGTATTTGCTTTAACCTCTTAAACCCGAATAGAGCCCGATGGGGCTCCGCGTCCCCTGGCGTCCGCTTGTTGTGATCATAGCGGGGAGATACAACGGCTGACACACACGTTTGACATCCTCGTGTTCGGACAATTTGTGGCAACAAAACTATCTACTTCAATTTCTATTCAACAGTTGGATTCCGCCTGGATTTTTTTAAAAATAAAACATGTATATCTTTCCATTACTTTTGTTTATTTGGCACAAATTTTGCTGCAGTAGACCAAGATATGTGACATTTTCAATTTATGTTGTTATTTGCTTCACTACAGGAAGGAAAAAGGCTTTTTTTGGAGACAAATATGTGTTTTTTTTTTCAGGCGGAAATTAGAATAATCCATTTCAACCTCAATTTATGGTCAAACAATATAATTTATTAATATTATTTTTCTTCCACAGTAATCCCCAAAGTCCACCAATTACTAGGTGTACATTGCTACCAAGGTTAGCTATGTACACCTAGTAAATGCTAAGTAAAACCTTAATAAATGTAGATATCGAATTTTCGGGAAAAAGGCCTCAGAGCTTAACAGGTTAAAGGTACTATGAGCTGTATATTTTTTAAATAATTCCTAAAAATTACCCACGTGTCCCAAGATAGGATGTAAACATGTTTAAATCAAATATTAGTTTTACTGATAACAACGGTATAGCTAATTTATTCACAAGTTAAAAAAAAAACAAAAAAACAAAACAAAAAAACAAACAACATAATGCCCAAGTTATTTATGTTTACATTTTAGTTTTGGTTCTAAAACCCTTGCATTGCTGATCGTCCAAGAGAAAAGTGGAAAGAGCTCCGTGCTCAGGTTGCCACATAGGCCAATATGTACATGCAGCAGTTATGGACACAGCTAACAGCAGAGCTACAAAAGCAGTACATTGTGACTGGCAACCCACAGATGATTATTTTGATTCTGCAGCACTGTTTTTAAACCAGTACAAGCACATTTTGCTTCCAGTACCTTTAATTCCTAAGTCGTAAAGTAGCATTAAAGCACATCATGTATCACACACTAGCTTGCCATACCCAAGCTCTGCGGCTATGTAATCAAAGCATCACTACAAGATACTGTATACTCAAGTACGGCAGAGCTGGTAAAAAGTCTTTTGTGGAGTGAAATTTTATGTGCAAATATAAAATGTTTGGAAATTAGGCCTGTCTTCGTAAATTATACTGTAAATGGACACAAACTAAACAGCCCCTGAATCCAACGTGATGCAGCCAATCACATCACATACAATCACAATACAAGTGGAGAGGTGAAGTAGGGGGTAATGCTGGGTATTGCTAGTAGTAAAAAAAATGCTTGAATTGAATTTTAGAAAGTTTATGAACCTTAAAACCTTCAATGCACTGCTTCAACACTGACTACCCAAGGGAACAGGCTATGATTGAAGAACATTAAACATGTCATTTGTCGTTATATGTCACAATACTGATATATAAGCTATAGCCCCGAGTAGACAGACAACAACACAAGCCCAAAACAGCACTTTGAAACCCAGTGCGGTGCGGCCTGGCTGACTGTATTAAGATAATAGGTGTACTGGTGCCTCATTCCTGTTATCAGACCACGCTAACCACCACACTGCTCTGGTACTCTGTTAAATGGGAACATACCTGCAGCCGCTCATATTTCATCCTTGTGACAATATCCAAGGCCTCTACTTAGTCCAGACTGGTACAAGATCCAACAAGGAGCAAACAGCAGTGCTTTCAGAGGATTTATACAGCCTGGGTGTGAATAAAAAAGCTACATGTGTCGACTTGTGGTGAAGATGTTTGATTTGTCATTTCAATGTAATCGTATAGGATGGGCATCAAGCAAAAGGTCAAAGAACATGCACGTCTGTTTTTTTCTTCTTCAGAAATCAACTTGGCATTTACAAACAATCCAGCCACATAGGGTCACAGGCTTCTTTGTGCCTGTCCCAAGCTGTGGCGACCTCCAAAAAGTACAATTTGAGTTGGTGAAGAAATATTGGGGGCTTGTCCAGGACATTTCAACACATTCACTATCTATTAGCAAATGGACTATAGCTATCAGCCCTGGACAAATCTATAACCTGTCCGTCCTGAGATGGGATCCCTCCTTCATGTGGTTCTGAGGGTTCTCCTATAGCTATTTTATTTTATTTTTACAGAGAAAGAGGGTCTAAAGACAGGGGATGTCCTGGGTCTGTTTGTCTGTTTGTTTATTTATGTTTATACCTGTAAAGCCCTTTGAGGCAGCTGTTGCAATATTGAGCGATATAAGTAAAAGTAAATTGAACTACCACAAATGAAAAGCCAACAATAGGCAAAAATTACATGCAAAGCTTGTTTTTAGGCAACTTTAGCCAACTTATACAGGAACCAGTGTTCTCATGGAGCACTTATCTTTGTCGTGTGGCATCTGAACTGTACACGTAATCACACAGTCTTCATGAACCCACCTCTGCCTTTATCAAACGCTGGCTTTGTCTGTGGTCAGTGTTGCGAGCGGCTGCAGACAATGCTGGTTTGGGAGCTGGCCCTGTGCTTGATATGACAGGTGAACCAGCGGGGGCCTATCACTTTACCCACATAATCATTAACTAACTCTACCCTCCTTTGGCGTTTGTCTAGATCGTGTATGCTTCAAAGCCTTTAGACTCCTTATGCAACAGGTCAGGGGTTTGTTGACAAATGACCTTATCAGGCTTCCGTACACACTGATGTCACTGCTCCATTTGTGTAGGCTTTACTGTATATCAGCAAGCATTCATTCATCCTCTACCTTATATTTACAATTAGGGGTCGCGGGTGGCGGAAGCCTGTCCCAGGTTCTTCAGGCCTCAGGTGGGGCACACCCTGGACATAGACTAGTTATTTGCAGGGTTAACACAGACAGACAACCATTCACTCTTACATTCATTCACTACAGTTAATTGAAATTCATGTCTTTGGGCCATGGGAGGAATCTAGAGAGAACCCACATTAACACAGAGAAACAGTACTCAGGAGGCTTTGTTATTTTAGAGCAAGTTTAATTCTGTTTTTTAGTCCTGCTTTGGTTGGGACTAGTCCTAGTTAAGACCTGCTTTAGGCCTGGTTTAGTCCTTGTGTAGACCTGGATTAGTACTGGTTTAGACCTGGTCTAGACCTGATTTAGTCCTGTATGGACCTGGTTTAGTCCTGGCTTAGACCTTGTTAAGTCCTGGTTAAGCTCTGTTTGAATTTTGCTGTAGACCTGGTTCAGAACTGGTGTGGACCAGATTTAGTCTTGGCTTAGACCTGGTTCAGTACTAGTTTAGATCTGGCTTAGACCTTGTTTAGTACTAATTTGGACTTAGTTTAGTCCTGGTTTACATCTGGTTTATTTCTGCTTTATTCTCTGTTTAGTTCTAATTTTGTCTGGATTTATGTTGTTTAATACTGAATTAATTCGTGGTCTAGCCCTGTTTAAGTCCTAGTTTAGAGCTGGTTTAATCCTCGTTTAGACCTGATTTAGGCCCATTATGTCCATTAAAGATTGTACTTCGACAAACACATATTTTCTGAGATGGTACTTGGTGTGAAAAGTTTAGGAAAGATGATTGTGAATAACTGGATACTGTCTGGTGGATAAAATATGACAAAAAAAATGGTGAAAGTAAGTATAAAGACACTATTGGTTGTTTATTTGAAATATGCTGATATATAATAGTAATGGAAAAATGTCACTGCTCTTGTACATAGAGTAGCATTTACTTTCTCAGTGTATAAATTCCTCTACCATTATCTCTGACATTTTATCTCTGTAAAAATGCTGCTGACCTTGTTTTAGCTTAGTTAGTTGGTTAGGGTGTACTTAAAAGACAGACAAGACATGTCTGATGTCACATGATATCTAGTCAGACAACATGACTTGGAGCATTTTTCCTCAGGAGGTATATGACATGGGTTAAAACATTAGGCATTAGAAAGGCATTTCCATTGTGATGAAACACACAAATGGATACAGTAGCTCTCAGCTGTTGCCATGCTGACCCAACCTGTACCAAAGTGTTGGGTGGGGCCCCACAATTTCTTTTAGGCGGGTTCCTCTACAATAGAAAGTCTTTTAGTTAGATTTTGAGTTGACGTATCACAGGCCCTTATCTGCAGCAGGTCTTACAGAAGCAGCCTACCCAAAGAAATAAATACAGAATTGTTCAGAATACTGCATTTTCAGGTGTTTTTTTATAGCAAAATATCTACGTGTCTCTACTACAATACTTGTTGTTGATCCTAGTCAGGCTTTGCTTATGTCACACCCTTTGTTTCTTTGATTGGTTACTCTACCTCTGTTAGTTCCGCCCCCTGGAAATCAAACACAAACCAAGTGGTACCAAATTCTTTGAATGCAATAGAAAAAATTTACTGGCTGGACAGGCTACCAATCTGTCAAAAGGCATACATAATTTCATCATATTCCATCACATTTATAAAAAATTCTAGTCATAATTAAAAATTTTAAGTGAAACTGAATCCAGACCACACTCAAACATTTCTTACAGAATTCACATTTTTACCTATTCCGCTAGTGTTCCATAGCCTTATTCTAAGGCTCTACTATACAACATCCTATCATTTTTATTTGTTTATTTATATATTTTATATACCTGTCTTATTTTGGTTTGTTTATGTTTATTTTTATACATTTAATTATTTTTTAATTTTTAATTTTTTAATAGTATTTCTATAATAATAAGAATAAGAATAAGAATAAGAATAAGAATAAATCTCTACTAGTCTTATTGGTATCTTTTTTACATATTATTATTTGTTCTTGTTTTCTCTCTTTTATTAATTATTCAAATCAGCTATTATTATTAATGCTAAGAAAAGATGAGAGATGAAAGAGAGGAAGATATGAAGAACAAAGTCACGAAAGGAAAACAAAAAAAAAAAAAAAAAAAAGAAAAAAGTACATATATTTAATATTTGGCACTGTTGAAATTGTTTTGTATTGCTTTCAATAAAAAAAGTGTGATTCAAATTAAATGGAAAAAAGATGAAAGAGACACACTACTTTTTTTTCCTACCAGTTGTCTTTTGCAGGTCACACCACTGCAGCTAATCCCAGCTGTCTTTGACATAAGGTACAGTACATTTTTAACTTTTGTCAGCTAATCTCAGGGCTAACACTTAGAGACATACAGTACACTTAAAGTCTCACATTCATTCTCTATGGGCAATGTATATTCAGTGTTATACTTGCCTATCTTTGGACAGTGGGACAAGGCCTGAGTGTCCACTGACAAGCTGCAATATAACACATAGGACATGGACCTATTTTGCCAATTTGTTGCCATTCCAAAATAGGTCAAATAAGGTTACCCTGACCCCTCCCTGTGTCCTGCATTTGACAACAGTGGTTTAGACAAATAAAGATCTCTCCATAATACTTTATATGATGAGTAGCTTAAGACACACAAAAAAAAAAGAGTTAATCCCCTGAGTCAGCGGTTAAAACCTGCGCTACGTGCCTGCTCTTGGTCCCGCAGCCGCACGGGGCACGACTCCAGCTGCTTCACTTTGTTTAGCGCCAACCTCTCACTCAAACACCTGCTCATTAGTGCGCTCTCGTACACAGTACACGTTCGTTGACAATGAAAAAGTCCAAGGTGCCAAGACATTCCTGCCCATAACTGAAGAGCGCTGGTAAATGGAGTATGACAAGTGCGAACCCATGCCTCCTGTCTGTCTCCCAGAGTGTTTGTCTTAGCTTGGCTTCAGTTCAAACCTTACGTAAGCGTGTTGGTGAGAAGTGGCGAGCTGTTCAAACAGGTCTGCATCATGTTGGATTAGGGCCTGCCTGATAGAGTTGACCCACATACAGGTAACTGTCACTCCAACTGCGGCACACAGAGATGTTGATTTATTTAGGGTTTTGAGACATTCGCTTTATGCTTCTGACCCTTTTTTTTAAATGGTTTTCATATTCTTTGTCTTCATTTCATACACGCTTTACACAGAAGTGGAAGAAGTACTCAAAATCTGTCCTCAAGTATTCAGTATTGTTACTTCAAAATAATTTTACTTTAATAAAAGTTTAGGTAATCAACAATTTAGTAAAGTAGTGCAGAATTCAGTTACTTTCCACCTCTTGATTTACATTACAACAATATACTATATGATTTATAGTTTTTTGGAATTGCTTAAAGAAGAACTCAGTAACTTTTTTACCTTAATTTGTGAGTCTGTGTGATGGTTAAATGAGTTATGAGGTGAACAAAGTGTCCTGCATCTTCCCCTGCAGTCTCTGGGCTGAAAATGACACCTGCAACAATGAGCATCACTAAGCTCACTAGCTTAGTGATGCAGAAGTCGAGGTTATCCAAACAACAAGCTAGAGATGGCTTTATTTCTCAATTTTTGTCATGTCAGTGCCCAAATGGCAGAAAAAAAACTTCTATGAATACCAGAAGTGGAAAACGAATGTAAAGCTGAGCGATGGATCATATAGAAGTCAATTGAACTTGTGAGTATTTACAATAGTGCTTTATTTCAAAGGTGTAGGGGGAGCGCCATAGATGAAAATGAGGCAAAAACAGCCAAGAAATGCGAAAAGTGAGTGAAATGCTGAGTTCTGCTTAAAGCATGTTTTTGGAAACTTGTAGCCATTGTGGCAAAACTGTGCATGCAGACTCCAAAATGATATGCTCTTGTAAAAATGGCACTTCATTGCCTATGACACACAGTCATCACCATACTGATAAATCTGCACTGAGAAATCTAAAGCACAGAATAAAGGGTCTAAGTAGTATTTCTATTCGTTCTTGACACACCTACATAATTGACTTTCCCTCACAGTGGATCCTGTCAGGTGTGAAGGGGCAGGGCCTAAACAGATGATAAATGTCTATCACTGCTGGGACAGGTGATTAGAGCATTACTGTGAAACCTGTCCCATAGACACTCCATTGTTCTGCCGCGCCTTTTGTTTGAGACATGACTCACTGGGGATAAGGTAACTTAAGTAACTTAGGTCTTAAGTAACTCTGTCAGCTGCCAAAAAACCTTCATCTCTGACTTTACGATCATTTTTACCTTTGAAATGCCCATCATAAAAGCAACACCGCATTAGGAAACAATGACGAAATGTAGTCAACCTAACTCAAGGAAAATGAATGCACAATAGACATAAAACTGCATTCTTCAAAGTATCAGATTAATTTTATATTATATTATATTTTCTTTGTAATTGCACTGTTACTTTTTGACCATAGAAAGCATAGCCTCAGAGTCATAAAAAAAGGAAGTCATTCTGTTCAAAGCAATGCTGGGAAAGAGTGAAAAGACCTTTGACCTTTGTGCTGGCAGGTTGCCCAGATCACATGACCATTGCTGGGTATAAAATAAAATGGTATCTTTAATGCTACATTAGCTTTAGCACTGGTCATTTTAGCTGATCAAAACTTGACGTCAACAGGGAGGCCAGATATCACTGACAGTTTCCAGCCCAAGTGGAATGTAAAACCCAAGCAATAAAAACAGTCCAAGTCACAACCTTCCTAGAATTTAATATAAAAAAAAATTAATATCTAATAAACTTTAGGTCATAAGCAGACAAAATATCACAGCTGCACTAAAAAACACCACAGGAAAAAAGTAACACGGACTGCCTAAGCCCTCCTGGTCAGGACATCATAGGAAACCACAAACAAGAGACCAACCTGAAATGTGAGCAATACCCCCCCACTTCATCATGTTGCTAAATGCTCTCTCAAAGCTTGAGAGGAAAGACCACAGACCACCTAAATGTAGACTGAACTAGTGGTAGTTGAATTCTTAATCCCAGTGACCAGCAATAGTGACAATTAACCAAGGATCACTCTTGATCAGGTTGAGCAGATCTTATTTTAAAACAAATGAACTGACTGATATAAGGACAGAGCATTTTTTGCCATAAAATGACAACTATTTCATTAGTATTCTCTCTGGAATATTTTCTAAAAACCCAAAATGTTGAGAAAAGCAGCCCAAATGCTATATTTTTCAGCCTATGTGTTTCCCCTTCCCTGGCTGCTTCAGGCATGCCCAGGCCAACATTGTAAATAAGAATTTGTTCTTAATGTTCTGCCTGGTAAAATAAAGGTTAAATAAATAAATAAATACATAAATAAATAAATAAATAAATAAAACAAGCCCAATCTGGCAACACTGGAGGTCAAAGGTTACTATGGCACATGTAAAAAACTTCCTGTTTTTTTTCCCCTCACAATATAATTAAATATTTTCTGGGCTATCGCTGTGGCATCCGATTGTGCTGTTTTATATAAAATATACAATATATCTTGGTACTACTGGTAAATCTAAGTAGGCTTGTTGGCTTTAACATAATGATTGGCAACCTCCTCCCAAATTATATATATTTACATTATTTTCCACTGTCTCTATGCTAAGTTTATGTGTGAGTCTCTGTCTGTGTCATTTTTTGTGTAACATGTTTTGCTGTAGTGTTAATTGTGCTTACTGCATGATGCTTTTACTAATCCATGTTGCTAATGTATTTGGCTGTTTTAACATGTCTCATGTACTGTTGTGTGTCTTGTCTATGTGTCATGACATCAACCTGCCAGCAGATGAAAATGAGCCTGTATGGCTAAATCTGGCATATTTACATGATTAATTTTAGCGTGGTCTTGTTAATGAATATGCATTATCCCATTTCAAAAATAAATAAATAAATGATCAAATGAGTTTCGGACTTCATTCATTCATTCATTCATTTATTCACTCTATAGTCATTTTTAGGAACACATAAAAACGAAATACTGTTTCACAGAACCTACAGAAAGTAACCATGCACCAATCAGTCAAATCAATAAATAGTCCTGATAAATACAGATAACTATGCTAAAGTGCATCTGAGTCAAAGAGCTTTTAGTTATGTAAAGCAGATCATTAAGTCAAAGTGTAGTGAAGTCTAAAATGTCCTAATTTGCTCATGTTCTGGTTAATACAGAGGGAAAGAAACTATGCGTGAGGCAGGTGGTAATCTGAAATACTTGTGACAATGGAGAAAGTATTCACTGACTAATTCCAGCATAAATTATGAAATACAAATGTGGATAGAGCCCCTTATTTGAATACACTTACCTATACTACAAAACGTACCTATATTATAGCTACACAGATAACAACAATGTACTGCAGGATAACAACAATGCAATGTTGAATGCAGAAACATTTAGTTAGTTATTTAGTGACAACGAAAGCCATAATCTTTTACCACAAATTAGTCTGGCCAAACCAATACTAACATTATTATAATTGCTTAAACCAAACCCTATGCCTTTGTAAACACTTGTTGAAACTCACATGCCTAATGATGGGCCATTATGAGTTAATGTGTACAGTAGCAGAAATTTTGAAGTAATTGTAAAGATGACTAGCAATAGTTTAATAACTCAGCCCTAACAACGCACAAATAACAAACAAAAACAGCAGTGAGTCACACACTTTGAGTTTATCTTTCATTGAGAATCGTTCGATCACATGACCAGGCTCCACCCAGCTGTTGGCTTTGACTGACATGTCAACTCCAATCCCTCTTCATCCTTTTAAACCCTCGTCTTGGCGATGGTTGCCAGCTTCTGCGTAACCACGGTGACAGGGAGCGCGGTCCGTGTGCCGCAGATCACATCTACATGACCTGCCCCGACAGATGGACAGCACTGAGGGAAACTGTATGCAGTTAATGCAGTTGTTTGTGCAGCAGGATAATGACTTTAATGAGAGAGCTTCATTCACTTTGGTTTTATTCAAATATTTTAGAGATCACACGCATGTATTAATGGTCTCAAGTTCATTATGTATTGTTTGTGTAGATAAAGTTAGGACAGGACTTGTCAGGACTTGTCAGGAGTAAAAAGATTAGCCTAGTGCGCTTGTTTGTCATGTACCTTTAGAATTTTGATGGCAAAATCTGAAAAAATCACTGAGGTGGGGACAGAATGTAAACAGCTGCCATCCATGTTTTTATGTTAAAATAGCATATAGCCTACTAAACATATCTGAGGTGGATGACACTTGGTTTAGGCTTTTGTTTGCTTTTTATTGAAAAAAACAAGATGGTTGCCTTCACTGAAATTTTGGAATCCTGGAAAATGGAACTTAGTGGTTGGTGGGCACTAAAACAATGGCATTAAAAACTAACAAAGCATAGGATCCGCACAACAATGCTTTTTAGCTCCAATTTTAACATGTGATGCATTCTTTACAATGTTCCAATCACATATAATACTAGAAATGTCATCATGAAAAAAGGTTGGCTGCTGACCTCAAAGTGATGAGACATTGTGTAAATCTGTATCCCCAGCTATATACAGTAAATAGAATAATAAACACTATATGCTAGTCCCAAGCCTGAATAAATATAGGGTTGTATTCAGAGTAAAACCTGCCTAAATACTCAAGAAAATGATTCACTGTAGGAAAGGAAACATCACTAAAGGAAACATAACAGATGAATGGGAACTTGGTTTATGATGAGGTGAAATATGTGACCTTCAACCTCTTATATTTTTCCGTATGCTGCTCTCAGTGAACAAAGTTTGGACATCCCTGCACTTGATGAGGGTAGGGGTGTCACTTACATTGCAAAAAAAAAAAATAAATAAATAAATAAATAAAAATAAAATAAACAATAATAATAATAATAATAATAATAATAATAATAATAATAATAATATAAAATAAAATAAAATCTGCAGGCTTAATGATATCTTTTTGGCTCTTTTGTGTAGCTTGTTAAGCTTAAACAAAAAGCCATTTCTAAAGAAATTCCATGTTTATGAGAAAACTATACTTTATGACTGTGGCTTTGTGACTCAGCAGACTTTTTACAAGCATCTCACTAAAACACATTGCACACCTATTGACATCGTAATAATGTGCAGACTTGAAAACAGTGTGACTGGTCATACTAGTTTTCCTGTTTGTAACCAGTATTGCTTAACATGGTTGTTAGTAGAAATTGTTAATCACTTTAAAGAAACTTCCAGGGTAATTATTCAGAAAAACAACAGCTATCTACCTCATATTACTTTTAAATGACATCAATGAGGTATTTACAAGAAAGGTAACCGTTATTGTTAGCTAAGCGCCTTGATGATTCACTGAAAAAATGAGCAAAACAACACTACTTTGTTTCCCTTACAGAATTACTTGCATTAAAGCGTGAGAAGCTTGCACTTGTGGCTGTGTGCATGTTATAGATAGTGCGTCATAGCGGGGTCTCCTACCTCAGCCTTCCCACAGAGAACCAGCTGAGCGCCCGCCTAACCACAGCCTGACTCATGTATTGTTATTATTTAGCCCATTGCCCTGTCTTTTGTTGTTCACCTTTGCACTACTTTCTCCCCGGGGCGACCCAGCACCTCCACTGTTTTTCTCTGTCTTCTTCTTTTTATCTAGAGTTGCAGCGAGCTTCCTGCAGAACAATTGGAGGAACCTGATGGTCAGAGGTGTCCCGCTCTCTCATCTCCCTGTGTGTCCCGCGCACACAGATAGGGCACGCATGTTATGGACAGCTGCAAAGGAGGGAATCCTGCAGGAAGAGCCGCATCCTGTTGGAAAGATTTGCGGATAACGGCCTGCTTTGAATGGGGGATTTTCAGCATTAGAATAGCTCTATGATTTACAATAGGGATTACTAACAGGGAATCTTCAAAAGATGTTGTCCTCCATCTAAACTTTTACACTCTATGCCTGGCCGAGGCATTTCTAGTGGTAGGTAAGTTAAGGTAGACATCACTGTGCCTGTATGGAAATTTGCTCTCTGCATTTAACAAATCTTTTAATGCCGCTGGTACAACCTAATCAGTACAGTGCATGAACTAAACAGAGAAGCACCCAAAGATCCTTCTCCAGACCTTGAGACGGTATCTTGGTCAGGAGTAGTAGGGGACTGACCCAGTTCAAATCCAGGACTTAACCAGGCCTAAACTAGAACCAAACCAGGACTAAACTCAGACTAAACCAAGATGAGACTAGGACAAAATCAGGGCAAACCTAAGACTAAGCCAGGACTAAACCAGATCTAAACTAAGGCTAAGCCAAATCAAATCCAAGACTAAGCTGTGGTCTAAACTTCAAAATCAAGCCCCAATCAAAACTAAAACCCATGTACCACCAGAAGTACCCATGTCATGGTTTGAGAACCATTGTTTCGGACACAGCCCTATTCTTTTGTCCATAAATTTAAAGAAGCATAGCTAATGAAAATTTCTAATCTGGTTCGAAAGTAGTAGAGGAGATGCACAAATGCACAAAGTTACTGAAATGCTGTTTGAGGTCCCAAGCAAGAATGTTGATTCAAGGACAGCGTGGGGTCTTTCTGTGTGGAGACTGCATCTCCTCCCTGTGTCTGGATGGGTTTCCTTCTGGTACTCCAGTTTCCCATATCAACCTAAAACATGCACAGCAGGCTAATCTTCCAGCTAGATATTCCAGACCAAGATCCTGGCTCAAAAAAAAAAAGCTTTCCCAGTTGCTGCACTACGGTCGCCCACTGCTCCTGACAGGTTGCCCCAGCGGCATTGAAGGATGGGTCAAATGCAGAGAACAAATTTTCCTACTAGGACAATAAAGTATACCATAACTTAACTTAATAGATTTTATGATGGAAACTGAGGACCAAATGAAATCCACACTGGACCATGACTTGTCCATGGAATGCACTTTGGACACGTCTCCTCCCAAGTCTTTCAGACACCATTGTAACCTAAAACAAACAATTAAGTTGCTAAAATATATATATAAAGTTGCAAATCGACTGCATTAATACATGGGATAATATGCAAACAGACAGCTTTTACTAAAGCTATGAGTGAACCATAACAGAAAGATCAATTTCATGTCTAATCCTCTGGGACACATGTTAAAGCCAGGTGTGAACAGGGCCTTTTTCTCTTTCACATTCATTTAGCTCAATAAACCAATAAATGTAGGAGAAGCGTGATGTTTCATTTTATCCTGCTCACGTGTGCCAGATGCTTAACTCTCTCTGCTCTGAGCCCAATAAAACGCTCGAATGGACCAAACATCTGGGTCAGTTTTATGGCCCAAAGCCAGCAGTCTGACAGTCCCTCAGCATCACGGTCCAGTGAGCAGCTTTAATAGAGCTACACAGGCGCCATGTTTGAACCGGGTTTCCAAAATGCACCCATTATGACAACAGATGCAATTTATAGTTTCAGTCACAGAGCAGGATATTTTGTTTGATATGAAGAGGTTAGCTAGCAGCCATGTGGTTGAAGAAGTAGTGTTAGTAGTAAGTTAGGATTTTGTTTTGTCTATTTGCACTGAAGGTCAAAAATGGCCCAGAAATATTGTATATATGACAATAATTGTAATTCAAAAACACTCAAATATATGTATAACTGATATTTTCACAATGAAAGGTTTTAGCCTAGTATGCTATGATATGCAGCCATTATCTAAAGGTGGCCCAGGACTTGAAAGTGGGTCATGGGAATATTCTTAGAGGCTTTTAATGTCAAGAAAATGTAAAAATACAAAAAAATAAAAAAATTAAAATAGCAAAACCAATGAACAAACAAAAAATGCTAATAAATAAATTAAAAACATTAAAAATACCAATAAAAAATAAACAAAAATGTGTGTTTTGAGATATTATAAGACACTTTGATTAGATCAAGATTAGGTTAGGTTGTAGACAAGACTGTAAAATGTATTGTGTAACAATTAGGTACCAACAAATGATAATGGAAAACTTGGGGTGATAATCACTAATATGCAATGCTATGCTATGCTACACTTCTTTCAGAGAATTTCAAACCTCTCTTGGCTACACCATCCTATCTTTTTTTTTAAACCCATATATTGTGGTTGCAGTAAAATATATAAGAATACCTAAGCCCTACACTGTGATCCTAGTGCTGGTTGAGGTTAGGGGAAGTCCTAAGGCGTCCCCATAGGACTCAACTTTGTTTCCCTGTGATTTTCTTCTGGATTCTGCAGTGGTCATGGTGACTGTGTAAAGTTGGTCTTTTCTAAGCGGCAGCTAAACAAACTAGAAACCTGCCCACCTTCTGTATTCGAGCTTGTCAGTTTAATTCTAAATCTCTGGATGAAATAATAATGATTCAATGGGAAATATAAGAATAACAACTCATGACCAGTCTTATCTAACATAGCTACACAAATCAGTATGTGCACGGTGGACACACACTGGAAACAGCTGGAGGTTGACCCCTGTCTGGAGGTCTGCTGTGTTGAGTGACGTATGGTTTAACAGGCCGTGATTGGCTCTAATCTCACCTGAGATACTACATATGTGCTAACTACACTTGGCAGATGTTTTGTAGTCCTGAGACCAGCCAGACATCAGCATTTCTTATCTATGTATGAGTTTGTTAAACCACATTAAGTTGACAAAAGCAGTAGCATTCAAAAGTGGGAAATTTATCTAAAAAAGGGCAATTTGGGCAAATCTTCTGACTGAATATGTGTGCTGTCTGTGAGTTTGCAAGAAGCTCAATACAAGTGTAATTTTAGGCTTCTTCTTCATTTCTTTAGGCTTTGCCCTTCCAGCAAATCATCTGCCTCTTATCAGTCAGTGTCTGGCTAAATTTAGCAGATAGGTTTTACACCAGGTGCCCCTTCCTGATGCAACCCTTTTCATTCATTCAGGCTTGGAACTGGCACAAAGAGTACACTGGCTTGTGTAAATTAAATAATACCACACAGAGAACCCATGCAGTTAAAAACAAATGGCTTTAGAACCTGTGCTTCCTCATCAGAGCTTGGTAAACTGAGACACTGATTGGCATTCAGTGTAAAATACAAGAAAATAAGATATCCATATTCTCACTGTAAAAACCTTTTCTTCTAATGTCAACAAAATCAATCAATATTACTAAACCTGGCCATATCCAACAGATATTGGTTTTTTTTTATTTAATTTGTGCTAATGGGCAATTTGTGTATGTATATAATGCCCAATTTGCATATGAACACATTAAATGACTCAAAACCTCATTGCTATTCACAAGTTGTTCTTACTGTTTCAGATGTCTGGCTGCTAATAGATGCCCCAGTGACAGTGACCTTAGCTGACCCCATCTGTGCTCCTGTCCTGACCTGTGGGCCCTCAACCTCACCTCCTGTGGATGTCCCGGATCCCTAACCCACCCCCACTCCCCTGTCTGGATGAAGCCCTCGCCACCTGCTGCATCCTTACAGACCTGAACTATGCTACTGTAGATGAGCTAATGGACTTTATTAACAGTCCTAGACACATTGTGCCTGTCTGTCCTAGGAGAGGATCTCTCCTTCAATGTGGTCTCCATAAGGTTTCTTCATTTTTTTTCTTTTATTCCCCCACAGCTGTTTTTTTTTTTTGGGGAGTTTTTCCTTACCAAGAGGGAGGGTCTAAGGACAGGGGATGTCCTGGGACAGTTTAGTTTAGTGTAGTTATTGTTTATGTTTGATTGTGCAACTAATTGTGAATTTGAATTTAACTGAAAATTGAAAACTTGCGATAGATTTTTTTTCCTATGTACATGTCATTAATCTATAAGAAAAGTTTCACATTGATATCCTATTCACCTAGTGTCTTGCCAGTCCAGTTTTTAATAGAATTTCTCTGATTGATAGCTTGTTAAACATAATACTCTGATCTTTTACCTGTGATGGACCGGTTTCCTGCTCATTACAACACTTCACTCACCATTGCCGTCATACACCCCCCTCCCCAAATCCCTCCTGCCACTCCACATTTACAATACCCCCTCCTTGTTTCAAACTGTGCCCCTCCAAATTTCACCCATCCCATGTACATTCGCAGATGAAGACATTCTGTTTGATCTGCGTCGGAATTTCCCTCTGTCCCATCTCCAGAATCGAGCGGGCGAGAGTCTTCTACACAATGTACTGGTTTTAAAAGAACTTGGTGTCTTTTGAGAGTGGGCCCTCTAAAGTCCCTGTAGAGTCCCCCCTTCAGGCCCCCTATTACGGCCTCTATACAAGGCGCTGCGGAGCGAACACTGAGCCTCCTTGTGTGAGTTGGTGCCCCAGCCGAGCGCCATTGACGAGCCTTACAATGTCCCGCTCCTTTACAGTAGAGAGAGGCTCTTTTCTCTAAGGGGACTACTTTTTCACGAGAAGCTCTCTCCAATAGAGGCATCTGCAATCTGTTGCTTTGCCCCCAGCCCGGTCCGGCCCCTTCTACCCTGCAAACAAGGACAAATCGACCATGAATTCTTCAGCGCCTGGCAGCCACTCCTATCCCAGTTCGGTGCACCCTCTCTGGGCCTTTTTCTCCTGTACTCCGCCTCCCTCTTGGTGAGCATTCAATCTCCCTCCCTTTTCCCGCTAACTTTGTCTTTTGTACACAAAAAAAAAAAAAAAAAAAAAAAAGAAACCCTCTGAAGACTTGTTTTTTTTCACTTCTTCTTGTCCATCTTTCAACTGCCTCCCACTCTCGGTCCGGTAGTGAAGTGGCAAATGCAGGAGGTGAGCGGGCTAACGAACAGTACCCAATAAAAGGCCTTTATACGGAGGCACTGAATGGGGATCTGTGTTATAAAAGCTAAAACACATTTGCTGGCGCCCCCGTCCCATGTCCTCTGTCCCGAGAAGATCAATCAGGGCTTAATACAGTGGCTCTTGTGGATGGATGACGACACTTACTGACACAGCACTGGAACAAGGCCATGTTACAAACAGCGAATACCAATGTTTCTGTGTACAAGTGTGTAGCTACTGACAGAATTCAAGTCCAGGAATACAGTAAATCAGAGTAGCTTTAGAAAAAATAAAATAAGGTTTTGTCTGTGGACCTTCTGAAAAATCCAAATGTTGGTAAAATATATTGTCATTCCGAAGTTTTCAGTGACCACCCACCCCTGTTTCCAGAAGTACATTTCCCTTTCATTTTCCCCTTGACCTTTCAAAAAATATGTATTGAGAGTTTAAAGGCTTGATGAAGGCTAATCAGCTATTGGGTAACTCATGACCTTTGCATATTTAATTTAGATCAAACTAGAAACTTAATACAAAAAAAATTTAAAAAAAGCCAAAAGTTTGAACCTTTTTACACACATGGAATTTGTGCTTACCTAGTGCAGTTTCTTAGCATGCAACCTGGGACTGACACTAAAAGGAGGGACATTGGTCCTGTTTCTTGTTAATTTATCAAAATGACTGTAAAGCTCAAACATTTCAAGACAAAAAGTAAGGTAATGTCCCTTTAAATACTTGGACTGGGCAATGTGATATAGGCATATCAATAATTGTGTTGTATAAATGTATTAGGCATATACAGCAGCAATATGGCACACACAATGCCCAATGTGGCTTATTTACTCAATGGGCCTATGGGCATGTAGGAGGTTGCTACAATAGTGCCCTCTATGGGAGGGCAAATTATTAAGTATTGCAAATGTATGAAATTTGGCTAATTTAACAGGATACAACATTGAATTTTGGACATTTTGGACGGTTTTTGCCATGACATTGTCAGAAACCATTATATTCCATTGGAAATCCTATATAATGTAATCCTATAGATCCACAAAATTATGTCACATTTGGTAAATTTCTTAAGAACCACATATTGAAAGTTTCTTGTTCGAACGTATACCCACAATACTTTGTTTAGGAACATTCAGTGCTTAAAAAACACACACACACACATTTTATAACATTAACTCAATGATTATAAAAGTTAGGGACTTGAGGTTAACCAAAGACTACTACTACCTGAACCATTATAATGTCCTCTCAAAAAAAAAAAAAAAAAAAAAAAAAAAAAGACATTGCTCACCTCAAGACACCTCTTGGACACTGAGAACAGGCTCATAAATCACTTGGTACACTTTGTATAGCCTCTGTCCAATATCCTGACTCTGAAAAAGAATCTGTATAGGAAATCAAACATTCCAGTGTAGCATGCCGTCTTCCTGTTCGTCTGTAGGAACTTCTAAGCCGCGGCGTGGCTTCTGGGGGGCACATAATGGCTGCTGTACAATGAAACAGCAGGCTCAGGGGAGGCTTATTCAGACCAGAGCACCATTTAGACCCACCTGTTTTCCTCCTCCTCTCCATCCTCACAGCCTGCCTTCAGACTGAACAGACTGCACTTCAAGGCCCTTATAGCTGCCTTTATGGCCTCTGATCACACACGCACAGACCAGGAACTACTTCAAAGCCCACACACAGCACTCACAGTGAGAGTTAAATGTAAGTGGTTGGTAATGTAATGGTTTGTGTGCTTAAATGCTATAGGTTACAATTAACATGTGGCATGTACGTAATGTAATTTACCTCCTAATACATTTAGATTAATTGGTAATATTTCAGTACGAAATCACTTTAAAACTTAGCATTAGTGGTAGTAGTGTAACATGTAGTAGTAGTACTACTACTAATAGTATTCGGTTAATACACCTCGTCATAATTTGAATCCAAATTGAAAATAAAGTGGCAGGCATGTTGAACTGTCAAGTGTTTACTTCTTGGTATTATGGTTTAGTTCAGTCTTTTTCAAACAGAAAATATGTCTCTTTTTCCAAATACCATCTTTAATGGACATAGCCAGGTCTAAGTGAGGATTAAACCAGCTCTAAACTAGGACTAAAGCAGGTCTAAACCAGGATTAGGTCTAAGCCAAGACTAAACTAAATCAAAACCAGCAGGCCTTTACCTGGACTAGCCCCAATCAGGACTAACAGAAATAAACTGGCTTTAAAAGAAACTTATAGCAAAAGACTCCAGAGTACCACCAGAAAAAACACACGTACCAACAGTGGTACCTGTACCACTGTTTAAGAAACACTGGATCAGCTCAAAATCAACTTGACACAAGTTTATTTTACAAATGATTATGATAATATCATGTAAGTTATATTGAGTAGCATGTTGGATTGCACTGTGGTTTTTGCAGTAAAGTGTAGAGTTTAAGTGGTAGTAGTTGATTAATACTAGCAATATTTTGTCCATAACAAAAATATCTTGTTACTGTTACTCAAGTACTACTTTAATGACGTGTACTAATAATGATAATATATAAGTAATGACTCCTCCACCTCTTCATCTAAGTACAGTCACATAAAACTTTCTTGTAAACATACGACAACATACAATAAACCAACAGCTCCTCTGAGCTCCATCTCCCAGACACTGGTCACACTACCCTCTGTCAAGGCCACTCTCATCACATGCCCCCCTCCTGCTCTGCCCCCCCCACCCACCCACCCCCCATCATCAGCAAAGCCCTGGGGATCTGCTCGCCCAAGACCAGTCCTCTGTGCACATCTGCTGTACTGGACGGCTGGCCTGGCAGGCGAGGCGAGGGGCCGATCTAGGGGCCGTGGTCATGGGGACTTGGCTTTGGAAAGGCTTGGGGGGGGGGGTGAGATGCCTCAGTGCAGTGCAGAGGCTTCCATGGAGATAGTGTCTTACAGTGTTTACAACGTCCCAATTGAGTGTGCGACCTCTCCTCCCCATCCCGCTCTCCCTCCGCAGGCCCTCTTCTAATGTAAATGTCCTGGGCTGGCAGCTTGGCCCGATGTGCACTTGTTTTGGTGCCTTCACTCTCTGTTCCTGCTTTATGGTCTCGGCCTCTCATTTTAGCCCTCCTCTGTCCATCTTTTCTCCACTTTTTTTTTCTTTATAAGAGTTGTGTTGGTCCAGGCCTGCTGCGAAACCAAAAGGCTGCCATGGTACCATCGTGCATTCAGACCGACACCTATTACAGTGAGTGAAAGGTGGCACGGCTTAAGAGGGGCTGGTCTGGCCTTAGCAGTGGGCACCTGGCAGTTTGTATGTGCCAACCTCGAACACAAGGCCAAAATACCATCTGACCATTTAGTTCTAACAAGTAGCCAGCTTTCAAACTTTAAGGATCCACCTCACACTGCCCACTGCATTGTGAAAAACCCAGCCGTGAAAAAACTCTAAATGTCACCACCACACAGGCCAATTACTGCCTGGTTACAGCCCACAACATCTGTGCACTGTCTATTCACATCCCTCCAAAACAAACCAACAAACAGTGCTTTTAATTTATATTTTTAAGTCAATTCATTTCCCAAGGCAAAGTAGATGGACAGATAGATGAGCCACGTGCTGCTGTCATCTGACAAACAGCACACTCAACTTGTCAAACTGTGAGCAACATATTTAGTCCATCTAATCCACAGTATTATTAGTATTACTGCAAATGGGCCTAAGCTACAGTATGGCTACCGGCCCAATGACATGTCACTCACACTGGTATCAGAGTTACACGTTGGCCGTGAGCTTATTACTGTCCTATTTTAATCTGAGTATATTGTTACTGAATCAGCACCAGGGCAGTCCAACACTCAGTTTCCAGAATCAGTCACGTACAATAGCAGATAAAATTAGCACTACAATATTACATAAGTCTGTGCTGTTCTAGGTCTACCATAATGAGCGAGATCACCAATATTATCACACTGACTTCATTCACAACCAAATATTGTCACTGGTGCGTGTACGCTGAAAAATTGATTGGCTGGGTCGGAGATAATTTACAAAGCAAGGGAAACACAGGAACTGGGCACCACGAGTCAAAATAAACTTCCTCTACACTTTTTAAAATGAAGGCTAACTATAACATGGTGCTAATACAAACATTGCACATTGAGAAGTTAATTCTTAAGAGGGAGAAATAATCAAATTTGTGATCCTAGACAGCCATTTTACAAAGACGACATAAAGAATGAGAAGGCATAGGGCTCAATAGTCACAACTTTTGGTTTAGAGGGTAAGTATTCAGCAAATAAACACTGATGTTCCAGTATAAAATGATGATGTTGAACGTCTATGTGGTTCTAAACCAATCTGATTGTGGGACGCAAATTACTGTATATTGCTAGTCATTTTATTGCAACCCAATTTTTTTCTATTACGGAACCAAAGTTGTTTTTCTACACCCTGGCTGGTACAGTATTTTTCACCATTTAACATATTAAGGCTAGAAAACAGTATGATGCCAGGGTTTGCAAAGAGGGGGCACCACTTGCTTGAATTGGGAACCAACTTCTGAGACTTTGCACCAGGGTATTTTTGTGTCAGTTGGTTTGCAGTTATGTTGGGAAACTGGAACAGTCAATGTGAGAATGGTATGTGTCAGAGATCAACAGGTGGGACTTGTCAGGGGGGTTAGTCATTTCTCACTGCTCACATAAATGAACTGAACTTGTACACTACCAACAACACTATGATGATGAGTGTACTGGACAGTACAAATGCTGAGGATAGTTAGATTTCTGTGATGCTATATGATTGGGACAGGAGCATATCAATGTTCCCACAGCCCTATGTTCCTAGCTTTCTAAGATACTTTTCATTTAATGGTGCATGTTTAACCCTAACCCCTACACTAACCCGAAATCTAATACATGTGGGAACAGAGGGCTGTGGGAACATGGGGCCTGATTTTGAAAAATATCATAAACATGTTGGAACATAGGGCTGTGGGACCATAGTGCCATATTTTGAAAAAATATAATAGAAATGTTGGAACATGGGGCTGTGGGAACATAGGGCCTACTTTTAAAATGTGGATATATAGGGTTGCGGAAAAATAGAGCCCTAATTTAACATAGAGCTGTGGGAACATATCGACATTTTTTTTTTTTTTTTTTTTTTTTTTTGTGGGAACATGTGGGCAGCACTTGGACAGCAGTTTACCATAAACAAAGGGATGACAGATCCATTCATTTAGATAGATAGACAGATAGATAGATACTTTATCTATCTGTTTTGTGATGTGAGTGTATGTCTGGCACTGAGTCACTGATTATAATCAACTAACTGAAGATACTGCATTTCACTCCTACTTTACTTATTATAGTAAACAAAATGGAAAATGCTAAATTACTACAGTTTTTGTGGTGAGGGTTTAATCGCCCATCTTCTTATTGCCAATGTGTTTATCTGTGGCCATACGACGCTTTCACTTTCCATATATGCTGTGGTCTGTTTTTTTTTTTTTTTTTTTTTTTTACTGACCTCATTCTTACAAGAAGCCATAAAAAATAAAAAAAATAAAAAAAACTCAAAATGTAGTTCAAAAGCAGATGTGTGTGTGGGCTCAGGGTTCTGACTCACATCTTCTTAATGTAATAAATCTATTAGATCCTGTGAGGAGGAACAATGTGGCGAGTGAGCCGCTGTTTAAACTACAGTGACTCATTTGTAAACACTGCACCAGACAGACAGCACTTTCTTTTTCTGAAGACTTATCGGCTTCACAATAACTTACCACCGTTTGGTCAAAAGCAGAGCTAGAAACACACACATGCACACACGCACACACACACACGCACACGCACACGCACACACGCAGGCATGCATGCACGCACACACACACACACACACACACACACACATGCACACACACATGTAGCATTGAGGAAGTGAGACAACCAGCAGACTGCTGATTGATTTCTAGGGTTCAGAACAGAAGCACCTGACCATTAGCAGTGAATGGAGAGGGTGGGACCCACAACAGAGGGACTTTTTACAAGCACTGTGTGAGTGACAACAGCACCAGGGAGACGGCTGATACGGAACCAGACGAGAGAGGGGTCTGCCAGTCCTGTCAGACGAGGAGGCTATTACAGGTTATAACCACATAACTAATGGTCATTTTTAAATTTAATTCACCAGTAACACCTAATTTTAACATTATTAAATGACATTGAGTTTTTCCTCTTTATTAATGTTTAATAATTGAGTAAGAAGCTCAACAGTGGGGCAGTGGGTTAAGCGTTTGCCCATTAACTGGAGGGTTGGTGGGTCGAACCTCGCTTGAAGCGCATACTGGCGTTGTGTCCCTGGGCAAGACACGTCATCCACATTGCCTTCTCCAGTCACTGTATGTGGTTAGTTGCAGCAGGAAGAGCATCTGGCATAAAAAACTGTCAAATCTCTGTGTGATTGGTTTGATGTGATGACCCCTAATGCCACCATTAGTCAAGACTGTCATAGCCCCATTAAATTTCATAAAATTCCATGTGGTCTCCAAAGTACAGAACTTCCCTTTATTTGAAGGATTGTCATGTTTTTCGCAATATAGTTCTTTAAAAACCACACAAAAAACTCTGACTGTTGGCAAAAGAACTGTGACGTCATATATACATATATTTAAATATATAAATATATAACTGTAATTCATTTCAACCTTCAAATTTCTTTTTACATACTTAATATAGACAGCCTCTGCCCCCCCACCCCCACCAGTCCGAAAGATGAATAATAATAATAATAATAATAATAATAATAATAATAATAATAATAATAATAAAATGAATAAATACAACAACAACAACAATAATAATAATAATGATAATAATTATAATAATAAGCTTAATTTTGCAAATTAATGCAAAATTATGAACATTTGTGTTTAGTATGTATGCATTAAAAATGGTTAATTACATATATATTAATGCTTTTTTACTGTTTCATAATGGGAGGTTATTCTAAAGTGTTTCTGAATATTCCACACTTTTTTTTACTTAAGCCTTTCTTAAGTCCAGACTCATTAATGGGAAAGGTTTATTTTTTTTATTTCAGACTTCAAAACAGTCTCAAAGCACATGTCCACAAAGCACAGCTAATAGTTTCCAGAAACCAACCCCTTTACTGTAAATACACTTTTGTTCCTCTACCGTTTCCACTCCTGTTTATTTCCAAATTCAAATATTTTAATATTTCTGTATGTCATAAACCAAACTCACAAAGGGGTGGTTATGTGGTGACTTCCCGTGTTTTGAAGCTCACATCAACAGTGGAAGACGGTTTGACTTTTAGACAAGGCTTCTTCCTGTGCTACTTCCTTTCAAAATGTATTCAGTAAACATCAAAACACAACTCTGAGCAATGTGAACATGTTAATAACATCTCATTTTTATTTTTATTTTTATTTTTATTTTGTCTCTGAATTGAAGCAATCAGAAAACTATTGAAATTAACCTTTTGAGCTAGATACATAAGGATAAACAATGTTGCACTATTGGCTCTCTGTTGGCTCTAGTTCTTTCCTGTCCAGTCTTCTTTAGCTCTTCTGGATTTGGAGAAGGCCCAGTTGGTATATCCACAGGCTCTGAAGGTTTGGCAGACATGGTGTAATCTATCTTTGTGTCAGTCCCAGGCTTGGAAAAATATATTAAATATCAAAAAACCCATGGGACTGAAATTATTTGCTGTGGTGACCCTTAAACAAAAGGAAGCAACTTAAAACACCTTTCCTTTTTTTCTTGTAAGCTATAAATTTGACATCTGGTGCCTACAAATTTTACTTACCAACATGTCTGGAACACACTTAGGTTGCTGCAAAAATTTAGGAAATGCCCCATGACCTCTGACCTCCTTTCACATCTTCATTCCTCCATAGAGCACTGTAATTCCCTCACACTTCTCAGTCCTATTCCCAGTAGCAGTTCCTCATGTTTGCCCGGCATAGCAACCCCCCAATCTGCACATTAAATCCCAGGACAGAGACAGACATAGAGGGGTAGAAGGAAAGTAGAGGAGGGGGGCGTCATGAACTTGGCAGTCCTGTGTTTTCTTACAGTGCTCTGAGTGAACGGGGGAGGTGGAGAGAAGAAAAGAGCGGGCCGGGGAGGGGAGGAAAAGAAAAAGTGACATGACAAAAGATGTGAGCAGGGGGTCCCGGGACGGAGGGGCTTCTGTCCTATTCCTCCTTCAACGTGGGGCTGTTTCTCCTTGAGCTTTGCCTTTGATGTGGTGCACCGAGCTTAGAGCGGGATGGGGCGGGGAGGGGGTGAGGAAAGAGGAGGAGAGGGGCATGGGGAGGAGAGGCGCGGGAGGTGGAAGAGCGTGAAAAAGCAAAGTTGATGGGCTTCGGAAGTAGGGATAAAAGGAGGCACAGCTGGACTGATGGGAACGATGACAGCCCCCCCCCCCCTCATAGACACTGGACACAGGTGCAACACACAACGGGACAGAATTAGAGAGTTAGGGCAGTTTTACTAGAATAGAATAGAAGTAAATTAGTTTATATTTTAGCATTTTCATTGTAACAGTCTACAAACTTATGGGTGGCAACAAGTAAATTAGTGCTAGTAAAGCATAAGCTACTGTATCGTTCATGTATATATCACTGGATTATGTAGTGTTGTAGTCAAAACCGTACTAATTGGGACCAAGACCAGTCCAAGTCCAGGGTGAACCAAGGATTTCAAGGTTCAAGACAGATTACTCCCAAATTATGAAGAATAGCTTAATAATTGGGTTCGTATAATTTTGGTACATAAAATCTCAAAGACTGCCACATCTGAGACAGACACAAGAACAAGTAAAATTGGATTCGAGACCAAGACCAAGTAAAATGGCAGCCGTGACCAAGACGAAACCAAGACCGAAAAAAAATGGTCTCAAGACTGGTCTCAAGCCCAAGACCGGTCTCTTGGGCACTACTACACTACGAATTAGGTGACACAGTTCAGCCACGGAGGATCATAAGCCAGTGTACTCTTTGTGCTGGTCCCAAGTCCAAATAAATGGAGAGGGTTGCATCAGGAGGGGCATCTGGCATAAATTATAAAAAAGCATTAATAAGTATACAATAACTTAGAGTTTAATAAATAAACATTTTATAGATCCTGCATTACCACTGATGTTTATAATTTTCTACATATACTTATTATTGAGGTGTAACAATACAGTTACTATATAGCTGTAATGATTGTTTTTTTTATTATTCCTACAATCCAACTATATTGATACGCATCACCTTGTATCAAATTGTATCATTTTGTGTATATCGATATACATGGAGAAAAAAAAAAGATAATATCAATAATAGACATTTTTAACACATTTTAACATAATTAATCCCGGGCACGATACTAGATTTGAGAATATACTTTTATGATTTTTGACAAAAAGTTGCTGTATTGATTGTATCGATATGAAGGTGTTAAATTGTATTGAATTGCATTGTTCTAAATGAGACAATATTGTTCTTGAATTGGATCGAAACAATTCTTACCAATACGTATCGTATCGTTGCAAAAATGTATTGTTACACTCCTCACACAAGCATATTACTAAAGAATAAAACAGTAATATCAAAGTATATAACTCATTGGCGTTTATTAAGGTTGAAGTAATGCTCTGTAAATAATCAGTTTACTGGTTACTAATCCTTAACTAATACTTAATAGAGTGAGTTATACTAAAAGGTACTGTTCTTATACATTTTCTTTCATAAGTATGTAAGTAAAAGCAAAATCTAGTTACTTTCCACCTCTGAATTACAGTAAGTAGATGAAGAGCTGTATAGGTTATATATTATGTTGCTTTTCTTTTGTCATGTGAAAATTACCATAGCTGGGCGTTTATGTGAAATATCAAATAAGAATATTACCAAAAATCACCAGTAGCAGTCTGTAAATCATGTGCTCTCCAGTCAACACCACAGTTTATGCAAATCAATCCGGGGTTGGTTTCTTTGCAGCGCTGTGTGTTTGTTGTGCTCAAAAGGAGAAGTGTGATGGAAAGAGAAACTGCAGTAGAAAAGGAAACAGTGGTGATACAGGCCCACACTCAGCAGACTTAACATAATTGCACAGGTGAAGGTGAAGAGAACAGGGTGCTGCGGTTAACACCTGGCAGTGGGTGAAGTGCATTTGGAGCAATGCACAGTTTATACAGGTGCAGCTGTATTGGAAGCAAGTAAAAATAATGTAAGCACTTTTGGTAAACCTGATTTAGTACTGGTTTGTATCCCGGGTTTATCTATAGTTCATATTGTACCTGGTTTAGTCCTGGTTTAGTCATTGTTTCTACCTACCCAGATTAGTCCTCATTTCTTTCTGGTTTATACCTGGATCAGTCTTGATTCAAACCGGGATTAGTCCTGATTCAGACCTGGAATCAGGACTAATCCAGGTCTGATCCAGATCTGCTTTAGGCCTGGATACGTCCTGGTTTATTCCTTGTTTCTATCTGATTTCTACCTTGTTTAGACCTGGTTTTGTCCTCATGTTGACCCCACTTTTATAATTTTACTGGATAGGGTTTCAGCCCTACTGGATGATTATGGGCTGTTTTATCAAGAATATAATACAGGGGTGTCCAAGCATTTTTCAAAGAGCACCAGTTTTAAGTATGCAAAAATGTTTAAGGGCTGGCGGTTGTATTATATTTATAAAACACTCTATAGATGTTTTATATGAATTTTATTTTCAGTTCATTATATTTTTTAAAATGCAGGAAGACAAGATTTTTGGAGAATTGATCAACTTACTATTATAGTAATATAATACAGGTAGTCATAAATTCAAAATGGACTTGATTTCAGACTACCCAGATGCACAGTTGTATAGAAATGCTGCTTAATGGTGCTAGAGGGCCATAAACAATAGATTTTATGATGGAAGCTGAGGGCCATATGAAATCTCATTCTGTACCACAAATGGCCCCTGGGCTGCACGTTGGACATATCTGATATAATATGACAGATGACAACAGTCCTTCTGGATACAAAGACTGGTGATAGATAATGCTTTCAGGTGAACATGTGACTTTAGATTATCTATAGTGAGTGAATGTGAGCATGAACAGTGTGTTTGGTCAGTGTGCACGGTGCCATCCCCACAACATCTTGGATAGACTCCACCGCCTGATCTATAGAACATAAGAAGATAGAAGATAACCACTGGCATATACTGAGATACTATTCAGTCAAAATATTTTCTCTTTGCCAACATTCCAGGCGCTCCAGGATTTTATAGTGTCAAATACTATGTACTAGGCCTGGGAATTCAACAAGCTGATACCTACAGGTTCCTGGGTTGACAACAAAGCAAACTTGACTGGCCATGACCTCAGTGCTAACACCACACAAAGCTGCCTTATCTGGAATTTTTCAGCATTTGTGATACCATACTTTTAATTCACACAAGCGTTTATATCATTTTAGTGTTAGCTAACCATTTCTCCTAAGTCATATCCATGCCCTGACATCATTTTTGCTCTTATATCTTGCTTGTTTATACATAAAAGGCTTGGAGGTATCTTATGTGTTAACTCTTGTCACCTTTTGTACAAACCACAATATTATCATGCCTTCAGCTAGTGTGCAATGACATAGTTACAGTCTAAGAAAAACATTATACTCACTCCACAAAGATGTTGGCCTAGCACTCCAAAGCTGGTTTTGATTTTGTACGATTCAACTTTCTAACCACTCTATGTCCTAAATCCTATACCATGAAGTTTTCCTTTTTGTTGTGTGTTCCATATCAGTCTATAGATCAGCTATGCACACAAATGAACAACAGTGCTTTTGCCACACATCGCAAAATGCTTACTCGGAAAAGAAAGTCAGTGTTGTTGTGATTGTATTCGTGAAGGAAGAAACAAAAGAGAAAGAAGAAACGTGGAGACGCGTAGAGTTACGATAAGATCAGGACGGTGTGTTTCTCTCTGTGGGTTAGTAAGTCTGGTGGCTGAGTGGAGTGACTGGAAACCTCAGTGAAGATGCACGTTCTGGGCCGCAGTCTCACAGGGCGCAGCTGCTCCGTGAGTGATGTGGTGAAGGAGAGGAGAGAGGAGGAGGAGGAGGAGGAAGAGGGTGGGAGGCAGAGGGCACACGTTCACAACAGCATCAGGCCACAAACACTACACTGCTGCAGAGTGAACAATGAGACACGGAAATAAACTCACACCCATGCAGTTGCAGTTGGAAATGTTTAACTCCTTCACATCAAAAGACATTATAATCATGTGAATGAAAGGTAATGAGAATAAACTACAAAAAACTCATTAAGCAATCACTAAAAATGTCTTTTAAGTTTTTATTTTGTCCATCCGAGGAAGTCACAGATACATCAGTGGTAGTGCGTTGTGTAATACCTTGTTATACATCATTTTTTATCAAGTGCAACCATCACCACCAATTTGACCTTTGACCTCCAAAATGTGTAGTAACAGTAGCTACTTTATATAAGGTGTCCAGTTTAACATAAAAATGATGAAGTATATTAACATTGAAAGTGTCAACATCTCAGGGCGGAGTTGTGTCCCATTTAAGAGTTTGAACAAAATTCTTTTCAGCATTTTGGAGAAAGTAGAAAAATATGATGACCAGATTTCCACACCCAAAAAATGGGAAATTATAGTGAATTTCAACATTAAAAGCAACAAAACTCTTTCAAAATCCATACAATTTTCCATCAGGTGATTCAGAGTACATGAAGCTAGGGCTTAAGTTTGGAATTTGTGAATTTTTTTTTTTTTTTTTTTTTTTTTTACAAAAGCCTTTATACAAATGTGTTTTTAGTTTCTATGCATTTCTATATGTTTAAATGGGGACAACTGGGTTACAGTTATGTCTTGGGACTAAAAACTGACACTGTTCCCATTAAATAGGGATGTCTGGTCATTTTTCACCACTTAGCTTATGCTTGGAGGACATACTTTTACTTTTATAACTTCTAACAAATGTTTTTGGTCTTTACCCATTCTTCATATGCAAAAGCCTCTAGCTCAGTGATGTTCGATGGCCTCTGTGCTGCAGCTGCCTTCTTTAAATCCCACCAAGATTTTCAATGGGACTTAAATCTGGAGACTGAGAAGGTCACTCCAGGACGTTCCAGGATCTTTTGGTCTTGACAAATTTTTATTTAATAAATTCTTAAAATCTTTTGGGGGTGGGAATATTTCTGATTGCAACTGTGATTTCTTATCTTTGTGATGACATATAAAAACAAAATGCATTGAGTGCCTTGTTATCTTAAAGATGTAGTTTAGAGGTGGAAAGTACCCAAATACTTAATTCATTTACTTTAGCATATTTTATGAAAGAAAAGGGTGATTTTGATCTTAATAGCAACAGAGGTAACACACTTGCCTTGCAATGTGCAAATACAAAAGTGTTATTTCCTGTTGAGATATACCAATATGGCTGCTATTTCACTTTGATGTTGAATTCTGGGGCCACAGAGGGGATTTTGCCGATCACTAAAAAAAGCCCCTTTGTTTACATATTATTGCATAACTTTAATTGCTGCGGTTTAATAATAACAGCACATATTTAATATGTCCTTGACACTGCTGTGTTTTGTCTGTATATGTCTAGTTTAGGTTTGCATCATCAAAGAAATGGAAAGTCCACTCCCACACAAAAATGTCTACCAAGGTGTCTTTGTAGGAACATAGACAGAGTAGGTTATCTTAAGTTTAAGCCATAAACCTGACTATTAGAACTTTTTAGATGAGGCTTATATATTATGAACATTTTCATTTTGTTTATATTTGGATTTTACCTTTAATGGATAGTGACTGTAATCTGACAGGAAATGGGACAGAGAGACAGGGGAGCGACATGGAGCAAATCCACAGAATCAAACCCAGGTTGCACTGGTATGGGGTATGCGTGCTACCATGTGAGCCACCGAGGCGCCTCAAACCCATACTGCTCATCGGCAGCATTTTGGCATCACACACTCAAACCAGTACTTCTGAAGCAAGTGTTTTCTTCTTCTGTTATGGTCCTTGTAAAAATATTTGCAGCTTTAGACTCTGTATATTTTTATTATCTATAAACTTTGAACAGCTGCTTACTAAAAGGGGCTATTTTATGCAAAATCTACTTTTCTGAGCTTTCTGCCATGTTATAATGTCGTTGTTTTGTGCTTCATTCACACATATTTGAGTAATCCTGTATCCTCTGGCATGGCCTTTCTTAGGCCACAAAACTTCCATGAGCCTTTGCCTCTTCCACCAGGGTAGCGCCAGGTTTTGTCTTGTAAAATTTAGGAGGAGGAGAAGATTTTTTTAAAGCCACTTAGAGTGAAATTTAATGCCAGCATTGTCAAGGATAGAGCAATAATCTGTGTGAATTTTACACAAAGGAATTTACCATACTGTTCTCTGAAAATGAAGCGTTTTATTTTAAAAGTCTAATAAAGAAAGAACTCCAGTCAGAGCTGTACACTGCAACCAAAATGGTAGAATATGTGACTATTTCTTCACATTTATGCGAGTGAGCAGTGACGTGAAGGTGCACAGCTGTTGTAATGAACTTTTGAATGGATTCGGTGCCTGCTGTGTTTGGGGCTGCTCTCCTCCACATCAGCAGCTGTAGCTCTTACTGCAGCGCCAGTTCAATTGGATCAAAGTTGCTATCCGAGTGTTTTGATAAACAAGCGCGAATAAGGAAATCTACAAAAGGCATGCCTCTGTGTCTGTGGATGTCCAATACACCTGGTTCTGGTTGTGTGCACCCCTCAGCTTCTGTCGCAGAGAACGAGTGGCCAAAGCCACAGACACACCACTGTGGGAGCGCCACAGAGGGCTCAGCTCGAGGTCATGGAGGGGAACACCGAACACAGCGGCCTGGCCCAGAGAACGACACAATAACACATGAAATGAAAGTTTTTCTAGTTGTTTTAGTCATGATTTTGTGTGATGCCACTGCATCTGGTGATGCATAAGTCACATTTAGCACTGTTGTTGTCGACCGCTGAAGCTAATTATCGCTCTCAATAACTAATGAGGGGCACATTAAAATTAGATATGTGGGCTATTTGCCCTGAGCTGTCTACGAGTGAACAATCACACCTCATCAACCTGATGTTCTTGATGTTTTACAGTTGTGTAATAGGAAAACACCATACATTAAGAATTATAATTATTATAACAACTATAATAACATAATTATATTTTTACTCCAAAATTTAGGAAGAATTTGAGAAGCATTAATTAGAAATTTTGAGATCAGACTACTTTATTTAAATTGAAAACAATTACACATTTAATCCAATATATGCATTTCCTATAAATTTTCTGTGCGACCAGTTGACATTTTTGTGCAACCAACTGAAAAAGTGAAAAAGTTAGTTTGGAGCCCTGCCAGTGCTTAAAAAATCATGAATGACTGACGCATGCATTTTAATCATAGCATTTCTTCAATAAATTTTGTTATTATGGTGACTTTTTTGTAATATTAACATAATGTTTGACAAATTTTAAAACCTAAATGAACAAATTTGTATACCTATTCATAATATTTTATACTTTTAAGACCTTGATTTTGACAAGATCACATTTAATACCTTTTAATTACTTTCAAGTCCTTGGTGCTACCCTGCCCACAAAGCCCCACCCACTCAGGAAGCACTGACCAATCAACAATCCCTCTACATCCAGTCTGCTCTCATTCATTTATCCAAAAAATGGTGTCCAGCTCTGTTTCCACTGATTCTTCACAGATATTTTTCATTTTGTAGTAAAATTACATCATACTAAAAGTTTGAGGACGTGAAGTGCTTTTTTTCTTTGACTATGTTCAAAAGATCACAACACTCTACTGCCCTCTGCTGGTCTTTTCACCTGTTTCTGTATTGCACCAGTAGAGTACTTATTAAAAACATTTTCTTTTAGCCAGATAATGTTTTTAAAGGTTGAAAAATATGCAATGCTGTTCTAGAGGTGACCAACTTTGTTTAAAAATATAAATAAAAGCATAATATAGCCCCTTTAAACCCCAAAGAAAGACATAGACCATGGATTTGTGTTTGCATATTCAATTGGCAACACATTATCTACTGGTATCATTCAGAGCCATGCAGCACCCACATGTCACTTACAACATATCTAAAATGACCTCAACCTAAAAAGGTGCAAGACTATATGTACATGCACTGAGAGATGTACCCATATGTAGATTGTACCACATAAAGAAGCCACAACGTTTAGCACCAAACACTCCCCATGCAGGCCGGCTTCCTGTTACCTGTGCCGTAGAATGTGGGCCAGAGTAATACAACAAGTGTCTGTTTGTGCTCTCATGCAAAAGCTCTGTGGTGTGTTGATGGTCCAGTCTGTGCGTCAGCTTGTTTGGTTTGGTGTGGAGTCAGTGAGGTGTTTGTGGTGGTGAATGGCCGCTGCACGCCTGGATGCACCGCTGCACAGGGAGATGTCTGCAGAGAGATGGATGAGCACATTTAAGAGCTTGCTAACCTTCATCATGTCACCTCCCTTTTTTTTTTTACCTGGATGTGGTTTTGGTTAGCACTTAGAGGCAGCTGTGTTTGTGAAAGAGCAGCCATCTTTGTCATGACACCACATGAGATTTATTTGTAATGGGAAAGATTATAAGTATGTACATTACAACATTTTCATTTTCAAATTGCAGTATGTGCGCACAAAAAGTGTTATGGTGACCTAGAACCAAAGTACTTTGCATTTCTATATGACTAATAGCCAAAGCATGTTATCAATAGGTTGCAATCATTTAGTAGAATTTGAAACTAAGCTGGAGGGCAGTGGCCAGTATTACTGCCACTATTTTAAAAGAAATATCCAAAGGGAAAAGCCACAAATATTAAACCTGATCATTGTTTGTTACGGATTGGACCCACAACCACACTAGTATTAATCCATTGACAGTGTTCACGCCTGTGTGACTGAATAGTATGACCGCTTTTTGACGCTGTAGTGAAAAAATAATTTAACATTAGTCAGTTACAGAGAAGACATTGAGCTTTATACTGGTTTTTGTTTCATGTGGATAGACCTAAGAGATATCAACCATAAAACAGGCCAAGACATCTGCATTTTGTTTTTTTAGCAGCAGATTCTACCATGGAATTTTACCTCATCCTTTATCACAATATTGGCTGTTTTCAGATTCTAGAATGTGATGTTGTCTCATTCTCAGATGGGGGCAGGAGCCAGTATTACTGTATGACTTAGAAACTATTTTTTAAAAGAAATATCCCAAAAAATTCACAAATATTGGTGACAAGTTCCAAGATCTCACTATATGTATCCTACCACACCAAAACCTGCATCTTAACAACATAATTGCTTTAATTACCCAGGCCTATAGAATGTTGGGACGTCATGTTCTAGAATTTGATGATGTCGAAGCCTCAGGTGGAGGGCAGGGCCTATACAAATGTATAGGTAAAGCACATTTTTAAAAGATTGCAACTGGGTCTACAACCACACCATAATAATCTTGTGGCTTAATGCCAAGTCTACTGACAGCAGTCACGCCTTAGTGTTTGAATAATATCACCACTTGATCCTAAAGTGAAGAAAATATTTTACTTTAGGTCATTTGTACTGATAAATAAGACTTTGAATTTAGTGCCATTTTTTGTTTCATGTGGATAGGCACAGTAGCGAGAAATCTGCATTTATTCATCTTTAGAATGTTATGACGTCACATAAATACAACCTCTTACATGGTTAAGTGGGGACTGAAGCTGGACATTTCCCTGCACAATGCCATCAAAGTGCCATAGAAAAAGTAAACAAATGTGCAGTAAGATGAAGGCTGTGTCAGTTTTAAAGTTACTGTAAGCAGCATGCGCTCATACTGGTTTGAAAACAGTACTGCAGTCTAAATCAAAACAATGGTCTATGGGTTGCCAATCTTTCCGCTTTTCTGATTGAACAATTGGCAATGCAGTTTTAGAACCAAAACAAAAAATGTCAACATACATTACGTTCAATATTTTTTTTTACCGTGAATAAATATTCTGTACCATTGTTTTCAGTAAACTTAATAATTGATTCAAACATATTTACCTCATATCTTGGGACACATGTGGGTAATTTTTAGGAAATATAAAACATATATACTGCTCTTCGTACCTTTCAGTACTTATTTAACCAGCAAGGTATTTGCTAAAAATGCAAAAGCTACATGGACTTGATGTGCTTCTGCATGTGTCCAGTTAAACCACAGTAAGTGTGGTTTGGCTCAGCTATGCCTGTAAACTTAGTCAAATATCTAAATGCACCTTCTTATATCACCAAAGTGTCATGTAATGTTTGTTATTGTTTTTTTGTCCTGGTTTCAGACTATAGATCTGCATCTAAAATTGAACACAGAAATGATGTGAGGCTGATTGTATAACGTGGGTTTTTGAGCTAGTACAGTGTGTTCTTTCTCAGAGCTGACTGACTCATCTGTAGACTCTGCAGATGAGACTCTGAAAAGTCAGTGACGTCAGAGGGATTCACACAGAGCTGCTCTGTACAGACACATGTGCAAAATATCCATATTTCCGTGTACAAGGGTCAGGTGGAGATTAAGAAAATAAACTCTGCACTTGTCTACAACAACAAATGTCATGTCATGCATCAAAAGGTAATAAATGGAAAATAACAATATCAGATTTCAAAAGGGTTTTTTCTTGTTTGTAGGAAATACATAAGAAGTTGTGGGATTTAAAATGAATTAACCTGGGTCATTGTAGAACTTAGTGATATGTGCAAAATGATGCATGCACAAAACCAACCAACCCAAAAAATGTATTCCTCAGATTGTGACAGCAAATGAAGTACAGGACCCTTCCAGGACCCCAAAAATGAGGTGCTCATTGGAAAAGGAACACTAAGCATAAAAAAGTATCTTTTGCTTTTCCATAGCAAAATTGTGATCTATCAACACGTCTCCCTAATGTTTTTAATAAGTATGAAAAGGAAAAATATTCAATAATTAACACTGGATGAAGATCATGCAGTTTGTTTGGTTAAAGACATCTGAAAAAGCTTAGATACACACAGATAACTGTCAGCCATATTGGATTCAGGTCTTCAGTTCTAATGTGTCCATGTGGTACACCAAAACATAACAAGACAAATCCTACCATTTACTTAAAGCAAACACTGTAATTAATACTCTATGTTAAACTTGAACTGCATTTTAAGTAACACTATAAACTAGCATTCTTTATTCATAGCCATTTAGGCAAAATGACACAGTGTTTCTTTAAGGGCCTATAACTAAGACAGGCCTCTTGGTAACCTGAGTATTCAGTGTGAGTGGTGACAGGCAAACCACAACTCCAGCTAGAACAACACAGTTTGACTGACACATGAGAATAACAATGACTACAACAACAATGACTCATTAAACCAAAGAGAAGAAATGATAATAGACAACGTGCAAGAAACACAGTGGAACTAAACCACAGGGTACATTCAAATCAGTGATGATGATCCTTAAAGCTGAACACAATGCCTTTATTCCTGCTGTTTCAAGTGCTGTTATAATAAAATCTGTTACCTGTAGCATTTCGAACCCCACCCCTCATCAACAACAGCAGTATACTTACTTTTCTGCTTTATTATTAACAAATGTAAAACTCAACCAATTTGCCACCTCAAAATACTGATATTTTACATCAAACTTTTATGACATAAAAACTTGAAATTTGGGGCATCAGGGGCTTAGGAGATACAGTGGTCATCCTATAACCAGAACCAGAAGGTTGGTGGTTCGAATCCCGCTCTCCTTATATTGTCGTTGTGTCCTTGGGCAAGACATTTCACCCACGTTGCCTATGTTTGAATGTGGGGGGTGAATGAATAATGCAAAGTAAAGTGTTCTGAGTGTCCAGGAAGGTGCTATATATATACTGTAAATCCAGTACATTTTTATTATCATTACAAACTTAACCTTGAACTTTTAGCTCTAAGTTTAGCTTTAGCCGATTATCTCTGCCTCCTTAAACATCATGCATCATCACATTTTATCAGCATTTTATTCTGGTTCCCTCTTTTTAATCTATTTTTATAAAGTGCTGTTTCTGTGTAGCAAGACTTATCTAGCTCTAAATTAAAAACTTTCTCTAACTTCCCTATTCAACAGCCAACAGCCTTTTTAATAGTGTGCCAGCTGATTCAAATCTTTAATAACACAGTCTATATATGACATCTTAAAGTTTGTTTTTTTTACAGTATACATGTAGATGGTTTAGAATACATGATTTTCCTATAATCCAAGCGAAAGACACAGCAAGAAGTTCCTGGGTTCCATTCCTGGGGCTGTTTGCATTTTCTCTGGATGGGTTGGATGGGGACCATATTTCCTTACAGTGACAATAAAGTACACCTTAACCTAATCTTAACCTAAAAAATGGGTCAGTTTTCAGTTCAAAAGCATCCCTCCCCTCTCACCTTGATACTTTGGGAGAGGCCAGAGAAAAAGTTGCACTGTCAGCTTGTACATTTCTGCATGTAACAACTTCTGTGAGCTGGGTTGGACTGCAGCTGGAGCTAATCGGGCTCTCATCACTCGGGCCGGTGTTACCTGTGCACTTGTGTGTTCTCTTACGTACTCTGCGGTTTGGAGCAGCCCTGCAGTGCGCTCACATTCAGATAAGAGCTGTGTATCTCAGGACTGTGGCTTCCTCTGTGCAGCGAACACTGTCGTTTACCTTGTTCCTGATGCAAAATGTGTTGCTGCTGTTGCTGTTGCTGTGAAAATAAAAGCTGATCTTCACACATCAAAGAAATGTACAGATGTAAGCTGTGATGTACCAAATAGATTTAGAAGTGTGATAGTGAACAGCTAACATATCTATCTTTAGTCACATTTTGATCACATTTTAACTACTTTGAATACACTGGTTTAGTAGGCTTAGCTATTAATGACTGACCAGCTTAATGTGCAATATTGCTTAACTAGAACATATTATGCTAATTCTGTTTTTGTTGTTTCCTGCTCAAAAAAATACCTGGAGCAGTATTTTGTTTCATTCATGTTTAAGTAATCCTGTATGCTGAGGTGCTGCCCTTCTCAAGAGCTGAAAACGCTCGGTCTTACCATTATACATTGATACGTGAAACCCCGCCTTCTCCAGGAAGTGCTCCTACACGTTTTTAAAGCACATGCACCCTCTCTGGAGTCATTACTACAAAGCTGTCAGCTCAGTTATCTATTTGTTAGCTTCAGGCTGCTAATAGCCATGTTAATTAGCCATTCTATTGTGTTCAGTCTATTCTCCACAAATCAGGACAATTGGACATTCTCCTCTCATATCTGAACTCACATCCTCCCAACTTTATTCATATGTGAACTCAAAGAAAACAATCGGAAGGCAGTAGTGTCTGTAGAGTGCTTTAGTCAGAGGTAGAGCTTGGCCCCGCAGTATAAAACCTTAACACCGCTGCAATAAAGTACAGTGTCTGCAGTGGGCTAGAGCCGACAGAATGAAGTGGATACTGTGACTGGAGTCGGCAATGTGGGGGAAGTGTTTTGACCAAGGACACAACAACAGCATGCACCTTGAGTGAGGTTCAAACTGCCAACCCTCCGGTGGGTGGATGAATGCTTAACCCCCTGCGCAACTGTCACAAAATCTGGATATTACTTTCATGCATTCATTCATTTTCAACATTTATTTTAATGATTGTGTATTTGATATGCTACAGATAGTTTTAAAGACATGCACAACTATTATACCGTACCAAAAACATATTCATAACACTATACATATTCACTACATTTCACTATTAATTTAACCTATGACCTGAGTGTCACTAACAGCCTATGTGCAGGCCACTACCACCAAACCTGAAGCTGCATGCATGCACCAACAAGCTCTGTGTTACAACTCCAGGAAACACAGGTCTACGCTCACAAAGAGAGAAATGCATGTCAGGAATTTGAACTTACACAAGCGGCCCACATTGGTCTCAACTCTGCCATGGGAAACTCAAGAAGCAGACTTAACTCTTATTTAGTGAGAGGGCTGATGATTGACAACCTTCTCAGCCTTTGTTCTCTTCCTTATTCACACAAACTGCATTAAACTGTCAGTCAGTGTTACTGCCACCGCTGAGAACGGCCATGTTTAAGGAACAAGGTGAATTTGTTGCTTTAAGATTACACAGATCAGCCATAACACTGTGACTGCTGAAAGGTAAAGAGAATAACATGGGTTATCTAGTTACCATGGCACCTGTTGATGAGTGGGTGTGTTCGTGAACAATGTGTCCTTAAACATGTCATGAAAGTAGGGGAAAATGAGCAAGAAGGTTTTGACAAGCTTTGGCATAAAGTCCACATTGTCATAGTTAAAGGACTTGAGTGTATACTACAACTAAAGAATAATCAGAGCCCATGTAAAGGCAGGACTACAACAACACTGACTCATTCATTTTCTGGCACTTATTCACATTACAGGTTGCATGTGACTGGAGCCTATCCCAGCAGCTATGGGCTTTAGGCGGGGTACACCCTGGACAGATAGTCGCAGGGCTTACACATAGACATACACAGACTGACAACCTTTCACTCTCAGGTAAAGTACAGTCTCCAGTTCAACACATGTATGCTTTTGGGCTGTGGGACGAAGCAGCACAGGAAGGACATGCTCCAATCTCACGACCTCCTTCCACTAACTGATAACAGACATGCTACAGACACAGTCGGATAAAACCATATGGTGCATAAAGAGAGATGATGAACATTAAAATTATGAATGCCATTGGCTATAAAATCTCTCCTCTTATCTTTATGCATAGTTTTGGAGTGACATTTGGTCCAATGGGTCCTATATAGAGGCCCCCTTGGAAAATGTCTCCTGATTAAATAATGATAAAAAACAACAACGAACAAACTCTAAAACATGCATGCTTTTCCAATAGATTAAGTACTTGTGTATAATGGTGTGAGAAGCTGGAGGCTATGGTGGGTGTACTGGTTCAATTAACAATAGTGGTAGAAGTTTTTTTCTGGTTTTGTCCCAGCTTTTTGTGCAACAGTTTGTAACATTTTTGTAACAAATACACAATACTTACTTCCCAAAACAAGAGCCGTGTGACCTAAAACCAGAAACAGCTGTTGATAATAAATAGTTCTTTGTTTTCAATAAAAGTAAGATATTTAACATTCTTTCTTTTGGGAATATGGCATTAATAATGATGTTTATCACACAACAAGACATGCCTCATTTGAAAAAAACTGTTTTCTTTTTGCTTCTTGTTTGAGCTAAATACTGTCTGTCGTTCAAATCACAGACTGTTCCTCTCTTAAAAGAGCAGACCAATGTAATTCAAAGTGAAGGGGGCTCAAAAGTAACAGTTTGTTCTTTTGTGACTGGACTGGACCCAGAGCTAGTATTTGCTGAGTAAAGCTGGGGACACACTACACAAATTTCTGCAAAATTTTACCCAGGATTCACCAGTCAGCACCAGTTGAAAACAGTTGGCATGGGTAGTTGGTCCAGAAATCTGCAAGTGTGTGTGGAGAACAGACCCAACCAGACCTCAGTCACCGTCAACCAAACATGTTTAAAAATTAAAAGCCAACTGGGGCGCGGTCATGTGTATGTACTGATTACTGACTGACCTCCAAAAAGTTTGCCCAAGAATTTCAGTTGTTTTGAGAAACCATGTAGTGTGGGATTCCCTATCACAGTAATTAAAGCAAAACCTCAGTAACTTTTTACTTGATATAAACTGTTTCAGAGTCCGTGTGATGTGGCCACCTCTGGGCCAAAAACATAACTCACACATTGCAGTTAGCAAAACAACAAGCTAGCAATGGCTTTATTTCTCAAGTTTTGTCATGGCAGAGTAGTGGGGAAAACAAAAGTAAAGCCGAGCGAGGGATCATATAGGAGTCAGCGAGACTTGTGGGTATTTGCGAAATTTGTAAACAGCGAAGAAATGAGAACATTGAGTTCTGTTCTGCTTTAAATGTGTAATTTCCAGTCTTTTATTTGTCATAAAAGAAATTTCCTGCAGCCAGTCTGTTAATGTTTACTCCAAGTCTGTAACAACTCTGAAAGTTGTGTAG
The DNA here is from genome assembly GCA_020698575.1 of Bostrychus sinensis. NCBI lineage: Eukaryota > Metazoa > Chordata > Actinopteri > Gobiiformes > Eleotridae > Bostrychus > Bostrychus sinensis. Next base: position 26,036,138 of record CM036254.1, on the reverse strand, counting down.
TGTGACCCTTGCTCAAGTTATCATCTTCAAAACGCTAGCTCTTTTGGACCATTCTTGTTTATAACATGACTCTTTAGTTTTTATTCAAATCATGTAAAACTTGGCAAACTCGGTTGCATTTCTGATCCTAACTACTAATAGGCTAAAAGCTGCAAAACTGACCTTACTTTAATCTTACTTCTATGTGTTTCTTTTATGGCCAAACAATGTGTGGCTAAGAATGCTAAACCTAAACATTTGAATTCAATGCATTAGCTTGACTTTGGGAAAATGCAGAATTACCAACTTACTATTTAAGATGGAATGGCTGTATTGAGAGTTAAACTAACTGCTGATGAGGGGGGTGTGGGGCTGTAAAAGTAGGCTAATGGGAGAGTGGGAGCGATGGCGTGAGAGAGCACCTGTCCCGCTGGAGCCGCACCACTCATGGTTAACCCGAGTTGGCAGCACCTCAGCTTGACCTTCTCCCCCAAACGCTGCTGGTCCCCTCTGATCGCATTAGGGGCCAGGCACCATGGCAGGACCTCTCCACATAACACACACACCTCCCATAGCCTAAACCCCCATCTCGCTCTGGGCTTGTCCAGAGCAGAGGCCCAGGACAAACATCAGGCCAGTGGAACAAACAGGCCCTTAATGTGGACAGACAGCAAGGACAATTAGAGCCACGCACACTCAGAGGATCAGGGATGGACAAGGGGCTGAGGAGCACAAATGATCAAATCTGATACTCTAAGAATATATAGTGTACAGAAGCTTCCTGAAAAGTAAAAATGTGTGACAAATTTAAGTAAAATTTAAGTGAAAACCTGATGCTAATACAGTAGCCTCTTCCAGGACAGTGCCTCCAACCACTACAAAAGAGGGCTTAGCAAATCTTCCAGCCCGAATGGACACATAAAGGGCTGCAGGATGCAACAGGTTGGAGGAGGTGGTACATCAGCATGTTGTATCTATCATGCTCAGACAATACAGCAAGAGGTTAATATATTCAGCACAAAGGTCCAGAGTTTACTAGGAACAAAGTGGCCACTATACTGTAGGATAGCCATGGCTACGGCTAATGCAGTATAGACATTTCCAAATTTCCTAAAGCCGGGTATGCACTGTGCATTATTTTTATTTTTTTTTGTCTTAAAAAGTTTTATGGAAGGCACACTGCACAATGTGGAATGCAAAAAATTGTAAACTACCACATTTTCAAACTGTGCAAGGGTTCACATGTTGAGGTGTTGAGTTTAGGTGTAAGTGATGAATCATTATGAAAAAGGGTCGGGCTTGGGGACCACAAAAGTCTGCATCCAGCATAATTTCACTTCAGAAAATGTGTAATAATTGACATGGGATGTTAACAAAAGCATCAATTCTAATTATAGACTACCTAATCTGAGACTATCTTCATGCAAATAAATTAAGTCATATGGAAAAGTGTAGCCTCTTGTTAATAAAATACGACACCCGGAGACCGTTGAGGCTTTAGTGGGTACCTGGAAATGCGACGCCTCTCTCACGTATACACAGATTCACACGCATGTGAATATGCAAGCACACACTTCAAGAAGGTTAGTAAGCCAGGTCAAGATGTGGTCTCAATTAAACTTCCTTTGGTGAAAAGAGGGGCTTTACTTCTTTGGCCTGATCAGGTGACATTAGTCGACTTATTACATTTCTGATATTGAGTCATGTGTTTATATATTGGCCCAAAGATCCTAAGTACAATGTCTCCGTAGGATTAATTGACATTGTGACTTCCTGTTACAAATAGATCAGTCACAGACTTTAGAGGACTTGAAGCAAAAGAGTCCCATTGCAGGATTTAGCCAAGGTGATTTGACAAGATAGGCTATAGACCCTTCTTGTGTTTGTAAACAGAATGTTTGCATTCCAAAGACTGGTACCGGAAGTTAAAAAAGACAATCATACATTTCTAATGGAGCAATTAGCGCTAGCCACAAAACATCGCAGATTAGGAATAATCAAGACAGGTTTGGCAACTGACAACCACTCGACCTCAGGTGAGTATAGCAGAGATGAGTTTAATAATATTAGCAAGTGTGTCAACGTTTAGCCGTTTATTGTAATGTTGTAATTAACGTTTATTAGCATATAACCTAAAGGGTAGTAACTTACATTTCTTAATTTCAATGTTACGCAGGACAAATAGTAACAGAAATGTGGCAGACCATAAAAGTTTACATTGTATGCTCAGATTTAATTCATCACCACAAATCCTACTTCTATAAGTTAACTTTAGCGACTGGAACTAACAATCAGATCTGGGTCGTATCAGCTCAGAGTCATTTTTAATAAATACTGTAGCCGTATAAACAACAACATTTGTTCCTGTTGCCCAAAAACATCTAAATTTATATTTTTATTTTGCTCCCTCGTAGAAATAAATGGAATAGAATGTTAATCTTGGTACCAGGCTGCATGCGCAACTTTTTTAAACATGTCATTCCTGGAAGTGTCTATTGCTTGCAATGTGTCATGACAACAGAAAGGGGAGGGGCTTAAAGAAACTAACTACCTTATGCCCAGGCTGCTCCTTCATGTGCTATGCACTCTACCAGGTGAGCCACTGAGGAGCCTGCCTAAATACTTTATTAGAGACTATTGTTAATATTGTTTAAGGTTTCATACACTGGGCTCCTTAATATTGCAAATTATGCAATGTAATTTTTTTTTTTTTTAAATAAAATAAAAACATCTTCAAGTTGACTTTTAAACACAATGGGCAGATTAAACGGGATATATCATGCTTTTATTCATATTTTTTAAACCAATCTTGGTCACCTCCAGAACAGCACTGCATGTTTTATAACCTTTAAAAACATTATCAAACCAAAAGAAAATGTTTTTAATAAGTTTAATAAGTTTTATTAAGTTTAATAAGTCTACTGGTGCCATAAAGAAACAATGTTGTGAAGAGAGTTGTCTTTTGCCATTTTGCTACAAAATAAAACAAATAGCTGTGAGGAATCAGTGGAAACAGGACTGTACACCCTTTATAAATAAATGTACAGACTGAATGTAGAGGGCTTGTCGATTAGTCAGTGCTTTTTTTGTGGGATAGGCGGAGGTTCGTAGAACAGAGCTCTCAAAATTCTAGACAAAAAACAAAACAAATTTACCATCATTGTAAAATCTTGGGTCAATACAATCTACTTAGTTTGGAAAATCTTATGAAATTTAAAAATGGTTGTCTGGTATACAAATGTCTTCATGGGCTGGCTCCTCCTCCACTCAATGAGTATATCAAATATAGGTCTTCACTATCCCGTGCCACTTGGGTCATATCCAGGGGTGACTGCGACATACCAGTGAGAAAAACTACTTTCGGACAAAACGTTCTCTCCTTCAGAGGTAGTAACTTCTGGAATACTTGGAAGAGCTGGAAGAACCGTTCAGACGGCTTCAGATGGGCGATCATCGCCGTGGTGTATGGAGGCCTTAAGGGGTAGAAATGGGATCCAGCCTTAGTGTCTTGTTTTGTATCAAGAGGGCCATGTGCAATACAGTTTTACACATATTTATTTATACAATCTACCACATATTTTTACAGTCTAGCACTTATTTATAATATCTACTGGGCTGCATGCAATGAAATTCAGCTCCTTATCAGGGTCATGTGCATTACACTATTGCACTTTTTTCATCTGAATTATGAATAATGAAGGGGATAAATGAGCTGTGCTTCCTGTTTATTTTTGATTGTTATAAATGCCATAATGTCTAGTGCTGTTATGTGTGTGTATGTCCAGTCAGTTGTGCGGTTAGTGTACCGTGTGAAACATCTACCTGTCTAGGGACAACAGACAGAAATTAGCCTTTGGCTAGAATCTGACATATTTACATATTGGGTATATGTCCATTAATATGTACTGCCCCTATCTTAAAAAAATAATAAATAAAAAAATAAAAAAGCGTTTTGAGGCCTCAGAATGGCTGTGCCAGAGGATTACTCAAACAGATGTGAATGATAGTGATGAGAGTATACAATACAATACTCCTTTGGGTATTGAGTACTTGAATAAAGTATTGATACTAATGTGAAATAAAAGCACATGCATCACTTACTCCAGTAATTTGTGCCAAAACTCCCCCAAACAGCAACATTTTGATCTGATCCATCTATGCCATGTGACAAGAAGTTAGCAGTTTTCACTATATATAAGCTTTTCTACAATTTTCATTGATATGACCCAGTTGGCTGATTATGTAACAGTACGAAGAGGGAAGTGGAGGCTGCACAGAAAGTACCAATGCAAACAAAAACTATGACCTACTTAGACGAGAGAGGCAGCCACCGCACGTTTTAAACATCCTTTTCATACACATGCACATACATTTTACTCGCAAATTGTCCCCCTGTCTTCTCCCTGCTTTAGATAGACTGAAGGAACACATGGCCCGTGCAATTGTGGTCAAAAATACAAGCAGTCTATGTACATATTACGCTGAAGTTTGAATCCGGCTAAGTGCTTAGTAACCATAGACTGAGGGAAGACTGAAATACATTTAACCACAAAAACACACAAAATGCAAAAGACTGTGGGTATAACATATAGACAACAGTCAATGGGATTGAGACTTTTGTTATGAGACAGAGCAAAAGGAGATGACCTAATAGACATTACTGGCACTGAACTCTGGGCACTTCCTGTACATTAAATGAGAATCAGAACTTGAAAAAATTCTTATCTAACCGCATGTCCAAAAGATTTGTACAATGTTGCAAAGCAAACAAACTCTCATCTGTACTGACGTCAAGGACCAAAGATGTTCAATACCCTGTGTACTCTGCTGAAGTAAACAATCACTCATCTTCTACTTTTTTCTATTAAAGGGTGTGGGAGGCTTGGCCCTGTCCCAGCTGTTTTGGGCCTGAGGTGGAGTACACCCTGGACAATGACAAAAGGTTAGCTGTAGAGCTGACACTTGGAGACATAGACAGACAACCATTCACAATCTCATTTATTGACAAGAGGCAATGAAGAGCCATTAATTCACCTACAGTACATGTCTTTAAATGGTAGGAAGAAGCTGGACCAGTCGTTTGTGGCCGGCCTGGGAATCAAACCCACAATCTCGTTGCTGTCAACCACTATCCACATTAGCATAAAAAATGGCTGTCAAAGTTAGTTGTAGTTTATTAATAATCCAGAGACATGTACTGAATATTATTTTGACTCCTCTTTCCCCCCAACATGACTGATATCTTGGCATTGGAGTACTTGTACTTTTATGAATGTGTACTCAAGCACTAATGCAAAGCTTGATAATCTAAACCGCATCTGTTGCTCCCACTCCTGGATCCCCCACAGGCCGATACCTGCTTGTTACAGTCACATACAGTTACAGTTGGTGCGTGTTGAGACCTGCCGTGGACCGATCAGCCAACACATCCTCACGTAAACAGCTTTGTACACTGGCACATAGAGGGAAATATTAGACTTCAGGCATGTGGACGCACATACTGTACATAGACGCATGCACAAACACACGCCTCCCAGGGCAAACTCATGGGCTGCTGCACGCCGGCACACCGTCTGCTTGCTGCTATGGGGGATTTTACAGAGACAGGAGAGGTTGGCTATACAGTATAATGAATGGATGCTTTGCTTTTAAAGACTAGTTAGGAAAAAAAATCATCTATTTACTTTTTATCTCTTTTTCTTTTACTGCTTTTATTGTATCTAAATTGTAATCAACTTTCAATTATTTTAAAGTGTTTAGTGACTATAAGTTTGAGTCTAAGGCCCAACCGTGTTAAGGAATTTGAGTGTTGTTGCTTCAAAATATACATGAATTGGGCCTAAACCCCAGACTTAATAAACATTTTACTAGATTTGTCAACATTAACTTTGACCTCCAGCACTCATAGAGTGGTTTATACATATTTTTCATGGACAAACTACAGTCACTTTACATTTACTTTGGACGCTAGTCATGCTCAAATGTTGTTGGTTAGACTGTAAAGAGCACACTGTGTTGAAGTTTCACTCTTTTTGTGGCTACATTGTACATTCCTCTACAATTTTGGGGGGAAACTGTGCATGTTTAAATGCAGTACATGTAGAATCAATCTTGGCTATTCACCACTATTATTGTCAATGTTGGCTCCAACTTCCACCAACTTCATATGGGATAGGAAGATTTTTTTTTTTTTACTTTACCCACTCCACTTTCCTTTGGGATCACTGAAGTAGCCCATATATCTAATGCTGCATGCTTTCTGACCCTCACTTAGTATTATCAACCAATCCATGTCCTATTATCTAAATAAAGTGATAAAGTGATTATTTACAAACATTCATTTACAAAAATAAACAGCAGTTGTAGGTTTTTTGTTTCTATTCCCTTTGTTTTTTAATTGAGTGTGTGGAATTTTTAATATAACCAAGACCACAGAATAGACAAAGCTCTGTTAACCCTCTGCAATCATTGGTGCCCCTATTGGGATCCCAGACCCCAGGTTGTGAACCACCGATATGGTATGTGTATGAATGTGGATGTCACCAACTCTATTCTATAGGTTTAACACTTGTTTATTTTTTTGACTGATCTGTCATATGCATATTATTGTGGTGTTCCACAAGGTTCTATACTAGTCCCAGTTTGTTTTATTTAATAATGGGATCTCTTAAGATGAGCATATTTATGAAAGAGAAAAACGTGTCTGTGAGTGGTGGAACAATGTGTGCACACCTGAAGTGAACACAATGCACTTGTCTGGCAGATGTTTTGATAACAATGAACTAAATCATAACATGGAAAAGTACTGCTATGTGTTTTCTCAGTGTGGAAATTTACACAAATCAAAGTTTGAACAAGTACAACAAGTTTAAAATATAGGCTAGAAATAAGATAAAACTGTTGAGTTAAGGCATTTTAAAGAGGCAATATTTTCCTTTACTGCAATTAAATGTTAAGGAATGGTAAACTTGATAGCACTCTGTTCACACTTCACAATACTACAGTAAACACTCAGGTTAGATCAATGAGCTCTCTTGTTGAAAAGCTACTGTCCTATCTCTGAGGAGACTAATGCTTTTTTGTGTGTCCGTCTGCTTACCACATTTCTCCAGGAAGCCAGCTCCTAGGTTCCTTTAGGTCAGCTCTCACTTCAAAGGCTGGCCACAAGCTTTGTCGCTAGGCTTTGGGCAGTGAGCTAGAGCATCCCGGGACTCCAGCTCCTGTGCATGCTAATGGGATTATGGCCTCCACGGGGCAGATTAAGGGGCTCCTGGTCCCACCCTGTTCCTCTTGTCAACCGAGGTAATTCCTGTCCGATGCATCCGAATTTATAGTCCGTGGCAGAGTGGGAATATTTCATTCCTGTGATAGTCAATATCATAAGCTGGAGCAGTGTGTTTTGTTGTTGACACAGTTTTATGGACTTATCTCTTGTAAAGGTCACAGTTGTTTTTACTTTAGAGGTCTAATGGTTGAACATACAGAGCCTACTGTCTGTTTTTCAGAATGAGCACAGGTATACTTAAAACTGTAGACAGTCCCATGTTTATTTAACAAGCCAGTTCAAGCTCAAGACTCAAGACACTTCCCAGAGCCCAATCTGTTATTATTGGTCAGATGAATGAATCTCACTAGTATTTTTAAGTAAGTTCAAGTCAGACTACATGTTTGTGAACCATACTAAATAAAACTTTTAGTATACAGTGTCTTAGCATAAGCAAACTTTAGCACAGATTTGCAGCATCCCAGTGGTCTGCCAGCCAGTCTATTATTATTTTATGCTAGGTTACGCTAAGGTTATATGACACTTAAACACTTCAGATGCCATTTTGACAAAGCATTTCTTGGCCACCACTGTAGTGCTTAAGGAGTACCTCTTTGAATTTCAACCATTCTCGTTTCATGCTTCTTGAATACTGTCCCCTTATCCACCTCTAGCCATACATATAGTCCACTTTCAGTTGTCTTATACTTTGCTTGGTGACTGCCAATTTCTGTCTTCAGCTCAACAGTGCCTCTAGCTGCAAGTTTGTTGAAGTTTGCTTAAGTTTGGACAATGACTAGTTTTTTATACAAATTGTTTGGCAGCACAGTGGCAAAGTGGTTTACGCTGTTGCTTCACAGCAAGAAGGTCCAGCGTTTGATTCCCCCATCAACCTAAAACATGTCCGAAGACCAAATAAACTGTTTTTTGGTAAGGCAAGACCTAAAGCACACCTCAGTACCCATGCTTGGGACTGGCACATAGATTAAAATTGTTTTGGCACCATCAACCACTAATTGACATTTTTCTACCTTAATTCTAGGTCCATTTCACACAAAAAATATGTCTAGAAATAACTCCATACATAAGTGCTGTAGGAATATATACAAACTCAGTCTGACAGGAGTAGAGGTGAGAGACATCTATTTTATAAAGTTGGATTATAGTTTGGACACCCCTGTTGTAAAGGGAGAGGGCTCCAAACCCATTTCACATACAGAGACTTTTTTGCTGATTGAATGGGTATGGCTGTTATACAAAGATTCCTGCAGTAGTCCATATTTGGTTTAAATGGTGCCCAGAAAAATGACATTAAAATACATTTGACTGAAACAATTCATTTAACAGTAACTGTGGAAAAATACAGGTACACCTGCCATTACATAAGATAAAATCAAAACAACATAGTCATGCTTACACCTATATAATTTGATAAACTTAGTGCTCCATGCTTCAGCATCAGGGGAATGTGTCAGGGGCAGGGGCAGATTAGAATGGCATGGATGTCATAATTTGGCCTTTCTAAACATAGGCTATAATGGTGGAAGCTATTATTACCAACACGCGGCATGCATCAACATTCAAGCTACACTGCTGCCACACAATCTTATGGACAATCCAGAGTATGCAGCTGCTGTGATATGGGATAGACTGAATAGCTGAAGCCTAATAAATTCACTTCAGTTGTGTTGTGTTGGTGAGGCTATAAGTGCAAAGGCATTATTAAACCCTAAAAAACAACAAAGACAGAAGAGTTATATAACGGGACATCATTAGACAAGCTAGGGCACACACAAAAGGGGCTCTAGTGGCTTTATGCCGGGACACTGTGATTGGCTTGGCCTGTAGTGAAAGGGCACACATTTGGTCTCACTCAAGAGGCTGCAAACAGGAGGTACTCGCAGGAACACTGACCCCTTGTGACGGGAACAGGAAGCTTGAAAGAATGTCACTGGAAAATGTAACTTTGAAAGATGTACTGAGAGAGAATGAATCAGTTTGAAATAATTATGTGGGAATGTAACTAGTTTAACAGGTCTTTTTTTTTTTTTAAGGAGGGGGGGGGGGGGGTATACTTTTTGAGTTCATACAGCATACTTTTATTTTGACTCAAGAAGATTATGGAGGGAAAACTGTTACTTTCACTGAAAATATGTTATGAAGTGCGGGGGTAGCATGCAATCAGAAGTTTATGGGGTTATTTTGAAGTAACAGTACTTTTACTTGACTACAGGTTTTAAATACCCTATCTTAGTGATCATGCAACTTTAAACCATAGAATATAACAAGGTTACTCTTCTAAGTTAAAAAAGCTACATGAAGTTTTCTATACATGTTCGGATAAGACCTATTATTATTATTATTGACCTATTACAGACTTTTGTTCATTCCTCATTAGGGCCATGACTTGTTCTGATTGATCTAAATTGTATGCATATGTTCATTACTTTAATAATTGTGGTACACCTATGCCAAATGGTGTATAAGTTATGTACAATATATGTAATGTGTGTATATATAACACAGGTTGACATGGTGGATCATGAAATTGACAAAGCAATGTGTGACATGAAGCTTTTGGGAATATTAATGTATTATTATAAGTGACAAAATGTTTAAACTAGAGGTGAAGTAATTAATACTAATAATTTACTTTGTGGAAAACAATTTAACTTTCTGAAGACATTTACTCAAACTTGTGGTAACATTTTAGAATAGCTCGCACTATTAGACTATTAGACTACGCACTATTATAGAAGTTGTAAACCAGTTCATTGATTATTTACAAGGCAGCATCTATTAACACCATTGAGTTGTTGTTGTTATTAATGTTTAATTCTTTAGTAATAAGTTCATGTAAATCAGTGGTAATTCAGGAGCTATAAACTCTTTATTTATTAAATTGTTGTTAATTACATATTTATTAATGCTTAATTACTGCTTAATTGTGGTGCGCTAGTCTAAACTGTTATCAAACACACTTTTATTTTAGCTTTGTTTCATGGAAATGTGGGGAATAGTAATTAGTAGTAGAGTAGTAGTAGTAGTAGTAGTAGTAGTAGTAGTAGTAGTAGTAGTAATAGTAGTAGCAGTAGTAGTATATTTGTCTGTGCAAGTGCAGAAAACTACTTTTTGAAATAATTTGTTCTTGAGTAAATTTACATTCAACTTATATTTTTTGTCCTTTTACCACTACTTAAGTATTAATTTGTTTATATGTCCAAAATACACACATATACTCTCTATTGTATAGTGCTGTGGTATATCAGGCCTATGTGAGCCTCAGTGACAGTTGCCCCTGTGGTATGCCTCCACTCCTCGTGTGTTGTTTGCCCTAATCCCGTTTGGGGACAAGCATCAGCTCACTCCCTATGCCCACACCGGTCCCATAACTAGAGTGTCTCTGTCCCCTGCTACGCTAAAGTCTTCTCCACATTTTCTCTTTTTCTTTTTGGCCCAGCTGGCAGAAGTTACAGCATCCCACAATGAGCCTGAAGCTGGACAGTCCAGGACGGGTCCAGGCCGCGAGGGAGGGGTTGGGGGATGATGTCCCGGGGTTCCTGTTGAAAGACTCCTATTGTCCGGCCCCCACCTCTTATCAGAGACCATTAATTATGCGCCGCGGAGCAGTGCGTACACCCCCCTCCCCTCCACTCCCCTTGTGACAGCATAAACACTCTGATGGGGCTTAAGAGGTCCCGGTACTCCCCCCAGCCCACGCCCCCGTCCCTGTCCCGCCAGCTCAAAGCCCTTCTCTCACCACCGTGCGCTCTTTTAATGAAGCCAGCCTGAACCAAAGTGCCACTACAGAACTCAGCTTCTTTGTAATAACAACTGCTGGGGAGCGGAGGAATAGCAGAGCAGAGGATTGTCTTGTGTGGCTCTAGAACTCCTATTATCCTCCACTTTCACGTTCATCAGGAGATTAGGGGTCCCAGGTCTTTGAGGGGATCTCCACTGTCCACCCCAACACCTCCACATACACAACTGTAGATTCAAAAAGCAGTGTGCCTCTTCATAGTCTGACACTGGATGTGCACTCTATAGTGGTAAAGTTGATTTGAGGCAACAAGTAGCTCAGAAGTAGCTTGGAAGGTTGGCAGATCAATCCCCCTGCTACTACCAGCATTGCATATGGCCACTGTGTCCTTAGGCAAGACCCAGCTTGACTGTAGGAATGTGTTTGTGTGGTTGTGTGTTTGGTGCTGTGAGGAATGAATGAATAATGCAAGCGTCATCTAAGACCAATTCATTTTTTTATATTATTATGAACTGTAGCCATGTGTTTCATAAGGTTTTAAGATTACTCATTCATTACTCACACTAAAATTCAGTGCCTTGGGTTATGTTATGTGATCACCACTTGATCACCACCCCTTATTTTTCATTGAACGCTGACATGTATAAACAGTTTTGGTGGAAACAAGGCTATAGTGAGTAAAGTAACAAGACTAGACAGATATGTATTTCACTTAAGTACATTTCATGAGGAAAATGCACTTCTTTCTGGGTACATTTTCAATTTTTAGCTTCTGACCTTAGCCTCAAAATCAAAGTTTGACCGCAAAGTGGGTAGTGATAATAGAAATAGTGGTAATACCATAGTAGTAGTGGTAGCAGTAGTAGCAATAATAGTAGTAGTGGTAGTAGCAGCAGTTGTAGTGGCAGCAAGTAAACATTACACTGAATACTTTTTTAAAACCTCTACTCAAGTAACAATCTGGTTCAGTACTTTCACTTCTACTTAAGTAATTATTATTATGAAGTAGCAGTACATTTTATTATATACATTTCCTTTAAAACAGACCAGTACTGTACCAGTAATAATAAACTTTTGTTGAAGACCAAATGAATCTTTTTGGAATAGCAGTACTTTTATTTCATTACAGATCTGGAGTACACGTCTGTCTATACAATACACAGTTCTTTGTATATCGTCATAGTTTTATTGGTAATGCCAATTTGGGTATAATGTACAGGTGGAGTCTGCATGTTATCTAATTTGTCCATAGTGAATGAATGTGTGAGAGAATGTTGGTTGGGTCTATCAAGTCTGTGAATAACAGGATATTTTTTCAGGTTGTACCCCACCACAGGCCCATAGTTGCTGGGACAGTAAAAAAAAGCAGAATCCCCAAATCCTGCTTTGATTCCCTAATGGCTGTCACTCCAGTTTTTTTCTGAAAATCCAACCATTTATTTTGGACTTGAATGTAATTCTGACACTGCACAACCTTGAAATTTGGTCCAAACATTGCAAAATTTCTGCAAATTTAAGCAATCATTGTACTTTGTCATGACATGCAACAATCACAAAAGGCCACAAGGGCAGTGAGTACTTTTAAACTCAAGTGTAATGTGTTGCTGTGGCAGGTCATCACCATAAGAGAAAACATATTGTAAACACATGTCGAGAAGCGCAGAATGGCTGTTAGGTCATTTTGAGTTTCATTAAGTCATAAGGTTTGCATGCAAAAACACTTAATAAATGCCAGAGATTTATGAAAGAAGTCCAATAAGACATAAACACTATAACCTTATGTAATCAAACCATCATGACATCATTGGCTTTCATTATTATCAGACAACGCTGGACTCATTTTGCTAGATGATACATGACTTGACACATCTTTCAACAGCGTGACACCGCCCCAAAAACCGTTACTCAACACCAAACTACACTTGATTTGAACAATGCTTTGCGGTTTAACTGCTCATAGCCAAATAATCCACCCACCTATACCCCCACCACTACACCGCCCTCCCTACAGCCCTCTGGCCCTTGGAGTTTGATGCATATATTCATAGCAACCTTTAAAAAAACAATGACATCTTTAAAAAATGTTGCATAATGGCGCACACATGAGAGCAAGAGGAATAGTTTTTTGGGCAGGATGTGCCGAGCTGAAGGCCAAATCTGTATCACATATGGGCTTTAGAGGGGACGGCTAATACATGCGGACAGAGTAAGGCCTGGGTGAAGTGTGTGTTTGTTGATGTAATGCTGCCATATTGTATTCATGATGTAGAGTTGATGTTTGATGAAAAAAGCAGGGCCAAAAATGGAGAACAAATTGTGTAAAGTGAACAGTACACAAACATTTTTTTATACATACTAAAGTAAATATGTGAACTCTCTAAATGAGTGAAGGTATTTTTTCAAGTGGGTAGTAGCAGCAGTAGTAGATGTAGCATATAGTAGTAGTAGTAGTAGTAGTAACAACATTTTTGAAGAATATGTCTTTTCTGAGTACACTTTCAGAAACATTTTTACTTGAGTACATTTTTGAGTATACATTTGTAAAATATCTAAATGAATAAATGTGTTTTTTTGACCTCAGTGGCAAAGTGGGTAGTAGCGGTAGTTGTAGTAGTAGTAGAAACAGAGTAGTAGTACTTGAAGTAGTAGTGTTAGTTAGTAGTAAAGAACATATTTTTAAAAATATCTATTTTCGGAGTGCATGCATACAACATTTTACTTGAGTACATTTTATAGAAAATTCTGTAGTTTACACAGTACATTTGTAAATACTCTAAAGTATTTATTGACCATTGTGACAAAGTAGTAGGAGCCTAGTGGTAGTAACAGAATTAGAACAAGCTGAGGTATGAGTGGTAGCAGCAGCAGTTTTAGTATTAGTAGTTGTAGCACTAATAGTAGTAGTTGTAGCAATAGTAGTAGTAGTGTGGCCATAGTAATATAGTAGTAGCAGTAGTAGTAATACTGTTATTAGCACAAGATGAAGTAATAGTAGATGTAGTTTAAGAATTGGTATTAGCTATAAGTACTTTCTAGTAACCCTCACACACAATACTTGTTTACTTTTACACAAGTAATGACTTTGCTGACTTCTACTTGAATAATATTATTTTGCAGTAACAGTAACAACTTTTACTACAGAATTGGACATTGACAGTAAGTGAATGAGATAGATGCATATACAAGAGCAGAGTGTGAGGCTGTTAATAGGAAGCAGAGAGAAGTAGATAATGTAAACATGCTGAGCACTGGGACAGAAGTAGGTCGCTGTACTTGTACATGGTGCAGATGGAGTCAAAGAGAATCAAAGGGAAACCCAACAGGAGGGGGCAGTGACAGAAGAACAATGCTCCATAGAAAGTAGTATATATATAGTATGGAAGTAGTCAGCAATCTGGTGCTATGTCCACAAGTAGGCTTGAGTTGTAAACATAACCCTTTCTCTGTACTTTGGTCTTCTATCCACATGCAATCAACCTTCTAAAGCACGTTTCCAATGAAAGTTAAGGCTTTCAGTCCAGCCACAGAAATTCACAAGCCACTGTACTCATTGTGCCAGTCCCAAGCCTAGATAAATGCAGAGGGCTGCATCAGGAAGGGCATCCAGCATAAAAGCTATGACAGATCAAAATGTAAATCACTGAATGCTAAAGGGCAGATGATTTGCAGCGAGTCCTTACCAGTCAACACTAGTTGCAGGGAATCGTAATCACCAGTCAGCCCTGAAATCCGTTAGTGTGTGATGTTCAAACACTCGAGTCGGCAAGTGTGTGCACCGCAAAAACCCGGCCTGACGTCAGTCGCAAGCAATCAAACATGTTTGAATTTTAAAGCCGACTCTGGACGCACTCTCCTGTAGTGTGGGCTGTTTACATATCCATCTGGGAATTCATGGTGTCCAGGGGCCAATGAAAAACAGTTGATAGGATACAGGAAATAGAGTCAGGACGCAGACGAAGCAACAGGAAGTGGCGGGAAAATATAAGCGGAAATTTGAAGAAGAAGAAAACATAAACAATCATGGCAAACACCGAAGAAAGTTGAACGCTATCCAAGCGAAACTGGATACATAGCCGTTTTTTCTTTCCCTTTTTCCAAACAGATAGCTACGCACACAACAGCAACAGCGACCCAGGTATCGTCCATGTTTGTTTACCATTTAGTTCTCGCGAGTTCCCCGCCAGAGTTTGCTGCATTTGGTTGGCGTCAGTTGCGGTTACAGATCTTGTAGTGTGTGAGGCGCAGTCGTTAAATGTGTGAGCCCCAGTCTTTCAGTCATCAGAACTAAATTTGCTGAAACCAGTCGGTTAGTGTGTGCTCCTAGTCTTTTCAGAATCTGTAACGACTGAGAAAATCATGTAGTGTGTCCCCAGCTTTACCCTCACAAAGCCAAGAACAGCTCAGTCTTCTTCCTTCTAAAACATCATCCATACAAATTAACATCAAGAAAACCTAACTTGCAACAAGCAAATTTTAGAGTCTCTAAGCTGACACAACCAAGGACATATTAGCTTAGTTAGCCAGTTACCCTTACTAAAAATACTTTCTGAGTGATAAAATTGTCCTTACACTGATGCAACTGAGAGCTAGTTACCACTTCTAAACTTAGATACCACACTTTGAATCAGTTAAAGGTTTCAGTGTTTTGGGCATGACATTTTCAGTTTGATTTGATGAAATGGCTACCTGACTGTGTTAAATTCTTCCTAACAGCTCTTTCAGAACAAGAAACAAGGGTCGCATGCGACTAGAAATCACTTCTTTAGAGTTCACTGACCACGTAAATGTCAACCTGCACTCAAGCTGTTGTTTTAACCAGCCTCCACTCCGCATGTATTGTACTTTTCATCCATGGCATATTTCACAGAAGAAGCAGGGCGATAAAGTTTCCCGCCTGACATTCTTCTGCTCCTTCTTGTCAGACTCTCCTCCTCGCTCTGACCCTCTCCTCTTGTTCCCCTGAGAGAACGTTACATAACATATTTCCAAGGCCACCAACACACTCCAGCTACACTTCATCAGTTTCTGCCCCCCCCCCCCCCCCCCCCACACACACACACACACACACACACTCTTGTCAGCTGTGAAATATTTCTCCATCTCTTACCCTGGACATAGAACAGACTCTGAAACGCGTCGAGAACCTATACTCCGACCCCCCCCTTCCAAAACCCGTTTCCATCCAGCCCTAGCTTCTTCAGGCCTTTCATCTCTCAAACAAACACCCAGTTGCATTAATCAGGGTTTTCCCCCCCGGCCCGCCACCCTGACAATAGCTCTGCTTTACATCACTGATTGGGGATGTGAGTCGCCCCCTCCCCTTCCCGCTCTCACTGCGTTTCCCATAATGCATTAGCGCCGGTGATTGGGTAAGGGGTCGCGGGGCGGGGTGAAGGGGGTTGACACCGAGGTCAACCATGTCAGGTTCTGAGCAAGGGGGGAGTGTTTTGGGGTAAAAAAAAAGGGGGGACTGGACAATAGCAGTGAACACACAGAACAGGTCAGTGAACAGTTTGACCTACTGTTTTCAATGGAGAGAACTCCAGCGTCTACAGTAACAACAAAGAGACGTAGAGCAGTGTTTAGAGATCCAAGCTTTGCAAACTTTTAACAATGGTGTTTTTTTTAATGCTAATTCATCAGCTGTCAACATCTTTGGAAGAGTGTTTAGCTTGAAATAACACTTGTTGCATTTGATTATCTATTGGGAAAATCTAAATCTAAAACTCTTAAACCGCTGTAGTGAGCCAAATGATTATAGTTGCCCAGTCCAGACAAACTGAGCACTGCTATAAGAGAAGCACATTTATGTTTACGTTTGGACGCAATTATGCATGAAGGTTTGGAAGATTTCTTCTTCTAAAATGAACATATAATCTACACAATTTTAGTAGGTTCAGTGACTGCCCTTTTAGACATGTCCCTCAAAGGCTTCCATGGGTGTGAAAGAAAGAATAAAGTTCTTGTTGTCATTGCTATTAATGTAACACAGCACCTGAAGAGAACATGCAAACTCCACTGAAAGTTTGGGATAGTTTGGGAAGTTTGTCGGCTAGGCCCGAAGATCAAACCCACCATCTCCTTCCTGGGAGGCACTAACCACTCCGCCACCATGCCCCCCATATAAACATAATGCCAGAGGTAATCATTTTCATTTTGTTTGTATAATCAGCACAACTATTAATCACCATCCCTCACTTTTACCCCATTAAGTAGTTGTTGCATTTGTGTGAAATACTTCAAGTGTATTTGAGTGTGAGTACTTTAATACTTTTGCTCAAGTAGAAATCATGTGGTACTTTTACTTGAGTACATTTGTCTCCTTTATCTGTACTTTTACTTAAAAAAGGTGAGTACTTCCTCCACCACTGGAGCCTTGTTTTACTTTTCTTACATGAACTTACATCATTATAAGGCAAGCTCAACATGTAAACCTCAACCTGGCAGACCCTTTTTCTTATGTCACTTTGGAGGTTAATGCATATTTTATAAACATTTACATAACACACACATTTGTTTTATTTCCAATACTAATGCAATGTGATTACCTCTACTTTCCAAGTAGTTCACGTAGTGGCCAGCAGGATCATTAATAACCGGGGCTTGCTCCAGACAGACCCCCTGACTACACTATATTGAATCAGAACCAAGTCCAACAGCCAGTACATAAAACGCTACTGTGAATGCCTGTAAAATCACTGCCGTTGTAAAGCTGCCATCCACTCGAAACAGCAGTAGTAGCCCGTTCTGTGACAGATAAAAACATCCCTGTAACAAAATCAAGTAATTGATTACAGTTGGAACCGTAGTATAGGCTGCATTACGTCAAAGCCTAATGCAATTTGCAATTAGGTTATCTTCTCTATAGGGCTGTCTGTGCACTCTGGGCTGAGGTTACATCACTTACAAGAAGTTATACAAGACATACAAGCAGTCACATGACCATGCAGCCTGTAAACATGACACAGAGAGAGGCACCAGCTTCACGGTCCAGCTACACTTTCTAAGATCTCAAGGTTTTTTCTCTTTCTGTTGTCATAATGCAAGCAACTGAGACTCACCAACAACTCATGAGCAGATTAGCTACCACAGTGACATCCACAGCAGGAATGTTTGTGGTTACTTCTTAATATACTTGTAGGGTTCACTAGCAAGGACTGCACCACAACGACAGGGTAAATTGAAACGTTTATTGGACAATGGATGGGATAAGATGGAGGGATGATGAGGGATGAAGGATGGAGGATACAGGATGAGGGAAGTAGAAGGAGAAAAGAAGGATGTAAGAAAAGGGGTGCAGGATGAGAGTTGAGGAATGAAGGATGAGGGAAGCAGCTTGTGGGATGAAGAATGACGGATGCAGGATGAGCGACGTAGGACGAGAGATGAGGGATGTAGGATGGGAGATGCAGGATGAAGGATGCATTCTTCTTCATTATTTCCCTAAATCAGATGGGGAAAGTGTCTGGGTAAAGGGAGGCTTGGTTATCTTATCTTGGTCTGTTGCCATTGCCATCTTCTCAACATTAACATTTTGAATGCAGAATTAAACATAAAAAATTAGGGATGTAATAATGCACTGTGAATTGCTTTAAAGTCTGTTCAAAAGAGTGAAGCTTTGAATTGGCAGAGATGAAAATGAATCATGATGCGATCTTAAAACAGTGTCTTGGCTGCCACAAGGTATAATGGCAAAATTTGGTGCACTTGTTTGGCACAGAGCGTATTTTCCAATCAAGTTTTAGTTTACTTGTGTTTTGTTATTTTGATGTTAGCTCTGTTTCGTATTGAATTGTGACTTGTGGGTGCATCATATCTTCCCAACTAAATATGTATTCTTTTTTGCAGGGCTACATCTCATCCAAAAAGAACCACCACCATTTTAAATGCTGTCAGATGCTCATTTATATCAGTTTACCACAAACTTCCACAAAACCAAACAGCCTCATATGAACTGATGGAGTCTGATAAAACTTTGCAAGAAACACTGGTCTCTTTGTTATTTTCGTTAAAAGATGAAAGTCTGCGTTTGTCCATATACTTGATGTGTGTGTGCTTCTGTTAATGACTGCATAAAATAGTGTGAAGTCAACTGCTATTTAATGGCTCGAACTTTCACACTGCACTTTCCATATTATGCAAGGGGGGATTTACAGCTGAGCCGAGGGTGTCATTGACAAGTTACATGAGTATAGCTGTGAAATAATATTTGGGATTCATCATGTTTTATTGTTGTTGATTGGGTTTGGATTTGAGCCATTGCCTTGTTAATGCATGTGTATTGTATGCCTGTGAGTCAGTTTTTCCCATGCCTCATCCTCTGCTGATCATCATGAGTTGAGCTAAACCTCTGAAAACCACATGAAGTGAAGTGGAGCTGGCTTTGGTCGGTGTTAGTCTGAGTCCACACAGTCTGGGTGGCAGGACTCAGCTGAGAGCCTTGTGACTGGAGGAGTGTTGTGCCCAGGACTGGACTGGTTTGGCCCGCTGCAGGACTGATCTGGTCTGCCTTAGGTCTCATCAGTGTGTGTGATAGAGAGGCAGACTGGCACAGCTCAGCCTGGACTCATTGGATTTGAGGGGGACGTCCTTTGAGCCGAGGAACAATAACTACTTTTAAAGAATGAGACCAATGCAAAAGAGCTGAGAAGTTAGCAGCCACTTGTTGCATAGTTTTCACTATATTCATGTAAGTTTGATGTCTGTCGTCACTTTCTACTTCTAACAATAAAAATGAAAACTGCTTTTTATTTATTATTTATTTAATCAGAGGCATTATTTAATGAATTGCCCACTGGTTATGTAACTCATATCTTACTCTTGTTGCAACCGAGGAGGGCATGCATGCAAGCAATTTTAAGTGTATGGCTAACACTTAGAGATCCGCATTCTAGGGTTCTTTTTTAGTTTATCATTCATTCATGAAAAGAAACTCTAACAACTCTAACTTTCTTGCCTAAAGCAGATGAATACAATCAATCAACACATTTTGCCATCAGTAGAGTAACCTAAGTGTGTGTTTGCTGTTCCAAGATCCATCAGCATAAATCTCAACACTGCCTTTTGTTTTCCCTATTTGTTCATGTGTTTTGTAATGTTGCCCAAAGTAAAACATGCTCAGAACATGCCGTCTGTGTAGGTTCTCAGTCATCCAGGAGAATTCAGTAAAAAGTTTCATTCAGGTGGGTACTACTGTATATGAGCGTCTACTCACACAGCAGTTTTCACTAGAAATGACTAATCTCTTGGGATAAAGGGTGAAGAATATTCTGAAAATTAAACCTTGTCCTTCTTGCTTAACCTTTGCTCAGAACACAACCTAGCTCATAGCCCAATTATTCTGTAAACATGCAGCGGCGGTTCCACCATCAACTTTGCTATGAGTGTGTTAGCCTGATTGATTCAAACACTGAATAGAAGATCAACATAATGCTTTCTCTATTGCAGTGGATTCCTTTTCAAACATGACAAGCAGGAAAAAAACAAACTGAAAGTTGACAGCTGCAATGTCCAAATTAGAGGTTAAGACTAGCACCCAAATGAAAAACAGAGAGAAAAGAGAGAAATTTTATCAGCAGGGGGTGTACAGAAGCTGAACTCACAGTGATGATAAGTGAATAGACTGTCATATTTAGCATCTCTAAAAAGGCAGCCTGAACAAAAAGAGAGGCGTCCGTTCTCCTGCCCGACCCAATAAAGCCCTGCAGGACCCAAATGGGGGCACCATGCTAATGAGCGCATGAGATTAGTGCAGCACTGTGGGCTAGCCCAGTGCAGGAGGGGTGGGGGAGGGAATGCTGGTTTGGGGCTGGTGGGGGCGGCAGCTATTGGTTCTTAATGAGAAGTGAAGGGACTCCTTTCCCAGCAGCGGCCCCCGCGGGACAGGCTTTTGGGGGGTCATCTCGGGCTGCACTGCAGATTAATGACGGGCCACATACCAGCGCATGGAGCGGTGGCACTGGGGAGGGTTAACTAAGACAAAAGTAAAGCTGTGGAAAAATGCTAATTCACCATTGGCCAGGGCTACGAGGGGGGTGACGACAGAGAGGCGGAACGAAAGGGTGTAGCGTGTGAGAGATATTTTGGGAAGAGGCTCAGGTCTGTGTGTATATGTGTGTGTTATATGTGTGTGTGTGTGTGAACTGGAGACAAAGACCTGCAGCATGGACTGGAGTGAGTGAGAGGGCCTCGGACTCGGGGGGCCACAGAAACCCAAGCCCCTGTTCATGCTGCTCTGAGTTAAAGTCTGAGAGCTCATGATGGATCTAACCCAGAGACTGCCGGACAGTGACATAAACACTGCTGCAGCCCCCAGTCGCCCCTAAAAGGTCCAAGATGTTGGGCCTCAAATTCTGCCTCTCCCCCAAGGACAATATTCTCTGTGAGTGGAGAGTCTACAATGTAACTTACAACATACTTATACAACACTAATAGATTGGGCTGTCCTCTATTTCCTATAAAGGCCCTGTTGCTCTCCAGTTAGTTCAGTTCATACTTCCTTTTGTGCATTACATTTGTTTAGTATTGACAGCCCTCAAGAACTTCATTTTTTGGAGATGCTCTGATAAACATTCAGCGATAACATTTGCCAAGGGCTATCCTGGGCAAATCTTTAAAGTCCAATACCAACATGGCTCATTATAGATTTTAAATCTTTCCCAGCTAGTTGCAGAAAAAGCCATTGTTACAACATACATATGCAAAACCTTTAATAAACCTTTATTTTAATTTACCTTTAATTAGCTACATTCATGGTTCTACTTTTTGGCATAATGAAAGATAAAAACAATTTACACACAACTAAACAGTATCAGCAATATCATAAAATACTACAGATAAGCTAACATGAGCTAATGGACTATATTTAACAGCCCTAGACACATTTATAGCCTGTCCATCCTGGGAGAGGCTCTCTCCTTCAATGTGGCTCTCCATAAGGCCATAAGGCTTTTTTCCCCCCACATCTGGGTTTTTTTTAGGACTTTTTAGTTACTGAGAAGGTCTAAGGACGGGGGATGTCCTGGGACTGTTTAATTTAGTGCAGTTATTGTTCATGTTTGATTGTGTGTTTTTGTTTGTTTGACTAATTGCTTGTAAAGCCCTGTGAGGCAACTGCTTTTGTGATATTGGGCTATATAAATAAAATTGAATTAAATTGAAACGCATTTGCCTAATAAATCCTATTAAGCACATTTTGCAAACTGTTGAGCTATGTAAACTAAAATCTGCATTTTTCTACCTCCATGGGCACTTTAAAGCTTCATAAAGAGACAGTAACCATTCACACAAAGACATTTATGCACCAGTCCATAGTTACACTGGAAGTAGGGTGGGTGAGGTGTCTTGCCCAAGGACGCACTGGCAGTATACACTGGGTGGGAGCATGGACCGCCAACCTTCAGGTAACTGGACAACCTATTGCACCTTCTGAGCCACTGCAGCTTTTAGTCCAACTCTAGTCTGAGTAATAGTAGTAGGCAGAACACTAGCAGCAGCAATGTTTGTAGTATTAGTAGTAGTTGTAGCAGTAATAGATGTAGCCAATGTAGTACAAAGTTTGAGTACTTCTTCCACTTCAGCAGAGAACATCACTTATAACTAAAATATTCTGTTGTCCATTAAAATGATGCCAACCTTGACTTTAATGCCCTCTAAATACTGTGTTGAGCCCTAACAGACGTGTTTGAGTTTTAAAAGGTGGTCTCAGATTCCCGATCCTTTCAGGTGGTTCCAGTGTGCTTCCTGTTGACCCACTTTTCTTTGCTCCTGTCTCTGGGCTGGATCACACGTTGATTTTAGCAGTAGCTCCAGCGAGGGTTTACACTCTGGGAATAGCTGGCAGGCGAGGAGGGAGGGATGGGGGGGGGGGGGGGGGGGGGGTCCCACTACTGTAAGAGTGTGATTAATGAGCGAGTGTTATGGCAGCACTGCACAGAACAAAGACACTAATCTACAGCACATGGGGGGTGGAAAACAGTACATACCAGAGGGAAGGTCTGAAACTCACCCACAGAGGCTGGGGCAGGAACAGCAGCAGGCAAAAAGGTGGGCACAAGGTGGGTAGTGGGGTAGCTGCCAATTTTTCAAAATCCTGGTAACACTTTAGAAAAACTCACACCAGCATTAGTTAAGTATTAGTTAAGTTACCAGTTCATTGGTTATTTACAAAGCATTATTTCAACCTTATAAATATCATTGAGTTATAAACATTGTTATTATCTTTTAATTACTGAGTAGTAAGCGCAGGTAAAACAATGCAAAATTATAAACAGTGTAAAATCAGTATAAATGGCTTCTTCATTAAATCATTGTTAATTACATATTTATTAATGCTTTCTTATTGCTTAATAGTGCTGAGTTATTCCAAGAATACCATGTACCAGAGAAAAAGTGCTTTAGAATTACAAAAGTAGATATAGATTAGCTTAAGCTATATTAATTGGCTAATACTCACAAAGTACTTTTTCTTCCAAAAGTTTGCTTAAGTAAATTGCATGAGTAATAGGGTCTACTTTTTTCCCCACCACTTCAACCTTCTTTCTGATGCTCAAAAAGTTTATTGATTCCAATTGTGCATCTCACAAAATTTGCAGAAAATATATCTTTTGTTTAGATTTTTTTTCCCTTTTACTGGAACATTTTAATAAAGTGTATTCTAGTTTAGGAACATCATGGCCTTTCCTCCTGAAAGTTCATGAATGACTGCCATTGCACAGAACAAGACTAAACCTGATTTAGCATGTAGACTATATTCCAATGTCAATGTATAATTTGGCTTACTAAATGGGATTTGCAGAAATGTATAGCGCTGTCTTTGAGGTCGGCTTCTCCATTACATAATATCCCCTGCACAAAATGTTCCCTGGAAATACAGGCTATAGGGAAAGAGTGTTTTGATTCGATAAGCTCCAATGATGGTGCGTTTGTGTACATTGTGTGTGTGAGTGTGCAGGTGTGTGTCAGCCACTGATTAATGTCTCTACGATGACATGGTTTATCTTTGGCTTTCAGGGGCTTCAGGCTCCTCTCTTTTCTCATCCCGTGGAGGCAGGCACAGTCACTCACCTCTGCCATAAATCACACAGTAGGCCTAATTGATTCAGCTTTGGTTCTTCCCACCAAATCTTTAAAGAGGGCTGGCTTTAACAAAGTGTAGGTCTGTTATGCAAGTCTCCATAAACTGTTTGGTGTTTCCTTCAAAGGCTGATTCATGACCCATATCCACCAGCTCCAGAGACCTTCCTTGGACCACTGGCCTCTGGGATACTTTGTTCAACTTTAAGTTATGGAGCACTGGAGGATGAACACTGGCTGTAAAAGGATGTTCTTCAAGGATTAAAAGGAAAAGTACAGTGTTAGTGCAAAAAGCATTTCATTGCTTTTGTGATTGTTGGAGGAGGTCGACTCTCTGCTTGGCGTGCATGAACAAAGGAAAGATCTACCATTATATAATAATTAATACAATGGATTTTTAAAACTTTGTGTATTGTCAAGGCTTAATTTGGGCTAAAACAGGATCCAGGATCCATCATTTTTCACAGGGTGAGTTCCAGCCACTGTTTACTTGGATCCGGCACAATTAGGAACCTATTGTATGATTAAATGTTGTCTTGAGCCCCAGACATTTTAATTATGTTTAATTCCTTTATGTTTATGGAGTTGCCATTGCAAAGCGATTTTTATGCCAGATGTCCCAACCAGCCACTGTGACTGGAGTAGGCAATGTAGGTAAAGTATCTTGCACAAGGACACAATGACAGTAGGCCCTTTCACACTGTAGGAACCTTTTACATTACCTTCCAGTTGCTATTGGCAGTGTGAAAGCGAGCTGGCAAAGGGGTCCTGGGGCAGGAGGGTTCCTATAAATGAATATGGGGTGTTTTTTTTATATAACTGTACTGTGTGAAAGTGCCATTATGCACTGGGTCAGATTGGGAATCAAACCATCAACCCGCATAACCTCCTGCATTTGTCCGTCTGACTTGACCCATTTGTACCAGAAGCACTAGTTGCCTTTCATGTGCGCATGCACAAACAGATTTTTTTAAATGTACGGTATTTTTGCTATTAATTGTGTTTTGTACTTAGTTAAATAAGCTGTACTTGCTTTTAACAAGAGAGACAATAAAAATACGTATCTTTAAAATGTTTCTTAGTTTTTTTGTAATTTAACATTGAACACCACCGAAGGTGGTGAAGATGGTATTTCGATGTTTACATAACTTTATTAGTCTATCGTGGAAGTTAAAGTTGCTTCTGCAGGGGGGAGGGGCAGACCTAGAATAACCTGGAGGAGACTGTGTGTTTTTTGGCAAGCCTAGAAGAATGCATGGGTTCTGGAGGAAGTGTCTGGACACAAGGAAGTCTAGGCATATGTGCTTAAGACTATTGCCCTAGAGGATAAGGATAAGATGAATGTTTTTAGAATAGTGCTCATACACCCACACTTTTAAAACCAGTTACACACACACAAAAAAAATAAATAAAAAAAATCTATTTTTGGAGCTTTCTATCAACGTACCTGAGTTGTGTTTTGTTTCATTCACGCCTGTTTAAGTAATCCTGTATTCTCTGGTGCTGAGTTTCGGAGGCCTCTGAATGCTTGTTTCCACAAAAGCAACACAGGCACAGTCAATAGTGGAATATTCTTCAATAGGCGAGTCACTCACCAGATCTCAACCCAATCGAGCTGCATTTCACATATTTAAGACAAAACTTAAGGCAGAAAGATCCACAAACATGTGACGACTAAAGACAGCTACAGTAAAGGCCTGGCAAAGCACCATCTCCAGACATCAGGCAGTTTTTGCCTGTAAAGCATTCTCAACAAAATATTTAAAATGAACCTTTCATAAATGTTAATGTTAATTTGTCCAATAACTTTGGAACCCCTGAAAAAGAGGCCGCTACACAGATGTAATTCCTAAACTTCCCTTGATTTGGATGTGAATACTTTCCAATTACAGCAGAGAGGCCCATATTAATTATATAATTGTATTTTGACTATGTTTTGGTAAAAATATAAAATAAGAAAACTTGTGTCAGTTTCCAAATACCTGTGGACCTAACTGTATAGTGATCATGTTTATGTGTTCATGAACCAGTCCAAATGCCAAATATTCTTCGAACTAAACTACTGTTCACTTCCTTCGGTTGCATGCTTCAGCCCAACATCTTTATTACATACAATTACTGGTTTCAAATATGTTAGGAACTGGTATTCAGTTTGCAATTTATGATTTCTGAACAATAAATATGGGGTTATGGGGGGCTGGTAATAAATGGTTGGTTACTGGAAAATATCTGAGGCACAAAAATCTATGTGTAAAGGGCTCATTTAGATGCAGAATAAGTGATGTGTAAATACAGTATAATATCATGCTTGTAATGGGTCCGGATCTGTAGACTGCTTGACTAACTTTCTTTGTCTTCTTTGGACATGTCCATGGATACACTTCGAAATAATCTGGTTGGCAGTGAATGAAAGCTCTCCCTGGTTCATCCTTGACACTGTTCAGCCGATGTCGGGCCAACTCTCTCCACAGGCCCCAGTCTCCAGTCCTCCTGGATGGGTCCAGCCCTGCTTGTGGTGCCTCTGTGATGTGGTCTGTTCTCCCTGTCTTCCCAGGACCTGGCTGTATACCCCTGTGTCTTTATCTTTCACAGTGGTAAATGAAGGAGCGTGCTGCTGCCAGCGAGTTAAGTTTCTGTGTGTCCCTGGCAAAGGCACGAGTAGGACAAAGTGTCTGGAGCTGGTTTCCACCTCAATAGTTTCCATTTAAACTTTAGATACAAAGGGATTTAGCAACACTTACATAAGAATGTAATCAACTCTGCTACATTATAAATCCCTGTTATAGTGCCTTTTTGCTACTCATTTTCTTTTATTTTCATGAGTAGTTTGGCAGGTTTTTACACTGGATGACCTTCCTGACACATTTCTGTTAACATTTAGGACATTGGTATTTAAAAGTACAGGATATCCAAAGGTTTTGTGTGATTCAAGAGTTCACAGAAAATCACATCTTACAGTGGGGGCAAAAAAGTATTTAGTCAGCCACCAATTGTGCAAGTTCTCCCACTTAAAAAGATGAGAGAGGCCTGTAATTTTCATCATAGGTATACCTCAACTATGAGAGACAAAATGAGAAAAAAAATCCAGAAAATCACCTTGTCTGATTTTTAAAGAATTTATTTGCAATTTATGGTGGAAATAAGTATTTGGTCAATAACAAAAGTTCATCTCAATACTTTGTTATATACCCTTTGTTGGCAATGACAGAGGTCAAACATTTTCTGTAAGTCTTCACAAGGTTTTCACAAACTGTTGCTGGTATTTTGGCCCATTCCTCCATGCAGATCTCCTCTAGAGCAGTGATGTTTTGGGGCTGTCGCTGGGCATAGAGTCTTAGGTCTTAACTGAGGTCGTACAGGTCCAGTGTTTTTTTAAAACAAACAGGTGGCTCTATCAAAAGAACTAGTTCCACAGTTTTCATAGATATTTTAATCTTGGGAGGGTCATTCACCAACCTAATAGAAGTGAATGTGTATTTAAATGCATGCAATGTTCATGTTTGTTTACAGCAGAAAACAGCTGCCCTGACTGTTAGGGTCCATCGAACAGGAACAGCCTTATTTATGTTACATACTGTAAAAAAATCAAACACACAGTCAGAGGCCAAACACAGACTCAGACTGGTGTGCACACAAACATGAACACAAATCTGCAGCGAGGACAGGGCTGGGCTGAAACAGACAGACATCTAAGTAAAAAGAGTCACTCATGAATATATGAACACCCATGTAGACTTAAGACCATCCATATCAAAATGTGTGAATGGGTAAATTGCTCTAAATTGTGAATGAATGATTGAATAGTTGTCTGTCAGTGAGTGTCTGAAAGTGCCCTGCGACACACACAATTTTGTATCATTACTGCCTGTATACTAAACCAACTGATGCTGAAAATGTAAAATTACACTTGGACATTTTTTACAGTGTGCCGCTAGTGCATCATACAAAAACATGACTATAACACACATACAGTATTTATGGAGTTTTCCCAGTCAGTTCATCCTTGCGGCGGTGAAGCTGTTTTTCCATCACTGAGCTGGTAGCGTGACATAACGACCCAAACAGCGGTGAAATATTACATGGGCTCGGGTTATTAAAACTGTTATTAGTATGGCCAATTGGGGCTAAACAGAACTTGAGTGTCACTGTAATGACAGGGTGAGGGTTGAGGGTGGCAGAAAGGGCCAAACAGCTCCCACCACTATCATCCATCCTGCACCAACCAAACCAAATACGCTGTGGGTCCACAGTTGATTAATAAACGTGTGGTATTGGCATATTTAAACAACAGTCACACAGGACATGGATACACATGGCAATACAAATACATTACCAAAGAAATGATTGTTTATTATCATGTTGCTTATAAATCAAACCATTAAGAAAAAAATGGTTATAGACATTGTTATAGATCAAATTTAATATCGGTCTTCTTAGATACCTAGATAGACTTAGACACTCAATTGTGGTTCTGGGGGTGAACCAAGATTATGCACAAACAAATCTATAACTACTTTTTTTATACAAATCATGCAGTCATTTTCAGTCCACAACACAGTAATTCATGACTGATTTTACAGTTCGGCCTTATACTATATACTGCAAAAAGCATAAACTGCATTTTGACATACTTTTTGCCATTAAAACCTGACCTTGCTGTCCCCGTATCAGCCACAATAAATAGCTGTACATGATTGAACAAAACCTTAAATGTCCAGTTGGCACTATAATATTAGATGTTTTTTAGACTATACATGAGTAGCACCTTGCGTTGGTGTTGTAATAGCTATGGAAATCTCTCTTGGTGTTCCTCAAGGGTAAATTTTAGGACCATTACATACATAACAATTACAATTACTACATACTGTATTTTCTAATTATATTTTTATACAATCAATTTTAGCTCCACTCACAGGCTGCTTATTTGGAATTTTGCATGTCCTTGTCCGACTTTACACAAACAAGAACTTAAACATATTGTAGGTTGAATAATTTTGCATTATATTTGGATTTACAGAACGCTACGTGCACTACAATAAACATACGTGTGATGTTGTGACAAGCCAAAGTAACCAACAACAAACAAGCCATACATAGCATGGTGGCGTTTAGTATAAAACTTCTTCAAATTTCCTTACAGCTTTTCCCTTCTGGGGTTGCACAGCAAATCTAGTGTGTAGTAATGCACATATTGATTTGGCATAGCTTTTACATTAGATGCCCTCCTGACACAGTCTTTTCCATTTAGCCAAGCTTGGAATGGGCACGAAGAATACACTGGACTGTGACACCTTTTGGCTAGATTAGGATTAAAGGTCCTATATTAGGCTTTCTATAAGACTTTTTCAAAAGATTTTGGACAACTTAGCATTTGTATTTCACGTTTTATAATTCAAAATAATGTATATGTATGGCAAATGTCTTGCAGACAACATTTGGATTAGGAATCTGTCCAGTGACCCAGCTGGCAACAGTGGGGAATGGACAGAGTATAAGATGGCTAATTAGTATGGCTATTAGCAACATCAGGCTAACAGACACATACTATATGAGCTTACTGCTGAGTAGTGACAGCAATTTAGGTGCTAACTGAGTACAATTATCAGAAAGAGTCCAGGGACGTTGTTGGGCTGTAGATATACACAGGAGCAGGTTTCATGCATCTACGTAGAGCTGTGAGACCAGAGCGTTTTTAGTCTTGAGAAATGGATGGGGTCAGCATACATGTGAATGATACAAATACTACTTCAGGTATGTTTTTGAGGAGAAAACATTAGAACATGGTTAAAAGCTAAAAAAATAAGTAAATTTAGCAGACAAGGGGACCTTGAAGTATAATATGTATACATATGCAAATTTATTTTTTAATGTATTTTCAAGTTCTACGCATAATCTGTACAATCAGTATAGCAGTACTGTGTTGGGGGCAATTCTAAACTCTGTCTATTTGCTTTGGTAACACTGTCCATCTCTAAGCATTCACACATAATGTTTTGTACCCCATAATAAATGCGCCCCACATAACCACGTGTTGGAAAGACATCTCCGGTGTCCTTTTAAGAAAAACCTTCAAAATAAATTTGTTAACACATATTTGGAGCGCGTCAGACCCCTGTTCTTTCCACATAATTACTGTTTTGCCCAAAGCAAGGACTCCGGGCCTACAATCACAAACATCCTCCGCCTTTCTTTCCACCATTATCTACTTCATCATAATAATACCAAAGCCCTCTAGAATGGACAACATATATTTATAGACATCAACCCGTAGCCCAATAAGCACATATCCAGTTACTCTTTCCTGCTACTCTCAGCTCTATCCAGTGGCTCCATGCTTCTTCCTCCTTTCTCACAAAACTATACACCAAAACAAATTGATAATATCTTGACCATAGACACACAAAGCATAGCAATGGCCAAGTCAGACCAGCTACAGTGGGCTACGGCTGGAGCCAGAGAGACCAATGTGGTTATCACTGTGTCTTAGTATCCAAAACAGTGCAATATTACAGTCACACCATACCCTCTCATTCCCTACCACTGTGGCAAATCCATTCATGTATCCAAACATACAGAGGATATCAGAAGTTTACACATCCCGCTGGCTTTAATTGCCTTGAAACCTCAAATTAAAAGTCTCTAAATCATTCTTGTGTTGGGACACAGGAAGCAGTAGTCCTAAGCGGCTGCAACCAGTATAAACATGAAGCCATTAAGTCATTGCAAAATCACATTAAATAAATGATTGGATTGAGTCAAAATTAAATTTACTTAACTGGAAGAAGAGATATAAGGTTTGGCAAGACAGACCAAATAATGTGATGTGAGTAGTTAGCTTCACTGCAACCTCATTCAGTAAGTTTAATGGTTACAATTCAGTTCATTTCAAAAATATATTGAATCTCAAAAAAAAAAAACAGGACTGTCAGGACAAAACTATACAATATTTTCTATAGATTTAAACGTGGGGTGTGTAGATGTTTGGCAGTATATCTTGGCCAAAGTGCAGGTTGCAATTGTAGACCTCACTGTGAGAGCATGTAAACATCTATGGTAGCCCTGCAGTGACAAAAAACAAACTGCTCTGATGGTGTTACTTGACATTTTTAAAACTCCTAATTAATTAGGAGTGTATGTCCAAAAGGAAACACGTGTTATTCTGCTGTAGAATTGCTCAATTTATCCTCTCCAGGCAGTGACAAAAAGTAAAATTTATGCTTATAACTTGTCTTTTGGGGAGCTGTTACATTCACTTTCAAGCAGAAAACGCTTGGATTAGGTGCCTGTCGCTTTAAGGCCCTGCTGGCCCTGCCCCCTTCAGTCTGTCATTTTTCTGTCTATTGCACAAAAGTCATTACTGCCGCATGATCTTCTCCTTTTTAGATCATACATCAATAAAGTTGGGAGGATTTGTGTTCAGACATGAGAGGAGAATCTCTGAGCGCTTGTACTGAACTGTGAGGGCTAGAAAGAGCAGGATATATTGACTAATTAGCACAGCTATTAGCAACATAAAACTAACAGAAAGATAAATGAACTGACTGCCTAATGGCTGTTAAAAGTGGGCGGTTTAAGCTCTGAAATGATCAGAATGAGTCTGGTGATGGTGTATGTGCTTTAGAAATGCATAGAGGCAACTCCTGAAGAAAGTTTGGGGTTCAAGTGTCAGTGTAGAGTGGTGGAGTGGTTGTCAGATTTTGAGGAGGGGATTGCCTCGGCATACAGGATAACTCAAACATGCATGAATGAAACCAAATCTGACAAAAAAATTAATAAAAAAAACATGGTAAAAAGCTCTGCACAATAGAGGACCCTTAACTGTGGGAACCCTCACCCCATAAGGAACCATCATTCATGTTTAAGTAGAAACAATACTATAACATAGTGTAGTGTTGATGTAGTCTACAGTGTATAATGAAATACTTTGATTGTGGCACCATTTATAGTACACTAAAGATACCAAATTCAGTTATGGATTTGTAAAGCTCAATTTTGACAATTCAGAAGCACCACTGTTACCTTCAGAGACAAACAACGCAATCCAACTAAGTTATTTCAAGGTTTAATATTTCAGTCACTATTCATATTTTGTATGACTTCAATGTGTTTCCTCTGGATTGCGCGTAGTGATACAACTCCCTCGATATTCCTTAGATGTAACTCTGGTTGAGCATCTTTGGTATCAAAGACAGGAGAACATACCGTCTATTGCTAAAGATGTGGTGAGATTTACTGACAAGTTGCCTCTGACTTGCACTATTAATGGGAAATTGGAAACTCTCTAAATGTGTCTTACTGTATCCATCCGTCCATTTCTCTAAACAAACACTAAGAAGGACAGACTACCTCTCTCTCGAACGTCAACACATGGAGCAGGTTTGAACCAACAAACAAGAGGTCCGGCCTGTGAAATACGAGCCCAAAAACAAAGCTTCCTCTTTACTAAAATGGCTGGTTTTCTATGGCCCTTCACCTCCCCATTTCACCTAGTTTTAATCGCCCACTTGGGGCTGGGGGTGACTCCGGGTCAGCGGTGAGTTGTGGCCATTCATTCGGTCAGCTCAGTGTACACGTGTTGCATGGATCTTCCTGAAAAAAAAAAAAAAAAAAAAATCAACCCACAATCCATTGCAGGTCCCTGTGTTTATTTGGTCTTGGTAATGGAGGCTGTCACGGTTAATCGCCTGAGCTGGACGCTGATTTACTCCAGGTGGCGCTTTGGCTATTGTCCGGCCTGAGGAGCTGACCCTGACCCCTGGCCTCTGACCCGTGAGGTGTGCCCCTGTGCCCTGCGTAGAGGACGGGACAGAATGACATGGGGATTACGGGGAAGACTGAGTGGTTTGTGTGTGGAAACAGATACTTCACTGTGTGACCTTGGTCTTAATCACATTGGAGGGTATTACACGCAACTGGTTTATGTCATGGTTGCAATCGATTTTATATTGTTGGTTTTGTATTTGTTGTATGATGCAATGAAGTCTCCATTTCTGTCTTTAAACTAAATTCAGAGACAGTTAGAGTTGTCCCAATATGTACCCAAGTAATACTACCATTCAAAAACGCTAGTAGTGCTTGAGCAAAGTATTAATTGAAAAAAACAAACAAACAAACAAAAAACAACTCTTAACTTTAATTCCAGCCACAGATGGTCAGTGTAGTTTTTTGTACCTGTCCCAAGCCTGGATAAACTGTGTCAGAAAGGCAAAATCTATTGTATATACAAATGACTGCATGCTAAGAGGCAGATGAATTGCTGTGCCCACCCCAAAAGAGAAAAGCTAACTGAACTACTTTTGATTAAAGGCTCATTTATACTCTACATTAAATACACATTTGGATACAGATGGAGTGCTCTGTCTGTCTTCTGCATTCATTCTATCCGTACGTTGGTCCATTTTCTATTTTTTTGCCTCATTTTCTTGGCTCTTTTTCAATAAATGTGGAGTAAAAACCTCGGTCAGCGCCGCCATGTTTGCTTTTATTGTTGTCCTTTTTCTTCATCTTGGTAAAAACACACACATGTTGACATAGAAAATGGTTGCAAGTATAAATGCTGTGATGCCAACAATGCTTGGATAAATGAGCCTTTACTGGACAATTACGTTGAGCACAAACTGCTGCAAATTGCTAGTGTATGGTAGTTATGGCTGCATATCCACCTTGTCTAATCATTGTTTTTTTTGGTTGCATCCAGAGGTTTAGTTACATCCAAAAACATGCATGTTGTTGTGAACTACTGAATCTAAATTGCTCACTGAATGGCGATGTGAATGGTTATCTGTCTGTCTCTAAGTGTTAGCCCTGCAATTAACTGTTAATTCTTCTGCACCCAACCTGATGCACTAAGTAGATAGGATATGTTCTAGTCCCCAGTGAGCTACAACAGGATTAGTGGTAGAAAATGACAAAAAAAAAAAAGTTTTAATATAAATATAGCTAATTCATCTGCCTTCTATCATACTGTAACTTG
Organism: Bostrychus sinensis; assembly: GCA_020698575.1. Taxonomy (NCBI): domain Eukaryota; kingdom Metazoa; phylum Chordata; class Actinopteri; order Gobiiformes; family Eleotridae; genus Bostrychus; species Bostrychus sinensis. Next base: position 26,002,088 of record CM036254.1, on the reverse strand, counting down.
CATATTAGTTTGGCTTAGATTTTACGCCAGACGCCCTTTCTGATGTAACTCTCTCCATTTATCCGAGCATGGGACTGGCACAAAGGGCCTCTGTAGCTGGATTATAAAAACACTTTAGACTAACTCAAGTTAAGGATTAGCAAACAGTTAATTGCTTATTTACAACCATTACTTCATAATTTATAAACATTGATTCATAAACACTGTTATTAATGTTTAATTCTTTAGTAATAAGCTCATGCAAAATTATAAACATCAGTCGTAACTTAGGATCTATAAAGTGTTTATTTATTAAATTCTTGTTAATTACACATGTATTAATACTGCTGTGTCGTGAGTTATTCAAAAGTGTTATACAAAATAAAAAAGAACCTTCTAAGCTAGCAAAGAAGTCATGCAATTGACCATGGTTACAAACAAGTCTTCCCAGAATAAAAATTCAGTGGCTAAAGTGGTCGCTGACCCCTAAGTGCCCTTTTGTTTGGCCTCTGGACATGTGTGAAGTGCTGCCTGTTTTCAGCCTGATCTCTTTCACATGCCTCTGCAAAACCCTGGTACCTCCACACCCACCGCCTTTGTCCTCAAACAGTAAATATTTGATTCCTAAAATCTCTTTTACTACGTTTTTGATTGCTGTCTTTTTGTCATCGCTATAGCTGGGGGGTGCAGTGGGACAGAGCACTGTGATGACATTCCTTCAGTAGTGAGACAAACCTAAAGCCTATAGGAGCAGATGTACGTGTATCAGCTCGCATTTGCAGCCGCCATAGGACAGTTGGCAGCTCAAATATAGCTGGGCGCGTGACTCTTGATTGGTGATTAGAGCCATGCTAATGCCACTATACGACCTCACGAAGGCCAGTCTATACCTGACAAACCTAGGCTTCATGTACAAGGGATCACTTCAAGTACAGCGAGAACTTATGGGACATAGTGTAATGGATGCTTGCAAGATAAGCACTAATGTACTACCAAAATTAAACTACTCTCGGTCTAAGTGATCCTTCAGCTGTACAGGGTATGAAATATTTGTCTTTAATATACATGCATGACTTTTGATTAGCAGTTATCTGGGTGCTGCCATCCTTGTGTCTCTACTGAATTGCAAAGTTTTCTCAGCCGGTAGCAGTTTAACTTTGCAATAACAATTTATATTTTACTTTTAGGAGCATTCCCATTACAAGAGGTTATATTTAGCCTGCATAAACAAGAAAATAGTACTAAATAATTTATGATATCAGTGGTTTGTAAACTGTGGCACTGGTGGTATGCAGTCTTTTGCAGTGCAGGTCCTGATATGGTTTCATTTAGAGCCAGTTTAATTCCTGTTTTAGTCCTGCTCTGGTTTAGTCCTAGTTTAGTTCTGGTTTAGAACAGGTTCAGTCCTGGTGCAGGCTAGTTTTAGACTATCAAAGATGGTACTTTGAAAGCCAAATGTTTTCGAAGGTGATACTTGATGTGAGACATTTGAGAACCACTAATATAATACTGTATTAGCATCCCAAATTAGCTAGCTCCAATAGATGATGATGTTGCGCTGAAGCTCTACGAAGGTCAAGCCTGGGTTTTAGGCCCTTTTGTCAGCTTGAATGTAGCAATAATGTAATGTAATGAATCATCACCCTGATTCAGTGAAATGAATACTTCAAATGCATGAGTTTTTTTTATTTTTTTATTTCTCCATGGCGCAATAAAGGATTTTCTAACAATAATAATGCAGAGGGCAAAACAATGTATAATTCATCACATAGACAGCTGCTTATTGAAATTTCTAACGTTTTTACTCATGTGGCCTAAAACATGTTTTTCTCTAAGAATCTCACCACTGTCAGGCTTAGCATGTCTGGCTATCCAATAAAACTGCATAGGCTCTATTCTAAATATGTATTTTTTTGTATTTTTTTTAATAACTGCCTTTGGATAAACATGACTTAGATATGTCACAAACTATGTTGACTATTCTGCTATTTGTGTAATGCTTGCCCCCAATACTTACATAACATTCCTGTAGCATTTACACAATTTCATTCTGAGTAGGGGTATTTTTGTCCTCTTTCCAAACACACACACACTTGCACATGCCACAACTTGCTATGAAATGGACTAAATATATCCAAGTATATATAGATCTGCATATAGCCAGGTGCTTGGAGCTGGCATAGGTGCACGTCTTTTGGATATGATCTTCGTCCAGTTGACAGGGAGCGCAGACAGACAGCAGCTGACAGAAACACTTGCAGACGTCCCGTACGATATAGGTCCACGTCTGGGTCACCATGCTGTTCGCAGTTCACTTTGACCTGTAACTGCAGACCGCCCTTCACACTTGCCGGGCTATTTCTGGTCCAGGGATTGGGTTTACACACAGCGACAGCGTGGACGGCACATGGCACTTTGATATGATGCACTGGGTGATGAAACGAGGCGAGGGTTTGATAGTTGTAGCAGTTGCTCCAAGTCTTTTCTTAAGAAGCGAGTTCATAACGTGGTCACTGTTGAACACAAGTATTCTTGGTTTTAGCAGGTTTAAAGGTCTAAAATAATGGAAAAATCAGGAAATAACACATGCTATTTATTTAATCCACAATATTATGACTGGTAATTAACACTGATGATTTTTTTTTTTTTTTTTGGCTTTAGCACCTGTCAATCATTGTAATAGAGAAGGCAGCAAAAAAATAAAAATAAATAAATAACTAAATAAATAAAAAAAATGACCCTAAACTTAATGTTGTAAAGCCTTGGAGGTATTTCATTTGAGTGGCCTGAAGTAGGCCACATTGTAATGGCTAAATGTCTGATGCACTTTACTGAAACAAATTGATCCACAGTCCTCACAATAACCAGGATTTAAAGAATTTACTATTAACAACTGTTCTCAGTACCTCAACTAACAGTATAAAAACTGCCTACTACCAAACTACACACTCTAGAGCCATTCTGCTAAAGTCTTAAGTAAAAGTAAGTACTTAGACATATATCACTGACAGTTACTGACTATGAAGGTATGAGACGTAAAAGCCCCCTTGTTTATGATTGCGGGTCAGCTGACATGTGGCTGGGAGTTAGCCAATCGCTGTTCAGGGGTTGTTATGTCATCATTTTCAGTAACCACGTCATCTTCACTGTTTACATGAGTGCAGAGCGGCTACAAGGGGCTCCCCACTGTGAGACCCAAGTGCCTCCCCAAGTGTTTTCATGTAAGCAAAAGGCCAAAATGCAATCAAACTTTACGGATTCGACAAAATGTATTGTCGTCGAAATGGCCCCTAAATTATCCAGGCTGTGTCACAACAAACAAGGTTTAAAAATAAGTCGTCTGTGCTTGGTTTATAGAAGAGGTTTTGTTTTATCCAAGAGACTTTATTGATTCTGAGTCTCTTGGATTAGAGACAAAAGGTGTACAAACCAAGCCCAGATTACTTCTTTTTAGACCTTGTTTGTTCATTGTTGTTTTTTTTTCTTCTATTTACCAGGAAAGTCCTACTGAGATTCCAAGGGGCCCATGGGGGACCTATTGCACATGTTTTTAGTGGTAGGGGAAACCTGCACAGACAAGGGGAGAACATGCAAACTCCACACAGAAAGGCCCCACCTGGTCTGGGAATTGAACCCAAGACTTTCATGCTGAGAGGCAGGAGTGCTAACCACTATGCCACCGTGCCATTGTTGCTAGCTTAGGTCAAGAACTGTGGTTTTAATCACATTGATAACAATTAAAACAATGCAAACTGAGAAAAAAACAGTAATTGTCCAAAAAAAAAAAAAAAAAAAAAAAAAAAAAGCACAAAGCAAACAACAACAACAACAAACCCACAAAGCAAAATTGAGCTGTTTGAGGTAGGCTGGCCCTAACATGCTGTTCTTGAACTAACCACAGATCTACTGAGGATGTAGGCTACTTCGGTCAGTTCAAAGTAGACTGTAAAACTTTGGAATTCACAGCATTTTTTTAACCTTTTACACTGTTTGTTTTGATGAAAATATACAGAAAAGGCATTCACACACAGACGTATGTAAGTTAAGCTGATTCTTAAAGCACAAGAACAAACAAATGGGAAAATATTGACAGACTGCATTGAGTCCAACCTTCCAAATGAAAACCATATTGTTTATATTGATCATAAAACTTGATTAAATTGAACAGAAACACGTTAATGTTCTTCAAATAGACTTTGGATGTCTTAAATCTGAAATACTTTCCAATAAGTCCTTGGTAAAAAGAAATGGAACGATAACTGGGCAATACATCAGATACTTTATATGTTTCTTGACATCCACATGCTACAATTCCTTCTTCTCAATCCCATAAATGTTTGTTCTCAGATCCACCTTTTCCTCTGAGATTATTAAAACTCAGATTTCATTCATGTTAACTTGGGGAAAAAAAGTGAATTTAGGGGCTTCACGTCGCTAGCCTTACATTTTACAATCCTTCTTTGAGCAGACTGCAAACCGGCACTTAACCCAACGCAGACCTGGGCCAAACACAGGCAGTAATTCAAAAGACCTCCTCTGTGTTACGTCTCTGGTTGATCCTCTGGCCCCAGTGCTTCCAGTCCTGCCTCTGATACGCCTGACTGGCAGCCAGTAGACAGGGGCCTTCAGACTGAGGCCCTATGGCTGCAATGGGAACCTGCTGGAGCTGCTGCGATGGTCCACTCACACGCAAACAACTCCCTGATGTAACTTTGCTGGTTTAAGTTTGTAGATTTGTTATGTTCTGGAGATATTGGTCATTTTTTTTAATCATATTAGTTAAGTATTGTTAGCAGTTAGTAAGCACTTAACTGATTATTCTACAAAGCATTACTTTAACCTTAATAAACACCATTGAGTAATAAATATAGCTATTAATGGTGGCCTCTGAAATTTGTTAATCCCCAAATTATTCAAATGCCAGCTGAATTTTCAGTTAAAGTGAATTCTTTAGTTAATGGATCTGTTCTGGCTGGAAATGACATGTAGCTAAAGATATTGCAGTAAATACTACCAAGAAACTTTAGCTATTTTTATTTTACATTTTGATGAAATGGTCCATGTCCAAAATTATTCATACCTTTCTCAGTAATTATTGGTAAAGCCTTTATTTTCTATCACAGCTGTCTCTTTTTTGCATAGATCTCCAGGTCCTTGATGTTTGAAGGCTTCCTTGTCATTACTCTGGTCTTCTCTCCATAAATTCACAATTGGATGATTCAAGTTTGGACTCTGGTCTTGGCCACTTCAAGGGCCATTGTGCAGAGCGAGGCTATAGATAAATTTGGGTTTAACTGTATATTTCATTCCTTCATTTTCATTTTCTTCTCTTTATTGCTGTTTTGAGCTGTAGCCTATCCCAGCAACAACAAAAAGTACTTGTTGAAAAAAGGCAGTCTACAGTCTACGGTCGTCTTTCATTCCTTTGTAAGCTTCTCTGTCTGAGATCAGTTGATTCATCAGCAGCGCTCATGTTGTTACTGTATCTCGTTGCTTCTCACTGTATCTTCAACAGATCAATTTTTAACTTTTGTAGCTTTCTAAATGCCCTTCGAGGAACAAGTGTTGGAAATTAGCACTCTTCTAACACTGTGAAACATGTATGGAGCTGCTGTTGTCAGGTGGTCTGTGCTAACTCTTTCAAGATAGATGATGAAAATTATGACAGACTTATTGTATCTCCATTTCTAAATTTATTGTTACCAAAAATCTTCATGGCTTGAGTTCAACTGTTGACAATGAAATATATAGACTTTCTTATGACTTCAGTGTTCCTGTGTTGGATTGGAGCAGTGATGGAGTGCTGTACAGAAGGAAACTGAATTCTGACTGTTATGAAAGAGGACGTCTCCTGCAATAAAGCCTGCACCCAGCGTTTACAGGCCAACAGAGCTTCGGATATGAATCTCTCCCAAGCATGGCGACCTCCGACCCTATCCCAGAAGCCCCTGGGGGTTGCACTGAAGTTATTGTCTTCATGTTTCTGTCCAACTCTCGATGACCTCCTCTGTCTTCCATCTGCACAAATCCATTACACCCATTTATTTCACTGCTACAACGCTCTCCTCTCTCTGCTTCTTTCTATTGAGTCTCTGTCGCTGCTCGTCTATTCACGGCCCGAACACAGACAGCGATTCATGGGCCGGACGTGACCGTATTGTGCCAGAATGCTAGGATGGGATGGGTGCCTTCGGACATTAGGGCCACTCTGAAAGGCCCAGGGCTGGGGGCAGTACAGAGGACAGAGAACGGGCCAAATGGCATAGACTGGACCATGTTTGAGAAGGTTTTGTGCATTGAGAGACGTTGAGAGCTTTAGGGCAACTGATATCAGGGTTCAAGGGGACTTCACACTGATTTTGCAGCCATCACTCATCCACTGGAAGCCCACACATATCTGACGCTTGTGTCATGGGAAACCAGCTCTGGGGGTACATTGGTCTGGTGTACACTGACATATTTCTGATGTATTGCTATACAAAGGCTTGGAAACAGCATTTGAAAAGCTTGATTGATTGGGTGGGCGAGCTTGAAGTGGTTTTGGCCTTTTCACCAATGAATTGGAAAAATGCCCTGGGAATGTATATGCTTTTAGAAGAGAATGCAGTTTTTTTGTTGTACTTTGAAGTGAAAGTTGGTGCACCACATCCATCAAAATTGGTTTATATGCATATAGAGTATTGGAATTAAATAAATCAATTACTTGCTCTGCTTTAGTAATATTTTTAATTATATATTTAAAAAATATGTTAACACTATAACACTTGTAAAAGTTCAGTTTATCAGTGGTTTTACGCATCAGTATACTTCATTTAAACAAATAGTAATGGACATTTGTTTCATGGAAGTTACTCTTCTGATACAGCAGTCAGATGCACTTGACAAGGGCTACAACAATTACCTATTCATGGTGCAAACATATTACCATCATGTTTTGTTTTGTTAATTTTATTGAAGATATAGCACACTAGTCATTTAACCTGGCCACTAAATTTTTTGTATGGAATTGGAAAAAAAAATGTCTGGTTGGTCAGGCTACCAGTCATTAGAGGTGTAGCAAGATCTTATAATTTCATGATCTTGCAAGATCAAAATGTGACAAGGTGAAAATTGGTTTTGTGATCTTGTGATCAGGTTTGGTTTGCACTTTTTACAGGGAGAAGCCAACCAGTGGAGCTTGTAGCAACATATTTGCCTGTATGAATGTTCTGTAACAATACAAGTCAAAACCATTAATCATATGTTGATTTCAAAATGCACCTAAATGGTTTTGCATTTTATGATTTTCAGTTGAATAAAATACAATTTTCATTAATTTATTTTATCTTTGAGGAAGTCTTAAATCTCATGTCTTTTCTTGTCTCATACGATCTGTTTCTTGTCACCAGAATAACTGTTATCAACAGTATTGTCCAGACATAGAAACCATTGGCTACAAACAATATATCTATGACAAACAAAGGGTTTCCAACTAAAACTAATTTTGGAAGGTCAGCTGTTTTGAAAAAAAAAAAATGCAAACACTGTTAAAGCGTGGAGATGTCAGGATGTTGAGATTGTGCAGCCGCGTTTGCACTAATTACATTATATCGTTTGTCATTCTTGTTAAAATCTTTCTAACATGATGCAGATCCACAGCTCATAGTTCACAGTGTCATGTTCCACTGGACCTTCACCAAGCCATCAAAAATTTTACATAATCACTGAACACTGAGATCTTTTTTTTAAAGAAAGTCTTAAATCTTAAACCCAGGAGGAAAGTGTGAAGCTGAGGTCGACCTTTGTAATCATGACATCACCTCGCTACATAACAACAAACAGAACAATGACGTGTTGGTTTTGGGACTGTCCTGGACTGATCCGCTTCCCTCTCACGTCTCCTGGGATGGTCCATAGGAGCAGGAGGAGCTGGGGATAAGAGACATCTCCACCGTAAAGCTCCGGGACATATAGAAGTCTGAGAGTCAGCCTGGGAAAGTATAGGCTATACAGAAAAGGAAATAAGCCTCTTATAAAGTCCGCAAGTGCAGCTGGACTAAGACGAGGGTTGAAAAGTTCAGGGATGAATATGAAGGAAAAATGCTACAGGATAGACCCAGTGCATTTTTTTCAGCAATTTTAAAAATAACCCTTGAACACAATAATTCCCTTTCCTTTTCTTTTTGTTGCATTATCACTAATGCCAGGTATATTTAACCCGATACTATACAACCTAAAAAAATATAACATCCAATGGCAAACTGAAGGATTTCTCTTTTATTTTTAATGACAGAATGTCTCTTAGAACCTAAAATTGGGGAACGATTAACAAAAAAGTAAAAAATTAAAATAATGGAGCTGGTGACTTTGGACCACCCATTCCTGGAACATGTGAGCCTAAATACCATTACCAACAATGGAATAAACCCTTTATCACTAACGCCAGATGAAAATCATCACAACACGTACCTGTAGAAAAAAAAAAAAAAAAACAGGGATGAGAGGGAGCAGGGAAACATACCTACCGTCGATCAGTGATCTGAAGCTATCCAAGCACCATTGTAACACAGGCATCAGCAACACAATAAAAATCCTGTGAACGCAATTGCACAGGTCAAAATCAAATCACCTGCTGTTAGTGTTCTAGTATTAAAGTACAGTTTGACAAGGATTATGGAGGAATTGAGCTTCAAGAGGTACAAAACTAAAGACTTGAAATTTAAAGTTTTAGATAGATGGAGAGGGTGTCTGGAGCTGTTGAGGATGGCTTACAGTATGTTCCTCATCCTCCTTCCCACTGAGTCCAGAGTCCAGTCTCCCCACCATCACTGAGACACACTAATTTAATTTCATTTAATTTATGACTACACCTCAGTGGCAAAGTGGGTAGCATGCACACGTTGGAATTATAACGGTGCTGGGTTTGAGCCAGGTTTGAGAACAACAGTAGTAGTTGATTTTACTGTGCTTGAAAAAAAATTCCAAAATACTTAATACTTTTTCTAATTTTATTGTTTAATCCTTTTTTAGTTTTACTGTTTTTGAAGCAACTGAAGAAAGGTGGTATGTAATGAACCAGACAAGCCACCAAGATGGACTTCATTTTAACATTAGCTGTGCATAAAGATGGTGTATGAGTTGACTGTAGACACATCCAAAATAGTGCAGCTATAAATGCAATAGGAAGTTTACCTAAAAATGCAAACGTAATTAATATATTTTAAGACTGTAATTGATGGGATTGATCATCTTATAACTACATGCTTTGGCCAATCACATTCTCATATAAGTACTTGTATTCTTCCTTGAAACTACTACTAGACATTGATTAAATGTGTAAAGAGGGTATTCCATGTTACACTGGTGTTTTGCTTAAACATAGAGGCAATTCATCATGTACTGATAGTTAGGAAGAAAATATTTCCAGGGACTCCATTGATCCAATGCTAAATTGCTGAGTTTATTTACTTGGTTTACTTTAATTTAAATTTTAATAGAAGTGGAACACTGCACTTTGTTTTACAGTCAGCATAGGTCATTATGAAATATTAAACTGCCCTTGGTTCTGCAGCGTCACTCCTTCAGCCCCATCATTCTTTGCAGGAATGTGTTTTTGGTGAACCTGCCTCTTTGAATCAGGACTGAGGACTTCCATCTCTCCTCTGCCTCGCATTCCTTCTGCACCATGGACCACCACCAACACCCATCCCACCGCCTAATGAAGATGAGGTGAGGTGCGATGGGAAATGAAGTCATCAGGCAATGGGGAGGCGATGGGAAAGTAGCGCTGGGAGTCATAAATCTAAAAGTCATTGTCTCTGTCGGATAGTGTGTGTGTGAAGGATTGTGACTGTGTGGACCAGGAGGTAGGAGGGAGGGGGTCAATGGTTTGGGGCGAGGGGGGGTGTAAGGGAGATCAGGGTGCGGTCAGTGTGATGTAATCCGTTGGACATCTGTGCAGCGATGACGGACAGGACGCACCATGTTCTCAGCCTCAGCTCCTCACTCCTCCCACAGGACCCCGGAGCTGTCCCGGGACAGAGTGAGAGGCACAGACTTGGTACTAATGAGACTAAATGAGGCTGGAGCTGCTCAATGGAGAGGTCACAGTCTGTCAAACTGTTAGTCAGGCAGCTGGTTACAATATTGGTCTGGGTAAATGCACACCAGCTCTGGTAGCCATTCAGTGGCCTTTAGGTGCACCCATTTTGGACATGGGCCAGAAGGTATTAGTAAAGACATGCAGAAAAAACTAGAACCTCTGTAAATGTATCTAATGTGAATCCAGTGGATTCTCACTGAAGAAATAGTGTACATGCTTCAAATGACTTGCTGGACCCTTTTGCAGCAGCAATGGGGATTAGGTGGGGTACACTCTGGACAGTGGCCAGCTAGTTGCAGAGCTGACACAGAGACACACACAAACAGACAACCATTCACTCTAAAGTTCATTTACTTTGGGCATTTTAGACTCACCAATTAATCTAACACAGACATTATTTTTTCTATAGAAAATCAAGTGGCTTTTATTTAACATAACTTTTTATTTTATATTTATTTTATATTGTTTTATTTGATCTATTTTGGTTATTTATTTATTTAAATTTAGTTTTTTTCTGACATATTTCTTTTTCTGCTGAACTGTCACTGTCACTGTTTTAAAGTTTCACTTTAGACTTTTTGCTAATTACAACATCCAGCTTGGGAACATAGCAATAGTAAAACAATTTTGCAATATTACAGCTAATTATGTTACATTGTCCTGTTCGGGGAAAACTGCAAGAAACTGCATATTTTTATTGCAATACCAAGAGTGGTCACTTGGCAATGCAACCAGAAGATGCTTTGGCATTTACTCAGATTTTGCATCGATGGTCAAAATTGTACATTATATATATGCTAAGTCTACGCAAAACTCTAAAGTTGGTTATTGTTAGTATTGTCTAACCTTGCCAACCAGACCCATTCTCTGTCTAATTGAAGTAGGTCTATAACCACTTCCATTTTAGCCATTGTCTTTCAAGATTTCAGTCTTCTTTTAAGATTGGCAGTGACGCTGTAGGGGGGAGAAAGGTTAGGATGATTCCAAATAATAATATAAGATTAGCTTAGTTTGTGACGATAGGGCCAATGTTACATCTTTTCAGGGGGCCCAGAAAACCTGACAGCGCCCCTGAAGATTGGTCTTAGAAAATAAAAAAGGTTGGTTCATTTGCAAATCAAACTGGAATCAACAGGATAATTCTGGGTATTTCCAATATTTCTACTTTGATAGAATTCAACCTCTATGCTCATATAAGTTAACTTCTGGCTTCAAAAACCTACATTTCAAATAGAAGTCAAGCCTTGGGTGACTGGTGTGATTGTTATTACTACCAGTTGAATCAGATAGGGGCCCTCGAAGCAGCCGGCTAACTACCTAGTCAAACATTTGTCATTTTCCCAACAGCACCGCCTGTCAACCATCGCACGTGTCAATCACTCGGAGCACAGTTTAGTCATGCATTTGCTGATTAAAGCCATTGGTGGACGGGGTCAGTAGTGGGGGGTCCATGTGGCTTATGTAAGGTAAGAGCTGTAGCCCGAGCAGAACCGACACAAGACAGGCCTTCAGATGGAGCCAGCATGGGGCAGTTGCTGACCAAGGCTGCGGCTTGATTGAAAGTCCAGGGGGGTTGGTATGGGGGATGGATCGGACCAAGTTTATTTGACTGTGGGTAATATAGGCTTCCTTCAAAAACAAACAGCACTAATTTTGTTTGCTATGTGTTTTAGCAGCTGTGACCTCGTATAAGATGAAGCATGACCTCGGCCCTACAACCTATGGGGGATTCCAGCTTCTCAGATGTCCGACATTGAGTAGACCCCAAGGTATAGAGCCCATTTGAAATAATACGATGCAGAGTAGAGTTATTGTCCATGGAGATATTTGTCCTCTTTGTGGATTGTTAAGGATGTCCAAGGTTGGGTAAAGTCCTTGCTACAGGTGCAGGATGGAAAGATATATAGGACAATAGTCTCTCTCTCTGTCAGATCGGCAGCGGCTCATATAACAGGAGTCTACACAGTCACTCTGGCCTTAGCCGAAGCCAAAACCAAGACTTGGACGGGACTGTTCCCATGACTTAAGGGCCTGGGATGATGATTACACTGTTGCCATGGAGAGGCCTCAGATGACAAAATATTGTCAGTGAAATATTCCTGACAAAGTGTTGCAGCAGATGTTTCACGACCAAAGAAATGTCGTAGTAAAACTTCTAATGGGGCTTTTGACATTCGTCCGAGAACATTCAAATTCAGACATAAACAAGAGCAAAGAAAAGGGGATTTCTATTCTGATAGTATCTTGTAATTTTTAATGCAGAAGACTTTGTGTTTAAGAGTGCCAGTTCACATCATTTAGGACACAATATGGACAATTTAAAGGCACAGTAGAGTTTTAAGGGTCTGGCCTAAAGACCCATCCACTCGGTAAATGTCAACTTCAGCTATGTTATAATCAAATTCTTAATAAGTGGCAAAATGTGTGGAATAAAAGGGGCATACAGTACATTGTACAAACCCCAGTATACAGCATTCAAATTGAAAATTACACTGTGGCATCAGAAAAGAAAATAGAAAACAGAAGGGAAAACAATAAGAGTGTCATCCTAACCCCCAAGCAAATGTTTGAACAATCTACCATCAGAGCAGCCAACAGGACTCAGACACATGTCACGTTAATGAACTCTGGGGAAAGGACAGGACTCCTCTGTGCAAACATAAACATGGTATAAAAACTCATTCCTTACTACTTCAGTTAAAATTATGAATACAGAGATGTAGGACAAACAGAAGCACAGATGACACACTGCATATTGTACTTTGTTTTGATACTGTCTGCATATAAGACTGTGGTTAATGTTTGTGATGTGTTGTGATTTGACCAGCTTCCCTGACAAATTTCTCCCATGGAAACAAATAAAGAAACCAACCAACCTAGCTATCTAACTAACTAACAAATGAACAAACTAACTAACTAACAAACTAACTAACCAACTAACGAACCAACCAAACAAACAAACAACTAACCTAACAACTAAAATCATGCATTTTACAGCCTTAAGACTTTCCTTGCATGCAGAAGCAAGTGGCAATGCACAAATCATCTGTTTGGTCTTTTGACTATATGTAATGATACCCATATTGTTGTAAGCCAGCCTTTAGAAGAATATCAACTTTATATAACTTTATCAATCCATATTTTGCAAAGTTAGACAATAACCTTTTGAAAGTACAGAACTTTCTCCTATTACTTTTGAGTTGACGGAACTTTGTACTGTTTCCTTAATGCTAAAACATTACCATATCTTACTAATTTGAATCCCTTTCAACTTTAGATGCTGCACTTCACAGTCCATTTAGCTAAAATATTGCATCTTTATATCTTCACATATCCAGTGCATTAACTTGTCAAGAACTCCAATTAAATGCCCTTTTCTTGAACATTTGTGTGTGACTTTATGAGCTGAGCTTTCCAACTTCATACCCAATGATCCAACTAGTCATTGCAGCTGCTTGCCTCCAGTCATTTAAAAATACAAAAAAGTCATTTTGATTTTCATGAAAGAAGCCCTTTAGCACAACCTATCTTCAAAATGAACCAGCTCCACTAATATTTAACAAATGTATAATGTAACCAGGGCAGTGTTTACCCATAGCTTCATGTCTATATGTTATCTTTGTTACAGTAGTGTGCAGTAGTGTGGCTGTGTGTGCTGTGGACTCGGAGGGACTGGGAGATAGCTTTGGAGGTGTATTGGGTGTCGAGAAGCGAGGAGCAGCCCTGAAGAGCTCCTTTCACACAGCGGACGGGACACTGATAAGAAGCAGAGCCGACCCAACATGAATCCCTCCTCTGTTCGCTCCCTCTCATGGTCCCTGTGAGAAAGCCGCTCTGAGGGGCAGCGGGAGGGGGTGGAGGAAGGAGCGCTGCGGGCTCTCAGAGTTTAATTAGCAGGATTAGACTTGAGAAGTAGAGGAGAGAAAGAAGGGAGACAGTATTTGAAAGTGTCCATGTGCAGCTGTTGTGGGAGTGGAGATGCACAAAAACATTAAGTAGTGGTGTAGCAGCGTATACTGATAATATGCCCAGGGAAGAAAAGTGCATCATTGGTTGTCTCTCACTCTGTGTGTCATAACTCAAGCTTTTACTAGTGTCAACTAGGTTGTGCATAATAAATAATTTTAAAACAACAAACTCAACAGTTCCACCTATGTAATCCAAAGCTACCCAGATTTTATGTTTACTACTACTCTGCTCCCACATTTGGTCCCAATAAAAAAAAAACTCCAGTCTGGTTTGCTAGTTAGTGTGGTTCATTTTTGCTGGTTTGAAAGCAGTCCAGTGAACTTTGGTGCAGACTAAAGAACTTTACCAAGACCCACCTTTTGGAGTGGTCTTGGAGCAGTTTGTTTGCATTAAGAACACAAACCAGCATCAATTTGCCATCTGACACAACCCAATTTCCTACTAAATATTTATTTATTGGGTTGTCTATGCACATATTTTTTCAACCTGCGACTTCCAGTAGAGTTAATCTGAAATTAACCAATGCTATTAAAGCGTTTTACTGCCTCTTTACTTGGGGGCAAGTCAAAAATGAAACCTTGTGCAAGAAAAAAAAAAAAAAAAAAACTCAACATTTTAGAGGAATAAAGGGTATAGTGTGTCAATTGTTACTTTATAAAATGATTGAGAGGATTGGCTCCCAAACCTATCTTGCTTAGGACCCCCAAAAATGTAGAACCAGCTCTGACACCAGAGATGGGTATGTTTTATGACAATGACAGTGTGACTATAAACCCAATTCTCAGGCGCTATGCTATGGGTATTTTTACCATTAGTACTGAATGTTTTGTCCATGAAACTGACATTTGCAGACACATACCCCGGCCTGTTGTGTTTCTGGAGGCGTGCTGCTCAGTGAACTCTTAAACCTGATGGATTTGTGGTGGTGTTCATAGGGACCAGTGGGAAAAGCTCTCCTCTTTTGTGCACTGGTCATTTGTAAGGCAGAGCGAGGGTCAGTCCACGGAACGGGTCTACGGATGACCTGTCCCAGAGAGGGGTCCCACAGATTAAGACCACTGAGGACTCCTGATGGGACCACTTCTACAAATCAACCATGACCCTTAACCTGTGCCTGGACACAACACACATAAATGTCACTTTGGGTCATTTCGTCTTCATTGTAAAGCAAACGAACAAACTGTGATGTGAACAACACAATGTAGTATAATCACTCACACTGGTACCATACAATAAGTGGATAACCAAATTTTTTTTTTTTTTTTTTTTTTTTTTTGGGGGGGGGGGTATTCTTAATTTTGCCCAGGTGTTACTGGATAGAAAGTTAACAATTTGGACATGTTTGAAAAATTCTAGTACTGTACTGAGAGACATGGCTGCCAATCTGCACCTACAGCCCTTCCAACCACCACCAAACACACAACACATTTACACAGCCAAGGTGGGTGAAGTTTCTTGCCCAAGGACATGCATGAAGTGGGTAGAGCAGGAGTCAAACCGCCAACCTTCCGATTATAAGAAGACCGCTCTACCACCTGGGCCACAGTTATTCCTTGCATTGTTACCTGTTATGATGATAGAATTTTTAACATTTACTACATGATAAACACATCTTTGAAAATCTAGCTTCAAGCCACAGTTCAAGCTCTAAAATAAACTAAATTCCTGCTATACAAGTTGTAAACAGTTTAAGTACACACCTGTCAGCCAATCAGAGACGAGTATTGAGCTTGACCATGACAGAGGACAAATAAACAACAACAAGCACACCACAAACCATAGTGTCAAAATGTTGATCCAGTCTGATTTATCAAAACAAACTTTTTTTCTCTCCAATATAAACAAACACCATGTGATTCTCCATGCTATTACCCAGAATGCTTTGCTACTTGTTGATGCAGTTCGCTGTAGCCCCTACTTTGTGGCCTGCCTGTAATGACTGGGAGCTGCTTACATGCAAATAAAAGTGGGGGATATTGGGTATCCTGGTGTATTTGTGGTGTGGCTGGACCCCCCCCCCCTCCCTCCCCCTCCTCCTCCCACTTGTACATTTCTTGCTGGTGGAGGCTGTTTTGGAGATGAGTGGGGGGGTTATATTATAGGATATTAAATGGTAATGATGGGCTGGAAGCTCTGGATCCATGGGAAAGTGCTCTGGTCCCGAGACTTTGGGAGCCAGAACCGGGTCAGGCTGCCGCAGAGCTCATTATGGGCTGGTTGGTGGGACAGTGTAGGGGTAGGGGTGGGGGGCGGGATGCCAGACCCTCGACCACTACCCCAACCTCAGCGTGTTCCCCATCCAGAGGGCCAGTGACCACTCAGGCCTGCCCCACGGAAAAAGCCTGTAGCCGCAGTCTCCAGGCGTCCATACTTGACTTCTATCTTTCGTTCCTTATTTTTTTTTTTCTTGTCCATCTCGAAAACCAAAATATGGGGACAGGAAACCGCCGTCGCCATGACAACATCCAAGCAGACAAGACACATTCAGCACAGTCACAGGATGAATGATAACACTTAAGCTCTAAGCTGACATGTTGTTTGTTTTTACTGCTATTCCCAGACACATGGAATAATGGGGTTTCCATCAAGGAATTAGGTCAGATCCCCATTTAAAAATATATCTAAGTGCCATGCTGTGTCTTGTCTTATGTCATTTTAGTTTATGTGTTTTCTTCTTTAAGAATGAGGTGGTAGATGGAGCATTAAGGCTGACAATTCTGTCTTTATTAAGGCATCTGTTGAATCATGTATTTGTCTCTCTACCTAGACACACAATCCACAATAGCATGTGATTTTTATTTTTTTTTTTTGATAAATTTAATAATACCCACTAAACTTGTATGCATTTTACATTACATTTTATTTTATGTCAGCAACATTTATTTTTAAGAAACTCTTAAAGGTACATTTTTCAGCCTTTCTGAAATAGTTTTGAACCCCTTTGCATTAATATTTCACGTTTTATAACTTAAAATAATGTATAGGTATGGAAAACGTCTTCTTCTGGGGAGATGTTACTTTCAATTTGCAGAGAACGCTTGTATTAGGTGTATGTTGCCCCGTGCTGCCAATGTTGGGGACTGTACAGAACATTAAATGGCTAACTAGCTGGGCTATTAGCATAATGATGCTAACACACACATACACACACACACACACACACACATATATATATCCATTAGGTGATGTCTTCGTAGTGACCGCAATTTAAGCGCTGAAATACAGTATGTGTAAGGTGTATGAGCTTTAGAAATGTGCAGGAGCACTTCCTCGTTTCAAATGTCTGTGTAGAGTTGCTAGACCAAGCGTTTTCAGTCTTGAGAAATGGATGGCCTCAGCATACAGGATTACTCAAACAAGTGTGAACGAAACAAAATACTACTCCAGGTTTAATTTTGATGTGCAAACATTATAACATGGTTAAAAGCTCAAAAAATTTGATTTAGCTTAATAGGGAACTTTAAACCCTAATTTACACAGAATGTGTTGCTTGTGTGGTCTGTCTCTGTTCCGACCTCCGCTTATGGCAGTTGACTGGAGCCTATCCCAGTAACTTTGGGCTGTAGACGGGGGACATCTTGGACAGGGGCCAGCTTGTCACAGGGCTGACACAGACAGACAACCATTCATTCACTAGGGGCAATTTAGAGTCACCAATTCCCCTAACACATGCATGTCTTTGGACAGTGGAAGGAAGCTGGAGTAACCAGAGAGAACCCACGGTAACACAGGGAGAACATGCAGACTCCACCCAGAGAGTTTCTGTATTGGCTGTCTGGGGATCGAACCCATGATTTCCTTGCTGGGAGGCAAGAACACTAACCGCCCCACACAATGTGAATTGGAGTCCGTACCATATGCATTGCATTCAGTGTAAATGAGGCCTAAGATACCCTGCAAAAGCTTTAGTTCCTGTTCCTGCATGTGGTTATATTTAAAAACCATTGTTATAATTTAGTCAACACATAATATTTTGGGTTTATTAAACATCCTTACAAGAATCCAGCCATAGAGGGTCAAAAGCCACTCTTTGTACTCTCTGTGCCGGTCCCAAGCCAAGAATGGAAATGGAAAGGGTTGCAAGTGTATCCTAAGAGGATGTCTTCTCGTGTCGAACCCCAGAAGGAAATTCAAAACATAAGGAAAATGCAGGGATACTTTATGCCAATGCCAATACAGTTGTTTAGTATAAGACACAATGATAAAGTGATTAAAATATCTATTACTACATAATAAAAGATACTTTCACGTCAGTAGTTTGTAAAAATGTCAAACAGATCTGGTTTGGGAGTGAGAGTTGGAGAGGAGCAGGAGTAGGTGCGTGAGTGGGAGACAGGAAGAGACCCACAGGAGACTGAGGAGGAGGACCGGCTCTCATTTCACTGCATTCCTTTAATTCAGCCAAGCAGCAGTATATTACTGACAAAGCTCTTCTGACAGCTCCCCACAGTGTAAGAGGCTGCATACATGTGGGGCCTTACACAGTGCAGGCCAATGCGCAGGCTGCAACTCTGGTCTGGTCTACACGCTATGCACTTAGGTCCCTCAGCTAACTTCCTTGGATTCTTCATTGCTCCTACTGTGTTAATTTATTAGTGCTTTTCCTCCATAGGCTTGCAACCTTGAAACTTGGGTTGAAATCTGAAGGTCAGCTTACAGATTTGATCAACGTGGCGGCAATGTGTTTTTTTTTTACTTTTTAGGTAAATTGCCTTGTTGCACATCAAGTTTAAGCCTAAAGAAAGTAAATGATAACAGTGTTCCATCATTTGTCTACTAATTATTGCCATTAGGGGTTGCAGGTACAAAACAGCCTGTCCCATCTACTTTGAGCCTGAGGTGGAGTACATCCTGCCTAAACAATGGCCAGTTAGTCGCAAGGAATTTTACCTTAAGTTGTTGCATATACATATTATTATTGTTATTAAAAACACTGTATTTAACCCTAAACTTCTTCTCTCTTTTGGCTTTTCCCTTTTGGGGTCACCACAGCAAATCATCTGCATGCCCTTCCTGACATAATCCTTTCCATTTATACGGGCTTGGGACCGGCACAAAGAGTACACAATTTTGTGACCCCATGTTTCTTGATTCACTTAACCCCTAACAGTAAGAGTTAAACTCTAATTCAGTTTATTCAAGAAACAAACAGTGGCACTAATTGCAACATGCCAGCTGATGACTGTATAATTAAGACTGTGACCTGCAGCACTCATTTAGCAACTTTCTATGAATGCATATTATATCAAACTTATCAAAATGACTTTGTAGCTGGAACCTTGAATACAGCAAGACTCAGTACAGTATCAAATGTTGCTGTAACATGCGACGGCAGCCACCCACATCACAGTGGATTATGTAAGCTACAGTGAGTGAATTTATGTGAGACCAAACAGTAGACTGCATTGCATGACTGTGCATGAAGCGTGTTGCCAGTGAGCTTGTATTGTAAACAAGTCTGACAAACACAAATCACGGCGTCTTGTTCAAATGTATACGCCCGGGGAAAATGTCATTTACTCCACAATACAACATGATGGATCACTGTATCACTGAGGGGGGTGGGGGTGGAGGGTGAGGGGTGGGCGGTGGGGGGTCTCTCAGAGGCCTGTCTGCATGCAACAGCTTGTGTATCCAGGAATCAAATGTGGGGTATATGGCATTTGTCAGATATCAAGTGTGTATAAAAGTTTTTTTTTCTTTCTTTCTCCTTTTTTTAACAACTCTAAAGTTTCTATTGAAGAGCATGCCCTTCGGGAATCAGTATCAATATCATGCTTGTGTGAATGTGAATGTGAGTGAGTGAGTGAGTGAGTGGGGACTACAAATGGAAATTAGCTCTGAGCTATAATCTGGTGTATTTACGGCATTAGCTGCTGTTCATTAATACATGCTGTCCCATATAAATAAATAAATAAATAAATAAATAAATAAATAAATAAATAAATAAATAAATAAATAAATGTTTTATTTACACTTTTTTTAGGATAGTTATTAGCAACATGATGCTAACCAATAGATAAATGAGCCTAATGCTTTGGAGTGATAGCCATTCAAGCGCTGAAATTGTCAGAATATGTCTGGTGATGGAGTATGGGCTTTAGAAAAGCCTTTTGTCTGGTTCCTGGTGTCATGTGTCTGTGTAGAGCAGTGAGAGTGAGTGTTTTTAGCTCTTGCAAATAAGACGGCATCAGTATACAGGATTACGCAAACATGCGCTAATGAAACAAAAACTATGTATGTTTTACCAAGTATGTTTTTTGAGGTTGACAACAACATTATAACATGGTTAAAAGCTTGGTTTAAAAGATTTAGCTTAATAGGAGACCTTTAACAGTAGTCTCTTTGCTAAAATGTCCATCTTTTTATGAATAGGTTGAAAAACTCCTGGTAGTGCAAGATACCAGAGCATCAGACACAGCTATTTTTGAAAAGCTTATAGAATATCTGCGCTAAAATTACAAAAACATTATTTTATTATGCTTAATAACAAAATGTGCTACGTTCTCTGTCCATGTATAGCTTAAATTCACTGTTGGCGGCACAGTAGCATAGTGGTTAGCACTGTCACCTCACAGCAGGAAGGTCCCAGGTTGGAATCCTGGACGGCATGGGCCCTTTCTGTGTATATTGTCTGTGTATCTGTGCCATCATGTATAGCTTCCAATCACTTGTGCCATTAGCTAGTGTAAACTTTTTACTGTGCATAAAGCAGCTAAATATCACCATACTTATTGTCTACTTATACTCAGTCACTGACAGCACGGACACATGTAGTCAGTCTTTCATATATGTGCCAAATTCACCTAGATCTTTGGTGGCTATTTTCATTTCATTCAGTGACAATGTTTTGCTAAAATGCACATACATATAGTGCACACATTAGCTACACAAATTACATCAACCATTATTGCTAGAATTTATTTTATGACTTCATATTTACTTTTATACTAAACAGTTTTTGACTCTCCCCTCCTCTCTCTCTGATGATATCACTCAGCCTTGGCAGCAGTGCACTGCGAGTGTGACCCGAGTGCCCAACATGATCCTATATAATTTAGCACGTTTGAGGCCAACTGATCCCTTGAGGAGCCATGTCTTCCATACATTCCAATTAAAAGCGATTACACACAGAGGTCTTTTGCTGCTATGAGGCCTCTCTTAGCCCCCCTCCCCTCACCGCTAACCTCTAACTTACCATCGACTCGGCCCATTCCCAGGGTTTCAGCTGTCACCAAGACACATCAATCTCAATACACCGCTCTTTCCTGAAGCTTTTGTTTCCCCCCACTCGTTGCAAATTATTTTATAGTGTGTGCTCTGAGGAATCAAAAATGTAACGGCAGATATTTTCCTCCCTTTTCTGGGATCTCTCACCTCATCTATTTCCCCTTTGCTACATCTGCGTTTGTAATCATGGAGACAACGTGCACATTGAATGGAAACGCTGCCCAACTATATTTTTAGAACAGATTTTATGCCATTTTTTAAGGGTGAGAGGTGAGATTAGCATTTGTGGTCGTCAGTGGTGGAAAGTAGATAATCTTACTGAAGGTATTCACTGAAAGGGGCTATAGTATGTCTTTTATTCTTATTTCTAAAAATGTCATTGTACATTATCGAACTAAATTAAAGTGTTTTAATAAGTAATCTACTGGGCTCATAAAGAAAAAGGTGACGAGACCAGCAAAGGACAGCAGAGTGCAGAGTGTTGGAGTCTTTTGAACATAATCAAAGAAAAAAAAGCAGTTCACTTCCTTAAACTTATTGTATGATGCCATCATACAACAAAATGAAAAATAGCTGAGGAATCAGTGAAAATAGCGCCGTACACTGTTTTTTTATGGAGGGCTTGTTGATTGGTCAGTGCATTGAGCGTTCTGATGCCTCAGAAAGGCCGTACCAGAGAATAGAAGATTACTTAAACAGACATGAATGAGGCAAAATATTACCCCAGGTATGTTTTTGATGAGGGAACTACATTATAACATGGTGGAAAGCTCAGAAAAGTCAGTTTTGCATATTTATAATATTTAAGTCAAATTTTCTGAGTACATTTTGTAAAACATACTTTTCCTTGTGTAATTTTTTTTTTTTTTTTTTTTTTTTACTTTTAGTAAATAGTAATAATAAGTAAACACCTGGCTTGCAGTCAGAAGGTTTTGTGTTCGATATAGCTGAAGAAGAAGAAATAAAGGATATTTTACTGTCAGTACTGCTTTACTTTTATTCAGGCACTTTTTCTTCTACTTGAGTAATATTATTTTTGAAGTAACAGTTCTTTTACTTGAGTACAGATTTTGAATACTCCATGAGTCCACCACTGCTGCTCACATACAGAGGACAGATCAGTATATTATACAAACGAATAAATGCTGAGGTTAGAGCTGCCAGGTAGGAGGTCTAGAGGAAGACCAAAAAGATGATTTATGGATGTAGTGTGGGGCATGAAACGGTGTGGGAGAAGAGGCAGTGTGTAGGGCAAAATGGGGGCAGATATTTTGTTACTAAATGGCAAGAAGCTGTTTTGGTGCAACTATAAAGGTCACAAGAAAAAAGTCTTTATCATAGCAGAGCCTTTAACCATAGTGATCCATTACATCAAGTCCTTTTGCACTTGTACTGGAGAGTAGCCCAATTAAATACGAAAGCAAAACCCATAGCTGTGAATGTAAATGTCCTGACTTGAACAAATGAAATCTGCCTTAATACAGATCTGACCTGGTCCACTTTTGAGGCCAGTGTGAACGCACCCTAATTCACGTGAATGGGAGATGTAGAGTCATGCAAATTCACTCTCCGATGCGAGCCAAGACAAAAGCGCGAGCCAGGCAAATCCTTAAATCTTGTCAACTTTCACTGAAGGCACAAACCCCCCACAGCCCACCCCACCCACGCAGCCCCTTCTCCCTTCTCAGTCCTTTTGGAAACGCCTGCAGGGACCTGAATAGAAGGGCCCACATTTCCACATGAAGTGAGCAGCCAGCAGCGATCTTCTCTCCCCTCTGGCAAACTTTACTTTTCTTCTAGCTGTGAGAATGCTTGGTGGGACTGTGGTTATGAATATTCATGCCCAATAGTTGCCTGTCAATCAGTCAGAGAGGGCTCAGGGGGGAATTGGTGTCTCCAGTGGTCGCTTTGGCCGGGGAAGGAATGCATGCTAAATCCGCTTCTGACCATTGCACTTCTGCTTTCCTTCATTTTACGTTTCAGCTATATTTATCTTTTCGTCTCTCGTGTTTTGAAAACTTTTTGACCCGACCGTGTACTCCTAAAACTGTGAATACCGTTCTCTATTTATGCAACCCCATTCATGTTGATAAAGGAGACGCTGGCGTTGTGTGCGAACATATCAGCATGTCCACTATGATGTGTGATTGACGTGGGCGTATTCAGAGCTCTCACAAAGAAATTTTATAGAGACGCTATTATGGCTTAATGGCCATGGCCTCAAAGCAGTCATAATGAATGTCAATGGAGCCATGCTAATAACTGTGTCTTATACCAAATCAAATGGCCTTTTATGAACATTTTATGATTATGGCAGACTCAGGGTATTAATAAAGAATATGCAAATGCTTTAAACCACTGGAGTATAATCTTGTCAGGACTCAAAGCCAAGTGTGAGTAAAAGTCAGAGTTGCTGCAATGATCAAGCAAATAGTGAAATGGAAATGTTTAGCTATAGCTTTTAGATATCTATGGCTAGTGTTTCTCAAGTAATAGGACCAAAGCCTAAACTTACTCAAACTTTTATTTTCAAAAACTTAGCATAATGCTAATAATGCTGCCCGCCTGTTTTCCTGTCAGACTGGCCTCCTGCTGATCAGCCGTAAATCACTCCCTCAAACCAAACAAGACCAAACCAGATTGGGCCTGTCTCAGATGTCAATCCTGTGTGTTTTTGAAAAAGCCTGTTCAAAGTTCCTATATTATTGGACACCTTTGGATCAGTATTTCACATTTTATAACTTAAAATAATGCATGTGTATGTAAAACCTCTTCTGTTGGGGAACTGTTTCTATGACTTTGCAGAGAAGACTTGGATTAGGTGTTTATCGCCCCTGCAACAGTGGGGAATGGACAGAGCACATAAAATGGCTATTTAGCACAGCTATTAGCAACATGATAACTAAATGCGCTTACTGCTTCATAGTGACGGAAGCGCTTGCATCATCAGAACGAGTCCAGTGACAGTGTATGGGCTTTAGAAACGCACAGGAGCACTTCCTGGTTTTACAAGACCTGAGCATTTTCACATCTTTTGAAGAGGACAGGCTCAGCAAACAGGATGACTCAAACATGGGTGAAAGAAACAAAATACTACTCCAGGTTTGTTTTTGAGGCGTAAACAAACAACAATGATTTAGCATAACAGGGGACTTTTAAAAATTAAATACAGTATTTCAGTTAAATCCAATACTGTATGTTTTTAAGCATTACAAAAACTTTTATTTAAATCTCTGCACATACTCTTTGTCATAAATAATGCACATTTAGCCCTTTTGGTTGCTCCCTTTATTTCAGAGGCTGCCTCAGCAAATAATTCACATTTGTAGGTTTTTACACCCTTTCTGACACAATCCTCTGTATGTATCCAAGCTCTGGACCACCACTCATTGTGGCTGGAGTTTTTGGCACCCCATGGAGATATCAAATCAAACCTTTTCTTTTAGCGACAAGTGTAGACAAATCAATGGGACCTTGATTTCAAAGCCAAGATAGATTTTGAGGTCTGCTTTTCACACTATATTGCAAGAAATAATATAGGTACAAGTTACAAATTCAAATCCACTATAAAGGAGCGTGAAACTAATTCTATTGGTAAATGTAATTGTTTTTTAGAATCGCACTAATTGTTGTTGTGGTATTTTTGTACTAATCTTTTATTGTAGATTTCTATATCATGTAATTCATGTTTGTGGATGACTGTTGTTTTATATTGTATTGTTGTAATTATGTCGTTGCTGCCCTCTTGGCCAGGTTTTTAATCTCAATGAGTTTTTTTACCTGGTTAAATAAAGGAATAATAATAATAGTAACCCGGCAAGTCTGGTGCTTTTATAACCAAACATTTATGTCTTAAGAGTTTAAAAATTAGATGCAAAATGAAGTGCATTATACACTGCTGTGGCCATTGTTCATATTGTACAATAAATATAGCCAAGATCGAGTGCATCAGCAGAATAATGAGCAAGGACATTCGTGGGAAGCATGAAATCCATATGAAATGAGGGTCCTGCCCTGGCAAACAAGAGCTGAGGGGAAGCGTGTGATGGGTGAGGGCCACAGAATAGGAGAGGCTGGGGGCCAATACGGACCAGCGCAGTCAGGGACCAAAACTCACACAAGAGAAAGTCCGTAAAAAAAAAAAAAAAAAAAAAAAAAGCACTGCTGGGCACCGGCATAAATCTACACACTCACAATTGGATTCAAATGCAAATGAGGGGACAGAGCACCCCAGCAGAGGCCGGCCCTAATTTAACCATGCCCCGTGTGAGTGTGGTCCCCCCCGCTGACAGGAACACCCCGAGTCTCCACGCGGGACGGCCCCATGTGGATGTGATTACAGGAATGCATACATATGGATACATCGCTCACTGGCAAAAAGACAACATCCCTTTGTTTACACTCAGGCTAATGTTTCACTGGTATCATCATTTATTATCATGCCCTGGATCTGAAGGGATCTTTTAACTTGGTGAAATACTGTATCTCTCAAAACAACTGTATATATCTCTACAGTGAGACTTTTGGCAAGGTTTTGACAGTATAAAGACATCAGTTTTGAAAGGAAATACACTGCAGCTGAGCTAAGGCTTGTCTACTTTAGCAAGCTGTTTAATTACGTCAGCTGTCCAAATACTACTGAATAAAGTAAGTTGACAAAATGACAGTTCTGCTATCCGCTGTGCCATATAAAGGTTGTTGGCAGTTGTTCCTAGTTTTGACAAAAATACAACTTACCTAGAATTCAACAGGCTGATTAGTAACTTCTGGTCATGACTGGTTGCAAATATGCAAATTGCAATTTCATTTTACTTAGTTGTGAACAGCAAAAGCACATTTCATGGAAATGTACTGGTGTCCATGACCCAAAACAAAGAATCAAAGGGGAAATATTATGCTTTTCTCAGGCTTTATGTATGAAAAACATCTTCTATTGGGTAGCTGTTATTTTGCTGTTAGAGAGAACACTTGGATTTGGCACTGCCGCCCCCTGCTGGAAACTGTGGGGACAGGATGTAGCATAAAATGGCTATTTAGTGTGGCTATTAGCAACATGATGCTAACAGATAGATTAATGAGCTGACTGCTTTGTAGTGATGGCAATTTAAGAGCTGAAATTAGAAATGCGCAGGAACACTTCCTGAGTTCACGTTTCTACATAGAGCCATGAGAATGAGCATTCTCAGCTCTTGAAAAGGACAGCGACTCAGCATGCAGGATTACTCAAACGTGTGAATAAAACAAAATACTACTCAAGTTGTGTTTTTGAGGTGCAACCAACATTATAACATGGTTAAAGGCTCAAAAAGTCAGTTTCAGCATAACAGGGGACTTCTTAACTAAATCTTCATGCAAGGATGTGTGATCAAAAAGAATCTCTTTTACAGTGCTCCATTTACTCTGGGCAGCTTTAGAGATGAGGAGAAATCAAAGTAAAATTGCTCATTGAACTCAGTTTTTTTAAAGCTTTACATTACCTCAATTTTTTTTCCCCAAATGCAAAAATGTGATGTTTTTTGTTTGTGTGTGTGTGTGTGTGTGTGTTATTTCATTCAACTCTATTATACAACATTTTAAACAATGTAGTTTAAAGGTTTAAAAATGTCTGGTATAAGAACTTTGTCCAAAAATTAGAAATGCTAAAATTGAATGCATCTGTCTTGCTAAAAAGATTTATACGATGAGGAAAGTTCCAAACAAGGCCATAACTGGTGACAGCTTTTTCATTGGGACATATGCCAGAGTCAGAGTCAGCTTGTAAATGGGCCGATTCCAACACTACGGTTTTACTATTTTGTTGTATTTTTGTGAATGGGGGGATGTTGGTGGTGGGAGCTGTACCCATAAGCCCCTGCGTGCACATCCCCTGCCCATCTCTATTCTCTGCTCTGTTCCCACCTCCCACTGCTCCTTTGCCCCCCACTCAGAAATGAACCTGAACGGATCAGGGAGTCAAAAGCAGTTGCCGGGGCAGGTTCACTGGGGCAGAAGCGGTTGCCTTAGCAGCGGAGCTGGTTGTCCAGGAGGAGGGGGTGGACACTGGTTGCTCGGGAGTGTCCTGGTGATGGAGCGAGTGTTAAAGCCATTAGGAGGGGTTAGCATATGAAAAGCTGGTGGGTGTGTCCCACTGAAGATGAGTCCTGGGAGGATAGCCCCACTGTCAAACAGCAGGGTCCCACAAAGGGGCCTTTCACTGCCCCATTACTGCCCTCCCACCCACCAAAACTCAAGACACAAACACACAAGCGCCTGTCCCGACCAGGCCCATTCACAGCCAGTGGGAATTCCCCTAGAGTGGAGGAATGACTGGGCCAAGTGTCAAAAAAACTGAAATGCAGTGTTCAGTGGATGTTAGATGATGATGATGCCCTTTAAAGTTGTCCAATGGCATTATGTAATTTCAATGATGCTGTATCAGACTGTCTGTTTTGTGTGTGTTTCCACTGGATAGTACAATGATGACAGAATGGCATTTATGTGCATGTAAAAAACTGGTGCATTTTATTTATTTTTTTTATCAAATCTGCTTCATTGCAACACCATACACCTATACCTCCATGACAGTGTTTATTTCTTTATTCTCATTCTATATGGAATGACAATGATACTAAAACATTACGGGAGAAAAACAAGCTTCTTGTTTCCCACACCGGGACAGACCAAAACACTGCCATGCTGACCCAACAGGTGTCATCAGACAATGATTGTGAATAGGTTTCAAAATATATGATAAATTGCAAAGAGTTAGGGCAAATCTTAAAAAAATATGTTAAATATAGATATAATATACTATACTCTACACAATGTTGTATTATTATATTGATGTTAGAGTACTATATATTAGGATATTTTGAAAAAAGTGGCTGTCTATATGCCTTGTCAGCATCAAGTCAATGGCAGTGGGAAATCATGCAGGGTTTCAACAGGACAATGATTGTGAATAGGCTACAACAGCCAGTTCCAATGTCGAGGATGTCAAAAAACAGAAAATCCTACATGGACCCCCAACAATAAAACTTCACTTTATTCAAAAGAGTATGTAATGCTTTTCTTCATAAATTTCTTTAAAAACACAGACTGCTGGCTAAAAATGGCTTCAAAATATTTTTAAATTAATTGACAGTAATTCATTTCAAACTTCCATTCATTTATTTATTTTCAGGTATTGAATGTGGACAACCGCTTGAGGCCCCTATGCAGTACCTTTGCGACCCACTAGGGGGCCCAGGACCGCAGATTGGGAACCACTGGGGGCATTACAATGTATAATAAATGGCCCAGAGTGCAGGGCAAATCTTAAAAAGTAATGTTAGTGTAAACTATGCAGGTATGCAATTTCTTGTCATTAGTGGTAGTGGTTGTAGCAGTTTTTTTTTTTAAATCTCATTTACCTGATGGTGTCCCATTGTGTCCTATAGCAATGCATTGTCTACTGTACACTGTGACATCACTCTGTTTTAGAGATTATCTACTAGTTGCATGTTAAAGCACTGACATGGTTTGATTACAGTTAGAAGAACAGAGTGGTTGTGTGGTTAGTTTGAGTCCTGGTGGATGCATCCTATACCAACATTGGATTATGGGCCTAGCTCCGCATCAGGACAAGATGTACCACTGATCACAGAAACAGACTGTACTGTTACAAACTGGAACACCAAACGCTACTTTTAATTATGCTGACCTAACTATTATGCTGACCTAACTGTTTTTTCCACTGAGCTGCTGTTCAGGCTTCATCCACAGCGGCCCCCGGGAGGCGCAGTCCACCCCCCAGGGACAGCCTCATTACCCTGGGCCACAGCTCCCTGTTGCTTCCCAATGCTGTCCCGCTCAAACCTCCATCAGACTGTTTACTACTTAACTGCGCTAATGAAAGGCTCACAGGAAGCTAAAAATAGCCCGAGCTAATGCAGTCCAAACAGTGAGGAAATCTAGCTGTATGTAATGTATGTTGGAGTGTGTGGTGCAGGTGAGAGGGGGTTGGGAGGAAGGGGGGTTCTAAGGGGGAGGGCCAGTCTTAAAAGCCTGCCTCTGTTTCCTGTCCTTAATGGGCTAATGGTGGGGATTTACTGACTTTTTTTATTATGATTTCTCCAATTAGCTGTAAAGCAGTGCAGGTCCAGCGCTCTAACCCTAACGGCCCGTTTGTCTGTCGCTGCAGCCCCGCTCTCTGAAACCAATAGTTAAAGGGTCACTTCACCAAAATAACAATGGAGGAAAAAAAAAGCTCAATCCAAAGCTTTTGATTCAGAACCTTTTGAACACAGCCGCTTCCATAAAACTATACAGAAGTGGGCCCTATTAGTGTCACAGATGTTGAATGTCTATGGTGCTGTAATCCCAGAAATGTATACAGACCTTTTGTGGTCTTTTTCTGGGTGGAAACAGGCATGAAGACAAAAACAATTCAACTTTAGAAAGAAGATCCAGCAGGTTGTGATGAGAAGGCTTGAAATGAGAAAGAAAACAATATTTTTATTCAACATATTCTCAAATATGTCAAAAGTATTCAAACAATGTTGATGCATGTACATATTTAGCCATAAAAAATATACTCATGTAAAGGTATTCATTAATATATGACTGCAGTAGTGAAGTACTACTTGAATAGCTAGCTAAGTTAAACTTTTAGTAAATTCCAATGATTCACGTTGCAGGAAAATTGCTACAACCTCTAGCACTGCTACTGCTACTGCAAACCTACTGATAGATGTCAGGAGGTGTTAGGCCCAATCTTATCTGAAGTAAATTTTACTTGTTTTCATTGTTTGACATGTCACATGTTTAGCACATGCTAACATGTTCTATATTGTGCTTTTTCAGGATTTTTGAAATAAATTTGGGCACCTTTGCATTAGCATTTCACATTTTATGACTTAAAATAATGTATATGTGTGCAAAACATCTTCTTTTGGGGAGCTGTTACTTTAACTTTGCAGAGAACGCTTGGATTAGGTATATGTTGCCAGATAGAGCATAAAATGGCTATTTAGCATGGCAGAGTTTCCAAATCTTCAGAAGGGATGGGCTCATTTAACAGGATTACTCAAACAAGAGTGAGTGAAAACAAATACTACTTCAGGTATGTTTTTGAGGTGAGGTTTTGAGGACATGGTTAAAACAAAACAAAAAATGTATTTAGCATAATACGGGACCTTTAATTATTTAGTTATAGGGTTTTGTCCACAGAGTGTTATAGAGAAGAGGAGAAAATCTTAACTTTTTGAGATTCTGTTCTGCTTTGGAACACTCCCTTAAAAATTCTTATGTAAATGTAAGTTTTGGACAGCCAAATAAAACTTACTTCATCAAGATAGAAACTTTATTGAACCCAAAGGAATGTCAGGTTTCAGCAGCAGCACTGCAAAGTTACAAAAAGCACAGCATGCAATATTAGTAAGGTGCAATACAAAGAATATAAAAAGGTGTAACAAAAAAACAACATCACAAACATCAGATATTGCTTGTTCAAAACTGTGTACAAGGGTGACACATACAGTACATAACTAACTAGAGTATTAAGCTGTTTACATGTCTTTCTATATAATGCATTGAGCAACATAAAGAGCTGAGGATAATGAAACTTCATCATTAAGCTTCCACTTTTGCCATATGCTCTTTCATTCCTCTGTTGCATGTTGTTTCAGTTTTCCTTTGACTCTCAGTCCAACCATCTGTGCCCAACTAATTTTAATGGGCCGCTTCTTTTTTTGTGTTGGTCAGTTATGCAATCACTCATGACAGAAAACATGAATTATATCAAGAATAGGCTGTTATTTGAGGGTTTATTTACTCTGTGTATGACAAAGAGGAACCAAAACAACCGGTTTAATGTGAAACCGTAAACCGTGGCATGATCCGAGACACTTTTTGATCTGTCATGTCGCTAATTTCCTGAGCTTGAGACAGGAGTGAGTCAGAGCAGTGACTCAGGAGGCAGCTCTGTGGCCGGTGCTATGACTAAGGAGCGACTTATGAAGAGGAAAAGAGAGGGGTGTTTTTGGGGCTGCGCTCTGATTGGCTGGTTCAGATGACAGGGTGACCTCAGCAGGATAATGTTATTGCTTTAGGCCAGTGATATTATCGTAACAGGATAGCCATCTTTAATCATGAGTGCGTGGGCATGAGGGTTTGGAGACGTGCTCACTTGCTTTATTTCAAAAGTCTGTTCTACAATAATAACATAAAACTGTTGGTTTTTAAAGACATAATGACTATTTTATTGTGGAAGTTGTCATTATTTGTGGTTTTAGTTTAATTTCCCATCTTAAAAACAATGCCAGAACAATGCTTACATACGGAGGCTAGTTTTATGCTATGTTTTGCCGCAGATCCTCTTACCACTTTTAATGTGCCCCTGGGATGTATGACTGTCTTTATGACCTGAACGTTTTACTGCAGCTGCAGGTTAGGAAAATCCATCTCATGCATCCAGGGTGTTGTGGCCGACTGCACAGTCCATTTGTTCTGGGATATTTGGTTTCAACTGGTATATTTTTGTGGTTGTCGTTTGCATGGCATTGTAATCGAAATGTTGTATTTATTTTGAATGATGATAAGTTTTTCAGAGCTGTCTTGGCTGAAAAACACATCTTCCTACACACTCTAAAACCCAAAATGTAATCAACCACAACCCCAACCTGCCTGCTTTTTTTTATTTTATTAAAAGGACATATGCTTACTCGTCTTCTTGAGCTTTTTATCATGTTATAATGTTGTTTCCACCTCAAAAACAGCTGTATTTTTTTCCATTCACTTATGTTTGTGTAAGTTAGCTCATGTATCTATCTGTTAGCTACATGTTGCTAACAGCCATGCTAATTAGCCTCTATATCATAGTCTGTCTATCCGCCACCGTTCAGTACAAGCACTCAGAGATTTTTTTCTCATGTCTGAACTCAAATCCTCCCAACTTTTTTACGTGTGAAGTCAAAGGAGACGATCAGGAGGCAGTAGTGTCTGTAGAGGGCTTTAGTCAGAAGAAGGCCTAAGCCATGCAATTTAAGCCTTTTCTGCAAAGTGAAAGTAAAAGCTCCATGACTGTGCCCTTCACATTACATACAAGACACTGTTGGTGATTTCAGTTCATGATAAGTCTGCTCAGTAAGTGTTTCATAATGAAGCCTAGTCTTGAGACAGGGGTCTTCTGATACAACAGCGTATTGTAGTGCTGTGGTACGGGGGCCTCCACACAGACAGCAGTAACACACACCCACGCACGTCCAGCAGCACACAGCAGCCAGGGCGATTGGTCACGGCTCCCTTTCCCTCCCCGTGTTTATCAATTAACACTGAGAACGTGGGAACGGGAGGCAGGAAAAATCCAGAGGGGATTAAAAAGCAGATTGACAGCAGCACATGGTCCTGCTTCCACCACTCTCCGGATACTTGCCCAGTCATTTTTGTTCTTTTTTACAGTCTTCTGTTCATCAACAACATGCCTCTGGGGTGCTTCTGTCTCTCTTTGCGTTGACACCTTGTTTATTAGGGCTATCACTTTTTATGTCTATCTAGGGTTTATGTCATATGAGACCAAAACAAGTTAATAATCCACATTTTACTCAAATGGCCTGCTAATTAACAGGTGGAATATAGGTATTTAGATTAATTTTGTGTTTTGGAGATTTAATGTGCAGAAAGGCCTACATTACCCAGAGGGGCCTATGCATGACCTTGATAACCTTGATATAAAAAATGTATTCAAATCCTTTTGTAGCTTGCTATAGTGCTATGAGCATGGTATACACACTACCAGATGAGTCACTACGTTGTTTAAAATGTGCAGGAGCCATTATTCCCTTTTCTTTGGTTTCGTTTAGGTGTATCTTTGGTGTTGGACTTTATTTAGGTTTAGTGACATATATTTTCTTTGACCAGGTGCCAGGGTGACACTTCACTGGTAACACTTTTTTTTATTGCTAAGCTAGCCTGTGTCACTACTAACATCATTACCCACCACACAGCACGGTGACTTCGCGGTTAGCACTCCTACCTCACAGCAAGAAGGTCCTGGGTTTGATTCCCAGACCGTGTGGGGCCTTTCTGTGTAGAGTTTCCATGTTTTCCCCTAAAAACATATACAGGAGGGTCCCAAAGGCGCCAGGACTCCCGTGCAAAAGCAACATTTTCCTGGTTAAATAAATATCAATGAAAAAACGATAACCTGACTGCCATTGGACTGGACCCCAAACATACTGTCAGTTTGGACATTGGTTTGTTAAGTGCATTATGACCAGGATACCCCGCATCCAATGTGACTGGTAGGGCCAGAAAGTCCCTACAAAATAAGTACAATCATCCAGTCAGATGACATT
The DNA here is from genome assembly GCA_020698575.1 of Bostrychus sinensis. Lineage (NCBI taxonomy): Eukaryota > Metazoa > Chordata > Actinopteri > Gobiiformes > Eleotridae > Bostrychus > Bostrychus sinensis. Next base: position 25,968,515 of record CM036254.1, on the reverse strand, counting down.
ACAAGAAATATGGTTCACAGTATTCATACAATAGGATTTTAAAACATTGGTACCTTAATACCATGCCTAATATGGACACAATCCAATTACTAGCTGTAGGGTTAATGCTCCAGAATATGATGACTTAAAAACAAAACAATAAACCGAATAACCAATGCTTGACCAAGGAGACCTAAAGCCATTAATTCAGACAGTACAAGACATAAATCTTATTTCGACAACAGACTGCTCCAGACAGGAATATCTATCTGAACTTCTGGAGAGTAAAAGTTAAAGCCAGACGGACCAGGCCTGGGAAACACTTCCCCACCTATTTAGGAACAGAATAACATGTCCGTGTTTTTGTTTCAAATATCCCACTTTGGGCCGGGACTGATCGGGCCCGGTCTGTGGGAGAGGAATGTGCAGGGGACCGAAAGATTGTAACTGTTGTTACTGGGCAGCCATTTTGGATCCTCCAGGCCCCACAAGGAGCCAGCTGTTCTTCAAGCTCAACTAAGCTCTTGGTATTGGAGCTAATTTGAGCCAAGGAGGGCTGATTGGGACCACGCTGGGAGTCAGACTTAGATCACTGGAGCGCACAGGAGACCTATGGTTGAGGCTGATATAGGAACTTACTGATTTTAAATCCTATAGCTTCCTTTTGAATGATTGCTGGTAATTTTCCATATTATGTGCTTACTTTTTACCATTTTTAATTTTGTTCTGTATTGGTATGATTGTTACATAACTTCAGAGAAGCAGCTGTGAGTCCATTGGAGACTCCAGACAATGGGAACACTGTGAAGATGTAAAGGCTATGCTCGAGGACCACACAACATGGGACTTATGTTAGACAGTCATAGATCTATTCAGTATAGGTCTTTTTTTTAACTTTCAAAATACTGATATGACTAGCAGAAGGAATTATGAAAATGTGAAGAACTGTCACAGACCTATCAAAGGCAGTGATGGAGTATGGACGAATGAATGAGCAACTTGGATCGATGAATGATTGAGTGGATAAATGTCTTTAATGTGTATTATTTTGGGACAAAGACCTGTGTCCCTCCTTTCTTCCCATACCCTCTGTTAAACCTGTTGATTGATGGCAGAAAAATGATTTAGTTAAATTTTAAACCAATGCTGCTGACACACACTGAACTCCCTCGTGCACACAATCACACCACACTAATCTCCTCACATTGCCATGGAGATGTGCTGTCGGGGTCTCCCAGGCCGGGACGCTGGGGCGGAGCGGGCACTGGGCCATGGAGGCACCACTGTGTGCGTCATTGTGTGTGTGTGTGGACGTGCATTTGTGCGCGCCCCTCTGCATTTTCATAGAGTTAATCCGGGCCTGGCCAGGCGAGTCCGGCTGTGCATAAATAATCACTTTAGGAAGAGTTCAAACAGCATCAGTATGCATGAGGCTCCATCTCCCTGACACCAGCACCGGGACAACAGGGACAACAGGCCCAGAGCCCCACAGTCCTGCAAAAACACATGTTTACTGCCCTCTGCAACACTGTCTGAAGGATCACGGAGAGGCACCAAACAAAGGAACAGAGAGGACAAGGAGTTACTAGACTGAATACCAGAACCAGTGACAAGTGTTTTATATAAAAACACATTTACATACTTTGATAGGTGCTGCATTGGAAAAAAAAAAAAAAGTCAAAAAAGGGGAAAAGGCTGGAGGAACTTGCATTGCCTGTTGTTTCTGCTAATGGGAATGTTGTCGCCTTTGAAAAGCATTTTAACAAACATTTCTGTTAATTGCTAACAAGCTTCTTACAACCCTTCGACTGGGATCTTTGCCCATTCTTCACGTGCAAAAGCCTTAGTGATGTTTGATGGCCTCCTTGCTGCAACTGCCTTCTTCAACTCCCACTAAAGACTTTCAATTTGATTCAGATCTGGTGATTGAGAAGGCCAGGCCAGGAACTTTTTGTCTTGAAAAATCTATGTATTTTTTTCTAAGCAACAAATTAAATGTATTTATCATGTCACCTTTTGTAACAAAATTTTCCACCATGGCCCGTATTCAGAAACAGCAAACACCAGTATATCTCGCTATATGTCAAGTATTTAAGCTGTTTTTTGCAAGATTTGCACATTCAAAGTCTTTGATTTATTAAAGATATATTATGCAAAATATCTATAATATAATGATATATTATGCAAATTTTACTTTTTTTGAGCTTCCTACCATGTTATAATGTTGTTCCCTCATCAAAATCATTCCTGGAGGTTTGTTTTGCTTTATTCACACATGTTTAAGTAATCCTCTATTCTCTAGCATGGCTGTCTCAAAATGCATGGTTCCATGAACCCTCACCCACATCCAGTCTGCTCCAATTATCCAAAATACAGTGTACAACTCAGTTTTCAGTGATTCCTCCAAGACAAATTTAATTTTGTATTAAAATGTCATCATACAAAATGTTTAGGGAAGTAAAATGCTTTTTTTTCTGTTTATGTTCAAAGGAGCGTAACAGAGCTGGGCTCTGCTGCCCTTTGTTTTAGCCTATTGTTAATGCAAGCTTTGCCCATTCCAAACAATTACTCACTCAATAAGCAAATAACAGCAAAAAGTAGGGAATGCATTTGATTAACTTATTAATTTACTTGTTAAATTAACTTTACAATGATTTGGTTTAGGTTTTTTTTTGTGTTTTTTTTTTTTTGTGTGTGTTTTTTTTTCTATTTATAAGTTCTACTAACGTTAGAGAAATGGATGTGTCTATGAGCCTCTTTGCAACAGGTACCTCATGTTCTCCACAAAGACAACATCCTGAAAAAGCTCCTTATCCAGCCCCCAGTCTCTGGAGAGCAGCAAGGCCAACCGTCCCTCTGCTTTGAAGTCGTTACTCTGTGTGCTGTATAATGTGGCCTGAACATTACACAGCTGTGTGAGCACATCCACTGTTATCATTCATTAACAAATCTGAAGGTAGCATGGGAATGGGAGAATCAGTCAACAACAAAAGTGGGCAATTGAACAAAGCAATAGACAATGAAAAGAAACATAAAAGTTATTCATATTTCATCCTGTGTCATTACTTCAGAGTTAAACTACAGTACAACTCTGTGCAGTGCATGGCTAAGACACGCAGTGGCTGTATGCATAAGATTGAGGTTATTATGCTAACCCCAGCCAGGCCCTTCCCCAGCCACCTCAGGGTGCTTTGAAATGAGAGAGAAAGAAAGAGAGGGGGTGTACATAAACAAGGGATAAAGAGGAAGAGCCTGAAGAGGGCAAACAGCATGGGACGTCCCAAACTGAAGAGGTCTCCTACTTCCCCTCGGAGAACCAAAACACAGCGATAAGGCAGAGACCAGAGGACAACAGTGTCTGCTTCCTGTGGGAGAAACACAAGGAACTATGGGCAAGAGATAGTCATTAAAGAGTAAAGTTAGATCACCCCTGGGACTTATACATATGTACTGTGCAAGACAATATTGAGAATTCAAAAAGTGGTCATTTAAAACATCTGTAGAACATATAAACACCAATTATATTTACTTATGTTAGAATATTTTTTATGTTATGTAATAAACCTAAAAAAATACAAATGCCAATGACCACCCCAGAAGCCAAAACACACACACACATAAATTCTGAATATATTTGCAGTTTTACTAGAACTGACCATCTCCACACACATGCCCTGTATCTGTCATTGTTCTAGAACAATATAATCCTCACAGATGAGACCGAGGGCAGCAGGCAGTCGTTGAGGAAGAGGAGGAGGCAGAAGGAGGAGGTGTTGTTTTCTTTCCTGTGTGTTGATAAACCCGAGCAGGAAGGAAGCCCCCCCACTGAGGACCTGTAAACTCCACACACTGCCCCAGACCCATTACCACGCCAGCAGTACATTGTTCTCCAGCAGCACCCTGTTACCACATTATCTCTCCCTCTATTGTCCCAGGACGTTTAGGTGATGAGTCCCAACGACGTGATGACACACACTGCGGGACAAAGGGACAGACAGGACAGTAATGACTGTGAGAGGTGGTGGGTTACTGCCCCTGGACAGGCCCAAACTGGACAGATGGCCACTGTCAACTCTTTCTTCTGCACAAATCTAGTCCTCAAGATCCTTTTGGTCCACACCAAATGACCAGTCCTTTCCTCAACTCCTGTTTAGTCTTCCTATAGACTGTATTTTGATTAAAGTTAAAGTGGTCAGAAAGTTGTCCTCTTTGAGCACCAGGAAAGGCATCTGGGGTAAAGCCTATGCCGGGGTGATCAAACTTTTTTCATTAGGGGCATATACTGTACTGAAAAATGAAGGTGACTTGAGGTGAAGGCCTATCACTACCCCATGATTATCTGAGGACTGGTGCCATTAACCGCTAATTACCCTTTTTCTTTCTTAATGCCAGGCGCGACTTGCAGAAAAGTGATTGCTAAATAACTACATACATAACTGCACTGTAGATAAATAATAAAAGAGACTGACTGCCTATGCCAACCCTATATGTGAATCATTGCATACTAGGTGGTCATATGAAGTGGCAACACCAGAAAGGTAAAAGCCAAAAAGATAGAAGAATGATAGGCAGCTATTTGTCCAGGTCTGCCATATAAAGTCACTATTCTAACTTGAGAATGGCATGCTTCCAGTGTCAAATGTAAAACATTACAGTTAGCTTTCACAAATGAACATAATGCCATGTGATTTCACCAGTATGTATTCATTTCTAAAACTGAATTTCAAGGCAAAAAACAATGACAGAAATGACAAGACAAAACACAAACTGACAATATTTTCCAAATTAAAGCTTGTTCTTCTCTTTGCACGCTTTTATAAAAGAGAATTGCAAATATACATAACAAATATTAATAGTGTTCACAGTGACATCATGCCTGAAGGGGAGCGCTTCCTTGGAGGGCAAGAACACTGGTATCTCCTCTCAATGTCAACCAAAGCCACTGTTTTTTTTTTCTACAGAATCCCATCGGAGAACACTGGGTCGGAAAGAAACAATTGTGGCTTTGCAAACATATTTAAATGAAATGGCCTAGCTAACAGTCAAAAACATAACAAAAACTTTTGCACATCCCATATGCTGGGTTGAAGACCCACCCCAAGTAAAAAATAAACCTTTTGTAAGCTTTCATCTTCACAGCCGTATAGGGAGACAGGTTTTCCACAAGCTAAGTTATATGGATGTCTCTCTGGCAGTGACCTGGCTCAGTGGATGCCATGTCCACAATATTTGTCGTTTTCATGCCATCTAAATACTTATTTTGATGCATTTCAGCTGCATGTCACCATGTTTGTTTTGCCCTCCAGTGGAACACATGACATTTTACAGTTTTTCAACTTCATGCATTAAACTTGTATGATGAATAATACTATTTGTTGGTAAAACTGAAAACCTACACACTAAAGCACTAGTCTCTTCATGGGTTACATACTGAACCAAGTACCACACATACTAATATATTTGAAACAGGTGAGAATAGTAGCCAATTCACCAATATCACCCCCCCCCCCCCCCCCCCCCCCCCCCCGGCCAATTAACAACTAGTACCATTTACCAGAATTCGGCTCCTCACAAATGTATGGAAACCAAAACATGGCTAAAGTGAAGCAAATTATCATCCATCATCCAGACACAGAACAAGATCACACTTTTCACTAATATCTCTTTCCTGCTTTGTTCACATACAAACCATTCCCTAAACCTTCTTTTATAATAACTTAATAGGCTAACAGTTAAGAAAATTCTGTTTATACAGCTTGGACGCAACAGCTTGGAGGACACTAAATTCGCATTTAAGCTTTCAAATGAATGTAATGGCACTAAATGAGTTTCCGTCCAGGTTACATAAGGTACATGGGCTAAAGTTATCTAAATAGTCTGAGGTAGAAGAAGTACTCAAAATCGGTACTCAGGTAAAACTAAAAAAGTAATACATGAGTAGAAGTAAAAGTACTAATCAAAAATATACTTGAAAAAAAGTGTTAAAGTATTCAGTGTAATAATAATAGTAAAAGTACTTATTGCTATTAGAACTGCTGCTGGTACTACTGTTACTGTGGGAAGTTCACTACTATAGGCTACTACTACTGCTGCTTCTAATACTACTACTTCTATTCCCACTTCTACTAGTTGTATTGTTACTACTATGACTACTTAAACAACTACTCTTTTCACCATGTTGCCAGTGAGGTCAAGAAATACTTTTACTCTTAAAAAAAAAAAAATACTAGAGTGAAAGTACCATTTTCTCTCTAAAATCTACTCCAGTAAAAGTAAAATGTATAGATTTGTCTTCCAAAACGTATCGTGTTACTTCTCAACTCTGCAAATACTGTAGATGGTTTTTGAACATTTTATTTTTTCCATTCACCAAATAAACAAGTGTCCACAGCATGTGTCGTTAGCACGCAACATCACTTTTTTTTTTCTTCTTTGGTCTAAATCAATAGCACCATGTCCTGCTGTTTTACTGCTCTGTCACATGGCTTCTCTTCAGTCGTTCAGTTTACAGCCGTCAGGGCTTGACAGTCTAAAATTTCCTTTTTTTTGAGGAGACATTAAAGGCCCTTTATTGAGTGCTATTGAAATGAAGCAATAAAAACAAACTAAAGAGAAGTGAGTGTCTGCCTCTCAGATGGGGCAGTTTATCAGAAAATAACATTATCTTGTCAATGAGATAGTTCAAATCAACATTGTGTTATTAGTGAATTTCCTATTAATAGATGTTTTAATGTTTTTATACTTATTTTTTGTGCATAAAAATACAGTCTTAGAAATGGAGATGAATTTTCTTTCATCTTTTTTTCTCTTGCAAAAATGACGTGGTAAAGCTAGCTGTGCCACTAAGACCTCCGGCTACTACTTATGGGTGTCTGAAGCTGATGCTAGCTATTTTTGCCCCTGAGACAAGGTATACTCTGGGCAATGACCAGTTCATTGCCCTGACAATCATTTAACCTCTATGCAATTCTGATTTACCAATTCACCTAGATCTTTATGGTGGAAGGCAGCTGAACACTGGAAGGACAAGCAGACTCCATTCAGAGAGGTCTACCGCCACAAACGTACAATAAATCCCCAATGGGGCCTGGACTCTTCTGCAAGAGATTTAGTGGGACTTTCCTGGTTAAATAATAAGTGCAAATCCAACACTGTATCATCTTGGGTTAGTTTAATGTATTGAGTAGACTGGAAGAAAAAGTGAGATTTCGGGTAGCTCCTGGTACAGTATTTTGGGTAGCTTAACTAAACCACAGTCAGGTGCCATATTCTTCAACTTAGAGCCAGAAGACCTGTCTGCTATAAACATCACATTTAGATACTGTTTTTATGTTAAGCCCTCAACCCAAATGTGTTATCTTTGTGTAATGTCTCTTAAAATGTCAGTTAAACTTCCAGTCCTTAAATGTACACATAGTTTACCAAAATAAAATGTCCAAAACCTTTTTTTTATTTTTTATTTTTTTATCATTACCATGTGTTTATAATGCCCTACCTGCCCTGACCCCTGCGCCCCTCCTCATCTCCTGCTCTGATCCCTCTCTCCTCCTGCAGCGGGACAGGACTGGATCTAGGGGTTGTGATGTTTTCTGTGCTACCATAAATAAGTCCTGCTTCAGGATCATGCTTTATGGGATCCAGAGCCTCTTTATCCCTTCCATGTGTTCCCTATGAGCCGAGGCCCTGACCCTCGCCCCCTCGCCCCCTCGCCCTGCCTTCACTTATCTCACCACCAGGACAGACACTGCTGGGATGTCCCGTGAGTGCTGCGCCGGCTGGAGTGGATCGGGAGTGAGTGGAGTGATTATCTCATGACCTCACCCCTCCTCCTCTGCATCACCTTACCCCCATCTTCATTTCACAGGCTGTAAAACACTAACACCAGGTGGAGTCTGACCTGTGCACTTCATACAAATCTGCTCAAATTGAGTTATAGCAGAAAGATATGCAGTATTTATGGAACATCTCTGCTCCATAGGATAATATGATCTTCTTTAATGTCAGCTGAGAATATTACTAAATCATCTTAGGCCTATCTGAACTAAACTAGAAGTATTTCTCCTTGAAAAGTATTTGTAAACCAAGTTGTAATGTGATGCTTCCAACATGGTGGGTAGAGGCACAAAAGTGGGTCATGGGCATTATATGAAATTGTGCTTTTGGCAGGAAAAAGTTCTGTAAAAAGTGGGTCATAATATATTGACATCTGGCAAATAGGGTCCCGCAACAGAGAAGAATTGATGCAATAAGCAAACAATGTCAGAAGCAAATGTACATAACTGACCTTCATCAGTCACACACGTTGCTGTTACAAAGTAGAATGGGTTTAGAAACCATTTTGTCCACTTGATACAGCTCTACTTGACCAATATGTTGTGTTTATGTGATGTCATAACATTTTAAAGGGTCTATGTTGTGAGAATGAGGTGGGGGGCAGGAAAGAATTCTATGTTAGTATCAGCTGCTAACGATTAAAAATTCAGATTTCTTGAGTTGGCTTAAGCTTAATATCTCAATATGCAATAAGATAAAAATAGACTAAAATAAAAATATGTAAATTAAAATAGATAAAAACTACAATCATTTCAATATACTGTAAATGCAAAATATATGTCAGAGGCAACATACACTAAATACAAACTAGACAAGAATTGGTTGCATTCACATTCTAGAATCTGATGATGTCGAAATCTCAGATGCAGGGCTGGAGCCAGTATTACTGCATGGGTGAAGCAAGGTTTTTAAAAGAAACATTCAAAAAGAAAATCCACAAATATGGAATCTGATTGGGTCTACAACCTTACTCTATTAATCTTGTGGCTTAATGCTCTGTCTACTGTCTACAATCGCGCGTGTGTTAGTGAATAATGCCTCAGTGTTGTGATCCTAGTCAATAAGTCAGTAGTCCTATAGTAATTTGTTCTGACAGAGAAGATGTTGAGCTGTTGATATTTGTACTAGTTTTTGTGGATAGGCCCAATAACGGCAAAGATATTAATCATAAACTATGCCAAAAGATCATCTAAATATTGACACTTGTACATACAATTTTAGCCTGTCCTCCATCTCAGTCTCACATTATAGGGCATTAGAATGTTGTGACGTCATGTGAACACAACCTATTATGGTTTATCTAAAATAAATGAGGCTTTCTGCAATGCAGTTGTTTATGTTTGTAAAAAAAAAAGGAAAAAAAAAAGGCAGCATCCATTGATAGTGGCGCCAAACTTCAGTTTCCAGTAAGAAGGTTGTTATTTTCTGTGGGTTTTCTTCTGTCAAAGGCCTGCACGTATAAATTAATTAGCCAACAAATGTATTGATTTGTACAGTGCTATCTAAATATGCATTTTATCAATGTGATATAGTAACCAGATGGAAACTGTTTCACACATTTTCACTATTAACTGCTGATTAGCGTGTGTAAAGTGTGCATCATGTCTCTGTGTGTAAGTGGTGAAACAGCACTGTGGCTGCTCTGTGTCCACATACCTACACACTCACACACACGTCTGCTCTTTTAGTGCCTCTGCCCAGGTCGCTCTGATCTCCAGTGAGAGGCCAAAGCTCAAAGGTGAAAGGTCATCTTTACAGGGACAGGGCTCCCTTCAGCCCCGTCTCCTAATTGGGCTTTAATCAAGCTAATTAAGCTTTATTAATGGGCTGGGGGGGCACGGGGGCCTGCTAACCAAGGACAGACCTGAGCCCTTTACGAGCTGTGGGTGACAAGCGGCTGGGGGTGCGCGGATGTGGGGGGAGGAGAACAGAGGATGGTTTCTGTGAAAAATGTAGAGGGTTACATAACATGACTGTAGAGGACTAGGACACACACATGTTCATATGAAGGGAAGGAAAATGGACCTACATGATGTCACTGTGTTACACCTCATGGGCACAGGAAGTCATTAACTCCTGTGATTGCTCCAATACTGTATGACTTCAGAATACATTATAGTTCATATTGACTTTAAAGTTACACTGTGTAACTTTTCTCCTAAATATGTGGGGCATACTGACTTGTTTTTGTGATTTTTTGAGCGATTATAAGGCCTGAGGCGTGATCTGTTGCTCCGAGCGGGGCTTCCGTACTGAGAAACCGCCCTCGCAACTTGGCCGGGAGCGCTCCGCTGTTGAGGAAGAGTCACGTGACAGGGAACGACTTGAGGCCCAGGTATAACCAGGAAGCTACTTTTAGCGTTGTTATTTTCCATTGCGCGATATTTGTTGATAAGCTAACGCTAGCGCTAACTCTATAGAAGATCCAGTCCAAACTTCCAAAGGTAGCAGCAGGTCAACTAAAGCTGAAACAATGATGGAAATAGACGCACGCTCGCACAGTTTCAGAAGGAGGAGGGGCCCTAGTGTTTACGTTTTGCGACGGTGCAGTGGCACCTGTGGCCTCTAGAGGCGCAAGACCGGGAATCTTACACAGTGTAACTTTAAGATAACCATCAAAATGACTTTTGATTAAGAAATGACCAGCTGTAACTATATATTCTTATATACAACATACATTTGTGTCTGTGTTTTCTTATTCTTTTGGCTGTTCACTTTTAGGGGTCACCACAGCAAATCTTGTGCCTCCATCTTAATCTTGCCTCTGACAACTTCTCCGATGGAGTTCTACAAGGCACTGCTCTCACTCCATCACACATTTGGCCCAGGGGTGTTCAAACCTTTTTCATTTAAGGCCATATACCAAAAATTTATGCAGAGGGCCACTCAGAGGTGAGATATTTTGCCAGCTACTTGTTTACAATTTTTCTTCCTTGATGTCAAGTCCATCTTACACAGGTATGAAGCCTTTTACCCACGCTACTTGTGGCCAATTTAGACAAATTAAGAATGAAGTCTGTGGGCCAACAAAAACTGGCCCATGGGCTGTATTTGGCCCCTAGGCCATAGTTTGGGCACTCTTGCTTTAGGCTACAGCTTTGATCCTACCATACTGAGAAACATTATTCAAAGGCTGACCACCACGTTCCCCAAAAAACAAAAAGTAGAGCACACAGTGTTTGTTTACATTCTTGTTCTTGGGGTGATGTGTAACCCGTCTCTGGGCAAGGATGTATGTCTTTATAATCTTTGCCAGAGTCTGACACAGTCACTATGGAAACAGACAACACGTTGTTTGAGATTATTATAAGAATGTTTAGGAGAGCAAAATGTTCCAGTGTGTTTTTGTCTGTCCGGGTTGAACCTCTCTTTTGTCGTGCCCTGTCCAGAGTTTGGGTCCCGGGACACTGCAGACCTGTGGTGCACAGAAAGCCCTCTTTGTGTCAGCATGGGACCGATCGGCCACTTCTGCACTCTTGGCTTCCCCTCAAGCCCTGGCCCACCTCCAGAGTCCAGATCCAGGCCAGGCCTCACATCTCGTCGGTCCATCCCAAACAAAGAGCCTCCACACTGGGCTGACTCTTCTCTCAGTCCCCCCACTCTACCCCCCCCCCCCCCCCCCCCCCCCCGCCCCTCTGTCACAAACTGGGTTACGACAGTCCACCACTGGCCATTAATGTCCACATCAATACCCTCTTTTGATCCAAATGAAATTATTGTGCTAATCCATGATTTCCTATTCAATTATGTCATTTGCTTTAAGTTCATGAGGAGAATAAGGCGCTCTCTGATTCATTTGGGACATGCTTCTGTGTGGTCAGTCACCTCTGTCTTTCTTAAAAACGTCTTTTAGTGATACATGTATTTGAGGTTTGACCTTTTTGTTTTCAACACAAACAGTGAAATCTGTGTAGGTAAAACTATGGCATTGCTACAAGAAATTGTACAACTATACAACTTTTTACAAAAAAGTTTTATTGCTTACTTATACAATTGGCAGCTGGAACACATTTTTCATGTTAAAGGGGAAGCAGTGAAAATATGTTGCCTTTGACATTGCTTTCTGAGTTGATCAAACAATTCAGCTTGTTCTTTTAAGTGCATGTCTTTATTAAGGCTACACTTAAAAGGATAAAAAAAAAAAGGTTAGTCAACCAAAGTCATGGCCAGCACAGTAATTAATTGACCATTTAAGGGATTTTTGAAGAAAAGATGTCAGTAAAATATATTTGATCAAAAATTAGGTGTTGTTATCTTGAATAAAATGAAAAATAAATGTTATCAAGAAATAAACAAGATCATCTTTATTGATGCTATCAGTTTTAATGTTATGCTAACTTTTAAAAATGGCATCTTGAGTGAGAACTATGGCCTTCTGGCTGGTCTTAGTTGACAACAAACACTGAGCAACATAGGTGAAAAATGTGTTTTTTACTCCAGAAACATTTAGTCCAGTCCATGTGTTAATTACTGCTTTGTGTGACAACAAAACCCCTTCTAAACAATAAGTATTTTCTCTCGTAAGTGGCCAACCAAGAAACGACAGAAATGTGACATTTTCAGGCACAAAACCAACTGTAGGGAAAGTGTTGTTCATGGACATATTTTCCATTATACAAAATACTACTTCACAATAAACTGTATTTTGACTTTGTTTCATGCATAATGGTAATTGGAGCAAAAAGTTTGAGAATCTCTCTAGAGTAATCCCGTTGATCAACTTCATATTTCAAACACATTTTACTGATATTTTTCCTCATTCTGACAAAAAATCTAAATGGGTGAGGCTTCAAATTGTAGAATTTAAAGTGGGAATTGTATCTTTTTATTGACATAACACTTTGAATATGCCACATTGAAAGACATGGTCAGTTTAAAAAAAAAACAACAACTGTGGGTTGAGTTCATTTGAGGTCTTTTTCCCTCCAAAATATTTACAGCTCCATCACAGAGCTGCGGTAAAGATTCTGGGTTTAACCATTTTCCTATTGGGTCTAATAAAAACATTTTAAGAAGGGCAAACATATCTAAATTCAATGTAAACCTTATATAAATCTTCAATTTCCTTCAACCTTTCTTTAATGAAACTTTTAACACTCATAAAGTGGTTAGTACTGGCGTGTATTGAGTAAAAGGGGCCTATTGTGCAATGTTTTAATGTCCCAGGTGGATGGCATTAGATTCTCAAAACAGTAAAGACACACAGGGAAACCCTTGGAGATGACCCCAGCTGACCCATAAGGACCAAAGGTGAAAGGTCGTAGGTCATGTGCCTCTCGATGGAGTGGAGTGAGACGTTCCAGTGACGGTCTACTTTTCACTAATGGAGTTGTTTTAAGGCAGCTCTGGCCTGACGGTCAGCTGAAAGTTGTTGACTAAAAGGAGTGCCCTCGTTTCTCTGTGGCAGATTATTTGGAGGCATTCATGTGGTCTTCATGCACCAAGAGAATTACATTATCTATCATGAGAAGCATCCAAAACTGATTCTTTGGTTCCAAAAACAACCTAGAAAAGCAATTTTTCACAAGGGATCCTCATGCTCAGTTATATATTTAGCACACTTTCTCTAACTTAGCAAAACAACTTTAGGGTGTTTGTTTACATTCACACCGTAAGTGAACCGTACCAGAGTTCATTTGGAAGCGAACTGAGATCACCTCTTCGGACGGGTCGCATGAGTGGGTTCCCACCAGCACACTTGGTCCGGACTAATGTGGGAAACAAACTGTGGTCCGTTTTAACCGGACCAAATGAGGCAGGTGTGAATACAGGCTTAGACCAATATCCACTGGTACCAACTCGGTTTCAGAACCAACAGTGTAAACATGTAACAGAAATTGTGCATTAAACATCCATTCATTGTGTATTAGGTTTTAGTATACAGATAAAAAGTAGAACACATCATTCCAGACTTTTTTCTCAAGAGTGTGAAACTGCATCAAGCACTGTTTGTATTACATAGTGGAGATCTCTGAGCATACCATGCCCTGAGCAGACAAACTGACCACTGCTGGGGAGAAGGTTTTGTTTTTTGGTGAACATTATCCCTTAGAAAGAATTACACCATTTTTGAACAACATCTTGTATTTTTTGTGTATAGTTACCTTTACAAAAATGTACAACGTGGAAGGATTGCATATTTTTGTTGAGGAACACAGCTAAATGTGTGGATGTGCCATATCAGGCTTACAAATATAAAATACAATGCTAATAGGTAGTTCAAACTAAATTTTAAAGTATATTTTGTTAGATACTGTATTTTTAAAGTGAACACATCTTGATTCTACCAGGTTTGGATGACAAGAGAAAGTCCCAGCCAGAATTCCAGCCAGATAACCAAATTATTGCCTTGGTCTGACTAAGCATGCATGGTACTCCAATCTTCCTCTTACTCATACTTCAGCAACTGGATAATGTGGTTCATTTTCAGACTCCTGCTACGTGTATACAGAGTACTCTGACTAGAAGCATCATTCACCAGCACTCAGTACTAAACAGGCAGAACAACATTAGTCGTGTTTAGACACATACTCGCACATTTTTAGACCAGCGAAAACACTACATTTATTATATGTCCCCCTACTGATGATTAGCTCATTTTTTATTGTTTTGGTGCATTGTGTTGTAAAAGTAGCGCTATATCCCTAGACCACTTCAAAAGAGTCAGTAGTTTCAGCTCTCTGGTGTGCATGTAGAGTGTTCCGACCAGTTTTCTGGAGAAATCCGACTGAAGACGGACTATGAGCATTGTTTAAAGCTCTGCATGTGAAGCTAAGAATGTACTACAATATTCACAATAGCTTGCAAACTTGGATGGTTTAGGTGGAAATGGTGACACAAAGTTGTACCACAATTGGTTATCCAAACACATCCATGTTTCCACTCTGGGCTGTGCTCTTATTACACACCTTATGAGGATATTAAATGTAGAGCAGAGTGATTGCATATAGGAACATGCCTTCAGCACTAACCTTATGAAACCTAATGATTCACTGCAGCAGTATTTATATTTAACACTACCTGAATCCAAACTACTACCTTTGTTTATATGTCTTTTGGGTTTTATAGCGCTCTCACATCTGTATTGTAGCCTGCTTACTGCTGCAGTTTTGGCAATGACACGCAGGTACTTTATAGACTGGAATCCCCCCATTCACTAAACATTGAGCTGTTGGTGAAGGTTTTACCGCCTTAAATGTGGCCACAAATTGCCGAGGCTCAATTATCCGAATCCCACCCGATGATTAGCTGGTACCGAGGCGGGGATAGAGACCTAGAGGTGAGTTTTGTGGTGGGATGCTCCTCTTTCTTCTTGACATCATCGTTATGTGTCTTTATGCTCGTGTTCTCCCCTGCGGTTTGTTGGCTTCAGTTTTCTGCTTAAATTGCACATGGCCACACACAGAGAGCTGGAGGATAGGCTTAAATCAAGTCGTCATCTGAGCGACCTGCTCCAATCCCGCCTCAGGACATGCAAACTTTATATTATTCACAAGTGGAATTTAAAACCTGTGGTAGGTTTTAAATCATTGTCCGATCACAACTGGACTATTGTTTCCCAATGGGCCATGTGCATCTACAGAGTACAGAGAGGGCCCCGTTCGTGAAGAGTCACTGGAGGTGAGGGCTGTTCAGATGAAAGCAATTTCTAAGTCGACAATGAACGAGGTCATACACTGCATCAGTATTGTTTCTGGAGAACATCACAGAGTAAACAACAGCTGCGAGCAACATGTAGCACCACAAGTCACAGAGGCAGAAGGTAATTTAGGTCTTCTTCATCAGGTAGATCAACATTAGCCTACTTCTCATCTGAATATTTTTAAAAGAATGATGGTAAGGCACTCAAAGTTTGAACTTGCAGTCAAGTTTAGGTTTAGGGTTCAAATGAGCCAAAAAAAGTTATTTTGCAGTGTTAATATGTAGCCAAAGCAATACAGTGTGGGTTGTCTGGTGAATGGGCAACTCCAAATCAACAACATATGCAATTGTAAATTGGTTAGAAGATTCTTTTGGTCAGACACGTCACAGAAACATCATGACACCATGACAGCTTCTGATGATATCTACAGGAAGTAGTCAAAACATGTAAAGCAGGTAAACAAACACTCCTGTTGCACTAAAATAAACAGTAACAATTTATGAAGACATTAGGAACTTTCTCCAAAGAACTTTTTTGCCATTTTACATTTTGCAACCAGAGATGGGAAATACATTTACTACAACATACTTTTCATAGAAAAATGCCTATTTTAAAATACATGAAAGAGCAGAAGTAGTTACTCTCAAGTAATATTTTTTCATTCTATGAGTATAAACATCTTAAAGTAACTGTTTTTACTTGATTTAATCGGGATTATTCTACCCAACTTTGTGCACAAACTTTTACTGTATATTTTGTTGTGATTTTCTCCAGTACGCTACTATACATCCCAGTACTACTACTATTACCATTACTATTTCTCCTGCTACTCCTCCACTTGTTGTTGAGTGAGCTGTTGCAGACATGCACACAGAGGAAGTGCTTATGAAATTGTGAAAGTCTCTGAGTGGCAGAGGCTTTAAATCAGAGCACAGCTGGCAGGACATGGCGCTTCCTCGCAGTGATCTGGGGGAATGTGGAGGACGCTCACCCACACAGACACACACTGAGTGGGTCACAGACAGACACAGACTCCCAGGGAAAGACTGTATCCACCCACCTCTGTATCCAACAGCATACCAGTATCCACTGTTAACCTTTGACATGTCAGCCTTCTTGTCCGCATACGCTGCACTGCATCCTGTATGTAGAGGTGTGTGTTTATAGGAGGTTGGGGGTGGTTTGGGATGGGGTGGCAGTGATGTAGGGGGTTTCCCATAACTGTATGGCAGCCCGCCAACCAGACCTGGACATCTGGTTTGATTGCTTGCATGCTGTATGGTGCTCAATCATATAGATCAAGATAACATTAAATCATGTATGTGGGGCCAAATTGCTAACCTGATCTTATCCAATAATGCTAAACAGTGTATGGTCAAAAGTCCAGTTTGTACTTTAAAAATATACCCACTGGCCTTTTTAATTGGTGCTATGTTGATGCACTTTGAATATGGAGCCCAACGTAAATCCTGTTGCCTTTTCTTATGCATTTCTTATGCAGGTTGGGGCTGTGAATGAGAATGAGAAAAAAAAAAAAAAAAACTGGAGTTACTGTCATTTTATTTAAAGTGGAACTCAGTAACTTTTTTGTTTTTACCTAAAATAAACAGTTTCGGAGTCGGCTGAATGACACATCCGGCATCACCCCTTGCCATCTTTGGGCTAAAAACGACACTTTCAAGTATGAACACTGCCAACTCGGAGTCATGGAAGTCTCAAGTATTGTGAGAAAGCAGGACGTCACGGTTAGCCAAACAAGATATCAATGGCTTTATCTCTCAATTTTCGTCATGGCAGTGTAGCCAAATGGCAGAAAAGACTTTGTACTTTGGACTTCATAGAGATCCACTTTAAATTTAGAGTTTGGCAGACATTATTTAGTTTGAGCTGAAAACATTACTCACATACTTTCCATCTACAATACAATACTATATTTTGCACACTTTTCCTATGTAACATGATGTATTCTGTCTGCAGCAATTCCCATTCACTTGAAGTCAAAGTGATATGGCTTTGGAATCCCTTCACAGCCATTGCCACATATCTACAACAGTATACTGTATCTAGGTCCTTATTTAGTTTAATATGGCTTTCTTTGTACTGCCCCCTAAATATTCAGCTCAAGTTCACAAAAAAACATGACATCTCTTTGAAAAGGGTTCAGATGGTTGGTCAAGCAAAGTGTATGGATCCCATGCAAAGAAATGAGTGATAATTACCAAATTGTATACAGTTACAGTACAATTAAATAAATACCCAAGCAGTAATAATATGGACTGCTAAAGAGTGCCACCACCCACCATAATGTCCATGGAACATTGCTTTATTACACCTTGTTTATAAGTACATTTGTGAAACTCAACCACACATTTAAGTCCTTCAGAGATTCTCTTAAACCCTGTCTGTATGGACTCATGAGCTTTCTCACACACTGCTCTGGACTGAAGCGCAAAGCCACAGAAAATCCCCCCGGACAATCGCAATTCCACACCTTTAGTGTTGTTGTCAGGCCTCAGACACGGCTGTCTCTGGATGTGGGCCGGTTACACTGCATTGTGTGCAGGGATAGGGGCTACACCCGCACAGCCATTCTTCCTTTCCAAACATGTCCGCTCATCCGTCACGTCGCCCCATCCCCTCTCAACACGGAGGCCTGGGCGCGGGCTGACCCTCCACATGGGCTCAGAGCAGCCTTTCAGCTTCAGACGAGAAGGGGAAGACGCCAACGAAGGATTTAAGTTACAAACAAACCATAGAGCCCACTAGCAGCACAGCCTAGTTTCCGTTTTGAGACAAACAGAAAAGGGTGTACAAAAACAGGACATCTGGATGGCATTTATTACTTAATAACCACAGATGTACATGGACTCACGCACATGCAAAAACACAGCACTACATCCATGCAGGTCAGCGTCTCATAAAATCATCTAAAACGCATTAAAGGATTCAGATCTTCTCAGGACAAATCCGTGATTCCTTTTTGAGCGTATTCAACCATATGTCCACAGAAGACGCATGATTTAACACTCCTTTATTACAGTAAGGACTACAGGCAAGCTCCCACCCACACTAAAACACACACAGGGAAAAACAGACAGAGCGCAGTTGGTTTCACTTATTAACCCGAATGCAATGAGATTATATTACCAGAAATGGTAGGAACATCGGGCTTTGCTTAGCGCTTGGCACATAAAGCAAGGACGCCGGGGAAAAGGCTTCAAAACAGACCTTGAGTCAGTCAATGAGCTAACCAGAGAACAGTGTCACTCCTCATACAGCCCATTTCATCAAACTCAGCCGAATCCACAGGAACGCACATGGAGCTGAGGAGAAACACCGAGATGAGTGACACGTGTTTCAGGCCTCATTTGATGGGAACACAGAGAGATGTCATGTCAGACTTTGGGGTGAGTCTACAGTCGACTGGGGCCCTGCAAAAATGTACTGCAGCCTAAACTATGGATGTCCATTCTGTTTTGGATCTAAATTTCATGACTTAGTATTCATAGCTGGAGATATCTGGGTCAGACATAGTTTAATGCCTCTTGGATCTATATGACTCTGCTTGTCCATTATTCAGTGCAGTAACATATATCTAATGGTGCACTTATAGTCATTTCATGCATTACAACATCCAAAATGCAATGAAGCACAAAAAAGACAACAGTGTTTTATGTTTGCAGTGAACTATTCTTTGATTCTAGGTGTTTTAGTTAAATTTAGAGAACTTGTATTTTGAAAGTAAAACCATAGAACTCTTACAAACTTCTTTTAAGTTAACTTATATTAGTATTCTTTACCCTGTACTGCCCAAATACTCACTTTAGCCTTTTGCACACACACACAGACACCGTCACTGCCTGATTGTTTGAACACAACATCCAGGGGCCCCTATGCTGTGCCTCTGCAGGTAAAGCAAGCGTAGTGCTGAAACCTCATATGCACAACTTGTTTTCTTCTTTTCCTTACCGAGAAGGAGGTTCTAACGGCAGGGGATGTTCTGGGCCTGTTTAGCGTAGTTACTGTTTATGTTTGATTGTGCGTTATGTCTGAGTATGCGTTTGTATTTGATTGTGTAACTGTTTGTGAAGCCCTTTGAGGCGACATTTGTTGTGATACTAGGTAAATAAAATTGAACTGAATTGAAAATTTGATAGAAAAATTTACTTTTCATGGTTGGCTATGTATAGTCAAACCGAATTTAATGTTTATATTGAACTTTTCTTTGACTCTACATTAGCTTGTACACTGGTGGTTGCTGTCATTCTGACTTTGACCAACTTTCTATAGACTGGGCTGCATTGACTACCATCTATGAGAGCTAATGATATGTTCACAAAACAGTGAATGTAGAAAATGCCAGTGTTATTCTTTAGTAATGTCATGTAAAGTCTGTCTGGAAGATATCCCTTAAAGTCTCCATCCAACATGTCCCAAGAAAGATGGCAAGAGAATACCATGCAAGGGATGGGTAAAACAACTTGCAGCTAAATGTGACACCTACCTCAGCCAAAATCTGTGCAATCCCTCACCTAATTTCTAAAGAAGTGTCAAATCATTCTGCTGAGATGACACACGCTACTGACAACATGGGTTACACAATGTAAACTCATGATAACCCATGGCTGATGATAAAAATCAACAAACATGTTAACAACACACAGCGTTTGGAGGGTCTGTAGATGTTCATGACCCTGAAGTTGCATCTATTTCTTCATTCAGTTACATTCATACAACCAGCCCTTACAGACAAAACCAGAAGTTCACAAGCGCACATCTGAATAAAGCCAATGTTTTTTATGACTTTCTGGAAGAGACTGTATCTCCGAATAAAGAAGGGAGGGGTGTGTGCTTATACTGGTGCAAGAAATAAGTCTTAAAGGTTATGTAGTGCCCAAAATAAGGTCTGCTCCATGAAGCTATCACGGTAAGCCCAGTAAAACTCCCACAAACAGGCCCAGGGCTATGCAATCTCTGGGGCGGTTCAGTCCAACCAGGTGTTTCCAACTCTTTTACTGTAATTCCCACAAAAGTCAGAAAGTTCATTATAGTAACTGGAGTGGGGCTGCCCCCAAATGGTTTTCAAATGGGGGAGCTGCTTTGGCAGGAGCTATGGTGCCTGGAAATGACGCAGCATGTTTTTCTCCCCTCCATGAATGATTAGTTTCTGGAGGACCTTTGCGTTTCATAATTCGTGTTTATAGATTCCCCTGGGTGCTCTCTCCGCGGGCCTCTTACATGTAATTATACTGATGCATGAGCGTCCATTCGTTTCTTCTAATGTCCCATTTGCAGATGTGTTCCTCCAAAAGGTGACTGGACCCTCCACCCCTCCATTTCCCGGGTCACCTGTTTTACGGGGCCACATTCCCTCATATTCCCTCGTTTGGAGCCCATTAGAGAGGAAATGGGGCCGCCAGCTATCTGACCCCCCACCCCTCGTTCCTGTCCTGTCGCAGCTCCCAGTGTCCCGTCATCACCCCCCGACTCTCTTACCTCCCTCCCCCTTCTTCTTCTGTTTTTTCACAGTGTTAACAATCAGTGCGTGGCCCTGAGTGTTCCGGGGCCTAATTGGGTGACTGCTGGCGTTGATTGTGATGGATGGAGGGGGCTGCAGGCACAGCCTACTGTGAACCAGGCTTTCATCTCAAATCTGGAGCCTATGGTGACCAGAGAGGGGCAGGATGGACAATAACTTTGTAGCATCTGACGCCACATGGAACATTCCTCCAAAAGCTGCAAACATACTCCGATGATACTTCTTTTCATGATATTGAGTAAAGGTTCTCTTTGTTGTATCCATCTCACTCAGCGTTGTGGTCTACTTATGCCCCTTGCAAAACATCCAAAAGACACAAGCCAGTGCCCCTCTCTATGCTGGCCAAATGTGCACTGATTGTGAGGGGTGACCATTGTGTAACAGCCCAGTGACACAGTAAAGCTGCACTAGTGGACGAAAGTGGTGAAATACAATGCAATACTAAAGTGCTGCAAAAGCAAGTAGATATGGAAGCAAGTAGATACAGAAGTATCCTGTATTGCATAAAACCAATATATTTGCACAATTATGCATAACTACATTGAGCATTTTTGCATTTTATCTCACTGAGTGTAAGTCCAGGAAACATAAGCAATGTTCTTTTAAATATACTACATTAGTAAATTGTAGGGGTGTGACAAGACACAAATGCCATGAGACAAGACACGAAACTGGGTTAACAAGACAAGATTTATATTTATATTTTACACAAATTAAAAAGTTAATTTTATTGATCTGAAAATCATAAAATGCAATCATAGGTGCATTGTTAAAATCAACTTGAATGGTATTTGCTTCTATTATTTGAATTATATGCAATAGCAGAACATATACAGTATACTGCCAGATGATATGCCACAAACTCCTTCTTCTTTGTAAAAAGTGAAAACAGGACTTGATCCTGCGATCACGAGATTGCGAAATCTTGTCACATCTCAAGAAATTTGTCCTATTGGGGTGGCAGTAGCTCAGAAGGTAGGAGACATTCGCCCACTAATCGAAGGGTTGGCTGATCCATCACCAGACTTGAATAAAGCTTTACCTGTCTATACATTACACTTTTTTTGTTGTGTTGAAAGTCCTCACCCTGTGACCCCAAAACAAAACAAATTTGTGTATACAACTTAGAAATAATAAAATAAAATGTTTTCATATGCACCTTTCCCTGTGTGGCCAGGGCAACAACCTTTCACAGCCGATACCTACTTACTAGCCAGTCATCTTTGCCCTCCCTGCGAGCTTTTAGTTCTTCTTTTCAGTCAACACCAGCATCATTTTTCAGTATGTCGATGTAGGTTCTGATTGGCTTTCCCTTATTGTTTCTGGCAGTGAGAAGGTTCCCATGATATAACCTTGTTTGTTTGTTTCAGGATGACAACAGTGAGCTGCAACACCCATTAATCTGGAAGCTATTTTGTTACTAACAGATTGAAGTTTGTTGTACAGCACTGTTTTACAGATATGGTCCTGCCATCTAACATTAAACACTGTTAACAATTAGCAGTCTAGTATAGGTACAATTTAGTGACCTCTCCAGTTGTTTTGGTAATGTCCATTTGATGAAACTGCACAATAAAACTGGTGAGAAATCCTATTTTACCTTTTCTGATGTTTTAGATTTCCATATGTTACTTATTTTTTATTGCTTTCTGGGCAAGACAACTTATACACTTTTTATATAGCTTTAGAGTATTGTGCAAAGATGGTACATATTTGCCTGTGTCTACATCTGCATCTACATTCAAATAAAGCTACAGATAGCAATAAATTTTGCTATTAGAAACCATGCAATGTCCCTGCAATAGTGTTCAGGGTGTTTGAATGTTTTGCATTAATTTGTTTATGAACTCACCAAACTTGGCCAGTGTCCCATTCAGCGTTTTGGAGTTGCAGACAGAAGTTGTGGTAGTGGTTTTATTGTACGCTTATGCAAAATGTGCATCAAGATGGAGGTGTACACAGCCTGCACAGTGTTTCTGTTGTGAGCTGTGTTACATGATGCAAACCAGTAGATGATTTAATCACTGAGCCAAAGCTTTGACTAAACAAATGAGGGTGACATTCTCTATATTTAGGGTTTACATGAAGTCCTGTCTATCTGTTCAAATGACGCACACCACTCTGTCTCTTTCCACCAATGCTAGTCCAGAGCTCCAGGCCGTTTATACTCCTGTGAACCGGGCCAGCTCCAAGCTTTAAGTGATTGATGACTTTAGCAGGGACCAGGCTGCAACCACAGACACACACAAACACACATTACTCACCCAAAAGATAAGCAAATGGTCCACCAGCCGCTGATGGCCTTAAGTGCTCCGCAAACACAGGTAACACTGGCCTGGTTTCAAATGGCTTCATTACCTAACTGCTGCCGGCTACCACAACCAAACAAAAAGAGAGTGGGGAGAAAAAAAAAGGCAGAGAGGGTGTAATATGCTGGCTGGCTTTCATCTCTTGATCTGGGAGCACGAGGTTTGATCGAATCATTGGTTCATTTTCAGCCCCTGACACTGGGACGCTCAGGGCAATGGCAGTCAGATGTAATGAGATATAAACCTCAGCTTCATGTGATAGTGGCTCATAGGGGCACAGCCAAAAACACTGTTCGACTTGTTTTGCACTGGTATCCCATTTTAATGCACAGAACAGTCAATAGAATGAAATGCACAATATTGTATAAGATAAATACAGTTATATATCTTAGAGTCATGTTCCAGATATTGTGAAATTGAGTTGAATGGATTACTTGTGTATTTTTTTCTTTATTATTTTATTATATTTTATTTTATTTATTGTCAATTTCTCTATATGTACAGACACAGGAGAATTGAAATGCAGTTTCTGCTCTCTTCTTACAGTGTCAACAAGCAATAAGATAAAATAGACTAAAATAAAAATATGTATTTAAAATAGATGAATAGTACCATAATTTCAATTTACATTAAATACAAAATATATATCTGAGCAACATAAAACTAAAAACTAAATACAAGCTAGACAAAACTTATGTGCAGAAACAAAATCTATGGTAACTGTGCAAGACATCAGCATAGTGGTGCAAATACCAACAGCAGCAGTTTATTAATACAGTGTTTCCCAACCAGGGGTAGAAGGGCCCCTATGGGTGCACGAGCAATTTGCAACGAGTACTGGGAATTTTTTCACAATTTAATGGTTGTGAAATGTATTAAAGATGATAAAATCTTTGCAACTTTTTTATACTGAACTTTTAAACTTTTTTTTTTTTTAAGTCATTTTTGGGGTTTTTATAAAGCATACAATATTTAATAAAATAAGTAAATGTAATAGGAATTTATATTGTTGTTGTCATTGTTGTCATCTTATTGTTTATCTTGAATTTTAATTTTAAAAAGAAAAAAAAAAAAGAATGGTATTCACAATAAGTAAGTATAAAATAAGATGAAACAACACTGATCACACAGAATCACCAGCATGCGTGAGGAGGTACTCATGGTGAGACATAAAGCCCAGGGTGTACACAAGACAAGAAAGGTTGAGAATCATTGTATTAATAAACCAGTGGTTCTTAACTGATCTGATTGTGTGACCCCCTAATTATTTTATTGTCACCCCCAGGCTATAATGTAGTTAAGATTTGGGTCTCTATGGCAACAAGATTAAGCTAAACCAGTTCTTCCTGCTGCAAATTTTAGTGACACATAGACATAGGCTATACAGCACAATTTAAACACCAAACAAAAATAGACCTTCTGCACTCTCTTGTATATAACACTGGGGAATTTTGCATATTATCTTCACACAACGTCCTTGCTGTCAAAAGCCTATCCTGTTCATTACCAAGACTTATTGTGCACTAGTGACTGGGATGCAAATTGTTAGTTTAGTAATGGTACTTATTATGTAACTAGAATGCACCCATGAGGCTGCAAGTGATTTTCATACGAAATATGACAACTCAGTCAACCATAAGCATCTATGTTAATTACAATTTGTTTACATTCTCAAAATAAACAGTAGGTCTGTCTTCTATGCTTTCATGTATGTGGATTATTTCAGGTGGCAGAGAAGTGGCACCATTAAAAATATATTTATAATGTGTAAACAAATGAGTTAACCAGCCTAAGTTGTCAACTAAACATTGCAATTTAATTTACACAGTGGCTTGCAAAAGTATTCATACCTAGAGAGGGGGCACAGTCAGGTGTAGGGTTCATGCTAGTCATAGTGTTTCTTATTGATGACAAATTTTAATAGTATCTGGACAGAGAATCTTCCTGTGTTTGGGGAGTCTCCCATGTGCCTTTTGGCAAGCACAAAACACATTTTCTTATTATTTTCACCAAGTAGTGGCTTTTTTCTGGCCACTCCTCCCCACAGCCCAGCTCTGGGAGTTTATGGTTCAGAGTGGTCCTGTGGACAGGTCTTTAAGGGTCACCTTTGGTCTTATTGTTGCCTCTCTGATGAATGCACTCCTTGTCTGGTTTGTGAGCTTCAGATGGTCCTCTCTAGGCAGGTTTGGTGTGGTTCCCTAGTTTATAAATTTTGTAATGACAAATTAAGGTCGACAGTATCTAACTGTTTCTGCGACTTCTGAGAGTATGTACCA
Organism: Bostrychus sinensis; assembly: GCA_020698575.1. Classification (NCBI taxonomy): domain Eukaryota; kingdom Metazoa; phylum Chordata; class Actinopteri; order Gobiiformes; family Eleotridae; genus Bostrychus; species Bostrychus sinensis. Next base: position 25,942,937 of record CM036254.1, on the reverse strand, counting down.
TCTGATTTTATTTAGGGGCTTTTTAAAAAAAAAAATGGGGCTGAATACAGTAAAGTTTTCTGTTTTTCTGTTGTATTTCTTATTTGCTTAACATTAAAAAAATATTTTGCATTTTCATAATTGTTGGTATGTGGTGTAAAGTGACTGACGTGCACCTTCCAACGATCCATTTCACAATTTCAATTTCTGGTTGCAAGGCAGTGATAAAGGAAAAATGCTAAGGCGGTATGAATACTTTTGCAAGCCACTGTACATAGTAAAAATGACAATATTTTACACAGAACATTCGAAAATGCAAACACTGAGGCTTGAAAGAACTCAACTGAGGCTTTTCATTGGAACCAAATCAAAATGCAAGTCACTTTGATGAATATGCAGGAGTCAGCCTTGGACATAGCTTATCTCAAATAGACAAACACATTTACACACACATACACACACACAGAGATCCTCACAGCATTTACACTGTTATTTCTGGTGTCATATTGCTTTGATTTATGGCCACTGTCCTCATGTGGACCACAGCTGACTGTCCCAATGAACAAGACCTCAGACTCATCTAACAACCTTGGCATGATTGGACGCTTTACCTGCCCTGCTCCGGGCCTTGACTCTGTCCCAGTCTGACCTGTAAAGTCATCCGCGAACACACAGCCAATAGCTCCATTATAGAAATTAAGGCAAGGACAGTGATGCCAAAAGTGTGCATGTGCCAGACCTTGGATTCAACTCACAAGGTACTGATTTATGATATTACACCTCAGAGGTACTTGAAGGTAAACTGGGTACAATACTGCGACAGGAAATGGGAAGAGGATGTGGCAAAGGACATCATAAAACAGATGAGAGAAATATGCACTATCCATATATTTTTATGAGTTATTTATAAATGAATTGTGACTGACATAAAAAAGTAGGCCATTGCTAAGGAAAGTTAAGTTTAAGCTGTTCAGTGTCATTGTCTTTAGTGTTAGCATTTGTTATAATAATAAAAAATCATTGGTCTTATGAATAGCACTTTTCTAGACTCTCAAAGTCATTTTAAAGTTAGGTGGATTATTCATTTACTCCTCAGTAATACATAGGCAAGGTGGGTGAAGCGTCATGCACAACGGCTGTATGCACTGCTGGTAGTGGAGATCAATCCTTCAACCTTTCGTTAAATGGGAAAACTGTTCTACTTACTGACCTACTGAACTAACTACTTATTTTGAAATGTGGGAGCATAGAGTTGTAGGAACATATATTATGTTGTTTTTATCTAAGAAACATGGGAACATAAGGCTGATCTCAGTTTATAGGTATTATTTATAATGTAGCAGAAATGCTTTACAGATTATGAATGAAGTAGTGAAAAATACTTAATAATGTGTAGTAATAAAACAAATTAAACTGTATTTAAAAAAAAAACATAATCAGCATTAACAGTTGTAAAAGTTGGTGCTATAAAAGGTCAGTGTTTTTTCGGTGGAAGTCCGCTTCATTCACAGTAGATATACAATAATGTTCAGTGTGACGTCAAAGCATGCCATTGAAATAAACATTAAAGACACATGACCAAAGCCAAGTGCTGCATCTAAAAATATACAATGGCTTGTATTTAACTGGATAATTAGATCAGGACACAGAAATGTACAAACAGGAGTACAAAAATGTTGCTGGTGTGTGAGGGTTCATTGGTTACACAGCTGGAGCAATATATTAGTGCACACTGTTCTTCATTTGGACTAAAACGCATATCTGCGTCCCAAACAGCTGAGCGGAGAGGCATTTCGCAGCAGGTATCTGGAAGCCCATCCAACTACATTTCCTTCCTCGTGGCGGTGGAGATCCTCATTTGTTCCATATCACAGTCATGTAAGCTGTCATCGCAGCAGGATCAGTATGAAAATAAACAGGCAGCGGGAAAGCAGCCACACTGACGTCAAGGAAGAACTCACCATCTGATCAAAAACACATCACGGATGAGAGTAGGGCGTCTGAGGCCTGATAGGACACTGAGGAGAGAGGAGTGGAAACCCTCAGATAGAGATCGGATCAGAAATGAACCGAAGCTGATAACATGATGATTACTGAGATGAGCGTTATCCTGCAGAGGTTCCAAATGTAGCTGATATTTGGATTGCTTTCAAACTTAGTTTTTTCCCCACTTTCCAAAGACATGCATGTGTGAGGTCAGCTGGTGAATCTAAAACTGCCCCATAGTGAATGTGTGGGGTGAATGATTGTCAGTGTACGTCTTTTAGCTGTTTCCCAATTGAAGTGAGTGTCCTGCTAACGCCACATGTGAACAATTTTGGAACATGCTTGGGAGTGTGTTAGAAAGATAAAGGATCCTTGCAACTGGGAAAGTGTCAGTGTGTCTCAGCTTTAATTGGTTGCATTCAATAAAACGTTAATATATGAGAGGAGAGCTTGTTTTTTTTCCCTCACATTCACAAAGCCTTAAGTAAACTACATCATAAGTTTACATGTCTATAAACATAAAAACACACCGGAACATGTTATTGCACAATACGTTTATTTATGTAGCTCGGCCTGTTCTGCGGATCATATGCGAGTGCAACAGGAGGCAACGGCTGACGTCAATGAAGAGCCCAGGATCTGATCAGGAACACAGGACAGCTGAGGCGGATCAAGAGCTGGAGCTGACACATGAAGACAGATGTTTGGGACCATCCACAAATGATCTGTGTTAATGTTTCAGACCAGAGGAATTCAGTGGTTAGAACAGGACTTCAGATCACTCTGCATTGTTAGCCGGTTGTTCATAGACTTTTGAGGAGAACTTGGCATAGAAAATTGAATTGTACTTGTCTATTGTTAAACATTAAAGGGGATATATTGTGCTTTTATTTATCTTTTTATACCAAACTTTGTCACCTCTAGAACAGCATTGCATGTTTAACAACCTTTAAAAACAAGGAAAGTGTTTCTAATAATTACTTTTCTGCTGCTATAACTGGTGACAAGACCAGCAGAGGGGATCAGAGCTCTTACAGAACCATAGAAAAAGAGTTTTTACTTCCATAACCTTTTTGTATAATACCATTTTACAACAAAATGGAGAAAAAAAAAGTAGCTGTAAGAAATCAGTAAAAACAGAGCAAACATTAAAGGGTATATATTTTGAATAATAAGGCCCCTTTCATGAATGAGTAATGAGTAATTAAATGTGAATAGTTGCCATTAATGTCTTTATGAAGTGATTATGAAATTGACAAGTGACTTGACCTGGGTAGAGCATAATTTGCAGTAAAATTTTCTAATAAGGTGCAAAAAAGTACTAATGTGGTAGTATAGAAACAGGAAAAACTATTAGAATAGACACAAGGTTTGGTTACTGCTATCTGGAGAACCTAGTTTTGAACATAGAAATAGTTTTTCCACATGACCATGCTAAACAAAAGATAATAATAATAAATTAGATTTATAGTCTCATTATTTATTTATAGTCTCAGTGCTTTTACATTACTTCATTTTTTATTCACTCCTCAGTCGTACTCGGTGGTGGTAAACTACTTGTCAGTGACAGTGAACTGGGAAGAGCAGCTGCCAACCCTCTGGTTATAGGTCAACCACTCTGCCACCTGAGCCACTGTTGCCCAGTTAGTTTCTATGCAACAGGCTGCTCATGTTTTAGCTTTCAAACTTGGTTAACAGAAAGAACCTATGCTTTTCATCCAGTATTCATCCAGTATAATATAACAGGAATAATTGAATAACAGCTGCTGAGGGAATCAGAAAAAGCCTCTGTTTTGGTGCTAGATACAGCTAGTTGTGAAAGAGGTAAGGTCTAAATTTCCATTTGATGTCATGTATTAGTATTTTGAGATGGCAAAGTGTTTTTTCTTTCTTTTCTTTATAAAATAAAAACGAAAAAGTAGCTATACTGCTGTTGTTAGTGAATGGAGGGGTTGGAAAGACTATAGGTAACAGATTGGGACGGTAGTAGTAAAATCAAGTAATGATACTTTAAATAAATTGTAAGGAAAGTGAACACAGGAGTGGTATTTGGATTGTACAAAGGTTAGCAGTCTTTTTAAAATGCAGACACATACATAACATTATTTTAGTAAGGCTCTGTCAATAAATGCTATATTAGTTTGATATTAGCCATTGGACATGGTTGCATGGTTTCATGAGTTTGCCATTACGTCCGGTGCATTGTAAATAGAAATGCTGACTTGTTAGTTGCTCTTTCACACTAAAGTTCAGTCAGAGATACCATTGTGATGCTGGTCTTTGGTGCAGTGAGTGTGATATTGTCCAGATGCCTCGCGCCTCAACACTCGCTCTGTGTAGTGTTGATGGGAGTGGGCGTGGCCTCATGTTGGACCGCTCGGGGGGTTATCAGGCTGGAGCTGTATCTGTGTTATACAACCAACATCTGGTCGGACAGAGAGTCATCGAGCAGCGTCCAGTCTGCGACACCTCCTCATGGGTCAGTCCTTAAACTCACACATCCTCTCAGATCAAACGCACCCCGCTCGGTCTGGACCCACTCCCTTCAGGACGGGGTCTGCACTGTGACCCCGTCCAGACCCTCCCTCAAGACAAACACTCCCCCGCGCCTCGCCCCCGACCTCACACCAGCACCTACAGCCCTGAATCATGATGGATATGTGCAGCACTCCACTCCACACTCAGTTCTCTGAGATCAGCAGCACAGTTGCAATGTAATGATGTTATACACAGAAATAATATACACCAAGCCTTTTAGTCATTTAGATATTTCTTTGACATTCACAACCTCTCAGAAAGAAAGTGCACTAAGTAAGTTAAGGTGAGTGCCGTTAACAAATACAACATCTTAAGATGACCAATATGTTATAGTTTTAGAGATTTTCTAACTTAAGCCTGTAATACATGCAGTTCTCTGCTGTGAAGTACTCAGTTTGCACACAACAAAAATGTTTGACACTAGCAAAGACATAACTGCATCAAAAATATAGACTAAAGTAATTAGTAATATTATTTTACCACATGGCTTAGTTGCAAACAAAAGCCTGCTGTTTGTAAGGGGCAGCCATCGTAACTCCCTGCTACCAGCATTGCATACTGCCGTTGTTTCCTTGGGCAAGACTCTCGACACACCTTGCCTGTATGAATGTGTCAGTGTGATTGTGTGTTTGATGGTGGTTGTAGAGGCCATAAGCGCAAAATGGTAGCCACATCTCTTTCAGTTGTAGTATACATGGATGATTATTAACTTCATAGATGTAATGGAAGTATTTAGCACAAATTATATTGCATTAAGTAATAATTTGTTTGTTTTTGCTTTGTTTTTATTGCATTAATAATAATGCGTCAGTCTCATATAGTGCTTTCCTAGACATTAAAGTCGTTTTACAATTCAGTGCATTATTCATTCACTCCTTAGTCAAACAGGCAAGGTGGGTGAAGTGCACAAGGACACAGCAACAGTATGCAATTTCAATAGCGGAGATCAAAACGCTAACCTGTAGCATGGATCAGACCAGGGATTGAACTGCCAACCTTTGTTGGGTTTGTGGACGAACGTCTCTACCAACTGAACTACTGCTGCCCCCATTATGCATGACCTTAATGTGACCGCAGCTTCTTGGTCCACTCTCTTTCAGTTTTCCATATGAGCATATACACAGGCAGTGTAGATGTAGCATATGTTTATGCAGTGGGAGCAGACATAGCACAGGTCTGACCTCTGCTGACCCTGACTCTGACTCATGTATTCAGGACAGAGTGAGAGAGCTGGCATCAGTGAGCTGTATAACCCTGAGCATCCACCGTTAATCCTGACTTACCTCTCAGTTCCACAGCTCAGGAAATTAGAGAGTATCCAGATCCTTGTGTGTGAGAGAGTCCGAGCATGAGGTTGTATGTGTGTTTGTGGACAGAGGCACTTCTGGTGAGTGGACAGGCTCGTGTGTGTCTGTGTGTGTGTTTCCTGGGATCCCATGTCCACAGCGGTGCTAATGACAGTCTTTAGGAACGGGTGATCACAAGCCTGTACTCAGCAAACCCAGCTAAACGACTGAGTCACCAGCACCAGGCCAACGCACAAACATCAGATGTAATGGGAACTTTTAAAACACTGCAAAAAATAAATAATGACAGAAAATAATAAAAAATAATAATTAAAAAAATTTAATTATTATGTTAAAATTATCTTTACGTCTCATTAATGTGTATTTATGCATATTTTTGTTTGTTGAAGGTTGATTTACAGGCCCTACAATACAAAATTAACATATTTTAAAACTTTGACTCAGCAATGTGGAGACAAAAACTTCATACACAATATTGGTCGGTCACCAGAATGGCTAAATGTAGAGGGATGTGTGAAGGAGGATATCAAGCACAAAAAACCAAGCCAAAGTACCCATGTGAATGATTCACTTTAGTGAGCCCCAAGAAAAAGGGAAGAGTCAGAACGTTCTTTCTGTCTCTCTGTTGCAATGTGTACTCTAGATCAGTGGTTCTCAATCTATGGTACAGGTACCATTGGTGGAAGGTGGTCTTTTAATAGTGGTGTTCAGGAGTCTTTTACAGTTCAAGTCCTGATTTCATTTTATTCCTGTTTTAGTTCTACTTGGGGCTAGACCTGGTTTAGTCCTACGTTAGATCTGGTTTAGCCCAGGTTTAGTCCTGGTTTAGTTCAGGATTTGAGAGTAGAGAGGTAACGCATACCAAAAACATCTTGTCTGAGGTGCAGATGTTGGAAAACCCATAAAAACCTCAAAAACAGCATCGCACACTCAGCCATCCCATATGTCAAAGATATTTATTTGACTATGTTTCAGCTTAGCAGCCTACGGCAGATCAGTGTATGTTTTTTAGACCGCTGTGCATTTGTTCAGGATTAGACCTGGTTTAGTCTTGCTTTAGAACTGGTTTAGTTCAAGACCTGGTTTAGATCTTGTTTAGTCCTGGTTTAGAACTGGTTTAGTCCTGTTGAGATCTGATTTAGTCCTGGTTAAGTCATGATTTAGACTTGGTTTTAGTCCTGGTCTATGATTTAGATTTGGTTTAGACCTGGTTTGCAGATGGTAATAAGAATGGACACATTTTGTTAAATTATACAGTTTTCATAAACCATCTCTACTGCAATTCTGTACAAGTATGGGATTACATATATTTTGACATAACATACACAAAGACAAGCACAATGAGAGATGAATACACTGCTGTTACATAATCACTGCATGAGAATATACCACATTTACCTTGTCTCTTTCACTCAGGCTCAACACTTAAATTATGCACTCATCCTTCAAGGTCACTGTCATAACACTCGGGACATCCCACGCATACAGGAGCACTTTGGGATGACCCACCGCAGTCACTGCTCCCTGTTTGACCCAGGGCAGGGGTGGGGGGCTATTGTAACTTTATGAACAGCCATCTTTACTGAGATTACTAACCTTCAGGGCTAATTAGAGAGGTGTGTGACTTTGTGTGTTGAAAAAGTGGTCAGCCGTGAGAGCCAATGACAGAGAGGGATGGTCCAGTGTGTCCCGAGGAGGTCCCATTATGACAGGGATGCGGTGTGCTGTTTGCATGGGCCTATCTCTCATGTGGGACGTCACAGGGAAACACTGTGTGGAGATGAGTGGGTGGATACAGCTGTGTGTGGCGCAGTGTACACAGTTCTCAGTTTGTTTGTTGCTTCTCCATCTTTTCAAAGTAGTTAAGCTCATTATGGGCCATTATTGTTCCTAAATATAGAATAAATTGTAACCAACATAGACACGTGTTGCTGTAAGGGGATCCCCAACTGAAAACCATAATACCAAGGTAAACCTTCCCACCAACACTCATTACATAATAAAAGTATGAACTGGATGAACTGACTGGGGATATAAAATAGGTTACATTCAATCAACTCTTTTTATCCTAAGGAAATGATAAAATAAGGCTTTATTTGTCACATGCATAGTACACAGTGCAGTGCACAGTGAAATGTTTTTTTGTACCTGCAGCCAGGGTCAGCTCTATGTTCCCACATTTCTTAGTTTGCATGTTTTTTTTTTGTTTTTTTTTTGGTTTATTAGGCCCTATGTTCCCATAGCCCTATATTTCCACATTTATAAGATGTATGAGTTATAGTTAGGGTTAGGAAATTGGTTTGGGTTGGGTTAGGATTAAACATGCACCATTTCCGCAAAATAAGCTTAGAAATGTGGGACATAGGTCTCACATAGGTCTGTGGGAACATAGACCTGTGAGAACATAGATATGCTCCCCCTGCAGCAAAAACAGAAATTCACACACTACGCAAAATTAAAATTATAAATATTTTTGCAATATTTCAGATGACCTTCCTGTCGCAATCAGCCACATACTGTGAGTGGAGAAGGCAATGTGGGTGAAGTGTCTTGCCTAAGGAAACAATTACAGCATGCAGTATATAAAAATATTTAAAATATAAAAGATAAAACATATATGAAATACGACAAATAACAAGTGTTTACTATAATATGTAATCATTACATTTGTCCATTATTATAATTAGTGAATATTAATGAATTATTAGTGAATAATTATTTTATCCACCTTTGATATTAGAGCCAACACATTAATAGAACATTATATGCAGTGAGAAGAGTACAATAACTAATACTTAACTAATTTTTTTTTTTTTTTTTACTATTAGTAATGTACAAAGTAGCTAGTCTTTGTAACGTTAAACAAAGAGTGCAACAAAAGGAACAGAAATCTGAAAGCTCACCATAGAAGACCTTCACACGAACAGTGCATTAGTGCCATAGTTCACTTTATCATACTCCATATCTAAAATTCTAAAATTTATTGGTGATGTTCCTTTATCACTGAACATTTCCAGAATGAGTATGAGACCAAGTACAGATATATAGGCAGTATCTGAATAATAATAATGGATAAATGACCAGAATATGACTAAATGTCTTGGTTCTCAATCTCAAAAAACATTAATCATTGACAAAATTGGTGACACACTTAACAAATAGCACTTGAGAACCATAATCCATTTTGAGAGATCCCATATCGAATCTGGCATCTGCCACTCTGCTATTTGCGCCATATGCCACTGTAAAACCTACCAAACAAGTCCTCAAGTGCCTTCTGGAAAACAGATCTTCCCAACAGAATTAGATGTTGAATTGCAGAGTATAGTTTTATGACACCAACTAGATTGAGCGTTCACATTTAAAAAACCTACAATCCCCTGCTACTTTTGCAAGGGTCCACATTTCTCTAAAACATAGCTGGCCCCCAGTTCCCATGGGCTCTAACTACAGGCTTGTGCAGAAAATGACCACCTTATAGCCTGACTCGACCGCCCTGCACGGTGACCAGCGCTCGGAGGCTCCTGATTGGCTGAATAGTGACAGATGCGTGCTATGATTGGTGAGGGTTGTAATTCAGGCTGTAATTTGCAAAAAGTGGAAATGTAGGTGACTGAAGTTTGTGTGTTAGCGAGGGAGGACTATGGAAAGCTGCCATGTTAGTGCAGGACATGGGTAATTTGCTGGAAGATCTCTCTGTTGATACTATTTTCCTCTTCCCTTAGATACCCTCCACATGACTTTGAGCTTTTTCCACCGGCTTTATCATCAGGCCTCAACCATGACTGTAAAGCAGTGACACTATTTCCTCCTGAATGCTCTTCGACCTCCTGTGGTCACTGGAAAAAAAGTGTCTTTTCTAATGAGCACATGATGGTGTCAGTGTGTTGTTAGATACAAAGTTCAATACATCCTCTTGTTATGAAAATGGGGTCAAAGGTCAAAGCTGTTGTGGAGAAAATCGGATGCAAACATGTGGCTAAGTTTCCATGTGCTTGTAATTGAACTATGTCAATTTCCTGCATTTGGTATGGCTAGCATCACTGTATGCTGGCACTTAGACATGGAACATACAAAGAAAGTTTAAAGCATTATGTTGGTCTCTTTGCTATTGGTCTTTTAAATAACTCTGGTTTTGTTAACTGGGTCACCTTAGAAAGAAGATTTCAGCTAAACTCATGACAAACTTGCACCTGGGCTCACTTCTTTCAACCCTAAGTATTGGTGGGGACACTTGCATTAGTTAAACATGCACAGTTTTTGAGGTGAAGCTTATCTTATCACTGTACATATCACCAAACTGAGTTCAAACGTAGCACATGTTTAAGCAATCCTGTATCCTGAGTTTGTCCTCTTCTCAAGGGCTGGAAACGATTGTTCTCACCACTCTACATAGACGTGTAACCAGGAAGTGCTCCTTCATGTTTCTAAAACACATACACCATCTCTGGACTCATTCTGATAATTTCAGCGCTTAAATTGCTGTCAGTACAAAGCAGTCAGCTCATTTATCTATCTGTCATAGGGTCATGTTGCTATTAGCCTTGATATATAGCCATTTCATGTGCTGTTCATTCCCTAGCGTTGCCAGCAGGGGGCTTCAGACATCTAATTCAAGCATGAAAGTGAAAGTAACAGCTCCTCAATAGATGTTTTTATACATATACATTATTTTAAGTTTCTAAATGCAAAATACTAATGCAAAGTGTCCAAAATTAAACTTAAAGTAACTAAAACTTTAAGCTAAACTGACTATTTATATGCTTGTCCGTGTAACTGAGCAGCGCATGGGTTCACTTCTTTCAACCAGGCTAAACCCTAAATATGAATGGGGACTTGAATTAGTCAAACATTTGTTATTGATGTAATGCATGCTTCAGCGCTGTACATATTGCCAAACATGATTATGCTTCCAAAGTATTTTTGAACACTGGTTTTTGTTATTGCTAGCAGGGCAAGTTGATCCAAGACATTTGTTCCAAAATCCATAATACCATAGGCTCTTCAACCACAAAGAACTTTGCACAGCAGTCTAGCTTGGATGCAAATTTTTTTGGAAGTACTTGAGCAAATTTTGCATTCACTCATGCTTCCTACTGTCCAAATGTACTGGTAAATTACACTGCAGAGATGTATGAGGCCTGGGATTTACTGTTGCTTTTCCAAAATATATTGCCAACCTCTAGTCTTAAACAGGAGCGATGAAGTCCATCCCCTAGTCCAAAGGAAGAAGATGAATGAATGAGCCTTGCCATAGAAGCTAACCTTCCTATGGTTAAAACTCAAACATTTTATTTTTGCTGTGTTTATTTTTAACATTAATCAGTCTTTGTTCATGTACTATTTTGCTTTTGTATTTTCATGCACCAAGCCCCACATAAGTCAGTATTTGAGGTTAAACGGTGAAGTTGGGGGGTTTCTCCGAGCGGAAACAGTGGTTAGAAAAGAGGAAGTATCGGCTGCTTTTTATTGTAGTAGTGGTCTGAAGATAGCCTGCCAGCTGCAGTGCCGAAAGATACGCTGCTCAAAACACACACACATACTACTCTCCAGTCGCTCACATAACTCCCACCTGTTGCTGCGTTGCGATCGATGGGTGCTTTGATGCCTGGGAGTGTGGGGGCCATCAGGGGGAGGGAGGGGGCAGTGCGGGTGTACAGGGCTACACGACCCGTGGGACCTACGGGGTGTCAAGGGCACTTTGATCCCCGTCACACCCATACATGTCGAAGAGCGGGCTTTAAGAGGGGGGCACCGTAACCTCCACCCTGACTCAGACACTAGCTCGCAGATTCCCACTTCCACTACCCTCCCCTCTCCCCTCCGTGATCCTCTGGGACAGGTGAACCAGACACCAGCGCGCTCTCACACACGTCCACTGTGCCATATGCTGACAGCAGTTACCCGCCAAAATACACAGGAAGCAAATGCAAAAAGTGCAGACACATTGATATTCATGTGCACAGAGAAGGAAGGGACGGATTACAGTGAGCCGCCAAGGAAAGAGGTTTCACTGACTCGCACTAAAGTAGCCCAGTTTCCCAAAGTTAATGTCCTTGCAGCATGCGGCATTTCAACAAACCACTGAATTTTGACCATTTAATTGTTTGAGACAGGCTTGTAAATGTAAAATAATCTAAAATTACATGCATGGATATGTTGTGGCAAAAGCAGGTCAGTGTTAGAGAAAATATCGAGGATGTGAAAAGTAAAAACTCACTTTAAATCAGCGGTTCCCAACCTTTTGGCTCCTATACTGGACATACAAATTTTTTGGTGTCATCACTTGTGCAAAGCGTACCCATACAAATTATTAGACCTATAATTCTACACATGTAGGATTCTACACTGTGGTAAACTAAAAAAGAAAAAAAAAGAAAAAACAGCGATAAAATAAAAATTATAGAAAAGAATTAGAAAATATTATCATGTGTATTTTTATGTCAGAAACACTTTTACCTAAGAAAAGTTGGTTTAAAAGGTTTTCATGTTTAAAAAAAAAAAAAAATTCTGTATAAAAATTGATTTGTGGGCCATGGTATATTACATTTTTGTTATTATGCCAAAAATAGTGTTGCTTTTAATAGGTAACCCATGCAAAGCTTTGTTTTGAACTGCTATAAGCAAAATGTAAACTGTGTCTACTCACATCCCTAGATGCCTTGCCGGTCACAAACTTTATCCCCAGCTTTAACTAGCCTCACGCCTTCTGCATTAAGAAAAAAAAAGATATAAAAATTATTACACCAATAAAACAATGTCAAATGTAGATAATCTATTTATGTCTGTAACAAAAACATGTTTTTCCAATTTTATGGATTTACAAGAATTTCATACATTTCTCAGAAACTCAGGCAGTCTGTTGCCATTCTGAATTAGTAGTCCGCTACTTCCTGATTGAGTCCAAGATTAGCTCTGCTTCAGACCTGGTTAAATCTTAGATTAGTCCTAGTTTAGACTCGTTTTAATCCTAGATTAGTCCTGGTTATGTGCTGTTTTAGTCCTGGTTTAGCCCTGGTTATGTGCTGGTTAAGATTTGGTTAAGTTCTAGATTAGTCCTGGTTGTGTGCTGTTTTAGCCCTGGCTTAGCCCTGGTTTAGTGCTGGTTATGTGCTGGTTTACCCCTGGTTTAGTGCTGGTTATGTGCTGGTTTACCCCTGGTTTAGTGCTGGTTATGTGCTGGTTTACCCCTGGTTTAGTGCTAGTTTAAATCTATTTTAGCCCTGGCTTTAGTCCTTATTTTGAAATGTAATTTCAACCCATTACAGATGGTACTTTAAAAAAGCAGATATTTTGAGATGCTAATTGGTGTGAATGGTTTGAAAATAACTGACCTAGTACATCAGTTTTTTTTTCTTTTTGCAGCCATATGCAATAGATGTTGCTGACCACCCTTTTTACAAAATAATTAAAAATGTAAAGAAGTGAATGCATATGGTTCCCTACATTTGCAGCTCTGCAGTATTTGCCTTTGCTCTGTGTGAAGTCATTGGACAAGCTTGAAATGTTGACTCAGTGTGGCCTCGGCAAACGTCATGTTTACAGACTGCGTGCTTGCACACTCTTCACGCCGCCTCAGACACCGATTTATTTGATTTCGAAGTCATGTGTCGGCCCTGCGTGGCAACACGAATTGCCTAAGTGTGCAGAACTTTGAATACATCAGCCTGGACTTTACCTAAGATCAAGAAATGAAAAATAGTGAGTGCTGAAGCAAAATGAAAACCATGTCATGAGTACATTTTGGTAAGTGTACAGGGGAAATAGCTTATAGCGCACACATTTATGTAAAGGTAATGCAGTAACATTAGCGTGCCTGAGCATAATCAGATTTATGAGCGGCCAGTTCACGCAGAGTTGAAATGTGTTCAGGTCGAAACTAAAGAGGCCTGACAAAGTAACCGCAGCCGGGTAAAAGAGCAACTGACACAAAAGATACTGACAGCTACAAGCCGAAGGGAGGAAGGTATAACAAAATAACAACTGGGAGTTTGCGGTTTTGCGAGCTAGTAGAGGTTTCAAACTGACGAGGAGGAATTATGAGGAGAAGCGAGCAGCCCCGTGAAACTGCGTATCGAAGAGGACAGCAGCAGGACGAACAGAGTGGCCATTGTCCGAGAGTGGCCTGGTTAACATTTTAATGAAAGAGCCACTTCCAGAGTCCGGCCACAAACTGCACACTGACTCACACAATGATTAACGCTCGGCAAATAGGAGCGGACAATACTGCGGCCAACTGCAAAGCCATTGACATGATAAAGACACAGGACGGACTGTGGACTCATGCCAGCCTCGCACACATGACCACACACACACACCGACACACACAGACACACACACAGACACACACACACATGCCTACTGCACACAGTCACTGTATGGGCCAGTACAAGGAACAGATGGGAGGCTGAAGTCTAACTGAAGTAAACAAACTCAAGAGGAAGGTTGTGCAGAGTGTAAGCATGCTGGAAGTCAGTTGGTGTCCTGTAGATGATATGCTGCAGCCGGGGTACTGCTAATGCAATAAATGTGATGAGTAAATAAAATTATTTGACTGCCAAGGGACCTTGAGCAGATACTTTTTGTTCATACCCTCTGTACTGTTCAAATAATATGTGCTAAGTACTTAATTATTTCTTCAGTAATAAGTAAAAAAAAAAAAAAAAAAAAAAAAAAACTAAAATGTATAAGTGGAAAATACTTACTGTATTTACAGTACTACTACTACTGCTACTCAGGCCCGCTGAAAGACTTGATGGGGTACCGGACAAAACCTCTTGAATGGAGGCACCTCCTTTACAATTGAAAAGACTCTCATTTTGGACCCCCGTGTTGACTCCCTTGCTACTGCTTCTACTAATATCACTATTGCTACTATTACTACTACTTTTTGATTCTGCTGAAGTACGTGTTGTTTTTCAATCCTCTGTGCGTGTTTTTTTTTCTTTCGCTTACCATTTTAACAACAGCAAAGTCTCATCGACATCTGACTTAATGACCACATTAAAACAAACTTACCTTTTCCGCAAGTATTTCAAGTTTTTGTTGCTGTCCCTGTTCAGAAATAAGAGTTGATAACCATATGGCATATTCTGGTGTTTTATAGCAAAACTGGCAATAATTCTTCCTAAGTGCCATGTTTGTTTGGGTTACAGGTCAGCAGTGTGCTGCGTACATCCTGCCCTTTGTTTCTCTCATTGGCTACTGCGCCTGCGAGTAGAACTTTGCAGCCCTTTTTGGTAATAAAATAGAGATACTGGCACATATTAGTGTATTTTTTGGCTCGCTGGACAAAAAAGTGAGAGAAGTCCTCATTAATTTTTGTTTGTATTAAGAAGTAAATGCTGCAATTAAAAGAACAATACTACAGGGACATTAAATGCATGAAGGCAATAACAAAAATAGCAGGGGTGGAGGCTGGCTGGAAAGACTAGGTGTTACCTGGATACACTAAGCCTGCCCAACAAATCCTTAAGCTGATGTGTAGTGATGAAGAGATCAATGCTTAGCTGGATGTACGCGCATTTTGTTCCAATACAGTACATCTTGTTTAATTTGCAAACTATTTTGTAATTGTTTTCAAAAATGGTTGTGGCAGGATGTGTGTGACAGCCAGATTTATCGATATAACTTTTCATTTTGCCATTTATACTGTAGGCACGCACAAACTCAAAAACAACATGACATGGACATGCACTGATGAAGTATAACTATGAATCCAAACTTAAGCGTGTTCCCTTCCCACAATAATACAGATGATTGCACTGATTCAGGCAGCCAGCAGGGCAAAGTTCACAGCAGCCAATGTGAATATAAATGTCTATTTTATGCATTCTGTTTCCAAGAAATGCAATTTTCCATGATGAATGGGCAATTTTGTAATTGTGGGTGAAATGACCCCTCATATTGTGGTGGAACGACTATAAAGACTAACTTCAGAGTTGAACCGAAGCCATCAAACCCATGCCGCTCGATGCACAGGAAGTAACTGTTTCTCAACCCGTGGTCAAATGTTCAGATGCATAACAATGGCTGTCCCTTCGAGCAGTACAAAGGAAGACCTCCCTCCTCTCTTTCTCCCTCTGAACACATATAAGCCATCTGATGTAAATGTGCAAGGCATATGTCGGCGAGGCTACACAGGGGCAGTGTTCAAACCAAATGTTTTTCAGACGTCAAATATGTCGGCGAGAGTTCAGTCTTTGTGGCAAAAGCTTTCTCTCTTCATTCCTCACATCTCCCTGTTCTTCTTTTCTCCATTTTATTCAATGCTTTTCATCTTTTCACTGTGAACCATAATGTCTTGTATGGTATGGCAATACCTTTGTGTCTTTTACTGTTTACCTTCAGGACTTGCCACAGCATCTGCCTCCTAAACTTCAGTGATTGGCACTTTGACTTGGAATAGGTTTTAAGCCAAATGCCTTTCCTGACACATCACTCCTCATACTCACTTATTTATCCAGCCTTGGGACTGGCACAAAGAGTACACTGATTGCCTACTCCAGTCACAGTACATGGTTGGTTGTGACAGGAAGGGCAAAAAACAAAACTTGCCAAATCACTGTGCAACTGGTTCGCTGTGGTGACCCTGTAGTTATCCTGACTTTAATGTGTTTAGATTGTGAATGTGAGCACTCAGTTTGGTTAAACTAAATTAGACAATGTTAGATATTTAGATTTAGAATGTAAACTGACTACACCATGGTATGCAGGCTTCTTTTGGTGGTAAACAGGTGTCCTTTGCATTTCAAAGTCCGGATTTAATATAAAATCAGTTTTGCTTGATTCAGTCTTGTTTACTCCTGGTTTTAGTTATAGTAATGGCTTAGATTTATATTGCTATTTCCAAGCCTTTTTCAAGCTTCTTTAAAGCACTTTACAATATTACATTATTCCTTCAGTCCTCAGTCCTTCATTCAGCCTTTTCTAGCCATAGCTGCCCTGGGGCAAACTGATGAAAATGTGTCTGCCATTCTGCACCTATGGTCTCTCCAACCACCACCAAATACTCAATCACACTAACACATTTATACAGAGGCAGGCCTACTGAGCTACTGCCACTGTGGTTTGGTTTGTCCGTATCGACTAATGCATTTTTCTGTTTACCATTATTTTATCTTTTGGTTTTAAGGTAGATTAGGCCAGATTTAGGCTAATTTAATAAAGATGATACTTAGAAAGCCCAATTTCTGAGATGGTACTTGGTGTAAAACCTTTTTGTCTTTAAGTCAGTGGTCATGTTGCACAGGGTAACAAAAAGAAGAAAGATTGCACAGTCAAGATGGCCAGTAACATGAACATGTGTTGTTGGACAGTTGTTGGACTCTGTTGTCGTTGTTGTTTTGTAGCATTTAGCTTCAAATATGTCAGGGAGAGTTCAGCCTCTGTGGCGAATGCTTTCTCTCTTCATTCCTCACATCCCCAGCTCCTCTATTCTTTCAGTTTTATTCCTTGCGTTTCATCTTTCTCCTTTCTCACAAGTGAAACATAATGTCTTCAGCAGCTGTCTCCATGAAGGTGATACAATGTAGGGGACAAGAACAAGATGGTGGAGAGGGGAAGACAGAAAGAGGAGGAGGAGGAACGGGGGTAAGTCTTGGGGGTCAGTGCTGCTGGAGTTGGATTCCTTCACACCAGTTGTTGAAAACCCTGGCTGGAAATATGTGTGTCCAAATGGCTCCCACAGCACCCAGCAGTTGGGCCAGGTGTGTTTGATCAAACTCCTCCTTGGTCGACAAACAGTCAACGGAAGACACTCACAAAGAACGACATGGGATATCTTTACATTGCCTTCTTTTCTAGGAAGTAATAGAGCAGCAGCAGGTGAATGCGAGGGACTTTCCACAGCTAAGGATCTGACCACAAAAGAGTTAAATGATTTTGGAGAAAAAAAGAAAAGAAAAGTTCCCCCCAGTTAGCTGCCTCCCCTAAACCTTTATTAAAGACTTGGGTTCACGATTGTCCCTCATTGTGTCTCTATTCAAACTCATTGAACGGTTAAGGCTGGAGTCTCAGGGCTCTTTAAAAGCTCGGTTTACAGCCGGACAACAGCGGCTACGGTTTCACAACAACACATTGAGGAGGGTTCGAGCATGAAAAGAGCACCACTGTGATCTCACCAATATCAATGGTCAGTGCCATTTATGAACAAGGCTTCTGCATACCACCACTTACAATTATTGGTCATTGGAATGTGTGTAGTCAATTTTGCACAAGTTAGGCTTAGGTGCCTTAGATATTATGTTTTATCCTTCAGGCTTTTTCCTTCAGGGCTGGCACAGTGGCAAAGTGTCGCCTCCCAGCAAAAAGGGCACCAGTTTGAATCCCAGACCTTGTGGGTCCTTCTGTGCATGTTCTTTCAGTGTCTGGGTGGGTTTCTTCCAGGTGCGTCGGTTTCCCCCATCAACCTAAAACATCCATGATAGGGTAATCCCCCAGCGAGCTACTTCTGACCAGGATCCCCGCTCAAGATCTGGAGAAGGGTCCCAGGGCGCTGCACCGCGGTCACCCACTGCTCCTGACAGGTTGCCCAAGTGGCACTAAAGGATGGGTCAACTGCAGGAAAATTTTCTCTACGGGACAATAAAGAATGCCATAACACACCATATTATCTGCCTCTAAGAATGCAAAGATTTGTGCTTTGATATGGCATAGGTTTGACCCCAGACGCCCTTCCTGACACAACACTCTCTACTCTCTCATACACTATTTATCCAGGCTTTGGACCTACAAAAAAAGTACACTTACTTGGGACTGTAGCTGAATCAGTTATATGCTAAACAGATTGATTTTTGTGTTCAGATTGTAAATAAAATGATTCAGTTTAGTTAAACCAAATGTGACAGTCTTACATTTCCACAACAGAGATTTATTCTTCAGAATTTCAGTCACATTCAAAGAGTTAGCTGTCTAAAGTCACTATTGGCCATTTTGGATTTGAAGCTGTGGTTGCACAATAAATTTCTCAATCACTCGCAGTATCTCAGTATCTCAGTATCTCAGTCGGTAAAGACACTTGTCCAGTAACTTGGGCAAAACTTTCACCCACCTTGCCCATGAATGTGTGAGTGTGATTGTGTGATTGGTGGTGGTCGGAGGGCCTGTAGGTGCAAAATGGAAGCCACTCTTCTGTCACTGAGAGTGATTGAGGAGTGAATGAATAATGTAACTGTCAATTAACTTGAGTGTCTAGAAAACCCCTACATAAGACTAATGCACTATTAATTAATTCATTATTATCATCAATCATTAATTCATTCATTATTATAATAAATAAATAAGCTCCACAGGGTGGCAGGGAATTCCCTTAGAGATAGGGTGAGGAGCTTGTTCACTCAGGAGGAGCTTGGAGTAGAGCTGCTGCTCCTCCACATCAAAGGGCCAGCTGTGGTGGCTCGGGCATCTGTTCCAGATGCCTTCTGTATGCCTCCCTGGATAGGTGTTCTGGGCATGTCCCTCTGACCTCATGACCTAGGACA
The DNA here is from genome assembly GCA_020698575.1 of Bostrychus sinensis. Classification (NCBI taxonomy): domain Eukaryota; kingdom Metazoa; phylum Chordata; class Actinopteri; order Gobiiformes; family Eleotridae; genus Bostrychus; species Bostrychus sinensis. Next base: position 25,923,646 of record CM036254.1, on the reverse strand, counting down.
CGCTGGAGGGACTATGGCCCCGGGAACACTTTGGGGTTCCTCCGAATGAGCTGGAGGAAGTGTTTGGGTAGATGGTAGTCCGGGTGTCCCTGATTAGACTGCTGCCCCCGCGACTCAACCCCGGATAAATCCGACAAAGATGGATGGATGGAATAAAGGTCATTCAACCAAAGAAACAAATGTGTTTTAAAAAAATGGACAGTTGTAGTTGTGTTGCTTCATATTAGTTAGCTTCTTTGTTCTGCTAAAAAAATGTATGCCATTGCTACTGTGAATGGTGTACATGGCCCCAACACTGTATTTCCTCCTCATCAACTTATGTACAGTATATAATGTACTTCTTTGTTTACTAATCCATCCACAAAGGCTCACATTCTAGTGGCCTCAGGACTGGAATATTCTAGAGGCATGTGTCAGGAATGATATCCTGCATTGAAAAATGAATAAATGAATGAAAAAATATAACAGATCTCACACTCATTCAACCAAAGAAACAAAAATGTGACAGTTGTAGTTTTGTTGCTTCATACCAGTTAGCTTCTAAGTTCTGTTAAAAAAATGTATGCTATTGATATTGTGAATGGTGTACACGGCACTAACACTGTATTTCTACTCTCTACTTCTTTGTTTACTAATCCAGCCACAAAGGGTCAAAGCTAGTGGACTTAAGCCCGGATAAATCTAGAGGGCTGCATCAGGAATGATATCCTGCATTGAAAAATTAATGAATGACTAAATAAATGCATTCTATGCAAGACCAAATATGCAATAAACTGCATGCTAAAATACAAATTATTTGCTGACCACAGTTCTTATCTCATAGGGTGGCACACTGTCATTGGTCAAGCCTAGCAAATGTTGCACATGTTAATCAAAATACTGTAAAAAGTGCATTGTGTTTGGGGGTTAAGAAGTCTGTTCATAGCTTTATATTGGAATAAATAGTGGTTTGTTCCAACATATTTAAAGGTATAGGGTAATACACAGTAATGCAGCCCAGGACCACACAATGGTTGACAGACATGTATGTGATGTAGATTTTCCTCAGTGCAGACCAAGAGCACTGGCTTATAACAAACGACAAGTAAAAAGTTGAAAAGGTGAACGTTTGCTGCTGTTACTATTATTATTCCACATGTATCGGTGGAATCAGTGCGGCCCCGAGCGATGAGGAAGTACGGCCAATGTCAACACGGCACACGAGTGGAGCTGCAAAGGCCATCCCTCTAATCAGCCTCCCAAATCAGCCCATGGAAATGATGCTTTCCCCATACCATTAAAGCCAAGAAATCCAAACATAACCCTTCTATAACAAAGTCATAATATTAATCAGACTTCCGATGTTTCCAGACATTTTTTCATGCCAGAAGTACTAATTGTCAGCCAAAAACATAGACTGTGCATGCTTAAATCCACTTGCTCTTTAGTCACATGCCACAATTTTAAACGCAAGATATGATTGGAGATAACTGCCTTTCGTGAATGTTTGCTTTGGAGATGGAGACCTCCTGTTGGAGCGAGCGTTAGCATGTAGCTCAGACTGCCAAACTATGATAGCAGCCTTATGTATAAAGCACAGACTTAAGAAAGCATTTCATTGCAGCACCAAGAGCACATTTTCACACAAATCCACACCACTATTTTTGACAATCTAGTCCATCCAGGTGCTCTGTTATATAACAATGACGTCTTTGGCAGAGTTACCATGCACCAGTCATATGTTAAAAGGATTTAACCACCTCCCAAACTAGCAATTATTAGTGCTTAGTTCATTTCCAACTTGCGCATTTCTTGCTGTCATGGGATCATTTGGCAAAACATTTCAGGCTCAAAAGCTGGTCTATGAGAGGATCTATAAAGTTTGAATATTCAGGCGCCTGCTCGAAAATGACATCCCCAAAATAAAATGAACATATCTCTGCAACTACTTTGTCTACATGAATAATCTTTTTTCACTTGAGATTACTGCTGAATTGGTGTATTGTCTATACTGCTGTATTCAGTATAGATATTCCTTGGCCAGGTCAAAGTGTTGTTAAATGTGTACTGTTATAGAGTGTATCCCCCTCTTAAAATTGTAGCTGTGGCCCCAAACTTCTAGAAACCCACAGCAGAGCATCTGACCTCTGGGGCTAATAAAGTGAAGTAGGGCACAGTTAAATAGGTTTTAGTACAGATATGTTTAGGGGGAATCTCCTTTGGTACAATTTGGCACATTTTACAAGTGTTTTTGCTAGATGCTTGGCTTGGTGTTAAAGCAGTGTTTAATTTTAGGAGGAAACGGTTATCATGGGCTTTTCTGGTTATGTGCATATACAGCATAGTTATGTCCCTCAATGTTTATTTTACATTATGTTGTGTATTTACATTGCATGTGCTAGAAGGGTTTGAATTTGGGGCGTTAGGGTTCTTCAAAACAAAAAGGTAAATGTGCCATTAACAAGAAATAATTTAAAAGAAACCAGGTACGTCATTGTCTTGCCAAACCTGCCAAATCACCATGCAACTGGATCTCCCTGGTGACCCCTAATGAAAAAGGGAGCAGCCAATTGATAAAACAAAGTACTTGCATGAAGCAAACCAGAAGTGCAGTCCATTTAGAGAGACCAGTGTGCACTGACAAAATTTATGTGATTGGATTGTGTGGGTTTCTGTCCAAAATGACTCCAAATAAATATCCTCAGCATGGCCGGGTTTCAAACATTGCAAGTATGTTTCAGAATGGAATCAACTGTACTCGGACACAGAGCAGCTGTGCCTTATGAGTCTGCATTTAGTCTTGATATTATTACAATGTTACCCAATATTTGCAGATGTCCAAAACAAGTAGGCAGACATGATGTCCCATAACAACTGCGGATCAGATTGTTTACTGTTGCATGCAACATTAAGTCACATGATCACTGACTTAAGTGTCAGAGAACAGATTGTGCGGAATGACAAGAATGTTTTACTAATCACTTCTTACCTCTGATCCAAATGCACACACCTTCACCTGACACAGTTACACCTCCATATTGACTGGAGTCATTCACAAACACCTGGTGCATATGGGCCGTCCCAGACACACTTCCTGCCGGGGAGCAATGGCATCCATCTTATCTTAACCACACTTCCTTTGGACCTAAAATACACACATGCATGGCAAAGTCAGCATTCTGGGAAAGGTAAAAGTGTGTGTATAGTCAAACAGTCATAAGGTCAAATGGCACTAGTGGTAATCTTGCATGGGACAGAAGGTTACATTTTTGGGTAAACTGTACTTACACATACTGAACAGGTTATAATCATATTTCCAATAGTTTGAAAACAGAAGGAAAAATAACCACACAAGATATAAAGAGACTTACAAACAAGTTATTTGTGAGAGGCAACAGCTGACCAATGGCAATGAGCTGAATAAAAGCTACATTAAAATAAATTTGTTTTTATATTATCTGACACCACACTATCTGCATTTATTAAAAAGCAGCTCAAGAAACCATTATGCAGTTGCAATCAGAAATGTTAAACCTCATCACCTCAAATGCATTATAATGATATGAAAGATAATGAAAATAAATGACAAAAAACCTCATTAAACAACAGAAATAGTCATAGCTTGCTTCACTCTGAACATGTGCATCAATCTGTTACCTTACAAATAGACTGCCATTGAACAACTGGCATCTACAGAAGTACAGATTCCATGTAGTTCACTTTCGGACCACCCTTTACTGAACTTATCTTGTGCATATCCCCAACTGACACAGACTTAAGCCTTGAGTCAAATGATGAATGCTTCCTTCACGGCAGAGCACATTAGTAATGAATGAACTCTGCATAGCAACTGTGTCTTTGGCTCTGTCTTTGGCTACTTCTAGCTAATAACAAAATAGTATGGAAAAGAAATCTAAAAGTGGCTATGCAAGTTTACTTATAATATTGTCAAATGAGGACTCTAAAACATAAAGGACTTTGTTAATGTTTTTAAGATGTGACTATGTGAGAGTTTACATTATCATACATAACAGTGATTCTCAAACATTTCACACCAAGTAGCACCTAAGAAAATACACAACCAAAATCCTGACTAACCCAGGTCTACAACAAGGGATTAATTATAATTAGGGACACGTAAATACAAGAATGCATTACTAAAGCAGTTCTAAACCAGAAGTAAACCAGGTCAAAACCAACAAGTTGAACTACCAAAGACTGCCACTGGAAGAGGCCTGCGTACCACCAGTCATCCCTGTTTGAGAAATACTGTTATAAATCACTAAGCTCAGCACATTCAGACAGGTTTTCAGGTGCACTCCTCTCAGAGCTATACAGATGACTTAAAAATGTAATAATAACAAAATGTACTTTATGAGGTATTAAGACATTGAACACTGGCAGCTCGTTCAGCCATGTGCACTCCATTCAAAGCCTGACCCACTCACAGAGCAAACACACAGTGAGATATGGCTGGAGGTGCCCGCTGGTGCAGTCTGGCTCAGATTACAAGCTCCGTGCAGCTCTCTCTGCGGCCGAGCCTCTCATTCCTCCAAAGCCACATCAAGGAGTGCTGCTAAACAGACGCTTTAGTAGCACCACCAACCCAGAGAGAAGCAGAGACCACCACAGCCATTATGTGCACATTCAATGGAATCTAGCTCCAAGGATGTGGCGGGCTGTATCACAGTGTTTATGTAAGCATGGAGAGAGAGAGAGGAACACTGGAGACTGTAGAGCAGGGGTTCTCAGACTGTGGTACGGGTCCCACTGGTGGTACGCAGGCTTCCTCTGGTGGTACTCAAAAAGGTCTTTTGCAGTTCAAGTCCTGATTTAGTTTAATTTACAGCCTGATTTATTATTTTTATTGTAATTTAGTCCTGGTTTAAAATACTGCTTAGTCTGGGTTTATTCACAAATGTAGATCTGGTTTAGTCCTGGATTCATGCCTGGTTTAGCCTGGTTATTGGATTTAGACCTGGTATAGTCCTTGTTTAGTCCTGGTTTAGAATACTGCTATTTATTCCTGAATTTAGACCTGGTTTAGCTTGGTTTAGTCTTGGTTTAGACCTTATTTAGTCCTGTATTTAGACCTCCTTCAGTCCTAGATTAGACTACTGCTCAGTCCTCTATTTAGACCTGGTTTAGTTCTTCTTTAGACCTGGTTTAGCTTGGTTTAATCTTGGTTTATACCTTGTTTAGTCTTGTATTGAGACCTCCTTCAGTCGTGGTTTAAACTACTGCTTAGTCCTGGTTCAGTCCTATATTTAGATCTGGTTTAGTCCTGTATTTAGACCTGCTTTAGTCTTGGTTTAGACTACGCTTTAGTCCTGGTTTAGTCCTGTACTTACACCTTCTTTAGACCTGTTTCTTGCCCTTTTTAGTAATGCATTTTTCTGTATTAATCCATATTTTGTTCCCACATTTAGGCCTAGGCTAATCCAGATTTAGGTTCATTTTAGTCCAATAATGATACTTAGAAAGCCACATTAACTGAGGTGGTACTTGGTGTGACAAGTTTCAGAATCCCTGCTTATGGACCAACATAAATCTGTTTGTCCTCTTATCTTTTGTCCAAATGGGAGGAGGTGGGGGCTTCACTTCCTGTATACTTTTCAGTTGCCCCACACTTTCTAATGGCTCAATGACTGCTAACCTCTGCCATCACACCCTGCACGGCCATCCATGTGTAATGAAGAAAACTCGAGATGCTGTGTGTGTGTGTGTGTAAACAAGTGGCGCGAGAGAGAGGTTGGATTTGGCTTGCGGTTTTGTTTTCTAGGCGGATTTAAGAAGTTATGAGCTTCAAGCGAGCTAAATCTGGTGTTTGTGTGTGTCCCTTCCATGCCAGTGTGTGTGTGTGAGCTCTTCCCCTCCTTCACCCGCTTCTGCAGGCCATACTTGATGTTAGACTGCCCCCTAGTGTTACTCATACCCCCATCCTCCTTAATAATGTCTTTCCTTCCTCTTGCTGCATGTCTGAAGTTATCTAACAGGTTTGAGGATCTCGGCTTGAGTGGAACCAGCAGATGTGGAGGTGATAATGACTCTTTAGGTCTTTATGTCCTTGGCTCGCGGAGGTTTCCCAGACTTTATGTGCGCAGTCAGCGAAAATTAGGGGAGAACAACAAGGGCTCGGGGAGCTGCAGTGTACTGTAAGGACATGTGGTGAAAGATGGAAAGATCATGGTGTTGGCCCCAGTTGATCAATCCCACGTGGGCGATTTAAAGGATGCTCTTGCAGTCTTTGCATTGTTAAAGGCTATAGTGTCTATTGTCTATGTGTCCAATGGCCTTATTTCAACCATTATTCCCAATAAAACATGCAGATTTTTGTAGCTTTTCTCCCAATGAATAAACCAAGGGTTGAGGGATATGTGCAAAATCTTTATAAAAAACAACTCTAAAGTAAGTTTAGGTACACATCCTGTTGCCTTATATGGGAATACAGGGAAAATAGATATAATTTGTACCAAAAGGCTTGAGAACTCTAATAACTAATAATTTCACACACAAAGCTTTAAATCTAATCTATAGTGATTCTAAATTGGTGGGTCAGGGCCAAAAAGTGGGTCCCAGAAAGATTTTATATAGTTTCATTGTTCTTAGAAGCATAAATATAGTTTTAATGACCTGAAAGGGTGAATGAATTAAACATATAAGTTGGTGAATGATAAGGGACACACAGTCCAGTTGTGAACCACCTAAACTATAAATTTACAAAAATAAAACAAAAACTGATTTAATGACAAGCTTTACCATTTTAAGTCAGTTTTAACTTAAAAGGCCTATATTATGCTTTTGTTCAGGCTTTTTGAAATAGTTTTGGACACCTTTATTTTAGTATTTCATGTTTTATTAAATAATGTATATGTATGGAAATGTCTTTATTGGGGAAGCTCACACTTTGACTTTGCAGAGAACATTTGGATTAGGTGTCTGTTGCTCCCTGCTGGCAACAGTGAGGGCTAGAGAGAACATAAAATGGCTATTTAGCACGGCTATTAGAAACAAGATGCTAACAGATAGATAAATGAGCTAACGAAATACTACTGCCAGTATGTTATTGAGTGGAAAACAACATATAACATAACATGTTTAAAAGCTCAAAAAAGTTTATAATGCATATCAAAAGAGGCACAAGCCATTATTGTCTTTATTTTTTGGGGATATTTTTGTTTCATAGCAGAAAGTAGTGAAAGCGGTTACAAAGGTTAGAAACGTTGCATGGGGAAGAAATATATGACATATAAGTGTCTGTGAGCAGTGTTACTGTATGTACTGACAACAAGCCTAAAAGCCTCTTTGTGTTTACTTATGCAAATTAGCCATGTGGTTTTTGGTTTCACCTAGCACTTCAGTCTGATTTCTCCAGGAAACTTGTCAAACAACTGTTGTCTCACTTTACCTGCAGAGCAGAGAGCCACAGTGCCGTGATGCATTCAGGTAGTCTGGGGAGTTTGTTGACTAAATGGTAATATACACAGCTAATTTGATGAATAGTCACAGTTTTACTAATTAATATCAACTGTAACACTTCAGTCTTAAAGTACGCAACAAAGTAAGAAGAATGCATTTTCTCATTTTGTAAATGTGCCTCACAAAGCCACATCAGTGTTTCATAAATCACAGCCAAGCTTTCACTTTTAACTTTTACGACACAGTGGACCAGAATAATAAAAAACAATCTAGCCAGCTGCAGAGGAACCTATAATATATGTCTGTGCTCCTCTAAAAATGAATGACTATAGCTCTAAACACTTACTGAACTAATCTTATTCTGTGTGTTTATTACTGAGTGCAGCTGAACACTTCTCCTAGCTTAATCAGAGAATGCTGTATATATGCCACAGTAGTTTAACAATGAATCACATTATCCAATGTCAGAAATGCCTAATATTAAGAATAAAGTTGGTTGTATTTGACACAGTAAAATGGCTAGCACTGTCATCTCACAGCACGTAGGTCCCAGGTTAGATTCCTAGACCGTGTGTAGGTATTCAATGTATTTTACCAACAGTAACCTAATTAATCCATTCTGCTGAGCTCTGCAGAAAAGACAAATTGCTCCAACATTTCTCTGTGCCTGTTGCTTATATTGTCCATTTCATCAACTTCACTGCCTTTTGTGTTTTGGCTCTTTGGAGACAGTTATAACTTTGTTACGCCTAAAGTTAAAAAGAGACTCCTGAGCCTGTACAGTCTCTGTTTGACAACTCCACTGTAATGTTTACCCGAGGTTTGATTTGACTTTACCATTTCAAGATGTTAACGCTTACAATGCTGAAGGAGAAGGAGCATTGGAAACAGGTGGAGTCATCTAGCCACATTATTGGAGTTTTTATATGTTTTTAGTGCAGATTTAAGAGGATATGTTTTCCAATAAAGGTACAGACTCAGGGGTGTCTAACCTTTTTCCATTGAGGGCTACATACTAAAAAATATATGCATAGGAGGGCCATTCACTGGAGATGAGATGAATGAATGAGTTAGTATACATTTCTCCAACTATCTATGAAATAAGCTTGCATTAGTATTATGGATATCCCCATTCTGTATGCTTTGAGGAAAAAAAATGTAATATTAATGTTTAAGAGTAGTTTCTGTGTGGTTATGTTTAGAAATGATTACCTGGAATTAGGATTAAATGGCAGAATGTGCATTGTAACAAATAATAATAGAAACAAAAACATCTTGTCAAAAAACAAAGACTCTAAGAAGGAGACTCCATGAAAGAAATGCAAAACTAACTTTGATTAAATGACATTCAGTACCTTTTTGTTTAGGCAAGAAAATGCTGCAACCCTGGAAAAACATGTTAAAAACATAACAAAAGACAAGACATTACATGGCTTTAGATGTATTTTGTGTCTTTCATTGCATAAAACCATGGAGAGTTATGTTGTCATTCATTATGAGTAATGCTGTACATACTGAACTGGATGTGCTCTCTGCTTCCATTTCCAATGCTGTTACCTCATCATCATCTGTTTGTTCTGTTACAATAGTCTGTACACTGCTTCTGGTCTTTGTGCTAATGGGTTCTCACAACAAGAGAGTTGCTGTACCTGCCCAGAAACATTGAATTTAATTAGTTCAGTATTTTGCTAGACCGGCCAGACCAACCCATTAACTTTTTAAGCAAAATTAATCTGGAACCTCGCTCTTTCAGGCTGGTTTCTGCCCACTTATGAAAGTTTATCTAAAATGGGTGTTTTTTTGTTTTTTGTTTTGTTTGTTTTTTGTTTTAGTAACCATCCAGTAATTCCTTATTCTGCATATGATGGTACTGGACCCATTTTTCTGACTGGTGCGCTCTTCATGAACTATTATTAACACATGGAGTTTTTCCTGCAGCCTTCACGGTGCTCTGGTATGTCTGTACTTATTCCGCATCGTGTCGGTACGGCATGTGAGTTTCCCTTCTGAGGTCAAAGTTCACACTCGGCTTTTTCCACTGAGGAGAGACGATGTGACAGTTTCCCTCAAACATGGTCCAACACTGACAATGCGGCGATGATTACAGAGCTGTCGGCAGGTTAGAGCGATGGGATGTCCCCTCTGTTGGTGCACGTTTGTTTGGAAGAGGGGGGTAGAAAGTAGGTCTTTGGTTCATATCTCCTGACCTGGAACATATCCTCAGTCTGCAGTCAGACGCAGCTATGTGGCACTTTCCAGAAGCCATTCATCTTTACGAGCATTAACAGTACAGTGTATGTTTAACTTAGCAGCTCCTATAGTCCCGCAGCGAGAGAGGCTGATGGATGCACGTCACGGGGCGATGACCTGCCGTGCTCTCCTGCGTTTCACACACCCGCATTAACTGGGTCATCAATCAGACTGTGTGCTTTTGAACAGATCCAAGAGCTGTGTGTTTCCTTCTCTATGTAAAGTGTGACGATGAATGCACTGAGAAAAAAGTTCAAGATGTACTGTCGTTATAACAATTTGTTCAAGAAGTGGAGTCATTTCACCCCCGGAGGTTTAAAAGAAGAATGTTGTTTTGCAGATTGATCTAATATTTAATGAATTCAACAGACCTATATCCACATTAAAACATGTATCTCGATGCCATGGTATAGCTCAGGTTGGTGGATGTGCGGTGCATATACAGGGCAACAGCAGCCTGCCTTGGCGTTGTGGGTTCGACTCCAGACTCTGACAATTTGCCGAATGTCTCTCCCATATTCTCTCTACCATGATTTCCTGTCATTATTCAGCTGTCCTATCAAAAAAAAAAAAAAAAAAAAACTAAAATCTAACAAAAAAACTAACAAATGGATTGGCTTACCTCATTGTTTTATAACAAATATGTTGGACACTCATGAAGTTATACAATTATTAGTACAACACATTTGCCATTTCCACATTTATTACAAAAATTAGCACAATATCCGACAATGATTCCCTTTACACTATAAGGAAAATATTCCAGAAACACATTTATTTTATTCAGTGCATTTTCATGAGCGTCCACTAGTAGAGCTGAAAATTCTTGAATCACCACATTTAGTTTTCCTCAATGGCTTCAAGGGTTCTAACAACAAATCAAGTAGTATCTTGCTGTTTATGTATTCATATGTTAATAGGTTAGCCTTTTGCTTTAGGTTTTTCTTTTCTTTTGGCTTTTCCCTTCCAGAGTCACCACAGCAACTCATTTGCCCTCTCTATTTATCCAGGGTTTGGGGCTGGCACAAGGAATACGCTGCCTTTTTTTGCATTAGGTTTTAAAAGAGTAAAATGCAGTCACTACATACAGTATCTCTCAATCCTCTGTATTTTCCAACATCCCCAAAGCATTTCTCACACTGGCCTTACTACACTCATTAAGAGCACAGGCACAGACAGGGGTCCACATAGGGATAAGATCTGCCCCACTGACCTCCTGGGCCTCATTACTGCAGCCAATCAGACACAAAACATTAGGCTGATTAGTGAAAGACCTGCACAAATAAACAGCGGCGGATTGAGCGATGAGTGAAAGAAAAGTGGGTGAAAAACATGTAGGAGTGGAGAGTGGCCTGAGGTGAGAGCGGCTTCCCTCTTGTACAACTTAACCCCACACTGGCCCTGTGTCAGAGGCCCCTGGATACATCACAATGACAAACACGCACTTCACACACTTGTTTTTCTTTCCTCATGCTTCTGTGTTGGAGTCATTCATTCATATTTCTCCATAGAGTACAGTAGTGGTGGTGTGTTTGTTGATATTTTTAAAGGGAAGTATCTATTGTCAGTGCATTTTAACAAGATTTGTCGTTGTTGTGTTTTGTTGAATATGCAATGATACAGTTGTGGATTGGCCTTTTGCTTGCCACAAGAACGCAATCTTCTGAAAACGCTGGAAGAGGTGTTTTCATCTCGCAGTGGAAAGCCGCTCAGGGCACTCCACACTCGCGTGTACTCGAAGACAGTGAGTGTAGTGGCACAGACCAGGTACACAGAGCTACAGAGAGAGACAGGTAAGGGGTTAGCCAGATTTAAATGTAAGCTTGTTACTAAAATGTGAAGAAATGAGCAAAAACGGGAAAAAAGACAGTAAAGGTGCTCTGTATTCTGTGCTTGCAAAGGTTCTTTTTCACATAGACATAAACTGAAGACAGCATGATCCCCTGTCAACTGCTATATTTATCCAATCACAGTAACACAATTTTGTACAACAGATTTTTTTTTTTTCATTCATGTTTACCTGTTGGCCCATTTTTCAAAGTTTTTTTCTTTTTTAATTTTGTGGTGATGCCATAGTCAAATAGCACCGATTACAAAATGTTTGTTCACGATCAGATGGCTCCAACACTTACAACATAAGTTTTGGGTAATGTTGTTATGAGTAACACTTACTATATTTAAGTATACTCTTTACTTTTATTATAGTACAAATAGAAATTATTTTGGGGCAAGTAACTGCAAGATATTGAGACCAGAATCAATAATACTGACTTGGTATCATCCAGATTTTGAGTTCAATCTTCAGTCTTAGTATCAAAACAAAGTATCTAGCATGTTGGATACTTCTATTTGAGTACTATTATTTGAAAGATTGATCACTGTCCCCAAATGTACAACTTACTGCCAAACTGACAGAATAAAACCGTCATACAGAGCAATACAAATGACAATATTATGCATATAAACACGTCCTGTTCCTCTGCTCTTCCCCAAAGACCGACCCATCATGTGGTGCACAGAAGACCCAAACAGCAGAGAGGCCAGTCACAGCTCAGTGGATCTGATGAATGAGGAAATCACTGCAACAAATCTTATCTGCAGGCCCATGTGTGTGTGTGTGTCGGCTTTGTTCTTCTATCCTGATGGGGACCCTGACCTGAATGCACACTGACCCATGGAGCCTCCTGCCGCCACTGGGACCCATATGAAAGTCTCTAAGGGCAACTTCTGATGACTTTGGTTTAGACAATAACTTGTGATGATTAATGACGCTGTGCGGTTGTTGACAAAAACAACAAGAAACAGGGAAGTCCTAATGTATTGTGTTCATTTTAAACATTTGGAAAGTTCAGAGGAGACACTTTTGGAAACTTAACAAGCAGGTAGTAGTAGTAGGTTTTAGTGCTGTTAGCAGGGGCGTCCAACCCTTTTTTATTGAGGACCACACGGTGAAACAAAAGTCCCACTCCACTCGGCAACTCTTTTAGTTTCAGGGATCATCCCACATAATTCAACCTCACATTTATGCATGCATGCAACACACTACTACTTCCGGTATTTTTTGAGGTGTGAACAACCTTACAATATGGCTAAAAGCTCAAACAAGTTCATTTAGCATAATAGGGGACCTTTATTTTTTTCTATCTCACACAAATGTGAAGCTTTTTTACCTTGTGATATGAAGTTCTAGCTGTGGCAATTTTGGCCTAATAACAATGAAACTCAAGAGCCATTACAAAATGGTCTGTAAGCCACATTTGGCTCTGTGCCATAGTTTGGACACCCCTGGTTTGTAGTAAAGATGAGTTAGTGTTAATACTCAGTTAATACCAATCATTTCAACAACTCCTAACTGTACAAGCATCAAGAGTACAGCCAGTGTACTGACGTACAGAAGATGGGCCAATTCTGCAATCAATGGGCTAGTTTGTTCTATGGTTGACCAAAATTCATTTTACTCTAATAGTATTGATTTTTATATTTATTTAATTTGTAACAATATTAGAAATGATTTAAAAATATGTTCAGAATTTGCAGTTTTGTGGGTGTTGTACAGTGAGTATATCTGGAGCTGCAGACCCCACTGCAGACCCAGCAGGTCCCCATCCTGTCTGTCTGTCCAGGTCTGTGTGGTACAGGGAGAGACAGCTGTAAAACTGAGGTTACATGCAAGGATGTTTATAATAAAGTTCACTTCTACTTCTACGTCTCACAAATTAAGTCAGATACTATAAAACTTGCATAGGGTCACACAGAGGTGGAAAGTAACTAGATACTTTTATTTAAGTAATTTACTCAATACATTTTGTAAGAATGTGTATGTTTACAAAATGTAAACAAAATGTACAACATACATTAAATGTATGCTGTACATTTTCTTAAACTATTTTATTTGAGAAAATATTTACAAAAAAATAAACATTAAAGGTTAAGATGTTTAAATGAGTAGAATTCTTTTTTTGTTTTTTTGTTTTTTTTTTGTTTTTTTTTACCTCAGTTGCAAAGTGTATAAGGTGGAAGTAGTAGTAGTAGCCCTAGTAGTAAAAGTAGTAGCACTATTAGCAGTAGCAGTAGTAGCTGTTGTTGTATTAGAAGCGGTTCTTAGTAGCTGTAGTAGAAGTATTAGTAGTACAATTTCTGAGTACACTTCCCCTAATGTGAATGGTATTACAAGTCCTGAGGAATCTGGCTGCTGGATGTTTCCTCCATTCCTCTGTCATCCATTCATCTGTTTGGAGAGGAGAGAGGAGGAGGGGCTGGAGCTGAGAGACATACGCTCGCTTGGGGAAGACTCTTCAGTCAGTGTCTGGCAGCGGGCCAAGAACATTCTGTACTACTTTGTTTGTAGGGAAAAATCCCGAATTATTATGTTTGAATCCCTCACAAATCTGACCTTCTCTGTCTGCTCTGCTGACCACTTACTCTCTGTCTGCCTGCCTGCCTCTGCCTGGCTGTTAGCTGAGATCATAGTATTAATAGTATAGTATTATCTGCTTATGATACAGTGTTAAAAGTCATGAGAGATTACACTGTATGAGAGAGTGGCCAAAAAATTACCTCAGACATTAAACACGGCTTTGAGGTTAGAGAGATATTATGTTAATATCTCATCCAAAAAGCATATCTACAAATGACTACACGTGCTTTTCCTGGTGTCATGATTAAACTGTGACTTATCAAGAATGCTATGAGTCAAGAAAAAAAATGCTAACAGTGTGGCAAGTTGATTGACGCTGTTATCTCTCTACAAGAAGGTCTTTAGTTTGATTTCCATCTACAGCGAAGCTTTTCCATTTGAGCTTGAGTATGGTTGCATTAATTTCGTCTTCTTCTCCAGTCATTACCAGTCATTACAAAGCAGCTGGCTAAGACTTGTTTAGAATATCTGCTGATGAAAAGGTTGCATTAGTATTTTATGTTTTATAGCTTAAAATAGTCCCCTAGTTTCCTTCCTAGTCTCAAACATGCGTGAATGAAACAAAATTCTACTCTAGCTAAGGTTTTGAAGAGGATAAACAATATATAATGGTTAAAAGCTCAAATAAATAAACAGTTTCAAAGTCCATGTGATTGTTAAATGGCTTATTGTGGGATGAATAAAGCATGTTGCATCTCCCTCTGTTGTCAAAAATAAGACTTGAAAGTATGAGTGTCAGAGAATACGAAAGCTAGGGATCATATAGGCTGGACTTGTATTTACCATGCTTTACTCCAAAATGTAGCTCCAGAAAAGTTACTCAGTTTCTCTTTAATTTTAAAAAGGTTTGATGCATGTAGATATGGACCAACAATATTAAATTTATCACTAAAAAAACAATTAGTAGGTTCTTTACCATTGTGGGATATAAGGGTTTCGGGGCTCAATGGACAGAGCATTTACTCTTAGACTAGAAGATCTTCAGGTTTGTGTCCAGATCTAGGCACAATATCTTTAACTTTGCGAGATAGGCCCAGTGTCTTGGCAACTTAATATTACATTGTATATATGACCTATAGAAGAATGTACTGACTTCTTCTTATGGAGCACATTTTCTCCCTTCAGATTTGCGTGTCCAGTATTTTTTCCCCTTGTTTTTTCTTTTTTTGGTGTATTTATGCATGGTCTGCAGATGTCCACTCTGTCCAACAATCAATAAAAGGCTCTTTGTTCGAAATATACGAGGTTCAGTAGAGCTCGCCCTATCCTCCGCTGTGCCATAAACACCACTTATTAAAGCGTATGAATTGGCATGTTACAGCACACATCTGAAGGTAAAAGTGTGTTTGAGTGGAGCCTTGGCTGGCGTCTATCAGTAACAGCCTGTATGAGTTTTCAGTAAGAGTGCGGGGGAAGGATACGATGACAGAGGGCTATGAGGTGTACAGCGCACAGTTATGAACATGAGCTCAGAGGATGGAGAGGAGATTTAGGCCACATTTCAGCACCGGGACCCATTAGCTGCAGTTAGACTTAATTTGTTTGCTGCAAAGAGAGAAAATCCAGCCTGTGTTGACAATAACATAGCAGTAAATCTGACTAAACCGAATGGTCAAGATAATTGTGTAGGGTGCTTTCTGTTATTAAACCTTCCTCAGATTTAAAGTCTGTAGTCTGCGATAGATCTGGATCCAAAATGTCCAAATTTTGGTTTTGGTAATGTAATGGTATGACAGTCTTCCAGCTCAATTTTTAAAATAAACATACATTTTTACCACTTATTGCTTTCACTTTATTTGTTGTAGCATAGATGCTTTCATTTATTCATGTTCTTCTGCTTATTTCTGTTAGGGGTCAAAGGTGACAGGAGCCTATCCCAGCTACAATGAGCCTTAGGCGGGGTAGGTGCTGGACAATGGCCAGTTAGTTGCAGGGCTGACATGAAGAAATACAATCACATTCATTCACTAGGGGCAAATTAGAGTCACCAATTCACCTGACGCATCCATGTCTTTGGACGGTGGGATGAAGCCAGAGCATGCACCCACCTGGAGGTTGTAGGATATCCTCAGGGTGCAAAGACAAAGGAGTGCATTCAAATATGAATCCTTTCCGAATAAAGTTAGGAGGAAGTTTACACAATGGTACATAAAGTTGTTTGTGGCTGTAAAGGGGAAATATTATACTTTTTTCAATAAATGTGGACACCTTTCCATTAGTATTTCACATTTCATGACATACAATACTTATTTAGAACTTATTTTGAGTTGTTATTTTTAATTTACAAAAAAAAATGCTTGGATTAGGTGTCTACTGGCCCCGCCCACTTCACTCTAGCAGCTCCATGAGCCAAACACAGCACAAACAGTGTAGTTTATAGCTGAGCAGCAGCAGGACTGAGCCTTTCCTTCACAGACACTACTGCATCTTTAACACAAATGGTAAAAAGCTTGAGAAGTCAATTTAGCAAAATAGGCGCTCATTAAAAAAAAAAGGTCTGTACTGCAGGTGTATTTTTTACCCACTAGACCATCTGACCATGAGAGTACAGTTTAGCATAGTAGGGGTGACTGGGGCAGGTTGTCACACTTTTTACATTATATCTTGGGAGCAGTATATAATAAAAGTTAAAAACTGCCAATCAAATGAAAGAGCAACATCTGAACTAGTTAATTTTTTCTATTCATTTCATTTTTGTTTCTTGCATCCATACAGAACTAAAAGCATTTATTGTGATAAGAAACTTGCATCTGCTGTTTGACATCAACATGTGTCATTTTCTCAACATTTGTATTTAGAAGAAAAATAATGACAAAAAATATAATGTTGACAATTTCTACTTTGAAACTTTCTACTTTGATCATAAAAAATGCTTTACTGGAACTATCTCAGGTAAACAAAGATCAAATTTTGTTTATCTTCAGGGCACAACAGTGGACCATAGAGGGATACAATTTTGTGAATCAGTTTTAATTCTGATTGTGCAGTGCAAGTTAAATCCACCCACCCACAGCTGCCATGGCAACAAGGCATTCTGTGCTATTACATAACTTAATTATTAACTGTCATAATGTTAAAGAAAGTCAAGCATTGGTACAGCTCTAACTTTATATTGGTTTAATGTTGGTCTTCTGAAAATGAATGCTAACTATAATATTTAGCCTGAAATATCCTATCCTATCATTTCTATGTAGTTAATAAAGTAAATAGCAGTCAGTGGCGCCCACAAACTAACCATGAATCAGACCTGCTGATATGTGCAACTTTTTGTAATCTCCCTCCGGCTCTCTTTGTTCAAAAGTAAGCTCTTTGGCCCGGGGCCCGTTCACAGGTAAGACAGCTCCTCCATATGACTGACAGCTTGTGGGTGTAAACCAGAGCTGTAGAAGGAGGAGGAGGAGGAGGAGGAGGAGGAGGAGGAGGAGAGCGCTGCCGGGCCAAAACTCTGGCTATCAAGTTGTGTCTTGCACCATTAGCACTAGGTTTTTCATTGGGAATTTTCACCAAACAGCTCATGAATATCTACGTTCTTATCTCCTCAGACAAAACTAAATAAAACTTCAAAAACGCAAGAAGTTAAAAGTTGTAATCAGTCTTGCTCTTATCTGGTGCGCGCTAAGGCATGTTTTAATAACCTTTGATTTAACACAGCAGAGATATTGCAAACTAACTTCAAATCCAAGCCAAACAATGCTTTGTCAATGCGCTGTGAGTGCTCCACATCCTTCAGCACACACACTCTCACACAGAGGTTGAGTGTGAAGGGGCCCCGGTCCAGTCGATCAGCAGCTGGAATACGGTGCTGTTGACTCCATGTTGACTTAGCCATTAAAGGCTGCGGCAGCGTCTGAAATCCCAAACCTGCCCCTCTGTTTGGCTTGGAGCGGGGCTGGCATTATAAGTGAACACTTGAGCTGGGTTAAACACTTGTAGCTCTGACGCACAGGTCGCCACTGCCTCTTCCTCAGACTGAAGTCGAGCAGGTTACAACACTGTTTGACCCAGAGCTGTGATAAGAGTCAAAGGTCCCATACTATGCTTTTTACAGGCTTTTTGAAGTATATTTGGACACCTTTGTATTAGTATTTCATGTTAAAATAATGTATATGTATGGAAAATGTATTCTATTGGGGAGGTGTTACTTTGCAGAGAGCACTTGGAGTAGATGTCTTGTGCACCCTACTGGCAACAGTGAGGAATGGACAGAGCATAAAATGGTTATTTAGCACAGCTGTTAGCAACATGACTCTAACAGATAGATAAATGAGCTGACTGCTTCATACTGATGACAATTTAGGCACTCAAATTCTCAGAATGAGAAGGCGCAGGTTTTCTTCCTGGTAGAAACAACATTATAACATGGTTAAAAGCACAAAAAAGTCAATTTGGCATAATAGAGGGCATTTAAAAGCAGTACAATGAAACTTTGCTCTCTCTCTCTGACTTTCTCTGGTTTATAAGACTCCAGAAGACAAATTTATACATCCATATAAAAAAGTAGTGTATGCCATACTTTGTAGTTTTTAGAAATAATGTAATGTAATGCCAAAAAGAGCAACAGCGTTATAGTTAGCATTAGCATTTTACCAGCAGCTTGTACACTGACCTACCTTTCCCCAAGTTACATAAGGTGCACTTCCACTGAGGCAGTACGGCTCAGGTCTGGTTAGTAAGGGGCCATTTCCACTAAAGTGGTCTAGTGTATTCCCAAAAAGCATCCCATCCCATCCCACTTTAGGAAGCCCTTGATAAGGGGAGCCAGATTTAGGTCCATGTTGGAACACATTGGAAAAGGTGGAGCTACACACTGCTTCATGTAGATTATTGTCACTCGAGCTAAAACAAGAGGCAAGTTATTTTTAATTAAGCGTGTTGAAAAACAAAGGTACGGTATATTTTCAACACCTGTTTCCAGTTTAGCGTCGTGCAGGGATTTCTTTGTGAATCGAATCATTGCATTTATAATTTAGATTTAATTTAACACAGGTCAAACTCAATTGCTATTTTGTTTGGATCACAAACTGTTCACAAATTATGTAACTTGGAGTGCTACAAATTAGCATCTAATAATGATGAGTTTATTTTCTTATGGAGTAAAAAGAAACACTTCTCCCTGTGCAAGAACCACTGCCACTCACCAAAGCAAGAATTTCAAAGCATTTCTGTGCCACTTGACTGAGACAGACCAGTTTGCCAAGTGTGAGCTTCAGAGCTAGGCCTTTAAAACTGTTTATTTATTTGTTAAGGTGACAGCTATGTTTTGAAAATTAAACCACTGCATATTTCAAAATGTGAAGTACATAGTTGCCAAACACTTTTCTGTTTGTTTATTTAGTACATATTTATGAAGATGATATTTATAAATTATTTGAAGAATGTGCTGATTATTATGCAGAAAGATTTATTAAATATATAAGTTAATGTACCTTTGCATTAGTATGTCATGTTTTATAACCTAAAATAATGTATATGGAGCTGTTATTTTGTCTTTGCAGAGAAGAATCGATTAGGTGTGTGAAGCCCCCTGCTGACAACAGTGGTGACTGGAGTCAGGGGTGGACTAGTATACGGGACCAGGGGCGTCAGACTAAGGGGATAAAGTGTACAGTTTACCCTGGGCCCACTGCAGGGAGGGGCCTTTAAAAAGCCTAGGATATGTGTGAGAAATATTGCTAAAGTGTGCAAGGGGGCCCACCAAGATGGTTTATACAAAGGGCCCAGAAATTTGTGCTACACCCCTGTACAGGACTACCAGGGAATTCCCCGGTGGGCCAGTGGGGAAATGGATCGATGGACTGGCAAGCTGGGCCAAAAGAAAAAAGAGAAACTTATGTCTGATAGCTCTTTGCAATACTTAGCAAAGGCAACACAGAGCTTTGTTGGAGTTTTCAAAGAAACAGGAAAGACAGACTGCCTTCATTTAGTTTTTTATCATTACAAAAATAATTTGGACTCACTCAAGTTTGTGCTGCGTGGGCTGCAGCTCTCGAACCTCCCTATCTCTCCACTCTGCAGGACACGGCGTCTGTGAGAGGTGCAGGGTTTAGAGCAGCGTGGTGTCAGCCAAAGCAGAGACACAGGTGAAATAAATAAACACAGCTCATGGACACTGGGTACAGTTTTAAGATGCAATCATAAATAGCTAATTGAAAAAAACACGTGCAGTAATATAGACGCAATTCACGCATCACCATGGAGGTGCGCAAAGTCTTTCTTACAGTAGCCTATATTAAGTTTATTATTAGAATAGCAATATAAAACATAAGTTCAGATGTCCTGACTAAAGGATTTGAAGCCTGTAGTCTGGTATCTTTTGGAGCCTCTGCTTCATCCCAGTGTGATGAGGCTGAAGACACAGAGACTGTGTGCTCTGAACAGGGGCAGAGCAGAGCAGAGCTTGGCTGGGACAGGGGCTCCACTGGGGAACCACTACAAGAAAAACTTGGTCAGACATTTACACATAAAAAAATGAATTTATGATTTAAATTAATGTTACAGTATGTGTAAAGATGTAGGCTGCTGATAATATTTTATCATCTAAAATGCACCAAAATGCAAGAAATTTTCCTGGGGGAGGACCTCCAGACCCCCCTGCCCTATATAGCACCATATAAATAACATGATATACATACACCAAGGTTGTCTGTGTGTAAGCTCCCTAAAAGTTTTCTGGTTGGTTATTGATTATATGAAACACTTTATATTATATCAGGTGCATAATTTAGGCGTACTAACTTGTGATGTCAATGTGGGCTGGTCTGTGAATGAGTCCCGGGCCACTTTTTATGCATAAAATGGCTATTTATCACGGCTGAAAATTGTATACTTAGTTGCCAAAGGCTCCTTTCACTAGGTTTCTATAAAAAAATAAAAAATAAAAAAAAAGGTCTATTTTTAATGTAGAGTCAAATTTTAACACAATATTACAATATTAACATGGACATTGCAACTTTGACGAGTGTGTTAGTCTGTTATTCTGTACTGGCCTTTAGGACGTCCTGTCCACCATGTTTATTCTTTGTAAGGCAGCTCCTTGTTTTTGTATGTGTGCAAACAGCTTAAACAACTTGATAGCATTTTATTGTTTGGTAATTTTCTACGTCCTAACTTCATCAATCCTTTTCAAACTCAACCCTTGTGTCCACTTCAGGCACCAAAAAAGACAAGAACATTCAAATTTTAAACTCCTAAATCAAAGTGGTTACATCACAGTTGGACAGTTGCTGTGTCCTGCCCCATGCAGACCTCAGACTCTGGGCCACATGTGTTCATTCAAACGGGCTTAGGACTGATTAATTGCCTTGGCTTACATACAACAATAAACAGAGAGGGAAGAGCAGGATTTTTCTCATCAACCTGACTGTCATTTCAAACATCTTGATTTCAACATTCCTCCCAGCTCCACTTCTCACTGACTCATGTGTTAGTACTTAGCCAGGGCTCTGTTATTTTAAACTAAGGAAATGTGCAAGACAATGCCAGAAATACATTTGTTTGTCCCTTTTGATTTGACTAAAATGAGCCTAAATCTGGACTAACCCAGGTGTAAACCAAGGAATAAATTCAAGGTTAAGACAGAAAAATGTGTTACTAAATAAGAACAAAATAGAAACTAAACCTGGAACAAGAGTAAAATATGACTAAAACAGGTTGAAACCAAGACTAAACCAGGATTGAAACCAGGACAAACAAAAGACTAAACCAGGGAATAAAGATGGGATTGACACAGGAAACAAAATATAAAAATAGGAACTGAACCAGGTCAGAACCAAGAAAATATAAATCTAAAATTGCAAAAATGTATTACTAAATAAGGACAAAATAAGGATTAAACCAGGACTACACTTTGACTAATACTCGTTTAAACCAGGACTAAAACAGGACTAAACCTAGACCTGTCCAGGATTAAACTTAAGGGCCTAAGTTGACATTATCGACACAGGAAATGTATTACTAAAAAAGGACAAATGAGGGACTAAACCTGGACTAAACTAAGATAAATCCAGCACTAAACCAGAATAAAACAAAGACTAAACCAGGTTTAAACCAGAACAAAACCAGACTAAACCAAGAAAAGTCCACGACTAAACCAGCACAAATCAAGGTCTAAACTGTGCCTAAACCAGAACTAAGTAGTAACTTCAAATCTAAGCCAGAACAGGGCTAAAACTGGCTCTTCACCAGATTAAACAACATCAGGAACTGAAATATAGTACCACCAGAACAGGTCCATGTGCCACCAGTGGAACCTGTCCCACACATGTAAGAACATCAAGAACATCTGGTAATTATAGAGATGTTTCCAATAAAAAGTGACTTTTGTATTATAAGATTGGATTTTGATACAAATGAGTACATGTATCACTCAGCACAGCTCGTCTGATTGCTACAACCATTACATCTTATACAAGTTGCGTGAGCTCTCATTTTTCATTCAATGTTTTTTTTTTTTTTTTTGCGTTTGCTTTGACGTTATAAAGACATTTTTGGCAGGATCGTTGGGACTATGCTAAAGTCCTTCCAGATGGACCGATGAATGGCCGTCTAGAAAGAAGTCCTTGTTTTAAGGAATCAAAGAGCAGTCAGGACTAATTTGAGCCGAGGCTGACATTACAGAGTCAAAGGGAAAGTCAATGAAGAGAGAGGTAGTAGACAGGTGTGGAAAGGGGGAAACTTAAAGGGTAAAATAACAAGAGTTAAAATGAAACAAAAAGTGAGAAGAGGTAATGTGTGTTGCTGTGAAATCAGATTAAATTGAGTTGCCATAGCAAAGACTGGTGTGAGTAAAAGCTGCTCAGACCCTGACTCATATAGGAGTGTCCTTTGTCTTTCCAGTGAAGATGGGCGAGTTGGCCGGTATTGTGGGTAATATTGTGATAATGT
Organism: Bostrychus sinensis; assembly: GCA_020698575.1. Taxonomy (NCBI): domain Eukaryota; kingdom Metazoa; phylum Chordata; class Actinopteri; order Gobiiformes; family Eleotridae; genus Bostrychus; species Bostrychus sinensis. The sequence continues at coordinate 25,900,698 of CM036254.1, read as the reverse complement.
CTTGGGGGTGGACTATAGTCAAAATGCAAAAGAAGGTGAAATATATCATTATATATTTTTAAGGATGCCACAATACCACTCTTTCCAGAGTGAGTATGACTGAAAGTGTAACTGAACACCTGGGTCAAAGCCTCAGTCCACCCACAGCCAAATTTTGAAAAATGCTACAAAAGTAGGCAGGGTTAGAGACAGAGGAGCAGGACTGAGGACAGGTGGGTGTGGGGAGTAGGGGGCGTGGTCTAGACCTCTGACTGTGACAAACTCAAAGATGGAGAGTAACCAGAGTGATGTGAGTAGTTTCGCTATGGAGCAGATCTTTGAGGTGGACTTTTCAGCACCGCTTTCACCTGAGATGGAGGGTCTGAGCCTTTTCAGTTCAAGCTGATGGCTCAAGGCAATGCCTCAGCTACGTATGCGCAAACCCAGGGGCTGTAGGACAGAATCGGGCCAGTTTCTGAGTGCTAAAGTGACGTTAGCATACTAAATAGCATAGGATAATGTTCAAAGCAAAGGTGAACAAACTTTCAGAACTTGCAAACCCCTATTTATATTGATCCTATTGTAGTATATGGTATATAAACTAAAGTAGCTTACCACCACCAAGTGTGACAGAGCAGAGAATGAATAATGTATCAAAATCAAAAACAATTCAAACAGGTGCTCCTGCAGGCTCTGCACCTCACTGTATCCAGTGAAGAATGTTTGTTGTTAAGAGATGCCCAAGATATAGTTATGGAAAGAACACCGAAGTCTCAAACAAGGCGTATATTATTTAGAAAGAATTATGCACAAAAATGTCCACACAAACTCAATAATTTATATTAAAAATAGAAGTATGTAATGTTTTTTTTTTCATACATTTATCAATAAATTGTTTTAAAAGAAAGAGCTGGAGGAAGTGTCTGGGGAGAGGAAAGCTCAGACTGTTGCCCTCATGGACTGGCACAAAAATCTTCAGTGGAAGATGGATGGAGTAAAACAACAGACTAAAACAGGTCAGTGGTGAAATCATTAAAAAGCACACATCGAGTGTTTTATCTGTCTTTGGTTGGCTCCAATAAAAATACATAGACCTGTGATGTATGCTTCATGTTCAGACAGTCATTTTTTTTTAAAGTTGACTGCTGCAACACAAACACAGCTGCGGTTGTCAATCGATCATCTGCTCCATACCTCAGCAAGCAAACTGTCTGGTCTTCATCCTGAAAGTGAGAATACAGACATGACTATTACTTATTCTACACAGGCAAACACTGCTAACACGTAATTCAATGTCAGGAGGTCAGAACATGGTCTGAAGTCCATATTAATCTGGCGCAACCCCAATACTTGCTCCCAAAAAGTAAATGCATTGTAAATAAGGACACAGAAACACCAGAAGATTGGACAAATGTGCTACATGTGTCATATCTGTCTGAGAGAGTGGCTTTCTAGTTTTAAGCGAAAACACATTTGGTCTGTGTCCTGATGGGACCTGAACAGTTTGTGTCCCTCCAAACTCCAGAGGACAGCTGCAGCTCAGACAGACACTTAACTCTGGTCCACAGACTCTGAACAAGCCACAAGTGAAAAATATTGTCATGCACTATATTTTTTATTTACCTCAATTTATTCTTTTTAGTATAACCCTTATAAACCCAGCCACAGCCTGTATACTTAATGTTAACTTATTGTCCGGCCCATTCAGCATTGTTTCATAACCTTTTGTGCTATTATTTTGTTCTTTACTTCTTCTTCTTCTTTCACTTCAATCTTCTTTAGGAACTTCTCCTTTTGGCTGTTTCTTTCAGGAGTCTCCACAGCAAATCACAGCTTTCACTACATCTATAAATCTCTCATAAATTTCCTCTTTGGTCTTCCTCTAGGCCACTGGTTCTCAGACTTTCCACTCAGAATAGCACCACAGAATACATTTGGCTTTCCCAGTACCCACTAACTAAAATGGGCTAAATCTGCACTAACGCACGTCTAAGCCCAAGATAACAATGGAGCGCAAAAGTGCCCGCCCCTTCTGGTGCCAAATGTAAATTCCCATTCATTTTTCCCATAGACTTTTTGAAAAATGCATAAATTAAGAGTTTAAAAGCTTTAAAACAGGCTAATCATGATCAATATATATATATATATATATATGTTTTATATATTTTTTTATCACATAGCTGATTAGCCTCTGTTGAGCTTTTAAACTCTTTATATATGCATTTTTTTTTAAAAGTCTTGGCAAAAATGACTGGGAATTTACATCCAGCACCAGAGGGGAGCGTTGATGATGATTATAAAACATGATTGATTATTATAATGATGATAAAGAAAGCCCTGCACACAGGACTATACCTGGACCAAAACCAGGACTTAGCCCTAAACACCTACAGCAGGACACAAACAACAAAAATCAGAATTAAACGTGTAATTATTCAGTGGTTTTCATGTTTAAAAACCCTGAGTACTACTAGACCTCAGCATCCTTTTACCAAAATATTCATTGCCCTCCTTTGTACATGTCCAAACTATCTCAGCATGGCCTCCCTGACTTGATCTCCAGTACATTTCACATATCCCACACTGTCCATCTCTCTTTCACTTTTGTAGTCTAGCAAATTCTGTTACAAACTCTATTAAGCACATCCATTTGGTGTCAGCTTTTCAGTCTGCAATGAAATGCACTGTCATCCATAGGAAGACTCACAAAATCCTAAATGCATTTCGTAGGTTACTATCTCACTGAACTTTTCACCATAAGACCCAGACATTGATTTTTTATTTGGCTGGCCTTTTAACTGGAATACAGAAGTTCTGAAGTGCTGCAAGTTAGTGAGTGGTCTTAGCATTACACAACAAAACATAGCCTTAGTCCATTATGAGCAGTGAATTTCACACAGACCATTTCAGTCATGTCCTCATGCTCATAATTACATATAAACATCTATTAAAAATTGTGCAACTGCCCTTAAAAGGTACATGCTGTATTTTCGCTGCTGTTACATGCCCTGTTATTTTATGAGACAACGTTCAATAACCTTGGACTACCTCTTCACGCCCAGTCCATGTTTATTCCAGCACATTTTCTTGTTGTTACTGAAAACTTTTGGTAAATCCTGAACTAACCCTCACAGTAACGCACTCTGACAGTAATATCACAATAGTTTATTTTTCTGCCGCTCTGCTCAATAATAAAATACAGCTCGAGCGCCCGTTATTATCATTCCTCACGCCTCGCAGTCGGCTTCCAGGACAAACATGGTCGCTCCAGGACTGCTCACAATTGTCCAGTTATCGGAGTCATAATATTGTTCTTGTGAATTAGCATGAAGGAACCAAGGACTATAACATAACAGGGCAACAAATCACTGGCCGACAGACATGTACATGCAAGCTACAGGCGTGGACGTGTAGCGCAGAGGTGGAAGAAGTACTCAGTAAAGCCCTTCTCCCACTAACTGGAAGGTTGGCAGATCGACTCCCACTACCAGCACTGCATACTGCTGTTGCATCCTTGGGCTGTATGTGGCTGGTTGCAACAGGAATGGTGTCCAGCATGGTGTCCGTGCATGTTAGCAGTAAGGGTAAACTCAAAAATGTACCCAGAAAGTACATTTCCTGAGTAAAAGTATCTAGTTACTCTCTACCTCTGCGTGCAAGCCTGAACGACCCATGTTCGGTACATACAATGCGTCAGCTGGCTGCTTATTGTGCAGAGAAGTGTAAACAGGAAGCAAGTCGCAGGACGCCGTGCTTCGTCATCGGACCTCCCAACGTTTCACCAGAACAATAAGTCCGGCCCTAAAAATACACACACACACACAGTCTTGTAAGCATATCTCTGCATACCTGGAGTGTGTGAAGGAAGGGATCATAGGGGCAAAGGAACGAGTCTGAGCAGGCTTATTTGTGTACGGATTTATCTACTGTACGGACGTGAGGTTAGCTGTGTCGGTAAGCAGGCAACCATACAAACAAACTTGTGGTCTGCGCTTAAGAATGGGGCAATTTCCTGGTACACACAGAGGGATAAAGGACCCCGACAAGTCCAGACACACAGGCCATGGGAGAGTGAAAATCTTAAAGCTGAACTACCCGATCTTACTACTGCCTTCTCCAAACGGACCACAAGCAGCACTTCCTTTTTGCTTTTATTTTATTAACAACTGAAAAACTAAACCAATTTGCCACCTCAAAATACTAATAATCAACATATAACACTGCTTTCCTTTCCTTTTTTCTAATATGTTTTCCTTTTTAGCACAGTTTCTCTGCATAACACAACGTAATAGAGACTTGTGTTGTAGTAAAGACAATATTAATCGAGACCAAGACCAGTCCAAGACCGAGACCAGAGTGAACCAAGACCAAGACAAGGCCAAGACTTTTGAGGTTAGAGACCAAGCTGAGCCCAAACTCTGTAAACTCACACAAAAATTAAGGAGATTTTTTATTATTATTATTATTATTAAAGGGGTTCAGATCCTTTACTGGTAATTTTAACAATCTAATGACACAGACTCCACAAACAAACAGAGGACAAAATATTTTCCTAGTTCTTCTAATGCTGGAAACCAATCATTTTGAAATGCTCAAGCAAAGTATTTTCTTATGTTTGGTAAAATAAAAAATAATAATAAAAATCTCAGAAAACGCCACATCTGCGATTGAGACAAGACCAAGAAAAATTGGATTCAAAACCAAGACTAAGACCAAGTAAAACTGCAGCCAAGCCTAAGACGAGACCAAAGCCATAAAAAGATTGTCTCAAGACCAAGACCAGTCTCTGGCGCTATAACACTAATAACAACTTTCTCTAACTTCCCCTGGTAGCCATTATTCAACAGCCAATTGGAGCATCCCTTATTAGGGTGTGCCAGCTGAATAAACTGTGTACTCTATATCCACCATTCTCAAACTGGGCTCCGGGGACCCCCAGGGGTTCCTGGACCATAGTTTGGGGGTCTGTAAAAAAAAAAAAAAAGATTAATTGATAATCATTGATAATTATTTATTTTGTTATAGTATATCTTTTTAAACACTCATAAATGTTAATGGAAACCACTACAGCAATAAAATAATGGTTCTGAGCATATAACCTTTACTCATTTGTTTTTAGGAAGTTTAAAACTCCTGAAATGATTGTGACATAACAAATTTGAATGAAACCAGTTAGATACCCTATTTTTACTTTCTGTGGCATGATAATTACTCATAAATGTATATTTAATAGGTTGTTATGTTGTAAAATAGCTAACTTTAGCTTTCCTTAGCTTACCTTAGCTTGTACAGATGAAAAATGACAGCTTCCCTCTTAAGGCAAAAAGAACTCCAATAGCCCATCTCTTTTAGTAACACAATACATGTTAACACAGTAAAAAAAAAAAAAGTCTAATGTGACATAGACAATAAAACATGGAAACCTCTGCAAATTTTTTTCACTCCAAGTTAAATGTTGATTTTATCTTTCATCACCAAGCAAAGTAAAACATGTCAACAACAAAATAACCCACATGCGGTTAATTTACACAACCCACATCAAGAACAGAAAACAGCATGTAAACATAAATAAAAACCACAGAGAGTCTTGTAATGCTAAACCTCAAAAGTGAGCAATTTTACTACAATGTGAACTGTCAACAGCTTTGGAGAGAAGACAAAAACTTCCAGGGGCATAAATGACCAAAAAATACAGGGACATTTTTCACATAAGTGTTGGTTAGAGCTATTGTTTAACAGACTGGGTATTGGGTTCTCTTTGGATACCCCAATATTTTTCATTTTTAGACACTATACTGCTTAATAGTTGTGAGTTATTCTAGAGTTACCAATATTTCTTAAACATGAGTGATAATCAGTAGGCTAATATCCAAAGTGTCTATATCTTATCAACCCACAATCTAAAAAACTGCAGAATTTGGTAAACTGGGGTAAAAACAATAATATCTCTATCTAATAATACTCTTTATCCAAACCCTCTAAATGGTAAAAAAAAAATGGTATTTTCATTCTTTGGCTTTGTGCATGGTCATTTTGTTATTTGAAGCAACAGTTATTCCGCAGCCTAATAACAAATATGAAGGTATAATGTGACTTTTTTAGCATAATGGGTGCTATTAGCATTTATCCAAAATGTCAGTGGGTTCTTAGTTCACTTTTGAACTGAAGAAACAGCAAGAAGTTATGTCACAGTTAAAACAACTCAGAATACATACAAATGCATACAACCTACAGTCCTGAACGTGCAAGCGGCGGTGGAAAAAGTACTAAAAATCTGTACTCAATTGCAAATCAGCATGCAGTTACTGTAAATTGGCTGCCTGTGACAAAATCCAACCAACATGGTGATAACAGCAATTAGAAAAATAAACAAATTTTAACTTAAACTTAACAAAATTTAACTTTAACATAACCTTAACTGGCAGCTGTGGCTTAATGATGTCTTGTCGGGTTTTTGAGAAGAAACAAAAGCTGATCTACATGTTCTGCTTTTATGTACTTATCTGAGCTGTTACTATGTTCCCAGCAGCGGAGAATGCCTCATCTGCAGATACACCTGTACCCAGGAATCAGAGAGTATTTCTAGCCAAGTTAGGAAGAAAAGGATAAGTAACCTTGTACTGCATTCACCAACACAGTGACTCATGTTGGCTCTGTGTTGTGCTACCTGTTGCTGTTGCTAGCGCCAGATCAGTGCGGTGTCTTGTTATGTGAAGACAAAGATTTGTAATATTACTGCAGTACTTTGTTTCTACAAAGCCTACATACTGCATGGGCCATGTCCAACCCCTTACTCCCTGGTGTTTTTAAAATTCCAAAATTGATCATTTGATACAGTAGCATCTGCATTGCTGCGTGTGTTATCTAGAGCAGTGGTTCTACACTGATCAGGCTTCAGGACCCACCATCACTCTATAATGACAAACTGCGACCTAAATAAAAAAAAGATATTGAGGAAAATTAAGCAGTACTCACATCAACCTTAGGTATAATAATGTTATAAAACTGGGTTTTTTGATCTGGTTGAGTTTCTTTATTATTCTATTCTATATGTCCTACATTGCCACCTACTGTTAAGGAGTGTAAATTGATGATTTATTTTTTTATCTTTTTGCCATGGCAAAGGCCGGCGACCCCCTAAAAACAGTTCTGCAATCCACTTTTGGTTCCAACCCACCAGTTGAGAACCACTGATCTAGTGTATCTATCTAGTGTATGGTATGTCACAATATATATATGGATTTTTTAAACACAGCCCTATTTCAAAGTACATTGTACTTCTTGTGCAAGTCCCAAACCTGAATAAATGAAGAAGGTTCCGTTACTAAGGGAAAGGTCAAAGAACTATGCCAAATCAATTCCAAGATCTCTGAAAGTTTCCTTTTAGCATTATTTTTCTCACCATTTTAGTACTTACTAGTTTATAGATTTATTGGAGTAGTGTGTACAGTCCTGTCTCATGTAAGAGATTTTGTAATACAGGTAACTCAGAGTGGACAAACCAACTCTGTGCTATGTAGCTTTGGAGTGGAAAGTTAAATTTAAGCGTTCTCCCCAATCTCACATTCATATCTTACAGCCACAGCAGCAAGTGAAAAGAGGTCAAAAAAAAAAAAAAAAAAAAATCTCCCCAGGCTGAACATGTCTCAACAGTTCAAACACAGTGCAGTCTGGCTGAAATGTGGGTTTCTTGAATGAATGTGTGAACAGAGGTGTCCAACAGGAGGCAGGTAGTTTCGATATATTTCACAGATGACATGTGGCACAGTTAAGGACCTGTCGGCACTCGCACCTTTGACTAATAGAGCGGGTAACAATCTTATCATTCTTCCATTAGAAAGCACTGCGAGTACATTTAACCTGCTGTAAATTAAACCTACATTTGTTGTATTTGTCTTGGAGTGGAGCCCATACCTCTCACAGCCTGCACTTGTGACTTAGACCAGGACAGGGCCACTTCACACACACACACACACATACAAATACACATACACACAAACACACATGCAATAGTCATTAATGTGTTTCGCCCCCTCTAAAGCACTTAAAGCCGTCCAGATTACCGCGGGGGTAAGCCCTCTGATGCTTTCCATTTGAAGTGCAGAGAACTTGTTTTAGTACAGCTCATTTAAAATATTTTTAAAGCTTAATTGGCCTCGAACGTGACTTAAGATGTTTCTGTTTATCTGCAGCAGACCTTTCTGATCTGGAACAAAGGCGACTTGTGTGTAGGAGAAGTCTGGAGATTATGATTAACTCCTTGATAACCGCGGCGGTGTTATGGAGGTATGGAGGAGCGGGAGCAGACTGGCAGGCCGGTGTGACGGAGCGTGAGGAAGGAGGGCAGGGAGCGGTTATCAGGGAATAAAAATCAAGAGTTTGAAAATGTTGTTGATCTAGAAACAAGACTAATGCTCCTGAAGTAATATTCTAGGATTTTTAATATAGGCTTGGCTATTAACGCAGACCATATCATATCGTACCAACTTTATTTGTAAAGCACTTAAAAAACTATTACAAATAAAACTAAACAAATAAGACCAAATATACACATTACAGACAAAAAAAAAACAACAGGAAAACACATATTATGATAAACTAAAATACAATATTCATTAAAAATATGAATAAAAGCAATAGAGTAAGAATAAATAAGTAAAATAAGTAAAAAGACACTCTCACACTGTTCAAAGCCAGAGAAAAAAAGGTGTGTTTTGAGAAGTGATTTAAAAATAGGTAGAGACTGAGCCTGTCTAATCTCTAATAACAGCTCATTCCAGAGTTTTGGAGCAGCAACACAGAAGGCACGATCACGACCGGCCCGAACCTCTAAATTGCAGTTTGGCTCTAGATATGTATTTTCTTGAGCCCTCACTACTAAAAGAAGACTTATTTTTCCTGTCCCATGTGAAGACACCAACATTGTGAATTGAACACTATATTTAGCATCCATATTTTAAGTATATGGGTGAAAGTTTACATGTAAATTGTCCGTAGAGTGTGAAGCCCTGCATTTGTGTAACCATCTAACTCCCGAAGTACCTGGGATAGTCCTGCGCCAACTGCAATAAGCCGTAGAAAATAAAGAAAAAACTTAATTCCTTGCCTTTCCTGACACAACCCTCTCCATTTACCAGGGCTTGGGACTGACACAAAAAGCATTATGACCCCATGTTGCTAGATTGAGAAAATGAATGAATTTGTTAAGCTGTATTACTTTTAATTTCACTTTTAGCTGAACACAATAAATCACAACCTGGACGTCTTTCCTAAGCACAGACAAAAAATGGAGCGTCAAAACAGTTAAAACAAGTGTATTGTGTAATGAGATCAGAGGTAATACCTGTCTCCTATAGAAGACACACCTCTCTACACCTGGGACATGATGTGTTTGTTTGTGGGGCTTTTTGCCAAAAGTGAAACCTGACACTGCTTCTTTCCTTATCTGTGTTTTCATCATAAAGTTTTCAGAGACTTGCGTAAGGTTAGAAACTCCTCAGACACGTTCAGAGGATTCATCAAACACATGACAGTTCAGCACACATGGGAGTTCATAATGACAAGGAAATACCCAGTTCTGTCATTTTGCTGCAGTTGTAAACTTCACCATGACAACAGCTAGGACATTTTGGCAAGTGTCACAATGGTTAAAACGTGTTACAGAATACAGATATAGTTACAGATACCTGCAGTCATTCAAATATTTTACATAATGCAAATGGTAAATAAAAATAAATCAGTTACAGTCAAAACTGATTTGTGTTAAAAAGCATAGCAACTATTAGTCTAAATGTTGGTATGATTCAGCATATGTTTGTGTAACACTGACTGATGAGCTATAGTGGATATGTACAGTGCAGTGGCTGTAGGCTACTCTGCATTGAACTCAGACTTCATTGCATTCCAGTTATGTCAGAAACTGCAATGTCAAATATAAATCAAATTACAATGAAGATAGTAAAACCATAAAAAAGTGACAAGTAAAGGAAATTTATCCACCCAGGCTATGTCCTTATAGTTAGAAGATATATGAAACAGAGTTGGCTCATGTTAGTTTTTGCATTGTGTTGATGTTAGTAACAATGGAGCATTACATCTTATTTTGTAACTGCAGATGCTCGCATGTTCACAGATAGAGGTTGGACAGTAGTAGCCTGGCCAGCCACACTTACTCTTTTCATATTCTATACAAATAGGTTACTCTGGTATCCCTTCGCTTGAGTTTCATTTCTTTGGGCGGAATAATCACAGGCAGAGTAACCAATCAGAGAAAAAAAAAAAAGGGACGGGACCTTAGCAGCATCCCGCTGAGCCGTGTCCAAAACAAACATGGTGCTTATCAAGAATTGTTGCCAGTTTTGCCAGTATTCTTTGCATTTTTAGCAGCTCTGTACTTATTTCTGAACGGGGACAGCAGCAGAAGCCAATTGCACAAAGTTGTACAAAAACTTGTGAAAACATTGCTTTACTGGTGTTACAATGAAAACAAGGCAAAGCAAAAATTCAACAGAGAGAAGTTATTAAATTCACTCTGCATAAGCCGAACACATCTTGGTCATTTTTGATAGATTATCTTCTGCGTTTATACAACAGCTGCAAATAAACGGCTGTGATATGCCAGTATCCAGCGAGTTGATTGGAAACAGCTTGCTGTGGGTGAAGAACCCCCCTGCAAGTAGGAGGGGCTGGCTGGCCCGGGCTAGTGGACAACTCATGGTATAAATATTAGAGTAGTTATATTTTTTATGTAGGGCTTTTTCCAAATTGTATCTTTATGGCACGTGTATTTCACAATTTTATGTAAAAAAAAAACAATGATAAAGGCTACAAATAAGCAAAACAAAACTATATTCAAACTCTTCTTGGCCCACTTTTGTGTCCCAACCTACTAGTTGAGAAGCACTGACATGTTTTGAGTTCACAAGTGTAGATGTTAACTGATATCTTTGTAGGTTAAAAATAAAAAGGACAACTACTGGACTGATGGCAAACCTTTTGGAGAATTTTGCTTCAGGGAAAAAGTCATAATGTTTTTAATATTATCAACTGCTCAATGGCATTCAACCAAGTGCTTTATAGTATAACATTAAACATAAACATTATGCTAACATCTTAAAACAACACAAATAAACTGGAGTATGGCGTGCTTGTAAACCCACTGACCTGATTTTTTTAACAGTCCTAATTAGCAGTGAAACAGGTTAGTTCAGGCTTTTATCCTGCCCCGTCCCGCGGCTTTTTGTTGATTTATGAGTTCATATTTCCTAGGTGGTGTTACAATCCCCAGAGCTGGAATGATGTATGCAGAGAGATGAAGCCCACTCTCATAGATGTACAGATTTATCCAAGTCTTTTCTGTGCTTTGAAGTACAGCCGTTGGTAATAAACTTTATATTCTTGCTCAATTTCCTGTTCCCAGTGGTATATGCTTTGTGATTGCAGGATGAGATCAGCACATATAGACTATTGTACACATGACACACTTGTTATACCCAATGATTACATGCGTTATGAGGCCAAATTGACTGTAGATAAAGTCCAAATCCTTCCAGACTTAGCAGACAAAGGCAGCGTAAAGATGGGATGTAAAAGCCATATGGTGAAGCTTATCGTGATTTTGTTTCATCACTGACCACATATCATGACATGTACTATTATTACACCTTAGATATCAAGCGCTGTGGGCATGGATCTTAGTGGATAACTTCACTTATTTTGCTTTAATGTTCTGATACTTACATACTTTAGCATTAAATGTATTTGATTTACGCATGTGTTCTGTTACTTTGGCTTCTGGGCGCAATAAATCCTCAGTGTTTTTACAAATACAGCCCATGCCTTGAACTTGAAGAGAACTCTCATAATGTTAACCTGGCTGTTTGTTGAGTGAATTGCAATTGCCAACACAAACAAAATAAAATGTAGTTTAGTTGCAGCGCTGTAATAGAAGGAATAGATTTGTTCTCTGCATTTGACTCATCTTTCAATCCCGCTGGTGCAACCTGTTAGAAGCAGTGGGCAACCGCTGTGCAGCTCCCAGGGACACTTCTTCAGATCTAGAGCCAGGATCCTGGTCAGGAGTGCCTAGCTGGAGGATTTGCCTGTTGTGCATGTTTTAGGTTGATGGGGGGAAACCAGAGTGCCTGAAGAAAACTCATCCAAACACTTGGAGAACAAGCAAAACTCCACATAGAAATGCAGAAATGGGAATCAAACCCAGGAACCTCTTGCTGTGTGGTGACAGAGCTAACCACTTTGCTGTAGTTGCATAAGTGAGCATAAGTTTTGCGTCAGAGGCCCTTTCTGGTGCAACTCTCCTCATTCATCTGGGCTTGAGGCTGACACAAAAAGTACCCTGGCTTCTGACTCCCTGTGGCCAGATTCTATTAGATTCTAGCGTAAAGAAAAGAAAGGTTTTGTTCATCCACATAGCCAGTTATTCAAGTGCAATAATAATAATGGGGCAAAAGTGTCAGCGTGGCCTTGTGGAAATGGATACATAGTTTGTTTCTGAAAGAATTTGAGAAAATGCTTCTTTAAAATGGTTTGTTTTAGTCTGTCAAAAAACACAACAAACCCTGTAAGACTAATTTTCTCTGATTAGGCCATTACTGTCATAGATGTTGATAATGTATTGCTTTGTCAGTACTTTGAGTTCTTTTTACAGGTTAAAATAACTAGAAGAATAAATAAAAGTTGGAGAAACCCTATGTAGAGGACATGTACAAGATATTCGGAATCTTTAATGCAGTTGTGAGTGTGAAACAATAATCTATGGACATTTTCTGAATACTCCAATAGTGGATTATTTCTCCATCCTCTCAGCTCAGTCTTGTCCCGCTTTCTTTCCCTCCCCCCTTTCCCTTTTGTCTGTGGCTCTGGCTCTTTGATAAACACAGTTGATCCCGGGCCTAAGCTGTGACTACAGTCTGTTTGAAGGGCAGACTTTCTACTCAGCACCTTGTTTATTCTGCCCACTCCATGTCAACCGTGTTTAATGTCACCAAGGCTTTCCTCTGTCCCAACTCACACAAACTCACACTGGCCTTTACGGAAGAAAGACATAGACAAGCACTAAAAAAGAGATAGCAGATAAATAGGGAGCTGCACTTGCTTTCACAATATTCTTTTTATTTATTTTGTTAATTTGATATCTTTTTTATATTTGTGCTTGATCTAACGGCTTGTCTTACTTAATATATTTGCTTCAGCACAGAGACATTTTAGACAATTCTTAGTTTCCAACTTTGTATAATGGCATATTTTAATTCATTGTCCTTATTCTTATTCTATACTCGGTGATGTTCTAATACCTTTACAAATACAAACATACAATGGATATGGATAAAAGTACCAGAAAAAGAAAAGACCACTGCAATATTAATAATGTCAATATTATTATTTTTTTTTTTGTATTTTAGTGAAAAACGTACCGGCTGAGACTGCCAGACTTATTACGAGTTCAAAAATGTTGCTGTTTCTCAATTTCCAACATTTATTTTTTGAAGTTATGTCATTGTTTTTTACATTACTTGTCATTATAATTTGCCTTATCCTAAAGTTACGTGCTGGAATTGCCACTGAAGCCGTTGCCATGGCCACTCTAGTGTTCTGTTCTGTTTATCTCTATGTGAATGAGGGGCCCCAGTCTTTTATGAATTTGTTTTAAAGTTAAGACACATTCAAATCAATATATATCATACTTTTAAGTCATTAAGAAGTGCACTGCAATTTCTTAAAGTTCAAAAATCTTTAAAAGACTCCCACACACACACACACACACACACACACACACACACAAAACACATTTGTTCATATAACTACTTTTTAAACATTACTTTAGAACAAATTATGCATATCATACTGCCTGACAAATATGTCTTCAAATATCCCTTTTCTACACAATGAAAAAAAAAATCATCTTTGCTTTTGGCTTTTCCCTTTTGGAGTCACCACAACAGATCATCTACCTCTTAGTGTACTGCTATTTTTTGCATGAGAGGGTTTGCATAAGATTTGCAACCCTCTGCATTTATCTGGGCTTGGGCTTGAGCACAAGAGGGTACTGACTTGTGACCCCCTGTAGATGGATAAAATTATAAAATCTACCAAGAAGTGTCTCAATGCTAGATATTATGTTTTTTCTCTCACAGTGATATTTCACATATCCGTGGTTTGTGGTGAGGTTGCATAAATGTATTCAGTTTTACAGACTGGCTTGTGTGAGAAAGTGACTATATTATTATTATTATTATTATTATTATTATTATTATTATTATTATTATTATTATTATTATTATTGGTGGAGGGGCCCCAGACTGTGATTACACTTCTTCTTTTAAAGACATGGTTAAGTTTAAGAGTGAAACCAGACATCCCCGCGTCTTGGCACATGCACACAATTTTGGCATTTTGGTTGTGTTTAGAAAAATAACAGCTCTCCTTCCAAAGAGTTTGTGTGCCTGTACATTAAGGCCTTGTTTGAATAGCCGGCCTTCTGTAGCCACTTTACTCAAGGTGGGTAATTTGTGCGCTAAGGCTTTCTGTGTGTGGTTAATGTAAAAAGTGAACGTTGGTGTAATTTGAGCTCCGACAATCCAAATCCTACGTGGTTTTGTACGGTAAAAAAACACATGAGTCAGAGAGCTATAGAAGCAGCATACATATCATTAGATTATACAACATACAGTGCTGTGCAAAAGTTTTAGTGATGTGTGGCAAAAGCTGTTAACTAAGAGTGCTTTGATAAAAACAGAATTTTATTATTGTATTAAAAGTTGAAGAAAGGACAGTAATGGGCCATGGAATATATTAAATATTATATTATATTAAAGGGGCTATGCTTATATTCATATTTTTAAACCAATCTTAGGTCACCTCTAAAACAGCAGCATGTTTTACAACCTTTAAAAACATTATCTCTGACTAAAAGAAAACATTTTTAATAAGTACTAAGCAGAGGGCAGCAGAGTGTTGCAGTCTTTCAAAAATAATCAAAGAAAAAAAAAACACTTTACTTCCTTTAAACAAAATTTTAAAAAATGTCAGAGGAATCAGAGGAAACAGTGCTATACACAGTTTTTTTTATACATGAATGAAAAGAAGACTGGATGTAGAAGGCTTGTTGATTGGTCTGTGCTTCCTGGAGTGGGCGGGGATTTGTGGGGGAGGCGGAGGTTCGAGGAACTGAGAGTTTTAAGGCCTTAGAATGGCTGTGCCAGATAATAGAGGATCACTCAAACAGGACGTGAATAAAACAAAACACAACTCCAGGTATTTTTTTGATGAGGGGGTAACATTATAACATGGTAGAAAGCTCTGAAAAGTTAATTTTGCATAATATAGCCTCTTTAGGGTGACTCACTAAAAGAAAACACTATTAATTTCATTAGATTTTTTTTTTTTTTTTTTTTTTTTTTTTTTTGTGCATTGTGAGATATAATGGTTTTGTGGCTCAACTGAAAAGATCATTTACCCCTGAACTGGGCACTGTATCTACAATTGCAAGATAGGACCAGTGCCTTGGCAGAGGTATACACTCTCCGTGTGCTTCTTGTTTTGATTATTCTTGTTTGATACATCTGTCTACACAACACAGTACTGTATATTCACATATCACTCATTCATTCATTTTAGGCTCCCAATGTGAAAAAAGTTAAACTGGATAAAAGCTTCTCTGTGACACTGAAGTTTTTGTTTTGGTGTTTCTCTGCCACTGGCTGTTTTTGGCGGCAGTGAAGTAATTTGTTAGTTTGAGGATAATTACTGTCAAATACTCATAGACTCAACAGAATTTCTATTTACCCCTAGAAATATTTGCGTTGGGATTTACTATGGCTGGTAAGAAGCCAAAAACTGTACTATTAGGCCAAGAAGAATGCAAAACCAAACAAAGTTTAGTTGTAATTACATATTTACACTACTTTTAACATAGCATTGGTAATCCAGCCACAGGACATTAAAAGAGAGTGTACTTCGTGTGCCTGGGTGAATGAAATGAGTTGCATCAGGAAGGGCATCTTGGTTAAAACCTATCTCTTCACACTAGGTATTAGTCATAGTCAAAAATGTCCCAAGTTTGATCTCCAAATTAATTCTCCATTTAGATGAAAACAGTCAAAAGACAAAAAAAGAGTGGTGTTTCTTAAACTTTATTGTTCATTCACAACCAGACATCATCAGGTGGGTTAATTTCAGTGTTGACTCACCACTGCTCCTAAAATTGGGGTTGCCAGTTCTAATTCATATTACAATCTCTTAACCTGGGAAAGCAGCTGTTCTTCATTGAACAAAACCCAAGTAAAAGTATTACATTTCTGTACTGCTGTCATGACCCTGTCCGTGTCTTTGTTTTCTTTCCTCTGTGTTTTATTTTGTAGTCATTATCTGTGTCTGTGTCTGCCTTCCATGTCACCCAGTTCTAGTTCACCAGTGCTAGTCTGTTTTTGTCATTTTTAGCTGTTCTGCCTGTTTTGTTTTTTGTTTTTTTTAATTGGACATTTTGCTTTTCCTCAGTTCTCTTGTCTTTTGGAGTTTTGTTTTTGGACTGTTTTCCCTTTTCATTAAAATGTCTGCCCCACAACCCTTGACAGCTGCTCCATGTAGGTAGATAGCCTGCACTTTGACACTCAACACCTTAACATTACTTCTCACCTTCTATTTTGCATATACCTTCATATACCATTGGCAATCAACACTGAAAGAGAGCTGGCATTAGTGCCTCACTCAATGAATGAAGTGAGGTGAGTAGGACTGAACCACACACTGGAGATGTTTCAACCCAATACTGATGCATAGCCAATTTACAATATGCAAATTCCTTCAATTCATTTAATCTTTGCCTATGCCAGCACCTATAGGCCTGAGGCAGAGTATGCCCTGGACAATGACCAGTTAGTAGTGGCTACATTTAACTTTTTACACTGCTTTTTTTCTTTTTACGTCTTCAGGATTCTTAGGTCACTGAATGTAAGATGAAAGCATCATGGTATAAAAGTCATGTCATTTGTCAAACTGCACCAAATAAATCCATTACTGAGTATGTAGCCTGCCTTGATGTTTCATGATTTAGTGGATAAACTTTTCTTATTATGTCTCAACTCAAGAAATTTCTATGATCCAACAGGAGCTGCAGTTCAGTAAGTTCACAGACCTCTTGTGTATTTACTAAGAAACATAGTGGACAAAACACATGCATACACATCCACAGTCACACATGCAAACAGCCCCCAAAGGTCCAGCCTGCTCCACATCCAGACCCCCACCCAAACTCTAACCCCCTCGGCTGACTTCACCCAGGATTTATTAGCTGCACAGAGTCACATCTGCAAACCATTCAGGCTGTTGTTGTTGTGTCGGGCTGGGGTCGAGCAGAAAAACTGGACACTGGACACAGCCAACCCCTCCTCGAACAGCTGTCTGGGTCAGGATGTCCCAGAAAGATCCAAGGACAAGAGGAGAATAAGCTGTTGTTTTGGAGTGAATGAGCTTGAGGCTGAGAGGCTTCTACTGTGTATTCTTGTAAGACTGTAGAAAAACTGTAGTTATTGTTTAGGGGTGCACAGTGGCAAGAAGGTGGTTGTGGGTTTGATCGCCGGCCTGGCTGATACATGTGCAAGTCTAACACCCGACAATGGTAATAAGAGGAAGAAGATTAATGAATGATTAAGTATCAGATATCAACTATGTCATATCTTGTATATAGTATTTTCATAGAGCGACAACAGTTAACAGTGTAATGTCCCAGTTTCCCTTATTTTCCCCAAACAAATTACACAACAAATATATCCAATTATTGAACAACATAATACATTCATTCTGGCCACTATCACGGATGTACTCTGCTTAAGGCCCATAGTTAGGCTCCATTTTAACAGTAATAGTAATGTTAGGTAAGTTTGAGAACGTGTGTGCCAAAAACAATCTACTAATAATAGTGATTCAATGAAGTAACGGTAAAAATTTGCATTACAAATTCCCTGCTATAGAAGTAGTAACCATAGAAAATATGAATGACCAATGACATGTTACAGTTGCCTAAATTATAGTACAAATACAATAACGGCGGTACATCTGGAAACACTGCTATGAGCACACTAATCCTCCTATTGCACTCACTGACAGATTTTATTGTCCCGGTTGGGAGATAAACCACCCAAGTTCATTAACATGTTCAAACCACTTCCTCTCTCGCCATCTACTTCTGCAGCCAAAGAATAGGCTTTTTCTTGCGAATTACCATCCAAATGGAGCATACAGCCCGAGCCTTCGCAGTTCATATTGATGGCCCTCCTGCATGTTAAGAAGACGCAGCGGGAAATAGAGCCGGACGAACACGAGGCATATTTGCATGTTTCATTAAGCATTTTTCCTTGGGTGGCCTTCCAATAAGTGTGTGTGTGTGTGTGTGTAAATATGTGCATGTGTGTGTATGTGTGTGTATGAAAGCATTCAAATTTCCCACAATTTTCAGCATTCAGTTGAAAAGAGATGATCTGTAAAACCGTGGGGATTGTGTAGAAAAAGAAAAAGTGTTGTCAGATGTAAGTGCAGCGTTTGGGTGGCCCGGTACTTTATACAGTTATGTGAGAGGAGTGTGTGTGTGTGTGTGTGTGTGTGTGTGTGTGTGTGTGTGTGTGTGTGAGCTGGGGATCTACTGTATAAGCCCAGAACACACAGTGAGATGTCAGTGATGAATAGAGCCTACCTGGTGAGGCAGTTCCCAAGATGTAATGTACCAGCGCTCTCTGGAACATGCTGTACTCCATGGGCCACTTGTGCAGTATTTCAGGTTTGCACAGCCCAGTGTTTGTACTGCCCAAAGTTAAGACACCTGCATCACTACCAATTGCATTTGGGTCTAATTTCCAGGTCTAGAGTTTAATCACTAAAGCAGGCTTGGGGAGTCTATGCAATTTCATTAGGTGATTGGGATATGAAAAAGTAATTTTATACTGTTATACAGGTGCAGGTCCCACCAACCACCAACCACAAGGTCGGCAATTCAATAGTGCATACTAATATTGTGTCCCTGGGCAAGACACTTCACCCACATTGCCTTCTGCAGTCACTGTATATGTGGCTGATTGCGACAGGAAGAAAAAATGCCTGACAAATCACTGTACAACTTGTTCACTGTGGTGAAAAGGGAGCAGCCAAAAGATGAAAAAAAATACAGGTGCAAGTCGTTTAGTTCAAAGTGAAACATATAGATTCAGTGCACAAAAAAATAAAATATTTCAAGCGTGTATTTATTTTAATTGGGAATATTATGTTTTCTATTTTATTTACTAGAAAAAATCCATCTGTTTTACAAGGATGTCCTGGCTGTCCAAGAGGGGCAGCAACACATACAAAGAGCAGGCTACAAGCATAGCATCACTTGAACTTTAGACTAATGTACAGCATAATACAATCACAGGCTTAAATATTAAGTCAATTACAATCTAGTGCAACTAACAAACAAACAGATGAGAGACCCCAACCTCAGCCTGACCTGCAGATCATTCCAGAATGAGGGCCCAAAATAGGACAGGCTCATCTTCCCTTACTCTGTTTGCTCCAAAGGTACGTACCTTAAACCACAGCCAACTGCTGGCTCTGAGACTGTGAGTGTTCTGCAGAGTTAATTCAGTATCTGATAAATGTAAAATATATAGTACATATGAGTGCACATTATCATAATCATTGCAAAATAAATGCTTGAAAATTTCACTCTGTATGTAAAAAATCTTTATCATGAGCATGAACTTATGACATGTCATCTTTCAACATTTCCAATTTTTATTTATTGAAAGATATAATTTTTAATTTTTTTATATAATATTTATTAAAGATATAATCAGATTTTAATTAAATCTAAAAAAAAAAACAAAAAAAAAAACAAATAAATAAATAAGCACTTTATTCGTCTTATGTAAGGTTTCTGCTTTGTTCAATATCATCCATTTAATATATATATTTTTTATCTTTTGGCTGCTCCCTTCTTTGTTAGTGGTCGGCACATTGAACCAGTCTCACAGTGATTTGGAAGGTTTTTACACTGGATGCCCTTCCTGTAGCAACCAGCAACATACTGTGACATGAGAGGACAATGTGGGTGAAGTGTCTTGCCCTGGGACACAACGAGCGAGGGTTGAACCACCAAAAATGAGTATTTGATACATGTTAATTACAATTACAATTACATTTGACTCCAGTAGTTTACAGAGACAAACTTCTAATTTTGAAAAAGCATTAAATGTGCAGTAAAAGAAGGTTTGATACACAAATGGGACACGCCAGCTTGTACATGTCCAGTCGAGTCACATGTGGATTACTGTGTGCCGGGAATAGTCCTCCTCTGCTGGATCTGTCTGTCCCGCCCTCACTCACGGGCCCACAGTGTAATCCGCTGTGTTGTATGTGTTTGTATTGTCCAAGGCCCTGGATTACAGCTAATGTCAGGAACAGCAGGTGAGGAGCCACACTCAGTCTTCTTTCCATGATGTGAGTATGACACAGGAGAGCTGAGGTCACAACACCAGTCTGTATAGGGACACAATACAGTCTACTACTGGGACAGACCTTGCAAAGGCAGTTGACCAAGATGAATGAGATCTACAGCGGATAAAAAGGATAATGGATAAAAAACTGTGGTGAAAAAGTGTGTTATGTTGGCTGGTCATCTGTCCACACAAATGAATGGAGAGTACTAATAATGTTGTTGTGTGGACGTTAATGTTATGTAAAATGTTCTTGTTCGGATTTCCATTTAGAACAATATCTGGTACATGTTGGCTTTTTCTAAGAGTGCTTTTACAGCTGCTTCCTCTGGTCCAGGTTGTGGTACTGTCACGTTTGAGACAATCCAGGGAGGCCCAGTGGACTTTGGCTTGGACCTAAATGACCAAAACTTGGCCAACATAAAGTCTGTTTTCACACCTGAGAGTGCAAAGGATGGAGCTGCTGTATGTTGTTTGGTTCTGTAAAAACAACTTTGGGTTTGGTTTAGGTGGAGCTGGGACTACCACTTTAGAGACCCAAATCTTATGTTCTTTTATAAAGAAACACCGCAAACCAAAAAGCAATAGCATAACGTGATAACACAGAAATTATGTCAAAGCTGAAAGTCTGATTTATTTCAGACAATGCAGCTGGTTTGACTGGGTTTTTATGGGACACAACAAACAATTATTAGAACCTTTTCACTTTGTGAAAAGATTAGGTCTGGATGGCCAGGCTGTCTGCAGTAAAAGAAAAGACGCTATAAAAAGAGTAAATGTTTCATGTTTTCATCTTCAAGAAGAACATGTTAATTGTCAGCATTATTATTATGTGACCTCAGATGACAGAGACATGCATTGGCAGAAATGTAAACTATATGAGCAGGCAAATACACTAGTCCGTAAGTTCAACATGTGCTCGGCTGATGTTAAAATTACACTTTTTAGAACTTTTTGTAGCCCTTTGTATACTGCACACTTGTGGTGCAGCTACAAAAAGAGGAGTCTGCAAAGACTGACAGTTGCGTACAATGACTCCATGAGAATACTACTGAAGGTCCCGAGACACTGTAGTACAACTCAAATGTTTGTAAACTGTGGTGTACGATCTTGTGCAGCTGTTATACAGCATTTTACTTATTCATTCATGTGCAGAGTCATGAAATTATGTCATACAAGCTCTTTTCTGTGCCAGGATAAGCTCTGTTAAGTTCACATCTAAAATGTGGAGTCACTAGCAATCCTGACTTTATGTATAATACATATACAGTGAATTTTTTTTTACTATTATAACTATTATTATTATTTTTGTATTTCCCTCTATGGACCAGATGCCCTGTGTCCTTTAATAAAGTTTGAATGAATATTATGTTGTTTTTATCTTGAATAACTCAAAATTGTTAGACACAAAACACTATCTAATGTTTTAGCCTGAGTGGCTCAGTAAAACTTGTGTTTTAAATTAGTGGATCTAATCCAGCCTTACTTTGGGACACAGTTTTGTTGACCATTTACATAATGTAAATACCAATGGTTTGATTCAGTGTGAATCAAGCAGGGCTGTTTCTAGCTATATGAGGACTATCCACATACAGGGGGCACCTCAAACAACTAGGGGGCTCCAAAGCTGTGTTAGCTTCCTGTGAAAGTTAACATAACATTACTTTAGAGTTACATACAGTATGTTTAATTTAATAAGGAGATAAGTGTACTACTGCTTTAACACAAGTGATTTATTAAGCGAATAATAAATATTAGATAATAAATATTATTGTGGACTCTTGTGGCCGTGGATTATTGCTGGATTATTGAGTTCTTAGTGATCTTAGTTTGAAGCTAGAAACAGCCCTGGAAATGTAAATCTGTGTGATTTTGGTGGTGGTAGAGGGCTAGCTCATTTTCTCTAGCTAACAGTAGGTTCTGAAAACTCTTATAACACAACCGCACAAACCGGACACTGCTGAGTCACTCTGAGTATGAGAGTCCCATCTCTGCCACTGACCTTGAGTATAACCACTGTCCCATTATGTCAGTCAGGTGGGAATAGTATTTAGAGTATTTTAGTCCTGTCCTGTGTCCTCAAAAGCCTTTATGGAGGTGGCCTGTCCTGTGACCTTTGGCCCCAGGGGCTGCTGTGTAATGGCTCTGGCTGCTGCTGTGGGAAAGTGGTGCTGGTGATAAAAAGGAGGAAGATGAGTCAGATGAGTCGCGGTGACAGCGTATCTTGTTTGGACAGCATTTCCTCGGGCCATAAGACCGTAATGGTGAGGTTAACTACTGCTGCCCTGGGACATTAGCGCAGGATGTGTCTGTGTCTATGAGTCACTTTGAGGCTGTGTGGCGCTCTGCATTACTAAATTTTTCCACTATTTATCTGTAAACTCTTTGTCCTTACAGGCTTTTGACCAATGGGTTGTTTTGGCAGTGATTTCAAAGCTACAAGAGCTGGGAATGTATTATATTATGTACAAAGCCATGGACCATTTAGATCATTTCTAAACATTTAAACAATACAGTGGCTGCTAGACTTATTTCTAAAGCAAGGATTTGTTTGCCGCCATCATCACTACAATAAACATATTTTTAAATACCTTTCTAACATTTGAGTCTAATATGCAACTACTGAGTTTAGTGGATAGCCAATTTATATAACTATGAAGAAAGCAGGTGTTGTTGTTGTTGTGTGACCTGAGCTATCATCTAACATCGTCTTCTAGGTTTATGACAGCTAGCCCCAAAAACTTGGCTGCTCTAATGGGATCTTCCCATCGAGAGCCCACACATCTAGACCAGGGGGGCAGGCTTCACAGGCCAGGTGAGGAGGTGTAGTGTTGTATATGTGGCCCAGTGGCACTGTGGACAGGTGTCAGATGAACAAAACAGTATTTTGACCTGATGTTTCCCATGTAGGACGAAAAGTGACCAACATGGCCGCTGTCCAGACTGTACCCTACCTAAGGCCCATAGCTGCTGAGATGGGCTAAGCAGAAGAAGATGAATCAATAATAGAGATTTGTCAGTGTCAGACATGCATATATAGATTCTATGGCCCATAGTTGCTGGAATAGGCTCCAGCCACTTGTGAGCCCTAATGAAAATAAATAGAAAAAGATGAATAAATAAAATAAATAGAAAATGATTAGAATAGTGGTAAATATGATATAAAGCATAAACTATGGAAAACTTCTCATTCAGAAAGCCGTGTTAATGTTTGGGGCTTCATTCAAGGTTGTGTTGAACTTCTGCATCTCGCCAAGCCGCTGTCACTGAGCAGTGGTTTTGATGATTTTAAGAGCTGAAATAGCTTTCAACACAACATTTCTATCTGAAACGTCTGTCGGTTTACTGTCAGAATCATGCAATGGGATCCCAGCTATATTTACAGTTGTTCCATTTAAACGACAGCAGCTTGGCCCTCTGAAGACCCCCCAATCCTGCAAGTCCATGGGTCAAATGCATCTGGAAAGATTTAGCTCCGAAAATGGCTTTGCTTGACTGACGAGTTTGTTTAATCTTTCTCCATTGTATTTCGAAACCTACCTGACTCGTATTTACTATGTTCACCTTTTTTGTTTTTTCATCCAAGCCCATAGCTGGTGTTTCTCTGTTAGAGCAATCTGATCACCCTCATAAAGTCAAATGATGTTGTAGCCAGGAGTGTTGGCCACTCCATTAACCATCGGGACATGAGCCCAAATTCCTCCAAATCAAAAAACCTACATAAAGTGTTCACATGCAATATTTAATATGTGGGCTCCTCATATAATCTTCATATGGATATACCATCTTCCATGTCTTGAACTGAATTGCCCTTTCTAACAACATCCTTGAATAACCCTGAATTATAGCAATTTCAGAGTTGAAAATCGTTAAGTGTTTGCAACGTAAAAACACACATTAGGTTTATACAATGTTTTTCACATCATCTGTCCTTAAATGACCCAGTCTAGCAAGGTTTGGCGTAGGGTAGTCCAACAAAAGCTTGTAAACTCTGCAGTATCAGAGCCTCATTTGACCTTCTCCAATACGGCCGTACAAATACTTGCACACTGCAGTATAAATTTTAATTCTCTTTCTTGGTCTATAAAATCATGTTTTGCTGTAAATAAAGACGCCATGCCAAATGTAAAGCCATCGCTAGCTTGTTGTTTGGCTAACCAGGACATTTCCTTTCTGCTTGACCTCAGGGGCATGGGGTCAGTGCTCCCATTCCTGCAAGGCTTTTTTTCCACCATGCCAAGAGGATATACAGGAGGCTTTATTCACCCTGCTATAACTCATTTAGCCATCACATGGACTCCAAAATGGTTTATTTAAAAAACATTGTTCCCCTTTCTATGTGATATGGAAACATAGTTATAAAACATATTTGACAAAATAAATGTAAGAGCCTCCATTCATTGAAAAGAAGCATTTGTCAGTCCCTCAAGATAGCAAATTATAACCAGCAGATGTTGAGTTACATAAAGCGGTGAATGGCCAGTCCAGGTGACGGCGCTGCGTGTTGGAAGAGAAAACCGTTGGCTGGCCACATTATTCATTGAGTTATATAAGCAGTCAGTGAGTCAGCGAAGAAATCAGGGCAGCCCGCTGCCAATGGAAACCACAGCAAGAATAACAGTCAACGATAAGGGTGCGTTTATAGCCTATATTGTGTCTGAAATGTGTTTTAATAAAGTCGTTGCACTTATCCCTGCTTCCTTGTAATGGCCTAATACAACAGTTATGTCACACACAAGTCCTGGCAGGTCTCTGTAATAAAATAAACAGAGTAAAATATGTGTTTGAACAACTCCAGATTGAGTGGATAAGAAAAGGCTTGGGTTTCGCCTTTAAAATAGTCTGTGTGTGTGTTTCAGATGTGGAGTGTATTGGTGTAAATGTCTATGGGACGCCACAGTGGAGCCAGGCTCGAATAAACCAGAGCAGCCACCCATAGACCCTGAAGTCCAGAGATACAATCAGGAGGATGTGGTTTCACTTCTGATTTTACACAAACACATTTGCTCAAAGTGACTGGCTTAATCAGTAGATAGAGGTTACTAGGAAAGTTAGTGACTGGCTTTTTCACTCATGTACTCGAATGGCCATAGAACAACATAGTTTTCTTTGCATGTTTCTTTGATGTATGAAATAGAGAAGTAAAGGTTGAAGTAATCCCTTATGGCCTTATGATTGGTGTTTATTACTGTCTAATCTACCAAATACCATGGAAAATAACTGCATTTCATCCATTTATTAATTTGTACTTTTAAGCATACTTTTTCTTGAGTCAATTTTTCTGAAACAAATGTTACTTTTTACTCAAGGTAATGTTTAATATATCTAAATAAGTCAAAATATTTCTTGACCTCAGTGGAAAAAGTGGGTAACATGCTGGTCTTGTGATCAAAAGGTCCAGCGTTAAAATCAAGCCAGGTTTAGGCACAGTACAAATACAAATAAGTTAACTATACATTCAATAGCTTTTTACTTTTACAGAAGTAATAACTTTGAATTCTTGAGTACAGATTTTGAGTATTTTTTACACCTCTGCCAAATACAGGCCTGAACATGAAAATTTAGACAGGAATGTTAGATACTGGTGCCCCTTTTTTCACCTATTTTTATCTTTATGTTTTAGGATACGCTAATTAGCTATGGCTGTTTTTTGCTATTCTTTTGGATACGGTTTAATTGCTTGTTGTTTTGTATTATAGATGAGGGATAGTGTTGGCAGCTTCTGTGGCCCTGGGTTGGCGTGTCCTTCTTCTGTTCTATTCGGCCAAACCAACATTGTTTTTTTTTTTCTTTTGTTAATCTGGGGAAGGGAGGTTCCAGTGACTTAACTTATGATATTTTTTTCTAAAAAGAGTTTGAAATTGCCCCACAAGTAATAGCACATAAACCACCACATGAAACCGTACTTGACTTCAAACGCTATTATCCAAAATATACATCCAACATTATTCCACACACTTGGTATTTACAGAAGTGTTGAAATGTCTGAGAGCTGCAGTGTGTCCCTGTGTGTTTGCACCCCTCCTGACCCACTGCTCTCACACTCACACCATAATGAGCTTATTAGTCCAGGATCTGTGTAAAGCTGGTCACAACAGTCTGGATTATTAACAGTGCAGTGTAAGCACTTGGACATGTGATATATGTGGCAGTAATTGTTACAGCGGTAATGGTCGTTTAGAATTTTGTGTTGCATACTTGGAAAAATGACTTCCATTTGGTTCAAATGGTCATAAAAGGGAATGTAAAAGCTTGAATCCATGTGAAAATATGTGGCTGTGCATTAAACAGCACTAAAATACTGAAGTTAAGTGGTAATAAAGGAACTTGGTGTAATGGAAGGAAGTGCGTTTCTTCAAATACTCAGGTCTCTGTAAATCTAACCACAGGGGGTCACAAGCCAGTGTACTCTTTGTGCCAGTCCCAAGCCTGGATAAGTTGAGAGGGTTGCATCAGGAAGGGCATCTGGTGTAAAGGGCTCAGATAGCAATCTCCGCATAGCATATGAAGTTGTTTTACTCACACTCTCAATCAATCGTTCTTTGCATCTCTCCATACATCTGTCTCTGTTCTTTCTAATCTACTTAATACAAAGGCAGCTCATTGAACAGTTGATAAATAACAAAGAAAAAGAAAACTCAAACAACTGTCCACGGTACTTCACCACAACTTCACCAGAGGCCAAGGGAAGAAAATGTTTAGCAACCATGTCATAAAACACTCCATCGGATTCAAGTCCCCCCAGACCAAGCTACATTACTTGCTTTGGGGCACAGGTTCTCTGTCTGCATGACGGAATATAAATATGCTGCTCTTATAAATTCTCCAAATCATCACACTTCATACTAATAGATTAAAATCACATGACATCAATACAGTCATTTTGATTTGGGTGATGATATAGATGCCAAACACAGAGAGGCTTCCTCAGGCACAGTGCTGACCAATCACAGCGGGACATTGCTTATGGCAGTGCCATAAGAAAGTCTTGTCTTATTAGTTCTTATTATTAGTCATTTAAATGTTTTTGTCAGTAATTAATGAGAAACAAATATGAAAATGTCATGGGAACAACACAAAAGATGAACCTTATGCAATGAAAAAAAGAGTTTATATCACTGACAACTATAGTCTGAAAAATTGGCATTACCTTGGCTTCTGGGAGAAAAAAACAATGGTTACAATCTTTGAAGTGAATGTAACCCCTCAAAGAAAGAACACACACAATTTTCACTCATTTTTAGTGCTATATTTGAATTTAAATGATACATTTTTAAGATTAAGCCTTCTTTTCTGTGTTTCTGAACAGCATCTACTGGCCATATGGACCAACAGCTTGCTTATCATCTTGTACCCTTGGAAAAATCCAAATAAGAAACATGCTTTTTTCTTACAAATCTTACAAACAAAAAGTCAGAGGCATGTTTAAATAAAAAATCGAGAATAAAATAGACATAACCAAAAAAAACATAATAGGACTTGCATTAATCCCTGTCTTTTCTTATTTGGTGTCAATAAATAACTAGGTCCTATCTTACCTCACACTCATTTCTGCTTCTTCAAAGTTGTGAATTAACACCGTAGCTAAGTTTGCCTGTGGTTATGGCTGTCATTGAGTAAAAGGTGGGTAAACACACAGGTCAAGCAAATATTGACCCTCTGGCAGCAGGCGAGGAGCAGCATTAACAAAGTGAAAAGATACGTTCATATAGTTTTACTGCTATTTCACAAAATGGTTTTCTTTGAGCGCTTTGACTAGTTCACCCCACACATTCATGCATTTTTTTTTCTCTGACCATTTTTCCAGATTGAAGACAAGTTCAAGCCCCTGTCATTTCCCACAGACTTCCATCAAACTCAATATGGCATTTACTACAGCCAGCAGCGCCACTTTAAATATTAAACCATCACACTAATATCAGGCTATTCAAAGTAAAGTGGTGCTTAGGGTGTCTTTACCGCAGCTCACAGACTCTTGCACGTATTTGAGGAGTGTCACAGGAGTTGAGATGCTATATTTAGGCTGTATTTAGACCACTTTACCAGACACCACTTTAGGTCTGGAAACATTGGGAATCTTGGAGCTCTCTTCAAAGCCACCAAATAGTATTAATATTGGTTTGCTGCCTGAAGGTGCTTTCTAATAAGCCACTAAATAGAGTTTTAGAATTCCCTGTAAGATCTGAACCAAGGTGTGAGGTGTGTAGATGGTGGATTGGAACAAATATAAGAGGTGGTCTTAGTCTAGGTAGGCAAAGCTACATTAGTGAAGTCAGTGAGTCAACCATGGGGCAAGTATTACTATTATTATATTTATTCAGTTCATTTTTTCTTTGAACTAAAAAAAGGTGTTCTATGTTTTAGGAGCAGCAACAGCAAATGACCAATCGCCCCACTGTCCAAAACCAGTGGACGGTTAATATTTCAGATAAATAAAGAGGAG
Source organism: Bostrychus sinensis (assembly GCA_020698575.1). NCBI lineage: Eukaryota > Metazoa > Chordata > Actinopteri > Gobiiformes > Eleotridae > Bostrychus > Bostrychus sinensis. The sequence goes on along the minus strand of CM036254.1, from coordinate 25,871,793 downwards.
CAAGACCATTTAGAGCTTTGAAAACTTTTTGTTTTTTATTTTTTTTTAATCAATGCCATAGTGGAAGCCAGTGGAGAGAAGAGAGAATCTGGGTGATGTGGTTGAGTCTGGATGAGTTGGTTAAAACTTGGGCAGCTGCATTTTGCACCATTTGGAAACAATGGAGTGAGGACTGTGGGATACCAAAATAAAGCCCATTACAGTCAATATACGTCCTAATAAAAGCATGATGTCCTCTGCTTTTTACTCAATGTGTGGTGTAGAGCATTTGCAAAGTGCTGCTTGCTGGACAAATGTGGGTACTACAGTTTATTCACACCCATTGTCGTTTTCTTCACACCTCAGCGTTTTCGTGTTAATGTGAATAAGAGGCGGCATGACTGTTGCATTTTCCTGGTTTGGATTCAGAGGGTCCTGCTACCACTTCAATCACGACCATTGGCTGTAGATCTTGTCAACACGCAGACAAAAAAAAACTTACAGTGGTAAATTCTGTTAGAAAAATGTCTATCGATGCATATCAATGTCATCCATAAAAGAAAACAAAATAATGACAAAGGAAGCAAAGGAATGTGCAGAAATATTATAGACTCACTAACAGCAGGGTTTTTTCATCTACATAGACCACTAAACTGTCAACTGTTCAATTTAGCCTATACAATGTTTGAGGCTTATTCACATGAAGCTAACTGGACTTTAATATGCGCAAACACATCAAACACTGGGCTATTTTTACTTTATTCTGATGTGCTCTTTACAATTATCCAACCATTACTTATTTTTCCAAACTCATTCACTATTGGCCAAAAGCTCCCCAATCCTCCTAATGTTACAGTCATTCACTGCTGACTTTTGGGAAAAATTAGACCTTTGTAAAGATTTCCATCCTGTGATACTGGACAAAGGACCTCATTGGCTTTCATAGTTAATTACCGATATCAGTAAAAGTATATCTGAGCTATATCTTCAACTGCCTTTCCTTCCAGTGGGCAGTCATTATGAAAACTCTTGAGTTTCAGCCAAAGCTACGATCACGATAAAGACTGTTGGGTGGAAACCTACAGCAGGGGCCATTTTGGTTCTTCAGTGACTCGTAATGAAGGCCATTGAGCGGTCCCGGCACAGGAAGCTAGGGGCCAAGGGGGTCGTTGACAGGCGTCACTGACCCCTCTCTCCACTCATCTGGGGCGAAACCAGAGCCTCCAGCTGACAACACAACATCTCCTCACGCAGGGGCCAGCCAGAGATCTGCTGCTAATAGCTGAGGAATGATGATTGTCCCAGCGGTCAGGTTACACAGAGGAGACGCTCGGGGCAGAGGACAGACGGACCAGCATCAGGCCAGAATCAAACACAACATGACTCAAAGCTCCTGCCATTACACTAAAATGAAAAATCTCGTTTACTTGGTATTTTATATCATATTTAAATCATAAGTGACATGGGTCATTGTTCCGTCTAATCACACTGGTCACAGTAGTCTATACCATTTGGAGGGTTAACTATTTAAATAACAATACAAGCAGTTTAAATATAAGTAAAACAGAAACAAACTGTAACAGAAAGTGCAATAAAAAAGTCATGTTTTGTTACATGGGGTTACCTTATTTAGAATAAAGCTTATATCTACAGCTGTTTTTTATGTTAATAGGTTGCGTAATGTCATAACATTCTAAAGGGTCTATAGTTTAACACTGAGGTGAAGGGCAGGTAAGAACTCTATGGTAGAATTCTCAAAATGCTGATGTCTTGGTGAGGTTTATGGTTAATAGGCTATCTCTGGAATTACTGGGGCTATCCACATGAAACAAAAACTTGCTTAATGTGTAAGGTCCTTCCTGTTACCTAAAGTGAAATTTTATTTTCACTATAGTGTCACTAAGTGGTGGTGATTTTTATTCACACAGTAGACAGACAGTAGTCAGTAGACAGGGCATTATAAGCCACAAGATTAATATAGTGAGTTTGTGGCCCCAATCACTAACAGAAATTGTTCAGGTTTAATGGATCTTTTGTTTCCATTTTTTATTTTAATTTTTTCAAAATAGTGTCTCTCCCATAGAGTAATACTGGCCCCTGCCCTCCATTTGAGATTTTATAAAACATGATAATCACTCTGTCATTGATGTCTGGTGGTTTCTAGATAATGTCCCAGCCAATTGAAAGCATAGCCAATACGTTCAGGTAAGTTTTTCCCGTCTTACACCCGATTTCCACTGCAAGCATGACCGCCAAGTAGTGTCAGCGATGGACTGTGCTGGCCGTCTCCCACTGGAAGAGTTTTGTAACAGCAGCGCAGCGCTGTGGAGCTCTGAGCAGCTGGGGGAGGCATGGGGGGAATGGTGATATCGCTCAATAAAAGCCATCAATAAAGACAGAAGCCCAAAACAATCTTTATTCACAAGAGGAAGGACAGAAAACAACAGTTTAACTTGAGATCACTTTGTTGTTGTTGTCACTGACATCACTTCACAGACTTTTAATCTACAACAGGTGAGTTTACCGAGTTTGAAAAAGTTGTGCATGTAGTGCATGTGAATATAATGCATTTGTAATGAGAAATATAGGTTACGTACATAATGTGTTTTAACAAACACGATAGATATAAACTTTTTTTTTTTTTATTCAGTACTCTGTGTATAGTGTAGGTTTATACTTTGAAAATTCGAATATTGTACTGTTCGGATATCAAACCGGATACTGTGATCAGTATCTGGTTTGATGTGAACTGGAAGCGCTGCGGCAAGAAAATAGAATGGCTGCAGTATCTCTAACAAAGTGCCACACCGCGACTGTAGAGCAAAAGTGCGTGGCACTCCTGGCAGTGGAAACAGTCTAATTCACTAGAGAGGAAGTGTATTTGAAGTGCAGTGTGTGGCATGGCCCAGCTCATTAATTCTAGCAATATTGGGTTATTTAAAAAAAAAAATTTTAAATAACAATACAGTCTCAGAAACCTTGGTGTTCTATTTGACCGGTCAATGTCCCTGGACAGTCATTCTAGACATTTGGTTAAAAACTGCTTTTACCATCTGAGAACTATCTCTAAATTGCGTGTTATGCTATCCAAATCTGACCTGGAGTTGATTATCCATGCTTTTATTTCTTCTCATTTAGATTATTGTAACTCTCTTTTTACTTGTTTTAACAAAGCTGCAGTCACTCGTCTCCAGTTGGTCCAGAATGCTGCAGCAAGGCTTTTAACAGGAACCTACAGAAGGGCACACATTACACCGGTTTTATCCTCTTTACATTGTATACCTGTCAAATTTAGAATTGATTTTAAAATTTTAGTCTTAACTTTTAGAGCTTTTAATGGACAGGCCCCCGAATACATCTCAGAAATGTTGATTCCTTACTCCTCTGGTCGCTCCCTCCGGTCTTCGGGCCAAAACCTCCTGAAAGTCCCTAAGACCCGGTTTAAAGCTCGAGGAGACCTGTCCTTTCAAGCAGTAGCCCCTAGACTGTGGAACGCCCTGCCCCTATCTCTCCATGTGGCCGACTCTGTTGATTCCTTCAAAAAGCAACTGAAGACACTGTTATTCAGACAAGCTTTTAGTTAATTACACTACTCATTGTCTTATTTACCTGTTTGAATATTCATTGTTTTGCACTTTATTTGTTTTTACTTGCACTCTGTAAAGCACTTTGTGATTTTGTCTGTGAGAGGTGCTATATAAATAAAGTTTACTTACTTACTTACTTACTATTAAATGTTTTGTCTTTGTATATGAAAAGCAGGGTTTATCCATCCCTCAGTGGAAGTCCTTGGGGCATACTGTTGTCTATGAAAAAGCCTCAAATAAATAGGTCAGAAGATGACAAGAAATTTGTAAACTGGAGGTATAGCCTTCTACATTGAATTCTCCAAAGCATTACCTCGAACACAATAAGTGTGATAACCCAAAAATGTATAGTTTTGTAACTGTATACTACACATTTTCTGCATCATGCGCCTTTAAAGAGCTGCTGACCAACTGACCACAGTTTATTATTATCTCTTTCCTTTCCTCCCACTCTGAAAGACGTGACTGGGATTAGGTGAACTGGCAAATCCGAATGTTCCATGGAGTAAATGTTGCTTTTCTGGCTTTAACTTTGTGCTCTGTGATTAACTGGTGCTTGTCCAGTGTGCACTCTCATACCCCGAGCCAGCTGGGACAGACTACAGTCTTCCAACCATGAATATTAGATCACTGTATCACTGGCAATAATGTTATGAATATAGTGTTTTAAAACCTTCCTATTACAAGTCTGGCATTGAATACATGGCCATTTAAAGCCAACTAAACATTAGTTGAAGTGGGTATAGACTTATGACCAATGACAAATCCTGTTTACACTGCCAATAAGTAACTCAGTGACTATTCAAGAAGGACACAAACAGCAAAGGCCTTCTCATAATTTTGAAGCCCATAGACTTAACTAACTAATTCTACATTTACAAGCTGCTGGCTTTTAGAACCAGGATGGGATGTCTGGACTCTCTGAATAGAAAAGTGCTTAATTCATGTGGTATGTTGGAAGCTCATCACTCATTTGAACCTCTTTAGTTGTAACAGAGTTGGTAATGGAAAATATTTCGGGAAGTAATCTGGGGTTGTTTAACTCCAAAACAAACAACACTCATCTTTCTTTGTGTTAACAAATGCATCATAAATTATAGCTTTCATTGCCATTCATACTAATGACAGTGAACAGCCAGGTTTTTTGCATCATAAAGTTTTGACACTTCAGTCCTTACAACTTTAATGATATATAATGATAAATATAATGTTTTTCTGCACTCTTTAACATCAAATTCAATAAAATGATTAATAGGTCTAAAGCCTATCTGATTATATGGTTTTGGCAAACCTACCACAGAGTTTAGCAGTTTCAAGTTGTGACAAACAAACACCAGAATACATGTTTATTTGTAGTTTATTGGAAAAGGAGCAATAACTTGTGAACCAAAACTCCGAGGGAACATGCAAACATACATTTATGGGTAATTACAGTCACTGATTTATCGTTCAAACAGGGACCCGAGCAGTTTGAACGGCTTGGAAATTGTCTCGAACCACAGAGTTTAATGATACTGTTGTAAGTTATGAATTCAGACGACACCAGTATCAATCACATGAAGCCACAAACACAAACGCTGCAGCTCCGGGCCGATGACAAGCGCAGAATCCAGAGATGGCTCGGTCACACACTTCCCTCTGAGTCCCACCACAGACGGGTCCCGACCTCAGCTTAGACCCAAACAGAGCCGAGACAAGGCCAAACAGTGTCAAGACATCGAGAAATGAGCAACCAGAAGGGTTTCGAAACTGGTTACATTTAATCTGTTACCATAACATTTGATAATAGATGGATTTGTAGGAAATCAGGGAACATTTGGCAAACTTTTGGAGTTCAGACTCCTACAGTGCCAAGGCAGGCTGTAGTTGCCCTGTATATGCGCCGCAGCTAGTACTGAACCATACGGCGGGACCAACCGAGTCACTTATTCATTGACTTGGGAGTAGCTTGATTTTCACATTTGGTTGCTAATACTTCTCTGTATGTACCAACTTTTTATCTCAACGTAACTTCACAAGGTTTTGGCTGCTGTGCCAACCTCTGTTAAGTGATTGCCCCAGCCTGGCTTCACTCTCAGACCTCTGTCTAAATCCTGGATGTGCTTATAGGTCACATCTCTGTCTCTGTTTAAAACTCCTCCAGACCTTTAGTCCTCGCTCCAAACCACAGATATCCGACCATTTCTGCCAAGTTCTTCTTTTGGCCTCTCTCCAGTGAGAAGTAACTCCCTGAACAATCCCCTGCACCTCCAAACCCTCCTCCTCCTCTTTCTTCTCCTCTGTTTTGTAAACCTTGTAACCAACCACAGGGATTTTCATGTTTTTACAAGAAATGTAGTATGACACTGCCCTTAAAGGTACAGCACACTGCATGACCCCTAAGGGCCCCCGAAGGTCATTCAGAATCCCACAAGAGCAAATTAAAGAGCATTGTCATTAATCTGTAGTGTAATCTGTTTTTGGATTTTTTTTAATATTTTTTTTTTAACCTGAACCCCTTTTTTTCCCCCTTTTGGATTAAAAGAAACTCATAGTATATATTGTGATAGGCATCAAATTGTCACAGATATATAATTCTACTTCAAAGTAAAAAAGATTGATATTTGTGTGAGATTGACCTGCAATTAAAAAAGGAAAAATGTAAATTAGTGATTAGTGGCACCAAAAATATTTCTACCATGCTATGTGCCAGCCCCAAACCCAGATAAATGAAGGAAAGGGAGCAGCCAAATGGGACTTCCTTTTATGATGAGGCAAAATGTGTCACCAATAGGAAGTGGCCCCCCTTCTCCTCATATTTTCTTAAGTATGTGCCCCTCAATGAAAAATGTTTGGACATTCCTGTCATAGAGGATTTTATGTTGATGTTGGCACACTCCAATAAGGGATGCTCCCATTGGCTGTTAAATAACGGCTGAAGGGGGAAGTTAAAGAAAGTCTATATTTTTAGTGCTAGATATGTCTTACAATGCAACCACCAGGGATCACAATCCAGTGATTTCTAGTGCTAGTCCCAAGTCTGGTGGAGGTAGCAGAGATGAAGATGTTGAGGTTCTCTTTGGGAGTGACGAGAATGGATAGGATTAGAAATGAGAACATAGAGGGACAGCTCATGTTGGTCGTTTTGGAGATAAAGTCAAAGAGGTTAGAGATGGTTTTTCGAAATGTACAAAGGAGGGATAGAGGAAGACCAAAGAGGAGATTTATGGATGTAGTGAAAGAGGACATGAAGTTAGATGGTGTGGAGAAAAGCAAATGCAGAGGACAGGGTGAGATGGAGGCCGGTCATTCACTGTGGCAACCCCTGAAAGGGAACAGCTGAGGAAAAAAAAAAAAAAAAAAACAGAAAAAGAAGATATGTCGATATGATGATATCTTGTTAAAAATAAAAACATTTATTGGAAAAAAAATGGTAGTTCAACCTTAAGTTACAACTTTTCCTTTTTCCTTTCCTTTGCCTGTCCGTTTTATATCTAATCCACAAGCCCCACAAACCACATAATGCTAAAGGGACGTGTGAAAGCCTGCACATGCCTGGGTTTCGGAGTAATAAAAGGGAGCTGATGTATGGAAACATAATCACGTATCTCTGTTGCTGATACATGTGTGTGTTTGTCTTAGCGGTTCATTCAAGACACAGATATGGTATCAAACAGAATTTGTATTGGCACGTCTCAAAAGCAAATACCAGTGTCCCAGTAGTCGGCACACACACACACACACAGCTCTCTTTGTTTAAAGACATGCATGCCTAGTGTAAAGTTAAAAAGTTGTTTAATCAACAAAGCTATTTTTTTGTCCCGAGATCTAAAATATCCCACAGATAAGCATACAAACGTGAAACCACAAACCCGCACTGGTGACATTGGATAAGACGCCATATGTTTCAAAGAATCGCTCTGTGTGTAAATCAAATATATACTTTGTACATTTAAAGGTACAGCCTGTACTTTTTGATATGTGTAATGGTACAAATGACAAATGCAATTCCATATTAAATACTGCACATGTATCCATCCTGTCAGCACCTATAGTCCTCCTGCAGAGACATGCTATAGTGGACAAATCCAATGTAAACAGGATAGATATATTCACCTTAAACTTCTACTAATTCAGTTCATACTGTAGATGTCACAACCATTTCTGTACTGGGGCAGATTCAGAGGAGTGACAGCTGCCCTTTTTATGGATTAGACATGCAGACTTGCAATTTCCCCACTGAGGGACTAATAAAGATATTCTTACTTATTCTTACTTACATTTTGGAGGAATGCATCACAAGAACTTGCATCCTTGAACAACCTGTAGTATTAGATTTGAAGTGCAGTTTTAAGGTCAAAGTGCGCTTTTACAGTCAACATGATAGCAGAAGCTGAATGACACATATTGCTATTGCTATTGTTAGTGATTTTTTTTTTTCACAATGTAGAGAGACTGTTGTTTTCCCAAGCTACAAGATGTTTTTCATGCAAAATCCTTGCAGTACCCATGAGACTGTTTAAATATTTAAAAATTAGATAGAGTATAATGTATTTTGCCACTCCCTAAATTGTGGTTGAGAAATGTTAAATGTTCTATGTGAAATGTTCAATAACTTTTATCATTTGTGAAATCCTTCCATTTTAGACCCTGAAAAATACTATGGACTATGGAGACTATGGATACATTCAGACTGGAGGTAAAAGGGGCCTATATCTGATTTGTGTGTTTTTTTGTTGTTGTTTTTTTGCCTGTACATGACCCATATCTGCTTGTTTTCATGACAATATGAGTTGTTTTTTTTTTTTTTTTTTTTTTCAAATTCAACCCAGGCCACTTTCATATGTGTTCCTAAATCAGATACGTACCTGATCTTCAGTCTGAACGGCCAAGTCACATTTCATCTGACATTTACATCTTTGAAAATGCAGCCCAATACTGCGCTGGAGGAGGCGGGGCCTGGCCAGATCAAATAAAAACAAGCGTGGCAGACAACAGTGATGCTGAGAAGTGAGAAGTGAAATAAGATGAGAATTAGGAAGAATTAGGAGAATTGAGGAGAGGTGCTGACATCTTCTTTAATATCAGATTATTGATAAAACTATGACAGCCAAGACCCTCACATCACAATCCTAGCTCTTGTCATCATGTCTTTTCCGGTGCATGTGGGTCACTTCAGGGCCAGAAACTGTTCAGTTCACAAGACCTCCTCATTCTCTCCTTAGAGGCCCATTGTGTTCCATGGCTATCTCATTATGAATAATATAAAGCAGGTTGAACGTTTAGCAAGGAGAAATCCAATCTTTTGGAGGAAAATGCATTTACTGAATGTAGCTTTGGGACTTTGGAGATATATGGGGGAAAAAGCATCCCACTAAATAAACCCATAGACAATAGAAGGGGACCTGCACTTTTTCTACTACTACTACTACTACTACTACTTTTTCTTTTTTTTTTTTTACTCTAAAGCTTACAACCACAAAGCCAAAGTAATAATGCATTAAAAACATACATTTTCACATGCCAGTAAAAACAACCAGCAATTAAGTGTGACTGTGGTTGAGTGTGGGTTCGTTTTAGGAGCCTTGAATGCTAAGAATGATTTATGGTTGAGTTTTAGGTGAAATTTGTGGTTTCAAAACCTCAAACAACTGGCCAGTGGTAAAGTGCTGGTAATTACCTTCATATCAACTGCTGGATATGCTGTAAGACTGCAGATAAAAGGTCAGAGGTCACTAAACATTTGTCTTGAGATTAAGTGGATGATTTAGCGAAACAAGACTTCACCTTCTCTAAAGTCAATAAGCCATAGTATGACACCACCCACTGACCATACAAGTTAAACTGGATTAAAAGCATAGGGGATATGTGTATTGTGAGCCTAAGGTGCAGTGTGTCATCAGTGTGGATAGTCTGGTGTCACTAAAACAAACAATGACACAGACAATGGCCTGAATCTTAAAAGTAAACAAAAAGGTTTTAAGAATAAAAAAAAAAATAGAGAAGGTTGTTAAAATAAATAAATAGACCATAAAATGACAAGGTAACCAGATTATGCATTATTAGTAGATCAGAGTGAACAACCGATAACTGGACTAAATAAAAACATCACAGTCTGATCCACTTGCTTTGCACTGCCATTATTCAGTTCAGTTTTAGCCTAAACTCTCAAATAAGCTTCTAGACTAATAATAATTAGCAACTATAGTCAACATTTCAGTAACTTCTTGCACATACCACACATTCAAGTTTTCCAGCAGAAATAGAAGTCTGGACAGCAGAGACATAGCTACTTTGTACATGAAATTACTATAATGGTCAGTCGAAATGCTGGTGCTCCCTGTGAAGTGGTTAGTTCCTTCACCTTTTATGCCGGAGGTCAGGAGTTTGATATGCGCCGGTCCCAAGCCTGGACAAATGGTGAGAGGTACATCAGGAAGGTCTGTGGCATCCCCTCAAAGAAAATGGACAAGTTGAAAGGGATTTTTAGTCAGTCCAAATGCTTACCAGTGTTCAGTTGGTGAGATACTTTTTCCTTTTTCTTGCTTGATATCCCAGGTATATGGTAAAAAGGCTCGCAGTGCTTGTCCAAATACCATAAGTTGAGTCAGGGCACTTCTCTTTTTTATATATTATACTATTATGCAAACATAAAGTACTGTGCAAAAGTCTGTTTTTTTAAAGCCTACCAACAAAGAAAGGTGTATCAATCTACTAACCTAATGATACATATATCAGTCTGGAATGCTAAAAGGGAGAGATTTTCAGTCGAACATTCTGAGATGATGACTATACTAGTAAAACAATGTCTTGTAAATGAATACCAGCATATGTTAAGTTTTCTGGCATTGCAATAAATATAATTAAAACTTAAAACACGCCCACTCAGGATCACACTGCCACAACATTGGCCTCTGATCCAAACAAATCAGCAAGAGCGAGTTTGTGAACTCACCGCTAAAAGCATAACTCTATACCAAGGCATTGGTCCTATCTCACAATGGTAAAGCTACACTGTAGTGCCCAGACCTGGATCCAAACTCAAAGGTCTTTTAGTTCAGCCGCATCTAAATAGTGATCTGGATCCACATACCAAAATAAATCATTTGGTCCTTGGCCCATTACTGACCTTTCCTAAAATGTTTATAACAAAAATAACATAAACATAAATAAATAAACAAATAAATAAATAACACAATACAAAAAAATTAAAATCTGTATTTAACAGGAATTTTTACAGCTCACTGAACCTTTTGCAGAGTAGTGTACATATTTCATATAGTAGATATAATTTCTGAATTATGTAAAATCAGAAAGATAGAGTGAATCCAGATCTCTTATGTTCAGCAGTAACTTGTCTTTAAAGTACTTTAGTTTAATGCTGGAAATAGAGACCAGAGCCCAAGGCCTATATTTTCCTCTTCACACTTTATCCAGAGCAGTGGCTGTTTCTTAAGTGCCACTATTACACACCATTATCAAGTGAATTACAGTATATCACCAGTGCACATGTTAGCTTCAATAACACTGTGCCAGCAACGCCCTGTTGATGCCCTGGCCCCCCATCTGTACATCTCAACAACACTGATAGAGGCCCATTATTTTAATATGAAAATTACAACCATGTGAAGACTGCCCCTCTGTACAGCAGCCCATTGATCCAGTTTTTGTTTCTCTGTTACACTCACTTCAAGGTACTTCAAGCTTTGCCAACCATAACAAAGTTGGCACAGAGATATTCTCCTCTTCCATTTCTGCCATGCACGCACAAGTTGTTACTCTTCTCTTTCCTCAACATGTGTTTATTTGGTTTTCTTTGCTTTTCCGAAATGGAAATTTTGAGGTCCACTGATGCTGCCTGCTCTGTGGCCAACCATCTTGATCACAAAGAGTCTGGTAGGAGAGAGCGAGAAGTGCAGATTTTACAACAATGTAAAAAAAAAGGTGGGACGTTGTGTAAAATGTAATTAAAAAAAACAGAGAGCTATGACTTGTAATCTCATAGACCTGTGAGGGCCTAACCAGGTGTTGAAACTGAGATATTTTACCAATTCTTGAAAAATTAGCATGTTCAATTTGATTAGCAGCAGCACATCTCAAAGAAGTTGGGACAGAGCAACAAAAAGAAGAACAGTTTTTTAAAAACAGTTTTACTATTAAAACAAACAGCTGGAGGAGCATTGTGCAAATAATTAAATTGATGCCTGGGTATAAAAAGTGTATTCTGGCCCTGTCCACACAGAGGCAGGCTTAGGCATATCCACAGAGGTGTTTTATAGGCGTTTCATAAAACCAGGTCCCAGAATGTAAAGATGTTTACAACCCATACGCATCTTTTATAAAACTATGACACCATAGCAACGTACCGCTGAATGAAACAAACTCTCGGCTCCTCGGTGCACCATCTTGATTGTTGTCGGTGAGGAGACGCGTACGAGTGACGCTGCTCGCTAAGAACATGTGACTTAAATAAACCAATCAAAATGCACGGTACGGTTGGGATTTGAGTAAACCACTGCGGACGGCGTGGTGACCAGACTGATATTTCTCTGTAGAATAACACAGAGACATATCAGTCTGGATTTTCCAGGCAACCAGGGCAGAATGTGACTGAGAAGAAATAATGTGTCTAGCATAGCAAACTGTGTACAGAGACAAAGACTTCTGGAAGTGTTCCTGATCCATGCAGTCATTTCCAGTTCAGAATCATGACTGTTTTTAATGCAGTTGCTGCTTGAGGTCCTAAAGATCTGAAGCAACCAATAAACTATTTAGGCTTTTTAAAATGCTCTTTTATACTCAGATGCAGTATCTTACTGAAATGTTTCCATTACACATAAATTGTTTTTTATAGGAAAACTTTTCCAGCCTTTTGTTGCTCCTGTCCCAATTTTTTAGAGATGTGTTACTGCCATCAAATTCGAAATTCACTATATTTGTCATAAAATGGTAAAATATCTAATGTGAATATATAAGATTTGTACACATAGATATAGTCACTAGTGGATTGGGGGGAAGATTTTGATTTAGGACCAACAATGGAGGAGCTCCAGAAATACTCGCATGTGTTCTTGATTTGAGCTGGGGTTTGGAGCAAATGGAGCAGAGCAAGAACTGGCTCGAGCTCCTAGAAAACGCACGTAGATACACACACACACACAAAGAAAGACATCTACAGTATACTCTGCCCACTGTTCCCATCCGCCGACCACATCCACCGATACAGAGAGGGGAGCTGTACTTTCCCAGGCCCCGCTGCCAGTTATTGCATTACCTTCATTCGCTTTGTGACAATCCAACAAGTCAATGAGGTTTGGAAGATGGTGAGCCCCCTCGTCCTAAGCCATGAATGCACACACACACTGCAGAATCACACAGATTACAGTCATCGAGGGGGGAGGCATCAGCGCTTCTCTTTTCCAGCAGAAACAGGCGATTATTCAATCGGAGGCAAACCTGAAAGTTGACTTGATGATGTGTCATGGCTTCTTGCCTTGAATTAAAATATCATACTGGATACAGAGCCTTCCGTAGGCGACGTTTTCAGGTAAGTTGCAGTTTGGAGACCTGCGTACGTTTCATTGTGAGGAAATATTGTTGATGCAATGATGCCAAGTGTCCAAGGCCTCTTATATGTCCCAGGCCACCTATATTTCTTGTTGGTACACCCCCGACCATTAATGGTAAAATGTGGAAGAATTAATGAATTAAAGAATGAATGAAGCTACGAAGCTCCCTAAATTGCTGGGAAAGTCAACTTTCACATTTTAAGCACAATTTTTGAACTATTACATAGACATTCCTACAGATTCAGACAACACAAATGTATATCTGTCAATAGATTTCTGTATAAAACAAATTCATATCTCAGTAAGTAATAGAAGTCCACATACTATGAACGATTGTCAGTGTTTTTCTTAAATGCTGAAAGCACACAGAATAGTGTTTGCAGACTTTGCCATTGTTACAAACTACTTTTAACTGCCTCATTTGGGGTTGTATAGTGGTTCATAGAAAACGTTAATCTGACTCTTCACCAAATTTGTCTTGAACACAAAACTGACACTCAAGAGTGGCACGGTGGCAAAGTGGCATAACACTACAAGAAGGTCCTGGGTTCAGTTTCAGTGTAGGGCCTTTCTGTGTGGAGTTTGAAAGTTCTTCCCATGTGTGGATTGGACATATTCAACAATTCTCTCATTCCCATCTATTGCGTTCATAGTTTGACATGTTCTTCTATCTACAGTGCATTAATGTGAGCCTTTGAGCCAAAACATCTGCCTGCTACATCTGGAAACGGTTTGATAAGAGTGGTAAGGCCGACAAAAATAGTAACAACCGACTGGGAGACATTTGGTAAGAGGCGTAACTCCTTTGTCTGTGGTTAATTTGAAACAATGATTTTTGTGACTCCAATTATGACAAATAAGGCTTATTGTTTTGTCTTCAGCTTTAACAAATAGATCATAGACAAAGCTTTTTTTTTCTTCTAAATAAGACATAATAGCAAGGCCCTGCTCCCTTTCCACCAGGGGTCCTCTTCATTTACATGGGTAATTTGGCATAGGTTTTACTCTGGCTGCCTTTCCATGACCATACATTTATCCAGGCTTGGGACTCCCATAGAATACATCAATAACATGTAAAGCAAATGCCATACCATTGTTTTACACACTTTGGCTCACTTTTGATAAACTCTAATCCAGCAGAGCAAATGTTTGGTTTGGTTCTTTGAGCAAAATGAGCGCGGTGATGGAAATGACATATTTTAGATAAACAGAGGAGGTGAAGGCCTGTGTGTTTGTGGAGGCGGTAAACATGAAGCACTTTGATGGAGCAGGAATGTGGCGCTCTGATTCGGCACTTTCACATATGCAGAGCTGTTTACTCTCACTGTTGTGTGTGTGTGAGTCAGCGCCACACCAGACCATTAGTTATGCCTCTGAGGACTAATTGAACTTGCTTGCTGCCATTTGTAGAGTAAATGTTGTTCCAAAAGCACCCGGGACATAAAGCTATTCTGCTATTATTATTGTTATGTGAGCTGCTATTGTGAAAACTCTGCCAAACAGTGGTGCAAAGTAGCTAAGAAGGTAGAGTCATTATTATTATTGAGCTATTAATTATAAACTGTTAAATCATTATTCATTTTTCTTGAGGACATTAATATTCGTAGAAGCAGCAGTAGTTGTAGTAGTAGTTGCAGCAGAAGCATCAATACTAGCAGTAAATATAGTAGTGGTAGTACCAGTACAAGCAGTTGTAGTAGCAGAAGCAGTAACAGTATTATCATTAGGTATAGTACTAGTAGTAGCAGTAGTAGTATTAGTATCAGTAGAGTAGCAGCCATTGTAATAGCAGCAGTAGAGAAATACCTTTAAATTTTCTTTGTACCTAAGTAAACCTCACATTCAGTGCTTTTTAAAACTTTTTTAATGATTATGCGCACTTTTACTTCTACTTGACTAGTATCATTCTAAAGTAACTATTCTAAAGTAGTATGTTTACTTATGTACAGATTTTGAGTACTTTTTCCATCTCTCCTGCCAAACTTATCCATGTACAAGATGAGGAAACAAGGTGACCTTAGCAAACCTCAGCCAACTAACTTTTGGCTTGTCACACAAACTGATGGATTTCTTGAGTTTTCTTATCGCAGTGGACACATTATGAGTATTTAAGACATATGACTGTATAGAGAGTGTGCAGTGGACAGCAGTCATAAATCCATGTGTATAGTGAGTCTGAGAAAGTGCTTATAGGTGCAGCTCAAGACACTGAACCATATCAGGCCAAAGTACAGAACATGTTGAACGCACTTATAATGCAAGAGATAAGGTATGTGTTCTTATATGAAAGGCCAAACCCAGCTGAGAAAACAGTCCTGACAAAACACAGATGTAGACCTGCAGCAATTACAACTCTGTGCTTTATGAAATTACATACGGCGGACATTACACGCTTCATTACCGTTCATTAAGGAGACACTGGAGTTCATTTGTTGATGTTCTTGTCCAAAATTATGGGGGAAAAGCAAAATGCAAAAATATTACCACTATAAAATCCATTCTTTAAGATGAAAGTTGAGCATTACTATTGTTTGACATGTGTTAGCTCTGAGTAATGGTAGTGCCTCAATCCATAAAACTGCAGGATAGTGTATAGTCCCCTTGTAACCTTTAAAAAATAAATTAATGATCAAATACTGTAAGTGTAAGTAAATGAACTCTCCACTACTCACTTGTACTTTTATTTGATGACATTTTTAAAGTAGTAGTAGTAGTAGTAGCAGCAGAAGTGGTAGTATTAGTAGCAGAACTAGTTGTAGTAGCGGAAGTAGTAGTAGTAGCTACAGCAGTAGAAGCAGTAGCAGGAGAAGTAGTACTAGTAGTAGTAGTAGTAGTAGTAGTAGTAGCATTAGCAGTAGTAGCAGTAGTAGTAGTAGTGGCAGAAGTGGTAGTATTAGTAGCAGTACTAGTTGTAGTAGCAGAAGTAGTAGTAGCCACAGCAGTAGAAGTAGTAGCAGGAGAAGTAGTAGTAGTAGTAGTAGCAGAAGTGGTAGTATTAGTAGCAGTACTAGTTATAATAGCAGAAGTAGTAGTAGTAGCTACAGTAGTAGTAGTAGTAGTAGCATTAGCAGTAGTAGCAGTAGTAGTAGTGGCAGAAGTGGTAATAGTAGTGGCAGTACTAGTTGTAGTAGCAAAAGTAGTAGTAGTAGTAGCTACAGTAGTAGAAGTAGTAGCAGGAGAAGTAGTAGTAGTACTAGTAGTAGCAAAAGTGGTAGTATTAGTAGCAGTACTAGTTGTAGTAGCAGAAGTAGTAGTAGAAGTAGTAGCAGGAGAAGTAGTAGTAGTAGCTGCAGGAGAAGTAGTAGTAGTAGTAGTAGTAGTAGCAGAAGTGGTAGTATTAGTAGCAGTACTAGTTGTAGTAGCAGAAGTAGTAGTAGCTACTGGGGTGACCACCTCAAAAAGTCCTAAAAGTGGGACCAGTAGTGCAATTTGGTGGGACAAGGAGGGACAAACTTGTGAAATAAAAGCTTTGATATTACACACATCTAACGCACTAAAGAGTCTAAACCTCATTTAGAGAAAGATAATTTGTTAAGTTGCTACAGTTTAGGGCTCATAAAAGCAGCCAACAGCAGCTCAGAGCACCGTGGAGAGTATTTTCCTGAAACACGGGGACAGCAACACACCAACCATATTTCAGGCCCAGCAACATGGGACACCCACAAACATTTATTCAACATTTTACACAAGGAACACTGACCTGACCTTGTTGTTCTTAACACGAATCTCACTTTTTATACGATCCACTGAGCACCAATGAAAAAGTGGGACATTATCTGAATCAGTGGGATGGGGGACAAATGCCTAAATGGCTGTGCAGCACAACCAAAAGTGGGACAGGTGGTCACTCTAGTAGCTACAGTAGTAGTAGTAGTAGCATTAGCAGTAGTAGCAGAAGTGGTGGTAATAGTAAGTAGTAGTAGTGGCAGCACTAGTTTTAGTAACAGAAGTAGTATTATGAGTAGCACCAGCAGTAGCAGTAGTAGTAGTGGCAGAAGTGGTAATAGTAGTAGCAGTACTAGTTGTAGTAGCAGTAGTAGTAGCAAAACAAAACAAAAACAACAATACATTCCCAGTATTTTAACTGCCACAGCCATGAACAAAATTTAAATTCTGATATTTAAAAGTAAAACTACAGCTAAAAATACTACACAAAATAACAAGATAATTTAGTACCAACTTCATAAAAACATCAGCTGCCTTTTGTATTTTGCATGGGACAAGGTAAAACCAAAAATACACGGCTTTTCCTCCAGTTGTTTCTCCATCAACTTTTGCGTGAAGCCTAAATACAATATCACACGCACATTGGTTTGTTTTAATGAATGCACACACAGCCCAGTGCTCATTTAGATGTAATAGGAGCAGTTGTGCAGCTCTTAAAAAATAATGAGTTCCCTCAGCTATGAAAGTGTGTGTGACAGCGCTAGCAAAGAGCAACCTGTGGTCTAGACACGCTTTACTGTAACAGGTCCCCGTGACTGTGATTATGCTCTTAATCTCACTGAAAATGTCAATGATCTGTGCTAAATAAGTTGATCCCTGGCCTTAAAACACACAGGCAGAAATACACAGGCGCTTTCCCACTTCCTGAAACAGAGACATGAGATAGAGTAATGTACTGGGATATACATTGATCAGGATTGTCCTCCAGGTTCTCGAATATAAGTCGTCCATGAGAAAGCTGACGGCAGACCAGATGTGGCTGTAATGTGGATATAATGTAGTAAAGAAACCTCTCCACCAGTCATGTCCAAAGTCTGGCCCAGGGTTCATCATGGATCAAGGAAAGATTTGTTCAAATTGTTTCCAATCTGTCAAACTAAAACCATAAAGCACAGGCTAGCATGCACATTTTGCCCACAATTTCGTATTTACATCAGAGCTATTAAATGATTGTGGTATTCCTTGAACAATAGTTTGACAACTCCTTAATGGGAAAACATCGCGGACTGTATTATATTCAACGATACTGTGTACCATAGGACGTAGCACCCACCAAAAGCCCTTGGCCCATGTTTTGTTCCATGACAACTTGGATTGTGTTTTTGACACCTGACAGCTTTGTGTTCAATTTATTATGAATGCTAAAATTGGGAGTTAAAGCAAAAGCATTTTTAAAGGCAGTAGTGGAATGTAACAAAGTTAAAGTACTCAAGAGGTACTTTTACTTCACTACATTTTAGAGAAATTATCCATACTTTTTACTCCACTACATTTTTGAGTTGGCTTGAAGTGCAAAGTATTTTGAGTTTTGGTTTAAATTTGTGTGTTTTTGCGGTGCTGTCATTGCAATTGCCTAAATAAAAAATGCTGTAAAGTATTACACCTTTAGAAACATCAAAATAATAGACAGAAGACCTCACCGACAGATTCAGTCATGTTCTACAGCACTGGTTCGTAATAACATCAGTAATTAACACAATTATACTTCTTTAACTTTATACTGATACTTTTACATTCTCTTGAGTAAGTGTTTGCTCCTTCATCTGCACTGTAAAGAAACTGATTACTTCACCCACCTCTGTTTAAAAGGGACCTATTATGCTAAATCAACTTTTTAACTATGTTCTAATGTTTCTTTTTCAAAACCATACCTGGAGTAATACTTTGTTTCATTTACACATGTTTAAGTAATTCTATTTGCTGAGGTGCTGCTGAGGCGCTGAAAAGGTTCAGTTTCACTGCTCTACATAGACACACAAAACTCTGCCTTCTCCAGGAAACAAACTGCATATGTCTATTTTAACAGCTGCATTGTTCAATTTTTGGTACATCAAAACAAAACAATATATTATCCCTAACATAACTCTAAAACAGACATAATAGTAGGCGTTTATCTGATATATTTCCATCTGTTCATGGACTGTACAAGTGGGATACCACCACCTATACACTGCACCAATCACAGTACACCTTGTAATTTGTCCATTTAGGGCGCTTCATTGGCTCATCTGGTAGAGCATACAGCGTGAACAACCCAGGTTTGATTCCTGGCTCGGTATAATTTGCTCCATGTCATTCCCAATCTCTCTACCTAATTTTCCAACAATTTATTGCCTCAGTTTCTCCAATAAACAAAAAAATGACAAAAGGAAAACCATATCTTGGCCAATCACAATCAGCCAAATGGCAAGAAATCACTTCATACAAACTTTATGGAAAAAAATTATGGAGAGCTATTGACTTGTACGTGATTTCTAATATACAAGACTCAGCATCTAGTGCCAAATAGCAAAGTCATCCTACTGTATATTAAAGCTGATTTACTAGGTTCCTCCTGTGCACAAGTATACTGAAATGGATCTTATCTTCATGTTGTGCCGTCTGACCAGGCTGTTTGTTAAGCTGGCTATGGAAATACTGATTATCTTTCTATCAGGAGTGGAGATGTGGGGGTTTCCATTGAGTGTCGAGGAGCTGTGGAGATGAGGAGATCTGTGTGTGATGATGGTGGTGGTTTGGACCCAGGCCTGGGGCAGGTACGGCCAAGTCCACCTCATTCCTACGCTTCATGGAGCGTCCTTGGAGTGATTTTTATTTCCCTTCTGCTATTATCTTATGGGAAATATCTGTTTTACATTTCAGGACTGAACAGTGCTTGAGGCAGTAAATGTTAAAGCTTTTATGAAAATGAGTCAAAAATACTATAATGGCTGGGTCTCATTTGTTATAAAAATGAAAGGAACACACAGCACACACACACTTTGCCAAGAAAGACAACGTGTCTCATGAAACATATGAACAATAATCCTGCCGTGGGATCTATTTCTGACTTCCCTTTGACTGAAAGAGTGCTTTTTTTGTGTAAATAGTGACCATAGCCATATATTGCATCTGGAATAGGTTTAGAAGTCAAAACACACACACACATATTTCCCTATGCTAATTATTCAGTTAATAGTACAGCATAACAGTAATCTCTGAAAACAAATGACACTCTAAGACCTCATCTGGGGAACTAGACCAGGGACTGAATTTTTTGGGGTGGTCCCATTTGGATCAGGGCCACTTTCATTGGTTGAGTCTAAACACGTGCTCTTCTTTATACATTGAACTAAGAGAGGTGGAAAGCATTAATTCCAGAGCTGGCTACTACTATTTACATCACAAAACAGCAAAAAAAAAAAAAAGCAGAGTGGAAGAGAGGATGAGATTTTTTTTTTTTTAACATGAACTTATTTATATTCTCAAAAACATGGGTAGTGGGCCTTTAATGGTCAACTAATAATGATATTAACAAAGCACTTGTTTATCCAGGGTCCTTTATTGTAGCAGCTGACTGTAATGATAAAATGCATTGAAATGTTTTCCACATGTTTAAAAGCTCCAAGCTGCTACTGTCAGGAGTGATTTATCAATGATCCTCATGTTGTCTGAGGTTCAGTGAAAACAACATTTTATAACCATCTTTGATCCAGATACTGTAGCTCAGAGCTGACTGGAGTAAGACATTCTGTAAAAAAAAAACCATACACTGTAAAAATGTTTACATAAAAGTACTGGCAAATTTATGGTGTCGGTGCCAAAGTTTTACAGTAAAACTACAGTGACACTATGAAGCTTTTACAGTTTCAACAGTAAATTTAACTTTTTTCTTTCTAACAGTGGAAAAAAATAACATTTAATCCACATGACAAATAAATATTGTCCTTATCAATTTCAAAGAAGTGGAAAGTACCTTGAATGCAATTGTTTGAAAATACAACTAGTAAACGGGGAGCAGTACCAAAAAATGCAAAACTGCAATATTCAACATTTAGCTGGAAATTAGTTTGAATAGCAGTGGTCCAGACACACTTTACTTTGCAAAACAATGGATATGGGTTTTGCTGGCTAGCCAAGACAAATTTTTAAGATCAACCATTATGGGAAATGCTAAAAATACAGAATATTACAAAACTGTTCTCAAGTAAACATTTAGGCTTGTTCATTTTACAACCAGTATTTGCTCACAGATACAGGGCCAAAACCAATAAACTGCTGATCAACATGCAGAGGTATAACACGATAATTCATTGCAAAGATGTCATTGTTTGATATTAGTAACACAATAATGAACAAATCTACTGTTGGCATGTGGGAGCACAGCTCAGGGGGATCACTGTTTAATGTGAGAAACACATTTTACAAGACGTGTGCGCTCCTTTCTCATGCACATCGCCAGATCTCTGCATATCCTCCCATGTACAGCTATTCGCCAACATGTCCTCTCCAATTTAACAACAACAAAAAAACTCCTTAATATTTATTGGACTTGGGACGACTCTGATTCACTTCCCCGATCTAATGAGTGCGAGCAAGAGAACGCCAACTGCAAACACTTCAGAAAACCAAAGCCAGACGCTATTGTGAAATGTGAGCATTGTGAAATCAAATCTATTAACCTCCTCCAGTGATCCACCTACACTTTCTCATGAACATGCAAGAAGTGAAAATGATGCTAGAACAAACACTGGACCCTGAAGTGTTTACTTTCATCCATCAGATCCCTCGTGTTAAGATGTCCTTTTGTTCACAGTGCAAGCCAACATCCATGTAGTGTAGTTTAGTGCACTTACCACAGTGATATACTAGCGTGGCTTTTACAGATAGTTACTTTTACCATTGAACAGTAATTATACAGTAAATAATACAGACTTGTACCCATGAGGAACAGCAGCCAAGCAGGTGCACCCACACACTCCCACACACACTGCAGCCTTTCTCCCATTTATTTTTCTACCTGATTAAGCACTAAATTAAAAGGCTTGCGTGTCCGTGCCTGGGGAATCGGGTTTGGCTCACTCTAACACACATGGAGCTGGCCCAGGACCTGCTGCACATCCTGGGAAAGAAATCATCATGTACTGTATGGGCCTTACACAATTTCCATGTAGAAATCCAATGGAACAATATTGATGTTTAAAAGTCTGTATTTCCAACCCCCTTCGTGCCCGCTCTGGGACAAGGGGTTCATTGAGGGAAGAAAAGCCAGCTAAGCCCTGACTGATTGCTGGACGTTTTTCTGTGACTTCTTTTGGGTCACCTGCTGCTCCACCAATCCACATCGACATTTTTTTTTCCATTTGAATTACTTGAGAAATAAAAGTGTTTAATCTGAGGATATGGTTATAAGAATGATCAGTGGAAAGAACAAGACCATAAGATGGTATATAGGCCTGCTTTGATTTTAATAAATTAGTAGCCACAATGCAAAGTTAGACTTCATCAAGCTTGAGTTGACTTTCGGTTGTCACCAGTTGTCAACACTATTAATGACTACTGACAATACAGAGAAAGTAGGTTTAGTCAAAACAGCTTGTGAACATTGAATTAAAGTGTGCAGTATCTTTTCACATTTGGATGAAACCAGTTACCTACAGAAATAGTAGGTTGGTCTACACAGCTTGTCATCATTGAATTAAAAGAAGAGTTTCTCATTTTCTCCGGTGTTTGAGCAAAATTTGTCAGTCAATACCATATTGTAGTAGCTATCATCCCTGCAAAAAATGTGATCTTAATACGTCACCTTAGCTTAACATCTTGGCTTTAGGTTTACGCTACTTGTCAACACTGAATGACGGGCTGTCAATAATACAGAGAAAGTCAGATGGTCTGTGTAGCTTGTCAACATTGAATTAAAGGCAAAATATGCACAAGGTTCCTGTGGGGCATTAAAAAGTATCAAAAGTCATTAGATTGATTTTGCAAAAAAAATAAGGCATTAAAAACTATTACATTTGATTCTAACAGGCCTTAAAAATTTTAAATCATTTTGAAGTAAAATTGCAAACATTATTAGTTTCATTCGTGAATATAAATGTGTATATATAAAGAATAATTTACTATTTTTGCATTATAGATGGGCAGAACGAGTTTGCTTCACCAGATGTTTAACTTTATTTACATTACTGGTGCTTTCTGAAGCGTATTTTACAATATTTACAAATGAATTGAAATGATTCTGTGTTGGTGGCATTAAAAATGTTAAACATAGCATTAAAAGCATTGAAATTAGACTTGCTGATACCTGCAGGAACTCTGATTTAGTACTTTTTTTGCATTGGCTGATCCAGCACTGGCTACAGCTGCTTACAAAGAAAAAAATGTTCACAAAAACAAAGTGCTGGATTGCATGGGTCTAAAAGTGACATCAGAGATAGAAATTTAAGGTAACTTCTAAACCTCTATTTAATGTAATGCACCATTCTTTTGTGCTGGTAAACTGGTCTTGTTTTGCATTCAGATGGAAAACAGTATGTTATTGCGTGGGGTGATGACAGCTACTGCTGCTTTACAATTAAAACTCCTTTTCCCTTTGCTCTATTCATATTGTTTGCAGCCACCAAGCCAAGAATGTGTTAATCCATCGAGCACAAGTTTAATCCAGGCCATTCGTCTTTGATCATAGCTGCGGTATCTTAAGTTTTCAACCCAATCAGCAGTGATCAATTAAGAGAACAATAGCTGGAGGGTGGGAGTATGGTGCCCCTTTGTCGTGTTATTCCTTCAGTCTTTTCGATGATGACCCCCCCACCCACCCACCCCGGCCGGCAATCAGGCCCAGCGCAGGACGGATTAGACAGACATTAACTATGATTAATGGGAAAAATAACAAGGCAGCCCAAACAAAGGCCTCCACTTCTAGGGCATCTCGCTTTGAAGACGGTTGCTTCATAGACACAGATGTACAAACGCAGGCAAACACACTCCCACCGCACTTTTCCATCTGTGGAGCGCCTTTCATTCTGACAGGGCACCTATAAATCACAGCAGCCTGAAAAGAAGGAGCACTGGCCGTGTGTTGAAGATATAAAGAAGTGTGTGTGTGTGTGAGAGAGAGAGAGAGAGGGAGAAAGAGATTTAAGGGAGAACTGTAGGTCCGTAAACCCCCCGTCCCGAGGCAGAACAAAGGCCAGACATTCATTAATCTTTTTGTGTAGCCGTCTACGTCGTGTGTATTGTAGTACAGTGGCCGAACGCTCATATGTGACCACCTGACTCTACAAGGATCAGGAGAAATGTCTTAGGACTCACAGTTGGCAAATTCAAATGGTTAGTGACATGAGCACAAGAGCAGCTTCCTTCTTGTCTGCCTTGCATCTGTGAAGTCATTTTGTTTTGTGCATGTACTGTTACTTATGTAAAATGCACAAGTATGGAGCTTCTGTATGCTTGTACTTAAGTTTTTAGTAGTAATGGCTTATGCATGCATACGCTTGAATAAGTGGAAGAAGATGAATGAATGAATGCGTGCAGTGGAGAAGAAGCACTGCCTACCTTTACGAAATGCCTTTACTAAAAGTATTTAGTAGCATGCAGAATGTAATGGTTGTGTGGTTTTGGTTCTATGTTTTGTATGTGCATATATTTCATATATTACATTTCTAAACTTTTTTTTCAAGTAAATGTAATTGCAGTTCTACATTCCTTTAATACTTTTTTGTTATTTGTTATTGTTTTGTTTTGTTTTTTGTTTGTTTTTTTGTTTCTTTTTTTTATTCTTCCTGGGGTCTATTTAAAAAGACAATTTACAGTTCATACTTTATTAACAAAAAATAAAAGATACAGTTCAAAGTTACATTAGGTCTAGAAAATATTTACAAATCAAAAGAACATTTATATTAATTATAATCAGATAATTAAATATTTTATTTATATATAATAGCCACTTGGCTACCGATTCATCATAGCAAACAAATAAATGTCTAATAAAATATATGACTAATACTCATTACATTTCATATATTGATAAAAGAAAGAAAAAAGTGTAATCTTAGAATAGAGCAAACTGTTGCCATTGTACATACATACACAATTTCTAATCTCATTTTTTAGATTCTGAATAGATAGAGGTTCTGAGATTTGGGGTTCTTCCAGTCTTGAGGTCAGAACCTTGGTCTTTCCTGTCCTCTTTCAGAAATGTCAGGTTCTCTGATTTCGATAAAAAGATGATCTTTGGTCCAACAAATGAAGATGGTGATGTGTGATTTTGTTTAAATATGAAACACCTTTGAATGTGGTCAGAAATCCAGAAAGTCACACATTATAAAACAAATTGGATCAATTTTGTTCAGCTTTGGGAGCATTTGGTAAAATCCTTCCCACTGTCTCCAAAGGCCTCACAGGTGCAATGTTGCAGTGAGTTTTTTGTTGGGGCCAAAACCATTTTCTACAGATAAAAGATCCAATATGTGACCATTTCGGAAAGTTCATGTGTCCTGTCAGCAGTTTTCTTTGAGCCTTTGGAGAAAATGATTTGGGGCCAAAGACAATTTTTCCATTCTATCATGCAAGAGTGGCCACTGGTTGAATCTGTAACACACTAGACCTTTCCATGAGTGACATAATCAGATAAGTTGTTCATGCAGTTTAGAGGCAGATTCTTTCATGAGGAAGGAAGCTAAAAATATTAAATAATAAGTTTTAAGTTTGCGGAAATAAATATATAATTGTTAACATTACTTTGAATTAATGGCAGGTTAATATAGCGTATGTCTTTTATCCAGTGTTTATAATCTATGATCTAACCCAAATGGAAACTCTTTAGCATCTCTCTCATTGATGTGAATTGATAATTTATTGTTGTGTGTCCTGGGCTGGTGCATGTGTTCCGAGTAGGTCCAGGAGGGAGGCGGGACGTTCCCATGCTTTTGGAGTGTGAGGCAGCTGGCTGGAGATAGGCCAAACCAAACCTGTGGCAGAGCGGCCCAACAGTGAGATCCAGTTTCCTCAATCAGAGTGCAGGAGAGAGGGGGTGGGGGGGTGGGGGGTGGGGGTGATGAGCAGCTTTTCCTGTCCACACAAACACACACATGATTCAGGGATGGAGGTGTGGGCCAAAACAGCTGGAGAGGAGAGCTTTATTTTGAGCTTCACTAGGAAAGACCCACTTGTGTACCTCATAAATTTTTGTTAATTAGTTAATGTAATACCTTGAAGCCAGGACAAAAGCTCATATATTCTCCTTCACAGTATGTACAAACAGTATCTACATTTCATTTTGGCTTGAAAACTTTATTTTTTAAAACAAACTTTTGGGCTTTTTGCCTTCTTTTGATAGAGGCAGGAAATCAAGGAACAATATGGGAATAAGATTGCGCAAACCTGGAGCTGAGAATCAAACCCAGGTTTCTCCATTATGTGGTATGTGCACAACCAGCTGAGCCTATAAGGTGCCCCGACTACTACCTTATTATTTTTTATGGTCTAATTATTTATAAGCTAAGTGTTGCATTTTTATCATACACAACCAAAATACCCCGCGTTGAACTGCCACCTTATCATGGTGAGGGAGTTTGAGTGCCCAAATGATCCTAGGAGCTATGTTGCCTGCGGCATTATGCCCCTTGTAGGGTCTCCCATGGCAAACAGGTCCTAGGTGACGGGCCAGACTAAGAGCAGTTCATAAAACCCCTATGAATAGCTGCATATCAAGGACCGTGGGGTTGGGGCTCGAATGCAAGCACCTGGTGGCCGGGCCTATGCCCATGGGGCACGGCCGGGTAAAACCCGAACAAGCGACGTGGGTCCGACCTCCTGTGGGCTCACCACCCGCAGAGGTAACCGTAGGGGACCGGTGCAATGTGGATTGGGCAGCAGTCGAATGCGGGTGCCTCAGCGACCTGGTCCCCGGACACAGCTTCTAGCTGTAGGGACATGGAATGTCACCTCACTTGAGAGGGGTTGGACTCTCCACCACTCTGGCGTTGCCCGCGGTGAGAGGCGGCGGGCGGGTGTGGGCTTGCTCATAGCCCCTCAGCTCAGCCGCCATGTGTTGGAGTTTACCCCAGTAAACAAGAGGGTCGCGTCCCTGTGCCTTCGGGTTGGGGACAGGTCTCTTACTGTTGTTTGTGCCTATGGGCCGAATAGTAGTACAGAGTACCTGGCCTTCTTGGAGTCCCTGGGAGGTACTGGAAGGTGCACTAACTGGGGACTCCATTGTTTTGCTGGGAGACTTCAACGCCCATGTGTGCAGCGACAGCGACAACTGGAGGGGTGTGATTGGGAAGAACGGCCTCCCCGATCTGAACCAGATCAGAGTGGTGTCTTGTTATTGGACTTCTGTGCTAGTCACAGTTTGTCCATAACAAACCATGTTTGAGCACAAGGGTGTCCATCAGTGCACGTGGCAGCCAGTACACCCTAGGCCAGAGGTCGATGATCGACTTTGTATCACTTTGTCATCTGACCTTCGGCCGTGTGTCTTGGACACTCGGGTGAAAAGAGGGGCTGAGCTGTCAACCAATCACCACCTGGTGGTGAGTTGGATCCCCTGGCGGAGAAAGAGGCCGGACAGACTCAGCAGCCCCAAACGTATTGTGAGGGTCTGTTGGGAACATCTGCCTGAGCCCTCTGTCAGAGGAGTCTTCAACTCCCACCTCTGGGAGAGCTTCAACCAGATCCCGAGGGAGGTTGGAGACATGGAGTCCGAGTGGACCCTGTTCTCTGCCTCTATTGTCAATGTGGCCGTTTCGGAGCTGTGGCTGTAAGGTGCCTGTCGTGGCAGCAACCCCCGAACCCAGTGGTGGACACCGGAAGTAAGGGATGCCGTCAGGCTGAAGAAGGAGTCCTATCAAGCCTGGTTGGCTTGTGGGACTCCTGAGGCAGCTGACGGGTACTGGCAGGGTAAGCGTGCTGCAGCCCAGGCAGTTGTGGAGGCAAAAACTCGGGTCTGGGAGGAGTTCGGGGAGTTGGAGGAGGATTATTGATCGGATCGGTGAAGCGTCTGCAGTAATGTGGTCATTGTATCGGTTTGTCGTGGTGAAGAAGGAGCTGAGCCGAAAGGCAAAGCTCTCAATTTACTGGTCCATCTACGTTCCTACTCTCACTTATGATCATGAGCTTTGGGTCATGACCGAAAGGACAAGATCCTGGATACAAGCAGCCGAAATGAGTTTCCTCCGCAGGGTGGCTGGGTGCTCCCTTAGAGATAGGGTGAGGAGCTCTGTCACCCGGGAGGAGCTCAGAGTAGAGCTGCTGCTCTTCCACATCGAGAGGAGTCAGTTGAGGTGGCTTGGGCATCTGTGCCGGATGCCTCCTGGACGTCTCCCTGGGGAGGTGTTCCGGGCAGGAGGCCCCGGGGAAGACCGAGGACACGCTGGAGGGACTATGTCTCCCGGCTGGCCTGGGAACACCTTGGGGTCCCCCCGGTAGAGCTGGAGGAAGTGTCTGTGGAGAGGGAAGCCTGGGCATCTTTGCTTAGACTGCTGCCTCCGCGACCCGGTCCCAGATAAGCGGTAGAAGATGGATGGATGGACAACCAAAATAAATGATGCACCCTGAATCCCATGGTTGTGTTTTAATACTGGATGAACAAGTACCTTGACATGAGACATAAATCCCATAACTATTACTGCAATAAACATCTTACACAGTAATTTTCTTTTTCATAGATTAACAAGAAACACAGACACAGTGTAGATGAGTATGAAGCAGCAGAAACAGTACCTGCCCTCCCAGGATCACACTCTCAGGACCGGCTCAGGACCTCTGTTTATTGCAACTGCAGTTTTGAATTAATTTTTGAATTCAGTTGTGCTAGTCACTATTGTCTAGGCCTAGGGAAAGCTAATCCTGCCCCGAACCCTAGCCTTCGCCACAGTAAGACAGTGTATTAGTGTGTACAGGATAGCAACGAGAAAGTCCTGAGTCCTGAGAAAGTGGTCCTGAGTTATTGGCGAAATATGACATAACTTTAGGCGGATCAATAAATGCGTTTTTGCGATATGACATGACTGCAAGACATTTTATGTATTTGTATATAAAAATGGTACATACTGTGCATGCATGACATTTTGCCTATTCCAGGGATTTGAGGTTGGGTATTCCCCAGTGCTGTCACCACATAACTGCAAAGCTCCTAAAACCCACATAAGCACTTGTGTATTCAGCCTATTAAGTCGTACTTAATCGTCGGCATTGTAAAATCACACACCTGTTGATTCAAGCCACGCTGAAGCAATACCAAGAACTGGAAAAGGGATCTTCATGTGGTCTATGCAATAAGTCTCTGACAAATTAAAGATAATAATAAAACAGCAAATCTAGGTATCTTGCTGCAACATAACCCAATGCTACTGTATTTAATGTTGTATTTTCTTACAAGGCACCATTAGTTTAACAATAGAACAAAGCAAATGCAAAACAGATCTCCTTAAAAACGCAAATGTGCCATTTCTTCCAATGTGTTTGTGCCTAAAATTTTCAAACTTAGAGCACATGACTATACATTTTGAATTTGGCCTGCTTTACCAATCTGGTGACTACCTAATGTACAGCACAAACACACAATCACATTCATAAGCAAAGTGGGTGAAGCGCCTTGCCCAAGGACACAACAACAGTATACAATGCTGGTAGCGGCGACTGATCCGACAGCCTTCCAGTTACCGGGTGAAAAGCTCTACCTACTGAGCTACAGCAACTCCATGCAACATTAAGGCTTCAAATAAGCTGAACATTGAAACTGTATTCAACCCTCTCGTGACCTACTTTTTGGTCTGAACCCATCAGTTGAGAATCACTGCACTACCTCCCTCCTTCTTTGCTACCCTTGAACCCCCCTCCCATCATGCCCCTGGTCCTCTGCCTCATTGAAAAGCACAGAGAGCGTCCTGCTGCATATGGGAGTCATCGGCCTGTGCCTGCTCCGCTTATGTTTTGACATTTTTCTGGAGATGAGTGCCGTGATGTCACACGCTGGCACCGTACTGCTGTGTCAGGGAAGAGGAGGAGTAAACGGTGGGGTAAGAGGGGTGTGGGTAGGGAGGGTTGGGGGGGGGGGGGGTCGAGCTCCAACGGGATGGGGGTAAAACGAACTGCTGAGACGCCACTTTTCTCTCCCCGCACTGTAAATTAGCGTGCTGGATCTGTGATGGGAAACATGTGGGGGCCCTCCCGAGAGCTCCAGAAATGTTAGCATTAAGAGAAGGAGTAGAGTTTTGTGATGGAGCAGGGGGGCGGATTGTTTTTTTTTTTTTTTTTTTTTTTTTGGTGTCCTTTCAATTAAGAAAGGCCATGAATAAAACATGTCTCCGTTGGTAAAAGGTCCCAGTAGAGGAGCCAGGAGAGAGGAGCTGAGACAGAGCAGATGAGTTTGAGTCAAGCTGTGTCTAATAAAGTCTTTACACACTCCTCCCTTTACGGAAAATCACAGCACTCAAATCTCTTGGCTTTGCACTTTGCTGGAGACAATTTGTTAAAAATAGAAGTGCAATTTCCAGAAGTTAATATCCCAGATTTGTGTTACTGTCCAAGTCTTATAAATGGCTCTTCTCTTTTATTTTCATTTTGTTAGCCTAATCACAAATACCTGTAGTTACAAGGGCTTGCTTTATCAAATCTAAAAATGGAAGATCATCTCTATTGGCTATTTCTGCATGCGTTTTTATATTTTCTTGTGTAAATGTGTAATGAAATTTACAGAGTATGTATGTAGAAATGTATGGGAGTTTGGAGACACGTTCCCATGCAATTCATTTTCAGACCAAGTACTGTACCACTGCAGAAAATATTTGGTATTCAAAGTATTAATTTTACTGGACGAAAGTGGCCAGTAATCAGGACAAAACAAAGACTAAAACTGGACTAAACCAGGACTAATCTTGGACTAAATCAGGACTAATAAAAACAGACTAAACTGTGATCCATACAAATTTAATCTCCAGACCAACACTCAAACAGGAATAAAACTGTGTCTAAATCCAACTAAATCAGGAACTTGAACTGCAAAAGACTCCTGATTACCACCAGAAGAAGTCGGCATATACCACCACTGGTACCTGTACCACAGTTTGAGAACCACTGTTAGAGGAAGATGTGTCCAAACCTTTAATTGGCACTTGTTACAGAAAACATGATTTTAAAAAATACATTTAGTAACATGTTAATAAACAGATAGCATTATATTTTCCATGAATAAAAAGGTATTAGCTAACCATAACAACATATTCCTCATAAATAAAATTACCTCATGGTTCAAATGAGTTGTGACGGAGAAGATGATCATAACATCATTAATGCAACAAAGCCCCAAACCTAAATTGTAAGTTCAGGCATGTAATACTGCTGCTTTTTGGCTGTATAACTATCCAACTTTACCGCACATTGAAAGCTGATTAGCCTAAAATTGGAAATGAATGGGTTACTTCAGTTCCAACTCTTGTTTTCATTCAATAAACTATCTCCGCAATTTTTTTTGAAACACTGGCCTCAGACTCAGTCAGAGCTCTTAAACCCTGCTGGTTCTGAATCAACTACAGTATATTAGGTTGGACGATAAAAAGCAGTTTTAAAGTTTCTTTGCACTGCGTGTTGCTAAACAGCCACTGCTCAGCATCAACTCAATTGCAGTAATTGGTCCAGTACTTTCTGTTGCAGCCCACAGCATTTTTTTAGTAGTGCATCAAGCAAAATGGACATCCTGAAGCAATTTACAGCTAAACTGGGTTGTAAAATCGATCCTGATGGAGACCGGACTTTTTATTCAGTAGTGAGAGAATCATCCTGAAGAGCTGTGAAAGGGAAAGTGAGAAGTCTTTTTGATGTGAAATGGTGAAAGTATGCTGACATGGAAGGCATTACTGAAACTGAGTTGGACTATGCATCGGCCACTATTGCTTTGTTCAGTTTTCCATAGAAGTATGAGAACTATACAGAGGTAGACAGTAGCAAAGTGAATTTTCTTGAGTATTGTACTTAAATGTAATTTTTGAGAATCTGTACTTTACTTAAGTAGTATTTTAACTTAATTGTAACTTACTACTTTTACTCTATTACATCTAAAAAAAAGCAAAGGTAACTTCTGCAGAGAAATTGTCTTGTCTGACAACTTTTACTTGTATTGGAGTAATACTGTATTTGGCTAGGAGGATCTATACTTTTAGTCAAGTAATGAAGTTGAGTACTTTGTCCACCACTGGAACTATAGACTAGTAAAACTACAAAAAAAAAAAAAAATAAAATAAAATAAAAAATGGTCAGTACATTTATTGAGGGTAAGTGCCTTGGAGGACACCTTGAACATTTCCAGTTCATCACAGGGCCAACATTTAGAGACATACTTTGGGACTTTATTGCTAACCACTCTGCCAGTCTGCTTATACTTCTTATATTTAGTTTGTTCTACATTCAGTGCCTTCTCATACTTTTACAAGGTTCCAAAACACGCTCCTTGAGAGCCTTTATCCCCAGCTCAAAAGTTTAGCCAAAACCAGACATGTTTTTGAGGCACTGTATTGGTCGTGGCACACACCTCTGCCATCCACCTAAATTTAAAGCCATTCCCAGAGGCCAAAACCAAACAAAGCTTCAGGAAAAGGCCCCAGCTCTGGAGCTACGGGCCAACGCAGCGCTGCTAAAGTCTGAAAAACAACAGGAAACACATGTGCGCCGCCCGATACCATGACGGACCTACACAGCCCTCACAGCTACAGTCAGAGACAGGTCCCCAGGCTGAGGCCTGACCCGACCCGGCCGGTTCCCTCTGACACTTCCTTATCCGCTACATTAGTTCAGAGGTCGCCGCAGCGGGACAGACACACAGCTATCAGCGCTTGAGCTCAACCGCAGGAAGCGACCCTGGGACAGGGATGGAAGAGGAGGAGGAAGCCATGTTGTTTTTTTATCCACAGATACTGTCTGTGTCCCTGTGTAGTGCTGTTGTGATAGTTACATAACACTGGTCCCCTGCACCGCTCCACATCGGCACATCAAGGTCTGGGGCAACAACCAGATCAAACATGTCGCAGCGTGCCCCATCCCAACCTGTTGTGACTTTCTAGAAAAAGCAAGTCACTGAAAATACACACTGAACTCATTTTTAAAGAGATGTTTCAGTGTGCTTTTATTGCTATGGTTACATATGCCCTCTAATGTGTGTCCAGTTTGGAGTAATAGATAGAAGCAGTGGCGAGAGCTACTACAGTAAATTTCCAAGTGTAAGTTTTATTCTATTGCTAGTGTATGTGGTCCTTATCTAGAGTGTTAAATGTACTCTCTTAAAACAAAAACGTAATTACCATTTAAATTAAATCCAAAAAGTTCTAAGCATTGTATTGTATATTCCTCTGTACTCAAAACTCCACATATAACATTGCCCAGTTATTATTTTTCTATAAAGATGACGTCAGTTCTTCCAGTCGCAGACTAGTATGTAACATTTGTGTAACAGGAGTCATGGGTCGAGTCAGACAGAGAGGAATACATTGTACAATTTGTATTACTGTTACTAAAAAATAAAGACTGCAGCCCCAACTTTTGTCATGTTAATGTCACTCATGGTTTCTGACTCTCTGAACTAAAATTTTGACTCTCAAGAGAGTAAATTTAGCATTATATAGAAAAGAACTATGTACACACTGACATAGAGTAAAGTTTGACTGTGTATGTGGGTTTTGAAAGACATGGTACATATGTAAATGTATCATGCTCCTCAAAATCTGAAATCTGGTGCTTGTGCCAGAGCTAGATTTCAGGCGCAAGTCCAAGTGTTTTATATACAGTGCAGACAACTCTAAAAATGTTAAATTTCTCAAAAAATTTAATAATGGTTTTAATAATACAACAGTGATATGTCAATTTAAAAGGGTACATAAAGAAAATTCTAAAAAATATTACAGATCACATTATGTTTGTGAGTATGAATGATAAATTCAAGATATTTTTAAAACCTAAATATAAAGCAGATACATAAAAATGATTAAAATTATGAAATTATCCCACGTAACTACCATCTATGTCAGTGGTTCATCACTGGTGGGTCAGGACCCAAAAGTGGGTCACGGGGAGTTTAAATAAACTTTCAGTGTTGAAGGTTAGTCGAAATATTCCAATTCCAATTAAATAATCAGGGACACAAACTCAGAGCAGATAAGAACCACTGAGCTATGATAACACTTGCGCTCAGAGCAGCCTTTGAGCCTGGTTGGTTGTTAAAATCTTGTATCACTCTTTACTGTCCCCAGTTACCAGCCATAACACAAAGCATGTGATAGCTCCTGTTTGCTCCTCCAAATTGGGAATGTGCTTACAGCTACCTAGTGTAAAGCAAAAACTCATTTATGCATGCATATTTCTTATATAAACTCCTTTATAAGATATTAGTATTAAGCATTGCTTCTTGTATGTGGAAAATTTAGCAACAAAATGTTTAGGCAATGGCTTTGGCCAAGAGTGCAGGATTATACAATGGTTATACAATGGCACCTGGGCCTTGTGTTGTATATGCAGCTCTATCTGAGTCATTTAGTGCTGTTTGTTCTGGAGACGAGGCCTGGATTAGGAGCACAGGCTGAAATGGAGTGTCAGCTGACGACTGTTTAAACCCTGCTTTCCTCAGAGAATCCTCTTAGTCCCAAACCTCCATCGACACCCCTTTATCTGCATCTTCACTGGACACTGTCATCAGTCAGAAGTCAGACACAAACCAGGAAATAGTTTAGTCTGAGTTTAGGAACCAGTAATGTGTCTATAGAGAATTGCAACATCTAAATGCATCATCAATATAAATGTTTGATACTGAAAAAACATATAGTAAACATAACTATGCTGTTTTTGGACGGAACAGCATCTTTATAACTTCAGTTTATAACAGTATGAAACATAGCAAGCATATTTGAGAATAAACTTGGCAGGTTTTCATTTGAGGACAGATTAATCTTAGATGGGCCTGGATCCAGAAGTGGGCATGACTCAGCCCAATACATCTCAATACAACGCGGTGCCGCTAACCTCGGTCAACCTGTCAACGCCTGCCTTATCTGTGTTTCCACAACAACAAGGAGATGAAGTGGACGTCAGAGCTGCAGTGTGGAGATATAAATCACCTCATGCACCCTCGGGTCCTACTGCTGTTCAAACTAAGACCCAATGTAGTTCTCTGTCATTTTTTTTTCAAAAGTATGTTAAGTGTTTTGGGACAGGAACTTTTCCACTATCACCTTTCTGTGGTATAACAGAAACATGGCTAGATTTACTGGGCCCCCACCCCTCTACATTTATCCTGGCTTGTGAATGGCACCAATGTGAGCTTGTCCCTATTTATCAGAATTTAGGTGGTTAGGGTTAGAGATTACTAGGCCGTATTATGAGCTAAATTCATGTTTCTTTCTACAAAATTATTAAGTGGAGACTGCCTTTAAATTCAATCCCAAGCCTACGACTAAGTGATGGTCAGTCATGAACAAGTCGGTACACTCTTAAAAGTGAAGTGAGAACCATTTTTCCTGAAAGGTTCTTTTTGAAGACAGGGCAGATAATAGAGAGAAGAAGCCAGATCAGCCCCTCTGAGCTGAGCCTCTTTGTCTTCCTCAATGAATCCAGATAAATGGAGAAGGCTGTCTCAGGAAGGGCATCTGGTATACAAACCAAAAATCAATATGCAAATCACTGCACGCTAGGAGGCAGGTGCACTGCTGTGATGACCCCAGATAAGGAAAAAGCCAGAGGGAAAGGAGAAGACTCTTTAACACACTATTGAAAGCATTCATTTTCTTCTGTTGTGATCCTTTTGTTCCATTTTATTGTCTAGATATTTCATATATTTATTAGCAAGGGATTACTAGCACATGTTGTAGATATTAGAGATTTAGTGGATAGTATTGTTGGCGAAACAATGCCTGAATTCCAGTAACACAAAATTGGAATCTTCGTCGTTAAACCAAAGACAGACTCAATGCGTCACACCCTCGTAAAACACATAACTTTGATACAAATCATGCAGCGATTGCCATAACTCACGAGATATCTTTGTCACAACTTGAGTGCTGCACCCCAGAAGGATTTACGAGACGACACATTTTCAGTAGGTCCTGACATAGGAGAGGTGTTGATTTATTCAAAAACTAATGACTTAATTCAAACTGTGAGCGCGGTGCATGACTTTTGTGAGGTGAAATACACTTGAAAGATTGTGTTTCTTTTTGCCTTCTGTTTGCTCTTGGCACCGAGCTGCAAGGCAAAGCTATTGAGATACTAATGAAAATAAATACAGGCCTTGGGAATCTGCAACTAGTCCAAGAACCATTCGTCTATGAAGCAACCTCGACTTATATAAGAGTTCTTGTATTTGGATTGGGCTCACATCATGGTTTATTTAACTTGATTTCCCTAAATAGGCCTGTGATTTGGTTGCATAAGGCCCGGGCGGACAGTAACGGCTGAAGATGGGTGATTGGGGCTTTATTGAGCTTTATTTGTCCAAGTCAGAAACACTACAACCTTACATAATATTAGACAATCAGTAATGCAATGTGCTGAAAAGATGAGGTGGAAAAAGAAATCAGCGCTGTCATCCTTATTATAAGCCACTTTGTCATCAGCAGCTGCAACATGACTCAACCAGAAAATATAAAGAAACATTACTTTTGGAGAGGAGCTGGAGTCTATGGAGTAATATGAAATTATACTATTAAGATGAATTCTTTACAAATCCTGTTATCTGATAAAGTTTTTGATTAGTTAAAGGTCTTCTATTGGGCAAAGTCCACTTTTTGGGGTTTTTAACACTGTTATAATGATGTTTTCACCTCAAAAACATACCTGGAGAAGTATTTTGTTTCATTCATGCATTTTTGAGAAATCCTGTATGCTGTAACCTGAAATACTAATGCAAAGGTGTCTAAAACTATTTTTAAAAGCCTGAAAACAGTCAGTTATATAAGAACATGAGGGTAAATGAAGCAATATTTTTTGCCTTCTTTAATGATCCATTGTTAATTTTCATTGCCCAGGCCTGTATTTATTAGTTGTTAGTAACATCATTGTCCCAGTTCATCTCATTGTGCAAGGGCTCCCAGGCATGTAATGTTCTTAGGTTTAGGTGCATTTAATTAAGCAGTGGTTTTAAAAATATACTTTGTGAGGATATGTCTTACTTTCACGAGTGGTCCATTGTTGGTGAAAAGGTGAATACCCTCACTTAATATCACTTTTACAGCACACTGAATATTACATTGAATATTGAAAAACAGCTTGGTCATTCTGAAATAGTATAAGAAGGCACTGAAAATAGGAAATCTTCCCAATTGACAAATTTTGACAGATGGTTTGTTAGTTCAATGGTTTGGCAAAGGTTATGGCATCTCCCAGGTTCTGTTATGGTTTAGACTGACATGGTTGACATGACCTCGTTCTAACCATACTATCAATTCGTATTGTATTTCCTGTTGATTTGAATAGTGCAACCAAATATCATAGAGAACCAAAACAAAAGTCAGATTTAGGGTTGGTGGTTACGGTCAGGAAAGAGATACTAAAGGAAATGTCTTTGCAAACAATCAGCAGAGAAATAAAAAACAAGACTCTGCATAGCTGTAAAAGCAGTCATCCAGCTCCGTTTCCCCTCCAGATTTGATTCATCAAACTGAATCATCCAAAACGCTGCTGATAAGCCTCTGTCTGAAAGCAGCAGTACCAGACACCACAGCCCAGGGCCAGCCACAGCCTCGGGGGAGCAAACGGGAGCCAAGGCCTGTGTCTGACAACCATCCAGCAACCAAACCTGCCAACAGGAATAAAGGATATGATAAATACAGCTTTTTACTTTGGGTTTTCTTTTGTCACGCTTTAACAAATGAAGAATATAGAGCACTAAAGTGTGCACAATGAGGGCATGGTTTCTCAGAAATCTACAAATTGATGAAAGACAAAAGAGATGGGGAGAGTAAAGTTAAAAACATGTTAGCCAAAATGCAGATGCAGACTGATTACATTAATAAAAGAAATTGATTTATTACATGTCCAAAGTCTTCTGTTTAAAGAGAAACATATCTGTGCTTCTCTTGCAGCAGTGCTTAGTTTGTCTGCTATGGGTTATTTAAGAAATGTGCAGTCAAACAATAGTGCTTATTTTTAATTTTCTTCAGCTTATTCCAATTTAGAGTCATGGCAGGCTGGAGTGTAGCCCAGTTACTTTGGGCCAGAAACAGGGTAAACTCTGGACAAAGCCAGTTAGTTGCAGGGCTGACACAAGACATTCATTCACTGTGGGCAATTTAGATTCACCAGTTCACCTACACATGCAAGTTTTTGGACAGTGGGAGGAAGCCAGAGACAATCCACAGTAGTGCACGTACAACATATTGACTCAACTCATAAAGATCATGAATCAGCCAGCCTACGATCTGTACTTGCTGAGAGGCAGGAGCGCTACCCACTCTGCCGTTTATGACATGTTCTGCTGTACAAGTTTTGGTGTTTGTCTTTGCTTGTCTTAGTTTCATGTTGGCCTGTTGTAATACGCACAATCTACAATACAATCTATCGTACTTTTGCATTATTTTGACTGTTGATTCACTATGAGTCCTCTATTCAGCCCTCCATGTTATGTCTTTGCTTAAAATGTGGGTTTTCCACAATAGTAAAATAGTTTTTTTAATGTGCAAACCATTTTCAAAACTCATGCCATAATACTCTATGAAGGGGGCTTGCGTTACAGAAATGTAGGTCTCTCTCAGTGATTGAAAAAATCAAAATAAAACCCTTGGATGCAAAAGCTTAAATGTAGTCTTGAATCTCAAAAAAGCATGTCGAGGAATTTGGCAAAACGCCATAGTGAAACCAATGGCTTTTAGAGCTACAGAATAGGCCATTGTCTGTTTTCACACATGCATTTAGCTCTTAATAATCTTCTGTTTGGTTCGTTTGAGTGCACCTGAGTGAAATATCGTCTAAATACGCTCCTCATGGTGAATGGTGTCAGGAAATGACAAGAAACCGGAGCCTTAGAGGAGGCCTTCCCATGACTCACAGTATCACACAGAATAGATTTGCAGATATTTGGCCGCCAACGTCTTTCTGTGGTCAGTACATCCAAAATAAATGCGGTGCTGGGGCTAAGTGAAACGAAAAACCACAAGCTTTAGCCATGATTTATTCGGCGAGATTTCACACGCTCCAGACACAACAACTGCATGGCTACTAGAGTAACCTCACGACCCCCAGAAAGACCAACGTCATGTAAAGTCCCGGGACAGCTCTGGGTAACATAGAGAAACAGGTGCATTTTTTGGGGGGGTGAAGGGGGAGTGTGAGAAACCCTTGACAATGGTGAGAGATTGTTAAGACCACAGGCTTATTAATCTATGGTTTCCCAAGGTCATGAAGCCATATGTGAACATGATCAAGAAACAGCGCCGTCTTCTCTGTACCAAAGCTTGTTTAAAATGTACTGAAAAATAAAAACTATAATAAATAGTGCAATAGAATAAATATATGGAAAACTTGCAAACTGTGTATTAACCATTTACAAGAAATATATAGGGTCAAAATAGAAAATACAAGTTGCTTTAATCTGTAATTTCCAAATATTCCAATACACCTTGGTTCAACAAAATGATTGACCCAAATATTAAAACTGCATTATCAAAAAGTAAACATAAAATACTGTTTGTCAATAATAATAATAATAAATAATAAACATTCCAGTCTTTTAAAACCCAGACCAAAACAGCTTCACTCAGACCAATTAACATCAGAAGGAGCAGAGGATGACTTTGACAAATGAATTCAAAATTCAAGCCGAAAACGCCTCCCTCCTAGGAGCATAAAAACTCATCTCCCTTACCAGTCTAGCCTCTAACCTGGATGACTGCGAGTCTTCACAGACATGTTTGTTGAATAAAATCAAATAAAAAACAAATTCAACCCCGTGTCTTGTAGTTACACTTACTTATATACAACTTACAAAAAGCAAATGTAAAAATAAAATGGAAATTACAAATTATACCAACTTGTTTATACTGAGCTAATAACACATATTTATTGAGAATAATTAATGTATTGCTTGTTTGCATGCTAACTTTTTTAGATGCAAACTGAGGCTAAATAGAAAGCTGCTCATGACTGCTCAGGAGTCTCATGCAGTTCAAGTCCCGGTTTAGGAGAGTTTTATTCCCTTTTTTGTCCTGGTTTAATCCTGGTTTAGGCACAGATTGGCCTTTATGTTGTGGTGCCCTTTTCTGAGCTTATCTCTGTTTGTTCACCAGCGTAGATCTATGTTAGTTATGATTTTGTCTCATTTTAGTTCATCCATTTAGTTTAGTACATCCAATACTAAACAGCCTTTATAAAATCCTGCTTACTGAAGTGTTGCCAGTTAACATTAAAACAGGTGCGTTCCTTGGGGGAGTGTGAGAACCCCTCAACAATGGTGAGAGATTGCTAACACCACAGGCTTAATGTATGGTTTCCCAAGGTTAGCATTTTCTCCCACACGTCTCATCTACTGAATGCCCCTCTGTGCTGTTAGGGTCTGGTCTGGGACGTCCGGATACCAGTGCGATTAACATGGGGATACTGTGGTGGGATTCTCCAGTGGCCACAGTGACTTTTCGGGATTAGTCATGATGGCCGATAGCATGAGTGTCTGCTAATTGCATTATCAATGGACAGTACTGTCTGCTCTAAACGCACACTCATGTCAGAGGAATTGCTGTTTCCACTCTCCCATACTGTAAATTAATCCAGCATCAAGATGACAGCCACATAGCTTCTAGATCATATTCTGCAAAGAGTAGGGAAAATCTGTATTATAAAATGCTTACAATGTGGAAAAACTTGACATCTTGACACTTTTCATATGCTTCTGTAAATCCCAGGTAAAAAGAATAGTTTAGTTTGTGTTTTGTTTTTTCCTTGTGTGGTTCTGTATGGTGATTGTGTAGCTTCTGATTGTGTAGTAGAGGCAGTGGATGAGACAAACAACCCAGGATTTTTCAATATTGTCACATCCTAAGTTTCAGGTGATTCCTAATGTTAGGTCTGGACATATGCCTATTTTGGATTACAAGAGAAAAGGCCTTAGTTTTGAAAGAGCTTGTTGCTTATTGTTGGATAATCAAAAACATTTTATGGACTACAGAAAACACACCAAATTAAGTCTTATTCTGTCTGAATATGGCACATTCAGTTTTAGCCTTTGTTAAAATTGCAAATCCACACCTCAAACCCTCTTTTCTTCTACTATAGGATGTCTTTAAAGGGCTATATTATTGCTTTTAATCCTATTTTTAAACCAATCTTAGTCACGTCTAGGACAGCATTGCACATTTTTTAGTGTCGCTGTCTTTTGAACATACTCAGAGAAAATAAGCACTTCAATTCCTTAAACTTTTTGTATGATGCCATTTTACAACAAAATCAAAAATATGAAAAAATGGAAACAGAACTGTACACTGTTTTTTCTGGATAAAATAATGAGCAGACTGGCTGTAGAGGGCTTGTTGATTGGTCGGTGCTTCCTGGAGTGGGCAGGGTTCATGGGAGAGGCGTTCATGGAACTGAGCATTATGAGACCTCAGAACGGTGTGCCAGATAATACTGGATTACTTAAACAGGCGTGAATGAAAGAAAACACAACTCAGATATGTTTTTGATGAGGGACATTAAACCATGATAAGCTCGATTTTGCATAATATAGCCCTTTAAAAAACTAAATCAGTTCACTTTATAAGACATAATACTATTACTTTGTGTGCATAAAGTAAACATGAAAGCATTTCGTCTTTGGCAGTGCTCAGCCTGCTCTGGGCACTTGTAGAAACAGTAAGTCTGCTAATGGAAACAGTAATTGCTCCTTCCATTGGGTTACATAAAGCTTCAAATGTCTATTTTATAAGATTGTTGTTTTAGCTGAATTATTCTTTCCTTTCGGGGGTCACCGCAGAAAATTATCTGCCCCCTTGGGTGATTCCCATATTGATTTGGCAGCTTCTCCAACTATCCAGGCAAACCAGCTGTGTACTGCAAGATGTTGGGCACTTCAGAGTGCAATAATAAATAATTCATACTTTAGAAACTGTCTATGATTGTCAGTCACACATTATGAATATTTTTAGGATTTGTTAGATGCTTTGTTCATGCTCCCATTGTTGGTAGGTACAGACTTAGTTTAATTCCCTAATCCTCGGGGATCAGTGGACAGAGAAGGGAGCTGCTGGACAGTGAGAACTCTGTGGACTGCGAGATCCTCCTGTAAGCTTTGGTGATTGTGGGCTAAGACAAATGTCGGCCAAGATGTCCACGAGACCAGAACCAGGAAGTACTGCGTGTTCAAACCAGTGTGAAACAAAAAAAAAAAAAACACCGTCATCTTCTCTTTGCGTTTTTCAACATCTGCAGCCACTCAAAGTTTCCATGTTCTGCTTGATGAGCCACAACACATGTTCAGTCTGAGAAACGCTTACACAAACACACAACAAAATGAGGGGCGACGGGCTCAAGTGTGTGTCTGCCTTCGTGTACTCTGGAGGCAGGGGAGAGATGTTCTTGGCTGAGGCACAATCAGGAATCAGACCAGCAGCTTTGCCAAGGACAAGTTTAACTCTATTCTGCTTATTTTTGGCACCGGGGAAAGCGAGTAAATCACAGGGCGGCTTTAATGGCGATTGCCGAGTAGCTGCCACTATCCGATCGCTACGTCAATAAGGCGCCATGCCGTTCGGGGTCAAGGGTCAAACAGAAACACAAGCTCCAAGCCAGAGTTGGGCACTGGAGACCAAGGGAAAATAAAGTCTTAAATGGGC
Organism: Bostrychus sinensis; assembly: GCA_020698575.1. Taxonomy (NCBI): domain Eukaryota; kingdom Metazoa; phylum Chordata; class Actinopteri; order Gobiiformes; family Eleotridae; genus Bostrychus; species Bostrychus sinensis. The sequence continues at coordinate 25,829,172 of CM036254.1, read as the reverse complement.
AGAAATAGTGCAGTAACTGTTTTCCCAATGACAGAGAAGTTTATAGACCGAACTATGATTTAAGATGATCTCTGATTCAGAAGAAGTAATGTTTTCCTGAAAATAAAATGGACACTCTGTGAATGTATGCTCTTATGTCATTTTTAGTCATCTGCAATCAAAAACAATGCTCATCTTTCAGCTCAGTTCGACTAGCGCTGTTGTTTTGGAATACTTGAGCTTTGATTGAGCAGAAACAGAATGTGGCCTCCATTATGGTTAGCGAAGTCAGTGCTATAAAATTGTTTTGCTGAACAGTGAATTGGTTTTATACCAGGCACGGTGTTTGTTGCTCTCAGTTGTGAACCAACATCAAGTTATCAACAAGTTTTATGGCACCTGAAAAGTCCCCATCCCAAAGAACAGTTGGTTCCTCCTTATCAGAACCAATTTTCATCTCAAATCTGGAGCTTGGTAAACAACTTGATGAGATATTTGAAGCCTGATCACCACAATCAGGTTCTAGTCATTTTGCAAACATCTGGCTTCATTTCTGGTCCAGTCACTCTAATGCGTTTTAATGGCAGATCTGAATAGTGCGCAATACCTTTAACGACCCATACCATCATCCCCAGAATACTAAGTGAGTGATTTTTAATTCTTTTCATTGTTTTGCTGATATCTGAGATACCTGGGTGCTTGGGTTCAGACCTCTCATTGACATGACTGAAGGTAAGCATGTTTCCCTGCTCCGTCCCATCCCTTCAGGTTCTGCAGGTATGTGTTCAGGTGATTTTCACCCAGTGTCTAGCTAGAGGGAATAATATTTTGGGTGAATTTATCCTATTAGTAGTAGAGTTTTTGTACTAAATCAAGACTTATAACTTCCAGGCCCAGCAGACAAGACTCACTTGTTCCAGGAATGGATGAACCATTAGCTGCTTCTTATTTATTTATTTATTTTTTACTTTTTTGTTAATGACTCCTTAATCTTTCACAAATTTTAAAGCATTTAAAAATTGTCCTCCCAGGATGCAATTTTTTGTTTCATGAGACATTCTATCGTTGAAAATAAAAGAGTACTTAAATTTATGTTAAATTATGTTAAGTAATCCCCCCACTTACCCCCCCCCCCCCCCCCCCCCCCACACACACACACACACACACACAGACAGTGTTTTGTTTTTTTCCATCTGTTTAAAGCAGTAGTTCTGTACCCTCTATCCCCGAGTCATATCTGTCAATTCATGTAAATTTAAGAAAAATAAAATAAAATAAAATTACAAAAAACTGCATTGTAATTTGGTTACAATCTAATGCACTTTTATTTTATTTATGTATTTATTTATTTTTGTCAACAATAATTTTCAAAATTTGAAATGTCTGTTGTCCTGGGCCTCACAGTCAGAGGGGCCCAGAAATGGTCAGTCCATCCATCCATCTTCTTCCGCTTTATCCAAGACCAGGTTGCGGGGGCAGCAGTTTAAGCAGAGACTTTTAGTATGCCCAGACTTCCCTCTCCACAGACAATTCCTCCAGTTCTACCAGGGAGACCCCAAGGCATTCCCAGGCCAGCCAAGAGACATAGTCCCTCCAGCTCTAGGTCTTCCCCGGGGCCTCCTCCTAGTGGGACATGCCTGGAACACCGCCTCAGGGAGGCGACCAGGAGGCATCCAAAACAGATGCCTGAGCCACCTCAACTGGCTCCTCAGCAGAGGAGCAGTGGCTCTACTCCGAGCTCCTCCCGGGTAACTGAGCTCCTCACTCTATCTCTGAGGGAGCACTCAGCCACCCTGCAGAGGAAACTCATTTCAGCTGCTTGTAGAGGGACTCTTCTTATATTTTCTATTATAAAGGGCCCATTTGAAGCCTTCTTTCCCAGGGCCCCAGCAAACCGGTCTGTGGGACTGCATGCATTTTGCCAAGTTGACCACAATTTAGTTAAGCATATGGCACAGTAGGGACTCCCACTTCTTAATTTACTTTTGAAACCTCAAAATTTCCCTTGAGATGCATTTTATGTGATTTAACATTCAACACCACTCTCCATTCACTCAACACCAGTTTGCTGATAACAGAGTCGTGTGGGTGGTTTGGGAGTTGGGTGATAACAGTGTCTTCTGAGTATCTTCACAATAGGATTAGCTGAAGATGATCCAGGCAGGGACTCTGTAGACAGCTGTGGTGGGTCGGGTGGTCTGCCGGTCCTGGGAACCAAAGTCTTACACTAAAAGCACTTTATTAATGTCATTTAAAGTGTGAGAAAAGTATGAACCAACTTAGTTACAGTATTGTGTCTGGTAGCGCGAACATGTGGCCCGGGATGGTTTGGCTTTGAACTGGCCTGAGCTGGAGTCAAGTGTCTTTACTGTCACCGCTGTTGTCCATGTTACAGTGAAACCCAAGCTGGTCTAGTGCCACACAGGGCTATGTGTGGTATGTGGGTGAGCGATGAGGAACGTGAGAAAACTGCAGTTTGGTCCCAGAGGTTCACTTTGACCGTAGCGTGGGGTAAAAACATCATAGGCTGCACTGTAACTCTGAGACGCACTCCTGACACTGACCAGACGATCCGCTGATGTAAACAGATGGGCGCTGGTGCACATTTTCTGGTCTACTGGTTTTATTTCCATTTTGAGCTCACATTGCTCTCTGTGTTGTAAATGTCAAAAGTGCTTTACAAGAAGGCCCACCTGAGAGGTTTATGACTAGTTTTTTTTTTTTTTTAAGATGGCTACTGAAAAATCAACTGAATAGGTAATATGTAGCAAGTGGCTTGTGGGTGATTTTTCTGGAGACCCTGGAGTAACACTATAGAATACAAACTATTCTACGCTTATTATTATTATTATTTTCTTGCTTTCTGCACTTTATTCTGTATTCAGAGCTGCCTCAAGTGAAACAAGTGAATTTCTCCACTGTGAGATTAATAAAGTTCTGTCTAATCTAATCTACTGAATATATCACCATATTGCAGCATCACAGTTGGGTTCTCTAAAGACATACTGTATACGTGTAGATAAACTGGTTTTCCAAAATTACCCATATTGAATAAATGTGAGTTTGGTCAGTTCATGTTTCCAAGTGTTAGTCCCACAAGTAACTGGTGATTGTCCAGGATGAACCCCACATCAGGTCCTAAACTGCTGGAGAAGGCACCAGCCACCTGTGACCTAAGGTAAGGTTAATAATGTAATGACTTTTTTGTCCCTGTAGGGAAATTTGTCCTCTGCATTTGACCCATACTTTAATGTTTGACATGCTAGAGTTTAACATTGGTAGACTGTAAAGAAACTAAGAAGTCAAAATAAGGTTAATAAGCTGCAGTACTTCAGAGTCTAGTAGTACTATCACCAGTGGGACAATGAACAATCCCTACCCTCTGTCTTCAAAACATTCAGCAGTAGCAGTTTTTGGCAAAAGCACTTACTTAACTGTTGTCTGAAATAAATTGCTAGTGATTTTAAGGTTTGTTCTTGATGTGGAACTATCCAAAGAGTGTGTGTTTGGTCCAAGACAAAACGCCATGAACGCTTAATATCTGACAGTTTTGAAATATGGGAAAGTCCTGATGTCTGCATAGTCTGTGACCGTGTACTCAGTGCCCTTCTTCTTGGACATGCTCCACCATTTTGCCTCAATAGATCAGATATTTGTTTTTCATACAGTTCCATATGCATGAGTTGCTGAAACACAGATATGATGGGTTGCATATGGCAGCTCACCATATCTTCCTCCAATAAATAACCACTGGTATTGGCATTTGTCCACACACCATTTTGTCTACCCTGTATCTTTGCTAATGGCATAACTCAGCCGTGGAGTTTCAGTGTGTATCATGTGGTACCAGAGACACTTGAGATGCAGCTGAGAAATCCAATAAAAGTCACATTTCAAACCACATCTGAACGAGGCTCGGATCCACTCAAGTTAAATTTATGTCTTCTGCAAACTGTATACAATATGGATATGCCAAAATACAGATTTGAGCTGGCTGCGTGTGCAAAACCAAAAACTTGAGATTGTGATGCTAGTCTTGTATTCCTGTTAGCCTGGCTCCAAAATGCTCATTCTTGCACAGCTAAGGGTCTTGAATGAGCGCTGTAGCTTTACATTACAGGGCCCCAACACATCCGTCTGCCAAGAATAAGTTACAACATACAATTCACAATAAAATTTCAACTTTGATTTACATTTGTGTTTGTGTAGAAATAGAACATACAGATATTGTATATAATATGTGTTATTTGGACAGCTGTAAACGCCCTTGAGTCAGAGCCAATTTAAATGTTTTGGCCTGATTTAGTTTTTATGTTCAGTTAGCTCTGAGTAAAAACATACAGAAGTAAGTGATATCATATGTTCATCATCTAACACCCACAGATCAAGTCGACATTTTTATCCTGCAAGGGATGTATTGTAAATAATGTTTGCTTCATCACCAACAGGTGAGAAGAAACTCTAGCCAAAGCTATAGGGCCTAAAAATGTCTCTGAAATGTCTGCAAATGTGTCAGATGACGTATTTTTAATTGTTGATTAATTGTTACCACTAATGTTTAACAGATTCAGTTTTGTCTGACGGTCATAAGCAGGTAAAAACATTTAGGTAGAGAACAGCGCACTCATAAAACAGGAATTACATCCAGTAACACAATACACACAGCTCACACGATGCTGGAACAGCAACTTCTGACAGATATTTCTCATTTGCTTTTATTGCTTTGTCCACACTTCTCAGTCTTTTGTTGGGACACATTTTTAAACACATTTTAAACACTACTATATGAGTTACAATTAACTATCTTTGGTTAATTCTTATAGCTTTTTATTGTTTGCTGACTGAAAATGTAAATAAAGTGGTGATATATCTTATTTCAGATGCCCACTACTTCCCTTACTATTATTACTTCTTTTACTTTTTCAACTTTTAATTTTACTGACTGAGATATTTTAATTTTAGCAATAGCAAGTAACACATTTACTGTACCAACCATTACTCATTGATGGATAGTCAGGCCATCTTGTTGCATGCATCTGTGACAGCCCTTCATGTGTTTTTGGATGACGGTCACGCACATGTTAGATCGAGCGTCTGATACATTTGTGAGTGAATGAAATGAGCCGCAGCCATGCGCTTGACGTCATTTCGGTCAGTCTGTGAAAAGGAGCCATGTGAGCCTGCAGTTTTATAATTGCTAATCATAGATCCGTCACTTAGCGACGGTAACAAAAACACAAGTGTGGGGGAACAAATTATTCGAGGTGATTCAGTAAAATTCATAAAAGATGGACACAGAGGAGGCTTGAGTCATGGCGCTTCAGGGAAAGTGGTAAATTCAATGGGGTCCGCAGTGACACGCACACACAGGCCCATTAGCATGCTCAATCAATTATCTACGTGTAGCACAGATGAATATTCATACTCTATTCTTAGATGTTTTTGCACATGTTTCAGTCTCACACATCAACGTTTTGTAAAATACTTTGGAGAACGAGGCCTGTGATGCACATGTCCACATCGCGGTCCAGAGAAATGGGAAAATTTGTCAACAACAAGACATGGTGGATGTTTTAGTGACACTTGACAATTCGCATATTGCATAAATTCATCTGCTTTCCTGTCTAGTCATTGTATTGAAGAACTTTTTTAACCTTTAACCAGTGATTTCAATTTTGATAGTTGCGAAAAGAAAACAAAGCAACAATAACTCCAAGTCATGCGATGAGTTTTGAATACCTAGGAAATTACCTGTCTTCATGAAGGATAATTTAAATTAAACTGCTGCAGAATTATAAAACACTCAGCACTAGTTTGTAGTAATAACATTTATTTTGCTCTTAGAGTTTTATAATTGTATTTTTAACAGCAAACAAGCAGAGCCTTTATACTATTGCCTGTAAGCTATGACTGTTGCTTTACCTTATTAATCACTTTTTTTTTTTTTTTTTTTTTGCCATAGCTATTCATGAAAAACTCCATGTAAGTTCACATAATGTAGGTCAAAGCCTGTGAGAGTTAGCTTATAGCTTTTTGCTGGTCTAGTACAAAACAAATTCTGAATATTTTGTTGCTTGCTAATGCCCACTACTCAACCACTGAACGCACACAAATGAGTTGCCTTTGCACAGAACATTTATAGGAAGTTAATTCTAAGAACCGCCCACAGGGCGGTTCTTAGAAATCAGGGCACTTCTCATCCCCAAGAACCTTTTATCGGCTTTTAGGATATAGGAACTATGGTCTCAGCCACCAATTCCTTTCATATGCAAACAAAAATGGGACAGTTCTTCAAAAGGTAAATTGAACCACAAAAAAGAAATCATACAGTGCAAATGGGGCTATAGTCATTTGGTTCTCTTTCACTAAGGTAATCTTGTTGGTGGCTAATATTTTCTGACGTTATATCACTTCAACTATATTGCCAAAATGCGCACACTGCCCTTGTTGTTTCTAAACTGTAAAAAGGTCGTAAGGTCAGAGGCAGCTGAGGCAAAATTTTCCCAACTGGCTGTTGGTCCATTGGCATATTGTGTAAGTCTTGCTTACCGTGGTAAAAATGTTTTTCAAAGACTGGTGCCCAAAACTTTTGACCCCCACTAAATTAAGCTTTAGCTCAGTGTTGGGGTCATCCAGGGTCCAGTATCATGGCTCCCAAGGTGCAAGTTTAATGACTGGGAGGAGGCATAAGTCTTTGGACATAGGACTTCTTCATAGGCAGGAACACAGTAATAGTTCATTGGGGAAACATAACAAACTAAACATGATGATTCTTGAGAGAGGCAGCATTACCCAGAGACTGTAAGATAAAACTTTGTGTAACTTAAATGTAACGTACCATTAACTTCTTTTTCCTTTTGGCTTTTTTCTTCCAGGGTCGCCAAAGAAAATCCTCTTAGCATAGAGTGATTTGCATCTTGATTCGGTAAAGGTTTTATGCTGAAGGCCCATGTGACACAACCCTCTTCATTTATCCAGGATTGGGACTGGCAAAAAGTGTAAACTGTCTTGTGACACTCTGTGGGTGGATTGTAACAAACTATTACCTAAGCAAAATGTTAACTAACATTAATACAACAATAAGGTGTTCTAACCCAAAATGAACTTGAATTGCCAAAACATGCTTAAGTGTACACAAGAGATCTGATGCCAGGCAAGTTCCACTCAACACTTTTATGACCAATTTAATGGTATTTTTTTAGATATTATTAGTCCAAATGGCATTTTATACATTCTTTCCTCATACTAAAATTAACCAGAACTTCGCCATAAGCACCAAAAATAAGTCTTACCTCTCAAATTTAATTATCATTAATGGGACCACATTGGAAACAGACAAACCTACACCCATAACATCACTGGTCCATGGCCTCTCTCTCTGACACATAAACAGATCTGTAGTTTTTAGTGTTGGTGCTTTTACAGCTCCCCGTGGACTCGGTCTCTTTATTAGTGGCCAGTCGCCCGCTGGCTGCCTCTAAACCTGGCAGGATTCAGTCCAGCCCCAGAGAGCAGTGGCCCAGGCATCCATAAATGTAATGATTGTAGCCTTGTGTTTTCCCCTTGCAGAGTGTAAAAAAACAGCCAATGACCAATGACCTCCAATGAACTTGTATGCATATTTTGCTCTTTGACTTTTACAAGCAACATCATCAGAAAGATTCATCAACAACAAAAGCAGCTAATTTTAAATTGAGCAACATAAAAAATGCATTGTCGTTGTAAATTTCCCAAGTTGTAAATTACCTAATGTGTGTTTTTGTGTTATCCATTTCTATAGTGGGCATGTACTCAACTCCATAAAGTTGATACACTGTGTAAAATGTAAGCGCACATAGAATTTTAAACTTGGCAGATCAGATTAAAAACATATTTTTTTCAGAATAGAAGATAAATAACATATCAGGTGTCAAATCTGTCTTTCATTTACAGTTTTTATGAAAAAGATATTCTTTTCAATTTGATGGCAGCAACAAAGCTCAAAAAAGTTGGGACTGTAGCAACTAAAGGCTGTGGAAAAGTAAGTGGTAGCATTTTGCAACTATTAATATGAATTAGTTAGTAGTCACTTTTTTTTTGTAAAAATTCATAAAGTCTTTGTAGGTTAATTACTGTTTTAAGTTTCTTTAGGTCAGACAGGAGTGTTTGTTTACCTGCTTTACTAGTTTCAGCTACTTTCTGTAGCCTTCGTCACAAGCGTTATGTGATGTTGGTGCAACGTCTTGTAGGCTGCTAATGTAGTTTTGCCAGACAGTAGGGGAAAGCTACTGGAAGATACCTGAAGATACCTGTTAGTATCCAACTTGGGCCATGGAAAAAGGAAAGAAACAGGCACAAAATACAGGTAAAGTAACCAAAAGGAAGAAGAAGACACAAAACACAAACACACCCTCAATAGTAACATACATTTGGGGAGTCATAGAACGCATGCAATGGGTCATGAAAAGACACAACATAAACACACCAATAAAACCACACACACTAGTAAAACCCAAGGACACAGTACAAGAACACAAATGTGTAATATATGAAACTATTAAACTATTAAAATTGCATTTTGGACACTGGTCCATATTCTGGTTTAAGTCGTGGTCAGGCATTTGTCAGTGTTTTATATACTACTGTGTCTTTTTAAAGTAGACTTTCTTGCCTTTCATGTAAACAATTGTGATACACAATAACAGATTGCGTTCATGTCATGACATGACATTCTAAAGGGCCTACAATGTCAGATTGTGATGGAGGACAGAGAAGAAGTCCTATGGTATAATCCACTGCAAAAGATTCAAAATGCAGATGTTTTGGCTTGGTTTATGGGAAATATCTGTGTAATTACTGGGCCTATCCACATGAATCAAAACTGGCTCAAAGTTCAGCGTCCCCTCTGTCAGCACAAATTAACTAAGGTGAAAGATTTTTTTTTTCTTACTATAGCGTCAAATAGTGGTCATATTTTTCAGTCACAGGAATGATTGTTGTCAGTAGACAGGGCCCAATCCGTAACAAAAAATGTTTAGCTGTTTGTTTAATGTTTAACATTCGCAGATTTTCTGTTCAATTATTTCTTTTAAAAATAGTTTGTAACTCATAGAGCAATATTGGGCCCTGCCCTCCATCTGAGTTTTTGACATCAGATACTAGAACATGAATGCAACCTGCTGAAACCCTCCACAGTTTTTATCTATATTATTTCTTTTAACCATGTGGCATTCCAATGCAGGGCCCTATTGTGAGCCATGAATTACACAGATATGGATCTCTCATTCCAGGTAGTTTATAGCTGGTACTGTGAAGAAAAATCATCAATCATATGCATTATATCATATTTTGGCAAACTACTGCATCTAAAAAGTGTTAAAATGTGCACTGCCTTATGTTTTGTTGCCATTTTCCTGACTTTTTCTGAAATGGGTTTTGTACCTCAGTATACTCTAGGTGTTATATGGTTATTAATGCGTTTGCAAATCTTCTCAAGCAGATTTGAGTTTGATAGTCTAGCACCAGTCCTAGAGTCCCACTCACCAGTCCCATTCTAGATCTTTTCTGTAGTATGCTTTCTTTGTACAATGTAAAAAACCGCCAGTGACCTTCTCACCTCCCAACCTGGCACCCACCTCACCATCCCACTGGCCCCAACATGGCCGCCACAAGCCCCAGTCACCCCTACACTTAACTGTAATTTCGCCAACGTTATTGGGAATTCAATAAAAACAACATTCCCTGGATCTTTCACCGAAATTATAGGGTTGTGCTTGGGGCAGGGGAATGGGACAGGGGTGAAGAGAGAGAGGGGAGAGGGGTAAATGTACAGGCCTGAACTATGAGTTATGACCACAAACCGGCCACTAATGGAGCAAACTCACACTCGTCTATGATTTGTGAAGGATCAGAGGTCACGCCGCAGCTCTCGCAGTCAATCCAAGCAGCTCGCAACGCAGCCATTTATTTTCCCCATCCTTCACTTGGCTTCCCTTTTAGCCCCAAAAACACGGCACATTCTCGTTTTGGGATCCTCAGAGGTACAACATTATGATTCATGGTGTGTGAAAACAACGATCTTTAATTCACAGCTCCGCACTGCTTTGTGTTGTGTGATAAATTTCCTCTTTTCTTCCTGAAATTAGAGTTCAGAGCCTCCAGCCATTAAAAATGAATCATCTCACAACTTTTAATGGGAAATATCAAAAGCCAGGGTCGTAAAAGTGTGTTCACATCTGCAGCAAAGAGCCTGTGGGTGGAGATGTATAGGGTTGAGTTGGACAAAAGTTCAAATGGTATCGAGGAGTTATTATAACAATGTAAAATGTGACGAATGCTTCTATAAACCAGTCATTAGCCTGACTACAGTATTTGTCTCTGCTGTTTGAATTATATTTAGTTGTCAGATCTCCTAAAATGAATTGTAGTTGCAATGTTTAGCTTATGTGAATTAAGCAATGGTTCATTCTTAACACTGGAGACGGAACTCACATTAGTTTTCCATATCATACAATGTCTTATGTAAGTATAACATTTGTGTCTTTCATTAGTAAGCTTGTGCAGTGGGGTTGTGGCATAGTGAGCTAGAACTAAACGAATGACTTTGGGATAGCAGGACATTTATCAGAAACTACATTTTTATCTCATGGTAAGGTTTCCAACATGCAATATCCAAATATAATATTTCTTTAATTCATTGCTCATGTATGTATAGACCCTTTTAGTGTTTGTAAACAGAACATCTGCAGTCCAAAGAATGGTACCGAATGTTAAAAAGGCGATGATCATTTCTTAATGGAGGAATTAGCATTAGCCACCAATAATTCTCAATTATCTATGAACATGATGAAATTGGGCAACCAATCAATCAAATGTAAGTAATAGAATGCTAATCTCAGTACCAGGCTACATGCACAATTTATTAGAATATGTCACTTGTGGAAGATCTATATGGAATAATTCTGGTTATATTAAAAATATTCAGTTTTTATTTAAATTGCACCAACATTAATATCTATTCTGAAGCCACTCTCTAAAGTTGCACAACCAAGAAATTCTAGTTAAAAGGCCTTCTTCATTTTGTTGTTCCTTTAGAGGTCGCCACAGTGAATCATCTGCCTCTGTCTAACCCTATCCTCTTCTCTCACACAAACTAACTTCATTTCCCCCTTGGTCTTCCTCTAGGTCTCCAGCCTGGCAACTTTAACCTCAGAATCCCTATACCCATATATTCACTATCCCTCCACTGTACATGTCCAAACCATCTCTATATGGCCTCTCTGACTTTATCTCCAAAACATCTAACGTGAGCTGTTTCTTTGATGAACTTACTCCCAAGGCCAAAGCTAATCAACATTATCCCTGAATAAAATAGATGAGAAGTGCCCTCTTGGTTAAAAGCCAAACATCTAAGGTAGGGGCAGCCAAAATGTCTTCATTCATCTATGTACTGCCACTTACCACTTACCCAAGATAGAGAAGCAACATTCTATATCTGGCCTTACCTCCTTACCTCAAGCACTTCTTTCAAATACCCCAATAGCATGACATTTAGTAATGAACTATGGATTGTTTATTATGAGCTTACTACATTCTGCACAACCCAACTGACCATATATTTTATTATAGCTGTATGCAGGGTCACCACAGCAAGTCATCTGCCTCCTACTGTGTGCAGTGATTCACTTATTTTCCAAAGATTTATGTCAGATGCTCTTCCTGATATTTATCTGGGCTTGGAACCAGCACAAAGAATACACTGATTTGTGACCCCTTGCGGCTGTTTTCAACTTTCAACTTTCAACTTTTTAAATTAGGTTTGCAGCAAATGTCAAGACACATACACAGACAATACACAGACACAGACACAGAGGCACATTCCATTTAAAACAACTTGATCTCAATATGACATTCAAATAGTCCCAATATGTTAAGTAATAAAAGAAAGTGCAATGCCATGTCAATTAAATACTTTCAACTTCAGTTCAACGCTACATTCTTATCCGAGGCATTCTCAGTCTGTCCAGAGGGAAGTTAAACTCCTTAAAAAGTGGGTGGTCTGGACAGTCCATTATCTGTTGGGCTTTATAAATAACCCTTTGATTGTAGATGCCATGCAGCTGACACTGCTCAACACAAATAATTTTACCTTTTAAGTGATTTTTGCTGGACAAAGAAAGCTCACCAAACCAAAAAACAATACAAAATGTGAGTACTGACTGAACAAAAAAATAATAAATTACTAAAATCATTAAATCATTACTGACATTAAAAGAATTCAAAACATTTTAGTAATCCTACATATACAATGAACACAATATTAGAATATTTACCATGTAATTAGCCAAAACACATTGCTCAGTATGCAGGTTATCCTAGGTCAAATACTTTTTCGCTTAACTCTTGGCTTAGCATCACAATCCAAAATTGCAGCCACTGGCCCCCATTGTACTGATCATTGCCTCAGTGGTTGGCTCATCATGGGTCCAGTAACATGGCTCCCCAGTGGATGATAAATGACTGGGTGTAGGCCCATATAGTCCTTGGACATAATACTTCTTCACAGGCCAAAAGAGCCTCCAACAGCTCAACCGGGAAACATAAGAAGATCCTAAAGTGCAATGACTCCTGAGAGAAGCCGTTTAGCCGCTCCACATAAGATAAAATGATAAGTTATGAAAGATGTGAGACCATAATGCATGAGTCCATGGCACATATAAGTTTTGGGTCTCCACTCAGGTCAGTCTATGCTACAGTGCACAGTGACGCCATCTTTCAGCCACTGACAACCACCAGCTGTTTCAGATTTTTCTTTATCCCCCTTGAATCCTCCACTCATTCAGGCTTTGCTCCATCAACAGCAGCCCCCCATCCAAACATCCAGCCCTACCCGCCTGACCCCCTCTTCTCTGTACCTGATGTCTCATCGCACACAGGAAGGGTGGAGGAATTCAAAACTCATGCAATTTGAGTTTAGGGAAGTTTTGGAGGTGGTTTGGCTCAGGATACACAGATGTGAAGATTGGTTTCAGGTTTTGTTAAGGTGCTGGCATGAGAAGTGTGGTTTGGGAACAAATGTCTGACGTCACAGACCTAAAGATCTTCTGTATTGTTTTCCTTTCATTTCATGGGACAAATTGTTATCTGTTCTCGATAATTTAATGTTCATTCACAGCCTGATGGACCACTTTTGCCTTAAAAAGTTTTGCTATAAGCTCCTGGGATAAAATTAATTTTCAGTTTTTGTTATAATTGAATTAAATAAGCAACACTGTGAGCCTCCAATATTTGCCTACTGAGAATGGGAATTTGTTCCAATAAAAGCAGGCATAAAGGACTCAAAGGTCTTCAAACTAATTATTTCAAACACATGATTTTTCAAGTTAAGAAAACAAAGGAAAAGTGTTTCCCAAAAATTGTTTTTGCAAAATCATTTCGAATCCTCATTAACCATATTTGAAAGGTTAATTCTTCATGCACAATTGCAACTTAATTTGAAGAGATGTGGCCTTGAAAGTCAGCACAGCATCCAATCAAATTACAGAATAAGCACACACAATAAACTATCCCGCTGGTGGGAAAAATCTAATTTGATAAGCGTCAAAAATTAGGCGAGAGTAATTGTTTTCACTTACAAAAAGTATAAGGTAATGACCAAAAAGAATTGCCGTAAGTAGAACTTCTGGGTCCATGATTACTGATGGAGATTCAGCATCCAACTTGATAAGACTTTTGTTAGAAACACATGGAAGAACTTGAAACTCAAAGAGCAGGACTGTGGACTTGTGAGCCACTGACTTGGGATCTGACACTGACTTGAGACAACAGACTTGAGACTTACTTGTGACTTGCAAAACAATGACTTATTCCCATCTCTGTAACCTTTGTATCCAAATCAAATATTTTTAAATGAAGTGAAATGTTTTTAACATTGTATCCAATCAAATTGCCTATTGCAAATTGTTAATTCAATCCTCAGTGGGGTCCATTTCTACTTAGCTTAGTCACTTGCTTGGTTTGTCTATCCTATAGCAATGCCTTGGCTTGTCAACACTTGAAAAAATATATCAGAGCTTTAAGTATTTTAAGTTAACTGACTAAAAGATTTATGTTTAGATATTCCTTTAAATTTCTCAATGTACAAACGTAGTGATCGTACTGATACTGTGTCAGTGATAAATTACCTTAATAATATTCATATAGGAATGAATTGCCTTCTAGTTCTGAACTTCTGCAGAGACAAATATTTTCAAAGGTGGTACAGGGTGTGGGAAGTTTAGGAAACACGGCTTTAACCAAATAGTAATTGATATAAAACACTCTCCTTTGAGCTATTTTTGCTGCAAATTAATGAAAGTAAATATCTTCAGTAAATTCAGATGTCCTAACATAACACAGAGCCTCCCTTCGCTCCTCGCTGTCCCTGTATCACTTACCATCTGGGCCCAAAATAGAAACAACATAGACCTAAATATTTTCCCTTCTCAGTCAGGAGATGATAGAATGATTCTTGAAACTCAAACTTGTCAAAATAACCTGAAGGAAATATACTTGGATGTTTGTATGTGTCCAAAGTAAATGAGAAACTTTGATGCAAACACAAGCACAAAAAGAATCTTTGTTCTGGCTCTATCTGTGCGGGGTCCTAAGATAAACAGGCATTCTTCAGAGCCAGATGAAAGAGCGCTGCAGTGATTGTGAGGGAGGTGGGGGTGATAAGATCTGACCCTAATTATGTGGGAGAGATGGAGCTGCTCTTTGGGCAGGGGGATGGTGCAGTGGCCCGCCATAGACATACAAGGATACTCGTTTTAGATGCAGTTATTAGCCTTATTTTAGTAAAAAGCATGGTAAAACTTTAGAATAACTACACTCTGTTAAGCATTAGTTAAGGGCTAGTTACCATTAAATTGATTATTTATTAATATTAAACACCATAGTTACAAATAATTATTTAGTATTTCATGTTTTATAACCTAAAATAATGTATATGTATGGAAAACATCTTCTTTTGGGGAGCTGTTACTTTGCAGTGAACACTTGGATTAGGTGTCTGTCGCCCCCTGCTGGCAATGGTGGGAAATGGACACAGCAAAAAAGGCTAATTTGCACAGCTATTAGCAACATGACGTAAACAGATGCATGAGTTGACTGCTTTGTAGTGATGACAACATAAGAGCTGAAATGATCACAACCAGTCTGATGACTGTGTATGGGCTTTACAAAACACGCAGGAGTGCAGGATGTCTACGCAGAGCTGTGAGACCAAGCGTTTTCAGCTGTTGACAAGGAGATGGCCTCAGTATGCAGGATTAGTCAAACATGCGTAAATGAAACAAAATACCACTCCAGGTATGTTTTTGAGGTGGAAACAACATTATAGCATGGTTAAAAGCTCAAAAAGTCCTTTTTGACAAAAACTTTTTGAGTGTTACGAAAAGCACACACCAAAGAGAGAAACAAGAATCTCTAATGGGAATATAAACCAATGTCTAAATTGTTGCAGTTTGAATAATTGTATATACCTGACTGTCTTATCTGCATTGGTTTGTCTGTTTTGGTCTTGTATAATGTGTTATTTAAAAAATAAAATAAAATAGGACAAGGGCAGGTAGGCCTTTTGTTTCCATACAGTCAACATGTAGACTTATAAAGTAGTTTAGTTTTCGCATTAAGTACAAAAGTTTTAGTTATATTAAATATGTTTGTCTTCCACATTCTTCTTGCTTTACACTTTTCCCTTTTAGGGTCACCACAGCAAGTCAGCAGCCAGAAGGCAGTCATCCCCTCCCTGATGCAACCTTCTCCATTTATTAGGGCTTGGGACTGACTCAAAGAGTACACTGTTTTGTGACCTCACCTGGCTGGATTTATTTAATCTTTTACAATACTCCAATTCATTGTACCACCATGAACTTGTCCTATCATTATTTGAGGCATTATTTCACTCAAATGCAAAATGGCATCAAATGTGGGATATAGGTTTTTCTGGACACATTTCACATTTCTTTACCTTACCTACTACTATGGTAGCCTTGCAGAGACATCCTGTTGGCTACAAACGAGCCCTGTCAAAATGGCTGTAGCTACAATTTGGTTCAGACTTCTTTTCATTCAGGTTTTTTCTTCCAGCTCACCACAGCAAATAATCTGCCTCCTAGCACACAGTGGTTTGCATATTAATTTGCATATTAAGCCCATTTATCTGGGCTTGTGATCGGCATCCAAGGACAGTGAGGCAACTTAAAAGCACATTGTAATTTTTTTCAGTGCCATATCTCTATCAGTGTTTGCAAAGTGAAATATTACAGATTCACAACATCAATTGGTTTCCTCTTTTGATTAACGACTGATTTGTTCTTTGGCCTCGCTAAATGTTCACTTTGGCCATGGTTTGGAAATCACTTATAATGTGTTTACAGCTTGATAAGTCTAAAAGGCTTAAATGAGCCTGGATGTTCTCCTGAGGAATGTGTAAACCACAGCTGGTGCACAGATGATGCAAACCTCTGTCGACAGATGAGGGGTGTTTAAATTTGCGGTGAGAGTTTATTAAATGTGATCACAAATACTTGGAGATGATGCAGATGTCTTTTCCATGTCATTAAGGCTGATTTGTCAAACAGTGTGCAGTCTGATTGCTCTAATAGTCATAATCTACACAACCTGGACCTCGACATGACGGCTGTTAGCTTACCCCATGCCTATGTTTATAAATCTACCGCTTTCCTTTCATGTTTCTACTCTGGGGTCATGCCTGCTAGCTTGATAGATAGATTTTGCATAGGTTTTAAGTCAGATGCCTTTTCTGATGCAACCCTCTCAATTTATCCGGGCTTGGGAGTACACTGGCTACGTATATATAGAGAGATATTGTATATACAATCCAGCCACAAAGCCAGTGTATTCTTTGTGGCAGTTCCAAGCCCAGAAACAAAATACATTGTTTTGTATGTGGTGCAGGACGAAGAAGAAATAATTCCCAATCCCTCAAAGGCATCTTTTTCATGTCATGTCGTGTAGTGTGTACCACGGCATATGAACAAATACAGTAGTTGAAAGCCTAAAAGCAAAAGACATATTTCTGCCACTTTTACTTGAGCTAAAACAGCTGTCTAGGAGGATTGTTTATTCAAAAACAAAAAGTAAAAAACATTACCATATGCTGTATCTAATGTAATATTTCCCAATGCAAATAAGACTGGTCAGTGTTTATACTGTTGTGTACTGTAGTGTTGCTATGTGCTGATGATCAGAAACAGCTCATGAGTAAATGTGTTGAGGTTAGTTTTTGCCTGTTTGGTTTAATTTACCAAATAAAAGCCATACTAGACAGTAGACAAGCATTTAAGGTGAAAACATCCCCACCTCAAAATGCAGATATTTTTTATTATTGCAATACTTTCTGAGCATGAAATGTGTAACTGCAGTGGTTAACTGGTCTGATTGTGTGACACAGTTTTAACCTTGAATATTTTATTGTGTCCCACTTTTTTACTTAGGTTTATTACAATTTTTACTTGTCCAACCTTAAGTTTTTGGAGCCAGCTCTATGTTCCAACATTTCAAAATTAGGCTCTATATGCGCATGTCCATTATAGGATGGAACAGGGCGGTTCAGGGATGTTTCCACTTCCCAAAGCGTTCCAAGGTGTTCCCAAAATATGTTCCACTTTTGGGAACCTTTCGCGAAGCTAACTGGAGCAGTTAGTGGTGCTGCTGCGAGTTAACTGAACATGAGAGGATCCAAAGAAAGCTGGCTCGTCTTTTTATTCAGGATTGTTACCACCTTTATAGTGTCAGCTTCAAACACTGTATTTTTATTAACACAAGCTTTGTTGCACTTGACATCAGTGTTTAAGTAACAAACACTGGTCTCCTGGACTCTCCTGGACTCTCCTGGACCTGTACCAAACCATCCTGTACTGACACAACCCTGTGCCGTACTGTCCAGGGGAAAGCGCCTTATGAACATAGACATGCTCCCATGTTTTATGTCAATGTTTGTTGTTGTTTAGTATTTTTAGGTGGTTGCCGTGGTGTCTGTTAGTACGAACACAAAGAGAAATGGAAGGATTTCTAGATCCAGGAAACTACAGGATCTCCAATTAGGACACTATAACTTTACCAAAGCGAGAGTGGAGTCAATGCCCTGGCGGAGGTCTGTGCTACCAGAGAGCTTCTAGTTATTTTACTATGGCACATATTAACACCTGTGTAACCATTTTATGTATTAAAAACAATATTCATGCTTCAAAACACCCACACATTGAAGCTATATTTAAACTCCCCATGGCCCACTTTTGGGTCCCATCCCGCCAGTTGAGACACTGCTTTTATGTGCTATACTGTAGAAAAAGCTGATACTGAATTGTGTGCACTAACTTCCTGAGTCTATTTTACACGTTATCTGCAAACAATTATCAGGGTTTAGACTGTGCCAACTGGCCTTTTTAGAAGAAAATCAAATGCAAACAAGCTACAAGTAATACCAATGTTGGCTCTGTGATGTATCCTATTTATGTCAAGATAGTTTTTTTTTTTTTGTTTTTTTTTACAGTCCTGACCTTTATAAAAATGCTTAATCTGGTTGAAAGCATGGCTCAGCTGCAGCTATCAACCACCTCATAATGATAAATGCTCGCTTGTGGAAAGGAGAGGAAAATGTGCCACAGGGCCTCATAAATCACAGTCGGGCCAATCCCTTACTGTAAAACACTCCGGGGCACACTGTAAAAAAAAACACTAATCAGTGTGTGTGCCACCCAAAAGGAGGGATGAATGGAGAGATAAGGCCTGAATATCTGTGTTTACTTTAAGTGTGAGGTGTGCTCGTTGCCGTCCCAAACAGCTGAGAACCATCGTACAAAAGGTCAATAGGCTACAATGGAGAGTGGCTTACATCATATACAATAAAAGCAGGAATGCACTCAATATGGGCCCGTCTTTGTTTAAATCTGTTTCTACATCTTTGCATTTTTTTGTTTTTCTTTTCCATCAGTTTGGTTTTCTCTCGCTCCGCAGGGATTTAACGTGGATCAGTGCAGCCAATCACAGCCGGTCTGGGCTCCTTTGTGCCTTGTGTTTTTTGAGTTATGTGTACTCAGCGGACCACAGAGTCTAAACACACGCATGCACGCAAGAACACACACATTATTATTACTACAAGCCACAGATTCTCCTAGTATTCTGGGTTTCTTTTTCAAAAGCCCCTCATCAAACTGTCTTTTTGGACTTGTAGTTGAGCCCCTAATATGTTATTTGTTTTATCACTTGATAAGACAGTCTGACCACAGTCTGATTTGTTTTGATGGAAACGTATTCTCAAAACACTGTGTTGTATTTTTACTATAATGATATTTAGTGACTTTAAAGGTCCCCTATTCTGCTAAATCAACTTTTTTTTTCCACCTCAAAAAAATGGAGTCGTATTTTGTTTCATTCAGAACTTAAATTGCCGTCAATATGAAGCAGTAAGCTGTTAAGCTCCCCGAAAGAAGATGTTTTCCATAAATATAGGCCTATGTATTATGTATTATTTTAAGTTCTAAACGTGAAATACCAATGCAAACATCTCCAAACCTATTTCAAAAGCCTGAAAAATACATAATATAAGTCCTTTAACATTATTACCAAATTACTTGGACTTAGGCCCCAAATACACTGCAAAGGACATGTAATGGACCTATTTTCACTTTAGCTTGAAAATAGAAGTGATGCCATTTTTTTCATGCTGTTTGGAGATCATTATCTCTCCACTGGTCTCACACAAAGGGGACAGGCACGTGACTTTGGTTAGTCTTCAGTATACAGAGGCATTTACCGAGGCCAGACTATCAATAGTTAATAGAGGAAAGTTAAATGTTTGCAATGCAATGATTAGCCCACAAAGGCATGGGACATACACCTATTGAGTGTAACCAACAACCATAGTCAGCATAGGCCTATTACACGTGACTGTACTCAAGTATTGACAGACAAATGCATTTTTTATCATTGCCAAAACTATTGACTATAGGAAAGTGACAATATACAGTATATATATGTAGAGAGAGATTTCGATGGTTCCTAGAGATGAAATAGCAAAAGGATGCAGTGCACAGGAATATGTAACCCTATATAAGTATCAGGAGACCCAACCATCCCACAAAACACACTATTGCAACAAAAGATGTTGATTTTGTAAAAGTATTGAAATGTTTGCTGCTTTACTTAGTACTGCATGAAAAGAATCATGCAATCTCACATCATGTAAAAAAATATAATACTTCATTTGTAGCACCTGATGTTACAGTGTTTTTTACAGTGCATTCCTTTCATTTTTAGTCCATAGACTTGTTGCCGATGTTGAAGGTCATTGGTTAATTCTGAATTGTAAAAACACAGCCTTCATAATAAAAAAAATACTGGACGTGGCAGATCAAAATACAATAGCAATAAAAACATGTTCCAGCAGATTTCTTTTTATTGGGATTTTTGGGAAAGAGAGATAATGGTCAAATAGAAAACAAAAAGATAGGACAAAAAGACTGTGTGGAGAAGTCTAACCCTACCTTGAATCACCAAGGTACCACAAATACTGCATTTAAAGAAAGAAACTTTAATTTGATTACTTCACTCACAGGAAACACGCACAGACCAAATACAAAATTGGGAGAAAATCAGGTTTGAACAAGGTCAAAGCTACTCCCTCTGTCCACTGCCCGCTTTTTTTACACCATTTGAAGTCTCAGAGCTGGAGTGCAGTTTCACTTTATGAGCTCTGGGCTATGAATCATTGTGTTTTCCCAGAAATGCACTGCTTTATATAAAATGTTATTTACGTTTCAGATGTCAAGACTTCCCGATCTGCGGCTTAAAATGAATGAACTCCAAGATGCCCCTTGACACTTGGTTTTGTTCCTTCACATGTGGAGTATACACCAAACTAAGGCCCTGATTTGTTTTGGGCGCAGACCAATAAATTAAAAGTGCAGGATCTAAAGCGCCGGTGGTATTTTCCTCTTCCTATAGCTCGCCTCTTTTTACACGCTCTGCTGCTTCTCTCAGACGGTGATTACTGTCTGTTTTCAAAAGACCGTCGATACGTATCTGGTCAGAGGAGGTTGTTATATTTTACAGATGTCTGTGGCTTGGTTTCCAGGGATCTGATAAAACAAGAGGGTTTCATCTCTGCCTAAAGTGCATTCACAGCTCTGTTTTTTTTCAAGTATTTTATTTAAAAATCTATGGCATCTTTTGATAATTTTTATTTTCTTTCAGCTGTTCGCTAACGTGCAAAGCAAATTATCTGCCCTCCAGTGTGCATTAGTTTTACGCCAGATGTCCTTCCTTTTGGGTTTGGGACTGACACAAAAAGTACACTGGTTTGTGGCCCTTGTGGCAAGTAATGGTATTGCTGCCAAAGATCCCATGCGTGATTCTTCGCATAGACCACAACATCACATTTTTAAGTCAGTTTTTCAGAATAATTATTTTTTTATTTGTATGCTAATAGTTCCTTGTCTTCAATTTGCATGGTTAAACAACACAAATTTGGTTGTATTTTTCCAATTTATTGTATTTTAGTAGAAACATGTATTGTAACATCTGTTTTATCATTCTATTACATTAAAACAACATTAAACTGTTCAACCTCTCCATGACCTACTTCGGATTCTCAACTGCTGGGCCAACTTCTGCTGAACTGCAGAAGTTGAATTGTGTGCATTATCTAAAAAATATGACTTTCTGTGTCTATTTTACATATGTTACATCATGCAAACATTTATCAGGTGTTAGACTGAGCCAACTGGCCTTTTTCGGAGAAAATTTAATTTACAGCTGTACAAAATCCTGAATATTTATGTTGGAGTTTGTGGTGGATAAGTTTACAGGTGATTCACAATGCTAGCAAAGAAAAAGTTTGAAATATATTGTGTATTTTTTAGGCTTTTTTTTTTTCCTTTAGTTGTATTTTTTTTTTTTTTTTTTTTTTATAATAGGTATCATTGTTGTGTCAGGCAAGGTTGCAAAGTGTTTTGAAGTCCATCTTTAAAAACCTAGAGGTGCACTTACCAAAAATAATGCAGCACAAAATGTTTGTGTACAAATATTTTGAGTTTTTCGTCCTTAAACTTTTTGTATGATGCCGTTTTAGTACAAAATGAAAAACAGCTGTGTCAGTGGAAACAGAGCTGTACACTGTTTTTGGATAGATGAGGGAGAGCAGACTGGATATAGAGGGCTTGTTGGTCAGTGCTTCCTGGAGTGGGTAGGGATTCGTGGGAGAGGTGTGAAATATAGCATTTTAGAGCATCTGAACGGCCATGCCAAAGAATAGAGGATTACTTAATAATGTGTGAATAAAACAAAACACAACTTGACAACAGGTATGTTTTTTATGAGGGAACAACATTACAACATGGTAGAAAGCTCAGAAAAAGCCAATTTTGCATAATATAGTCCCTTTGCAACAATACAAGTGCCCACATTTGCTACATTAAACAGTGCTAAAAAGCATAAACATTCATGTATCCTATAATTGTAAACATAATGCGTAATGTTTAATCTAAAATATAGATTTTTTTCTTTGTCCTAGTTCACGTAATACACTTTGCTTGCCCCTATGTGCACAGAGCTATTGTTGTCTTTGCCAAACTGAATTATCTCAAGCAGGAACCAACAAGCCTGTATTTATTAACCAAACCAATCCTTTGGAAATCCCACCTAATGCTTCATAAGTCGCCTATAGCCTCTTTATAAACACTCTAGAAACGTTACCTCATGTGTTGCCTCATCAAGGATCTGAATTTCTAACAACTATAGACAAAAGTTGGACAACACCCACCAGTCAATAAACAGAGACAGGCTGAGTGAATGGAGGCCAGCCAGTGCCATTTGGGTCACTGTGTTACAAAACATCAAGGCGCTTTTGACCTTTTATACATTATTTAAGATTAGGGCAATCACATTACCGAGCAAGACTTTGTTAGTATGTGATATTTTTGTATTTTAATTGTCAGATATTTTGACATTGAATGTTCAGCTTCTGAGTCTTTAATTTTGGCCTTTGCAAACAAATGGTTAATAAGAAAAATAATTTTTTACCGCTTTAAATGGTGGTTGTAGTGGGTCAAAGATGGCCTTTCTCAGCTATATGTCAACAAAATTAGAATAATAAAGATAATAATAGTAATAATATAGACAATGCCAATACAACCTATATTAAAAATGTCTTTTTCATAGCTGTTACCTGTCCAAAATCTTTCAAAATATTAACTTCATTTGCACTTTTGTCAAAGCACATAGCTGTAATGATGGACCATATAGAAACAAAAAAAAAACTTGTCTGCCTTGTGTACTGCCTTGTCTGTACATTGTGGCCTGTTAGTTCCAAGCCAACAATGTTTTCTCCAATCACAAGAATGCATCCTTTTAAAAACTCCTGAGAGAATGAAGACTTTTAGCAACTCTGCTTATTGAACTCATTTGAAAACGGAAACTTTGTATGCAATTTGTTCAGGCTTATAATTAGTTTTATGTATATTGTATAATCCAGCCACAACGGGTCACAAGGCAGTGTACCTTTTGTGGCCCAGATAAATGGAGAGAGTTGTGTCAGGGGGGAAAAACTATGCCAAATTTATCTGCAAATCACTGCACACTAGGAGGAAGATAATTTGCTGTGAATGGCCCAGAAGGGAAAAGACAAAAGGAAAGAAGAAGCATGCATCAGCTGCACAATAGATCATATACAAAGATACAAGATTATGTGTGAACATTTTGTAGACTGCAAGATGAAGTCAAGTATCAGAATGAATAAAGCTGCAGGTGTGGGAAGATCATTAGGTTCTTTGTATTAAATACTGCTGTAGTTTGATAAAGTGTGCGTTCCTATGATGGATCCCTGGGGAACTCCGTGTGCAAACTTTGCCGCTGTATTTCAACAAAATTATCTATCACTGGCAGATTTAAATGTTGCAGCCCTGAAATACATAAAGCTAAGTGCTGAGTGCAGAGATGTCGGCTGTGACAGATAGGTCCCAGAAGTCACCGAGGGGACTCCCAGTTCTCCGACATCTGGATTAAGAGACAAGCTCAAGTTATTGGAAAAGGTTTGACAGTTATGCAACAATTCAACCTGCAAACACATAAAATTTTCCCAGCTTTGTCTTTGCTCTAAGCTTTGGGTTGTCTCTTGCCCCATTTACCACACCTTCAATGTGTGACTAAAAAATAAACATTGGTTACACAAGCCTGAACTTGTTGGGAGTTTTGCAATCAGGGTTAACAGCCATGTACTCAAACAAAAGTTCACTCAAATTTCAAGCAAAATGTTAAGAGCAGTGGTTTCCAAGCTTTTTTCGGAACGCTAAATATTCTCAAAATGCCAAAAGAATCATGACCCAAATTTATGCTATAATTTTGCAGTACCTTTAACCTAATGTCTTCCTTTTAATGATCATTCAGTACAATTTTATTTCTCTTGCATTGACAACATCAACAGTACAGTATGATATCACTTGGGCCTTTGTAGAGTAATTTTTCCTTTTCCACTTTTAGAGCTTATAACCTAAACTACAGGTGTATAATTGGCAGCAACCGGGGTAAATGTATATTGTCATCCTATGGTTTATATGCAGCAGTAAAAGTGATTGAGACTGAATTCTCAATCACGCCCCCCACTGCAGCTGCTGTAGGTCTGGAGTAAAGCTGCTTAGGCTTAACGCCAGGAACAATCAAAACAGTTCTCAGGTCAGTCACGTAGCAGGTTTAACCATCATGTAATTGTCTGGGCCTTTTATGAACCTGGCTTTACAGAAGAGATAGATTTTTAACCAATATAGATCTATTGCTAGACTATACAGTACTAGCCAGCCAGGCCCATTCAGTTTTGTCAGTAATGTAAGTCTGTAATGCCTTCAATTCAAAAACCATCACCACTCATATCAGACTTACCTGACCAATCATTATTACTTATCCAATATTGACTATCTATGCATTGTTTGGGTTTCCAATGTTATTTCAAGTTGCGTCAGCCCAGGAGCAGTTCTGGGTATACAGGTAATGCTCTAGGTTTTCAGATTGTTTTCTGTCATAGAACCAGATTTGTGGAGTTTTGCCTCAAGCTTTGCATTAGTTGAACAAACAAAGTGGGCTTCCTGAACAATCAGAGTACACAGATCTTACGAAGGGGATTTAGAGAAGTAGTTAAGAAGTTGGTTCCGCAAGCCAGTCAACAGAGGACAGATAAACATCTCACTCATTTTTTTTTTATTTTTTTTTTTTAACCCTTCCCAAGCCTTATGTTTACATTTGTTTTCTATGGAAGCTTTTGACCCCCAAAGGCTAGTCTGGCTTAATTCCTGTTTACCAGACTGCAACTGTGCTAATCAGAATCGAAACACAGGTAAAACAACAAATTGGAAATTTTAGAATTGCATTTGCACAAATATAATTTTGATAACCTCAACCTCAGATCAGACAGAGGTCTGTGGACCCCCTGCAACCTCTGGCACGCCCCCCAGCAGGTCCCGGACTCCAGGTTGGCCAGTGGTCTATATGTGTTTTTCAAACTGTGGTACACGAGCTTCTTCTGTTGGTACTTAGGAGTCTTTTGCAATTCAAGCCTGGATTTAGTTTAATTTAAACCCAGTTGTATTCCTTTCTTAGTTCTGCTCTGGTGGAAATAAGACCATTGCTGAGTCATGGATTAGTTCTGTTGGCCTGGTTCAGGCCCAGTTGTTGTCCTAATTTATGCTCATTTGAGTTCATTAAAGATGAACTTGAAAAGCCAAAAACAGTATTTTCTGAGATGGTATTTGATGTGAAAAGTTTGAGAATCAAAGATCTACCTTCTTCTTTTACTCATTCCTATTGAGATTGGAGTAGAGCGTGACTAGAGCCTATCCCCGCTACTATGGACCTTAGTCAGGGTACACCCTTGACAATTTCCAGTTAATCACAGACCTGACACTTAGAGACATGACCTTGACTAACAACTGTTCACACTCACATTCATTCACTAGGGCCAATTTAGATTTATGATTTCACCTAACACATGCATGTCTTCGGACGGTTGGAGGAAACCACTGACTCAACTCAGCAAGACTGTAGTTGCACCACTCAAGGATCAAACCCAAAACCTCCTTGCTCACCATGTACTGCCAACCCTTGCCCCAATCTGTCTTATGTTAGCTTACAATTAAAAATGCTTCGTATTCATTCTGTGTAAAAATATGTTTTTGCTATTTAAACTCTGACTCTGATCTGGTAAAACATTCAGTGAGGGTGTTATTGCTTCAAAAATGTCAGAAATTTGCAGAACTGTACAAAAAACATTTTCTCTGGCCTCTAACCTCCGTCCACCGTTTTAACTGTGTGATATTGAGAACTAGATACTTCTTGGGTTGTACCTCTGTGTTTGCTCATAACACTTACTGCAAGGTTACATTTCAAACACCTAGTAGTCTTTATTGGTCTGTTTTCCAGGACCAATAATTGTTCAAAGGCCCTTAACACAGCATACCTGATTTGAAGATGGTTACTGGAATAGATCTTGGTCGAAATCATGCATTACTGTCTTTATTTGAGGAGGCCGCGGGGAGAGTTTGACGTAGGCTGGCGCTTCTACAGAGGACTGCAATGAGAAACAGACTTTGTGAGGATGGAGAGAGAAAAAAAGTGTTCAAGGGAATCTGATTTCTGACACTTCTTTATGGTCGCAATTTCAAAAACCGCACTGCCTACAACTGGTTAAGACACTTTATACTAAGATACTACAAGACTCGGTACAGCGGTAGAGAGATTAAACCGTCAAACTTGAAAAGGGGAATTTTGGCATGGGATTATTGAGACAAGGGAAAACGCTAAAAGGCAGTGAAAAATGGGGTCAGCTAAACCGTAAGTCATTAGTTTGGCTTTGTAGAGCATCCCGAAGTTATTTCCATGGGCGTGCGAGGATCCAAGACAGTTAGTCAAGTCCCTGTGTCCCGACAAAGCTTGACTTCCTGCTGTCCAAACAAATAAATGGAGTGTGAAAAAAAAGCATCTGGAAAAATGAACTGTGATCCAAAGAATGTTTGGACATTTTTAATTTTCTTAAAAGTTGCATATTATGTTTTTCAGGCTTTTTGAAATAGTTTTGGACACTTTTGCATTAATTTTTCAGATTTTATAACTTAAAATAACAATTATGTATGGAAAATGTC
This sequence comes from Bostrychus sinensis, assembly GCA_020698575.1. Taxonomy (NCBI): domain Eukaryota; kingdom Metazoa; phylum Chordata; class Actinopteri; order Gobiiformes; family Eleotridae; genus Bostrychus; species Bostrychus sinensis. Next base: position 25,802,023 of record CM036254.1, on the reverse strand, counting down.
TTATTTTGGGCAGCTGTTACTTTACTTTGCAGAGAATGCTTGGATTAAGTGTCTGTTGCCCCCTATTGGCAATGGTGGGGAATGGACAGAGCATAAAATGGCTAATTGCAAAAGATATTAGCAACATGATGCTAACGATACATAAATGACCTTACTGCTTTGTAGTGGCAGCAATTTAAGCGCTGAAATGATCAGAATGAGTTGGGTGACTGTGTTTAGACTTCTTGGTTTCATGTGTTTCCATAGAGCCATGAGACCAAGCGTTTTTAGGTTTTGTAAAGGGGACGGCCTCAGCTAACAGGATCACTAAAACATGCATGTCAGAAACAAAAAAGTACTCCAGGCATGTTTTTGAGGTGCAGACATTATAACATGGTTAAAAGCTCAAAAAAGTCAAATGATCAGAATAGGGGACCTTTAAGTGTCTATGGATGTGTCCACTTAGTGATCCCTCCCTTACATAAAATTCAAGAATAAATAATAGCTCGAGTGTTGCCAATAAGTATAATTAGTTACATTTTTTTTTATTTACTTTACATTTTCCAGTTTTTTGTTGCCCATTTCCCAACTTTTTGAGGTATGTTGCTATTTTCTTAGTATATTCTATAAAATACAGAATGTTTTGTGTCCTCCATAAAAAGAAGATGAGTGTAAAAACAGCATCTGGAAACATATATTGTGATCCAATATATACTTAGATATTTTTCATTTCCCCAGGTTACTGTGTCTACTAAGTAATCTCTCCTTTACAAAGAAAAATTATAATAAAATAATAATAGCTCATTTTGAACTGTTGCCAATTACAGTAGTTGCAAAAAACTCCTCCACCGTTTTTTTGTTTTTTACCTTTTGTTGCCCCTGTACAATTTTGTGTTGCTGCCATTAAAAATCAATACAAGCTTTATTTAATTACTATGTTTCATAAAATACTAAGTCTTGACACGAGTGCTTCTATATAAATAATTGTGAAAATAGCATCTGGAAAGATTAATTCTGATCCAAAATATGCATGGATATTTCTCATTTCTTTAAGTTCCCTCCCTTACAAAAATGTCATAAGCAATTAGCCGACTGTGATATGTGGCAAAAATATTAAACTTAGTGGTACGAAATGAAGACACAAATTGAAAAAGACACAAAAAGTATGAGAGTGAGTTTGAATATTATTATTTAACCTGCTGGGAGCAGCAGGTCAGGTGAGGTTTACACTGTTAAAACATCTCAGAATGGTGTCACGTCAAGTTGCCAGCCGCAGTACAGTTCAACAAACTCTGTCTTTCGAATGATTGTCTAATAGCTCTGGCACTCGCTGTATTGTTTTATGTGGCAAATCCCACCCATCTGGCAAAGAGCAACAGCCAAGACAAATCATAAAAATTATCCTCAAAAATTGCTTGGCTCAGTTGTTTAAGCCCTGGTGGGAAAAGAAAATGGAAAAACTAAAAGTTATTCAAAGTTCAGTGAGACTTTAGCGCCCCCAGTGGATGGGAAAAGCACTGAAAGTATTCCACATCCGTTTGTCATCTTCTTATCTGACAGGCATTGGAAGGTAATGGGGAGCAGATGCCCTGGAGAGTGATAGAAAACATTGAACTGGTACGTTACAGAGACACGCATCTGCAGCGTCCATATGAACAGCTAATTACATAACACATGCTCCGCTGGCTCTGCAACACTGACAAAATACTTCATCAAGACAGACTCATGACATAGAAAAATAAACAGGCCTATTGCAGCTCATATACAATAACCCTACTGCATACATTATGGAAACAAAATACTATGTGAGGAAAGATGTGCCGCACCGCCAATCCAATCTTTATGTTTTCTTTAATTTCGAGTTATGACCTGGAATATCATACTAGGGTCCTAGGATAGATATATTGTTAGTTTTACCTCCAATAGTAGCTTAAAGTATGAGTGCACTCTAAGAAACAGGTATTTTAAAGATATAAGACCTTAAAAAAATGTATGGAGTTGATTTTTTTTTCTTGTATTTGAGGAAAACGTCATCTCTGAAAAAAATTACACTCTGAGGCCTCACCTGGGATTTATTATGAACTCATTTTTAACAGAGGGGGAACTAGAGCAGAGACAGATTTTTTTTTAAATCAGTCACATGCTCAGAACAAAACTGGATGGTCTCATTCGGTTCAGGGACACTTTCATTGGTCCAACAGTGTGCATGTCTTTATTCACTGTAATAATGGGGGTGCCAAGTAGAACTAGAAAGATACCAATTCAAGAGATGGCTCCAAAGCTTACACCACAAAAACAGTAGGAAAAAAAAGAAACCCAGTGACAGAAAAAAGAGAAGCAAATCTGCCATTAAATGAAATTAAACATTATATGAAAAAAAAAGAAGACATGATATAGACCTGGACAATAACAGTTGACCAATCACAAACAGAAAACAAAAGACGTAGACAGTTATAAAAATAAGTAGTTCCCAAAACTAAATGCACTAAACTGTAGGGGTCTTTTCTGCAGCTGCTGACTTTGATTTGTTTGACTGTGAATAACCTTAAAGGCTTCCTGTCTCAGTGCTAATAATCTTGGGTCATCTTTGAATATTGTTTTTATAAATCACATATCCATAAAAAATCTGGAGCCAAATACAAAGTGCAATCCAAGCCTTAATCAGTCACACATTGAGATGCTGTGATGGAATAACTATTAGCCGAATGTGTCTTTGGAGAGTAACGCCTAAAAAGTGCTGCGGACAACCGTGGACCAAGAATAGACAAGGGGAAGGGAGAGGACAGGGCAGGGGAAATGTGCAGTGTCACTGGGACTGAAGCGCTCTTTATCTGCCAAAATAAATGGAGGGAGGGGTAGAGAGGGGCTGAGAGATGGGACAGGAATTCAACACATGGGACAGACAGGCCAAAAGGAAAGAATGTAAGTCCAAAAAGTACAAATATTTTAACCATGATACTTTTCAAGGCTATGTATATACTCTTTATTTTGGCTGTTTTTGGTATGGAAATCAGCCTGCAGCAAGAATCCAACACAAAGCAATGGTCTAAACTTTAAATTTAAACCCCAACCAAACCAAGAATAAAACAGAAATAAAAAACTGTTTCTAAAATAATCTAATTTAGGACTTGAACCACAAAAGACTTCCAAGTACTACCAGAAAAACTCCACGTACCACCAGGGGTACCTGTACCACAGTTTGAGAACCACATTGTTAGACTGAGACAGGAGTTGGGGTCACAAGCCAGTGTAGGGAACAGGTAAAAGGAAAGTAGAAGACAGAGATTGGAGATGAAGGGTCAGCATTACAGACAGGGCCAAGCTGTCATTGGTTTTCATGGAAACCAGCATTGTTATGAGCACAGTTTGTTCTCTGAAGTCATCCTGTTGCTTCTTAGGGTCAGGACTCAGGCCATATACCGCTGCTCCCCTCGGTGACTCAGTAACACGTACAGACACAGCCCTATTGGCAAACATGACATTCTCAGAAAACTCCATAAAAACGCTATAACTTCCTTTTCAAAAGCAGCCACTGGAGAACTGTGGAAAACATGTAAAAATCTGTCATGCAATCAATAGCTACTACCAAAATATACACATCCAGAACAGGAGGAAGTGCTCACAATCTGTGCTTAAGTAAAAGTACTGCTACTTCAGAATATTATTATTCACATAGAAGTAAAAAGTACTCAACTCAAATGTCACTTAAAAGAAAGTAAGAAAAAGTATCTCGTTAGCTCTGCTAAAGTCTAAATGTATGATCTGATCCACATATAACAGTTCTGATAATTCAGACTGATTACAACAAAGATAATGTTGATTATACAGAGATTTTCAAGAACCAGCCAGCTGTGACTCTATCAAAATAAAAGCCTTGTATTGAGTGAATGAATGGCTAACTCCAGTCCTGGCTGCTGTCGTCTGATTGTATCTGATTCGGGGTTTGGCCGCTTCTGATGGATCCTGTCACCGCTGGCAAACCGTGTCTCCACATGCAGCAGGCCCAAACCGCTCCCAGGCCTCTCTGACACACATCCAACCAACAGGCAGTTAGACACACTCTGTCTGCTCTCATGTGTTGTTGTTTAAATGAACAAAGGGGAAGTAGCAATATTTAAAAATTTCCAGTGGTGCTTTGGCCCAAAGACCTATGTAGAAAATCCTGTAAACACTACATCTCATTTTCCTGATTCAGATTCTTAATTATTCTGATCATGCTTAGTCATCTCATACAATCAAACTTTACTTTTCAGTCTTTACGCTTTTCACCAATGGCACACTTGTCCGAGTTTCCAAGCAAATCCATAACACTGATGCATAAATGTACCCTAGCATGGCATATCTACATGCAGATATGATATACAGTACTTGTATAATCCACTATTATAAGTGATGACACTATATCATTTCTAATGCTATCTAAAAGCCCAAAAATAAATAAAAATTATATGAAGTATGCATTTTTGTCGCCCTATCTCAGTTAGTAGAAACACTCACCCACTAACCCAAAGGCTGGCGTTGCATATGTATGAATGTGTCAGTGTGACTGTGTTTGGTGGTGGTCGGAGGGGTTGTAGGGGCAAAATGGCAGCAGCCACAATTCTGTCAATCTGCCCCAGGGCAGCTGTGGCTACAGAAGTAGCTCACCACCATTGAGTGTGACTGAGGAGTGAATGAATAATGGACCAAATTGTAAGGAGCTTGAGAAGCTTGTAAAGTACAATATAAATCCAATCCATTACATATGTGCTTGCAAGTGTATATGACTGTGTGACAATATGCTTTTGTCACAATAAGATACTATGATGATACTTTGGTGCTGCTCCTGCTTGCATTGCGATTACAGTATATTGTAATACAACAAGTATTGCAATTCAGTATTAAAATTACTGCAATATTTTCTCCTTAAATTAGAAAAACAAGGTCACCTATAAATCTATTTATACATGAAACCAATTATAAAGTTTCTAAAAGTCAGTCTGATTTTTATTTATTATGCATTTAGAATTTTTTTTTTCATGTCACAGTATTTGGCAGACCAAGTGCTTAGACGTGCAGTGCTGCCCTCTACAGTTCTGGCAGAACTCTTGACCACTTTTTGTCCACATTTGACTGTGAAAGCAATGCATCACAGTAGCATCATTATTACACATGATGTTAAAAAGTATTGATGGTATGAATAGTATTGCTTTACAAAATATCACAAAATATCGCAAAACATTTTTAAACTGTTAAAATTTAAAGAGTAAAAACAGAAACAATATCATTTGTTAAAGATTTTGATGCATAGAGCAACTTTGACAGTCTTCTTACATTAAGTTATATTTATTTTGTAGATAATGTGTCTAGTGATGAAGATACAATAGAACCAAACTCGATTTCAAGTGACTTAACAACTTAATTTATAATAAAATATAAATATACAAATGTGTTTTACATGTAACAAAACTTGTATTGAACTGGACCTTTAGAAGTCAACTTTAAATCTTTGCCTGGTGAAGACTTCTAATAATACACACACACATGCACACGCACACAAATCTTTTATTTACTGTGCCAAAAGTGCATGCACCCAAAATGAAAGTGTGGGTCATAAAAAAAGTTGGAGCAAACCTCTGCTGTAGGTGAGTGAAAACAAGCGCAGACCTGCTCCAGGCCAGGATTATTAATACATGACTGGATCTGCTTTGTTTAATGAGACTGTTGTATCTGAAGCCACAGGGCCCACAGCTCACAGCTCACTCATCAACCTATTTACTCTGAGCCAGGATCTTTACAAGACTATACAGTAGATGCTGTCTTTGTTGGATGAAGAGGTTAATGACATATTGCAATCTTAAACACATGCCTAGAGGCTTTATACTCACTTGAATATGTTTTTATCAACTATCGCAGAGCTTCTGTTTTATGTTGTACATCTCTGGATCACAGCTGTTGACTGAAGCGTGAGGATTTCAAGGAGGGGCCCATCCACAGTTCAGCATTGTTTACAAATGTCAGCACAGATTGCAGACTTTATGAACACGTATACAATTTCTAACTACCTTCAAAGATTTATATTGAATGTGTTTCTCATGTGAAAGGCATGAGAAAGTATGTTATATAAAATGGATACCCAGACTTACATTTCAGTGGCTTTAAGGTTACTGTCAGTTTGTATGACTGCAATATTTAAACCAAAACTACAACTGGTATAGAATTATTGGTGTACTAATAGACAAATAGGCTATATGTCCTCCTATATGCAACAATGTAATGTGTTAAGCACTATGTTTATGTGTAGTGGTGAAGTGCATGTAAATGTGGGACTCCGAATGGGGGTGGGGGGCCTCAGTCATTCCAATTTCTCTAAGTTGTACTACAGCAACTGGATAATTCATTGTCAGACTACTGCAACATGTATACACTGTACTCTGACTAAGCTAGGAGAGGCATTCAACAGCACTGCACTAGTCCAGTGTTTAGAGCTACTCATGCATTTCTAGACCAGCAAGGATGCATATTATGGGTGCCTCTGCTGCTGGCTAGCTTGTTTTTTGTCATTTTGGTCCATTGTGTCAGTTTAAAAGTGAAAGCTGCTTTAACTGATGTTATGTTTACAAGGATTTGTGAGGCACAAGTGACTTTGTTGTGCTTCATTTCATTAAGTCAAAGTATTACCGTTGATAGTTAGTACAACTATGATTACTGATCAAATTAGCCACGTTTATTAAACATTTAGTGCTACAAATGTTTAGCTCTACTGGTGAATCCCCAGACCACTTGAATGCCTCATAGTGCAGTGGGTTCAGTAGTTTGGCTCTCTGGTGTGCATGAAGATTGAAGCAATAGTGGTTTGAGCTCCTCAGCAAAGTCAGACTATGGACAGACTATGAGCAAACTCAGAGTATGCTCTGATACTAGATACTTACTTGAGGTCCTATATTGTGCTTTTTTCGTGCTTTATATAATAGTATGGGAAACCTTTGCATCAGTATTTCATGTTTTATTACCTAAAATAATGTATATGTATGAACAATGTATGGTGGCAACAGTGGGAGACTAGCATAAAATGGCTATTTAGCATGGCTATTAGCAACATGATGCTAACAGATTTGATTGCAAGTCTGTCGCTGTATTGGTAACTGTGGTGCTGCCACTTGCCAGGACACTTTTGTAAAAGAGATTTTTAATCTCAATGAGTTTTTAAATCCTGGTTAAATAAAGGTTTGAACAGATAGATAAAGGACCTGACTGCTTTGTAGAGAGCTGAAATTATCATAATGACCCTAGGGACAGATTATGGGTTTTAGAAACAAAGCACTTCATAGTTTCCCATGTCTATGTAGAGCTGAGAAACCAAGCCTTTTCAGATCTTGATAAAGGAACGGCCTCAGCATATGGGATTACTCAAACCTGTGAAACAAAATATTCCTCCTGGTATGTTTTTGAGGTGGAAACAACATTATAACATGGTTGAAAGCCCAAAAAGCTGATTTGACATAATAGGAGACCTTTAAGCACATTTTATGAACTAAAAAAATAAAATAAAATTCTAAGTACTTCTCAAACATACTTTTACATAAGGAAATCTGAAAATCTTTGAGTCAAAAATATTACTTTTAGACCACTTACATTTTTTTAAATCTCTAAAAATAAGTTGTTGTTTTTCCTTCTCAATGGCAAAGTGGGTGGCAGCAGTAGCAGTAGTAACAGAGGTTGTAGCAGTAGCATTAGCAGAAGTAATCTGATGACCAGCAAGGCCCAATACACTTACATATTTAGTGACAGACTGAGACCATAATGTGCATACTGAACTTTTGACATTAACAAGATTAATGCATATACTGTATAAACACAATAGTCTGTTGATGTGACAGACCGAGGTACGTTTGAGTTCCTCTCATGAAAACAGTTAAAACCAAGTGGATCCAGGGTCAAAGTCTTTGTTTGCCATTAATATATAAAACATAGCGTCCTGACAGTTATATTAGTGCACTCCAGAGCAGTGCTGTGGCTGACTCTGATAAAAACCAACCACTCATAAATTCACATCTTTCAGGAGCGCTGCAGTGTTGTGAAAGTTGTGTGGCCTGAGATGATTGACTGTGGCTTCAAGGGTCATTATTTTCTGGGTGAGTGGCTGTGTCGTGAGGAGGGCTGGGCTGTAAATTTGTGTCCTGGTCTGCCTTAGGGCTGATAGTGGGTGCAGCAGTGGACTTTTCTATTGCTAACCCATCAATCAGTTGTCACTTTATGGTGCGGGTGTTTCCTAATACACACACACTTACAGGCAAGTCTAAGTGTGGAGTGGGATTGGTGACCTCTGACCTCTTGTCACTGTGGCTTCAGAGGTTAACCATATGACTGGAGCCACTTAAGATGGTGGTTTTACTATGAGCTGACCTGAGGCTACAGCTGATTGGTTTGTTTATGAAAAATACAAAGTATAAATTGCAATTTTTTTAGTTTGAGAGTTTTAGTTTTTTTAATTGTGACAATGAAAACTGACAGCAGGGTGAGAGAGGAATAACAGAACAAACAGCCAGATTTTAATGACTTCTTATTTTACTCACGCACTTTTTTGGACATTTCCTCTGGACTGTGGTTTTTAGACTGCTCCAGACATTATTGTATACAAGAATCCCCTCAGGATCATGTCTGTGTGAGAAAAGTGTGAGGGGAATTGTGTTCAAACAATCAAGTGTTCCTGGAAATGTCAAGAAAGCGTCCACAGGATATTGTATGTCTGTAAAAAGCTTTTGATCACAAAACTCTATGTGTCATTTTCTTGTTTACTAACTCCTTGTTTCACCACCAGCTTTTTTATCCACCAGCCTTGGGCCCTGCTGCAGGTGTAAAGGGAGCCGTGTTGGCCAATATTGATTTTATTATATGGATAAATAATAAAATACACTGCTCAAAAAAATAAAGGGAACACTAAAATAACACATCCTAGATCTGAATGAATGAAATATTCTTATTAAATACTTTGTTCTTTGCATAGTTGAATGTGCTGACAACAAAATCACACAAAAATTATCAATGGAAATCAAATTTATTAACCCATGGAGGTCTGGATTTGGAGTCACACTCAAAATGAAAGTGGAAAAACACACTGCAGGATGATCCAACTTTGATGTAATGTCCTTAAAATAAGTCAAAATGAGGCTCAGTAGTGTGTGTGGCCTCCACGCCTGTATGACCTCCCTACAACGCCTGGGCATGCTCCTGATGAGGTGGTGGATGGTCTCCTGAGGGATCTCCTCCCAGACCTGGATTAAAGCATCCGCCAACCCCTGGACAGTCTGTGGTGCAACGTGGCGTTGGTGGATGGAGCGAGACATGATGTCCCAGATGTGCTCAGTTGGATTCAGGTCTGGGGAGCGGGCGGGCCAGTCCATAGCATCAATGCCTTGCACATGGAGGGCTGTGCGGCCCCTCCAAAGAAATGCCACCCCACACCATTACTGACCCACTGCCAAACCGGTCATGCTGGAGGATGTTGCAGGCAGCAGAACGTACTCCACGGCGTCTCCAGACTCTGTCGCGTCTGTCACATGTGCTCAGTGTGAACCTGCTTTCATCTGTGAAGAGCACAGGGCGCCAGTGGAGAATTTGCCAATCTTGGTGTTCTCTGGCAAATGCCAAACGTCCTGAACGGTGTTGGGCTGTAAGCACAACCCCCACCTGTGGACGTTGGGCCCTCTCACTACCCTCATGGAGTCTGTTTCTGACCGTTTGAGCAGACACATGCACATTTGTGGCCTGCTGGAGGTCATTTTGCAGGGCTCTGGCAGTGCTCCTCCTGTTCCTCCTTGCACAAAGGAGGAGGTAGCGGTCCTGCTGCTGGGTTGTTGCCCTCCTATGGCCTCCTCCATGTCTCCTCATGTACTGGCCTGTCTCCTGGTAGCGCCTCCATGCTCTGGACACTACACTGACAGACACAGCAAACCTTCTTGCCAAAGCTTGCATTGATGTGCCATCCTGGAAGAGTTGCACTACCTGAGCCACTTGTGTGGGTTGTAGACTCCGTCTCATGCTACCACTAGAGTGAACGCACCACCAGCATTCAAAAGTGACCAAAGCATCAGCCAGAAAGCATAGGAACTGAGAAGTGGTCTGTGGTCACCTCCTGCAGAACCACTCCTTTATTGGGGGGTCTTGCTAATTGCCTATAATTTCTACCTGTTGTCTGTTCCATTTGCACAACAGCAGTGAAACTGATGTCACTCAGTGTTGCTTCCTAAGTGGACAGTTTGATTTCACAGAAGTGTGATTGACTTGGAGTTACATTGTGTTGTTTAAGTGTTCCCTTTATTTTTTTGAGCAGTTTATATATTTTTTTTTATTATCTTTTTAAAGACATTTTTGGTCTTTTTTAGGCTTTATATATAGGACAGTGCATAGTAGAAAGTCAGGGAGAGAGGGGAGAGACATTCGGCAAAGTGTTGGAATCCAGACTCAAACCAGCAACCCAGAGGTGGGCTGTAGTTGGCTTTTATATGTGCTGCACCACTGAGCCAAGTGGTGGTGTAATTTTCAGACATTCATTTAATTTAAATAAAAATGGTATCAGAATATTGTATATTCATATTATAGAGCTATATATTTTATGCTGAATGCTGACAAACAATACCAAAACTGCAGCAGTGTGCATTACTCTCACAGTGATAATATTCATATCTTTAAGTTTTAGCCCTCCCTGCTTCTAAAAATCATGTCAATTATAACTTATGACACTTGACTTAAGATGCTAAAAGTGATCAAGCACATGGTCACTCTGCATATATAAACAGAGTGAGTAGCACTGCACTCCAACACCTCATTACACACTGTTTGTTTTTGCCAGTTTACTGCCACCTCTCTAAACAAGAATTTTGCAGAGCCAGTATAAATTCTTTCTCTGAGATTATTAGTGGGTTTAGCATCTGCAGGGTCTCAACAGAAAGTAGAGTAGGCTGCTCTGGAACTAGCAGCTGCATTAGCCACAGCACAGTGACACATTTTTCATTAGGGCTATTGTTGACATCATCTAAAATTAAAAACACAAATTAATTTATTATTAGATTTAAAATGGAGTCTGCTCAGTTTTTAGGGTATCCTGCTGGTGGCCTTAGTGACAAGAATAAGGACGTTGTGGTTGACATGCATTGTGGTGACTTCTATAGATCATGTGACTGGTTGGGTTTCAGTTTGAATACATACAGTATGAATGAACTCCTTCACAAATGCCAACTTTAAGATTATACCCTGCTTTTATAGACTCTAACCACAGCAAATCAACTTCTTGGGTGCAGTGATTCACATTTTGATTTGGCATAGGTTTTACACCAGATGCACTTCCTGACCCTCTCCATTTATTCAGGCTTGAGACAGACACTAAGACTATTATTCTATACACTTATAACAACAAAACAGACTTATAAATCCATGCAGACATGACTAGTGTAACTAATGTGCTACGTTATTTTAAAAACTAATCGCTCCTCAGTCATTGAAACATTTGCCCCACAGTAAATTTAGTTTGACAAGGCTGTTTGCTGTAAGACATTGCTCTTCGGTGGCGGTGAGTAGTTGTTTATTTTCAAGTATTTTTCATTCACATGTCAGACTGAGTTTATTCATTGTGACGTCTGAAATCATCAAGGCCACAGTGAATGAAAACAGAGGACCAAGAGCCTGTGTGAATACGGGAAGTCGGCGACAGCCCGGTGACAAACGCTGCCTCTGTATTGTTATTGTTTTGATACAACATGACGAAAGTGAGATGTTTTTTTTCTTGTTGCGGTGGAAAAAAAGGACCAAACTTAGCAGTCTCCAGCTGCTAAGATTTCCTCCCTCGCCCAAATCTCGCAGCACGACGTCTCTCATGCCATTGTGGCCTGTGGCAGCTAACCCAAACTACACTTCCCCCTGGCACCAGAGACGTCCCATGGGAGAATGGGGCAGGGGCAGGTGGGGCACGGGACACTGTACTCGGTACTATATGCACCTCTAGATTCTCAAACTTTTCACACCAAGTACCACCTCAGAATATTTGTTTTTTGATGGGATAAAATTACTATATGGACAAAACAAGGACTATACCAGGACTAAACTAGGTCTAAACCAGGACTAAACTAGGACTATGCAATGACTAAACCTCAACTAACACTGGACTAAACCAAGACATTACCAGAACTAAACTAGGACTAATTAAGGGACTAAACCAGAACTAAATCGGGTCTAAACCAAGACATAACCAGGACTAAGCAAGAACTAAATATAAACTAAACTAGGACTAAAACTGAATTAAACCAAGACATAGCCAGGACTTAAGCAGGACTAAACAAGGCCTAAGCAATGACTGAACCTGGACTAAACAAAGACTGAAACTAGACTAAACCAAGACATAACCAGGACTAAACAAGGACTAATCAAGGGACTAAACCAGTATTAAACCAGGTCTTAACAACTACTAAACCAGGACTAAACTGTGCCTAATCCATGACTAAGCAGTGGTCTAGATTCCTGCGTACCACCAGGGCTACTCAGACCACAGTTTGAGAACCGCTGCTCTAAAGCGTTACACAGCTGAGAGAGCAAAAACAAAGGGCAGCCATGTCCATACAAGTTGTGGATATATTGTGGTGATTGTTGCTGAACTTCATGCTTCTAGGTTTACAGAGTTAATGCTTAACTATTTTACAGTCTGCTGGCAGCTGAGTATGTGCAAGTCCAACGTGAGAGTTAAACATTTAGATTAGATTCAAGCAAAAACACACCTTTAATGTAAGTGAGTAAAATACCTGACGATCAAATGGTCCTGAAGTTTGAAAACTCAGCAAGTCTCACTCTTTTTCCTCTCATACGGTTCATTTCTGAAACAGGACCTTTGTATTTTAGTCCGTGTCTTTAAAAAATCAAATAAGTGTATCTAAGGGATGTTTGTATACACACATCAATAAACAAATGAAACAAAGGAATCAAAAACCAAAACTTTCTAGCTATAAGGCAACCTAATTTTCCATGTGCCGCCAAAATCTTATCTTAATTCAGATGCTGGTTGTGAAAAAACATGTTTCTTCTCTACAACCAAACTACAAGCATGTTAATTTCCAGTCCAGTTATTCATATTGTAGATAATTTTTAATCAACACACAGTTATTTAAAGGTGCATTATTTTGGATGGACCCTAGTGGCAGTATTGCGAAACTGCATTCACACATCCCCAACCCATTTTTATACAATCTGGAATCACATTCAATTTTTCCACTCTGGGCAGTGTTTCAAGACAGACACATTATTTTTGCATCAGTTTGTGTTTTAATAAGAAATGTTATTTACTGTATGGTACTATGATACTGTGGCTGGACAGTTAAATTTTTATAGCACCCATAAACAACCTCTTCATTTTATGCTTTGTATAGGCATATTTTTGTTCAATCAGACAAAGATCACCACAGAAATAGATTTTTGCGGTTTCTATGAAGCCTATAAATTTGTACAGTTTTCAGTTGATGACATGTAACAGTGTCTTGGGGCCTGGATGTTGTAATACACAACCAAAATGGCAACGGTTGAAATGTGTTTGCTTGCGTCACTCGATCTCCTAATGACAGGCGTGAAGAGCCGCACTTGTAGCTGTTTACTTGTAACCGGATCAGTTGTGACACACGTTAATAAGACCTGAGTTTACACCCGCATCCTGGAGCCTGCAGGGTTAAGTGTGGTTTTCTTTCCTGCATGCACAGGTCTAATGGGCTCACCTCAGGGGGTCTGCAGGTACCAATTACTGCCCCCATCCCACCGACCATGACCCCCCTCCTGCCTCCCAAAGATCAGATTACACTTATCTGATAACAGTAAACATAGTGGTTAGGAGAGGGAGGGTCCTGTGGCTGAGTGGATACTCCCTAATTTACCTCTGTCATTAATTAAGTTAGCTTCAGGGACCTATTAGAAACACACAACACCTCTCCTACACCTAGCTTTGCAGCTTAATACATTAAACTTGTTTGTGTTGATTATATTGGACAGTTTTAGCCTTTTTTCAGTCCAATTTCAGTATATACCATTGTAGAAATGATTTAATTAAGTCAAGGTGCTTTGGAGCTTATCCCAACTATGGGTGTACTATGGCCAGTTAGTCACAAGGCTAACCCAGAGACATCCACTGACATTCACTCTCACATTCATTCAAGTTTGGACAATTTAGATTCTCTAAATCTCCTAACATGCACGCCTTTGAAAGGAGAGAGGAAACTTGGAGTATGTGGGAGAAGACATGCAGACTCCACTCAGAGCAGACAGCACTCAGCCAGCCTGAGGGTCGGACCCACCGTCTCCTAGACCAGGCAAGAGTGTCTACATGTTCATACTGTTCAGGTTTCCCCAGTACCACTCCACACAAACACCCAAATGTGTATCCTTCAAATCTCTGCCTGACAGAAACACCTGTGTTGTTGCAGTTTTTCAATACTGACCATTAAGCCTTTTAACTTAGATGAAGGCACTATACATGGAAGCAAACTTGTCTCATCACTTTTTGAATTTTAAATGCCTTTGAATATCTACCATTGATTTTTTTAACATTAAAATAGGAGTCCGAATTTTTTTGTCTATGATTTTCAGTCACTGAAATTTCAGTATCTAATTTTCACTGCATTATTTCAGTGTTCAAAATTTCATCAACACCATTTGTTAAGGTGGTGACTGAATCCCTGTCACTTTTCCCCAGAGGACAGCCCCAGAGAGCTGTGGGGCAGAAGCAGCTGCCCCTGACTGCAGTGCTGTTCACTTCCACGATAGACTAATGAACTTATGTAAACACTGAGATACTATAAAAACTAAACAGAAGTATGGCTTTCTCCCACAGACACTTTCATGGTTCAGTAGCTCCTGTGATGGTGACTGTAACAGAGAGCGCCAAAGGTGGTGAAGATGGTCAAAAATAAATTCCAAAAAAATTAAGAAACATTTTAAAGATATGTATTTTTATTATCTCTCTTGTTAAAAGCAAGTACAGCTTATTTAAATAAGTACAAAACATAATTAATAGCAAACATACCTTACTGAAAACATTTCTGTTTGTGCATGCACACATGAACGGCAACTAGTGCTTCTGGTACAAATGGGGCACATCAGACAGACGTTCCATGCAAATATTTTGACGGCGTATTTTCAACTCCAAATTTGGCCAATCAAATTTGAGGACTCAAAATTATATGCATCAAATTTTTTAAAGGCTTTTTTTATTTTTAACTCTACAATAATGCAGTGAAAATTAGATACTGAAATATCAGTGACTGACATTCATAAACAAAAAAATTCAGAGTCCTATTTCAGTGATAAAATATTCAATGGTAGAAATTCAAAAGCATTTAAAATTCAAAATGTGATGAGACAAGTTTGTATCTATAGCTATAACCCGGTTCAAATCTTATTTTTCTGACAGAAGACAGTGTGTGAGTGTGGGCGGCACCAGGTCATTCTCTTTTGAATGTTCTGCAGGGGTCTCCCAATGTTCTACTCTAGGACCTATACTGTTCTCTGTGTACATAAATGACCTGTGTCAAAATGTCCACTGTGAAATAGGGATATCGCAATGTCAATTTTTTGTATCACAATTATTGATGAAATATTGCAATTATATGATTTTCACAATGATTTTTATGCTAAAACTGCCTGACAGTTTGTGGCATGCTTTTATATGACCATTACTACAGCTAGTACTTTTTAGATTTTTTTTTTTTTCTGATGGTAACTGGCGTCAAACAGCAGTGAGATAACAGCACAGCTCCATCCACACAGCACAGCCTCACCAGGAGTCATCATCCCCTCCCCTCGTGTACAGCCGCTTTGCTAACTTTTACTGGGCCTAGTGTCCTCACGCGCAGTGTCCCACCAGGGGACAGTGCCCCAGCGTTTCATTTAGTTTCTGATGGAGTTTAGCTCAGAGTTCGCGCACATATTTTGCGGAGCGGTCGAGAGTACGAGGCGAGAGAGAGAGATGAAAGGAGCGCCGTGAACGGCAAAAATTAGCACGGGGTTAAACCTGAGTCGGACTCACGGTGGGATATGTGGGGCGCGTACAGTGCCCTGAGACGCATTTCCTTAACGCAGCAAATAAAACGTACCGGAGGCTTGAAAAAGTACAGCACGAGAGCTCCCCATCAGATACCGTGGTTTCTAAAATTCATACAGTTATCCTACCTACCTAAATACTTTCAAATGTATGCAGATAATGCTGTCATTTTTACATTTGCTAAAACCACTCAGGAGGCATCATCTGTCCCCCTGGAAATCATGCAGCAATAAACAACTTAACTAATATTCACACACAAAGATAAAATAAAATAAAATAAATAAAACTATAAAGTTAGATCCTGGGAGAAGAACTCAACCTTCTTGAAGAAAAAAAAGTATCTCATGGCCACATTGGACCCAACACATTCTTTTAAAAAAAGACATCAAACAGCACAGCATAGTAAAGTTGAATGCACTAAATTTTAAACAAATCAGACTATCTATGACAACACACATAGCAAAAATGTTTCTACACTCAGTGATTTTCACACATAGATTATGGCATCACAACCTTTTGTCGCCATTAGGCTATGAATGAAAATGAGCACGTAAAATGTCTGCCTTACTATGGTCACGTGATATGATCATTTGCAAGCTTTACTGTTTTCAAGCTCAAGTTTTCCAGATATATTGACCTTGTGTGTGCTCAACACAACTGCAACTGTGTCCTTGTCAAATGGAGCATTTTTCCACAAATAACTTCTGGCTTCAGTGAACCAGCATTTTTCCATCTCTGTGCAAAATGCCTGGAAGAAATTGTTTAGCCTTGTAGTTGATTTATTTACTCACATATAAAGGAAGTGAGATTTGATCAAACGTGAACATTTGGGACACATTGAAGACATGTTGATGCTTTTAAATGGATTGCAGCTTGTTATGTTCTATTGCACTGAATTTGATTTGAACAACTACATAAACCACATTTACTCATAACACATCCATCCCTCCCAGCGTCACATCTTATCTCCGGCACTGACCACAAGCAGCGCCTGGCTCCCTCTGTGTACAAACATGTGGTGCATGGCCTGTCCAAATCAATGTGAGACTTATTAAAGACGACAACTCCATCCAAACGCAGCTCAAAACTCATCCTATCTAGGTTTATAGCTGTAGTAAAAAAAAAAAGAAAAAAAAAAGTGGTGGTTATGTAAAGCTCTATATGGCACACATATAGCATTTGTGTTTCAAAACTATGAAGATACACTTTGCTGGCACTACAAAACTGAGCTTCATTGACCCTTAAATGATACATTCTAAGTTTAGAAATCACATTTACCTCTTCTAAGTAAACCATATACTGTACACGCCATGCAGCAATAGTCTGACAAACACATTTATCAGTCAGAACCTTTACATGCATAGCCCTCTGGCTATGCTAATTTTTAGTTTATTTCTCCAGAGAACTGGTCAAACCACTCTTGTTTCAATCTACATGCAGAGCAGAGAGCCGAAGTACTGAGAGCACTGTCTGTGAGGCATTCAAGTGGTCTGGGGATTTACCAGCAGTGCTAAAACTTTGTAGCACTAATAACTAATAAACTCAACTAATTTACACAACAATCATAGTTTTCTCATAACAAGTAATACTTAGACTTGGACTTAGACTTAGATTAGTATATTTACAAATCGACAAAATATAAAAATATCAGTAAATATATTAAATTAAATAGAACAGGTGAGGTAAAAATAGTGCAGTGAGATGATATGGCTGAGCATTAACATGAATGACACAAATTATCTATTATAGCTTGTCACAGGACAGACAGACAACCACTCACATCTCACATTCATTTACTAGGGGCATTAAGATTCACCAACTCCTTGCTGGGAGCCTTGCATTATCCAAGTGTGTTACTGTCATTAGATGGACCCCCACTCAAAGTCACTTAGATCACATTATAAAACTGCTAACTGATGCAATAATTCAGCTTCTCTACCTGTAGTGTGTTCTTGACTATAGCTCCTAGACTGACACTGTAATTATCACACACAGAGATAAGAGATGACAATCCCTGATACAGTAAGTCTTTCCATGTCTCTCTATATCTACAGGTGGAATCTCGTTGTCCGCTGTCCGTCCGTCAGCGCTCGTGTAGCAGCCGAGGAGCTCCCTGTCCGTCTCACAAGAAGATCACAGGAGTCCAGGGGGAGTTTTATGGAAATGGCCCGTCACTCTGGTATGTGCAGACTCTCACTCCCTCGGCTGGACCTCAGTCATGCTCCAGTGTGAGGGAAAAACACTTATTTAAATGGAGGGGTATAAATAAACCCCAGTGTCAAGGACCGAGATGATGAATTTTCCTCTGCTTCTGTGAATGACTGTGGGCTCAGGCGTAGTGTGTTAGGAAACTTTTTACAGTAAACACAAATTCAGAAGTCAATAAAAATGCCTTGACTTTTAGAGCACCGATTGTAATTATGTTTACACACATAATGAATCTAGTTGAAATGTCACAATAGTGGCTATGAAAAATCATTATTTGAATTGCATTAGAGGTTTTAACAATTAGTGAATAGGCAGAAATACAATTTGAAAGCTCAGTGCTGTTTCTCTACAGCTTTGTACTTACTATTGACTATACAGATAATAATAAAATGAATTCATAAAAAGTAATTTCCAGCATTTGGTTCATCCAAGGACAACTTCATTTATCGTCTGAGATGTGCCAGCGCTGTTGATGAAAACAATCCTCATTTCATTATCTTTTTTTTTTTTTCATGCATTTTTAATAAAAAAAATCATCATGCTGTTTTTTTTTTTTTTTTTTTTGTTAAACTGGTCTCAACATTGGCTTGATATTTCTGGTGTGCGTTTTCTGTGTTTTTTAAACTAGGACATCTCAACCAGGATACTTTCAGTAAAATATGTGGGGTATGACTAAAAACCTGTTGGAGTTACCCTCCAAAGGCATTATGTACAAGCCTTTTTAGCAAATTATGTCACTTATGTCAATGTTTTTGAAGCTAAACAATAGATAGCATTAGCTTTTTATTCCACTGTGGATAGGAGTGATGATAACCCAAATCTTAATAAAATCCTTAATAGTAAAGCCATAATGACACCTTAATTGTTTGGTATTTTTTATTGCAATATGTGAGTACATGATCATTTTAAACAAGCCACTTCCTTATTTAAAGTCACTCCAGGTAAGAGTTTTACAATTGCCTCTGTGTCCTTGTACAGATTAGTCATAACTTCTGGCTGTCATTCTAAGTAAACACAGCATTATTGAGGATTATTTTAAAAAGCTGCTACATCTGCTGTTAGTTTATTAGCTGCACGAAGGGAATGGGACAAAGAGGGAGGGATATAGTGTTCCTTTGTAAGCTGGACCAAAACATGCAAAGCTGAAATACAGACAGGCAGGCAGGCATCCCCTTGTAGGCATTTCTGTGGGCTCTTTAGCGGTCAGCACAGACGCACACACAGCGATTTGGAAATATAAAGTCTTCATTAGCACAGATGATTCAGCCTCTTTGAAACGGCAGCTTGTGAGGGCACCATCCTCTTAAGTATTTCTCAGTGGAAAGAAGGTTGTGACCCCAGGATTTGCAAACAGCTCGTTTCTTTCCTGCGCTGCCGCCAGAAGCTAATAGTATTTTTTATATTAACATTGGCCATTACTGCCGCCATCGCTACTCATGAGGATTAGCCGCAAATAATTACCAGAAATAAACAGAGCTCTGGAGGGTTCGAGGTTGGTGTGAGGACGACTTTGAGGTCAGAGGTCGCTGGAAGAGTGAGGGTGTGGAGGTCAAAGTAGTAAATGTTACAAAATAGTGAAGAATGGGCAAGGTAGGAATAAAATTGTCATAGTGTTGGCAGTGTTTTATAACCAAATATGGGTTATTTCTTTGTCATAAAGAACTGCTTTCAAAGTTCTGATTTGAATGCATGACTTTTATGGACTGACAGACCATAATAATGGCAGGGAAAAAAATAATGAACCATGAACAGAATGAGGACTAACCTATAAAGCCATTACAGGCACATTTCCACTAGGCGGGTCATGTCAGTACAGGATGGTTTGGTACAGGTAACCCCAAAACAGACATGCATTTCCATTATTCTAGGTCCAGGAGGCAGGTGTCTATCATGTAAACACTGATGCCACAGTGCAAAGTTGTTAATAAAAAACACATTTGAAGACTTTTAAAACATGAAGAGGAGTGTAAATCCTGATGTGTGTCGGTGTGAGGCTGGAGGTAAAGCTTCATCAGCTGCAGTGGACTCCTTAAGGTTTTGCTTTCTGTGCATTAAATTCACTTCTCTGAACCACTTTAACACGCTTTAAGAGAAGAACCAAAAGTAGCATGGTACTGTACACGATGGAATGTTGTAACACCTCCTTACCGACGTGACCCACACTATATCGCCACAGTGGAAATGCATCTTATGTTACCAAGCAGGTATTTCCCAGTTAATATATGTCCATTCTTGCATTTAACCAACATTCAAGTATAGCTTTTATTTCACTTATTTTATTTTCAAAGACATGAAATATCATACAGAATTGATGCCATAATCAGGCTCATACCGGGTGCTGTCACTGTGGCACTCATTTTGAAAGTGAATGTGTCATGAAATTCTTTCCGTAACACCAATTTTCACTTAACAGAAATCATATCAAAACTATTGTGTTTTTTGTGACAACTTCTAAAACAGAATAAAGTTTAGACAGTGTGCATGCAAGCAAAAAGTAAAAGCCTCTCCCTGTATACAAAGATTCTACTTAATGTATACTCACTTAATATAACGTCTCTGTAACAAACTGCTGACTAAAGGGAAAGCCCCATTGACTGTCTTAACCCTCTCCTCTGGGTGTGTTGGTTAAGCAAGTTTAATAAAGAAGGCATCTCTTAATCCTTTAATAACATGTTAAACTGATCATAGTAAGTGAAGAGATTTAGTATTTTGTTACTAATTAAAGGCTTCTGGATTTGGTGCATTTTGAGGTTTCAAGTTCTTAATTCAATAAAAACTTACTGCTTGTTACAGAGGTTGGAAATAAGATGTGGTTGCTCTCCTGCAGTGGCTAACGTTGATTACTGTCAAGAGAAGACTTTTTAGTTCCAAATTAACTATAGACTTACCTAAACATTTTTGGATTGACACTGGTCTTTAAAATTTATTTTGCAATATCATTTATATGGACATTTTTTCACTTTATATACATCATCAAATGCACAAAACTGTTTATACATTTATTACATTTATATTGAGTCTGCATTCTGACAGTGCACCTGAATTTCATTGTATATTTTCGTACAATGACAATAAAGTATCTTCTATTATATTTTTTCATTGAGAGAAATTCAGAAAACAAACTTCCAACAGAAAAGATTATATGTATTTATGTATATGACTACAAATCAAAAGGAAGTACAGCCAGACAAAATCGGAGCAAACAATCAGAGAAATAAAGGATGTGGCGTTAGAAAAGCACTGACAAACATTACGGTGCGGTAGATTCTGTAACAGGACTTTACTGTTTAAAATGACAACAAGAAAAAATCCAACAGAGGACTGAACAATAATATGGATTTCAGCAGAATCAACAGGTGATGAAGGAAAGCATCAAATGCCATCAAACAGAGGCAAGAGAAGTTTACTCCGTATTAGCGCCATCTTGGTTATTTTGAATAGGAGATATTATACAACACGCTGCAGATAAACAGCTGTGATAGGTCGGTCCTAACACAAATTATGAAAAAGAATCCCATTGTAGAGGACCCCTTTATCTGGGCTTGGGCTGGCATAAAGAGTACACTGGCTTGTGACCTTCTGTGGCTGGTTTATTGTATACTATACTATATAAGATGGAATATTTGTTGGAAGTTTAGGCTAAAATGAGCAATACGTCTGAATGAGTGGCTTTAAATTGCAGGTTATTGCAGCTCTCTTTAGTGGCCCTTCTGTGTAAACACATATTAAGGCTAAGGTAGATTTGAAGATTCATGCTACAGTACTTTTGGACCAGGGGCAGGGCGGAATAGTGACTGGATGTTTGCAGAGATCCACCTTTTCCTGCAGCTGCGGATTACACCTAAACTCGCTTCACTCTTTAATTAAATCTACACAATAAATAACGCTGGAGTAACGTGAATCCAACTTGGAGCTGCCTGGCTGCCCACCTGAAGCATTACACACCCCCCGACCCCCACCCCTCGCTCCCCATCGCCGTCTCTGGTTCCACCCAAAACCTATTAAAACTGCGCTCCTGAAGGAAACGCCCACTTCCTGTACATTCCTGAAGGATTTTCCGAACAGAATAGTAAACAAACCGGTGAACAAAGAGCAAGTCGGTGGGGAGGGGTGGGGGGTGGGGGGTACAGGAGTTAATGTTATTTCCTCAGTGTAGTAAATCAAACTAACGGGCATGGAGCAAGGAGGGAGTTTGGAGGGAGGGGTCCGAGCTTTTGTGATTGTGTCGAAGCATTTACCGTCAGTGGGACACAGCCAACAGAGGCCTAACAAAGTAAATGATATTCTGCTAAATACCAACGCAAACAAGTCATTACAGTATTGTCCTTTATAATAGAAGATTCAATAATTCAGCCACAAGAGGTCACAAGCTAGTGTACTCTTTGTGCCGGTCCCAAGCCTGGATAAATAAGAGAGGGTTACGTCAAGAAGGGCAAAAGCGATCTGGTGTATCACTTCATGGTGGGAAGCATATGATCGACTTCAGATAGGATAAGAAAACAATAAGATTTATATTCATTATCCATGCTCAAACTAGGATTTGCCAGTCCCAAGCCCACATAAAAGAATAGAGTTGCACCAGAAAGGGCATTTGGTACAAAATCCTGCCTAAATACCCCTGTAAAAAGTAACAGTGTGCCCATAAGTACTTCTTCATTATGGCTACACACTGTTTTTTTACGAGGTACAACTTGGTACTAATATTGAGTTGGGCCCCCTTTTATCTTCAGAATTCAGTTATTTTTTATGGCATAGATTCAACTATAGGTGCTAAAATCATCACAGTGCATGGTTACAGAATTGTTGCCTCCTGAGTCCCAAAGGTGCTCTACTGGGTTGAGATATATGGTGAATGTGAAGCCCTATAGAGTACAGCAAACACATCATTATGTTCAAGATTTTTTTGTGGGGAAAATACCAGTATTACTTAACATTGTAGTAGCCTATAAATGCA
Organism: Bostrychus sinensis; assembly: GCA_020698575.1. NCBI lineage: Eukaryota > Metazoa > Chordata > Actinopteri > Gobiiformes > Eleotridae > Bostrychus > Bostrychus sinensis. The sequence continues at coordinate 25,778,834 of CM036254.1, read as the reverse complement.
CCAAATAAACCAAGCACAAAGTATATAATAATCTTATATTACCAAACTACATTTAGTGTGCTACATTTCCACTGTGCTCACCTTTCTTAGCGGCACACACAGCCTGGCACCGAGAGGAGGAGTCAGGAAGCTTTTATCAGTGTCAGCCTGGGAACCTCAGCGTGGTGCAGTGACTCGTGTCAAAACTGTGATTTGAACTCGATACAGAGGGACTGCCCTGTGTACAGTATGAGTGTGCCTCTGAATAGCTTTTTTGGCGCGGCCTCTCTGAGGTCTCAGAACACTCCAGTCTGCTCTCAGCGAGTGTTTAAAAAGTTTGTAAAATGTGCAATACTAGAGGTGACCAAGATTGGTTTAAAAAATATGAGTAAAAGCAGAATATAGTCCCTTTAATGTGAACTCTCTTTTAATTCAATGTGATGTAGCCTATAATAATGTAAAAAAAAAAAAGAAAATTGTCAATGGTGACGTATTTTGGTTCAAAGTCTATCGGTATTTATATTTTATGATGCATGTTGTCATGACATGCAAATGCAAAATAGTGTTTTATCTCTGTTGTCACATAGACTGTATGTAGTGTTGGTTATTTGAATGTTCTGCTTCTAAAATATCCTTTGTAACTATAATCTCTCATAATATTCTGTCAACATCAAAACTCTTCGCTGACCTGTTTTTATGACCCATCCCACGCTTCAGTCTACCCTAACAACATTTATCTGTCTTTTAAATGTTGCCATATTTTTAGAAGTCAATATCCTGTGTTTAAGTTGCTCCAAAAACATTATTCTTCCATGATTCGGAGATCTGCAGAAATAGCAGTGCACTTATTTCTCGGTTGTGGTTGTAGGTTGTGTTAATTTTCTCTACAGCTTGGAGGTCTAAGGTCTGGATTTGTGGTTTATTGTTTCTGGACTCTGGATGGGGCGTCCCATTCACACGCCCCCCACAACTGTCAGCTTTGAGTGGAGTGACCTTTAATGAAGGAAGCCACCTTCTAAGATCCCAAAGGTTTTTTTTATGAGTTTGCGCCAACCAGGAAATGGCTTGCAGTGAACAAATCAGAGCATTTAGAAGTCAGCAGTTCTGTGCCAACTGTCCTGACCCTGGACCTAACTTGCTCGGACTAGTTAAGAGCTAAATGTCGCTTAAGGGTGAACTGGCATCCGTCCTCTGGCTCTGACACAGACAAACATAAAGAGATGAGATGTTCGTCTCGTAGTTGCCCCACGGGGACCATACCAATCATGGATCTTTCTGTTTAGCCCTGTGTTTCTGGGCTAACTGTCTGCGAAGCTGTTTGGACTTGTCAGTTAACGACACGTTGTTTCTCTTCCTGTCCCACAAGTGTTTTCACACACAGACAGTAAGGTTTTCATAAGTTTAAGGGGCGGTACATTGATTTATAATCGTATGAGGCCACACCACAACATAATAACTGTTGCCTTATCAGATGATTTCATAACATTCATAAATATACATTACAGTTGGAGTATTGAGACATAGATTAGCACGCTTACTACTTAGCTTTAGGCTTAAAAAGTGAAATTAGCCTAGTTTAATTTAAAAAGTGATATATTTATTATATAGATTTAGTACACACAGACGTGAAACATTTCAAGCAATTATTTATTTCAATAAGATGTGTTCATGTCATAGAATCTGATGATTTAAAAAACTCTGACGGAGAGCAGGGACCAATATTACTCTTTTCAGAACTTACTGTACACTTCTGTATACTGCTCCACTGTGGTGTAAAGAGATCTGCAGAGTCTGCTGAAGTTTAAAGTTGCTAAAGAGAATATTTTAAGGTTACTGCTCAAAAAGCCCAGGTCCAGTGGTCCCAGTTGTTTGTTTTGTAATGCTCGTGTCAGTATCTTTCAGACACTAACAACCTGTTCTGATGATGGCAAAACCCAGTTTTAGTGCAGTGTTTTACCAGTCATTTCTTTGGAAATACTGGTACAAGTGTCTTTTATAACTTTTTTTCTCTTTATGTCAATTGTTGGATTTGTCTTGTGATGCTTTTTTATATGGACCTTGAGTCTGACAATAACAATGATGATTGTTTTTTTGTTATTTTTTTTTTCAAAAGAAATAACCACACAGAAAATGATTTATTTTTTTTTATTTTATTTTATTTTATTTTATTTTTTGAGTAATTGGGTTCACAAACTCACTATACTAATCTTGTGGCTTAATGTTCTTTACTGACAAACAATGAAAAAAAAAACTTTCACTTAAATTAATTTGTGTTGACAGAAAAGACGTGCCTGTTTTTGTTTTGTTGATGAGTAATTGCAGAGAAATTGACCATAAACCATGTAAAAACATCTGTATTTTGACACTATACCAACCTTTTTTTTTTTTTTTTTCATAGAATTTTTGCCTCAGGCTGATTTTATGACTTGCTGAGTTTTTCAGTAATTGTAAGCCATAAACATCATAAATAAAACAAATACATGCTTTTGCTTGAAATATTTCACTCAGTGTGTACTGAATCTATACCTCTATGTGTTAAATATCAGTACAGTGACTTTTCTATTATTTTCTAATTTATTGAGATACACCTGTATGTTGTGAACAGACAAAACTAGCCCCCTCCTGCAATGACAAAAAAAATACCAAAAACAAATAATTTCTTCTGTGGCCCATGACTCATCAAAAACCTGGTGCTAACTTTTTGATTTATGTTGCTCACACAAACAAACCAACCAATGCTGGCAAAAACATAATCTTAGGCGTACGTGTTGTTATATATGACAGTTGTTCAGGCAATACAGTTTCCACATCATTGTTACAGTTCACACCACATAACTGTCTGAGCACTGAGTTACATTCAGTGAAGCGTTTTTGTCGGTTAACATCGTTGACCTCAAAATCAGACAAGACATTTTGCTGTTGTGTAATACTGAGGTCTGAGTAAACACTCTTCTCTGATTGGTTGAGAGAGTGTGCAAGAAAACTGTATTTGGCATCGCAATGTTACTTCACCAACTTTTAACGACTTAACTGTTGCCGCTGTTGAAACTAGTTGTTAACAAAAGATAATAAACACAGTTCATGCTGACCTGTTATTCAATGTTACATTATTTTTCAGGTCTGAGCATATTTCCATTCATGTCTGTACATTTGAATTTACAATGCAATAATAATTAGGATTTATGATTTATAATTATTATGATTATGATTATTTTATAATGCCCTAGATGACTGAGAAACTCCACTGACATGCCATGTGTGGCTAACTTTCAAGGAATATGAAAAAAAGACTAGAAAATATACTCTGTATTGGGCTGCACAGTGTTTGAAAAAAAAAAGCAATATACAATACCTATGTTGAAGATTGTGATAACAATATGACAAGTTATATTTGGCTCTAATTTTTGTATATATAAATAATAAATAAATAAATAAATAAATAAATAAATAAATAATGCATTACCCTTATATTGCGCTTTCCGAGAGGCTCAAAGACAGTTAGTTGCACTATTATTCTCACTATTATTCTCAGTGGTGGTGAGCTACTTTCAGTAGCCACAGCTGCCCTGAGGCAGACTCACAGCAGCATGACTGTGAGTCACACATTCATGCAGGCAAGGTGGGTGAAGCCAAGTGTCTTACCCAAGGACAGGGCAGTATTCAATGGTGGTAGCAGGGTTTAAACCGAAAACCTTCTTGTTCTTGGGCGAATGTCTCTACTGACTGAGCCACTACCGTCCCATATAAGTCTCTGTAGTTACTAGTTAAAACTGGGAACAAATCAAAACTTAACAAAGACTAGCCCAGGACTAAAAAAGGACTAAACCAGGACTAAAACATGGCTAAAACAGGGCTAATCTGAAGAATTATATGTTTGGATTGTTTGGACACAATGCCGTTTCATTAAAGGCAGAATGGAGGACCATAAGATTATTGCAATACATTTAGGTACATAAGAAACAAAAATTCCATCTGCTGATATTGGAATAATAATAAATTTGTGATATATTGTGCAGCTCTGTGCAAAGGGATTTGTTAAAAAGCTATGGACAAAGAAAGGCGCATAAATTTTGAAAAATACACAAAACTGCAAAAAAGCAGAAAACTCAAAACTAGATGCACCCAGAGAGGGTATACCTCAGCCAAGGCATTGGTTCTATCCTGCAAAGGGAAAGATTAAGTGACCAGAGCTGGAATCTGCTATTTCAGGGGTAAATGCTTTTTGCTATTGAGCCTCAAAACCTTTATATTTCACAGTATAAACAAGCTACTTACACTAATACATTGTCTTCTTGGTGAGTGAGGTTACAGAATTCCTCTTACTGGGTCTAAACTGTGATATGGACCCACACTAAAATTTATCATTTTATTGTTGACCCATTACTGACCTTTCCGAAAATTTTAATAACAAAAATAAAAAATAAAATTCTGTATTTTTCTAAAATACTCTAAGCTCACAGCCTTTGTTTACACATCATTAAAACCTTAGCACTCTACTGTAAACTTGTTTTAATGCATGGTGTATAAACATTGTCAATGTCTCATAGCTACATTTTGATTTCAGAGACTTAATAAGTTCTCCAGGCAGGACGAGTGAATATGACTCATCCCCTCTCCCTGTCCCGGGACGAGGGCCTGTTCTGACAGTGTCCCTCTTTGCTCAATCCCTTTGGCCCGTAGCAGCAGCAGCTCCTGTCCCGGCTTGCACACAGGAATGCAGTGTTGAGAAAGCAGCGCACCACAAACCCTCCTCCCTCCAGCACATCCCACCCCATAATCAGATCCAGCCTGCCATCCCCGTCCCGACTACAGTCTCTCGCTCTCTCTCTTCTTCATGTTGAGTTTTTTTTTTTTTTTAGGCCTCTGTGTAAATGACATGAACACACGCAGATGACAAACACCCACACAGCACTTTGGAGGAAGGTAAGGTTGGTCCAAAAAAATCAATGATGATGAATTAAAGCAACAAACCATGACTGAACATTTAGTACAAACACATGTAAAAATTAAACATCTCTGAACAATTCTGCAGTGTGATTCACAGAAAGGAAAGCCACACAATTAGCCTTAACCTAAAATTACTATGTTACAAGTTTATATGCCTTTTGAAATGTATTTGAATGGAAGATGTAAAGGAACAGTCACCGAGTCTTGTCAAACAATGGAATGTTCCACCAATGAGTTTTCTGCATGTAAACCATCACAATTTATTCTCAGTCTGAGAATATTGAACATTTTTGTGCCTCTCACTCATCTCTGTCATGAACTAAATGTATATTTAACCCAGTTATGCTAATGATAAACTTCTGTTATTCACTACAGCTGCCCAGAATCATGCTGGAATGTTTTTTGCAATACACTGTCGGCAGCACAGCGGCAAAGTGGTTAGTGTTTTTGCCACACAGCAAAAAAGTACCAGGTTAGATTCCTGGACCATGTGGGGCCTTTCTGTGTGGAGTTTGCATGTTCTCTCTGTGTCTGGGTGGGTTTACCCCTTCAGCCTAAAAAACATGCACATTAGGCGAGGTACTCCTCACCAGGATTCTGGATCAAGATCTGGAGAAGAGTCCCTGGGAGCTGCACTGCGGTCGCCCACTGCTCCTAACAGATTTTCCCAGTAGCATTAAAGGATTGGTTAAATTCAGAGAACAAATTTCTCTATGGGGACAATGAACAGAATTTGATAGAAATGCTGCTGTGTTTACTGTGTCTCAAAAAGACAATGAATTGAAAATAAGCTTATTTCATGAAATGGTCATCTCAGTTTCCACATCTGATAAACTGTTTATGGTCTTTGTATCTTCCAGTATAGTATTTTAGAATCCTGTTTCTTGCCATTTCCTTTGGCTTCATGTCTTTTTGTTTTGCTGCTACAAATGACGGGAACCATCAAAATATATTCTATGTAGAAAGTATATTTTCACATTTTCTGCCTCTCAGGGGTCACTGGGGGACTGGGGGGCAAAGGGTACCATTTGCCCAAGGCTACCTGCAGGGAGAGGCTTCCAAAAAGCCTGGAATATGTGTGAGAGATGTTGATCAAGTGAGAATGGGGGCCCACCAAGATAGTTTTTCCAAAGGGCCCGGAATTTTGTGCTACACCCCTGCTGCCTTTTAAACCTGATTAAAGGATATTTTTAAAAACTTGTGTAAATGCTTTACTGCTAAGCAATAATTTCATTTGTGTTAACTCCTTTTTTAAGTGTCTTTTAGCACTTCCAAGCCAACATTGTAAATACAATTTTGTGGTTAATATTTTGCCTGGTAAAATAAAGGTCAAAGGTCTTATGTGCTATATTTTAGACTTTTTGAAATAATTTTGGACACCTTTGCATTATTGAATGGGACACATAATTTTAGGGGGAGCTGTAACTTTGCAGAGAACACTTGGATTGGGTGTCTGATATTTGGAAGTCTATTTGGCATATTTTAATGACTTCAGCGAATTCGTATTAATTCTATGAAATGTTTGGTTCAAAGAATAATTGACCTAGATCTGGAAACACTGCACAGACACAATGTAAGCTTCATTCAAATTGAAGGAGCAGGAATAAAAAGTATTCCGTTAAGCCTTTCTCTCTCTTCTTCTTGATGTCAGGAAACTCTCGGCTGTGGGGCTATTTTGCTTTAGCTTTCATTAAAACCCTTGGATCTTGAGCCTTTCTGAAAAACCACAGCTTCGATTACACAAAATGAAGCCGCTGCCGAGCACAACCCTGGGCAACCCAAAGGTGTTTTCAATAATTACTTATTATACGTGTTGGGCCAATCTGAAACATCTGCAGCAAATTTGAGCGAAAGAGACCCAAAACATTCCTAAAATAGGAGTGACGCACGCAGGCCTGGGACACACTCACTGGAGCGCCATTGTCAGTACGACTTCTTTCAGGGCCTGTTTTTTTAGCTGGCCACAGCCGAGGAAATGAATATCAAATGTGGTTCTGCTGCCATAAATCAAAACCGTTCACCCTGTTCTGACTTTCATTCCCCCTTTTAAAGTCAATTCACAGGGGCAGTGTGCCTTACCCCCCACACCCCATGGAGCTTAACTCTTTCCCTTAAGTAACAGAGGGAAGGTGGAGGTGAGCAGCATGTATGTAAGAGGCATTAGGGTCTGACATGTACAAGGGAATTTTACAGTGGTATAAATACTGAGGTCATTGAGGCTTTTGGTGCTTATTTAGAGCCAATACATCATATATGCTATTAAAATTATGTGGAAATGAGTGAATTGTAATATAATGTAATTAACAAAGTACTAATTGTTCTAGTAGAAAGGTTTTCACAGTACTTACTGGAGTAAATTGTTTGAGCAAATTCTGTTTTGTTAGTTACTTTTTTCCTTGTCCATATTTCATATTTTAGCATTTTAATGGGTGGACAACCTATGTGACAGTAATCCCCAAGTCAAATGTGAACTTAAAATTGTGGCGTAAATTTGGAACACATCAATAGCCTGTCCGTCGCGGGATTGGATCCTTCTTTCATGTGGTTCTCCCTAAGGTTTCTCTTTTTCATATAGCAGGTTTGTTTTTAGTTTTTCCTTACTAAGATGGAAGGTATAATGACTGTTTGTTTGTTATTATTTACTTCTGTAAAGCCCTTTGAGGTGATGTTGTTGTGATATTGGGTCATATACAGTAAATACACTGAATTGAACACATCAATCAAAACTCATTCAAAGCTGAGCTTAGAGTCAAATCAAAATCAATTCACTTTATTTATTTGTTAGGATAAAGCTCTGCTGGAGAACAAATTTTATTCATGTTTCTTTCTTGAGCACAGAATATTGCATTATTTGTTCAGAGTGAACTTGACAGAGTGAAAATGACATTCCACAGCCAGGCCACAGCCCATTTATAAGCGTTTTGACATTACATACTAACAACATTAGACAAAATTCACTTGCACAATGAAAGAATAAATAAATTAAAGAATAAATACTCAATCCCACCAAATCCACAAACTGTCAGGGGTGCTAAGTGAGGGCATTAGACTGGGTGGGGGGGTTTGGGTGGGGGGTTGTACCGTTCACCCAGCACCCCTCCCTGGGGCCCTCAAAAAGCTTAAAATATTAAAATATGCTTGAGCAATATTGATCAACTGCACATAGGGCCCACCAAGATGGTGTATACAAATACCCAGAATTTCATGCTAAGCCCCGGGTGGTGAGAGTGGCCAAAAAATATAGGCCTACTCAAGTAAAAGTATGGTTACTTCAAAATAATATTACTTAAGTGGAAAAGTTGCAAAAAGTAGTCATCCAAATGCCTCAAGTAAAAGTAAAAAAGTATTTGTTGAGAAAAAAAACAGTACTGTGTAACTGTTTGGACATAACATCTGATTTAAAGTTTTAGTATTGATGTAATCAGACAGACAAAGCATATAAAATAAAGTGCAAATAATAATAATAATAATAATAATAATATATAATATGCGCTAGAACTCCTTGTAAGTAGGTGTACAATTTATTCAAAAGGTTTCTCAAGTAAATGTAAAAATATAAGTCATTACTACCATAGTTAGGGCCAAATTATTGAGGTCTAAAGCCATGTGATGAAAAAGAAAATTGGCAAAGTTGGTTTTCTATTATGTCCTTGTTGAAGTAGGTTTTTGATAATTGCAATGCTGTAAATGTACATAAATACTATTTGTTGCATTCACTAAAACAGCCCCAGATGTTTGCAGCATTGAGTTTTATTACATCTGCCTCTTACACATTTGGCCCTGCAGATACAATATATCACCAGTGACCATTTGAACTGTGAGAAATGTACGGTTGACATACAGTGGGAGTGACTGCGCTGTACACATGCCCAGTGTAAATAATGTCAATGTTCTTCTTTCCCTTCACACTGTTAGAAAGCGCTCTTTGTTCCTGGGAGAACGGCTAGCCACATCTTTTCAAACGCTGTCTGGACAAATACGTCTTATGATTGGAGCTGGCCCTTTGGTAAACCGTGTGATTAGTTTGGGTTGGACGCAGGGTGAAGTTCAGGGTTAGAGCAAGGTTGGGCCTGACTTATGAAAGGGGAAACCTATTGGGAGGGGTTAAATTTAGGATTACAATAATGCTATCCATTAGAAATGCATACAGGCTGGTGGTTACAGACAGCACGGGTCAAGTGGACACCAGTGGGAAATTTACCATGTGGATTTATTATCAACAGTAATTAGTTAAGTGTGTGAATTGGCTTATCACACTGAAATAGGGGCTGGCTAAAATTGTCTGTTTATAAGAATCAAACTGAGCAATGGTTTGCCTAATATAAACCTAAAGGGCACGTTGCTCACAAAAATAAACCTCATTACAAATGCATTATGCAATGGATACACTGACTTATTTCTAACTCTCAACAGCGTTTACATATAAAGGTTTGTCTTTCCGCTGCTTGTTGGTGCTACACATTTTTCCATATTGTTTGCCTTATTTATACAGTTTGTTTATTACCTCCAAATGCCTCTGTAACACTGCTTCTGATTGGGCTCCAGCACAAATGCGCCACAATAAGTAGGTCAAACAAACCTCTAGCAAAAAAAATCAGGAATCTCCCTTAAACCATTTTTATCAGGTAATTTAAAGACCACTACCTGAGTTTTTGAGAATATATTAAGAAAATGATACTTCTCTTGTTAGAAAATGTTGCTTCTCTTTTTTCTATCTCTGTCTGCCTTTTTTCGGCTATTTTATGGTTGGAGCCAGTGCTGGAATTGGTATGTTTCCAATCGGACTTGCCGGCAGCATTACTTCACTGTATAAAGGTACACGAGTTTGGACTACAATGAAACCAATGAAAGAGTCCCTGATCCGAATGGGACCATACAAAAAAATGGTGGTTAAAAAATGCAGCCCCTGCTCTTTCAAAAATGCTTTATAATATATAAGCCCAGATGAGGGTCAGAGATGATGACTTCTATTATGCGGCTGTTGACTGAATTATAGTTTTTTAAAGATGGACTACCAAATCACATGCTTACATACTGTATAATTGACATTGCAGCTCATTATCTGGTGGGTCTACTCTGGTTTTGAAACAATGGCTGCTGAAATTCTTACTGTTTGCTGGCAACATCTGCTTACACAGCAAAACAGTCTAAAAGATGAAAAGGAAAAAAAAACACGTAATTGTTAAGACATTTGCAGTTAGCAGCAATTGGAGCTAGAAGTTTTAAGTAAAGTGTCAGTTTTGTTTTGATGTTTACCTCTGTAAATCAAATAGGAGACACTTTGAAAATAATGTTGTATTGCAAGAAGGACTTTCTAGTGAAGTGAACTAGTGACAAAACCTAAAGTCCAGTATTAGAAATGGATTTTATTTTTGAATGAGAAACAGTTTCACTTGGGAATACTGTTTTTATTGAATGGTTGTGGTGTTATATCACTCCTTGACTCCAGTCTACTCTGATTGATCACTAATATATATATATATAAGGTAAGAACAAGCTAAGGACTAAAGCCTATGGCAAGCCCTTGAAGATATCTTGCATGTCATTTTGACTCACCAGAATTATTGTATGCAGCCTCTTTAACATTTAATAGTAGTCTTGATATGTATTACAAATATCTGCAACTCAATTCTTCCTAGTCAGAATTATGGATGGAAGTATGTGAACCCTTTGGAAATACTAGGATTTTTGCATGATTTGGTCATAAAATATGATCTTCTCTTCATCTAAGTCACAGCAATAGACAAACACAGTCTGCTGCACAAAAATATATGTTTTTATGTTTTTATTGAACACTTGTGTAAACATTCACAATGCAGGGTTGAAAAAGTATGTGAACCTTTGGATTTAATAACTGGCTGATCCTCCTTTGGCAGCAATAACCTCAACCAAACGTTTTCTGTAGTGAAGATCAAACCTGCACAGCGCTCAGGAGGAATTTTGGACCATTCCTCTTTACAAAACTGTTTAAGTTCAGCAATATTCTTGGGATGTCTGGTGTGACTCGCTCTTCTGAGGTCATGCCAAAGCATCTCAATAGGATTGAGGTCAAGACTCTGACTGGGCCACTCCAGAAGGCGTATTTTCTTCTGTTGAAAACTTTCTGTTGTTGATTTGCTTCTATGCTTTGAGTCAGTGTCCTGTTGCATTGCATCACCCATCCTCTGTTGAGCTTCAGTTGGCGGACAGATGGTCTTAAGTTTTCCTGCAAAATGTTTTTGATAAACTTAGGAATTCATTTTGCTGTAGATGATATCTGTCCAGGCCCTGAGGCAGCAAAGCAGCCCCAAACCATGATGCCCCCTCCACCATACTTCACAGTGGGGATGAGGTTTTGATGTTGGTGTGCTATGCCTTTTTTTCTCCACATATAGCATTGTGTGTTTCTTCCAAACAACTCAAGTTTGGTTTCATCTGTCCACAGAATATTTTGTTAGTGGTGCTATGGAACATGTAGGAGCTCTTTTGCAAACTTTAAATGTGCAGCAATGTTTTTTATTTTTTGGGGTTTTTTTGGACAGCAGTGTCTTCCTTCGTGGTGTCTTTCCATGAAGTCCATTCTTGATTGCAGATTTGTTAGCAAAGATGTTAGCTTGTGCCAGAGAAGTCTTTAGCTGACACTCTAGGATTCTTCTTCACCTCAGTGAGCATTCTGCGCTGTGCTCTTGCAGTCATCTTTACAGAACAGCGGGCAGGACGACTTTAATCCACAGCTCTAATCTTCTCACATTGTTTGGTCCCCAGGTTGGCTGACACCTAACTCCAATTAGCTCTTGAAGAGGTCATTTGCCTATGGGGCTCACATACTTTTTCCATTCTGCATTGTGAATGTTTACATAAATATTCAATAAAAACATGAAAACTTTTTTTTGCAGCATTAGTTTAAGCAGACTGTGTTTGTCTATTGTTGTGACTTAGATGATGATCAGATCACATTTAATGACTAAATCATGCAGAAATCCAAGTAATTCCAAAGGGTTCACATACTTTTTCTGGGAACTGTATCTGTTATACATATCCAGACTACTTATTAAATATGAAAAGGGCTTGCCATAAAAGACACCATACAACTGGCCTTGAAATTAAAATGAAAACATTATAGGTTCTTGTACTTCTGAGCTTTGGAAGCCACAGTTACCTCTGTCACATTCACAACACGTCTTTTCTGTGTGTTTGCAGGTGAAGGATGGAGCCGCCGGAGGTCCTGGACCCAGCTCTATCTCAGCTTTTCTGGGATTAAATAGGATCTGGTCCTGTCCAAACCTTATGCTAACCTACATCCCGGGCCAAACCAACACACACTCTCCAGATCTCGCTCTGGGACAATGGGCCTAGCTGCTGTTGGTTTAACAGGTCTGGGTGCCTGGTAAAGGGGGATTGGGGGAGGCCTGCTCTGAAGGCCGCAGAGGGACTGGCTGGGGTGTAGGACTAAGGCGGGGGTCATATTGGGACGTTTATTTGACTGTGCTTGGGACAGAGGAATGTGGGAGGCACAGACAGCACGGGGCATCCCAGTACCAGAGGTAGAACCAGCTGGACAAAGGCAAAGTCAAAACATTTTTTTCTCTTCTGTTGGGTTTCCATCAGACCACAGAAAGCCTTTTATTTCTGCTTGCAGTGTTTTTCTGAAAATTGTTGGTGGTAAGGAAGTGTAGGGCAACAAAATTGTCACATAATAATCCATCTTATTGGTTAGCCCTTCAAAGAAACTGCTGACCATGACTGACCACATAAATAATCACCTTAGACAGGCACAGAGGTTGGTGCCATAATTAGTTAGACAAGCAAGATGGGATCAGTGTAAATATTAAATTAATTAAAACTAACTAATGCTTTAAACCAGTCTACAGACACCTTTATGAAACAGCCCCTTAATGCACTCCCATAGTGAGAGTGAGTGACAGAGGGCAGTAAAATAACGGGGGGAGAATGGGGTGGAGTCTGTTTTCATTCCTCAGTGGAACAGAGAGGAAAAGGAAATGTTTTAGTTGCTTTGATAAAACCAGTAACACCTACGCTCGCAGAATCAAGTGAAAGAAAAATGTTTGAACGTTCAACATCATCACCATAAGGTTAACATGGAGGGAACTCACATGGCTCACTTCATGGCTTCCAGTGTAACATGAGCAGGTTTGGAGAGCCTCAGTGTTAAGATATAATGGACTTTTTCAAAAGAACCAGTCTGGTCTTGTCTCAAAACCAAGCATTAGAGTCAAGGCCCCTCTCACAGTCTCATAATAAATAAAATGAAAATGTTCTGGGAGGAGGCATAAAGATGTATAGAAACAAAATATTTGACAGACAGCTGACCTGGCCTTGTTCAGATTCTTGTGCTATTTTTGGCATTTTCAAATAAAGTCCCCATTCATTTTAATTCCTAAAACATACAGTGTAGAGTACATTATCCATACATCCATCTTTAACTGCCTATCCTGAGCTGTGTGGCAGCAGTCTAAGCAAAGATGCACAGACTTCCCTCTCCCCAGACACCTCCTCCAGGGGAATTCAGAGGGCAGCCAAGAGACATGGTTCCTCCAGCTTGTCCTAGGTCTTCCCTGGGGTCTCCTCCTAGTTCCCAAAACACCTCCCCAGGAAGGCATCCAGGAGCTACCACAGCTGGCTTCTCTCCACACTGAGAGAAGCCAGCTACCACAGCTGGCTTCTCTCAGTGTGGAGGAGCAGCGGCTCTACTGTGAGTTTTTCTCGAGTGATGGAGGTCCTCACCATCTGTAAGGAAGCAGCCACCCTGTGGAGGAAGCTAATTTCAGCTGATTGTATTTGAGATCTTGTCCTTCTAGTCATGACCCACAGCTTATGACCATTGGTGAAAGTTGCTTTGCTTTTCAGCTCAGCTCCTTTTTCCAAACAACAAACCAGTGTACTGATTGCATTACTGCAACGCTTCACCAATTTGCATGTCAGTCTCACACTCCATTCTTCCCTCTCTCGTAAACAAGGCACACATTTTTTCTACCACGCACTCACTGGCCTCAAAGGCATTAAGGATATTAATTATAAATATATCTTTTTGCAATATTGCTTAAAATTGGTCACACTGACCAGTAGCACGCTAATAAATGGGTGTATTAAAAAAAAACCTGTAAAATCTCAACCAATCGTTTTCGTATGGTGAGTGCAATTCCATTTGTCCATTGACTTGTCAATCATTCTGACTTCCTGGTTTCAGTGATACGTGTACGTATCACGCATTCTAGTGCCTGTGTGGTTCTTGGTGATTCTTTTAAATGATGATGCTCAATGAAAGAACAGAAAGGACTTAAGTCACCAAGTTTCTGCTGGACAGGTAACTTTATCTTATCATTTTGTGATAATTAGCCTTTTTTCTGTACCTAATGAAACATTTTAACTTATATTGTAACTCTGTTTTGCTCATGAGGGGGATGGCCCTACACATGCACATTATTCAAAAAAGGACATTGGTTTCTCAGCAGTCTAAAAAATAACCTCCTTAATGCCTTTAAGCATAAACACAGGAGAAGTCAGTTTTAACTTACCTATAGATCTAAAGAGGAGAAACTTGCTAGGGCCTGCAAGCTAATACATGGCTTAAATCTCATCAACAACAGTAATTTTACAATATTGTTTATCTTTGAGCATTGAGCGTATGATTAAGGCCTTAATCATGTGGCACAAAACATGCTCAACTCAGTTCTCATGTAAAGTGAAAGAGCAATAATACATTTCTAACACTGCCATTCTCACTCACAGTAACTTCAGATCACATAAATCCTTGTAATAAAAAGTACAATATGGAAAACACAGCACAGATCATTATTGGGCTTAACGTGACATCACATAAAGTGGCTTACAAAATGTAAAGCCAGTATCAGGCCTTATTACTGCTGATATATTGCATCAAAGCTCTTTTCGTCTGTGAGACATTTGTATTGAGTTACAATGGTTTAACCAAGTTTTTAAAGAACACCGATTTCCCATCAGCCATTTCCCCAAGTCAGGGCTTTTACCATGTGACTGTGGACGATCAAATAAAATCCAGATTGCACCTTTAAACTCTGTTCGGTGAAAATGAGTGCTTCGCCCGCACTGCTCTGTCAGCCTTCATAAATTCAGCCTGAGAGCATGTTTCTTTGCATGCAGCCTAATATGTTTAAGCCCTCAGTCTGGGTGGAACATGTGCAAGCGAGTGCCTAACTTGTACCCCCCGTTTGGGCTTATTAAGATGGGCAGATTTACAGCCGATGTTGGGCTATAATTGGTGGTTTGAGCAGAAGTGATAATGTAGCAGTGTCAAGCCAACGCTCTGTAATTAAACTGGGAATATTTGGCTGGTGGGGCATGCTTTTGTGTGAAGTGTGTCGGGGTGGTTTTAGGCTTTTTTTTTTTTTTTTTTTACATCTCCAGTGAGAGTGGATTTTCTATATAGAGATATAAGTAGTGACCAAATAGCTTACACACATTTTTTGCACATGACATATCAGCTTTATAGAACATGTTCATTGAAGGCTTGAAAGAGTAGAGCACAAGCATGTTTGGTAGCATTTAAAAGTGGGACTTTATTGTTGTTAAAATGGCAACAAGACAAAGAAAGAAATCACAGAGAGGAGTGCACAACAACTTCAGCAGAATCAAGAGGTGACAAAGGAAATCATTAAGCGCTATTATTCAGATCAGAGAAGTTATTAAATTCACTCTGTATTAGCCCGGCACCATCTTGAAGATGATCTTTTGCATTTGTGAGATGTGCTGCAGATAAACAGCTGTAATAGACCATTATGTGGCCACCTTTAGCCACTATTCGCTAACTCAACTTCTCATTTGGATAAGGGCAAATCAATAATTCGGGGCTTAGACTTTTTCCTCCTAAATATTTGTTAAAGTTTCCCTATTATGCTAAATCAACTTTTTGAGCTTTTGACCATGCTATAATGTTGTTTGCTAATTTATCTGATAGCATCATATTGCTAATAGCTGTGCCATATAGCCATTTTATGCTCTTTTCAGTCCCGACCATCCCACTAGGAGGTGACAGGCACCTAATTCAAGTGGTCTCTGCAAAGACAAAGTAACTCCCTAAAAGAAGATGTTCATACATATACATTATTTTCAGTTATGAAACATTAAGTACTAATGCACAGGTGTCCAAAAAGCCTCAAGAAAAACATAACACTGTATCTTTAACTGCAATAGCTTTTACAAACAAAAACATTTTAGCAGCATAATTTTTCATAGGTGAAAAGAGCAACAGTCTTTATATCCCTACCTATTTTAATTTTACTACCTGACCATCTGCGTGTGTATAAAGTGGGAAATGACACAGTCCTTTTTTTTTTTTTTTTTGCTGCATAGCTCCAGCTTCTCAAACCAAGTACAGCCACAATAACAACCCCCTGGTCCCTGGAAGGAGTGATGTCAGCCTCCCCAGTGCCCCCCTGGACTGTTCACATCAGACACTGGACCGGCCCGGACTAAACACACCCCTCTCTCACACATGGTTTCCTGCTCTTCACTCTGCTCAATAGCCACATTCATAGCCCTGTCTGCGGCAAAACATAAAACAGTATTAATAAAACCACGAAAGCCTGCTGAGTGACACCTGCCCAGCCCGGCCAATGTACACTCCCGGCAAGTGTTATCATAGTCTGCCCTCTGGAAGGTGTCATAAAAAATACATTAAGTTAAAAATATAGGGGAAAATAAAGTGGCTGGAGGGTGATTTGTGTGCGGCTACGGGCTAAGAGTCTACGCAGGTGTGAGCACATGGAGTGTAAACACCAGGAATTTAATGTTGGAGGTGGTAGCCAGGCTTTACATAGGCCACAGAAGAATGGTGCTATATTAAGGGCCGATGGAATAAGACCAGCAGTGTGGAGCCAGTGGAAAACAGAGCTATGCCATTGTAGTGAAAATGCCAGATAGGGCAGAGGTCTTTTATACAACTCAACAATCTCCCAATATTTATAGAAAGCGTTCTCAAATTGTTTCCACACATGAAGCTTAAAAGGGCTATATTATGCTCTTTCAACTTTTTGAGCTTTCTTCCATTTTAAAATGTTGCTCACTCATCAAAAACATACCTTGAGTTGTGTTTTGTTTCATTCACGATGTTGTATTTTCTGGCGCTGCCTTTCTGAGGCCCCTGAATGTTCTTCCAGGAAGCACTGACCAATCAACAAGCCCTTTACATACAGACTGCTCTTATTGAACCATCCAAAAAAAAAGTATGTTTCCACTGATTCCTCACAGCTAGTTTTCATTTTGTATAAAAATAGCATCATACAAAAAGTTTAGGAAACTAAAACACTTTTTTCATCTCGATTTATGTTCAAAAGAGTGCGACAGAGCTGCCCTCTGCTGGTCTCTTCACCGGTTTCTGTGTGACACCAATTAAGTATTAAGTATTAAGTAAAAATTATTTCAGTCAGATAATGTTTTGCAAAGGTTATAACATGGCAATGGTGTTCTAGAAAAAGATACAAAAATATAGCTACAGATTTTTTTATATTGACTGATGCTGCAAATTGTCTAATTGTGTCTGAAAAGTTAAAGATAAAATTAAAGAGGTGCTAAAGCAAAGCCAGATTTTTGGTCAGTGTATGTGGTTGTATTATTTCTGCTTTCAGTCAAAACACAACCATTCCAAAACCATTAATGTTATTTGGTCTGAATGATGGAAACTGCCAATCCAGATTTCATGTGAAAGCAGTTTTGGGTCCTTTTACAAATGACCTTTTTCAGTAAATGGTGTAAGGTTAAGGTGCTATGTGCAGTATATAGTTTTTATAGTTCATATAAATTACTCACATGTGTCCCAAGATACTGTATGAAGTAAACATATTTAAATCAAATATTAGTTTTACTCATAATGGGTCAGTTGATTACCTAACAATTAAGAATATATTTTACATGGCCAAGTTGTTTTCGTTTACATGTTCTGGTTTGGTCCTAAAACTGCATTGTCGATTGTCCAATCAGAAAAATGGAAAGACTGGCAACCCACAGGTCATCGTTTTCAAGCCAGAATGAGCGCACACTGCTTATAGTACCTTTTTGCAAATGCACATTTTAACACAGGCTTAAAAGTTTGCCAAAAACACTATTACACTCACTGAAAAACATGCAGAATTAAGTATATTGGTCACTACATTGTACATATACTATGTGGTGTCTGTATGTTTTTTAGATTGCAGTGCAGTAGTAATAGTGGACATTGACGGTCACAAGAAAAAAAAGGAGTAACTGGGAGTATTGTGTGATGTGTTTTAAAAGAAGAGTATGGCAAAATGTGTTTTTTGTAAATTGGTGTATTTTATGTCATTGTGGGGAATAATTGCCTGTTAGCTCACTTGACTTGCATACAGTATATGTAATACAGACAGAAATCTGGCAGACCTTTTGTATTATTTGTACAAAGTAGTTATTGACAGATATTTTTAAAGTCTTGGCAAGATATCTGTTAGTAAAAATACGTGCAGCCTTGGCCTTACACTACTTCATGAACAACATCTGATTTTATTTGACGTATCACGTTGCTTTTAGTGTCTGTCCAATATTGTGACATGTTTACATCTTGGAGTATCCAGACAGAGAAGGACAGAGCTGGTGTAGGACAAATCTAAACACAGTTAATCAAATGTTACTGTAGTTTGTTGAGGTGGACCGTGACGCATTTGACCGTATGTATTTATTAAATGGTAAACACATCCTGATGGGACACTGACATGGACATAAAAGGTATAAACGTCATCGCAGCAAGAGCCTTTTCCGCGTCGTCTTGTGCTCTCTGGTCCCGCCGTCCTCGCTTTTGGAAAATATTGAATACTAGTTCTTTTTTTTAGGTCATGCCTTGCAAAATCTTGCAGGGAGACAGATGGGAAGGGCAGTGGGTCATCATGGTGTAACTGATCCATTAGTCACTCTAGTATTGATTGTCTATAAACAAGTCTTCAGAAAATTGAATAAATAAGTCTGAATGCCTGCCAACCACATCACAGTTATAGGATTTTGTTGTTGTTGTACTGGCTGTAGCCACTAGATGAAGATGTAAAGCAGATGATTGTGGATGGTGGTGGTGTCATTTTTAGTTTTTTTAATAAATCCGTTTTTAGTTGGTGTGTCGCAAATTTTGAATTGTTGTGAACAAGCATTTTCCTCACAGAGTACTAAATCTTAAAAGGCTTAAAGTTGGTAATTTGCATTTTCAAGTCTGTTATGTGTTCACAACAATGTGTCTGCACATATACTTCTACTGTCTCGCTCTTCTACATTTCTTACATACAAATCAAGCTGTATGCAATTACTCTGCTCACTGTAAGCTCATTTACACAAGCCACTGTACACTTTGTGCCTGTCAGGAAGGGCATCCGGCATAAAACCTATGCCAAATCACTATGCACTAGGTGGCAGTTGACTTGCTAGAGCAATCCTTGGCTGCAAAACCTGAATGTTCCTTACAACATTGATTAATAACAACTACACCAACTAGACCAGACATCTGCAACCTATAGTTTTAGAGCTGTATGTGGCTCTTTAGCGCTGCTCTCGCTGTGCAACTATAAAACAACCTGCATCTGCATGATCTTGTCAATTTAAAATAAAACTTTCTCCCTGTTTTCCAGTGTATGCTGTGGACTTAACTGTTAAACTTTTTTTAATAAACTGTTTTAGCCTCAATTGTCCATGCAGTTGCACAAACGGACTGACTAGAAGTTACACACATGAGCATACAGGATGTAACTCCAGTTCTCTGAGTGAGATCAGTGAAGTATTGAGCACAGTTCTTTGTCAGTTTGCATTTATTAATGACCACCCATATTCTATATTTCAGTTATCGGCTAAGTGACTTTTGTGCATTAAAATTGGTTGTGGCTCTTTACAGATTCAAATATATTTTTGGGAACAATTGGCTCTTTGGATCCAGAAAGTTGCAGATCCATGACCTAGACAGTGAATTTGACCCTATTTGCCCCTATAGTGCCTAACATACAGTATATCTAGATTTTTTTGTGTGGATATGTAAAACATCATCTTTCATATCAGCTTGTTCAGCCTGTCTTTCCAGGACCACCGCACAAATCATCTGGCCTCCCAGCATGCAGTGATTTATATTAATTTGCCATAGATTTTTAAACCAAAAGCCCTTCCTGACACAGCTCTCTCCATTTATCCTGGCTTGGGAGTGACACAAACAGTACACTGGCTTGTGACCCCTTGTGGCTGGATTGTATATATGTCAAAATAATGTAATGGTGCATTTGGATTGAGTGTTCCTTTCCATAATTGTCTGCTTCCTCTCAGCATATCTGCCAATATTGCCACTGAAACTTCACCCTTGGTTTCATTTTACCCATCTCCCTAAAATACAGTAGACCCAGATGAACAGATTAACATTTTTACAGAGCGTCTTATGATGTTTCCACATACTCCAGCTCATTGTCCGTCATCACACAGCTCTCATTGCGTGGGCTGTTCCTCTGCCAGGCCCACAGCAGCCCAGTGCGGCACCTGTAAGTCCACTTGCCTCGCTCTGTAACCACAAGCACCGAGCGGGGGGCAGTGCACTTTTCCCAGGCTCCAGCCCATATGAGCATAAAGGCTGCACTGTTTCACGTCCACGGCATCTCCAGCTCCATCTCTTTGAACTGAGCGGCCTCATGTCAACGGCCCCAGCCCCCACAGCGCCTTCATGTGCCCGGGGGGAGCGATAGCCGGGTGCCGACAGATCGCTCCAACAACCAGGACTAATGCACACACACACATACATATAAAGTTTGGCTGTTTGACTATTGGAGGCTTGGGCATATGCAGTACACATGGACCACTGGCCTGAGGCTGGAGTCCTGCATTTATTTACCTTTATGAAACTTCAAATCAGGCCTGGCCCTTATTTAGTCAACAATTTACAGTCACAGTTCAAAACTATCATTATTTAAAACATATCTCCATGACCAGTCCATTACCACCATGTTTTTCCATGTTTTCACGGAGCTGGCTTGAGTTTTGTTGTTAATGTTGTACTTAAGATTACATTTCCTACAACATGTTTTAGTTTGACATTTCTTTTTATGCATTTCAAAGGTAAAAAAAAAAAAAAAAAAAAAAAAAACAACACTTGTGTAATGTTTTAAAATGCTATAGTAGGTGTAGTGTACATATTAGTGGCAAGGTGGGTCACTTTTCAGCAAAAAGGTTCCAAGGTCAAGGCAGACTCTGAGTACTACCAGTGCAGTAGGGTTAGGGTTAGCAGCAGTAACAGTACTTTTAACCAGAACTTTTACCTACAAACTTTCTGTTTCTTGAATGTCGGCAGTGTATCATTAATAATGTAAGGTAAGGTATATTTTATTGTCGCCATAGGGAAATTTGTCCTCTGCATTTGACCCATCCTTTAATGCTGCTGGGGCAGCCTGTCAGGAGCAGTGGGTGACTGCAGTGCAGCGCCCAGGGACCCTTTGCTAGTTCTAAATCCAGGATCCTGGACAGGAGTACTGTGCATGTTTTAGGTTGATGGGGGAAGCCAGAGCACCCAGACATGAAGAGAATATGCAAACTTCACACAGAAAGGCCCTATATAGTCCACAGGTCCAGGAATTGAACCCGGTACCTTCTTGCTGTGAGGCGAGAGTTCTAACCACTTTGCCACTGCCAACCCTCTGGTTGGTGTGTGGACGAAACCCCACTGCAACTCTGTCACCCCAAGGTTAAAAATACACTGTAAACCTTGGGAACGGTGCAGATTAGGCTATGCAATACGTAACTTGACTTTTGCCACGTGAGAGATGTGCTAAGTAGTCCCATCAGTTTATTATTTGAGCCACTGAAGCTTTCAAAATTCAGAATAAAATACTAATTCCAGATAACCTTATCGACCAACACATCTTACCGAAAATATACCTTAAGCACTTTTAATAACATAAATCTGAACTCGAGCAACACTTTGTCTTTCCAAGTCTTTGCTATCACTGTGTTGTCATCGTTCAGTGTCAAGGATCCACTGCTACAAGTTGCCTACATAAAACTTCTTCACCGCTTTGAACAAGCAGCCAATGACATAAAAGAGAGAGTCACAGAAAATGTCAAAAAGTCTTTGTATACTGTTCATTGCAGCAGGGACTATAGAAGAGTCCATTTAAATGTTTCTCTCTTTGCAACATTTTGAATAATAATATGAGCAAACACAACTTTCAATAGGTTGACTTGTCACATTGTTACTGTATATTAATAACTATGGATTTAAACATGACAAGTTAAATAGAAACTTCTAGTACTTTTAGCCTAAGAGTTGCAGATTCTGGAGCCTATCCCTGTAACTATGGGCCTTAGGCAGGGTACACACTGGACAGTGACCAGTTAGTCGCAGGGCTGACAAAGTCACTAAGGGCAATTTAGAGTCACAAATGCATGTCAGTAACACAGGGAGGACATGCAGACTCCACCCAGAGATCGTGTGACATCCGGCCTGAGGGTCGATCTCACAACCATATCCATTCATAAAAATCATATTCTACCTTTCTACTTTTTTTCTTTTGCCTCTAAATTAAAATCTAAAGAAAAAAAAAAGACATTGATAGACATACTTGCATAGCACAAGTACAAAGAAACATATTCATAACATTCATTCATAAAACTGCAATCCCTTTTTATATGCAACCGCTATGTCTTCTTAACATAGTCATATATAAAAGAAAAATAGCATTGCTTCAGTACAACAAGCCGAAACATTCAAACAAACTAATCAGACCATTTCCCTTCCTTTCTGGACAGTATTGACGCTGCAGGTAGAGCACACAATCGCCTTGGCACCGCTTCAGTCGCCGCTTCCTCTCCCAAAGGTCAACACTGTTATTTATACCATGCCAGTGAGTCACTGTATAATTGTTACTGAGCGAAACAGACACAATGGAAGCATTATAAATCATATGGTCCATAATAAGTGTTTGGATTAAGATAAATGAAATGCACCTGCTTCATGCCAAAATGAAGATTACAGTCTTTCTCTTAGCAACAAAACGGCATATACACAAACAGTGGTGACCGGGGGGGCAGCACGGTGACAGTGGAGGAGGCAGATGTTTGGGTAAATAAAAAGACTCGAGGGACTCGAGTTTATCTACACATGAGAGAAGATCATTTGACACAGCAGTGCTCAGTTCATATATAACAATGTGTGAGGGAAAATCTGTACTCTGTCACCAGCTCAACTCATTTTACCTCAATAATTTACTTAAAATGTAAACAATTTTTCCCCCTTGGATTTAAATCTACTGACACAGTCCAATAAGGAACATTACCATTGGCTGCTGAATAATAGCTGCTGGAGGAATTTATGAATTTTTTTATTTTAGTACTAAAAACATCTACAAAAACGATATATTGGGAAATAAGAGAAAAGGTAAAACACTGCTAAAAATTTAAGATGCAATATATGATGTTAAACGAGGCAGAAATAAACATTTGTTTGCATCGACGAAGCTAAACCCAAAGCTAGAAGTTTAATGTAAACTCCAAATTTCAGTTTGAAATTATATATTGGTATTTTGAGGTGGAAATTTGATTGACTTTTCATTTGTAGAAAAGTAGCTATACTGTTGTTGGTGGTGAGTAGTAGGATTGGAAACACTATAGGTAACAGAAAATGTACACTTTTAGAAACATACATTAATCACTCTGAATATCTAAATCCCTACTATCACACACATCTAAATTGTTGCTACCAGTTGGTAATTGTTGTTACAAAGTAATACCGGTATTCCACATATTATTTAAATGTAACCCACCCCCACCTGCAACTGCTTAGGACCGAATTAGTATTATGTTTGTTTGTTTGTTTTTGTTCCTTTTTACCCTTCCTGTCATTTTTTGTATATTTACTTAAAATGTCTGTTTCCCCTTGTACCACTATTGTCAGATTTTTCACATGGGTTTCAAGAAAAAAAAGAACCATTTACAAAAAATTATAAATATATTACAAGTGCATTTAAAGTGAAATCTCTCTCTCTCTCTCTCTCTCTCGCTCTCTCTCTTTTTTCAGAAAGTATTTTTGAGCTCGGTGGACAAGTGGGTAGTAAGCAATCTGTCCAGGTCCTGGGTTCAATCAAGTACTTTCTAATTAAGTAGTAGACCATTTTTACTATAACCTTTCATGACTTTTAACTTTGGCACAGCTTCTTGACAGTTCTTTGCTGCCAAAGGACAGCAAACTTAACCCATCATGTGATGCCACGATTGTATCAGTATTTTATTCTGAAAGTCCATCTTAATTATATGAGTTTCTCATTCAAACTTTGCAACCACTGCAGCCTTTACCAATCCTAAAATAATTTATAACCTTAAACTCCTTGCTTCCAGTGTTCCCATGGTTCAAAGTCAGCAATCCACTGCTATAAGTCGCCTACATAAACATGGTTCTCCATAACCATTTGTTCAATCAGCCAATGAGGTTGAGCCAAGAAGACCACTGTCAGATCCTTAAAAAAAACATTAGTACTAACAGTGTATAAAAGCCTGATTTCTCTCTAAAGAGTTTAACCAAATGCAGCCAGGAATTCATTCTGGCTCTGAGTTTTCAGGAAGGACTCTTTTCGGGATCCTGGCCCCTCTTCAGGTCACACACTTATCCTCAACGCTTGCATAAATCAAACAGTCTCCCAGAGCGCCAACCATTATTTGTGACAAGTATCTGGATGGCTATTATAGAGGATGTGGTCGAGCTGCAGGCCAAGATCCCGGGCCAAATTCGTATGGGTGGAGGGGCTGGGACATGAACGCAATCTCTGGCCTGAATAAGAATGCTCCCATTGCTGTCTACTTCATGAAAAATGAAAACTGTGGACTCAGAAAGCAGCCATTTTGGAGGAAAAGATATAGAGGAAGATGCAGTGGAGATTTGTGTGTGGGTTTTATTTAGGTTCTTGAGCTTTCCTGGCACCTGGGAATGGGATGTTGCAGAGGTTTGTTGTAACATTTAAGTGTCAGTTTCCTGGATGTGACATAAGGAAATGAGTGCGTCCACAGAGCTGGACTCACAAAGGCATTCAGTGTGTGGAGTTAGTCACAGGAGCCATATGAGAAAAGCCTGGGCTTTAGAATCAATTAAGGTGGATTTTCAATTTTCATTCAGGCTTTAGGACTGTAATTTTATATTAATACTTTTAGCATTTGTTGGTTAAGGTTACAGGTTCAGGCAGTTCAAAGACTAGCTTACTGAGAGCAGATATTTCTTAATGGTAAGAGTCTTTTGGAGTGTCCAGCATTTTCACTTTGACAGAACCACTAGCTTGGCTTTGTCTGCAGGGATTCACATATTCATTTGGCAAAGCTTTTATGCCAGTGATGACTTTATTGTGATGGTTAGACAACTGGATCATAGCATCTCCGAAACTGTAGCTCTTATGTGGTGTTCCCGGTCTGCAGTGGTCAGTCAGTACCTACCAAAAGTTTTTAACTAGTGGCAGGTTAATGTTATGCGTCATAAGTCATCAGGATGTGAGTATATCTGGCAGAAGAGTGGCAGTTGGGTAGAAGTTCAATTCAGTTAAAGAGGTGCAGAAGGGAAGACATCCAACTCCTTCTACACACCCTTTAAAAAGCTGTGTTGGTTAAGTGCATCTGGCCGCAGGACACTTTGCACAATGTTCATAAAGTTGGAGACCTGTGGAAGTTTCCAGCTGCCACCTGCTTAACCATTTACTTTTCATTGCCCCTATACGAGATGCCAGAATTACAGCCATGTCCATTTATTTTTACTGTCCACAGAACCTGACCAAGCAAATGTGGAAATATGGAAATTTACTCTCTTGACCTTGGTGCACAATGTAAACCTATTTTAAAGTTTAAGTTATGGTTGCCTATGCTAATGCTTAGTCATCACATGAAAGTAAGGAAAATCTCATTCAGTTTTGCTTGGGCACAAAACACGGGCAATCCATCAAATTCATTATCTGCCACTTAAAATGACTTAGCCAAACTGTCTAAGTTAGCAACCTATAGATTCTTTGACAGTTTTAAAGGAATAAGAAATCCATATTTTGACAATGGAAGATTAGCTGACTACAAAAGATTTTGGACATGAGAGCATTATCCACAAAAATTATGGCAACTTTAGCAATGTAATTTATTGTTGTCAGTTTCTATAATGTGAAGATGTCACACTCTCAGATGAAGCCAGGAGCCAGTGTTTCTGTATAGGTTAAATGCTATTTTCAAAAGAAATAAAAAAATAAAAAATAAAAAATCACAAATGGTATACCTGATTATTTGGTCCATTGTATTAACAATTCACATTTTGCCTGTCCCCCATCTTAAACACCACAGGCCTATATGTTGTGACCTCATATGAAACGCAGCAATATTATGGTGTGATATCCTTTAGACCAGTAATTGTCAACTGGTGTCATCTTGTTCCGGTCTTTGTTAAAACCCACTTATTATACGAGTCTCCCATAATATATCAAAACACTGACACTATATTTTTCCACTATTTTGTTTACATCACAGCCCGCCATAAAAATGTCTGCAACCCACTTTTGGGTCCTGACCCACCAGATGAGAATTACTTCATTAGACAATATTTTATTAAAAGTTATTGAAGGTAACACGCTGCAAGTTGTTGGATGTTGCATTACCCTGGCCTAAAGAACCTAATTATCTGGTTTAACTTAACTTTAAAATACTTTTTAATATGTCTTTTAACCCATGTTATTGTGTATGTATGCTGATGTGTGTTGTTGTGAATGATGCAGTGGCTCGTGACCCCAACCCAAGAAAATTTCCTTAAGAGAGACAATAAAGTATACCTAAAGTATACCTTACCTTGACCTTTAGCCATTTGAGCTTGTACAGCATCTTGATTATTCTCTTGTAAAGGTTTATAGAAGTGTTCTTGTTTACTAACAAATTAATCCAGGTAACAAATCAAATATCTAGCATAAAGGAATCCAGTGGCCTTGCTGTGCCTCTAAACACAAAGATATTTGCTAATTTGGTGTTGAGAGCCTTGAGAGCATTGTCAAACCAATCATTGTACTGTGGTTTTATTCTAGATGGAGATGTGGCTGCTTACTGAACACCAGGACAAGGTTCTGACATGTGTGAGTAAATACATGAGGTCATTTTACATAAAGACTCACAGTACATCAACATATTCAGAAGACAAGCCACTCTTGCCAAGAGCGTGACTTGGCTCATTCGCTGTTTCAACAAGTGTGAAAAGAATTATGTTTTTGTTCAAAGTGCTGCTCAAAACACCGCTGTCATGTTTGTGGTTATGAAAAACCTATGATCTGGGACAAGTTCAGTTCTGTAAGTTGATGAAGGCTGTTTGAAGATTATACATTTACAAATGAGATATGGTCAGAAAGCAATGACCTCCACCAAGGACATTACAGTTCCTCCCTGGATCCAGACAGTATTATGGATTCACATTAAAAATTATTGTTCTTTCCTTCTTCTTCCTTTTTTTTAAAATGTTATCAAAATCTGACCATAAACATTGCTGGCAAAAACATAACCTCCCTGGGTGGGATTAATAATCCACGAGGGTGTATATCTTGTAACCTGACCTCAAATGTGTTGGTCTAGCTCTAAGCAGTATACATATTTTTTTAATGAACAGCCTTTACCTGTTCTACATATAAGGTAGGGTGTTTGGCCAGGCAACCTTGTCAAACTTATTCACTGACCAACTATGCATGCAGCTAGATCATTAGCTCATGCCACAACCCACTGATGCATTAATTTAGTGAGTCCTAAACAAGTACAGACTTTTGGTAGTTAGTTGTCCACTGTAGGAAATAAGTGCAAGTTCTATGTGGTAACAAAAAAGAAAAAGCCAATACAAACTCCCATACTGCAGATCAAACCAGTCTTTAAGTCGTACAAAGGGTCTTTGAGTTTGACAAAGCGTTACTCTGGACGTTCTTGGCTTTGACACTGCACTGCTCTGCCCCTGGAGCTGTTTGAACCTTAATGTACTGCTGCTCCACACACTCTCCCACACTCCACTCGGGGCTTCCTTCAAACACTGATGATGATGAAGTGTGAGAGACATCCAGAGCTTACCTTGAGAAAGTAGGGGTTCGAAAATATGCAAATGGCACATCTGGGAGTTCTGCGCTAAATCGGACGTCCCCCAAAATACACACTCACTTCCCAGGAAGAGCAGAAGCATAATGAGCTTTCATGGAACAAAACAATACAGCATCTCCCTTTCCTCCACTCAACTTCCAGTGCTGACAACGCTGACCTCTGACCTCCGCATTTAAGCTGCTGTAAGGCACCATGACATTACTTCCTTATGGATATCTGACAGCCACTCAATCACTAAAGTTGCTCCAGGCTTTGTAAAAAAATATAATGATAATAATTACACTTTTACATATAATGAGCTGGGCCCACAGGCCTCAGTACATACCAGCCAGGCCTGGGAGCTGTCAGACGCTGAGATAGTGAGAGTGAACAGTCAGAGCTAAGCTGAGACAGATGGGAGTAACTGGACATAAGTGGGATTTTACCTGTTCTCATTCCCAAGGCATAATGTTGTGACAATGATCAGTGAGACATCTCCTCAACTGATGCTGAGGATGATATTTAAGCAAATTTGAAGAGCTTGATACTGATCAAAGCATGCTTCAATTCCTAATTAAAATTCATTTTGATGCAGCTAAAATCTGGAAGTCTTTTTGATGATGTTAGATAAGCCTCGACTTTGACAATGTCCAAGTCCAGGCTAAAATGTTTCTTTTTAGCAGTGCATATGACAACTGACTGATTTTTCTCTATTTTTAATTAATTGTTATTCTTGTCTTTGTACTTATAACGTGTCTTTGTTTTTGTACATCACTTAACATAACATTACTTTTGATGCCTATGCTGTATGTCTCTGTTAGTGTTGAGATTTTGAGTATCTTTTATGCGTGCAGAAAGTTACTCCCAACAAAAATATTGTTTGTCCAGTAGCTTACGAGACACTTTATTGTACAACTTTGTTACATGCTAAGATTAGTTAACAGTCAGGTCTTCATAAATTTGTGAGATGTCATGTATTAGTGCAGTCAACCCTCCACTGACTCTCAGAGAGGGGGAGTGAATATTTATAAGTTAGGTAATATGATGCTTTAAAGGGGCTATGTTATGCAAAATTGAATTTTCTGAGCTTTCATGCTATAACATTGTTCCCTCATTAAAAACATACCTTGTCTCATTTGCACCTGTAATCTTGTAATCTCTGGCAAGGCCTTCCTGAGGGCTCAGAATGCTCGGTTCCACAAACTTCTGCCTCTCCCAGGAACACCCCCCTACTCCAGGAAGCACTGACCAATCAACAAGCCCTCTCCATCTTTATGGCACCAATAGAGTACATTTCATGGATGTATTATAGAACTGGATATGACGTCATGCCCGTCATTGTTTTCAATAGCAGTGCTCACTGGCACGTAATGGCAAAAAAGTTTTTACTTCCGTGTTGTGCAGCGCATAGAGCAGGCGCACTGTGGCCCTCAAGCAAGTGCAGTCTTGCTTCAAGTACTGCGTGATTGGTTCTAACCAATGGGCGCGATTAAGGGACAAACCATAAAAAGTTATTTTTACCCAAATTAAAGATTTCAAGGAGGAAAAAGTCCATGGTGTGAAAATAAGTAATAAACACTACAAAATCACACCATTTTCTCAGCTGTAGGTGCCCTGTCAGCCGAACTTTCAGTGAGCTTTTTATTGCTGCACTTCCACAGAGCGGCCACTAAACTAACTGGCATCAAGGGGAAGGGGTGATGCCCTATCCAGGTCTTATTATACATCCATGGTACATATACTTGTAAACATTTAGCTAGATAATGTTTCTAAAGGTTGTATGCTGTTCTCAAGGTGACCAAAATTGGTTTAATGCCCAAACCTGATTACAGGTCATATTTAGCTAGGATGTATTCCAAGGTCTCTGTTAGCTAATCGCTGTTAATGTCCACTAACCCAACTTTGGCTAATTCAGTTAAACAACATTAAACTAAATTATATAAAATTAAGGACTGCTCAGTGGCAACAAAACAACAAAAAATTCAGTGGTCTCATGGTACACTTTGAGAAGTGGCTGGTTATAATAAAAACACACACCTTTTAAATCTACTGCATATGTTTGGTGTTTTACAGAGGACTGTTTGTATATCTCCTGAATTTCAAAGAAGACGTATCTTTGTATTTTTCTACAAGCAGTTTGAAGCTAATAGGGTGGAAATAATTATGCCCAAAATAACTAGTACATTTAATGGGAGTAGCTGCATTAGTAGCTGTTGTTTTGGATTCCATTCCATCTGTGTGATAGCCAACACATTTGCACAATTTTAATTTTTCTTGTCTCTGACATGACAAAACATGACCAAAATGGGTTTTCTTGTAAATTTGACATATCTAGGAGTCTAGACTTCCCAGACAACACACTTCTTTGCAGCTAAACACTAGACAAAATGTATCTGTTCTGAAAACATTGCCTGGTCAAAATGGCCCTTATTGTAACACAATTAGAAACACAGGCTGTACTGACATAATTAACATAATAATAATAACACTTACAGCTGATGTGCACATGCAGACAGCCAGAACAGCGAGCACTGTTTATATTCGTTGCACAATGTCATGTGTGAGTTATTTGAGGACAGTCTTGTGTAAAGAAACATTTACTCTGTGTAACGTAAACTAAAGATTTTTTAAAGTGTACACAGGATTTGGTAAAAGATAAGAAAGAGATGCACTCCAAAATAAAGTAGTCCGAGGCATTCAACAATTGTTTCTTTCTGCATTAAATATTTTTTCATTATAAAGTTAATGTTAATCTATGTTAACCTCACTAGCTAAGTGTGTCTAACTCAGCTAGTGAGGTTTGATTGTAGAACCAACATACATGCCTACTAATTTCATTGTGACCCACATTTTGCAGAACCTAAATGTTTTTTTCTGCTACACGTAGGGTACACAGCATTTAAAGTTTCGCGCTTTCATGTCATATAATTGAATATAATGGACCTATATTTTGTTATGCATCACCTGGTTGTAGGGATAAAAGCACAGCTGTCTCAATGTATAGTAAAAGAGGGGGATTTCACAAGTCTCTGACTTCTTCTACTCTTTTTGAGCATCATTTAACAAAAATATTTTCTGTGCAAAAGAAATGTATTTTTGTTTTATTTATTTATTTTATTTATTTTGTTGTTTTTTTTATATCACACCAGTGAACACATTTGCACGTTATCTTGTTTGTCATTCTATTCTACTGTATTGTCTCATGTTTTATGTATTACATGCATGTCTTCCACATTTGTAAATAATTGCACATATGCCTTCCACACCTGTAAATAATAACTATATGATTGCAAAATAATAATAAAAATAAATAAAATTAAATAAAAATGTTAAAAGAAATATTTTTTGTGATAATCTATTTCTCAAAATTATTGATTGATTGATTGATTAAAAAGAAATTGTTTTTTTAAATAAGTTTATCAGAGAAGCTACATTTGACCTTCTGTGCAAAAAAAAAACAACAAAAAAAAACAAAACAATAAATGCAGCATACAAAATACTTACAAAAAACAAACAAACTCAAGACCATTATGATTTAGATTTGCATCCTCTAGTATTATTTGGGGCTTTTTCTGTTAATCAAAATGTTATATACTGTATATTGTATACAATTGTATATTGTTTCTCAGACAACCCAGATAAAGCCCCCTGAACCAGATTTTGGTTTAATTTTATTTGTCAACAGGTCCAAATCATGGAAGAAAATAATCCTATTGTTGCTATTAGCTGGAGCCCTGCTGGGTTTCTCATTGACAGTACTTCCTGAATTAATCCAGCAATTTGTTTTCATGTACAGAAGTAAGTACTGTGTCTGCTACTTATTCTAAATACTGCTCAAATGAATAAATACTGTATATTCACTGTAGTATTTTTGTAGTCAGGCTGCCACTTTTTGTTGACCTGAGCCAACCTGCGGACTTCTCCCTCAATCACACTGTCAACATGTACCTAACATCTGAGGAGGGCATCTCTCTTGGAGTTTGGTGAGTACTGTCTATCTGTATAGAGTCTAAGGCTGCACAGTATGTTTGAGAAAAACATGTAACATCTATGCTGAATATTACAACAACGATATGACTAGCAGTATACTTTTAACTTCAATTCATTTGCAGGAATACAAGTCTTCAGATAAACTAGTTAAAACTGGGTGAAAAATCAAACTTTAACAAAGACTAAGCCACGAGTAACACTTAAAACTTAAAATAATGCATATGTATCTTCTTTTGGTGAGCTGTTACTTTGACTTTGCCGAGAACGCCTGAATTAGGCAGCTGTCACCCCCTCCTGCAATGATGGTGAATCAACAGAGCTTAAAATGGTCAATTAGCATGGCTATTAGCAACATAACGCTAACAGACTGACTGCTTCGTAGTGATCGCAATTTAAGCACTAAAATCATCAGAACAAGTCATATAGGATTGCACATATGCCTTCCACGCCTGAAAATAATAATCACTATATGTTTGCAAAATAGTAATAAAAAATAAATAAAATTAAATAAAAATGTTAAAAGAAATATTTTTTGTGATAATCTATTTCTCAAAATTATTGATTGATTGATTAAAAACAAATTGTGTTTTAAATAAGCTTATCAGAGAAGCTACATTTGACCTTCTCTGAGCTCACTTTTGACCCTTAACCCCACCAGCTAAGAATCACTGATCCAACTCGTGGCTATCATGCTTTGCACTTTCTGACTTTTCCATAAACCTTCTAGTTCTATTGCCTGAAGCCTGATGATGAGTCTCTTAATCATTTTATCAATAAACTTATGTTTCTGGATGTGTACCAACTGGAAAATCTTAGTAGGTTTGGTTTACCTATTAATATCTTGCAATGTGTTGTTGTTAGTAAATCACCCAGTGGCAGTGAATGTGAGTGAGCATTTGCACAGACAGTAGATGCAGTGATGGGACGCTTCTGCTGGGCACAACCACTACTTGCTCTGCCAGAAGAAGTGAGCAATGCTACAGGGCAAAATACAAGATTAGTCAAGACAGGAGCCACAGCAGCCACTCATGTCCCTCTACACTGATTTGAACTAAGCTGAAAAAGGGGATGGAGAGGGACAGAACAGCAGCATGTCCTATCCAACAGCATACCCTAGTGGAAGGGGGGATGTACTGACATTTACATATTTCATGGCAGGTTTTTTGTGAATAAGTGCTCATAAACAGACATTAAGTGGCCTAAGTGATGTTTAGGTTGGACCCTATCCCAGGGTTTGTAGCAGCTATGGGCCTGAGGTGGGGTACAGTCTGGAAAATAGCCAGTTGGGCAAGTATTTATTTTTGACAGTCATAGAAAAACAGACTATTCAGGGAGAAGCAACACTAAGACAGGGAGTACATGCAGACTCCACAGATCATAATGATTGCTACTTACCTATACACAGGGCTTAATTTGAGAACAATTTGGACCAGGACCTATTTGACAGGATTCCCTATCTTTTTATGCCTAATTTATTGGTTGACTTTATACTAAAATATACTGTATATATAAAAAGAAATACTTTAAGATTATATAAAATAAACACTCAAAATACAAGCAGAAACAAAATACAGCTAATTTTAAGGTTCATAGCAATACACATTCTCTGACTTATCTTCTAGTTTTGCGTTGAGGGAACAAACTCGAAAAAAAACCTTGATGAGTTCCCCAACCTCTGACTTTAAAAATTCTTCGGCTTATTCTTTTAGACGCAAAAATATTACATCAAGCCTTTTAATAAAGGGGGCACTATTAGTTTATGCACAACAGGAACTTTATTTCTAAGCTATTTTCTGGAATTGATTTGCCCGTTTTGTTGTTATTTTTGGTTAGTTTGTTTTCATTTATTTATTTATTTATTTTTAATATACACCAATATAGGGACATATAAGCTTCTGTCCTTTACTAATTCAAATAAAAACAGCAGAAGTTGGCTGAAGAGTCAGATAAAGCAATTTGTCTTATCCAATAGCTCCCTCTAATGGTTCACGTTTGCTCTACTACTGTTACTAGTCGTATTACTACTAATACTACACATCTTGGAACAGTTCATAAATACATGCAAATACACTTTTTAATTTGGACTATTTCATTGCACAGGGGACCCTAACCTTTACAACCGTGTACATTAGCCTTGTTTGACACGGAAACCAGCAGCATAAACTTCAGAGCGTTGTTTTTAAGGTGGCATATAAAAGTGGCATATAAAGATTTCTGCGTATGACCACTAGTGCTACCTTAAATCTCCAGGAAACTACTCACTCCTGAGAGTAAACTGTACTTTGATCAAACTTTGATTCTCATAACGCCATTCAACAACACAGGATAAAAAGGGCTTCATATGGTCCTAAGCTGACGCAGTAAAATGAAGAAAAGAAACGTGAGAAAAGACGATCCCCCCTCCCATCAGAAGAGCGCAAAAGTTCAACAGCAGAAGAAGGAAAAGACGTGAGTTAAAACAATAAAACATGCATTTACAGTGTAGGCATGATGTTTGCACAAGTCCGAACTGGAGTGGGCACTGCATCCAGAGGCTAAACTAACGGGTACTTACTGTTTTAAAATGTCTGGACATAAACATATACTTTAAACAAATATTGAGTGAATGGTCACTGTAATATCTAACCTACTTGTACAATGTATTAGTTTGCTATCAGTATATGTCACTAGCATTGACCTATAGCCCAGTAATTCATAAGCTAAGCTGTCTGGTGTGACTGTTCGCCATAGTCACAGGGTTCAAGTCACAGATTGCTGATTGCTAGAGGGTATATCAGGTTAGGTCTCCAGTCACTGAACAATGGATCTTGAGTTCTGGAAATGTTCAACGGCACACCTCAGAGGTGGCTGACCAACAGTAGGCCTACTAGAATGGAGCATCTCTTGCTGGGACAGAAGTGTAACCTGTAATAATATAATCTTAAGTAAGAAACAAACTACTTGTATCTTTTTCCACCCATTCCTCACACCCTAAAATGTGCAAAAAATACCAATAAATGCAGCAAAACAAATACTTACAAAAAATAAACAAACTCAAGACCATTATGATTTAGATTTGCATCCTCTAGAATAATTGGGGCTTTTTCTGTTAATCAAAATGTTATATATTGTATATTGTATACAATTGTATATTGTTTCTCAGACAACCCAGATAAAGCCCCCTGAACCAGATTTTGGTTTAATTTTATTTGTCAACAGGTCCAAATCATGGAAGAAAATAATCCTATTGTTGCTGTTAGCTGGAGCAATGTTGGGTTTCTCATTGACAGTACTTCCTGAATTAATCCAGCAATTTGTTTTCATGTACAGAAGTAAGTACTGTGTCTGCTACTTATTCTAAATACTGCTCAAATGAATAAATACTGTATATTCACTGTAGTATTTTTGTAGTCAGGCTGCCACTTTTTGTTGACCTGAGCCAACCTGCGGACTTCTCCCTCAATCACACTGTCAACATGTACCTAACATCTGAGGAGGGCATCTCTCTTGGAGTTTGGTGAGTACTGTCTATCTGTATAGAGTCTAAGGCTGCACAGTATGTTTGAGAAAAACATGTAACATCTATGCTGAATATTACAACAACGATATGACTAGCAGTATACTTTTAACTTAATTCATTTGCAGGAATACAAGTCTTCAGATAAACTAGTTAAAACTGGGTGAAAAATCAAACTTTAACAAAGACTAAGCCACGAGTAACACTTAAAACTTAAAATAATGCATATGTATCTTCTTTTGGTGAGCTGTTACTTTGACTTTGCCGAGAACTCACCCCTGGCCCAGGCCTGACTCCGCCCACTGCCAGAGATTGAAAACTGCTCAAAAAGTGGGTTGAGCACCTGGCAGAGACAGAGGAGGAGAACTGAGGGAGGAGCGAGGCCTGGTCCTGTGACTGACAGCTGTCAGAGACAGTCATGGACGTCCTCCACAGCAGGGTTGCCAAGTCCCAGAAAGGGGAAAAAAAATACAGGACGTCTGGACTAATGTTTTATGTTGCTTTGATAATAACACAGCTGAAATATTGTGAGAAAGGCAACGTAAGCAGTAACATGTGCTTCAGATCACGTCTTTATTACTGAAGGTATTATTTCAGCTGAGAGCTGTTTTTGATCGTATCTCCGCGAGTAAGAAATCAATTGTCATCAAACAAAAAGTGACTTAAAGCGTGGCAAGACTGAAACACATCTGTGGAGTCAAAACTCTCCCCAGTGTCACTAATTTGTAGGTATATACTGTCATTGATCAGGCTCATTATGCCTTATTGTGCGCTGACACATGGGACAGTAGAAGCACAGCCGTGAGAGGGGAGGGGGGCGGAGGAGACTGAACGGTAAATGCAGGGCTGAGTAGCTTGTTTAGGAAAAAGACCCACACCTGGCAATAGCGGGACTGGGACGAGCGCGCGGGGGAGAGAGACAGCGAGGGCGTGGAGAGCACGGGCCATGGGAGGAGACACTCAGTACAGGTGTGGTAACAAGGTCAAATACTACGTCACAGTTGCCTGTCTGGAACTATTGAGCAGAAATCCCACTGTTGGACCCTAAGAGGGCAGCACTCTGATGGTTTTCACTGCAAAATCTGAATTTAGACCTTTTTTTTTTCAAAACGGTCAAACATAAGACTATAAATAGTGAGATGTATCACTAAAGCCCTGTTTGTGCAACTGATCAGCTAAAAAAAATGGTTTAGGGGTGAGTTGCTCTTTA
Organism: Bostrychus sinensis; assembly: GCA_020698575.1. NCBI lineage: Eukaryota > Metazoa > Chordata > Actinopteri > Gobiiformes > Eleotridae > Bostrychus > Bostrychus sinensis. Next base: position 25,742,169 of record CM036254.1, on the reverse strand, counting down.
AAACTTAAAATAATGCATATGTATCTTCTTTTGGTGAGCTTGACTTTGCCGAGAAGGCTTGAATTAGGCAGCTGTCACCCCCTCCTGGCAATGGTGGTGAATCAACAGAGCTTAAAATGGTCAATTAGCATGGCTATTAGCAACATGATGCTAACAGACTGACTGCTTTGTAGTGATGGCAATTTAAGCACTAAAATCATCAGAACAAGTCATACGCGATTACTAAAACAAGAGTGAATAAAACAACATACTCCTCCAGTTATGTTTTTTGAGGTGGAAACAACATTATAACATGGTTAAAAGCAAAAAAAAAAAAGTTGATTTAGACTAATAGGTTTTATTATTATTATTATTATTATTATTATTATTATTGCAATACATTTCTTGTGATACGGATATTGTTTGATATTTTTACAATAACAATATATTCAAAATATATTACGCAGCCCTATAAATTGTATAATTTTTTTTTAAGGCATACTGTCCCTGAAAGTCAGTGGAAGGAGGCACAGGGGAAGGATTTGGACTGGTACCAGACGACTTTAAGCAATGGAAGTCCAGTTTTTATTTATCTTCATGGTAACACAAAAAACAGGTACGTTATATTAGGCATTTGACAGCACCCAATATACCGCAAATAGAAACAGACAGCAGCTTTCATGTTATAAATTATTTCATCAGGGCAGCCCCTCATCGCATAGCAGTTTCACAAGTAAGTAATGAGCCTAATTTATATAGATTTTAGTGCTTTTTCCAGTAACAAATAAGTACTCTCATGTCAACAGATACTGAGTACACTTGGTTATCATGTGCTGGTACCCGACTACAGAGGTTAGAGAAGATTTAACACTCCTACTTTTATAGTCACTGCTTCCTAGTCCTCTGAAACAGCAGTTCCTAAGCACTGGGTTGGGGTCCAAAAATACATCACTAAAGATTTTTTTTTACCAAAATATTTTAATCAGTTTAGAAATGAAGGAAGGAGTTATTATAGTTCATAGTCCAATAATAATTAAATAACATTAAAGATAACAAAGTCATGAAGTAAAAAGCACAAAAGGGAATTAGATGAATAAATTAGGAAAAAAATAATCAAATGACTAACTTATTTATTTTACATTTTAAAGAGGAATAACCCCTTGAGATGTAGCATCACGTTTTCAAGGGGGTCCTCTAATTGAACAGTTTGGATGAAAGACCAAACCGTACTAGGAAGTTGGGTCATGGTTGTCCTTATACTGTATATGGTCTCATAAAAAAATGCTAGGGAAATACAGGAAACTGTTGTATTGGGAAGTAAACCATATGAAACGTTTTGCTGGTTGGTGTTTATGTGCAAATAGACCTTGGCTTGTGTTTGATTGAGAAACATATATGAGCTCTGTTATTGTTATTAATGCGCAACACTGTTACCTCATAGGGTGTCATTTTAATTAAAGTGTGTAGTGTACTTTAGTTCATATCTTTAGTTTAGGACAACTAGGCACATGCTTCCTATGTACTGGCTGCAGCTTTTTGCTCTTGACAAACTTGTTCAGGGTTTGGAGATTCCACTGGTGAACCAACTGAAGATGGTCTGAGCACTGATGCCCTCTACCTGTACAACTGGGTCAAAGCACAAAGTGGCAACAGCCTGGTGGTACTTTGGGGTCACTCACTTGGGACTGGGTATGTACAAAACAATAGGGGCCACAGTTATGAAAAAGCTGATAAGAAAATGTGTGTTACAGCACTTAGACTTAAGAAGTTTATTAGCACAGCAGATGCCAAAAGAAAATTCAAAAAACAAAGATTATGCCACAGTCAAAAATGTACCCTTATAGCACAGTGCTCCATTTTGTGGACTGATTAGAAATTTAGAAATAGAAAGAAATTTAGCAACTACTTAGATAGGAAATCACAGAAAAAGAAGCCTGCACACTAACGTCAACAGACTGCATTTTATACAGACAGTCCAATCGGTCAAACTTTATTTCTGTATGTTACTCCCATTTAAGTATGTTCTGTTCACTAATTGGCTGACAAATCCAAAAGTGACAAATTAGAGCAAGCATGAATTAATACATCTTTTTAAATACAAAACATCACTGGACATTTTTTTGTCTATTACACCCTTAGCGTAAAAAAAGTTGTATTTTTAATTAATATATGAATATTTTAATTGTTTTTACTATTTAATACTAATAATACTATATATTATAAGAATTAGAGAAAATGCCTAATATCATAGTCCTGATTTAAACCATTGGTGACAGAGTTTGCAAGGATAGAATAAATTTAAAAACTAAATCTCTTTAACAGTAGATTATTGATATCTCCCCATCTTTAAGAAAAGAGAAGAGATAGAATGCTGCATTTCTTTAAAATGTGCAGCGACAGGCTTCCTCATGTCTTCATTTCTAATACTGCTTCTGTTCAGCTGAACACCTCATGGTCTAAATAAGGACTAAAACATTAGGCATTTTCTCTAATTGTTATAATAATAAAATCTGTTGTCCTATATTAAAAACATATTGTAGTTTTTATGTTAATTTACAAAACAACTGAAAGCTTGCTCTCACTTGTCACTTTTAGATTTGTCAACCAATTGGTGAACAGAACGTATACATATGGAAGAGGCATACAGAAAAAACAGTTAGACTTGGGAAAGATCAGATGAGTTAAGTTGTTTTAAATTCCCTTGGACCTGGTGATGTGCATAAACAGCAACTTTTTTTTGGAAAGGAAACACATACAATTGCATTTTAGTTTTACTTTTTACAATATCAGGTCTAAAATAGTGAAATTACACTGCCTGGCCAAAAAAAAAGTCACCACCTGCATTTATATCTGGGGTTGCTGCAGTTGCTGAGGTTTAAGTTAAGCAACTGTTATGTGCCCAAAGAATAAAGTCAGCTGACTATCAGAAAAAAATGAATTACCAGGTTACTCCTTCAATGGATTATATTCTTCACTGATGGCATAGCATATTCCAAGATGACCATGCCAGGATTCATCAGGCTTCAAATTGTGAAAGAGTAGTTCAGGGAGCATGAGTGATCACATGGTACAATTATACAATAGTTAAGTACCATGATTTGTGTGGTTGCGTTAAATATATTTTCTTTCTCCAGAGTCTCCACAAATATTGCAGTAAAACTTGTTGAGAAAGGTATGGATTTATTTACACATAGCTTCACTATTGTTACATGTCAGAACTATTTCTATAACTCCTTTTTTTTAAATATTTTCAGGTGTAATTGTTGATGGCGTCATTCTTGAAGGTGTATTTAACAGCGCTCGGCAGAACATGACCATTAATCCTTTTATCTGGGTATCCACAACTCACAATGAATAATGTATTAAATGTAATATATAGATAATTTTGGTGGTATGTGATCATATTGTGTTTTTAAAATCTTTTAGTTTTATTGGAGTCTACCTGGAGTTACACATTTGTTTAAAGGGACTTCAACAGCAAAGCCTGTTTTTCCAACTGAGGAAAAGTATGTTAAAATGACAAATACCATGCATAATAAGTTAATGTTATACAACTAATAAGCATTTATCTATTGTTTTTGCAGTGTGAAGAAAATGAAAAGCCCAATACTCTTTCTTCATTCTGAGGATGATAACTTGGTCCCCATTGAGATCGCGAAGCAGGTATTACTAGTTTTGCCTAGACCAAAAATGTATGTGTTTTTGCTCTTTTTACTCTAAAGCTTTTCTTTCATTCAGTTGTATGAAGTAGCAGCAAGTGCCCAGAACAAAGATCGGGTAAAGCTGGTTACTTTTGACGGGAAGGGATATCTCCACAATGGTCTATACAGAGACGCCAAACTGCCCGGAGTAATAAAGTAATATAACTTTTTGTTAATAACTAATCCACTTTCTTCTTTGTTATTTTGTAATTGTTATCTTATCTGTTTGTCTCCTGTGTAGGGATTTTGTGGAGGCCTTATAGTGAAGAAAAGACATCCCTATTCAAAGAAGATCATAAAATAAATAATGGTGATTTATGAAGCTGTTATTTTTGTAACTGTGTTTATTACAATGCCCTAAAAAGCTAAAATTCAGAAATACTTTAAAAACTTGAAACTTGACCTGAACATTTTTAGCAGTTTTACTTAATTACTTTTTTTCCTGGACCTTATGGCCTAGTTTTTAAGCAGATATTAAACAAAATGGCAGCTACAGCAAATTCTCTCACACATAAAATAGAAGCTTATGACCATTAGTTGTGGTCATTAATCTGTTGAGATTTTGTATTCCCAGATTGTGAAGAATTTACAGTTTAACTTGAATTAATTTGATTTGAAGATCACTTTACTTGTTTCAGCTTTTTAGGTAGTGCTAAATTTGCTTTTGTGATGCTGCCCTGTCAGAGTAGGCAGCCCTCTGCTGGCCATTGTGGTCTTAAGATAATTGCACAACCTGACATTTAATTAGATCATTTACAAATAAATATCACGTATGGATGTATTAAGCTTTCAAAAAATCATTCCACTGCATGCAGAGTTTAATAAACTTTAATAAACTTCTGTTCACTTCTAAATCATTCCCCTCTTCTCCCTGTGCAGGTACAGATAGTGTGGCTATTGATGTGAATATTTATGAGCTTTGCTGAAAATTAGTATTTAAAAATGTACGTAGTAAAAAGATATCTTGCTAGTTTCAACATTTTGTATAATACCTGTTGTTGAAGTGAGGACCATTTTAAGTATTATTTGGGGCTTTATGTTGTACCCTGGTTGTACCATATAATTGGACAACATGGATCACCAAATCTGACCTAGTTCATATCTGTGTGGGACACAATAGCAGTTAACATCTTCCAAAAAGAAAGAGTGTGAAGTGTGGAATTTCAAATTTGCACCTTTGCCACCAGTTGTCACCTAAAAGGCCAGAAAGTACACATCTCTCTTAGGGGCCGGTGTTATGCCACAAAGTTCCCCCGCCAGAATTTGCCCCCCACCCCACCCACATCTTGACTTGTAGATTAATTATTTTGTTATCTTTGTTGCGTCTTAAATCTATTTATAAAAAAAAAAAAAAAATGTACGAGTTATACTCTGCTTTTTTTAGTAATTAAGTGAAGAATAGCTGTTCAAAACTGAGCATGATGACAGTATCAAACAAATTATTGCAGCCAGCGACCAAAACACGTGTCAATAAATGCATGTTACACGTATATTTATCAAATTTAAGTTATAACTTAGCCTGTATTAGTCGCGTTATCTCTGTAATGGTACAGTCCATGTGACGTTTGTCAAAGTCACGACTGGTGCTTGGGAACAAGACGGTTGCATGAACAGTAGGCTACACTTTACTATTTAGAACAGGTACCCACCAACCATCGCCATCACTCAGAAAACTAAATAATACATGTTGATATAATGATAGATTATAGCAGATACAGTAGGCTGCCATATATTGCCATATAACCTGGCACATTCTCATCACAGTCTGTATTGTCCCCGCCCCCTATATTATTATTATTATTATATATTATTATTATTATTAATAATAATAATAACTTTATTTATATAGCACTTTTCAAAACTGAGTCACAAAGTGCCTTACATAATCCCTTTAGAAAAAAGAGGATACACAAACTCATCCTTAATAAATAGGATAAATAAAAGACAGGTAAATTAAAATTACACAATATGATATAAAACAAACTTAAAATCAGACTTAAATGCAGCATAGTCAAGGGCCAGATAAAACTTAAAAAGTACAAAAACTAAATTAATAAATGAATGCAATAAAAACAGGATTAGAAAAAGGCTTTTCTATAAAAATAAGTCTTTAATGGGGATTTAGACGATGCTATTAAGTTAGCCACCCTGAGGTCCTCAGGCAGGTCATTCCACAGCCAGGGAGCCTGAATAGAGAACGCCCAGTCTCCCTTGGGAACAGTCAGTAGTTTTCTGGCCGCGGACCTCATGGTGCACACTGGTTCATAAGGGGACAGTAGTTCTGCTACATTTGAAAGAAAAAGTAAGTGCACCCTTTGGAAAGACTAGGATTTTTGCATGATTTGGTCATAAAATGTGATCTTCATCAAAGTCACAACAATAGACAAACACAGTCTGCTTAAACTAATGCTGCAAAAAATTTTATGTTTCCATGCGTTTATTGAATATTCATTAAAACATTCACAGCACAGTTCATGCAAAAATCCAAGTATTTCCAAAGGGTGCACTTACTTTTTCTTTTAACTGTATGTACTATACATTCCTACAGAGAGTTAGATTCATCAAACTTAGATTACATGCATCACACTGTCAACACTGTGTCCTGAAAAGCACACAAGTATAGACATTGCTCCCCTATAATAAAGGTTAAATAAATAAATAAAATTAAACCCTTATCATAAATATAATCTAATATTAATATACAATCTCTAATTAGTTATATCGCTATCATCAATATTATCCCCTTCATTTCCCTAAATCAGGAGCGATATAAGCTATTCTCTTATACGAGCCAAGTTAAAATAACGTTAAATTGGATAATTATACGTGTAACATGCATTTCGTACACACACACTCACACATGGTAGGTGGGGGGAATTTCTAGCGGGGGGAACTTTGTGGCATAACACCTTGCTTTATGTCCTACACATTAGTTCCTACTGTTAATTGTTTATGGTACGGCCTATTCACGGACTGTGAAAGAGAAGGAGAGAGAGAGAGAAGCAGCGCAAATGTTGTGGAGTTGAAAACTGTCCTGCCGTTTTGGTTCATTTTAGCAAAGAAGACAGTAAAAATATCTTCAATCATCGTGAACTGTAACCCACCTTAACCCACCGCCTCGAGAGACTGGTGAGCGCACAAATAATCAGGGTTACACTCCTTTATCTGTACTTTTACTTAAGTAATGGAATTGAGTACTTCCTCCACCACTGAGCAGCAGATACATATTTGGGTAAAGACTAAATGTGTACTAAAGTAAGGACTAGTCTATTTCATAAATGATAGGATACAGACAGTAATTAAGGAGTAATACTTTACAAGTTTATAAATGACTAAAACCTGTGATCAGGGCTGGACTAGGACAAAAAAACGGGCTGGGCATTTTTGGCTTAGACAGGCCACTCATAATTACCGGAGCACAACCTACTACTAATTTATGTATGTCTTCCCTGGCTGCTTACCTGCTGTGCTACGTTTCCCCGCTCACTCTGTCCCTCAGGTTCCCTTTCAAAAATCCCTGGCTGCTCCTCTCCCTGTCCGCTGCTGCTGGCTTCACCTTCAACCTGCACCGTCACAGAGCACGTGGGGGCTACAGCAGCCCCTCCAGTGAATAAGTCTGTGATTTTGGCACACTTTGCAGCGTCTGCTGTGAGCAGGGGTGCCACCAAGTATTCTGGGCCCCCTGAAAAGATTTTACATTGGTCCCCCACCAACATTTTTTCAGGACCAGGTTTAACATAGCCTATTAAAACACTAATTTACCTTTACAAATGTCTTAGATGGATGTTTTACAGCAGTGCAACATTAAATAACATTCATACTTTGCTATAAGACCAAATAGGCTAACTAAAAAACTAACTTATTCTGCTGTCTGTTTAAGCTACTTACTGGCACAGCGTTAATACTTTCATTGTTTCATATAATTTTAAAGGCAAACAGTGAACCAAAGTGGGCTAGCCTATAATTAGCCCAAAAACTCCACCCCTTTCACCGTTATTTCAAACAACTGTTAATACTAGGGATGGGAATTGATAAGATTTTATCAATGTCGATGCCATTGTCGATTCTGCTTATCGATCCAATTCTTTATCAACTCACTTAAGGATTCCTGATATATCTCTGAATAAAAATTAACTAGATTTGTTACCATACAGTTTATTATGAAGCAGAAATAGAAGCTTATTTTTATTTTCATGTATGTGGGCCTATTTTAAACTGGGCTCACTAAACAGAAGTAACATGTATTGAAAGTACAGCAGTAAATTACTGGAAATGTATACTTTTAAATAAAAAGGATTGTGGCTTTAATGTTGATTAAGGGGCAGCAGAAGCAGCTTTGTTCCTGGCCTGGTGAGGAAGCAGACTGAACCATTTGCGGAGGCGGCTCTTAGAAAATTGAAGGACCTTGTTGGTTTATTTTGAATCGATTTTATTAAATAATAAAATCAAATTCAGGGCCCGGCTTTGTAAAGAATACAGCAAAACATAAAATCTAAAAAAAGTTTACAACAGAACAGGCCTATATGCAGGAATTTTTCCTGGCCCCCCCTGCCAGCCATGGGCCCTTGGAATCATCCTAACCTTTCCCCCTCCTACTTGGTCCCTGGCTGTGAGATTCTTTAATTTCTTTTCTCGCAACCTCTCCGCACCCCCTTTCCGCTTTGATTTCTCAATGTTTCCACGCTCAACACTATGGAACTGGCGGGTGTCCGGAACGCTCCTAAATCACTGCACGGTTGCCTAATGTGAGTGCCCAGCAGCGCGGCCCAGGCGCGGTACGCTTCAGGACTGGCACGGTTGCTCATACGCAGAATACGAGCTCTGTCATGTACGCAACTGTTCTTCTCTCAGTAAAAAGTAAATAAACTCCATTATCAACACTCGTAACAACACCACTGATTTGTGCTCACCTTTCTGAAGAAGAGAACAACAGACAGCGGCAGTAGTTTTAAGCCTCTCTCATCGTCTGCGGTGCCTTCACTGCTCCTCATATGTGGTTTATTCCAAAACATGTGACAGAAGACTGCGACTCATGAACGAGACACAAAGCAGAATCACAAAAGCACAGATACGACATACTGCTGGTCTCAAGTTTTCCACTACACTGGTTTTAAAAGTGTTGGCGCTCAGCTCGACTTATAAACAAACCGCGCACTATGATGACGTAGCAGCCTGTCGCCCACAGAGCTGATGACGTAACCGGGCCGAAGCACGGATCGTTTGTGCAGGTGAGAGCGCGGGCCGGCGGGGGACTTTCAGACCCCTCCCCAGTCGTACCTGGGCACAGCACGGTTCGAATGGCCCTAGTGTGAGTGCGCCCTAACTTAAAATAAGTCAATGAAAAAAAAAAAAAGATTACAAATGCTGATCTCAGTGATCACTGCCTTTGTCCCTTCAGAGCCTGGACACAGGAAGAAAGCACAAGTCTTACAGTCACACAAGCCATAGCGTATGTACATCAGTAGTAAGTGTAGCTTTAGGTTTGTTCTGTTTGAGCTAAAGTAACCTTAGGCCTTAACCCCCAAAGACCCAAACACAGAAAAAGACAGATTTATTTATTTATTTATTTTGGTGCATAAATCATTGTGTTTTTAGATTTTTGTCATTTTGATGAATTTTACAGAAATGTGGTATAGCAACAATGAGACTGAGGGGTGGCCGAATTTCACTGATGTATTTATTATATCTGAACAAGTTCTAAACACATAAATGTTGCTCATAAGACCACAGCCACTGTACCCCACATTTACTCTACTGCATGATGTTAATAACTGCTCTAATTATTTGTCATAAGTATTATGTCTTTATTTTATGAACAAAATAAACCCTAAATATGTCACATGTTAATAACCAGTGAAAGGAATATATCAAAGAACAGAAACAGTCTCTTCAGCGTCTGTCACAGTGTATGTGGCAGTAGATTTGTTCTGACATTGGCACGTCGTGATGGAGACGAGGAGTCTTCCAGGCTGAACATTCACTTTAGCTCCATTATAGACGTTAGACTAATGTACTGGCAGGTGGGATTCTGAATTGAAGAAAAAAGAAAAAATATATAGCCTACATCTTTCATTGTCATTTATAATGATTATTGTCTGTCTTTAATTCTACTTGCACATTTCAAAGAATCCACACATTTGCATAACAGTGTCTTTGGCCATTTGAGGATTATTGCCTTCTGTTGTTCACCTATTGCCCTCCATTTGCCCAGACTATGGGCACTTGCCCCATCACACCTCTCCCTCATGCAGCAGCAGCAGCAGTGGTGGAATGTAACCAAGTATATGTACTTAGTTATTTTACTTAAGTACATTTTTTTTTTAATCTGTACTTTGCTTGAGTCAATTTTACAAGGGATTCTTTTACTTTTACTTCATTACATTTCAGAGCAAATATCTCTACTTTTTACTCCACTACATTTTTGAGTTGGTTTAAAATAAAATAAATTTGAGTTTGGTTTAAGATCATACGGAAGCGCATAGTAGTCACCAAAAAAAAAAAAAAAACTATCTCGTAATTACGAGAAACTATCTCGTAATTACGAGAAAATAAGTCGTAATTACGAGATAGTTTTTCTCGTAATTACGAGATAGTTGGTTTTTTTGGGTGACTACTATGAGCTTCTATAGTAAGCTAGCTGGTAGTTTCCCGCATGCTAAGTGGATAGTGGATGATAAGTGGATAGCCATTTAATGTCCAAGCTTCATTGTTATAAAGCCCAAATAAAAAAATATCAAAATAATTGATTAATTGACAGGAATAATTACCGCAATTAGCCTACTGAGGCCCCTGGAGGTTCGGGCAAAACTCTCTGGCCACTTAAGCTGTGATGACTTACTTACTCAGGTTACTTAGGTGCTTTCTGGTCGCATGCCCTGTGGCCTCTATGACCAGATCTTGAGCTGAACTTCATACTTCATAATGTTTGTGATTTGCGACATACTGGGTTCGGGGTAACTAAAGGAGTTATCTTCCCAGTTAAAGTAGCATGGGTGGTGTTTCCAGTGTTTATCAAGTCGTGATTTGAAGCTGTTCAGACTTAGAGCAGTTACAACAGAGGCTGGCAGGGCATTCCATGTATTTACTGTCCTATTGCTAAAAAACCTTTGTCTCATACTGGTTACTGTGACGGGCGCCATTCAATGTCCTAAAGGGTACGTTGATCTTTATCTCGTAATTACGAGAAAACTATCTCGTAATTACGAGAAAAACTATCTCGTAATTACGACTTATTTTCTCGTAATTACGAGATAGTTTCTCGTAATTACGAGATAGTTTTTTTTTTTTTTTTGGTGACTACTATGCGCTTCCGTACATTTAAAAGTAAGTACTTTTATACTTTTACTTAAATAGAATTTTTAAGGTGATATTTTTATTTTTATTTGAGTAGATTTTTGCTCCTGTAACCTTTATGTTGACTGTCATATATTATTTCATGATTTTTTTAATATCATTTATTTCATATGTAATTGGTGCATTATTATTTTAGGGTTAATTTGTGCTGTAAATATTATGTAATTGATTATTTAGTCACATCACCTATTATTGTTTATTGGTGTGTGTTGTATTTAGTTGTTATTTGTTTATTTGTACTTTGCCTTGCTTTATGTCCTACACATTAGTTCCTACTGTTAATTGTTTATGGTACGGCCTATTGGCGGACGGACTGTGAAAGAGAAGGAGAGAGAGAAGCAGCGCAAATGTTGTTGTGGAGTTAATAAAATGAGTTGAATACTGTCCTGCCGTTTTGGTTCATTTTAGCAAGGAAGACGGTCAAAATATCTTCAATCAATGTGAACTGTAACCCGCCTTAACCCACCGCCTCCAGAGACTGGTGAGCCACAAATAATCAGGGTTACACTCCTTTAACTGTACTTTTACTTAAGTAAAGGAACTGAGTACTTCTTCCACCACTGAGCAGCAGATACATATTTGGGTAAAGTAAGGACTAGTCTATTTCATAAATGATAAGATACAGACAGTAATTAAGAAGTCATACTTTACAAGTTTGTAAATGACTAAAACGGTGTGATTGAGTTAGCATTTTGTTGACACAAACCTGTTTGAACATTTTTTCCTAGATGGAAAAATAAATTAATCTTTATTTTGCACACGTTGAAATGTTTGTTGAGGGCTAGCTAACCGTGGGCCTTTGGAGTGGCCACGACCAGGCTGCCACTACTGGGACTACTATTGTGATGTACTCAAACACTGCACATTCTGTTTCAGATCTCAATTACACATTTTACTGCAACACTATATTTTAATAAAAATAATATTCATGATTTATTTTATCAATTATTTATTGAAACATCTCTTTATTATATATCTTAGGAGCAAATAGTTTACAAAAAGACAAAACTTTATCATTTTCCGTCACGTCGCAGATGAACGTAAATAAAAGCGCACGTTGCGCTGCGTGGTTGCTATGGCGTTAATATGTTTTAAAACTATAAATATAAACATTCCATCACTTTTCTCGAGTCTCGAGCAAAATCCACTGTTCCCGAGTTTCACTCGAAGATTTGTTGAGCAGAAAAACCTCAATTGACGGCTTTTGTCGACATTCCACCTGTGTACTACCGACCCACTGTGTCTACTTCAGCATGGAGCATGTGAGATTTGAGATTTTATAAACAGTCCCGGACTTATCCGTCTTTTCCCATTTAAGAGACATAAAACACAGATTTTAGGTAGAGAAAAATGAGGCAAAAGGTTTTATTCAGGTTAAAAGGTTTTATTAACAGTTATATACGTATGAAATCATTTTACTAAATCAAAAGCTACAAAATCCTCGAAAGTGCGCGAGTATAGCCATCCAGGTCAATATGCAAGGCCCAGGATCTGTTTCAGACCTTGTCTAAATAATATTGTTCACGTTTAAAGCTTTATTATGATTATTTATCATGTACAAACCTAACCTTCTTTCATTAGTATTGATATGATTTGCTCGTTTAACTTCCTCAATAGTCAGAAGCGCTGCTCATATTAACCTACATCGCAAGAGGCTTTTGTAGTGCCAATTTTATGATTAAAATTCGCTTAAAGCTTTAAATAAATAAAATAAGTTTCATTCACAAGAGCAAAATATGCACATTTCCCATCACAAAAGCCTGTTAGCCCATTTATACATTTATTTAATTTAAATATAGCCAATGCAGCCTTTGCTTTTCCAAAGATAACTGTGTTTTCTTCTGTTTGATCAGTGTATGATGTCCTGTTATACAGACAGCTATCTTTATTGATCTTTTCTCTTGACTCTTTTACTGTCTTATTTGTATCACATGTGTGGTGTGTTGTTGCAGTGGCCAGTTCATCTGCAGGAGCACGGCTACTGCAGGAAGAGGAAGAGGCTGTCCCGGAGTCAGGACAAGTCTCAGGGCTACTGGAAGGAGGTAACAGGACACACACACACCAACAACAACATCAGGTTTATACGTGAGAGGAACTTTCACTTTTAGAGCTTATACTTTTTGGTAGCACAAGTAGTTGTTGTTAAGTTAATACAGAGATTACAGACTGATTACTGTCATTAGTTGGAGGGTCAGTAAATCAAAGTCTTACTGACTTTATAATACCCTGTGAATAGTCTTTTAATTTGACATGGCTCTAATTATCAGAGTCTAAACTGTCCTGAACCCTGTCAGGTCCTGAATGGCCCCCTGTCCCGTCAGCCCTCACCTGACTCTCCTAAAGCCAGGCGCAGCTCTCCTCCTCTGCCCAGAGTGACCTCTGACCTGCCAGTCGCTGCTCCCTGCTCTGAACCTGGGCCTCGCAGCACCGCTGCAGAGCTCCCTGCTGTCCTGGGCCTCGCGCCCCGCCCTCAGCTCCCCGCTGAGGTGCGCGCCCTCCAGAGCTCTGGTACTGGAGATGAGCCCCTGCTGATCCACGGCTACACGGTGGAGCAGTACCAGAGCATCTACCACTCAGTGGTGGATGACATGCTCACGTAGGTTTAACTCACACAGACTGTATTCTGCTTCTGTCAACTCAGAGTGAAATGAGCCACTGTCAGTTCAGGATTTAACTGAATTGTATCTCACCCAGTATCTCATGTGAGACTTAAATCCTTGTTGTGTGCATTTGACAGTTTTAAGAGTGGTCGTCCCCGCCCGTACTCTCTGGAGCTCGGGCGCCGCATCAAGCAGCGGCTGTGGGAGGCTCTGAACCGGCCGTGCCTCGCCGTGGGGGAGACATCGTCTGGTCTTCTGAGGGTCCAGGAGTCCAGCTCAGACCAGACCTGTCCTCCCCTCATCGACGTGGACATCTCTGGAGAGCCCGCCCCCAAGAGACCCCGACTCCACTAAAGTCAGGCCCTCTCTTTTGTATATAGTTCTGTTGCTTTGAGCACATTTTAGGATTTTAAGATTATTTTAGATATATTTTAATACTTTTTTTAAGACTTGTAAATGCATGTTTTATTTAATGTTGTAAAAGCCTTTTTCAGTTCTCCTCCACCACCAGCTCCAGCCTCAAGCACCACCATCCTCCTCCTCCTCACAATCAGACATAACATCAGTCTGCTCTGCCTCAGTCCAGTCCTTCAGCAGCATTTACCACCAACTGCACCACACCTGCCTCTGTAACATCAGTCCATGCCTCTCGCCTCCACCTCCGTAAAACAGACACTATACCATCTCTGTGTCCTATCCACCCCAAAGCAACTTCTAACATCAAGTTGCACCTTAACACCACCAGCCTCTGTCTTTCAGCCTCCACCTGCTACAAAACCAGACTAGATCCCACCATCTACTAGTCTGGTCTGCCTTCTGTTATTGCAACATTTAACATCACGTTGCACCTTAGCCTCCTTCTCAGTCTCCAGCTCCTCCTTAAAACAGACATTGTACCATCCAAAATGTCATCTCCACTTGTACAGCCTCCAGTGCAATGCCATCTAACTGGAATCTCTTCCACAGCAGCACCAAGTAGTGAACAACCACCAAGTCCATCAGTGGTGGTGATTTACAACTTGGTCTCCTGTGTTTTGATTTGGTCAGTATCACAGTCTGGTCCCCTGTGATAGTGACTAAACCAAAGCGCAGTCTCTTTGTCTTCCACATTAAGCCCTCAGCTCCAGTCTCTGCCTGCTTTGAGCGCACAGGCTACATCTAAACTTTTCGCTGACAATGAGAAAACCAAACTAAGGTATACGGCATGGTTTTGTTTGATGCAAAATAGCAGTCGTCTTTGATTTGGCCTCATATTTTTACCCTGAACATGTTCTTGTTCACTTTTCAAGCCTTCTGGAAATGCTATGGAAAATGAAGTTACACACAAATGCTGATCTCAGTCATCACTGCCTTTGTCCCTTGAGAGCCTGGACACAGGAAGAAAGCACAAGTCTTACAGGCACACAAGCCATAGCGTATGTACATCAGTAGTAAGTGTAGCTTTAGGTTTGTTCTGTTTGAGCTAAAGTAACTTGCAACTTCTTTTGTCTTGAATGTTGCAGTCTCTGCTGGCTCTCTAAAACCAGCAACACCCTCACAGCCGACTGACAGACTCACCTTATAAGATATGTTCTTATTCACTTTGCTTACATTTAATGTTTTTGCCTTGTTCTAATACCTTTTTTATTCCCAGATTCATCACTTCCACCATCTGCCAAAGCCAACCAATTATCCTCAGAAGCCGTGATGTTCCACACTTTTGTCATCTGCTGGTAGGTTTTATCTCTATCCTGCTTTTATATGGCTTTCCTGAAAACATACATTTACTCTCACCTTATTTTTTACAATAACCTCAGCAGCAGCAGCCACAGCGATGTCTACAGCCAACCTCTGTCCTGCCACCGCTTCAACCTACAGTCGCTCTGAGGTGACATATAATCACATTCATTAAGTTCAGTACAGTTTGCAGTTGCAGCAAATACATTTCCTTTCTTTCTCTGGTTTTTAGCCTTCACTCTGCCACAGATATCCTGCATCAGCCTCTGGAAAAAGAAGTTACAGCGTACTACCTGTACCAAAATCACCACTCCCACAGACCTGCCATTTACTTCACAGTGAAGCTCAACAAGGAAGTGTTCAAGTTAAAAAGAAAGGTATAGGCTTTTATTTTTGATGTATAATTGGGCCACAGAGTCTGTAATGTAAATACAGTCACAGTATGTAATCATTTGTGAATTACATGTATAAGCCTCCAACCACATTGTCATTGCCCACAACCTCTCATAGCCAAAGTGAAAGCTACTCTCACCATTGCCTGGAATCCAGCCTGTCTCCTCCAGAAGCCAAGATGTCCAACTGAGCACACTATTTGTGTTAAAGTCTGGTAGGTCCTTTTTTTTTTTTTTATTTCCCTACAGCATCACAACTGGGTGCAAAAAAAATGATCCCTGTTCTATTGATTGAATTTTCAGTGGAATGACAAGAGCTCCAAGTGCCACTCCAGACCACCAAGACCAAGAAGAAGATAAAAGATGTCCCAATGAACAAACTGTTTGTAATAAAGTTTATTATGTGCTGGTAGGTCTTATTGTTGGATCATTTACCTATAGCATCACATCTGGGAGCCAACAACTCATCCTTTTCTATTTCTGTACCATTTTTTCATTGTAATGACAAGACCTCCAAATGCCACCGCAAAAACCCAAGTCCAGATGATGGAGAAGAAAGTGAAGAAGAACAAAGAAGAAGAAAGATGTCCACCTGAGCACACAATTTCTCCAAAGTTTTCATCTCTCCTCACCTACCGGTAGGTCTTACCCTTGGATGTTTTATGGACGACATCACTGCTGGGAGCCAACTGAAATCTGTTCTTATTTTTCAGTGTAAAAACAAGAGCTGCAAGGGCCACTTCAGACCAGCAAGACCAGAAGACAAAGAACAACGAATAAGGAAAAGAAAAAGAAGCACTACTGTATAATCAACTGTGATTTTGATGACAATGAGAGCACAATGGTAATACAAATATATCCTCCTGGGACCCAGAAGAAAAGAAGTTTTAGGGGAGGCAGTAGCTCAGTCGTTGCCCATCAACCCAAAGGTTGACAGTTCAAGCCCCACATGTGTCCTTGGGCAAGATACTTCACCCACCTTGCCTTTATAATTGTGACTGTGCTTGGTGATCAGAGGGACTGTAGGCACAAAAATTGCCAGTCACACTAGCTCCCCACCACAGAGTGTGACTGAGGAGTGAATGAATAATAATGCTGAGTTTTAACAACGTGTATCTTGTTTTTAGATAAGTTTTGTTTAGCCAACCAGATGGTGCCTCTCCAGTTGTTAGTGCCTGCTCCAGGTCCATTCTATCCAGTCAGTTTGGGGCAGCTTCAAAAGGGTCAGCTTGACCCAAAACCAGATTTATGTTATCAATGACCGGTATCCACTCTGTTGATAGTGAGAACAGACTAACTGTCCACAAAAACAAGATATGTATAGGATGGACCTTAGTCATAAATGTGTCATTCTTGTACTTTTCTTTGACTATAAAAGCTGTGTGAAAACCTTGAACGAGAGCACCCGGGTGTCATCCTAAGACCGGAAGAGCTCTCGCTCTGAGAGATGCTTAGACCTGGTGGCAGAGCTACGTCAACGGGTGCTCCTTTCTCGAGATTGAATTCTGCTCTTTTGATTTACCACTATACTTTGCTTTTTGCATTATTTGTTAAACTTGTTAATTTGTATTTTTGATCCTGTTGATCTTTAATAAAATCGAGCGCCATTTTGAAAGACATCTTCCTGGTCCTCAGTGTCAATTTTTGGCAGTGAACACGCTACAAGTACCTTCTGATTCACGAGGTCTAACTCGCTAAAGTTAACTTAAAAAATCCTGTACTTCAATATTTTGATTTCTATGGAATAATTAAGGTATAATGGTTGCAAGAAACACGTTACTGCAATTTTTTTTCAAACATGTTATTTATTTATTTATTATACAGTGTCCTTTGTAAAGGACATCAGGTCCTAATAGATATTATAGTGTGATAATAGAAAATGTATGTAATAATATGTTATTATAAAAATGTTGTATAAATCATTCAATATTGAATCATAAATAGGTTTTAGGGTTAGACTAGACTTAGTTTGGGCTCAGGTTATGGTTAACCATAGTTAGTATAATTACATGCCAGTATAATTACAATTATGTTTTGGACAATTTTCCATAAAATGAATGTAAATCTATGTAACGCAATGTAACCCCCCAAAATACATTTGTAATGTTATGTGTGTGGGGTCTGTCGTGGTGGTGGAGGGGGTCTGTTTGTCTAGACAGAGACAGACAAACAGCTAGAACTAAAAAGTACCAAAAAAACAAAAACAAAACACAAGTTTTATATCCATAATAGACGCACAGTGCTTTTACAGTGACCCTGCACTGTTGTGTCCCAGGCTGACACATCCTCCTCTGAGCTGTCATTGCCCTGTTCTAATACAGGCCTCAACTTCATCCTCTGAAAGTTCTAACTCTGACTCCTCTTCCTCAATTTCATACAACATCCTCTCAGCCTGATTCACCCATTTGTTTTCTATGGAGTAATTTAGTTATACAAAAGACGCATTAAGTCCTGATGTTCATTACAAAGGACACAGAAAGAAAAAAGTATTTTGTAGGGGCTAAATTGTAAGTACTTTAGTAAAAACTTCTGCAATAATAAATGACATTTGTGGGGTTATTAAAATGAAATCTACAAAATCTAGATCACTTTCATGTCTTGGGGCCAAAAAAAAATGTGTCTAATGAATTTCCCGACATTTTGAAAAGAAACCCCAGGTGCTCTGATGGACTCACCCCAACATGTGATATACTGTTTGAAAGCCCCCGATGTCCTCTTGACGGGACAGGAGCATTTACAAAGACTGCATACATGATGCTTAACTTACATGTCTATGACTCATATCCTCCACAGAGGACAAAAATGCTTTATCAGGTCTCAGGAGGAAATGACAAATTAATTGCCGAAATGATTCATCCTGATTTTGTAAATATTTCTGAATTCATAAATATAAATTATAGCAACTGCTCTTAAAATGGATTTTGCCAGAGGAGGAAGTACTCCATATGTGTACAGTAAATAGTGTTGCATCAAAATATCTAGTAGAAGATGCGAGACTCTTTAGTACTTGAGTGACAGAAATAAAGTATTGAGTGTTAAGTTTCCTTAGGCTATAAAGTAAGTACTAGTAGGCCTTAACCCCCAAAGACCCAAACACAGAAAAAGACAGCATTGATTGATTGATTTATTGATTGATTGATTTTTGTGTCTAAATCATTGTGTTTTTATATTTTTGGTGATTTTTACAGAAATGTGGCATAGCAACAATGAGACTGAGAGGTGGCAGAATTTCACTGATGTATTTGTTATATCTGAACAAGTTTTGAACACAAATGTTCAATCTACTACCACATACACTGTGACAGACACTGCAAGAGACTGTTTCTGTTCTTTGACATATTCCTTTCATTGTAAATGTGATTTCTGATGTGATCATTCACTCATGTTTTCCTGAAGTATATTTGAAAGTTTGAGTCTGAAGACAAATTACAGTCTCTAATGAACATCTCCCATCACCAAGTTTACACAGTATCTGCCCCTGTTTTTTCAGAGACAAGTACTTTTGAAGTATGATAAACAAATAATTACTGTGACTTGGTTATTAATATGTAATATATTTAAGTTTTATTTTGTTCATGAAATAAAGACAATAATTATATTTAATAAGAGCAGTTATCAACATCATGCAGAATAGTGTGGGGTACAGTGGTTGTAGTTTTGCTAGTTCAGCAAAGTTTTACTTCTTGATTACTGTCTGTAGCTTATCATTTTAACATGCACAGGTTTAGATCCCACTTTTTTCCAGATTATTGTCAGTAAAGGTTACTGAGGCTGTTCCCAATCCCAGTAGCTTTGGGCATGAGGTGAGGTTTTCTTTGGACAATTACTAATAACAGGCCTGGTGCTATGTGCAGTGGATATATTCCACAACAATAATTCCTGTAACATAACGACATACTTAGTAAGTGTCACACACAATTTTATGCAAACATGGATCTTTAAAATGCTTATTTTTACATTTTTAAGGCATTAACTTAATGTCCCAGATTAGCCAAATCAAGCTGCATGTGGGACACTCAAAAAACGTTTTAATATAAATAACCTGTTTATTTTTACCAAATCGGTGAATTATTTTTTGCCTGAAACATGTAAATTACAAAAATATATCCGATTCCTTAAGACCATTTTTATCAAAATCCTAAGTCTTTGACCATTTTCTTAATGTTTTGTTTTTTAACTACCCTTCTTACTGTCTCTGGAGAGATTGTTGTCTGTCTATTGTTTAGTCTCATCTGTGCTTCATGTTCCCTGTGTTTTTAGCATGTTCTATTTTTTTTTTTTTTTTTGTAAAAAACAGACAAGAACACTTTTGTCACTTAAAAGTAACAACGTAACTTTTTAATATCGGGGTATAACAGATATACACTGCTGAGTTATACATTGTTATTAATGTTGAATTCATTAGACATAAACTCAAGTAAATCAGTGCAAAACTATGAACAACAGTGTTACTTCAGTGTCAATAAACTATTCATTAAGTTATAGTTAATTACATTTTTTTAAATGCTTTATTACCACTTAATACCAAAGTTTTTATGGTTTGATATTGAACACAACATTTATTAATTTTCTTGAGTATTTATTACAAATAATTATTATTTATTATTTATTATTTATTTATTCTTCATTCATCTTCTTCCTGTCAGGGGTTGCAGATACTGGAGCCGATCTCAGTAACATTGGGCCTTAAGTGGGTACACTCAGGACAGTGGCCAGTTAGTCCCAGAGCTGACACAGAGACACACACACAGACATTTATTTATTATATTACTAAATGTCATCTTTTACCCTCTTTTATGTTTTTTCAGGAAATGTGTTAGGAAGAATTGCTCTAGAAATTGCACTAGAATTTTTTCTTTACTTTGTCTCCATCTAGTGGTGTACTAAGAACATAGCCTGATGGTCAACGCTTCAATATTGTGCCACATTGTATTTCAACACAACAGAATAATAGTGAGCATACTGACTGGAGGCTCACTGAAATGAACTAAAGAGTGTCTATTACTAAAACCTGGTCGACAGATCTCAGGCCCTGGTCAGAGAGAAAAGGAGTCAGTAGGAGTCAGTAGGAGTCAATAAAAAAGGCTTGTCTTTTATACAGACTCCTTTTGCTCATGACTGGAGGAGTGACTAATAACCTTAAAATTCCTCTAAAATTGATAGAGGAGAAAATAAATCCTCAAGGCCCCCCTTCAAAAAAATCACATCTTAAGGCCTTTTTAACATTAAAATATTTTTTGTGTCATTTACTTCAGTCCTCATGATGTAATCTATAGCAAAAGTGAATTCATTTTCATAATTTTAACCCTCTAAATCTCACTTTATTAATGCCACCAATTTACATAGACAGATAGAGAGAGAGAAAGAGAGAGATGCATGATGTTAATAACTGCTCTTATTATATCTCAGAATTATTATGTCTTTATTTTATAAACCTAATAAAAATTAAATATATCACCTGTCACAGTAATTATTTGTTTATTGTACTTCAAAAGGCAGTACTTGCCTCTGAAAAACAGTCAGCAATACATGAGTGAATGATCACATCAGAAATCACATTTACAATGAAAGGAATATATCAAAGAACAGAAACAGTCTCTTCAGTGTCTGTCACAGTGTATGTGGCAGTAGATTTGTTCTGACATTGGCACATCATGATGGAGACGAGGAGTCTTCCAGCCTGAACATTCACTTCAGCTCCATTATAGACATTAAGCTAATGTACTGACAGGTGGGATTCTGAATTTAAGAATTTTTTCATCATCATTTATAATGATTATCATCAGTCTTTAATTCTACTTGAACATTTCAAAGAATCCACACATTTGCATAACAGTGTCTTTGGCCAGTTGAGGATTATTGCCTTCTGTTATTAACATATACAGATACATATTTGGGTAAAGACTAAATGTGTACTTAAGGACTAGTTTCATAAATGATAAGATACAGACAGTAAGTAAGAAGCAATACTTTACAAGTTTGTAAATGATTAAAAGACTTTGACTGAATTAGCATTTTCTTCACACAAACCTGGTAGGTGGACCATACAGTATTTTAAATGTGTGTGTTTCTAAGGAACGCCTGCAGTCAAGGGACAAACCAGTGTATTGTCCGCGGGGATAGAGTTTGATACTCTACTCTGTCAAAGGTGAAGCTCCAGTCCTGGCACTCGGATGACGTGGCTGAAGGTTGCGGGCGATCCGACGACTGGGTTTCTAAACTCGTCCCTACGGTCACCGCTCTGGATTGTCATTGGCCAGTTTGGGCCACGTGACTCAGTCTGACCAATCCTGAGCCAGTGCGATGAGCAGCGGAGAAACCCCTACGCCATATGCGTACGGAGAGCATCCCTAAAATTGCCTCTGTCATACAACCAGGAAGAAGGTGGGATAGCCCTCCATAGCTAACATCCCCAATCTTCTGCACACTTTCTCCGAAAATTATGGGTCCTTCCAGGTTGAAGGTGGCAGTGGCGGCGTTTTTCGTTGTAGTGGGATCTTTATTACCTGTGGACGCAGACGAACACGAACACACGGTAAGACGGCGTTTACTGAGGCCGATTGAAAAAGAGACAGCCGTGAAAATAATGGACGCTTGTGCTCTGTGTTGTCTGCTAACTGTGGCTTTATACTTGGAGTGGGAGACATGACACGTTGCCTGGCTTATGGTGTTAATTATTTACACCAAATCGTTGATATATCCCGCAGAAAGGGTAACAATTGGCTAGTGAACCTTTCCGCACTTATCGGCCTAAGTGCTTCGTGCTAGCGGCAGTTGCTAGCTTGTTAGCATGTCTACCATACAAGTTTTTTTCTGAACACCGGCAAAAACTGCTCTCAAGTTAGATCATTAAATGTCCCCCAATTCCACAAAAACCCGAACAGATGATTAGTACAACAAATGTCCATTACATTATTGGCGTTTTAAAACAAAGCCATTCAAGAAGTAGCACCATGGAAGTTAAATTAGCCTAACATTAAGCTAAAACACCAGTTCAAAAGCGAGGCCTGTCTATGTTTCATTTGCTCCCCCCGTTTTCTCTACTGTTACATATAGATAATACGCTTTATTACATTGTCTTTAGCACTCAGTACGATTTTGCAGCGCTTGAATGCTTCTGTTACAGTAACTGGAAAGGTTATAGTGAGCTGTACTTCCGACATAATTTGTTGTGGCACGAGCTGCTGTACACTACACCTAACTGCATCATGAGAGGAAATAGAATATGAGAAAATTAAATATCACAAAATGAATGGTTTGAGCCAAAGCCAGATGTTTATCAGTGGAGCAACATTTCAAAATGTCAGATGAATTATGATTTAGGAGCAGATTGCCTTGTCTTTGTTGTTGCCAGTTACCACGGGGCCTTTTTATATTTTAGTGTGTAATCTATAGGGTGTGTAGTATATAAAAGTACCTCCAGCAACCAATAAAATATAAAATATAAAATATACCCAAAAAGTTGTATCTGCCTGGTACCTGCTATATTCTCTAAACTAATCTGTGAATATGTGCAGTAACGGAATGCAATAATTTACAAACGATAAGCATTCAAAATATGCATCCTAAACTTGTAGATTCTAATATTCTAATTCTAATACTCATTTATGCTTAGACAATAGGCATGTGCTGCACAATATAGTGATCACATTGCTTCTTCCACAACTTCATGTTTGCATAACTTTGAATACTATTGTGCTCTTTTAACTTATCTGAACAAAATGTTGATAGCATGTCTTTTTTTTTTTTTGGAGTTCTGTTGTTAAAATATGCCTTTTTTTTTTTTAAACCAGATACAAAATACAAAAATACAAAAAATATGAAACCTGTCAAACAAGTAAAGCAGGAGCTGCATTCCCTGACTTCAAAATAAAAGCCCTTCTTGTTTCTTTCCAGTACACAGATAAGGAGGAGGTCGTTTTATGGATGAACACAGTGGGGCCTTACCACAATCGACAAGAGACATATAAATATTTCTCTTTGCCGTTTTGCGTCGGCTCCAAGAAGACCATCAGTCACTACCATGAGACACTGGGAGAGGCTCTGCAAGGAGTGGAGCTAGAGTTCAGCGGCTTGGACATAAAGTTCAAAGGTATTTCCAACTTTCACCTGATGAGAGCAGTCAGGCCAAAATCAATGGTCTCCAGCACTTCACACTGCTTACCTCACAGTCAAATCATTTGTCCTAAAATCCTGCTTTTGTTTAATTAAACCCTCTTTGGTGCAGGTCCAAGATATGTGTCAGACTTTTTTTGCTAATGTAAAGATGTCTAATATTATTTGGGCCTGAGCTGCATATATTATACCTATGTTGACAAGCAGTGTTGTTGTTTATGGTATTCCCTTTGGCACAATTAAACCATGCTGTTGTCTGTTTGGGGCATTTTGACTCCAAATGAAATTTATGTTTGTGTTTATTAAATGGTCTGAGGTCTTTTGGCTCTAAATTTTAAAATGAAGGTAATGGTTTGGATTAGAGTAAGACTAAAAGTGTGACACAAAATTGATTGACAGTGTATGCTATATGCTTTAAATAAGAATCAAACCAGGTGTTTTTTTTGGGTTTTTTTTTTTTAAGCCAGAGGACAAAAGGTGTATGGCAATGGGGAGGACATTATAAAGGTTAATTTGAATTTAAACATCTAAAAACATACAAGGGCCATGGAGCAGAATCATAAAGTTCTGATTTTACTGCTGCCCATGATTACTTTTATTTTTGTTTGTGCCAGAATCATTTGGATCCTTAGCTACAAAAGAATGCTGTACAAAATTAGGAACATAAGTTAATATAGTGTTGTTGTATATTGATGTGACATCAGGACATTGTGGTTTAGAAACATATTTTGTTAAATGCGCTTCAAGGCTGTAAACCACATATTTATCAAAATCTTGATGATAATGATGTACTGTATTTTCTCACCTTTTCAGAGGAAGTGATGCAGACAACGTACTGTGAAATTGAACTAGACAAGAACAAGCGGGACGCCTTTGTCTATGCTATAAAGAACCACTACTGGTACCAGATGTACATTGATGACCTTCCCATCTGGGGTAAGTAACTCACAAAACATTAAATAACATAAACATTTCTCCTTAAGGAATAACTTGTAGCACCTGTCTGGTCATTTCATTGTCACTATTCTTATTTGTTTATATTACTGTTTGCACTAAAACTTCCATATTGTCTTTATCTTGTATCCTGATGTTGAAGGAGTTAAACCAGTTCTTTCCTCGTGTGGCATTACTATTATGCCCCTAGAGGTGTAACATAGATATCCTATGACCTGCTAAAGGCATGACCATGAATGGAGAATGATAAGTTGTTGTTATAGGCGGATACGTTTCTGTCATAACTAGGGAATCAAATATAAGAACGTCAAGATGTAAAGTCAAGTCTTGAGCCTAGAGATATGTACCCTTTTTTTTTGCCTGTTCCAAGCTGAGATAAATGGAGAGGATTGTGTCAGGAAGGGCATCTGGTAAGAAAAACCTAGGCCAAATCAATATGTGAGAATGACTGCCTGCTATGAGGCAGATGATTTGCTGTTGCAGCAATCCTAGATGGGAAAAGCAGAATGGAAAGAACAAGAGGTATAGTCATCCTTTAGGATTTCTAGTGTATGCATGTGTATTAACAACAACTGTCAATGAATGATTTCCTTCCAGCGAACTCTTTTTTTAGAATATGTTTCATTTAGAAGCACAATATGTTAAACATTGACTCTGCTGTCCATCATTATAATTATACTATGATGTTTATCCAACTAGTGTAATATTTTTGTTGTCTAATCTCTTGGCATTAGTCTATATTTTAATAATAATTTCAGACCTTGCATTTAGTTATTTACACCAAGCACAATGACACAATATGTCCTTTATATTATCTATGACCATGAGATGCTTTGGTTTATTGGGTTTCAATGCTACGTGTACAGTAAATGAGACCTTTGTCTAACTTGTATTTAGTAATGGTTTTGGGCCACCCTTTGATTTGTGCAAACTTTAAATGTTGTCTGTATTGGGTGGACATTTAAACTGCTTTCATATTACACAATTACTTCTGCATTGTGAAATATACATATGGTTATATTGCAATAAATAAACATAGAGTTTGACCTCACATCTGGTTTTGTGAGAAATGGGACTATGGCCTGCACATGTATTTGTTAATGACTATGAACTCCCACAGCATTGGCTAATTTACTTAACAAAGGTGTGTTTAATTACTGTTGCCTCAGCTGCTTGTTTATACTAGGAACAGTATGTATGCCTAGATTAATTTGTCAGCATGGATAAAATGGACCTCTTATTTGATTAATATTGGCACACTAAAAGCATCTTTACATTATTAGCTATATGTTTACAATTAAGCAAAACATGCAGTCCTGTTTTATTATTTATATTGATAGTGTACACTGTATTTATATTTAGTGCTGTGCAGTGGTCTTATACGGGTATGAACAAAGAAAGATGTATGAATGTACAAAAATACAAATAAATACATCCAAAAAAAAAAAAAAACTCTGCCAAGGCCCTGGTCCTATCTCGTAATGGTATGGATATAGTGTCCAGACCTGGACTCAAACTTGATTTTATGAAGAATATGAAGATTTTATTCTTTCCATTGAGTCACAAAACCCTTATATCTTACAATGGTAAAGAATCTAAAACTAATCATGTTTCAATAAATAAAGTTAGTATCTTTGATCCGTAGCTCATTCCAGTTATTCCATCAATAAAATTCAAATTATGTTTTTTGGTTTTGTTTTCTTAGGTATTGTAGGTGAGGCTGATGAAAATGGTGAAGATCATTACCTCTGGACATACAAGAAGCTGGAGATTGGTTTTAATGGCAACAGGATTGTGGACGTAAACCTGACCAGTGAAGGCAAAGTCCGACTCATACCAAACACGAAAATTCCCATGTCTTATTCTGTGAGTACTGACTGCTTTACCCCTGCCTGTTTTTAGCTTATACTTGTACTTCAGCCGATTGAACATATCATAGGCTAGTGCAATGTAAAAGTGGTGGATTTGTTTCTAATCTCAGGTGAAATGGAAAAAGTCGGATGTGAAGTTTGAAGACAGATTTGACAAGTACCTCGATCCGTCCTTCTTCCAGCACAGAGTAAGTACAAGGGCCGCACAATATAGCACAATATTATTATTATGGCAGTATTGACAATATCACAATATCCACATGGCAAGAAAACCGTCCAATTAGAGCCTCACTGAAAACTGATTTGAACTTTTGCAATGTCAAAAACGATACCTAAATTACACTGGTTACATTGTTCTAGCAATATTTAACACATGTATTGCTTATTTTTCTTCTATTGTACAGCCCTAATGGGTACAGTAACAGAGCAGTGTCCACACATGTCTGCTCTCTGTCATCTCTCCAACAGCACTGATAGCTCTTTGTAACAGCACACTTAAGACTGACCTTCAGAAAGACACAATGTAGTTATGAAGCAGAGAGGGGTATGACAGCATATATCCACCAGCTATTATTGCCACTTGGATGGTCATTTCTTCTGGCCTACTTTTTATAAAATGTTTTATAAAATTAATAATAAAAATTAATTTCTCACCACAGGGATGCCTTAAATCCTCAATTTAGGTTTATATGCAACTCGGTTATGTTTTTTTGTTTGTTTGACTATGGCTTCTTATGCTTATGTACATAAGTAATGATCGATGCAGAGTTATGCCAGTAATAGCTATATTGGTTGAAATGTTGTATAGCTGTTTTTTCCTCATCTAAAAAAGTGCATATTTCATTTTTTAATCTATAATAATTTGAATCTTGCATGCTTGGTGGAAAAGTTTGCCACTTGCGAGGTTGTTGGCCAGAAAACTGCCTTTATGCATGCCCCCTTGTGCTACCCTTACCTCTCTCTCCAAAAGACATGCATCTATAAGTGGTGAATCTAATTTGCCTGTAATAAATCAATGTGAGTGACAGTGGTTTTATCTCAAAGTGTTGGAACTGTTTTTAATGATTGTCCAATGCCCTAAATCACATGGCCACATTGTAAAGGGGATAGGCCTCATCTTTACATGACTTGTAAATGATTGTTACAATATTATTATTGTTTATAACATTTGTGTACTTTAAATTATCGTGAAGAGGTCACCAATATTGATTATTCAACTGCTTAATAATATGCAGAAGTTCTAGTGTCACAATATAGACACAAAGATTTAAATCTGACTCTTTCCTCTACTGATCTCTGTCATCTGCATATTATTAGTCAACGGTTTAGTTATAAATATTCATATTCTTGCCATGGTGATTGTTATCAAAGACTTTGTAGTGCAGAATTGTTCTCATTTTAAAGACTGAATGCATGGCCCAGTAATAACATATTTTTTATTCAGTAGCATATTTCTACAGGCTCAAACCAGTCAGATTTGGGTCATGCCTGAGCCGCAAAGATCAGTATTGAGCTGCTGTCTGAACATAACCAGGGTGTATTAAATTTGCAATATAACTGTAAGCACTGCCAGTGAAGTAGTTATCCTTCTAGCCCTGACTTGTACGGAGAAGAGAAGCCCAGTGGGACAGTGATCTTGCAGCTGTAACTTTCTGCCTTTTCTTGCATTAGCATTACATTACATTTATTGAATCAACTCTTTTTGCTCTTTTTAAGATTCACTGGTTCTCCATCTTCAACTCCTTCATGATGGTCATTTTCTTGGTCGGTCTCGTGTCCATGATTTTAATGAGAACGCTACGAAAGGATTATGCCCGATACAGCAAAGAAGAGGAAATGGATGACATGGTAAAATTACACACATTTTTGTATGGAACATCTGAAATCTAGCCACAAAGAATCCCCTGCTAGTGTACCTTTTGTGCCAGTTCCAAGCCTGGATAAATAGAGAGCGTTTCAGTGGAAGGGGTAAAGCCTGAAATTTATATATGAATTGCTACATGCTAGGACGCAGATGTGGAAAACCAAAATGAAAAAAAGATTTGTATTGAACCCCTCTGTTCTCTGTGTTTTTGTGTAGTTTTAGATTACCATTTGACTTTTCTGATAGAGAGACTCGAATAGGCATTTATTACAGTCTTTCTGTTATTATTGTAAACCAACAGGACAGAGACCTGGGAGATGAGTATGGCTGGAAGCAGGTTCACGGAGATGTGTTTCGGCCGTCGAGCCATCCACTAATCTTCTCATCTCTCATTGGCTCGGGTTGCCAGATCTTCTCTGTGTCCCTCATTGTCATCATAGTGGCCATGGTCGAGGATCTGTACACGGAGTGAGTGAGACGAGCTTTTCCTGCTTCGCTGAGAATGCACTAGTGGTTGAGCATTGTGTTGTATTCTGTGTAAACAGACAAGGCTTATAAAGGCTTATAGCTCAATCTCCTTTAAATAAGTGAATTTGCAGATTGTGTTGCAAGTTTGTGGAGTGTATTTATTGAAACAAATGATGATATAAAAAATAATTGTACATTTTCATGGTTGCAACACAACTCAAAAAATATATGAATAATATTAGAGCCTGGTTTGGTAACATTAGCGAGTGTGTGAACATTTACCTGTTTTATTGAAAGTATTAGTTATAGTCTCAAATGAGCATATAAGCTAAACAATATGTAATTTACATTTCTTAATTTCAGTGTTAAGCAGGACTAGTAGTTACAGAAATGTGTTGGACCACAGCATTTTGACACTGTATGCTCGGATGCATCAGTCAGTACAAATCCTACTTTAATAAATTCACTTTGGCAATCAGATCTGGGTCGTATCAACTTAGAGTAATTTTAAACAAATATATAAACAACAACCATTTGTTCCTGCTGTCCAAATACGTCTAAATTAATATTTTTGTTGTGCTCCCTTGTAGAAAGGAATGGGATAGAACGTTAATCTCGGTATCAGGCTGCATGCGCGTTTTTTCTAAATATGTCACTCCTGGAAGGGCATCAAGCAGGGACCATTAAAGGAGCATTTTAGAAAGGCAGAGTTTGTATTATTAGTATTGGGTGTATTAGATACTGATGATCTTCAGGTCCTCAAACAACACTGCAGTAAAAACAGACATTCTATAATATTCTGGAAACCACTGCAAGTCATTGTTTTTTCATTGACCTTGTTTGTTTAATGGTATAGATGATTGAAAAGAAAATCCTTGAAAAATTGTCTGTGTCTAAAATTTTAAGAGTTCAGTACTTTTTTTTTTTTTTTTTTTTTTTTTTGTGCAGGAGAGGATCCATGTTGAGCACAGCCATCTTTGTGTACGCTGCAACCTCTCCCGTCAACGGCTACTTTGGGGGAAGCTTGTATGCAAAACAAGGAGGTACTTAGACTATCAGATCAATTTAGTCTGAGAGGTGATTTATTACTCTGCATACCAACACCGTTTTCCTATGCTACACAGGCAGAAGATGGATAAAGCAAATGTTCATTGGGGCCTTTATGATCCCAGCCATGGTGTGTGGGACTGCCTTCTTCATCAACTTCATCGCTATTTACTACCACGCCTCCAGAGCTATCCCGTTTGGGACTATGGTAAGTCTGATGCCACAGCACCTCCCTCAGAACCACAGAGTATGAAAAGCATCCTCTGACTCAATCGATACAGTTTATGTGTGGTGCAAATAATGAGATGGAACATTTATTATGGGAAAGACAGCCAGTTTGTGAACATTATTGTATTAAATAGTTATCTTGTCATGGAAATTTAATGGGAAAAAATGCTCAAGTTTACTCTATTGAGTAATAAAAGAAATGTTTACATTGGTAAGGAAATCTCCCCTGGCTCGCCTCTGTCTAGTCACATAAAGATTATCCACCTAATACAGAGTGCAATTGTTCATACACATGTTCCTCAGTTAGACTATGCTGACAATGTTAACAATGTATTACTGCTTTTTAAAAAACACCCTGGATATGAAGTGTGGAAAGCCACTTGTAGAAAACACAGTCAGAAATGTTTATATACAGCTAAAATGCTGGGAAAAAAGAAAACTCTTCTTATAGTAACAATCCAAAATTTAAACTGCAGCTCTGACATGTTACTGCTTAGTCTTTTGCATAAAGAGAAACAATAATTCACCAACAGATCAGTGGCTGGGATTGAAACTTATTAACAATATCTCAAAATGAGTTAATATTTGTAATTATGTTACAGGTCTTTTTTTTTTTTTTTTTTTTTTTTTTTTTTTTACAACGCCAAAATAGCTAAAGCACCCCTTTTGTTATGATTATTAACACATTTCATAATCTGTCTCTCTGCAGGTTGCTGTGTGTTGTATCTGCTTCTTTGTGATTCTGCCTCTGAACTTGGTGGGAACAATTTTGGGGAGAAATCTGTCGGGACAGCCCAACTTCCCCTGTAGAGTAAACGCTGTCCCGCGACCCATTCCTGAGAAGAAATGGTACGAATTGAACCAGTTTTTACACCTTTTTAAAGCCTATATACAGTTCTACATTGAACTGGGACATTTCTGTGCCTCAGTTGTTTGTCTTGTGTTTCCTGGGAGGAGTCGGGTTATGCTCATCTCTCGTGGGCAATAAACCCAAACAAACTATTTCCTTTATGTTAGAGGATGTGCACTCAAACATAGTCTCAAGGTCAATGTGCTCCAAAAAAAGAGAGAGTTGTTAAAAATAATCAAGTATCTGTACTGGTACTAGATGTACATGCATAAGTTAACATTCTTCATACAGTATATGGGAAGAGTGAAGACTGAAAAGCTTGGGTGTGATAACGTTTCCAGCCCACTGCTAAATACACCAGGCCTGCTGCCAAAAGGAACTGACTGACTGTGACTACTGTCTACCAACACCCAAAGGCAAATTAAATGTAAATGTAAATATGGTATTGCAGATATGAGACTGGGTTATTAGAAATGTACTGTTCAGATAGATCTTTTAGTCATGTTTTTCTCTCTTCCTGTTCAAAATACTGTACAGTAACTACTTTAGACATTTGTATTTCTGAATTGCACTGACACTAATTTGAAAATATGAATCCTGTTACCTCTCTGTTGCAGGTTCATGGAGCCAGCTGTTATTGTGTGTCTGGGAGGAATCCTTCCATTTGGATCTATTTTCATTGAAATGTATGTTGATCAAATTTAAGACTGCTACAGTATATTCCAATTTATCCTAACATCAGCAAGCAAAATATCCATATCGCAATAAAGCTATGGACTTCATCTGACAGAGATTTACTGTCATAATTATTTTTCCTATCAGAGCCTTAGATGAAAAGGTGTTGGCACCAAATCAAAATATTAATATCCATATGAATTTCCAAATTGAGTCACCATTTCCTTAATTTAGCCATGATTTCATTCTCCCCAGATTAATACTACATTTACTTTTGTCCAGGTATTTTATCTTCACTTCGTTTTGGGCTTATAAAATCTACTATGTGTACGGCTTCATGATGCTGGTCCTGGTTATCTTGTGCATCGTCACAGTCTGTGTCACTATTGTGTGCACGTACTTCCTGCTAAACGCTGAGGACTACAGATGGTGAGGCACTAGCACTTAGATCAAGTTATAATTAGATCAAGCATTATTTTTGGACTTTGGATTTAAGACTTGGGATTGTTTCTAGAGTCATTATGGTAATTTTTTGTATTGCGTGTTGTAATGGAGGACCTATTCTTTTTTTTTCCAGGCAATGGACCAGCTTCCTGTCTGCAGCATCCACTGCTGTTTATGTTTACATGTACTCCTTTTACTACTATTTCTTTAAAACCAAGTGAGTTCACACAGGTCACACCCCAGAAATAATGTGTTAATGTGACCTGAAGTACAGGTCTTACAGGTTTTCTGTCCTCACTTTTTAGGATGTACGGGCTCTTCCAGACGTCCTTCTACTTTGGTTACATGGCGGTGTTCAGCACTGCCTTAGGAATCATGTGCGGTAGGTTCAGCTATCAGTACTTTTATAGAGAACCCGAAAGGGGTGCCTCGGAATCCCATCTGGTAGAGCGCAAACCACAAACCTGAGCAACCTGGATCTCATTGTCATTGTCCTCTCTCTCATCCTGTTTCCAGTCAATCTACACTTGCTCTATCATGTAAAGGCTAAAGAGCCCAAAGAATATACTGAAAAATGCTGATGTAATTAAAGCCAGAACCACTTATCATTTGTTATAGACAAATGGATAATACCCACGACTAAAGTTAGAAAAGACAGAATTTAGAAGTATTTAAATTATTTAAACTATGTTTGTGGACACTACACAATTTCAGTCATCTCAGGCGAAATATTCCTCATCGTGGGAAAAATCCTCCATCGTAGCTCCAAAACAGTGGTCAGGTGTCCTCATAGTGAGACAGGGACAAAGATCACAGATAGAGCCATCTTATGACAAAATATGAGCAGCAACAGATATCAAGCAGTGTCAGATATTTGGGTCAGATGTGTGACCAACAGAAAAACATCAGAGCATCATCATAGTAACAACAACAATGCCTTTCCTATCCATGAAAGTGACCACATTATTTACTTTTTCATGCACATTGTCAGGTGTATTTTCTCCTGTGCAGCTTTTCCACACTTGAATAAAAGGAAGGAACTCAACTCAAGTTGGAGTTCACTCAATACTTTTAATTGTAGTAGCAGCATTAGCAATAGCACAGATTGCCACGACACACATTAACACTGCTGCAGCAAGCAGTGCTAGCTAGACCTTCTTCCAATTCATCAACACCACAATGACGTAAACACAGTGAGGTGTCTAGAGCCTGAAATTTGTTGTACCTACAATTCAACATTTGAACCATTGCACATCGTGTGAACAAGCTGTAGTTTACAATTAAGCATTCTATGTTGTGCAGTGCGCCTCCCATAAATCTTTTTAAGACAAAAAAAAAAAGACTGTGTATACCCAGCTTAACAGTGAACATTATTTTTAGAATTTGATAAACCTTATTGATCCACAAGGAGAACTGCTTGATCATAGTAGGCTCTTAAAGATGGTGTTAACTAGAATTTAGCCTTGCTTTTCAAATCAATCCAGGTCACTGTGGTTTGTGTTTGAGGATCCCTTGACACCTGTTTTTGCAGAAGCTAAATGTTTCACACATTTCCCATTGATTGATAAAACCATGTGATTCTGACCCTGCATTGATTTTGAGATGTAAGATAATGTAAGTAACAGCTCATGTTTGTTCTCCAGGTGCCGTTGGGTACATGGGGACAAGTGCCTTTGTGAGGAAGATCTACACAAATGTGAAAATCGACTAAAGTGAAACCACAACAACAGGGATATTAACGGATTTGCCTCCAAGTATCTGGAAAGACGGCGGGCACAAGTCATTCTTAATTACGTTTCTTTCTTGCAAAGAGATTGTGAGAATCTCACTTTATACAATGTAGTTTTTTTTCCATTTCTTTTTCTCTGAATGAATTTCTGCGCCGCTAAACAAAAAGAGCAAATCTAAGAGTTCAGCGAGACAGAGAAGTTTGGTTTTTATCTGAAGCTTTCTAAAATAACAAAAGTTGGGGCAAACGTTGAAGGCTGCCGTGGCTCCTTTTTGGTTTCCTCCGACCCAGTCCCACCTGAGACCAGTGAACATAAATGTTTATCGACAGGAAATAGTGTAGCTCTCTTCAGTGAAGAGGCCTAATTATATTGAAAGCCTTTGTTTATTGTGTCAGAATATTGGAGAGTTGGATCCGTACCCATTTTTCTGACGTCGTTTCTATTTTGTATTCTTGAAGTCTCATAGCGTTACTACCACAGTGCAGTAGTTTGTTCAGATTTACTTTTCACTGCAACAAAAATGAATAAAAAATACTGTTGTCACTTAAAAATCATTCCCCCATTACTACTCTTTGATTCCCTGTTACAGTAGCAGTCCATCCCGTCAATATTTTAGTCTTGCTGTTTTACTGTAGAAAGCAGACCAGAGCAGAGGGACAGCCGAGGTACAGTCCAAACTGATTTTTTTATAAAAAGGACATTTGTTGTGGTCCTATTTTCCCCAGTTAGTCTTGTTTTCTTAATGTTTGGGTTCTAATGAAGTCTACTTGTAAAGATAATATATGGATGAGGGGGGGTGTATATAACCTTAATAATGTACCTTTAGATGTAGATCCCAAATGTATTTTCGTTGTACAGATTTACTACAGGGTGTTTTTTTAATGAACCATTCAGTTCAAAACAAAAGATATAGTTTGTTTTGTTTTTCTTTTTT
Source organism: Bostrychus sinensis (assembly GCA_020698575.1). Taxonomy (NCBI): domain Eukaryota; kingdom Metazoa; phylum Chordata; class Actinopteri; order Gobiiformes; family Eleotridae; genus Bostrychus; species Bostrychus sinensis. Next base: position 25,707,248 of record CM036254.1, on the reverse strand, counting down.
CTGTTTGGTGCTTGCGGTGGGGCTGGTGGCGCTGTTACATCTTGCCTGAAATTGCATGAGGTTTTCACCAAATCATATTCCACTTCTGTCAGTAATGTTTTTAATTTCCATATTAAGGGTTTTTTGAAGTAGACCTATATATATGCTAGCTGTGGATAATATATTCGCTCTAGAAGAGAAGTCTCAATGCAGCTCTTGACATTAGCACTGGCCAGCAACAGAGAAAGTGAACAGGCAAACTTGGTGTCAGGAAAAGGGACTTGTGTACTCAAAACTTTTCTTGAACATATAAATTAGACATTACGTTGTTTTTTTTCCCCTCTACCATCACTACCTTTCACTCTGAATAGAATAAATATCTTGTGGTCATTGGCAGGCTTTTTTTAAATGCTTGATTTCTCTGATTGGTTGTATATCTGTCCAGTTGCATAGACAGGCAGTTTATTATGCATCTGTTGGCACTGGCTAGAAGTCGAACTCAAACTGCACTGGTCTCTGGTTGGCCACGCTTGGTATATTGGGAACTTTAAAACTTTCTAGTGAACTGATAAGATTTATGCCCAAAATTTTGCTTGTTGGTTTATTAGTTAATTTTTGGGCCAAAGTTACAATCATTATGTTAAAAGCCTAGCCTGATACATGTCCCTGGAATATATAAAGAATCTGGCCTAATTTTTTCTCTTTATTGATAGAAGCGCAAGGCAGGATAATGTATGCAGGATTTTATGGAAAGTTGTGATAAAAGATAGTCCAGGCGGGCTTTAGTGTGTAGAAATGGGGTATGCTGAAGCAGGTTGACTTTTTCAAAAGGATGGTGGTTACTGCACCGATATTAATTAGCTAAAGCTAAATAGATTTGATTGTGTTCACTTCAGAAAGATACTGCATGTATAAAACTGACTTTAGTTTGCTCAGTTTTCTGATGGCCATTGCTAATTAATGGAGTTTCACTGAGAGTTGGCACCTATTGCTAAAACCCTACCACAACTACAGCATACAGCCCTACTTCTAAAACCCAGAGCTGACACTTTGAAACCCGGTCTAAATGTAAAGGTACATTTACCGACCTTCATACTAGTTTGATGCATTATTTAAAGCTTTAAAGGCTCTACATCTTTGGGTAAGCCATCTCCCTCATGTTTTCTGTTGCCTAACCCAAAAACATTTTGTGAATGTCAGGAGGAATGAGGCAGTTGGCTTTATTTCTGCGAACATACTGTACAAAGTGAAGTTTATGTACACTTAACTAGATGTCTTCATAGCCACACAACATGCAGTGCTGCAGAGTGTTTCAGATGCTTTGTTCCCATTTTGTGTAAATACCGTATGTACCCTACTTGTATGAGAAGTGGCAATGCCTTTTTCGAATTTCCAGTTCTCCCCCCACTGAAGTTGATTTTTGGCACCTCATGTTGTGTACCAATGTCTGATTATAGACATTTTGAACCTGCATATTAACTTGCTGTAAAAAGAGAAAATAAACATGTTTATGTACAGGGGTTACTAAGTGTGGTTTGTGTCCTATATATGGGGCAGCAACCCAAAGGGTGGTAGTTCAATCCCAGCTACCATCATTGCATACTGTCGTCATGTCTTTGGGCAAGACACTTTACCCACCTTGCATGTATGAATGTGTCAGTGTGACTGAGTGAACAATGCACCAAATTGTAGAGAGACTTTGAGTGTTTAGAAAAGCGCTGTATAAGACTACTGCATTTTTATTATTATAGTTATATGTTGGTGTAAAAGAGAGCAAATTTGATCATTTTAAGTTATTATAATGCCCCAGGATCCAACAGTCAGCACTACTTTATACAGTAGTATAAGGTATTGTACTCACTGTATAACCACAGCCACATATTTCCAGGCCTAGCAATGGCTAAAACAGTACTTTCCAAACTATTTCAAATATTGTATTGGTTACCAACATTTCAAAAAAGAAAAAAAGTTTGCGGCACATGCAACGCATATGCAAAGTAACTATGACAATTTTCTGACTGCCTCTCAGCCGTCTCCTCTTTTCTGACACATCTCTGCTGCCCTGTTAAGAAAGGCAAAAATAAAAACGTAATGTTTTTGGCAATCTAAAGGAATTTATCGGAAATTTAAAACTACTTTTTAAAGTAGTTTACAAATTTAAAAAAAACTACTCTTTGACATCTCTACCCATAGATTTTCACTGTCAGTCTTTTGGGATCAGTGCTGCATAGCCCTTCAATAGACAACACTAAGCAAAAATGTCACAAGAAAAACTTTATTTGTTGTTGCATTGGAGACATACAGCTGTAAATTGTATTACTTCGTTCATGGTTGAAGTCAAATAACTGTCTGCTGTAAAGTTGACTTTTTTTAATCATGGACTTTCTCGAAATACTCCTTGGATCCCTCTGGAGTTGGTTTAATCTGGATATGAACAAGTTACATATTAAAATACATCATAACAGATTTTCAGTGTAGTACCAATTGACTTATTTATTTATACAATCCTACATGAAATAATTACAATATTTTATATTTAATAACTAATATTTGTTTCAGTACAATTAAGAAAAACTCATTCAGATTCAGTACACACACAGTGAGATTTTTAAGCATTTATTTTAATTGTGATGATTATGGTTTGCAGTTAATGAAAAACCATTTTGTATCTCAAAATTGTAAACCGTATAATTTTACATACTTATTACAATTCAAATAAATAAATGCTTGAAATGTCACTCAGTGTGTACTATGGATATACTCATATTTTGAATCACAATACAGAAATAAATTAACTTATCTACCAATTCTACTTCATGTAGGACTGTATAGAGATTTGAATGGTCTTACTGTGGGGGATTCAGGGGTCCAGCTGGCAGGACACACCTCTCCGTGTGTCTCCACAAACTGGAAGGCCTTCACCAAACGAAGGGTCTCCTCCACACAGCGTCCCACTGGCAGATCATTGACACTCATGTGCTTCACTACACCATGTGGGTCAATAATAAACAACCCTCTGGAGAATAGTACAGATAGGAAATGCACAGTGAATGCTAAGGTACTGTATATTTTGACTTGATCCAAACTTTATGTAATAATGGCATTGTAGGCACACATTCAGAATAAGTAAGAATTGACTACAGAATACAGTAAGCAAAACTCTGCAAAGTACTGATAAATATTAACTTGATACAACAATGAAAAACAGCTTAGTGCCAAGGGAGTGTTTTTTTTCCTTGTGTAACTGATAAGCCACACCCACTGTAGCACCCATTTACAACAGACGACAGAAAAGCTAAAGCATATTTGTAGCATTTGTGAATACAAAGACAATGGTTTTGGCTGAGTAAAAAATGTCACAAAATGTTTTTTGTTATGATGGAAGTATTCTGGTACCAGAATAATTTGACGACATGACACACTAGAAACTACAGCAGTAATAATTTCTGTACAGTTACAGCAACACGGCTTTAAACAGCGTTGGTAAATTACAATATTTATAACTAATGAAGAGAATGCAATTCATCTGAAAATGTATAATAAAATATAATTTATTTTTGTAAATCTTTTGGAGTTGCAGTTACAACGTCTCCAACAGTTGGGGGTGCTGGAGTCAAATTAGCACCCCCCCTTCCCACATCCTTGAGTTACAGTAACCAAAATGATATTTTCTTAAGCATATACTGTATGTACTGTACCTGAGGGCAATCCCAGGCCCCTCCAGCAGCACCCCATAGTCCCGAGAGATCTGTTTGTTGAGATCTGAGAGCAGAGGAATGTGGATATGCCCAAGACCTCCAGTCTAAATGAACAATACAATTATTCATCTTACCAAAATCAACTAAATAGCTGCATTTTAGTAAACTATAGACAGATAGATTTTTCATTATTCAACAGTGTTACCTTGCGAGGAGTATTGACCCAGGCCAGGTGAGTGAAGTGGGAGTCCACCGACACGCCCACCACCTCACAGTTCACGTCATGAAACTCATTGGCTTTGTCACTGAAGGAGATGATCTCTGTTGGACACACAAACGTACTGGGGAGAGACAAAGGGGACAAAAAATAGTGCATCAATCATGGAACGTCCATTGAGGATCTGTGTGCTGTGAAATGGATAGACTATGTCAAAATGGCAGCCACAACACTGGCTTGTGACCCTCAGCAGCTAAATTCTTTGTCAGTTCTTATGTTATAATAAATAAAATGTGCCATGTACTCACAAGTCTAGCGGGTAGAAGAAAAGGACCAGGTATTTTCCCTTAAAATCGTTCAGGGTCACCTCCTTGAACTCTCCATTATGGACAGCAGTGGCTTTAAAATCAGGAGCAGGCTGAGTGACAGCAGCGCCCCACCTGGACAAACCTGGCAGGACAAGTCAATCCCTATTAGTTCATACTTAAACACAACAATTGAACACATTCTTTTCCAATGCCATTCTATTTTTTAAGTTAAAATGACAGAAAAAGTGGCACATACCAGTGGAGAAGCAGGCCTTGTGAATGGAAGGTGCAGTGAGCACTTTAGCTGCATGCTGACAGGAGGCTGCTGTTCTAAGTCCTCCAGCAGCAAACCTCACCTAAGACATCAAACAATCTTCAAATAACAACCTCAAGTTTACTGTTACTACTATTAACATGCAGAAAATATTAGAAGTATCCAGACAAATTTGAAAACCTATATATAAAAAAAATATATAGTTTTGCAGTCCCGCCTAGTCCCTTTGTGGAATACTTTTATCACTCATCATCTTAACTAAAATGGTGCAAATTAACCTAATTTTCCACTTTTTGTTGCCACATCCCAACTTTCTTGAGACGTGTTGCTGCCATCATATAAAAAAATTAGATATTAAATTTCATCAAATGGCAAAATACAGTATCTTGGCTGGTTTCCGTTTATATATTGTTTATGGTTTGTTGTGAATAAAATAATAATAATTTTATGAAATTTGCGAACCATTGTATTGTGTGTTTGCACCACCAGAGGCATTTAATTCTTTAATAATAATAATAATAATAAATCAACAGGTGTCTCCTAAAGCTCTTGAGTAATGAATTAACTTTCCAACCACTGTGTGTGTACTGTACCACAGTATTTTAAAATCTTAGATACACAAGTTTTAGGTAAATTACTTGTCCCCCAGAGGACCGCGGACCATAGTTTGGTAACCTCAACGTCAGGTTCAACGTACAAGCACTGAACGACACAACACACTTGTCATGCAAACATAATATGGACTATCGGCCTTTATAGTAAACTTGGCATGCTAGTTTTTGTGCAGTTTGTTCTGAAATTTGTTCTGAAATTTGGTCCGAAACCAAATAAAAAGTATTTTGACTGAAACTTGCACTTACACTTGTCCCGAGCAGTCGCCCAATGGTGGCAGCCATCTTGGATTGTGACAGAGAGGGGCCGGGCGTGTTGCGTCATTATGCACTTATGCTGCCTTCATGATACATCGGAATCTCAGAAGTCCCGACTTAAAAAAGCCGACTTCCGAAAAACGTCCGTTAACGAGTTCAGCTCGGAAAACTCACGTGGATCAGCACAATAACAAAACAAAACTATATTTGCATTTTCATGTTGTTTTATAGGAAACGAATAAATACCTTGATAAAACTGTTTGGTGTGGCACTGAGTTATGTCAGGGGATGTTTCTATTTCTACTTTAGTCATTTACTGATAAAAGAACATTCAAAGATGTTTTTGCAGAGCTGTAGCACTGAATAGCAATGAATAACTTCATTCATTACATAAAGATTAGTACATTTTTGCAGAAGTATGAGATCTCATGTTTTAAAAAACGATTATTTCCCCGTTAGTAACCACACTGTTTACCTCTCACAGAGGGAATCCCTATAAGAGGACGCCTAAAAATAGGATTCACGCTACATTTTCTTTCTTTTTTTAATTTATTTCTATATTTAGAAAAACTGTATTTTTAAGTAAGGATACATTAAATTAGTCTGTACAGCTGTCATAGACCTGTTTGTTTTAACGCTGCATTAGTTTATTTAATTTGCATTTGAAAGTTCGGCCTTGAAAATGTGACACCACTATTTCCCATGCTCCATGAACATAACATACTCGCTCAACACTGACCACGTGACTGAAGGCGGAACTAAAGGCTGAATGCATCCATGATTTGACCTCATGAGAAAAAAAAATGCATGTTTATAGTGGTTTTAATTTGACTTATAAGAAGTAACAATCTATCGCTCAGCGCTGATGGATCCCAATCTGTTGCACTGGAAAAACCAAGAACAGGTGAATTCTAGATATATATTTTGAGATCATTCATAATGTTTTGGAATTTGTCTTTTTATTTTCTTCTTCTTAGACTTTCCTCGGTCGACTAAAGATCTGGGGTGAGCTCCTGGATCCAACTTTACTGATTTCTCCTGATGTAAGTGACTGATACAGTATATTGATACAATACAGTCAAAAAAGGGGATAGTAAGAAGAAATGGGAGACTTTGCTTAAATTAATGTAGTGACTACAAGGGGTGCATGGTGGCAAAGTGGTTAGCACTTCAGGCCCCCCACTGTATAATCAGTTTAGTGAATCTAAATTGCCCCAGTGAATGATTGTCTGTCTGTTGTCTGTCAGTTTCAGCTCTGCAACTAACTGGCACTGTCCAGGGTGTACCCTCTTTAATCAGGGTAGCCCCAAGGTCTTAGTATTAGTATTAAAAAGGTATTAAATTTGATATTGTCAAAATCAAGGCTTTAAAAGTATTAAATCGTATGGGCAGTTATTAAATTTAGTTTATCTTAGTCTTAAATGGTCAAATTGTGACATCTAATTCAAGTTTTTTTGTGTTGTACTTGTCAAAAATATATTTAAGATTAATATTTTGTTAGTAAAAACAGAGAAGTCTGTTTTTTTTTTTGTAAGTTGGATGTGAATTTGGCAACAAATTCTATCAATAGTGGTTTTACAAATATTTTAAAGTCACCCACTCAAATGTCCACTTATTTAGTAAGTTTATGTACAGTTTAAATGGGCTGCATAATTTTGCAGACATAATTGTTGCAAAAAACATTCCCACAATACAGAAAATGCTGTTACCACTGAAATTTATGATTGCGTTTTGAGCTCTTTAATGCAGAACTGGAGTTATTTCACCTGTATTAGTCTTAAAAAAAACAATGAGTTTTACAAAGTAATACTGGTATTATATTAGTGTAAAATGTATACAGATTATTGTTCTTTTGGCATCAATCTTAGCATTCAGTTTTATTCTAAATGGCTTTAAAAAGTCTTAAAAAGGTCTTAATTTTCATGAGAAAAAACCTGGAACTACCCTGTTAATACGCTTCAGCCATCCATGACTCCTATTGGGAATAAGGGGATGAAGATGAACGAAATAAATAGCTTTAATACCTTGCCATCATGCATGTTAAATGTTTTCTTTTTATAAGATATCTCATATTGTTCATCTAAAACAATATTAACAAGAGTACTCATAATATTAAAATGCAAGCAAATTTATGTTACAGAAACAACAAATGAACAATATACAAAAGAATATATACAATTTTACATAAAGAACCACCACAGCTACAATGGAACAAAATCTTTACACAACATGCATGTCAATTTTTTTTCTTTTTTATCTTTCACTGGCACTAATAAACTACAGCAGGTCATGTTTTTTGCATCAACAGGCTGAAATCCAACAGGCCCACTATGGCCTTGGTAGTGGGGAGAATCAAAATCAAAAGGTCAGACTTGTACTAAAACTGTTACATCTAGTACAAAATTGAATGTATTGCTTGTATTCACTTTCATATGTTTTACCAACAGGATGGACCTGGAGCTGCTACACTAGCTCTAGTAAGTCAGTAGAAGCATATGCATTAATGACCATTATCAGCATTGCCTGTTTAATCTAACTGTAATGGACCACAAGTCAGTGTATTCCTTGCTTCAGTCCCAAGCCTACATAAATAAAAATTGTTGTATCAGGAAAGGCACCTGAGGTAAAAAATGTATATGCAGGCAGATTTTTTGCTGCGACCCTGGAAGAGAAAAGTCAAAAGGAAGAAGATGACTACATTTTGCATTGCATTTATCTCTTGTAGTACAATATTTATGTATAATTTCATGTATTTAGAGCCAAGAAAATAGATAAATTGATAAAACATCAGTATAAAGCCTTATTGTCACAAAAATAGGCAATATTTAATTCTAATGTGTGTCTAATTAAATAAGTAACATTTTAACTTACTATCACCTGTGCTTTTAACTTTATGTCTACAGTCATCGTTCCATGCAGACACTGGTGAAGTTCTTCCAATAATTTTCCGTCCTCCAGGTTTGTCATTAACAATTATTCCTACTATAAAACTTGTAATGTTATAGAAACTGTTTGCGAGAACACAAACATTGATAATTATACTGTGTTGTCTTGTAGCTATGTTGCCAATATCAGCTCCATTGGTAGGTGTTCAGACCACTCTTTTATGGGCTTTTAATGTTGTCAAGTGTGTCTGGCAGATATGAAAACACACCTGTCTTTTCCCAGGTTTATGCTGCTTTTCTGCCTCATAGCACTGTCAAACCTGCTCTGCTCTTCCAGGTAATGAACTATCTGATTTTAATGTATTTTCCAATTGTCATGTATTCATTATTATGAGAAAATATTATATGTATGTATTTTTTTTACAGTTTCTCCTGCAGAGTTACTATACTGGGTTCAATTATGCAAACAGAAATGCTTCATCAGAGCAGGTAAATATAATTGAATAATATGAGAGTTTCCCTAAAATCAGACAATAGCAGTTCTCATTAACTATTCAAATGGTTGATAGATTGTGTTTATTTATTTGGCATTTTTCACCATCAGGGCAAGAAGACATCCTTGAAGCAGATTTTATTAAATGTTGGGACAATTTCTTATGCAACTTGTGCTGGGGTTGGTACATCTTATGTTTCGACAACAAAAAATTTCAAACGTATGTGGAAGATAAATTTACTTTGCTCACTGTTCTTAAAGGCTCTTCCTCAAATTCTTATCAACCGTCTTCGAATAAGAGCTGTTCCTGTGCATAATTTCTGTCGGACAGTTTTACCAGTCCCACTGGCAGGTTTGGTTTCATCCTTAGATTGTCATCACTTAAATTGTACTTGTTGAAAACATAAAAAACTACAAGTAAACTACTTTTTGAGGGATATATTTCTAGCACTTATTATAATTGGGATGAATATGATGATTCTGTAAGATTACAATTTAATGGGATGTTTGGTTTCATGAACTCTAAGCCATAATCATCACAATTAAAGTAAATAAATGCTCTTTATACGGAATCAATATAATACAATATATGCATTTTATGTTGAACTGAACTTCTGAAACAAATGGACTTTTATGATATTCACATGTTTGGATGTAGGACTTTAGAAGTTAATTTATTTATTTCCCTGCATGTATAAGAGCCTGCTATTAGTTATTGGCTCAGTTGACTTTAACACATTGCTAACTCTTTTTAGCTACCTTGGCTTTCTTCAGTCTCTTAACTGTCCGAAGTGAGGAGCCCGAAAATGGGATCCAAGTGTTTGACTCTGAGGGAAATGCAGTGGGACTGTCCAAAGCAGCAGGAGAGAAGGTAAATTAACACATTATTTGGCATAAAAAAGTGTTAATTTTTTATCTTGACAGTGGATTTTGTGCGTCTTCAGGCTGTGAAAGAAACTGCATTGTCCAGAGCTGCACTAATTGGTACAACTGCTGCTGGTCCGAGTCTCCTGGTTTCACTTCTACAAAGGTTAGTATTATATTGGTGTTATTACTGGACAGCAGCAGCAGACTAGCCCAGAAGTATACATTTTAAACCACTGTACCTTTGATTGGGTATTTGCATTGTAGACTATTGTATCATCTGGTACTAGAATAATGTCAAAACAGCATTCATTTTCTTCAAGGTGCAAGACTCGGGCTCAGTTTCACCAGTTTATGGTCAAAACAAATCAATTGCATTGGTGCATTTTTAGAAGAAATAGCCATTATAGGAGCAGTTCTCCTAAAAGGATCATGCAATGAAGTTCACATTGCCAGATACTACAGTCAGTTTTTGTCAAACTGGGTTTACACTATGAGGATATACAAAATTTGAAATCAGCAATATAATGTATTAGGAGCTATAAAATACCTCTATATTCTATGCAAACAACTTATATTTGTGCTTGGTTTATAAATCGTGAATTTAAAGTCAGTATCAGTATGCAGTAAAGTATGTTCCTGATATAAAAACTCAATTTAATCCTAACCAAATCCTCTCTACATTTCCAGAACTAGAATTTTCCAGAGGCGGTCACTGCTGCTGGCTCCTCTCCGTCCTTTCAGTGTGGTGTTTCTCCTCGGCCTCATGATCCCAGTGTCCTTCAGTCTATTTCCACAGCTGGGAACGGTAACATCCAGCATCCTCCATGACCTATGACCTTGTCATTATGATGACCTTTAATAACCCTGACCTTCTGTTACAGATAAAGAAAGAAAAACTAGAGGAAGAGCTACAGGCTGCAGCAGTAGATGGACACTTGTTTTACCATAGAGGACTATAAAAACTCAAGGCTTATTCAAGAATTCAAATGAACTTTTGCTTGTAATGAAATTTTGTCCAAGTTTTGGCTGAGGTGCCCAAACATTTTTTAAAAAGTAAGATTTCAGAATGTGAAAATGGCAAGGGCCACCAGTCTCTCCTGATATTTTATGTTATGTCTTGAAATGCACTGTTT